>JAQGDG010000037.1:0-2642966 GCA_029844215.1 Przewalskia tangutica | reverse complement strand
AGTGATTTGTTGGTTTAAAACATAGTGTTATAATAAATTTATGGAAGCTTAGTTATAACCACCTTACGGCGTGAAAATGGTTTACTCAATGCTGGGTTAAGAGACTTGATCTTATAAGAGCAAGAGACTTAACTTATTTTGCTTTTAATGTGACGTTATGCGGAAACCTCATTCGTGAGTAACGAAAGTACTTGGTTTTTGCAGCGGATAATGTTTTACCGATTTTCGAATCGTAACGTGTATCGATGCATCACCGCAACTGCTAATAAAAGGAAAACGTATTGAATAATGACTAGTGCTGTATTAAAACCAAGTATAAACCTCCATCTCGCATAAGGCTAAGATAAGACAAAATGATATTACATTTTCTAGATCACGGCCAGCCAGAATAATGCATCGTTATAAACAAGAATAAACCACTCACATATATGACATACGGGTTATCTCAATCGTTTCCAAAAAGAATCAAGTGATTAAGTTTAGGAACTACTGAAACCATTTGAAAACGAGAAGCTTTCGAGTAATTGAAAACTAGGCAACCGGAACTTAGGAAAAGTGCTAATGTCACATTTTGGTTTTGAAAAGGCAGCTGGTTGGTCATTCTAATACCACTGTATCTAGTGACTTTTATTAAAAAAGAAACGGATCTCTTTAAAAGAACTTAACGTGATGTAGTACTTATAGGGGTTAAAACCCGACTTTGCATAAAATGAAAGTACTTTCAGTCAGGTGAAACTCACCATGCTTGTTGCACGCGGAAACTCGCCTATGCTTGTTGTTGGAAACTTGCTCTATGCTCGTGATGATAGCCTTGTCACGCTGGCAAGCTGTGGTATTTCTGCGCGGTTACCGCTGCCTCGATAGAGGAGTGGCTACGAATGACTGCTGAGAACTTACTGGACGTGCCACCGCGCAAAGGACGAGAATTCCTATCTCTGCATGTTTCCATTTTGATTATCGTCTTTGTTGATGTCAATGGACACGTCTACACCGACGCAGACCCGGCACGCTGCCACGCGTCGGTCGATTACCCGATATATTGTTATTGTGGTTACACGGACATGTCTACACCGAGGTAGATTCCGGGGCACGTACGCGGCAGGTCGATCACCCAAAGATATTTGTTATACCTCGTGATTTCCAGAGTATGCAATGTATGGAATACGCATAAAAGGTTAGCCTTAAAAGTTAGGCTCGACGAAAATTATCGGGCACAACTCACAAAACGATTGGTTTTCCGGACGCAAACGCTTCCACAAATTTTCATAGATAAATTCTACGCTATGTCATTTCTTATTTTTGGCGGATATTTCCGAGAGACGTAACACTTTGGACCAACGCGAGGGCGACACTTTCCACCCTCTCATCAGTGGACTTGTCACTAATAGAGTTGATTGACGACAATCCTTGTCATAAAGTTGGATAGATATTTTGTGTGCAAGTTGGCTAGGTACACTTGCCTAATCTTGACCTTACACTTGCCTAGCACTTGGCTAAATCTGCCATTGGTTGGCTGTCTTGACCTATAAATACCCTCTCGAGACGAAGAGTTCTTCATCCACTAAAGCTTTCAAGTCTTGAAAAATCCTCCTCTCCCTTGTGAGCAATTAGCCCAAACACCCCTCCCCCTGAGTGAAGTTTTGCCGAGGCCCTTCCCCTCTAGCCTAGCCGAAACCTACCCCCTCCTTGGTAGGAAAGTTGCCTTCTAGTATTGCTATAATGCCCAATTTAACCCAGCCCAAATTCCTTAGTACTTAGTAGAAGTTGTGGGAAACTTCTAAGGATTCTCGAGCGCCTGAGCTTTGACAGAGCTAAACCTCGCCAGATCGACTTTTTACTTGGATATTATTGGGCTTATCGAGGTATATAATCCTAACCCTCTTTTGTAATTAGAGAATGCATACTGTAGAAGTATTGGAAATAAGTATAAATACTTAGGAGGTTATTAAGAATAGAATTGAATCAGAACACCTGAAGGGTATAAAAGAAGATTATACGAATTGTACTTACATAGGAATTTGTTTTCACAAAGAGACTTATATAGCTCACCGGCAGGGTTGTACGCCCGACTTTCCGTAGAATTGAGGACCTCTGCTTAGAACGACCTCTGAATAGTTCAGACTTTGATAGATGTCTGTGACTATTATAAGATTCTCACGACATACTCACTTGGCAAGGTGGATTTCGCGAGAAGGTATGTGATTCTTCCTATACTCTTGAGCATGATATTTTAAGTATATATAGTACGGTAGACGCACATATGATAATCGGCAACGCCTTTTGACTTAAGCCCGAATAATAAGAACCTTGAAGTATGTCAAAGAATAATGAATCATTTTAACGTAAGAGTAATATTGGTTCTAAACAAAAGCTTAAGAGTTATACTAGCTTTATGGGAAGTTAGGTATAACAACTTAAGAATGATAAAATAACCGCTTACTTGTTTGTTTATAAAAGCCTCAGATTGATTGCTTAGGTGTAGTAAGATTGGTTGATAGGTAGACATACTATGACATCGCACGTGTTAATTGGCTTGTAATGTTGTGAAAGGGGTCATTCTGCGGTTGTGCTTACGTTTCTAACGGTGAAGTCCGTTGTCTGCTATTGTATCACCTACCCGCGACTTGTTATCACAGGGCTTGCCACGCGATGCGGGTCTATACGGCCTATGCGGTCTATGAGACTATCGCGGAGCCGCGGTATGCTCCAGATTGATCATTCCGGTGTTTAGCCCGATCTTGAGGATGCCCTATGCGGTCCACGGGACTATCACGGTCTTTCGAGGCTATGCGATGCGGAAGTCGAGGGTACCGGGCTAGCTACCCCGGCAGAGGAATACCTCGCGCGTCTCACAGTGCATGTGTGACTATGCGGTGCGGAAGTCCGTGACTAGGCACGCAGTGATACTACGGGCGGTTGGCCTTGCCGATCATTCGCGGCCTAGACTAGACACATTCTGATTTTCCATTCTATTATTGTTGTGATGTGGCACTATGTGCAATTGAAGTGATTATATTTGTGAAAAGGTTTTAAATACCTTGATTTCATTTAAAGTACTTTATAGTTTCACATACTTGGTACTGTTATCGACCTCCTTCTGCGTTCATGCCGCGAGTTCTAGAGGAAGCAGTGCTAGATCCACATCCTTAGGATCTCTACATTGGTGTCGGGAGCTCCACTTTCCGGAGAGCTCTACTTTTGGTATGATCTCCCCCCATGTTGTAGATAGTTTTGTGCAGACAGGTATGGCGGGCCTCGTCGCCATAGTTGTTATTTCCTTAGAGTGCGTAGTCATGTTATGCAGTTGGGATATCGCAAAAACTTGATTTATGTATATATGCGAAAGACAACCTTTTTCATCGGATAAAATGTTCTAATTATATCATATTTCATGTCTTGTTTTATATTCTGATTGTTCTCGATGTATGACTACTGGGTGCGGGTAAGGCACCGATCCACGAACCGAGCAGTCGTGACAAAAGTGAGTATCGAGCGATTAATCCTCGGAAAGTGTCTGAGACCGTATCTAGTAAGTCTTGATTATCGGTGTGTTATGCACCACACCAATAATCGAGGCTATAGGATATTTAGGATTAGTTTCCATTCTTCTCACTCGAGATCGTGCTTTGAGCGTGTTATAGGATTGGACCCCTCTAACGCATTCCTTTCACATGCAGATATGCCTCGCGTAAAGGCAACCCGGCCCGAAGGCGGCGGGAGGAAGCTGCTAGTGTGACACCGAGTCACGAGGGCTCGAGCCGAGTTATACGAGGCAGCGAGTTCTATGACACCGCCGGCCCAGCGAGACCGCAGTACCCACACCTCATCCCTCGGCCGGGGCGAGAGTTAAGTACAAGGAGATGGCCCGATTACTAGCCAAGGTCGTGGCGGATATGAGAGAGGTTTGAGGCGGCCATTCGATTCGGTTCAGCTCGGAGTACGTTGTTCACCGAGGCAGATAGCGAGGCTACGGGACTTACGAGTTGTAGCCGCGAGTTTTGGGTCAGAGCGGAGGATGATCCGCGAGTTCATCCGTCGATTCGAAGGATTACGCGGGTGGTCAAGGCTTGGTAGTCTGACATTCGGTTCGCGTCGGCTGCGTGATACCGCGATCGATTGGTTCGATTCATACGAGCTTTCGGGAGAGCATGCACCTCGGCCAGTATGGGATGAGTTTTGAGGCTTTTCTCACACACTTCTTGCCTCCGCGAATGAGGAGAACGCGATCAGCAATTTTTATTCTTGCGGCGGGGAGGACGCATACGGTTAGAAGTACAATGTCGAGTTTGATTCATTGGCTCGATATGTTCTCGCCGTGGCGAATATGGAGGACCGGAGTGCATCGCTACGCCGGGCTGAGACGACTATATGGCGAGTCTTGTGCGGTGTGTCCCTTCGGCCGAGCATGGACATTACGTATGCGAGCTCATGCATTGGGATGCGAGGCGTAGGACGCCGGGTAAGCCGATATCGGCGAGAAGAAGGCGGGGCGGCGGTTCTTTTGGTGGTTCGGGGTGGCGGCATCGTGAAGTCGGTTGCACCACGGCGGCTCGAGCACTCCTACATCATTTTGATGATGCCCAGGCGATCGAGGCGGTCGAGGCCCGGGACTTGATTTCGAGTAACGAGGGGCTAACGTTCGAGTGCATTCGATGTGCCGTTGTGGTAGATTCCATTCGAGCTGTTATGCTACTACGGGAACTTGCCATACTTGTGGCGCAGGTCATTCGCGAGTTTGCGGCCGGCGTGGCGAGGTAGGGCCCACCTGCGGTGCGTTGCGCTTCCATCCCAGCGATTACTCGCCCGGGCGAGGTACTCGCAGATCAGCCAGTCGCGGCGAGTCGTGCGCGGTCGATTAGCGGTCCTCGTAACCGCATTTATGCTTTGTCGGCCAGCGGGATCGAGGCCTCACGATGTCGTCCACGGTACCTTATCGGTTCTGGTTTGATGTATATGCTTTGATAGATCGGGTTCTACTCGTCCTATATATCTCCCACTTGTTGCTAGTAGGATAGGGATAGAGCACGAGTCCATGACCGCTTCGAGGTAGCTACGCCGGTGGGTGATTCGGTGGTAGCTCGGCGGGTATATAGCCTGGTCTGTGACCATTTACGATCGTCGGACCGCTGACTTGATAGAGTTGGAGATGATTGACTTCGACGTAATCATGGGGATGGATTGGCTAGCTTCTGCTACGCCAATGTATCGCTGAGAGAGAAGTAAATGCAGTTCGGTTTCTGAGGCGGTTGTTGAGTGGGAAGAGCGCGGTATCGCCGAAAGGTAGGTTTATTTCCTACCTCAAGGCTAGGAAGATGGTGCGAGAAGGGTATATCTACCATCTCGTTCGGGTGTTTGATCGAGGTGCGGTACAGATTTTGACAAGTTCGATGAGTCCGAGAGTTCTCGAGGCGTGTTTCAGCGACCTCGGGTATTCCTCGAGAGGAGATTGAGTTTTGTATAGATGTGTTGCGGACACTCGGCTATTTCCATTCCGCCATACGAGGATGGCACTGCCGAGTTAAGAGAGTTGAAGGAAGCGGTGAGTGATTTGTTGGAGAAGGTTTCATCGACACAGTGTTTCTCCACGAGGCGCGGTATTGTTCGTGAAGAAGAAAGAGCGGGGCGCTGCGCATGTGTTGACTACTGAGTGAACAAGGTGACCATTAAACGAATACCTTCCGAGATTGATGATTTGTTCGATCGATTGCGAGCGCGAGATGCTTTTCAAGATTGATCTACGATCGGGCTATCATCGAGTTCGAGTTAGAGGTGGATGTCCCTAGGGTGCATTCGGACCGATGCGGGCATTATGAGTTCGAGGTCATGTCTTTTGGGTTGACCATGCTCGGCCGGTATTCATGGATTTGATGAACCGAGTGTTCAAACCATTTTGGACACGTTTGTGATGAGTGTTCATTGATGATATCTTGGTTTATTCTCGCTCGAGGCGGAGCACGCGGAGCATTTGAGGCTATCTTGGCGGTTCTCGGGATCGCAATTGTATGCGAAGTTTTCCAAATGTGAGTTTTGGTTGACCTCGGTGGCTTTTCTTGGGCACATTGCCGAGTGATGGCATTCAGTGAATACGGCCAAGATCGAGCGATCGGACTTGGCCTGAACCTACTACTCACAGAGGTTCGCGATTTCGGGCCTTGCGAGGATATTATCGGTTCGTGAGAAGTTTGCTTCTATCTCGCACCATTGACTAGGTGACTTCGAAGGCGGCCAAGTTTGATGGTGATGCTTGTGGCGGGGTTTCCATTGCTAAAGAAAGCGACGACCGCCCGTTCTTACTCTTCGGAGGTCGGATGGTTACGTGGTGTATTGTGATCGTCAGCATCGGGTTGGGATGTGTGTTGACGCGGCGAGGCGAGTTATAGCATACGCGTCCCGACGGCTTAAGATACACGAGAGGAACTACCCACCCATGATTTGGGAGGCGGCAATGATTCACGCTTTAAAGATCTCTGAGGCACTATTTGTATGGGGTTCACGTGGATATTTATACAGACCACAAGAGCCTCGGTATATCTTGACGCAGGAGTGAACTTACAGCGAGAGGCGGTGGTTAGAGTTGCTTAAGGATTATGATGTCGATATCTGTACCACGGGAAGGCCAATGTTGTGGCGTATGCTCTTAGTCGTGAGTCGATGGGAGTCTATCGAGTGCGGCGAGAGAGGAGGGCATGGTTCGTGATTTGCATCGCTTAGCGAGCCTTGGTGTCCGCTTGATTGATTACGATAGCGGTGGGGTTAGGGTTCGTGAGGTTGCGAGTCTTCCATCGTCGAGGAGGTGAAGAGGCGATTCGAGGATCCGGTTTGCACGTTATCGTGTCTGACTCTTCGTGAGGGCAAGGTCCTTTTGAGTAGCACTGATGGGCGCTAAGGTTTGAGCGAGTTGTGTGTTCGGATGTTTGAGGACTTCGTGAGTTCTTGGGAAGCACACAGCGCGTTACTCTATCCATCCAGTGCGATCAAGATGTACTCACGACCTTAGATCGTGTATTGGTGGGATGGTTTGAAGAGGGCGTTGCGAGTTCGTAGCTCGGTGCGTGTTGTCGGCGAGTGAAGGCAGAGCACGGAGGCACGGTGGTTTATTCTGACGATAGAGATCCCGACACGGAAGTGGGAGGTGATCAACATGGACTTCATCACGGGATTGCCTACTCAGAGAGACATGATTCTATATGGGTTATCGTCGGCCGGTCGAAATCAGCCCACTTTCTTCCGTCAGGGCGACTTTCGGTGAGGATTATGCGGTATACATCAGAGATCGTCGGTGCATGGAGTCCCTATTTCGATCATATCGCATGGAGGAGCCCGGTTCGGCTAACCAGAGTCCTTCGAGAGGGTTTAGGGGACGGTGAGCACAGTCTGCATTTCATCCACGACAGGCAGACGAGCGAGCGCACTATCCGACTGCGAGGATATCATGCGAGCATGTTATTGACCGAGGTAGTTGGGAGGATCACTTACACCTGGTAGAGTTCGCGTATAATAACGGCTACCACTCTAGCATTCGAGATGGCGCCGTATGAGGCTTTGTATGGGAGGAAGTGCAGATCGCCCGATAGCATGGTTCGATGCGGGCGAGTACGATTAGTGGGACCGACTTGGTGCAGCGAGCGATGGATAAAGTGAAGCTTATCGGCGGCTATTAACGGCTGAGTCGGCGAATCGTATCACGAGATCATCGGCGTCGACATCCGAGTTCGCGATTGATGATTGGGTTTTCTGAAGGTGTCACCCATGAAGGGTGTGATGAGATTCGGGAAGAAGGAAAACTCAGCCCAAGGTACATCGGGCGTTTGATTGTCCACGAGGTGCAAGGTTGCCTATGAGTTGAATCTGCCGTCCGATCTGGAAGCGGTGCATCCGTATTTCACGTATCTATCTTGAGAGATGGTTCGAGGATCCATCTAGGGTACACCCGTTGACGATGTCGGTGACCGAGGGGTTATCGTGAGAGATTCCCATGGCGATAGTCGATCGTCGGGTTAGGCGTCTGCGGACCAGGGCGTGGCCGTCAAAGTCTTGTGGCGGAACGAGCTCGGGAGGAGATGACGTGGGAGCAGAGGAGGACATGAGGCGAGATACCTCACCTATTCCCACACCTCGGGTAACCTACTTTCCTACTTATTGATTCAATTGACTTATGTGCTAAGTGTTTTTTTGCGAATCGCTAGGTTGTTAAGAACCTTATCTTTAAGCGTCTTGGAAGGAACATTCGGACGAATGTTTCTAAGGAGGAGAATGTTATACCCGTATTTCAGTATATGCGTGAGGAATACGTCTAAAAGGTTAGCCTTAAAAGTTAGGCTTGGACGAAAATTATTGGGTACAACTCACAAAGCGATTGGTTTTCCGACTAAACGTTTCCACGGCTTTCATAGGATAAATTCGGCTATGTCATTTCTTATTTTTGCGGATTTTTCCGAGACGTAACACTTTGGACCAATGAGAGGCGACACTTTCCACCCTCTCATTGGTGGACTTGTCACAGCAATAGGGCCGATTGGATGACAATCCTTGTCATAAAGTTGGATAGATATTTTGTGTGCAAGTTGGCTAGGTACACTTGCCTAATCTTGACCTTACACTTGCCTAGCACTTGGCTAAATCTTGGCCATTGGTTGGCCATGTCTTGACCTATAAATACCCCTCTTGAGATGAAGAGTTCTTCATCCACTAAAGCTTTCAAGTCTTGAAAATCCTCCCTCTCCCTTTGAGCAATTAGTCCAAACACCCTCCCCACAGGTGAAGTTTTGCCGAGGCCCTTCCCCCCTCTAGCCGAGCCGCAACCTACCCCCCCTCCCTTGGTATGAAAGTTGCCTTCTAGTATTGTTATAATGCCCAATTTAACCTAGCCCAAATTCCTTAGTACTTAGTAGAAGTTGTGGGAAACTTCAAGGATTCTTGGGCGCCTTGGAGCTTTGGATTAGGAGCTAAACCTCGCTCGGGATCGACTTTTTACTTGGATATTATTGGGCTTATCGAGGTATATAATCCTAACCCTCTTTTGTAATTAGAGAATGCATCTTGTAGAAGTATTGAAATAAGTATAAATACTTAGGAGGTTATTAAGAATAGAATTGAGTAACACCTTAGAAGGGTATAAAAGAAGATTATCTGAATGTACTTACATAGGGATTTTCCACATGAGACTTATATAGCTCACGGGTAGGGTTGTGCTGCCCGACTTTCCGTAGAATCGAGGACCCTCTGTTTAGAGCGACCTACGAATAGTCTAGACTTTGATAGATGTCTGTGACTATTATAGGTCGATTCTCTGCATGACATACTCGACTTGGCGGGTGGATTTCGCGAGAAGGTATGTGATTCTTCCTATACTCTTGAGCATGATATTTTAAGTATATATGAATGCGGTGACGACATATGATAATCGGCAATGTCTTTTGACTTAAGCCCAATAATAAGAACCTTGAAGTATGTCAAAAGAATAATGAATCATTTTTAACGAAGAGTAATATTTGGTTCTAAAACAAAAGCTTAAGAGTTATACTAGCTTTATGGGAAGTTAGGTATAACAACTTAAGAATGATAAAGGCTGTTTACTTGTTTGTTTATAAAGCCTTGTATTGATTTCATTAGGTGTAGTAAGATTGGTTGATAGGTAGACATACCATGATCTGCATGTGTTAATTGGCTTGTAATGTTGTGAAGGGTCATTCTTGCTTTGGCTTACGTTGTTAACAGTAAGTCCGTTGTCTTGTTATTGTATCACCTACCCTTGACTTGTTATACCGGGCTTGCCACCGCGATGCGGTCTATACGGCTGTCACGGTCTATGAGACTATGTGGAGGCTGCGGTATGCTCCGGGATTGATCATTCCGGTGTTTAGCCGTCACGAGGATGCTATGCGGTCCATGGGACTATGCGGTCTTTGAGGCTACGCGACCGCGGAAGTCGAGGAGAATGCCGGGCTAGCTACCCCGTCACGGGAATACCTCATGCGAATGCATGTGTGACTATGCGGATCGGAAGTCCGTGACTAGGCACGCAGAGTGATACTATGGGCGGTTGGCCGCCCGATCATTCGCGGCCTAGACTAGACACATTCTGATTTTCCTATTATTATTGTTGTGATGTGGCACTATGTGCAATTGAATCGATTATATTTGTGAAAAGGTTTTAAATACCTTGATTTCATTTAAAGTACTTTATAGTTTCACATACTTGGTACTGTTATCTTGACCTCGCCGGCTGCGTTCACGCCGCGAGTTCTAGAGAAGCGGTGCTAGATCCACATCCTTAGGATCTCTACATTGGTGTCGTGAGCTCCACTCTCTCGGAGGCTCTACTTTTGGGTATGATCTCACTGTTGTAGATAGTTTTGTATTGCGTGGTATGGCGGGGCCCTGTCGTCATAGTTGTTATTTCCTTAGAGTGCGTAGTCATGTTATGCTGTTGGGATGTAGCGCAAAAACTTGGTTTATGTATATATGCGAAAGGCAACCTTTTCATCGATAAAATGTTCTAGTTATATCATGTTTCATGTCTTGTTTTATATTCACGATTGTTCTATGATGTATGACTACTTGGGTGCGGGTAAGGCACGATCCACGGGCCGGGCAGTCGTGACAATATTATTGTTGATGTCACATGGACGTGTCTACACCGAGGTAGAATTCCGGGGGCATGTGGCCATGGGGCATTGGTATTATTGTTGCATCATGGACATGTCTACACCGATGCAGAATTCCGGGGGCATGCGACCATGATGCGAACATGATTGATGTGTGGGCGTGAGACCCATTGTTATATTTGAGTGATGACTTGAGGGCGTGAGTCCCTGACTTGACATGACTGCTTATTATTGTGAACTGTAGTTTGGTTATCATACATGTCTCCTGCTTTGTATAGACTACTATGATTTCATTTACGATTTATTTTTTGTTTCATATACTAAACTGTTATCGACCTCCTTCGAAGTGCGTTCATGCCGCAGTAAAGGTACATCATCGATCCTCGCCTTAGTGGTCAGTTCAGCGTTTGGGAAAGCTCCGTTTCTCGAGGCTTATCGATGGTATATTCCTGTTGTTGTAGGTGTTTACATTCGTGGTATAGCGGGCCCCGTCCCGCCATTGTTGTCGTATCATTTCTTAGGTCATGTAATGCGTGGCGGGGTTTGTGAAAAGGATTAAACTGTTCATTTTGTAAAAGTTGTTATTTCTATATACGCGAAAGGCAAGTTTTTCTCATTATTGTTTCATATTTCATAATATGTCTTGTATCGTTTATGTTCTGATTACTCGATGTTGTATCACTAGGGTGCGGGGTAGGCACGATCACGGCCCGGAATGGTCGTGACAAAAGTGGTATCGAAGCGATTAATCCTGGAAAGTGTCTACGAACCGTATCGATGCAGTCTCGATTATCGGTGTGTTGTGCACCACGCCAATAATCAAGAGGCTATAGGATATTTAGGATTGGTTTCTATTCTTCACTCACAGTCGTGCCTCAGAGTGTGTTTTAAGTCGACCTCTAAACGTATTTCTTTCCCTTACCGCTATGCCTCGCGTAGTGGCAACCCGGGCCCAGGAGGCGCGCGGCGAGGCTGCGAGTAGAATACGAGAGGGTTGCGAGGGCACAGCCCAATCATTACCTAGGGTAGTGCTTCATTCGGGGATTTCTGCGACGCCACTAGCCCAGAGAGTTTACGGCCGGCTTCTCTGCGCCCATGATATTTGAACCTCCGTTCCACGGCCATCGAACGATGAATATAGATTGCAAAGAGCGACCCTGTTACTAGCTATGGATTTGGCTACAGAGATTATACCGATGTATCGCGAGTCTTGATGACTACCTAAGAGAGGTTGTGCAAGAGTAATTCTTGATTGGGCTTGGCATGGCGTATGCGGGCTTATGAAGCAGCCGAAAAACGTAGAGATCGACGGGTTAACCAAGGGCGAGAAGAGGCCGGGCAGAAAGGTCCTTGGTAACTTTCAGGTGAGTATACCTTAAGTGCTATGTTCGATAGCGGTGTGTTAGTTGTGATTAGAAATCATGGTGGGTTAGCAGTAAGATTTTGGAGGATAGAAAGTGTGAGCCTTAGAGCTTTATACGCAAAGACCTTAGAGGTAAGGCCATCTCGGGTAGACGTATGTTTATGTTTGACCTTATAGGAGTGCATAGTGCACGTGAGTCGTGTTTGGGATAGGTCCCAAGTAGTGTGAAATGAAGAGGGTAGTTGAGCTAAGAAGACCGCTAGGTTTCGTGAACGTGATTAGTGAGATTGTTCCGATCGGAGCTAGTATTGTGCTCGTTGCGGGTCGGGTTGAGGCCACGTTGCGGGTCAACCCGCGGCATGTATGGCGGTGAATGCAGTTGTGGTGGTCTCGCCTTGTGGTAGGGTCGCGAGGGTGCTAGGCCCAGTTTAGTTAACCAACGTTTGAGTTCGTGGATGCGTTCGACCGGTGGTCGGGCGACGGGGCAGCCATCGTGTTCTTGATCGGGACCGCTCACTTGGCGATGTTGATTTATCAGAAAGGTTGTAAGGCTGCAGGGGGTGCCTACCTTAACCTTCTGACAGACAGTTGAGCCCATGTTACGGCTGTTTTGTTTCTGGAAGTTTTACCAGGCATGTGTTAAGAACTCAGGTGAGTCTCAGAATCGCATTCGCCCTCGGGCCAGTGCGTGGATTTCAGGGGTAGTTGTGAGGATTGTTGTCTCCTGTGGAGGGAGCGTTTGAGCTACCATTTCAGTGTTCGGATGTCGCCACGAAGCCTTGTAGGGCGAAGTGTAAGTTGCGGCCGATTGGTTCGATGTTGGCGGGGTTGAGATAGTTGGTTGATCTTGTTCCAGATCGTGGATAGTGAAGCTTGTCTAGAAGAAGTTCCGGCACTGGAGGAATCGTGCGGATAATCGGCGGCGCTTAGAGTTCGAGTTGACGGTCTTCTTGAAAGTACCACCGGACGAGTGTGACGAGTTTGGAAACGAAGGAACTTAGCGAGTTACTTGGGCCTTTGTGAGTTCATGTGAAGAATAGGCAGGTTGCCTATATGTTAGCATTTGCCGTCCGACTTAGGAGGAAGGGCGTCCGGCCTTCGTATTGTTATGTTCGGAAAGTATCGAAGATCCATCCGAATGTTCCCGATTAATGATGACCACGTTAGAGATAGTAACCCGAGTTTTGGATACTAAAGCGATGTCGTAAATATGGTAAGAATTCAGTGTCACGGCGCCTTTGATCGCATGCGGCCGGCACCATTTGTTGGGTCGTTGGAGCAAGGCTCGCGACAAAGTGACAAAAGTAGTATTATTTGTGGTGATGTTAGAGGTGTTTCCTCGTGGACTTGGATGTAGGTATTTTGCGTGGGTATTTCGTGGCACCGTGGCAGGATTGTTTCGTAAGTATAGTAGTGAAGACTATCCGCACGCGTTCGTTTGAGACTTAGAAGGAACATTCGACGAATGTTTCTAAGGGGAAGAATGTTATACCCGTAGTCCCGTGGTATGTATGCGAGGACGTGCGTGCGAGAATCTGGAAAGATGGAAAGGAAGAAAGAGCGATTTTTCCACGGAAAAGTTTCGGTTTTGTGAAGGAAAAAGGTTCGTTAATGGAATTGGATTCCCGATTTGGTATTCGGACTTCGGAATATTAGAGAATTATGGAATTTTATTTTGGAAATGGTCACGTGGGGCCACGGAGAAATTCTGATTTTGTGGAACCACTTTGTTTTCAGATTTTGGCCATTGTGGATATTTTCTAAGATGTTTTATTTTGGGCCAATAGGAGGGTGACACGTGTCACCCCCGCCTAGGTGGCTTGGCCGAATTGGCATTTGTGCACAACACCCGGTTAGAGTCGTTTTTCGACGAAACGTTCTACCTAACTTGCGAAGGGAAAATTCCGGCTATGTCTTTTCTTATTTTTGCGGATTTTTCCGAGAGACGGAACATTTTGGACCAACGAGAGGGCGGCACTTGGCACCCTCTCATTGGTGGGCAAGGTGGGCGGCACATGGGACGAATTGGGGAGGTCAAGTGGTAGATATTTTGGTAGATATTTGTGAGGGTTTTAAGGAGTAGGGACTAGGGGGCACTTGGGCATATCTTGGCCCTACACTTGTGTAGCACTTGGCTCAATCTTGGCCATTGGTTGGCCTTGGCTTGTGCTATAAATACCCCTCTCCCTTTGATGAATTCTTCATCCTTTCCTAAATGTTTCTAAGTGTTAAATCTTCTCCCTCCCATTAGTGTTGAGTTCGGCCAAGAGGCCTCCTCTCTAGAGGCCTTGGCCGAGGGTACACCCCCTCCAGTAGTGTGGCCGTGGGGTACCCACTGTGTTGCTTTCGTATAATACCCCTTTGTGGTGTAGAAATACTCTCTAAAGTATTGTTATAATGCCCAATTACCTTAAGTATACCTTGTAGTATTCTAAGGTTATACCTATCTGAAAAGCCGGAAATACTATTATACTTCCACAATACAAAACCAAAACCTCAGGAAAATCTCCATAGTCCGTTGGAGTATTGTGTAGAAGTTGGTTAGAACTTCTAAGGGTGGTTTAGAGCGGGTTGGAGCGCTCGGAGTTGGAGCTAAACGATTGCCCAGGATCGACTTTATACTTGGATAATTATGGGCTTATCGAGGTAAATATCTTGTCCCTCTATTGTAATTGGAAATTACATGTTGTTAGAATATATAGTTAAAGTATACTATATATAGAACTGAACGATGTTAGTTGCCAATGTCTTTTCACTTAAGCAAGAATCGAATCGAATCAGGTTGACTTGTAGTAATCTTGTGGAGTAGAATTGTACCGCTCGGGTTAGATGTATAACCCCCAGTTGGCTTGGTAGCCGCCAGTTAGAGGAGGAGATTTACGCTGTTGCGGGGGGGGAGGTGCTGCCGAATTTTCTGTAGAATGTTCTACGATAAGATCTTAATGTTAATAAGCGCCTTGTGGCCTTATAGGTTGAAGTACTACGTGTGGCGCGTTCTACTTGGCTTTAGGAGTAGCCGACAGTTGGGAGTACTTGAGCGTTTGCTATTAGTCGATACTCGCCGCGAGGTATGTGAACCTCTTCCTATCTTTTCTAGCATGATTGTTGTGAACTATGTAGTACGGTAGACGCATGTGCTAAGTGATTTGGTTGGTTTAAAACATGGTGTTATAATAGCTTTATGGGAAGTTAGTTATAACGACCTTATGTAAGTGAAAATGGTTTCGATGTTAGAAGTTAAGAGACTTGATCTTATAAGATAAGAGACTTAACTTATTTGTTTTAATGTGGATGTTTGTGTGAAACCTCATTCGTGAGTAATGAGTACTTGGTTTTAAAGGGATAATGTTTCTTGATTTCGGGAATCGTAATGTGTATCGACAGCACCACTGCGGCGTTAATAAAAGGAAAATGTATTGAATAATGATGTGTTGTATTAAAACCAGTAGAAACCTCCATCCGCATGAAGCTAAGATAAGACAAAATGATATTACATTTTCTAGATCATTCTTTGTAATAAGATCGTTATAAACAAGAATAAACTACTCACATATATGACATATGTTACTCAATTGTTCTAAAGGAATCAAGTGATTAAGTTTGGGAACTATGAAACCATTTGAAAATGAGAAGCTTGAGTAATTGAAACTAGGCAAATCGGAACTTAGGAAAAGAATGTTGTTACTTGGTTTTGAAAAGGAAGGTGGGTTGGTCATTCTAATACTACGTATCGGGTGACTTTTATTAAAAGAAATGGATCTCTTTTAAAAGAACTTAACGTATGTAGTACTTTGGGGTTAAAAACCGGACTTTGGCATAAAATGAAAGTACTTTGAGTTGTGTGAAACTTGCCTATGCTTGTTGTTGTGAAACTTGCCTATGCTTGTTGTTGTGAAACTCGCTATGCTTGTTGTTGTGAAACTTGCCTATGCTTGTGATGATAGCCTTTGTTGTGCAAGTGTGGTATTTACGTTACCGCTCTCGATAGAGGCGGTCGACTTGTTGAGAACTTACTTGGAGCGTCTTTGGCGGTGATGGAGAATTCCACGGGTATGTTTCCATTTTGATTCTTGTCTTGTTGTTGATGTCACATGGACATGTCTACCGATGCAGAATCCGGGGCATGCGGCCGTGCGGTCGGGTTGATTACCCGATATATTGTTATTGTGGTTACATGGACATGTCTACACCGAGGTAGAATTCGGGGGCGTGGCGTGCGGCGGGGTTGATCACCCAAGATATTATTGTTGATGTCACATGGACGTGTCTACACCGAGGTAGAATTCGGCATGTGGCCACGGGGCATTGGTATTATTGTTGCATCATGGACATGTCTACACCGTGCACGAATCCCGGGCATGCGCCACGTGATCGAACATGATTGATGTGTGGGCGTGAGACCCATTGTTATATTTGAGTGATGACTTGAGGCGTGAGTCCACGACTTGACACGATCGCTTGTGTGTGAATCGTAGTTTGGTTATCATACATGTCTCTGCTTTGTATAGACTACTATGATTTCATTTACGATTTATTTTTTGTTTCATATACTACATTTGTTGTGACCTCCTTGGGTGCGTTCATGCCGCAGTAAAGGTACACGATCATTGATCCTCGCTCTTAGGAGTCACGATTCGGCGTTTGGGAAAGCTCCGTTTCTCGGAGGCTTATCGATGGTATATTCCCTGTTGTTGTAGGTGTTTACATTCAGGGTATAAGCGGCCCCTGTCCCGCCATTGTTGTCGTATCATTTCTTAAGTGCAGAAATCTTATGGTAGGTGTGGTTTGTGAAAAGGATTAAACTGCTCATTTTGTAAAAGTTGTTATTTCTATATATGCGAAAGGCAAGTTTTTCTCAGATTATTGTTTCATATTTCATAATATGTCTTGTATCGTTTATGTTCGTGATTACTCGATGTTGTATCACCAGGGTGCGGGTAGGCACGATCACGGGCCCGGAATCGGGTCGTGACAATTACTCTGATGTATGACTACTTGGGTGCCCGGGTAAGGCACGATCCACGAGCCGGGCGGGTCGTGAATCTGACTCTCGAAAGAAGAGCTGTTTGAGTAGCACGGATGGGGTCTTTGTGAGATGAGGATAGATTGCGTGTACGATGCTGCGAACTAGTCGATGGAGTCTTAGAGGCACGGTGCTTACTCAACCGCTCGGTCGGCTAAGTTGTGTCGTGACCTCAGATGTTGGTATTGGTAAGATGGCCCGAAGTGGGACGTAGCAGAGTTGTTGCTTAATGTCCGAATTAGTAGCAGGTCAAGGTTGAACACCAGAAGCCCAGTGGGCTATTGCAGGCGATTTAGATCCCGACTTAGATATGGGAGGTAATTAATATGGATCTTGTTACAGGGTGGCATCGTACTCAGAGGAAGTGCGACTCCCTGGGGTCATGTAAATAAATTTGCGAAACCAGCCGTGTTCTTCCGGATTGGGACCACTTACTCGGCTGAGGTTTATGCTAGCTTGTATAGCAGGGGGATTGTGAGACTGCACGGGGTTCCTACGTTATGATGTCAGGCAGATGAGCTCGGTTACGGATAACTTCTGGAGGTTCTTCAGAAGGGATTAGGAACACAGGTGAGTCTCAGTATTGCATTACACCCTCAGACCGACGGGCAGGCAGAGCGTACTATCCAGGCACTTGAGGATAGGTCGTGGGCCGATGTTATTGATTTCAGAGTTAGCTGGAAGGATTATTTGCCTCTTGTTGAGTTACGTACGATAACAGATACCCTTCCAGTTTTCAGATGGCCCTGTATGAGGCCTTGTATGTAAGAAGGTGTAGATCGTCGGTTGGGTGGTTCGACGTAGGCAAGGTTCAGTTATTTGGTCCAGACTTGATTCAGCGGGCTGTGGATAAGGCGAAGCTTATCCAGGAAAGATTATTAGTAAGCTCAGAGTCAGCAGAAGCTTTAGGCAGATAACCGACGTTGACACATGGGGTTCAGGTTGACATTTTGGTATGAGTATTGTTATGTGGCCACGTGTGGCATTTTTGGTAGATAGGGGTTGTAAGGAGACTATGACTCTACCTTTAAGTTTGACTTCAAAGGAACATTCGGGGCGAATGTTTCTAAGAGAAGAATGTTACACCGGAATTGTAGGATATGTTTTTAGGGCGCACGTAAGAACTCAAAATGTTGATATTAGAGACTTGTAAAAATTTATCGGAATTACGAAATTGTCCGAAAACGTAATATTGTGACGATTAGGAGGGCGACACGTGTCACCCCCCCTTATGTTGCCTTGGACGAAATTAGGCATGGGCAAAAGGGTCATTTGACCATTGTTAGGAAGACAAGTCTTGCAAGTAGTAAATCTTGACAACGTTGACTTAGTCAATGGGACCACATGTCTTGATATTTAAAAGAACTTCATCCAAGCCACATTTGTGCACATCTTGACCCTCCTTTGTGCTATATAGTAGTACTAGTAGTGAGACAAGCTCCACACTTAGCCAAATTTTCAAGAAAATTGGATGAACAATACAAGTGCTCTCGGGTTCTTCAAGTATGAAAAGGAAAAAAATTTGTTTGTTGTCCAAGAATCTCCCCACTTTAAACCAAGGTTCCTAAGTGTATTGTAAGGGTATCTCAATAGAAAAATCCCGTAAAAAGATAGTTTTCATATTAGTCGCAAGCTGAAAACCTAGTTGCTTTTCTAGGTTTTGTTGGGAAGATTGAAGGAAATTTGTTTGTGTTATTCTAAGGGTCTCAGTAGCGGATTGAAGTATCAAGAAGAGGCTCTAAGTTGCTAGGAGGCGACTTGGATTTGAAGTTGACTAAGACTCGTTGAGGTAATAATCTTGTCTTTTAAAGTGTTACAAGATTATATATCATTGTTAGCCTTACATGTTTGCTAGCATGAAGTATATGTGTTGAAGTTTTATAAGTGTTATGGATTGTTGTAGCCTAAAATCCGAAATGTCATATAAGCCATTTGAAGTTGGATTACAATTTGGTCGTTAATTAGAATCGTCGCATGTTACTTACTTGAAGATTATAGTAGTTATAATCGATTGCGACTTGATATCATTTTATGCTAACAACTTGGATTGAAAAGGAAATTGGATAAGAATTGGTGTTATTGTATCTCAATGTTGCCGAATTGGCCTAAGTAGTTTGTATTAGTTTGATATCATTTGTGGGCGGAATTTTACGCCTTGATTAAGCGTGTAATCCCCTATTGTTAACTACTTTGTTGAGCCTTAAATGTGGCGTGTTTGGTTATTGAATTCGGCCTTGAAAAAGGTGGCAAAGTATGTAGAAACAAAGGAAGTGCTGTCCGATTTTCCGTAGAATTTAGTGACTTTGCACTTGGAATATTCTACGTTTGAAGTAAGAAGTTAATAGACGTATTATGGTCATTATAGGTTGACATACTACGTACGGCGAATTGGACTTAGCAAGTGGATTAAACCGAAGAGGTATGTGGAACTTTCTTATCTCTTGAGCATGAATAAGTTGTAAATGTATAGTACGGTAGACGTACAAGATTTTGACAATCTAGTCTATTTGATATCCTTGGCTTATTTTAAGAATGTCCAAGTTGGTTGAGTTAGGGAATTAACTCACTTGTTTAAATATTAAGGATATCTTGGTTTTCAAAAGTTAAGAGACTTTATGTATGTGGAAAGTATTGTTGATACTTGTTTTGTTGGAAAGTTTAAGTCTCTTGGTTATAAAGAAGTATGTAAGTTTCTAAAGTATAAAGCTAGTATAACTTTATGGGATGTTAGTTATAATAGCTTTATGGAAAGTTAAAAGAGTGGTTTACTCTAAGTAATTTAAGTATGTTAAATGACTTGAAATAACGAAAGGCAAATTGATTTAAAGGCGTCAATTGCTTAAGGTTTTAAAAGAAAGAAGTCACTTGATTTAGAAGCCTATAATTGTATTTCTAAAAGGTATTGTGACTTGTCTTGAAAAGTAGTTATGACTTGATACTATGGTTATTAGTATCTTGGAAGTTTTGTATGAAAAGAGTCATTTTAAAGAGTAGAAGTCGTAGTACTTTGGGTTAAATTCGGATTTTTATAATGACACGTTAGTGCCTTAAGTAAACTAAATATGAGAGTGTACATGTATAAGACTAATAAGAAGTTAGGGGATTTCTTAACTTGCTTATATATGGTATGATAAGCGGTAGTGCTTATGTTATGTATGATAAGCGGTAGTGCTTATGTTGTAATGTGATGATAGGTTTGTGCTAGTAATATGTTATTCATTCGGGTCATTCCGGGTTTGTGGCATTTGCATATTAGTGGATTTGCTACCCACGACGAGGAATACCTCACGCGAGTCCATGAGGCTTATGCGGGTGAAATAGTCTCACGCGGGCGGATACGACCTATCACGAGAATACCTCGTGCGGTCTACACGACCTATGCGGGTGAAATAGTCTCATGCGAGGAATACCTCACGTGGGTCCACACGACCTATGCGGGTGAAATAGTCCCAGGAGTAGGATTGCTTAATGATACTGCGGGCGGGTGGTCCTGCTTTGATCGTGAGCTTCCTATTTTTATGTTGTAAGTATACTCCTATTTACTCTCATTGTTAGTAAGGCACGATCGCATTAATTGAGCTATCATACATGTCTCGGTTTATTATAGACTTGTGATTTCATTACAGATGCTGATTCTACATATTTGGTACATGTTGTACTGACCTCCTCCGGGGGGCTGCGTTAATGCCGCAGGTAGAGTACAGGTAGCTGATCCTCACTTTTAGGATCACTGTTCAGCTGTTGGGAATCTCCATTTCTCCGGAGGCCTATCCCTGATATGGTTGGTTGTTGTTTATTCAGGAGTATGGCGGGGCCCTGTCCCGTCACAGTTGTTATTCTTAAAGGTCTGTAGTCACATTGTGGATTGGGTTGTAAAGAAAAAAAAATTGTACTGTTTTATTTGTATAGTTTACGGAAGGTGGCCTTATCGGCTAGCCTGTTATTATTTTATGTTTAAGCATTTTTATCAGTTGTGTATGTTCCGCTGCTATTCTCTGATGTATACCGAAAGGGGTGCCTGGTAGTGGCACGATCGCGAGCCTGGTCGGTCATGACAAATCGGTTGAGTTAGGGGATTAACTCACTTGTTAAAAAGTAGTAAGGATGTCTTAGTTTTCAAAGTTAAGGGACTTGAAGTGTTTTAAAGTATATGATACTTGTTTCATTTTAAACGTATAAGTCCCTTGGATATAGGAAAATGTAATTGACTAAAGAATAAAGTTAATATAACGACTTTATGGGAAGTTGGTTATATTAGCTTTATGGAAAGTTAAAAACAGAGATTTACTCTAAGTAATATAAGTAAGGATAAATGACTTGAATTAATGAAAGGCAAATTGATTTTAAGGCATCAATTGCCTAAGGTTTTAAAAAGAAAAGAAGTCACTTGATTTAGAAACCTAATTATATTTCTAAAAGGTATTGTGACTTGTCTTGAAAAGTAGTTGTGACTTGATACTATGGTTATTAGTATCTTGGAAGTTTTATATGAAAAAGAGTCATTTTTAAAAGAGTAGAAGTACGTAGTACTTTGGGTTAAATTCTCGGATTTTATAAAGACATGTTAGTGCCTTAAGTAAACTAAAATGAGAGTGTATATGAACAAGACTAAGAAGAAGTTAGGGGATTTCTTAACTTGCTTATATTATGTATGATAAGCCGGT
Organism: Przewalskia tangutica; assembly: GCA_029844215.1. Taxonomy (NCBI): domain Eukaryota; kingdom Viridiplantae; phylum Streptophyta; class Magnoliopsida; order Solanales; family Solanaceae; genus Przewalskia; species Przewalskia tangutica. Next base: position 2,621,309 of record JAQGDG010000037.1, on the reverse strand, counting down.
AGTGCTTATGTTATGTATGATAGCCGGTTTGTGCTAGTGATATATTATTCATTACGGGGTCATTCCCCGGGTTTGTGGCATTTGCATATTCCGTGGATTTGCTACCCATGATGCGAGGAATACCTCATGCGAGTCCGTAAGGGCTTATGCGGGTGAAATAGTCCCATGCGGGGCGGACCAGTCCTATGCGAGGAATACCTCATGCGGGTCTACACGACCAATGCGCGGATACGATCTATCACGAGGAATACCTCACGCGGGTTCATACGACCATGCGGGTGAAATAGTCCCAGGAGTAGGATTGCTTAATGATACTGCGGGCGGGTGGCCCTGCTTTGATCATGAGCCTCCTATTTTTTTTATGCAGTAAAGCATACTATTGTTTACTCTCATTGTTAGTAAGGCACAGTGTACTGTAATTTGATTATCATACATGTCTCCGGCTTCGTTTTAGACTTATGATATATTTACAGTATTTTTCGATTCATACTTAGTACATATTGTGTCGACCCCTTCTGGCCTGCGTTAAATGCCGCAGTAGGGGTAGCGGTGGTGGATCCTCATTCTTAGGATCATTGATCAGTGTCGAAGCTCTATTTCTCCTGAGGCTTGTCTTTTAGTGCTTCTCCCGATGTTGTAGATATTATGTACATTCGTGGTATGGCGGGGCCTGTCCCACCACGCTTGTTATTCCTAAGTGCAGTAGTCACATTTGTGGTTTGGGTGTAAACGAGTTATCTTGTTTTACTTTTGGTTATGTATATTTTATGGAAGGCGGCCTTATCGGCTAGCCTGTGATGTTTATTGTCTAAACATGTTTATGTGTTGTGTATGTTCCGCTGCTATTCTCTGATGTATACCTGAACGGGGTGCCCGGGGTAAGGCACCAGTCACGGGCCCGGAATCGGGTCGTGACAATTACTCTGATGTATGACTACTTGGGTGCCCGGGTAAGGCACCAGTCACGGGCCCCGGAACGGGTCGTGAGATACGGCTCTCCGAAAAGAGAAGAGCCTGTTTGAGTAGCACCGGATGGGGTGCTGTGAGATGAGGATAGATTGCGTGTACGATGCTGCGTAACTAGTCGATGGAGTCTTAGGGAGGCACGCAGTGCTTATTGCTCCAACTGTTCGGGGTCGGCTAAGTTGTGTCGTGACCTCAGAGGTTGGTATTGGTAAGATGGCCCGAAGTGGGACGTAGCAGAGTTGTTGCTTAATGTCTGAATTAGTAGCAGGTCAAGGTTGAACACCAGAAGCCCAGTGGGCTATTGCAGGCGATTTAGATCCCGACTTAGATATGGGAGGTAATTAATATGGATCTTGTTACAGGGTGGCATCGTACTCAGAGGAAGTGCGACTCCCTGGGGGTCATGGTAAATAGGCTGGCGAAACTAGCCGTGTTCTTCCGGATTGGGACCACTTACTCGGCTGAGGTTTATGCTAGTTTGTTTAGCAGGGGGATTGTGAGACTGCACGGGGTTCCTATGTTATGATGTCAGGCAGATGAGCTCGGTTACGGATAACTTCTGGAGGTTCTTCAGAAGGGATTAGGAACACAGGTGAGTCTCAGTTTTGCATTACACCCTCAGACCGATGGGCAGGCAGAGCGTACTATCCAGGCACTTGAGGATAGGTCGTGGGCCGATGTTATTTATTTCAGAGTTAGCTGGAAGGATTATTTGCCTCTTGTTGAGTTACGTACGATAACAGATACCATTCCAGTTTTTAGATGGCCCTGTATGAGGCCTTGTATGTAAGAAGGTGTAGATCGTCGGTTGGGTGGTTCGACGTAGGCAAGGTTCAGTTATTTGGTCCAGACTTGATTCAGCGGGTTGTGGATAAGGCGAAGCTTATCCATGAAAGATTATTAGTAAGCTTAGAGTCAGCAGAAGCTTTAGGCAGATAACCGACGTTGACACATGGGGTTCAGGTTGACATTTTGGTATGAGTATTGTTATATGGCCACGTGTGGCATTTTTGGTAGGTAGGGGTTGTAAGGAGACTATGCCGCTACCTTTAAGTTTGACTCCCAAAGGAACATTCGGGGACGAATGTTTCTAAGGGGGGAAGAATGTTACACCCCGGAATTGTAGGATATGTTTTTAAGGACGTACGTAAGAACTCAAAATGTTAAGATTAGAGACTTGTAAAAATTTATCGGAATTACGGAATTGTCGGAAAACGTAATATTGTGACGATTAGGAGGGCGACACGTGTCACCCCCCCTTATGTTGCCTTGGACGAAATTAGGCATGGGCAAAAGGGTCATTTGACCATTGTTAGGAAGACAAGTCTTGCAAGTAGTAAATCTTGACAACGTTGACTTAGTCAATGGGACCACATGTCTTGATATTTAAAAGAACTTCATCCAAGCCACACATTTGTGCACATCTTGACCCTCCATTGTGCTATATAGTAGTACTAGTAGTGAGACAAGCTCCACACTTAGCCAAATTTTCAAGAAAATTGGATGAACAATACAAGGTGCTCTCGGGTTCATCAAGTTTGAAAAGGAAAAAAATTGTTTGTTGTCCAATAATCTCCCCACTTTAAACCAAGGTTCCTAAGTGTATTGTAAGGGTATCTCAATAGAAAAATCCCGTAAAAAGATAGTTTTCATATTAGTCGCAAGATGAAAACCTAGTTGCTTTTCTAGGTTTTGTTGGGAAGATTGAAGGAAATTTGTTTGTGTTATTCTAAGGGTCTCAAGTAGCGGATTGAAGTATCAAGAAGAGGCTCTAAGTTGCTAGGGAGCGACTTCGGATTTGAAGTTGGACTAAGACTCGTTGAGGTAATAATCTTGTCTTTTAAAGTGTTACAAGATTATATATTGTTGTTAGCCTTACATGTTTGCTAGCATGAAGTATATGTGTTGAAGTTTTATAAGTGTTATGGATTGTTGTAGCCTAAAATCCGAAATGTCATATAAGCCATTTGAAGTTGGATTACAATTTGGTCGTTAATTAGAATCGTCGCATGTTACTTACTTGAAGATTATAGTAGTTATAATCGATTGCGACTTGATATCATTTTATGCTAACAACTTGGATTGAAAAGGAAATTGGATAAGAATTGGTGTTATTGTATCTCAATGTTGCCGAATTGGCCTAAGTAGTTTGTATTAGTTTGATATCATTTGTGGGGCGGAATTTTACACGTCTTGATTAAGCGTGTAATCCCCTATTGTTAACTACTTTGTTGAGCCTTAAATGTGGCGTGTTTGGTTATTGAATTCGGCCTTGAAAAAGGTGGCAAAGTATGTAGAAACAAAGGAAGTGCTGTCCGATTTTCCGTAGAATTTAGTGACTTTGCACTTGGAATATTCTACGTTTGAAGTAAGAAGTTAATAGACGTATTATGGTCATTATAGGTTGACATACTACGTGCGCTTGGACTTAGCAAGTGGATTAAACCAAGAGGTATGTGGAACTTTCTTATCTCTTGAGCATGAATAAGTTGTAAATGTATAGTACGGTAGACGTACAAGATTTTGACAATCTAGTCTATTTGATATCCTTGGCTTATTTTAAGAATGTCCAAGTTGGTTGAGTTAGGGAATTAACTCACTTGTTTAAATATTAAGGATATCTTGGTTTTCAAAAATTAAGAGACTTTATGTATGTGGAAAGTATTGTTGATACTTGTTTTGTTGGAAAGTTTAAGTCTCTTGGTTATAAAGAAGTATGTAAGTTTCTAAAGTATAAAGCTAGTATAACGGCTTTATGGGATGTTGGTTATAATAGCTTTATGGAAAGTTAAAAAGAGTGGTTTACTCTAAGTAATTTAAGTATGTTAAATGACTTGAAATAACGAAAGGCAAATTGATTTAAAGGCGTCAATTGCTTAAGGTTTTAAAAGAAAGAAGTCACTTGATTTAGAAGCCTATAATTGTATTTCTAAAAGGTATTGTGACTTGTCTTGAAAAGTAGTTATGACTTGATACTATGGTTATTAGTATCTTGGAAGTTTTGTATGAAAAGAGTCATTTTAAAAGAGTAGAAGTCGTAGTACTTTGGGTTAAATTCGGATTTTTATAATGACACGTTAGTGCCTTAAGTAAACTAAATATGAGAGTGTTCATGTATTAGACTAATAATAATTTAGGGATTTCTTAACTTGCTTATATATGGTATGATAAGCCGGTAGTGCTTATGTTATGTATGATAAGCCGGTAGTGCTTATGTTATGTGTGATAGCCGGTTTGTGCTAGTAATATGTTATTCATTACTGGGTCATTCCCCGGGTTTGTGGCATTTGCATATTAGTGGATTTGCTACCCACGATCGCGAGGAATACCTAAATGCGAGTGCATGGGGCTTATGCGGGTGAAATAGTCTCATGCGGCGGATCTGACCTATGCGAGGAATACCTCATGCGGGTCTACACGACCTATGCGGGTGAAATAGTCTCATGCGAGGAATACCTCATGCGGGTCCACACGACCTATGCGGGTGAAATAGTCCCAGGAGTAGGATTGCTTAATGATACTGCGGGCGGGTGGTCCTGCTTTGATCGTGAGCTTCCTATTTTTATGTTGTAAGTATACTATTATTTACTCTCATTGTTAGTAAGGCACAGTGTACTGTTAATTGAGCTATCATACATGTCTCCAGTTTTATTATAGACTTGTGATTTCATTACGATGCTGATTCTACATATTTGGTACATGTTATCGACCTCCTCGGCCGCGTTCATGCCGCAGTAGAGTCTGAGTACCGATCCTCACTTTTAGGATCATTTGTTGTTATTAGGAATCTCCATTTCTCGGAGGCCTATCCAGTATGGTTGGTTGTTGTTTATTCAGGGTATGGCGGGGCCTGTCCGTCCAGATTGTTATTCTTAGAGGTCTGTAGTCACATTGTGGTTTGGGTTGTAAAGAAAAAAAAATGTACTGTTTTATTTGTATAGTTTACGGAAGGTTGCCTTATCGGCTAGCCTGTTGTTATTTTATGTTTAAGTATTTTTTTTTTCAGTTGTGTATGTTCCGCTGCTATTCTCTGATGTATACCGAAAGGGGTGCCCAGGTAGGGCACGATCATGAGCTTGGTCGGGTCATGTGATCCAATCGGTTGAGTTAGGGGATTAACTCACTTGTTAAAAAGTAGTAAGGATGTCTTAGTTTTCAAAGTTAAGGGACTTGAAGTGTTTTAAAGTATATGATACTTGTTTCATTTTAAACGTATAAGTCCCTTGGATATAGGAAAATGTAATTGACTAAAGAATAAAGTTAATATAACGACTTTATGGGAAGTTGGTTATATTAGCTTTATGGAAAGTTAAAAACAGAGATTTACTCTAAGTAATATAAGTAAGGATAAATGACTTGAATTAATGAAAGGCAAATTGATTTTAAGGCATCAATTGCCTAAGGTTTTAAAAAGAAAAGAAGTCACTTGATTTAGAAACCTAATTATATTTCTAAAAGGTATTGTGACTTGTCTTGAAAAGTAGTTGTGACTTGATACTATGGTTATTAGTATCTTGGAAGTTTTATATGAACAAGAGTCATTTTTAAAAGAGTAGAAGTCGTAGTACTTTGGGTTAAATTCTCAGTTTTATAAAGACATGTTAGTGCCTTAAGTAAACTAAAATGAGAGTGTATATGAACAAGACTAAGAAGAAGTTAGGGGATTTCTTAACTTGCTTATATTATGTATGATAAGCCGGTAGTGCTTATGTTATGTATGATAGCCGGTTTGTGCTAGTGATATATTATTCATTACGGGGTCATTCCGGGTTTGTAACATTGCATATTCCGTGGATTTGCTACCCATGATGCGAGGAATACCTCATGCGAGTCCGTAAGGGCTTATGCGGGTGAAATAGTCCCACGCGGGCGGACGATCCTATGCGAGGAATACCTGTGCGGTCTACACGACCATGCGGCGGATCTGATCTATGCGAGAATACCTCATGCGGGTCCATACGACCCTTGCGGGTGAAATAGTCCCGAGTAGGATTGCTTAATGATCTGCGCGGGTGGCCTGCTGATCATGAGCCTCCTATTTTTTTATGCGAGAAAGCATACTATTGTTTACTCATTGTTAGTAAGGCACGATGTCTTGTAATTTGATTATCATACATGTCTCCGCCGTTTTAGACTTATGATATATTCTGATATTTTTGATTCGCATACTTAGTACATATTGTGTCGACCCTTCCTCGAAGTGCGTTCATGCCGCGGTAGGGTAGCGGTGGTGGATCCTCGTTCTTAGGATCGTTGATCGGTGTCGGAAGCTCTATTTCTCTGAGGCTTGTCTTTTGATACAGTTCTCACGATGTTGTAGATATTATGTACATTCGAGGTATGGCGGGCCCTGTCCACCAGTTGTTATTCCAAGTGCAGTAGTCACATTTGTGGTTTGGGTAGAAACGAGTTATCTTGTTTTACTTTTGGTTATGTATATTTTATGGAAGCGGCCTTATCGGCTAGCTGTGATGTTTATTGTCTAAACATGTTTATGTGTTGTGTATGTTCATTGCTATTCTCGATGTATACGAGCAGGGTGTCGGGTAGGGCACGATCGCGGCCGGGTCGGTCGTGGCGATCATCCCATTAATGGTCAAATGACCGCTTTTACCCGTGTTATTTTGTCCAAGACCAACTTAAGGGGTTGTCACGACCGATTCGGGCGTGACTAGTGCCTTACCGGGCACCTAGTGATACAACATCGAGTAATCACGGAATATAAACGATACAAGACATATTATGAAATATGAAACAATAATCGAGAAAAACTTGCCTTTCGGCATATATAAAAATGACAACTTTTTCAACATGAACAGTTTAATCCTTTTACAACCACGCCTACGGTACTACGGACCTCTACGAAAGATATGACAACAACGGCGGGACGGGGCCGTCATACCACGAATAAGCACTCGACAGAGGACTATACGAATAAGCCTCGAGAAACGGAGCTTCCCAAAAGTGACGTGACCCTAAGAGCGAGGATCAACGACTGGTGTACCTTTACCTGCGGCATGAACGCAGCCCCCCGAAGGAGGTCAGTACAACAGGTACCAAGTATGTGAAACTGAAAAAATAAATATTGTAAATGAAATCATAGTAGTCTATATAAAGCAGGAGACATGTATGATAACCAAACTACGATTCTGACAAAGCGATCATGTCAGTCGAGGACTCGCCCTCAGTCATCACTCAAGTATAACAAGGGTCTCGGGCCACAACATCAATCATGCGTGGAATACCTTCCATCACTGCCGGCGATCATGATATAAAAGCACGAGGAACACATGAACACGAGTCCCACGTGTCATAATAAAGCATGCGGGGTAAGTACGAAGGCATAGTCGACTACTAAAAACCCAGTACCAACAAGGTCATGAATCGTATCATAAGATCTGTCTAGACCGTCACATGATCAAAGGCGGCCACTTGCGCGATATCGATGTCTGCGTCTAACCACGGAACTCCCGCGACTCGCGATAGGCCAATCTCATCGGCCGCATGAGGTATTCCCGCATCGAGGTAGCTACTCCGGCGTCGCCCCGGACTTCCGAGTCCGCATGGCCCGCGACCGCATGCCCATAAAGGACATGCGCTAACACGGAACTCGTAGCTCCGATAGGCCCCGAGGACCGCGTGAGGTATTCTCGAATCATGGTCCTGGACGCGAGTCTACCCGCATCGGAGGCAACCCGGAATCATCTCAAGAGATGAATGCCACAATACTATCATAACGATCGATAGTTAATAAGCACAATCAAGAAACCCCTTTACACAAACATCACAAGATACTAACACACGTAGCATCCTAACACGTTTACTTATCAAAGCAACAAGAAAGTATTACAAGGCTATCACAAACCAATACAATCAAGTTGTTCACACAAGGTACTTCCTACTATATGATCAACAAGATCGGGTTTTTATCCCCAAAGTACTTCATACATTAACTCTTTAAAAGATACGTTACTTTCACAAAAGTCACACAATACGTAGTATATGAAAATAGAGTGATTATCTTTTTAAAGAAAATCAATTACTTCTCTTTGTAAAATCAAGTAGCAACATTCTTTTCCAATGTTCAAGTTTGCCTAATTTCCAATGTTCAAGTTTCTCATTTTTTTGAAAGGTTTCGTAGTTCATAGTCTTATTCATTTAAGAATATAATTCTCCTTTAAACAATCGAGAAACCTAAGCCTTATATGTGAGTAGGATATTCTTGTTTATTACAATCTTATTACAATGACCATGATCTAGGAAATATCATTTTGTCTCATCTTAGCTTCTATGCAGATGGAAAGCTTCTTTAGTTTTAATAATACTTAATTAGTCAAAACATTTCCTTTTATTAACGCTGTGATGGTTTGTCGATACACATTCGATTTAGAAATCAGTAAAACATTCTTAAGCCGTTATACCTAACTTCCCATAAAGCTAGTATAACTCTTAAGTTTTTTCAAAAACCAAGTATATTACTTCTTCTTTCAAAATGATTCAAAAATCTTTTGAAATACTTCAAGTTCTTTATTAACACATAACAAGCGGTTATAGTTCAAATCGATTACCTTTTAAAGACCACAGTATTTTCTTACCAACATAAAGTGTTATAACCAACTTCCCATAAAGCCGTTATAACACTTTATGTTTTAAATCAACCAAATCGTTTAGCACGTATGCGTCTACCGTACTACATAGTTCACACATATCATGCTAGAAGAGATAGGAAGAGGTTCACATACCTCGCGACGAGTATCGACTAATAACAAACGCTCGAAGTACTTCCAAACGTCGGCTACTCCTTAAGCCGTAGATTGCGCCACACGTAGTACTTGACCTATAAGGCCACAGGCGCTTATTAACATTTAGATCTCATCGTAGAACATTCTACCGAAAATTGACACCTCCCCGCAACAGCGTAAATCTCCTCTCTATCAGAGGCTACCAAGCCAACCGGGGGTTATACATCTAACCTAGCGGGTACAATTCTACTACGGTACTACTACACAAGTCTCATGTCTGACCCTATGTAATTCTGATTCGGTATTCTTCTTTCAATTCAGCTTAAGTCGCGAGACATTGCCGTAAGTATTATTCAGCTTAAGTCAAAAGACATTGCCGATACTACGTTGATTCTATATATAGTATACTTGAATTATATATTCTAACAATATGTAATATCCAATTACAATAGAGGACAAGATAATTACCTCGATAAGCCCATAATTATCCTAGTTAAAGTCGATCTGGGAAATCGTTTAGCTCAACTCGAAGCGCTCCACCGCTCTAAACCACCCTTAGAAATTCTAACCAACTTCTACACAATACTCCAACGGACTATGGAGATTTTCCTAGGGTTTGGTTTTGTGGATCGGAAGTATAATAGTATTTTCTGGGCTTTTTATAGGTATAACCTTAGAATACAACAAGGTATATGGCTAAGGTAATTTGGGCATTATAACAATACTTTTGAGAGTATTTCTACACCACAGGGGTATTATCTGAAAGCAACAAGGCTAGGGTGGTACCCCAGGCCACACTACTAGGAGGGGAGGGCTCTCGGCCAGGGCCTTTCAAAGGGAGAGGGGCTCTTGGGCGAGTCAACAAGAGGAGAGGAGGATTTTAACACTAAGGATTATTTAGGAATGGATGAATAAGTCTTGAAGGGATGGGTATTTATAGGCCAAGTGAAGGCAACCAATGGCGAATTGAGCCAAGTGCTACACAAGTGTAAGGCCAGATTTGGGCATGTGTACATAGTGACTTGCACACAAAATATCCTACCTACTACTTGACAAAACTCACCCAATTCGTCCCATGCTTTACCGCCACTCCAACTGGTAGAGGGTGACAAGTGTCGCTCTCGTTGGTCCAAAATGTTCGTCTCTCGGAAAATCCGCAAAAATTAGAAATGACATAGCGGAAATTCCCTACGAAGGCGTGAAAGCGTTTGCGAAAAGCGACTCAACCGGGTGTTATGCACAAATAAAATTCGGCCAAGCACTTTAAGGCACAAACTTTTCACGTCGTCGCGTCATACTCTGGAAATCTGGGTATAACATTCTCCTCGCCTTAGAAACATTCGTCGAATGTTCCTTCTAAATCTCAAAACAAGCGCGGCGATATAGTCTTCACTACTATACTTACGAGAACAAACACGCCCTGCGTAGCCACGAAACAAGCTGCAAGAAAATACTTATATCCAAGTCCACGAGAAACACCTCTAACATCGCCACAACCGCTCTCTCCGTGGTCAAATATACTTCGCCCGTACCTTCTCTACAAAGAAATGATCACACCTATGCTCGCCATACATGCTTCTCTCTTTACTCGTCGTAGATACCACTTTGTCACTTTGCACGAGGCATTAACCTTCTCGGGCGACCCAACAAATGGCACCACTTTTGTCCGCTTTGTCGCGAGCCTTGCTCGGCGACCAACAAATGGTACCGAGCTCATGCGATCACGGAGGATGTCGTACCTCAAACTCTTACCACATTACGTCACGGCTTCATTATCTAAAACTCGGGGTTACTATCTCTAACGTGGTCATCATTAGCGGGAACACTCGGATGGATCTCGATACTTTCCGATCATATCAATACGAAGACGGACGTCGCCTCCTAAGTCGGACGACAATTGCTAACATATAGGCAACGGCCTATTCTTCACATGAACTCAAAGGGCCCAAGTAACTCGGGCTAAGTTTTCCTCTGCTTTCCAAAACTTCGTCACACCCTAACAGGGTGGTACTTTCAAGAAGGCGGCCGTCGGCACGAACTCTGGCGTCGCCGCCGATTATCCGCACGATTTCTCGAGCTACGAGAACCTCTTCTAGACAAGCTTTACCTATCCACGGTCTGCGGGACAAGCACGAACCAACTAATCGAACGCTGCCAACATCGAACCAATCGTAGGCAATTTACACTTCCGCCCAACAAGGCCTCATAAGGCGACACTGAAGCGAAATGGTAGCTTAAACACTCCTCCGCAGGAGACAACAATCCCCACAACTACCTCAAATACACACATTGGCAGGCGAATGCGGTCTGAGACTCACGAGTTCCTAACCTGCTGGTAAAACTTCGAAACAAAACAGCGTACCACAGGCTCCGGCATGCGTCTTAAGGTGAAGGTAGGCACCCGTGCAGCCTTACAACCTTCGATAACTCAACACACGGCCGAGTAGCGGTCTGACCGAAGACGTGATGGGCTGCCCCATCGGCCCGACCATCGGTCGAACGCATCCACAATTCGTCTGTTTGGTTAACTAAACTTGGGCCTAACACCCTCACAACCCTAACACAAGGCGGGACCACCACAAACTGACCCCACCACCAAAGCGGGCGCGGGTTGACCCGCATCGCGCCTCAATCCGACCCGGCAGCGCGCACAACACTAGCTCCCCGATCCGGAACAATCTCACTAATCATGTTTCGAAAACCTAGCGGTCTTCTTAGCTAAACTAACCCCTTTCATTCCACACAAATAGGGACCTATCCAAACATAACTCACGTGCACTATGCACTTCCAATAAGGGTCAAACATAACACTACACCTTTTCTCGAGATGTCCTCACCTCTAAGGTCTTTACGTAAAAAAAGCTCTAAGGCTCAAACCTTCTCTATCCCCCAAAATCTTACTCGGTTAAACAACCATGATCTAATCACGACTAACACACTGCTATCAGAACATAGCACTTAAGGTATACTCACCTTATCACACATACTGATTTCTAGAGGGTTAAAGATATATCTATATCTCTTCTTCACTCCTTAGTCGTTCTAATCAAACGCCGTGAGGCGTAGCTAAGGAAGGTGGCGACTACCCATCGATCACGAAGGCTAAGTCCTCCTACAAGGACACCCATTCGACACATGGCCACGGCGGCAGTGCAACAAGTACCCGACTAAAAAGCGACATTCCGGGAAGGCGTGCATCGTGAGCAGGAAGCCACGGAGTTCTAACCAACTCCTGCATACAGAATATCACGAACTCGTGGAAGACCACTCTGCTGGCGGAGGTGCATAATCTAATCTGGGTGAGGTGACTCGCCTCGAAAGTTACCAAAGGACCTTGCGCTCGGCCTTACGTTGTCGCCGTTAACCGTCGATCTCGACTTCTCGACTGCTGCGCGCATAAGCGTACACAAGCCATGCTCAAGCCCAACTGAAGAATTACTCTTGCACAACCCTCTTTTAGATAGTCCTCAAGACTCGCGGTACATCGGTATACTCTCAGGTAGCCAAATCTATAGCTAATGTGAGGTTGCTTCTTTGCAATCTATATTCACGTTCGATCGTGGGCGAAGGTTCAAATATCATGGCGCGATGAGGCTATGCGCCGTGCTAAACTCTCTTTGGGGCTAGTGGCGTCGCGAGAACTCCCGAATGAAGCACCACCCAAGGTGATAATTGGGCTGTGCCCACGTAACCCTCTGTACTCTACTCGCGGCTCGCCGTTTGCTTTGCCCTCTGGGCGGGTTGCCTGCGCGGAGCATAACGATAAGGGAAAGAATTTACGTTAGAGGTCCAACTTACAACACGGCTCTAAGGCACGATCTCGAGTGAGAAGAATAGAAACCAATCCTAAATATCCTATAGCCTCACGATTATTGGTGTGGTGCACAACACACCGATAATCAAGACTGCTTGGATACGATGCAGACACTTTCCGAGGATTAGCGCTCACGATACCACTTTTGTCACGACCGATTCCGGCGTGACTAGTGCCTTACCGGGCACCCTAGTGATACAAAATCGAGTAATCGTGGAATATAAAACGTTTCAAGACATATTATGAAATATGAAACAATAATCTGAGAAAAACTTGCCTTTAGGCATATATAAAAATGACAACTTTTTCAACATGAACAGTTTAATCCTTTTTACAACCACCGCGATTACTACAGACCTCTACGAAAGATATGACAACAACGACGGGGCGGGGCCGTCATACCACGAATGTAGCACCTCGACGACAGGGGACTATACGAATAAGCCTCGGAGAAGCGGAGCTTCCAAGTGACGTGACCCTAGAGCGAGGATCAACGGCGGTGTACCTTTACTGCGGCATGAACGCAGCCGAAGGAGGTCGATCTAACACGAGTATGTGGCGAAAATAAATCGTAAATGAAATCATAGTAGTCATATAAAGCGGGAGACATGTATGATAACAAACTACGATTTACAACAAGCGATCATGTCAAGTCGGGGACTCACGCCCTCAGTCATCACTCAAGTATAACAAGGGGTCTCGGGCCCAACATCAATCATGCCGTGGAATACCTTCCTCGGCTGCGGCGATCTATGATATAAAAGCACGAGAACACACATGAACACGAGTCCACTGTGTCATAAAAGCATGCGGGGTAAGTCTGAAGGCATAGTCGACTACTAAAACCCACGGTACCAACAAGGTCATGAATCAGATTATAAGATCTGTCTAGACCGTCACATGATCAAAGGCGGCCACTTGCTGCGATATCGATGTCTGCGTCTAACCACGGAACTCCGCGACTCCGCATAGGCCAATCTCATCGGCCGCATGAGGTATTCCCGCATCGGTAGCTACTCCGGCGTCGTCACGGACTTCCGAGTCGCGTGGCCCTGAGGACCGCATGCCCGTAAGGGACGACGCTAACTCGGAACTCGTAGCTCCGCATAGGCCCCGGGACCGCGTGAGGTATTCTCGAATCATGGTCCTGCATCACCGAGTCTACCCCGCATCGGAGGCGACTTAACCCGGAATCATCTCAAGAGATGAATGCCACAATACTATCATAACGATCGATAGTTAATAAGCACAATCAGAAACCCCTTTACACAAACATCACAAGATACTAACACACGTAGCATCCTAACACGTTTACTTATCAAAGCAACAAGAAAGTATTACAAGGCTATCACAAACCAATACAATCAAGTTGTTCACACAAGGTACTTCTACTATATGATCAACAAGATCGGGTTTTATCCCCAAAGTACTTCATACATTAACTCTTTAAAAGATACGTTACTTTCACAAAAGTCACACAATACGTAGTATATATGAAAATAGAGTGATTATCTTTTTAAAGAAAATCAATTACTTCTCTTTGTAAAATCAAGTAGCAACATTCTTTTCCAATGTTCAAGTTTGCCTAATTTCCAATGTTCAAGTTTCTCATTTTTTTGAAAGGTTTCGTAGTTCATAGTCTTATTCATTTAAGAATATAATTCTCCTTTAAACAACTGAGAAACCTAAGCCTATATGTGAGTAGGATATTCTTGTTTATTACAATCTTATTACAGACCATGATCTAGGAAATATCATTTTGTCTCATCTTAGCTTCATGCGGATGGAAGCTTCTCTAGTTTTAATAATACTTAATTAGTCAAAACATTTCCTTTTATTATTTATGCGATGGTTTGTCGATACATTCGATTTCGAAATCATTAAAACATTCTTAAGCCGTTATACCTAACTTCCCATAAAGCTAGTATAACTCTTAAGTTTTCAAAAACCAAGTATATTACTTCTTCTTTCAAAATGATTCAAAATCTTTTGAAATACTTCAAGTTCTTTATTAACACATAACAAGCGATTATAGTTCAAATCGATTTACCTTTTAAAGACCACAAGTATTTTCTTACCAACATAAAGTGTTATAACCAACTTCCCATAAAGCCGTTATAACACTTTATGTTTTAAATCAACCAAATACGTTTAGCACGTATGCGTCTACCGTCTTACATAGTTCACACATATCATGCTAGAAGAGATAGGAAGAGGTTCACATACCTCGCGGCAGTATCGACTAATAGCAAACGCTCAGTACTTCCAAACGTCGGCTACTCCTTAAGCCAAGTAGATCGCGCCACACGTAGTACTTCAACCTATAAGGCCACAGCGCTTTATTAACATTTAGATCTCATCGTAGAACATTCTCAGAAAATTCGGCACCTCCCCGCATGAGCGTAAATCTCCTCTCTATCGGTAGGCTACAAGCCAACGGGGGGTTATCATCTAACCTAACGGGTACAATTCTACTACTGCGGTACTACTACAAGTTTCTTGTGTCTGACCTATGTAATTCTGATTCGATTCTTCTTTCAATTGGGCTTAAGTCGCGAAGACATTGCGTAAGTATTATCGAGCTTAAGTCAAAAGACATTGCGACTACGTTCGATTCTATATATAGTATACTTCAATTATATATTCTAACAATATGTAATATCCAATTACAATAGAGGACAAGATAATTACCTCGATAAGCCCATAATTATCCTAGTTAAAGTCGATCACGAAATCGTTTAGCTCAACTCCGAGCGCTCAACCCGCTCTAAACCACATAGAAGTTCTAACCAACTTACACAATACTCCAACGGTATGGAGATTTTCCTAGGGTTTCGGTTTTGTGGTAGGAGTATAATAGTATTTTCTGGCTTTTCGTATAGGTATAACCTTAGAATACAACAAGGTATATGGCTAAGGTAATTTGGGCATTATAACAATACTTTTGAGTATTTCTACACCACAGGGGGTATTATCACAAGCAACAAGGCTAGGGGTACCCACGTACCACTAGGAGGGGAGAGGGCTCTCGGCGAGGGCCTTTCAAGGAGAGGGGCTCTTGGGCGAGAGTCATGAAGAGGGGAGAGGGATTTTAACACTAAGGATTATTTAGGAATGGATGAATAAGTCTTCAAGGGATGGGTATTTATAGGCCAAGTGAAGGCCAACCAATGGCCAAGATTGAGCCAAGTGCTACACAAGTGTAAGGCCAAGATTTGGGCATGTGTACATAGCCAACTTGCACACAAAATATCCTACCTACTACTTGACAAAACTCACCCAATTAGTCCCGTGCTTTGCACTCCGCAACTAGGGTGACAAGTGTCGCCTCTCGTTGGTCAAAATGTTTCGTCTCTCGGAAAAATCCATAAAATTAGAAATGACATAGCCGGAAATTCCCCTACGAAAGCTGTGAAAACGTTTCGCCGAAAAACGACTCAAACCGGGTGTTATGCACAAATAAAATTCGGCCAAGCACTTTAAGGCACAAACTTTTCTACGTACGTCCCCGCGTACATACTCTGGAAATACGGGGTCTAACAGGGGTGACACGTGTCGTCCTCCAATTCGTCACAATATTTCATTTTCCGACAATTTCATAATTCCGATAAATTTTTACTAGTCTCAAATCTTAACATTTGGATTCTTACGTACGCTCTTAAAAACATGTCCTGTAATAACGGGGTGTAACATTCTTCCCCCCCTTAGAAACATTTGTCCCCGAATGTTCTTTCGGAGTCAAACTTATAATTAGCGACATAGTTTCCTTTTACAACCCCGACATACCAATAATGCCACACGTGGCCACATAATAGTAATTAAGCCAAATACTTCAATTAAAACTTGACAAGTAAGGGAAAATGAATTACCTGAAGGTGTAGGGAATAAGTGAGGATATTTCCTCAACATGTCCTCCTCCACTTCCCAAGTCATCTCCTCACTGTTATCATTCATACAAGACTTTGTGGAAGCTACATCCTTAGTCATGATCGCTGACACGGTGATCGAGTATCGTTATGGGACTCTCTCATACAATAACCCTCTGTCACTGGACCTCGCTTAGTGGGAAAACTCTCGATGGATCTCAGATACACTTATGACATAGAAACATGGAAGGCCGGATGTACGCCTCTAAATCGATGGCAGATCCAACTCATAGGCAACCTTGCCTACTCTACGGATGATCTGGTAGGGCCCGATGTACCTTGGGCTAAGTTTCCCTTCTTCGAATCTCATCACACCGCCATGGCGATACGCGAAGACCCAATCGTACACGAAACTCCAAATATCGGCGCCGATTATCTGCGTAAGACTTACGCGACTACGAGTGCTAACGGTCTCTCTGGATAAGCTTCACCTTATCCACGGCCTGAATCAAATGCAGGCCAACTAACTGCACCTCTCCCACGTCGAACCAACCAATCGGCGACCTACATTTTCGCCCATATAAAGCCTCATATGGCGTCATCTATATACTAGAATGGTAGTTGTTGTTATAAGCAAACTCCACAAGAGGCAAATGATCCTCCCAGCTACCCCTAAAATCAATCACACGGCTCATGACATATCCTCGAGTGTATGCGGATGATGCGCTCTGCCTTCCGTCGATCGAGGATGGGCAATCGAGACTCACTGTGTCCCTAGTCCTTCTGGAAAGACCTCGAAGTTAGCCATAAGCGGGCTCCTGCATGCGATATAATCGATATAGGGACTCGTGCGATCTCACAATCTCCCTGATATACAATCTAGCATAATCCTCAGCCGAATATGTAGTCCTGACTGGAAGAAAGTGGGCTGATTTCGTCAGCCTGTCAACAATAACTCAGATGGAGTCATACTTCCTCTGAGTACGAGGTAACCCTGTAACAAAGTCCATGTTGATCACTGTTACACCCCGTAATTCCAAGAGGATGAGATGAGAACGTACGAAAGGAAATAAGATTCGAAGTTGGAAAAAGAAAAAAAGTTGGCAGAATATTTTTGGACAGTTTTTCAGTCAACTTGGAAGCAGTATATCTCCTAGTATAATTGGGGTTTTTAGGTGTTTCAAAAGCCTAATATGAAGTTCATTGAGTCTAGTTTCCAACGCAACAAACCGCTCGTCAATAGGACATCAGAGTAGAAAGTTATGGACGTTACAAGATCGGCTGACAGAACAGACAGGGTCAGGCGCCGCAGCGCCGGGGTGCCGGAAAGCCTGAAATTGTCTGAAATTGCAGCGCCGCGGCGCCGGCTGCAGGGCCGCGGCGCCGGGGCGGGATTTTTTGCGGAAATAGGGTAAAAATAGAAGATATTTGTTGTAAAGGACCCCTGGGTGGGTGACAAGTGTCCCCCCAACTTGTGGAACAAGATAAAGGCTATATAAGACATGTCTTGCTAGATTTAAATCATTTGCAAGACTTCACCCAAATCTTCTCTTCTCTTCTCTCTCAAATGGTTAAAACCCTAAGCCTAAATGAGATTTTTGGAAAGGCAACAAGAAGGAAATATGTTGGCAAGCTTGTAGGGGGTTAGTAGAGATGATTTTAGCGGGAAGAAGAATTTCAAAAAGAGGAGCTGAAGTTGCTAAGGATCGACTTGTAATCTTGGATCATTTTTGGGCTAAATGAGGTATAATCTTCGTCTTACTTTTGTAATTGAAGATTCCATGTTATTATAAGTTAGAAATGATCATGTGATATGTGTTATGAAGATTGATAAGTGTTATGGAAATTTGGAAGCTCAAATCCGAAAATGACATGTTAAGCCATTTGATATTGAAATACAATTTGGTCGATAATTAGAATCGTCGCATGTTACCTACTTGAAGAATGTAGTAGCTATAATCGATTGCGGCTTGATATCATGTTATACTAAACAACTTGAATTGAAAAGGAATTGGAAAGATTGTTATGTTGTTACACCTTTGGCGAGAATGACATTATATGTTGGACTAGTTTGTTATAAATTGTGGGGCGGAATTTTACGTCTTGTAGGCGTGTAATCCCTATTGATAACTACATTGATTGAGCCTTAAATGTGGCGTGTTTGGTTATTGAATTCGGCATTGAAAAAGGTGGCAAAGTATGTAGAAACAAAGGAAGTGCTGTCCGATTTTCCGTAGAATTTAGTAGTTTTGCACTTGGAATATTCTACGTTTGAAACTAGAAGTTAATAGACGTATTATGGTCATTATAGGTTGACATACTACGTGCAATTGGACTTAGCTAGTGGATTTAAGAAGAGGTATGTGGAACTTTCTTATCTCTTGAGCATGAATAAGTTGTAAATGTATAGTACGGTAGGCGTCTGAGATTTTGACAATCTAGTCTATTTGATATCCTTGGCTTATTTTAAGAATGTCCAGTTGGTTGAGTTAGGAATTAACTCACTTGTTTAAATATTAAGGATATCTTGGTTTCAAAAGTTAAGAGACTTAAGTATGTTGAAAGTATTATTGATACTTGTTTTGTTGGAAAGTTTAAGTCTCTTGGTTATATAAAAGTATGTAAGTTGCTAATGTATAAAGCTAGCATAACGGCTTTATGGGAAGTTGGTTATAATAGCTTTATAGAAAGTTAAAAAGAGTGGTTTACTCTAAGTAAATTTAAGTATGTTAAATAACTTGGAATAACGAAAGGCAAATTGATTTAAAGGCATCAATTGCTTAAGGTTTTAAAAGAAAGAAGCCACTTGATTTAGAAGCCCGAAAATGTATTTTCTAAAAAGGTATTGTGACTTGTCTTAAAATGTAGTTATGACTTGATACTACGGTTATTAGTATCTTGGAAGTTTTATATGAAAATGAGTCATTTTTAAAAGAATAGAAGTACGTAGTACTTTGGGTTAACTCCCGGATTTATAATGACATGTTAGTGCCTTAAGTAAACTAAAATGAGAGTGTATATGAATAAGGTTAATAAGAAGTTAGGGGGATTTCTTAACTTGCTTATTGTATGATAGCCGGTTTGTGCTAGTGGTATATTATTCATTACGGGGTCATTCCCCGGGTTTGTGGCATTTGCATATTCTGTGGATTTACTACCCACGATGCGAGGAATACCTCATGCGAGTCCGTAAGGACTTATGCGGGTGAAATAGTCTCATGCGGGCGGATACAACCTATGCGAGGAATACCTCATGCGAGTCCGTAAGGGCTTATGCGGGTGAAATAGTCCATGCGGCGGATCTGACTATCGAGGAATACCTCATGCGAGTCCGTAAGGGCTTATGCGGGTGAAATAGTCCCAGGAGTAGGATTGCTTAATGATACTGCGGACGGGTGGTCCTGCTTTGATCGCGAGCTTCCTATTGTTATGTTGTAAGTATACCTTTGATTACTCTCATTGTTAGTAAGGCACTGTGTACTGTTAATTGAGTTATCATACATGTCTCCAGTTTGATTATAGACTTATGATTTCATTCTGATGCTGATTTCGCCACATATTTGGTATATGTTGTATTGACCTCCTTGAGCTGCGTTCATCCGCAGTAGAGTTGATTCTTGATCCTCGCTCTTAGGATCACTGTTCGATTGTTGAGAAGCCCCTTTATTCGGAGGCTTATCCCCGTATGGTCGGTTGTTGTACATTCGGGTATGGCGGGGCCACATCACTTGAGTTGTTATTCTTAGAGTTCTGTAGTCACATTTGTGGATTGGGTTGTAAGAAAAAAAAATGTAGTGTTTTATTTGTATGGTTTACGGCAGGTGGTCTTATCGGCTCTTTGTTGTTATTTTATGTTTAAGCTTTTATGATTGTGTATGTTCATTGCTATTCTCTCGATGTGACGAAAGGGTGCAGGTAGGGCACGATCGCGGAGCAGGTGGTCATGACAAAAGTGGTATCAGAGCAGTTAGTCCTCGGAAAGTGTCTACAGACCGTGTCTAGTAGAGTCTTGATTATCGGTGTGTTGTGCACCACATCTATAATCAGGAGGATGCAGGACATTTAGGATTGGTTTCCATTCCTCTCACTCTAAGATCGTGCGATAGAGCTGTATGGTTAGGGTCGTCTCTCCCTAACAAGTTATGATTGTTTGCAGCTACGAGAAAGCGTGATGACCCGGGAAAGATTATATGGATTGCGTATCGGTGGTAATGTTTGTAGTTGGTATTGTGACATCTGACTATACGGTTTATGTATGAGGTTCGACGTGTTGCACTAGAATGATTTTAGATTACGAGATTTGGTAAGGACTAAATAAATCAGGGAAGGTATGAAACGATTTAATGAATTCTCATCAAGGTTTTACGTACTAATTTGAGATAATTAGGAAGTGATGAAATTGTCTGAGAAGGGAATGGACCCTTAAGAAGTTTTATTAAGGGAATTAATGGGAGACTATGTTAATAGATTGAGCTACGTAGTAGGATTTCGAAAATGGTGCAGGTGAGATCCGTATGGGTATGTATGGTTGTTGTGGTCAAGACAACACGATTATGGTATTACGATAAGTTTTATACCCGTTCTGAGGGATCGATAAGGTAGGCATGGAGCACGGAAATTGCGAGCCTAAGAATGTGATAACCACCGAGACCTTAGGTATATAAGGTCTTCTCGGGTAGTAAAAGTTAAGGCAGACCAAGGAAAAGAGTTAAATACGGCCGAGTCGGGTTGGGGACCTATTAAGGTCGCCCCATAGCGAATGAAATAGGATCGGTTGGTAGTAGTCCGCCACGTGGCGAGTCACGCAGTGCAAGGCCAAGTCTAGTTAATCGTTTTACGGGTTCGTGGGCGATTCCACCGGAACGAGGTTGTGAGAGGCGGCCTTATATTATTTAATTTAGTAACTCCAGTAGAGGCGAATTAGTATGGAATTTATGCGTATGCTAGTATAAGTTTGGAAATGCGGAAGAAATGCGACGGTGAAAAAGAGCAGCCCAGTGTAGAAATGGAGCACGAATCCACGAGGACCTTTCGTGGTGACTACACGTGAGTGTTGGGTGGTAGGCGGCGGGTAGATAATTACGATAACGTCTGATCGTTGGACCACTATGACCTAGCGGTATTATTATGACGGACATTGAGGTCATTATTGAGCACGGGCTAGTTGGCCTCTTGTTATGCCAACGTGGACTACAAAAGAGAGATTGATTCGGTACCAGTTCCCGATAAGCCGGTTATCGAGTGGGAAGGAAGAGAAGTGGTGGTAACCAGTGAATTATCCTTCCTTCTTTGACATTGTTGATTTTATTAAGTCTGTTTGACTTGTTCAGTGGAGGTAAATTAATGCAGAAAGTAAGAAATACTCGAATTTGAAGGAGTTTATGCTAAGTGCCCTTGGATGTACTTGGAGTTGGTTTGGTGTGGCGGTCTGGGCCACGACCTTCCGTATAAGTTCAGGATAACGCGCAAGCAAGAATAAGATAAGTACGAGTGTGGCTGCAGAAAATAGAAGACATCGTTGGTAGATTTTGAAAATCTATACGTTTAAGGTGGCGCTTGATGATTTTGATTTTGATAGAGAGATAAGTTCTCTCCCCTCGTAAAAGGACAGTTTACGTATTATGGGTTGCGTGTACCCATGTTGTTAGGCGAGATATGAGGCGGTAGGTCTTGATGTCGTCATGCCATAAGTTCTGATTGTAGATGACCGTGGAAAAAGTGTTGTGTTGGGAAATTAAGAACAGCGTTCAGAAGTCGAGAAGTGTCGTGAGGACAAAAATGCAGGTGAAATGCGCTATATGAAGCTGCGATTATGAAACAAGATAAAAATACTTTGGCTAATAATAAGCCTAAGGTAAGGATATGGCCAGAATGATAAAGAAGAATACGACTATGGTTAAGTAAGTTGCACGAGATATGACTACCCCAGACTAGTGTAAGACCATTAGTAAATAATGGGCAGTAAGAACACCTCGAGGAAAGGTGGTAGCATCGGGTTACTACTTGAGGAGATCAAGGAAATCCCCCCCCCCCCCAAATTATGATTGTGAAGTCTTAGCCAGGAGGCAAGCAGAAGAATTAATTATAAGTTAGTGACCAAGTTTGGTTGCAGCAGAGAAAGGGAAACAGGAACCATAATTGAGATTAATAATACCCGAATATTTCGCAGGTATGAGAAAGGCTTCCAGTACTAGAAGATAAGTTGACCACGACTACAGTTCTAACCCTCCGAGAGACTCGAGGTTAGGTTGTTATTGTAACACTTTGGGTGTTGGGCTAGGTTGTATCTTTGCAACACGATAAGGTTAGAGCCTATGTTTTCCCGGCGGTTAGGGAAGCAAGAAAGGAAATTACGCTACTCACGATTTAGAGTAGGCAGCAGTTAAAACATGCCTTGAAAATTTGGGGGCATGACGTATTTATAGACGTTATGTGGATATTTGTGCAGACCACAAAAGCCTCCGGTATACCTTCAGACAGAGGTAGTAGAATTTGCGACAACGACGGTGGTTAGAGTTATTCAAGGATGGTGATATCGATATCCTATACCATCCGGGGAAAGCCAAGACAGTTACAGATACTCTTAGTCGTGGGTCTATGGGTAGTATGTCAGATGGGCAGCAGATAGGCGGGCGTGGTCAGAGATTCTTCGGATTCTGTGGGGTTCGATTATTTGTTTTCAAGGTTAATGAAGTTTAGATCCGAGAGGTTGCCGAGTCTTCCATCGTTGAGAAAGTAAAGAGGCGTGATATGAGATCGATTATGATCTGATATCGAGATATGGCTCTCGAAGAAGAGAACATTTGGGTAGCCGGATGGGAGTCTTTGTGAGATGAGATAGGTGTGTGTACAGTGCTGCGAGACTAGTCGCGAGTCTTAGGGAGGCACGCGGTGCTATTGTTCTAATTGTTGGGGTCGACTAAGTTGTGTCGTGACCTCGGATGTATGTATGGGTAAGATGGCCAGGAAAAGGGACATAGCGAGTTTCTTGCTTAGTGTCCGAGTTAGTGCAGTCGTGGTCGAGCACGAAGCCCGGTGGGCTATTGCGAGCGATTGAAATCCCAACCTAGTTATGTGAGGTAATTAATATGGATCTTGTTATAGGGTGGCATCGTACTCGGAGGAAGTGCGACTCCCTGGGGGTCATGGTAAGTAAATTGGCGAAACGATCGTGTTCTTGGTTAGGACCACTTACTCGGTGAGGATTATGCTAGCTTGTATAGCGAGGAGATTGTGAGGCGCACGGGGTTCCTACGTTTATGATAGCAGACGGATGAGCTCGGTTATGGATAACCGGAGGTTTTGAAGGGATTAGGGGCGCGGTGAGTCTCGGTGTTGCATTACACCTCGGGTGGCGGTCGAGCGAGCATACTATCAGTACTTGAGGATAGTGGCGGGCTGTGTTCTTGAAGTTCGAGAGATAGTGGGAGGGTTAATTGCCTCTTGTTGTGTTACGTCGTTAACGGATACCCTTCCGGTATTGGATGGCCTGTATGAGGCCTTATATGTAAGAAAGTGTAGATCGCCGGTTGGTTGGTTCGACGTAGGCGAGGTACAGTTATTTGACCAGACTTGATTCAGCGGGCTGTGGATAAGGTGAAGCTTATCCAGGAAAGATTATTAGCAAGCTCAGAGTCGATAAAAGTTTTATTCAGATAAAGCGTCAACACTTGGAGTTCGAGTTGATGTTGTAGCATAAGTATTGTTACGTGGCGGGTGTGACAAGTGTGATTATGTTGGGTGTAGTCGAGGACTATGCAGTTATACCGTATTTCAGTATATGCGTGAGGCGTCGTATAATAATTTGAGCCTTAAGTTAGGCAAGTTTGAAATTTGTACACAACACTTTGGAGTAAGTCGTTTTTCGGAAGCGTTTCCACGACTTTCGTAGGAAAATTCCGGCTATGGCATTTTTAAATTTTTGCGGATTTTTAGAGAGGCGAAACATTTTGGACCAACGGGAGGGTGACATGTGTCACCTCACATTGGAAGGACTTGGGCGGCAAAGTGAGGCCAGCACATTTTTGTGTTGGAATTTTAGTCGAGGTTTAGGTAGGATATTTTGTGTAGATGGATAAGGTAGCACATGGCTTAATCTTGGCCTTACACTTGCCTTGCACTTGGCTTCATCTTGGCCCTTGGTTGGCCTTTGCTTGACCTATAAATACCCCCAAAATTTCTCTAAGTGTTAAAAATCCCTCCCTCTCCCTCAACCTTGTTCTCGTCCAAACACCACTCTCCCCTCTTGAAGGCCTCGACCAGAGCACCCCCTTGCCTAGTGGTTCTGGCGAGAACCCCTCCCTAGCCTAGTTGTGCTAGTCGAAATACTACCCCTTGGTAGAAATGTATTCTACAAGTATGGTTATAATGCCCAAATACTTTAGCCAAATACCTGCAGTACTTTCCAAAGTACCACTTTATCTGAAAAACCGGAGAATACGATTATACTTTCCTTTAGCCACTAAACGAAACCCTAAGGAAAATCTTCATTGTTGGTTGAAGTTATAAGTAGAAGTTGCGTAGAACTTCTAAGGGTTTCTTAGGAGTGAATTGGAGCGGAGTAGGAGCTAAACCTTGCTCGGGAGGCGACATATAACTTGGATAATTTTGGGCTTATCGAGGTAAATATCTTGTCCCTATTGTAATTAGAAATTACATATTATTAGAATATATAGTTAAAGTATACTATATATAGAATGAATATTGAATAGAACTAAGCGTAGTTCTTGCAATGTCTTTTGACTTAAGCTGAATAAGAATTGAGCGATAATCACATAGAAGGATAATAACGAGAGGCTGAATCATTATTACATAGGGTTGTATTCTGATGGGCGATGTAGCATTCTTGTGTAGTAGAATTGTACACGTCGGTTAGGCGTGATAACCCCCCTGGTTGGCTTGGTAGTCGGCCTCGATAGAGAGGAGATTTCTGTTGCGGGGAGAGGTCTTTGCCAAATTTTACGTAGAATATGAAACGATGAGATCTAGAAGTTAATAAGCGCCTTGTGGCCTTATAGGTTGAAGTACTACGTGTGGTGCAATCACGTGGCTTAAGGAGTAGCCAAGCGGTTTGAAGTACTTGGAGCGTTTTGCTATTAGTCGATACTCGTCGCGAGGTATGTGAACCTCTTCCTATCTCTTCTAGCATGATATGTGTGAACTATGTAGTGCGATGAGCGTACATGTGCTAAATGTATTTGATTGGTTTAAAACATAAAGTGTTATAACGGCTTTATGGGAAGTTGGTTATAATAGTTTTATGTGGATAAGCAAATACTTTGTGGTTTTAAAAGATGATTTGAATTATAACTGGCTTGATATGTTTTAATAAAGAACTTGAAGTATTTCAAAAGATTTATGAATCGTTTTGAAAGAATGAGTAGTACTGTGTTTGAAAGCTTAAGAGTTATACTAGCTTTATGGGAAGTTAGGTATAACGGCTTAAGAATGTAAAAAGGAACAATGTATGCGGATTTCGGAAATGAGAACAAGTATCGAACAAACCACTGCAGCGTTAATAAAGGAAAATGTATTGACTAATGAATTATTGGTAAAACCAGTAGAAACCTCCATCTGCATAGAAGCTAAGATAAGACAAAATGATATTACATTTTCTAGATCATGGCTGCTGTAATAAGAATGTTATAAACAAGAATAACCTCTCGCCATGCGTAAGACATATATTACTCGGTTGTTCTAAAAGGAATTAAGTGATCAAGATTATGAACTATGAAATCTTTCAAATAAGGAACTTGAGTAATTGAAACTAGGCAAACTGGAACTTCAGGAAAAGGATGTTGTTACTTGATTTTGAAAAGGAATGTGTTCTGGTTTACTTAAAAACGTTGGTCATTCTATACTACGGGTATCGGGTGACTTTTATAAAAGGAATGAATCTCTTAAAAGGAATTTAACGTCGTAGTACTTTAGGAGTTAAATCGGACTTTGATATAAAATGAAAGTACCTTGAGTTGTGTATAACTTGCTATACTTGTTGTTGTGAAACTTGACCATGTTACGTGTGATAGCCTTGTTGTGCAATCTTGTGTTCTACTCGACTACGGTTCATGGGATGAGCAGGAATGTATTTCACTCGACTGGTTCATCAGGGAATGTATTTCACTCGACCACCGGTTCATCCGGAATGTATTTCACTCGACTCAGGTTCATCCGAATGTATTTCACTCGACTCTGGTTCATCAGAATGTATTTCACTCGACTACGGTTCATCCGGAATGTATTTCACTCGACTACGGTTCATCCGGAATGTATTTCACTCGACTCTGGGTTCATCAGAATGTATTTCACTCGACTATCGGTTCATCAGGAATGTATTTCACTAGACTACCGGTTCATCCGGGAATGTATTTCACTCGACTACAGGATCATCCGAATGTATCCCACGTTTATCTCGGGTCCATGAGATGGGCGAGACATGTTATCGTATCACATGATTTGTACCTAGGCTGCCGTGATGAGGAAGAAGTCCACGGGCGTGAGGATGACTTTGAGGCGTGAGTCACGACTTGACATCTGCTTTTATGTTGTGAAGCGTAGTTTGGTTATCATACATGTCTCTGCTTTATATAGACTATTATGATTTCATTCTGATATTTCTGATTTCACATACTTGGTACATGTTGTACTGACCTCCTTCGGGGGGCTGCGTTCATGCCGCAGGTAGAAGTACATCGGCTGTCGATCCCCGCGTTTAGGATCTCATTTCAGCGTATTGGGAAGCTCCGTTCCATCGGAGGCTTATCTTTGGTATGTTACCCTGAGTCTGTAGGTTCTTATACATTCAGGGGTATGGCGGGGCCCTGTCCCGTCATAGTTGTTGTATAAATCTTATAGTGCATGTATGCTTGTTGTGGGCGAGGTTGTAAGGATTATGCTATTCAAATGTTTATATATATATATATATGTTGAAAGGCAACCGTTTTGGTTGGCCTATTTTCTTTCATCTTGATCCATGTCTATTTAAATGTTTAAGTTTTTTTTATTTCCGCTGGTTTTTCTCTGATGTTGTATCACTAGGGTGCAGGGTAGGCACGATCCACGGGCAGGTTGGGTCTTGACAAAGTGGTATCGAAGCGATTAGTCCTCGGAAAGTGTCTCTGACGTGTCTAGTAGAGTCTTGATTATCGGTGTGTTGTGCACCACATCTATAATCGAGAGGCTATAGGACATTTAGGATTGGTTTCCATTCTTCTTATTACGAGATCGTGCCTTAGAGTGTGATAAGTTGTACCCCTCGGCGTATTCCTTTCCTTTACGATTATGTCTCGCGTAAGGCAACCTTGAGCCCAGATGGGCAATGCGATCGAGGCGGTTAGTGAGATCTGAGAAATGCGAGCGCGCGAGCGATCAGACGAGCGATGCTTAAGCGGCGGGTTTGCGCCGCCCGGCCTCCAGCGAGTTAGAGCGCGGCGATGGGCTGCTGAGACTCTGATGCACGAGCCTCGGTCCAGCGGCTGGGCGGATGAGATAAGTACAAGAGATGGCCTAGTTACTGGTGAGTCATGGCGGATATGAGATAAGTTTGGATCTGGCCGATTCGATCCGTAGCACCGTAGTTCACCCCGAGCGATTTGAGACTACGGGATTTTACGAGTGTAACCCTTGATTTTATGGCCGAGCACGAGGATGATCCGCGAGAGTTCATCCGGCGATTCTGGAGTCGTGAAAGTGATCGAGGCATCGGAGACCGAGTCGGTGGTCTGAGTTCGCATCGGTGCGTGATCCGCGATCGTGGTTTGATCGTGGGAGCTGTCGGGAGAGAATGCACTTCGGCTATTTGGGACGAGTTCTCAAAGGCATTTCTTGCACACTTCTTGCCTCGCGGATGAGGAGGCTCGGGCGACAATTTACGGCGTTGGCGGGGCAGGCGGGCGCGGTTAGAAGTACAATGTGGAGTTCGACTCATTAGCTCGGTATGTCCCAGAGTAATGCGATATGGAGGGCGAGTACACCGCCACGTCCGGGCTAGATGATTACTTGGCGAGAGGCATGCAGGTGTAGCTCTTGGCCGGGCATGGACATTGCCGCGTCTGGCTCATGCACTAGGATGTGAGGCACGGAGAGGTCGGCGAAATGGCCAGAGATCGGCGAGAAGGGCGAGGCGGGGTCCTGGTAACTTCGAGGCGGACGCCTCGGCGAGCTAGTTATGTACCTCGCGATGCAGTGGTCCTCCATAGTCTTGGGGCGTTCGGGGTATTCGGGGCTGGTGAGCTCGAGGGCTTAGTTGCGGTATACGTGAGTGCTAGCGGCCGGGATTCATGTCCCCTCGGTGTGCGATGTGGCAAACATCATCCGGGAATGTCGTCTTTCTTGGTGCTTGTTTCACTGCGGCCGTCGAGCCATGTGACGAAGGCGTGCTTATAGGAGAGAATGCCGGCGGCAGCGCAGCCTGCTAGGATCGATGGCAGGTTCGTCACCCTACTATGCGCCTGCGGTGAGCCTATGATTAGAGTGGGCGGTAGATTCAGTATACCGCCAACCATCTAGAGACTTATGCGTATTGATGATATGATAATGTGTTAAGTGTTATGTTGAGATAGCTTTGTGCTACAATGTGATTTAGAAATCGGTTAGTGAGAAAGGGTAAGCACAGGGTGAGAAAATGATGAACCTTAGAATATTACAGTTGAGACCTTAGATGTAAAGTAGTCTTGAGTACAAGATTTTGCGAGTGATCCTTGTCGAGTGCATTTTATGCCTAGAATGTATTGTATGATAAGTCACAGGTTGGGTAAATGAAAGTGGTATCTTCGTGATGTGATTTAGCAAGATTGTTCCGTGTCGAGGAAGCGAGTTGGCGCGACGATGGGTCGGGTTGGGGCCGTGTTGCGGGCCAACGTGGCTGTTGCGAGGTGGGGTCAGCTCTGGGTGGTCCGCCGGTGGCGAGTCCGCGAGTGCTAGGCCAGTTTAGATGACCATCGTATGAGTTCGTGGATCGTTCGACGAGAATCGATTCGTGAAGGCGGGAATGGCCTTAGAAATCGAGGTAGTAAGATGACCAAGTTTGGAGGTAGTGACTCCAAGGGTTGGAAACAGAAGCGTTGACGGAAGTGTGGTGCGGATACTAGAAAGAGTTCGAGTGTTCGAGAAGGGTACAACGAGATAGGGGAGAAGTGAACGTGTGTGATCGTTTCTTTTGCGAAATGAAGGTGCGAAGGGAGTATATTTTTAGACCTTGGTGGGAACTTTTGTGATAAACAGAGGTGATTCCTCGGTGGCTTGGAGTTGGGTGTTTGCGCGCATGTTATTTTTGTGGCGGTGTGGCATGTTTGGTTTCGTAAGTATAGTAGTGAAGGCTATCTGACGCGTGTTTGTTTTGAGGCGAGAAGGAACATTCGGGACGAATGTTTCTAAGGAGGAGAATGTTATACCGTATTTCAGTATATGCGTGAGGCGTGCGTATAATAATTTGAGCCTTAAGTTAGGCAAGTTTGAAATTTGTACACAACACCCGATAGAGTCGTTTTTCGGAAATGTTTCCATGACTTTCGTAGGAAAATTCGGTTATGGCATTTTTAATTTTTGCGGATTTTTAGAGAGGCGAAACATTTTGGACCAACGGGAGGGTGACATGTGTCACCTCACATTGGAAGGACTTGGACGGCAAAGTGAGGCCATAGCACGTTTTTGTGTTGGAATTTTAGTCAAGGGTTAGGTAGGATATTTTGTGTAGATGGATAAGGTAGCACATGGCTTAATCTTGGCCTTACACTTGCCTTTCACTTGGCTTCATCTTGGCCCTTGGTTGGCCTTTGCTTGACCTATAAATACCCTACAAGTTGATGAACTTCTTCATCCAAAACTTCTAAGTGTTAAAATCCCTCCTCTCCCTCAACCTTTTTCTCTTACAAACACCACCCCTCTCCCCCATCTTGAAGGCCCTCGGCAGAGCACCCCACATTGCGTAGTGGTTCTAGCAGAGAACCCCCTCCCACTAGCCTAGTTGTGCTTGTCTATATACTACCCCTTGGTAGAAATGTATTACAAGTATGGTTATAATGCCCAAAATACTTTAGCCAAATACCTTGTAGTACTTTCCAAAGTACCACTTTATACGAAAAACCGGAGAATACGATTATACTTTCCTTTAGCCACTAAACGAAACCCTAAGGAAAATCTTCATTGTTGGTTGAAGTTATAAGTAGAAGTTGCGTAGAACCAAGGGTTTCTTGGAGTGAATTGGAGCGCATGCGATATGACTAAACCTTGCTCGGGAAGCGACATATAACTTGGATAATTTTGGGCTTATCGAGGTAAATATCTTGTCCCCCTATTGTAATTAGAAATTACATGACTGGTAGAATATATAGTTAAAGTATACTATATATAGAATGAATATTGAATAGAACTAAGCGTAGTTCTTCGGCAATGTCTTTTGACTTAAGCCTGAATAAGAATTGAACAGTAATCACATAGAAGTATAATAAGAGAGAGGCGAGCTGTTATTACATGAGTGTATTCTGATGGGCCGATGTAGCATTCTTGTGTAGTAGAATTGTACGTCAGGTTAGGCGTGATAACCCCGCGGTTGGCTTGGTAGCCGGCCTCGATAGAGGAGGAGATTTACGCTATTGCGGGGGAGGTGCTGCCAAATTTTCTGTAGAATATGAAACGATGAGATCTAGAAGTTAATAAGCGCCTTGTGGCCTTATAGGTTGAAGTACTACGTGTGGTGCAATCTACGTGGCTTAAGGAGTAGCCGACGGTTTGAAGTACTTGGAGCGTTTTGCTATTAGTCGATACTCGTCGCGAGGTATGTGAACCTCTTCCTATCTCTTCTAGCATGATATGTGTGAACTATGTAGTACGATAGACGTACATGTGCTAAATGTATTTGATTGGTTTAAAACATAAAGTGTTATAACGGCTTTATGGGAAGTTGGTTATAATAGTTTTATGTGGATAAGCAAATACTTTGTGGTTTTTAAAAGGTAACTGATTTGAATTATAACTGGCTTGATATGTATTAATAAAGAACTTGAAGTATTTCAAAAGATTTATGAATCGTTTTGAAAGAATGAGTAGTACTGTGTTTGAAAGCTTAAGAGTTATACTAGCTTTATGGGAAGTTAGGTATAACGGCTTAAGAATGTAAAAAGGAACAATGTATGCGGATTTCGGAAATGAGAACAAGTATCGAACAAACCCTTTGCGGCGTTAATAAAGGAAAATGTATTGACTAATGAATTATTGGTAAAACCAGTAGAAACCTCCATCTGCATAGAAGCTAAGATAAGACAAAATGATATTACATTTTCTAGATCATGGCTGCTGTAATAAGAATGTTATAAACAAGAATAACCTCATACGTAAGACATATATTACTCGATTGTTCTAAAAGGAATTAAGTGATCAAGATTATGAACTATGAAATCTTTCAAATAAGGAACTTGAGTAATTGAAACTAGGCAAACTGGAACTTTAGGAAAAGGATGTTGTTACTTGATTTTGAAAAGGAATGTGTTCTGGTTTACTTAAAAACGTTGGTCATTCTATACTACGGGTATCGGGTGACTTTTATAAAAGGAATGAATCTCTTAAAAGGAATTTAACGTACGTAGTACTTTAGGGTTAAAATCCGGACTTTGACATAAAATGAAAGTACCTTGAGTTGTGTATAACTTGCCTATACTTGTTGTTGTGAAACTTGACCATGTTACGTGTGATAGCCTTGTTGTGCAAGTACTGTGTTCTACTCGACTACCGGTTCATGGGATGAACCGGGAATGTATTTCACTCGACTACCGGTTCATCCGGGAATGTATTTCACTCGACTACCGGTTCATCCGGGAATGTATTTCACTCGACTACCGGTTCATCCGGGAATGTATTTCACTCGACTACCGGTTCATCAGAATGTATTTCACTCGACTAGGTTCATCCGAATGTATTTCACTCGACTCCGGTTCATCCGGAATGTATTTCACTCGACTCAGGTTCATCCGAATGTATTTCACTCGACCTAGGTTCATCCGGAATGTATTTCACTCGACTCACGGTTCATCAGGAATGTATCCACATTTCTATCTGGGTCCATGAGATGGGCCGAGACATGTTATACGTATCACATGATTTGTACCTTTGCCGTGATGAGGAAGAAGTCCGGGCATGAGGATGACTTTGAGCGTGAGTCACGACTTGACATACTCGCTTTTATGTTGTGGCGTAGTTTGGTTATCATACATGTCTCTGCTTTATATAGACTATTATGATTTCATTTACTGATATTTCTGATTTCACATACTTGGTACATGTTATCGACCTCGCTGAAGTGCGTTCATCTGCGGTAGAAATCGTCATTTGTCGATCCCCGCGTTTAGGATCTCATTTCAGCGTATTGGGAAGCTCCGTTCCATCGGAGGCTTATCTTTGGTATGTTACCCTGAGTCTGTAGGTTCTTATACATTCAGGGGTATGGCGGGGCCCTGTCCCGTCATAGTTGTTGTATAAATCTTATAGTGCATGCTTGTTGTTGTGGCGGGTTGTAAGGATTATGCTTGTTCAAATGTTTATATATATATATATGTTGAAAGGCAACCGTTTTGGTTGGCCTATTTTCTTTCATCTTGATCCATGTCTATTTAAATGTTTAAGTTTTTTTTTTTTCCGCTGGTTTTTCTCTGATGTTGTATCACTAGGGTGCCCGGGGTAAGGCACCAGTCATGGGCCCGGGTTCGGGTCTTGACAATGCCAATATCCATTTAGATTGGACTCCGAAAGAACATTCGGGGACGAATGTTTCTAAGGAGGGAAGAATGTTACACCCCGTAATTCCAAGAGGATGAGATGAGAACGTACAAAAGGAAATAA
Source organism: Przewalskia tangutica (assembly GCA_029844215.1). NCBI lineage: Eukaryota > Viridiplantae > Streptophyta > Magnoliopsida > Solanales > Solanaceae > Przewalskia > Przewalskia tangutica. The sequence continues at coordinate 2,588,091 of JAQGDG010000037.1, read as the reverse complement.
GATTCGAAGTTGGAAAAAGAAAAAAAGTTGGCAGAATATTTTTGGACAGTTTTTCTGTCAACTTGGAAGCAGTATATCTCCTAGTATAATTGGGGTTTTTAGGTGCTTCAAAAGCCTAATATGAAGTTCATTGAGTCTAGTTTCCAATGCAACAAACCGCTCGTCAATAGCACATCGGAGTAGAAAGTTATGGACGTTACAAGATTGGCTGACAGAAACAGCGAGTCGAGGAGCATGGCGCGGCTTGGCGCCGGAAAGCATAAAATTGTATGAAATTGCAGCGCCGCGGCGCCGGCTGCAGGGCCGCGGCGGGATTTTTTTGCGGAAATAGTGTAAAAATAGAAGATATTTGTTGTAAAGGACCCCTGGGTGGGTGACAAGTGTCCCCCCAACTTGTGGAACAAGATAAAGGCTATTTAAGACATGTCTTGCTAGATTTAAATCATTTGCAAGACTTCACCCAAATATTCTCTTCTCTTCTCTTCTCTCTCAAATGGTTAAAACCCTAAGCCTAAATGAGATTTTTGGAAAGGCAACAAGAAGGAAATATGTTGGCAAGCTTGTACGGGGTTAGTAGAGATGATTTTAGCGGGAAGAAGAATTTCAAAAAGAGGAGCTAAAGTTGCTAAGGATCGACTTGTAATCTTGGATCATTTTTGGGCTAAATGAGGTATAATCTTCGTCTTACTTTTGTAATTGAAGATTCCATGTTGTTATAAGTTAGAAATGATCATGTGATATGTGTTATGAAGATTGATAAGTGTTATGGAAATTTGGAAGCTCAAATCCGAAAATGACATGTTAAGCCATTTGATATTGAAATACAATTTGGTCGATAATTAGAATCGTCGCATGTTACCTACTTGAAGAATGTAGTAGCTATAATCGATTGCGGCTTGATATCATGTTATACTAAACAACTTGAATTGAAAAGGAATTGGAAAGATTGTTATGTTGTTACACCTTTGGCCGAGAATGACATTATATGTTGGACTAGTTTGTTATAAATTGTGGGGCGGAATTTTACACGTCTTGTAGACGTGTAATCCCCTATTGATAACTACATTGATTGAGCCTTAAATGTGGCGTGTTTGGTCATTGAATTCGGCCTTGAAAAAGGTGGCAAAGTATGTAGAAACAAAGGAAGTGTTGTCCGATTTTCCGTAGAATTTAGTAGCTTTGCACTTGGAATATTCTACGTTTGAAACTAGAAGTTAATAGACGTATTATGGTCATTATAGGTTGACATACTACGTACGGCGAATTGGACTTAGCTAGTGGATTTAACCGAAGAGGTATGTGGAACTTTCTTATCTCTTGAGCATGAATAAGTTGTAAATGTATAGTACGGTGAGCGTCTAAGATTTTGACAATCTAGTCTATTTGATATCCTTGGCTTATTTTATGAATGTCCAAGTTGGTTGAGTTAGGGAATTAACTCACTTGTTTAAATATTAAGGATATCTTGGTTTTCAAAAGTTAAGAGACTTAAGTATGTTGAAAGTATTATTGATACTTGTTTTGTTGGAAAGTTTAAGTCTCTTGGTTATATAAAAGTATGTAAGTTGCTAATGTATAAAGCTAGCATAACGGCTTTATGGGAAGTTGGTTATAATAGCTTTATAGAAAGTTAAAAAAAGTGGTTTACTCTAAGTAAATTTAAGTATGTTAAATAACTTGGAATAACGAAAGGCAAATTGATTTAAAGGCATCAATTGCTTAAGGTTTTAAAAGAAAGAAGCCACTTGATTTAGAAGACCGAAAATGTATTTTCTAAAAAGGTATTGTGAGTTGTCTTAAAATGTAGTTATGACTTGATACTACGGTTATTAGTATCTTGGAAGTTTTATATGAAAATGAGTCATTTTTAAAAGAATAGAAGTACGTAGTACTTTGGGTTAACTCCCGGATTTATAATGACATGTTAGTGCCTTAAGTAAACTAAAATGAGAGTGTATATGAATAAGGTTAATAAGAAGTTAGGGGGATTTCTTAACTTGCTTATTGTATGATAGTCGGTTTGTGCTAGTGGTATATTATTCATTACGGGGTCATTCCCCGGGTTTGTGGCATTTGCATATTCCGTGGATTTACTACCCACGATGCGAGGAATACCTCATGTGAGTCCGTAAGGACTTATGCGGGTGAAATAGTCCCATGCGGGCGGATACAACCTATGCGAGGAATACCTCATGCGAGTCCGTAAGGGCTTATGCGGGTGAAATAGTCCCATGCGGGCGGATACAGCCTATGCGAAGAATACCTCATGCGAGTCCGTAAGGGCTTATGCGGGTGAAATAGTCCCATGCGGGCGGATACAGCCTATGCGAGGAATACCTCATGCGGGTCCACACGACCTATGCGGGTGAAATAGTCCCAGGAGTAGGCTTGCTTAATGATACTGCGGACGGGTGGTCCTGCTTTGATCGCGAGCTTCCTATTGTTATGTTGTAAGTATACCTTTGATTACTCTCATTGTTAGTAAGGCACTGTGTACTGTAAATTGAGTTATCATACCTGTCTCCAGTTTGATTATAGACTTATGATTTCATTACAGTACTTTCAGTTTCACATATTTGGTATATGTTATCGACCTCCTTGAAGTGCGTTCACGCTGCAGTAGAGTTCATTCTTGATCCTCGCTCTTAGGATCACTGTTCATTTGTTGAGAAGCCCCTTTATTAGGAGGCTTATCCTCGTATGGTCGGTTGTTGTACATTGGGGTATGGCGGGGCCTGTCCCGCGAGTTATTATTCTTAAGTGCGTAGTCACATTTGTGGATTGGGTTGTAAGAAAAAAAAATGTCTTTATTTTATTTGTATGGTTTACGGAAGGTGGCCTTATCGGCTGCTTTGTTGTTATTTTATGTTTAAGCTTTTATGATTGTGTATGTTCATTGCTATTCTCGATGTGTAGAAAGTGCCCGGGTAGGGCACGATCGCGAGCTTGGGTCGGGTCATGACAATCACCTCCCACTTCCATGTCGGAATATCAATAGCCTGCAATAGCCCACCGGGCTTCTGGTGCTCAACCTTGACCTGCTGGCAATTAGGACACTGTGCAACAAAACCTGTGTTACACCCCGTATTTACAGGACATGTTTTAAGAACGTACGTAAGAACTCGCAAGTGTTAAGTTGAGACTTGTAAAAATTTGTCGGAATTATGAAATTGTCGGAAAACGTAGTATGGTGACGAATGGGAGGGCGACACGTGTCACCCCCCCTTAAGGATGCCTTGGACGAAATTAGCAAGGGCAAGAGGGTCATTGGACTTTTGTTAGCAAGACATGTCTTGCAAGTAGCAAGCTTGACAATCTTGACTAAGTCAAAGGTCCCACAAGTCTTGATATTTAATTAGAACTCATCCAAACCTCACAAGTGTTCTAATCTTAACCCTCCATGTTGTTATATAGTCATCCTAAGTAGCAAGACAAGGCATTTACACTTAGAAAAAATTGAAGAACTCTTGTTCTTGCTTAAGCTAGCTCACGGGTTTGGGTACACCAAGGGAGAAAAAAATTTGTTTGTTGACCAAAAATCTTCCCACTTTAAACCAAGGTTCCTAAGTGTATTGTGAGTGTATCTCTATAGAAAAATCCCGGAAAAAGATAGTTTTCGTGTTAGTCGCAAGATGAAAACCTAGTTGTTTTTCTAGGTTTTGGATTGGAAGTTGAAGGAAAATTGTTGGTGTTGTTCTAAGGGTCTCAGTAGCGGATTAAGCGTCTTGAAGAGTCTCTAAGTTGCTAAGGAGCGACTTCGGATTTGGAAGTTAGATTGAGATTCGTTGAGGTATAATCTTGTTCTCTTTAAGTGTTACAAGATTATGTATTGTTGTTAGCCTTACATTTTACTAGCATGTAGTATATGTGTTGAAGTTTTATAAGTGCTATGGATTGTTGTAGCCTAAAATCCAGTGACACATTAGCCATTTGAAGTTGGACTTCAAGTTGGTCGTAGTTAGAATAGTCGCATGTTAATTACTTGGAGATTGTAGTAATTTTATATAAACTGCGACTTGATATCATGTTAGGCTAATAACTTGGATTGAAATGGAAATTGTATAAGGATTGATGTTGTAGTACTTCAAGATTAGCGAATTGGCCTAGTAAGTTGTATTAATTTGACATCGTTTGTGGGCGGAATTTTACACGTCTAGTAGGCGTGTAATCCCTGTGTTGATTGCATTGATTGGGCCTTAAATGTGGCGTGTTTGGTTATTGTATTCGGCCTTGAAAAAGGTGGCAAAGTAAGTAGAAACAAAGGAGGTCTTTGTCAGATTTTCCGTAGAATTTAGTGACTTAGCACCTAGGATATTCTACGTTGAAGTAAGAGGTTAATGGACATATTGTGACCATTATAGGTTGAAGTACTAAGTATAGCGTATCCTACTTGGAGGGTGGAATAGCTATCAAGGTTGAAGTACTTTGGAGCTTTTGCTACTTGTCGATAATCGTCGCGAGGTATGTGAACCTCTTCCTTTAGGCATGATTCTATGTATGGAATATACTTGTGGTATCATTTCATGTTTCCTTACTCTTAGAAGTTAAGAGGTAGTTGTGTGATTTAATCTATGAAGAACTTTTCCTATCTTTGAGCATGACTAGTTGCACGTGTGTAGTACGGTAGACGTACAACACCTTGATATCCTTTACTAGTTTATTGAATGGCCAAGTCGGTGAGTTAGGAGATTAACTCGCTTCTTTGAAAGTATAAAGGATGTCTTAAGTTTTATTTAAAGTTAAGGGACTTGAAGAGTTTTAAAGTATGTGATACTTGTTCCGTTTTAGACGTATAAGTCCCTTGGATAGGAAATTGTATTTGGCTAAGGTATAAAGTGAATATAACGACTTTATGGGGAGTTGGTTATATTTGCTTTATGGAAAGGTAAATGACTTGATTTTAGTGAAAAGGCAATTTGATTTTAAGGCATCAATTGCCTAAGGTTTTGTAATAAAAGGAGTCACTTGTTTTCTAAAGGTTAAGAGACTAATTGTATTTTTGAAGGTTAAGAGAATTGATTTGAAAGTATATAATACTTGGTTTCAAAAAGTAGAAGTCTCTTGGTTATAAAAGGAACGTGTTGGTCTAAACCATAAAGGGTTATAACGGCTTTATGGGAAGTTGGTTATAACGGCTTTATGGAAGGTTAAGAGAATGGTTTTCTCTAATAAAGAAATCAAAGGAATAACTTGTGTTAAGGAAGGGCAAATTGTTTTAAAGGTACCAATTGCTTAAGGTTTTTAATAAAGAAGTCACTTGATTTAGAAGCCGTGGTGTATTTCTAAAAATGTATTGTGACTTGTCTTGAAAGGTAGATAGGACTTGATACTACGGTTGTTAGTATCGGGAAGTTTTATTTGGAAAGGAGTCTTTTGAAAGAGATATGCGTCATTAGTATTTTGGCTCGTTAAATGAGAATTATTCTATTTTGTGCCTTGATTAGTACTTTGGCTTGATTAATTGAGAATTAGTCTAAGTATGCCTTGATAAGTACTTTGGCTTGTTAAGTGAGAATTATTCTATTTGTGCCTTCATTAGTACTTTGGCTTGATTAATTGAGAATTAGTCTAAGTATGCCTTGATAAGTACTTTGGCCTGTTAAGTGAGAATTATTCTATTTGTGCCTTGATTAGTACTTTGGCTTGATTAATTGAGAATTAGTCTAAGTGTGCCTTGATAAGTACTTTGGCTTGTTAATTGAGAATTAGCCTATGTGTGCTGGTGATAGCCTTTGAGTGCAAGTATTATGTTTTATTACATTGCCGCGACTCTCGGTTGGAGGGCCGGCTGTCTTGTTGTAAGTACTTGGACATACCGACAGTGATGTGGGATTCCACGGGTATGCTTCCGTTAATTGTAGTACTTGGGTTAAATTCCCGGATTTTTATAGAAGACATGGTAGTGCTTGTTTTGTATAATGGTCGGTTGAGATAGGGTAAGAGTATAAATGAGGCAAGCCCAGGCGTTATACCATCTTCTCGGGGTAGAGTATAAGTGAGGGTAAACCCCAAGACATTACGCCCGCTTGTTTTGTATAGTGGTCGGTTGAGATAGGGTAAGAGTATAAATGAGGGCAAGCCCAGATGTTATACCACCTTCTCGAGTAAGAGTATAAGTGAGGTAGACCCCAAGATGCTATACCACTGTTTTACCAACTTCTCCGGGGTAAGAGTATAAGTGAGGGTAGACCCAAGACGCTATACTGCGGTGGGACTTGGTGTTCATGTATGCCTATTGGTGTATTATTATATCACGGGTATCGGCGGTGATGTGGGATTCCAGGCGGGAGATATATATATGTGTTGTGTATGTATGCGCGGCGGTGAGGTGGGATGCCACGGGCGCGACACATGATTATACTTTACACTTATAGTTGTCGGCAGTGATAGGGGATTCCACGGACACGCTTGATATTAGTGTGACTTGATCGCGTCCCAGATTGGGCCGGGTAGTAAATGTGCCCTCCTTTAAGGGCTGGATTATACTTATGAAAGATAAGTAGGTTATATAGAAATGAACTTAATGATTTTTCCTAATCATGTGCGTAAGAATGTGGCTATAACCTTTATTGAAAATGGGAAAAGATATTGATGTGAAATTAAGTTCATAAGTGGTAATGACACGGCGGGATCCGTATGTACTTTTATACTTGTCCTTGTCATTCTTTTATCTGATTATGATCACATTTCTTGACGTTATTTATTCCATATTCGTAAATTTTTGTTATGCGGCCCCGCCGAGGCTGCGTTAAATGCCGCGAGTTTTAGGTACCAGGTTGGTGATCCTTGCTCTTAGGATCTCGGTTCGATTTTGAGAAAGCTCCACTTGCTCGGAGGCTTAGCTCTTGGTACGGTTTTCCACGAGGTAGTAGATTCATGTATATTGAGGTATGGCGGGGCCCCTGTCCGCCCATGATGGTTATGTTAAAACTCTTGGAGTGCATTTGTCACATTGTGGGTCGGTTTGTAAAAGAAATGAGGCAAATGTTTGGTTTATTTATATATGTTACGGAAGGTAGCCCTATCGGCTAACTTTGTTGTTCTACTTAGATGTTTTATTTATAAGTTTCATGTATGTTCGCTGATTTTCTCGATGTTTACTGTAAGGGTGCGGTAGGGCACGATCGCGATCGAGTCGGGTCGTGACAAAAGTGGTATCGAAGCGATTAGTCCTCGGAAAGTGTTCTGAGCCGTGTCTAGTAGAGTCTTGATTATCGGTGTGTTGTGCACCACATCTATAATCGGGAGGCTGCAGGCATTTAGGATTGGTTTCCATTCTTACCGCTCTGAGATCGTGCGATAGAAATTTGTGTTGTTAAGTCGTCCTCACTAACGAGTTATGTTGATTGCATTTCTGAGAAAGCGTGATGACCAGAAGGACTATGTGGATTGCGTATCCGGGTTGGTAATGATTGTAGTATAGTTGGTATTGTGATATACATCTATACGGAGTTATGCACGGTCGGACGCGTGTTGCCTAGAATGATTTTAGATTACGGGAATTGGTAAAGACTAACTAGATCTAGGAAGGTATGGAATAGTTAATGAATTTTCGCCAAGGTTTTGTGTTTTATTTCGAGATAATTGGGAAAGGATGAGGCATGCGATAGGGTGGTGAACCCCAGAAGCCATGTTAAGGAACTAACGGAATGTCATGTTAATAGATTAAAAGTGCGTAGTAGGCTTAAGAGAATTATCTGAGATGAGGTCCGTATAGAGTAAGTAATAGTTGTTGTGATCGAGACAACATGGTTTCGTTTTATGAGAAGTTTTGTACCCGTTTCGAGGGTGATAAGGTAGGCTTGGAGCGTGGGAAGTGCGAGCCTCGAATGTTGAAAACCGCCAGGGACCTTAGTTGTATAAGGTCTTCCGGGTAGAAAGATTTATTATAGACCAAGAATAAGAGTTAAGTGCGGCGAGTGGTTGAGGACTATTGGGTCTCTCCATATCTGGAATGGAGTGGGATCGGTTGGTAGTAGTTCCGCTACGTGGCGGTCACGAGGCGCAAGTGCCCAAGTCTAGTTAATTGTTTCTGGGTTCGTGGACGCGTTCCACGAACCAGTCATGAAGCGGAAATGGCCTTATATTGTTTTATAGAGTTACTCCAAAGATTTGAAGCCAGAATCGGTATGGAAGTTATGTATGTATGCTAGTATGAGTTGGAAGTACGAAAAGATAATCTCTTTTGGGCTTATGATGGACAAGTATGCGTGTGCGAGGTATTAGGGCCATGTGTGGCATTATTAGCATGTCGGGGTTGTGAAAGGAAACTATGTCGCAAATTATAAGTTTGACTACGAAAGAACATTCGAGGACGAATGTTTCTAAGGGGGGAAGAATGTTACACCCCGTATTTACAGGACATGTTTTAAGAACGTACGTAAGAACTCGCAAGTGTTAAGTTGAGACTTGTAAAAATTTGTCGGAATTATGAAATTGTCGGAAAGCGTAGTATGGTGGCGAATGGGAGGCGACACGTGTCACCCCCTTAGGATGCCTTGGACGAAATTAGCGAGGCAAGAGGGTCGTTGGACTTTTGTTAGCAAGACAAGTCTTGCAAGTAGCAAGCTTGACAATCTTGACTAAGTCAAAGGTCATGAGTCTTGATATTTAATTAGAACTCATCCAAACCTCACAAGTGTTCTAATCTTAACCCTCCATGTTGTTATATAGTCATCCTAAGTAGCAAGACAAGGCATTTACACTTAGAAAAATTTGAAGAACTCTTGTTCTTGCTTAAGCTAGCTCACGGGTTTGGGTACACCAAGGGAGAAAAAAATTTGTTTGTTGTCCAAAAATCATCCCACTTTAAACCAAGGTTCCTAAGTGTATTGTGAGTGTATCTCTATAGAAAAATCCCGGAAAAAGATAGTTTTCGTGTTAGTCGCAAGATGAAAACCTAGTTGTTTTTCTAGGTTTTGGATTGGAAGTTGAAGGAAAATTGTTGGTGTTGTTCTAAGGGTCTCAAGTAGCGGATTGAAGCGTCTTGAAGAGTCTCTAAGTTGCTAAGGAGCGACTTCGGATTTGGAAGTTAGATTGAGATTCGTTGAGGTATAATCTTGTTCTCTTTAAGTGTTACAAGATTATGTATTGTTGTTAGCCTTACATTTTACTAGCATGTAGTATATGTGTTGAAGTTTTATAAGTGCTATGGATTGTTGTAGCCTAAAATCCGAAGTGACACATTAGCCATTTGAAGTTGGACTTCAAGTTGGTCGTAGTTAGAATAGTCGCATGTTAATTACTTGGAGATTGTAGTAGTTTTATATCGCTTGCGACTTGATATCATGTTAGGCTAATAACTTGGATTGAAATGGAAATTGGATAAGGATTGATGTTGTAGTACTTCAAGATTAGCCGAATTGGCCTAGTAAGTTGTATTAATTTGACATCATTTGTGGGGCGGAATTTTACACGTCTAGTAGGCGTGTAATCTCCTATTGTTGATTACATTGATTGGGCCTTAAATGTGGCGTGTTTGGTTATTGTATTCGGCCTTGAAAAAGGTGGCAAAGTAAGTAGAAACAAAGGAGGTGCTGTCCGATTTTCCGTAGAATTTAGTGACTTAGCACCTAGGATATTCTACGTTGAAGTAAGAGGTTAATGGACATATTGTGACCATTATAGGTTGAAGTACTAAGTATAGCGTATCCTACTTGGAGGGTGGAATAGCTATCAAGGTTGAAGTACTTTGGAGCTTTTTGCTACTTGTCGATAATCGTCGCGAGGTATGTGAACCTCTTCCTTCCTTAGGCATGATTCTATGTATGGAATATACTTGTGGTATCATTTCATGTTTCCTTCTACTCTTAGAAGTTAAGAGGTAGTTGTGTGATTTACTCTATGAAGAACCTTTCCTATCTTTGAGCATGACTAGTTGCGTGTGTAGTGCGGTGAGCGTCTGACACCTTGATATCCTTTACTAGTTTATTGAATGGCCAGTCGGGTGAGTTAGGAGATTAACTCGCTTCTTTGAAAGTATAAAGGATGTCTTAAGTTTTATTTAAAGTTAAGGGACTTGAAGAGTTTTAAAGTATGTGATACTTGTTCCGTTTTGAACGTATAAGTCCCTTGGATAGGAAATTGTATTTGGCTAAGGTATAAAGTGAATATAACGACTTTATGGGGAGTTGGTTATATTGGCTTTATGGAAAGGTAAATGACTTGATTTTAGTGAAAAGGCAATTTGATTTTAAGGCATCAATTGCCTAAGGTTTTGTAATAAAAAGAGTCACTTGTTTTCTAAAGGTTAAGAGACTAATTGTATTTTTGAAGGTTAAGAGAATTGATTTGAAAGTATATAATACTTGGTTTCAAAAAGTAGAAGTCTCTTGGTTATAAAAGGCGTGTTGGTCTAAACCATAAAGGGTTATAACGGCTTTATGGGAAGTTGGTTATAACGGCTTTATGGAAGGTTAAGAGAATGGTTTTCTCTAATAAAGAAATCAAAGGAATAACTTGTGTTAAGGAAGGGCAAATTGTTTTAAAGGTACCAATTGCTTAAGGTTTTTTTTTATAAAGAAGTCACTTGATTTAGAAGCCGGTAATTGTATTTCTAAAAATGTATTGTGACTTGTCTTGAAAGGTAGATAGGACTTGATACTACGGTTGTTAGTATCGGGAAGTTTTATTTGGAAAGGAGTCTTTTGAAAGAGATGTCGTGCGTAGTTATTATACCAGTATTTCCAGTATGCGTGGGGCGTGCGTAGAAAATTTGAGCCTTAAGGTAGGCATTGGATTCGAAATTTGGGCACAGTGCGATTAAGTCGTTTTTACGGCGAAAGCGTTTCCACGGCTTTCGTAGAAAATTCCGGCTATGTCATTTATAATTTTTGCGGATTTTTAGGGTGGCGAAACATTTTGGACCAACGGGAGGGTGGCGTGTCACCTCATTGAAACAAATGGTTTGGCTTGGGCGATTTGGGCGTCGAGAGCCTTGGTTGGCCTTGGCGATTGGCTCCTCTTTTGTGCCTTGTTTTGTGGCTTGTTTTGTGGAGTGTTTTGTGGAGTGTTTTGTGGGTGCACTTGGCTTGATCTTGGCCTTACACTTGCCTTGCACGTGGCTTGATCTTGGCCATTGGTTGGCTTTGGTTTTGCTATAAATACCCCTCTCTTTGAAGACTTCTTCATCCACTCTTCACTTGCCTAAGTCTTGAGAAACCCCTCCTCCCTCTTGTTGACTCTCGTCCAGAGCCCTCTCCCATGAAATTGACCTTTGGCGAAACCTCCCCTTTGAGAGCCTTGGCGAGAACCCCCTCCCAGGGTGTTGTTCTCGTGTGGTACCACTTTGTGGTATTGAAATACTCCTCCAGTATTGTTATAATGCCCAAATACCTTAGCCTTATACCTTGTAGTTTTCCAAAGATACCTCTATCGTAGAGTCAGGAAATACTACCTTTTGTCCTTTTAGTCTCAAACCGAAACCACTAAGGAAATCTTCATTGTTAGTTGAAGGATTTGAGTAGAAGTTAGTTAGAACTTCTAAGGGTTGTTTGGAGCGGATTGGAGCACTCGGAGTAGGAGCTAAACCTTGCTCAGGATCGACTTTTATCTCGGATAATTTTGGGCTTATCGAGGTAAATAATCTTGTCCCCCTATTGTAATTGGAGTTTACCTGTTGTTGATTATATAGTTGAAGTATGCTATATATAGAACTAAACATTGGATTGTGGCAATGTCTTTTGACTTAAGCTTTGAAGAAGAAATGAGCGTATTTACATGGGGTATGTCTGATGAACTTGTGTAGCATTCTTGTGTGGTAGAATTGTACTCGTCAGGTTAGATGTGTTAACCCACTTGGTTGGCTTGATGGCGGCCTCGATAGAGAGGAGGAGATTTCTGTTGTTGCGGGGAGAGTCTTCGAATTTTACGTAGAAAGATAGAAACTTATGTTTTGGGGTTAATAGACGTTTGTGACCTTTATAGGTGAAAGTACTAAGAGTAGCGTATTCTACTCGAGGAGTGGAAAGGGCTAGCAAGGTTGTAGTACTTGGAGCATTTTGCTTATTGTCGTTAAATCGTCGCGAGGTATGTGAACCTCTTCCTATCTCTTCTAGCATGATATGTGTGAACTATGTAGTGCGGTGAGCGTACGTGTGTTAATTGTATTTGATTGTTGTAAAACATAAAGTGTTATAACGGCTTTATGGGAAGTTGGTTATAACGACTTTATGTAGGTAAGAAAATACTTTGTGGTTTTAAAAGGTAAGCGATGTGAATTATAGCGGCTAGTTATAATAAAGAACTTGATGTATTTCAAAAGATTTATAAATCGTTTTGAAGGGAAGTAACACTTGGTTTTAAAGGTTTTAAAAAGAGTTATACTAGCTTTATGGGAGTTAGGTATAATGTCTTAAGAAAGGTAAAGAAAATGGTTTCTTGATGTTAGAAGTTAAGAGACTTGATCTTATGAGATAAGAGACTTAACTTATTTGTTTTAATGTGAATGTTTGTGTGAAACCTCATTCGTGAGTAATGAGTACTTGGTTTTATTTAAAGGGATAATGTTTCTTGATTTTGGAAATCGGATGTGTATCGACAGGACCAGCTGCGGCGTTAATAAAGGAAAATGTATTGAATAATGATGTATCGTATTAAAACCAGTAGAAACCTCCATCTGCATAGAAACTAAGATGAGACAAAATGATATTACATTTTCTAGATCATGGTCTTTGTAATAAGAATGTTGTAAACAAGAATAACCTACTCTCACGTGAGACATATATTACTCAATTGTTCTAAAAGGAATCAAGTGATTAAGTTTGGGAACTATGAAACCATTTGAAAATGAGAAGCTTGAGTAATTGAAACTAGGCAAAGCTGGAACTTAGGAAAATAATGTTGTTACTTGATTTTGAAAAGGAATGTGGGTTGGTCATTCTAATACTACGGGTATCGGGTGAAGTTTATAAAAGTAATGGATCTCTTTTAAAAGAACTTAACGTATGTAGTATTTTGGGGTCGAAAACCCGGACTTTGGCATAAAATGAAAGTACTTTGAGTTGTGTGAAACTTGCCTATGCTTGTTGTTGTGAAACTTGCCTATGCTTGTTGTTGTGAAACTTTCCTATGCTTGTGATGATAGCCTTTGTTGTGCAAGTGTGGTATTTACGTATTCTGGCGTCTCGATAGAGGCGGTTGACTTATTGAGAACTTACTTGGGCGTCTTTGGCGGTGATGGAGAATTCCGCGGGTATGTTTCCATTTTGATTTCTGTCTTGTTGTTGATGTCACATGGACGTATCTGCCGTCTGAGATTAGGGGCATGCGGCCCGTGCGGCGGGTTGATTACCCGATATATGGTTATTCGCAACATGGGCGTGTACCTGCCGTCTGATATTCGGGGCATGTGGCGTGCGGCGGGGTTGACCACCCGATATATTGTTATTGAGGTTACATGGGCATGTCTACCGTCTGATTCCGGGGCATGTGGCGTGCGGCGCTGTTATGTGTTGCATCATGGACATGTCTACCGTCACGATGTCCGGGGCATGTGGCCATGATGCGAACATGATGGATGTGGTGGGCGTGAGACCCATAGTTATATTTAGTGGTGACTTTGAGGCGTGAGTCCACGACTTACCGCATTTTATGTTGCGTCTTGTATTTTGGTTATCATACATGTCTCCTGCTTTATATAGTTATGATTTAAGCTGATCTACGATTTCACATACTTAGTACTGTTGTCTTGACCTCCTTGGGCTGCGTTAAATCTGCGGTAGAAGTACATTGGCTGTCGATCCCCGCTTGTAGGATCACGTTTCAGCGTTTTGGGAAGCTCCGTTCCTTCGGAGGCTTATCTTTGGTAGGTTTCCCTGAGTTGTAGGTTCTTGTACATTCAGGGGTATGGCGGGGCCCTGTCCCGTCATAGGTTGTTATTCTCTCTTAGAAGTGCATGCCTTTGTTGTGGGCGGGGTTGTAAAAGGATAAGCTGTTCGGGTTTTTATGTAAATCTGAAGGCAAGCTATTTTGGTTGGCCGGTTTATTTATATTATCTCTTATTTCATGTTCATGTTGTATGTTCCGCTGATTTTCTCTGATGTTGTATCACTAGGGTGCCCGGGGTAAGGCACCAGTCACGGGCCCGAATTTCGGGGTGTGACATAGTGGTATCAGAGCAGTTAGTCCTCGGAAAGTGTCTACAGACCGTGTCTAGTAGAGTCTTGATTATCGGTGTGTTGTGCACCACATCTATGTCGAGGCTATAGGACATTTAGGATTGGTTTCTATTCTTCTCATTACGAGATCGTGCCTTAGAAAGTGTTATAAGTTGGACCCCTCGGCGTGTTTCGTTTTACGATTATGCCTCTGCGAAAACCGGGGCCGAAGGGCAAAGCGGCCGAGGAGTGCTAGTAGGATTGAGAAATGCAGCGCGAGCAGTCGAGACACAGTAGTGCTTGAACGGCGGTTTTGCGGCGCGCCCGACACCAGCGAGTTTAGAGCGCGGCGATGGCTGCTGAGACTCTGATACACGAGCCTCGAGTCCGCGATGCAAGCGAGGAGATGGGTCGCGAGAGATGGCCCGATTTTGGCGAGGTTGTGGCGGATATGAGACAGCTGGATCACGGCGATTCGATTCGGCGTACGCTGTGGTGCACCCGAGCGAATAGTTTGAGGCTACGGGACTTTACGAGTTGTAGCCCGCGAGTTTTATGGGTCGAGGCACGAGGATGATCGCGAGGAGTTCATCCGTCGATTCTGAAGGATCGTCGGGTGATCGAGCTTGAGACCGAGTCTGTGACCGGTTCGCATCGGCTGCGTGATACATGATCGATTGGTTTGATGCGTGGGAGCTTTCGGGAGAGCATGCACCTCGGTATGGGATGAGTTTTGGGGCTTTTCTCACGCACTTCTTGCCTCCGCGGATGAGGAGGCACGGGCAGATTTTATTCTGAGGCAGAGAGAGGCGCCTTTGTCGGGAGTACAATGTCGAGTTCGATTCTTTGGCTCGATATGTCCACTGCGCTAGTTGCGAATATGGAAGAAGGGTGCATCGCTACGTCGGGCTAGATGATTATATGGTCGAGTCTTGTGCGGGTGTTTCTCTTGTAGGGCATGGACATTGCGCGTTGAGCTCATGCGCTTAGGTGCGAGGCGCGAAGATCGGCAGGTGGACGCTTTCGAGAAGAAGGCCAAGGCGGCGGATATTTTGGCGACTTTGAGGCGGACCGCCTCGGCAGCGAACTAGTTATGTACCTCGCCATTCGCAGTGGTCCTCCGCGACGCCGGGACCGCAGGATATTCAGAAGCGGTCGGGGCTCCCGAGTTTGAATGTTGAGGAGTAGGGTGTTGGCGAATCGATCACCTACCTCGGTGTGGTCGATGTGGTACACGCATTTGAAGTGTCGTAGTACGAGGAGCTTGTTATTCTTGCGCGGCCAGGGCCATATATGGTGTCAGAGGCGAGTATGGTAGAGATAGCCTGACTACTAGGCGATTGCGGGCCACGGTAGAGTCGCGGTGGAAGTTCGATTTTAGCGGTCCTTGAACCGCCTAGTTTCAGTATATCCTTAACCACGTAGATACTTGTATGTATTGATGTTAATGATGTGTTAAGTGTTATGTTCGGATAGCTTTGTGCTATAGTGTGATTTAAAAATCTGGTTAGTGTGAGATGGAGGTGGTAGCTCATGATGTGTTCCGTGTCGAGGCGGAAGTTGGCGCTACGGTGGGTCGGGTTGGGGGCCATGTTGCGGGCCAACCCGCGTCGTTCGAGGAAGTCAGCTCTGGGTGGTCGCGGTGGCGAGTCCACGAGGTGCTAGGCCCAGTTTTGATGACCATCGTATGAGTTCGTGGATCGTTCGACGAGAATCGGTTCGTGAAGGCGAGAATGGCCTTAGAAATCGAGGTAGTAAGATGACCAAGTTTGGGTAGTAACTCGAGGGTTGGAAACGAAGCGTTGTGGAAGTGTGGTACGGATACTAGAAAGAGCTCGAGTGTTGAGAAAGTGCGACGAGATAGGGAGAAGTGAGCGTGTGTGATCGTTTCTTTTGTGAAATGTAGGTGCGAAGGAGTATATTTTAGACCTCGGGTAAGGGGTTTTGTGATGATTAGAGGAGTTTCCTCGTTGACTTGAGTTTAAGTATTAGTGCGTTTGTTATTTTTATGGCGGGTGTGGCATGATCGTTTCGTGCGTATAGCGATGAAGGCTATACTAAGCGCGTATTTGTGTTGAGACTTGAGAAGGAACATTGGGACGAATGTTTCTAAGAGAGGAGAATGTTATACCGTATTTCCGGTATGCGTGGGGCGTGCGTAGAAAATTTGAGCCTTAAGGTAGGCATTGGATTCGAAATTTGGGCACAAGTGCGATTAAGTCGTTTTACGGCGAAGCGTTTCCACGACTTTCGTAGAAAATTCCGGCTATGTCATTTATAATTTTGCGGATTTTTAGTGTGAAACATTTTGGACCAGCGGGAGGGTGACATGTGTCACCTCACATTGAAACAAATGGTTTGGCTTGGGCGATTTGGGCGTCAGAGCCTTGGTTGGCCTTGGCCGATTGCTCCTCTTTTGTGCCTTGTTTGTGGCTTGTTTTGTGGAGTGTTTTGTGGAGTGTTTTGTGGGTGCACTTGGCTTGATCTTGGCCTTACACTTGCCTTGCACATGGCTTGATCTTGGCCATTGGTTGGCTTTGGTTTTGCTATAAATACCCTCTCTTTGAAGACTTCCCATCCAGCTCTTCAACTGCCTAAGTCTTGAGAAACCCTCCCTCCCTCTCTTGTTGACTCTCGTCCAGAGCCCTCTCCCATGAAATTGGCCTTTGGCAAACCCTCCCCTTTGAGAGCCTGGCGAGAACCCCCTCCCTTAGGGTGTTGTTCTCGTGTGGTACCCTTTGTGGTATTGAAATACTCCTCCAGTATTATTATAATGCCCAAAATACCTTAGCCTATATACCTTGTAGTTTTCCAAGATACCTCTATACGTGAAGTCAGGAAATACTACCTTTTGTCCTTTACAGTCTCAAACCGAAACCACAAGGAAATCTTCATTGTTAGTTGAAGGATTTGAGTAGAAGTTAGTTAGAACTTCTAAGGGTTGTTTGGAGCGGATTGGAGCACTCGGAGTAGGAGCTAAACCTTGCTCGGGATCGACTTTTATCTCGGATAATTTTGGGCTTATCGAGGTAAATAATCTTGTCCTATTGTAATTGGAGTTTACTGTTGTTGATTATATAGTTGAAGTATGCTATATATAGAACTAAACATTGGATTGTGGCAATGTCTTTTGACTTAAGCTGAGAAGCCCTGACTGTATTTACATAGGGTATGTCTGATGAACTTGTGTAGCATTCTTGTGTGGTAGAATTGTACTCGTCAGGTTAGATGTGTTAACCCCTGGTTGGCTTGATAGCGGCCTCGATAGAGGAGGAGATTCTGTTGTTCTTGGGGAGAGTCTTTGAATTTTACGTAGAAAGATAGAAACTTGTGTTTTGGGGTTAATGAGCGTTTGTGACCTTTATAGGTGAAAGTACTAAGAGTAGCGTATTCTCGAGGAGTGGAAAGGGCTAGCAAGGTTGTAGTACTTGGAGCATTTTGCTTATTGTCGTTAAATCGTCGCGAGGTATGTGAACCTCTTCCTATCTCTTCTAGCATGATATGTGTGAACTATGTAGTGCGGTAGGCGTCATGTGTTAATTGTATTTGATTGTTGTAAAACATAAAGTGTTATAACGGCTTTATGGGAAGTTGGTTATAACGACTTTATGTAGGTAAGAAAATACTTTGTGGTTTTAAAAGGTAGCGATGTGAATTATAAGCGGCTAGTTATAATAAAGAACTTGATGTATTTCAAAGATTTATAAATCGTTTTGAAGGAGAGTAACACTTAGTTTTAAAGGTTTTAAAAGAGTTATACTAGCTTTATGGGAGTTAGGTATAATGTCTTAAGAAAGGTAAAGAAAATGGTTTCTTGATGTTAGAAGTTAAGAGACTTGATCTTATGAGATAAGAGACTTAACTTATTTGTTTTAATGTGAATGTTTGTGTGAAACCTCATTCGTGAGTAATGAGTACTTGGTTTTATTTAAAGGGATAATGTTTCTTGATTTTGGAAATCGGGATGTGTATCGACAGGACCAACTGCGGCGTTAATAAAGGAAAATGTATTGAATAATGATGTATCGTATTAAAACCAGTAGAAACCTCCATCTGCGTAGAAACTAAGATGAGACAAAATGATATTACATTTTCTAGATCATGCATTTCTTTGTAATAAGAATGTTGTAAACAAGAATAACCTACTCTCGCGTGAGACATATATTACTCGATTGTTCTAAAAGGAATCAGTGATTAAGTTTGGGAACTATGAAACCATTTGAAAATGAGAAGCTTGAGTAATTGAAACTAGGCAAAGCTGGAACTTAGGAAAGAATGTTGTTACTTGATTTTGAAAAGGAATGTGGGTTGGTCATTCTAATACTACGAATTCGGGTGGCGTTTATAAAAGTAATGGATCTCTTTTAAAAGAACTTAACGTATGTAGTATTTTGGGGTCGAAAACCGGACTTTGGCATAAAATGAAAGTACTTTGAGTTGTGTGAAACTTGCTATGCTTGTTGTTGTGAAACTTGCCTATGCTTGTTGTTGTGAAACTTTCCTATGCTTGTGATGATAGCCTTTGTTGTGCAAGTGTGGTATTTACGTATTCTGGCGTCTCGATGAAGTAGGTTGACTTATTGAGAACTTACTTGGGCGTCTTGGCGGTGATGGAGAATTCCGCGGGTATGTTTCCATTTTGATTTCTGTCTTGTTGTTGATGTCACATGGGCGTGTCTGCCGTCACGATGTTAGGGGCATCGCGGCCGTGCGGCCGGGTTGATTACCGATATATGGTTGTGCGCAACATGGGCGTGTCTACACGATCTGATATTCGGGGCGTGTGGCCGTGCGGCGGGTTGACCACCCGATATATTGTTATTGAGGTTACATGGGCATGTCTACACCCGTCACGATATTCGGGGCATGTGGCCATGCGGCCTTGTTATTGTGTTGCATCATGGACATGTCTACACCGTCACGATATTCGAGGCATGTGGCGTGATCGCGAACATGATGGATGTGGTGGGCGTGAGACCCGTAGTTATATTTGAGTGGTGACTTTGAGGCGTGAGTCCACGACTTGGCTAACTTTTATGTTGCGTCTTGTATTTTGGTTATCATACATGTCTCTGCTTTATATGAAGTGTTATGATTTAAGCTGCGATCTTCTGATTTCACATACTTAGTACTGTTATCTTGACCTCGCCGGGGGCTGCGTTAAATCTGCGCGGTAGAAATCGTTGTTGTCGATCCCCGACATGTAGGATCACGTTTGACGTTTTGGGAAGCTCGTTCCTTGAGGCTTATCTTTGGTAGGTTTCCACGAGTTGTAGGTTCTTGTACATTCGAGGGGTATGGCGGGAGCCTGTCGTCATAGGTTGTTATTCTCTCTTAGAAGTGCAGCCTTGTTGTGGGCGGGGTTTGTAAAAGGATAAGCTGTTGGGTTTTATGTAAATCTGAGAAGGCAACTGTTTTGGTTGGCCGGTTTATTTATATTATCTCTTATTTCATGTTCATGTTGTATGTTCTGCTGATTTTCTCTGATGTTGTATCACTAGGGTGCCCGGGGTAAGGCACCAGTCACGGGCCCGAATTTCGGGGTGTGACAGTAGTATTTTGGCTCGTTAAATGAGAATTATTCTATTTTGTGCCTTGATTAGTACTTTGGCTTGATTAATTGAGAATTAGTCTAAGTATGCCTTGATAAGTACTTTGGCCTGTTAAGTGAGAATTATTCTATTTGTGCCTTGATTAGTACTTTGGCTTGATTAATTGAGAATTAGTCTAAGTATGCCTTGATAAGTACTTTGGCCTGTTAAGTGAGAATTATTCTATTTGTGCCTTGATTAGTACTTTGGCTTGATTAATTGAGAATTAGTTAAGTGTGCCTTGATAAGTACTTTGGCTTGTTAGTGAGAATTAGCCTATGTGTCTTTGGTGATAGCCTTTGAGTGCAAGTATTATGTTTTATTACGTTCTGCGACTCTCGGTTGGAGGGTATGTCTTGTTGTAAGTACTTGGACATACAAGCGGTGATGTGGGATTCCACGGGTATGCTTCAGTTAATTGTAGTACTTGGGTTAAATTCGGATTTTTATAGAAGACATGGTAGTGCTTACATTTTGTATAATGGTCGGTTGAGATAGGGTAAGAGTATAAATGAGGGCAAGCCCAGGCGTTATACCATACTCGGGGTAAGAGTATAAGTGAGGTAAACCAGACATTATACCCACTGCTTGTTTTGTATAGTGGTCGGTTGAGATAGGGTAAGAGTATAAATGAGGGCAAGCTCGAGATGTTATACCACCTTCTCGAGGTAGAGTATAAGTGAGGTAGACCCCGAGATGCTATACCACTGTTTTACCAACTTCTCGGGGTAAGAGTATAAGTGAGGTAGACCCCAGGCCTATACCAGGTGGGACTTGGTGTTCATGTATGCCTATTGGTGTATTATTATATCTGGGATCGGCGGTGATGTGGGATTCCAGGCGGGAGATATATATATGTGTTGTGTATGTATGCGCCGGCGGTGAGGTGGGATGCCACGGGCGCGACACGTGATTATACTTTACACTTATAGTTGTCGGCAGTGATAGGGGATTCCACGGACACGCTTGATATTAGTGTGACTTGATCGCGTCAGTTGGTAGGGTAGTAAATGTGCCCTCGCTTTAAGGCGGATTATACTTATGAAAGATAAGTAGGTTATATAGAAATGAACTTAATGATTTTCCTAATCGTATGCGTAAGAATGTGGCTATAACCTTTATTGAAAATGGGAAAAGATATTGATGTGAAATTAAGTTCATAAGTGGTAATGACACGGCGGGATCAGTATGTACTTTTTATACTTGTCCTTGTCATTCTTTTATGCTGATTATGATACATTTCTTTGCGTTATTTACATTCCATATTAAATTTGTTGTCTTGACCCCCGAGAGCTGCGTTCATGCCGCGAGTTTAGGTACCAGGTTGGTGATCCTTGCTCTTAGGATCTCGGTTGATTTTGAGACAAAGCTCCACTTGCTCGGAGGCTTAGCTCTTGATGCAGTTTTCCACGATGTAGTAGATTCATGTATATTGGGGTATGGCGGGGCCTGTCACTTGTGATGGTTATGTTAAAACTCTTAGAAGTGCGTAGTCACATGTGTGGGTCAGTTTGTAAAAGAAATGAGGCAAGCTGTTTGGTTGTATTTATATTTGTTACGGAAGGTAGCCTGTCGGCTAACTTTGTTGTTACTTAGATGTTTTATTTATAAGTTTCATGTATGTTCATTGATTTTCTCTGATGTTTACTGTAAGGGTGCCTGGTAGGGCACGATCGCGATCCCGGTGTTATACCGTATTCCGAGGTATGTATGCGAGGGCGTGCGTCACGAGCTCTGACAGAAAAATTGGAAAGGAAGAAAGAGTGATTCTTCCACGGAAAAAGTTCCGGTTTTGTAAGAAAAATGTTCGTTGAAGGAATTGGGTTCCAGTTTGGAATTTGGGCTTCTTAGATTATATTAGAATTTTGAGATTTTATTTTGGAAATGGTCACGTGGGGCCACGGGAGAAATTCTGGTTTTGTAGAACCGCTTTGTTTTTGAGATTTAGGTATTTTGGATATTTTCGGAAGACGAAATATTAGGCGAATCGAGGCGACACGTGTCACCCCGTGTGGCACCTTGGCGATTTTACCTTTGCGCAACACGGTTGAGTCGTTTTTCGGCGAAGCGTTTGCGTAACTGCGAAGGGAAAATTCCGGCTATGTCGTTTTGTATTTTTGCGGATTTTTAGGCGGCGAACATTTTGGACCAGCGAGGCGGCGCAGCACCCTCGTTGGTGGGCAAGGTGGCGCACGTGGGACGATTGGGAGATAAGGTTGGGCAAGATATTTGTGTAGATATTTGTGAGGTTTTAAGGGTAGGGTCTAGGGTGCACTTGGCTTGATCTTGGCCTTACACTTGCCTTGCACATGGCTTGATCTTGGCCGTTGGTTGGCTTTGGTTTTGCTATAAATACCCCTTGGCAGAAGACCGTTCGTCAAAATGTTCCAAGTCTTGTTATCCTTCCCTCTCCTCTTGTTTGACTCGTCCAAGAGCCCCCCTCCCAGTAAAGGCCATTGGCGAGAAACCCTCCCTTTGAGTGGCCTTTGTGGCGAGAGCCTCCTCCCAGCTGAGGTGCTAGTAGTGGGTACCCACACAGCCTAGTTGTTTCGTATAATACCCCTCCTTGTGGTATTGAAATACTTCTCTAGTATTGTTATAATGCCCAAAATACCTTAGCCTTTACCTTGTTGTATTCAAAAGTTACCTCATCGTAGAGCCGGAAATACTACCTTTTGTCCTTTTAGTCTCAAGCCGAAACCAAGGAAATCTTCATAGTTGGTTGAAGTATTTGAGTAGATGTTAGTTAGAACTTCTAAGGGTTGTTTGGAGTGGTTTGGAGCGCGGGTGGAGCTAAACCTTGCTCGGGATCGACATTATAACTTGGATAATTTTGGGCTTGTCGAGGTAATATTCTTGTCCCTTATTGTAATTGGAGATTACATGTTGTTGGAATATATAGTGGAGGTATACTATATATAGCTTAATCTTGCGCAATGTCTTTTGACTTAAGCTGAAGAATAAAGAAAAGCTATTTGTATTTACATAGGTGTATTGCGATGGACTTGTGTAGTATTCTTGAGTAGAATTGTACACGTCCGGTTAGGCGTGTAAACCCCTGGTTGGCTTGGTGGCCGGCCTCGATAGAGAGAGGAGATTTCTGTTGTTGCGGGAGAGTCTTGCGAATTTTACGTAGAACATGGAAATGCGGTTAGAAGTTAATAGGCGTTTGTGGCCTTATAGGTGGAAGTCTTGAGTAGCGTATTCTACTTGAAGAGTGGAAAGCAGCTAGCAGATTCTGATCTTGTGGAGCATTTTGCTTATTATCGATACTCGTCGCGAGGTATGTGAACCTCATCTATCTGTTCTAGCATGATATGTGTGTAGCTATGTAATGCGGTGGGCGTCACGGTGCTAAGTGTATTTGTTTGGTTTAAACATAAAGTGTTATAACGGCTTTATGGGAAGTTGGTTATAACGACTTTATGTAGGTAAGAAAATGGTTCTTGATGTTAGAAGTTAAGAGACTTGATCTTATAAGATAAGAGACTTAACTTATTTGTTTTAATGTGGATGTTTGTGTGAAACCTCATTCGTGAGTAATGAGTACTTGGTTTTAAAGGGATAATGTTTCTTGATTTGGAATCAGAATGTGTATCGACAGGACCACTGCGGCGTTAATAAAGGAAAATGTATTGAATAATGATGTGTTTGTATTAAAACCGGTAGAAACCTCCATCTGCATAGAAGCTAAGATGAGACAAAATGATATTACATTTTCTAGATCATAGGCTTTGTAATAAGATCGTTATAAACAAGAATAAACTACTCACATATATGACATATGTTACTCAATTGTTTTAAAAGAGATTAAGACTATGAGTTATGAAACCTTTCTAAAATAAGTGACTTGAGCATTTGAAAATGAGAAGCTTGAGTAATTGAAACTAGGCAAACTGGAACTTAGGAAAAGAATGTTGTTACTTGATTTTGAAAAGGAATGTGGGTTGGTCATTCTAATACTACGGGTATCGGGTGACTTTTATAAAAGTAATGGATCTCTTTTAAAAAGAACTTAACGTATGTAGTACCTTGGGGTTAAAAACCCGGACTTTGGCATAAAATGAAAGTACTTTGAGTTGTGTGAAACTTACCTATGCTTGTTGTTGTGAAACTTGCCTATGCTTGTGATGATAGCCTTTGTTGTGCAAGTGTGGTATTTACGTATTCTGCGTCTCTCGATAGAGGCGGTCGACTTATTGAGAACTTACTTGGGCGTCTTTGGCGGTGATGGAGAATTCCGCGGGTATGTTTCCATTTTGATTCTTGTCTTGTTGTTGATGTCACGTGGGCGTATGTCTACAGAGGTAAATTAGGGGCATGCGGCCGTGCGGTCGGGTTGATTACGATATATTGTTATTGTGGTTACATGGACATGTCTACAGAGTAGAATTCGGGGGCATGTGGCGTGCGGCGGGTTGATCACCCGATATATTATTGTTGATGTCACATGGGCGTGTCTGGCGAGGTAAATTAGGGGCATGTGGCGTGGGGCATTGGTATTATTGTTGCATCATGGACATGTCTACACGTCACAGAATTCGGGGGCATGCGGCCATGATGCGAACATGATTGATGTTGTGGGCGTGAGACCCATAGTTATATTTGAGTGATGACTTGAGGCGTGAGTCACATTTGGACATATGGCTTTTATGTTGTGAGCCGTAGTTTGGTTATCATCATGTCTCTGCTTTATATAGACTAGTATGATTTCATTCTGATATCTTTTCTGATTTCACATACTGTACTGTTATCGACCTCCTTGAGGCTGCGTTCATCTGCGAGTAGAGGTACATCGGTCGTGGATCCTCGCTCTTAGGATCTCGGTTCGGCGTTTTGGGAAGCTCCGTTTCTCGGAGGCTTATCTTTTAGTATGTGTTCCACTGAGTTGTAGGTTCTTGTACATTCGGGGTATGGCGAGCCACTGTCCGTCATAGTTGTTGTAAATCTTAAGTGCAGAAATCTTGTTGTGGGCGGGGTTGTAAAAGGATTAAAGCATTTCGTTTTGAAAGAGTTGTATTTATTTATGTTATTGGAAGGTAGCAGTTGGGTTGGCTGTTTTATGTTCATATATCTTGTTTCTTGTTTAAAGTTTTATTTTCCATTTGGTTTTCTCGATGATTGTATCACTAGGGTGCCGGGATAAGGCACGATGCAGACCGGGCGGAGTCGTTACAAAGTGGTATCGAAGCGATTAATCCTCGGAAAGTGTCTGAACCGTGTCTAGTAGAGTCTTGATTATCGATGTGTTGTGCACCACGTCTATGTCGAGAGGCTGAGACATTTAGGATTGACTCCATTCTTCTCATTCGAGATCGTGCCTTAGAAATTTGTGTTGTAAGTTGGACCCTCCGGCGTATCTCGTTTTTACGATTATGCCTCGCGCGAAGCAGCGAGAACCGAAGGGCAAGGCGTGAGGAACCGCTAGTGAGATCTGAGAGGAAGTAAGAGCGCGAGCGAGCGATACGAGGTTGTGCTTGACGGCCCGGGTTTGTAGCGCCGCCCGGCCCAGCGAGAGTTAGAGCGCGGCAATAGGCTGCTGAGACCCTGATACACGAGCCTCGATCCACGATGCAGAGGCGGAGGAGATGGGTTACAAGGAGATGGCGATTCTTGGCGAGTCGTGGCAGATATGAGATAAATTTGGATCTGGCGGTTCGATTCGATGCACGATGGTTCACCCCGGCGAGATAGTTTGAGGCTACGGGACTTTACGAGTTGTAGCCGCGAGTTTTATGGGTCGAGGCACGAGGATGATCGCGAGGAGTTCATCCGGCGATTCTGAGATCGTGCGGGTGATCGAGCTTGAGACCGAGTCTGTGACCTTTGGTTCGCATCGTTGCGTGATACGCGATCGATTGGTTTGATTATGGAAGCTTTCGGGAAGCATGCACCTCAGCGGTATGGGATGAGTTTGGGGCTTTCCTCACTTCTTGCCTCGCGGATGAGGAGCGGGCGGCCAGATTTTTGATGCTTAGACGAGGCGGGCGTGCGGTTCGGGAAGTACAATGTGAGTTCGACTCATTGGCGTGCGTCCCAGCGTTGGTAGCTAGTATGGAGGATCGAGTGCACCGATATGTTTGAGGCTCGATGATTACATGTCGAGGCATGTTCGGGAGTAGCTCTTGGCGGGCATGGACATTGCGCGTGCGAGCTCATCTGCTGGGATGTGAGGCACGGAGAGGTCGGCGGAATGACGAATCGCGAAGAGGGCGAGAACGAGGTCCTTTGGTGACTTTGGCGGACCGCCTCGGCGACATACTAGTTTTGTACCTCGCCCGGTGCGAGTGGTCCTCATGACCTTGAGTATTCGGGAAGCGGTCGGGGCTCGAGGTTGAGTTTCGAGGAAGTAAGGGTGTTGGCGGATCGGTCACCCTGCCTCGGTGTGGTCGATGTGGTAGACGCATTCGAAGTGTCGTGGTGCGGGGAGCTTATTATTTTGCGGCCAGCGGGGCCATTTGCGAGGCTGTCCGACCAAGGGTATACGGATGTTACGACTCGACCTCTGGATCGATGTTGGTTCATCGCGCCTACGATTATCGCCTGCAGTGAGGCCTATGATTAGAGTGGGCGGTAGCAGGGTATATCCTTAACCCTCAGAGTTTTGGTATGCTTGTTATGATGGTCTCATTATTATGTGCTATGTACGAATAGCGTTGTGTTAATTGTGAGTTAGAAAACATGCTTAGTTGGGAGGATACGTATGGGGGCATGGTAAGTGTGAACCTTAGACTATGTCACGGCCCGAGACCTTAGGGGTAAGGTCGTCTTGAGTTAAAGATTTATTTTTGGCCCTTATCGAGTAGTAGTATCGTGGGATTTATTTGTGTGATAAGTCAGTGGGTAGTGTGAGATGGAAGTGGTAGCTTTCGTGAGGTGAATTAGTAAGATTGTTAGGATCGGGAACAAGAGTTTGCGTGATTGGGGTCGGGTTGAGGACCGTTTCGGGTCAACAGTAACCGGTTTAGGGTGGGGTCAGTTAGGTGGTCACCGGTGGTAGGTCACGAGGATGCTAGGCCCAGTTTGTGTGACCATCGTATGAGTTCGTGGGCGCGTTCGACCGAAGCGGTTCGTAAAGGCGGGAATGGCCTTAAGGAAGTTTGAGGTTAGTAAGATGACCAAGTTTGGAGATAGTGACTCCGGAGATTTTTGGGAGCGAGTAATGGTGAAGTATGAGTACGTCTTGGGAGAGTTCAAGTGTTCGAGAAGGGCGCGACGAGTAAGGAAAGAAGAGGGCGTGTGTTATCTCGTGGCGGTATGGCGTTGGCAACTTGTTAGAGGAACTTCATCGATATCCGTCTTGAGAAGGAACATTCGGGACGAATGTTTCTAAGGAGGAGAATGTTATACCCGTATTCTCGGGGTATGTATCGAGGGCGTGCGTGCGAGAGCCTGCGAAAAATTGGAAAGGAAGAAAGAGGTGATTCTTCCACGGAAAAGTTTCCGATTTTGTAAGAAAAATGTTCGTTGAAGGAATTGGGTTCCCAGTTTGGAATTTGGGCTTCTTAGATTATATTAGAATTTTGAGATTTTATTTTGGAAATGGTCACGTGGGGCCCACGGAAAAATTCTGATTTTGTAGGAGCCGCTTTGTTTTGAGATTTCCGGTATTTTTGGATATTTTGGAAGGCGAAATATTAGGCGAATCGGGCGACACGTGTCACCCCCGTGTGGCACCGCTTGGCGATTTACCTTTGTGCGCAGCCCTTTGGTTAGGTCGTTTTCGGCGAAGCGTTTGCGTAACTGCGAAGGAAAATTCCGGCTATGTCGTTTTGTATTTTTGCGGATTTTTCGGCGGCTTGAACATTTGGACCAGCGAGAGGCGGCGCTTGGCACCTCCGTTGGTGGGCAAGGTGTGGGCGACACGTGGGACGATTGGGAGATAAGGTTGGGCAAGATATTTGTGTAGATATTTGTGAGGTTTTAAGGAGTAGGGTCTAGGGTGCACTTGGCTTGATCTTGGCCTTACACTTGCCTTGCCACGTGGCTTGATCTTGGCCGTTGGTTGGCTTTTGGTTTTGCTATAAATACCCTTGGCTTGAAGACTTCGTTCGTCAAAAATGTTCCAAGTCTTGCTATCCTTCCCTCTCCTCTTGTTTGACTCGTCCAGAGCCACTCCTAGTAAAGGCCACTTGGCGAAACCCCTCTTTGAGTGGCCTTTGTGGCGAGAGCCTCCCTCCTTTGAGGTGCTAGTAGGTACCACTGCCTAGTTGTTTCGTATAATACCCCTCCTTGTGGTATTGAAATACTTCTCTAGTATTGTTATAATGCCCAAAATACCTTAGCCTTTACCTTGTTGTATTCCAAAGTTACCTCTATCGTAGAGCAGGAAATACTACCTTTTGTCCTTTTAGTCTCAGCCGAAACCACAAGGAAATCTTCGTAGTTGGTTGAAGTATTTGAGTAGGCGTTAGTTAGAACTTCTAAGGGTTGTTTGGAGTGGTTTGGAGCGCCGCAGTGGAGCTAAACCTTGCTCGGGATCGACATTATAACTTGGATAATTTTGGGCTTGTCGAGTAATATTCTTGTCCACTTATTGTAATTGGAGATTACATGTTGTTGGAATATATAGTGGAGGTATACTATATATAGCTTAATCTTTGTGATGTCTTTTGACTTAAGCTGAAGAATAAAGAAAAAGAGCTTGTATTTACATAGGGTGTATTGCGGTAGACTTGTGTAGTATTCTTGAGTAGAATTGTACACGTCAGGTTAGGCGTGTAAACCCCCACTGGTTGGCTTGGTGGCGGCCTCGATAGAGGAGGAGATTTCTGTTGTTGCGGGAAAATCTTCTTAATTTTACGTAGAACATGGAAATGCGGTTAGAAGTTAATAGGCGTTTGTGGCCTTATAGGTGGAAATCTGCGAGTAGCGTATTCTACTTGAAGAGTGGAAAGCGGCTAGCCAGTTCTGATCTTGTGGAGCATTTTGCTTATTGTTGATACTCGTCGCGAGGTATGTGAACCTCATCTATCTGTTCTAGCATGATATGTGTGTAGCTATGTAATGCGGTGGGCGTCACAGTGCTAAGTGTATTTGTTTGGTTTAAACATAAAGTGTTATAACGGCTTTATGGGAAGTTGGTTATAACGACTTTATGTAGGTAAGAAAATGGTTTCTTGATGTTAGAAGTTAAGAGACTTGATCTTATAAGATAAGAGCTTAACTTATTTGTTTTAATGTGGATGTTTGTGTGAAACCTCATTCGTGAGTAATGAGTACTTGGTTTTAAAGGGATAATGTTTCTTGATTTGAAATCGGAATGTGTATCGACAGACCTGCGGCGTTAATAAAGGAAAATGTATTGAATAATGATGTGTTGTATTAAAACCGGTAGAAACCTCCATCTGCATAGAAGCTAAGATGAGACAAAATGATATTACATTTTCTAGATCATGGCTGCTGTAATAAGATCGTTATAAACAAGAATAAACTACTCACATAAATGACATATGTTACTCAATTGTTTTAAAAGAGATTAAGACTATGAGTTATGAAACCTTTCTAAAATAAGTGACTTGAGCATTTGAAAATGAGAAGCTTGAGTAATTGAAACTAGGCAAAGCTGGAACTTAGGAAAGAATGTTGTTACTTGATTTTGAAAAGGAATGTGGGTTGGTCATTCTAATACTACGAATTATCGGGTGACTTTATAAAAGTAATGGATCTCTTTTAAAAGAACTTAACGTATGTAGTACCTTGGGGTTAAAACCGGACTTTGGCATAAAATGAAAGTACTTTGAGTTGTGTGAAACTTGCTATGCTTGTTGTTGTGAAACTTGCCTATGCTTGTGATGATAGCCTTTGTTGTGCAAGTGTGGTATTTACGTGTTCTGCGTCTCTCGATAGAGGCGGTCGACTTGTTGAGAACTTACTTGGAGCGTCTTTGGCGGTGATGGAGAATTCGCGGGTATGTTTCCATTTTGATTCTTGTCTTGTTGTTGATGTCACATGGACGTATCTACAGAGGTAGAATTCGGGGCATGCGGCGTGCGGTCGGGTTGATTACCGATATATTGTTATTGTGGTTACATGGACATGTCTACGCAGGTAAATTAGGGCATGTGGCCGTGCGGCGAGGTTGATCACCCGGTATATTATTGTTGATGTCACGTGGGCGTGTCTACAGAGGTAAATTCGGGGCATGTGGCCATGGGGCATTGGTATTATTGTTGCATCATGGACATGTCTACACCGTCTGGAATTCAGGGCATGCGGCCGTGATCACGAACATGATTGATGTTGTGGGCGTGAGACCCGTAGTTATATTTGAGTGATGACTTGAGGCGTGAGTCCACGGTTGACATGGCTTTTATGTTGTGAATCGTAGTTTGGTTATCATACATGTCTCTGCTTTATATAGACTAGTATGATTTCATTCTGATATCTTTTCTGATTTCACATACTTGGTACTGTTGTCTTGACCTCCTTGAGGCTGCGTTCATCTGCGAGTAGAGGTACAACGGTCGTGGATCCTCGCTCTTAGGATCTCAGTTCAGCGTTTTGGGAATCTCAGTTTCTCCGGAGGCTTATCTTTTGGTATGTGTTCCCTGAGTTGTAGGTTCTTGTACATTCAGGTGTATGGCGGGGCCCTGTCCCGTCATAGTTGTTAATAAATCTTAAGTGCAGTAATCTTGTTGTGGCGGGGTTGTAAAAAGGATTAAAGCTATTCGTTTTGAAAGAGTTGTATTTATTTATGTTATTGGAAGGTAGATTAGGTTGCTGTTTTATGTTCATATATCTTGTTTCTTGTTTAAAGTTTTATTTTCCATTGGTTTTCTCGATGATTGTATCGCTAGGGTGCAGGATAAGGCACGATGCGGGCCGGGGCGGAGTCGTTACAGGGTCGGGTCGTGACAACTGCCACGTCCTCTTGATCCATCCGCGATACATACATGCGAGGTCATGGTACATCTTAGTCGACCCGGATGAATAGAATAACGAGCCGTGTGCCTCCCGAGAATATCTTGGCGAAGTCTGCAACATCGAGCACCTGGCAAGCCCTCAAATCTTAGCACCCGTCGGCGCTACCTCGAATAGACTTTTCTCTCTCGAAGCCGTATCTCGATCCGTATCATAGCGGGTCCTCATGTATTGTCGCCTCACCTCATCAGCGATGGAAGACTTGGCAATCTCACGAACCCGTACTCGATATCATCGGTATCGATCAATCGAACCCCAGGCTCGCTGGTGATGGATCGGACGGACCGTATCTGTCTCTGCTGGTTGTACCTCGGCGGACTCCGTCGATCTACGAATCAAAGCATCTGCAACCACGTTGGCTTTCCGGATGGTATAGAATATCAACATCATAATCCTTGATAACTCTAACGCGCCTGCGCGAAGTTCGGCTCGCATGCACGAAGATGTACTGGAGGCTCTTGTGGTCTGTATAAATATCCACATGAACCCCATATAAATAATGTCTCCAAATCTTCAAGGCATGAATAACTGCGGCCAACTCTAAGTTGTGGGTGGGGTAATTCCTCTCATACATGTAGCTGCTTGCAGGAAACATAGGCTATAACCTTGTGCGTCTTTGCATCAATACGCACCTGGCGATGCAGGCATCGCGATAAATCACGTATCCTCTAACCGCCGGAAAGAGTAAAGCTGAGTCGTCGTCAATTTTCCTTGATGGCGGAAGCCGCTTCACAAGCACGTCGGCTGGAACTTAGCCGCTACGGTCGGCCTAGTCAGCGATCGCGATATCGAAGCAAAGCGCTCCACAAGCCTACGATAATAACACACATTACTGAAAGCTGCGCACCTCGGTCGGAGTAGTAGGTCTCGGCCAAGACTTGCCTCGATCTTTGCGGTATCCACTGAACTGCGTCGATTGATAATGTGCCCGAGAATGTCACTGAGGCCAACCAAAAGTCACACTTGGAGAACTTGGCGAACAGCTGCGAGCTCAGAGGACCCGATCACCGTCCTCAGTGATCTGCGTGCTCACGCTCACGTGCGCGAATAAACGAGGATGTCATCAATGAATACTATAACAAATGTATACAAAAATGGCTTGAACACGGTTCATCAAATCCGTAAATACCTGGGCGTTGGTCAAATCGAAAGATATCACCACTGAACTCATAGTGCGTCTGGGTCTGAATCGATCTTTGGGATATCGCCTCTCGAACTTCGCACTTTGATGATAACGGACGCGGGTCTATCATGGAAAACACCTCGCACCACTGCGGTCAAACAAATCATCAATCTGGGGAGGGGGTATACGTTCTTGATGGTTACCTTATTAATTTGTAATCAACACTGCATCTGGCGTCGCATCCTTCGTCTTCACAAACAAACGGCGCTCCCGGGAGAAACACTAGGCACGATAAAGCCTTTCTCGATAAATCTGTTATACCGTATTTTGGTATGTGCGTAAGGGAATACGTCAAAAGCAAAAGTTAGCCTTAAGGTTTAGGCTTGGGCGATTTTTGGGCACAACTCACAAAACGAATAGTTTTTCCGACGAAGCGTTTCCACGACTTTCGTAGGGTAAATTCGGCTATGCCATTTCTAATTTTGCGGATTTTTAGAGAGGCGAAACATTTTGGACCAGCGGGAGGCGACACTTGGCACCTCCAGTTGGTGGACTTAGATAGTCCATTGGGCCGAAATTGGAAAACTTGGCACGTTTTTGTGCCTTGTGCACAAGTCAAGGAGTTGGTAGGATATTTGTGTTTAGTTAATCCTCACCCTACACTTGCCTTGCACTTGTCTTAATCTTGGCCGTTGGTTGGCCACCTTGACCTATAAATACCCCCTTAGAGATGAAGAGTTCTTCATCCACAAATCTTTCAAGTCTTGAAAATCCTCTCCTCTCTCTTTGTAGCCTTTTAAGTCAAACACCTCCCACTCACTTGTGAAGGCCCTGGCGAATACCCCCACTCTAGCCTAAGTAGTTTGGCGAGGCCACTAGCCTAGCCAAAATCTACCCCTCCTTGGTAGAAAAAGTTGCCTTCTAGTATCGTTAAAATGCCCAAAATACCCTAGCCCATATCCCTTAATCCTTAGTAGAAGTTGTGAAGAACTTACAGGGTTCTGGAGACTCTGAGCGTACAACAGGAGCTAAACCTTGCTCAGTGCGACTTTATCTAGGATATTATTGGGCTTACCGAGTAACTAATCCTAACCTCTTTTGAATTAGAGAATACTTCTTGTAGTATAAGAATAAGTATAAATACTTAGAAGAATATTGCGAGAATAGAATTGAGCTGTTATCACGATGAAGGGTTTAAAGAAGAATAATCAAACGCATTTACATGAATTTGTTTTCCACGATGAACTTATATAGCTCACGGGTAGGGAAGTGCTGCCCGACTTTCCGTAGAATTGTGAACCCTCGTTTTAGAATGACCTTGAGTAGTCTTTGATAGATGTGTGACTATTATGGTGACTCTCTGCGCGACATATTCAACTTGGCGGTGGTTTTTTGGCGAGAAGGTATGTGATTCTTCCTAAAGCATGATATTTTACAATATATATATAGTGCGATGAAGCGTCGTATGTGTTGAATAATAACTACGGCAATGTCTTTGACTTAAGCTGAATAATACTTACGGCAATGCCTGCAAGGCTTAAGCACGAATAATACTTACGACGATGCCTGCGGCTTAAGCACGAATAATAAAAGCGAAAGCATTTCAAAGAATCTTGAATCATTTTTTCTGAAGAGAACTAAGCGGTTTTAAAGCGAAGCTTAAGAGTTATACTAGCTTTATGGGAAGTTAGGTATAACCACTTAAGATTAATAAAAGGCAGTTTACCTATGTGTTTGTAACAAGACTTATATTGATTGGTGAAAAGAATAAAATGGTTTGATAAGTGGACATGATATGATGCTATGTGTGTTAGTGTCTTGTAACGTTTGTGTAAAGAGTATTCTTGTTGTGCTTATGTTGTTTAACGATAAGCTGTTAGGTTAGTGTAACATCACTCACCTCTTGACATATTCTGGGGTTAAAGCGCCTCCGTGCAGGGGTAGACTTCGGCGATGCAGGACCGTGATTCGAGAATACCTCAATGCGGGTCCAGGACCTATGCGAGCTCTGGGAGTTCGAGTTAGTGTGCGGGGTTATACCTCATGCGATGCATGTGCCGTGCGGACTACGAGTCGGGGCGATGCCGAGTAGCTACCCTCGATGCGGGGTTATATACCTATGCGGGCCTATGTGATTGGCCTATGCGGACTCTGAGTCGAGATTTGGCTTGCATGGTGATCTTCACGGCAATTGGCCTGCTTGATCATTCGCAACCTAGAAAAGACACATTCAGATTTACCTATTCTGCTCTTGTTTGTGATGTGTACTATATGCGGTTTCATGTTGTTTCATATATACTTGCAAAGCTGTTTTTAAAATGATATGTTTCATTTAAGTATTTTCTGATTTCATATACTTAGTACTGTCTTGACCTCGCTTCGGGCTGCGTTCATCTGCGGTAAGAGCAGCAGTGCTAGATCCACATTCTTAGGATCTCTACGTTGGTGTCGGGAGCTCCATCCTTTGGGAGGCTCTACTTTTGGGTATGATCTCCTTGTAGATAGTTTTATCTGATCGAGGGTATGGCGGGCCTGTCGCCATAGTTGTATATTTCCTTAAGTGCATAGTCATGTTATGCGATGTCGGATGTGCTAAACCATGTTTATATATATATGCGAAAGCGATGTTTTCTCACATAAGCGTGTCTTATTTTATAAAGCTGTTTCATGTCTTGCTTTATATTTCCGTGATTACTACGATGTATGACTACTTGGGTGCCGATGAGGCACGATCCACGCCGGGAATGGGTCGTGACAAAAGTAGTATCGAGCGATTAATCCTCGGAAAGTGTCTGAACCATATCTAGTAAGTCTTGATTATCGGTGTGTTGTGCACCACGATAATCGAGAGGCTATAAGATATTTAGGATTGGTTTCCATTCTTCTCACTCTGAGATCGTGCTTTAGAGTTGTGTTAAGTTGGACCTCTAACGTATTCCTTTTATGCAGATTATGCCTCACGTAAGGCAACCCCGAAGGGCAAGGCAGCCGAGGAGGCGATCGAACACCTAGTCCACGAGGCTCGAGCAGTCTATATGAGACAGCCCGAGTTCTATGGCGCCCCTTGCCCAGCGAGACCATAGTACCCACACCATCCCGCGGCTGGGCGGAGAGTTGAGTACTGAGAGATGTGACTTTTAGCTAGAGTTGTGGCGAATCGAGATAAATTGAATCTGGCGATTCGATTCAGCTCGGTAGCGGTCGCTCGTGGTACAGAGGCGAGATAGTTTGAGGCTACGAGATTTCTTGAGTTGTAGCGCGAGTTTCGGGTGGCGGGAGGATGATCGCGAGTTCATCCGTCGGCAGAAGGATCGTGTGGGTGATCAAGGCCTCGAGGCAGTCTGTGACGCCGGTTCGCATCGTTGCGTGATACTGATCGATTGGTTTGATTCGTGGGAGTTATCCGGGAAACCAGCGTCCCATACGCAGGATGAGTTCTCGGAGGCTTTCCTCGCTCCTTCTTGCCTCGCGGATGAGGAGGCGCGGTGATAGATATTTACTGCGAGGCGAGAGGGCGCTTTGTCGGGAGTACAATGTCGAGTTTGATTCATTGGCTCGATATGTCCCGGCATTGGTAGCGATTATGGAGGATAGGGTGCACCGCTACGTCAGGGCTAGATGACTATATGGCGAGTCATGCGGGTGTTTCTCTTGGCCGGGTATGGACATTACCGCGTGCGAGCTCATGCTCTTGGATGTGAGGCGTAGAGACCGCGGGTTGTGGCGGCGAGAAGAAGACTAGGGCGGGGTCTTTTGTGGCTATCGTGGTGGCGGCCTCGGCTGGCGATCTAGATTTGCACCGGCCGGCCCGAGCACTCTGCCGTCTCAGCCTGGCGGAGATATTCGAGGCGGACCGGGGCCCGGACTTGAGCGTCGAGGCGGAAGTGCGGCGATCGAGACCACCGCCGGTGTGGCGTCGGTAGATCCGCCGGGAGTTGTGGTGCTGCTCACGGGAGCTTGTTTGATTGTGGCGGCGGGTCACTATGCGGCTGTCCGACCAAGGCGATCTTGATGGTAAGTCGGCTTCTGAGTTCTTTCGGGTCTGCCATCCCGGCGATTTACTGCGCCACGGAGGGCAAAGGTACTCGTGGGCGGAGTCGCGGAGTCGTGGCGCGGGTCGATTCGCGGTCCTCGAGCGCATTTATGCTTTGTCCGGTAAGCGGGATCGGAGGCCTCACGATGTCGTCGGTACCTTATCGGTTCAGGTTTGATGTTTATGCCTTGATAGATCGGGTTCTACTCTGTCTATATATCTCCCCTTGTTGCTAGTAGGATAGGGATAGAGCACGAGTCCATAGATCCTTCCGAGGTAGCCACGCGATGGGTGATTCGATGGTAGCTCGGCGGGTATATAGAGCTTGTCCTGTGACCATTCTGATCGTCGGACCTAGCGACTTGATAGAGTTAGAGATGATTGACTTGCGTGATCATGGGGATGGATTGGCTAGCACTACGCCAATGTTGGCTGAGAGAGAGTAAATGCGGTTCGATTTCACGAGGCCGGTTGTTGAGTGAGAGAACGCGGTATCGCGAGGTAGGTTTATTTCCTACCTCAAGGCTAGGAAGATAGTGCGAAGGGTATATCTACCATCGTTCGGGTGTTTGATCGAGGTGCGGTACCAGATTTTCCGTCGATTCCGGTGGTCGAAGAGTACCGGGCGTGTTTCGAGGCGACCTCGGGTATCCTCACGAGAGGAGATTGAGTTTTGTATTGACATATTACGGACACTCGGCCTATTTCCATTCCGCCATCTGAATGGCTGCGCGAGTTGAGAGAGTTGAAGGATCGGCTTAGGGATTTCTTGGAGAAGGGCCATCGGGCTGAGTGTTTCTCCGCAGGAGCACGGTTTTGTTCGTGAAGAAGAAGGGCGGGGCCAGCTGCGTGTGTGTTGATCTGGCGGTGAACAAGGTGACCATTAAACGAATACCCGCTTCCCGGGATTGATGATTTGTTCGACGATTGCGAGTGCGAGATGCTTCTCCAAGATTGATCTGGTCGGGCTATCATCAGTGCAGTCGAGAGGTGGGCGTCCTAGAATGCATTCGGGACGTGCGAACATTATGAGTTCGGTCATGTCTTTTGGGTTGACGATGCTCGTGGTATTCATGGATTTGATGAACAGTGTTCAAACCATTTTGGACGCGTTTGTGATAGTGTTCATTGATGATATCTTGGTTTATTCGCTCGGGCGGGGAGCATGCGGACGAGGCTGTCTTGGTGATTCTCGGGACCAGCGATTATGCGCCAAGTTTTCCAAATGTGAGTTTTGGTTGACTTGATGGCGTTTCTTGGGCATATTAGCCGGTGATGGCATTCGGTAGATCGGCCAATCGGCGATCGATGCCAGCTGAACCTACTACTCGACAAAGGTTCGCGATTTTACGGGCCTTGCGAGGATATTATCGGTTCGTGGAGAAGTTTGCTTCTATCTACACCGTTGACTAGGTGACTCGAGAAGCGGCGAGTTTGATGGTGATGCTTGTGGCGGGGTTTCGATTCTTTGAAAGAGGCGGCGGCCGCCCGTTCTTACTCTTCGGGAGGTCGGATGGTTATGTCGTGTATTGTGATCGTCGGGCATCGGGTTGGGATGTGTGTTGATGCGGCATGGCGGGGTTATAGCATATGCGTCATCGGTGAAGAAACACGAGGAACTACCCGCGTGATTTGGAGTTGGCGGTGTGATTCACGCTTTGAAGATCTGGAGGCACTATTTGTATGGGGTTCACGTGGATATTTTCTGAGACCACAGAGCCTCGGTATATCTTGACGGAGGAGTGAACTTATAGCGAGCGGTGGTTAGAGTTGCTTAAGGATTACGATGTTGATATCTGTACCACAGGTAAGGCGATGTTGTGGCGGATGCTCTTAGTCGTGAGTCGATGGGAGCCTATCGGATGTGCGGTAGAGAGGAGGGACATGGTTCGTGATTTGCATCGATTAGCGAGCCTTGGTGTCCGTTTGATTGATTACGATAGCGATGGGGTTAGAGTTCGCGAGGTTGCGAGTCTTCCATCGTCGAGGTGAAGAGGCGATTCGAGGTTCGTGATTGGGTTTTCTAAAGGTGTCACCATGAAGGGTGTGATGAGATCGGGAAGAAGGGCTTCGGCCAGGTACGTTGGGCGTTGGATTGTCGCGGTAGGCAGTTGCCTATGAGTTGAATCATCGTCCGATCTGGAGCGGTCATCCGGTTTTCACGTATCTATCTTTGAGAGATGTATCGGGGATCCATCTAAGGTACACCCGGTTGGCGATGTCAGTGTGGGGTTATCGTATGAGGAGATTCCCATGGCGATAGTCGATCGTCGGGTTAGGCGTCTGCGGACGGGCGTGGCTTAGTCAAAGTCTTGTGGCGGAGCGAGCTCGGGAGGAGATGGCGTGGGGCCAGGAGGACATGAGGCGAAGTATCCTCACCTTATTCCCAGCACCTCCGGGTAATTCACTTTCTTACTTGTAAATTTTCATTATCGTTTATGCCTAAGTGTTGTTTTGTGGCGTGTGTGGCATTTGCAATGTTTAAGTTATGAAGAACCTTATCGCTATCTGTCTTGGGGAGGAACATTCGGGACGAATGTTTCTAAGGAAGGAGAATGTTATACCCTTTATTTTGAGTATGTGCGTGAGGAATACGTCAAAAGTTTAGCCTTAAGGTTTAGGCTTGGGCGATTTTTTTGGCACAACTCACAAAGCGAATAGTTTTCCGGCGAAGCGTTTCCACGACTTCGTAGGGTAAATTCGGCTATGCCATTTCTAATTTTGCGAATTTTTAGAGAGGCGAAACATTTTGGACCAGCGGGAGGCGACACTTGGCACCCTCCAATTGGTGGACTTGAATCGTCCATTGGGCGAAATTGGAGAGCTTAGCACGTTTTTGTGCCTTGTGCACAAGTCGAGGAGTTGGTAGGATATTTGTGTTTAGTTAATCCTCACTACACTTGCCTTGCACTTGTCTTAATCTTGGCCATTGGTTGGCCACCTCTTGACCTATAAATACCCCTTAGAGATGAAGAGTTCTTCATCCACAAATCTTTCAAGTCTTGAAAATCCTCTCCTCTCCCTTTGTAGCCTTTTAGTCCAAACACCTCCCCTCCCTTGTGAAGGCCCTTGGCGAATACCCCCCCTCTAGCCTAAGTAGTTTGGCGAGGCCCACCCCTAGCCAAAATCTACCCCCTCCTTGGTAGAAAAAGTTGCCTTCTAGTATCGTTATAATGCCCAAAATACCTAGCCCATATCCCTTAATCCTTAGTAGAAGTTGGGACGAACTTCTAAGGTTGCGTGGAGCTACCGGAGCGTACACCTGAGGAGCTAAACCTGGCTCAGGCGCGACTTTATCTAGGATATTATTGGGCTAACCGAGGTAACGACTCCTAACCCTCTTGTGAATTAGAGAATACTTCATTTGTAGTATAAGAATAAGTATAAATACTTAGAAGAATATTGCAGAATAGAATTGAGCTGTTATCACGATGAAGGGTTTAAAGAAGAATAATCAAATCTGCTTACATAGAATTTGTTTTCTGATGAACTTATATAGCTCACCGGGTAGGAAGTCTTGCCCGACTTTTCGTAGAATTGTGAACCCTCTGTTTAGAATGACCTTCAGTAGTCTTTGATAGATGTGCGTGACTATTATGGTGACTCTGCTGCGCGACATATTGACTTGGCGGTGGTTTTATTTGAGAAGGTATGTGATTCTTCCTAAAGCATGATATTTTACAATATATATATATGCGGTAGGCGTCATGTGTTAATGAATAATGACTACGGCAATGTCTTTGACTTAAGCTGAATAATACTTACGGCAATGCCTGGCTTAAGCTGAATAATACTTACGCGATGCCTGCGGCTTAAGCACGAATAATAAGAAGCGAAAGCATTTCAAAAGAATCTTTGAATCATTTTTTCTGAAGAGAACTAGCGGTTTTAAAGCGAAGCTTAAGAGTTATACTAGCTTTATGGGAAGTTAGGTATAACCACTTAAGATTAATAAAAGGAACAGTTTACCTATGTGTTTGTAACAAGACTTATATTGATTGGTGAAAAGAATAAAATGGTTTGATAAGTGGACATGATATGATGCTATGTGTGTTAGTGTCTTGTAACGTTTGTGTAAAGAGTATTCTTGTTGTGCTTATGTTGTTTAACGATAGTTTAGGTTAGTGTAACATCACTCACCTCTTGACATATTTCCGGGGGTTAAGCTGCCCTCCGATGCGGGGTAGACTCAGGCGGTCTGGGACCATGATTCGAGAATACCTCATGCGGGTCCAAGGGACCTATGCGGAGCTACGGGAGTTCGAGTTAGTATGCGGGTTATACCTCATGCGGTCTATGTGGCCATGCGGACTACGAGTCGGGGCGATGCGAGGAGTAGCTACCCCGATGCGGCGTTATATACCCGCGGGCCTGATTGGCCTATGCGGACTACGAGTCGAGATTAGGCTTGCATGGTGATACTACGGGCAATTGGCCTGCGATCATTCGCGGCCTAGAAAAGACACATTCTGATTTACGTATTGCTGCTCTTGTTTGTGATGTAGTATATGCGGTTTCCTTAGTTGTTTCATATATACTTGCAAAGTTTTTAAAATGATATGTTTCATTTAAGTATTTCTGATTTCATATACTTAGTACTGTTATCTTGACCTCGCCGGGCTGCGTTCATCCGCATGGTAAGGGCAAGCAGTGCTAGATCCACATTCTTAGGATCTCTACGTTGGTGTCGGAGCTCCATCCTTTCGGAGGCTCTACTTTTAGGTATGATCTCCTGTTGTAGATAGTTTTTGTGATCGAGGGTATGGCGGGGCCACTGTCGCCATAGTTGTATATTTCCTTAGAGTGCTGTAGTCATGTTTATGCGATTGTCGGATGTAGCGCTAAACCATGTTTATATATATATCTTAGA
Organism: Przewalskia tangutica; assembly: GCA_029844215.1. NCBI lineage: Eukaryota > Viridiplantae > Streptophyta > Magnoliopsida > Solanales > Solanaceae > Przewalskia > Przewalskia tangutica. The sequence goes on along the minus strand of JAQGDG010000037.1, from coordinate 2,547,455 downwards.
AAGCGATGTTTTCACATAAAGCGTGTCTTATTTTATAACTGTTTCATGTCTTGCTTTATATTTCCGCTGATTACTCTGATGTATGACTACTTGGGTGCCCCGGTAAGGCACCAGTCACGGGCCCCGGAATGGGTCGTGACAAAATCTTTCAGCTGGTCCTTCAACTCCCTCAACTAAGCAGGTGCCATCTTGTACGGCGGAATAGATATAGGCCGAGTGTCTGGCAACATATCAATACAAAACTCAATCTCCCTCTCAGGAGGGATACCCGGGAGATCGTCTGGGAACACATCCGAAACTCCTAACCACCGATGCGGTGAAGAGTTGGCACCTCGGCCTCTGTATCGAATACGAACCGGATGATAGATGTACCGCTTTCTGCGCATCTTCCTGCCGAGGTAAGAAATAAACCTACCTCTCCGGCGATGTTGTGTTGCCGCTTCCACTCGATAAGCGGCTCACCAGAAGCTGAGCAGGACCAACTGTCTCTCTGATCAGCGTTGGGTCGGCGTAAATAAACAGGGCAACCGCTTGTACACCTTCGGCTAACAAGATCACCCATCTGGCGTAGCTACCTCAAAAGGTTCAATCGACGCAGGCTCTATCCGATTCTACCGAATAAGAGGACACATAGGACAAGTTAGAACACGGATCTATCAAAGCATAAGCGTCCGCATGACATCAATAATGTACAGTGGCGGCGTGCAGAAAGCCTCACGATCTGGCGGTGGACATAGCATAAATGCGGTTCGAGGGCCGGGCCAGGACCCCGCGACCCTGTCGCGGCCTGCTGGCGTGAACACCACGCCTCGGGCGCATGCCGTCGAGCGAAGATCCAACAAGCCCGACCTGCCGGTGAACCATAACACTCCGCCACCTACGGTGGACAATCTCTCTTCAAATGGCCTGCGTCGCCATAAGAGTAACAAGCTCACGGAGAAACCGACACTTTCGCTGGTGAGACCTACGCATCGAGCACCGAAATGTGGGTGGTCTCGATCGGCGGTCTCTGCCTCCACGAAACCCGAAGTTACGGAGCCGACACGATCTGAATGACCCGTGATCGGACCTCCGCGAGCGAGAATGAGCACTCTGTCTTTGGTGAAATGTGGACACAGTCTGCTGTTGAAATTTGTCGCCTCAGCGCCACGAGACCTGCATCACAGCCTCTTGGTGGCTTGAGTCTAGGCGATCCTCCTCTCTCTGTCCTCTATCCCTGCGCATACGCTGCATCTGGCAATATCCATACACGGTGAAGGGCCACTGACGTCGATAATCATAGCGATCTAGCCCGTCACATAGCGATGAACTCTGTCCGCCATGTCAGCCACAATGGTGAGCGCATACCTGGCCAATGAGTCAAACTCCAGGATGTCCTCTCTGATAGTCCTCCCATTCTGCCTCAAGGTCAAAAATCTATCCACGCGGGCTCTCCTCATCTCAGGAGGCAAAAAGTGATCCAGGAAGGCCTCTGTGAACTCCTCCCAAACAGCTGGAAGAGCACCGCCTCTGGGCGGCTCCGTGACTCAAACCAGTTCAACGCAATATCGCGTAACCGGTAAGAGGCTAGCACAACTGACTCTGTCTCCGAGGCCCTAAACACCTGCATAGTCCGATGTAACTGCCGAATAAACTCCTGAGGATCCTCCTCAGATCTCGAACCATAGAACTCGGGTGGATGACAACCCAGAAAATCCCGAATCAGTAAACTGTCAGCTCTAGGGTTACCTACCTGCACCTGTCGGCGCTTCCCTACTACTATGCTGGTCAATAACCAAATCTGCTCTCCGTAATCTCTATACTCAGCCCCTGGATGCGGAACTGGAGGCTCAGGTACCGGAACCTCTGGAGCTCTTTGCTCTCGGCTCTCTAATCGCCGGCGTGGTGAACTCGCCGACCCGCCTACAACCTCGGGCATAGTCGTGCTGTGTCACGACCGTTCGGGGCGTGGTAGTGCCTTACCGGGCACCCAGTAGTCATACATCGAAATCGTGGAATATAAAACATACGGATATGAAACAAGAGATAAGATAATAAAGCAGGCCAACCAGCGGTTGCCTTGCGTATATCTGAAATTTTTGAGCGATTACATCCCTTTTACAAACCACAACAGCTACTACGGACCTCTAGAATGTAACAACACCTATGGCGGGACGGGGCCCATACCACAGATATGCAGAACCTCTGACTCGGAAACATGCGAAAGATAAGCCTCGAGAAAGCGGGCTTCCGATATCTTTTGTGATCCTATGGCGAGGATCAACAAGCTGGTTTACCTACTGCGGCATGAACGCGGCCCCAGAAAGTCGATCAGGTAACAGTAAGTATGTGAAACTAAAAAATCGAAGATGAAATCATAATAGTCTATATAAAGCAGAAGACATATATGATAACAAAACTACGATTCATAAGCGATCATGTCAAGTCGGGGACTCACGCCTCAAAGTCATCCTCATGCCCATGGAACTCCTTCCTCACCGCGATCTAGGTATAAGTTAGGTGATCGTGTAACATGTCTCGGCCCATCTCATGGACTCGAGGTGGAATCGTGTGGAATACATGTCTCGACCCGTCTCTGGGACTCGATAGGAATCGTAGGGAATACATGTCTCGGCCCATCTCATGGGACTCGATAGAAATCGCACATGTCTCGGCCCATCTCATGGGACTCGATAGAAATCGCACATGTCTCGGCCCATCTCATGGGACTCGATAGAAATCGCACATGTCTCGGCCCATCTCATGGGACTCGATAGAAATCGCACATGTCTCGGCCCATCTCATGGGACTCGATAGAAATCGCCATGTCTCGGCCCATCTCATGGGACTCGATAGAAATCGGATGGAATACATTCGGTTCATCCCGTGAGCAGCGGTGTCGCGTAAATACATTCGGTCCATCTCATGGGCGCGGTGTCGTCAATGGCCTAACATCTAACGCTCCTTTAAGATAGATTAAGATAATACCATGTTTTCCTTTTAAATCAACTAAGGCAATAGTAGGCCCTCCTTTTTAAACCAACACACTTTCCTTCTTAAAGTCAAGTAACAACATTCTTTTCCAAAAGTTCAAGTTTGCCTAATTTCAAATATTCACGTCTCTTATTTTCGAAAGGTTTCATAGTTCATAGTCTTAATCATTTAATAACATAATTCTCTTTTTTTAAAAACAGTTGAGTAATATACGCCTTATGTGTGAGTAGGTTATTCTTGTTTATAACAATCTTATTAGAGCAGCCATGATCTAGGAAATGTAATACAATTTTGTCTTACCTTGCTACATGCGGATGGAGGTTTCTCTTGGTTTTAATAATACTTTATTAGTCAATACATTTCCCTTTATTAGCGGCTGCTTGTGGTTTGTTCGATACTTATTCGATTTCGAAATCGATGAAACATTATTCCTTTTAAAACCAAGTACTCATTACTCACGAACGAGGTTTCACACTTTAACACACTTTAAAATCAATTTAATTAAGTCAACCGTTCCTTTTATCTCTCTTAAGTTGTTATACCTAACTTCTCATAAAGCTAGTATAACTTAAGCTTTCAAAACCAAGTATTACTCTTCTTTCAAAAACGGTTCTTAATTCTTTTGAAATACTTCAAGATTCTTATTATTCAGGCTTAAGTCAAAAGACATTGCCGTAAAACTACGTTCAGTTAACACACGTACGTCTACCGTACTATATATATATATATATATACTTTTAAAATATCATGCTCAAGAGTATAGGAAGAATCACATACCTCGCGACGATTATCGACTATTAGCAAATAGCTCCAAAATCGTAATCGCTTAGCCTTTTCCACCTTTCGAGTAGAATACGCTACTCGCAGTACTTCAACCTATAACGGTCATACAAGTCTATTAGCGTCTAGACTACTCTGTAGAATACTTCTAGATACAGATTCCTTGTTCTACGGAAAATTGGGCAGCACTTCCCTACAGTCAAACTACACAAGTCTCATCAGAAATACTGATCCCATGTAAATCTGATTCGGTCTTATTCTTTAATATCCTTCTGATGTGATTTCAGTTTAATTCTTTTCTGTAATATCCTTCTATTACAGTTCAATTCTCTTCTGTAATATCCTTCTATGTATCTAATATTCATTTCTATACTACTACAGTATGTAATTTCCAATTACACTAGAAGGATAGGATTATTTACCTCGATAAGCCCAAAATTATCCAAGTTAATGTCGATCCTGAGCAACGTTTAGCTCCTACTCTGGGCGCTCCAACCCGCTCCAAACAACCCTTAGAAGTTCTACGCAACTTCTTCTTAATACTTCAACCCGCTATGAAGATTTACTTAGGGTTTCATTTTTGTGACTTAAGGGAATATAGTAGTATTTTCGGGCTCTACGTATAGAGGTAACTTTGGAAAGTACTACAAGGTATTTGGGCTAAAGTATTTGGGAATAGTAACAATACTTGGAGAATACTTTTCTACCAAGGGGGGGATGTATTTTACGAGAACAACTAGGCAAGGGGGTATACTCGGCGAGGGCCTTCTCGAGGAGGAGGTGGCTTTGGGCGAAAACTTTAAGAGGAGGAGGGATTTCAAGACTTGGAAATTGCTCAAGTGTGGATGAAATAAGTCTTCAACTAAGGGGGTATTTATAGGCCAATCAATGGCCAAGATTAAGAAAAGTGGTGGGCAAGTGTAGGGTCAAGATTTGGGCAAGTGTACCTTATCCATCTACCACCAAAAATATCCTACCAACTCCTTGACTAAAGAAAAGGCACAAAAAACGTGTCAAGAGCCTCAATTTGCCGTCCACTTGAGGGTGACAAGTGTCACCCTCTCGTTGGTCCAAAATATTTCGTCTCTCGGAAAAATCCGCAAAAATAATAAATGACATAGCCGTAATTTTCCATTCGCAAAGTCGGAAAAGCGTTTAGTCGGAAGCGATTCTTTTCGCTAGTTGTGCACAAATTTCGTCCCTTAGTCTACTTTAAGGCTTAAACTTTTGTACGTACGCCCTCACGTACATACTCTGGAAATACGGGGTATAACATTCTCCCCTCCTTAGAAACATTCGTCCCGAATGTTCCTTCTTAAGTCAGATAACGATAAAGTTCCTCATAACAAGTTGCCAATGCCACACCTGGCCACAAAATAACACACGCGCAAATACTTAACCCAAGTCAACGAGGAATCATTCCTACATCACAAAAGCTTTCACCCTGGGTCTAAAAGATATCTTTTTCGCACCTTTTCTTCACAACAAAATGATCATTTCTATTTTCTTAGCACATGTTCACTTCTTTCCTTACTCGTCGTACTCTTCTCGAACACTTGAACTCTTTCTAGTATACGGACCATACCTCAGTCATCGCTTTTGTTTCCAAAATCTCCGGAGTCACTACCCCCAAACTTGGTCACCTTACTAGCCTCAAATTCCTTTAAGGCCATTCCCGGCCCTCCCGAACCGATTCTAGTCGAACATATCCACGAACTCATACGATGGTTACCTAAACCTGGGCCTAGCACCCTCGTGACCCTACCACCTGGCGGGACCACCCCGAACTGACCCCACCACAAAACAGGCCGCGGGTTGACCCGCGAATGGTCCTCAACCCGACCGCCATCGCACAAACACTTGTTCCCCGATCGGAACAATCTCCCAAATCAAGTCACGAAAACCTAGTGGTCTTCTTAGCTCGACTACCCTCTCATTTTATACCACTCAGGGACTTATCACGCAAATATATCCCACGATACAATGCACGACAAAGGTCAACATAAACAGAGATCTGACTCAAGATGGCCTCGCATCTAAGGTCTCTACGTAAAAACTCTAAGGCTTACACTTTCCCTGTCCCCAAACTTACCCTTCTAACTAACCATGTTTCTAATCACCATTTTAACATAATGCTATTTGCACATAATACTTAACACTTCACCATAATATCAACGCATACTAATCTCTAGAGGGTAGAATATACATACCATCTGCTCACTCTAATCATAGGCACGCCTGCGGTGCATGCAGTATGAAAGCGATGATCACGCGTGACCGGTAGGCTGTGTCATTCTACCTGTATCCCTTCTTTTAGGACAGTCCCTCGTCACATGGCCCTGACGGCCGCAGGTGAAATAAGCACCAGTAAGAAGACGACACTCCCCGGGATGACGTTTGTCGCATCGTGCACACTGAGGAAAGCATGAACCCGACTGGCTGGAACCCATGTATACTGCGAGCGAAGCCACGGAGCTCGACCAGCTCGAATACCGAACATCTCAAGGCGTGGAGGACCACTGCATCTTGGCGGAGGTACATAACTAGCTTTCTTGGCGGCGGTCCGCCTCGAAAGTTACCAAAGGACCCTGCTGTCCTGGCCCTCTTCTGCTGATCTCGGTCATTCCGTCGACCTCTCCGCTCCTCACATCCAAGTGCATAAGCCTGTATGCGGGCAATGTCCATGCCCGGCTGAAGAGCTATGTTACACCCCGTATTTACAGGACATGTTTTAAGAACGTACGTAAGAACTCATAAGTGACAAGATTTGAGACTTGTAAAAATTTATCGGAATTATGGAATTGTCAGAAAATGTATTACTATGACGAATGGGAGGGCGACACGTGTCACCCCCCCCCCTTATGTGATGCCTTGATCGAAATGTGCAAGGGCAAGAGGGTCATTGGACCTTTGTTGCAAGACAAGTCTTGCAACTTGTGTAGCATGAGAATGTTGACTAAGTCAAAGGTCAATTAGTCTTGATTTTTATGTAAGACTTCATCCTAGCCACCCATATGGTTACATCTTGTCCCTCCATGCCCCTTTATAATACTACTAGTAGCACTACTAGTGCCAACACTTAGCAAATTTCTTGAAAAAAATTGAAGAACATAGGCTTAGTGCTCTCGGGTTCTCTTCAAAGAAAAAGGAAAAATATTTGCTTCTTGTTCTTTTAGCTCCCCACTTTAAACCAAGGTTCTTAGGTGTATTGTAAACACATCTCAATAGAAAAGTCTTGGAAAAAGATAGTTTACGGGTTAGTCGCAAAACGAAAACCTAATGGTCTTTCTAGGTTTTGTTTGGAGATTTGAAGGATAATTGTTGGTGTTGTTCTAAGGATCTCAACAAGCGGATTGAAGTGTCTTGGAGAGGCTATAAACTACTAAGGAGCGACTTCGGATTGGAGTTGGATTAAGAATCATTGAGGTATAATCTTGTTCTTTGAAAGTATTACAAGATTATTTATATTGTTGTTGTTAGCTTGTATGTTGCTAGCATGAAGTTGTTATATTGAAGTTATAAGGACTATGGATTGATTATAGCCTTGGAAATCCGAAATGTAATGTAAGCCATGCCTAAGTTGGATTACTATTTAATCGTTGTTAGAATCGTCGCATGTTATTGACTTGAAGATTTTGGTAGTAATAACCAAATGCGACTTGATATCGTATTATGCTACCAATTTGGATTGAAATGGAAATTGAATAAGAATTGGTATTGTTGAACTCATTGTGGCCGAATTGGGACTTGTAGTTGTATTAGATTGTTATCGTTTGTGGGGCGGAATTTTACACGACTAGTAGGCGTGTAATCCCCTATTGATTAATTGCTATTGATTGTGCCTTAAATGTGGTGTGTTTGGTTATTGTATTCGGCCTTGAAAAAGGTGGCAAAGTTAGTAAAAACAAAGGAGGTGCTGTCCGATTTTCCGTAGAATTTGGCGACTTAGCACTTAGAATATTCTACGTTTGATGTAAGAGGTTAATGGACGTATTGTGACCATGATAGGTTGAAGAACTAAGTATAGTGTATCCTACTTGAAGAATTGAATAGCTCAAGGTTGAAGTACTTTGGAGCATTTTGCTACTTGTCGATAATCGTCGCGAGGTATGTGAACCTCTTCCTTCCTTTGGCATGATTCTATGTATGGAATATACCTGTGGTATCATTTCATGTTTCCTTATACTCTTAGAAGTTAAGAGGTAGTTGTGTGACTTACTCTATATAGAACTTTTCCTATCTTTTGAGCATGACTAGTGGCACGTATGTAGTACGGTGAGCGTCTAACACCTTGATATCCTTTACTAGTTTTATGAATAGCCAAGTCGGGTGAGTTAGGAGATTTACTCACTTCTTTGAAAGAATAAAGGATGTCTTAAGTTTTATTAAGTTAAGGGACTTGAAGATTTTTAAAGTATGTGATACTTGTTCTGTTTTAAACGTATATGTCCCTTGGATAGGAAATGGTATTTTGGCTAAGGCATAAAGTGAATATAACGTCTTTATGGGGAGTTGGTTATAATTGCTTTATGGAAAGATAAATGACTTAATTTTAGTGAAAAGGCAACTTGTTTTAAGGCATCAATTGCCTAAGGTTTTATAATAAAAGGAGTCACGTGAGTTCTAAAGGTTAAGAGACTAACTGTATTGTTGAAAGTTAAGAGAATTGATTTGAAAGTATATAATACTTGGTTTCAAAAAGTAGAAGTCTCTTGGTTATAAAAAGAATGAATTAGTTTAAGGCATAAAGTTAGTATGACGGCTTTATGGGAAGTTGGTTATAATAACTTTATGGGAGGTTAAGAGAATGGTTTTCTTCAGTAACATAAACAAGAAATGATTTGAAATAAAGAAGGGCAAATTGTTTTAAAGGTACCAATTGCTTAAGGTTTTTAAGAAAGAAGTCACTTGATTTAGAAGCCGGTAATTGTATTTCTAAAAAGGTATTGTGACTTGTCCTGAAAGGTAGAGATGGCTTGATACTACGGTTGTTAGTATCCGGGAAGTTTTATTTGAAAAGAGTCTTTCTAAAGGAGTAGAGTGCGTGAGTACGTTGGGTTAAATTCGGGTTTTATATGACATTATCGATCCAGAGATGGTAGGCGGTATACCTTACGCGCACTATATGACATTATCGACGAGAGATGGGCGGGCGGTGTACCTCACGCGCACTATATGACATTATCGACCCGAGACGGGCGCGTATACCTGCACGCGCACTATATGACATTATCGACCCAGAGAGGGGCCGGGCAGTATACCTTCACGCGCACTATATGACATTATCGACCCGAGATGGGCGGGCGGTATACCTTTACAGGCGCACTATATGACATTATCGACCCGAGATGGCGGGCGGTATACCTGCAGGCGCACTATATGACATTATCGACCCGAGATTGGCGGGCAAAGATACCTGCAGGCGCACTATATGACACTATTGACCCGCAGATGGGCGGCGGTATACCTTTATGGGCGGTATAGGACATTATCGCGTTCGAGAGATGGGCGGACAAGATACCTTTGCGGCGCACTATGTGACTTTATCGCGTCCCAGGTTGGGCCGGGCAGTATAGGTGTCCCTCCGTAAAGGGCCGGACTAGGTTGTGTAAGGTAAGTAGGTTATATGGTAGTGAACTTGATGATTTTCCGAAGTAAGTACGTAAGGAAGTGACTATAACCTTTATTGAGAAGTGGGAAAAGATAATAAGGTACGATTAAGTTCACGAGGGGGTAATGACATGGTAGGCTCAGGTATTTACTTCTTTTACACTTACCCTTGTCATGCTTTTATACAGTTATGTTTTAATTGTTGTACCTTATTTCTGTTCCATATTAAATTTTTGTTATCGACCCCTTCGGGCTGCGTTCATGCCGCAGGTTTTAGGTACCCAGGTTGGTGATCCTTGCTCGTAGGATCTCGGTTCAGTTTTTGGGAGAAAGCTCCATTTGCTCCGGAGGCTTATCTCTTGGTACAGTTTTTCCCTGAGATTGTAGATTCACGTTTATTCAGGGGTATGGCGGGGCCCTGTCCCGCCACAGTTGTTATGATAAAACTCTTAAGTGCATGAGTTACATATTGTGGGTCAGTTTGTAAAGGAAAGGAGGCAACTGCTTCGGTTATATATTATATGTCCAGGAAGGTAGCCCTATCGGCTAGCCTGTTGTTTTACTTCTATTGTATTAATTTATAAGTTTCATGTATGTTCCGCTGATTATCTCTGATATGTACAGTAAGTGCCTGTGCAGGCACTCGCGGTCGGGTCGGGTCGTGACAAGCTACACCCGAATAAGCCTCTGCCAAGTAGTCATTGTTATACCCCGTATTTCCAGAGTATGTACGTAAAGGAATACGTACAAAAAGTTTGGTCTTAAAGTTAGGCCTTGGACGTTTTTTTGGGCACAACTCACAAAGCGAATAGTTTTCCGACGAAACGTTTCCACAGCTTTCGTAGGTAAATTCCGGCTATGCCATTTCTAATTTTTGCGGATTTTTCCGAGAGACGAAACATTTTGGACCAACGGGAGGGCAACACTTGTCACCCTCCAATTGATGGATGTGAGGCGTTTATAAGGCCGATTGGAGTTGCCAACTTGGTCAAGTTGTTGGTAAGATATTTTGTGTGCAAGTTGGCTAGGTACACTTGCCCTAATCTTGACCTTACACTTGCCTAGCACTTGGCTAAATCTTGGCCATTGGTTGGCCATCCTTGACCTATAAATACCTCTTAAGATGAAGAGTTCTTCATCCACAAATTACTTTCCAAGTCTTGAAAATCCTCCCTTCTCCCTTGTTAGCCATTTCGTCCAAGCCCTCTTCCCCCTCTAGCCTAAGTGACCCTGGCCGAGGCTTACTCCCCTAGCCTAGCCGAAATCTACCCTCCTCCCTTGGTAGAAAAGTTGCCTTCTAGTATTGTTATAATGCCCAAAATACCCTAGCCCAAATCCCTTAGTCCTTAGTAGAAGTTGTGAAGAACTTCTAAGGTTTCCTTGGAACTATCGGAGCGTTCAACTTAGGAGCTAAACCTTGCTCAGGCGCGACTTTTATCTTGGATATTATTGGGCTTACCGAGGTAAATAAACTTACCCTTCTTTTTAGAGAATATATCTTGTAGAAGTATAAGAATAAGTATAAATACTTAGACGAATATTACGAATAGAATTGAATTATCACGAGTAGAAGGCTTTAAAGAAGAATAATTGAATGCTCACATAGGACTTTATTTACAATGAGACTCATATAACTCACCGTAGGGTTGTGCTGCCCGACTTTCCGTAGAATTGTGAACCTCTGCTTAGAATGACCTTGAGTAGTCTAGACTTTGATAGATGTCTGTGACTATTATAATTGATTCTCTGCGCGACATATTCAACTCGCGTAAGGTTTTCGAGAAGGTATGTGATTCTTCCTAAAGCATGATATTTTAAATATATATAGTACGGTAGGCGTGCATGTGTTAACCGAATAATAAACTACGGCAATGTCTTTCGACTTAAGCCGAATAATACTTACGGCAATGTCTTGCGACTTAAGCCCGAATAATAAAGATCTTAAAAAGTCTTTCAAAAGAATTATAACACGCTTTTGAAAGAAGAAGAATAGTTGTTTGTTTTAACAAGAAGCTTAAGGGTTATACTAGCTTTATGGGAAGTTAAGTATAACGGCTTAAGCTTTATAAAAAGGAACAGTTTACTTATGTGTTTGATAAAAGACTTGTATTGATTTACGAAGGTATAATAAGATAGTTTTGGTGAGTAGACATATTGTGACCCTATGTGTTAGTATCTTGTAACGCTTGTGTAAAGAGGTCAGTCTTACTTATGCTTATGTTGTTTGAACTATAAGCTGTTGTGTTAGTACTATATCACTTACCTCTTGAGATGATACCGGGGTTAAAGCGCCTCCGACGCGGGAGACTCGGTGATGCAGGACCATGATTCGAGAATACCTACGCGGGTCGGGGGCCTACGCGAGCTACGAGTTCGTGTTAGTATGCGGGGTTATGCCTCATGCGGTCTATGTGGCTGCGGACAACGAGTCGGGGCGATGCCGAGGAGTAGCTACCTCGATGCGGGTCATACCTCATGCGGGCCCATGTGAGTGGCCTGTGCGGACTCCGGGAGTCCAGGATTAGGCTAGTAGAATGATGATGTGGGCGAGTGGCCCTGTTTCGATCATTCGCAGCCTAGACAAGACCTATTACAGTTTACCTATTGTTGCTCTTGTTTGTGATGTGGCACTATGTGCGGTTTCCTTGGTTGTTTCACACATATTTGTAAACTGGTTTTAAAAATGATATGTTTTCATTTAAGTACCTTACAGTTTCGCATACTTAGTACCTGTTGTACTGACCTCCTTCGGGGGGCTGCGTTCATGCCGCAGGTAAGGGCAAGCAGGTGCTAGATCCACATCCTTAGGATCTCTGTGCATTGGTGTCAGGAGCTCCATCTTCTCCGGAGGCTCTACTTTTGATATGATCTCACTGTATTGTAGGTAGTTTTATGCATCGGGGTATGGCGGGGCCTGTCCGCCATAGTTGTTTACTTCCTTAGAGTGTGAGTACTATTATACGTTGGGATGTAGCGCAAAACTTGAGTTATATATATTAGAAAGGCAAGCTTTTCATCGAGATAAAGCATTGCTTTTTACTATGGTTCTGTCTTGTTTTATATTTCCTGGTTACTCGATATATGACTACTTGGTGCCGGTGAGGCACGATCCACGCCCTAACGGGTCGTGGCGATCATCGAGCGATGGCGTGGCGGTGCACTCTGTCCATGTCGCTACCAATGCGGGACGTCGAAGCTAATGAGTCAAACTCCACATTGTACTCCGACCGACGCCGGTCGCCTCAACGTCAAAAATATGTCGGCCCGAGCCCTTCTCATCTGTGGAGGCAAGAAATGTGCAAGAAATGCCCCTGAGAACTTACTCCATACGGCTGGAAGTGCATACTCTCCCGGGGGCTCACAAATCGAACCCGATCGCAGATCACGCAGCCGACGCGAACCTTAGACCACCGACTTCGGTCTCAAGTCTTGATCACTCTGATCCGTCAGAATCGCCGAATGAACTCCTGCGGATCATCTCGCGTTATACCCGTATTCTCGTGGTATGTATGCGAGGACGACGCAGAGTACTGCGAAAAATTGGAAAGGAAGAAAGAGTGATTCTTCCACGGAAAAAGTTTCCGGTTTTGTAAGGAAAAATGTTCGTTGAAGGGAATGGGTTCCCAGATTTGGAATTTGGGCTTCTTAGATTATATTAGAATTATGGAATTTTATTTTGGAAATGGTCACGTGGGCCCAGGGAGAAATTCTGGTTTTGTAGGGCCCACTTTGTTTTGAGATTTTGGCCATTGTGGATATTTTTGGAAGACGCGTTTTATGAGGGCCAAAGGAGGGTGACACATGTCACCCCGCCTAGGTGGCTTGGCGAATTTACCTTTGTGCACAACACGGTTAGAGTCGTTTTTCTAAACGTTTCCACTTTCATAGGGAAAATTCGGCTATGTCCTTTTTAATTTTTGCGGATTTTTCCGAGAGGCGAAACATTTTGGACCAACGGAGGGTGACATGTGTCACCTCACATTGAAGCAAGTGGCGTCAGTGCACGATGTGGTTCACGCTTGGCTTGATCTTTTTGCTCACGTTTTTATGGCCTATTGGATCATTTTTTAGGCCTGGTTTTGTGGCTTGTATGGTTCCAAGTTATGTTCCTTGTTTTGTGGAGTAGTGATTAGGGTGCACTTGTCTTGATCAAGGCCTTACACTTGCCTTGCACAGCTCGATCAAGGCCATTGATTTCCTATAAATACCCCTCCTGTGAAGACTTATTCATTCACTCCTCACTTTGTCTAAGTCTTGAAATCCCTCCTCCCTCTAGTGGCTCTCGCCCCAAGCCTCTCCCCTCCTCCTCCTTGTGGCCTTTGGTAGAGAAGGGTTCCCTCCTCCAGTGGTGTGGCCGAGTGGTACCCCCCCTCTTGGTAGAAATACTCTCCGAGTATTGTTATAATGCCCAAAATAACTTAGCCTTTACCTTGTTGTATTCCAAAGTTACCTCTATACGTAGAGCCGGAAATACTACCTTTTGTCCTTTTAGTCTCAAACCAAACCCTAAGGAAATCTTCAGTTGGTTGAAGTATTTGAGTAGAAGTTGGTTAGAACTTCTAAGGGTTGTTTGGAGCGGATTGGAGCGCACAGAGTAGGAGCTAAACCTTGCTCAGGATCGACATTATAACTTGGATAATTTTGGGCTTGTCGAGGTAAATATTCTTGTCCCCTTATTGTAATTGGAGATTACATGTAGTAGGAATATATAGTTGAGGTATACTATATATAGAACTGAACTGTAATTACATAGGACTGTATTACAGTAGACTTGTGTAGCATTGTTGTGTAGTAGAATGGTACACGTCCGGTTAGACGTGTAAACCCCCCCCCCCTGGTTGGCTTGGTAGCCGGCCTCGATAGAGGAGGAGATTTACGCTGTTGCGGGGATGTCTGCGAATTTTCTGTAGAGAAATGGAACCTTGTGTTTTGAAGTTAATAGACGTTTGTGACCTTTTTAGGTGAAAGTACTAAGAGTAGCGTATTCTACTTGAGGAGTGGAAAGGGCTAGCAAGGTTGTAGTACTTGGAGCATTTTGCTTATTGTCGATACTCGTCGCGAGGTATGTGAACCTCTTCCTATCTGTTCTAGCATGATATGTGTGTAGCTATGTAGTACGGTGGACGACAGTGCTCAGTGTATTTGTTTGGTTTAAACATAAAGTGTTATAACGGCTTTATGGGAAGTTGGTTATAACAGCTTTATGTAGGTAAGAAAATGGTTTACTGATGTTAGAAGTTAAGAGACTTGATCTTATAAGATAAGAGATTTAACTAAATTGTTTTAATGTGGATGTTGTGTGAAACCTCATTCGTGAGTAATGAGTACTTGGTTTTAAAGGGATAATGTTTTACTGATTTCGGAAATCAGAATGTGTATCGACAGACCACTGCAGTGTTAATAAAGGAAAATGTATTGAATAATGATGTGTTGTATTAAAACCAGTAGAAACCTCCATCTGCATAGAAGCTAAGATGAGACAAAATGATATTACATTTTCTAGATCACGGTCATTGTAATAAGATCGTTATAAACAAGAATAAACTACTCACATATATGACATATGTTACTCAATTGTTTTAAAAGAGATTAAGACTATGAGTTATGAAACCTTTCTAAAATAAGTGACTTGAGCATTTGAAATTAGGCAAACTTGAACGCTTGGAAAATAATGTTGTTACTTGATTTTAAAAAAAGGAAGTGTCTTGTTTACTTAAAGATAGTCACGATTTTTATACTACGGTATTATGTGACTTATGTGAAAGTACTTTGAGTTGTGTGAAACCCGCCTATGCTTGTGATGATAGCCTTTGTTGTGCAAATATTGTATTTACGTTACCGTCTCTCGATAGAGGCCGGTTGACTTGTCGAGAACTTACTTGGAGCGTCTTTGGCAGTGTGGAGAATTCCACGGGTATGTTTCCATTTTGATTCTTTGTCTTGTTGTTGATGTTACATGGACATGTCTACACCGAGGTAGAATTCGGGCATGTGGCCATGCGGCGTGGTTGATCACCCAAGATATTATTGTTGATGTCACGTGGACGTGTCACACCGAGGTAGAATTCCGGGCACGTGGCCGGGCATTGGTATTATTGTTGCATCATGGACATGTCTACACCGGCTGCATTCCGGGCACGCGCCATGATGCGAACATGATTGATGTTGTGGGCGTGAGACCCATAGTTATATTTGAGTGATGACTTGAGGCGTGAGTCACGATCGACATGATCGCTTTATGTTGTGAATCGTAGTTTGGTTATCATACATGTCTCCTTTATATAGACTAGTATGATTTCATTTACGATATTTACGATTTCACATACTTGGTACTGTTATCGACCTCCCCGGGCTGCGTTCATGCCGCAGTAAGGTACATCGGCCGTGGATCCTCGCTCTTAGGATCTCGGTTCAGCGTTTTGGGAAACTCCGTTTCTCGGAGGCTTATCTTTTGGTATGTGTTCCCGAGTCGTAGGTTCTTGTACATTCTGGGGTATGGCGAGGCCCCGTCCGTCATAGTTGTTGTAAATCTTAGAGTGCAGTAATCTTTGTTGTGGCGTGGTTTGTAAAAGGATTAAACCATTCGTTTTGAAAGAGTTGTATTTATTTATGTTATTGGAAGGTAACCGTTGGGTTGCTTTGTTTATGTTCATATATCTTGTTTCTTGTTTAAAGTTTTATTTTCCGCTGGTTTTCTCGATGTTGTGTCACTAGGGTGCCCGGATAAGGCACGATGCGGCCCGAACAGTCGTTACAAAAGTGGTATCGAGCGCTTAGTCCTCTGAAAGTGTCTACGACCGTGTCTAGTAGAGTCTTGATTATCGGTGTGTTGTGCACCACATCTATAATCGTGAGGCTATAGGACATTTAGGATTGGTTTCCATTCTTCTCATTCCGAGATCGTGCCTTAGAGTCGTGTTGTAAGTTGGACCCTCCGACGTATCTCGTTTTTACCGCTTATGCCTCCGCGCAACCAGAGCCCGAGAAGGGCAAGGCAGCGAGGAACCGCTAGTGAGATACTGAGGAGAATGCGGCGCGAGCCCGCAAGCGACTGAGTTGTGCTTGACGGCGGGTTTTGTGACGCCGCCCGGCCCAGAGATTAGAGCGCGGCAATGGCCGCTGAGACCGCATACACGAGCCTCGTCCCGATGCAGGCGCAGAGAGATGGGTTACAAGGAGATGGCGATTCTTTGGCGTGGTCGTGGCGAGATATGAGATAGGCCGACGCAGCCGGGCCAGTTCGATTCGAGAGCACGATGGTTCACCCCGCGAGATAGTTTGAGGCTACGGGACTTTCCGAGTCAGCCCGCCAGAGTTTTATGGGTCGAGGCACGAGGATGATCCGCAGGAGTTCATCGGCGATTCTGACGGATCACGCGGGTGATCAAGGCTTGAGACCGAGTCGTGACCTTTGGTTCGCATCGGTGCGTGATACCGCGATCGATTGGTTTGATTCATGGAGCTTTCGGGAGAGCATGCACCTCCAAGATGGGATGAGTTTTGGGGCTTTCTCACTCACTTCTGCCTCCGCAGATGAGAGCACGCCGGCCAGATTTTGATGCTTAGACAGAGCGGGCGTGCGGTTGGGAGTACAATGTGGAGTTCGACTCATTGGCGTGCACGCCCAGCGTTGGTAGCTAGTATGGAGGATCGAGTGCACCGATATGTTACAGGCTCGATGATTACATGTCGAGGCATGTTCAGAGTAGCTCTTCAGGGCATGGACATTGCCCGCACGCAGCTCACGACCGGGATGCGAGGCACGCGGAGAGGTCGACGGAATGACGAATCGCGAAGAGGCGAGAACAACAGGTCCTGGTGACTTTCGGCGGACGCCTCGAAGATACTAGTTTTGTACCTCCGCCCGATGCAGTGGTCCTCCACAACCTTGAGCATCCAGTATTCGGAGCAGTCGTGGCTCCAGGTTGTGTTTCGAGGAAGTAAGGGTGTTGGCGGATCGCGGTCACCCTACCTCGGTGTGGTCGATGTGGTAGACCGCATTTCGGGAGTGTCGTGGTGCCAGGAGCTTGTTATTTTTGCGGCCAGCAGGCCATTTTGCGAGGCTGTCCGACCAAGGGTAGACGGATGTTGCGACTGACCACCGGATCGATGGTGGTTCATCGCGCATACGATTATGCGCCTGCAGTGCCTATGATTAGAGTGAGCGGTAGCAGGTATATCCTTAACCCTCTAGAGTTTTGGTATGCTTGTTATGATGGTCTCATTATTATGTGCTATGTACGAATAGCGTTGTGTTAATTGTGAGTTAGAAAACATGCTTAGTTGGGAGGATAAGTATGGGGGCATGGAAAGTGTGAGCCCTAGACTGTCACGATTGAGACCTTAGAGGTAAGGTCGTCTTGAGTAAAAGATTCGTTTTATGTTTGGCCTTTATCGAGTCGTAGTATACGTGGGTTTTTGTGAGTGATCACCCATGGGTAATGTGAGATGGAAGTGGTAGCTTCATGATGTGATTTAGCGAGGATTGTTCCGTGTCGGGGAACAAGCGGCGTGGCGATTGTGGGTCGGGTTGAGGACGTGATACGGGTCAACCCGTGGCCTGATTAAGGTGGGGTCGTTCTGGGTGGTCCCGCCGGTGGTAGGTCACGAGGATGCTAGGCCCAAGTTTGTATGATCATCGTATGAGTTCGTGGACGTTCGACCGAAGCGGTTCGTAAAGGCCGGAATGGCCTTAGGAAGTTTGAGGTTAGTAAGATGACCAAGTTTGGAGGTAGTGACTCTAGAGATTTTGGGAGCGGAAGTAATGGTGAAGTATGGTACGTCTTGGGAGAGTTCAAGTGGTCGCGACGGGCACGACGAGGAAGGACGGAAGAGAACGTGTGTTATTTCGTGGCCCGGTGTGGCGTTGGCAACTGGTTCGAAGGAACTTCTTCGATAGCCGTCGTGAGAAGGAACATTCGGGACGAATGTTTCTAAGGAGGAGAATGTTATACCGTATTCTCGTGGTATGTATGCGAGACGCACGTCAGAGTACTGAGAAAAATTGGAAAGGAAGAAAGAGGTGATTCTTCCACGGAAAAAGTTTCCGGTTTTGTAAGGAAAAATGTTCGTTGAAGGAATTGGGTTCCCAGTTTGGAATTTGGGCTTCTTAGATTATATTAGAATTATGGAATTTTATTTTGGAAATGGTCACGTGGGGCCCACGGGAGAAATTTACTGCTTTTGTAGGCCCACTTTGTTTTGAGATTTTGGCCATTGTGGATATTTTTGGAAGACGCGTTTTATGAGGGCCAAAGGAGGGTGACACGTGTCACCCCGCCATGGCTTGGCGAATTTACCTTTGTGCACACAACACCCTGCTAGAGTCGTTTCGACTAAACGCTTTCCACGACTTCGTAGGGAAAATTCGCTATGTCCTTTTAATTTTGCGGATTTTTCCGAGAGACGAAACATTTTGGATCCGGGAGGGTGACGGGATGTGTCACCCTGCATTGAAGCAGTGGCGCCCGTGCACGATGGTTCACGTTTGGCTTGATCTTTTGGCTCACGCCAGGCCCTATTGGCTCCTTTGTTTTGGCCTTGTTTTGTGGCTTGTTTGGTGCCATGTTTTGTGCCTTGTTTTGTGGAGTAGGGTTAGGGTGCACTTGGCTTGATCAAGGCCTTACACTTGCCTTGCACTTGGCTTGATCAAGGCCATTGATTTCCTATAAATACCACTCCGTGAAGACTTATTCATTCACCTCACTTTGTCTAAGTCTTGAAATCCTCCTCCTCTAGTGGCTCTCGTCCCAAGCCTCTCCCCTCCTCCTCGTGGCCTTTGGTAGAATGGTTCCCTCCTCCTAGTGGTGTGGCCGAGTGGTACCCCTCTTGGTAGAAATACTCCGAGTATTGTTATAATGCCCAAAATACCTTAGCCTTTACCTTGTTGTATTCCAAAAGTTACCTCATACGTAGAGCCCTAAATACTACCTTTTGTCCTTTTAGTCTCAAACCAAACCCAAGGAAATCTTCATAGTTGGTCAAGTATTTGTGTAAGTTGGTTAGAACTTCTAAGGGTTGTTTGGAGCGGATTGGAGCGCACTGAGTAGAGCTAAACCTTGCTCAGATCGACATTATAACTTGGATAATTTTGGGCTTGTCGAGGTAAATATTCTTGTCCCTTATCAGAATTGGAGATTACATGTAGTAGGAATATATAGTTGAGGTATACTATATATAGAATCGAATCAGAATTACATAGATCAGACATGAGACTTGTGTAGCATTGTTGTGTAGTAGAATGGTACACGTCCGTTAGACGTAAACCCCCGGTTGGCTTGGTAGCCTCGATAGAGAGAGATTTACGCCATGGTGTGGGGAGGTGTCGCGAATTTTCTCAGAGAAATGGAACCTTGTGTTTTGAAGTTAATAGACGTTTGTGACCTTTTAGTGAAAGTACTAAGAGTAGCGTATTCTACTTGAGAGTGGAAAGTGGCTAGTGCGTTGTAGTACTGGAGCATTTTGCTTATTGTCGATACTCGTCGCGAGGTATGTGAACCTCTTCCTATATGTTCTAGCATGATATGTGTGTAGCTATGTAGTACGGTGGACGTACAGGTGCTAAGTGTATTTGTTTGGTTTAAACATAAAGTGTTATAACGGCTTTATGGGAAGTTGGTTATAACAGCTTTATGTAGGTAAGAAAATGGTTTACTGATGTTAGAAGTTAAGAGACTTGATCTTATAAGATAAGAGACTTAACTTAATTGTTTTAATGTGGATGTTGTGTGAAACCTCATTCGTGAGTAATGAGTACTTGGTTTTAAAGGGATAATGTTTTACTGATTTCGGAAATCAGAATGTGTATCGACGCACCACCGAGCGTTAATAAAGGAAAATGTATTGAATAATGATGTGTTGTATTAAAACCGAGAAACCTCCATCTGCATAGAAGCTAAGATGAGACAAAATGATATTACATTTTCTAGATCACGGTCATTGTAATAAGATCGTTATAAACAAGAATAAACTACTCACATATATGACATATGTTACTCAATTGTTTTAAAAGAGTTTAAGACTATGAGTTATGAAACCTCTCTAAAATAAGTGACTTGAGCATTTGAAATTAGGCAAACTTGAACGCGTTTGGAAAATAATGTTGTTACTTGATTTTAAAAAAGGGAAGTGTCTTGTTTACTTAAAGATAGTCACGATTTTTATACTACGTATTATGTGACTTATGTGAAAGTACTTTGAGTTGTGTGAAACCCGCTATGCTTGTGATGATAGCCTTTGTTGTGCAAATGTTGTATTTCTGTGTTACCGCGTCTCTCGATGTAGGTTGACTTATTGAGAACTTACTTGGACGTCTTTGGCGATGTGGAGAATTCCACGGTATGTTTCCATTTTGATTGCTGTCTTGTTGTTGATGTTACATGGACATGTCTACACCGAGGTAGAATTCCGGGCATGTGGCTACGCGCAGGTTGATCACCCAAGATATTATTGTTGATGTCACGTGGACGTGTCTACACCGAGGTAGAATTCGGCACGTGGCCATGGGGCATTGGTATTATTGTTGCATCATGGACATGTCTACACCGATGCAGAATTCCGGGGCACGCGCCATGATGCGAACATGATTGATGTTGTGGGCGTGAGACCCATAGTTATATTTGAGTGATGACTTGAGGCGTGAGTCGATCGACATGATCGCTTTTATGTTGTGAATCGTAGTTTGGTTATCATACATGTCTCCCGCTTATATAGACTAGTATGATTTCATTTACGATTTTACGCTTTCACATACTTGTATCGACCTCCTTGGGGCTGCGTTCAAGCCGCATGTAGAGCTACATCGGTCGTGGATCCTCGCGCTTAGGATCTCAGTTCATCCTTTTGGGCAGCTCCGTTTCTCCTGAGGCTTATCTTTTGTATGTGTTCCTGAGTCGTAGGTTCTTGTACATTCAGGGTATGGCGGGGCCCGTCCTGGCCATAGTTGTTGTAAATCTTAGGTCTGCATCTTGTTGTGGCGGGTGGTTTGTAAAAAGGATTAAACTGCTCGCTTTGAAAGAGTTGTATTTATTTATGTTATTGAAGGTAACCGCTGAGTTGGCCTGCTTTATGTTCATATATCTTGTTTCTTGTTTAAAGTTTTATTTTCCGCCGTTTTCTCTCGATGTTGTGTCACTAGGGTGCCCGGATAAGGCACCGAACGCCCTAACGGGTCGTTACACTCGTGCCTCGACCGTAGAACTCGCGGCTACAACTCGTAAAGTCCCGTAGCCTCAAACTATCCGATCTCGGGTGAACCATGGGTACCATCGAATCGGATCGCTGCATCCAAATTTATCCTCATGCCTTGCCACTATCTCCGCCAATAATCGGGCCATCTCCTTGTAACCCATCTCTCTCGCTCCGGGTTGTGGACCTGAGGCTCAGTATCGTGGTCTCAACCATCGCTGCGCTCTAAACTCGCTGGCCGGGCGGCGTCGCAAAACTCGCCGTCAAGCACTATCTCGTAATGTCCGGCTCGCGCTCGTACTTCTCAGATCCCACTAGCAGCTCTTCTACGCCTTGCCCATCTGGGCTCGCCATGCGGAGGCATAATCGTAAAAACGAAATGCGTGAGAGGGTCCAACTTATAACACGTTTCTAAGGCACGATCTCGAATGAGAAGAATGGAAACTAATCCTAAATGTCCTGCACCTCTCGATTATAGATGGTGCACAACACATCGATAATCAAGACATTTACTGCAGACACGTCAGTAGACACTTTCCGAGGATTAATCGCTATGATACCACTTTTGTCACGACTGCCCGGTTCGTGGATCGTGCCTTACCCGGCACCCAAGTAGTCATACATCGAGAAATCAATAATATAAAACATACAGATATGAAACAAGAGATAAGATAATAAACAAAGCCAACCAAAACGGTTGCCTTTGCATATATACGTAAATTTTTGAACAGTTACATCCCTTTTACAAACCCTGCCCACAACAGTACTACAGACCTCTAAGAATGTAACAACACCAATGACGGAACAGGGCCCCGCCATACCCCTGAATGTACAGAACCT
The DNA here is from genome assembly GCA_029844215.1 of Przewalskia tangutica. Lineage (NCBI taxonomy): Eukaryota > Viridiplantae > Streptophyta > Magnoliopsida > Solanales > Solanaceae > Przewalskia > Przewalskia tangutica. Next base: position 2,525,066 of record JAQGDG010000037.1, on the reverse strand, counting down.
ACAACTCAGGGAAAGATACCAAAAGATAAGCCTCCGGAGAAACGGAGCTTCCCAATACGCTGAATTGTGATCCTATGAGCGAGGATCAACAATCGGTTTACCTCTACCGCAGATGAACGCAGCCTCGGGCGAGGTCGATAACAGTACCAAGTATGTGAAACTAAAAATATCAAGATGAAATCATAATAGTCTATATAAAATGTAAGACATATATGATAACAAAACTACGCTCATAAAGCGCCATGTCAAGTCGTGACTCACGCCTCAAAGTCATCCTCATGCCCGTGGAAGTCCTTCCTCACCGCGGCAGCCTAGGTATAAGTTAGGTGATACGTGTAACATGTCTCGCCCATCTCATGGACTCGAGGTGGAATCGTGTGGAATACATGTCTCGCCCATCTCACGGGACTCGATAGGAATCGTAGGAATACATGTCTCGCCCATCTCACGGGACTCGATAGAAATCGCACATGTCTCGCCCATCTCACGGGACTCGATAGAAATCGCACATGTCTCGCCCATCTCATGGGACTCGAGAAATCGCACATGTCTCGCCCATCTCACGGGACTCGAGAAATCGGATGGAATACATTCGGTGCTCATCCCATGAACGCGTGTCGCATGAAATACATTCGGTCCATCTCTACGGACGCGTGTCGCTGGCCCTAACATCTAACGCTCCTTTAAGATAGATTAAGATAATACCATGTTTTCCTTTAAATCAACTAAGGCAATAGTAGGCCCTCCTTTAAAACCAACACACTTTCCTTCTTAAAGTCAAGTAACAACATTCTTTTCCAAAAGTTCAAGTTTGCCTAATTTCAAATATTCACGTCTCTTATTTTCGAAAGGTTTCATAGTTCATAGTCTTAATCATTTAATAACATAATTCTCTTTTTTTTTTAAACAGTTGAGTAATATACGCCTTATGTGTGAGTAGGTTATTCTTGTTTATAACAATCTTATTAGAGCAACCATGATCTAGGAAATGTAATACAATTTTGTCTTATATTAGCTTCTATGCAGATGGAGGTTTCTACTGATTTTAATAATACTTTATTAGTCAATACATTTCCCTTTATTAGCGCTGCTGTGGTTTGTTCGACACTTATTCTGATTCAAATCAAGAAACATTATTCCTTTATAAACCAAGTACTCATTACTCACGAATGAGGTTTCACACTTTAACAGACTTTAAAATCAATTTAATTAAGTCAACCGTTCCTTTTATCTCTCTTAAGTCGTTATACCTAACTTCCCATAAAGCTAGTATAACTTAAGCTTTCAAAACCAAGTATTACTCTTCTTTCAAAAACGGTTCTTAATTCTTTTGAAATACTTCAAGATTCTTATTATTCAGGCTTAAGTCAAAAGACATTGCCGTAAAACTACGTTCAGTTAACACACGTACGTCTACCGTACTATATATATATATATACTTTTAAAATATCATGCTCAAGAGTATAGGAAGAATCACATACCTCGCGACGATTATCGACTATTAGCAAATAGCTCCAAAGTACTGTAATCCTGCTAGCCTTTTCCACCTTTCGAGTAGAATACGCTACTCGCAGTACTTCAACCTATAACGGTCATACAAGTCTATTAGCGTCTAGACTACTCTGTAGAATACTTCTAGATACAGATTTCTTGTTCTACGAAAAATTGGGCAGCACTTCCCTACCCGCCAAACTACACAAGTTCATCAGAATACAAATTCTATGTAAGTACAATTCACTTTATTCTTTAATATCCTTCGATGCGATTTCGCTTTAATTCTTTTATGTAATATCCTTCTATTACGCTTCAATTCTCTTCTCAGAATATCCTTCTATGTATCTAATATACATTTCTATACTACTCCAGTATGTAATTTCCAATTACACTAGAAGGAGAGGATTATTTACCTCGATAATCCCAAAATTATCCAAGTTAATGTCGATCCTGAACAACGTTTAGCTCCTACTGGGCGCCCAACCCGCTCCAACAACCCTTAGAAGTTCTACGCAACTTCTTCTTAATACTTCAACCCGCTATGAAGATTTCCTTAGGGTTTCGTTTTTGTGACTTAAGGGAATATAGTAGTATTTCCTGCTCTACGATGAGGTAACTTTGGAAAGTACTACAAGGTATTTGGGCTAAAGTATTTGGGAATAGTAATAATACTTGGAGAATACTTTTCTACCAAGGGGGGTGTATTTTACGAGAACAACTAGGCAAGGGGGGGTATACTCTCGGCCAAGGGCCTTCTCAAGGGGGAGGGGTGGCTTTGGACGAAAACTTTAAGAGGAGGGAGAGGATTTCAAGACTTGGAAATTGCTCAAGTGTGGATGAAATAAGTCTTCAACTAAGGGGTATTTATAGGCCAATCAATGGCCAAGATTAAGACAAGTGGTGGGCAAGTGTAGGGTCAAGATTTGGGCAAGTGTACCTTATCCATCTACCACCAAAAATATCCTACCAACTCCTTGACTAAAGAAAAGGCACAAAAAACGTGCCAAGAGCCTCAATTTGCCGTCCACTTGAGGGGTGACACTTGTCACCCTCTCGTTGGTCCAAAATATTTCGTCTCTCGGAAAAATCCGCAAAAATAATAAATGACATAGCCGTAATTTTCCTTCGCAAAGTCCGAAAACGCTTCGTCTGAAAAACGATTCTTTTCGCTAGTTGTGCACAAAATTTCGTCCCTTAGTCTACTTTAAGGCTTAAACTTTCAGACGCACGCCTCACGTACATACTGGAAATACGGTATAACATTCTCCCTCCTTAGAAACATTCGTCCCGAATGTTCCTTCTAAGTCGATAACGATAAAGTTCCTCATAACAAGTCACAATGCCACACCCGCCACAAAATAACACACGCGCAAATACTTAACCCAAGTCAACGAGGAATCATTCCTACATCACAAAAGCTTCCACCCTGGGTCTAAAAGATATCCTTTTCGCACCTTTTCTTCACAACAAAATGATCATTTCTATTTTCTTAGCACATGTTCACTTCTTTCCTTACTCGTCGTACTCTTCTCGAACACTTGAACTCTTTCTAGTACACGGACCATACCTCAGTCATCGCTTTTGTTTCCAAAATCTCCGGAGTCACTACCCCCAAACTTGGTCACCTTACTAGCCTCAAATTCCTTTAAGGCCATTCCCGGCCCTCCCGAACCGATTCTAGTCGAACATATCCACGAACTCATACGATGGTTACCTAAACCTGGGCCTAGCACTCTCGTGACCCTACCACCTGGCGGGACCACCCCGAACTGACCCCACCACAAACAGCCGCGGTTGACCCGCGAATGGTCCTCAACCCGACCCGCTATCGTGCCAAACACTTGTTCCCCCGATCCGGAACAATCTCCCAAATCAAGTCACGAAAACCTAGTGGTCTTCTTAGCTCGACTACCCTCTCATTTTATACCACTCAGGGACTTATCACGCAAATATATCCCACGTATACAATGCACCCCGACAAAGGTCAACATAAACATAGATCTTACTCAAGATGGCCTCGCATCTAAGGTCTCTACGTAAAAAAACTCTAAGGCTTACACTTTCCCTGTCCCCAAACTTACCCTTCTAACTAACCATGTTTCTAATCACCATTTTAACATAATGCTATCTGCACATAATACTTAACACTTCACCATAATATCAACGCATACTAATCTCTAGAGGGGTAAGAATATACCTGTACCATCTGCTTCCACTCTAATCATAGCTCGCACCGCAGGCGATAGTAGAAGGCGATGATCTCGCCATCGACCCGAGTCGCGTGTCATTCTACCAGTATCCTTCTTTTAGACAGGTCCTCGCCACATGGCCCCAAGGCCGCAGTGAAACAAGCACGATGAAGACCACACTCGACGACGTTTGTCGATCGTGCACACCGAGGAAAGCATGAACCCGATCGGGCCGGAACCCATGTATACCGTGAGCTAAGCCCGAGCTCGACCAGCCCCGAATACCGAACATCTCAAGATCGTGGAGGACCACTGCATCGGGCGGAGGTACATAACTAGCTCGCCGAGGCGGTCCGCCTCGAAAGTTACCAGGACCTCTTGCCTGCCCTCTTCGCTGATCTCGGCCATTCCGTCGACCTCTCCGCCTCACATCCAAGTGCATAAGCTCAGATGCGGGCAATGTCCATGCCCTACCAAGAGCTATGTTACACCCCGTATTTACAGGACATGTTTTAAGAACGTACGTAAGAACTCATAAGTGACAAGATTTGAGACTTGTAAAAATTTATCGGAATTATGGAATTGTCGGAAAATGTATTACTATGACGAATGGGAGGGCGACACGTGTCACCCCCCTTATGTGATGCCTTGATCGAAATGTGCAAGGGCAAGAGGGTCATTGGACCTTTGTTGCAAGACAAGTCTTGCAACTTGTGTACGAGAATGTTGACTAAGTCAAAGGTCAATTAGTCTTGATTTTTATGTAAGACTTCATCCTAGCCACCCATATGGTTACATCTTGTCCCTCCCTGCCCCTGGATAGTACTCCTAGGAGCACTACTAGTGCCAACACCGAGCAAATTTCTTGAAAAAAATTGACGAACATAGGCTTAGTGCACTCGGGTTCTCTTCAAAGAAAAAGGAAAAATATTTGCTTTTGTTCTTTTAGCTCCCCACTTTAAAACCAAGGTTCTTAGGTGTATTGTAAACACATCTCAATAGAAAAGTCTTGGAAAAGATAGTTTACTGTTAGTCGCAAAACGAAAACCTAATGGTCTTTCTAGGTTTTGTTTGGAGATTTGAAGGATAATTGTTGGTGTTGTTCTAAGGTCTCAATGTCGGATTGTTGTCTTGAAGAGGCTATAAACTACTAAGGAGCGACTTCGGATTGGAGTTGGATTAAGAATCATTGAGGTATAATCTTGTTCTTTGAAAGTATTACAAGATTATTTATATAGTTGTTGTTAGCTTGTCTGTTGCTAGCATGAAGTGGTTATATTGAAGTTATAAGGACTATGGATTGAGTATAGCCTTGGAACCGGAAATGTAATGTAAGCCATGCCTAAGTTGGATTACTATTTAATCGTTGTTAGAATCGTCGCATGTTATTGACTTGAAGATTTTGGTAGTAATAACCAAATGCGACTTGATATCATATTATGCTACCAATTTGGATTGAAATGGAAATTGAATAAGAATTGGTATTGTTGAACTCATTGTGGCCGAATTGGGACTTGTAGTTGTATTAGATTGTTATCGTTTGTGGGGCGGAATTTTACACGACTAGTAGGCGTGTAATCCCCTATTGATTAATTGCTATTGATTGTGCCTTAAATGTGGTGTGTTTGGTTATTGTATTCGGCCTTGAAAAAGGTGGCAAAGTTAGTAAAAACAAAGGAGGTGCTGTCCGATTTTCCGTAGAATTTGGCGACTTAGCACTTAGAATATTCTACGTTTGATGTAAGAGGTTAATGGACGTATTGTGACCATGATAGGTTGAAGAACTAAGTATAGCGTATCCTACTTGAAGAATGGAATAGCTCAAGGTTGAAGTACTTTGGAGCATTTTGCTACTTGTCGACAATCGTCGCGAGGTATGTGAACCTCTTCCTTCCTTTGGCATGATTCTATGTATGGAATATACATGTGGTATCATTTCATGTTTCCTTATACTCTTAGAAGTTAAGAGGTAGTTGTGTGACTTAATCTATATAAAACTTTTCCTATCTTTTGAGCATGACTAGTGGCACGTATGTAGTACGGTAGACGTACAACACCTTGATATCCTTTACTAGTTTTATGAATAGCCAAGTCGGGTGAGTTAGGAGATTTACTCACTTCTTTGAAAGAATAAAGGATGTCTTAAGTTTTATTAAGTTAAGGGACTTGAAGATTTTTAAAGTATGTGATACTTGTTCTGCTTTTAAACGATATGTCCTTGGATAGGAAATGGTATTTTGGCTAAGGCATAAAGTGAATATAACGACTTTATGGGGAGTTGGTTATAATTGTTTTATGGAAAGATAAATGACTTAATTTTAGTGAAAAGGCAACTTGTTTTAAGGCATCAATTGCCTAAGGTTTTATAATAAAAGGAGTCACGTGAGTTCTAAAGGTTAAGAGACTAACTGTATTTTTGAAAGTTAAGAGAATTGATTTGAAAGTATATAATACTTGGTTTCAAAAAGTAGAAGTCTCTTGGTTATAAAAAGAATGAATTAGTTTAAGGCATAAAGTTAGTATGACGGCTTTATGGGAAGTTGGTTATAATAACTTTATGGGAGGTTAAGAGAATGGTTTTCTTCAAGAACATAAACAAGAAATGATTTGAAATAAAGAAGGGCAAATTGTTTTAAAGGTACCAATTGCTTAAGGTTTTAAGAAAGAAGTCACTTGATTTAGAATGTAATTGTATTTCTAAAAGGTATTGTGACTTGTCACGAAGGTAGAGATGACTTGATACTACGGTTGTTAGTATCCGGGAAGTTTTATTTGAAAAGAGTCTTTCTAAAGGAGTAGAGTGCGTAGTACGTTGGGTTAAATTCGGGTTTTATATGACATTATCGACCCGCAGACGGGCGGGCAAAGATACCCACGCGCAGACTATATGACATTATTGACCCAGAGATGGGCCAGGCAGTATACCTTTACGGCAGACTATATGACATTATCGACCCAGAGATGGGTCGGGCAGTATACCTTACGCGCGACTATATGACATTATCGACCAGTAGATGGGCCGGGCGGTATACCTTACGCGCACTATATGACATTATCGACCCGCAGACGGGCCGGCGATACCTTACGCGCACTATGACATTATCGACCCGAGACGGGCCGGGCGATATACCTTTACGCGAACTATATGACATTATCGACCGAGAGATGGCGGGCAAGATACCTTTATGGGCGCACTATAGGACATTATCGCGTCCCCGAGATGGGCCGACAAGATACCTTTGAGGCGCACTATGTGACTTTATCGCGCGTCCCAGTTGGGCGGCAAGATAGTGTCCCTCCGTAAAGGGCCGGACTAGGTTGTGTAAGGTAAGTAGGTTATATGGTAGTGAACTTGATAATTTTCCGAAGTAAGTACGTAAGGAAGTGACTATAACCTTTATTGAGAAGTGGGAAAAGATAATAAGGTACGATTAAGTTCACGAGGGGGTAATGACATGGTAGGCTCAGGTATTTACTTCTTTTACACTTACCCTTGTCATGCTTTTATACAGTTATGTTTTAATTGTTGTACCTTATTTCCGTTCCATATTCGGTTGTTATGTGACCCAGCCGGAAGTGCGTTCATGCCCGCAGGTTTTAGGTACCCAGGTTGGTGATCCTTGCTCGTAGGATCTCGGTTCAGTTTTTGGGAGAAAGCTCCATTTGCTCCGGAGGCTTATCTCTTGGTACGGTTTTCCCTGAGATTGTAGATTCATGTTTATTCAGGGGTATGGCGGGGCCCTGTCCCGCCACAGTTGTTATGATAAAACTCTTAGAGGTGCAGTAGTTACATATTATGGGTCGGTTTGTAAAGGAAAGAGGCAATGCATCGATTATATATTATATGTCCGGAAGGTAGCCCTATCGGCTAGCTGTTGTTTACTTCTATTGTATTAATTTATAAGTTTCATGTATGTTCATGATTATCTCGATGTGTACTGTAAGGGTGCCTGGTAGGAGCACCGATCGCGGGCGGTCGGGTCGTGACAAGCTACCCGAACAAGCCTCGCTGGCAGTAGTCATCGAGCGGTGGCGTGGCGGTGCACTCGTCCTCCATGTCGGCTACCAATGCGGGACGTCGAGCTAATGAGTCAAACTCCACATTGTACTCCCGAAAGACGCCACGGCCGCCTCAACGTCAAAAATATGTCGGCCGAGCCCTTCTCATGCGTGGAGGCAAGAAATGTGCAAGAAATGCCTCGAGAACTCGCTCCATACGGTGAAGTGCATACTCTCCCGGGATAGCTCCCGGTCGAACTACCGATCGCAGTATCACGCACCGATGCGAATCCTAAGACCACCGACTCGGTCTCCAAGTCTTGATCACTCTCGTGATCCACAGAATCGCATCGAATGAACTCCTGCGGATCATCCTTAGGCCTCGACCGTAGAACTCTGGCGCTACAACTCGAAAAGTCCGTAGCCTCAAACTATCCGATCTCGGGTGAACCATGGGTACCATCTGAACCCCGGGGCTGCTGCGTCCACCTATCCTCATGCCTTGCCACTATCACGGCCAATAACGGGCCATCTCGCGTAACCCATCCGTTATACCCGTATTTCGCAGTATGTATGCGTGGGGAATACGTACAAAAAGTCTAGCCTTAAAGTTTAGGCAAAACGTTTTTTTTGGGCACAACTCACAAAACGAATAGTTTTCGACGAAACGTTTCCACAGCTTTCGTAGGGTAAATTCCGGCTATGCCATTTCTAATTTTGCGGATTTTTCAGAGAGGCGAAACATTTTGGACCAACGGAGAGGCGACATGGCACCTCCAATTTGTGGACTTGAAATCGTCCATTGAACGAATTGAAGACCATTGACACGTTTTTTGTGCCTTGTGCACAAGTCAAGGAGTTGGTAGGATATTTGTGTATAGTTAATCCTCACCCTACACTTGCCTTGCACTTGTCTTAATCTTGGCCATTGGTTGGCCACTTCTTGACCTATAAATACCCCATTAGAGATGAAGAGTTCTTCATCCACAAATCTTTCAAGTCTTGAAAATCCTCTCCTCTCCCTTTGTAGCCTTTTTGTCCAACACCTCCCTCCTTGAAGGCCCTGGCCGAATACCCCTCTAGCCTAGTAGTTTGGCCGAGGCCCCTAGCCTCGCCACAACATCGACCCCCCTCCCGTGGTAGAACAGTTGTCGTCGAGTAGTGTTAGAAGGCCAAAAATACCCTAGCCCAAAGCCCTGAGAACGTAGTAGAAGTTGTGAAGAACTTCTAAGGTTTCTTAGACTACCTGAGCGCATAACTTAGGAGCTAAACCTTGCTCAGTGCGACTTTATCTAGGATATTATTGGGCTTCGAGGTAACAAATCCTAACCTCTTTTGAATTAGAGAATACTTCTTTGTTGTAGTATTAGAATAAGTATTAAATACTTAGAAGAATATCACGAGAATAGAATTGAGCTATTACCACAGTAGAAGGGTTTAAAAGAAGAATAATGAAACGGTACTTACATAGACTGTTTTCACGATGAACTTATATAGCTCAGGGTAGGAAGTCGCCTACTTTTCCATAGAATTGTGAACCCCTGCTTAGAATGACCTTGAGTAGTCTTTGATAGATGCGTGACTATTATGGTGACTCTCTGCGCGACATATTGACTTGGCGGTGGTTTTATTTGAGAAGGTATGTGATTCTTCCTAAAGCATGATATTTTACAATATATATAGTACGGTAGACGTACATGTGTTAACTGAATAATAACTACGGCAATGTCTTTGACTTAAGCCTGAATAACACTTACTTGATGCCTCACCGCTTAAGCCCGAATAACACTCGCACGATGCCTCACGGCTTAAGCCTGAATAATAAAGATCTGAAAGCATTTCATAAGAATACTGAATCATTTTTAACAGAAGAGAACTAACTGGTTTTTAAAACAGAAGCTTAAGAGTTATACTAGCTTTATGGGAAGTTAAGTATAACCACTTAAGATTGATAAAAGAAACAAGTTTGCCTATGTGTTTATAACAGACTTATGTTGAATTGTGAAAAGAATAATAAGATGGTTTGATAAGTAGACATGATATGATGCTATGTGTGTTAGTATCTTGTAACGTTTGTATAAGAGTATGCTTGTTGTGATTATGTTGTTTAAAGATAAGTTGTTATGTTAGTATACTATCACTCACCTCTTGAGATGATACCGGGGGTTAAGTTGCCCTCCGATGCGGGGTAGACTCAGGCGGTCTGGGACCATGATTCGAGAATACCTCATGCAGGTCCAGGGGGCCTATGCGAGCTACGAGAGTTCCGTGTTAGTATGCGGGGTTATGCCTCATGCGATCCATGTGGCCGTGCGCGACAACGAGTCCAGGCGATGCAGAGTAGCTACCCTCGATGCGGGGTTATACCTCATGCGGGCCCATGTGAGTGGCCTATGCGGACTCCGGGAGTCCAGGATTAGGCTTGCAGAGTGATAATACAGGCGAGTGGCCCTGCTTCGAATCATTCGCAGCCTAGAAAAGACCTATTACAGTTTACCTATTGTTGCTCTTGTTTGTGATGTGGCACTAGGTGCGGTTCTCGATTGCTTCATACATATTTGTAAACCGGTTTTAAAAAGTGTTATGATTTCATTTAAGTACTTCTGATTTCACATACTTAGTACTGTTATCGACCTCCTTGGTGCGTTCATGCCGCAGTAAGGGCGGCAGTGCTAGATCCACATTCTTAGGATCTCTACGTTGGTGCCTGGAGCTCCATCTTTCCGGAGGCTCTACTTTTGGTATGATCTCCTGTTGTAGATAGTTTTATCTGATCGTGGTATGGCGGGGCCACTGTCCGCCATAGTTGTATATTTCCTTAAGTGCAGTAGTCATGTTATGCGATTGTCGGATGTAACTGCTAAACCATGTTTATATATATATGCCGAAAGGCGATGTTTTCTCACATAAACTGTGTCTTATTTTATAAAATGTTTCATGTCTTGCTTTATATTTCCGCTGATTACTCTGATGTATGACTACTTGGGTGCCCCGGTAAGGCACCAGTCACGGGCCCTGGAAAGGGTCGTGACAAAAAGTGGTATCGAAGCGATTAATCCTCGGAAAGTGTCTATGACCGTATCTAGTAAGTCTTGATTATCGGTGTGTTGTGCACCACACCAATAATCGTGGAGGCTATAGGATATTTAGGATTGGTTTCCATTTTCTCATTACGAGATCGTGCTTTAGAAATGTGTTATAGGTTGGACCCTCTAACGTATTCCTTTCTGTGATTATGCCTCGCGTAAGGCAACCGGGCCCGAGAAGGCAGCGTGAGGAGTCGCTAGCAGACACCCAGAGTCACGAGGGCTCAGCCCGGGCCTATACGAGAGACGGCGAGTTCTATGACGCCGCCAGCCCAGCGAGACCACAGCACCCACACCTCGCCCCACGGCACAGGGGCGGAGGTTAGGGTCTGAGAGATGGCCGGCTATTGACTAAAGTTGTGGCCCGTCTGAGGAGAGATTGGATCACGGCGGTTCGGTTCCACTCGGCTCGGTCGCGCGCGTGTACACCCGAGGCGTATAGTTTGAGACTACGAGATTTCTTGAGTTGTAGCCGCTTGAGTTTTCTGGTCGGCGGGAGGATGATCCGAGGAGTTCATCCGTCGCCTGAGAGAATCGTGAGGGTGATCAAGGCCTCGGAGACAGTCTGTGACCTTTGGTTCGCGTCGGTGCGTGATACCGCGATCGATTGGTTTGATTCATGGAGTTATCGGGAGAGCACGCGTCCCAGTACTGGGATGAGTTCTCGGAGGCTTTCCTCACTCACTTCTTGCCTCGCAGATGAGGAGGCGCGCGGTGATAGATTTTTACTCGAGGCGAGAGAGGGCCTTGTCGGGAGTACAATGTCGAGTTTGATTCATTGGCTCGATATGTCCCAAAGATTGGTAGCGATATGGAGGATAGGGTGCCGCTATGTCAGGCTGAAGCGACTATATGGCCGAAGTCATGTGCGGGTGTTTCTCTCGGTAGGGTATGGACATTACCGCGTGCGAGCTCACGCCTTGGATGCGAGGCGCAGGTCGACGAGTGGGCCGACGGCAGAAGAAGGCCGGGGCGGGAGGGTCTTCGGTGGTTATCGTGGTGGCGGCCTCGGCGGCGATCTAGATTCGCACCACGGCCAGCTCGAGCACTCTGCCGCGTCCTCGGCCTGGCCCGAGTTTTGAGGCGCACGGGGCCCAGGGCGAGGCGTCGAGTAGCGAGTGCGGCGATCGGGACCACCCCAAGGTGTGGCGATGCGGTAGATCCCATTCGGGAAGTGTGGTACTACTTTTGGAGCTTGTTACGATTGTAGCGGCGGGGTCACTGCGAGGGATGTCCGGCCGGCGTGGCGGTGGTAGGGCTCACGCCGAGTTACATTGCCGCCATCATCTCCTGATTACTCGCCCGAGGCGTGGTACTCATGGGTCGGCCAGTCGCGGCGAGTCGTGGCTCGGGTCCCGATTCTAGCGGTCCTCGAACCGCATTTATGCTTTGTCCAGCGACAGATCGTGAGGCCTCACCGATGTCGCCACGGTACCTTATCGGTTCGGGTTTGATGTGTATGCTTTGATAGATCCGGGTTCTACTGGCCCTATATATCTCCCCTTGTTGCTAGTAGGATAGGGATAGAGCACGAGTCCATAGACCACTTTCGAGTAGCTACGCCATGGGTGATTCGGTGGTAGCTCGGCGGGTATATAGAGCTTGTCCCGTGACCATTCTGATCGTCGGACCCTAGCCGACTTGATAGAGTTGGAGATGATTGACTTCGACGTGATTATGGGGATGGATTGGCTAGATTCTTTCTACGCCAATGTAGACCGAGAGAGAGAGTAATGCAGTTCCAGTTTCCGAGGCCGGTTGTTGAGTGGGAGAGCACGGTATCGCCGAGGGTAGGTTTATTTCCTACCTCAAGGCTAGGAAGATGGTGCAGAAGGGTATATCTACCATCTCGTTCGGGTGTTTGATCTCAAGGCGCGGTACCAGATTTTGATCGATTCGATGGTCGGCGAGTTCCCAGACGTGTTTCGGATGACCTCGGTGTCCCTCCCGAGAGGAGATCGAGTTTTGTATAGATGTGTTGCGGATACTCGGCTATTTCCATTCCGCCATACAGAATGGCACTGCCGAGTTGAGAGAGTTGAAGGACCGGTGAGGATTTCTTTGGAGAAGGGCTTCATCAGGCCTAGTGTTTCTCCCTGGGGAGCGCCGGTATTGTTCGTGAAGAAGAAGGACGGGACGCTGCACATGTGTGTTGATTACAGGCAGCTGAACAAGGTGACCATTAAGAACAGATACCCCCTTCCCAGGATTGATGATTTGTTCGACCAGTTGCGAGTGCGAGATGTTTCTCAAGATTGATCTGCGATCGGGCTATCATCAGTGCGAGTCGAGAGGTGGATGTCCCTAGGATCGCATTCGGACGTGCGGGCATTATGAGTTCGGTCATGTCTTTTGGGTTGACGAATGCTCGGCGGTATTCATGGATTTGATGAACCGAGTGTTCAAACCATTTTCGACACGTTTGTGATAGTGTTCATTGATGATATCTTGGTTTATTCGCTCAGGCGTGAGCATGCGGAGCATTTGAGGCTATCTTGTGATTCTCCAGACCAGCGATTGTACGCCAAGTTTTCCAAATGTGAGTTTTGGTTGACTTGATGGCGTTTCTTGGGCATATTGTCGGGTGATGGCATTCGAGTTGATCTGGCCAAGATCGGCGATCGAGGACTTGGCCTAGACCTACTACTCCGGCAGAGGTTCGCGATTTTACGGGCCTTGCAGGATATTATCGGCGTTCGTAGAAGTTTGCTTCTATCTACGCACCATTGACTAGATCGACTCGTAAGCGGCCAAGTTTGATGGGATGCTTGTGGCGGGGTTTCGATTCTTTGAAAGAGGCGGCGACCGCCCCGTTCTTACTCTTCCGAGGTCGGATGGTTATGTCATGTATTGCGACGTCGGGCATCGGGTTGGGATGTGTGTTGATGCAGCATGGGGTTATAGCATATGCATCCCGGTGAAGAAACACGAGAGGAACTACCCCACCCATGATTTGGAGTTGGCGGTGTGATTCACGCCAAGATCCGGAGGCACTATTTGTATGGGGTTCACGTGGATATTTTTACAGACCACAAGAGCCTCCGGTATATCTTCAGCCGGAGGAGGCGAACTTACGGCGAGGCGGTGGTTAGAGTTGCTTAAGGATTACGATGTTGATATCCCGTACCACGGGAAGGCCAATGTTGTGGCAAATGCTCTTAGTCGTAGGTCGATGGGAGCCTATCGGATGTGCGGCTAGAGAGGAGGACATGGTTCGTGATTTGCATCGGTTAGCGAGCCTTGGTGTCCGTTTGATTGATTACGATAGCGATGGGGTTAGAGTTCGTGAGGTTGCGAGTCTTCCATCGCCGAGGAGGTGAAGAGCAGCAATTCGAGGATCCACCTTGATTCGATATCGCGATACACTCTTCGTGAGGCGCAAGGGTCCTTTGAGGTAGCACGATGGGGTGCTAAGGTTTGAGCAGATTGTGTGTTCCGGATGTTTGAGGACTTGGCGAGTTCTTGGGAAGCACACGCGGCGGCGTTACTCTATCCATCCGGTCGACCAAGATGTACCACGACCTTAGATCTGTATTGGTGGGATGGCTTGAAGAAGGACGTTGCAGAGTTCGTAGCTCAATGCCCGTGTTGTCAGCAGGTGAAGGTAGAGCACCAGAGGCCTGGTGGTTTGTTACAGACGATTGAGATCCCGACCTGGAAGTGGGAGGTAATCAACATGGACTTCATCACAGGATTACCTCGCACTCAGAGGAGACATGATTCTATATGGGTTATGATGCGCGATATATGCACACACTTTTAAACGCAAGTGCACGTTATCGTATCAAGTAGTATAGTCTTAGATAAGACCGAATATCGTCCTCTGGGATTAGGGTTCAAGTACCAATTGTCTATTTTCTAGTATCTATTTGGTGAATTAATGAGTGATTGGTTGTTTATGACTAAGAATTATAAAAGCTAATGAATTATAAAGATTTAATTCAGATGTGATGAGAATAGGGCTTCTATGTATCCTTACTATCCGCTTATGTTACTTACTAATGCATTACTTATGGTGTTCTTCTTTTGGAGAAAGCGGGTTCTGAAATCGTTTTATACTCCGTTAGGGTTATATAAACACTCAACCCAGATTGTTCCTTACCTAACTTTCGCTGATAAGGGTAACTCTATAGGAGGATTAAGCACAAAAACCTAGTTGACCGTCACGCACAATGCGCAAAATTAGGGTTGTTAAGCCTCTCATCAACGCTACAAATCTAATTGAGGTATTTTCATCCCCAATTCAAGACCGTCTACCCAACTTACAGCATATTCACAATCCCTCCTTTTCAGAATCTGATTAGAAATCATATAGTGATAACTAGTTGTCAATTAGCTACCAAGAATTCAACTCAATTATTGGATAGATCTCTCAATAAGAATAATAACCATAAGCATGCATTACTTTATAACATAAGGTTCAAGAATTCAACATAGAAAGCCCTATAAGAGAATTAGTTCCTAGCCATGAATATGACAAGAACTAATTCAAAGTTCATCATGCAAAAACTGAATTAAAGAAAAGAAAAAGAAAAGAAATTACTAATGTTTGGGTCTCCAATCTCCTAGGCAAGAAAACCTTGTGTTTGGCAAGAAAGGGAACCCTTGAAAACTGCCTAGGGTTCTCCTTTTATAGGTTTAAAACGTCTCCCCTCTTTTTCCTGCAGGCCTGGCCCAAAAATCCGTCAAAAGACCTAATTTTTCCGCGTCGGCGCCGCGGCCCTGCAGATGGGCGCCGCGGCGCCTAAAGTTCTGCAATACTTCGGGTGTTTTGGCGCCGCGGCCCTGATATCTGCTGCGAGAGGCGCGCGGCCACTGCAACTCCTGTGGCTTCTCGGATGTTGAGGCGCCGGCCGCTTTCTGGTCTTCGGCGCGCGCTGAATCTTCGCACTTCTTCGAATAATAGCGCCGCGCCTTCGATCGCAGAGGAGCCGCGCGCAGTCGATTTCAGCCTCGTTTGCCACTTTCTCCGTTTTCAGCTCTAGTACCTCCTCTTTTTCCCTCTTTTCGCTCCTTTTCCGCCATTTGGCCACTTTAGCCACTTTGACTCAAAAGAAAGAAAATCTATCCTAATACGACACTTTGTATGTACAAAACGGGACAAAAGACTAACTAGACTGACTCAAAAGGTGTATATAAAATACACCGATCAAATACCCCCAAACTTAACCTTTGCTCGCCCTCGAGCAAAGATAGAAAGAAATACAATAAAATGACAGACTCAATAAATAAGAAAATCAACAAAGAAAATAAACAGACTCCCTGCCATTGATCACTTTTGCTGCATGAATGTTAACTAGAAAAACATGAAGGTTAGCAGAATAATATGCAGGAACATATAGCATGGAATTTCAACACATTGAGCTAGATATTTCGCAAACTCATACTTATCATGCTTAAATGGAAGTCAGTGTACTCAAGTATGCATATAAATTCAAAAATTCCTATGGCATGCTTACTTGCTATTCTCCACTAATTCTGGATATACATAGAAGAGATCTTCAGGACTTTGGGGGTTGTAATGTAGGCTTAGGTAGGGGTTGGTAAAGATAGGCATTTAGGCTCATTTTTCTGTACCAGAAGTTCTTTGGCTTTTCAATTTTTCCCTTTTTCTTTTGATTCTTTCCTTCACTTCAATTCTATCATTCCCCTCTTTTGTTTTGGGAGAGTGAAGTGTATTATACAAATAGGCACCCCCAAACTTAGGCTTTTGCCTCTTTCTTATTACTTTTCCATTAGGGTGCCTCAAACTTGTTCACTCTTTTTGTTTCTTCTTTTTAACACAATGTACTCCACTATTTCATATTTTCACTTATGGCACAATTTTGTGGGAATATGGGGTGTCAAAGAAGAAGTTTCAAATTTAGGCTCAATGGGGCTAACTAGTGATATTTTTAAAGTACGGGATAGAAAAGAATGGTAAGAATTGGCTATCAAAGAAATGCCTGAGTCATCTCCCTAACATGCATATCCTAACTATTTCGCCTCAAATAGCAAGCAGTCATAACACACAAGCATTTATCATTTAGCATACATAACTCAAGCAAGAGACTCCAAATAGACAGTTACGTGAGTTTTTGGCATCTCTAACCTAAGTGTTTAGATAGCTGCTTCCATTCCTTTACATTATTCCACCTTACTTCACTAGGTGTTTCTAGCAACTACAGAATACATGATCTTTGACAGGCAATTATGACTTAAAAAAAAGAAAAATTTTTGGTGACTCAAAATAAACATGAAACAAAAAAAAAAAAAAAAAGACTTAAATAAAACATAACATGACACACAAATAAAACTAAAACACAAAAACACACCCCCAAACTTAAATCACACATTGCCCCCAATGTGTGTAGACTCAAAGACAGTAAAAGAAAACGACACTTACAAACTTTGGCTAAAATGGTGGTGGTAGCGGTGGATAATGCATCGACCATTGGTTGAACAAGGCACTCAGCTCGTCGATTTGTTGTCTTGTTTCTTGCTGTCCTTGTACTACTGTTTGCAAGGTCTGCATCATCTCCTTCTGGTGTTGGTACAATTGCCCTATTGTGGGCTCTGAAGGTTCGCTCTTGTGGTTGGCGGTGGCTAGGTCTGCCATCACGAGCCCCTATTTGTGCTCATCTTCATCCATGGTTGCCTCTGCTTCTTGGTGGTGCTCTCCGTCAGGCTTTGAGGGTCTACAGTTTTGGCGTTTTAAATTTACGGATTCTCGCCGCCGCCGCTGCTTTTAGCCGCGGCGCCCAAACATCTGCGCTCCTTCGGGACTTTCGAGCCGTGCCTGCTCTGGCGCGCATGGCCGCTACTTTTCGAAATCCTCGCTTTTCTTCAGTTTATTTCCATGTACCTGTCAATCACATCACAAAACACAAGACTCCAAGACCGTGAGAGATCGTTACGAGACAAAAATAAAATAAACTAAAGACTGAAATTAAAATAACATAATTGAAAACGTTGGGTTGCCTCCCAACAAGCGCTGTCTTTTACCGTCTATTAGCCGGACGCACGTTCCTTATTCTTTCAGGGATTGAGAAGTTACCAAGTTCATGTATTCCATTTCATCGATTAGGTAGGGTTTTAACCTCTGTCCGTTTACTTTGAAGCGGCTCCTCTCTCCTTTTATTTCATTGCTCCGTATGGGAATACTCTTACCACTGTGTATGGTCCTGTCCAACGTGATTTTAATTTGCCTGGAAACAATCTCAACCTTGAGTTGAATAGCAGCACTTGTTGTCCTTCTTGAAAATCTTTTGGTATCAAATTCTTATCGTGCCATGCTTCGTTCGTTCCTTGTAGATCTTTGCATTCTCATAGGCATTGTGTCGGAATTCATCCAATTCGCTCGGTAGTAGCCTCCTTTGTCCATTCTTTGTGGTATCCATGTTCAACTTCTTCATTGCCCAATATGCTCTGTGTTCCAACTCCCATGGCGGATGACAAGCTTTACCAAAACTAATTTATAAGGTGACATACCAATTGGTGTTTTGAATGTTGTCGGTATGCCCATGTCGTCATCTAATTTGATCGACCAGTCTTTCCTTGAGCGTTCACGCCTTTTCCAATATGCTTTTCACTTCTCTATTTGACACTTCCGCTTGCCCATTAGCGAGGATGGTACGCGATTGTAGTGCGATGGTAAACTCCATATCGGAAAGCAATGACTTCACCGCCTATTGCGAGAAATGGCTCCTTCAATCGATAAGAGCTCTTGGTGTGCGAACCTTGTGAAAATATTCTTACGAGAAATTTTTGCACGCTTTCTGTCGTTTTCTTTGGTGGCCATCGCTTCTACCCATTTGGACACGTAGTTCATCGCCGAAGGATATATTGATATCCAAAAGATGGCGGAATGGTCCCATGAAATCAACTCCCACACATCGAATAGTTCTACTTCCAATATCCCGCAAGGCATCTCGTTTCGCCTTGAGATGTTCCTGTTCTTTGACAATTATCACATCTCTCGCACAGTGTGGGCGTCTGAAGAGATTTGGCCAATAGAATCCGCATTGTAATACCTTTGCCGCTGTTCTTGATGCCCCAAAGTGTCCACCACATGCTAAGGTGTGGCAGTGGTGAGAACAGTGCATCTCTTCCTCTGTGCACATCGCTTTGATGACTTGGTCGACAAATGTTTGTATAGCATCGTTCTTCCCAATAGTAATGTTTTACCTCGAATAAAACCTCTTCATTTCTTGTCTTGACAAGCCCGGGTAGAACTTTAGTCGCAAGAAAGTTAACAAAATCGTATCAAGGTAAATTAGAATTCATACTTACTCAAAACAGTTGTTCGTGCGAAAGTGATCATTTATTTGCACATCCTCGTATTCGCTTTCGTGTTCTCAATCTGACAAGTGGTGCAATCGAATTCTCTGTTCCTTTCTTATCACGAATCTCTACGCCAAATTCTTGTAGAAGTAGGACCCATCGAATGAGACGAGGCTTTGCATCCTTCTTGTCATTAAGTACTTTATAGCAGAGTGGTCGGTGTATACTATCACTTTATTTCCAATCAGTATGGCCTGAATTTCTCAAACGCATATACTATAGCTAGTAGTTCTTTTTCCGTGGTTGCATAATTTAATTGTGCCATTTAGAGTTTTACTAGCATAGTAAATGGATCTAAATACCTTGTCGATTCTCGTCCAAGTATCGCCCAATCGCATAGTCGCCAGATCGCATACGAGTTCAAATGAGCTCCCAATTTGGTGCGCAGTTGACTATAGGTCTTGAGGTAAGCTTCTCTCGAGCGCTTGAAATGCGGATAAGCATTCTTTATTGAAGTCAAGGCTACCCCGTCATTAACAATGTGGAGAGGGCTTTGAGACTTTTGAAAAGTCCTTGATGAATCTTCTATGAAGCCGCATGCCCAAGGAAACTTCCGACTTTTTGTTGACATCGAGGTGGTAGATTTTCGACATCGAAATCTTTGCTTTGTCTACCTCAATACCTTGGTTTGATATTTTATGCCCCAAGACGATTCCTTCTGTTACCATGAAGTGACACTTCTCCCAATTTAGCACAAGGTTAGATTCTTCGCACCGGCTCAACACTGCTTCTAGATGCCTTAAACATTCATCAAATGATGCTCCAAAGACCGAAAAGTCATCCATAAAGATCTCTATAGTTCTCTCTACCATATCTGAGAAAATTGCCATCATACATCTTTGAAAAGTAGCAGGTGCATTGCAGAGTCCAAATGGCATTCTTCTAAATGCAAATGTGCCAAAGCGGCAAGTAAATGTCGTCTTTTCACGATCTTCCGGGCTATTGCAACCGGGTGATACCCCGAGTATCCATCCAAAAAGCAATAGTAGTTGTGCCTGCGAGTCATCGGCCCAAAGATTTGATCTAGGAATGGCAACGGAAGTGATCTTTTCTCGTTGCTTTATTCAACTTGCGATAATCAATGCATATTCTCCAACCTGATCGTTTCGAGGAATGAGTTCGCTTTTTCATTAGCCACCATCGTTATTCCACCTTTTTGGCACCACTTGTACCGACTTACCCACGCGTTATCGATATGGGTAAATCACTCTGCATCGAGCCATTTTAGGATTTCTTTCCTTACTACCTCTTTCATATTTGGGTTCATCGCCTGGCTTCATGGATGGTCCGCTTCTCTCATCTAGGCGGATCTTATGACATCGTTGATGGACTTATTCCTTTATGTCCGCTAATGTCCATCCAATAGCCCGCTTGTGATTCTTTAGTACTCTTAGCGCTTTATCAATTTCTTCGTGGACAGTGGCATAAAATGATCACCGCGTGGTTTTCTTTACCTAGGTATTGGTATTGTAGATGATTAGGTAAGATTTTTAACTCTAACTCGGGCCTTCTCGTGGACGGTAATGATCTTTCCGTACTGTCCCCACTCCTCATATTTCTTTGTCCTTGTATCCCATTTTTCATAAGCATTCATCCAATTTGCATACTCCATCGATTCCGATCGCTTTTACTATCATCATCCCACGTGGTCGATTTCTTCAAGCCGTATCCTCATATTCGAACTCTTTGTTTGACATTGTCTCTTCGATAAGATCAATGGCCGAGCAGCTTATCTTTGGCCTGGAAAACTTGCCGCTTGAAGAACGTTAAAAGTTACCTCTTCTTCATCTACTCAAGCTTCAATTCCCTTTTGAACATCAATGAGAGCACGTCCCGTGGCTAAGAAGCGGTCTGCCCAAGATGATAGGTATTCCATCGTTATCTTGTATATCTAAGATAATGAAATCGCGGGAGGATGAACTTGTCCACTTTTACTAGTATATCCTCGATGACTCTCCGGATGAACAATCGAGCGTCACTAGTCGCAAGGTGATGTTTGTAGGTTTGATTTCTCCCATTTCTAGTTTGCGTAAAACTAGATAGGCATCGATTTATGCTCGCTCCCAAGTCGCATAGTGCCTTTTGACATTCAAACTTTCCAATAGTGCGTGGGATGGTAAAACTCCCGGTCTTGTAACTTCGAGGTAGTTGTCTGCGTAGGATGGCACTACATTCTTGATTAGCATCACCGCTTCGTAATCCTCATCTTCCTCTTTTTGCTAAGCACATCCTTCATGAACTCGACGAGCTCGGCATTTGTTCTAGTGCTTCCGCAAACGGGATATTGAGTTGCAATTGTTTGAGAACCTCTACGAACTGAGAATTGCTTGTCAAGAGTGCATTTTTAACTTCGGGATATGGTATCATCACCGGGCGCAGCTACCATCACGTGCTATTTTCTCAATTTCGATACGGGCGCCGCGCTCGATCTGGGCGCGCGTTTTACTTTCTCGCACTGCTTTGGAGACCGTAACTTGCAGACTATCTCTCGCGACCGCCTCAGAATCCTCGACGCCGCGCTCGATCGAGGCGCCGCGCTCGCACCGCTGTGAACTTTCTTTCTCCCGATTCGCCTCCTTCAGTCAATTGTTCGACATCAGGTGTCCTCATTGCTTAGCTCGATGCAGATTGCTCTTCTTGCGTTCGTTGAATATGACCGCGAAGTTCTCGCTATTTCGCTTTCCAACCTCTTTATGCCCGACCTCATTTCGTCCATGAACCGAGCTTGGCGCCGTGAGACTAAGTAGGGTTTCTCGTAATTCCTCCTCTGCCTCTATGGTTGGCTCTCATCATATGGACAAGAAAAATCCATATCTAAAGTGTTCTGAACGAATCAAAACCAACAAAGAAATCACGGACTCGAATTTTCGTAAAAACTAAAAATAAATAAAAAAATGAAAAATTAAATCCAAATTAGAAATTAAAAATAGATAATTTGATATTGAACTATTGCCTAATCCTCGCGGCGCTAAAAACTTGATGCGCGATATATGCACACACTTTTAAACGCAAGTGCACGTTATCGTATCAAGTAGTATAGTCTTAGATAAGACCGAATATCGCCCTCCGGGATTAGGGTTCAAGTACCAATTGTCTATTTTCTAGTATCTATTTGGTGAATTAATGAGTGATTGGTTGTTTATGACTAAGAATTATAAAAGCTAATGAATTATAAAGATTTAATTCGGATGTGATGAGAATAGGCTTCATGTATCCTTACTATCCGCTTATGTTACTTACTAATGCATTACTTATGGTGTTCTTCTTTTGGAGAAAGCAGTTTACTGAAATCGCTTTATACTCCCGCTAGGGTTATATAAACACTCAACCCCAAGATTGTTCCTTACCTAACTTTCACGATAAGTGGTAACTCTATAGGAGGATTAAGCACAAAACCTAGTTGACCGTCACGCACAATGCGCAAAATTAGGTTGTTAAGCCTCTCATCAACGCTTACAAATCTAATTGAGGTATTTTCATCCCCAATTCAAGACCGTCTACCCAACTTACAAAAGATATTCACAATCCTCCTTTTTAGAATCGATTAGAAATCATATAGTGATAACTAGTTGTCAATTAGCTACCAAGAATTCAACTCAATTATTGGATAGATCTCTCAATAAGAATAATAACCATAAGCATGCATTACTTTATAACATAAGGTTCAAGAATTCAACATAGAAAGTTTATAAGAGAATTAGTTCCTAGCCATGAATATGACAAGAACTAATTCAAAGTTCATCATGCAAAACCGAATTAAAGAAAAGAAAAAGAAAAGAAATTACTAATGTTTGGGTCTCCAATCTCCTAGGCAAGAAAACCTTGTGTTTGGCAAGAAAGGGAACCCTTGAAAACCGCCAGTGGTTCTCCTTTATAGGTTTAAAACGCTCTCCTCTTTTTCCTCGCAGTTGGCCCAAAAACTGGCCAAAAGACCTAATTTTTCCGCTGCCGCGCGCCGCAGATGGAGCGCGCTAAAGTTCTGCAATACGGTGTTTTGGCGCCGCGCCCGATATTCGCTGTTCGAGCCATGGCGCTGCAACTCGTGGCTTCTGATGTTTAGCGCCGCGCTCGCTTTCTCGTCTTCGCCATGCGCACAGATCTTCGCAGCCTTCTTCAATAATAGCGCCGCGCCCGCTTCGATCACAGGAGGCGCCAAGCAGTCCGATTTCACTGCTTGCCACTTTCTCCGTTTTCACTCTAGTACTCTCTTTTTCCTCTTTTTCGCCTCTTTTCCGCCATTTGGCCACTTTAGCCACTTTGACTCAAAAGAAAGAAAATCTATCCTAATATGACACTTTGTATGTACAAAACGGGACAAAAGACTAACTAGACTGACTCAAAAGGTGTATATAAAATACACCGATCAGGTTATCGTCGACAGGCTGACGAAATCAACCCACTTTCTTCCCGTCAGGACGACTTTTTCGGCTGAGGATTATGCCAGACTTTACATCCGAGAGATCGTCAGACTGCATGGAGTCCCTACTTGATCATATCGCATGCGGAGCCTGGGCCACGGCTAACTTACGGAGGTCCTTCCAGAGGGTTTAGGACGCAGTGAGCCCGAGCATCGCATTTCATCCACGCAGACGGACAGCAGAGCGCACTATCCGCACTCTCGAGGATATCCGCGAGCCCGTGGTTATTGACTTGATGGTAGTTGGGAGGATCATTTGCCTCTAGTTGAGTTCGCGTATAATAATAGCTACCACTCCAAAGATTCGGATGGCGCCTTATGAGGCCTTGTATGGAGGAAGTGCAGACGCCTATAGGTTGGTTCGATGGGCGAGAGTGCGGCTAGTGGGACCAGATTTGGTACAGCAGCGATGGATAAGGTGAAGCTTATCCGAGAGCGGCTATCGACACCGAGTCGATGTAAGTCGTATGCAGATCATCGTCGTCGGATCTTGAGTTCGAGGTTCATGATTGGGTTTTCCTAGGTGTCACCCACGGCGGTGTGATGAGATTCGAGAAGAAGGGGAAACTCAAATTCAGGTACATCGGGCCGCTTGATTGTCCGCAGGTAGGCAAGGTTGCTCACGAGTTGATCTGCCGTCCGATCCGGAGGCGGGCATCCGGTTTTTCACGTATCTATGCTGAGGAGATGTATCGGGGATCCATCTAGGGTACACCCGATTGACGATGTCCAGGTGACAGAGGGGTTATCGTATGAGGAGATTCCCATAGCGATAGTCGATCGTCAGGTTAGGCGTCTGCGGACGAAGGACGTGGCTTCACAAAGTCTTGTGGCGAACGAGCTCGTGGAGGAGATGACGTGGAAGCCGGCGAGGACATGAGGCGAAGTATCTCACCTATTCCCACACCTCCGTAATTCACTTTCCTACTTGTAAATTTCGTTATCGTTTACGCCAAGTGTTGTTACGTCGTGTGTGGCATTTGCAATCGCTTAAGTTATGAAGAATCTTATCGTTAATCGTTTGGGAAGGAACATTCGGGACGAATGTTTCTAAGGAGGGGAGAATGTTATACCCCGTATTTCCAGAGTATGTACGTAAGGGAATACGTACAAAAAGTCTAGCCTTAAAGTTTAGGCAAAACGTTTTTTTTGGGCACAACTCACAAAACGAATAGTTTTCCGGCGAAACGTTTCCACAGCTTTCGTAGGGTAAATTCCGGCTATGCCATTTCTAATTTTTGCGGATTTTTCCGAGAAACGAAACATTTTGGACCAACGGAGGCGACACTTGGCACCTCCAATTTGTGGACTTGAAATCGTCCATTGGACGAATTGAAGACCATTGGCACGTTTTTTGTGCCTTGTGCACAAGTCAAGGAGTTGGTAGGATATTTGTGTATAGTTAATCCTCACCCTACACTTGCCTTGCACTTGTCTTAATCTTGGCCATTGGTTGGCCACTTCTTGACCTATAAATACCCCCTTAGAGATGAAGAGTTCTTCATCCACAAATCTTTCCAAGTCTTGAAAATCCTCTCCTCTCCCTTTGTAGCCTTTTCGTCCAAAACACCTCCCCCTCCCCTTGTGAAGGCCCTTGGCCGAATACCCCTCCCCTCTAGCCTAGTAGTTTGGCCGAGGCCCCCCCTAGCCTAGCCAAAAATCTACCCCCTCCCTTGGTAGAAAAGTTGTCTTCTAGTATTGTTATAATGCCCAAAATACCCTAGCCCCAAATCCCTTAGTACTTAGTAGAAGTTGTGAAGAACTTCTAAGGTTTCTGAGCTCTGAGCGCATACAACTTAGAGCTAAACCTTGCTCAGCGCGACTTTATCTAGGATATTATTGGGCTTCTTGAGGTAACAAATCCTAACCCTCTTTTGAATTAGAGAATACTTACTTTGTAGTATTAGAATAAGTATTAAATACTTAGAAGAATATCACGTAATAGAATTGAACTACCACAAGAAGGGTTTAAAAGAAGAATAATGAAGCATTTACATGGACTGCCACAATGAGACTTATATAGCTCACCGCAGGGAAGTACGCCAACTTTCCATAGAATTGTGAACCCCTGTTTAGAATGACCTTGAGTAGTCTTTGATAGATGTCCTGACTATTATAGGTGACTCTGCGCACATATTCAACTTGGCGGTGGTTTTCATGGAAGGTATGTGATTCTTCCTAAAGCATGATATTTTACAATATATATAGTACGGTGACGCATACGTGTTAATCGAATAATAACTACGCAATGTCTTTGACTTAAGCTCGAATAACACTTACGGCAATGCCTCACGCTTAAGCTCGAATAACACTTACGCAATGCCTCACGCTTAAGCCCAATAATAAAGATGCGAAAGCATTTCATAAGAATCTCAATCATTTTTAATGTAAGAGAACTAATCGGTTTTTAAAATGAAGCTTAAGAGTTATACTAGCTTTATGGGAAGTTAAGTATAACCACTTAAGATTGATAAAAGAAACAAGTTTGCCTATGTGTTTATAACGGACTTATGTTGAATTGTGAAAAGAATAATAAGATGGTTTGATAAGTAGACATGATATGATGCTATGTGTGTTAGTATCTTGTAACGCTTGTATAAGAGAGTATCCTTGTTGTGCTTATGTTGTTTAAAGATGTTGTTATGTTAGTGTACTATCACTCACCTCTTGAGATGATACCGGGGTTAAGCCGCCTCCGACGCGGGTAGACTCAGTGATGCAGGACCATGATTCGAGAATACCTCATGCGGTCCAGGGGCCTACGCGAGCTACGAGAGTTCCGTGTTAGTATGCGGGTTATGCCTCACGCGGTCTATGTGGCCATGCGGACAACGAGTCGGGACGATGCCGAGGAGTAGCTACCCGACGCGGGTTATACCTCATGCGGGCCTACGTGAGTGGCCCATGCGACTCGGAGTCCGTGATTAGGCTTGCAGAGTGATAATACGCGAGTGGCCTGCCAATCATTCGCAACCTAGAAAAGACACATAGCTTTACCTATTGTTGCTCTTGTTTGTGATGTGGCACTATGCGGTTCCTTGATTGCTTCATACATATTTGTAAACCGGTTTTAAAAAGTGTTATGATTTCATTTAAGTACTTTACGCTTTCACATACTTAGTACATTGCATCGATCGACTTCTGGGGCTGCTCATGCTGCAGGTGGCAAAGAGTGCTAGATCCACATTCTTAGGATCTCTACGTTGGTGTCTGAGCTCCATCTTTCCGAGGCTCTACTTTTGGTATGATCTCCCTGTTGTAGATAGTTTTGTATCAGTATGGCGTATGGCCACTGTCTCCACATAGTTGTATATTTCCTTAGGTGCTGTAGTCATATTGTGCATGTCGGATGAATCGCTAAACCATGTTTATATATATGCCGAAGGCGATGTTTTCTCACATAAATCGTGGTCTTATTTTATAAACTGTTTCATGTCTTGCTTTATATTTCCGCCGATTACTCGATGTATGACTACTTGGGTGCCCTGGCGCACTACCACGGGCCCCGAACGGGTCGTGACACCATCTCCTCTCGCTCCGTGCCGGACCGAGGCTCGTGTATCGTGGTCTCAGCAGCACCGCCGCGCTAAACTCGCTGGGAAAGGGCGCGCAAAACTCGCCGTCAAGCACTATCTCGTGTAATGTCCGCTCGCGCCTCGCACTCTCTCAGATCCCACTAGCGCCTCTCTTGCCTTGCCCATCGGGCTCGGGTTGCACTGCGCGAGGCATAATCGTAAAACGAAATGCGCCGGAGGGGTCCAACTTCTAACACGCTCTAAGGCACGATCTCGTAATGAGAAGAATGAAACTAATCCTAAATGTCTGCAGCCTCGATTATAGATGTGGTGCAACACATCGATAATCAAGACTCTACTAGACACGGTCAGTAGACACTTTCCGAGGATTAATCGCTCGATACCACTTTTGTCACGACTCGCCTCGGCTCGTGGATCGTGCCTTACCCGCACCCAAGTAGTCATACATCGAGAAATCGGCGGAATATAAAACATACAGATATGAAACAAGAGATAAGATAATAAAACAGCCAACCAAAACGGTTGCTTTCGCATATATACAGAAATTTTTGAACAAGCTACATCCTTTTACAAACCCCGCCACAACAAAGATTACATGCACTTCTAAGAATGTAACAACACCTATGACGGACAGGGCCCGCCATACCCCAATGTACGTAACCTACAACTCGTGGAAACATACCAAAAGATAAGCCTCCGAGAAACGGAGCTTCCTAATATGCCGAACTGTGATCCCATGAGCGAGGATCAACAATCGTTTACCTTACTGCGGCATGAACGCAGCTTCAAGGAGGTCGATAACAGTACCAAGTATGTGAAACTAAAAATATCAAGATGAAATCATAATAGTCTATATAAAAATGTAAGACATATATGATAACAAAACTACGCTTCATAAAAGCCATGTCAAGTCGTGGACTCACGCCTCAAAGTCATCCTCACGCCCGTGGAACTCCTTCCTCACCGCCTAGCCTAGGTATAAGTTAGGTGATACGTGTAACATGTCTCGCCCATCTCATGGACTCGAGGTGGAATCGTGTGGAATACATGTCTCGGCCCATCTCACGGGACTCGATAGGAATCGTAGGAATACATGTCTCTACCCATCTCATGGGACTCGATAGAAATCGCACATGTCTCGGCCCATCTCATGGGACTCGATAGAAATCGCACATGTCTCGGCCCATCTCATGGGACTCGATAGAAATCGCACATGTCTCGGCCCATCTCATGGGACTCGATAGAAATCGCACATGTCTCGGCCCATCTCATGGGACTCGATAGAAATCGGATGGAATACATTCCCGGTTCATCCCATGAACGCGGTGTCGCATGAAATACATTCGGTCCATCTGGGACGCGTGTCGCGTGTGGCCCTAACATCTAACGCTCCTTTAAGATAGATTAAGATAATACCATGTTTTCCTTTTAAATCAACTAAGGCAATAGTAGGCCCTCCTTTTTAAACCAACACACTTTCCTTCTTAAAGTCAAGTAACAACATTCTTTTCCAAAAGTTCAAGTTTGCCTAATTTCAAATATTCACGTCTCTTATTTTCGAAAGGTTTCATAGTTCATAGTCTTAATCATTTAATAACATTATTCTCTTTTTTTTTAAAACAGTTGAGTAATATACGCCTTATGTGTGAGTAGGTTATTCTTGTTTATAACTATCTTATTAGAGCAACCATGATCTAGGAAATGTAATACAATTTTGTCTTATCTTAGCTTCTATGCAGATGGAGGTTTCTACTGATTTTAATAATACTTTATTAGTCAATACATTTCCCTTTATTAGCGCTGCTGTGGTTTGTTCGATACTTATTCTGATTTCCGAAATCAGTAAAACATTATTCCTTTATAAACCAAGTACTCATTACTCACGAATGAGGTTTCACACTTTAACAGACTTTAAAATCAATTTAATTAAGTCAACCGTTCCTTTTATCTCTCTTAAGTCGTTATACCTAACTTCCCATAAAGCTAGTATAACTTAAGCTTTCAAAACCAAGTATTACTCTTCTTTCAAAAACGGTTCTTAATTCTTTTGAAATACTTCAAGATTCTTATTATTTAGGCTTAAGTCAAAAGACATTGCCGTAAAACTACGTTCAGTTAACACACGTACGTCTACCGTACTATATATATATATATACTTTTAAAATATCATGCTCAAGAGTATAGGAAGAATCACATACCTCGCGACGATTATCGACTATTAGCAAATAGCTTCAAAGTACTGTAATCCTGCTAGCCTTTTCCACCTTTCGAATAGAATACGCTACTCGCAGTACTTCAACCTATAACGGTCATACAAGTCTATTAGCGTCTAGACTACTCTGTAGAATACTTCTAGATACAGATTCCTTGTTCTACGGAAAATTGGGCAGCACTTCCCTACCCGCCAAACTACACAAGTCTACTGTAAATACAGTCCTATGTAAGTACAGTTCAGTCTTATTCTTTAATATCCTTCTGATGCGATTTCAGTTTAATTCTTTTCTGTAATATCCTTCTATTACAGTTCAATTTTCTTCTGTAATATCCTTCTATGTATCTAATATTCATTTCTATACTACAGTATGTAATTTCCAATTACACTAGAAGGATAGGATTATTTACCTCGATAAGCCCAAAATTATCCAAGTTAATGTCGATCCTGAGCAACGTTTAGCTCCTACTCTGGGCGCTCCAACCCGCTCCAAACAACCCTTAGAAGTTCTACGCAACTTCTTCTTAATACTTCAACCCGCTATGAAGATTTCCTTAGGGTTTCGTTTTTGTGACTTAAGGGAATATAGTAGTATTTCCGGGCTCTACGTATAGAGGTAACTTTGGAAAGTACTACAAGGTATTTGGGCTAAAGTATTTGGGAATAGTAACAATACTTGGAGAATACTTTTCTACCAAGGGGGGGTGTATTTTACGAGAACAACTAGGCAAGGGGGGGTATACTCTCGGCCAAGGGCCTTCTCAAGGGGGAGGGGTGGCTTTGGACGAAAACTTTAAGAGGGAGGGAGAGGGATTTCAAGACTTGGAAATTGCTCAAGTGTGGATGAAATAAGTCTTCAACTAAGGGGGTATTTATAGGCCAATCAATGGCCAAGATTAAGACAAGTGGTGGGCAAGTGTAGGGTCAAGATTTGGGCAAGTGTACCTTATCCATCTACCACCAAAAATATCCTACCAACTCCTTGACTAAAGAAAAGGCACAAAAAACGTGCCAAGAGCCTCAATTTGCCGTCACTCGGGGTGACAAGTGTCACCCTCTCGTTGGTCCAAAATATTTCGTCTCTCGGAAAAATCCGCAAAAATAATAAATGACATAGCCGTAATTTTCCCTTCGCAAAGTCCGGAAAACGTTTCGTCGGAAAACGATTCTTTTCGCTAGTTGTGCACAAAATTTCGTCCCTTAGTCTACTTCAAGGCTTAAACTTGACGCACGCCTCACGCATACTCGAAATACGGTATAACACCGAGTCCTAGTAACCCTCTGCGCATCGCTAGCGCCTCGCCGCCGCTTTGTCACGACCCGCCTCGTCCGCGACCGGTGCCTTACCCACCCTAGTGATACAACATCGTAGAAAATCAGCGGAAATAAAATCAAAGACATGAAATAATAGATTAACATAAGAACAAGCTAACCAAAACGGTTACCTTTCTGTATATAAACTAAAAACTTGAACAGTTAAATCCTTTTTACTACAGACCTCTAAGAATGAAATCAACTATGACGGGACAGGGCCCCGCCATACCCCCTGAATGTACAAAAGTATATGACCTCAGGGAACCGTACCAAAAGACAAAGCCTCCGAGAAATGGAGCTTTCCAGAATC
Organism: Przewalskia tangutica; assembly: GCA_029844215.1. NCBI lineage: Eukaryota > Viridiplantae > Streptophyta > Magnoliopsida > Solanales > Solanaceae > Przewalskia > Przewalskia tangutica. The sequence goes on along the minus strand of JAQGDG010000037.1, from coordinate 2,494,187 downwards.
GAATAGTGATCCTAAGAGCGCGGATCGCCAGTTACGCACTCAACTCGGCGCATGAACGCAGCCTCCCGAGGTCAAGATAACAGGTACCAAGTATGTGAAACTGAAAATACTATAATGAAATCATAATAGTTTATATAAAACAGGAGACATGTATGCTAACCAAAATACGGTACACAAAGCCTGATTAACAACAAGAGTAATGAGAATCAACATCGTCTTTTAAAAGACCATTTCACAATTTATGAACAACCATGTCAAGTCAGGGACGCATGCTCTCCAAGTCATTACCCAAATATAACCACGGGTCTCATGCCCAACAATGTCAACCGTGCCCGTGGAATTCCTTCCTCACTGCCGACAGTCTATGATATAACAACACCAAGGAGTACATGTGAACACCAGGTCCCACCTGTGTCATAAGAACCGTACGGGGCAAGTACGGCGCCGACTACCGATACCTCTGCGTCGCTCCACTGACCGGGCAAGTACGAAGCCAACTACGGATACCTACCGTACTAACAATCAGTATATTGTACCACGGCGACCGGCAAGTACGAAGGCGTCTACCAGATACCTCTGCGTCGTATGTTGTGGGGGCAAATCGGCCAACTACCATATACCTCCTGCATCACGAGACTTCGCCCTAACACTGACCGGGGCAAGTACGAAGGCTAACTACCAGATACCTCCTGCATCACGACAATGACCGGGGCAAGTACGAAAACCAACTACCGGATACCAGCCTGCATCAGTAAACCTCATGGAGAGCTAGTCCATGGAACAACACTATCAATAGGGAACGAACACTCATCATGGCCGCATACCCGTGGACCATCCATCGAGAGACACGGTAACATAAGGATACCACACTTGCACAACAAGGCTATCACAGCAATCATAAGCAAGTCCAACGTACTCATAGACTTTCATTTTATTATAACAAAACCGGGTTTTAACCCCAAGGTACTACGTACTTTAATTCTTTCAAAAAGATTCATTTCTTTTACGAAGGTCACACGATACCCGTAGTATCAAAAATAGAGTAACTATCATTTTTAAGTAAACCAAAACAATTTCCATACCTTCTTTTTAAACCAATTTAAGACAAAACCATGCCTTTCTTTTAAACCAAAAACACTTCAATTCCTCAAGTCTCTTTTCTTTTAGAAATCAAGTTCCTTACTTTGGAATTTAAGAAAAATCAATACTTGTTATTAATGACCTTATTAAAGCAACAGTGATCTAGGAAATGTAATACAATTTTGTCTTATCTTAGCTTCTATGCAGATGGAGGCTTCTACTTGTTTTAATAATATTAATTATTTGTCAATATATTTTCCTTTATTAACGTTGCAGTGGTTTGTTCGATACTTGTTCTCATTTCCGAAATCAATATAACATTATTATTCAAAACCAAGTACTCATTACTCACGAATGAGGTTCCACAACTTTCCACACAATTCAAGTTCTTCACATATCAAGTCAAGTCAAATATAAGTCAAGTCTCTTATCTTTTTAAAAATCAATAAACCATTCTTTTACCTACATAAAGTTGTTATAATTAACTTCCCATAAAGCCATTATAACACTTTATGTTTTAAATAAACCAAACTCATTTTACACACGTACGTCTACCGTACTATATATATTTCACAAATATCATGCTAGAAAAGATAGGAAGAGGTTCACATACCTCGCGACGATTATCGACAATTAGCAAAACACTCCAAAGTACTATAACCTTGCTAGCCCTTTTCCACCCTTCAAGTAGAATACGCTACTCGTAGTACTTCCACCTATAATGTCCATGAAACGTCCATTAACCTCTAGATCTCTTCGTAGGATATTTCTAAGAACAAAGTTCCATATCCTACGGAAAATTCGGCAGCACCTCCCCCGTTTCTACTCAATTTTCCACCTTTTCCAAGGCCCGATAACCGTAATTAACATACTATAATTAAGGTGCAATAATACCGAAATCTAAAGAAGGGGATAACACGCCCAAACGGAACGCGATTAACAATCTCTCCTTCATAACAATAATAACTAAAGAATGGGATAACACGCCCAAACGAAACGCGATTAACAATCTCTCCTTCATAACAATAATAACTAAAGAAGGGGATAACACGCCCAAACGGAACGCGATTAACAATCTCTCCTTCATAACAATAATATAAATACAGTCCAAAGTAAATACGGTCCAAAGTAAATACGGTTCAAAGTAGATACGGTCCTTAAGTTGGGGTCCTTGGCCAACTTTTACAATTTTACTTATCCAATTACTTCATTAGTCCTTCAACTTATATTCCAATCTTTATATAAGTTATAGCTTCTTTGTTTTTAACTTCTTAGTAAGTAATGGATACATTTTTACCATTTTAATGGCTAATATGTCAATTCTCCTTTTAACATCTTAACAAGATCCAAATCTTTCTTTATGTCTCATACTTCATAATGTACTTCCAGTATATATATAATATCCATATATACATAATAATCAACTTCACAAAGAGGTTAAGGTTCATTACCTCAAAATAGCCCAAAAAACGTGACTGTCCAAATTTTTAGTCACTGCTTCGTCAGCTGAACTTGTAACGTCGACAACTCTCTACTCCAGTGTCCTATCGACAAGAGGTTTGTTGCGTTGGAAACTAGACTCGACGAAATTCATTTTAGGCTTTTGAAACACCCAAAAACTCCTAATATGCTAGGAGATATTCCCTTCCAAATCTGACTAAAAATCTGTCCAAAACAGTCCGAAAATCTGCCCACTCTCGGCCAAGGGGGTTTGAGGCGAGGGATGTGAAATCTTGTCTAACTCTTGGTTAATAATCTTCCTAATACATTAAGGAAGAACACTTATAAGTTTAAGAATTTTTGGACAACATTTGGCTAAGGAGGGGGTTGGACGAGAACTAGCTAGAAGGGAGAGGGAAATATTTTCAAGTCTTGAAATATTCTGAGTGTGGAAGATTTTTCATCAACTAAAGGGGTTTATATAGTACAACCAAGGGTTAGGATTGAAACATGTGTAAGGTAGAGATTTAGGATGTAGGTTTCTTTGAACACTTGTCCCACAAATGCCATGCAAGACCATGCAAGACTTTGACCATTTGACTTGCCCACTAATGGCACCAAAATCGTCCAACATGGCTCTTGGGTGACACGTGTCGCCCTCCAATTGGTCCAAAATATTAATCTCTCGGAAAAAATCCATAAAAATATTGAAAACGTAAAAATTTCCTTCACAAGGTTCGGAATATTTTCCGTCGGAAAACAACTCTTTCATTCTTACCCTAATTAGGGTTTATAATTCGTACGTACGTCCTTACATACATATTCCGGAACTACGGGGTGTAACATTCTCCCCCCCTTAGAAACATTCGTCCCGAATGTTCCTTCAAGATTCAATTAACTCAGATAACGGCATAGTCCCCCATAACTTGAACCATTTGCAAAATGCCACATATGGCCACAATAGAACACTTCTATCTTCTTAACGCATCTTCGCCTCTTTTCTTACTCATCATACCCTCCTCGTATACTCGAACTCTTTCTAGTATACGTACCATACTTCAGTCACCGCTTCAGTTTCCAAAACTTTGGAGTTACCACCTCCCAACTTAGTCATTTTACTAGCCTTTCATTCCTCTAAGGTCATTCCCGGCCTTCACGATCTGATTCTGGTCGAACACATCCGCGAACTCGTACGATGGTTACCTAAACTTGGGCTTAACACCCTTGTGACCCTATCATCTGGCGGAACCACCCCAAACTGACCCCACCTTATTTCGGGCTGCGGGTTGACCCGCGATCTTGCCTCAACCCGACCCATTATCGCTCTAAATTCTTGTTCCCGTCCGGGACAATCTTACTATTCTCGTCATGAAAATTACCACTTTTCTCTTGCTCAACCTATGGAATTATCCCACAATACTTCTCACGCATACCAAGCACTTCGACAAAGACTAACTGTAAAATCTTTTACTCAAGACGGCCTTACATCTAAGGTCTCAACTGTTATAATATTCTAAGGCTCACAATTTCCCTGCCCCTAAACTTACCTTTTCAACTAACCATGTTTTCTAAATCACAATTTTACACAGTGCTATCCAAACATAACACTTTAACATAAAATCATCATATCACGCATACAAATCTCTAGAGGGTTAAGGATATACCTTTGACTACTGCTTCCCTCTAATCATAGTCCCACTCGCAGGCATAGCAAAGAGGCGATGAACCACCCATCGATCCCGGCGTCGAAGTCTCCACATTCGCGCTACCTCTGGTTGGACAATTTCTCGCAAAATGGCCCTGCTGGCCGCATGTATAACAACCTCCCGAACCAGTACGACACTCCCCCTTATGGATTTTACCACAACGGCCACACTGAGGTAAGGGTGGCCTCATCCGCTAGTACCCCACTCTCCCGAAACTCAAACCTTGGAGCCCCGACCGCTCCGAATACCCTGACGCCATGAAGATCGCGGAGAACTACTCAATCGCGGAGGGGAATAACTAGCTCGCCGCGAGGTTGCTCGCCTCGAAAGTCACCAAAGGACCTCGTTGTCTCGCCTCTTCTCGCTGATCTTGGTTATTCCGCCGCCTCACGCTCCATCCCCTCGTGCAGTATGCAGATACGGCAATGTCCATGCCCGACTGAAGAGCTACACCCGTGCAACCCTCTGCTAAGTAGTCATCGAGTCCTGTGACATATCGGTGCACTTTATCCTCCATGTTAGCCACTAAAGCGGGGACGTACCGAGCCAATGAGACAAACTCTACATTGTACTCCCGGACCGTCCGCCCGTTCTGCCTCAACACCAAAAATCTATCGGCCCGAGCCCTCCTCATATGTGGTGGCAAAAAATGGGCAAGAAATGCCCCGGAGAACTCGTCCCAAACTGCTGGAGGCGCATGCTCCGCCCGGGACAGCTCCGATGAATCAAACCAGTCGACTGAAGTATCACATAGCCGATGTGAACCTAAGACCACCGACTCGGTCTCCGAAGCCTTGATCACTCTCATGATCCGCTGCAACTGTCGGATGAACTCCTGCGGATCATCCTTAGGCCTCGACCCATAGAACTCTGGTGGGCTGCAACTCAGGAAGTCCCGTAGTCTCAAACTATCCGATCTGGGGTGAACTACGGGTGCTACTGGAACTGTTATCTCCAGCCTATACTCGTGCCTAGCTACGATCCTGGCTAATAACCGGGCCATCTCCTTGTAGCCCATATCCTCTGCTCCAGCCGTAATCGAGGCTCGGTATCGCGGTCTCGTGGCGCTGCCGCCCGAACTCGCTGGGGTGGCGGCGCCGTGGAACTCGCCGTCTCAAACATCTCTCGGTAAAGATCGGGCCTGTGCCTCAGAATCTCGGCGTCCTACTAGAAGCTCCCTCCGCTGCCTTGCCCTTCTGGGCTCTGGTTGTCTTGCGTGGAGGCATAACTGGTACATAAGAAGTACGTCAGAGGGGTCCAACTTATAACACAACTCTAAGGCACGATCTCAGAGTGAGAAGAATGGAAACCAATCCTAAATGTCCTGCAGCCTCCCGACATGGATGTGGTGCACAACACACCGATAATCAAGACTCTACTAGACACGGCCTAGACACTTTCGAGGACTAATCGCTCTGATACCACTTTTTGTCATGACCGTTCTGGTCGCGCATCGTGCCTTACCCTGCACCCTAGTGATAAATAATAGATTAACATAAGAACAGGCTAACCAAAACGGTTACCTTTCTGTATATATAAACTAAAACCTTGAACAGTTAAATCCTTTTTACAAACCTTGCCCACAACAGTACTACATACCTCTAAGAATGAAATCAACTATGACGGGACAGGGCCCCGCCATACCCCCTGAATGTACAAAAGTATTTGACCTCAGGGAACCGTACCAAAAGACAAAGCCTCCGGAGAAATTGAGCTTTCCAGAATCAACAGTGATCCTAAAAGCGCGGATCGCAAGTTACGCACTCAACTCGCGGCATGAACGCACTTCGGCGAGGTCAGTACAAAAGGTACCAAGTATGTGAAACTGAAAATACTGTAATGAAATCATAATAGTTTATATAAAACAGGAGACATGTATGCTAACCAAAATACGGTACACAAAGCCTGATTAACAACAAGAGTAATGAGAATCAACATCGTCTTTTAAAAGACCATTTCACAATTTATGAACAACCATGTCAAGTCAGGGACGCATGCCCTCCAAGTCATTACCCAAATATAACCACGAGTCTCATGCCCAACAATGCCAACTGCGTTCGTGGAATTCTTCCTCACCGCCGATACCATGATATAACAACACCAAGGAGTACGTGTGAACACCAGGTCCCACCTGTGTCATAAGAACCGTACGGGGCAAGTACAAAGGCCGACAACCAGATACCTCCTACGTCACTCCGCTGACCGGGGCAAGTACGAAAGCCAACTACCAGATACCTACCGTACCAACAATCAGATATTGTACCACGGTCGACCGGGTAAGCACGGCGTCGTCTACCGATACCTCACGCGTATGTTGTCGACGGGGCAAGTACGAAGCCAACTACCATATACCTCCTGCATCACGAGACTTCACCCTAACACTGACCGGGGCAAGTACGAAGGCTAACTACCAGATACCACCTGCATCACGACAATGACCGGGGCAAGTACGAAAACCAACTACCGGATACCAGCCTGCATCAGTAAACCTCATGGAGAGCTAGTCCATGGAACAACACTATCAACAGGGAACGAACACTCATCATGGCCGCATACCCGTGGACCATCCATCGAGAGACACAGTAACATAAGGATACCACACTTGCACAAAAAGGCTATCACAGCAATCATAAGCAAGTCCAACGTACTCATAGACTTTCATTTTATTATAACAAAATCGGGTTTTAGCCCCAAGGTACTACGTACTTTAATTCTTTCAAAAAGATCCATTTCTTTTACGAAGGTCACACGATACCCGTAGTATCAAAAATAGAGTAACTATCATTTTTAAGTAAACCAAAACAATTTCCATACCTTCTTTTTAAACCAATTTAAGACAAAACCATGCCTTTCTTTTAAACCAAAAACACTTCAATTCTTCAAGTCTCTTTTCTTTTAGAAATCAAGTTCCTTACTTTGGAATTTAAGAAAAATCAATACTTGTTATTAATGACCTTATTAAAGCAACCGTGATCTAGGAAATGTAATACAATTTTGTCTTATCTTAGCTTCTATGCAGATGGAGGCTTCTACTTGTTTTAATAATATTAATTATTTGTCAATATATTTTCCTTTATTAACGTTGCAGTGGTTTGTTCGATACTTGTTCTCATTTCCGAAATCAATATAACATTATTATTCAAAACCAAGTACTCATTACTCACGAATGAGGTTCCACAACTTTCCACACAATTCAAGTTCTTCACATATCAAGTCAAGTCAAATATAAGTCAAGTCTCTTATCTTTTTAAAAATCAATAAACCATTTTTTTACCTACATAAAGTTGTTATAATTAACTTCTCATAAAGCCATTATAACATTTTATGTTTTAAATAAACCAAACTCATTTTACACACGTACGTCTACCGTACTATATATATTTCACAAATATCATGCTAGAAAAGATAGGAAGAGGTTCACATACCTCGCGACGATTATCGACAATTAGCAAAACACTCCAAAGTACTATAACCTTGCTAGCCCTTTTCCACCCTTCAAGTAGAATACGCTACTCGTAGTACTTCCACCTATAATGTCCATGAAACGTCCATTAACCTCTAGATCTCTTCGTAGGATATTTCTAAGAACAAAGTTCCATATCCTACGGAAAATTCGGCAGCACCTCCCCCGTTTCTACTCAATTTTCCACCTTTTCCAAGACCCGATAACCGTAATTAACATACTATAATTAAGGTGCAATAATACCGAAATCTAAAGAAGGGGATAACACGCCCAAACGGAACGCGATTAACAATCTCTCCTTCATAACAATAATAACTAAAGAATGGGATAACACGCCCAAACGAAACGCGATTAACAATCTCTCCTTCATAACAATAATAACTAAAGAAGGGGATAACACGCCCAAACGGAACGCGATTAACAATCTCTCCTTCATAACAATAATATAAATACAGTCCAATGTAAATACGGTCCAAAGTAAATACGGTTCAAAGTAGATACGGTCCTTAAGTTGGGGTCCTTGGCCAACTTTTACAATTTTACTTATCCAATTACTTCATTAGTCCTTCAACTTATATTCCAATCTTTATATAAGTTATAGCTTCTTTGTTTTTAACTTCTTAGTAAGTAATGAATACATTTTTACCATTTTAATGGCTAATATGCCAATTCTCCTTTTAACATCTTAACAAGATCCAAATCTTTCTTTATGTCTCATACTTCATAATGTACTTCCAGTATATATATAATATCCATATATACATAATAATCAACTTCACAAAGAGGTTAAGGTTCATTACCTCAAAATAGCCCAAAAAACGTGACTGTCCAGATTTTTAGCCACTGCTTCGTCAGCTGAACTTGTAACGTTGATAAATCTCTACTCCAGTGTCCTATCGACGAGCGGTTTATTGCGTTGGAAACTAGACTCGACGAACTTCATTTTAGGCTTTTGAAACACCCAAAAACTCCTAATATGCTAGGAGATATTCCCTTCCAAATCTGACTAAAAATCTATTCAAAACAGTCCCGAAAATCTGCCCACTCTCGGCCAAGGGGGTTGAGGCTAGGGATGTGAAATCTTGTCTAACTCTTGGTTAATAATCTTCCTAATACATTAAGGAAGAACACTTATAAGTTTAAGAATTTTTAGACAACATTTGGCTAAGGGGAGGGGGGTTGGACGAGAACTAGCTAGAAGGGAGAGGGAAATATTTTCAAGTCTTGAAATATTCTAAGTGTGGAAGATTTTTCATCAACTAAAGGGGTTTATATAGTACAACCAAGGGTTAGGATTGAAACATGTGTAAGGTAGAGATTTAGGATGTAGGTTTCTTTGAACACTTGTCCCACAAATGTCATGCAAGACCATGCAAGACTTTGACCATTTGACTTGCCCACTAATGGCACCAAAATCGTCCAACATGGCTCTTGGGTGACACGTGTCACCCTCCAATTGGTCCAAAATATTAATCTCTCGGAAAAATTCCATACAAATATTGAAAACGTAAAAATTTCCTTCACAAGGTTCGGAATATTTTCCGTCGGAAAAAAACTCTTTCACTCTTACCCTAATTAGGGTTTATACATTCGTACGTACATCCTTACATACATATTCTAACTACGGTGTAATACGCCGCCCTTCGCCCCGGCGCGCCGTGGAGGCATAACTGATACATAAGAATAGGTCAGAGAGGATTCAACCTAATAAGACAGCTCTATTGCACGATCTTAGAGAGAGAAGAATGGAAACCAATCCTAAATGTCCTGCAGCCTCCTGACTATAGATGTGGTGCACAACACACCGATAATCAAGACTCTACTAGACACGGTCTGTAGACACTTTCCGAGGACTAATCGCCTCGATACCACTTTTGTCACGACCGACCCGAGCGTGGATCGTGCCCTACCCGGGCACCCTGCCTGTATACATCAGAGAATAGCAGCGAAACATACACAACACATATCAAAACTTAAAAAATAAACATCAACAGGCTAGCCGATAAGGCCACCTTCCGTAAAATGTACATAAACCGAAATACATCAGTACAATTCTGTTCTTTAAAAACCCAAACCATAAAATGTGACTACGCACTTAAGAATAATAAGCGTATGACAGGCCTCGCCATACCCCGAATGTACATAAATCTACAACATCGTGGGAAAATCGCATCAAAAGACAAGCCTCCGAGAAATGGAGCTTCGACACTGATCGGTGATCCTAAGAATGAGGATCCACCACTGCTACCCATACCGCGTGAACGGCCCGAAAAGGGGTCGACAATGAATGTACCAAGTATGTAAAATCGAAAATCGTAATTACATCATAAGTCAAAATAAAGTCGAGACATGTATGATAATCAAATTACGTAACACCGTGCCTTACTAACAATGAGAGTAACAAGTATAAACTTTCGCATAAAAATAGAGGCTCATGATCAAAGTAGGTCATCCGCCGTAGTATCATTACAATCATACTCCCGGGACTATTTCACCCGTGATGCCGTATGGACCCGCATGAGGTAACTTCTCGCATAGATCAGATCCGCCCGCATAGGTCGTGTGGACCCGCATGAGGTATTCCTCGCATAGGACTGGTCCGCCCCGCATGGGACTATTTCACCCGCATGAGCCCTATGGACTCGCATGAGGTATTCCTCGCATCATGGGTAGCAAATCCACGAAATATGCAAATGCCACAAACCCGGGGAATGACCCCGTAATGAATAATATATCACTAGCACAAACCGGCTAACATACATAACATAAGCACTACCGGCTTATCATACATAACATAAGCAAGTTAAGAATTCCCCTAACTTCTTATTAGTCTTGTTCATATACACTCTCATTTTAGTTTACCTACGGCACTAACATGTCGTTATAAAATCCGGGAATTTAACCCAAAGTACTACGTACTTCTACTCTTTTAAAAATGACTCTTTTTCATATAAAACTTCCAAGATACTAATAACAGTAATATCAAGTCATAACTACTTTTCAAGACAAGTCACCATACCTTTTAGAAATATACTTAGGCTTCTAAATCAAGTGACTTCTTTTCTTTTAAAACCTTAAGCAATTGATGCCTTCAAACCAATTTGTCTTACCTTATTTTAAGTCATTTCCCATTACTTATATTACTTAGAGTAAACCTCTCTTTTTAACTTTCCATAAAGCTATTATAACCAACTTCCCATAAAGTCGTTATATTAACCTTATGCTTTAGTCAAATGCATTTTTCCATATCCAAGGGACTTATACTTTCAAACATGACAAGTGTCACATACTTTAAAAAAAATACATGAAGTCCCTTAACTTTGAGAATTAAGATATCCTTAATCTTTTTCACAAGTGAGTTAATCCCCTAACTCAACCAACTTGGACATTCTTAAAACAAGTAAAGGATATCAAAATCTTGTACGTCTACCGTACTACATAGGTACAACTACTCATGCTCAAGAGATAGGAAAGTTCCACATACCTCTTCGGGTCAATCCACTTGCCAAGTCCAATATACCGCACGTAGTATGTCAACCTATAATGACCATAATACGTCTATTAACTTCTTACTTCAAACGTAGAATATTTTAAGTGCAAAGTCACTAAATTCTACGGAAAATCGGACAGCACTTTACCACCTTTTTCAAGGCCCGAATACAATAGCCAAACACGCCACATTTAAGGCTCAACAATGTAGTTAACAATAGGGGATTACACGTCTATAAGACGTGTAAAATTCCGCCCCACAATTGATATCAAACTAGTACAAACTACAAGGCCAATTCGGCAACTTGAGGTACAACAACACAAATTTTTATCCAATTTCCTTTTCAATCCAAGTTGTTTAGTATAACATGATATCAAGCCGCAACCGATTACAACTACTACAATCCTCAAGTAGGTAAACATGCGACGATTCTAATTAATGACCAAATTGTATTTCAATTTCAAATGGCACATATGTCATTTCGGATTTAGGCTACTACAATCCATATCACTTATAAATCTTCAATACATATACTTCATGCTAGTAAAAAAATGTAAGGCTAACAACAATATGTAATCTTGTAACACTTTAAGAGAACAAGATTGTTACCTCAACGAGCCTTATCCAACTTCAAGATCTGAAGTCGCCTCTAGCAACTTAGAGCCTCTCCGACACTTCAATCCGCCACTGAAGCCCTTAGAAGATTACAAACAACTTTCCTTTAATCTTCCATTCCAAACCTATGAAAGCAACTAGGTTTTCACCTTGCGACTAATACGAAAACTATACTTTTCCGGGATTTTTCTATTGAGATACCCTTACAATACACTTAGGAACCTTGGTTTAAAGTGGGGAGATTATCGACAACAAACAAATTTTTCTTGTTGAGCTATGTGAACCCGAGAGCATCCCTCAAGTTCATCCAATTTTATTGAAATTTTTTCTAAGTGTGGAAGCTTGTCTCACTACTAGTATACATATATAGCACAATGGAGGGCCAAGATTAATGCATATGTGTGGCTTAGATACAATTCACTAGGATCAAGCCCAAGTGGCCCTTTGACAAGTCAACAATATCAAGCTACAAGACTTAGCAAGACTTGGTCATCCTATTAATAGTCAAATGACCCTTTTACCCATGTTATTTTTGTCCAAGACCAACTTAAGGGGGGTGACACGTGTCGCCCTCCCATTCGTCACAATATTTCGTTTTCCGACAATTTCATAATTCCGATAAATTTTTACTAGTCTCAAATCTTAACATTTGGATTCTTACGTACGCTCTTAAAAACATGTCCTGTAATAACGGGGTGTAACATTTATCTTGGCTAATCACTTGGTTAGAGACCTTAATCTTGTATGTATGAACAAAGCTTGGAAGTTTGAGAATTTTTGGTCTTCAAAATTGCCAAAGTCGAGCAACATATGTAGAGGGATATATTTTGTGTGAAATGTTTCTAAGTGTAATGACAAGTCTTGCACCCTCTATGTATATATAATGTATCCCAATGGATGGATTCATGACAAGTGTATGGACAAGTGGAGTGGGACCCACTTGTCATCAAAATATCTAGTCCAAGCTAATGACAAGTGGGGGGGGGTGACACATGTCACCCTCCTATTGGTCACAATTATTTCTTCCCCAAAAATTTCTATATTTGTCCAAAATATCTCAAAATATTGTGGGCCCCACAAAATCGTAAAATTTTCCGGTGGGCCCCACATGACCAAATTCGAAACTTAAAAACCCAAAACTCCAATATATTATAATAATTCCATATACCAAATTTGAGAATCAAATTCCAAATAATAAACTTTTTTCCTTCACAAGGTTCCGAAATTTCTCATTAGGAAAAAGTGATTTTCCTTTCATTCCAAAATTCAAATCTTATTTTCTCACGTACGTTCTCATCTCATTCTCTAGGATAATACGGGATGTAACACATTTGAGGCAGTTTATGGTACTCGAAGCCTTCGTAAACTCATTGTCGATTTCTATCGTAGTGGAGGTTGCTGTGAGGAGATCCTTGTGCGAGTGAAGATTGCTTCCAATGATCGGGAAATCAAAAAGCAAAAATGACTCTATTTCCAACACTCCGGATAAGAGGCCTCGACCTTCATTCCCATCCTGCAGCCAAAGTGATAGCGGTTGTAGCATCCACCGGTAATGTGAAAGTATGTGTGTTATATAGGCTATTATTGATTGTTAAGTCTAGTCGATCCAACTAAAGATTTTGATTCCCGTGGGGACAACTATGATCATGGTAGCTGCGGTGAAGTAGAAACGGGTATCAACCTCTAAGCCCACAGTAAACATATGATGAGCCCAAACAAGAAATCCAAGAACACCTATATTGTTCATGGCAAAACTGTCCAGCTAGGGAATCAAATAATGGACACTGACTACGATTTGGATTGTCTCCCCGGCTCAATGGAAAGACAACCCCGTTCTACACTTCATCAAAACGAAAATCATGCCTTGTTTATTCCTTCAAGTACCATTTGCCTTTTCCTCAGCCGACCAGCAAAACAAAAAATTCGGCATAATCATCAAAACTGACTGCAGCTTCACTGACTGAATGAACTGGTGCCTATACCTTTCGCGCTAGTGCGCTCATCCGCTGCTTGTTGCGCAATGGCTTTCGCACTAGTGAGTCGTTGCTTGTTGCGCAACGGCTTTCGCGCAAGTGCGCTCATCCGGATGGAACCAATCAGAAGTGCGAATCACGCAAGCGAAGCCGAGAAATGGACCGGACCGCAGCGCAATGACTAGGACTCGTGTCAGAGGAGTTTTGAGCGTGAGCTAACTGTCACACCCCGAACCTCGGGCCCGTGACTGGTGCCCTACATGGGCACCCTTCTACCTTAACAACTAAGTACATTGCGGAAATTAGTAACAGCTCATTTTTTTTCTTTAAAATAAACGTACGTGCAAGGGCAAAGCCGACAAGGCTGCCATATATACATAAACAACAGACACAACACTGTACAAGAGTCCAATCCCACATATGAATACAGACCTCTAAGAGTTAAACTGAACTATGACGGGACAAGGCCCCGTATCCAAATGCATAAAGCCTGCATCAAGGATATGTACCAAAAGATAAACTCCCGAGCAGAGGAGCTATCCAAAACCCCGAGCAGGATCCTACGCCGCGATCACCGAACAGCGTACCTAAACTGCGGATGACGCGGCTCAAGCGAGGTCAAGACGAAGAATGCATCAAGTATGTGAATGTAGCATCGTAATAAAATCATAACGATCTAAACAAAGCAGAGACATGTATGATAGCCAACCTACGACATAATACATAGCGATCCACATCAAGTCGTGGACGCAGCCCTCATAGTCATTACCCAAATATAACCGTGGGTCTCACGCCCATAACATCAATCATGCCCGTGGAATCTTTCCTCACCGCCATCCATGATATAGTACAACACCAATAGGCATACATGAGCACCAAGTCCCACCTGGTATAGCATCTTGGGGTTTACCCTCACTTATACTCTTACCGGAGAAGGTGGTAAAGCGGGTGGTATAGCATCTCAGGGGTGCACTTCACATATACTCTACCGGAGAAGGTGGTAAAACAGTGGTATAACATCTTGGGGTGCACTTCACATATACTCTACCCCGAGAAGGTGAAACAGTGGTATAGCATCTCGGGGTTTACCCTCACATATACTCTACTCCGAGAAGGTGGTAAACAGGTGGTATAGCATCTTGGGGGTGTACCTCACATATACTCTACCCGGAGAAGGTGGTAAACAGTGGTATAAGATTCTTGGGGTGTACCGCCACATATACTCTACCTCGAGAAGGTGGTAAACAGGTGGTATAGCATCTTGGGGTTTACCTCACATATATCAGTAACGACCTGCTCGGGGCCCGCATCGGTGCCTTACCTGGGCACCCTGGTGATACATACATCGAGAAAATCAGCGGAACATAAAACATGAGTCATTTAACAAGGGATATAATAAATAAACAAAGCAACCAAAAACAGTTGCCTTCAAGATATACATAAACTCAACGCTTAATCCTTTTACAACCCCGCCCACAACAAGCATTACTGCACTTAAGATATACACGACTATGACGACAGTGGTCCGCCATACCCTCGAATGTACAAGAACCTACAACTCGTGGAACACCTACAAAAGATAAGCCTCGAGAAACGGAGCTTCAAATGCGCTGAATCGTGATCTCATGAGCGAGGATCCACGATCGATGTATTTCTACTCGCGGCGTAACGCAGCTTCGGCCAAGGAGGTCGCATAACAGTACCAAGTATGTGAAATCACATAATATCAGAATGAAATCATACTAGTCTATATAAAGCAGAGACATGTATGATAACCAAACTACGCTTCACAACATAAAACAATCATCACCTAATATAACTATGGGTCTCACGCCACAACATCAATCGTGTTCGTGACATGGTCGCATGCCCGGAATCGCAGACGGTGTAGACATGTCCATGATGCAACAATAATACCAATGTCCCGGCCACATGCCGGAATTCTGATCGGTGTAGACATGTCCACGTGACCTCAACAACAAGACAATCCAAATGGAAGATACCCGCAGCGCTACGATCGTGTCGTAAGATGTCCAAAGGGAAACAATAAGACAACATTCCAAATGGACGATACCCGTGCGCTACGATCGTGTCGGTATGTCCAAAGGGAAACAATAGACAAAGATTCCAAATGGACGATACCCGCGGCGCTACGATCGTGTCAAGATGTCCAAAAGGAAATCACGGCGATAATCAAATGGAAACATACCCGCAGCGCTACGCATCGTGTCCAAGATATCCAAAGCGATTAACCACAAGACCTTAACTAAAATGGAAGCATACCCGTGCGCCACGATCGTGTCGGTATGTCCAAAGCGATTAACAACAATAATACTATCAACAGAACGCATGCGTGGAATTTCTCCGCACGCCGCAACGCCCAAGTAAGTTCTCAACTACCAACCGACCTCTATCGAGACGGTAACACGAAACACAACGTTTGTACAATAAAGACTATCATCACAAGATAGGCAAGTTTCACAACAACAAGCATAGGCAAGTTTCACACAACTCAAAGTACTTTCATTTTATGCCAAAGTCCGGTTTTTAACCCCAAAGTACTACATACGTTAAGTTCTTTAAAAGAGATCCATTACTTTATAAAAGTCACCCGACACCGTAGTATTAGAATGACCAACCCATCTTCCTTTTCAAAATCAAGTAACAACATTCCTTTCCTAAGTTCCGCTTGCCTAGTTTCAATTACTCAAGCTTCTTATTTTCAAATGGTTTCATAGTTCCCAAACTTAATCACTGATTCCTTTTAGAACAATCGAGTAACATATGTCATATATGTGAGTAGTTTATTCTTGTTTATAACGATCTTATTACGTACCATGATCTAGAAAATGTAATATCATTTTGTCTCATCTTAGCTTCTATGCAGATGGAGGTTTCTACTGGTTTTAATACAACACATCATTATTCAATACATTTTCCTTTATTAACGCTGCAGTGGTCTGTCGATACACATTCTCGATTTCCAAATCAAGAAACATTATTCCTTTAAAACCAAGTACTCATTACTCACGAATGAGGTTTCACACAACATTCACATTAAAACAAATAAGTTAAGTCTCTTATCTTATAAGATCAAGTCTCTTAACTTCTAACATCAGTAAACCATTTTCACTTACATAAGGTCGTTATAACTAACTTCCCATAAAGCTATTATAACACCCTATGTTTTAAACCACCAAATCACTTAGCACGTACGCTCACCGCACTACATAGTTCACAACAATCATGCTAGAAAAGATAGGAAGAGGTTCACATACCTCGCGACGATTTATCGACAATAAGCAAAATGCTCCAAGTACTACAACGCTAGCCCTTTCCACTCCTCGAGTAGAATACGCTACTCTTAGTACTTTCACCTATAAAGGTCACAAACGCCTATTAACCCCAAACACAAGTTTTCTATCTTTCTATAGAAAATTCTACAAAGACCTCCCCGCAACAACAGAATCTCCTCCTCTATCGAGGCCGGCCACCAAGCCAACCATGGGGTTTACACGTCTACCCTGACGTGTACAATTCTACTCAAGAATACTACACAAGTCTACCGCAATACACCCCATGTAAATACAGCTCGCTTCTTATTCTTCAGCTTAAGTCAAAAGACATTGCCGAATACTAAGTATAGTTCCATATATAGTATACTTCAACTATATACTCTAACAAACATGTAATTTCCAATTACAATAGAGGACAAGATAATTACCTCGATAAGCCCAAAATTATCCGAGTTTAACGTCGCCTCCCGAGCAAGGTTTAGCTCCACTCCACGCGCCCAAACCACTCCAAACAACCCTGAAGTTCTAACCAACTTCTACTCACATACTTCAACCAACTATGAAGATTTCCTTAGGGTTTCGGTTTGAGACTAAAGGACAAAAGGTAGTATTTCCGGACTTCACGAAAGAGGTATCTTTGGAATACTACAAGGTACAAGTGCTAAGGTATTTTGGGCATTATAACAATACTGAAGACAACTTTCTACCGCGTGGGGTAGGCTCATTAGCACAACTAAAGCAGTGAGGGGGTGTTCTCGCCGGGCCTCTTTCTAAGGGGGAGAAGGGAGTTGGACGAGAGCAACAACAAGGGAGAGTGAGGATTTCAAGACTTAGACAAAGTGAGGAGTGAATGAATAAGTCTTCACGGAGGGTATTTATAGCAAAGCCAAAGGCCAACCAATGGCCAAGATCTAGCCAAGTGCTACACAAGTGTAAGGCCAAGATCAAGCCAAGTGCACCCTAACCCTACCCACAAATCCTCACAAATATCTACACAAATATCTACCACAACTTGCCCATCAATTCGCCCTACCGCTTCTTTCAGTCCACCAACGAGGGTGCTGTGTTGCCCTCTCGTTGGTCCAAAACGTTCCGCCTCTCTAAAAATTCGCAAAAATACTAAATGACATAGCCGAATTTTCCTTCGTAAGCTTAGTAAAACGCTTCGCGAAAAACGACTTAATCGGGTGTCACAGACAATAAATATTTCGCTGGTGCTACATGGGGTGACACGTGTCGCCCGATTCGCCTAATATTTCGTCTTCCAAAATATCCAAAATACCGGAAATCTCAAAACAAAGCTGGCTCCACAAAATCAGAATTTCTCCGTGGCCCCACGTGACCATTTCCAAAATAAAATCTCAAAATTCTAATATAATCTATGAAGTCCAAATACCAAACTGGGAATCCAATTCCATTAACGAACCTTTTTCTTCACAAATAACCGGAAACTTTTCCATTAAAAACTCACATCTTTCTTTCTTTTCAAAATTTCAGACTCGCACTGACGCACGCCCTCACATACATACCTCGCAACTACGGGTATAACATTCTCCTCCTTAGAAACATTCGTCCCGAATGTTCCTTCTCAAGACGGATATCGATGAAGTTCCTCTAACAAGTTGTCAACGCCACACCGCCAATAAATAACACACGTTATCTTCCTCCTTACTCGTTGTACCTTCTCGAACACTAGAACTCTCCCAAAGACGTACCATACTTCACCATTACTCGCCTCAAAATCTCCGAGTCACTACCTCCAAACTTGGTCATCTTACTAACCTCAAACTTCCTTAAGGCCATTCCCGCCTTTACGAACCGCTTCGTCGAACGCGCCCACGAACTCATACGATGATCATACAAACTGGGCCTAGCATCCTCGTGACTTACCACCAAGTGACCACCTGAATCGACCCCACCTCAAACCGGTTACTGGTTGACCCGCAAATGGTCCTCAACCCGACCCCCAACCGCGCCAAACTCTTGTTCCCTCGATCCTAACAATCTTACTAATTCACATCACGAAAGCTACCACTTCCATCTCACACTACCCACTGACTTATCACACAAATAAATCCCACGCACTACTACTCGATAAGTGGTCAAAAATAAATCTTTAACTCAAGACGACCTTACCCCTAAGGTCTCCGTGACATAGTCTAAGGTTCACACTTACCATGCCCCACACGTATCCTCCCAACTAACCATACATTCTAACTCACACATATCACAATGCTATCCGCATAGCACACAATAACGACCATCATAACCAAAGATACCAAAACTCTAGAGGGTTATGATATACTGGCTTACCGCCCACTCTAATCATAGGCTCACTGCAGGCGATAACAGAGGTGATGAACCACCACGCATCCCGGGCGTCGAGTCAGAACATCCGCGCTTCCCTTGGCCTGACAGCCTCGCAAATGGCCTCACGCCGCATGTAAAACAAACTCCCAATCTAGCACGACACTCTCCAAAATGGAGTCTACCACAATGGTCACAACGAGGTAGGTGGCTTCACCGTTAACACCCCCGCTCACAAAATCAACCTCGAGCTCGACCGCCTCAAGACGGTGGAGGACTACTCAGACCGCTGGGGTATATAACTAGTCGCGCCGAGGCGGTCCGCCTCGAAAGCCACCAAAGGACCTCTGCCCCGGCCCTCTTCTCGCTGATCCGTGTCATTCCGTCGACTTCTCCGTGCCTCACATCCCAGTGCATGAGCTCGCATGCGGCAATGTCCATGCCCGGTCAAGAGAAACACCCGCACAAGATTCGCCATATAATCATCAAGCCCGTGACGTAGCGACGCACCCTATCCTCCATATTCGCAACTAGCGCAGGACATATCGAGCCAAAGAATCGAACTCGACATTGTACTCCCGACAGCGCTTCCTCTCTGCAAGAATAAAAATCTGCCTGCGCTCTCCTCATCCGCGAGGCAAGAAGCGCGAGGAAAGCCCCAAAACTCATCCCATACCGCTGAGGTGCATGCTCTCCCGAAAGCTCCCATGAATCAAACCAATCGATCGCAGATCACGCACCGACGCGAACCAAAGGTCACAGACTCGCTTCAAGCCTTGATCACCCGTGACGATCCGGTCAGAATCGCCGGATGAACTCTCGCGATCATCCTCGTGCCTCGACCCATAAAACTCGCGTTAACTCGTAAAGTCCCGTAGCCTCAAACTATTCGCCGGGGCGAACCATCGGCATCGAATGGAATCGCCGTGATCCAAATTATCTCATATCTCGCCACGACCGCCAAGAATCGCCATCTCTCGTGACCCATCTCCTCGCCTGCATCGCTGGACCGAGGCTCGTGTATCAGAGTCTCGCAGCCATCGCCGCGCTTTAAATCTTGGCCGGGCGGGCGCTACGAAACTCGGGCGGAAGCACTGCTCGTATCGATCGCTCGCGCCAACTCTCTCAGATTCACTAGCGCCTCTCTACGCTTTGCCCTTCTCGGCTCTTGGCGCGAGGCATAATCGTAAAAACGAGATACGCCGCAGGGTCCAACTTACAACACAAACTAAGGCACGATCTCGAATGAGAAGAATGGAAACCAATCCTAAATGTCCTATAGCCTCCTCGATTATAGACGTGGGTGCACAACACACCGATAATCAAGACTTACTAGACACGGTCAGACACTTTCCGAGGATTAATCGCTCGATACCACTTTTGTAACGACTGCCCGGCCCGCATCGTGCCTTACCGCACCCTGGATACATACATCGTAGAAAATCAGCGAACATAAAACATGAGTCATTTAACAAGGATATAATAAATAAACAAAGCAACCAAAAACAATTGCCTTTAGTATATACATAAAACTGAATGCTTTAATCCTTTTACAACCCCGCCCACAACAAGATTACATGCACTTAAGATATACACGACTATGACGGACAGGCTCGCCATACCCCAATGTACAAGAACCTACAACTCTGGGAACACCTACCAAAAGATAAGCCTCCGAGAAACGGAGCTTCAAATGCTACGAATCAGGATCCTATGAGCGAGGATCCACGATCGACGACTTCTACTCATGATGAACGCACTTCAAGCGAGGTCAAGATAACAGTACCAAGTATGTGAAACTGCATAATATCAGAATGAAATCATACTAGTCTATATAAAGCAGAGACATGTATGATAACCAAACTACAGCTTCACAACATAAAACAACATCACTCCAATATAACTACGGTATCACGCCCACAACATCAATCAGTTCGTGACATTACGGCCGCATGCCCCTAATATCAGACGGTAGACATGTCCACGATGCAACAATAATACCAATGTCCCACGGCCACATGCCCCGAATTCTGCATCGGTGTAGACATGTCCATGTGACCTCAACAACAAGACAAAGAATCCAAATGGAAGATACCCGCGCGCTACGATCGTGTCGATGTCCAAAGGGAAACAATAAGACAACATTCCAAATGGACGATACCCGCGGCGCTACGCATCGTGTCAAGATGTCCAAAGGGAAACAATAGACAAGATTCCAAATGGACGATACCCGCGCGCGCCACGATCGCGGTCGTGATGTCCAAAAGGAAATCACAAGCGCGATAATCAAAATGGAAACATACCCGCGCCACGATCGTGGTCGTGATATCCAAAGCGACAACCACAAGACCTTAACCAAAATGGAAGCATACCCGCG
Organism: Przewalskia tangutica; assembly: GCA_029844215.1. NCBI lineage: Eukaryota > Viridiplantae > Streptophyta > Magnoliopsida > Solanales > Solanaceae > Przewalskia > Przewalskia tangutica. The sequence continues at coordinate 2,472,440 of JAQGDG010000037.1, read as the reverse complement.
CGCTACGCATCGTGGTCGCGATGTCCAAAGCGACAACAACAATAATACTATCAACGAACGCACTGCGGAATTTCTCCACATCGCGCAGACGCCCAAGTAAGTTCTCAACTACCAACCGACTCTATCGAGAGACGCAGAATACGTAAACACAACGCTTGTACAATAAAGACTATCATCACAAGATAGGCAAGTTTCACAACAACAAGCATAGTAAGTTTCACACAACTCAAAGTACTTTCATTTTATGCCAAAGTCCTGTTTTTAACCCCAAAGTACTACATACGTTAAGTTCTTTTAAAAGAGATCCATTACTTTTATAAAAGTCACCCGATACGTAGTATTAGAATGACCAACCCATCTTCCTTTTCAAAATCAAGTAACAACATTCCTTTCCTAAGTTCCGCTTGCCTAGTTTCAATTACTCAAGCTTCTTATTTTCAAATGGTTTCATAGTTCCCAAACTTAATCACTGATTCCTTTTAGAACAATCGAGTAATATATGTCATATATGCGAGTAGTTTATTCTGTTTATAACGATCTTATTACAAAGACCATGATCTAGAAAATGTAATATCATTTTGTCTCATCTTAGCTTCTATGCAGATGGAGGTTTCTACCGGGTTTTAATACAACACATCATTATTCAATACATTTTCCTTTATTAACGCCGCATGGTCCTGTCGATACACATTCGATTTCCAAATCAAGAAACATTATTCCTTTAAAAACTAAGTACTCATTACTCACGAATGAGGTTTCACACAACATTCACATTAAAACAAATAAGTTAAGTCTCTTATCTTATAAGATCGTCTCTTAACTTCTAACATCAAGAAACCATTTTCATTTACATATGGTCGTTATAACTAACTTCCCATAAAGCTATTATAACACCCTATGTTTTAAACCCACCAAATCACTTAGCACATGTACGCTCACCGCATTACATAGTTCACAACAATCATGCTAGAAAAGATAGGAAGAGGTTCACATACCTCGCGACGATTTATCGACAATAAGCAAAATGCTCCAAGTACTACAACCTTGCTGGCCCTTTCCACTCCTCGAGCAGTAATACGCTACTCTTAGTACTTTCACCTATAAAGGTCACAAACGCCTATTAACCCCAAAATACAAGTTTTCTATCTTTCTAGAAAATTCTAAGAAGACTCTCCCCGCAACAGAAATCTCCTCTCTATCGAGGCCGGCTACCAAGCCAACCAAGGGGGTTTACACGCCTACCCTGACGTGTACAATTCTACTCAAGAATACTACACAAGTCTACCGCACACACCCTATGTAAATACAGTCACTAGCTTATTCTTCAGCTTAAGTCAAAAGACATTGCCGAATACTAAGTATAGTTCCATATATAGTATACTTCAACTATATACTCTAACAAACATGTAATTTCCAATTACAATAGAGGACAAGATAATTACCTCGATAAGCCCAAAATTATCCGAGTTTAACGTCGCTCCGAGCAAGGTTTAGCTCCACTCCACGCGCCTAAACCACTCCAAACAACCCTTAGAAGTTCTAACCAACTTCTACTCACATACTTCAACCAACTATGAAGATTTCCTTGTGGTTTCGGTTTGAGACTAAAGGACAAAAGGTAGTATTTCCTGACTTCACGAAAGAGGTATCTTTGGAATACTACAAGGTACAAGGCTAAGGTATTTTGGGCATTATAACAATACTGGAAGACAACTTTCTACCGCAGTGGTAGCTCTACTAGCACAACTAGCAGTGAGGGGTGTTCTCGCCATGGCCTCTTTCTAAGGGGAGAAGGAGTTGGACGAGAGCAACAACAAGTGGAGAGGAGGATTTCAAGACTTAGACAGCTTGGAGTGAATGAATAAGTCTTCACAAGGAGTGGTATTTATAAAGAAAGCTAAAGGCCAACCAACGGCCAAGATCTAGCCAAGTGCTACACAAGTGTAAGGCCAAGATCAAGCCAAGTGCACCCTAACCCTACTCCACAAATCCTCACAAATATCTACACAAATATCTACCACAACTTGCCCATCAATTCGCCCTACCGCCTTTTTCAGTCCACCAACGAGAGGTGCCGTGTTGCCCTCTCGTTGGTCCAAAACGCTCCGCCTCTCTAAAAATTCGCAAAAATACTAAATGACATAGCCGGAATTTTCCTTCGTAGCTTAGTAAAACGCTTCATTAAAAACGACTCTAATCGTGCCACTGACAATAAATATTTCGCCATGGTGCCATACGGGGTGACACGTGTCGCTCGATTCGCCTGAATATTTCGCCTTCCAAAAATATCCAAAATACCGAAATCTCAAAAACAAAGCTGGCTCCACAAAATCAGAATTTCTCCGTGGCCCCACGTGACCATTTCCAAAATAAAATCTCAAAATTCTAATATAATCTATGAAGTCCAATACCAAACTGGGAATCCAATTCCCATTAACTAACCTTTTCTTCACAAATAACCTAAACTTTTCCAAAAAACTCACATCTTTCTTTCTTTTCAAAATTTCTGCCGTACTCTCGTACGTACGTCCTCACATACATACCCTGCAACTACGGGGTATAACATATACTCTACCCTGGAGAAGGTGGTAAAACAGGTGGTATAGCATCTTGGGGGTTTACCCCTCACATATACTCTACCCCATCTCGACCGACCATCAAACAAGACATAAGCACTACCATGTCTTCTATAAAAATCCGAATTTAACCTAAGTACTACAAGTAACTGAGCATACCGTGAATCCCACATCACCGCTTCAGACGTCCCAAGAACTTACAACAAGACAAATGACTGCTCAACCGAGTAGTCGCAAGAACTTAATAAAACATAATACAGACTCAAAGGCTATTACCAAGACATATAGCAAGTTCTCAATTAACCAAGCCAAAGTACTTATCGTGGCACAAATAGAATAAATTCTCATTTAACAAGCCAAAGTACTTATCCGCACAAATAGAATAAATTCTCATTTAACAAGCCAAAGTACTTATCCTGCACAAATAGAATAAATTCTCATTTAACAAGCCAAAGTACTTATCCGCACAAATAGAATAAATTCTCATTTAACAAGCCAAAGTACTTATCCGCACAAATAGAATAAATTCTCATTTAACAAGCCAAAGTACTTATCCGCACAAATAGAATAAATTCTCATTTAACAAGCCAAAGTACTTATCCGGCACACATAGAATAAATTCTCATTTAACAAGCCAAAGTACTAATCAAGGCATACATAGAATAATTCTCTTTTAACTAGTCAAAGTACTTATCAAGGCACACTTTAGACAAATTCTCAATTTATCAAGCCAAAGTACTACATACGTACATTCTTTATAAAAGACTCCTTTCTATGTAAAGCCCCAAGATACTAACACCCGTAGTATCGGCGTGTCTATTTTTCAAAGTAAGTTACTACACTTTTTAGAAAACTCATTTCAAAGCTTGAAATCAAGTAACTCCAAATTTTCACAATCTAGGCAACTTATGCCGATTTAATCAAAATAGACAACTTCCTAAACATTCCATAAAGTCGTTATAACCAACTTCCCATAAAGCCGTTATAACCCTTTATGGTTTTAGACGTATCCATTCCTTCAATAACCAAGAGACTTATACTATTAAAACCAAGTATCACATACTTACAAATCAAGTTCTTAACTTTCAAAATACTTCAAGTCTCTTACTAGTTAGAAAACAAGTTTTCTTCTACTTTAAACCTCAAGTAACTTCACCCTTAACGCAAGTTACTTCTCTTAAATCTTGTCATTTCTCCTCTTTAAATCAAATAAGTAAATCACCTTGACTTCTAAAGTCATTATAATGACCTTTAGGTTTTAGAACTAAGGCACTAGCCAAAAGATTTGGAAATCACTTCCTTTTCAAGTTTCTATGTACTTTAAGAAAATACCTTCACTTTTAAGAATCCAAACTTCCCTAAGGAAATGGATTATACTACTTACAACTTAAACATCAAAGTACACTCAAGTACATAGAACAAATTCTATTTTAGGCAATCCAAATACAAGCAAGGAAACGGATCATTCATGAGTAGAACTTACTTTCTTTATTCTAAGGAATCATGCTGTAAGAGAGATAGTTCACATACCTTTCGGCTAAATCCACAAGCTGCCGAATACACCGCATTTGAAGTTGTCAACCTATAATGGTCACAACAAGGCTATCAACTTCTAGTCTCTATGTAGAATAATACTAAGTATTTAGTCTCTAATTCTACGGAAAATCGGGCAGCACTTCCTTTGTTTCTAAGTATAGAATGCTCAAGTCTTGCTACTAGTAGTATACTTATAACACAATGGAGGGCTTGGATAAAAACACTTGTTAAAATTGGAGGGAAGAGATCAAGCCAAATGACTTCGACTGGTCAACTTTGTCGCTCTAGCAAGACTAATCTTCTACATAGGTCAAATGACCATAACACCCTTGCAATTTCGTCCAACACCACACGTGGGAGTGCCACGGTCGCCTCTCATTCGTCCCATAAAATTCAGAACCTCTGGGCCCCACAAAATGTAAAATTTCTGTGGGCCCCACGTGACCAAACTGTAAAAATAAATTTCCATAGTGTTAATAAGTTCTATACTTTACAAATAATACATTTTGAGAATCCAATTCTCAACAACGAACATTTTTCCTTTCCGACGCCCTAAGACTTTCCGGAAAAACAATCCTTCCTTTCGTACTAATTTCCAAGTCTTGGTTCCTTACGACATTCACTTACACATGTCCCGAACTTACTGGTGTAACACTAACACTCATGCGGAAAGGACCAGTGCGCTATCCGCGTTATTACAAGAACGACTGTCGCACTAATGCTCATCCGTCGCTTGTTGTTCTAAGTTTATAGTATCGTTTGAGGAAGAGGAGCGTAGAAGACCATGTATAGATGCCCTTGAATCTGCTGTTCATGAAGAAGCTCTTGAGGAAAGGAAGAGAAAGGGAATGATTGGACAAATAGACCTTGATTGATAAGGGCAGATATTGAATTACCGGAACTGCAAACCCACTAACTCCTCTAGATCTCACCCCTTTGTCTCAAGATGTTGTTTTGAGTTTACATGGAAACAAAAGGGCCAAGTACATGAAGAAGTTTCATGAGAAGGTGAGGCTTTTTGAGTAAAGTTAATCAAGAGACGATCAAAAGAGCAAAAAGGGTTCAGGCAGAGTACTGAATACGCGATTGGGTTTGGGTCCATTTTCGCAAGGAAAGGTTTCCCAACAAGAGGAAGACCTAGTTGATTCCTAGAGGAGATGGTTCATTTTGGGTGCTTGAATGACTCAATGACAATACATACAAGATTGACCTCCCTCCGGATTATCAAGTTCATAACACCTTCAATGTGTGTGATATCTCTCCCTTTGACATAGATGATGGTGACCCCTTAATTTGAGGACAAATTATTTTCAAGAAGGGGAGAATAATACAACCCATGTTGCATCAAGGCATTTCACAAGGAGCCAAACTCGTGAGCTTCAAGACTTATATGGGTTGTTCATAAAGAGGGATGTATTTGAGTACACGTAAAAACCTTCCAAAAATTCCAAGTGTTGATGATCGTATGGAAGGATGACGGCGGGAGAGCATCGTGGCCATACGAGTGGTTAAGATAACTATGCACGCAAAAGGTTATTTCATAAACGCAGTTTCATCTCCGAAGCGAAGACTAAACAAGGTCTGCACTTTATTAAGGGTATATTTGTAATAGCTAGCTTAGTCTTCCTTTACTATCCTAGTTAGTATAAATAGCGGAGTTATTATTTCCTTGAGTTTTTAGACTACTTTGAACATTAACATTAAAATACTCTTTGAGTGAGTGAGAGCTTTCTAAGCCTGTAATTGAATGTTGGATTTGGAAAAGGGTTGCTGGGAATTCTAATTCTCGAGGTCTTTCTCTTAGGTTTAGTGCTTAGGTTGGTTAATTCATCAAGGTCAATTACTTTAATATAGTTTTTAGTTGCCATCGAGATGCGGCTTGTGCAAGCTTGTTCACGCGAAGAAGCAGTTTTTTTTTGCAATGCTATTTTTCACTTTTGAACAAGCACAAAATTCTCATTTCCTTATACAACGCTGTGAATTTTTTTTCTATATATTTCGAACAACCACTTGTTGACTCGTAGATCCGTCACTGGTTGCCAGTAATTCCATCGTTGTGTCTATCTCTTTATCATTTTTAGTTTCTTGTTGATTTCTTTCAATTCCGCATTTAATTTTGTATCAGGAAGGGTCAGTCCAAATGCTAGTAGGCATATGCAAGCTGTTCAGAGAACTAGCTCCATCACAAGTCAATTCCAAAATCAAAGGAAACAGACAAAATCCAATTATTATTAGAAACTTGTGTCCATTTGGAATTATTTGGTGCAACTGGCATACAGATAATTAAGAAACCAACTCGCGTTGAAGATAAATATTCACCATAAAGACTATGTAAACTACCTTTATTAATGTAGGCAAAAATTGGACAAAGTTCTGTTATAAGAATAGCCAAGACAAGCCTTGCCATCCCATTTCTTCTCCTTCAAGTCCCTGAAACTCCTATCTAATCTACAGAGCAGAAAGAATCAAAGTTCAACTCTTGTTCAAGTATGTGGTGTACCGAGCAACTAGAAAGTGTTGTCAACCCCGTAACACCGAATTGGAGGCTGCATGCAGTGGCCCCAAAGCTATAAGTTTGATTCCTCTTTAATGATCTGGAATTTCTGCGAGACTGTTATAGAATAAAAAGCTGCATATTCAATTCATCTTCCTCGATTAATTACTTAGTTTCCTTGCAACATCTTTTCTGTCAAAAAGGTCCAATGTCCACGCTAAAGAGGTTATATTTGGAAATCAACTATGCAACTCCCTAACTCCTCTGCAGCCTCCAGTTCTGGAAGAATCGAACAATCATCTGAAGTTATTGACGGATGTGATATATTTTTAAGACTTCTATATATCTCATCAGGTGCTTCCTTACCCCGACCGTGGCTGCCATGCGTTTTTCCTGTCACCTTAACTTCATTTTTCCTTCTCGTGCTTGGCTTTGCATCTCCCTTGTTGTGAGGTGAGTGTGTTGCAGGACGGTGTTTGTGAGTGTGATCACCAACATTTTTGGCTGCATGACGTACAAGAACTCCAAAATAAACATGTTGTATAATTTCAAGTACTTAGGGAAAAGGTAAACAAGACTATGGATTGCTATTGAATGAAAACAATGGCATATAAGATATCTATGTAAACAGAAAACAAGGAGAGTAGAACTTAATCCGAGAATCAAATGCTTTAACATCTTAATGATCTAGGTTTGTGTGATTTAGATGTTTGATTTTACATCCATACGTGTCTTCTAGCGTAATTCACATCTTTGTCTTTGTGAAACGCGTGTAAAAGAGCATGCTAAATGCTATGTCATGCAGCCCATTTAACGTTTCGCCATGTTTTTTTAATGTATTATACATTTCTTACACTTCAAAGGAAAGAAAGAGCACAATGTACGTTGGACAACTAGATACTATCAAAAGTTAATGCAGCTGGACAAAAAGACTAACCGGTAGAAGCGCCAAATCTTCGAAAAAATACAAATTGCCACTTTTATGACTGCTTATCAATATTTAGCAACTTTTCATACAGAAATAATATTTTGACAGAAATACCCCTAACTAAAACACGAAAAAACTCCAGCACAGTGTGTTGCAGGTCGAAACTTTTACATACAGTGCTGGAGTTCGAAAAATTCCTGGAGTTTGAAATGTGAATTGCAGGAAAAATCGTTGTGTTTGAATTGTATCCTTCTCGAACTCTAGGACAGTGTCGTAGAGTTTCATTTGTATAATTTCAAACTCCATAATGCTATTATGGAGTTTCACTTTTATACTTGAACTATAGGATAGGTATAGGGGGTCTTGCTTGGCGAGAAGCCTGGAAATTTGAACCACTATCGACAAGTGAGAGAAAGGCGAGATACATAATTCTTCTGTCTTCGCTTTGCTTCAATGTCTGACGTTAATGTGCAAATGGCACTTTGCAGGCATTCAGCTTGATCTCAATTGTTGTCGTCATGCTCCTCATCTTAATTATGGGTCTTTGTATGTATCAGTACGCCGAACTACTTTTGTATTTTTCTGTTACTAAGACCCCCCCCACCCCCCCACCCTCTCTCTCTCACTCATCTTAAAAAAAAATTAAGACTTAAATCATGTTTCTTGCAGGCTTCTCTATATTAGTACGGAACATTTACTCAAAATTAAGGGAAAATTCCTGGAGTTTGAAATGTGGCAAAATTCAAACTCCAGGAAAAAGGCAAAATATCAGTTTCAAACAAGGAAGATAAAGGCAAAATATCTTCAGGGAGAAAACAGAGAAGATGAAGATGCGGCTCTCTTCCACTTTCAAACAAAGAAGATAAAGGCAAAAATCTTTGTAACTGAAAACTGGTTATTATTTAATTACATGTCAACTGGTGGCTGAACATTAAAAAGCGGACCAAAAAGTGGTCATCACACGCTATTTTTACCAAATATTCTTAAGCGGGCCAATTTTGCTGAAAGGTATGCATGACACATCAGTTTATAAGAAAAAGAGATTTCATAGAGTAGGGGGGGACGGAGGTTTGAAAATACAGCGAGTCTTAAGTTTTTGAGTTCAGAATCACTCATTCAAATCCTGAGGCTATATACAGTGTCGTCTTCTGATATTTCACTCCTTTAGCTAGAAAACAAGAATAAGAAATTGGGATCAGTAAGATTGAGAGATGACGTTTTCAAGATGTACAGGGGATGTTTTGGTCCGGGATAGGTAATTAGAGGCAAAATTTGGTGCTTAAGCTACTTGGCCAATCTGTCATATTTCAGAAATTACTATCTTCTTATATCCATTTATCCTTTTAGGTAAAAGGCACTTACATATGTCTACACCGACAGAATCTTGATTTGCCATAGGTGAATTGGCACGCCTAATGCACAACCACGTCCTATCCTCTTCAGATTCAAGTTCTGAGACAATTGGTACATGCCAATATCCTTTTTCTGACTCCTGGAGACATAAGGAACACGATCACATCTAAAGGTTTTGTTAAATGATAACAAGTACAACATTTTTTATATATGTGCTCAATCTCAAGTATATATTTTATATCTGAAGATAGATAAGAAGGGCCCATCTATATCTGTATTTTGGTTTCATGAGCATACTATTCATTTTATAGCAGAGCAGATCAAGCAGAAGGTATTACCGACCTGAATTACAACAGAACATGGAGGCGGCATGTGAAACACTGGACCTGTTTCAGAGAAACTGAAATGCACCTTCCATCAAGAAAAGGAAAGTCCTTTATCAGAAAACTGTGAGAAGTACAAGTATATATCATATTAATGCATATGCATGAGGAGATGGAAGTAGCCCTTAGAAAGGTAAGCTAAAGAGAGAGGTTGCTTTATGGAGAGAATATAAAGTCCATATGAGGAAAAAATAGTTATGATGACTGATGGCTAGAGGAGGTCAGCTAGACAACCAGTCAATTATAGGCCATTTGTCTCCAGAACCTTGTGCTGCTTATATATAGTGCAATGCCCATAACCATCTCCCCCGCTCCGGATAATTCCTCTTCTCCGGGGCCTAACCTCTGTATAGATGCATTAAGGCATCAATCAAGAGAGAGGAATGTACTCGCGGATAGTTAATTAATGCCATAATCTACTTAGAATCATATGCATGAATGTCTTGTAACATGCATATCAGAGAAGAAGTTCAATATGTCATGCAGACATTTCTGAAGTGTAGAACTCACCTGATGCCGTTCTTTCCATTTTGGGAAAAAGTCATTTCCCAGAAGTTGAAACAAATGGTCCCTCATCTCATCATTAGTCACAAGTAAGCACCTAAATTTTATAGCTGCGTACAGCCAGTACCTGATGAAGAACCAAGTTAATTTCCCATGGGAATATAAATAAGAAGGAATTAGAAAAGAACTCAATACAAGGCATTAAGAATCAGCACCGAAAACAACCTAGAAAGAAAAGATTACAGCTCTCACCAATCATCATTTGAACCGGTAGGTGTTGCAAAGATTGCATCGGCATTTTTCCACTTCTCAACTAACGCTCTATTGAATGGTTCATCCATCTTATCTCCAGTAATACGTCTATTGTGCAAAACTATTAGGGGCCACTTTTTCGAAGGAAGCATCTGACGAATTCCATTGACGACATCATTGACCTGAATGCAAATTGTCAATTAGAGAAAGCAAAAGACCTGAATTTGTGAAGATACCATGTTTGGTTAACAAGGCACCCAATACTTACTGTAAACGTGCATATAGTAACAATTGTATCCCTACCCATAATTAGAATATATTCCATATATTGTGTAAATATAATTATGGTAAGACTAGAATTCCTCTTGTGATTAGGTTTAGGATTCCTATTGTATAAGGGATGAATATTGTACACTATATATACTTTGATATTAATGAGAAACTCCCTAAAGGAGATTAATATCATCTTACACTTACCTTAGATGGCCTAAATTTTCTTTGGCTGTAAAGGCCAACATTTGCTCCATCAACAACAGCTTCAAATGGTCCATAATAGTCAAGCCATCTCTGCAGTCATCAACATTTGTTTCACCCTCATTAGAGACGGCACAAATGATCCGAGAATAATTAATCATCAGAGCAGTTAGTAAAACGTACTTGAAATTTCTGGAAGCTCGAATTTCTTTCTCTCTGTGCAGCTATAGAAGCAACTGAGTTGGCAAACTTTTCAGTTTCTTCTGGATCAAGATCAATGGTTACCAGCTTCTCAGCACAGCATTTGCAGCAGCCATCAGAGCCAACAAATGCACGTGATACAGTCCATTTTCCATTACCCAACCAGCCTTGTCCATGCCAGCCACCACCTCCATTTTTAATAGCTTCCTGTATGGATCTTTCATCCCATTTTCTTTTCCCCACCCTTGAAGCTACCTTGCTGTTGAACCACTTCTCAATCAAATCTGCAGTAGAAGGTGAGACTTGTCGCATTCTGCTCAAGCTTATGCAACAAATAGTACACCTTGTCACTACTTCCAGCTTCTATACTTACTTTTAGAAGTGCCTCCAGTTCAGGTTCCTCTGGATAGACACCATTCTCTAACATGTGTTCTTCAACTATAAATGCCTTATCAACATCCCCGTTATTGCAGAAAACAGATAAAGCTGGACCATAAGATCGTAATCTCGGGTTTATTCCATGTTGTTTCATTTGCTTTACAACATCAAATGCCATGTTACCATTGCCCAATGCCATTGCCATTCTTGCAACAGATGTAAGGGTTGCTTCATTCATTTGTACCTTCTCTGAGCACATTTTCTCATAGATATCAAAACCCCTTGTAAGAGCATAGTGTTTTACATCTTCACTGACTTTAATTCCATAGTCTTCATGTTCACCTGATCTCACACTAGAAGCTTTTGCACTAGTCTTGATCAATTGAACAAATTCATCTAAGGTTTGAGGGTGAGAATCACTCAACAAATTAGTTAAGTTTGTTGTCCCATCTGAATCATGCTCAATTACATCATTGGGAAAGTCAAGAGAATTCAACGTCCTGTTACCACTTCCACTTTTAGCTGGGTGAACAACACCAGTAGCTGCAGAGGAACAAAGATAGAGAAGCACAGCATAGTGATACTGTCCCATTACTATTCCTTGTAGCAGTGCCAACTCATACAGCCTAATTGCACCAAGTACGTCCCCTCTTTGAGCACATATCCAATCCGATCCTCAACGTTGCTCCTGGCGAATCAGTTTTACTCTTCTTTGATTCTATTCTCAGCCTATTACCTGCACCATCTTTCCTAATTTTCTGGTCAGTCAGCAGCTTATGACCTTTACTCTTCACTGTCCTTTTAGAAGAAGAGTCAGAGCTCAATTCTCTACTTGTTTTATGTGTTAATCCAGTCTTTGCATTTCTGTCTTTTAGAATGACTCTTCTAGCACCATTTTTCTCTGCTACACCACTAGAATTTTCTCTTGAAGAAAACCTCTTATCATTGGGACTAAAGGAACCATTTTCGTTATTAGTTTTACTATGTCTTCTGGCTTGCTCTGGTTTAACAGACAACCTTGTCTCCACGTGTAATTTAACATGAATGGAGGATGAAATTCTGGGAGAGTTTGAAAGTAGTTAAAGGAATGCTTGCAGTGAGTAAAGGAGTAGAGTTGTAGTTGAGTTGGTTGAAGGGGTTTGAAGGGGGTGGAGGCCATGTGTGGCCGTTAGTCAAACTCCTTATTAATGTCAGATTTCAGCTTATTATATTACTTACCATGTTCAACTATTACTTTCATGCTCTTGCTTTCTGTCTCAGGATAAGGTTGTCTGCTTTTCTCGTTGATTTCACTTTCCCAGAAAAAAAAAACAATAAACAAGAGAAAAGAAAATATGAAAGGAAATCTACACGGTATGCCCTATGAAAACACCACTTAATATACTCATATAATACTCCCTCCGTCCCAAAAAAATTGATATTTTTTATTTTTCAAGACTCAAATGAGTTGTTCTAACCGTAATTTTTTCAAATATCTTTTAAATATTTATAATTATTAATCATGGTGACTTATAATAATTTTTACGTAGTTTTCAAATATATAATTTTATTTTAAAAAATTTAAAGATTTTAAGATATAACATACTGTCAAAATTACGAAGTTTGATTCTTTGAAAATCGAAAAATGTCAAATATTTTTAGAAAAGAAAGTATTGACTTATTTGTATTTCAAAGTACCAAAGACAGTTTTCAAATTTTTATATAATATCTTTGTATACCATTCTAACACACACACATATATATATATATATATATAAAATCCCAAATTAAAGGAAATTGTGACTTTTTACCTTTTTCTTTTTGGTTAAGTGGCTGTACCATTATATCATATTGATAAAAGCATTGTTTGCGGGCATAGTTTTCCCTTGCAGTTCGAAACTGTCTATCAACTTACTATTACAATTCAAAATAATCCTAGTAAAAGTAGTTCTTAGAATGTCTGTCCAAATATCCTCGATGCAAACATTGAAGGAACTACCAAAATTCTAGCTTTTCGAAAAACCTACTTCCTAACTCTTCCTTGATTCTGCTCCATGTACGAGTGCTTGATGGCTGGAGCTCCCATGCATTAGAGACTTACATTCCGGTATAATTAAGTTATAAGATAGATGTTCACGTGCATATGTTGTTGGAAATTTGTCTTTGTCGTGGTCCGCCATTTTTAATGACTTAAACACCACGATTCCACATGTCGAGACTTTGGTTCTTCACACGTGCATAATCTACTAAGTGAGTAGATGACCGTAGGGTCAAGGATCGTCAAATTTAGTTAAGAAATGAAAGACATATTGATTTGCGAAGTAAGGTGTTCGATTTAAAATATGGTGTGGGATAAATCTACCACATCGGTGGAAAAAAGGAAGAATTTGTTCATATTATAAGCCTCAAAATTGGATAAGGGTTTGGGACACCAAAGGATAACCCATGTGTTTGAAGGAGGGAGGACCTAGGTGTGCTTGAGTTCAAGGCTAGGCCCACACGCGCACCACCACCACCCACCCACCCTGTCACGATCCGAACCCTGGGCCCGCGACTGGTGCCCTACCTGAGCACCCCTATACCCACACATCACATATAACCAGCGGAAACTTTAAGAAAACTCAAAATCTCATAAAAATAAAAACAAAGCGAAATTGCGCCGCCACTTTACATAGAATTGTCCAAACCGACTACAATTGTACATGACCAACCCACACATGACTACAGATCTCTAAGAGTAAGACAACAACTATGACGACAAGTGCACGTCAGACTGCTACACCCGTAATTCCGTGAGAGAGATGTATAGGAGAATAGACGGAGAACACAAGACTTAAAAATTTGAACGAAAGAAAGAATTGCTTTCCAAAGGAAAATCTTCCAACTCCTGAAGGAAAATTGTTCGTTAATGAGAATGGTTCTCAAATTTGTTATTTGAGACTTTTAGAATTTATCGGAATTATGGAATTTTATTTTCAGAGTTGGATACGTGGGGCCCACCCGAGAATTTTTACATTTTTGTGGGGCCCACGAGGTTTCCGATATTTTGATCAATTATGGAAATTTTAGAAAACGAAATATTTTAGACTATGGAGGCGACACGTGTCACCTCCACACGGGTCATTGGATGAAGAAATAATTGACTAAGTCAAATAGTCAAGATAGCTTGAGATAATTGACCACATCCTAGCCTTCCATTTGGATTAATCTTAGCCCTTGATCTCATTATATATTATTACTACTAGTGCAAGACTAGATCATTCCAACACTTAGAAAAAAATTGGCAAGACTTGTGTGCTCAAGAGAGCTCTCGGCAATACCCATTTTTTCACACAAAATTTTTTGCAATCTTGCTTCATAATTCATAATATTTAAACCTAAGATCCCTAGAGGTATTCTAAGGATATCTCAATACAAAAACCCCGGAAAAACTATGTTATTACGTTAGTCGCAACATGAAAACCTAAGGGGTTTTTCATAGTTGGAGTTGGAACTTGAAGAGAGTTCTTCATGCTTCTGGGTTGCTTGGAGTGGATTGAAACGTCAAGTTATGAGCTAAAGTTTCTAAGGATCGACTTTGAATCTTGGATTAGATTTGGGCTTATTGAGGTAATAATCTTCGCCTTACTATCAGAGTCAAGATTCCATGTTATGAAAGTGGTAGATGATCACGAGATATAGATTATAAATATTGATAAGTGTTATGAAATATCGAAGCCTAAAATCAAAAAGTTCACGTTAGCCATTAAGTTTGTAATTCAATTTAATTGTTAGTTACGATCGCCGCATGTTATGTAGAAAGGAATTATAGTTGTTATAATCGATCGCGCTATATAACATGTTGAAGAACAATTTGGATTGAAAAGGAATTGAATGAACTTTATGTTGATACACAATCGAGTAGAGAATGGCCATTTAATATCGATAGTTTTATATTAATTGCGGGCATAATTTTATACGCCCCGTTAGCGATAATACCCTTTGATTTGTGATTTGTTGCACCTTAAATGTGGCATGTTGGTTATTGATTTCTGGCCTTGAAAAAGGTGGAAAAATACATAGAAACAAAGGAAGTGCTGCCTAATTTTCCGTAGAATAGGAAGCTTTACACTTAGAATATTCTACGTTGGAAAGCTAGAAGTTGATAGACGACATGGTCATTATAGGTTGACATTCTACGCATGCATATTTAACTTGGCAAGTGGATTAAGTCTGAGAGGTATTTGAACTCTTCCCTATCTCGAAAGCATGAGTATTTATAAAGGTATAGTACGGTGACGATTTATTTTAAGTGAACTTAGTTTCGGTTTGGTATCCTTGCCTTGATTTCGAAAAGTGAAGTAACTCGGCTTTTAAAAAGTATATGTTACTTGATGTTACGTGTAAAGATTACTTGACTTGAAAAGAATAGTGTCACGACCCAAACCGGGGCCCGTGACTGGTGCCTTACCCCGGGCACCCTCGTGATACAACATCAGAGAAAATCAGCGGAAATAAAAACATAAACATGAAACAAGAGACATGATAAATAAAGCAACCAAAATAGCTTGCCTTCAGATATATACATAAAAACCCGAACAGCTTATCCTTTTTACAAACTCGCCACAACAAGCATTACATGCACTTAAGAAGGATAATAACTATGACGACAGTGGCTCCGCCATACCCCGAATGTACAAGAACCTCATGCACTGTGGTAACATACCAAAAGATAAGCCTCAAGAAACGGCTTCCTAATACGTCAATCGTGATCTCATGAGCGAGGATTCACAACCGATGCATTTCTACTCGCAGATGAACGCACTTCAAGCGAGGTCGCATAACAGTACCAAGTATGTGAAATCAAAATATCAGAATGAAATCATAATACTATATAAAACAGAGACATGTATGATAACCAAACTACACTCATAACATAAAAGCAGCCATGTCAAGTCGTGACTCACGCCTCAAAGTCATCCTCACGCCCGTGGAACTCCTTCCTCACCGCGGCAGCCTAGGTACAAACCATGTGATACGTATAATACGTCTCTACCATCTCATGGACCCAGATAGAAACGTGTGGAATACATTCCTGCTCATCTCACGAACTCGTAATGGATGGAATACATTTCCGGCCCATCCTACGGACGCGTAATGAGTGAAATACATTCCTGCTCATCCTACGAACGCGTAGTCGAGTGAAATACATTCCCGCTTCATCCTACGAACGCCAGTCGAGTGAAATACATTCCTGCTCATCCTACGAACGCGGTAGTCGGGTGAAATACATTCCTGCTCATTCCACGAACCTGTAGTCGAGTAAAATACAAGATTTGCACAACAAGGCTATCACACGCAAACATAGGCAAGTTACACACAACTTAAGGTACTATCATTTTATGCCAAAATCCTGCTCGACTCTAAAGTATTACATACATTAACTCTTTTAAAAGATACGCTTCTTTCACAAAAGTCACACAATGTTCGTAGTATAAAATAGAGTGACTATCTTTTAAGTAAACTAAAACACTTCCTTGTAAAATCAAGTAACACATTATTTTCCAAACGCTCAAGTTTGCCTAATTTCAAATGCTCGCTTTCTCATTTTCGAAAGGTTTCAGAGTTCATAGTTTTAATCACTTAAGAATATAATTCTCCTTTAAAACAAATTTGAGAAACATATGCCTTATGTGAGTAGGTTGTTCTTGTCTATTACAATCTTATAAAAGCAAACATGATCTAGAAATGTAATATCATTTTGTCTCATCTTAGCTTCTATGCAGATGGAGGTTTCTACTGGTTTTAATAACAATTAGTCAATACATTTCCTTTATTAACGCTGCAATGGTTTGTTCGATACTTAATCTCATTTCCAAATCAAGAAACATTATTCTTTAAAACCAACTACTCATTACTCGCGAACGAGGTTTTTACAACATTTTAACAAAATTCATAACAAGTCAAACTAAGTCAAGTCTCTTATCTTTCAAGATCAAGTCTCTTAACTTTCAAAATCAAGTCGTGTATAAGTCAAGTCTCTTATCTTTCAAGATCAAGTCTCTTAACTTTCTACAATCAATAAACCATTCTTTTACCTACATAAAGTCGTTATAACTAACTTCCCATAAAACTATTATAACACCCTATGTTTTAAACCAACCAAATCACTTAGCACATGACGCTCACCGCATTACATAGTTCACAACAATCATGCTAGAAAAGATAGGAAGAGGTTCACATACCTCGCGACGATTATCGATTTAATAGCAAAACGCCCAAGTACTTCAACCCGCTCGGCTACTCCTGCCAAGTAGATCACGCCACACGTAGTACTCCACTCCTAAAACGGCCATAGTACTTTTATCAAACCTTTCTCACTATCAAGACTTATACCAATAAAAAGCCCTCTAATTCTACGGAAAATTCGGCAGCACTTCCCCCGTTTTTACTCACTTTTCCATCTTTTTCCAAGGCCCGAATAACCGTAATATATATACTATATATATATATATATAAGGCGTAATAATTAAACAACATAAAGAAGGGGATTACACGCCCAAACGGTAACGCGGTTTACCATCACGCCTCCATAATAACAATAAGTAAAAGAAGGGGATTACGCGCCCAACCGGTAACGCGTTTACTATCACGCCTTCAGAATAATACAATAATTAAAAAGTGGATCACACGCCAAACTAACGCGATTGAACAATCTTCCCTTAATGTAAATGTAAATACCCAAAGTAAATACCCAAAGTAAATACCAAAGTAACATACCCAAAGTAAATACAAATTCTTGTTGGGGTCCTTGGCCAACTTTGTCCATTTTACTTATCCAATTACTTCATTAGTCATCCAACTTATATTCCATCTTAATATAAGTTATAGTTACTTTGTTAATTACTTCTTCACAAGTAAGATACGCTTACCATTTTAATGGCAAACGGCCAATCCTTTTCTTTTAACAAGTTAACAAGATCCAACTCTTCCAAACTTTACTCCATATATTATATACTCCATAATATACTTATAATATATGTATAATGACCAATTCACAAAGAGGTTAAGGTTTACTACCTCAAATAGCCCAAAATTATCCAAGAACTTAATGTCGCCCAAGCAAGTCTTAGCTCCAAATCTTTACGCTCCAATCCGCTACAAGCAACCCATGTAAGCTCCTAACCAACTTCTCTTCAAGAACTAACTCCAAAAAGTGAAGAACACTTAGTGGTTTCCAACTAGTAAGTTTCGCCAAGGCATGAACAATAGGTTGTGGTGTGAAATCTTTTCCAACTCTTGGTACACAATCTTCCTAACACCTTAGGGAAGAACACTTGAGAGTTTAAGAATTGTTGGACAAATTTAGGTCAAGAAATGGGCTCAAAACGAGAGCAAGGTCAAGGCGGAGAATGGAGGGAATTTCTTGTCTCAAATGGTTAAGTGGAAGTTTTCATCAACTGGCGACATATGTGACAACCAAGGGCTAGGATGAAGGCAAGTGTGTGGTCGAGATTGGGGACAAGTGTGTGGGTCCCACAAGCCACTTGTCCACACAAAATATCTAGCAAGACTTGGCCACTTGTCCACACAAAATATCTAGCAAGACAAGTGCCACTTGCTCGCCACTTGTTAGCAAATTTCGGCCACGAGGCCACCTGTGGGGTGACACGTGTCGCCTCCTATTCGCCCAAAATATTTCATCTTCCAAAATATCCATAAAGGCCAAAATCTCAAAACAAAGCTGGCCCCACAAAATCAGAAATTCTCCCTGGCCCCACGTGACCAATTCCTAAATAAAATTCCATAATTCTCTAATATTCCACGAAGTCCAAATACCAAACTGGGAATCCACCCATTAACAAACCTTTTCTTCACAAAACCGAAACTTTTCCCGAAAAATCACATCTTTCTTTCTTTCCAAAATTTCTCAGATTCTCGCACATACATCCTCACCTATATACCCGAACTACTGGTATAACATTCTTCCTCTTAGAAACATTCATTCCGAATGTTCATTCTAAGTCTCCAAACGCATTTGTGTTTCAGATAGTCTTCACTACTATACTTACAAACCGATCACGCCACCAATGGCCGTAATATAACATGCGCAAAACTCAAATCCAAGCCAACGAGGAATCATTTCTAATCTCACAACAGCCCCACTAGCTTCAATTTACTCTAAGGCCATTCCCGCCTTCACGATCCGATTCTCGTTGAACGATCCACGAACTCGCACGATGGTTACCTAAACTGGCCTAGCACCCTCGTGACTCTACCACCGGAGGACCACTCGAACCGACCCCACCTCAACTGGTCATGGGTCGACCCGCAAATGGCCCTCAACCCGACCCCCTAAACGCGCCAACTCTTGTTCCCGATCCTAACAATCTTACTAATTCACGCCATGAAAGCTACCACTTCCATCTCACACTACCCATGTAATTATCCCACAATATTTCCCGCATACCAAGTACATCGACAAAGACCAACCGTAAAATCACCCACTCAAGACGGCCGCCTAAGGTCTCCACGATAAAACTCTAAGGTTCACACTTTCCATGCCCCCACACTTATCCTTCCAACTAACCATGTTTTCTAACTTACAAATAACACAACGCTATCCGCATAGCACACAATAATAAGATCATCATATCGCAAAACAAAACTCTGCAGGTTAAGCGATATACCGATCTACCGCTTCACTCTAATCATAGGCTCACCGCAGGCGATACCGAAGGCGGCTTAACCTACCATCGATCCAGTAGTCGCGCTACGCCGCGGCATTCTCCTATAAGCACATTCTTCGCCACATGGCCCCGACGGCCGCAGTGAAACAAGCACCGAAAGACGACATTCCCGACGACGCCGCCACATCGCTACACCGAGGGGACATGAATCTCGCTAGAACTCACGATATCCGCAACTGTAAGCCCGAGCTCGATCAGCCCCGAATACCCCAACGCCCCAAGCATCGCGAGGACCACTCAGATCGGGCGGCGCATAACTAGCTCGCCACGAGGCGGTCCGCCTCGCAAGTTACCAGCGACCTCGCTGCTCGCCTTCTTCGCGATCCCGGCCATTCCGCCGACCTCTCCGTGCCTCACATCCAAGCGCATGAGCTCGCACGCGGCAATGTCCATGCCCCAAGAGCTACACCAACAAGCTCGCCAAGTAATCATCGAGCCCGCGACGTAGGCGGCACTCGCCCTCCATATCGGCCACTAAGGAGGGGACATACCGAGCCAACGAGTCAAACTCCACGCCAGACTTCCCTAACCAGACGCCCGGCCCGCTTTAACGCCAAAAATTTGTTTACCGAGCCTCTCATCCGCGAGGCAAGAAATGTGCAAGAAATGCCTGAGAACTCGCCAAACCGCTGGAGCGCATGTTCTCGACGCTTCCTATGAATCAAACCACCGATCGCAGATCACGCACCGATGCGAACCTAATACCACCGACCGCTCGAGACTCGGGATCACTTACGATCCACGAGTCGCTTGATAAACTCCTCGAGGTCATCTCGCCGATCCATGTAACATCAAGCGCTACAACTCGTAAAGTCCCGTAGTCTCAAATCGCTCGCCGGGGTGAACTACGGTGCTACTGGACTGAATCGCCGTGATCCAGCCTTCTCTCATATCTGCCACGACTCGCCAAGAATCGCCATCTCTTGTACTTCATCTCATCCGCCTGTGCCGCGGACCGAGGCTCGTGTATCAGAGTCTCGCAGCCATCGCCGCGCTTCTAAATCGCTGGCGCCGGGCGGCGCCGCAAAACTCGCCGCCGGAAGCACTATTCGTAACGATCGGGTTTCGCCTCAGAACCTCCGTGTTTCTACTCACGCCTCCTCGCTTTGCTCTTCGGGCCCCGATTGCCTGCGCGAGGCATAATCGCACATAAGAATACGCCGAGGAGTCCAACCGACAACACAGCCTCTAAGGCACGATCTCGTAACGAGAAGAATGGAAACTAATCCTAAATGTCTCGCAGCTCCTCGACATAGATGTGGTGCACAACACACCGATAATCAAGACTCTACTAGACACGGTCAGACACTTTCCGAGGACTAATCGCTCGATACCACTTTTGTCACGACTCAAACCGGCCCGTGGATCGTGCCTTACCTCGCACCTCGTGATACAACATCGAGAAAATCAGCGGAAATAAAAACATAAACATGAAACAAGAGACATGATAAATAAACAAAGCAACCAAAATAGCTTGCCTCAGATATATACATAAAAACCCAACGCTTATCCTTTTTACAAACTCGCCACAACAAGATTTCATGCACTTAAGAAGGATAACAACTATGACGGACAGGCCCCGCCATACCCCGAATGTACAAGAACCCATGCACTGTGGTAACATACCAAAAGATAAGCCTCCAAGAAACGGCTTCCTAATACGCCGAATCGTGATCTCATGAGCGAGGATCCACAACCGATGCACTTCTACCGCAGATGAACGCAGCTTCAAGGAGGTCGCATAACAGTACCAAGTATGTGAAATCAAAAATATCAGAAATGAAATCATACACTATATAAAACAGAGACATGTATGATAACCAAACTACACTCATAACATAAAAGCGCCATGTCAAGTCGTGACTCACGCTCAAAGTCATCCTCACGCCCGTGGAACTCCTTCCTCACCGCCAGCCTAGGTACAAACCATGTGATACGATATAACATGCCTCGCCCATCTCATGGACCCAAAGATAGAAACGTGTGGAATACATTCCTGCTCATCTCGCGAACTCTGTAGTCGGATGGAATACATTTCGGCCCATCCTACGGACGCCAGAATGAGTGAATACATTCCTGCTCATCCTACGAACGCGTAGTCGAGTGAAATACATTCCCGCTTCATCCTACGAACGCTGTAGTCGAGTGAAATACATTCCTGCTCATCCTTTAACGCGTAGTCGGGTGAAATACATTCTGCTCATTCCATGAACCAGAGTCGAGTAAAATACAAGACTTGCACAACAAGGCTATCACACGCAAACATAGGCAAGTTACACACAACTTAAGGTACTATCATTTTATGCCAAAATCCTGCTCGAATTCTAAAGTATTACATACATTAACTCTTTTAAAAAGATACGCTTCTTTCACAAAAGTCACACAATGTTCGTAGTATAAAATAGAGTGACTATCTTTAAGTAAACTAAAACACTTCCCTTGTAAAATCAAGTAACACATTATTTTCCAAACGCTCAAGTTTGCCTAATTTCAAATGCTCGCTTTCATTTTCAAAGGTTTCAGAGTTCATAGTTTTAATCACTTAAGAATATAATTCTCCTTTAAAACAAATTTGAGAAACATATGCCTTATGTGTGAGTAGTTGTTCTTGTCTATTACAATCTTATAAAAGCAACCATGATCTAGAAATGTAATATCATTTTGTCTCATCTTAGCTTCTATGCAGATGGAGGTTTCTACCGTTTTAATAACAATTAGTCAATACATTTCCTTTATTAACGCCGCAATGGTTTGTTCGATACTTAATCTCATTTCCAAATCAAGAAACATTATTCTTTAAAACCAACTACTCATTACTCGCGAATGAGGTTTTTACAACATTTTAACAAAATTCATAACAAGTCAAACTAAGTCAAGTCTCTTATCTTTCAAGATCAAGTCTCTTAACTTTCAAAATCAAGTCGTGTATAAGTCAAGTCTCTTATCTTTCAAGATCAAGTCTCTTAACTTTCTACAATCAATAAACCATTCTTTTACCTACATAAAGTCGTTATAACTAACTTCCCATAAAACTATTATAACACCCTATGTTTTAAACCAACCAAATCACTTAGCACACGACGCTTCACCGCACTACATAGTTCACAACAATCATGCTAGAAAAGATAGGAAGAGGTTCACATACCTCGCGACGATTATCGATTTAATAGCAAAACGCCCAAGTACTTCAACCCGTCGCTACTCCTTAAGCCAAGTAGATCACGCCACACGTAGTACTCCACTCCTAAAACGGTCATAGTACTTTTATCAAACCTTTCTCACCATCAAGACTTATACCAATAAAAAGCCCTCTAATTCTACGGAAAATTCTAAAGACTTCCCGCTTTTACTCACTTTTCCATCTTTTCCAAGGCCCGACAACCGTAATATATATACTATATATATATATATAAGGCGTAATAATTAAACAACATAAAGAATGGATTACACGCCCAAACGGTAACGCGTTTACCATCACGCCCATAATAACAATAAGTAAAAGAAGGGATTACGCGCCCAACCGTAACGCGTTTACTATCACGCCTTCAGAATAATACAATAATTAAAAAGTGGATCACACGCCCAAACGGAACGCGATTGAACAATCTTCCTAATGTAAATGTAAATACAAAGTAAATCGCCCAAAGTAAATACACCCAAAGTAAATATCGCCCAAAGTAACATACCCAAAGTAAATACAAATTCTTAAGTCAGTCCTCGCCAACTTTGTCCATTTTACTTATCCAATTACTTCATTAGTCATCCAACTTATATTCCATC
The DNA here is from genome assembly GCA_029844215.1 of Przewalskia tangutica. Classification (NCBI taxonomy): domain Eukaryota; kingdom Viridiplantae; phylum Streptophyta; class Magnoliopsida; order Solanales; family Solanaceae; genus Przewalskia; species Przewalskia tangutica. The sequence goes on along the minus strand of JAQGDG010000037.1, from coordinate 2,448,873 downwards.
TTAATATAAGTTATAGTTACTTTGTTAATTACTTCTTCACAAGTAAGATACGCTTACCATTTTAATGGCAAACGGCCAATCCTTTTCTTTTAACAAGTTAACAAGATCCAACTCTTCCAAACTTTACTCCATATATTATATACTCCATAATATACTTATAATATATGTATAATGACCAATTCACAAAGAGGTTAAGGTTTACTACCTCAAATAGCCCAAAATTATCCAAGAACTTAATGTCGCCTCCAAGCAAGTCTTAGCTCCAAATCTTTACGTTCCAACCGCTACAAGCAACCCATGTAAGCTCCTAACCAACTTCTCTTCAAGAACTAACTCCAAAAAGTGAAGAACACTTAGGTTTCCAACTAGTAAGTTTCGCCAAGGCATGAACAATAGGTTGTGGTGAAATCTTTTCCAACTCTTGGTACACAATCTTCCTAACACCTTAGGGAAGAACACTTGAGAGTTTAAGAATTGTTGGACAAATTTAGGTCAAGAAATGGGCTCAAAACGAGAGCAAGGTCAAGGGAGAAGGGAGGGAATTTCTTGTCTCAAATGGTTAAGTGGAAGTTTTCATCAACTAAGGTGCATATATGTGACAACCAAGGGCTGTGGATGAAGGCAAGTGTGTGGTTGAGATTGGGGACAAGTGTGTGTGGGTCCCACAAGCCACTTGTCCACACAAAATATCTAGCAAGACTTGGCCACTTGTCCACATAAAATATCTAGCAAGACAAGTGCCACTGCTTCGCCACTTGTTAGCAAATTTCGCCACGAGGCCACCTGTGGGGTGACACGTGTCGCCTCCTATTCGCCCAAAATATTTCATCTTCCAAAATATCCATAAAGGCCAAAATCTCAAAACAAAGTGGCCCCACAAAACCAGAATTCCTCCCGTGGCCCCACGTGACCAATTCCTAAATAAAATTCCATAATTCTCTAATATTCCACGAAGTCCAAATACCAAATCTGGGAATCCAATTCCCATTAACAAACCTTTTTCTTCACAAAAACCGGAAACTTTTCCGTCGAAAAATCACATCTTACTTTCTTTCCAAAATTTCTGTCGTATTCTCGCACATACATCCTCACCTATATACCCTGGAACTACGGGGTATAACAAATAGAATACTTGATTTGGAAGAGTATGGGTCACTTGAAGTATTTTAAAGTTAAGAGACTTGAATTCTAAAGTTAAGGAACTTGAAGTATTCTGAAAGTTATGAAACTTGATTTGAAAGTATATGATACTTGGTGTCAAAAAAATATAAGTCCCTTGGTTTCATAAAGGAACGTAATTATCTTGGTTTGTCTAAAACATAAAGAGTTATAACGCTTTATGGGAAGTTAGTTATAACGGCTTTATGGAAAGTTAAGAGAGTGGTCTACTTGATTTAAAGGCATAAGTTGCCTAAGTTTTGAAAGTAGAAGTCACTTGGTTTAAAAGCCTTGAAATGAACTTCTAAGGCGTAGTAACTTGTTTTGAGAAAGTAAGCATGCCTCGATACTATGGTATCAGTATCTTGGGGTTTTATTTAAAAAGGAGTCTTTTGAAAAGAATAGAAGTACGTAGTACTTTGGGTTAAATTCCCGGATTCTTCATGACATGTTAGTGCCTTAAGTTAAATAAAATGAGAGTGCATGCTAATTAAGTCTAATAAGAGTTAAGGGATGTCTTAACTTGCTTATGATATTTATGGTAGCCGGTTGTTCTTGTATTACGTGATTATGTTAGCCGGTTGTGCTTGTGATATATTGTTCATTACGGGGTCATTCCCCGGGCTTGTTACATTTGCATATTCTGTGGATTTTCTCCCAACGATGCGAGGAAGTTACCTCATGCGAGTCCGTAGGGCTCATGCGAGTGAAATAGTCCCATGTAGGGAGGACCAGTCCTATGCGAGGAAATTACCTCATGCGGTCCATCGGGCCTATGCGGGTGAAATAGTCCTATGCGAGGAGATTACCTCATGCGGGTCCATACGACCTATGCGGGTGAAATAGTCCCAGGAGTAGGATTGCAGAATGATACTACGGGCGGATGGTCCTAGGTTAATCATGAGCTTCCTATTTTAGAACCGGCAAAGTTTATTCTTGTTTACTCTCATTATTAGTAAGGCACAATGTACTGTTAATTTGGTTATCCTACATGTCTCCAGCTTTATTTTAGATCAGATGATTTCATTACGCATTTCGGGCCATATACTTGGTACATATTTTCATGACCGAATTTCTTCTGGGGCTGCGTTCATGCCGCAGGTAGAGTTAAATAGGTTGTTGATCCTCACTCTTAGGATCACTGTTCAGCTGTTGAGAAGCTCCATTACTCCGGAGGCTTATTTTTGGTTCAGATCCCTAATATTGTCGGCTGTTGTACATTCAGGGGTATGACGGGGCCCTGTCCCGTCATAGTTGTTATGTCAAAACTCTTAGAGGTCTGTAGTCATATCTTGTGGATCGGTTTGTAAATAAAAAAAGGATGTAACTGTTTTTGACTATTTATATATGTCCAGGAAGGCAGCCTTATCGGCTAGCTTGTTGTTTACTTCTTATTGATTTAAGTTGTGTGTTTTATGTGTGTTTCGTTGATTTTTCTCTGATGGTTACCTGTAAGGGTGCCCAGGTAGGGCACCAGTCGCGGGCCCGGGGTCGGGTCGTGACAGTACCCCTGAATATACATGAGTTATAATGGAAGACTTGTACCAAAATGACTAGGCTCCGGAACAATGAAGTTATCTCAACAAGCTAGCAAGGATCCTAACCTCTCGAATCACCCAACTGAGTACTTATACCTGCGGGCATGAACGCAGCCCCCCGAATGGGGTTAGTACAACAATGTACCAAGTATGTAAACATAAAGTATAGTAAGTAAGATCATACTGGCCAAAGAATGACAGAGACAAGTATGAAAATTAAATACCAGATCCAACCGTGCCATATAAAATAGAGCCAACTGTACCTTTCACAAGTATGAGAGTCATTTTAAAACCACGAATGCCTTTTCATATAATCATATACTGTTATGGGTATCTATACCCGGATCATAGCAATCTTGTGTAATTTAACTCATCTTTTGACTCTCAAAGCAATAAAACCAAGGTACCAACATCTCATGTACCAACCATTAAAATGAACTTTCCTTTTAGAAAAACCAAGGTATCAACATCTCATGTACCAATCACATATACAAACTTTCATTTCAGTTATGCCAAGGTACCAACATATCATGTACCGAACACATATACAAACTTTCATTTCAGTTATGCCAAGGTACCAACATATCATGTACCGAACACTTATAAAATCTTTCATTTAGCTATGCCAAGGTACCAAAACATCATGTACCAAACACATATAAAATCTTTCATTTAGCTATGCCAAGGTACCAAATATCATGTACCAAACACATATAAAATCTTCCATTTAGCTATGCCAAGGTACTAAAACATCATATACCAAACACATATACAATCTTTCATTTAGCTATGCCAAGGTACCAAAACATCATATACCAAACACATATAAAATCTTTCATTTTAGACAAACCTAGGTACCAACATCTCGTGTACCCTACACATATAATGAACTTTCATTTTAGACAACCCAAAGTACTATCAAGGGAATATATAGAACAACTTTCATTTTAGAAACCCAAAGTATTATCATGGATATATCATCGCCACGACGACTTCGGCCGCGATCGTGCCCTACCCGGCACCTCACAGTATACATCGTAGATAATCACGGAACATACATGAAACTTATAAAATAAGCAACAGAGTAAAACAACAAGTTAGCCGATAGGCTACCTTCTCGACATAAATAAATACAACCGGCAAGCGGTTGCCTTTCCTTTACAAATCGACCCACAACGTTTGACTACGCACTTCTAAGAGTGTTAACATAACATCCGACGACAAGGCCCCGCCGCACTTCGAATATACATAGCCATGACAACTCCGAACAGTGGAGCCATCTCAAAATGCTGAACCAGATCCTAAGCTCGCGGATCCACAATCGTACCTAAACTGCGACATGAACGCAGCGGCGGGGTCGATAACAAAAATTTAATATGGAATGTAAATAACGTGACAAGAAATGATCATAATCTGACAAAAGAATGACAAGGACAAGTATAAAAATACATACCGATCCTCGCCGTGTCATTACCACTTATGAACTTAATTTCACATCAATATCTTTTCCATTCCATTAAGAGTTATAGCCATATCTTACGCATTTACTTAAGAGAAGTCATTAAGTTCATTTCTATCTAACTTACTTATCTTTCATAACATAGTCCGCCCACTACGGAGGGACACATATACTACCCTACCAAACTGACGCGATCACACACCAATATCAAAGCATGCCCGTGGAATCCCCATCACGCCGCCGACTAAAAGTGTAAAACATAACCACGGGTCTCACGCCCATAAAATCAATCAAAACAGTGGTATAACGCCCGGGAGCTTGTCATTTATACTCTTACCCCGGAGAGGTGGTGTTAGGGGTATAACGCCTTGGGCTTGCCTCATTTATACTCTACCCCGAGAAGTGGTATAACGTCTGGGCTTGCCTCATTTATACTCTTACCCTATCTCGACCGGCCACAAATAACACATAAAGCAGTGGTACAATGCCTGGGATTTACCCTCACTTATACTCTTACCCCGGAGTAGGTGGTATAAGGTCTTGGGCTTGCCTCATTTATACTCTTACCCTAACTCAACCGGCCATCATACATAACATAAGCACTACCGACTTATCATACATAACATAAGCACTACCGCTTATCATACATAACATAAGCACTACCGCTTATCATACATAACATAAGCAAGTTAAGAAATCCCTAACTTCTTATTAGCTTGTTCATATACACTCTCATTTTTGTTTACTTAAGGCACTAACATGTCATTATAAAATCCGAATTTAACCCAACGTATCACGTGCCTCTACTCCTTTAAAATAATTCTCTTTCAAATAAAACTTCCAAGATACTAATAACCGTAGTATCAAGTCATATCTACTTTTCACGACAAGTCACAATACTTTTAGAAATACAATTATAGGCTTCTAAATCAAGTGACTTCTTTCTTTAAAACCTTAAGCAATTGGTACCTTTAAAACAATTTTGCCCTTCTTTATTTCAAATCATTACTTTGCTTACAATCAAGAAAACCATTCTTTTAAATCTTCCATAAAGTTGTTATAACCAACTTCCCATAAAGCCGTTATAACTCTTTATTTCTTAGATTTAATTCATTCATTTGATAACCAAGAAACTTATACTTCAATTCAAATCATATAGCTTTCAAAATACTTCAAGTCTCTTAACTTTTAGGAAAACCGGTTTCTTAACTTAGAATGGCAAGAAATCAATACTTTCCAAATCAAGTATTCTATACTTTTAAATCAATTCATTTCTCCCTTTAAGAATCAAGTCTCATAACTTGAAAAATAAAGTCCCTTAACCTTTTAACAATTTGAGGTCCATAGTCTTAAAACTTCATACGTAAATTCTTATAAATTAAGTAACATATACATGTGCGTCAGTGAATAAGTTATACTTATTTATAACTATCTTAATCAAGTAGCCATGATCTAGAAAATGTAATACAATTTTGTCTTATCTTAGCTTCATGCGGATGGAGGATTTCTACTTGTTTTAACATAATGGATTGTCATTACATTTTCCTTTATTAACGCCGCAAAGGGCTTGTTCGATACTTATTCTTATTCGTGTCAGTAAATTAGCCAAGTCAACTTGGCTCCAAAATACCTCCTAACGACTCTTACCAACATCCCCATAAGACTTGGTAAGAACTTAGATAACTTATACATAACCTTAACGAGAGTAAATCGACATACATACCTCTTAACTTCTAAGAGTAGAAGGAATCATGAAATAGTACTTACATGATATTCCATACATAGAATCATGTCAAAAGGAAGAGGTTCACATACCTCGCGACGATTATCGATAAAGAGCAAAAAGCTCCAAAGTACTTCCACCTCGAGCTATTCCATTCTTCAAATAGATACGCTATACTTAGTACATCAACCTATAAGGGTCACCATACGTCCATTAACCTCTTACTTCATCGTAGAATATTCTAGGTGCTAAGTCGCTAAATTCTACGGAAAATCTGACAAAGACCTCCTTTGTTTTTACTAACTTTGCCACCTTTTCAAGGCCGAATACAATAACCAAACAGCCTCAATTGGCTCACAACAATATAGATGGTATTCCAATGCAAATGAATAACTAAACAGCCCCAATTGGCTCACAATTTAGAAAGTAGTTCAATACAAATGAATAACAAACTAAAAGTCCAAATTCGCCACCGAGTTCAACCATACCAATTCTTATCAAATTTCCATTTCAATCCAAATTGGTAGCATAACATGATATCAAGTCGCATTTGATTATAACAATCCATAATCTCTAAGTAGGTAACATGCGACGATTTCTAATAAACGACCAATTAGTAATCCAATTTTCAAGTGGCTTATATAACATTTCGAATTTAGCTACAAGAACTCCAAAATACTTATAAACTTCAACTTAACCACTTCATGCTAGCAACATGTAAAGCTAACAATAACAATAAAAATAATCTTGTAACACTTTCAAAGAACAAGATTATACCTCAACGAATTGTAATCCAATCTTCAAACCGGTTGCTCCTTAGCAACCTAGAGCCTCATCAAGACACCTCAATCCGCTCCTTGAGACCCTTAGAACAACACCAACAATTATCCTTCAAATCTTCAAACAAAACCTAGAAAGACCATTAGGTTTTCGTTTTGCGACTAACCCGTAAACCATCCTTTTCCAAGATTTTTCTATTGAGACATGCTTACAATACACTTAGGAACCTTGGTTTAAAGTGTGGAGCCTAAAGAACAAGGAACAAACATTTTTCTTTTCTTCCAAGAGTGAAGCCAGGAAGCAACCCTATGAGTTCTTCCAATTTGTGTGAAAAATTTCTAAGTGTGGGAACTAGTCTTGCTACTAGTATACATATATAACATAATGGAGGGTTAAGATAGGAACAATTGGGTGTCTTGGATAAGCTTTTAGTAAATATCAAGGCTAAGTGGGGTCATTGACTTAGTCAATTTTCTCATGCTACTACTTGCAAGACTAAATCATCCTACCAAAGGTCAAATGACCCTTGTGCCCATGCTTCAATTCGTCCAAGACAACATAAGGGGGGGTGACACGTGTCGCCCTCCCATTCGTCACAATAATACGTTTTCCGACAATTCCATAATTCCGTAAATTTTTTACAAGTCTCAAATTTTAACACTTGCGAGTTCTTACGTACGTTCTTAACACATGTCTTGTAAATACGGGGTGTAACATTCTTCCCCTAGAAACATTCGCCCTCGAATGTTCTTTCGAGTCAATCTTTATAATTAGCGACATAGTTTCCTTTCACCACCGTCACATACCAACCATGCCACATGGCCCTAATACTCGCGCATATCATGCCCATCATATGCCCAAAAGAGATTACCTTTTCGCATTTCCCACTCCTTCTAACATACATACATAACTTCCATACCTATTCGGCCTCTAATCTTTGGAGTCACTCTATGAAACAATATAAGATCATTTCCGACTTTTCACTACCGTTCGGTGGAACGCGTCCCGAACTCCAGAAACAATTAACTAGACTTGGGCCTTGCGCCTGCGTGACTGTCACGTGGCGAACTACTACCAACCGATCCCACTCCATTTCCAGTGCCATGGGAGACCCGTGAGTCCTCACCCCAACCCGCCGACTTAACTCTTATTCTTGGTCTATAATAAATCTTCACCCGAGAAGACCTTGGCGAGAATTCATTAACTATTCCATACCTTCCGGTATCTAGTTAGTCCTTACCACTCTTGGTAAATCTAAAACCATTCTAAATGACCCATAAATGACCCTCATACATAACTCCGTATAGATGTATGTCCTAATACCAACTATACTATAATCATTACCAACCTGGATACGCAATCCACATAGTCCTTCCCGGTCATCGCGCCTTCTCGTAGCTGCAATCAACATAACTCGTTGGGAGGGACGACCCTAACAACACGACTCTATCGCACGATCTCGAGTGAGAATAATGGAAACCAATCCTAAATGTCCTGCAACCTCCGATTATAGATGTGGTGCACAACACATCGATAATCAAGACTCTACTAGACACGGATGCGTAGACACTTTCCGAGACTAATCGCTCGATACCACTTTTGTCACGACGAGCCGGCGCGGCGGTGCCCTACCCGGGCACCTCACAGTATACATCGAGAGATAATCGTGGAACATACATGAAACTTATAAAATAAGCAACAGAGTAAAACAACGGGTTAGCCGACAGGCTACCTTCCTAGACATAAATAAATACAACCAAGCGGTTGCCTCTTCCTTTACAAATCGACCCACAACGCTTTGACTACGGACCTCAAGAGTGTTAACATAACATCCGACGGACAAGACCCGCGTACCACTTCGAATATACATAGCCATGACAACTCCGAACGGTGGAGCCATCTCAAAATCTGAACCAGATCCTAAGCTCGCGGATCCACAAATACCTAAACTGCGGACATGAACGCACGAAGGGGTCGATCACAACAGTACCGAATATGGAATGAAATAACGTCGATAAACAGATCATAATCGTACAAAAGAATGACAAGGACAAGTATAAAAATACATACGAGATCCTCGTGTCATTACCACTTATGAACTTAATTTCACATCAATATCTTTTCCATTCCATTAAGAGTTATAGCCATATCTTACGTACTTACTTAAGAGAAGTCATTAAGTTCATTTCTATCTAACTTACTTATCTTTCATAACATAGTCAGGCCACTACGGAGGGACACATATACTACCGCCCCAATGGACGCGATCGATCACCAATATCAAAGCACGCGTGGAATCCCCATCACCGGCGGCTAAAAGTGTAAAAAACATAACCACGGGTCTCACGCCCATAAAATCAATCAAAACAGGTGGTATAACGTGCGGGGCTTGCCTCATTTATACTCTTACCGGAGAAGGTGGTAAGCGAGGGTATAACGTCTTGGGGATTGCCTCATTTATACTCTTACCACGGAGAAGGTGGTATAACGCCTTGGGGCTTGCCGCCATTTATACTCTTACCCTATCTCGAGGTCGTCAAATAACACATAAAGCGGGTGGTACAGCGTCTTGGGATTTACCTCACTTATACTCTTACCTGGAGAAGGTGGTATAACGCCTTGGGGCTTGCCGCTCATTTATACTCTTACCCTAACTCAATGGCCATCATACATAACATAAGCACTACCGACTTATCATACATAACATAAGCACTACCTAGCTTATCATACATAACATAAGCACTACCAGGCTTATCATACATAACATAAGCAAGTTAAGAAATCCCTAACTTCTTATTAGCTTGTTCATATACTCTCATTTTTGTTTACTTAAGGCACTAACATGTCATTATAAAATCCGGGAATTTAACCCAACGTACTACGTGCCTCTACTCCTTTAAAATAATTCTCTTTCAAATAAAACTTCCAAGATACTAATAACCGTAGTATCAAGTCATATCTACTTTTCACGACAAGTCACAATACTTTTTAGAAATACAATTATAGGCTTCTAAATCAAGTGACTTCTTTCTTTAAAACCTTAAGCAATTGGTACCTTTAAAACAATTTTGCCCTTCTTTATTTCAAATCATTACTTTGCTTACAATACTGAAGAAAACCATTCTTTTAAATCTTCCATAAAGTTGTTATAACCAACTTCCCATAAAGCCGTTATAACTCTTTATTTCTTAGACGAATTCATTCATTTGATAACCAAGAAACTTATACTTCAATTCAAATCATATAGCTTTCAAAATACTTCAAGTCTCTTAACTTTTAGGAAAACCAGCTTAACTTAGAATGGCAAGAAATCAATACTTTCCAAATCAAGTATTCTATACTTTTAAATCAATTCATTTCTCCTTTATGAATCAAGTCTCATAACTTGAAAAAATAAAGTCCTTAACCTTTAACAATTTGAGGTCCATAGTCTTAAAACTTCATACGTAAATTCTTATAAATTAAGTAACATATACATGGTGCGTTGTGAATAAGTTATACTTATTTATAACTATCTTAATCAAGTAGCCATGATCTAGAAAATGTAATACAATTTTGTCTTATCTTAGCTTACATGCGGATGGAGGATTTCTACTTGTTTTAACATAATGGATTGTCATTACATTTTCCTTTATTAACGCCGCAGTGGCTTGTTCGATACTTATTCTTATTCGTGTCGTAAATTAGCCAAGTCAACTTGGCTCCAAAATACCTCCTAACGACTCTTACCAACATCCCCCATAAGACTTGGTAAGAACTTAGGATAACTTATACATAACCTTTACGTAGAGTAAATCGACATACATACCTCTTAACTTCTAAGAGTAGAAGGAATCATGAAATAGTACTACATGTATATTCCATACATAGAATCATGTCAAAAGAAGGAAGAGGTTCACATACCTCGACGATTATCGACAAGTAGCAAAAAGCTCCAAAGTACTTCCACCTCGAGCTATTCCATTCTTCAAATAGGATACGCTATACTTAGTACATCAACCTATAAGGTCACCATACGTCCATTAACCTCTTACTTCATACGTAGAATATTCTAGGTGCTAAGTCGCTAAATTCTACGGAAAATCGGACAGCACCTCCTTTGTTTTTACTAACTTTGCCACCTTTTTCAAGGCCGAATACAATAACCAAACAGCCTCAATTGGCTCACAACAATATAGATGGTATTCCAATGCAAATGAATAACTAAACAACCCCAATTGGCTCACAATTTAGAAAGTAGTTCAATACAAATGAATAACAAACTAAAAGTCCAAATTCGGCCACCTTGAGTTCAACCATACCAATTCTTATCAAATTTCCATTTCAATCCAAATTGGTAGCATAACATGATATCAAGTCGCATTTGATTATAACAATCCATAATCTCTAAGTAGGTAACATGCGACGATTTCTAATAAACGACCAATTAGTAATCCAATTTTCTAGTGGCTTATATAACATTTCGAATTTAGCTACAAGCACTCCAAAATACTTATAAACTTCAACTTAACCACTTCATGCTAGCAACATGTAAAGCTAACAATAACAATAAAATAATCTTGTAACACTTCAAAGAACAAGATTATACCTCAACGAATTGTAATCCAATCTTCAAAACCGAAGTTGCTCCTTAGCAACCTAGAGCCTCATCAAGACACCTCAATCCGCTCCTTGAGACCCTTAGAAAACACCAACAATTATCCTTCAAATCTTCAAACAAAACCTAGAAAGACCATTAGGTTTTCGTTTTGCGACTAACCCGTAAACCATCTTTTTCCAAGATTTTTCTATTGAGACATGCTTACAATACACTTAGGAACCTTGGTTTAAAGTGTGGAGCCTAAAGAACAAGGAACAAACATTTTTCTTTTCTTCCAAGAGTGAAGCCGAGAGCAACCCTATGAGTTCTTCCAATTTGTGTGAAAAATTTCTAAGTGTGGGAACTAGTCTTGCTACTAGTATACATATATAACATAATGGAGGGTTAAGATAGGAACAATTGGGTGTCTTGGATAAGCTTTTAGTAAATATCAAGGCTAAGTGGGGTCATTGACTTAGTCAATTTTCTCATGCTACTACTTGCAAGACTAAATCATCCTACCAAAGGTCAAATGACCCTTGTGCCCATGCTTGATTCGTCCAAGACAACATAAGGGGGTGACACGTGTCGCCTCCCATTCGCCAATAATACGTTTTCCGACAATTCCATAATTCCGTAAATTTTTTACAAGTCTCAAATTTTAACACTTGCGAGTTCTTACGTACGTTCTTAACACATGTCTTGTAAATACGGGGTGTAACAATCACTAAGGATTAGGATCCAATAGAACTCTATAAAGATCGAGTCAAGTATCGTTATGGATTAGGATCCACTCACTTTCTAAAATCAAATAAAGTATCAATAAGGATTAAAATCCACTCACTTTATAAACTCAAATCAAGTATCAATAAGGATTAAAATTCACTCACTTTATAAACTCAATCAAGTATAAATAAGGATTAAAATCCACTCACTTTATAAACTCAAATCAAGTATCAATAAGGATTAAAATCCACTCACTTTATAAACTCAAATCAAGTATCAATAAGGATTAAAATTCACTCACTTTATAAACTCAAATCAAGTATCAATAAAGATTAAAATCCACTCACTTTATAAACTCAAATCAAGTATCAATAAGGATTAAAATCCACTCACTTTATAAACTCAAATCAAGTATCAATAAGGATTAAAATTCACTCACTTTATAAACTCAAATCAAGTATCAATAAGGATTAAAATCCGCTCACTTTATAAACTCAAATCATGCCAAAAGAAGAAGGGATAGTTCACATACCTTATTGACGAACTAACAAACTTGATAACTAGGATACGTCTCAATGTACTTCAACCTATAACTACAATAACACTTTTATCAACTTCAAGCTTACTAGTGTAGGTTAATACCAAGTAAAGCTTCTCTTATTCTACAAAAATTTGGGCAGCACTTCCCCTGTTTATACGTACTTTTCCACCTTTCAAGAAGGTCAATTTCATCAACAATCAAGCCAAAATTAAGGGCACAACCAACAGTTAACCAAAGGGGATTACATGCCTACTTTACGTGTAAAATTCAGCCCCTTAATCCATGTAAAACAGTCCACAAAATCAGTCCAAAATCCGACAATAACAATGGTGAAATGTGAGGCCTTTTTAACACCTTTCTACACCTTTAATCTCTTAGGACTTTCCTTAGCAATTACTACATTTAAATATGCTTATAAGTGGCTGAATTTCCAGCATTCCAACGCCACAAAACAGTCCCTAAAACTGCACAATAATACCCCACAGTTTTATACAATACACGACCAAACAACCCCAATTCAATTGCCTTTTCCATAATCCTTTTTAATCCAATTCAAGTTCCAATACTTTTATACAAATCATATCAACTTATCAACAACAAGATTACTTCATTATATAATGCAATAGGTGACGTTAACAACAACAATTATAGCCAACAATTTCAATGGCTGAAACTGCCTAGTTTCAGCCCCAACATCCAAATTGCCCCAAACACTTTTTATCCTCCATTCTTTTTAGCACAAGCTCATCCATACATTATAACAATAAGTAATATCCAATTACCTCAAGAGAAAGAAGATTTTGTACCTTTATAATAGCCCAAAAATCGTCCAAACAGTCCGCAAGATATTGGCCCACAGTTTTCGTTTCGCTCCACTTCTTCAAGTTCCAATCACACATATGTATCCTCTACAAGCTTATAACCAACTTCCCTTAACGTTTCACTTCCAAAAAGTTGAAGAACAAGCCTAGGGTTTCAATACACCACTCTCGGCCATCACTCTTTGGTGGATCTTGGAGAGTTAAACTAGCTTAGGACTAGATTAGTGTCCTTAATCTTGAAAAATAACTTAGTATTGTTCTTGAGATTTTTTCTTGGTTCGAAATTAGTGGCAAGAGAAGAGAGAGCTTTTTGGTTGATGAAGATATAATGTAATGAGCCTAAGTCTTCCATCTATATCTCTATATAGAAAATATTTTGCAAGACAAGTGGAGGAGTGCCACGTGTCAACTTCCCATTGGCCGAAAATCCCCTCTTGATAAAATATCTAAAAACCGAAGGGCCCCACAAAATTGTGAAATTTTCGGCGGGCCCATATTATCAATTCCGATACTTCATAATCCAATACTAATCCCATAAATCAAATTAGGAGAATTAAACTCCAAGTTAATAATTTTTCCATCGTCACATTTTTCCGAGAATTTTTCCTTAAGAAAATGTAATAATTCTTTCCTTCGAATATTCAAATCTTAATTCCTTACGTACGTTCCCATATTACGTGGTCTAACATCCTTCCCCCCTTAGAAACATTCGTCCCGAATGTTCACAAGTCTCAATCTATACAGATTTCGGCATAGTCTCTTTTACTATACCTATCAACCAACACTCCACCAAACCAATGATGCCACACAGGGCCACAATATAACACATGTATATACACCGATCAATATAAGCAAGTAAGGAACAAGTGGGGATACTTCCTATTCATTTCATCCATTGCTTCCCAAGTCATCTCAATCATGAACACTTATGGACAATGTCACTGAATCTAAAGTGTGTGTATCATCACAATTTACTCCCATTCATAGTCTAAAATGAACCTCTCTTTCTTTTCGTATCTTCTCACTACTCGTAATTATAAACACTTCCATTCTTCTCACACTTGTTCACTCTTTTCTTACTTGTCGTACTTTTCTCATACTTCCAAAATTATTCGGGTATATATCTGTAATCTCAAATATGGCTCCTGTTTCCACTCCTTGGCGTTACTATATCCAAACTTGGTCATTATACGTAGATTCAATTTCCTTCACTTGCCTCATGGCCAAGACTTTCCGTCTTGTCATTTATTAGGTCTCTCATTGACTGATTGCCCATTCGTCTTACCTTTACATTTCCATTTCAAGTTGTCACGGGGGTCTCCTATCTCAAAGTATTTCTCATATTATCTTTCCGATCATTACAAGTTCGCCACCTTTGGCCAAAGTGTTCCTACTGTACATCCTCTACTATTGGTCTTTACACTGTTCTGGGGCAATGATCCCTTGTGGAACCTACATAACTACAGTTTCATTCGCTTTTATCATTCTTGTCGTAACCCTTCATTCTACTCATTATTAAACAAAATATTTCTACCTTGATACTCGATCACACAGTTCCATTCATACTCATTACTGCTTTCATATTATTTAGCCCTTCTTCGACTGTTCCATAGTTCCCGTCCTCAATTACCCCCAACATATTATCGTTATCCAAAGGTTATCTAAAACTATAACATGTTGCACATCATCATATATCAACTATACAACAAGTTTACCAACCTGTATCCAAAGCCCATATATTTTCTTCTGGGACACTGCCGCTTCCTTTTGGAATATAGCTGCAACCACAATAATACGTTAGAGGGGATTATCCTAATCATAGCTCTATGACACGATCTCAGAGTAAGAAGAGTAGAAACCAATCCTAAAAGTCCTGTAGCCTCCTGTTTATAGGTGTGGTGCACAACACACCGATAACCAAGACTCTACTGGACACGGTCTGTAGACATTCCGAGGACTAACTGCTCTGATACCACCTTTGTCACGACCCGAACCCTGGGCCCGCGACTGGTGCCCTACCTGGGCACCCCTATACCCACACATCACATATAACCAGCGGAAGCTTTAAGAAAACTCAAAATCTCATAAAAATAAAAACAGGCGAGCCGACAAGGCCGCCAGTTTACATAGAATTGTCTAAACGAACTACAACTGTACATGACCAACCCACACATGACTACAGACCTCTAAGAGTAAGACAACAACTATGACGGGACAAGGCCCCGTTGTACCCCTGAATATACATGAGTCATAAGGGAAGATCTGTACCAAAATGACTAGGCTCCGGAACAATGGAGCTATCTCAACAAGCTGGCAAGAATCTTAAGTTCTCGGATCACCCAACTGAGTACCTATACCTGCGGGCATGAATGCAGCCCCCCGAAGGGGGTCAGTACAACAATGTACCAAGTATGTAAACATAAAGTATAGTAAGTAAGATCATACTAGACAAAGAATGACAGAGACAAGTATGAAAATCAAATACCAGATCCAACCGTGCCATATAAAATAGAGCCAACTGTACCTTTCAAAAGTATGAGAGTCATTTTAAAACCCCGAATGCCTTTTCATATAATCATATACTGTTATGGGTATCTATACCCGCATCATAGCAATCTTGTGTAATTTAACTCATTTTTTGACTCTCAAAGGAATAAAACCAAGGTACCAACATCTCATGTACCAACCATTAAAATGAACTTTCCTTTTAGAAAAACCAAGGTACCAACATCTCATGTACCAATCACATATACAAACTTTCATTTCAGTTATGCCAATGTACCAACATATCATGTACCGAACACATATACAAACTTTCATTTCAGTTATGCTAAGGTACCAACATATCATGTACCGAACACATATAAAATCTTTCATTTAGCTATGCCAAGGTACCAAAACATCATGTACCAAACACATATAAAATCTTCCATTTAGCTATGCCAAGTGTTATACCCCGTATTTCCATAGTATGTACGTGAGGGCGTACGTATAAAAGTTTAGCCTTAAAGTTAGGCACTTTGGACGAATTGTGCACACCTATCAAAAAGAGTCGTTTTCCGACGAAACGTTTCCACAGCTTCCGTAGGGAAAATTCCGGCTATGTCATTTATTATTTTTGCGGATTTTTCCGAGAGATGAAATATTTTGGACCAACGGGAGGGTGACAAGTGTCACCCTCATTGGACGGCAAAATGGGCTTGATTTGGACGATTTTGTGCCTTTCCCTTAGTCAAGGGTTAGGTAGGATATTTTGGTGGTAGATGGATAAGGTGTACTTGGGTGAATCTTGGCCTTACACTTGCTATGCACTTGGCTTCATCTTGGCCCTTGGTTGGCCTTTGGTTAGCCTATAAATACTCCCCTAAGTTGAAGACTTTCTTCATCCTCACTTGAAAATTACTAAGGCAAAATCCCTCCCTCTCCCTCTTGTTGATCTCGTCCACCACACCCCCTCCCCCTTTGTGGTAGCCTAGCCGAAACACCCTCCTCTCGAGGCCCTCGGCGAGAAACCCCTGGCCGTGTTGTGCTAGTCAAGTACTACCCCGGTTGAGAAATACTTCTCAGTATTGTTGTAATGCCCAAAATACCTTAGCCCATATACCTTGTAGTACTTTCCAAAGTACCTTCTCTGAAAAACCGAAATACGATTATACTTTCCTTTAGCCACTAAATGCAACCCTAAGGAAAATCTTCACCGTAGTTGAAGTTATAAGTAGAAGTTGCGTAGAACTTCTAAGGGTTTCTTGGAGCGAATTGGAGCGCACGGAGTAGGAGCTAAACCTTGCTCAGGAGCGACATATAACTTGGATAATTTTGGGCTTATCGAGGTAAATATCTTGTCCCCCTATTGTAGGTTGAAGTACTACGTGTGGCGCGATCTACGTGTGGCGCGATCTACTTGGCTTAAGGAGTAGCCGACGGTTTGAAGTACTTGGAGCGTTTTGCTATTAGTCGATACTCGTCGCGAGGTATGTGAACCTCTTCCTATCTCTTCTAGCATGATATGTGTATAACTATGTAGTACGGTAGACGTACATGTGTTAAATGTATTTGATTGGTCTAAAACATAAAGTGTTATAACGGCTTTATGGGAAGTTGGTTATAATAGCTTTATGTAGGTAAGAAAATGCTTTGTGGCTTTTAAAAGGTAACTGATTTGAACTATGACTGGCTTAATGTGTGATAATAAAGAACATGAAGTATTTCAAAAGATCTATGAATCATTTTGATAAAAGAGTAATACTTGGTTTTTGAAAACTTAAGAGTTATACTAGCTTTATGGGAAGTTAGGTATAACGGCTTAAGAATGTTATATGGATTTCGGAAATGAGAACAAGTATCGAACAAACCACTGCAGCGTTAATAAAGGAAATGTACTGACTAATGAATTGTATTATTAAAACCAGTAGAAACCTCCATCTGCATAGAAGCTAAGATGAGACAAAATGATATTACATTTCCTAGATCATGGCTGCTTTAATAAGATTGTTATGAATAACCTACTCACACATAAGACTTATATTACTCAGTTGTTCTAAAAAGGAATTACGTGATTAAGACTTTGAACTATGAAATCTCTCAAAATGGAACTTGAGTAATTGAAATTAGGCAAACTGGAACTTTAGGGAAAAGAAAGGCATTGTGTTGTCTTAAAATGGTTTAAAACTTAAAGTGTTATAACAGCTTTATGGGAAGTTGGTTATAACGACTTTATGAAAACAAAATGAGGGTTTTTATCATTTGTTTTAATGTGGTAACTTTAAAAAAAAGGGAGAAGTGTTTTGGTCCAAAAAGAAGGCATGGTATTGCCTTAATTTGGTTTTAAAAAGGAAAGTATGAAAGTGGTTTTACTTAAAGGATATAAGTCACTCTATTTTTATACCACGGGTATCGGGTGACTTTTATAAAAGGAATGGATCTCTTAAAGGAATTTAACGTACGTAGTACTTTAGGGTTAAAATCCGGACTTTGACATAAAATGAAAGTACCTTGAGTTGGGTACAAACTTGCCTATGTTTGTTGTTGTGAAGCTTGCCTATGCTTGTTGTTGTGAAACTTGCCTATGTTTGCGTATGATAGACTTGTTGTGCAAGGAATGTATTTCACTCGACTACCGGTTCATGGGATGAACCGGGAATGTATTTCACTCGACTACCGGTTCATGGGATGAACCGAATGTATTTCACTTTCGACTAGGTTCATAGGATGAACCGGAATGTATTTCACTCGACTACCGCGTTCATGGGATGAACCGAATGTATTTCACTCGAATACGCGCTCATGGATGAACCGAATGTATTTCACTCGACTACCGCGTTCGTAGGATGAACCGAATGTATTTCACTCGACTCGTTCATGGGATGAACCGAATGCATTCACTCGACCACGGCTCATGGATGAACCGGAATGATCCCACTCGACTATCGCGTTCATGGGATGAACCGAATGTATTCCACACGTTTCTATCGGGTCCATGAGATGGGTCGAGACATGTTATACGATCACAAGATTTGTACCTAGATCGCTGGCGGTGAGGAAGGAGTTCCACGGCATGAGGATGACTTGAGGCGTGAGTCCCGACTTAACATGATCGCTTTTATGTTGTGAATCGTAGTTTGGTTATCATACATGTCTCCCGCTTTATATAGACTATTATGATTTCATTTACGATTTTTCTGCTTTCACATACTTGGTACTGTTATCGACCTCCTTCGGATCGAGCGTATAAATAGGCGAGCTCTACCACGGGAACGGACCCGAACCGTGGCTCTCCGAATGGCACGTCCTGAGAAGGTTCATGCCTCAGGGATCGCATGCAGTCCGGTACCATTTGTTGGGTCGCTGGGCTTAGTGCGACAATGTGACAAAAGTGGTATCAGAGCAGTTAGTCCTCGGAAAGTGTCTGAGGCGTGTCTATTGAAGTCTTGATTATCGGTGTGTTGTGCACCACATCTATAATCAGGAGGCTATAGGACATTTAGGATTGGTTTCTATTCTTCTCATTCTGAGATCGTGCCTTAGAGCTGTGTGATAAGTTGGACCCTCTCGACGTATTTCGTTTTACCGCTTATGCCTCGCAGCGCAACCCGCCCGAAGAAGGCGGCAGCGGAGAGCCGCTAGTGTGATTCAGAGGATGCACGAGGGCGCAGCGGCCAAGACTGAGACAGTGCTTGAGCGGCTAGTTTTGCGACGCCGCCAAAGACCAAAGAGTTGAGCCGCAGCAGCCGGGCCGAGACCACGAGACTGAGCCTCCATCCCACATGCAGGCGAGAGGAGATGGGTTACAAGGAGATAGCGATTAATGGCCGTGATCGTGGCGAATATGCAGATAGGACGCAGCTGGCCCATTCGATCCAGAGCACCCGTAGTCCACCCCCGAGCAGACAGTTTAAGACTACGGGATTTTCTGAGATGTAACCCGCCAGAGTTTTATGGGTCGAGGCCTGAGGATGAACCGCAGGAGTTCATCCGGCGATGCAGTGATCATGAGAGTGATCAAGGCCGGAGACCGAGTCGATGGTCTTGGTTCGCATCACCGCGTGATACCGCAATGATCGTTTGATTCGTGGGAGCTGTCCCGGGGAGAGCATGCGCTTCCAGCAGGTTGGAACGAGTTCTCCGGGGCGTTTCTTGCACATTTCTTACCTCCACAGATGAGGAGGGCTCGGGCCGACAGATTTTTGACATTGAGGCAGGACGGGCGGACGGTTAGAGAGTATAATGTGGAGTTCGACTCATTAGCTCGATATGTCCCCGCTTTAGTGGCGACCATGGAGGATAGAGTGCACCGATATGTCACAGGGCTTGACGATTATCTAGCAGAGAGTTGCTCGGGTGTAGCTCTTCAGCCGGGCATGGACATTGCCCGCATGCAGGCTCATGCTCTAGGATGTGAGGCACGGAGAGGTCGACGGAATGACCGAGATCAGCAGAAGAGGGCCAGGACAACAGGGTCCTTTGGTAGCTTTCGAGGCGGGCCGCCTCAGCAGCAGACTAGTTATGTACCTCCGCCTTGATGTAATGGTCCTCCGCGCCTTCGTGGCGCTCGGTATTCGAGCCGGTCGAGCTCCGTGGCTTCGGTTTACATGGTTACGTAAGTTCTAGCCAGCAGGATTCATATCCCCTTCAGTGTGCACGATGCGGCAGGCGTCATCCCGGGGAATGTCGTGCTTTATCGGTGCTTGTTTCACTGCGCGCGTCGAGCCATGTGACGAGATCAGGCTTATAGGAGGGGTACCGGCAGCATGACGCAGCCTACCGGATCAGTGGCAGGTTCATCGCCTTCTACAGCTATGCGCCCTGCAGGGCAGGCCTATGATTAGAGTGGAGCGGTAGATTCAGGTATATCCTTAACCCTCTAGAGACTTGTATGTGTTGATAATCATGATGCTGTGTTAAGTGTTATGTTCGGGTAATTGTGGGGAAATTTCCTTGGGTTGTGTAAGATGAAAGTGGTAGCTTTCATGACGCGAATTAGTAAGAATGTTGCAGGGCGAGGAACGAGAAAGTTGGCACGATTACGGGTCGGGTTGAGGACCATTCGCGGGTCAACCCGTAGCCCGGAATGTGGTGAGGTCAGTCCGAGGTGGTCCCGCCAGGTGGTAGGGTCACGAGGATGCTAGGCCCAAGTTTAGATAACCATCGTAAGAGTTGGTGGATACGTTCGACCAGAATCAGTTCGTGAAGGCCGGGAATGGCCTTAGAGGAAATCGAGGTTAGTAAGATGACCAAGTTTGGAGGTAGTGACTCCAAGGGTTGGAAACAGCGTTGATGATGTGGTACATATACTAGAAAGAGTTCGAGTGTTCGAGAAGGCATCGTTATACCGTATTTTGAGTATGCGTAAGGGAATACGTGCAAAGTTTGGCCTTAAAGTTAGGCTTGGGCGTTTTTTGGGCACAACTCACAAAGCGAATAGTTTTCCGACGAAACGTTTCCACAGCTTTCGTAGGGTAAATTCCGGCTATGCCATTTCTAATTTTTGCGGATTTTTCCGAGAGACGAAACATTTTGGACCAACGGGAGGGCGACACTTGGCACCCTCCAATTTGTGGACTTGAAATCGTCCATTGGACGAATTGGACAATGAAGTGCACGTTTTTTTGTGCCTTTGCACAAGTCAAGGATTAGGTAGGATATTTTGTGTGCAAGTTGGCCAAGGACACTTGCCCTAATCTTGACCTTACACTTGCCTAGCACTTGGCTAAATCTTGGCCATTGGTTGGCCATGTCTTGACCTATAAATACCCCCTTAAGATGAAGAGTTCTTCATCCACAAATTCCTTTCCAAGTCTTGAAAATCCTCTCCTCTCCCTTAAGCCTCTTTTCGTCCAAACACCTTCCCCCCTCCCTTGGTAGACAAGTTGCCTTCTTGTATTGTTATAATGCCCAAAATACCCTAGCCCAAATCCCTTAGTTCTTAGTAGAAGTTGTGAAGAACTTCTAAGGTTTCTTGGAGCTCTGGAGCGCATAACCAGGAGCTAAACCTTGCTCAGGCGCGACTTTATCTAGGATATTATTGGGCTTACCGAGGTAACTAATCCTAACCCTCTTTTGAATTAGAGAATACATACTGTAGTAGTATAAGAATAAGTATTAAATACTTAGAAGAATATTGCATAATAGAATTGAACTGTTATCACAGTAGAAAGGTTTAAAAGAAGAATAATCAAACTGTACTTACTTAGGACTGTTTTCACAATAGACTTATATAGCTCACCGGGTAGGGAAGTACTGCCCAACTTTCCATAGAATTGTGAACCCTCTGTTTAGAACTGTTTACAAAGTAGTCTGAACGTTGATAGACGTGTCTGACTATTATAGGCTGATTCTCTGCGCGCGACATATTCAACTTGGCAGGTGGTTTTCGCTGAGAAGGTATGTGATTCTTCCTAAAGCATGATATTTTACAATATATATGTAGTACGGTAGACGTACATGTGTTAACTGAATAATAACTACGACAATGCCTCACGGCTTAAGCCTGAATAATACTTACGGCAATGCCTCACGGCTTAAGCCTGAATAATAAAGATCTGAAAGCATTTCAAAAGAATACTGAATCATTTTTAACAGAAGAGAACTAATCGGTTTTTAAAACAGAAGCTTAAAGAGTTATACTAGCTTTATGGGAAGTTAGGTATAACCACTTAAGCATAATAAAAGAAACAGTTCGCCTATGTGTTTATAACAAGACTTATATTGATTTGTGAAAAGAATAAATAAGAAGGTTTGATAAGTAGACATGATATGATGCTATGTGTGTTAGTGTCTTATAACGTTTGTATAAGAGAGTATTCTTGTTGTGCTTATGTTGTTTAACGATAATTCGTTATGTTAGTATAATATCATTCACCTCTTGACATATTACGGGGTTAAGTGCGCCTCCGACGGGGTAGACTCGGTGATGCAGGACCATGATTCGAGAATACCTCATGCGGGTCGAGGACCTATGCGAGCTACTGGAGTTCCAGTTAGTGATGCGGGGTTATACCTCACGCGATCTATGTGGCGTGCGGACTACGAGTCGGGGCGACGCCGAGGAGTAGCTACCGCCGACGCGGGGTTATGTACCCTACGCGGGCCTATGAGAGTGGCCTATGCGGACTACTGAGTCCAGATTAGGCTTGCATGGTGATACTACGAGCAATTGGCCCGCTCGATCATTTGCGGCCTAGAAACGACGACACATTCGCTTTACCTATTGTTGCTCTTGTTTGTGATGTGGCACTATGCGGTTTCCTTGGTTGTTTCATAGATACTTGCAAAACTGATTTTTTTATGATATGTTTTCTTTTAAGTACTTCTGATTTCATATACTTAGTACTGTTATCGACCTCCTTGGGCTGCGTTCATGCCGCGGTAAGAGCAGTGCTAGATCCACATCCTTAGGATCTCTACGTTGGTGTCGGGAGCTCCATCTTTCCGAGGCTCTACTTTGGGTATGATCTCCTGTTGTAGATAGTTTTATGCGATAGGTATGGCGGGGCCCTGTCGCCATAGTTGTATATTTCAGAGGTGCAGTAGTCATGTTATGCGATTATCGGATGTAGCGCTAAACCATGTTTATATATGCCGAAAGCGACGTTTTCACATAAAGCGTGTCTTATTTTATAAATCGTTTCATGTCTTGCTTTATATTTCCGTGATTACTCGATGTATGACTACTTGGGTGCCCTGAGGCACGATCCACGCCGGAATGGGTCGTGACAAAAGTGGTATCGAGCGATTAATCCTCGGAAAGTGTCTACAGAACCGTATCTAGTAAGTCTTGATTATCGGTGTGTTGTGCACCACGATAATCGAGGCTATAGGATATTTAGGATTGGTTTCCATTCTTCTCATTACGAGATCGTGCCTTAGAGTCGTGTTAAAAGTTGGACCTCTAACGTATTCCTTTTACAATGATTATGCCTCCACGTAAGGCAACCGGGCGAATGGCAAAGCGAGGAGCCGCGATCGGACACCGAGTTACAAGGCTCGGGCCCGACCATACGAGAGACGGCGAGTTCTACGACACCGCCGACCCAGAGAACCACAGTACCCACACCTCGCCCCACGGCTGAGGCGAGGAGTTAAGTACAAGAGACGGTGACCATCGCCGAGGATCGTGGCGAACATGAGGCAGTGGACGCAGGCGATTCGATCCAGCCAAGTCGTACCGTGGTTCACCCGAGGCGTAGATTTTGAGGCTACGAGACTTCACGAGTCAGAGCCGCGAGTTTTACTGTCGAGGCGGAGGATGATCCGCAGGAGTTCATCCGTCATTCTGAGAGGATTACGAGTGATCGGGCGTCGAGACCGAGTCCGTGATCTTTGGTTCACATAGGCGTGATACGCGATCGATTGGTTTGATTCGTGGGAGTTATCCGGGAGAGCACGCGTCCCAGCTACTGGGATGAGTTCTCGAGGCTTTCCTCACTCACTTCTTGCCTCGCAGATGAGGAGGCGCGGGCCGATAGATTTTTACCGCTGGCGAGAGAAGGGCCGCTTGTCGAGTACAATGTCGAGTTTGATTCATTGGCTCGATATGTCCCGGCGTTGGTAGCGAGATATGGAGGATAGGGTGCCGCCACGCCACGGGCTAGATGATTATATGGCGAGTCATGTGCGGGTGTTTCTCTTCGGCCGGGTATGGACATTACCCGTGCGCAGCTCATGCTGCAGGATGTGAGGCGTAGAGATCGACGGGTTGACGGCAGAGAAGAAGACCAGGGCGAGGGTCTTTTGGTGGCTATCGTGGTGGCGGCCTCGGCAGCGATCTAGATTTGCACCACGGCTCGAGCACTCTGCCGTCCTCGGCCACGGCCAAAGACATTCGAGAGCGGACTGGGCAGGACTTGAGGCGTCGAGCAGCGAGTGCTCGGCGATCGGGACCACCCGCCGGTGTGGCCGTCGGAAGATCCCACCGGGAGTTGTGGTGCTACGGAGCTTGTTTTAGTTGTGGCGGCAGGTCACTATGCGCGAACTGTCAGGCCAAGGCGATCTTGATGGTAGGAGTCACCTACGAGTTCTTTCACGGTCTTTTTCATCCCCAGCACTACTCGCCCGGAGGGCAAGGTACTCATGGACCAGCAGTCGGCGCAGGTCGTGGCGGGTCCCGATTCTAGCGGTCCTCGAGAACCGCATTTATGCTTTGTCGGTAAGCGGGATCGTGAGGCCTCACCGATGTCGTCCGCAGTACCTTATCGGTTCTGGGTTTGATGTTTATGCCTTGATAGATCCGGGTTCTACTCTGTCTATATATCTCCACTTGTTGCTAGTAGGATAGGGATAGAGCACGAGTCCATAGACCACTTTCGAGGTAGCTACGCCATGGGTGATTCGGTGGTAGCTCGGCGGGTATATAGAGCTTGTCTGTGACTATTCTGATCGTCGGACCGGCCGACTTGATAGAGTTGGAGATGATTGACCGGCGTGATCATGGGGACGGATTGGCTAGCTTCGCTACGCCAATGTAGACCGCAGAGAGAGTAGTACAGTTCCAGTTTCTCGAGGCGGTTGTTGAGTGGGAGGAGCGCAGTATCGCCGAGGTAGGTTTATTTCCTACCTCAAGGCTAGGAAGATGGTGCGAAGGGTATATCTACCATCTCGTTCGGGTGTTTGATCACGAAGGCTGCGGTACCAGATTTTCCGTCGGTTCGGTGGTGAGAGAGTTCCGCAGGCGTGTTTCAGGCGACCTCCGGGTATCCTCCCGAGAGGAGATTGAGTTTTGTATTGACATATTGCGGACACTCGACCTATTTCCATTCCGCCATACTGAATGGCACTGCCGAGTTGAGAGAG
This sequence comes from Przewalskia tangutica, assembly GCA_029844215.1. Taxonomy (NCBI): domain Eukaryota; kingdom Viridiplantae; phylum Streptophyta; class Magnoliopsida; order Solanales; family Solanaceae; genus Przewalskia; species Przewalskia tangutica. The sequence continues at coordinate 2,423,260 of JAQGDG010000037.1, read as the reverse complement.
TTGAAGGATCGGCTTAGGGATTTCCGGAGAAGGGCTTCAGGCCTAGTGTTTCTCCTCGGGAGCGCCGGTATTGTTCGTGAAGAAGAAGGGCGGGGCCGCGCATGTGTGTTGATTCTGAGCGGTGAACAAGGTGACCATTAAGAATACCCCCTTCCTGGATTGATGATTTGTTCGACCCGGTTGCGAGTGCGAGATGCTTCTCAAGATTGATCTACGGTCGGGCTATCATCAGTGCGAGTCGAGAGAGGTGGATGTCCCAGATTGCATTCGGACCCGTGCAGGCATTATGAGTTCAGTCATGTCTTTTGGGTTGACGATGCTCGTGGTATTCATGGATTTGATGAACCGAGTGTTCAAACCATTCTTGGACATGTTTGTGATAGTGTTCATCGATGATATCTTCGTTTATTCTCGCCAGAGGCGAGGCATGCGAGCATTTGAGGCGATCTTGTGATTCTCCAGATCAGCGATTAGACGCCAAGTTTTCCAAATGCGAGTTTTGGTTGACTTGATGGCGTTTCTTGGGCATATTGTCGGGTGATGGCATTCGAGTGGATACGCCAAGATCGAGCGATCAGGACTTGGCCTGACCTCTTACTCCGCCAGAGGTTCGCGATTTCGGGCCTTGCAGGATATTATCGGTTCGTGGAGAAGTTTGCTTCTATCTCGCACCATTGACTAGGGTGACTCGGAAAGGCAGCCAAGTTTGATGGTGATGCTTGTGGCGGGGTTTCGATTCTTGAAAGAGAGACGACCGCTTCGTTCTTACTCTTCCGGAGGTCGGATGGTTAGGTCGTGTATTGTGATCGTCGGGCATCGGGTTGGGATGTGTGTTGATGCGGCATGGCGGGGTTATAGCATACATCCCGACACCAAGAAACACGAGAGGAACTACCCCACGTGATTTGAGTCGGCGGTGTGATTCACGCTTTGAAGATCTGGAGGCACTATTTGTATGGGGTTCACGTGGATATTTATCTGAGACCACAAGAGCCTCCGGTATATCTTCACGGAGGAGTGAACTTACGGCTGAGACGGTGGTTAGAGTTGCTTAAGGATTACGATGTTGATATCTGTACCACGGGAAAGCCAATGTTGTGGCGATTCTCTTAGTCGTAGGTCGATGGGAGCCTATCGGATGTGCGGCTAGAGAGGAGGGACATGGTTCGTGATTTGCATCGATTAGCGAGCCTTGGTGTCCGTTTGATTGATTACGATAGCGGTGGGGTTAGAGTTCGTGAGGTTGCGAGTCTTCCATCGTCGAGGAGGTGAAGAGGCGATTCGAGGATCGGCTTTGATTCGATATCGTGTCTGACTCTCCGTGAGGGCAAGAGTCCTTTGAGGTAGCACGATGGGGTGCTAAGGTTTGAGGCGGTTGTGTGTTCGGATGTTTGAGGACTTGGCAGAGTTCTCGGGGAAGCACACAAGCGTTACTCTATCCATCCAGGGTCGACCAAGATGTACCACGACCTTAGATCTGTGTATTGGTGGGATGGCTTGAAGAGGGACGTTGCAGAGTTCGTAGCTCAGTGCCCGTGTTGTCAGCAGGTGAAGGTAGAGCACCAGAGGCCTGGTGGTTTGTTACAGACGATAGAGATCCCGACTTGGAAGTGGGAGGTGATCAACATGGACTTCATCACAGGATTACCTCGCACTCAGAGGAGACATGATTCTATATGGGTTATCGTCGACAGGCTGACGAAATCAGCCCACTTTCTTCCGTCAGACGACTTTTGGTGAGGATTATGCCAGACTTTACATCCGAGAGGTCGTCAGACTGCATGGAGTCCCTATTTCGATCATATCAGACAGAGGAGCCCAGCTTACGACTAACTTCTGGAGGTCTTTCCAGAGAGGTTTAGGGGCGGTGAGCACGATCGCATTCCATCCGCAGACAGACGGACGGGCGCACTATCGGACTCTTGAGGATATCTGCGAGCACCGTATTATCGACTTCCGGTGGTGGGAGGATCATTTGCCTCTAGTTGAGTTCGCGTACAATAATAGCTACCACTCAAAGATTCAAATGGCGCCTTATGAGGCCTTGTAGGAGGAAGTGCGGTCGCCTATAGGTTGGTTCGATGTGGGCGAGTGCGGCTAGTGGGACCAGATTTGGTGCAGCGACGATGGATAAGGTGAAGCTTATCAAGGCGGCTATTGAGAGCTCGAGTCGGCGAAGTCGTATGCAGATCATCGTCGTCGGCATCCGAGTTCGCGATTCATGATTGGGTTTTCCTAAAGGTGTCACCCATGAAGGGTGTGATGAGATTCGGAAGAAGAAACTTCGGCCCAGTACATCGGGCCATTTCGATTGTCGCGAGGTAGGCAAGGTTGCTATGAGTTGGATCTGCCGTCCGATCTGAGGCGATGCATCCGTTTTCACGTATCTATCTTGAGAGATGTATCGGGGATCCATCTGGTACACCCTATTGACGATGTCCGGTGACCAGGGTTATCGTATGAGAGATTCCCATGGCGATAGTCGATCGTCGAGTTAGGCGTCTGCGGACGAAGGGCGTGGCTTCCGTCAAAGTCTTGTGGCGAACGAGCTCGAGGAGGAGATGACGTGGGAAGGCGAGGAGGACATGAGGCGAAGTATCCTCACCTATTCCCCACCTCCGTGTAATTCACTTTCCTACTTGTAAATTTTTCATTATCATTTATGCCTAAGTGTTGTTTTGTGGCGTGTGTGGCATTTGCAAACGGTTTAAGTTATGAAGAACCTTATCGTTATCCGTCTTGGGAAGGAACATTCGGGACGAATGTTTCTAAGGTGGGGAGAATGTTATACCCCGTATTTCCAGAGTATGTACGTAAGGGAATACGCATAAAAGTTTGGCCTTAAAGTTAGGCTTGGGCGTTTTTGGGCACAACTCACAAAGCGAATAGTTTCCGACGAAACGCTTCCACGACTTCGTAGGGTAAATTCCGCTATGCCATTTCTAATTTTATGGATTTTTCCGAGAGGCGAAACATTTTGGACCAACGGGAGGCGACACTTGGCACCTCCAATTTGTGGACTTGAAATCGCCCATCGACGAATTGGACAACGAAGCACGTTTTTGTGCCTTTGCACAAGTCAAGGATTAGGTAGGATATTTTGTGTGCAAGTTGGCCAAGGACACTTGCCTAATCTTGACCTTACACTTGCCTAGCACTTGGCTAAATCTTGGCCATTGGTTGGCCATGTCTTGACCTATAAATACCCCAAGATGAAGAGTTCTTCATCCACAAATTCCTTTCCAAGTCTTGAAAATCCTCTCCTCTCCCTTAAGCCTCTTTCGTCCAAACACCTTCCCTCCCTTGGTAGAAAAGTTGCCTTCTTGTATTGTTATAATGCCCAAAATACCTAGCCCAAATCCCTTAGTCCTTAGTAGAAGTTGTGAAGAACTTCTAAGGTTTCTTAGACTCTGGAGCGCATAACTTAGGAGCTAAACCTTGCTTAGCGCGACTTTATCTAGGATATTATTGGGCTTACCGAGGTAACTAATCCTAACCTCTTTTGAATTAGAGAATACATCTCGTAGTAGTATAAGAATAAGTATTAAATACTTAGAAGAATATTGCATAATAAATTGAACTATTATCACATGAAGGGTTTAAAGAAGAATAATCAAACTGTACTTACTTAGAATTTGTTTTCACGATGAACTTGAGTAGCTCACGGGTAGGGAAGTGCTGCCCAATTTTCGTAGGATATAGAACCCTCTGCTTAGAATCGTTTACAAAGTAGTCGAACGCTGATAGGCGTGTCGACTATTATAGTGATTCTCTGCGCGACATATCTGACTTGGCGGTGGTTTTACGAGAAGGTATGTGATTCTTCCTAAAGCATGATATTTTACAATATATATAGTACGGTAGACGTACATGTGTTAATCGAATAATAACTACGCAGAATGCCACCGCTTAAGCTGAATAATACTTACGGCAATGCGGCTTAAGCACGAATAATAATAAAGATCGAAAGCATTTCAAAAGAATACTGAATCATTTTTAACAGAAGAGAACTAATCGGTTTTTAAACAGAAGCTTAAAGAGTTATACTAGCTTTATGGGAAGTTAGGTATAACCACTTAAGCATAATAAAAGAAACAGTTCGCCTATGTGTTTATAACAAGACTTATATTGATTTGTGAAAAGAATAAATAAGAAGGTTTGATAAGTAGACATGATATGATGCTATGTGTGTTAGTGTCTTATAACGTTTGTATAAGAGAGTATTCTTGTTGTGCTTATGTTGTTTAACGATAAGCTGTTATGTTAGTATAATATCACTCACCTCTTGACATATTACCGGGGGTTAAGCTGCCCTCCGATGCGGGGTAGACTCAGGCGGTCTGGGACCATGATTCGAGAATACCTCATGCGGGTCCAGGGGACCTATGCGGAGCTACGGGAGTTCCAGGTTAGTGATGCGGGGTTATACCTCATGCGGTCTATGTGGCCATGCGGACTACGAGTCGGGGCGATGCCAGGAGTAGCTACCGATGCGGGGTTATGTACCTATGCGGGCCTATGAGAGTGGCCTATGCGGACTACGGAGTCCGTGATTAGGCTTGCATGGTGATACTACGCAATGGCCCGCCCGATCATTTGCACCTAGAAACGACTGCCATTCTGTTTACCTATTGTTGCTCTTGTTTGTGATGTGGCACTATGTGCGGTTTCCTTGGTTGTTTCATACATACTTGCAAAACTGATTTTTTTTAAATGATATGTTTTCATTTAAGTACTTTCTGATTTCATATACTTAGTACTGTTATCGACCTCCTTGAAGCTGCGTTCATGCCGCAGGTAAGAGCGGCGGTAGATCCACATCCTTAGGATCTCTACGTTGGTGTCGGGAGCTCCATCTTTCCGGAGGCTCTACTTTTGGGTATGATCTCCTGTTGTAGATAGTTTTGTCTGATCGAGGTATGGCGGGCCTGTCCGCCATAGTTGTATATTTCCTTAAGTGCGTAGTCATGTTGTACGATGCTCGGATGCTGCTAAACCATGTTTATATATGCCGAAAGGCGACGTTTTCTCACATAAACTGTGTCTTATTTTATAAACTGTTTCATGTCTTGCTTTATATTTCCGCTGATTACTCTGATGTATGACTACTTGGGTGCCCCGGTAAGGCACCAGTCACGGGCCCCGGAATGGGTCGTGACAGGTACAACGCGATAGGGGAGAAGTGAACGTGTGTGATCGTTTCTTTTGCGAAATGAAGGTGCAAAGGGAGTATATTTTAGACCTTGGTGGGAACTTTTGTGATCACAGAGGTGATTCCGCGTTGGCTTGGATTTGGGTTTTGCGCGTGTGTTATTTGTGGCCAGGGGCGGCATGTTTGGTTTCGTAAGTATAGTAGTGAAGGCTATACCGGCACGTGTATGTTTTGAGACTGAGAAGGAACATTCGGGACGAATGTTTCTAAGGGGGGAAGAATGTTATACCCCGTATTTCCATAGTATGTACGTGAGGGCGTACGTATAAAAGTTTAGCCTTAAAGTTAGGCACTTTGGACGAATTGTGCACACCTATCAAAAAGAGTCGTTTTCCGACGAAACGTTTCCACAGCTTCCGTAGGGAAAATTCCGGCTATGTCATTTATTATTTTTGCGGATTTTTCCGAGAGATGAAATATTTTGGACCAACGGGAGGGTGACAAGTGTCACCCTCATCGACAACAAAATGGGCTTGATTTGGACGATTTTGTGCCTTTCCCTTAGTCAAGGGTTATGTAGGATATTTTGGTGGTAGATGGATAAGGTGTACTTGGGTGAATCTTGGCCTTACACTTGCTATGCACTTGGCTTCATCTTGGCCCTTGGTTGGCCTTTGGTTAGCCTATAAATACTCCCCTAAGTTGAAGACTTTCTTCATCCTCACTTGAAAATTCCTAAGGCAAAAAATCCCTCCCTCTCCCTCTTGTTGCTCTCGTCCACCACACCCTCCCCTTGTGGTAGCCTAGCCGAAACACCCCTCCTCTTGGAGGCCTCGTGAAAAACCCCACTGGCAGTGTTGTGCTAGTCGAAGTACTACCCCCCCTTGGTTGAGAAATACTTCTCCAAGTATTGTTGTAATGCCCAAAATACCTTAGCCGATATACCTTGTAGTACTTTCCAAAGTACCCTCTATACGAAAAACCCGGAAATACGATTATACTTTCCTTTAGCCACTAAATGCAACCCTAAGGAAAATCTTCACCCGTAGTTGAAGTTATAAGTAGAAGTTGCGTAGAACTTCTAAGGGTTTCTTGGAGCGAATTGGAGCGCACGGAGTAGGAGCTAAACCTTGCTCAGGAGCGACATATAACTTGGATAATTTTGGGCTTATCGAGGTAAATATCTTGTCCCCCTATTGTAGGTTGAAGTACTACGTGTGGCGCGATCTACGTGTGGCGCGATCTACTTGGCTTAAGGAGTAGCCGACGGTTTGAAGTACTTGGAGCGTTTTGCTATTAGTCGATACTCGTGGCGAGGTATGTGAACCTCTTCCTATCTCTTCTAGCATGATATGTGTATAACTATGTAGTACGGTAGACGTACATGTGTTAAATGTATTTGATTGGTCTAAAACATAAAGTGTTATAACGGCTTTATGGGAAGTTGGTTATAATAGCTTTATGTAGGTAAGAAAATGCTTTGTGGCTTTTAAAAGGTAACTGATTTGAACTATGACTGGCTTAATGTGTGATAATAAAGAACATGAAGTATTTCAAAAGATTTATGAATCATTTTGATAAAAGAGTAATACTTGGTTTTTGAAAACTTAAGAGTTATACTAGCTTTATGGGAAGTTAGATATAACGGCTTAAGAATGTTATATGGATTTCGTAAATGAGAACAAGTATCGAACAAACCATGCGCAGTTAATAATAGGAAATGTCTTGACTAATGAATTGTATTATTAAAACCGGTAGAAACCTCCATCCGCTTAGAAGCTAAGATGAGACAAAATGATATTACATTTCTAGATCATGTTGCTTTAATAAGATTGTTATGAATAACCTACTCACACATAAGACTTATATTACTCAATTGTTCTAAAAAGGAATTACGTGATTAAGACTTTGAACTATGAAATCTCTCAAAATGGAACTTGAGTAATTGAAATTAGGCAAACTGGAACTTTAGGGAAAAGAAAGGCATTGTGTTGTCTTAAAATGGTTTAAAACTTAAAGTGTTATAACAGCTTTATGGGAAGTTGGTTATAACGACTTTATGAAAACAAAAGGAGGGTTTTTATCATTTGTTTTAATGTGGTAACTTTTAAAAAAAGGGAGAAGTGTTTTGGTCCAAAAAGAAGGCATGGTATTGCCTTAATTTGGTTTTAAAAAGGAAAGTATGAAAGTGGTTTTACTTAAAGGATATAAGTCACTCTATTTTTATACCACGGGTATCGGGTGACTTTTATAAAAGGAATGGATCTCTTAAAAGGAATTTAACGTACGTAGTACTTTAGGGTTAAAATCCGGACTTTGACATAAAATGAAAGTACCTTGAGTTGGGTACAAACTTGCCTATGTTTGTTGTTGTGAAGCTTGCCTATGCTTGTTGTTGTGAAACTTGCCTATGTTTGCGTATGATAGACTTGTTGTGCAAGGAATGTATTTCACTCGACTACCGGTTCATGGGATGAACCGGGAATGTATTTCACTCGACTACCGGTTCATGGGATGAACCGGGAATGTATTTCACTCGACTACCGGTTCATGGGATGAACCGGGAATGTATTTCACTCGACTACCGCGTTCATGGGATGAACCGGGAATGTATTTCACTCGACTACCGCGTTCATGGGATGAACAGAATGTATTTCACTCGACTACCGCGTTCATGGGATGAACCGGGAATGTATTTCACTCGACTACCGGTTCATGGGATGAACCGGGAATGTATTTCACTCGACTACCGGTTCATGGGATGAACCGGGAATGTATCCCACTCGACTACCGCGTTCATGGGATGAACCGGGAATGTATTCCACACGTTTCTATACTGGGTCCATGAGATGGGCCGAGACATGTTATACGTATCACAAGATTTGTACCTAGACTGCCGGCAGTGAGGAAGGAGTTCCACGGGCATGAGGGATGACTTGAGGGCGTGAGTCCCTGACTTAACATGACTGCTTTTATGTTGTGAACTGTAGTTTGGTTATCATACATGTCTCCTGCTTTATATAGACTATTATGATTTCATTCTGATATTTTTACAGTTTCACATACTTGGTACTGTTATCGACCTCCGGCCTGCGTTCATGCCGCAGGTAGAGGTACATCGGTTGTGGATCCTCGCTCTTAGGATCACAGTTCAGCGTGTTGGGAAGCCCCGTTTCTTCGGAGGCTTATCTTTTGGTATGTTACCCTGAGTCTGTAGGTTCTTGTACATTCAGGGGTATGGCGGGGCCCTGTCCCATCATAATTGTTGTTATAAAACTCTTAGAGTGCATGCTTTGTTGTGGCGTAGTTTGTAAAAGGATAACTGTTCGGGTTTTTATGTATGAACAGAAGGCAACTGTTTTGGTTGGCCTGTTTATTTATAATATCTCTTATTTCATGTTCATGTTTTATTTCCGCTGATTTTCTCTGATGTTGTATCACTAGGGTGCCCGGGGTAAGGCACCAGTCACGGGCCCGGGTTCGGGTCGTGACACCAAGGTACCAAAACATCATGTACCAAACACATATAAAATATTTCATTTTAGACAAACCTAGGTACCAACATCTCGTGTACCTTACACATATAATGAACTTTCATTTTAGAAAAACCTAGATACCAACATCTCGTGTACACTACACATATAATGAACTTTCATTTTAGACAACCCAAAGTACTATCAAGGGAATATATAGAACAACTTCCATTTTAGAAACCCAAATTACTATCAAGGGGATATATCACTAAGGATTAGGATCCAATCTGACTCTATGAAGATCGAGTCAACTATCATTATGGATTAGGATCCACTCACTTTCTAAAATCAAATCAAGTATCAATAAGGGTTAAAATCCACTCACTTTATAAACTCAAATCAAGTATCAATAAGGATTAAAATCCACTCACTTTATAAACTCAATTCAAGTATCAATAAGGATTAAAATCCACTCACTTTATAAACTCAAATCAAGTATCAATAAGAATTAAAATTCACTCACTTTATAAACTCAAATCAAGTATCAATAAGGATTAAAATCCACTCACTTTATAAACTCAAATCAAGTATCAATAAGGATTAAAATCCACTCACTTTATAAACTCAAATCAAGTATCAATAAGGATTAAAATCCACTCACTTTATAAACTCAAATTAAGTATCAATAAGGATTAAAATCCACTCACTTTATAAACTCAAATCAAGTATCAATAAGGATTAAAATCCACTAACTTTATAAACTCAAATCAAGTATCAATAAAGATTAAAATCCACTCACTTTATAAACTCAAATCAACTATCAATAAGGATTAAAATCCATTCACTTTATAAACTCAAATCATGCCAAAAGAAGAATGGATAGTTCACATACCTTATTGACGAACTAACCAACTTGATAACTATGATACGACTCAAAGTACTTCAACCTATAACGACAATAACACTTCTATCAACTTCAAGCTTACTAGTGTAGGTTAATACCAATTAAAGGTTCTCTTATTGTCACGACCCGACCCCGTGCTCGCGACACATGTATACATCAGAGATAACCAGCGGAATATAAATAAAGCTCATAGACATGCAGTAATGTGAAATAAGGACCAGGCTAGCCGATAAGGCCACCTTCCTGCATATATATACATAAACAAAAGATATACATCTTTTACAAGTCTAATCCACATAACATGACTACAGACCTCTAAGAGTTTGGATCCTATCTATGACGGGACAGGGCCCCGCCATACCCCTAAATGTACATAAATCTACAACAACAGGGATCCGTACCAAAAGGTAAGCCTCTGGAGTAATGGAGCTTTCCAAAAGCTGAACTGTTATACCCCGTATTCTCAGGGTATGTATGCGAGGACGTACGTACGAGATCACGACAGAAAATTGGAAAGGAAGAAAGAGGTGATTTTTTCCACGGAAAAAGTTTCCTGTTTTTGTAAAGAAAAATGTTCGTTGATGGGAATTGGGTTCCCAGATTTGGAATTTGGGCTTCTTTGATTATATTAGAATTATGGAATTTTATTTTGAAATGGTCACGTGGGGCCCACGGAGAAATTTACTGTTTGTGGCCCACTTTGTTTTCGAGATTTTGGCCATTGTGGATATTTTCGAAGATGTTTTATTTTGGGCCATTAGGAGGGTGACACGTGTCACCCCGCCTAGGTGGCTTGCCGAATTGACATTTGTGCACAACACCTTGCTAGAGTCGTTGACGAAACGTTTTACATAACTGCGAGGGAAAATTCCGGCTATGTCGCTTTGTATTTTGCGGATTTTTCCGGCGCGAACATTTTGGACCAACGGGAGGTGGCGTGTCACCTCACATTGGAAGCAAGTGGGCGGTTTGGCCTCGACGTTTAGGGTGTGTGGGAAGATATTTTTGTAGATATTTGTGAGGGTTTTAGGAGTAGGACTAGGGTGCACTTGGCTTGATCTTGGCCTTACACTTGCCTTGCACATGGCTTGATCTTGGCCATTGGTTGGCCTTTGGTTTGGCTATAAATACCCCTCCCTTGTGAAGACTTATTCATTCACTCCTCACTTTGTCTAAGTCTTGAAATCCCTCCCCTCCCTCTTGTGGCTCTCGTCCTAAGCCTCTCCCCCTCCCTCCTCCTTGTGGCCTTTGGCCGAGAAGGGTCCCTCTCCCCCCCCTTTTTGTGGTGCCCTAGCCGAGAGTAACCCCCCCCCCTAGCCTAGTTGTGCTAGTCGAAATACTACCCCCCTTGGTAGAAATGTATTCTACAAGTATTGTTGTAATGCCCAAAATACTTTAGCCAAATACCTTGTAGTACTTTCCAAAGTACCTCTATACGTAGAACCCGAAAATACGATTATACTTTCCTTTAGCCACTAAACGAAACCCTAAGGAAAATCTTCACCCGTTGTTGAAGATTAAGTGTTGTGTAGACACTTCAAGGGTTTCTGAGCGTTTTGAGCGACGGAGTAGAGCTAAACCTTGTTAGGAGCGACTTATAACTTGGATAATTTTGGGCTTATCGAGGTAAATATCTTGACCTTCTATTGTAATTGGAAATTACATGTTGGAATATATAGTTGAAGTATACTATATATAGAATTGAACATAGTTGTCACGCAATGTCTTTTGACTTAAGCACGAATTTAAATAAAGAGAATCGAATCGTAATTACATAGGATCAGACATGGTAGACTTGTGTAGCATTCTCGTGGTAGAATTGTACACGCCCGGTTAGACGTGCAAACCCTGGTTGGCTTGGTAGCCACTGATAGAGAGAGAGATTAACGCTGTGGGGGAGGTCGCGAATTTTCTATAGAATATTCTACGTTGAGATCTAGAATGTTAATAGGCGCCTTGTGGCCTCTATAGGTCAAGTACTACGTATGGCGTGATCTACTTGACTTAGAGTAGCCGACGGTTTGAGAGTACTGAGCGTTTTGCTATTAGTCGATAATCGTCGCGAGGTATGTGAACCTCTTCCTATCTCTTCTAGCATGATATGTGTGAACTATGTAGTGCGGTGACGCATACGCTAAATGTATTTGATTGGTTTAAAACATAAAGTGTTATAACGCTTTTATGGGAAGTCGGTTATAATAGCTTTATGTGGATAAGAAAATACCTTGTGGTTTTTAAAAGGTAACTGATTTGAATAATACATGGCTTGATATGTGTTAATAAAGAACTTGAAGAATTTCAAAAGATTTATGAATCGTTTTGAAAGAATGAGTAGTACTTGGTTTTGAAAGCTTAAGAGTTATACTAGCTTTATGGGAAGTTAGGTATAACGGCTTAAGAACGTTTTCTCGATTTGGAAATCAGAATCAGATCGACAAACCACTGCAGCGTTAATAAAAGGAAAATGTATTGACTAATGAAGTATTATTAAAACCAGTAGAAACCTCCATCTGCATAGAAGCTAAGATGAGACAAAATGATATTACATTTCCTAGATCATGGCTGCTTAATAAGATTGATTATAAACAAGAATAACCTACTCGCATATAAGACATATGTTTCTCAAAACGTTTAAAGGAGAATTATGCTTTAAAGGATTAAAACTATGGACTACTGAAACCTTTTCTAAAATGAGAACTTGAGCATTTGTAATTAGGCAAACCGAACTTTAGGAAAAGAATGTTGGTACTTGAGTTTAAAAAGAAAGTGTTCGCTTTACTTAATAATGTGAATCACTCTAGTTTTATACTACGTATCGGGTGACTTTATAAAAGGAATGTATCTCTTTTAAAAGGACTTAACGTATGTAGTACTTTAGGGTTAAAACCGGACTTTGACATAAAATGAAAGTACCTTGAGTTGTGTGTAACTTGCTTATGCTTATTGTTATGAAACTTGACCATGTTACGTGTGATAGCCTTGTTGTGCAAATCCGTGTTCACTCGACTACCGGTTCATCCGAATGTATCTCACTTGATTACGGTTCATCCGAATGTATCTCACTTGATTCGGTTCATCCGGAATGTATCTCACTTGATTACCGGTTCATCCGGAATGTATTTCACTTGACTACCGGTTCATCCGGAATGTATTTCACTTGACTACGGTTCATCCGAATGTATTTCACCGACTACGGTTCATCCGGAATGTATTCCACACGTTTCTATATTGGGTCCATAAGATGGGCCGAGACACGTTATACGTATCACATGATTTGTACCTAGATCGCCGGCGGTGAGGAAAGAGTTCCACGTACATGAGGATGACTAGAGGCGTGAGTCCTCGGCTTGACATGATCGCTATTATGTTGTAAATCGTAGTTTGGTTATCATACATGTCTCGCTTTATCTAGACTATTATGATTTCATTTGCGATTTTTACGCTTCACATACTTGGTACTGTTATCGACCTTTCGGGGCTGCGTTCATGCCGCAGTAGAGGTACATCGGTCGTGGATCCTCGCCATAGGATCACGTTCGGCGTAGTGGGAAGCTCCGTTTCTCGAGGCTTATCTTTTGGTATGTGTTTCCTCGAGTTGTAGGTTCTTGTACATTCTGGGTATGGCGGGCCCCGTCCCGTCATAGTCGTTGTAAATCTTAGAGGTCCGTAGTAATCGCTGTGGGTGTGGTTGTAAAGGATTAAACTGCTCGTGTTTTATGTATTTATCGAGCGCACTGCTTTGGCCTGCTTATTATTATATCTCTTGTTTCATGACTCGTGTTTTATTTTCCGCTGGTTTTCTCGATGTTGTATCACTAGGGTGCAGGGTAAGGCACGATGAAGCCCGGTTCGGGCGTTATGAACAAAGTGATCCTAAGAGTGAGGATCAAGAACTGTTTACTCTACTGCAGCATTTAACGCATTTCCAGGAAAGAGGGTCGATAAAACATGTACCAAGTATATGAAATGAAAGTCTCAGAATGAAATCATATAGTCTAAAATAAAGCCGGAGATATGTATGATAACCAAATTAAGAGTACACTGTGCCTTACTAATAATGAGAGTAAATAAGAGTAAACCTTTCCGTTTAAAAATAGGGAGCTTATGATCAAACTAGGGCCACCCGCCCGTAGTATCATTATGCAATCCTACTCCTGGGACTATTTCACCTGCATAGGTCTTGTGGACCCGCATGAGGCAAATTGCCTCGCATGTGACTATTTCACCCGCATAGGACTATTTCACCCACATGGACCCTGTGGCCCGCAATGAGCATATACGCCATACTCGCATCATGGGGAGAAAATCCACGGAAATGCAAAATGCAAAATGACCCGGGGATTGACCCCGTAATGAATAATATAACACTAGCACTACCGGCTATCATGAACATATGCAAGTTAGCAATCTTAACTCTCATTAATTTAACTTAAGGCACTATCATGTAAAATTCGGGAATTTAACCGCAAAGTAATACGTACTTCTATTACTTTAAAAAGAACCATTTTCATATAAGAGCCACAAGATACTAACACCCGTAGTATCAAGACATGTCTATTTTTTAAATCAAGCTACTACACCTTTAGAAATTCATTTCAATGCTTTGAAACCAAGTAACTTCTACTTTTCAAACTCAAGTAACCTTTAAATTAAGTTACTTATACTCTTTAAATCAAGTATCGTATACTTTCACAATCAAATCATTTATTCTCTTTTAAATCATTCAAGTAAACCACTCTTTTACTTCCCATAAAGTTGTTATAAATAACTTCTCATAAAGCCATTATAACACTTTATGTTTAGAGAAAAACTAAGGCATTTACATCCTTTAAAACCAAGTGAGTTTAACTTTCCAACTTAACTAAACTTGTACCTTTTTAAATCAAATCAATGGTACCAAAATGAAACCGAATTCATTTAAGACATGTACGTCAACCGTACTATACATTTATAAGATTCATGCTCACGAAGATAGGGAAAGTTCCACATACCTCTTTGGCTTAATCCACCCGCTAAGTTGAATATGCCGCACGTAGAATGTCAACCTATAATGACTATAATACGTCTATCAACTTCTAGCTTTCTAAGGTAGAATATAAGTATAAGGTCTCTTATTCTACGGAAAATTGGACAACACTTCCCCTGTTTCCACATACTTTTCCACTTTTTTCAAGGCCCGAAATCAATAACCAATACGCCACATTTAAGGCAAAACCAATCAAACAATAATACAACATATAGTCCTTTTCAATTTTTTAATCCAAGTCATTACTCCAACATGTTATATACGTTATAACAATTATAACAACTAAATTCCCTTTCTTGTATAACATGTGACGATTATAACTAACAACCAAATTGATTAACAACTTCAATGACTAACATGCCATGTCTCGGTTTTAACCCTCAAATTATCTTAACACTTATCAATCTTCATTCCTTATAGCACAAGCTCATTTATCAACTACTATAATATGTAATCTTCAATTACATTAGGAAGACAAAGATCATTACCTCAAAAAGCCCAAATATAATCCAAGACTAAAAGTCGATCCTTAGCAACTTTAGCTCTTTTCCTTTATGTTCCAATCCACTCCAAGCAACCCTTAGAAGTTCATAACCAACTTCTCTTCAAGTTCCAACTCAAAATATGAAGAACACCTTAGGGTTTCAAGGTGCGACTAGAGGATTAACGTAGTATTTCCGGAATTTAAGAGGTTGTTCATGCTTAGTATACTACTAGGGACCTTAGGTTTTAATATGGGGATTTATCAACAACATTTGAAGAATTTTTCTCCTTCAAGCTTGCCTTGGCCGAGATACTCTAAGCTTTGGACAATATTTCATGAAATTTTTCTAAGTGTTAAAGTATTGCAACTAGTAGGATATATAATGAAATCAAGGGTGGAGATTAAAACACATGTGTGGCTAGGATTGTGGACAATAAATATCTTGAGCCCACTTGGCCACCATTTTCTCGCCCAACATGGACCATGTGGGGGTGACACGTGTCACCCTCCTATTGGTCCAAAATATTTCATCTCTCCAAAATTATAATAAATTCTATAAGTCTCAAATACCAAATTTGAGAACCAAATTCCAATTATTAAACCTTTTTCCTTCACGAGGTTCAGAATATTTTCCATAGGAAAAAGTAATCTTTCTTTCATTTCAAACATAAAGTCGTATCTTCTCACGTACGTCCTTATATATATGTCCTGGAACTACGGGGTGTAACATTCTTCCCCCTTAGAAACATTCATCCCGAATGTTCTTACTAAGTTCAATCTAAACCGATATCGGCATAGTCCCCTTTAACTATACCCAAGACAATCAAATATGCCACACATGGCCACAATATAACACTTTATGCATATATGTCAATCAAAATTGACAAGTAGGGAGAATGAATTACCTATAGGTGTAGGGAACAAGTGAGGATACTTCTTCATCAGGTCCTCATTGGCTTCCCAAGTCATCTCCTCTTTATTATCATTCCGCCACAAGACCTTGACGGAAGCCACGTCTTTAGTCCGTAATCGTCTGACCGACGATCAAGTATCTCTATAGGACTCTCCTCATACGATAACCCCTCTATCACCTGGACATCACGAACCGGGAAAACTCTGGATGGATCTCCAATACACTTCCGTAACATAGAAACTTGGAAGACCGGATGCACTACTTCCAGATCGGATGGTAGATCTAACTCATAGGCAACCTTGCCTACTACGAACAATCTGGTATGGCCCAATGTACCTCGGGCTAAGTTTCTCTTCTTTCCAAACCTCATCACACCCTTCATGGGTGATACCTTCAAGAACACCCAATCGCTGTGAAACTCAAGTGTCGACGCCGATTATCAGATACGACTGGCCGACTCGAGCTGCTAATAACCTCTCCTGAATAAGCTTTACCTTATCCACAGCCTGTTGAATCAAGTCTGGGCCAACTAACTGAACCTCGCCAACATCGAACCAACCGATCGACGACCTACACTTCCTTCCATATAAGGACTCATAATGCGCCATCTGAATACTGGAATGGTAGTTGTTTTTATACGCAAACTCAACAAGAGGCAAATAATCCTCCCAGCTAACCCTGAAATCAATAATACAGGCCCTCAACATATCCTCGAGTGTCTGGATAGTACGCTCTGCCTGTCTGTCGGTGTGAGGGTGAAATGCAGTACAGAGACTCACATGTGTCCCTAACACCTTCTGGAAAGACATCCAAAAGTTAGCCGTAAACTGGGCCCCTCTGTCTGATATAATAGATGTAGGAACTCCGTGCAGTCTCACAATCTCCCGGATATACAGTCTGACATAATCCTGAGCCGAATAGGTAGTCCTGACTGGAAGAAAATGGGTTGATTTCTGTCACGACCCGACCGATCGCGATCGTGCCCTACCCAGGCACCTCTATCGTCACGACGAACTCGGGCGTGGATCGTGCCTTACCGGGCACCCTAGTGATACAACATCAGAGTAATCAGCGGAACATAAGACACAATATGAAATAATGCAAAGGAAAGACATGCTTCTGAAGAAAAGTTGCCTTTCGGCATATATATAAATAACAACTCTTTCAAAATGAACAGTTTAATCCTTTTACAAACCCCGCCCACAACAAGATTACTCTGCACTCTACGAATGATATGACAACAACGACGGGACAGGGCCCCGTCATACCCCTGAATGTAAGCACCTACAACAACAGGGGACTATACCAAGATAAGCCTCCGGAGAAACGGAGCTTCCCAAACGCCGAATCGTGACCCCAAGAGCGAGGATCAACGATCGGTGTACCTTTACTCGCGGCATGAACGCAGCCGGGCGAGGTCAAGACAACAAAAATTAGTATGTGAAATCGAAAATAAATCAGTAAATGAAATCATAGTAGTCTATATAAAGCGGAGACATGTATGATAACCAAACTACGATTCACAATAAATCAACAAATATGTCAAGTCGTGGACTCACGCCTCAAAGTCATCACAATAAAACCGCATGGTGGCACGAAGGCATAGCCGACTACTAAGACCCACGCACTCAAAAATGCCATAAATCGTATCACGAGGTCTTTCTAGACCGCACTACATGATCGGGCCGCCACTCGCCCAGATCACCAGGCGCGTCTATCCCTGGAACTTACCGCAGCTCCGCATAGGTCACACACAGACCCGCATGAGGTATTCCTCGAGTCATAGTCACACAGACTGCCTGAGGTATACCCCGCATCGGAGGCAGCTTAACCCCCGGTATCCGCCTAGGCTCCCGCAGCCCGCATAGTCTCAAAAGACCGCATAGTCTCAACAGCATCGCATAGGAATCCCCGCATCGCTAAACACCCGAATGATCAATCTCGAGCATACCGCTGCCCGCATAGTCACAAGGATCGTGATAGCCGTATAGACCGCATCGGTGGCAAGCCCTGTATAATAAGTCGAGGGTAGGTGATATAATAACAAGATAATGGACTTACCGCTTAGCAACGTAAACACAAAGCAAGAATGACCCCCTTACATAACAACCACAAGATACTAACACACGAAGATCCTAACATGTTTACTTATCAAATCAACAAGAAAGTATTACAAGGCTATCACAAACCAATACAAAAGTTATTCACACAAGGTACTTTCTACTAACAAGTTCGTATCTATTCCCAAAGTACTTATTTCATTAAATCTTTTACAAGAATCATTTCTTTCACATAAGTCACACAATACAAGTAGTACAAAAAGAGTGATCATTTTTTAAGTAAACCAAAACACATACCTTTGTAAAATCAAGTAACAACATTATTTTCCAAACGTTCAAGTTTGCCTAATTTCAAATTTTCACGCTTCTTATTTTAGAAAGGTTTCGCTGCTCATATTATTAACCACGTAATAATATAATCCTCTTTTAAAACAACTCGAGAAACATATGCCTTATATGAGTAGGTTATTTTGTTCATAATCAACTGATTAAAGCAGTGATCTAGGAAATGTAATATCATTTTGTCTCATCTTAGCTCCTACGGATGGAGGTTTCTACCGGTTTTAATAATACTTAATTAGTCAAACCATTTCCTTTTATTAACGCCATGTGGTTTATCGATACACATTCCGATTTCCAAATCAAGAAACATTAACCCTTTTAAAACCAAATACTCATTACTCACGAATGAGGTTTCACACATAATTCACATAATTCAATTAAGTTAAGTCTCTTATCTTACAAGATCAAGTCTCTTAACTTCTAAAATAAATAAATCATTCGCTTTATCTCTCTTAAGCCATTATACCTAACTTCCCATAAAGCTAGTATAACTCTTAAGATTTTAAAACCAAGTATTACTCTTCTTTAAAAATGTTTAATTCTCTGAACTACTTCAAGAGTATTATTATTCGCTTAAGTCAAAAGACATCCGCATAACCACGCTCAATTAACACACGACGCTCACCGTACTACATAGTTATACACATATCATGCTAGAAGAGATAGGAAGAGGTTCACATACCGCGACGATTATCGACTATTAGCAAAACGCTCCACGGCTATAACCCGGCTAGCTGGTCCACCTTCTCAAGAGCACACGCTACTCGCAGAACATTCAACCTATACAAAGTTACACAAGTCTATCAAAGTCTAGACTACCAGGTAGAATAAATCTAGACGCAAGATCCTACGGAAATTGGGCAGCCCTTCCCTACCCATCAAACTACAAGTCATCTGAATACTGTCTACGTAATTACATTCGCTTCATCTTTAAATTCAGCTTAAGTCCAAAGACATTGCCACAAGCTATGTTCATTCTATATATAGTATACTTCAACTATATATTCCTACAACATGTAATATCCAATTACAATAGGGACAAGATATTTACCTTGATAAGCCCATAATTATCCAAGTATAATGTCGATTCTCGGGCAACGTTAGCTACAACTCCGTGCGCTCCAACCCTCTCCAAACCACCCTTAGAAGTTCTAACCCACTTCTACATAATACTCCAACTAACTCTGGATATTTTTCCAGGGTTTGGTTTTGTGATCGACGGAAGTATAATAGTATAACTGGGCTTTTGTATAGGTATAACCTTAGAATTCTACAAGGTATACTACTAAGGTAATTGGGCATTATAACAATACTTGAGAGTATTTCTACACCACAAAAGGGGGTATTATACGAAACAACTAGGCAGTGGTGTACACCCTCGCCAACCCCACTGTGGGGTACTCTCGCCAAGGGGTGGACTCTGCCACAAGGCCTCACAAAGGGGGAGGAGGATGAGAACAATAGAGGAGGGGAGGATTTCTAAGACTTAGAACATTTTAGGATGAATAAGTCTTCCAAAGTGGGTATTTATAGGTCTAGCAAAGGCCAACCAATGGCCAAGATCTTGCCAAGTGCAAGGCAAGTGTAGGCCAAGATCTTGCCAAGTGGACCTTATCCATCTACCACAAAATATCCTACCAACCCTTGACCAAAACATGGCCCAAATCGTCCAAAGGGACGCCACAATTTCGCCAATGAGAGGTGCGTGGCGCCTCTTGTTGGTCCAACACGTTCGCCTCTGAAAAATCCGCAAAAATAGAAATGACATAGCCGAATTTTCCCTACGAAAGTCGTGGAAAACGTTTCGCCGAAAAACGACTCTAACCGTGTTGTGCACAAAGGGAAATCGCCCAAGCCTATTTAAAAGTTCAAATTTTTCTACGCACGCCCCACGCATACTGGAAATACGGTATAACATTCTCCTCCTTAGAAACATTCGTCCCGAATGTTCCTTCTAAGTCTTAAACAAACGCGCCAAAGATAGTCTTCACTACTATACTTACGAGAACACACTTGCCACACCGCCACGTAAACATCCGCGCAAAAATACCTCCATCCAAGTCCACGAGAAACACCTCTAACATCACCACAAATACCTCTCCCGGGGTCAAAATATACTTCTTTAGTCATCGATACCACTTTTGTCACTTTGTCGCGAGCCTTGCTCGACGACCCAACAAATGGTACCGGCCTGCGATCCCCGAGGCATGCCCAACGACCTTCTCGTGATGTGCCATACGGAGAGCCACGGTTCGGTTCGTTCGTGGTAGAGCTCGGCCTCTTTATACGCCACTCAACAACAATACGAAAGACCGGACGTACTGCCTCCTAAGTCGGACGGCAATTGCTAACATATAGGCAACCTGGCCTATCCTTCACATGAACTCAAGAGGCCCAAAGTAACTCGGGCTAAGTTCCTTCTGTTTCCAAAACTCGTCACACCCTGTCCGGGGTGGTACTTTCAAGAAGACCGACCGTCGACCTGAACTCTAAGCGTCGTCGCCGATTATCCGCACGATTCCTCTGAGCTGCCAGAACCTCTTCTAGACAAGCTTCACCCTAACCACAGTCTGCTGGAACAAGCCTGAACCAACTATCTGAACCTTGCCAACATCGAACCAATCGACCGGCAACTTACACTTCCGCCCCCACAAGGCTTCATAAGGCGACATCCGAACACTGAAAAGGTAGCTAAAAACACTTCTCTCTACAGGAGACAACAATCCCCACAACTACCCCTGAAATCCAAACACTGGCCTGAGGGCGAATGCGATTCTGAGACTCACCTGAGTCCTTAACCCTGCCTGGTAAAACTTCCAGAAACAAAAACAGCCGTAACCTGGGCTCCACTGTCTGACATAAGGTGAAGGTAGGCACCCCGTGCAGCCTTACAACCTTTCTGATAAATCAACACTGCCGAGTGAACGGTCCCGACCGAAGAACACGATGGGCTGCCCCCATCGACCCGACCACCGGTCGAACGCATCCACGAACTCGTACGCTGGTTAACTAAACTTGGGCCCAACACCCCCGTGATCCCACCACCCGGCGGGACCACCACAAACTGACCCCACCAACAAACAGGTCGCGGGTTGACCCGCAACGCGGCCTCAACCCGACCCGGCAACGCGCACAATACTAGCTCCCGATCCGGAACAATCTCACTAATCACGTTACGAAAACCTAGCGGTCTTCTTAGCTCAACTACCCTCTTTCATTCCACACTACTCCGGGACTTATCCCACAAACATAGCTCACGTGCACTATGCACTCTTCTAAGGGTCAAACATAAACATACGTCTTTTACTCGAGATGGCCTTACCTCTAAGGTCTCTACGTAAAAAAAACTCTAAGGCTCACACTTTCTCTATCCCCCAAAATCTTACTCGGTTAACCCACCATGATTTCTAATCACAACTAACACACTGCTATCCGAACATAGCACTTAAGGTATACTCACTTTATCACACATACTGATCTCTAGAGGGTTAAAGATATGCCCGACCCATCGCTTCACTCCCTAGTCGTTACGATCAAACCCGCCTGTAGGCGATAGCTGGGAAGGTGACGAACTACCCACCGATCCTGAAGGCTAAGTCCTCCTACTAGGACACCCTTTCGACATCAGCCCTGACGGTCATAGGTACAACAAGTACCAACTAAAAGACGACATTCCCCGGGATGACGTCTGTCACACTGTGAACCGGAAGCAATGGAGTTCTGACCAACTCCTGCATACCCCGAATGTCCTGAACCCCGTGGAGGACCTCTCTGCACTGGTGGATGTGTATAATCTAATCCGCTGGTGAGGTGACTCGCCTGCTGCTCTGGCCCTCTTCTGTTGTCCTTCGTTAACCCGTCGATCTCTACGTTTCTCGGCCTGCTGCGCATAAGCCCATACACAGTGCCACGCCAAGCCTAATCAAGGATTACTCTTGCACAACCTTCTCTTAGGTAGTCATCAAGACTCGCGATACATCGGTATACTCTCGGTAGCCAAATCCATAGCTAATGTGGTCGCCTCTTTGCAATCTATATTCTCTGCTCTGGCCGTGGGCGAAGGTTCAAATATCATGGCCGCAAGGAATCGCCGCCGTGCTAAACTCACGGGGCTAGTGACGCCGCAGAACTCCCAAATGAAGCACCTAACTCAGGTGATGATTGGGCCTGTGCCCTCAGAACCCCTCAACTCTACTCGCAGCTCTACGCCTTGCCCTCCGGGCGGGTTGCCTGCGCGAGGCATACCGGTAGGAAAGAATTTCGTTAGAGGTCCAACTTACAACACAAATTTCTAAGGCACGATCTCAGAGTGAGAAGAATAGAAACCAATCCTAAATATCCTATAGCCTCCTCGATTATTGGTGTGGTGCACAACACACCGATAATCAAGACTTACTGGATACTACCAGACACTTTCCGAGGATTAATCGCTTCGATACCACTTTTGTCACGACCCGAACTGGGCGTGGGTGCCTTACCCGCACCCTAGTGATACAACATCGAGTAATCAACTAACATAAGACACAATATGAAATAATGCAAAGAAACACATGCTTCGAAGAAAAGTTGCCTTTAAGATATATATAAATAACAACTCTTTCAAAATGAACAGTTTAATCCTTTTTACAAACCCCGCCACAATAAAGATTACTGCACTCTACGAATGATATGATAACAACGACGGACAGGCCCCGCCATACCACGAATGTAAGCACCTACAACAACACGGGACTATACCAAGATAAGCTTCCGAGAAACGGAGCTTCCCAAACGCCAATCAGGACCCTAAGAGCGAGGATCAACGATCGGTGTACCTTTACCGCGGCATGACGCACTTCCGGGGAGGTCGCATACAACAGTACCGAGTATGTGAAATCAAAATAAATCGTAAATGAAATCATAGTAGTCTATATAAGCGTGAGACATGTATGATAACCAAACTACGCTCACAATAAATCAACAAATATGTCAAGTCGTGACTCACGCCTCAAAGTCATCACAATAAAACCGCATGTAAGTAATGCGAAGGCATAGCCGACTACTAAGACCCAGCACCAAAAATGCCATAAATCAGATCACGAGGTCTTTCTGATCGCACTACACGATCGAAGTCGCCACTCGCCGCAGATCACCGCGCGTCTATCCTCGAACTTACCGCTCCGCATAGGTCACACACGCACCGCATGAGGTATTCCTCGAGTTATAGTCACACGCATCGCTCGAGGTATACCCAGACGGAGGCACTTAACCCCAGATCCGCCAGGCTCCCGCACCGCATAGTCTCAAAAGACCGCATAGTCTCAACAGACCGCATAGGAATCCCCGCATCGTGCTAAACACCCGAATGATCAATCCGAGCATACCGCGCTCGCATAGTCACAAGGATCGCATAGGCCGATAGACCGCATCAAGGGTGGCAAGCCCTCGTGATAATAAGTCGGCGGGGTAGGTGATATAATAACAAGATAATGGACTTACCGCTTAGCAACGTAAACACAGCAGAATGACCCCCTTACATAACAACCACAAGATACTAACACACGTAGATCCTAACATGTTTACTTATCAAATCAACAAGAAAGTATTACAAGGCTATCACAAACCAATACACCAAGTTATTCACACAAGGTACTTTCTACTAACAAGTTCGCATCTATTCCCAAAGTACTTCTTTCATTAAATCTTTTACAAGAATCATTTCTTTCACATAATTCACACAATACGTAGTACAAAAAGAGTGGATCCTTTTTAAGTAAACCAAAACACTTACCTTTGTAAAATCAAGTAACAACATTATTTTCCAAACGCTCAAGTTTGCCTAATTTCAAATGTTCACGTTTCTTATTTTAGAAAGGTTTCGCTGCTCATATTATTAACCACGTGATAATATAATCCTCTTTTAAAACAACCCGAGAAACATATGTCTTATATGTGAGTAGGTTATTTTTGTTCATAATCAATCTGATTAAAGCAGCCGTGATCTAGGAAATGTAATATCATTTTGTCTCATCTTAGCTCCTATGCAGATGGAGGTTTCTACCGTTTTAATAATACTTAATTAGTCAAAACATTTCCTTTTATTAACGCGGTGGTTTGTCGATACACATTCGATTTCCAAATCAAGAAACATTAACCCTTTTAAAACCAAGTACTCATTACTCACTAACGAGGTTTCACACATAATTCACATAATTCAATTAAGTTAAGTCTCTTATCTTACAAGATCAAGTCTCTTAACTTCTAAAATAAATAAATCATTCGTTTTATCTCTCTTAAGCCATTATACCTAACTTCCCATAAAGCTAGTATAACTCTTAAGATTTTAAAACCAAGTATTACTCTTCTTTTAAAAACAGTTCTTAATTCTTGAACTACTTCAAGATTATTATTATTCGCTTAAGTCAAAAGACATTGCCGCACAACCACGCTCAATTAACACACGACGCCTCACCGTACTACATAGTTATACACATATCATGCTAGAAGAGATAGGAAGAGGTTCACATACCTCGCGACGATTATCGACTATTCGCAAACGCCCACGGCTATAACCCGCTTAGCACGTCCACCTTCTCAAGTAGCACATGCCACTCAAGAACATTCAACCTATACAGTTACACAAGTCTATCAAAGTCTAGACTACTCGGTAGAATAAATCTAGACGCAAGATCCTACGGAAATTGGGCAGCCCTTCCCTACCCACAAACTACACAAGTTCATCAGATACCCCACGTAATTACTGATTCGCTTCTCATCTTTAAATTGGGCTTAAGTCCAAAGACATTGCCACAAGCTATGTTCGCTTTATATATAGTATACTTTAACTATATTTTCCTACAACATGTAATATCCAATTACAATAGGGGGACAAGATATTTACCTTGATAAGCCCATAATTATCCAAGTATAATGTCGATTCCTGGGCAACGTTTAGCTCCAACTCCGTGCCCTCCAACCCGCTCCAAACCACCCTTAGAAGTTCTAACCAACTTCTACATAATACTCCAACTAACTATGGAGATATTTCAGGGTTTCGGTTTTGTGGACCGACGGAAGTATAATAGTATAACTGGCTTTTTGTATAGGTATAACCTTAGAATTCTACAAGGTATACGGCTAAGGTAATTTGGGCATTATAACAATACTTGAGAGTATTTCTACACCACAAAAGGGGGTATTATACTAAACAACTAGGCAGTGGTGTACACCCTCGGCCAACCCCACTAGGGGTACTCTCGCCATGGGGGTGGACTCTAGGCCACAAGGCCTCACAAAGGGGGAGGAGGATGAGAACAATAGAGGGAGGGGGGGAGGATTTCTAAGACTTAGAACATTTTAGGATGAATAAGTCTTCCAAAGGGGTATTTATAGGTCTAGCAAAGGCCAACCAATGGCCAAGATCTTGCCAAGTGCAAGGCAAGTGTAGGGCCAAGATCTTGCCAAGTGCACCTTATCCATCTGCCACAAAATATCCTACCAACCCCTTGACCAAAACATGGCCCAAATCGTCCAAAGGGACGCCCACAATTTCCGCCAATGAAAGGGTGCCAAGTGGCGCCCTCTTGTTGGTCCAACACGTTTCGTCTCTCGGAAAAATCCGCAAAAATTAGACATGACATAGCCGGAATTTTCCCTACGAAAGCTGTGAAAACGTTTCGTCGAAAAACGACTCTAACCGGGTGTTGTGCACAAAGGGAAATCGTCCAAGCCTATTTAAAAGTTCAAATTTTTCTACGTACGTCCTTACGTACATACTCTGGAAATACGAGGTATAACACTTACAGGTATACATCAGAGATAATCAGCGAAACTTACATAAACATAACAAGAAATAAATAACAGGTTAGCCGATAAGGCCACCTCCCTAGATATATATAAATATGTAAAACCAAAAGCAATTACCTTTTTTTTTCTTTTTACAAAGCGACTCACAAGATATGACTACAGACCTCTAAGAGTTTTGACATAACAAATGTGACGGGACAGGGCCCCGCCATACCCCTGAATGTACAAAAAATCTACAACCTCAAGGAACCGTACTAACAGACAAAGCCTCCGTAGAAATGGAGCTTTTCAAGAACTGAACAGTGATCCTAAGAGTGCGGATCAGCAAGCTATGTACCTCAACCTGCGGCATGAACGCAGCCCCCCGAAAGAGGTCAGTACGAAATATGTATCAAGTATGTGAAACTGAAAATACTGTAATGAAATCATAATAGTCTAGAATAAAGCTGTAGACATGTATGATAACCAAAATAACAGTACAATGTGCCTTGCCGAAGTGAAAGTAATGAAAGTTAGTTTTTACCTTGTACAGACTATTTCAACACATGAAAAATAGTCACACCAGGGCTATGGACACAAGCCCTCAAATATCATCACACAATCCTGTTATACCCCGTACTTCCAGAATATGTATGCGAGGACGTACATACGATTATTCAAACGCTAATTAGGTTAATAATGAAATTGTAAACTTTCGACGGAAAAGATTCCGAACCTTGTGAAGGAAATTCTACGTTTTTAATATTTTAACCGATTACAGATTTTTCCGAGAGATGAAATATTTTGGACCAATAGGAGGGCGACATGTGTCACCCTTAGTTGGCATGGGTTGGACGAAATGGGGGCCTAGTGGACAAGTCAATTGGTCAAGTCTTGCAAGATATTTTTGGGTTAGTGGGGGTAGGTATTGTTGGACGGTTTTGTGAGCCTAGTGGAGGGCCACATGGCTCATTGTTGTGGGGGACATATGTCCCAATGTTGTGGTGGACATATGTCCCAACATTGTGGTGGACACTTGGTGGAAGACTTCACTTGAACAAGCTACCAAATCTACACCCTCCATTTGTTCTAATCTTGGCCCTTGGTGGTTCTATAAATACCCCCCTCTTGTGCAAGACTTCTTCATCCACAAAAACATTTTCCAAGTCTCCAAAAATCCCTCCCCCTCTAGTAGTGTTCTCGTCCAATTCCTCTCCCCCCCTCTCCTTGTGTTCTCGCCGAAACACACCCTTTCCCCCCCTTCCTAGTTGTTTCGTCCAAAAGCCCCCCCCCTTGGTAGAAAAATATTCTCCAAGTATTGTTACTATCCCAAAATACCTTAGCCAAATACCTTGTTGTATTCCAAAGTCACCTCTATACTAAAAGCCCAGAAATACTACCTTATATCCATTAGCCACAAAACGAAACCCTAAGGAAAATCTTCATAGTGGGTTGAAGTATTAAGTAGAAGTTGTTTGGGAACTTCTAAGGGTTTCTTGGAGCTATCGGAGCGTACAGAATAGGAGCTAAACCTTGCTCAGGATCGACATTTATCTTGGATAATTTTGGGTTTGTCGAGGTAAATATCTTGTCCTTCTATTGTAATTGGAGATTACATACTGTAGTTGTATAGAAATAAGTATAAGTTATATAGAAGGAGGGTATAATAGAAGAGAATTGAACTGTACTTACATAGGACTGTATTTACAGTAGACTTGAGTAGTTTGACGGGTAGGGAAGTGCTGCCCAATTTTCCGTAGAATTAAGAACCCTCTGCTTAGAATATTCTACAGAATAGTCTAGACGTTGATAGACGTATTTGACTATTATAGGTTGATACTCTGCGCGCGACATATTCGACTTGGCAGGTGGATTTCGCCGAGGAGGTATGTGATTCTTCCTATCCTCTTGAGCATGATATTTTTGATATATATATAGTACGGTAGACGTACGTGTGATTACTAAAACTGGTTTTACTCTGATGTCTTTTGACTTGAGTTTTAAATAATAAGAATCTTGAAGTATTTCAAAGGAATTAAGAATCATTTTTGAAAGAAGAGTAATACTTGGTTTTAAAAGCTTAAAGAGTTATACTAGCTTTATGGGAAGTTAGGTATAACGACTTAAGAAAGACAAAAGGAATAATTTGCTTATTTGTTTATGAAAGTCTTGTATTGATTTCTGAAAAGTGTAGTAAGATGGTTTGATAAGTAAACATGTTATGATGCTACGCGTGTTAGTGTCTTGTGATGTTGTGTAAGGGGGTTATTCTTGTTGTGCTTACGTTGTTAAACGTTAAGCCCGTTGTACTGTTATTATATCACATACCCCCTTGACTTGTTATACCGAGGGCTTGCCACCCTTGATGCGGGTCTATACGGCCTATGCGGTCTGTGTGACTATGCGGAGCTGCGGGAGTTCCAGGATTGATCATTCTGGGTGTATTATCCCGATGCGAGGAATGCCTCATGCGGTATGTGTGACTATGCGGTCTATGTGACTATGCGGACTGCGGGAGTCCAGGAGGATACCGCGGGTTAGCTGCCCCCGATGCGAGGAATACCTCATGCGGGTCTGTGTGTGACCTATGCGGACTGCGGGAGTTCCAGGATTAGGCTCGCATAATGATACTATGGGCGATTGGCCTTGCTTCGATCATTAGCGGCCTAGAAAAGACCAGTTATGTTATGTCTATTTTGCTTTTGGTTATGCTGTGGCACTATGTGCGGTTACATTGGTTGTTTCGTACATATTTGTAAAATTGGTTTTAAAATGATATGATTTCATTTAAAGTACTTTTCAGTTTCACATACTTGGTACCTATTGTACTGACCTCCTTCGGGGGGCTGCGTTCATGCCGCAGGTAAGGGAAAGCAGGTGGTAGATCCTCATTCTTAGGATCCTTACTCTGGTGTCAGGAGCTCCATTTCTCCGGAGGCTCGACTTTTGGTACGACTCTCCCTGGTGTTGTAGATATTTTGTACATTCAGGGTATGGCGGGGCCCTGTCTCGCCATAGTTGTTTACATTCCTAGAGGTCTGTAGTCATGTTGTAAAGTTGGGATGTAACTGCCAGACTTGGTTTATATATATATGCCGAAATGCAACTTTTTCTCAGATAAACTGTGTTACATTTTACATTTGTTTCATGTCTTGTTTTATTATTCCGCTGGTTACTCTGATGTATGCTACCGTGCGGGTAAGGCACGATCCACGCCCGGATCGGCCGTGACAAAAGTGGTATCGAGCGCTTAATCTTCTGAAAGTGTCTGCATCGTATCTAGTAGAGTCTTGATTATCGGTGTGTTGTGCACCACACCAATAATCAGGAGGCTATAGGATATTTAGGATTGGTTTCATTCTTCTCATTCTGAGATCGTGCCTTAGAGCTGTGTTATAAGTCGGACCCCTCTAACGTATTCCTTTCAGACGCTTATGCCTCCATGCAAGCAGCGGGCCCGAAGCGGCAAGGCAGCCGAGAGCCGTAGTAGGACACGAGGGTCACGAGGGCCTAGGCCCGATCTATACCCGAGGCGATACCTCGACGGCGTCCACGACGCGCCGCCCCAGCGAGTTTAGAGCCGCAGCGATGGCGATGAGACCACACTGCGCCTCCACCCCACACCGAGCAGAGGAGATGTGTTCTGAGAGATGGCCCGTTGCTAGCCGTGATTGTGGCGATACGAGGATAGGGATGCAGCAGCCAGCTCCAAGCACTTTGGTTCACCCGAGGTCGGATAGTTTGAGGCTACGGGATTTTACGAGTTGTAGCCCGCGAGTTCTACGGGTCGAGGCACGAGGATGATCCGCGAGTTCATCCGAAGCGATTCTGATCACGAGTGTCGCGACCAACCCCGCCTGGTGGTGCCCTACCCGCACCCTTCTTCCTTAACAACTAAGTAAACTGCGGAAATTTAATAACACCCTTTTTTTTTTATAAAACCAATCGTACGTGCAAGAGCAAAGCCGACAAGGCTGCCATATAATATACATAACAAAAGAAACTACACCGTACATGAGTCAAATCTCACATATGAATACAAACCTCTAAGAGTTTTGCTGAAATATGACTGGACAAGGCCCCACCGTACCCATAACTGTACAAAAGCCTGTACTGAAAGAACTTATACCATAAGATAAACTCCTGAACAGAAGGAGCTATCCCAAAACTCGAGCGGTCCTACACTGCCGATCACCAAACAACAGACCTAAACTCATGCGGCATTTAACGCAGCCAAGCGAGGTCATGAAGAATGTACTAAGTATGTGAACAGTAAATACTGTATGAAATCATAACAGTCTAACACAACAGGAGACATGTATGATAGCCAACCTACAGTACACAACACATAAGCAGTCATATCAAGTCAGGGACGATGCCTCAAGTCATTTCTAAAATATAACTGGGGTCTCACGCCCATAATATTAATCATGCGTGGAATCCTTCCTCATCACTGGCAATTCAGTGATATAATATAACACCAATAGACATACATGAACACCAAGTCCCACCGGTGGTATAGCGTCTTGGGGTTTACCTCACTTATACTCTTACCACGGAGAAGGTGGTAAAGCGGTGGTATAGCATCTTGGGGTTTACCCTCACTTATACTCTTACCCCGAGAAGGTGGTAAAGCATCTTGGGGTTTACCCTCACTTATACTCTTACCCTATCTCAACCGACCATCAAACAAAACAATGGGGTATAATGTCTTGGGGGTTTACCCCTCACTTATACTCTTACCCTGGAGAAGGTGGTATAGCATCTTGGGGGTTTACCCCTCACTTATACTCTTACCCTATCTCGACCGGCCGTCAAACAAAATAGAAGCACTACCATGTCTTCTATAAAAATCCGGGAATTTAACCCAAGTACTACAAATAACGGAAGCATACCCGTGGAATCCCACATCACCGCTTCAGACGCGTCCAAGTAACTTACAACAAGACAGCCGGCCCTCCAACCGAGAGTCGCGACAACTTAATAAAACATAATCCTTGCACTCAAAGGCTATCGCCAGCACACATAGGCAATTCTCAATTAATCAAGCCAAAGTACTTATCAAGGCCCACATAGAATAATTCTCATTTAACAAGCCAAAGTACTTATCAGGCATACTTAGACAAATTCTCAATTTATCAAGCCAAAGTACTAATCAAGGCACACTTAGACAAATTCTCAATTTATCAAGCCAAAGTACTAATCAAGGCACACTTAGACAAATTCTCAATTTATCAAGCCAAAGTACTAATCAAGGCACAAATAGAATAATTCTCATTTAACAAGCCAAAGTACTTATCAAGGCATACTTGGACAAATTCTCAATTTATCAAGCCAAAGTACTAATCAAGGCACACTTAGACAAATTCTCAATTTATCAAGCCAAAGTACTAATCAAGGCACAAATAGAATAATTCTCATTTAACAAGCCAAAGTACTTATCAAGGCATGCTTGGACAAATTCTCAATTTATCAAGCCAAAGTACTAATCAAGGAACACTTAGACAAATTCTCAATTTATCAAGCCAAAGTACTAATCAAGGCATCACATAGAATAATTCTCATTTAACAAGCCAAAGTACTTATCAAGGTATACTTAGACAAATTCTCAATTTATCAAGCCAAAGTACTAATCAAGGCACACTTAGAATTATTCTCAATTAAACAGGCCAAAGTACTACGTACGTACATCCTTTTCAAGAGACTCCTTTTTGTGTAAAACCTAAAGATACTAACACCCATAGTATCAAGGCGTGTCTATTTTTCAAAGTAAGTTACTATACTTTTAGAAACTCATTCCAAAGCTTGAAACCATGTAACTTCAAATTTTCACAATCTAGGCAACTTATGCCCATTAATCAAAATAGACAACTTTCTAAACCTTCCATAAAGCCGTTATAACCAACTTCCCATAAAGCCGTTATAACTCTTTATGGTTTTAGACATATCAATTCCTTTTATAATCAAGAGACTTATACAATTAAAACCAAGTATCACGTACTTACAAATCAAGTTCTCAACTTTCAAAATACTACAAGTCTCTTAATATTTAGAAAACAAGTTTCTTCTACTTTTAAACCTCAAGTAACTCACACCTCTAAAACAAGTTACTTCTCTTAAATCATGTCATTTCTCCTCTCTTAAAACAATTAAGTAAATCACTCCCTTGACTCCCCTAAAGTCATTATAATGACCCTTAGGTTTTGGAATTAAGGCACTAGCCAAAAGCTTTGGAAACCACTTCCTTTTCAAGACTCTATGTACTTTAAGTAAAATACTTTCACTTTTAAGAATCCAAACTTCACTAAGGAAATGGATTATACAACTTACAATTTAAACATCAAAGTACAATCAAGGAAGTACATAGAACAAATTCTATTTTAGGCAATCCAAGTACAACCAAGGAATGAATCATTTAAGGAGTAGAACTTACTTTCTTTATCTTAAGGAATCATGCTAGAAGAGGAGATAGTTCACATACCTTTTCGGCTAAATCCACAAGCTAAGCCGAATACGTCGCACGTAGAAGTGTCAACCTATAATGGTCACAACAAGACTATCAACTTCTAGTCTCTAACGTAGAATAATACTAAGTATACGGTCTCTAATTCTACGGAAAATCGGGCAGCACTTCCTTTGTTTCTACTCACTTTGCCACCTTTTTCAAGGTCGAATACAATACCCAACACGCCACATTTAAGGCTCCAAACAACAACCAAAACAAAGGGGATTACACGCCTTACAATACGTGTAAAATTCCGCCCCACAATTCATACGAAGTAGTACAAAAATCCAAGCCATTCTCGGCCAATCTTATAACCAACAATACTAAGGTCTTTTCCAATTCTTTCCTAATTCCAAGTTTTAAGGTCTAACATGTTATATAGTCATAAACAACTTCAACAACTACAATTTCCTTCTTTATACAACATGCGACGACTTAAACTAATAATCGACTTGAATTGTAATCTTAAGGCTAAACATGCTAGTTTTCGAATTAGGGTTCCAATAGTCAATATACCTATCAAACTTCATACTATATAACTCATGCTTGCTAATATCCATAGCTCTGACAACAAGTAAGTCTTAACTATTAAAACGACAAAATTTATACCTTTATAAGCCCTTAAAGTTTCCAAGATTCAAAGTCGCGCCTTAGCAATTCTTAGCTCCTTTCCTTAAGTTCCAATCCGTTCCAAGCACTCCTTAGAAGCCTATGAAGAACTCATCTTCAAGTTCCAACTTCAAAGTTGAAGAACTCCTTAGGTTTCCGCCTTGCGACTAATACGAAAATACTGTTTTTCTGAAATCTTTCTATTGAGATATCCTTACAATACCCTAAGAGACATTGGGTTAAAGTCTTGTGGCTAATGGATCAAAACTACAAAATTTTCTCTTCCTAAAGTGGCCTTGGCCGAGAGCAACTATAGAGGAACAAGATGTTCTCTAATTTTTCTAAGTGTAGAAATGCCAAGTCTTGCTACTAGTGTAGTATTTAAAACACATTGGAAGGCTTAGATTTAAACAAATGGGTGGCTAGGATGAATTTCACAAGGATTAAGCCCATGTGGACAAGTTGACTTTGGTCAAATATATCAAGCTTGAAGACTTATCTTCCAAGA
Source organism: Przewalskia tangutica (assembly GCA_029844215.1). Taxonomy (NCBI): domain Eukaryota; kingdom Viridiplantae; phylum Streptophyta; class Magnoliopsida; order Solanales; family Solanaceae; genus Przewalskia; species Przewalskia tangutica. The sequence goes on along the minus strand of JAQGDG010000037.1, from coordinate 2,389,520 downwards.
TGGTCAATGACCATTTAACCCTTACCATAATTTCGACCAAGACCATGTAGGGTGCCACGTTTCGCCATCTCATTCGTCCATAAAATTCCGTAACCCTCGTGGGTCCCACAAAAAATGTAAAATTCCTCGGGTGGGCCCCACGTGACCAAAACCGTAAAAATAAATTTTCATAATGTTAATAAGTTCCATACTATTCAAATAATGCATTTTGAGAATCCAATTCTCAACAACGAACATTTTTCCTTTCCGACGTCCGGAAGCTTTTCTATCGGAAAAACAATTCCTCCTTTCGTACCAATTTCCAAGTCTTGATTCCTTACATACATTCTCTTTTACAAGTCCTGGACTTACGGGATGTAACATTCTTCCCCCCTTAGAAACATTCGTCCCCGAATGTTCTTAGTCGGTTGCCAAGCTATACAAACTCCGGCATAAACTCTATACTATGCCTATCAATCAAAACATGCACAAGACCAACGATGCCACACATGGCCACCACAACATACGTGAACATAATAATGGACCTTCCGTCCGTGGTCCCTTCTCACAAAACTCGAAGGTTACAGTCTTCCCAAACACGGGATCCTTAGAGGTTCCTTTCTTTCCTTACTTGTCATACTTTCTCGTACTTTCAAACTCATATAGTAAACGTACAAAATCCCAAATTTTGTTTCTCTCCTCCAATCCTTGGAGTTACTATCCAAACTTGGCCATATAGTTACTTACATTCCCGTTAAGGCTCTTCTCGGTCCTTACGACCTAGTTCCGGTGGAATGCATCCACGAACTCGTACAACGATCAACTAGACTTGAGCCTTGCATCCTCGGGACCCTACCACATAACGGGACCATTTCTAACTGACATCACCCCATTCCATACTATCGGTTGACCCGAAATGGGTCCATAACCCGACTCATCGTCACCCTTAACTTCTCATTCTTAGTCTGAAATAAAATCTCTCTCTTATCTCAAGGTACTTCTCACCCTATCCTCCTATTCACTAGAGGTTCGTCACATAAGCCGAAGTATTTCCACTGTACAATCTTCCCTATTGGTCTTTACACTTATTATGGGGTAACTACAACTTGTGAACTCTACACAACTATAGTCTCAGTTCACTTACCATTCTTGTCAACATTCTTAACTTCTCACTTTACTAATCAAAGTATTCCTACCCCTGGGGGTACTATCACTTACAACTGCTATCTTGGTCAATAACATAACTGTTTCCCTCATGACCCTATAGTCTTCTCCTAACTGAGAAACTGGAGGCTCTGGTGCTGGGGCCTCAAAACCTGGCGCAGAAGAACTCGCCGACTGCGGAACAACATCCGGTATACCCTGGGCACGAGCCCTATCAACTCTCTGAGTCTGACTAGTAGCTCCTGCTACTCCTTTGCCCTTCAAGTGTTGCCTCCTTGGAGGCATAATCAGAACACAAAATCACGTCGAGAGGAATTATCTTACTAACACAGCTCTATGGCACGATCTTAGAGTGAGAAGAATAGAAACTAACTCCTAAATGTCCCGTAGCCTCACTGTTTATGGGTGTGGCGCGCAACACACCGATAATCAAGACTCTACTAGACACGGTGCAGACATTCCAGGACCGATCGCTTTGATACCACTCTGTGACCGAACCCCGGGCGGATCGTGCCCTACCTGGGCACCCTTCTTCCTTAACAACTAAGTACACTGCAGAAATTTAATAACACCTTTTTTTTTTATAAAACCAATCGTACGTGCAAGGGCAAAGCCGACACGGCTGCCATATAATATACATAACAAAAGACACTACACCGCATATGAGTCCAATCCTACATATGAATACAAACCTCTAAGAGTTTTATCAAATATGACGGACAAGGCCCCGCCATACCCATAATCGTACAAAAGCACATCGAAAGAACTTATACCATAAGATAAACTCACGAATGAAGGAGCTATCCCAAAACTCGAAAGGGGTCCTACACCTGCCGATCACCAAACAGCGTACCTAAACCTGCGGCATGAACGCAGCCCCCCGAAGGAGGTCAGTACGAAGAATGTACTAAGTATGTGAACAGTAGCATGTATGAAATCATAGATCTAACACAACAGAGACATGTATGATAGCCAACCTACGACACAACACATAAGCGGTCATATCAAGTCGTGGACGCGCCCTCAAGTCATTTCTAAAATATAACTGTGGTCTCACGCCATAATATTAATCATGCCCGTGGAATCCTTCCTCATCGCGGCAATTGTGATATAATATAACACCAATAGGAATACATGAACACCAAGTCCCACCGGTGGTATAGCGTCTTGGGGGTTTACCCCTCACTTATACTCTTACCCTGGAGAAGGTGGTAAAGCAGGTGGTATAGCATCTTGGGGGTTTACCCCTCACTTCTACTCTTACCCTGGAGAAGGTGGTAAAGCATCTTGGGGGTTTATGTTATACCCCGTATTTCCAGAGTATGTACGTAAGGACGTACGTAGAAAATTTGAAACTTTTAATTAGGCTTGGCCGATTTAACTTTGTTCACAACACCCGGTTAGAGTCGTTTTTCGACGAAACGTTTTCACAGCTTTCGTAGGGAAAATTCCGGCTATGTCATTTCTAATTTTTGCGGATTTTTCCGAGAGACGAAACATTTTGGACCAACGGGAGGGTGACATGTGTCACCCTCACATTGGAAGCAAGTGGACGACACCAAAGGGAATTGTTGGGCACGTTTTTGGCATTTTTGTTGCCTAAAACATTTGGTCAATGTTTGGTAGGATATTTGTGTGGTTGATGACCAAGTGGGACCCACACAACACATGGCTTAATCTACACCTTACACTTGCCTAACACTTGGAAGAATCTTGGCCATTGGTTGGCCATTTCTTGACCTATAAATACCCCCCTTTGTTGATGAAATTCTTCATCCAAAAATCATTTCTAAGTGTTAAAAATCCTCCCCCTCTCTTTGTAGTGTTCTCGTCCAACACCATCCTCCCTTGGCGAGAGCCCTCCTCCTAGTAGTGTGGCCGTGTGTTACTCCCCCCCTAGCATAGTTGTCTCGTATAAAACACCCCCCCTCTTGGTAGAAATACTCTCAAAAGTATTGTTATAATGCCCAAATTACCTTAGCCATATACCTTGTAGTATTCTAAGGTTATACCTATACAAAAGCCAGTTATACTATTATACTTCCGTCAACTACAAAACCGAACCCTAAGTAAATCTTCACCCGTAGTTGAAGTTATAAGTAGAAGTTGGTTAGAACTTCTAAGGGTTGTTTGGAGCGGGTCGGAGCGCACGGAGTAGGAGCTAAACCTTGCTCAGGATCGACATTTAAACTCGGATAATTATGGGCTTATCGAGGTAAATATCTTGTCCCTCTATTGTAATTGGAGATTACATGATTGTTAGACTATATAGTTGAAGTATACTATATATAGAACTGAACGTTGTTGTCGGCAATGTCTTTTGACTTAAGCCTGAATAATAAGAAACCTTTTCGAAAGAAGAGTACTGAACTGTATTTACATAGGACTGTATTACAGTAGACTTGTGTAGCTTTTCTGTGAGGTAGAATTGTGCACGTCCGGATTAAACGTATAACCCCCCCCCCCCCCTGGTTGGCTTGGTAGCCGGCCCCGTTAGAGGAGGAGATTTACGCTGTTGCGGGAGGTCTTCGAATTTTCGGTAGAATGTTCTACGATGAGATCTAAATGTTAATAAGAGACTTGTGGCCTTATAGGTTGAAGTACTACGTGTGGCGCGATCTACTTGGCTTAAGGAGTAGCCGACGGTTGGAAGTACTTGGAGCGTTTTGCTATTAGTCGATACTCGTCGCGAGGTATGTGAACCTCTTCCTATCTCTTCTAGCATGATATGTGTGAACTATGTAGTACGGTAGACGTACATGTGCTAAATGTATTTGATTGGTTTAACACATAAAGTGTTATAACGACTTTATGGGAAGTTGGTTATAACAGCTTTATGTTGGTAAGAAAATACTTGTGGTTTTAAAAGGTAAGCGATTTGAACTATAACCGCTTGTTATGTGTTAATAAAGAACTTGAAGTATTTCAAAAGATTTTTGAATCATTTGAAAGAAGTAATACTTGGTTTTTGAAAACTTAAGAGTTATACTAGCTTTATGGGAAGTTAGGTAATAACGGCTTAAGAATGTTTTACTGATTTCGGAAATCAGAATGTGTATCGACAAACCACTGCAGCGTTAATAAAAGGAAATGTTTCTGATTAAGTATTATTAAAACCAGAGAAACTTCCATCCGCATAGAAGCTAAGATGAGACAAAATGATATTTCCTAGATCATGGTCAGTAATAAGATTGTTATAAACAAGAATATCCTACTCACATATAAGACTTATGTTTCTCAGATAGTTTAAAAGAGAATTATATTCTTAAATGAATAAGACTATGAACTACGAAACCTTTCTAAAATAAGAAACGTGAACATTTGAAATTAGGCAAACTTGGACGTTTGGATAATAATGTTGTTACTTGATTTTACAAAGATAAGTGTTTTGATTCACTTCAAAAGATAATCACTCTATTTTCATATACTACGTATTGTGTGACTTTTGTGAATGTAACGATCTTTTAAAAAGTTAATGTATGAAGTACTTTGGGGATAGAAACCCGAACATGTTGACATATAGTAGAAAGTACCTTGTGTGTATAACTTGATTGTGTTGGTTTGTGATAGCCTTGTACTACCTTCGTGATGCTTTGATAAGTAATCATATTAGGATGCTACGTGTATTAGTATTCTGTGATGTTTGTGTAAAGGGTTTTCCTTGATTGTGCTTATGTTGTTTAAACGATAAATCGTTATGTTGGTATTAAAACACTCACCGTGTTTCGGGGTTAAGCTGCCCTCCGTGCGGGTAGACTCAGTGATGCGGGACCATGATTCGAGAATACCTCATGCGGGTCCCGGGCCTATGCGGAGCTACGAGTTCCGTGTTAGTGTGCGGCCTTTACGGTCATGCGGTCTATGTGGCTATGCGGATCGCGAGTCGGGGCGATGCCGAGGAGTAGCTACCCTCGATGCGGGGTTATACCTCATGCGGGCCTATGAGACTGGCCTATGCGGAGCTGCGGGGAGTTCCAGGGCTAGACGCGCACATTTGATATAGCGGGCGGGCGACCATCTTTGATCATGTGACGGTCTAGACAAATATCATGATACATTTTATGACCTTGTTAGTACTGTGGGTGTTAGTAGTCGGCTATGCCTTCGTACTTACCCCGTACTATTTTATTTGGACACAGGTGGGACCTGTTGTTCATGTGTATTCCTTGGTGCTTTTCTATCATTTGCCGTGATGAGGAAGGTATTCCACGCATGATTGATGTTGTGGCGTGAGACCCATTGTTATATTGGAGTGACTTCGAGGCGTGAGTCCCGACTTGATATGATCGCTTATTTATCAGGAATCGTAGTTTGGTTATCATACATGTCTCCCGCTTTATATAGACTACTATGATTTCATTTCTGATATTTCGATTTCACATACTGCACTGTTATCGACCTCCTTGGGGCTGCGTTCATGCCGCAGTAAAGGTACACGATCGTTGATCCTCGCCTTAGGTCACGATTCAGCATTGAAGCTCCGTTCCTCGGAGGCTTATTCGTATAGTCCTGTTGTTGTAGGTGCTTACATTCGGGGTATGACGGCCTGTCCGTCGTTGTTGTCATATCATTCGTAGAGGTCCGTAATCGTTGTGGGCGGGGTTTATAAAAAGGATTAAACATTCGTTTGAAATAGTTGTTGTTTCTATATATGCCGAAAGGCAAGTTTTCTGAGTTATTGTTTATACTTGTTATTTTATGTTATTGATTTATGTTCTGATTTTCTCGATGTATGACTCTTTGGTGCCCGGTAGGCACGATCCACGGCCCGAGTTCGTCGTGACAAAAGTGGTATCGAAGCGATTAATCCTCGGAAAGTGTCTACCGTATCAGATAAAGGTAGTCTTGATTATCGGTGTGTTGTGCACCACATCAATAATCAGGAGGCTATAGGATATTTAGGATTGGTTTCTATTTCTTCTCACTCTGAGATCGTGCCTTAGAGCTGCGTTGTAAGTTGGACCCTCTAACGTATTTCTTTCCCTTACCGTTATGCCTCCGCGTAGGGCAACCCGGCCCAGGAGGCGCGGCCGAGGAGTGCGTAAATCTGAGAGAGGGTTACGTGGGCACAGGCCCAATTATCACCTTGGGTGGTGCTTCATTCGGGGAGTTCTGCGACGTCACTAGCCCCAGCAGAGTTTAGCACGGCGGCAGCAGTTCCTACTGCGGCCATGATATTTGAACATTCAGTTCCACGATCGAGAACAGAGAATATAAATTTCAAGGAGACGACCCTGTTACTAACTATGGATTTAACTACCAGAGAGTATACCGATGTACCGCGAGTCTTGATGAATATCAACGAGAAGGTTGTGCAAGAGTAAGTTCTTGATTAGGCTCGAGCATGGCACGTATGCGGGCTTATGCGCAGCCGAGCGTAGAGATCGACGGGTTAACGGGCGAGTAAGAGGGCGAGTAGTAAGGTCCTTTGGTAACTTTCGAGGCGAGTCACCTCACCAATGTTAGATTTGCACATCCACGGTCTGAAGAGGTCCTCCACGAATTTCGTGACGCTCGGGTGCGAGGAGTTGGTCGAGCTCGGATCTTCCGGTCACTGCGATGCACGCCATCCCGGAATGTCGTCTTTTAGTTGGTACTTGTTGTACCTATGACCGCCGTGCGATGTCGAAAGAGTGTCCTTGCAGGAGGACTTAGCCTTCGTGATCGATGGGTAGTCGTCACCTTCCTTAGCTATGCGCCTACAGGCGTGTTTGATTAAACGACTTAAGGGAGTGAGCAAGAGAGACAGTTTATCCTTAACCTCTCAGAGATTAGTGCGTGATAAGGTGAGTATACCTTAAGTGCTATGTTCGATAGCGTGAGTTAGTTGTGATTAGAAATTATGGTGGGTTAACCGAGTAAGATTTTGGGGATAGAGGAGGTGTGAGCCTTAGAGTGTTATACGTAGAGACCTTAGAGGTGCGCCATCCTGAGCGAAGGTGTAGTGTTATGTTTGACCCTTATAGGAGTGCATAGTGCACGTGAATCGTGTTTATGGGATAAGTCACGAGTAGTGTGGTATGAAGAGGGTAGTTGAGCTAAGAAGGCGCTAGGTTTTCGTAACGTGGTTAGTGAGAGTTTTCCTTCGGGAGCTAGCGTTACGCGGCGTTGCGGGTCGGGTTGAGGCCACGTTGCGGGTCAACCCGCGGCATGTATGGTGGTGGGTCGGTTTGTGGTGGTCCCGCCTTGTGATAGGTCACGAGGGTGTTAGGCCCAAGTTTAGTTAACCGCATTTAACTCGTGGATGCTTTCGACCCGATGGTCGGGCGAGGAGGTCACCGCCTTGTCTTCTAGCAAAGACGAGTGCTCGGCGGTGTTGTTTATATCGTAAAGGTTGTAAGGCTGCAGGGTGCCTACCTTCACCTTATGGCGACAGTGAAGCCCGTGGTGGCTATTTTCGTTTTCTAAAAGTTTTACCAGCAGGTTAGGAACTCGTGAGTCTCAGTCGCATCCGCCCCGGGCGGTGTGTGGATTTGAGGATAGTTGTGGGGATTGTTGTCTCTGTGGAGGTAGTGTTTAAGCTACCATTTCAATATTCGGATGTCGCCTTTTGAAACCTTGTAGGGGCGGAAGTGTAAGTTGCCGGTCGATTGGTTCGATGTTGGCGTGCGAGATAGTTGGTTCAGCTTGTTCCACAGACCGTGGATAGGAAGTCGTCCAGGAGAGGTTTTGGCACCGGAGAAATCGTGCGGATAATCGGCGACGCTTAGAGTTCGTGGATGATGGTCGGTCTTCTTGAAAGTGCCACCCTGTTAGGGTGTGGCGGGTTTTGGAACAGAGGAACTTAGCGAGTTACTTGGGCCTTTTGAGTTCATGTGAAGGAGATAGGCCAGGTTGCCTATAGGTTAGCTTTTGCCGTCCGACTTAGGAGGCAGTACGTCCGGTCTTTCGTATTGATATGTTCGGGAAAGTATTGGAGATCCATCCAGAGTGTTCTCAGTTAATGATGACCACGTTAGAGATAGTAACCCCGAGTTTTGGAACCGGCGATTTAAATGTGGTAAGAGTTCGAGTGTACGACACCTCGTGGATCGCATGCGGCGGTACCAATTGTTGGGTCGCCGGAGTGACGCTAGAACCTCGCGGCAAAGTGACAAAAGTGGTATCACGACGAGTAAAGGGAGAAGCGAGCATGTATTGCGAGCAGAGATGTGACCATTTCTATTGTATGGAGAAAGTGCGAAGGAATTATATTTTAGACCCTTGGATGGGAGCGTTTGTGATGTTGGAGGTGTTTCCTCGTGGACTTGGATGGAAGTATTTGCGCAAGTTGTTTCTGTGGCCATTGTGGCAGGATTGTTTCGTAAGTATAGTAGTGAAGACTATACTGGCGCACGCTTGTTTTGAGACTTAGAAGGAACATTCGGGACGAATGTTTCTAAGGAGGGGAGAATGTTATACCCCGTATTTCGGTATATGCGTGGGGCGACGTAGAAAATTTTAAACTTTTAATTAGGCTTGGCGATTTAACTTTGTTCACAACACCCGATTAGAGTCGTTTTTCGACGAAACGTTTCCACAGCTTTCGTAGGGAAAATTCCGGCTATGTCATTTCTAATTTTTGCGGATTTTTCCGAGAGACGAAACATTTTGGACCAACGGGAGGGTGACATGTGTCACCCTCACATTGGAAGCAAGTGGACGGCACCAAAGGGAATTGTTGGGCACGTTTTTGGCATTTTTGTTGCCTAAAACATTTGGTCAATGTTTGGTAGGATATTTGTGTGGTTGATGACCAAGTGGGACCCACACAACACATGGCTTAATCTACACCTTACACTTGCCTAACACTTGGAAGAATCTTGGCCATTGGTTGGCCATTTCTTGACCTATAAATACCCCTTTGTTGATGAAATTCTTCATCCAAAAATCATTTCTAAGTGTTAAAAATCCTCCCTCTCTTTGTAGTGTTCTCGCCCAACACCATCCTCCCCTTGGCGAGAGCCCTCCCCTCCTAGTAGTGTGGCGTGGGGTACTCCCTAGCCTAGTTGTCTCGTATAAAAAACCCCACCACTTGGTAGAAATACTCTCAAAAGGAATGTTATAATGCCCAAATTACCTTAGCCATATACCTGGTAGTATTCTAAGGTTATACCTATACAAAAAGCCTGCTTATACTATTATACTTCCCGTCGGTACAAAACCGAACCTAAGTAAATCTTCACCGTAGTTGAAGTTATTAGTAGAAGTTGGTTAGAACTTCTAAGGGTTGTTTGAGCCGGCGGAGCGCACTGAGTAGGAGCTAAACCTTTCTCAGATCGACATTTAAACTCGGATAATTATGGGCTTATCGAGGTAAATATCTTGTCCTCTATTGTAATTGGAGATTACATGATTGTTAGACTATATAGTTGAAGTATACTATATATAGAACTGAACATTGTTGTCGCAATGTCTTTTGACTTAAGCCTGAATTATAAGAAACCTTTTCGAAAGAAGAGTACTGAACTGTATTTACATAGGACTGTATTACAGTAGACTTGTGTAGCTTTTCTGTGAGGTAGAATTGTGCACGTCCGGATTAAACGTATAACCCCCGGTTGGCTTGGTAGCCGCCCGTTAGAGGAGAGATTTACGCTGCGGGAGGTCTTCTAGAATTTTCGGTAGAATGTTCTAAGATGAGATCTAGATGTTAATAAGCGCCTTGTGGCCTTATAGGTTGAAGTACTACGTGTGGCGCGATCTACTTGGCTTAAGGAGTAGCCGACGGTTGGAAGTACGTGGAGCGTTTTGCTATTAGTCGATACTCGTCGCGAGGTATGTGAACCTCTTCCTATCTCTTCTAGCATGATATGTGTGAACTATGTAGTGCGGTGACGCATGTGCTAAATGTATTTGATTGGTTTAACACATAAAGTGTTATAACGGCTTTATGGAAGTTGGTTATATGACTTTATGTTGGTAAGAAAATACTTGTGGTGTTTAAAAGGTAATGATTTGAACTATAAGCGGCTTGTTATGTGTTAATAAAGAACTTGAAGTATTTCAAAAGATTTTTGAATCATTTCGAAAGAAGAAGTAATACTTTGTTTTTGAAAACTTAAGAGTTATACTAGCTTTATGGGAAGTTAGGTAATAACGGCTTAAGAATGTTTTACTGATTTCGGAAATCAGAATGTGTATCGACAAACCATCGCAGCGTTAATAAAAGGAAATGTTTTGTGATTAAGTATTATTAAAACCGGTAGAAACTTCCATCTGCTTAGAAGCTAAGATGAGACTAAATGATATTTCCTAGATCATTGCTGCTGTAATAAGATTGTTATTAACAAGAATATCCTACTCACATATAAGACTTATGTTTCTCAGATAGTTTAAAAGAGAATTATATTCTTAAATGAATAAGACTATGAACTACGAAACCTTTCTAAAATAAGAAACGTGAACATTTGAAATTAGGAAAACTTGGACGTTTGGATAATAATGTTGTTACTTGATTTTACAAAGATAAGTGTTTTGATTCACTTCAAAAGATAATCACTCTATTTTCATATACTACGTATTGTGTGACTTTTGTGAAAGTAACGATCTTTTAAAAAAATTAATGTATGAAGTACTTTCGGGATAGAAAACCGAACATCTTGACATAAAGTAGAAAGTAAATTGTTTGTATAACTTCATTTCGTTGGTATGTGATAGCCTTTAAATACATTCGTGATGCATTGATAAGTAATCATAGTAGGACGCCACGTGTATTAGTATTCGTGATGTTTGTGTAAAGGGTTTTCCTTGATTGTGCTTATGTTGTTTAAACGATAAACTGTTATGTTGGTATTATACAACTCACCGTGTTTCCGGGGTTAAGCCGCCTCCGATGCGGGGTAGACTTCAGCGATGCAGGACCATGATTCGAGAATACCTCACGCGGGTCCCGGCCTATGCGAGCTACGAGTTCCGTGTTAGTGTGCGGCCTTTATGGTCATGCGGTCTCTGTGGCCATGCGGACTGCGAGTCCAGGACGATGCCGGGGAGTAGCTCCCCTCGATGCGGGGGTTATACCTCATGCGGGCCTATGAGACTGGCCTATGCGGAGTGCGGGAGTTCGAGGGCTAGACGCGCATTTGATATAGCGCGGGCGATCAGCTTTGATCATGTGACGGTCCAGACAGATATCATGATACATTTTATGACCTTGTTAGTCTTGCTGGTGTTAGTAGTCGGCTATGCCTTCGCACTTACCCCGCATCGCTTTATTTGGACACAGTGGGACCCGTTGTTCATGTATTCCTTGGTGCTTTTCTATCATTGCGGCGGTGAGGAAGGTATTCCACGGGCATGATTGATGTTGTGGCGTGAGACCCATTGTTATATCGGAGTGATGACTGAGGCGTGAGTCCCCGACTTGATATACCGCTTATTTATTGTGAACTGTAGTTTGGTTATCATACATGTCTCGCTTTATATAGACTACTATGATTTCATTTACGATTTTCGATTCACATACTCTGCATGTCGACCTCGCTTCGGGCTGCGTTCATGCCGCAGTAAAGGTACACCGATCGTTGATCCTCGCTCTTAGGGTCACAGTCGGCATTGAAGCTCCGTTCCTCGGAGGCTTATCTTCGTATAGTCCCCGTTGTTGTAAGTCTACATTCGGGTATGGCGACGGCCCCGTCCGTCGTTGTTGTCATATCATTCGTAGAGGTCTGTAGTACTGTTGTGGGCAGGGTTTATAAAAATGATTAAACTGTTCAGGTTGAAATAGTTGTTGTTTCTATATATATGCCGAAAGGCAAGTTTTCACAGGTTATTGTTTATACTTCCGTTATTTTATGTTATTGATTTATGTTCCGCTGATTTTCTCTGATGTATGACTACTGGGGTGCCCGGGGTAAGGCACCAGTCACGGGCCCGAGTTCGGGTCGTGACAGTTTACCCCTCACTTATACTCTTACCCTATCTCAACCGACCATCAAACAAAACAAGCAGGGGGTATAATGTCTTGGGGGTTTACCCCTCACTTATACTCTTACCCTGGAGAAGGTGGTATAGCATCTTGGGGTTTACCTCACTTATACTCTTACCCTATCTCGACCGTCACAAACAAAAAGCACTACCATGTCTTCTATAAAAATTTAACCCAAGTACTACAAATAACGGAAGCATACCCGTGGAATCCCACATCACTGTCGGTACGTCCAAGTAACTTACAACAAGACAGCCGGCCCTCCAACCGAGAGTCGCGGAAACTTAATAAAACATAATCCTTGCACTCAAAGGCTATCGCCAGCACACATAGGCAATTCTCAATTAATCAAGCCAAAGTACTTATCAAGGCCCACATAGAATAATTCTCATTTAACAAGCCAAAGTACTTATCAGGCATACTTAGACAAATTCTCAATTTATCAAGCCAAAGTACTAATCAAGGCACACTTAGACAAATTCTCAATTTATCAAGCCAAAGTACTAATCAAGGCACACTTAGACAAATTCTCAATTTATCAAGCCAAAGTACTAATCAAGGCACAAATAGAATAATTCTCATTTAACAAGCCAAAGTACTTATCAAGGCATACTTGGACAAATTCTCAATTTATCAAGCCAAAGTACTAATCAAGGCACACTTAGACAAATTCTCAATTTATCAAGCCAAAGTACTAATCAAGGCACAAATAAAATAATTCTCATTTAACAAACCAAAGTACTTATCAAGGCATACTTGGACAAATTCTCAATTTATCAAGCCAAAGTACTAATCAAGGCACAAATAGAATAATTCTCATTTAACAAGCCAAAGTACTTATCAAGGCATACTTGGACAAATTCTCAATTTATCAAGCCAAAGTACTAATCAAGGCACACTTAGACAAATTCTCAATTTATCAAGCCAAAGTACTAATCAAGGCATCACATAGAATAATTCTCATTTAACAAGCCAAAGTACTTATCAAGGTATACTTAGACAAATTCTCAATTTATCAAGCCAAAGTACTAATCAAGGCACACTTAGAATTATTCTCAATTAAACAGGCCAAAGTACTACGTACGTACATCCTTTTCAAGAGACTCCTTTTTGTGTAAAACCTAAAGATACTAACACCCGTAGTATCAAGGTGTGTCTATTTTTCAAAGTAAGTTACTATACTTTTAGAAACTCATTTCAAAGCTTGAAACCAAGTAACTTCAAATTTTCACAATCTAGGCAACTTATGCCCATTAATCAAAATAGACAACTTTCTAAACCTTCCATAAAGCCGTTATAACCAACTTTCCATAAAGCCGTTATAACCCTTTATGGTTTTAGACATATCCATTCCTTTTATAATCAAGAGACTTATACAATTAAAACCAAGTATCACGTACTTACAAATCAAGTTCTCAACTTTCAAAATACTACAAGTCTCTTAATATTTAGAAAACAAGTTTCTTCTACTTTTAAACCTCAAGTAACTCACACCTCTAAAACAAGTTACTTCTCTTAAATCATGTCATTTCTCCTCTCTTAAAACAATTAAGTAAATCACTCCCTTGACTCCCCTAAAGTCATTATAATGACCCTTAGGTTTTGGAATTAAGGCACTAGCCAAAAGCTTTGGAAACCACTTCCTTTTCAAGACTCTATGTACTTTAAGTAAAATACTTTCACTTTTAAGAATCCAAACTTCACTAAGGAAATGGATTATACAACTTACAATTTAAACATCAAAGTACAATCAAGGAAGTACATAGAACAAATTCTATTTTAGGCAATCCAAGTACAACCAAAGAATGAATCATTTAAGGAGTAGAACTTACTTTCTTTATCTTAAGGAATCATGCTAGAAGAGGAGATAGTTCACATACCTTTTCGGCTAAATCCACAAGCTAATAAGCCGAATACGTCGCACGTAGAAGTGTCAACCTATAATGGTCACAACAAGACTATCAACTTCTAGTCTCTAACGTAGAATAATACTAAGTATACGGTCTCTAATTCTACGGAAAATCGGGCAGCACTTCCTTTGTTTCTACTCACTTTGCCACCTTTTTCAAGGTCGAATACAATACCCAACACGCCACATTTAAGGCTCCAAACAACAACCAAAACAAAGGGGATTACACGCCTTACAATACGTGTAAAATTCCGCCCCACAATTCATACGAAGTAGTACAAAAATCCAAGCCATTCTCGGCCAATCTTATAACCAACAATACTAAGGTCTTTTCCAATTCTTTCCTAATTCCAAGTTTTAAGGTCTAACATGTTATATAGTCATAAACAACTTCAACAACTACAATTTCCTTCTTTATACAACATGCGACGACTTAAACTAATAATCGACTTGAATTGTAATCTTAAGGCTAAACATGCTAGTTTTCGAATTAGGGTTCCAATAGTCAATATACCTATCAAACTTCATACTATATAACTCATGCTTGCTAATATCCATAGCTACAACAACAAGTAAGTCTTAACTATTAAAACGACAAAATTTATACCTTTATAAGCCCTTAAAGTTTCCAAGATTCAAAGTCGCGCCTTAGCAATTCTTAGCTCCTTTCCTTAAGTTCCAATCCGCTCCAAGCACTCCTTAGAAGCCTATGAAGAACTCATCTTCAAGTTCCAACTTCAAAGTTGAAGAACTCCTTAGGTTTCCGCCTTGCGACTAATACGAAAATGCCGTTTTTCCGAAATCTTTCTATTGAGATATCCTTACAATACCCTAAGAGACATTGGGTTAAAGTCTTGTGGCTAATGGATCAAAACTACAAAATTTTCTCTTCCTAAAGTGGCCTTGGCCGAGAGCAACTATAGAGGAACAAGATGTTCTCTAATTTTTCTAAGTGTAGAAATGCCAAGTCTTGCTACTAGTGTAGTATTTAAAACACATTGGAAGGCTTAGATTTAAACAAATGGGTGGCTAGGATGAATTTCACAAGGATTAAGCCCATGTGGACAAGTTGACTTTGGTCAAATATATCAAGCTTGAAGACTTATCTTCCAAGATGGTCAATGACCATTTAACCCTTACCATAATTTCGACCAAGACCATGTAGGGTGCCACGTGTCGCCATCTCATTCGTCCATAAAATTCCGTAACCCTCGTGGGCCCCACAAAAAATGTAAAATTCCTCGGGTGGGCCCCACGTGACCAAAACCGTAAAAATAAATTTCCATAATGTTAATAAGTTCCATACTATTCAAATAATGCATTTTGAGAATCCAATTCTCAACAACGAACATTTTTCCTTTCCGACGCCCGGAAGCTTTTCCGTCGGAAAAACAATTCCTCCTTTCGTACCAATTTCCAAGTCTTGATTCCTTACATACATTCTCTTTTACAAGTCCTGGACTTACGGGATGTAACAATGAGAGTGATCAAGGCTTCGGAGACTGAGTCCGTGATCTTCGGTTCGCATCGGCTGCGTGATACCGCAGTCTATTGGTTTGATTCGTGGGAGCTATCCCGGGGAGAGCATGCGCCTCCAGCAGTATGGGACGAGTTCTCGGAGGCATTTCTCACTCATTTCTTGCCGCCACAGATGAGGAGAGCACGGGCCAGATTTTTGATCTTTGAGGCGCAGAGGCGACATCCGAGTACAACGTTGAGTTCGATTCGTTGGCTCGATATGTCCCTGCATTAGTAGCAGATATGGAGGACCGAGTGCACCGCTACGTTACGGGACTAGATGACTATTTGGCAGAGTCTTGCTCGGGTATGGCTCTTCAGCCGGGCATGGACATTGCCCGCATTCGTGCTCATGCGCGGAGTGCGAGGCGTGAGCGCAGGCCGACGGTCGACATATATCGCCAGCAGAAGGCGCCGGGCGGCAGGATCTTTTGGTAGCTTTGGGTGGGCGGTCTCGAAGAGACTAGATTTTCACCACACCACTCGAGCACTCCTACACCATCTTCAGGATAGCGGTATTCGGGCGTGTCAGGCCCGTGACTTGGACTTCGAGTGGCGAGTGCTAACCGATCGAGGTCCTCGGTGTCCGATATGGTAGATTCCATTCGAGTTGTGATACTACCTCGAGTTTGCTACACTTGCGGCCAGCAGGTCACTATCGAGAGTGCATGCGACCGAGGCGCGCAGATGGTAGGGTCGGCTACGGTCTTTTGCCGGCCGTCCCTACGATTACTCGCCCGGAGGGCGGTACTCATGGACCAGCAGTGTCGCGCGCAGGTCGTGGCACGGTCCCGATTCAGCGGTCCTCGAATCGCATTTATGCCTTGTCCCGGCAGACTGCGAGGCGTCACGATGTCGTCGCGCATGTACTTTATCGATTCATGTTGTAGCGTGTATGCCTTGATAGATCGGGTTCTACTGCCCTATATATCTCCCTTATTGCTAGTTGTATAGGGATGAGCTCGAGTCCATAGACCACTTTCGAGGTAGCTACGCGATGGGTGATTCGGTGGTAGCTCGGCGGGTATATAGGGCTTGCCCGGTGACTTTACGCGATCGTCAAACCCTGGCCGACTTGATAGAGTTGGATATGACCGATTTCGATGTGATTATGGGTATGGATTGGCTAGCTTCGCTACGCCAATGTGGACTGCAGGCGAGGTTGATGCAGTTCGGTTCCGGGGCCGGTTATTGAGTGGGAGGAACACCGTGTCGCGAGGGTAGGTTTATTTCTACCTCAAGGCTAGGAAGATGGTGCGAGAAGGGTATATCTACCATCTCATTCGGGTGTTTGATACCGAGGTGCGGTGCAGATTTTGATCAGTTCAGTAGTCGGAGTTCCCGGATGTGTTTCGGATGACCTCGGGTATCCTCCCGAGAGGAGATAGAGTTTTGTATCGATGTCTTTGCAGACACTCGGCCTATTTCCATTCCGCCATACGAATGACACCCGCCGAGTTGAGAGAGTTGAAGGACCACCGGTGAAGATTTCTTTGGAGAAGGGCTTCATCGAGATCTAGTGTTTCTCCCTCGGGAGCGCCGTGTGTTCGTGAAGAAGAAGGACGGACGCTGCGCATGTGTTGATTCTGACGGTGAACAAGGTGACTATTAAGAATGAATACCCTTCCCGGGATTGATGATTTGTTCGACGATTGCGAGTGCGAGATGTTTCTCAAGATTGATCTGCGATCGCTATCATCAGTGCGAGTTAGAGGCGGATGTCCAGGATCGCATTAGGACGTGACGCACTTATGAGTTCAGGTTATGTCTTTCGGTTTGACCAATGCTCGCGGTTTTTATGGATTTGATGAACCGGTGTTCAAGCCATTTTGGATACGTTTGTGATAGTATTCATTGATGACATCTTGGTTTATTCCCGCCAGAGCGAGCATGCGGAGCATTTGAGGCCTTTGAGAGTTCTCCAGACAGCTGATTATACGCCATGTTTTCCAAATGTGAGTTTTGGTTGGCTTCGGTGGCATTTCTTGGGCATATTGTAGGGGCTGATGGCATTCGGGTGGATACGGCCAAGATCGAGGCAGTCAGGAGTTGGCCTAGACCTACTACTCCGGCAGGTGTGCAACTTTACGGGCCTTGCGAGTTACTATCTGAGGTTCGTGGAGAAGTTTGCTTCTATTTCGGCACCTTTGATTAAGCGACTCGTAAGCGGCTAAGTTTCATGGTGATGTGTTATACCGTATTTGCAGTATGTACGCGTGAGGCGTGTAAAAGTTTAAGCCTTAAGTAGGCGGTCGAAATTTTGTGCACAACCCGAAAAGAATCGTTTCGACTAAACGTTTTCCAAACTTTGCGAAGGGAAAATTACGGCTATGTCATTTATTATTTTTGCGGATTTTTCCGAGAGATGAAATATTTTGGACCAACGAGAGGGCGACACATGGCCCTCAAGTGGACGGCAAAGCTAAAGGGGTCTTGGCACATTTTTTGTGCTAGGACTTTGGTCAAGGGGTTGGTAGGATATTTGTAAATATTTTGTGTAGTTGATGAGCAAGTGGGACCCACAAACACTTGTCCAAATCTTGACCCTACACTTGCCCACCACTTGTCTTGATCTTGGCCATTGGTTGGCCTATAAATACCCCCCTTTGTTGAAGACTTCTTCATCCACAAAATAGTTTCTAAGTCTTGAAATCCCCCTCTCCCCCTTTGTAAGGTTTTCGTCCAAAGCCTCCCCCTCCCCCTTGTGAGCCTCGGCCGAGAGTACCCCTCTCTTGAGTGTTGTCTCAAATACACCCCCTTGGTAGAAAATACTCTCCAAGTATAGTTACTATTCCAAAATACCTGCCCAAATACCTTGTAGTATTCCAAGGTTACACCTATACTAAAAGCCGTAAATACTACTATACTTCCCTTCACCACAAAACGAAACCCTAAGGAAAATCTTCACGGTTGGTTGAAGTATTAAGAAGAAGTTGCGTAGAACTTCTAAGGGTTGTTTGGAGCGGGTTGGAGCACCGAGTAGGAGCTAAATGTTGCTCAGATCGACATTAAATCTTGGATAATTTTGGGCTTATCGAGGTAAATACTTTGTCCTTATATTGTAATTGGAAATTACATCGTAGTATTATAGAAATGAATATAAGATTCATAGAAGAGAATTGAACTGTAATAGAAGGATATTACGATAAGACTCGATCGAAATCACATCGAAGAATATTAAAGTAGAAGATTTCAGATTTACATAGAGATTTACAGATGAACTTGTGAAGTTTGTGGTAGGGAAGTCTTGCCCAATTTTCCGTAGAATCTTGTATCTAGATTTATTCTACCGAGTAGTCTAGACATTGATAGACTTGTATAACCGTTATAGGTTGAAGTACTGCGAGTAGCGTATTCTACTCGAAGGGTGGAAAAGGATAGTAGGATTACAGTACTTTGGAGCTATTTTCAAATAGTCGATAAATCGTCGCGAGGTATGTGATTCTTCCTTTCGTCTTGAGCATGATATTTTAAAAGAATATATAGTACGGTGACGACGTGTGTTAATGAACGTGGTTTTACTCAGATGTCTTTTGACTTGAGTCTAAATAATAAGAATCTTGAAGTATTTCAAAAGAATTAAGAACCGTTTTTGAAAGAAGAGAAATACTTGGTTTTAAAAGCTTAAGAGTTATACTAGCTTTATGGAAAGTTAGGTATAACAACTTAAGAGAGATAAAAAGAATGGTTTATTGATTTTAGAAGTTAAGAGACTTGATCTTAAAAGATAAGAGACTTGACTTAATTGAATTAATATGAATTTTGTTAAAAAGTGTGAAACCTCATTCGTGAGTAATGAGTACTTGGTTTTTAAAAGGAATAATGTCTTACTAATTTCGGAAATCAGAATAAGTATCGAACAAACCACAGCAGCGCTAATAAAGGGAAATGTTTTGACTAATTAAGTATTATTAAAACCAGTAGAAACCTCCATCTGCATAGAAGCTAAGATGAGACAAAATGATATTACATTTCCTAGATCATGGCTGCTTTAATAAGATTGTTATGAACAAGAATAACCTACTCACACATAAGGCATATGTTTCTCAATGGTTTTGAAAGAGAATTATATTATTAAGTGATTAAGACTATGAACTACGAAACCTTTCGAAAATGAGAAACTTGAGCATTTGAAATAAGGCAAACTTGAACGTTTGGAAAATAATGTTGTTACTTGATTTTACAAAAGGAAGTGTTTTGGTTTACTTAAAAAGATAGTCACTCTATTTTTATACTACGGGTATTGTGTGACTTTTGTGAAAGAAGCGGATCTTTTAAAGAGTTAATGTATGAAGTACTTTGGGGATAAAAACCCGAACTTGTTAAAATAAAGTAGAAAGTACCTTGTGTGAATAACTTGATTGTGTTGGTTTGTGATAGCCTTGTAATACTTTCTTGTCGATTTGATAAAGTAAACATGTTAGGATGCTACGTGTGTTAGTATCTTGTGATGTTTGTGTAAAGGGGTTTCCCTTGTTGTGCTTATGTTGTTTAACGATGTGTTATGTTAGTATTATATCACTCACCTCTTGACATGATACCGGGGATAAGCTGCCCACGCGGGTAGACTCAGTGATGCAGGGACCATGATTCGAGAATACCCTACGCGGGTCCAGGGACCGGCGCGAGTTACGAGAGTTCCGTGTTAGTGTGCGGGTTATACCTACGCGGTCCATGTGCTACGCGATCGCGAGTCCGTGACGCACGGGAGTAGCTACCGATGCGGAATACCTCACGCGGGCCTATGCGAGTGGCCTGCGCGAGTCGCGGAAGTTCGGATTAGACGCGCACATTTGATATCGCGGCGAATGGCCGCCGATCATGTGGCGGTGCAGACAGCACTCGTGATACGCTTTATGACCTTGTTGGTACTGCGTGGGTTTTAGTAGTCGGCTATGCCTTCGCATTTACCCAGACGGTTTGATTATGACACGTGGGACTGGTGTTCATGTGTATTCCTTGGTGCTTTATATCAAAGATCGCCGCGATGAGGAAGGTATTCCACGGGCATGATTGATGTTGTGGGCGTGAGACCCATAGTTATATTTGAGTGATGACTTTGAGGCGTGGGTCCCCGACATGATCGCTATTTATCAGGAATCGTAGTTTGGTTATCATATATGTCTCCCGCTTTATATAGACTACTATGATTTCATTCTGATTTTTAGTTTCACATACTTGGTACTGTTGATCGACCTCCTTCGGGCTGCGTCATGCCGCAGTAGGTACACCGATTGTTGATCCTCGCCATGTGGTCAGGTCAAGATTTGGGAAGCTCCGCTTTCTCCGAGGCTTATCAGCTGTACACCGCCGTTGTAGGTACTTGCATTCGTGGGTATGGCGGCCCCGCCCCGCCATTGTTGTCATATCATTCTTAGAGGTATGTAGCATCGTTGTGCAAGTGGTCTGTAATAGGGGATGTAATCGCTCAAGTTTATATATATATAGGCCGAAAGGCAACTTTTCTCGATAAACCGCTTTTATTTCATGTCTTGTTTTATATTCGATTACTCGATGTATGTCTACTTGGGTTCCCGGGTAGGCACGATCACGGCCCGGTTCGGTCGTGAAGCTTGTGGCGGGTTTCCGATTCTTGAAGGAGAGGCCGACCGCCCTTGCTTCTTACTTTTCCTGAGGGTCTTGACGGCTATGTGGTGTATTGTGATGCGTCAGGCATCGGGCTTGGATGCGTATTGATGCAGCAGGGCAAGGTTATAGCATACGCATCCCGATAACTTAAGAAGCATAAGAGGAACTACCCCACCCATGATTTGGAGTTGGCAGCGGTGATTCACGCCTTGAAGATCTGGAGGCACTATTTGTATGGAGTTCATGTGGATATTTACACAGACCACAAGAGCCTCGGTATATCTTCACCGGCAGGAGCTGAACTTACGGCAGGCGGTGGTTAGAGTTACTCAAGGATTATGATGTCGATATCTGTACCACCCGAGAAGGCCAATGTTGTGGCAGATGCCCTTAGTCGTAGGTCGATGGGGAGTCTATCAGATGTGCAGCCAGAGAGGAGGGGCATGGTCCGCGAGTTGCATCAGCTAGCGAGCCTTGGAGTCCGATTGATTGATTCTGATAGTAGCGGGGTTCGAGTTCGAGAGGTTGCCGAGTCTTCCATCGTCGAGGAGGTGAAGATGCAACAATTTGAGGATCCAGTTTTGACACGGTATCGTGATACGACTTTTCGTGAGGGGAAGGGTCCTTTTGAGGTAGCACCTGATGGGGTGCTAAGGTTTGAGGCAGTTACGTGTTCCGGATATTGCAGGACTTGGCAGGTTCTAGGAAGCCACGGCGCCAAGACGTTACTCATCCATCCGGTCGACCAAGATGTACCACGACCTCGGACCGTGTATTGGTGGGATGGCTTGAAGAGCGTTGCGAGTTTGTGGCTCGGTGCCGTGTTGTCGGCGGTGAAGGTAGAGCATCGGAGGCACGGTGGATTATGCGGACGATAGAGATCGGGCACGGAAGTGGGAGGTGATCAACATGGATTTTATCACGGGATTACCTCGCACTCGGAGGAAGCATGATTCTATCCGGGTTATCATCGACGGTGTGAAATCAGCCCACTTTCTTCCCGTCAGACGTTGCTTTAGTGAGGATTATGCGGACTTTACATCCGAGAGGTCGTGAGGCGCATGGGGTCCCTATTTCTATCATATCGCACAGAGAGCCCGGTTCTGACTAACTTCGAGGTCTTTCGGAAGGATTAGGGACGCAGTGAGCCTCGATCTGCATTCCATCCTCAAAGCAGACTGAGCGAGCGCACTATCAGACTCGAGGATATGCTACGAGCACTGTGTTATTGACTTGGGTAGTTGGAGGATCATTTGCCTCTAGTTGAGTTTGCGTATAATAATAGCTACCACTCGGTATTCGGATGGCGCCTTATGAGGCCTTGTATGGGAGGAAGTGCGGTCGCCGATAGGCTGGTTTGATGTGGGCGAGTGCGATTAGTGGGACTAGACACAGTTGTGGCGATGGATAAGGTGAAGCTTATCCAGAGCGGCTATCGACATTTCGAGTCGGTAAGTCGTATCACGCAGATCATCGTCGTCGGCATCCGAGTTTGAGGTTGATGATTGGGTTTTCTGAAGGTGTCACCCATGAAGGGTGTGATAAGATTTGGCAGGAAAGAAGCTCGGCCAGTACATTGGGCCTTATCAGTTGTCGCGAGGTAGGCAAGGTTGCTATGAGTTGGATCTGCCGTCCGATCGGAGGCGGTCATCCGGTTTTCATGTTTCTATCTTTGAGAGATGTATCGGGGATCCATCTAGGGTACACCCGATTGACGATGTCCAGGTGACCGAGGGGTTATCGTATGAGGAGAGTCCCATAGCGATACTCGATCGTCAGGTTAGGCGGCTGCGGATGAAGGATGTGGCTTCCGTCAAGGTCTTATGGTGGAACGAGATCAGGGAGGAGATGACGTGGGAAGCAGAGGAGGACATGAGGCAGAGGTATCCTCACTTATTCCCCACACCTCCAGGTAACTCACTTTCCTACTTGTAAATTTTCATTGACATATATGCTTAAGTGTTATATTGTGGCCATGTGTGGCATTTGCAAACTGTTTAAGTTATGAGAAACTTCATCGTTATCTGTCTTGAGAAGGAACATTCGGGACGAATGTTTCTAAGGAGGGGAGAATGTTATACCCCGTACTTCCAGAGTATGTATGCGAGGACGTACGTACGATTATTCAAACCCTAATTAGGTTAAGAATGAAATTGTAAACTTTCAACGGAAAAGATTCCGAACCTTGTGAAGGAAATTCTACGTTTTTAATATTTTAACCGATTACGGATTTTTCCGAGAGATGAAATATTTTGGACCAATAGGAGGGCGACATGTGTCACCCTTAGTTGGCATGGGTTGGACGAAATGAGGGCCTAGTGGGCAAGTCAATTGGTCAAGTCTTGCAAGATATTTTTGGGTTAGTGGGGGTAGGTATTGTTGGACGGTTTTGTGAGCCTAGTGGAGGGCCACATGGCTCATTGTTGTGGGGGACATATGACCCAATGTTGTGGTGGACATATGTCCCAACATTGTGGTGGACACTTGGTGGAAGACTTCACTTGAACAAGCTACCAAATCTACACCCTCAATTTGTTCTAATCTTAGCCCTTGGTGGTTCTATAAATACCCCCCTCTTGTGCAAGACTTCTTCATCCACAAAAACATTTTCCAAGTCTCCAAAAATCCCTCCCCCTCTAGTAGTGTTCTCGTCCAAGTCCTCTCCCCCGCCCCCCTCTCCTTGTGTTCTCGCCGAAACACACCCTTTCCCCCCCCTTCCTAGTTGTTTAGTCCAAAGCCCCCTTGGTAGAAAAATATTCTCCAAGTATTATACTTATCCCAAAATACCTTAGCCAAATACCTTGTTGTATTCCAAAGTCACCTCTATACTAAAAGCCGGAAATACTACCTTATATCCATTAGCCACAAATGAAACCCTAAGGAAAATCTTCAGTGGGTTGAAGTATTAAGTAAGTTGTTTGGGAACTTCTAAGGGTTTCTTGGAGCTATCAGAGCGTACAGAGTAGGAGCTAAACCTTGCTCAGGATCGACATTTATCTTGGATAATTTTGGGCTTGTCGAGGTAAATATCTTGTCCTTCTATTGTAATTGGAGATTACATCAGTAGTTGTATCGAAATAAGTATGAGTGATATAGAAGGAGGGTATAATAGAAGAGTATTGAACTGTCCTTACATGGGTGTATTCTGATGAGACTTGAGTAGTTTGTGGGTAGGAAGTCTTGTGATTTTACGTAGAATTAAGAACCCTCTGCTTAGAATATTCTACAGAATAGTCTAGACGTTGATAGACGTATTTGACTATTATAGGTTGATACGCTGCGCACGACATATTCGACTTGGCAGGTGGATTTCGCCGAGGAGGTATGTGATTCTTCCTATCCTCTTGAGCATGATATTTTTGATACATATATAGTCTGATGAGCGTGCGTGTGATTACTAAAGCGGTTTTACTCTGATGTCTTTTGACTTGAGTTTTAAATAATAAGAATCTTGAAGTATTTCAAAGGAATTAAGAATCATTTTTGAAAGAAGAGTAATACTTGGTTTTAAAAGCTTAAAGAGTTATACTAGCTTTATGGGAAGTTAGGTATAACGACTTAAGAAAGATAAAAGGAACAATTTGCTTATTTGTTTATGAAAGTCTTGTATTGATTTCTGAAAAGTGTAGTAAGATGGTTTGATAAGTAAACATGTTATGATGCTACGCGTGTTAGTGTCTTGTGATGTTGTGTAAGGGGGTTATTCTTGTTGTGCTTACGTTGTTAAACGTTAAGCCCGTTGTACTGTTATTATATCACATACCCCCTTGACTTGTTATACCGAGGGCTTGCCACCCTTGATGCGGGTCTATACGGCTATCTGGTGCTGTGTGACTATGCGAGTCTGCGGAGTTCGGATTGATCATTCGGTGTATTATCCGTCGCGAGGAATGCCTCATGTGGTGCAGTATGACTACGCGGTCTATGTGACTATGCGGATCGCGGGAGTCCGTGAGGATACCGCGGGTTAGCTGCCCCGTCGAGGAATACCTCATGCGGTCGTGTGTGACCTATGCGATCGCGGAGTTCTAGGATTAGGCTCGCATAATGATACTATGGGCGATTGGCCTTGCTTCGATCATTAGCGGCCTAGAAAAGACCGATTATGTTATGTCTATTTTGCTTTTGGTTATCTTTGTGGCACTATGTGCGATTACATTGGTTTCGTCCATATTTGTAAAATTGGTTTTAAAATGATATTATTTCATTTAAGTACTTTTCAGTTTCACATACTTGGTACTGTTATCGACCTCCTTGAAGTGCGTTCACGCCGCAGTAAAGGCGGTGGTAGATCCTCATTCTTAGGATCCTTACCGTGTCGAAGCTCCATTTCTCGGAGGCTCGACTTTTAGTACGACTCTCCCGTGTTGTAGATATTTTGTACATTCGGGTATGGCGGGCCCTGTCCCGCCATAGTTGTTTACATTCCTGCAGGTGCGTAGTCATGTTGTAAAGTTGGGATGTAGCGCGGACTTGGTTTATATATATATGCCGAAAGACAATTTTTTCTCGGATAAAGCGTGTTACATTTTACATTTGTTTCATGTCTTGTTTATTATTCATTGGTTACTCGATGTATGCCATCTTGGGGTGCTGGTAAGGCACGATCACTGCCCGGATCGGTCGTGACAAATCGAAGAGGTCTTGTCACGACCCGACCAAGCCGCGATCGTACCTACCGGGCACCCTTCTAATCATACAACATAACAAATCGCGGAAGATAAATAACACATTTTTTTAAAAACCAAGGCTGCCGATAAGGTCGCCATAATCATAAAAATTACCCAGGGTCTACACCGCTTAACAATGTAAAAAAAGCAACTCTATCCAAATTACGGCGCGGATGAATACAGCACTTAAGATTTGAACAAATACTATGGCGGGACAAGGCCCCGCCGCACTTCGAATATACATAGCCATGACAACTCCGGAACATTGGAGCCATCTCAAAATGCTGAATCAGGATCCTAAGCTCGCGGATCCACAACTGTGTACCTAAACCTGCGGACATGAACGCAGCCCCCCGAAGGGGGTCAGTACAACAGGTACCGAATATGGAACGGACAATAAGGTACAGTAAACAAATCATAACTGTACAAAAGAATGACAGGGGCAAGTATAAAAAGGGTACATACCAGATCCTACCGTGCCATTACCATCTCGTGAACTTAATCGTACCTTATTATCTTTTCCCATTTTTCAATAAAAGTTATAGTCACCTTCTTACGTACATGCTTAGGAAAAATCATTAAGTTCATTACCATATAACTTACTTATCTTTCATAACATAATCCGGCCCTTTATGGAGGGGCGCATATACTACCCGGCCCAATCTGGGACGCGATCAAATCACACAAATATCAAAGCGTGCCCGTGGAATCCCACATCACTGCCGACAGCCGTAGGTGTAACATATAACCATGTGACGTGCCCATGGCATCTTACCTCACTGTCGGCGTACACATATACAACACACATAAATATATATATATATATATAACGTGGTCGCATGCTCCGGAATCCATCATCGTATAAGCATGGCCATAACGTGCCCTCGGCATCCCTCATCGTAGGTGCAGGTCTTCATGGGGAGCTAGCCCATGGAGTAATAATATAGCATGCCGGAATCCTCATCGTGGGTACATGTCTTCGTGGGAGCTTGCACATGGAGTAATAAGCGCATAGCATGGTCTCGTGCCCTAATCCTCATCGTATAAGCATGGCCACGGGTAATAAACAACCGGGAATCTAACCTGCCTCCTGGTCACATGCCCCGGAATCCCACATCGTATAAGCATGTCCAAGGATCAATCATAATGGAAGCATACCCATGGAATCCCACATCACTGTCGGTACGTCCCAGTAAACTTACAACAAGACAGTCGGCCCTCCAACTGAGAGTCACGACAACGCAAACATATAATACTTGCACTCAAAGCTATCACAAGCAAACATAGGCAAGTTCATTAAACCTTTAGACTTCCATTCTTATTAAAAGATTCCTTTTCATATAAAACCCCAAGATACTAACACCCGTAGTATCAAGGCTTGTGTACATTTCACATAAGCCACTATACTTTTAGAAATACATTTCTCGGCTTCTAAATCAAGTGACCCTTACTTAATTCAAGTTATTTCTTTGTTTACCTTATTAGAGAAAACCATTCTCTTAACCTTCCATAAAGCCGTTATAACCAACTTCCCATAAAGCCGTTATAACCCTTTATGGTTTTAGACAAACTCATTCCTTTTATAACCAAGAGACTTATACTTTTTAAAACCAAGTATTATATACTTTCAATTCAATTTTCTTAACTTTCAAAATACATCAAGTCTCTTAACTTTAGAAATCAAGTTTCTTAACTTTAGAAATCAAGTTTCTTAACTTTAGAAATCAAGTAAATCACACCTTTTAAAACAAGTTACTTCCCTTAAATCATGTCATTTCTTCCTTTAAGAATCAAGCTTCATTACTTGAAAATAAAGTCTCTCAACCTTTTAGGAGTCAAAGGTTCATAGTCTTAAAACTTCATAACGTAAATTCTTTAAGTGAAGTACATATGCCTTATGTGTGTGAGTAGATTATACTTGTTTATAACGATCTTATTAAAGCAGCCATGATCTAGAAAATGTAATACAATTTTGTCTTATCTTAGCTTCTATGCAGATGGAGAATTCTACTGGTTTTAATATAATTTATCGTCATTACATTTTACTTTATTAACGCTGCAATGGCTTGTTCGATACTTATTCTCATTCGTGCCGTAAATTAGCCAAGTCAACTTGGCTCCAAAATACCTCCTAACGACTCTTACCAACATCCCTCATAAGACTTGGTAAGAACTTAGGTTAACTTAGACATAACCCTTACGTAGAGTAAATCAACATACATACTTCTTAACTTCTAAGAGTAGAAGGAATCATGAAATAATACCACGTGTATATTCCATACATAGAATCATGTCTAAAGAAGGAAGAGGTTCACATACCTCGTGTCACGACCCGAACCCGGGCCCGTGACTGGTGCCTTACCCCGGGCACCCAAGTAGACATACATCAGAGTAATCAGCGGAATATAAAACAAGACATGAAATAATATGAAGTGTAAAAGCTTTTTTCATGAAAAGTTGCCTTACGGCACATATATATAAAACTTGAATCCGAACGATACATCCCTTTACAAACTACGCCACAACATTACTGCACTCTAAGAATGATAACAACAATGGCGGGACAGGGCCCCGCCATACCCCTGAATGTAAATACCTACAACGACAGGGGACTATACCACTGATAAGCCTCCGGAGAAACGGAGCTTCCCAAAACGCTGAACTGTGATCCTAAGAGCGAGGATCGACGACTGGTGTACCTCTACCTGCGGCATGAACGCAGCCCCCCGAAGGAGGTCAGTACAACAGGTACCAAGTATGTGAAACTGAAAATACTGTAAATGAAATCATAGTAGTCTATATAAGCAAGAGACATGTATGATAACCAAACTACTGATTCACAATAAATAGCGATATGTCAAGTCGTGACTCACGCCTCAAAGTCATCACTCAAATATAACTATGGGTCTCACGCCACAACATCAATCATGCCCGTGGAATACCTTCCTCACCGCAGCGATCTTTGATATAAAAGCACGAAGGAATACATGAACACGGGTCCCACGTGTCATAATCAAACCGTATGGGGTAAATGCGAAGGCATAGCCGACTACTAAAACCCACGCACTAACAAGGTCATAAATCGTATCACGAGGTCTGTCTGATCGCCACATGATAGAAGCCGCCACTGCGCGCAGTATCTAATGCGCTTCTAGTCCCGAACTTCCGCACTCGCATAGGCCACTCACATAGGCCCGCATGAGGTATTCCCGCATCGAGGGTAGGTACTCCCGACAACGTCCCGACTCGCCCCGCACGCCACATAGACCGCATGACCACAAAGGCCGCACACTAACCTAGAACTCGTAGCTCGCATAGGTCCCCGGACCCGCGTGAGGTAGTCTCGAATCATGGTCCTGCATCACCGAGCTATACCCCATCGGAGGGCAGCTTAACCCCCGGGATCAAGTCAAGGTGAGTGATATAATACTAACATAACGGCTTATCGTTAAACAACATAAGCACAACCAAGGGAAACCCCCTTACACAACATTACAAGACACTAACACACGTAGCATCCTAACATGTTTATTTATCAAACCAACAAGAAAGTATGACAAGGCTATCACAAACCAACATAGTCAAGTTATTCACACAAGGTACTTTCTACTTTATGTCAATCAAGCTCGGGTTTTTATCCCCAAAGTACTTCATACACTAACTCTTTAAAAGATCCGTTTCTTTCACAAAAAGTCACACAATACAGTAGTATAAAAATAGAGTGACGATCTTTTTAAGTAAACCAAAACACTTCCCTTTGTAAAATCAAGTAACAACATTATTTTCCAAACGTTCAAGTTTGCCTAATTTCAAATGCTCAAGTTTCTCTTTTTCGAAAGGTTTCGTAGTTTATAGTCTTAATCATTTAACAATATAATTCTCTTTTAAAACAATCTGAGAAACATATACCTTATGTGTGAGTCGGTTATTCTTGTTCATAACAATCTTATTAAAGCAGCCATGATCTAGGAAATGTAATATCATTTTGTCTTATCTTAGCTTCTATGCAGATGGAGGTTTCTACTGGTTTTAATAATACTTAATTAGTCAATACATTTCCCTTTATTAACGCTGCAGTGGTTCGTTCGATACTTATTCTGATTTCCGAAATCAGTAAAACATTATTCCTTTTAAAAACCAAGTACTCATTACTCACGAATGAGGTTTCACACTTTTTAACAAAAATTCATATTAATTTAATTAAGTCAAGTCTCTTATCTTTTAAGATCAAGTCTCTTAACTTCTAAAATCAGTAAACCATTCTTCTTACCTCTCTTAAGTCGTTATACCTAACTTCCCATAAAGCTAGTATAACTCTTAAGCTTTTAAAACCAAGTATTACTCTTCTTTCAAAAAGGTTTCTTAATTCTTTTGAAATACTTCAAGATTCTTATTATTAGACTCAAGTCAAAAGACACCGCAGCAAAACCACGTTCAGTTAACACGCGTACGTCTACCGTACTATATATATTCTTTAAAATATCATGCTCAAGAGGATAGGAAGAATCACATACCTCGCGACGATTATCGACTATTAGCAAAACACTCCACGGCTATAACCCGGCTAGCCTTGTTCACCTTTCAAGTAGGACATGCTACTCGCAGAACTTTCAACCTATAAAGGCCATATACGTCTATCAACGTCCAGACTACTCTGTAGAATATTCTAAGCAGGGGGGGTTCTCTTTTCTACGGAAAATTGGGCAGCATTTCCCTACCCGTTAAACTACACAAGTCTACTGTAAATACAGTCCTATGTAAGTACAGTTTAATCTTCTTCTTTAATATTTTTCTGATGTGATTTCAGTTCAAGTCTTTTCTGTAATATCCTCATATTACAGTTCAATTCTCTTCTATGAATCTTATATTCATTTCTATACTACTAGAGTATGTAATTTCCAATTACAATATAAGGACAAGAGTATTTACCTCGATATGCCCAAAATTATCCAAGTTAAATGTCGATCCTGAGAAACGTTTAGCTCCTACTCTGGGTGCTCCAACCCGCTCCAAACAACCCTTAGAAGTTCTACGCAACTTCTTCTTAATACTTCAACCGGCTATGAAGATATTCCTTAGGGTTTCGTTTTTGTGACTGAAGGAAAGTATAATAGTATTTCTGGGCTTTTAGTATATGGGTAACCTTGGAATACTACAAGGTATTTGGGCCAAGGTATTTTGGAATAGTAACAATACTTGGAGAGTATTTTCTACCAAGAGGGGGGTGTATTTTCACGAGAACAACACCACTAGGACGGGGGGTAGGTTTGTTAGCACCCCTGTGAGGGGGTACCTCTCTCGAGGCTCATGAGGGGAGGGGAGGCCTTGGACGAAAACTACACAAGAAGGGGGGAGGATTTCAAGACTTAGAAAACATTTTGTGGATGAAGAAGTCTTCAACCAAGGGGGGGTATTTATAGGACAACCAAGGGCCAAGATCAAGACAAGTGGTGGGCAAGTGTAGGGTGAGGATTTATCCATGTGTACCTTATCCAACTACCACACAAAATATCACAAATATCCTACCTACTCCAAGACTTTGAAATCGTCCAAATGAAGCCCACAAATCCGCCAACTTGAGGGTGACAAGTGTCGCCCTCTCGTTGGTCCAAAATATTTCATCTCTCGGAAAAATCCGCAAAAAAATAATAAATGACATAGCCGTATTTTCCCTTCGCAAAGTTTGGAAAACGTTTCGGAAAAACAATTCTTTCGGGGTTGTGAACAAAATTTTCGCCCCTTGCCTAATTTAAGGCTCAAACTTTTCTACGTACGCCCTCACGTACATACTCTGGAAATACGGGGTATAACACCTCGCGACGATTATCGACAAGTAGCAAAATGCTCCAAAGTACTTCAACCTTGATAGCTATTCCATCCTCCAAGTAGAATATGCTATACTAAGTACTTCAACCTATAATGGCCACAATACGTCCATTAATCTCTTACTTTAAACGTAGAATATTCTAAGTACTAAGTCACTAAATTCTACGGAAAATCGGACAACACCTCCTTTGTTTCTACATACTTTGCCACCTTTTTCAAGGCCGAATACAATAACCAAACACGCCACATTTAAGGCCCAACAATTCAGCTAACCAAAGGGGATTACACGCCTTACAATACGTGTAAAATTCCGCCCCACAACAATACAAAATAATCCAATAATTTCCATGCCATTCTCGGCTAAAAGGTGCTACAACACAAAAAGTCTTCCAATTCTTTTCCAATCCAAGTTCTTGGGTCAACATGTTATATAGTCAAAAACAACTTCAACAACTACAATTTCCTTCTTTATATAACATATGACAACTTAACTAGTAACCAACTTGAATTAAAATCTTAAGGGCTAACATACTAGTTTTCGGATTAGGGTTCCAACAATCAATACACTTATCAAACTTCATACTAAATACCTCATGCTTGCTAATATCCATAGCTACAACAATAAGTAATCTTAATTACTAAAACGACAAGAATTATACCTTTACAAGCCCTTAATCTTTCCAAGATTCAAAGTCGCTCCTTAGAAATTCTTAGCTCCTTTCCTTATGTTCCAATCCGCTCCAAGCACTCCTTAGAAGCCTATGAAGAACTCATCTTCAAGTTCCAACTTAAAAGTTGAAGAACTCCTTAAGTTTCCGCCTTGCGACTAATACGAAAACGCCACTTTTCCGGGATCTTTCTATTGAGATATCCTTACAATACCCTTAGGGACCTTGGGTTTAAGTCTTGTGAATAATGGAACACAATTACAAAAAATTTCTCTCTTGAACCCTCTTGGCCGAGAGTTCTAATTGACATAGCTCAATTTCTCTAAATTTTTTCTAAGTGTTAAGACCTTGTCTTGCACTAGTTGTGTATATATAAAACAATGGATGTCTTAGATTATAACACTTGAGTGGCTAGGATGAAGAGCATTTAATTAATAAGCCAAGTGGACAAGTTGACAAGTCAACAATCTCAAGCTAGCAAGACTTTGTCATCTTTACAATGGTCAATTGACCCTTTTGCCCTTGCATCAATTTCGTCCAAGACCAATATGGGGGGGGGGGCACGTGTCGCCCTCCCATTCGTCCATAAAATTCCGTAACCCTCGTGGGCCCCACAAAACGTAAAATTCCTCGGGTGGGCCCCACATGACCAAATCCGTACAAATAAATTTCCATAATGATAATACATTCCATAATCCTCAATTAATGCATTTTGAGAATCCAATTCTCTTCAACGAACATTTTTCCTTTCCGACGTTCGGAAGATTTTCCGTCGGAAAAACAATTCTTCCTTTCGTACCCTTTTCAAGTCTTGTGTTCCTTACATACATTCTCTTAAACATGTCCTTAAACTACGGGGTGTAACATTCTTCCCCCCTTAGAAACATTCGTCCCCGAATGTTCTTTCGGAGTCCAATCTAATTAGATAGCGACATAGTCTCCTTTTACTACACCCTTCATACAACATATGCCCCCCATGGCCACATGACAATACTTATACTAAGATGTCAACCTAGGCACTCACGAAGCCAACTAGTCCATACTCATAATGACCTCAAAGTCTGTCGTAATCATCTCTACTAGGTTTACTAGGGTCTGACGACTGTATCATCACCTGGAAAACCTCATATTCCCGCTCAGCTACCACCCCAAACACTCTTTTAAACAACATAACGCCATTTCTGGCTCTCACAACCTGGTTCCGGTGGAACGTGTCCACGAACCCGTAAAACAATTAACTAGACTTGGGCCTTGCACCCTCGTGACCCTGTCACGTAGCGAAACTACTACCAACTAATCCCACTCAATTCCAGGCCATGGGGAGACCCGTAACAGGTCCTCACCCCGACCCACCATCGCACTTAACTCTTATCCTTGGTCTGACTTAAAATCTTATGGCCCGAGAAAGCCTTATATATCTAAGGTCTCGGCAGTTATCAATATTCTTAGGCTCGCAATTCCCATGCTCCAAGCCTACCTTACCAGTCCCCCAGTAAACGGGTACAAAAACTTCTCATAATACCATAATTGTGTCGTCTTGATCACAACAACCATTACTTACTCTATTACGGACCTCATCCGTACAATTCTCTTACGCCTACCACGTAGCTTAATATATTAACATGGTATTCCATTAAGTTCCTTAACATGACTTCTTAAGGGTTCACTACCCTATCAGACAACTCATCCTTTCCCAATTATCTCAAAATAAAACATAAGACCTTTGCGAGAATTCATTAACTGTTCCATACCTTCCCGGTATCTAGTTAGTCTTTACCAACTCCTGGTAATCTAAAATCATTCTAGGAAACACGCGTCTGACCCTCATACATAACTCTGTATAGATGTATGTCACAATACCAACTATACTATAATCATTACCAACCTGGATACGCAATCCACATAGTCCTTCGGTCATCACGCTTTCTCGTAGCTGCAATCAATATAACTCGTTAGGGAGAGACGACCCTAAAAACACAGCTCTATTGCACGATCTCAGAGTGAGAAGAATGGAAACCAATCCTAAATGTCCTACAACCTCCTGATTATAGATGTGGTGCACAACACACCGATAATCAAGACTCTACTAGACACGGTCTGTAGACACTTTCCGAGAACTAATCGCTCGATACCACTTTTGTCACGACCGACAAGCCGCGGTCGTACCCAGGTACCCTTCTAATCATACAACATAACAAGCTGCGGAAGATAAATAACACACTTTTTTTAAAACCAAGGCGGCGATAAAGTCGCCATAATCATAAAAATTACGAAAGGGTTTCTTGTTATACCCGTAGTTGCGGGGTATGTATGTGAGGGCGTACGTCTGAGAGTGCAGAAAATGTTGAAAAGAAAGAAAGATGTGAGTTTTGGCGGAAAAGTTTCGTTATTTGTGAAGAAAAAGGTTCGTTAATGGGAATTGGATTCCCAGTTTGGTATTTGGACTTCATAGATTATATTAGAATTTTGAGATTTTATTTTGGACGAAATATTAGGCGAATCGGGCGACACGTGTCACCCCGTAGCCTGGCTGGCGATTTTACAATTGTGCACAACACCCGGTTAGAGTCGTTTTTAAATGACGTTTGCGTAACGTTTTCATGCCGAAGGAAAATTCGGCTATGTCGTTTTGTATTTTTGCGGATTTTTAGAGAGGCGAAACATACGGACCAACGGGAGGGTGACATGTGTCACCTCATAATGGAAGCATGTGGGTGACCTTGGCGAATTGAGGGCAAGTTGTGGTAGATATTTGTGTAGATATTTGTGAGGTTTTAAGGAGTAGGGTCTAGGGTGCTTGGCTTGATCTTGGCCTTACACTTGCCTTGCACATGGCTTGATCTTGGCCATTGGTTGGCTTTTGGTTTTGCTATAAATACCTTGGCAGAAGACTTCATTCGTCCAAAAATGTTCCAAGTCTTGCTATCCTTCCTCTCCTCTTGTTTGACTCTCGTCCAAGAGCCCTCCTAGTTAAGGCCTTTGTGAGAGTCCCTCCCCCTTTGTGGTGCTAGCCATGGGGTACCACACCAGCCTAGTTGTTTTAGTATAATACCCTCCCTGGTATTGAAATACTCCTAGTATTGTTATAATGCCCAAAATACCTTAGCCTTGTACCTTGTAGTATTCCAAAGATACCTCTTTACGTAGAGTCAGGAAATACTACCTTTTGTCCTTTTAGTCTCAAACTGAAACCCTAAGGAAATCTTCATAGTTGGTTGAAGTATTTGAGTAGAAGTTAGTTAGAACTTCTAAGGGTTGTTTGGAGTGGTTTGGAGCGCATCGGTGGAGCTAAACCTTGCTCAGGATCGACATTATAACTTGGATAATTTTGGGCTTGTCGAGGTAATTATCTTGTCCTTTATTGTAATTGGAAATTACATGTTTGTTAGAATATATAGTTGAAGTATCGTATATGGAACTATACTTAGTATTCGGCAATGTCTTTTGACTTAAGCTGAAGAATAAAGAATGAGCCCATGTATTTACATAGGGTGTATTGCGATGAACTTGTGTAGTATTACTGAGTAGAATTTTACACGTCCGGGTAGACGGGTAAACCCCCCCCAGGTTGGCATGGTTGCCGGCATCGAGAGAGGAGGCGATTTACGCTGTTGCGGGGAGGAAGGTCTTTGCGAATTTTGTATAGAAAGAGAGAAACTTCTGGTTTGGGGTTACGAGACGTGGGGACCTTTATAGGTGACAGTACTAAGAGTAGCGTATTCTACTCGAGGAGGGGAAAGGGCTAGCAAGGTTGTAGTACTTGGAGCATTTTGCTTATTGTCGATAAATCGTCGCGAGGTATGTGAACCTCTTCCTATCTTTTCTAGCATGATTGTTGTGAACTATGTAGTGCGGTGAGCGTACATGGGCTAAGTGATTTGGTTGGTTTAAAACATAGGGTGTTATAATAGCTTTATGGGAAGTTAGTTATAACGACCTTATGTAGTGAAAATGGTTTCTTGATGTTAGAAGTTAAGAGACTTGATCTTATAAGATAAGAGACTTAACTTATTTGTTTTAATGTGGATGTTGTGTGAAACCTCATTCGTGAGTAATGAGTACTTGGTTTTAAAGGGATAATGTTTCACGATTTGGGAATCGGAATGTGTATCGACAGACCATTGCAGCGTTAATAAAGGAAAATGTATTGAATAATGATGTGTTGTATTAAAACGGTAGAAACCTCCATCTGCATAGAAGCTAAGATGAGACAAAATGATATTACATTTTCTAGATCATGGTCTTTGTAATAAGATCGTTATAAACAAGAATAAACTACTCACATATATGACATATGTTACTCAATTGTTTTAAAAGAGATTAAGACTATGAGTTATGAAACCTTTCTAAAATAAGTGACTTGATCATTTGAAATTAGGCAAATTTGAGCGTTTGGAAAATAATGTTGTTACTTGATTTTACAAAGGGAAGTGTCTTGTTTACTTAAAAGATAGTCACGATTTTTATACTACGGGTATTGTGTGGCTTATGTGAAAGTACTTTGAGTTGTGTGAAACTTGCCTATGCTTGTGATGATAGCCTTTGTTGTACAAGTGTTGTATTTACGTGTTCTGCGCGTCTCGATAGAGGTCGGTTGACTTGTTGAGAACTTACTTGGACATGCGGCGGTGATGGAGAAATTCAGCATGCGTTCGCGTTGATTGTGTTACTTTGCTAATCGCTTTGGACATCACGACACGATCGTAGCGCGCGGGTATGCTTCCATGTTGATCTGCCTTATTGTTTCCCTTTGGGCATACCGACACGATCGTGGCGCGCGGGTATGTTTCCATTTGGAATCTGTCCTATTGTTTCCTTTTGGACATGCGACCGCGATGCGTAGCGCTGCGGGTATGCTTCCATTTGATTCTTGTCTTGTGGTTCCCTTTTGGACATGACCGCGATCGTAGCGCCGGGTATGCTTCCATTTGAATTATTATCTGACTTTGGCATCGGGTAGGACTTGGTGTCTTGGTGTACTTCTTGGTGTTATCATATCATAGGCTGATGAGAAGGCATTCCACGGGCATGATTGATGTGGAGGCGTGAGACCACGACTTGATATAAGCGATATATGTGTGTCGTAGTTTGGTTATCATTCATGTCTCACTTTATATAGTGCTATGATTTCATTCTGATATTTTCTGATTTCACATACTTGGTACTGTTATCGACCTCGCCCGAGGTGCGTTCATGCCGCGGTAGAGTACATCGGTCGTGGATCCTCGCTCTTAGGATCTCGGTTCAGCGTTTTGGGAAGCTCGTTTCTCGGAGGCTTATCTTTCGGTATGTGTTCCACGAGTTGTAGGTTCTTGTACATTCAGGGGTATGGCGTGCCCTGTCCCGTCATAGTTGTTGTAAATCTTAGAGGTCTGTAGTACTATTGTGGGCAGGGTTGTAAAAAGGATTAAACTGTTCGTTTTGAAAGAAGTTGTATTTATTTATGTTATTGGAAGGTAACCGTTGGGTTGGCCTGTTTTATGTTCATATATCTTGTTTCTTGTTAAAGTTTTATTTTCCGCTGGTTTTCTCTGATGAATGGATCACTAGTGTGACCGGGATAAGGCACGATGCAGAACGGGCCTGAGTCGTTACAAAAGTGGTATCGAGCGATTAATCCTCGGAAAGTGTCTCTGACCGTGTCTAGTAGAGTCTTGATTATCGATGTGTTGTGCACCACATCTATAATCGGAGGCTATAGGACATTTAGGATTAGTTTCCATTCTTCTCATTCGAGATCGTGCCTTAGAGTTGTGTTGTAAGTTGGACCCCTCCGCGTATCTCGTTTTACCGATTATGCCTCCGCAAGCGACCAGTGCAGAAGGGCAAGTCCGCCGAGTCCGCTAGTGAGATCTGAGGAGTACGAGGCGCGAGTCGGACAGCGCCGAGTTGTGCTTCCGACGGCCCGGGTTTTGTAGGACGCCGCCAGCCCAAAGAGTTTAGAGCGCAGCGGTGGCTGCTGAGACCACGATACTGAGCCTCAGTCCCACGGCTGGAAGCGGATGAGATAAGTACAAGGAGATGACCGATTATTGGCGGGTTGTGGCGGATATGAGGACAGTGGATGTGATTCGATTCGTGCACTGATGGTTCACCGGCAGATAGTTTGAGGCTACGGGACTTTACGAGTCAGAGCGCTTGAGTTTTATGGGTCGAGGCACGAGGATGATCCGCAGGAGTTCATCCGGCGATTCTGGTCGCGAGTGATCAAGGCTTCGAGACCGAGTCGGTGGTCTTAGGTTCGCATCGGTGCGTGATACCGCATGATCGGTGGTTTTGGTCGTGGGAGTTGTCGGGAGAGCATGCGCTTCAAAGTATGGGACGAGTTCTCGAGGCATTCTCACTCACTTCTTGCCTCCGCGGATGAGGAGGGCAGGCCGGACAGATTTATGATCTTTGAGGCGAGCAGGCGTCTGATTCGGAGTACAACGTGGAGTTTGACTCGTTGGCTCGGTATGTCCCGCTTTAGTGGCAACCATGGAGGATAGAGTGCACCGCTACGCCACGGGCTAGATGATTACTTGCGAGGCTTGTTGGTGTAGCTCTTGGCCGGGCATGGACATTGCCCGCATGCGAGCTCATGCACCGGGATGTGAGGCACGGAGAGATCGGCGGAATGACCGGGGCAAAGAGGGCGAGCAGCGGGTCCTTTGGTGACTTTCGAGGCGCACCGCCTCGGTGGCGAGACTAGTTATGCGCCTCGCGATGCATAGTGGTCCTCCACAATCTTCAAGGCATCCAGTATTCGGGAGCGGTCGGGGCTCGAGGTTCAGATTTTCGGGAGCAGCGGTGTTAGCCAACCGAAGCCACCCTACCGTTGTGACACGTGGTAGACTCCACGATGGGAGTGTCGTGCTAGTCGGGAGTTTGTTTTACATGCGGCCAGCGAGGCCATTTTGGGAGAAACTGTCCACCGTGGCAGTAGCTGGTAGGATAGCACAGCTACGAGATCGATTGCGGGTTCTTCACCTTCCAGCTAGACGGGATGTTCATACCGGCGGGCCACGGTAGAGGTCGCGGTGGAAGTTTCCAGTTTTAGCGGTCCTTGAACCGCCTAGTTTCAGGTATATCCTTAACCCTTTAGATACTTGTATGTATTGATGTTAATGATGTGTTAAGTGTTATGTTCGGATAGCGTTGTGTTAATTGTGAGTTAGAAAACATGCTTAGTTGGGAGGATACGTATGGGGGCATGGTAAGTGTGAACCTTAGACTATGTCACGACTGAGACCTTAGGGGTAAGGTCGTCTTGAGTTAAAGATTTATTTTTGACCCTTATCGAGTAGTAGTATCACGTGGGATTTATTTGTGTGATAAGTCAGTGGGTAGTGTGAGATGGAAGTGGTAGCTTTCATGATGTGAATTAGTAAGATTGTTAGGATCGGGAACAAGAGTTTGGCGGTTGTGGGTCGGGTTGAGGGCGTGATCTGGGTCAACCCGTAGCCGGATTAAGGTGGGGTCAGTTCTGGGTGGTCCCGCGGTGGTAGGGTCACGAGGATGCTAGGCCCAAGTTTGTGTGACCAACGTATGAGTTCGTGGGCGCGTTCGACGAGCGGTTCGTAAAGGCGGGAATGGCCTTAAGGAAGTTTGAGGTTAGTAAGATGACCAAGTTTGGAGGTAGTGACTCCGAGATTTTCGAAGCGGAAGTAATGGTGAAGTATGGTACGTACTGGGAGAGTTCAAGTGTTCGAGAAGGGCACGACGAGTAAGGAAGGAAGATAACGTATGTTATTTCGTGGCCAAGCTGTGGCGTTGACAACTTGTTAGAGGAACTTCATCGATATCCGTCTTGAGAAGGAACATTCGGACGAATGTTTCTAAGGAGGAGAATGTTATACCCGTAGTTGCAGGTATGTATGTGAGGACGTGCGTGCACGAGTACTAGAAAATGTTGAAAAGAAAGAAAGATGTGAGTTTTCGCGGAAAAGTTTAGGTTATTTGTGAAGAAAAGGTTCGTTAATGGGAATTGGATTCCCATATTTGGTATTGGACTTCATAGATTATATTAGAATTTTGAGATTTTATTTTGGAAGACGAAATATTAGGCGAATCGGGGCGACACGTGTCACCCCGTGTGGCACCTGGCGATTTTACAATTGTGCACAACACGGTTAGAGTCGTTTTTCTACGAAGCGTTTTGCGTAACTGCGAAGGAAAATTCGGCTATGTCGTTTTGTATTTTTGCGGATTTTTAGAGGCGAAACATTCGGACCAACGGGAGGGTGACATGTGTCACCCTGCAATGGAAGCATGTGGCGGCACTTGGCGAATTGAGGGCAAGTTGTGGTAGATATTTGTGTAGATATTTGTGAGGTTTTAAGGAGTAGGGTCTAGGGTGCACTTGGCGATCTTGGCCTTACACTTGCCTTGCACATGGCTTGATCTTGGCCATTGGTTGGCTTTTGGTTTTGCTATAAATACCCCCTTGGCTTGAAGACTTCATTCATCAAACAATGTTCCAAGTATTGCTATCCTTCCCCTCTCCTCTTGTTTGACTCTCGTCCAAGAGCCCCACTCCTAGTTAAGGCCTTTGGTAGGAGTCCCCTCCCTTTGTGGTGCTAGTAGTGGGTACCCACTAGCCTAGTTGTTTCGTATAATACCCTCCTTGTGGTATTGAAATACTCCTAGTATTGTTATAATGCCCAAAATACCTTAGCCTTGTACCTTGTAGTATTCCAAAGATACCTCTTTCGTAGAGTCGGAAATACTACCTTTTGTCCTTTTAGTCTCAAACCGAAACCCAAGGAAATCTTCAGTTGGTTGAAGTATTTGAGTAGAAGTTGGTTAGAACTTCTAAGGGTTGTTTGGAGTGGTTTGGAGCGCACGGAGTGGAGCTAAACCTTGCTCAGGATCGACATTATAACTTGGATAATTTTGGGCTTGTCGAGGTAATTATCTTGTCCCTCTATTGTAATTGGAAATTACATGTTTGTTAGAATATATAGTTGAAGTATACTGTATATGGAACTATACTTAGTATTCGGCAATGTCTTTTGACTTAAGCCTGAAGAATAAAGAACTGAACTGAACTGTATTTACATAGGACTGTATTGCAGTAGACTTGTGTAGTATTACTGAGTAGAATTGTACACGTCCGGGTAGACGTGTAAACCCCCCCCCCCCTGGTTGGCTTGGTAGCCGGCCTCGATAGAGGAGGAGATTTACGCTGTTGCGGGGGGGGAGGTGCTGCCGAATTTTCTATAGAAAGATAGAAACTTGTGTTTTGGGGTTAATAGACGTTTTGACCTTTATAGGTGAAAGTACTAAGAGTAGCGTATTCTACTCGAGGAGTGGAAAGGGCTAGCAAGGTTGTAGTACTTGGAGCATTTTGCTTATTGTCGATAAATCGTCGCGAGGTATGTGAACCTCTTCCTATCTTTTCTAGCATGATTGTTGTGAACTATGTAGTACGGTAGACGTACATGTGCTAAGTGATTTGGTTGGTTTAAAACATAGGGTGTTATAATAGCTTTATGGGAAGTTAGTTATAACGACCTTATGTAGGTGAAAATGGTTTACTGATGTTAGAAGTTAAGAGACTTGATCTTATAAGATAAGAGACTTAACTTATTTGTTTTAATGTGGATGTTGTGTGAAACCTCATTCGTGAGTAATGAGTACTTGGTTTTTAAAGGGATAATGTTTCTCGATTTGGGAATCGGAATGTGTATCGACAGAGACCATTGCGGCGTTAATAAAGGAAAATGTATTGAATAATGATGTGTTGTATTAAAACCGGAGAAACCTCCATCTGCATAGAAGCTAAGATGAGACAAAATGATATTACATTTTCTAGATCATGGTCTTTGTAATAAGATCGTTATAAACAAGAATAAACTACTCACATATATGACATATGTTACTCAATTGTTTTAAAAGAGATTAAGACTATGAGTTATGAAACCTTTCTAAAATAAGTGACTTGATCATTTGAAATTAGGCAAATTTGAGCGTTTGGAAAATAATGTTGTTACTTGATTTTACAAAGGGAAGTGTCTTGTTTACTTAAAAAGATAGTCACGATTTTTATACTACTGGTATTGTGGCTTATGTGAAAGTACTTTGAGTTGTGTGAAACTTGCCTATGCTTGTGATGATAGCCTTTGTTGTACAAGTGTTGTATTTACGTATTCTGGCGTCTCTCGATAGAGGTCGGTTGACTTGTTGAGAACTTACTTGGACATGCGGCGATGATGGAGAAATTCCGCAGATGCGTTCTGTTGATTGTGTTACTTTTGCTAATCGCTTTGGACATCACGACACGATCGTAGCGCGCGGGTATGCTTCCATGTTGATCTCGCCTTATTGTTTCCCTTTGGGCATCGACCACGATCGTAGCGCCGCGGGTATGTTTCCATTTGGAATGCTGTCCTATTGTTTCCTTTTGGACATCGACCGCGATCGTGGCGCTGCGGGTATGCTTCCATTTGATTCTTGTCTTGTGGTTCCACTTTTGGACATCACGACACGATCGTGGCGCGCGGGTATGCTTCCATTTGAATTGTTGTCAGCTTTGGCATCGGTAGGACTTGGTGTCTGGTGTACTTCTTGGTGTTATCATATCATAGCTGCCGGCGTGAGAAGGCATTCCACGGGCATGATTGATGTGGAGGCGTGAGACCACGACTTGATATAAGCGATATATGTGTATCGTAGTTTGGTTATCATTCATGTCTCTCGCTTTATATAGACTGCTATGATTTCATTTCTGATATTTCTGATTTCACATACTTAGTACTGTTATCTTGACCTCGCCCGAAGTGCGTTCATCTGCGCGGTAGGTACATCGATCGTGGATCCTCGCTCTTAGGATCTCGGTTCAGCGTTTTGGGAAGCTCCGTTTCTCGGAGGCTTATCTTTCGGTATGTGTTCCACTGAGTTGTAGGTTCTTGTACATTCGGGGTATGGCGGGGCCTGTCCGTCATAGTTGTTGTAAATCTTAGAAGTGCAGTACTATTGTGGGCGGGGTTGTAAAAGGATTAAACTATTCGTTTTGAAAGAAGTTGTATTTATTTATGTTATTGGAAGGTAAGTTGGGTTGGCTTTGTTTATGTTCATATATCTTGTTTCTTGTTAAAGTTTTATTTTCCATTTGGTTTTCTCGATGATTGTATCACTAGGGTGCAGGATAAGGCACCGATGCGGAACGGGCAGTCGTTACATTTACAGCTTAACAATGTAAAAAAAAACAACTCTAGCATCCGGCCATTAGATGAATACGGACCTCTAAGATTTGAACAAATACTATGGCCAGGACAAGGCCCCACCGTACCCCTGAATATACATAGCCCTGACAACTCCGGAACATTGGATCCATCTCGAAATGCTGAAACAGGATCCTAAGCTCGCGGATCCACAACTGTGTACCTAAACCTGCGGACATGAA
This sequence comes from Przewalskia tangutica, assembly GCA_029844215.1. Taxonomy (NCBI): domain Eukaryota; kingdom Viridiplantae; phylum Streptophyta; class Magnoliopsida; order Solanales; family Solanaceae; genus Przewalskia; species Przewalskia tangutica. Next base: position 2,345,905 of record JAQGDG010000037.1, on the reverse strand, counting down.
TCGGCCCCAGAAGGGTCAAATACAACAGTGCGAATATGGAGCGGACAATAAGTGCGATAAACAAATCATAAGCGTACAAAAGAATGGCGAGGCAAGTATAAAAAGTGCATACGGATCCTAGTGCCATTACCATCTCGTGAACTTAATCGTACCTTATTATCTTTTCCCATTTTTCAATAAAAGTTATAGTCACCTTCTTACGTACATGCTTAGGAAAAATCATTAAGTTCATTACCATATAACTTACTTATCTTTCATAACATAATCCGGCCCTTTATGGAGGGGCGCATATACTACCCGGCCCAATCTGGGACGCGATCAAATCACACAAATATCAAAGCGTGCCCGTGGAATCCCACATCACTGCCGACAGCCGTAGGTGTAACATATAACCATGTGACGCGCCCGTGGCATCTTACCTCACTGTCGGCGTACACATATACAACACACATAGATATATATATATATATATATAACGTGGTCGCATGCCCCGGAATCCCTCATCGTATAAGCATGGCCATAACGTGCCATCGGCATCCCTCATCGTAGGTGCAGGTCTTCATGGGGAGCTAGCCCATGGAGTAATAATATAACATGCCCCCGGAATCCCTCATCGTGGGTACATGTCTTCATGGGGAGCTAGCCCATGGAGTAATAATCGTACATAGCATGGTCGCATGCCCCGGAATCCCTCATCGTATAAGCATGGCCATGGGTAATAAAACAAATCCGGGAATCTAACCCACCTCCTGGTCACATGCCCCGGAATCCCACATCGTATAAGCATGTCCAAGGAACAATCATAATGGAAGCATACCCGTGGAATCCCACATCATTGTCGGTACGTCCCAGTAAACTTACAACAAGACAGCCGGCCCTCCAACTGAGAGTCACGACAACGCAAACATATAATACTTGCACTCAAAGCTATCACAAGCAAACATAGGCAAGTTCATTAAACCTTTAGACTTCCATTCTTATTAAAAGATTCCTTTTCATATAAAACCCCAAGATACTAACACCCGTAGTATCAAGGCTTGTGTACATTTCACATAAGTCACTATACTTTTAGAAATACATTTCTCGGCTTCTAAATCAAGTGAACCTTACTTAATTCAAGTTATTTCTTTGTTTACCTTATTAGAGAAAACCATTCTCTTAACCTTCCATAAAGTCGTTATAACCAACTTCCCATAAAGCCGTTATAACCCTTTATGGTTTTAGACAAACTCATTCCTTTTATAACCAAGAGACTTATACTTTTTAAAACTAAGTATTATATACTTTCAATTCAATTTTCTTAACTTTCAAAATACATCAAGTCTCTTAACTTTAGAAATCAAGTTTCTTAACTTTAGAAATCAAGTAACTCACACCTTTTAAAACAAGTTACTTCCCTTAAATCATGTCATTTCTTCCTTTAAGAATCAAGTTTCATTACTTGAAAATAAAGTCTCTCAACCTTTTAGGAGTCAAAGGTTCATAGTCTTAAAACTTCATAACGTAAATTCTTTAAGTGAAGTACATATGCCTTATGTGTGTGAGTAGATTATACTTGTTTATAACGATCTTATTAAAGCAGCCATGATCTGGAAAATGTAATACAATTTTGTCTTATCTTAGCTTCATGCAGATGGAGAATTCTCTGGTTTTAATATAATTTATAGTCATTACATTTTCCTTTATTAACAGCTGATGGCTTGTTCGATACTTATTCTCATTCGTGCCGTAAATTAGCCAAGTCAACTTGGCTCCAAAATACCTCCTAACAACTCTTACCAACATCCCCCATAAGACTTGGTAAGAACTTAGGATAACTTAGACATAACCCTTACGTAGAGTAAATCAACATACATACTTCTTAACTTCTAAGAGTAGAAGGAATCATGAAATAATACCACGTGTATATTCCATACATAGAATCATGTCTAAAGAAGGAAGAGGTTCACATACCTCGCGACGATTATCGACAAGTAGCAAAATGCTCCAAAGTACTTCAACCTTGATAGCTATTCCATCCTCCAAGTAGAATATGCTATACTAAGTACTTCAACCTATAATGGCCACAATACGTCATTTAATCTCTTACTTCAAACGTAGAATATTCTAAGTACTAAGTCACTAAATTCTACGGAAAATCGGACAGCACCTCCTTTGTTTCTACATACTTTGCCACTTTTTTCAAGGCCGAATACAATAACCAAACACGCCATATTTAAGGCCCAACAATTCAGTTAACCAAAGGGGATTACACGCCTTACAATACATGTAAAATTCCGCCCCACAACAATACAAAACAATCCAATAATTTCCATGCCATTCTCGGCTAAAAGGTGCTACAACACAAAAAGTCTTCCAATTCTTTTCCAATCCAAGTTCTTGGGTCAACATGTTATATAGTCAAAAACAACTTCAACAACTACAATTTCCTTCTTTATATAACATATGACAACTTAACTAGTAACCAACTTGAATTAAAATCTTAAGGGCTAACATACTAGTTTTCGGATTAGGGTTCCAACAATCAATACACTTATCAAACTTCATACTAAATACCTCATGCTTTCTAATATCCATAGCTACAACAATAAGTAATCTTAATTACTAAAACGACAAGAATTATACCTTTACAAGCCCTTAATCTTTCCAAGATTCAAAGTCGCTCCTTAGCAATTCTTAGCTCCTTTCCTTATGTTCCAATCCGCTCCAAGCACTCCTTAGAAGCCTATGAAGAACTCATCTTCAAGTTCCAACTTCAAAGTTGAAGAACTCCTTAAGTTTCATATGCGACTAATACAAAAACGCCACTTTTCCGGGATCTTTCTATTGAGATATTCTTACAATACCCTTAGGGACCTTGGGTTTAAGTCTTGTGAATAATGGAACACAATTGCAAAAAATTTCTCTCTTGAACCCTCTTGGCAGAGCTCACAATTGACATAGCTCAATTTCTCTAAATTTTTTCTAAGTGTTAAGACCTTGTCTTGCACTAGTTGTGTATATATAAAACAATGGATGACTTAGATTATAACACTTGAGTGGCTAGGATGAAGAGCATTTAATTAATAAGCCAAGTGGACAAGTTGACAAGTCAACAATCTCAAGCTAGCAAGACTTTGTCATCTTTACAATGGTCAATTGACCCTTTTTCCCTTGCATCAATTTCGTCCAAGACCAATGTGGGGGGGGGGGGGGCACGTGTCGCCCTCCCATTCGTCCATAAAATTCTGTAACCCTCGTGGGCCCCACAAAACATAAAATTCCTCGGGTGGGCCCCACATGACCAAATCCGTACAAATAAATTTCCATAATGATAATACATTCCATAATCCTCAATTAATGCATTTTGAGAATCCAATTCTCTTCAACGAACATTTTTCCTTTCCGACGTTCGGAAGATTTTCCGTCGGAAAAACAATTCTTCCTTTCGTACCCTTTTCAAGTCTTGTGTTCCTTACATACATTCTCTTAAACATGTCCTTGAACTACGGGGTGTAACAGGTCTCAAGCCCACAAATATCAAAGCGTGCCCGTGGAATCCCCCATCACTGCCATAAGTGTAAAATATAACCATGTGACGCGCCTGTGGCATCCTACCTCACTGTCGTCGTACACACATACAATACATATATATATATATATCCCCTGCCCGTGGAATCCCCCATCACTGCCGACAGCCGTAAGTGTAAAATATAACCATGTGACGCGCCCGTGGCATCCTACCTCACTGTCGGCGTACACACATATGCAATATATATATATATCTCATGCCCGTGGAATCCCTCATCTCGGGTACATGACTTCATGGAGAGCTAATCTATGGGGTAATAATCGTATATAACATGCCCGTGGAATCCCTCATCTCGGGTACATGTCTTCATGGGGAGCTAGTCCATGGAGTAATAATCGTATATAACATTCCCGTGGAATCCCTCATCTCGGGTACATGTATTCATGGGGAGCTAGTCCATGAAGTAATAATCGTATATAACATGGTCGCATGCCCCGGAATCCCTCATCGTATAAGCATGGACATGGGGTAATAAAACAAATCCGGGAATCTAACCCGCCTCCTGGTCGCATGCCCCGGAATCCCACGTCGTATAAGCATGTCCAATGAGTAATAAAAACAATCCGGGAATCTAACCCGCATCCTGGTCGCATGCCCCGGAATCCCACATCGTATAAGCATGTCCAAAGATCAATCACAATGGAAGCATACCCGTGGAAGCCTCCGTCACTGTCGGTACGTCCAAGTAAATTCACAACAAGACAGCCGGCCCTCCAACTGAGAGTCACGGAAGCGTAAACATATAATACTTGCACTCAAGGCTATCACAAACAAGCATAGGCAAGTTCATAAAATCTTTATACTTTCATTTTATATACTCAAGGCACTTTTTGTTTCACATAATATTCGGGAATTTAACCCAAAGTACTACATACTTCCATTCTTTTCAAAAGACTCATTTTCATATAAAACCCCAAGATACTAACACTCGTAGTATCAAGGCATGTCTACATTTCAATCAAGTCACTACATTTTTAGAAATACATTTCTAGGCTTCTAAATCAAGTGACCCTTACTTTAAAACTTTAAGCAATTGATACCTTTAAATCAAATTGCCCTTCCTTATTTCAAGTCATTTCTTTGTTTACATTACTAGAGAAAAACCATTCTTCTAACCTTCCATAAAGTTGTTATAACCAACTTCCCATAAAGCCGTTATACTAACTTTATGCCTTAGACTAATTCATTATTTTTATAACCAAGAGACTTATACTTTCAAATCAAGTTACATAACTTTCAAAATACTTCAAGTCTCTTAACTTAGAATATCAAATCTCTTATCTTAGAATAATAAAGTCTCTTAACCTTTTAAGAATTCAACGTTCATAGTCTTAAAACTTCATAACGTAAACTCTTTAAATTAAGCAACATATACTTTTATACGTTGTGAATATGTTATACTCGTTTATAACGATCTTATTAAAGCAGCCATAATCTAGAAAATGTAATACAATTTTGTCTTATCTTAGTTTCTATGCAGATGGAGAATTCTACTCATTTTAATATGATTGATTGTCGATACATTTTCTTTTATTAACGCTGCAATGGCTTGTTCGATACTTATTCTCATTCATGTAGTAAATTAGCAAAGTCAACTCGACTCCAAATACTTCCTAACGACTCTTACCAACATCCCCATAAGACTTGGTAAGAACTTAGGATAACTTAGACATAATTTTCACATAGAGTAAATCAACATACATACCTCTTAACTTCTAAGAGTAGAAGAAATCATGAAATAACACCACATGTATATTTCATACATAGAACCATGCCAAAAGGAGGAAAAGGTTCATATACCTCGCGACGATTATCGACAAGTAGCAAAATGCTCCAAAGTACTTCAACCTTGATAGCTATTCCATCCTTTAAGTAGAATACGCTACTCGTAGTACTTCAACCTATATTAATCATAACATGTCTATCACTCCTCACATTTATAACGTAGAATCATACTAAGTGTAAGGTCTCTTATTCTACGGAAAATCGGGCAGCACTTCTTTGTTTCTACGTACTTTTTCACCTTTTTCAAGGCCCGAAAATCAATAACCAAACACCACATTTAAGGCCCAACAATTCAGCAAATACAAAGGGGATTACACGCCTAATAGGACGTGTAAAATTCTGCCCCACAATCAATATAAAATTGTCCATTCCTTAAGGCACATTCTCGGCAATAACACTATCCATAACAATATCAATTTTCTTTCAATTCCCTTTTTCAATCCAAGTTGTTATTCCAACATGTTATATACATAATAACAATTACAACAACTATAAATCCTTTCTTCCTTAACATGCGACGATTGTAACTATCGACCAAATTGATTACAACATTAATGGCTAACTTGTCCATTTTCGGTTTTTAACATGTCGACATGATCCAAATCTTTTCAAACTTCATTATATACACCACATGATCATTCCTTAACTACTATAACATGTAATCTTCAATTATATTAAGAAGATGAAGATTTTACCTCAATAAGCCCTAATAATGTCCAAGCGTAAAAGTCGATCCTTAGCAACTTTTAGCTCCTCTTCTTATGTTCCAATCCGCTCCAAGAACTCCTTAGAAGCTCATGAAGAACTCCTCTTCAAGTTACATCTTCAAAGTTGAAGAACACCTTAGGTTTTCGCCTTGCGACTAACGTAAAAATGTCGTTTTTTCCGGGATCTTTCTATTGAGATATCCTTACAATACCATTAGGAACCTTGGGTTAAAGTATTGTGGATTATGGAACAAGATTGCAAAAATTTTCTCTCAAAAATCCTCCTTGGCCGAGAGCACTTTTTTTATCAAGACAAGTTCTTGAAATTTTTCTAAGTATAGTGTTACACCCCGGAATTTCAGGATATGTTTATAAGGAACGTACGTAAGAACTTGAAAATGTTAAGATTTGAGACGAGTAAAAATTTATCGGAATTATGGAATTGTCGGAAAACGAAATATTGCGACGAACGGGAGGGCGACACGTGTCACCCCCCCTTAGTGGTCTTGGACAAAATTGTCATGGTTAAAATGGTCATTTGACCATAATTTAAATGACCAAGTCTTGCTAAGACAAGGGCTTGACATTGTTGACTTGTCAAAGTGCCACTTGGGCTTGATCCATGTGAAACTCATCTAAGCCCCACATGTGTGCTAATCTGCACTTTCCTTGTGTTATATAAGCTTACTAGTAGCAAGACTAGTTACCACACTTAGTCATATTTCAAGAATTTTTTTTGAAGAAACCCTAAGGGCTCTCGGCTTTGATGTCTCAAGAAGAGAAAAAAATTCAATTGTTGTCCAATAATCCCCATATTTTAAACCAAGGTTCCTAAGGGTATTGTAAGTGTATTTCAATAGAAAGATCCCGGAAAAATGGTGTTTTAGTATTAGTCGCAAGGCGAAAACCTAAGGAGTTATTCAACTTTGAAGTTGGAACTTGAAGAGAAGTTCTTCATAAGCTTCTAAGGGTTGCTTGGAGTGGATTGGAACGTCGAAAGGAGGAGCTAAAGTTGCTAAGGATCGACTTGTAATCTTGGATCATATTTGGGCTAAATGAGGTATAATCTTCGTCTTACTTTTTTAATTGAAGATTCCATGTTATTATAAGTTAGAAATGATCATGTGATATGTGTTATGAAGATTGATAAGTGTTATGGAAATTTGGAAGCTCAAATCCGAAAATGACATGTTAAGCCATTTCAAATTGAAATACAATTTGGTCGATAACTAGAATCGTCGCATGCTATCTACTTGAAGATTATAGTTGTTATAATCAATTGCGGCTTTATAACATGTTATACTAAGCAACTTGGATTGAATAGAAATTGGAAAAGAATTGGTATTGTTGTCCCTAATTGCCGAATGGACCTTGTATTTTTGGACTAGTTTAATGTCAATTGTGGGGCGGAATTTTACACTTCTTGATTAAGCGTGTAATCCCCTATTGTTAACTACTTTGTTGAGCCTTAAATGTGGCGTGTTTGGTTATTGAATTCGGCCTTGAAAAAGGTGGCAAAGTATGTAGAAACAAAGGAAGTGCTGTCCGATTTTCCGTAGAATTTAGTAGCTTTGCACATGGAATATTCTACGTTTGAAACTAGAAGTTAATAGACGTACTATGGTCATTATAGGTTGACATACTACGTACGGCGTATTGGACTTAGCAAGTGGATTAAACCGAAGAGGTATGTGGAACTTTCTTATCTCTTGAGCATGAATAAGTTGTAAATGTATAGTACGGTAGACGTACAAGATTTTGACAATCTAGTCTATTGATATCCTTGGCTTATTTTAAGAGTGTCCAAGTTGGTTGAGTTAGGGAATTAACTCACTTGTTTAAATATTAAGGATATTTTGGTTTTCAAAAGTTAAGAGACTTTAAGTATGTTGAAAGTATTTTTGATACTTGTTTTGTTGGAAAGTTTAAGCCTCTTGGTTTTAAAGAATAATGTAAGTTTCTAAGGTATAAAGCTAGTATAACGGTTTTATGGGAAGTTGGTTATAATAGCTTTATAGAAGGTTAAAAAGAGTGATTACTCTAAGTAATTTAAGTATGATAAATGACTTGAAATAATGAAGGGCAAATTGATTTAAAGGCATCAATTGCTTAAAGTTTTAAAAGAAAGAAGTCACTTGATTTAGAAGCCTATAATTGTATTTCTAAAAGGTATTGTGACTTGTCTTGAAAAGTAGTTATGACTTGATACTATGGTTATTAGTATCTTGGAAGTTTTATATGAAAAAGAGTCATTTTAAAAGAGTGGAAGTATGTAGTACTTTGGGTTAAATTCCCGGATTTTTATAAAAGACATGTTAGTGCCTTAAGTAAACTAAAATGAGAGTGTATATGAACAAGACTAATAAGAAGTTAGGGGATTTCTTAACTTGCTTATATATGGTATGATAAGCCGGTAGTGCTTATGTTATGTATGATAAGCCGGTAGTGCTTATGTTATGTGTGATAGCCGGTTTGTGCTAGTAGTATGTTATTCATTACGGGGTCATTCCCCGGGTTTGTGCATTTGCATATTAGTGGATTTGCTACCCACGATCTGAGAATACCTCATGCGAGTCCGTAAGGGCTTATGCGGGTGAAATAGTCCCATGCGGGCGGGTACAGCCAATGCGAGGAATACCTCATGCGAGTCCGTAAGGGCTTATGTGGGTGAAATAGTCCCATACGAGGAATACCTCATGCGGGTCCACACGACCTATGCGGGTGAAATAGTCCCAGGAGTAGGATTGCTTAATGATCCGCGCGGTGGTCCCGCTTTGATCGTGAGCTTCCTATTTTTATGTTGTAAGTATACTCTTGATTACTCATTGTTAGTAAGGCACGATGTCTTCGTTAATTGAGTTATCATACTGTCTCAGCTTTATTATAGACTTATGATTTCATTACTGATTTCTGGCCACATATTTGGTACATGTTAGATCGACCTCCGGGCCGCGTTATGTCGCAGGTAGAGTATACGGGTTGCTGATCCTCACTCTTAGGATCACTGTTCAGCTGTTGGGAATCTCCTTTACTTCGGAGGCTTATCCCTGGTATGGTCGGTTGTTGTATATTCAGGGGTATGGCGGGGCCCTGTCCCATCACAGTTGTTATTCTTAGAGGTCTGTAGTCACTGTTGTTATTTTATGTTAAGCATTTTTATCAGTTGTGTATGTTCCGTTGCTATTCTCTGATGTATATCGAAAGGGTGCCTGTAGGGCACGATGTGAGCTCGGGTGGTCGTGACAAAAGTGGTATCAGCGCAGTTAGTCCTCGGAAAGTGTCTACAGACCGTGTCTAGTAGAGTCTTGATTATCGGTGTGTTGTGCACCACATCTATATTCAGGAGGCTGCAGGACATTTAGGATTGGTTTCTATCCTTCTCACTCTAAGATCGTGCGATAGAGCTGTGTGGTTAGGATCGTCTCTCCCTAACAGGTTATGTTGTTTGCAGCTACGACAAAGGCAACAGTGACCCAGGAAAGATGATGTGGATTGCGTATCCAGATTGGTAATGTTTGGTATTATGACATACATCTATACGGATTTTTGGTATGAGGGTCGGACGCATGCTGCCTAGAATGATTATAGATTACCAGGATTTGGTAAGGACAAATAAATACCGGGAAGGTATGAAACTGTTTAATGAATTCTCATCAAGGTTTTACGTACTAATTTGAGATAATTAGGAAATGATGAGCTGTCTGAGAAGGAAATGGACCCTTAAGAAGTTATTATTAAGGGAATTAATGGAATACTATGTTAATAGATTGAGCTATGTGGTATGATTAAGAAAATGGTACGGGTGAGATCCGTATGGAGAAAGTATGGTTGTTGTGGTCAAGACAACACGATTATAATATTACGATAAGTTTTTGTACCTGTTTACGGGGGGGACTGGTAAGGTAGGCTAGGAGCCTGGAAATTGTGAGCCTACCAATGTTGATAACCGCTGAGACCTTAGGTATATAAGGCCTTCTCGAGTAGTAAAAAGTTAAGTCAGACCAAGGGTAAGAGTTAAGTGCGGCGCCGAGTCGAGTTGAGGACCTATTAAGGGTCGCCCCATAGCTTGAAATGGAATGGGATCAATTGTTAGTAGTCCCTCTACGTGACAGGGTCACGAGGGTGCAAGGCCCAAGTCTAGTTAATCATTTTACGGGTTCGTGGACGCATTCCACCGGAACCAGGTTGTGAGAGCCGGAAATGGCCTTATGTTGTTTAGAATAGTAACTCCAAAGATTGGAGGCCCGAATCAGTATGAAGGCTATGTACGTACGCTATAATAAGTTTGGAAGTACGGGAAGAGTACGACCATTAAGAAAGAGAGCAACCAAGTGTAAAGAAATGGAGCCTGAATCCATGAGGACCTTTCGAGGTGACTGCACCCGTGAGTGTTGGGTGGTAGCTGAGCGGGTAGATAATAATTACCGGTAACAATACAGTTGTTGGACCCTAGCAGACCTAGCAGAGTTGTTATGACAGACATCGAGGTCATTATGAGTATGGGCTAGTTGGCCTCTTGTTATGCCGACGTGGTCTATAGAGAGAGATTGATTCGCACCGCTTCCGTAAGTCGGTTATCGAGCGGATAAGGAGAGAAGTGGTGTTAACCAGTGAATTATCCTTCCTTCTTTGACATTGATGATTTTAATAAGTCTGTGTGACTTGTTCATGTGAGGTAAATTGACGCAGAAAGTAAGTATTAATGGAATTTGAAAGAATTTATGTTAAGTGCCCTTAGAGGTACTTAGAGTTGGGTTAGTGTGGCGGTCAGGGCCACGACCTTCCGAATAATTTCAGGAAAATGTCCAAGGCAAGAATAAAATAAGTACGAATGCTGCCGGCGGAAAGCTGGGGGCAACTTTGGTAGGTCTTGAAAATCTACATGACTTTAAGGCGGTGCGTGATGATTAGATATTTATTGGACCGCGAGAGGACCCTGTGATTAGGGTTGTGACTCCAAGGAAAGTTTAAGAAAGGGAGATAAGTTTTCTCCCCCACATAAAAGGACAGTTTTACGTATTATGGGGTTGCGTGTACCCATGTTGTTAGACGAAGGATATGAGACTGGTAAGGTCTTCAGTATCGTCATGCCATAGGTTATAGTTTTAGATAACCGTGGGAAAAGTATTGTGTTGAGGTAATTAAAAACGACGTACCAAATAGTCGAGGAAGTGTCGTAAGGACAAAATGCAGGTAGTACACATATATGAAACTGCACGATTATGAATCAATATGGAAATACTTTTGCTAATAATAAGCATAAGGTAAAGTTATGACCAGAATGATAAATAGAGAATACGACTATGGTTATGTAAGTTGCACGAGATATGATTACCCCAGACTAGTGTAAGACCATTAGTAAATAATGGGCAGTAAGAACACCTCGAGGAAAGGTGGTAGCATCGGGTTACTACTTGACGAGATCAAGGAAACCTTCCCCCCCCCCTAAATTGTATTTGACAGGAAGTCTTAGCCAGGAGGCAAGCGAAAGAATCAAATCTAAGTTAATGACCAAGTTTGGTTGCAACAGAGAAAAGGAAACAGGAACCATAATTGAAATTAAGGGGGGCTAGGTTGTGTGCTGACGCAACACGATAAGGTTGGAGCCTATGTTTCCCGACAGTTAGGGAAGCATGAAAGGAATTACGCTACTCACGATTTGGAGTTGGCGGCAGTTAATCATGCCTTGAAGATTTGGGGGCATGAAGTATATATAGACTTCATATGGATAATTGTACAGACCACAAGAGCCTCCGGTATATCTTCAGACAAAGGCAGTTGAATTGGCGACAGAGATGGTGGGTAGAGTTACTCAAGGATTGTGATATTGATATCCTATACCATCCGGGGAAAGCCAAGACAGTACAGATACTCTTAGTCGTAGATCTATGAGTAGTCTGTCAGGTGGGCAGCCAGATAGATAGGACGTGGTCCGTGATTTTCATCAGCTACCGAGCCGAGGGGTTCAATTATTTGTTTCCAAGGTGAATGAAGTTTGGATCCGAGAGGTTGCCGAGTCTTCCTTCGTTGAGGAGGTGAAGAGGCGACAATATGAGGATTCAACATTAGTATGAGGTCGAGATACGACTCTCCGAGAAGAGAAGAGCCTGTTTGAGTAGCACCGGATGGGGTGCTGTGAGACGAGGATGGATTGTGTGTACCCGGTACTGCAGAACTTGTCAGCAGGTTTTAGGGGAGGCACGCAGTGCTTATTGCTCCAATTGTTCGGGGGTCGACTAAGTTATGTCGTGACCTCAGATGTATGTATGGGTAAGATGACCGGAAAAGGGACATAACGGAGTTTACTGCTTAGTGTCCGAATTTGTAGCAGGTCAAGGTTGAGCACCAGAAGCCCAGTGGGCTATTACAGACGATCTAGATCCCGACTTAGTTTTGGGAGGTAATTAAAATGGATCTTGTGACAGGGTGGCATCGTACTCAGAGGAAGTGCGACTCCCTGTGGGTCATGGTAAATAGGCTGGCAAAACCGGCCGTGTTCTTCCAGATTGGGACCACTTACTCGGCTGAGGTTTACGCTAGCTTGTATAGCGGGGGGATTGTGAGACTGCACGGGGTTCCTATGTTATGATGCCAGGCAGATGAGCTCGGTTACAGATAACTTCTGGAGGTTCTTCAGAAGGGATTAGGAACACATGTGAGTCTCAGTATTTCATTGCACCCTCAGACCGACGGGCAGGCAGAGCGTACTATCCAGCCACTTGAGGATAGGTCGTGGGCCGATGTTATTGATTTCAGAGTTAGCTGGAAGAATTATTTGCCTCTTATTGGGTTGCGTACGATAACAGATACCCTTCCAGTATTCAGATGGCCCGGTATGAGGCCTTGTATGTAAGAAAGTGTAGATCGCCAGTTGGTTGGTTCGACGTAGGCGAGGTTGATTAATTGGGCGGACTTGATTCGGGCCGTGGATAAGGCGGCTTATCAGGGAAAGATTATTAGTAAGCTCGAGTCGCAAGCTTTATGCAGATAGCAAGCGTTGACACATGGGGTTCAGGATGACATTTTAGTATGAGTATTGTTATGTGGCCACGTGTGGCATTATTGGTATGTAGGGGTTGTAAGGAGACTATGCCGCTACCTTTAAGTTTGACTCCCAAAAGAACATTCGGGGACGAATGTTTCTAAGGGGGAAAGAATGTTACACCCCGAAATTTCAGGATATGTTTATAAGGAACGTACGTAAGAACTTGAAAATGTTAAGATTTGAGACGAGTAAAAAATTATCGGAATTATGGAATTGTCGGAAAATGAAATATTGCGACGAACGGGAGGGCGACACGTGTCACCCCCCTTAGTGGTCTTGGACGAAATTGTCATGGTTAAAATGGTCATTTGACCATAATTTAAATGACCAAGTCTTGCTAAGACAAGGGCTTGACATTGTTGACTTGTCAAAGTGCCACTTGGGCTTGATCCATGTGAAACTCATCTAAGCCCCACATGTGTGCTAATCTAGACCCTTCCTTGTGTTATATAAGCTTACTAGTAGCAAGACTAGTTCCCACACTTAGTCATATTTCAAGAATTTTTTTTTTAAGAAACCCTAAGGGCTCTCGGCTTTGATGTCTCAAGAAGAGAAAAAAATTCAATTGTTGTCCAATAATCCCCATATTTTAAACCAAGGTTCCTAAGGGTATTGTAAGTGTATCTCAATAGAAAGATCCCGGAAAAATGGTGTTTTCGTATTAGTCGCAAGGCGAAAACCTAAGGAGTTATTCAACTTTGAAGTTGGAACTTGAAGAAGTTCTTCATAAGCTTCAAGGGTTGCTTGGAGTGGATTGGGCGTCGAAAGGAGGAGCTAAAGTTGCTAAGGATCGACTTGTAATCTTGGATCATATTTGGGCTAAATGAGGTATAATCTTCGTCTTACTTTTGTAATTGAAGATTCCATGTTATTATAAGTTAGAAATGATCATGTGATATGTGTTATGAAGATTGATAAGTGTTATGGAAATTTGGAAGCTCAAATCCGAAAATGACATGTTAAGCCATTTCAAATTGAAATACAATTTGGTCGATAACTAGAATCGTCGCATGCTATCTACTTGAAGATTATAGTTGTTATAATCAATTGCGGCTTTATAACATGTTATACTAAGCAACTTGGATTGAATAGAAATTGGAAAAGAATTGGTATTGTTGTACCTAATTGCCGAATGGACCTTGTATTTTTTGGACTAGTTTAGTGTCAATTGTGGGGCGGAATTTTACACGTCTTGATTAAGCGTGTAATCCCCTATTGTTAACTACTTTGTTGAGCCTTAAATGTGGCGTGTTTGGTTATTGAATTCGGCCTTGAAAAATGTGGCAAAGTATGTAGAAACAAAAGAAGTGCTGTCTGATTTTCCGTAGAATTTAGTAGCTTTGCACATGGAATATTCTACGTTTGAAACTAGAAGTTAATAGACGTACTATGGTCATTATAGGTTGACATGCTACAAACGGCGTATTGGACTTAGCAAGTGGATTAAACCGAAGAGGTATGTGGAACTTTCTTATCTCTTGAGCATGAATAAGTTGTAAATGTATAGTACGGTAGACGTACAAGATTTTGACAATCTAGTCCATTGATATCCTTGGCTTATTTTAAGAATGTCCAAGTTGGTTGAGTTAGGGAATTAACTCACTTGTTTAAATATTAAGGATATCTTGGTTTTCAAAAGTTAAGAGACTTTAAGTATGTTGAAAGTATTTTTGATACTTGTTTTGTTGGAAAGTTTAAGCCTCTTGGTTTTAAAGAAGAATGTAAGTTTCTAAGGTATAAAGCTAGTATAACGGCTTTATGGGAAGTTGGTTATAATAGCTTTATAGAAGGTTAAAAAGAGTGATTACTCTAAGTAATTTAAGTATGATAAATGACTTGAAATAATGAAGGGCAAATTGATTTAAAGGCATCAATTTCTTAAAGTTTTAAAAGAAAGAAGTCACTTGATTTAGAAGCCTATAATTGTATTTCTAAAAGGTATTGTGACTTGTCTTGAAAAGTAGTTATGACTTGATACTATGGTTATTAGTATCTTGGAAGTTTTATATGAAAAAGAGTCATTTTAAAAGAGTGGAAGTATGTAGTACTTTGGGTTAAATTCCCGGATTTTAATAAAAGACATGTTAGTGCCTTAAGTAAACTAAAATGAGAGTGTATATGAACAAGACTAATAAGAAGTTAGGGGATTTCTTAACTTGCTTATATATGGTATGATAAGCCGGTAGTGCTTATGTTATGTATGATAAGCCGGTAGTGCTTATGTTATGTGTGATAGCGGTTTGTGCTAGTAGTATGTTATTCATTATCGCACAGTCCAAAATCGGCCGTGATCGTGCCTTACCCGCACCCTAGTGATACATACATCAGAGAAAATCGGAACATAAAACATGAGTCATTTAACAAAAGATATAATAAATAAACAAAGCAACCAAAGCAGTTGCCTTCAAGATATACATAAAACTGAACAGTTTAATCCTTTTACAACCCCGCCACAATACAGATTTACTGCACTTAAGATATCTGAATGACTATGACGACAGGCCGCCATACCCCGAATGTACAGAACCTACAACTCAGTGGAACACCTGCTAAAAGATAAGCCTCGGAGGAACGGAGCTTCAAATGCGCTGAATCGTGATCCTATGGCGAGGATCTACGGCCGATGTACCTACTGCGGATGAACGCGGCCCCGAGAGGTCAAGATAACAGTACCAAGTATGTGAAACTGCACAATACTGTAAATGAAATCATACTAGTCTATATAAAGCGAGACATGTATGATAACCAAACTGATTCACAACATAAAATACCATCACTCCAATATAACTATGGGTCTCACGCCCACAACATCAATCGAGTTCGCATCACGGCCGCATGCCCCGAATCTGACGGTAGACATGTCCATGATGCAACAATAATACCAATGTCACGTGGCCACATGCCCGCCGGTGATCGGTAGACATGTCCATGTGACCTTAACAACAAGCGGAATCCAGATGGAAGCATACCCGTGCGCTACGATCGTGTCGATGTCCAAAGGGAAACAATAAGACAACTTTCCAAATGGGCGATACCCGCGAAGTGCGCTACGCATCGTGTCAGTATGTCCAAAAGGAAATCACAAGGCTATAATCAACATGGAACCATACCCGTGCGCTACGCATCGTGTCGCGATATCCAAAGCGATTAACCACAAGACCTTAACCAAAATGGAAGCATACCCGCGCTACGATCGTGTCGGTATGTCCAAAGCGATAACAACAATAATACTATCAGCGAACGTACTGTGGAATTTCTCCGCCACGCCAAGACGTCCAAGTAAGTTCTCAACGACCAACCGACCTCTATCGAGACGCGGTAACACGAAACACAACGCTTGTACAATAAAGGCTATCATCACAAGCATAGGCAAGTTTCACAACAACAAGCATAGGCAAGTTTCACACAACTCAAAGTACTTTCATTTTATGCCAAAGTCCGGTTTTTAACCCCAAAGTACTACATCGTTAAGTTCTTTTAAAAGAGATCCATTACTTTATAAAAGTCACGATACAGTAGTATTAGAATGACAAACCCACATTCCTTTTCAAAATCAAGTAGCAACATTCTTTTCCTAAGTTCGCTTTGCCTAGTTTCAATTACTCAAGCTTTCCATTTTCAAATGGTTTCATAGTTCATAAACTTAATCACTTGATTCCTTTTAGAACAATTGAGTAATATATGTCTCACGTGAGTAGGTTATTCTTGTTTACAACATTCTTATTACAAAGACCATGATCTAGAAAATGTAATATCATTTTGTCTCATCTTAGTTTCTATGCAGATGGAGGTTTCTACTGGTTTTAATACGATACATCATTATTCAATACATTTTCCTTTATTAACGCCGCAGTTGGTCTGTCGATACACATTCCGATTTCGAAATCAAGAAACATTATCCCATTAAATAAAACCAAGTACTCATTACTCACGAATGAGGTTTCACACAAACATTCACATTAAATCAAATAAGTTAAGTCTCTTATCTTATAAGATCAAGTCTCTTAACTTCTTACATCAGTAAACCATTTTCACTTACATAAGGTCGTTATAACTAACTTCCCATAAAGCTATTATAACACCCTATGTTTTAAACCAACCAAATCACTTAGCACATGTACGTCTTCCGTACGACATCGTTCACAACAATCATGCTAGAAAAGATAGGAAGAGGTTCACATACCGCATGACGATTTATCGACAAGAAGCAAAAATGCTCCAAGTACTACAACGCATAGCCCTTTCCACTCCTCGAGTAGAATACGCTATTCTCAGTACTTTCACCTATAAAGGTCACAAACGTCTATTAACCCCAAAACACAAGTTTCTATCTTTCTATAGAAAATTCAAGACTTCCCGCAACAGCGTAAATCTCCTCCTCTAACGAGGCCGGCTACCAAGCCAATCAGGGGGGGGTTTACACGTCTAACCGGACGTGTACAATACTACACAAGTCTACTGCAATACAGTCCTATGTAAATACAGTTCAGTTCAGTTCTTTATTCTTCAGGCTTAAGTCAAAAGACATTGCCGAATACTAAGTATAGTTCCATATATAGTATACTTCAACTATATATTCTAACAAACATGTAATTTCCAATTACAATAGAGGGACAAGATAATTACCTCGACAAGCCCAAAATTATCCAAGTTATAATGTCGATCCTGAGCAAGGTTTAGCTCATTTCGCGCCCAAACCACTCCAAACAACCCTTAGAAGTTCTAACCAACTTCTACTCAAATACTTCAACCAACTATGAAGATTTCCTTAGGGTTTCGGTTTGAGACTAAAAAGGACAAAAGGTAGTATTTCCGGACTCTACGTAAAGAGGTATCTTTGGAATACTACAAGGTACAAGGCTAAGGTATTTTGGGCATTATAACAATACTAGGGGAGTATTTCTATACCACAACAAGGGGTATTATACGAAAACAACTAGAGTGGGGTACCCCAGGCTAGCACCACAGGGGAGGGAACCCGGCCAAAGGCCACGAAAGGTGGAGAGGGGAGGCTCTGGCCAAGAGCTCACAAAGGGGGAGGAGAGGGTTTCAAGACTTGGAAGTTTTGGAATGGATGAAGTCTTCACACTTAGGGGGGTATTTATAGCAAAACCAAAGGCCAACCAAGGGCCAAGATCCTTCAGTGTATAGCAAGTGTAAGGGCAAGATTAAGCCAAGTGCACCTAAACCCTACTCCACAAAACACTCCACAAAACAATGCACCAAACAAGGCACACTTCGGGCCGATCGCCATGCCAACCCACCTCGACCGCCCTCCAAATCACAACGGCGGGTGACAAGTGTCACCCTCCCGTTGGTCCAAAAGGTTAGTCTCTCGGAAAAATCCATAAAAATACAAAACGACATAGCCGAATTTTCCTTCGCAAGTTACGAAAACGTTTCGTCGAAAAACGACTCTAGCAGGGTGTTGTGACAAATGTAACTTCGCTAAGCCACGCAGCGGGGTGACACGTGTCACCTCCTAGCCCTCATAAAACGTCTTCAAAAATATCCACAATACCTAAATCTCAAAACAAAGCGGCCCCACAAATCAGTAAATTTCTCCGTGGGCCCACGTGACCATTTCCAAAATAAAATCTCAAAATTCTAATATAATCTATGAAGTCCAAATACCAAACTGGGAATCCAATTCCCATTAACGAACCTTTTTCTTCACAAACAACCGGAAACTTTTCCGAAAACTCACATCTTTCTTTCTTTTCAAAATTTTCTGTAGTACTCGCACGACGTCCTCACATACATACCACCGCAACCACGGGTATAACATTCTCCTTCTTAGAAACATTCGGCCCCGAATGTTCCTTCTCAAGACGGATATCGATGAAGTTCCTCTAACAAGTTGTCAACGCCACGGGCTACGAAATAACACACGCCCTCTTCTTTCCTTACTCGTCGTGCCTTCTCGAACACTTGAACTCTCCCAATGCGTACCATACGATCATTACTTAGTTCGAAAATCTCCGGAGTCACTACCTCCAAACTTGGTCATCTTACTAGCGTAATATCCCCTAAGGCCATTCCCGCATTCACGAACGATCTGGGTCGAACACATCCACAAACTCATACGATGGTCATACAAACTTGGGCCTAGCATCCTCGTGACCTACCACTGGCGGGACCACCTAACTGACCCCACCCCAAACCGGTTTCGGGTTGACCCGCAAATGGTCCTCAACCCGACCCACAACCGCGCCAAACTCTTGTTCCCCGATCCGGAACAATCTTACTAATTCACATCATGAATGCTACCACTTCCATCTCACACTACCCACGGACTCATCACACAGGTAAATCCTACGTATACTACTCACCCTTATAAGGTCAAACATAAAACGAATCTTATACTCAAGACGACCACCTCTAAGGTCTCAGTAGCGAAATAGTCTAAGGTTCACACTTACCATGCCCCCATACGTAACCTTCCAACTAACCATGTATTCTAACTCACACATATCACAATGCTATCCGTACATAGCACACAATAATGAGATCATCATAACAAGCATACCAAAACTCTAGGGTTAAGGATATACCCAAGCTACCGCTCCACTCTATCATAGCACTGCAGGCGTATAGCTGTAGAAGGTGATGAACCACCACAAATCACGAGGTGAGTCGTAACATCCGCGCTTCCGCAGTCGGACGCCTCGCAAATGGCCTCCGCTGGCCGCATGCAAAACAAACTCCCAATCTAGCACGACACTCTCCAAAATGGAGTCTACCACAACGGTCACAACGAGGTAGGGTGGCTTCACCGTTAACACCCCGCTCTCTCGAAAATCGAACCTGGAGCCACGACCGCCTCAAGACGGTGGAGGACCACTCTGATCGTGGGGTATATAACTAGCTCGGCTTCGAGGCGGTCCGCCTCGAAAGTCACCAAAGGACCTGCTGCCCCGGCCCTTCTGCTGATCCAGTCATTCCTTGACCCTCCGTGCCTCACATCCTAGTGCATGAGCTGCGTGCGTGGCAATGTCCATGCCTACAAGAGAAACACCGCACAAGACTACCCATATAATCATCTAGCGGTGACGTAGCGATGCACCCTATCCTCCATATCGCAGCTAGCGCAGTACATATCGAGCCAAAGAATCGAACTCGACATTGTACTCCCTAACGGTCGCCTCTCTGCCTCAATAACAAAATCTCGACCCGTGCCCTCCTCATCCGTGGAGGCAAGAAGTGCGGAAAGCCCCAAAACTCATCCCATCTCACTGGAGGTGCATGCTCTCCCGAAAGCTCCCATGAATCAAACCAATCGATCGCGGTATCACGCGACGACGCGAACCGGTCACAGACTTCGGTCTCGAAGCCTTGATCACCCGCATGATTCAATTGAATCGCCGGATGAACTCCTGCGATCATCCTCGAGCCTCGACGTAAAACTGCGCGGGCTACAACTCGAAAGTCGTAGCCTCAAACTATCTCTCGGGGTGAACCATCGTGCAATCGCTGGGCCAGATTCAAACTTATCTTCATATTCGCCACGACTGCCAATAATCGCCATCTCTCAGACCCATCTCCCGCTTCCGCATCGTGGGGTGGAGGCTCAGAATCAGTAGTCTCGCAGCCCATCGCTGCGCTTTAAACTCTGGGTCGATGTGGCGGCGCCGCAAACTCGCCGTCAAGCTTATCGCTCAGCATCTTGGCCGCTGCGCCTCGAACTCCTTTGTATCTCACTAGCGGCTCCTCGCCGCCTTGCCCTTCTGGCTCTGGTTGCCTTGCGCGAGGCATAAGCGTAAAGCGAGATACGTCGAGGGTCCAACTCACAACACGACTCTAAGGCACGATCTCGGAATGAGAAGAAATGAAACCAATCCTAAATGTCTTATAGCCTCCGATTATAGATGTAGTGCACAACACACGATAATCAAGACTCTACTAGACACGATCAGACACTTTCAGAGATTAATCGCTCGATACCACTTTGTCACACCAAAATCGGCTCGTGATCGTGCCTTACAGCACCCTAGTGATACATACATCGTAGAAAATCAGCGGAACATAAAACATGAGTCATTTAACAAAAGATATAATAAATAAACAAAGCAACCAAAACAGCTTGCCTTCGATATACATAAAACACAACAGTTTAATCCTTTTACAACCCCGCTTACAACGATTACATGACCTCTAAGATATACAATAGCTATGACGACAGGGCCGCCATACCACGAATGTACAAGAACCTACAACTCAGGAACACTACTAAAAGATAAGCCTCGGAGGAACGGAGCTTCAAATGTTGAATCGTGATCCTATGAGCGAGGATCTACGGCCGATGTACCTCTACTGCGGCATGAACGGCCAAGGAGGTCAAGACAACGGTACCAAGTATGTGAAACTGCATAACATCAGAAATGAAATCATACTAGTCTATATAAAGCGGAGACATGTATGATAACCAAACTACTGCCACAACATAAAATACCATCACTCGATATAACTATGGGTCTCACGCCCACAACATCAATCGAGTTCGCATCATGGCCGCGTGCCGGAATATCGCGTCGGCAGACATGTCCATGATGCAACAATAATACCAATGTCACAGGCCACATGCCCGGAATGTGATCCGGTAGACATGTCCATGTGACCTTAACAACAAGACAAGAATCCAGATGGAAGCATACCCGAAGCGCTACGCATCGTGTCGATATGTCCAAAGGGAAACAATAAGACAACATTCCAAATGGACGCATACCCGCATGCGCTACGATCGCGTGTCGTGTATGTCCAGAGAAACAATAGACGAGATTCCAAATGGACGCATACCCGTGCGCTACGCATCGTGTCAGTATGTCCAAAAGGAAATCACAAGGCGATAATCAAAATGGAAACATACCCGTGCGCTACGCATCGTGTCAGTATATCCAAAGCGATTAACCACAAGACCTTAACCAAAATGGAAGCATACCCGTGCGCTACGCATCGTGTCAGTATGTCCAAAGCGATTAACAACAATAATACTATCAGAACGCACTGTGGAATTTCTCCGCATCGCTGCACGCCCAAGTAAGTTCTCAACTAGCCAACCGAATTTCATCGAGACGCAGTAACACGTAAACACAACGATTGTACAATAAAGGCTATCATCACAAGCATAGGCAAGTTTCACAACAACAAGCATAGTCAAGTTTCACACAACTCAAAGTACTTTCATTTTATGCCAAAGTCCGGGTTTTTAACCCCAAAGTACTACATACGTTAAGTTCTTTTAAAAGAGATCCATTACCTTTATAAAAGTCACCCGATACCCGTAGTATTAGAATGACAAACCCACATTCCTTTTCAAAATCAAGTAGCAACATTCTTTTCCTAAGTTCCAGTTTGCCTAGTTTCAATTACTCAAGCTTTCCATTTTCAAATGGTTTCATAGTTCATAAACTTAATCACTTGATTCCTTTTTAGAACAATTGAGTAATATATGTCTCACGTGAGAGTAGGTTATTCTTGTTTACAACATTCTTATTACAGCAGCCATGATCTAGAAAATGTAATATCATTTTGTCTCATCTTAGTTTCTATGCAGATGGAGGTTTCTACTGGTTTTAATACGATACATCATTATTCAATACATTTTCCTTTATTAACGCTGCAGTGGTCTGTCGATACACATTCTGATTTCCGAAATCAGTAAAACATTATCCCATTAAATAAAACCAAGTACTCATTACTCACGAATGAGGTTTCACACAAACATTCACATTAAATCAAATAAGTTAAGTCTCTTATCTTATAAGATCAAGTCTCTTAACTTACATGAAGAAACCATTTTCACTTACGTGGTCGTTATAACTAACTTCCCATAAAGCTATTATAACACCCATGTTTTAAAACCAACCAAATCACTTAGCACATGTACGTCTGCGTCTACATAGTTCACAACAATCATGCTAGAAAAGATAGGAAGAGGTTCACATACCTCGCGACGATTTATCGACAAAGCAAAATGCTCCAAGTACTACAACCGCTAGCCCTTTCCACTCCTCGAGTAGAATACGCTATTCTCGATCTTTCACCTATAAAGGTCACAAACGTCTATTAACCCCAAAACACAAGTTTCTATCTTTCTATAGAAAATTGAAGACCTCCCGCACAACAGAAATCTCCTCCTCTAACGAGGCGGCTACGAAGCCAATCGTGGGGTTTACACGTCTAACCGGACGTGTACAATACTACACAAGTCTACTGCACACACCCTATGTAAATACGATTCGATTCTTTATTCTTGAGCTTAAGTCAAAAGACATTGCGAATACTAAGTATAGTTCCATATATAGTATACTTCAACTATATATTCTAACAAACATGTAATTTCCAATTACAATAGAGGACAAGATAATTACCTCGACAAGCCCAAAATTATCCAAGTTATAATGTCGATCCCGAGCAAGGTTTAGCTCCCACTCCGCGCCCAAACCACTCCAAACAACCCTTAGAAGTTCTAACTAACTTCTACTCAAATACTTGAACCAACTATGAAGATTTCCTTGGGTTTTGGTTTGAGACTAAAAGGACAAAAGGTAGTATTTCCGGACTCTACGAAAGAGGTATCTTTGGAATACTACAAGGTACAAGCTAAGGTATTTTGGGCATTATAACAATACTAGGGAGTATTTCTATACCACAACAAAGGGTATTATCTGAAAACAACTAGGCTAGGGGTACCCACGCTAGCACCACAAAGTGGGAGGAACCCCGCCAAAGGCCACACGGTGGGGAGAGGAGGCTCTCGCCAAGAGCTCACAAAGGGGGAGGAGAGGGTTTCAAGACTTGGAAGTTTTGAATGGATGAAGTCTTCACACTTGGGGTATTTATAGCAAAACCAAAGGCCAACCAGGGCCAAGATCCTTCCAAGTGTATAGCAAGTGTGGCAAGATTAAGCCAAGTGCACCCTAAACCCTACTCCACAAAACACTCCACAAAACAATGCACCAAACAAGGCACACTTGAGGGCCAAGTGCCAACCCACTGACCGCCCTCCAAATCCAACGAGGTGATGTGTCACCCTCCGCTGGTCCAAAAGGTTAGTCTCTCGGAAAAATCCGCAAAAATACAAAACGACATAGCCGAATTTTCCTTCGCAAGTTACGCAAAACGCGTCGTCGAAAACGACTCTAACCAAAGGTGTTGTGCACAAATGTAACCGGCCAAGCCACCTAGGCGGGGTGACACGTGTCACCCTCCTATCGCCCTCATAAAGCGTCTTCAAAAATATCCACAATACCGAAATCTCAAAACAAAGCGGGCCCACAAAAGCAGAATTTCTCCCGTGGGCCCAGCGTGACCATTTCCAAAATAAAATCTCAAAATTCTAATATAATCTATGAAGTCCAAATACCAAATCTGGGAATCCAATTCCCATTAACGAACCTTTTTCTTCACAAACAACCGGAAACTTTTCCGTCGAAAACTCACATCTTTCTTTCTTTTCAAAATTTTCTGCCGTACTCTCGTACGTACGTCCTCACATACATACCCTGCAACTACGGGGTATAACAATTACGGGGTCATTCCCCGGGTTTGTGGCATTTGCATATTCTGTGGATTTGCTACCCACGATGCGAGGAATACCTCATGCGAGTCCGTGCGGCTTATGCTTATGCGGGTGAAATAGTCCCATGAGTAGGATCGCTATGCGTAGGGCACCGGTCATGGTGTGGTCGTGACATATAGAATGTCTTGCTAGTAATGGATATATAAGAGAATCAAAGGCTAGATTAAAACACTTGAAGGGCTAGGATTTAGTCCAGAATGTCAAGCTCCACTTGTCTAGCTTGACTTGTCCATTTTCGTCCTACTTGGCATGTGGAGGTGACACGTGTCTCCCTCCGGTTTGTCTAAAATATTTCATCTCCCGAAAATCCAATAAATTCTATAAGTCACAAATATCAAATTTGGGAACTCAATTCTCATTAACGAACATTTTTTCCTTCCCGGGGCTCGAAATAATTTTCCGTAGAAAGCATTCTTCTTTCGTATCAAACTTAAAGTCGTATCTTCTCGCGTACATTCTCTTAAACACATGTCCTGGAACTACGGGGTGTAATAATTTCGTCAGCCTGTCTACTATAACCCAGATGGAATCACACTTCCTCCGATGCGAGGTAACACTCAGAACAAAATCCATGTTGATCACTTCCCACTTCCACGTCGGAATCTCAATAAATCGTAATAGCCCGCGGCTTGGTGCTCAACCTGACTGCCGACAATTGACATCGAGCAACGAACTATGCTACGTCTTCAGGCCATCCCACCAATACACACATCTGAGGTCATGGTACATCTTAGTCGATCCCGGATGAACTGAATAACGAGCACTGTGTGCTTCCCCTAGAACCTGCTGACGAAGTCCTGCAACATCGGGTACACACAATCTATCTCGCACTGAGCACCCCAGTGCTACCAAATGTACTCTCTCTCTCAAAGATGCAGATCTCGATCGCACTGAATCCGATCCACATGCCGCCTCTTCACCTCCTCAACGATGGAAGACTCGACAACCTCTCGAACCCGAATTCTACTATCATCGGAATCAACCAACCGAACCCCAAGGCTTCGTTAAGCGATGAATATCACTAACCATGTCCCTTATCCGCCGCACGCGTCGATAGACTACCCATAGATCTACGACTAAGAGCATGCAACCACCACGTTGGCTTTTCGGGTGGTATAGGATATCAACATCATAATTGTTATACCGTATTTCCGCAGTATGCGTGAGGCGTGATAAAAATTTAAGCCTTAAGATTAGGCAAGGTTCGAAATTTGGGCACAAGTGCGAAGGAGTCGTTTTTTAAAACGTTTTACTAAACTTGCGAAGGGAAAATTCGCTATGTCATTTCTAATTTTTGCGGATTTTCCGGAGATCTAAACATTTGGACCAACGGGAGGGTGACAAGTGTCACCTCACATTGAGCACGTTTTTGGCGCTTGGGCGATTTGGGGAGCACTTTAGTTGGTAGGATATTTTGTGCAAGTTGTGTGGTAGATGGATAAGGTCCACATGGTTAAAATCTAGCCCTACACTTGCACCACACTTGTCTTCATCTTGCCATTGGTTGGCCTTTGGTTGCCTATAAATACTCCTTACTTGAAGACTTTCTTCATCCAAAAACTTGAGCAATCTTTTTAAGTCTCAAATACTCCTCCCTCTTGTTTGCTTTCGTCCAAAGCCCCCTCCCTTTGAGAAAGGCCCTGTGAGAGCCTCCTCCTAATGTGGTGCCCTAGTATGGGTACCCTCCCCCTAGCCGAGTTGTTGTAGTCGAAATCCGACCCCTTGTTGTGGTATAGACATCCTCTCCGAGTATTGTTATACTGTCCAAATACCTTGGACCAAATACCTTGTAGTATTCCCAAGGTTACACTTATACAAAAGCCAGTAAAATACTATTATACTTCTTTTAGCCACTAAGCGAAACCCTAAGGAAATCTTCGTTGATAGTTGAAGTATTTGAGAAGTTGGTTAGAACTTCTAAGGTTGTTTGGAGCGATTGGAGCACTCGGAGTAGAGCTAAGCGTTGCTCAGAGCGACATTAAAACTTGGATAATTTTGGGCTCATCGAGGTAAATACTCTTGCCCTTCTATTGTAATTGGAAATTACCTCTGTAGTAGTATAGAAATGAATATAAGATTCAT
Organism: Przewalskia tangutica; assembly: GCA_029844215.1. Taxonomy (NCBI): domain Eukaryota; kingdom Viridiplantae; phylum Streptophyta; class Magnoliopsida; order Solanales; family Solanaceae; genus Przewalskia; species Przewalskia tangutica. The sequence goes on along the minus strand of JAQGDG010000037.1, from coordinate 2,319,134 downwards.
AGAAGAGATTTGAGTGTAATAGAAGGATATTCTGAAAAGGATTGAACTGAAATCACTGGAAGAATATAAGTAGAAGTTAAACTGCATTTACATGGGTGTATTACATGATGGTGATAACCTTTATTGGTTGAATGTTTGCAAGCATGCTACTTAGAAGGTGGGCAAGCTATAGGGTTATAGTCGTGGGCGTTTTGCTTATAGTCGATAATCGTCGCGAGGTATGTGATTCTTTCTATACTCTTGAGCATGATATTTTAAAGGAAGATATATAATGCAATATGCGCGACTTAAGCTGAATAATATATAGTACGGTGAAGCGTCGTGTGCTAATTGAGCGTAGTTGTCGCGAATGTCTTTTGACTTAAGCTTTGAATAATATATAGTACGTAGATGTTATACCTCGTAGTTCCGTGGTATGTATGCGAGGGCGCACGCATTTGAATTCGGCGTAAAGATTGGAAAGGAAGAAAGAGCGATTTTTCCACGGAAAAGTTTCGGTTTTGTGAAGGAAAAAGGTTCGTTTATGGGAATTGGATTCCCATTTGGTATTCGGACTTCGGAATATTAGAGAATTATGGAATTTTATTTTTGAAAATGGTCACGCTGGGCCCAGGAGAAATTCTGATTTTGGGGCCCGCTTTGATTTTGAGATTTTGGCGCTTTTGGATATTTCGGAAGGCGAAATATTTTGGGCGAATCGGGCGACACGTGTCACCCCATGTGGCACCTTTGGGCGAAATATGTTTATGCACAACACCCGGTTAAGTCGTTTTTCGGCAAACGCTTTCACCTTCGTAGGGAATTTCCGCTATGTCATTTAGTATTTTTGGATTTTTAGAGGCGGAACATTTTGGACCAGCGAGAGGCGTCACTTGGCACCCTCTCATTGGTGGAGCAAAGTGGCGCATACGACGATTGGAAGGCAAGTGGGAGATATTTTTGGTAGATATTTTGTGTGCAAGTTGGCTAGGTACACATGGGTGAATCTTGGCCCTACACTTGCCTAACACTTGGTGTAATCTTGGCCATTGGTTGGCTTTCACTGACCTATAAATACCCTCCCTCGGAAGACTAATCCATTCACAAATTGCCTAAGTCTTGAAAGCTTCTTCCCCTTAGTGTGGTGTCTTGGCGAGAGCCCTCCCTCCCCTTGGCGAGAGTCCCCAGTGGGGTAGGCGAGGTAGACACCCCCTCCTTCGAGGTGCTAAGTGGGTACCCCAGCCTAGTTGCTTTGTATAATACCATTGTGGTATAGAAATACTCTCCAAGTATTGTTATAATGCCCAAATTACCTTAGCCTTATACCTTGTTGTATTCTAAGGTTATACCTACGAAAGCCTGAAATACTATTATACTTCCGTCAATCCAAACCGAAACCTAGGAAAATCTCCATAGTCAGTTGAGTATTGTGTAGAAGTTGGTTAGAACTTCTAAGGGTGGTTTAGAAGCGGGTTGAGCGCTCGGAGTTGAGCTAAACGATTGCCGGGATCGACTTTATACTTGGATAATTATGGGCTTATCAAGGTAATTATCTTGTCCCTATTGTAATTGGATATTATATGTAGGAGTATATAGTTGAAGTATACTATATATAATCGAATCAGAATTACATGGGACCAGTACTGAGACTTGTGTAGTAGTACAGTGGAGTAGAATTGTACGTAGGGTTAGATGTATAACCCCGGTTGGCTTTGCAGCCTCGATAGAGGAGGAGATTTACGCTGTTATGCGGGGAAGTCTTCGAATTTTACGTAGAAGTTCTACGATGAGACCTAAATGTTAATAAGCGCTGTGGGCCTTATAGGTGGATGTACTACGTGTGGCGCGATCCACGTGGCTTAAGGGTAGCCGACGTTTGGAAGTACTTGGGCGTTTTGCTGTAGTCGATACTCGTCGCGAGGTATGTGAACCTCTTCCTATCTCTCAGCATGATATGTGTAAACTATGTAGTGCAGACGCATACGTGCTAAATGTGTTTGAGTGGTTTAAAACATAAAGTGTTATAACGGCTTTACGGAAGTTGGTTATAACGACTTTATGTTAGTAAGAAAATACATGTGTTTTTAAAAGGTAATCGATTTGAACTATAAGCGGCTTGTTATATGATAAGAAAGAACTTGAAGTATTTTCAAAGATTTTGAATCATTTTGAAAGGAGAAGTAATACTTGGTGTTTGAAAACTTAAGAGTTATACTAGCTTTATGGGAAGTTAGGTATAACGGCTTAAGAATGCTTTCTGATTTGGAAATCGAATGTGTATCGACAAACCAACGCGGCGTTAATAAAAGGAAATGTTTTGAATAATTAAGTATTATGAAAACCAGAGAAACTTCCATCTGCATAGAAGCTAAGATGAGACAAAATGATATTTCCTAGATCATGGTCATTGTAATAAGATTGTTATAAACAAGAATATCCTACTACACATAAGGCTTATGTTTCTCAGATTGTTTAAAAGAGAATTATATTCTTAAATGAATAAGACTATGAACTACTGAACCTTTCTAAAATAAGAAGCGTGAGCATTTGAAATTAGGCAAACTTGGGCGTTTGGAAAAATAATGTTGTTACTTGATTTTACAAAGGTAAGAGTTTTGGTTTTTAAAAAGATATCGCTCTATTTTATACTACGTATTGTGACTTATGTGAAAGAAACATCTTTTTAAGATTTTAATGTGTGAAGTACTTTGGGGATAGATACAGAACTTGTTAGTAGAAAGTACCTTGTGTGAATAACTTGATTGTATTGGTTTGTGATAACCTTGTAATACTTTCTTGCTTTGATAAGTAAGCGTGTTAGGATGCTACGTGTGTTAGTATCTTGTGATGTTTGTGTAGCGGGTTTCCTTGATTGTGCTTATTAACTATCGCCGTTATGATAGTATGGTGGCATTCATCTCTTGAGATGATTCCGGGTTAAGTCGTCCTCCGTCGCGGGTGGACTCAGCGGTCGATGGACCTATGATTCGAGAATACCTCACGCAGTCCCGGGCCTATCGCGAGCTACGAGTTCGAGGTTAGTGACGTCCTTTATGGGCACGCGGTCCATGTGGCCACGCGATCGCGTTCGGGGCGACGCCGGAGTAGCTACCCTCGACGCGGGAATACCTCACGCGCCGATGAGATTGGCCTACGCGAGTCGCGGAAGTTCCGTGACTAGACGCGCACATTAGGTATCGGGCAAGTGGCGGCTTTGATCATGTGACGTGCAGACAGATCTTATAATCTGATTATGACCTTGTTGCGTAGGTGTTAGTAGTCGGCTATGCCTTCGCATTACCCTGCATGCTTTATTAGACACAGGTGGACACGTGTTCATGTGTATTCCTTGCGCTTGTATATCATAACCGCCAGCGGTGGAAGGTATTCCACGCACGATTGATGTTGTGGCGTGAGACCCATTGTTAAATTGAGTGATGACTTGAGCGTGAGTCCGACTTGACATGATCGCTTATTTATGGTGAATCGTAGTTTGTTATCATACATGTCTCCCGCTTTGTATAGACTACTATGATTTCATTTATGATTTATTTTTAGTTTCACATACTAAACTGTCAGATCGACCTCTTCGGGGCTGCGTTCACGCCGCGAGTTGAGGTACATCGCCGATCCTAGCTCGTGGTCACGGTTCAGCGTTGGGAAGCTCCGTTTCTCCGAGGCTTATCATGTATAGTCCTGTCGTAAAGTGTTTACATTCGTGGTTTGGCGGGGCCCCGCCCCGCCATTGTGGTCGTATCATTCTTAGAGGTCCGTAGTACCGCGCGGGCGTGGTTGGTAAAAGATTAAGCCGCTCATTTGTAAAAGAGTTGATGGTTATATATACGCGAAAGGCAAGTTTTCTGATTATTGTTTTATATATTTCGTTATCTCATGTCAGGTTTTATGTTCCACTGATTACTCGATGTTGTGTCACTAGGTGCCCGGTAGGCACGATCCACGCCCGGTTCGGTCGTGACAAAAAGTGGTATCGAGCGATTAATCCTGAAAGTGTCTACGCACCATATCCAAGGAGTCTTGATTATCGGTGTGTATGCGCACCACACCAATAATCGAGAGGCTATAGGATATTTAGGATTGGTTTCTATTCTTCTCACTCGAGATCGTGCCTTAGAAGGCGTGTTGTAAGTTGGACCCTCCGACGAAATTCTTTCCTTATCGTTATGCCTCCGCGTAGGCAACCCGCCCAGAGGGCAAGGCACCGAGAGTCTGCGAGTAGAGTTCGGAGGGTGGCGAGGGCACAGCCCAATCATTACCTAGGTAGTGCTTCATTCGGGAAGTTTTGCGGCGTCACTAGCCCCAGCAGAGTTTAGCACGCGCAGCAGGCCTACAATGACCATAATATTTGAACCTTCGCCCACGATCGAACAGAATATAGATTGCGAAGAGACAACCTGTTACTAGCTATAGATTTGGCTACCAGAGAGTATACCGATGTACTGCGAGTCGGAGGACTATCTAAAAGGGTTGTGCAAGAGTAATTCTTGATTAGGCTTGAGCATGGCACGTATGCGGGCTTATGCGCAGCAGCCGAGAAACGTAGAGATCGACGGGTTAACGAAGGACAAGAAGAGGCGGCAGCGTGAAGGTCCTTTGGTAACTTTCAAGGTGAGTATACCTTAAGTGCTATGTTACGATAGCGGTGTGTTAGTTGTGATTAGAATCACGGTGGGTTAACCGAGTAAGATTTTGGGGATAGAGAAGGTGTGAGCCTTAGAGTGTTATACGTAAAGACCTTAGAGGTAAGGCCATCTCGAGAAAGGTGTAGTGTTATGTTTGACTTTATAGGAGTGCATAGTGCACGTGAGCTATGTTCGTGGGATAAGTCCCCGAGTAGCGTGATTTGAAAGAAGGTAGTCGAGCTAGGAAGACCGCTAGGTTTTCGTAATATGATTTGTGAAATTATTCCTTCGGGAGCTAGTGTTTCGCGCAATGCCGCCTGGTTGAGGCCATGCGGGTCAACCCGCGCGGTATGGTGGTGGCCGGTTTGTGGTGGTCCGCCTTGTGGTAGGGTCGAGGGTGTTAGGCCCATGTTTAGTTAGCAGCGTGCAAGTTCGTGGATGCGTTCGACCGCTGGTCGGGCCGATGGGGCACTTATCGTGTTCTTCTGGTCGGTCGCCTCTGGCGGTGTTGTTGTTATCTAAAAGGTTGTGAGGTTGCAGGTGCCTACCTTCACCTTATGACGACGATGGAGCCAGTGGTACTGTTTCTCTTCTAGGAGTTTGTACTGTGCAGGCTAGAACTCGTAAGTCTCAGACCGCATTCGCCTCGGCCGTTGTTTTGATTTCGAGGTAGCGCGAGGATCGTTGTCTCGGGGGAGTGTTTAAGCTACCATTTCGGTGTTCGGATGTCGCCTTGTGACGCCTTGTAGGCAGAAATGCAAGTTGCGGCCGATTGGTTCGATGTTGGCGTGGTTGGATAGTTAGTTCAGTTGTTCCACAGATGTGGATAGTGAAGCTTGTCTAGAAGAAGTTCCGCGGCTCGGAGGAATCGTATGCGGATAATCGCGCATTTACACTTAGAGTTCAGTCGACGGTCGGTCTTCTTGAAAGTACCACCGTTAGGGTGTGACGAGTTTTGGAAACAAAGGGAACTTAGCGAGTTACTTGGGCCTTTGTGAGTTCATGTGAAGAATAGGCCAGTTGCCTATATGTTAGCATTTGCCGTCCGACTTGTGAGGAAGGACGCCCGCTTTCGATTGTTATGTTCGAAAGTATCGAAGATCCATCCGAATGTTCCGATAATGATGACCACGTTAGAGATAGTAACCCCGAGTTTTGATACTAAAGCGATCGAAATGTGATAAGAATCGAGGTACGATACCGATCGTGACGCCGGTACCATTTGTTGGGTCGCCGGGCAAGGCTCGCGACAAAGTGACAAAAGTAGTATTATTTGTGGTGATGTTAGAGGTGTTTCCTCGTGGACTTGGATGTAAGTATTTTACGTGGGTATTTCGCGCCACCGTGGCAGATTGTTTCGTAAGTATAAGAGTGAAGACTATACCGCCACGTGTTCGCTTTGAGACTTAGAAGGAACATTCGACGAATGTTTCTAAGGGGAAGAATGTTATACCCGTAGTTCCGTGGTATGTATGCGAGGACGACGCATGCGAATTCGGCGAAAAGATCGGAGGAAGAAAGAGGCGATTTTTCCACGGAAAAGTTTCCGGTTTGTGAAGGAAAAGGTTCGTTTATGGGAATTGATTCTGACGGTATTCGACTTCCTGGAATATTAGAGAATTATGGAATTTTATTTTCGAAAATGGTCACGTGGGGCCCATGGGAGAAATTTACGTTTTGTGGGGCCCGCTTTGATTTTGAGATTTTGGCCGTTTTGGATATTTTCGGAAGACGAAATATTTTGATTTAATCGAAGGCACACGGTCACCCCACGTGGCACCTTGGGTCGAAATATGTTTGTGCACAACACCCTGCTAGAGTCGTTTTTGACTAAACGTTTTCCACCTTTCGTAGGAATTTCCGCCATGTCATTTAGTATTTTTTCGGATTTTTCCGAGAGACGGAACATTTTGGACCAACGAGAGGGCGCACAGCACCCTCATCAGCGTGGGCAAAGTAAGCGCATGGACGATTGGGAAGGCAAGTGGGAGATATTTTTGGTAGATATTTTGTGTGCAAGTTGGCTAGGTACACATGGGTGAATCTTGGCCCTACACTTGCCTAACACTTGGTGTAATCTTGGCCATTGGTTGGCTTTCACTTGACCTATAAATACCCTCCCTCGAAGACTAATTCATTCACAAATTGCCTAAGTCTTGAAAGCTTCTTCCTTCCCTTAGCGTGGTGTCTTGGCCGAGAGCCCTCCTCCCCTCGCCGAGTCCCCAGCTGGTAGGCCGAGGGTAGACACCCCCTCCTGAGGTGCTAGCTGGGGTACCCCTAGCCTAGTTGCTTTGTATAATACCCCCTTGTGGTATAGAAATACTTCCAAGTATTGTTATAATGCCCAAATTACCTTAGCCTTATACCTTGTTGTATTCTAAGGTTATACCTTACGAAAAGCCCGTAAATACTATTATACTTCCCACAACACAAAACCGAAACCCTAGGAAAATCTCCATAGTCCATTGAGTATTGTGTAAGTTGGTTAGAACTTCTAAGGGTGGTTTAGAGCTGTTGGAGCGCCTGAGTTGAGCTAAACGATTGCCCAGATCGACTTTATACTTGGATAATTATGGGCTTATCAAGGTAATTATCTTGTCTCTATTGTAATTGGATATTACATGTCAGAGAGTATATAGTTGAAGTATACTATATATAGATCAATCAGTAATTACATAGGATCAGACATGAGACTCGGTAAGAGTAGTACCGTGAGTAGAATTGTACCGTTAGGTTAGATAACCCCGTTGGCTTCGTAGCCTACCGATAGAGAGGAGATTTACGCTGTTGTTGGAAGTCTTTGGAATTTTCTGTAGGTTCTACGATGAGACCTAAATGTTAATAAGCGCCTTGTGGCCTTATAGGTGGATGTACTACGTGTGAGCGCGATCCACGTGGCTGGCGGTAGCCGACGTTTGGAAGTACTTGAGCGCTTTTGCATGAGTCGATACTCGCCGCGAGGTATGTGAACCTCTTCCTATCTCTGGCATGATATGTAAACTATGTAGTACAGACGCATACGTGCTAAATGTGTTTGAGTGGTTTAAAACATAAAGTGTTATAACGGCTTTACTGAAGTTGGTTATAATACTTTATGTTAGTAAGAAAATACATGTGGTTTTAAAAGGTAATCGATTTGAACTATAATCGCTTGTTATATGATAAGAAAGAACTTCAAGTATTTTCAAAAGATTTTTGAATCATTTTGAAAGGAGAAGTAATACTTGGTGTTTGAAAACTTAAGAGTTATACTAGCTTTATGGGAAGTTAGGTATAACGGCTTAAGAATGCTTTACTGATTTCGGAAATCAGAATGTGTATCGACAAACCACTGCAGCTAATAAAAGGAAATGTTTTGAATAATTAAGTATTATGAAAACGGTGAGAAACTTCCATCCGCAGAAGCTAAGATGAGACAAAATGATATTTCCTAGATCATGGCCGTCAGAATAAGATTGTTATAAACAAGAATATCCTACTCACACATAAGGCTTATGTTTCTCGATTGTTTAAAAGAGAATTATATTCTTAAATGAATAAGACTATGAACCACTAACCTTTCTAAAATAAGAAACGTGAACATTTGAAATTAGGCAAACTCGACGCTTGGAAAAATAATGTCATACTTGATTTTACAAAGGTAAGAGTTTTGGGTTTCTTAAAAGGACAGTCACTCTATTTTATACTACGTATCAGGTGACTTATGTGAAAGAAACAGATCTTTTTTAAGATTTTAATGTGAAGTACTTTGGGGATAGATACCCAACTTGTTAGTAAAGTACCTTGTGGAATAACTTGATTGTATTGGTTTGTGATAACCTTGTAATACTTTCTTGTTGCTTTGATAAGTAAACGTGTTAGGATGCCACGTGTGTTAGTATCTTGTGATGTTTGTGTAAAGGGTTTCGATTGTGCTTATTAACTATCGATCGTTATGATAGTATGGTGGCATTCATCTCGAGATGATTCCGGGTTGTCGTCTCCACGCGGGTAGACTCAAAGCGGTCGATGGACCTATGATTCGAGAATACCTACGCAGTCCCGGCCTACGCGAGCTACGAGTTCCGTGTTAGCGACGCCCTTATGGGCACGCGTCCACGCGCTACGCGATCGCGCCCGTGACGACGCCGGAGTAGCTACCCTCGACGCGGGAATACCTCACGCGGCCGACGAGATTGGCCCATGCGGAGTCATGGAAGTTCCGTGACTAGACGCGCACATTAGGTAATCGCGGGCGGCGCCTTTGATCATGTGATGCAGACAGATCTTATGATACGATTATGACCTTGTTGGTACCGTTAGTAGTCGCCATGCCTTCGCATTACCCCGCATAGCTTATTAGACACAGCGGGACCCGTGTTCATGTGTATTCCTTGGTGCTTGTATATCATAAACCGCCAGCTGGCGAAGGTATTCCACGCGCACGATTGATGCGGGCGTGAGACCCATTGTTAAATCGAGTGATGACTTGAGGCGCGAGTCCCCGACTTGACATGATCGCTATTTATGGTGAATCAGTAGTTCGTTATCATACATGTCTCCCGCTTTGTATAGACTACTATGATTTCATTTACGATTTATTTTTAGTTTCACATACTCTGCACTGTCAGATCGACTTCGGGGCCGCTGCTCACGCCGCAGTCGAGGTACATCGCCGTTGATCCTAGCTCGTGGTCACAGTCATTTGGAAGCTCCGTTTCTCGGAGGCTTATCACGTATAGTCCCCTCGTAGAGTGTGTTTACATTCGTGGGTTTGCGGCCCCGTCCCGCCATCGTGGTCGTATCATTCTTGAGGTCCTGTAGTACCGCTGTAGGCGTGGTTGGTAAAGGATTGCCGCTCATTTGTAAAAGAGTTGATGGTTATATATATGCCGAAAGGCAAGTTTTCATGCATTATTGTTTTATATATTTCGTTATCTCGTCATTGGGTTTTATGTTCCACGATTACTGATGTTGTGTCACTAGGGTGCCCGGTAAGGCACGACCACGCCCGGTTCGGTCGTGACAGACGACGTGTGCTAATTGAACGTAGTTGTACGGCAATGTCTTTTGACTTAAGCCTGAATAATATATAGTACGGTAGACGTACGTGTGCTAATTGAACGTAGTTGTACGGCAATGTCTTTTGACTAAAGCCTGAATAATATATAGTACGGTAGACGTACGTGTGCTAATTGAACGTAGTTGCACGACAATGTCTTTTGACTTAAGCCCGAATAACAAGAAACTTGAAGTATGTCACAAGAGTTAAGAAACCATTTTTGTTAAGAGTAACACTTGGTTTTAAGGGTTTTAAAAAGAGTTATACTAGCTTTATGGGAGTTAGGTATAACGTCTTAAGAGAGGTAAAGAAAATGGTTTATCGATTTTAGAAGTTAAGAGACTTGATCTTATAAGATAAGAGACTTAACTTAAATGAATTAATATGAGTTTTGTGAAACCTCATTCGTGAGTAATGAGTACGTGGTTTTTAAAAGGAATAATGTTTTACCGATTTCGAAATCGAATGTGTATCGACAAACCATCGCAGCGTTATTAAAGGAAAATGTATTGAATAATGAAGTATTATTAAAACCAGTAGAAACCTCCATCTGCATAGAAGCTAAGATGAGACAAAATGATATTACATTTTCTAGATCATGGCTGCTTAATAAGATTGATTATGGACAAGAATAACCTACTCGCCTATGGCATATGTTACTCAATTGTTTTAAAAAAAAAAAAAAAAAAAAATTAAGACATTGAACTATGAAACTTTTCTAAAAAGAGACTTGCGTAATTGAAATTAGGCAAACTGGAACTTTAGGGAAAAGAAGGGCATTGTGTTGTCTTAAAATGGTTTAAAAACGTAAAGTGTTATAACAAGCTTTATGGGAAGTTGGTTATAACGACTTTATGAAAACGAAAGAAGGGTTTTATCATTGGGTTTAATGTTGTAACTTGACTTTAAAAAGAGAAGTGTTTTGGTCTAAAAAGGAGGCATGGTATTGCCTTGATTTGGTTTTAAAAAGGAAAGTATGGAAGTTGTTTTGCTTTACTTAAAAGATGTAAGTCACTCTATTTTTATACTACGTATCGTGACTTTATAAAAGGAATGGATCTCTTTAAAAGGAATTTAACGACGTAGTACTTTAGGTTAAAACCCGACTTTAACATAAAATGAAAGTACTTGAGTTATGTATAACTTTTATGCTTGTTGTTGTGAAACTTGCCTATGCTTGTTGTGATAGCCTTTGTTGTGCAAGAATTGTGTTTCTATACTACCGCGTTTCTCGATGGAGGCGCTGACTTGTTGAGAACTTATTGACGCGTTACAGCGGTGCGGAGAAATTCCACCGCACGCCTCTCGATAGTGTTATTTTGCTAATCGCTTTGGACATATTGACACGATGCGTAGCCGCACGTATGCTTCCATTTTGATTGTTGTTCGTTGTTCCTTTTTGGACATACTGACACGATGCGTAGCGCACGGGTATGGTTACATTTTGGATTGCTGGCTTATTGTTTCCTGTTTGACATACTGACACGATGCGTAGCGCACGGGTATGCTTCCATTTTGACGGTTGTCTTGTTGTTCCTTTTCGACATACCGACACGATGCGTAGCGCACGCATGCTTCCATTTGAATTGTTAGTACGCTTGGCATCGTAGGACTTGGTGCGCAGGGTGTACTTCGTGTTATCATATCATGATCGCGGCGCGTGAGGCGTATTCCACGCATGATTGATGGAGGCGTGAGACCACGACTGATATAATCATTATATGCTGTACCAGTTTGGTTATCATTCATGTCTCCCGCTTTATATAGATCTGCTATGATTTCATTTACGATTTTACGCCACATACTGGTACCAGTTATCGACCTCTTCGTGCGCTCATGCCGCAGTAGAAATCATCGCTGTCGATCCCCGCTAGGATCTCATTTCAGCTTGGGAAGCTCCGTTCCTTCGAGGCTTATCTCTGGTATGTTACCCGAGTCCGTAGGTTCTTGTACATTCAGTGGTATGGCGGCCTGTCCGTCCCGCCATAGTTGTTGTAAAAATCTTAGAGGTGCAGAGTAATCGCTGCGCGTGGTTGTAAGGATTGTAACTGCTCAAATGTTCATATATATATGTGTAAAGGCAACCGCTTTGGTTGGCCTATTTTCTTTATCTTGATCCATGTCTATTTAAATGTTTAAGTTTTTATTTCACTGGTTTTTCTCTCGATGTTGTATCACTAGGGTGCCCGGTAAGGCACCAATCACTGCCCGGTTCGGTCGTGACAAAAGTGGTATCGAGCGCTTAGTCCTCTGAAAGTGTCTACGCACCGTGTCTAGTAGAGTCTTGATTATCGATGTGTCAGGCACCCCATCTATAATCGTGAGGCTATAGGACATTTAGGATTGGTTTCCTTCTTCTCATTCCGAGATCGTGCCTGTAGCCGTGTTGTAAGTGGACCTCCGACGCATTGCTTTTACGATTATGCCTCCGTAGGCAACCCGCCCGTGGCAAAGCAACAGAGGAGTCGCGAGCAGAGCAGCGCAGAGACCACAAGACTGAGCCTCCACCCCGCACCGGAGCAGAGAGAGATGAGTTACAAAAGTGCGCCCGATTAATGGCCGTGGTTGTGGCCGACTTGAGGATAGCCGGACGCAGCAGCCCAAAGAGCACCCGTGGTTCACCCTAGATCGATAGTCGAGACTACGGGATTTTATGAGATGTAACCCGCCAGAGTTTTATGGGTCGAGGTCTGAGGATGATCCGCAGGAGTTCATCCGGCAGTTACAGCGGATCATGAGAGTGATCAAGGCATCGGAGGCCGAGTCAGTGGTCCTAGGTTCGCATCGGCTGCGTGATACCGCAGTCGACTCGTTTGATTCGTCGGAGCTGTCCCGGGGAGAGAATGCACTTCCAACTACTGGGACGAGTTCTCAAGGGCATTTCTTGCACATTTCTTGCCTCCACGCATGAGGGCTCGCCGACATTTTTGGTGTTGCGCAGAATCCGCGACGGTTCGGGAGTACAATGAGTTCGACTCATCGCCCGCGACGCCCCCGCATTAGTGGCTAGTATGGAGGATCGAGTGCACCGATATGTTACAGTGGCTCGATGATTACCTAGCACAGAGTTGTTCGGTGTAGCTCTTCACCGGCACGGACATTGCCCGCATGCAGCTTATGCACTGAGGTGAGGAGCGGAGAAATCACGGAATGACCAAGGTCGCAGAAGAGGCCGCAACAGCAGGTCCTTGGTGACTTTCGAGGCGGACCGCCTCAAAGCACTAGTTATGCGCCCACCGCATGCAGTGGTCCTCCACAATCTTCAAGGCATCCAGAGTATTGAGGAGCGGTCGTGGCTCCAAGGGTTCAGATTTTGAGAGCAGGTGTTAGCTGAAGCCACCCTACCTCGTTGTGGCCGTTGGTAGACTCCACAGGGGGTCGTCGCTAGTCCGGAGTTTGTTTTACATGCACACAGGCCATTTTGGGAGAAACTGTCACCAGTGGGTAGCACTGGTAGGATAGCACAGACTACGAGATCGGGCCATGGGTTCTTCACCTTCCACAGGCAGATGTTCATACGCCTGCACCACGCAGTAGAGGTCGCGGTGGAAGTTCGATTTGGGCCTTCAACCGCCTACTTTCGTGTATATCCTTAACCTCTAGAGACTTGTATGTATTGATGATATGATAATGTGTTAAGTGTTATGTTCGATAGATTTGTGCTAAGATGTGATTTAGAAACCCGTTAGTGAGAAAGTGGTAAGTTCGGGGTGAGAAAATGATGAACCTTAGAATATTACGCTGAGACCTTAGATGAAAGCGCCGCTTGAGTACGATTTTGCAAGTGATCCTTGTCTGAGTGCATTTTATTCCTAGAATGTATTGTGTAATAATTCCTTGGGTAGTGTAAAATGGAAGTGGTAGCTTTGACCAGATAGGTAAGATTGTTCCGGACGGAACAAGAGCTTGACGCGTTAAGTGGGTCGGTCAGGGGCCATGTTGAGGGCCAACCCGCGGCCCGTTCGGTGGGTCACCGGGTGGTCCCGCCAGTGGTAGGGTCACGAGGGTGCTAGGACCAAGTTTAGACGACTATCGTATGAGTTCGTGGATATGTTCGACACCGTGTCGATCGAAGGCCGGAATGGTCTTGGCGGAGATCGCTAGTAAGATGACCAAGTTCGAGGTGGTGACTCCAAAGTTTGAGAACAAGCGATGATCAAGTGTGGTACGCTTACTAGAAGAGTTCAAGTGTTCGAAGGGCACGACGAGTAAGGAAGGAAGAGAACGAGTCTATTACGCGGCCAAAGCGTGGCGTTGACAACTTGTTAGAGGAACCTTATCGTTATCCGTCTCGAGAAGGAACATTCGGATGAATGTTTCTAAGGAGGAGAATGTTATACCTCAGATTTCCGCAGTATGTACGTGAGGGCGCACGTATAAAAATTTAAGCCTTAAGATTAGGCAAGGTTCAAATTTGGGCACAAGTGCCGGAGTCGTTTTCGACTAAACGCTTTACTAAACTATGAAGGAAAATTCCGCTATGTCATTTCTAATTTTGCGGATTTTTCCGAGAGACGAAACATTTTGGACCAACGGAGGTGACAAGTGTCACCTCACATCGAGCACGCTGGGCGCTGACGATTTGGGAGCACTTTAGTTGGTAGGATATTTTGTGCAAGTTGTGTGGTAGATGGATAAGGTCCACATGGTTAAAATCTAGCCCTACACTTGCACCACACTTGTCTTCATCTTGGCCATTGGTTGGCCTTTGGTTAGCCTATAAATACTCCCTTACTCAAGACTTTCTTCATCCAAAAACTTGAGCAATCTTTCTAAGTCTCAAATACTCCTCCTCTTGTTTGCTTTCGTCCAAAGCCCTCCCCTTTGAGAAAGGCCCCTGGTCGAGCCTCCTCCTTCCTTTCAGTGGTGCTCTAGCCAGGGTACCCTCCCCTAGCCTAGTTGTGCTAGTCGAAATACTACCCCTTGTTGTGGTATAGAAATACTCTCCTAGTATTGTTATAATGTCCAAATACTCGCCCAAATACCTTGTAGTATTCCCAAGGTTACACTTATACAAAAGCCCGTAAAATACTATTATACTTCTTTTAGCCACTAAACTAAACCCTAAGGAAATCTTCTTGATAGTTGAAGTATTTGAGTAGAAGTTGGTTAGAACTTCTAAGGGTTGTTTGGAGCGGATGGAGCACTCCTGAGTAGAGCTGCGTTGCTCAGGAGCGACATTAAAACTTGGATAATTTTGGGCTCATCGAGGTAAATACTATTGTCCTTCTATTGTAATTGGAAATTACCTACTGTAGTAGTATAGAAATGAATATAAGATTCATAGAAGAGATTTGAACTGTAATAGAAGGATATTAGTAAAAGGATTGAATCAAATCACTTGTAGAAATATAAGTAAGTTAAATCAGATTTACATAGATCAGACATGAGAGATCGATAACCTTATTAGTTGAATGTTTTCAGGCAGTGTGCTACTTAGAAGGGGGCAAGGCTAGTCGGGTTATAGTCGGGAAATGCTTTTTATAGTCGATAAGTCGCGAGGTATGTGATTCTTCCTATACTCGAGCATGATATTTTAAATAAGATATAGTACGACAATGTCTTTTGACTTAAGCTCCGACAATATATAGTCAGACGACGCACGAGGTTAATTGAACGTAGTTTCCGCACGCAATGTCTTTTGACTTAAGCTGAATAATATATAGTAGAGACGACGTGTTAATCGAACGTAGTTGTACCAAGCAATGTCTTTTGACTTAAGCCCGAATAATATATAGTACGCAGACGACGTGTGCTAATCGAACGTAGTTGACGACAAATGTCTTTCGACTTAAGCCCGAATAATATATAGTACTGAGACGACGCGTGTGCTAATTGAACGTAGTTGCACGCAATGTCTTTTGACTTAAGCCCTAATAACAAGAAACTTGAAGTATGTCACAAGAGTTAAGAAACCATTTTTGTTAAGAGTAACACTTGGTTTTAGGTTTTAAAAAGAGTTATACTAGCTTTATGGGGAGTTAGGTATAACGTCTTAAGAGAGGTAAAGAAAATGGTTTACTGATTTTAGAAGTTAAGAGACTTGATCTTATAAGATAAGAGACTTAACTTAAATGAATTAATATGAGTTTTGTGTGAAACCTCATTCATGAGTAATGAGTACGTGGTTTTAAAAAGGAATAGTGTTTTACTGATTTCGGAAATCAGAATGTGTATCGACAAACCACTGCAGCGTTAATAAAGGAAAATGTATTGAATAATGAAGTATTATTAAAACCAGTAGAAACCTCCATCCGCATGTAAGCTAAGATGAGACAAAATGATATTACATTTTCTAGATCATGGCCGCTAATAAGATTGATTATGACAAGAATAACCTACTCGCCATGGCATACGTTACTCAATTGTTTTAAAAAAAGATTAAGACATTGAACTATGAAACTTTTCTAAAAAGAGACTTGTAATGAAATTAGGCAAACCGAACTTTAGGAAAGAAGGGCATTGTGTTGTCTTAAAATGGTTTAAAACGTAAAGTGTTATAACAAGCTTTATGGGAAGTCGGTTATAACGACTTTATGAAAACGAAAGAATGGTTTTATCATTGGGTTTAATGTGGTAACTTGACTTTAAAAAGAGAAGTGTTTTGGTCTAAAAAGGAGGCATGGTATTGCTTGATTTGGTTTTAAAAGGAAAGTATGGAAGTTGTTTTGCTTTACTTAAAAGACGTAAGTCACTCTATTTTTATACTACGGTATCGTGACTTTATAAAAGGAATGGATCTCTTTAAAGGAATTTAACGCACGTAGTACTTTAGGTTAAACCCGACTTTAACATAAAATGAAAGTACCTTGAGTTATGTATAACTCGCCTATGCTTGTTGTTGAAACTTGCCTACGCTTGTTGCGATAGCCTTTGTTGTGCAAGAATTGTGTTTCTATACTACCGCGTCTCGATGGAGGCGGTTGACTTGTTGAGAACTTATTGGGACGTGCCGGGCAGGACGAGAAATTCCACGCACGCCTCTTGATAGTGTTATTTTTGCTAATCGCTGGACATATTGACACGACGCGTAGCACGCATGCTTCCATTTTGATCATTGTCGTTGTTCCTTTTTGACATATCGATACGATGCGTAGCGCACGTATGTTTCCATTTTGGATTGCTGTCTTATTGTTTTTTTGGACATATCGACACGACGCGAGCGCACGTATGCTTCCATTTTGACGGTTGTCTTGTTGCTCCCTTCGACATCGACATCACGCGTAGCGCACGGCATGCTTCCATTTTGAATTGTTAGTACGGCTGTGGCATCAAGTAGGACTTGGTGTGCAGGTGTACTTCTTGGTGTTATCATATCATAGATCGCGGCGATGAGGAAGGTATTCCACGCATGATTGATGCGAGGCGAGACCGACTTGATATAATCGTTATATGTGCATCGTAGTTTGGTTATCATTCATGTCTCCGATTTATATAGATCGCTATGATTTCATTTACTGATTTTACGCTTCACATACTTGGTACTGTTGCATCGACTCCTCGGCCGCGCTCATGCCGCAGTAGAAGTACTCCGCTGTCGATCCTCGCTAGGATCTCATTTCAGCGCCATGGGAAGCCTGCCTTCGAGGCTTATCTCTTGGTATGTTACCCCGAGTCCAGAGGTTCTTGTACATTCGTGGTATGGCGGCCCCGTCATGGGCAGTTGTAAAAATCTTAGAGGTCCAGCACCAAGTGTGGTCAGAAGGATTGTAATCGCTCAAATGTCTATATATATGTCGAAAGGCAACCGCTTTGGTTGCCTATTTTCTTTATCTTGATCCATGTCTATTTAAATGTTTAAGTTTTATTTCCACGGTTTTCTCTCGATGTTGTATCACTAGGGTGCCCGGGTAGGCACTACCACGCCCGGTTCGGTCGTGACAATAATCCTTCAAAGAACTCTAACCACCGCTGCCGCAAGTTCACTCCTCTCAAGATATACCGAGGTTCTTGTGGTCTGTATAAATATCCACATGAACCCCATATAAGTAATGCCTCCAAATCTTCAAAGCATGTATCACTGCCGCTAACTCCAAATCATGAGTATGGTAGTTCCTCTCATTCTTCCTAAGCTGTCGGGACGCGTAAGCTATAACCTTACCATGCTGCATCAACACTCAACCAAGTCCGACACCCGAAGCATCACAATAAACCACATAACCCTCTAATCCCTCGAGAAGAGTAAGAACTGGAGTTGTCGTCAACTTCTCTCTTAATAACTGGAAGCCCTTCTCACAAGCATCCGTCCACTGGAGCTTAGCCGCTTTCTGAGTCAGCCTAGTCAAAGGAGCTGAGATCGAAGCGAACTTTTCCACAAATCTCCGGTAATAACCCGCAAGCCCTAAGAAGATGCACTCGCCGGCGTAGCAGTTCAGGCCAAGTTTTCACCGCCTAAATCTTTGTCATCAACCTAATACCATCGGCACTTACAATGTGCCCCAAGAATGCCACCGAGGCCAACCGTAATCGATCAAGAACTAGCACCTCTCATTTCTCCATATCGAACACCCGAATAAGATGATAAATATACCCTTTCTTAACCATCTTCCTAGCCTTGAGGTAAGAAATAAACCTACCCATCGGTGATGCAGTATCCCCTTTCCACTCAACAACCGGCTCACCGAGAAACTGGAATCGAACCAACTGCCTCATACCAACATTGGCATAACAAGACGCTAACCAATCGGCACCGACCACCTCGTTACGATCGTGCCCTACCCGGGCACCTTCTAATCATACAACATAATAAATCATAAGATAAATAACACTCTTTTTTAAAAACCAAGGCCGAGCGATAAGGCCGCCATAACATAAAATTACCCGGTGGTCTACAATGTTTAACAATGTAAAACAACTCTAGCCAATCCAAATTTACGATGAATACGCACTTCTAAGATTTGAACAAATACTATGACGGACAAGGCCCCGCTGCATTCTCGAATATACATAGCCATGACAAATCCGAACATCGAGCCATCTCAAATGTCAACCAGATCCTAAGCTCATGGGATCCACAATCGTACCTAAACTCGCTGACATTTAACGCAGCGAAAAGCGGGTCAAGATAACAGTTTAATATGGAACGGAAAATAAGGTACAAGAAACAAATCATAATCGCATAAAATGACAGGCAAGTATAAAAAAAGGTACATACTAGATCCTACCGTGTCATTACCATCTCGTGAACTGACTCGTACCTTATTATCTTTTCCCATTGTTCCATAAATGTTATAGTCACATTCTACGCATACGCTTAGGAAACACCGCAAGTTCATTACCATATAACTTACTTACCTTACATAACATAATCCGGCCTTTGGCGAGGACGCTTATACCGCCCGAATAACACTGACGCGATAAAGTCACATACCGCCCATAAAGGTATAACGCCCGCCAACTCGAACGCGGTAAGGTCACATAGTCTGCCCATAAGGTATACGCCCGCCATTCCCCGACGCGGTAATGTCATATAGTCCGCCATAAAGGCACACCGCCTTACCATTCGACGCCAGAGCGTCATAAGATGCCCATAAAGGTATCGCTTCGCCCATTCTCGATGCGGTAATGTTATACCTCGTAGTTGCGGTGGTATGTATGTGAGGACGACGCACGAGAGTACTACAGTAAATTTTGAAAAGAAATAAAGATGTGAGTTTTCGAAGGAAAAGTTTCCGGTTATATGTGAAGAAAAATGTTCTTTAATGGGCATTGTATTCCCAGATTTGGTAATTGGACTTCATAGATTATATTACAATTTTGAGATTTTATTTTCGAAATGGTCACTGGGCCCACTGAGAAATTTACTGTTTGGGCCCACTTTGTTTTCTAGATTTTGGCCATTGTGGATATTTTTCGAAGACGCTTTTGAGGCAACAGGAGGTGACACGTGTCACCCCGCCAGTGGCTTGGCCGAATGACATTTGTGCACAACACCCTTGCTGTAGTCGCTTTTCGACTAAACGCTTTCAGAACTTGCGAGGAAAATTCCGCTATGTCGCTTTTGTATTTTTGCGGATTTTTCCGAGCGATTTAAACATTTTGGACCAACGAGAGGTGACACTTGTCACCCTCGTGGACGTAAAGTGAAGCTCAAGTGACGAATTCATGCCTTGTTTGGCCTTGTTTTGTGCAATGTTTGGGCTTGTTTTGTGGAGTAGGTCTAGGTGCACTTGGCTTGATCTTGGCCTTACACTTGCCTTGCACATGGCTTGATCTTGGCCATTGGTTGGCTTTTGGTTTTGCTATAAATACCCCTTATGTTGATGAACTCTTCATCCACAAATGAAACCTTCCAAGCCTAAAATCCTCCCTCCTCTTGTGCTGAGTTCGTCCAACTCATCCCCTCTTTTGAGAGTCTTGGCCGAGGGCCTCCTCCTCCCCTTTGTGGTGCCTTGGCGTGAGGTACCCCCTAGCCTAGTTGTTTCGTATAATACCCTCCTCGTGGTATTGAAATAGTTCTCCTAGTATTGTTATAATGCCCAAAATACCTGAGCCATGTACCTGGTAGTATTCCAAAGATACCTCTGTACGTAGAGTCCTGAAATACTACCTTTTGTCCTATTAGTCTCAAACCGAAACCCATAGGAAATCTTCATAGTTGGTCAAGTATTTGAGTAAGTTGGGCAGAACTTCTAAGGGTTGTTTGGAGTGGTTTGAGCGCAGTAAGGAGCTAAACCTTGCTCAGGATCGACATTATAACTTGGATAATTATGGGCTTATCGAGGTAATTATCTTGTCCTCTATTGTAAATTGGAAATTACATGTTTGTTGAATATATAGTCAAGTATACTATATAATCGAACATTATTGTGCAATGTCTTTTGACTTAAGCTGAATGTAAAGAAAGAATCGAATCAGATTTACATAGACCGTATTGCGATGAGACTTGTGTAGTATTATCGAGTAGAATTGTACACGCCCTGGTTAGGCGTGTAACCCCTCGGTTGGCTTAGTAGCGGCCTCGATAGAGGAGAGATTTACGCTGTTGTGGGGAGAGTCGCGAATTTTCGTAGAAAGATAGAAACTTGTGTTTTGGGGTTAATAGACGTTTGTGACCTTTATAGGTGAAAGTACTAAGAGTAGCGTATTTTACTCGAGGAGTGGAAAGTGGCTAGCAAGGTTGTAGTACTTGGAGCATTTTGCTTATCGTCGATAAATCGTCGCGAGGTATGCGAACCTCTTCCTATCTCTTCTAGCATGATATGAGTGAACTATGTAGTACGGTAGACGTACATGTGCTAAGTGATTTGGTTGGTTTAAAACATAGGGTGTTATAATAGCTTTATGGGAAGTTAGTTATAACGACCTTATGTAGGTGAAAATGGTTTACTGATGTTAGAAGTTAAGAGACTTGATCTTATAAGATAAGAGACTTAACTTATTTGTTTTAATGTGGATGTTGTGTGAAACCTCATTCGTGAGTAATGAGTACTTGGTTTTTAAAGGAATAATGTTTTACTGATTTCGGAAATCGTAATGTGTATCGGCAGCACCATCGCAGCGTTAATAAAGGAAAATGTATTGAATAATGATGTGTTGTATTAAAACCGAGAAACCTCCATCCGCATAGAAGCTAAGATGAGACAAAATGATATTACATTTTCTAGATCACGATCTGTAATAAGATCGTTATAAACAAGAATAAACTACTCATATATGACATATGTTACTCAATTGTTCTAAAAGGAATCAAGTGATTAAGTTTGGGAACTATGAAACCATTTGAAAATGAGAAGCTTGAGTAATTGAAACTAGGCAACCGGAACTTAGGAAAGAATGTTGTTACTTGATTTTGAAAAGGAATGTGGGTTGGTCATTCTAATACTACGAGTATCGGGTGACTTTTATAAGTAATGGATCTCTTTTAAAAGAACTTAACGTATGTAGTACTTTGGGGTTAAAACCCAACCTTGGCATAAAATGAAAGTACTTTGAGTTCCGGAAACTTGCCTACGCTTGTTGTTGTGAAACTTGCCTATGCTTGTTGTTGTGAAACTCGCCATGCTTGTCGTGAAACTTGCCTATGCTTGTGATGATAGCCTTTGTTGTGCTAGTGTGGTATTTCGTTACCGCTCTCGATAGAGGTCGACTTGTTGAGAACTTACTTGGGCGTCGGCGATGATGGAGAATTCCACGGGTATGTTTCCATTTTGATTCTTGCCTTGTTGTTGATGTCACACGGACGTATCTACCGTCAAAGATTCCGGGCACGCGGCTACGCGGTCGGGTTGATTACCCGATATATTGTTATTGTGGTTACATGGACATGTCTACACCGAGGTAGAATTGGGGGCACGTGGCTACGGCGAGGTTGATCACCAAAGATATTATTGTTGATGTCACATGGACGTGTCTACACCGAGGTAGAATTCGGGGTACGTGGCCGTAGGGCATTGGTATTATTGTTGCATCATGGACATGTCTACACCGATGCACTCGGGGCACGCGCCATGATGCGAACATGATTGATGTTGTGGGCGCGAGACCCATAGTTATATTTGAGTGATGGCTGAGGCGCGAGTCCTCGATCGATATGATCGCTTTATGTTGCGAATCAGAGTTTGGTTATCATACATGTCTCCCGCTTTATATAGACTAGTATGATTTCATTCTAAGATATTACAGCTTTCACATACTTGGTACTGTTATCGACCTCCTTCGGAGTGCGTTCATCAGCGAGTAGGTACATCGGCCGTGGATCCTCGCCTTAGGATCTCGATTCGCGTTTTGGGAAGCTCCGTTTCTCGGAGGCTTATCTTTTGGTATGTGTTCCCGAGTTGTAGGTTCTTGTACATTGAGGGTATGGCGGGGCCCGTCCGTCATAGTTGTTGTAAATCTTAAGTGCAGTAGTCTTTGTTGCAAGCGTGGTTTGTAAAAGGATTAAACTGCTCGTTTTGAAAGAGTTGTATGTATACATGTTATTGGAAGGTAACCGTTGGGTTGCTTTGTTTATGATCATATATCTTGTTTCTTGTTTAAAGTTTTATTTTCCGCTGGTTTTCTCGATGTTGTGTCACTAGGTGCCGGATAAGGCACGAAGAACGGGCCGGGCACGTCGTTACAAAAGTGGTATCGTGAGCGATTAATCCTCGAAAGTGTCTCTGCACCGTGTCTAGTAGAGTCTTGATTATCGATGTGTTGTGCACCACATCTATAATCGTGAGGTCGCAGACATTTAGGATTGGTTTCCATTCTTCTCATTCCGAGATCGTGCCTTAGAGCCGTGTTGTAAGTTGGACCCTCCGACGTATCTCGTTTTTACGCTTATGCCTCCGCAGGCAACCAGAGCCCGGGGCAAGGCGGCGAGTCTTGCTAGTGAGATACAAAGGAGTACAGCGCAGTCCGGACAAAGACTGAGGTTGTGCTTGACGGCGGGTTTTGTGACGCCGCCCGGCCAAAGAGTTTAGAGTCGCAGCGATGCCGCCGAGACCGCAGCACACGAGCCTCGGTCCCGATGCAGGGGCAGAGGAAATGGGTTACAAGGAGATGGCCCGATTCTTGGCCGTGGTCGTGGCCGATATGAGATAGGGACGCAGCGATTCGATTCAGCGGCGTGGTGCACCCGAGCGAATAGTTTGAGGCTACGGACTTTCCGAGTTGTAGCCGCGCGAGTTTTATGGGTCGAGGTTCGAGGATGATCCGAGGAGTTCATCCGGCGATTCTGACGGATCACGCGGGTGATCAAGGCTTCAGAGACCGAGTCAGTGACCTTTGGTTCGTGACGGCCGCGTGATACCGCAATCGATTGGTTTGATTCATGAGCTTTCGGGAGAGCATGACCTCCAGTATGGGATGAGTTTTCGGGCTTTCTCACGCACTTCTTGCCTCCGCATGAGGAGGCACGGCCGACGATTTTTGATGCTTAGACAGAGCGGGCGTGCGGTTGGGAGTACAATGTGAGTTCGACTCATCGGCGACGCCCCGGCGTTGGTAGCTAGTATGGAGGATCGAGTGCACCGATATGTTACGTGGCTCGATGATTACATATCGAGGCATGTTCGGGAGTAGCTCTTCACCGGCATGGACATTGCCCGCATGCAGCTCACGACCGGACGTGAGGCACGGAGGTCGACTGAATGACCAAGATCGCGAAGAGGGCGAACAACGTGGTCCTTTGGTGACTTTCGAGGCGGACCGCCAAGAAGATACTAGTTTTGTACCTCCGCCAAGCAGAGTGGTCCTCCACAATCTCCACAACCTCCGAGTATTCGGAGCGTGTCGTGGCTCCAGGTTCAGTTTCGCGGAAGTAAGGGTGTTGGCGGATCACGGTCACCCTACCGGTGTGGTCGATGGTAGACCGCATTTCGGGAGTGTCGTGGTGCGAGGAGCTTGTTATTTTGCGGCCAGCAGGGCCATTTTGCAGGAACTGTCCGACCAAAGGGTAGCACGGATGTTACGACTCGACCCTTAGGATCGATGGTGGTTCGCCGCGCATACTGTTATCGCCTGCAGTGTGCCTATGATTAGAGTGGGCGGTAGTTTCGTATATCCTTAACCCTCTAGAGTTTTGGTATGCTTGTTATGATGGTCTCATTATTACGTGCTATATACGAATAGCGTTGTGTTAATGTGAGTTAGAAAACATGCTTAGTTGGGAGGATACGATGGGGGCACGGTAAGTGTGAACCTTAGACTATGTCACGATCGAGACCTTAGTGGTAAGGTCGTCTTGAGTTAAAGATTTATTTTGTGTTTGACCCTTATCGCAGTAGTGGTATACGTGGGATTTATTTGTGTGATAAGTCCGTGGGTAGTGTGAGACGGAAGTGGTAGCTTTCATGATGTGAATTAGTAAGATTGTTAGGACGGAACAAGAGTTCGCGCGATTGGGGTCGGGTTGAGGACCATTTGCGGGTCAACCCGTAACCCGCTTTGGGTGGGTCGGTTCTGGGTGGTCCCGCGGTGGTAGGTCACGAGGATGCTAGGCCCAAGTTTGTATGATCATCGATGAGTTCGTGGACGCGCTCGACTGCAGCGGTTCGTAAAGGCCGGAATGGCCTTAAGGAAGTTGAGGTTAGTAAGATGACCAAGTTTGGAGGTAGTGACTCGCAGATTTTCGAACGGAGTAATGATCAAGTATGGTACGTCTGGGAGAGTTCGAGTGTTCGAGAAGGTACAACGAGTTAGGGGAGAAGAGCGTGTGATTAGTTCGTAGCGGTGTGGCGTCGCACAACTTGTTAGAGAAACTTTATCGTTATCCGATTGAGAAGGAACATTCGGGACGAATGTTTCTAAGGAGGAGAATGTTATACCCGTAGTTGCAGGGTATGTATGTGAGGACGCACGTGCGAGTGCGCAGTCCTGTAAATTTTGAAAAGAAATAAAGATGTGAGTTTTCGGAAAAGTTTAGGCTATTTGTGAAGAAAAGGTTCGTTAACGGGAATTGGATTCCCATTTGGTATTTGGACTTCATAGATTATATTAGAATTTTGAGATTTTATTTTCGAAATGGTCACGTGGGGCCCACGGAGAAATTTACTGTTTTGTGGGCCCACTTTGTTTGAGATTTTGGCCATTGTGGATATTTTTCTAAGACGTTTTTGAGGGCCAATAGGAGGTGACACGTGTCACCCCGCCAGTGGCTCGGGCGAATGACATTTGTGCACAACACCCTGGTTAGAGTCGTTTTTCCAAACGCTTTTGCGTAACTTGCGAGGAAAATTCCGGCTATGTCGTTTGTATTTTTGCGGATTTTTCCAGCGACGAAACATTTTGGACCAACGAGAGGGTGACACTTGTCACCGCCGAGTGACAGTAAAGCTAAGCCAGTGGGACGAATTCATGCCTTGTTTTGGCCTTGTTTTGGCAATAATGTTTTGTGGCTTGTTTTGTGGAGTAGGGTCTAGGGTGCACTTGGCTTGATCTTGGCCTTACACTTGCCTTGCACATGGCTTGATCTTGGCCATTGGTTGGCTTTTGGTTTTGCTATAAATACCCCTTATGTTGATGAACTCTTCATCCACAAATGAAACCTTCCAAGCCTAAAATCCTCCCTCCTCTTGTGTTGAGTTCGCCCAACTCATCCCCTCTTTTGAGAGTCTTGGCCGAGGCCTCCTCCTCCCCTTTGTGGTGCCTTGGCCGCAGGGTACCCCACTAGCCTAGTTGTTTCAGTATAATACCCTCCTGTGGTATTGAAATACTTCTCCTAGTATTGTTATAATGCCCAAAATACCTTAGCCTTGTACCAAGTAGTATTCCAAAGATACCTCTTTACGTAGAGTCGGGAAATACTACCTTTTGTCCTTTTAGTCTCAAACCGAAACCCTAAGGAAATCTTCATAGTTGGTTGAAGTATTTGAGTAGAAGTTGGTTAGAACTTCTAAGGGTTGTTTGGAGTGGTTTGGAGCGCACGGAGTAGGAGATAAACCTTGCTCAGGATCGACATTATAACTTGGATAATTATGGGCTTATCGAGGTAATTATCTTGTCCCTCTATTGTAAATTGGAAATTACATGTTTGTTGAATATATAGTTGAAGTATACTATATATAGAACTGAACATTATTGTGCGGCAATGTCTTTTGACTTAAGTCTGAATGTAAAGAAAGAATCGAATCAGATTTACATGGGATCAGTATTGATAGACTTGTGTAGTATTCTTGAGTAGAATTGTACACGCCCTGTTAGGCGTGTAAACCCCGGTTGGCTTGGTGGCGGCCTCGATAGAGGAGAGATTTCTGTTATGTGGGGAGGTCTTGCGAATTTTCTGTAGAAAGATAGAAACTTGTGTTTTGGGGTTAATAGACGTTTGTGACCTTTATAGGTGAAAGTACTAAGAGTAGCGTATTTTACTCGAGGAGTGGAAAGGGCTAGCAAGGTTGTAGTACTTGGAGCATTTTGCTTATTGTCGATAAATCGTCGCGAGGTATGTGAACCTCTTCCTATCTCTTCTAGCATGATATGTGTGAACTATGTAGCGCAGACGCATACATGTGCTAAGTGATTTGGTTGGTTTAAAACATAGGGTGTTATAATAGCTTTATGGGAAGTTAGTTATAACGACCTTATGTAGGTGAAAATGGTTTACTGATGTTAGAAGTTAAGAGACTTGATCTTATAAGATAAGAGACTTAACTTATTTGTTTTAATGTGGATGTTGTGTGAAACCTCATTCGTGAGTAATGAGTACTTGGTTTTTAAAGGAATAATGTTTTACTGATTTCGGAAATCAGAATGTGTATCGACAGACCACTGCAGCGTTAATAAAGGAAAATGTATTGAATAATGATGTGTTGTATTAAAACCAGTAGAAACCTCCATCTGCATAGAAGCTAAGATGAGACAAAATGATATTACATTTTCTAGATCACGGTCTTTGTAATAAGATCGTTATAAACAAGAATAAACTACTCACATATATGACATATGTTACTCAATTGTTCTAAAAAGGAATCAAGTGATTAAGTTTGGGAACTATGAAACCATTTGAAAATGAGAAGCTTGAGTAATTGAAACTAGGCAAACTGGAACTTAGGAAAAGAATGTTGTTACTTGATTTTGAAAAGGAATGTGGGTTGGTCATTCTAATACTACGAGTATCGGGTGACTTTTATAAGTAATGGATCTCTTTTAAAAGAACTTAACGTATGTAGTACTTTGGGGTTAAAAACCCGAACCTTGGCATAAAATGAAAGTACTTTGAGTTCTGTGAAACTTGCCTATGCTTGTTGTTGTGAAACTTGCCTATGCTTGTTGTTGTGAAACTTGCCTATGCTTGTTGCTGTGAAACTTGCCTATGCTTGTGATGATAGCCTTTGTTGTGCTAGTGTGGTATTTCTGTGTTACCGCGTCTCTCGATAGAGGGCCGGTCGACTTGTTGAGAACTTACTTGGACGTGCTGGCAGTGATGGAGAATTCCACGGGTATGTTTCCATTTTGATTACTGTCTTGTTGTTGATGTCACATGGACATGTCTACACCGATCTGATTCCGGGGCACGCGGCCATGCGGTCGGGTTGATTACGATATATTGTTATTGTGGTTACATGGACATGTCTACACCGAGGTAGAATTCGGGGGCATGTGGCGTGCGGCGGGGTTGATCACCCAAGATATTATTGTTGATGTCACATGGACGTGTCTACACCGAGGTAGAATTCCGGGCATGTGGCCATGGGGCATTGGTATTATTGTTGCATCATGGACATGTCTACACCGTCTGCACTCCGGGCACGCGCCATGATGCGAACATGATTGATGCTGTGGGCGTGAGACCCATAGTTATATTTGAGCGATGGCTTGAGGCGCGAGTCCTCGATATATTCGCTTTTATGTTGTGAATAGTTTGGTTATCATACATGTCTCCCGCTTTATATAGACTAGTATGATTTCATTTCTGATATTTTGATTTCACATACTTGGTACTGTTGTCTTGACCTCCTTGGCCGCGTTCATGCCGCAGTAGAGGTACATCGATCGTGGATCCTCGCCTTAGGATCTCGATTCAGCGTTTTGGGAAGCTCCGTTTCTCGGAGGCTTATCTTTTGGTATGTGTTCCCCGAGTTGTAGGTTCTTGTACATTGAGGGTATGGCGAGGCCTGTCCGTCATAGTTGTTGTAAATCTTAGAGGTCCAGTAGTCTTGTTGTGGCGGGGTTTGTAAAAAGATTAAATTGTTCGTTTTGAAAGAGTTGTATGTATACATTATTGGAAGGTAACCGTTGGGTTGGCTTTGTTTTATGATCATATATCTTGTTTCTTGTTTAAAGTTTTATTTTCCATTGGTTTTCTCGATGTTGTGTCACTAGGGTGCTCGGATAAGGCACGAAGAACGAGCAGGTCGTTACAGTAATGTCATATATCCGCCCATAAAGGTATACGCCCGCCCATTCCCGACGCTGTAATGTCATATAGTACGCCCATAAGTATCTATACGCCCATTCTCGACGCGTAATGTCATATAGTCCGCCCATAAAGGTATACTGGCCCATTCCCGACGCGATAATGTCATATAGTCCGCCCATAAAGGTATACTACGGCCCGCCATTCCCCGACGCGTAATGTCATATAGTCTCGCCCATAAGGTATACCGGCCCATTCCCCGACGCGTAATGTCATATGAAAACGCCCATATGAACGTACTACGTGCCTCTACTCCTTTAAAATGATTCTCTTTCAAATAAAACTTCCAAGATACTAACTACCGTAGTATCAAGTCATATCTACTTTTCAAGACAAGTCACAATACCTTTTAGAAATACATTTATAGGCTTCTAAATCAAGTGACTTCTTTCTTTAAAACCTTAAGCAATTGGTACCTTTAAAACAATTTGCCCTTCTTTATTTCAAATCATTTCTTTGCTTAGATTACTGAAGAAAACCATTCTTTTAATCTTCCATAAAGTTGTTATAACAAACTTCCCATAAAGCCGTTATAACTCTTTATGTCTTAGACAAATTCATTCCTTTTATAACCAAGAGACTTATACTTTCAAATCAAATCACATAGCTTTCAAAATACTTCAAGTCTCTTAACTTTTAAGAAAACAAGTTTCTTAACTTTAGAATGGCAAGAAATCAATACTTTCCAAATCAAGTATTCTTTACTTTTAAATCAATTCATTTCTCCCTTTAAGAATCAAGTCCCATAACTTGAAAAATAAAGTCCCTTAACCTTTTAAAAATTTGAGGTCCATAGTCTTAAAACTTCATACATAAATTCTTATAAATTAAGTAACATATTCTTTGGTGCGTTGTGAATAAGTTATACTTATTTATAACGATCTTAATCAAGTAGCCATGATCTAGAAAATGTAATACAATTTTGTCTTATCTTAGCTTCTATGCAGATGGAGAATTCTACTCATTTTAACTTAATTGGTTGTCATTACATTTTCCTTTATTAATGCTGCAGTGGCTTGTTCGATACTTATTCTCATTTGTGCCGTAACTTAGCCAAGTCAACTTGGCTCCAAATACCTCCTAACGACTCTTACCAACATCCCCCATAAGACTTTGTAAGAACTTAGGATAACTTAGACTTAACCCTTACGTAGAGTAAATCAACATACATACCTCTTAACTTCTAAGAGTAGAAGGAATCATGAAATAATATCACATGTATATTCCATACATAGAATCATGTCAAAAGAAGGAAGAGGTTCACATACCTCATGACGATTATCGACAAATAGCAAAATGCTCCAAAGTACTTCAACCTTGATAGCTATTCCATCCTTCAAGTAGAACACGCTATACTTAGTACTTCCACCTATAATGGCCATAATACGTTCATTAACCTCTAGCTTCGAACGTAGAATATTCTAAGTGCAAAGTCACTAAATTCTACGGAAAATCGGACAGCACTTCCTTTGTTTCTACATACTTTGCCACCTTTTTCAAGGCCGAATTCAATAACCAAACACGCCACATTTAAGGCCCAACAATTCAGCTAACCAAAGGGGATTACACGCCTTAACAGGACGTGTAAAATTCCGCCCCACAAATTAATACGAAACTAGTTCCATATTTAAAGCCATTCTTGGCTAAACATATACAACAACACAAAGTCCTTTTCCAATTCTTTTTCAATCCAACTTCTTAGGCCTAACATGTTATATAGTCATAAACAACTTAACAATTATAATTCCTTCTTTATATAACATGTGACGATTAAACTAATAATCCAATTGAATTGAAATCTCAAGGCTAAACATACTAGTTTTCGGATTAGGGTTACAATATCCATAACACTTATCAACTTCATAATATATATCTCATACATGCTAATATCCATAGCTACAACAATAAGTAATCTTAATTACTAAAACGACAAGAATTATACCTTTACAAGCCCTTAAAATTTCCAAGATTCAAAGTCGCTCCTTAGCAATTCTTAGCTCCTTTACTTTATGCTCCAATCCGCTATTTGAAGCCCTTAGAAGTTCACAACCAACTTCTCTTCCATTTCCAATCCAAAGCTAGGGAAACCACTTAGGTTTTCGCCTTGCGACTAATGTGAAAATGCCGTTTTTCCGAAATCTTTCTATTGAGATACCCTTACAATACCCTTAGGGACCTTGGGTTTAAGTCTTGTGAATAATGGACAACAATTGATTTTTTTTTTTTTGTGTGGGAGATGCCTTAAAGCCGAGAGCAACATTGCTCACTCCTAAAGTTTTCTCAAATTTTTTCTAAGTGTGAAGACTTGTCTTGCACTAGGGTACTATATAAAACACAATGGAGGGTCAAGATATCAACATATGTGTGGCTAGTATGAATGGCATTAAATAATAATCCAAGTGGCAAGTTGACTTGGTCAACAATCTCAAGCTAGCAAGACTTTGTTCATCTTCAATGGTCAATGACCATTTTACCCTTAAATATTTTGTCCAAGCCATGTGGGGTAGGTGCCACGTGTCACCCTCCCATTCGTACATAAAATTCCGCAACCCTCGTGGGCCCCACAAAACGTAAAATTCCTCGAGTGGGCCCCACGTGACCAAATACTAAAAATAAATTTCCATAATGATAATACATTCCATAATCCTCAATTAATGCATTTTGAGAATCCAATTCTCCTCAACGAACATCTCTCCTTTCCGACGTTCGGAAGATTTTCCGTCGGAAAAACAATTTTTCCTTTCGTACCCTTTTCAAGTCTTGTGTTCCTTACTTACATTCTCTTAAACATGTCCTGGACTTACGGGGTGTAACACAATCCATACCCATAATGACATCAAAATCTATCATATCCAGCTCTATCAAGTCTGCTAGGGTCCGACGACTGTGTATAATCACCGGGCAATTCTTATATACCCGCTCGGCTACCACCGAATCTCCCACTGGCGTAGCTACCTCAAACGTTTATATCGACACCGGTTCTATTCTTATTCTACCAGTAATAAGAGGAGATATATAGGACAAGGTAGAACCCGGATTTATCAAAGCATAAACGCTACAAAGATGAAATCAATAGTATACCCGCGACATCGCGGTCCCGATCCTCGCTGATCGGCTATGGCATAGATGCGGTTCGGAGGACCGCTAGAACTAAGACCTCTACCGCGGCCTGCTGCCCGTAAACACCCTTCCCTCCGGGGCGCATGACCACATAAGATGATGACCTGACAACTGACCCTGTAGGCTGAGCCATACTACCCGTGCCGCCCGTCGATAATCCTCTTCAAATGGCCCCGCCGCCGCAAGAGAAACAGGCTCCCGTAGAAATACGGCACTCCCCAGGATGGGATCTACCGCATCGACCACACCGAGGTAAAGGTGGCCTCATCTGGCTAGTACCCTTTATTCCCCGAAACTCAAGCCTCGAGCTCGACGTGCTCTGAATAACCCGATCGATCAAACCGTCGCCCGATGATCGATTGGAGTAATCAGGCCGGGCCGAGATCGCACCAGTTTACCACCGAGGCTGTTTCGCCTAAAGTTACCCGTAAACCCCGCTGCCTTAACCTCTTATACCGCCTCCGTCCGCCGACTTTCATGCTTGTTGTCTTCCACTTCGCGTATGCCTAGATCCTGGCAATATCCATACTAGGCTGAAGAGCCACTGCCATGCATCCATCAACCAAGTAGCGGTCTAGCCTAATCACGTAGCGGTGAAATCTATCCGCCATGTCAGCCACAATAGCGGGCGCATACCTAGCCAATGAGTCGAACTATAGATATACTCTCGACGGTCCCGCCACCCCGCCGCAATGTCGAAACTTATCAACCCGATCTCCTCATCTCGTGAGACAAAAGTGATCTAGAAGGCCTCGTGGAACTCGTCCCAAATGGCTGGAGGAGCACCTCGCCTCTGGACGATTCACGACTCAAACCGCCATCGCAACATCGCTGCATCCGGTAAGAAGATAACCGACTCGGCCTCAGAGACTTAATTGTCATGACCTGACCTCGGGCCCGCAACTGGTGCCTTACCCGGGCACCCTAGTAGGTATACATCAGAGAAAATCAGAGGAATAAACTCATAAAGATGGAACAATGTAGAATAGGAAACAGGCTAACTGATAAGGTCGCCTTTCAACATATATATATAAATATCAAAAGATCGAACATTTATATCATTTACAAACCCAACTCACAACAGGACTACAGACCTCTAAGAGTTTTTGACATAACAACTATGACGGGACAGGGCCCCGCCATACCCCTGAATGTACATGTACCTACAATGACAGGGAACTATACCAAAAGATAAGCCTCCGGAGAAACGGAGCTTTCCAAAACGCAGAACTGTGATCCTATGAGCGAGGATCAACAACCGGTGTACCTCTACTTGCGGCATAAATGCAGCCCCCTGAAGGAGGTCAGTACAACAGGTACCAAGTATGTGAAACTGAAAGAATTGTAATGAAATCACAATAGTATAAAAACAAATCTAGAGACATGTATGAAAAACCAATTAACAGTACACAGTGCCATAGTATATACGAGAGTAAATAGGTGTAACTTGGCCGGTTCTGAATAGGCAGCCAATGATCAAACTAGGGTCATTCGCCTATAGTATCATTGTGCAAATCCTAATCCTGGACTCTCTTAGTCCGAATAGGTCTCGTGGACCCGCATGAGGTACTCCTCGCATCGGGGGAAGCAAACCCGCGGTAATACATAGGACCATGTCCCGCATGAGCCCCTTGGACTCGCATGAGGGTATTCCTCGCATAGGATCCCATCCCGCATGTTCCCCTTGGACCCGCATGAGGTATTCCTCGCATCGGGGGGAGCAAACCCGCGGAATATGAACAACGTAACGTGGCCAGGGGGTTAAGTGATATAATACAAGCGCAACCGGCTATCGTAAACAACATAG
This sequence comes from Przewalskia tangutica, assembly GCA_029844215.1. NCBI lineage: Eukaryota > Viridiplantae > Streptophyta > Magnoliopsida > Solanales > Solanaceae > Przewalskia > Przewalskia tangutica. Next base: position 2,285,709 of record JAQGDG010000037.1, on the reverse strand, counting down.
GCAAATTAAGAAAACCCCCTTAACATAAAAGTCTCAAGACACTAATACCCGTAGTATCAAGACACGTTTACTTATCAAACCAAGTTACTACACCTTCAGAAAATCATTACAAGGCTTTTAAAATCAAGTAAGTAAACTGTTTTTTTATCCTCCTAAAGTCGTTATAACTAACTTCCCATAAATCTATTATAACACTTATGTTTTAAGCAATTCAAAACAATCACATTCATTTGGGAAACCAAAGAACTTATTATTTTAAAACCCAATATCAATTTCTTTTCGAATAATGATTCACAACTTTTTAGAATAATTCAAGGCTCTTAAGATTTAGAAGTCAACTCAAGGACATCAAAATGAACCCAAATTCATTTAACACACGTACGTCTACCGTACTATATATTTCATAATAATCATGCTCAAGAGGATAGGAAGAATTCACATACCTCATTGGCTTAATCCACTTGCCAAGTCGAATACGCCGCACGTAGAATATCAACCTATAATAACCATAACACGTCTATCAACTTCTAGTTTTCTTCGTAGAATATTTCTAAGCATAAGGTCTCTTATTCTACGGAAAATTGGGCAGCACTTCCCCTGTTTCTACGTACTTTTCCACCTTTTTCAAGGCCCAAAATCAATAACCAAATGCCACATTTAAGGCGCAACAAAATCAGATTTCAAAGGGGATTACACGCCAAGTAGGGCGGGTAAAGTTCAGCCCCTTAATCTACCAACACTGTCCATTAAAACTAGTCCATAGTCCAATGTAAAAACAGTCCATTAGTCCACTAATACAATCCATTAGTCCAGTCCTTTAGTTTGTGTTCTTGGCCAACTACTACAATCAATACTGTCCAGTTTTTGGCTAGCATGCCAAAATTGTTGCATTACTTCTTTAATAATCCTCCAACTTATATTTCAATCTTTATATAAGTTATATTAACTTGTTATCAACAAGATTCCTTCATGTCAACAAGTAATAGGTAATGTTTTAACAACTTTAATGGCTAGCATGCCAATATTTGGTTTTAACAACTTTAATGGCTAGCATGCCAATTTCGGTTTTAACATCTTAATAAGGTCCAAATCTTTTCAATCTTCCTTCCACATATCACATACTCATTTATATACTACTAACACATGTAATTTCCAACTTCATTAAAAGGACAAAGATTATTACCTCAATAAGCCCAAAATTTCCAAGATTATAAGTCGATCCTTAGGAACCTTAGCTCCTATTCCTTACATTACAATCCACTCCAAGCAACCCTTAGAAGTTCCTAACCAACTTCTCTTAACACTTCATCAAAAAATATGAAGATCACCTTAGGGTTTCACTTTGCGACTATCGGATTAACGTAGTATTTCCGGGATTTTTTTGTTGGGATATCCTTAGAACACTACTAGGGACACTTGGTTTAGGTATTGAGATTAATCAACAACAATTGAAGAATTGTTCTTCACAAAGGGGGGGGGGGGGTGTCGAGAGCCTCAAAGGGAGGGAGTAAATTTCTTGAATTTTTTCTAAGTCTTGAAGTCTCTAACCTCTCGGTGTGTATATATAAGACAACCAAGGGCTAGGATTAAAGCAAGTGTGTGGATGAGATTGGGGACAAGTGTGTGTGGGTCCCACAAGCCACTTGTCCAACAAATATCTTGAGCCACTTGGCTCTAGCATTCTCGCCCAACATGGGCCACATGGGGATGACACGTGTCGCCCTCCTATTGGTCCAAAATATTTCATCTCCCCAAAATATCAATAATTGGTCAAATATCGAAAACCTTGTGGGCCCCACAAAATCATAAAATTTACCGGGTGGGCCCTACATGACCAAATCTGGAAAAAAAAATCCATAATTCTTATAAATCCTATAAGTCTTAAATACCAAAATTGAGAATCCAATTTCCAATAACAAACCTTTTTCCTTCCCATGGTTCGAAATATTTTCCATAGGAAAAAGAAATCTTTCTTCCCTCTCAAACTTAAGGTCGCATTCTCTTACGTACGTCCTCATATACATACCACAAACTACTGGTGTAACATTCTCCCCCCTTAGAAACATTCGTCCCGAATGTTCTTTCTAAGTTCAATCAAATCAGATATCGGCATAGTCCCTTTTAACTATACCCACAAAATCACGAATGCTACACATGGCCACAATAACATTTAAGCATATATGTCAAATAAAATCGACAAATAGGAAAGTGAGTTACCTGGAGGTGTAAGGAATAAGTGAGGATACTTCTTCATCATGTCCTCCTCCGCTTCCCAAGTCATCTCCTCTCTATTCTCGTTCCGCTATAAGACTTTGACGGAAGCCACGTCCTTTGTCCGCAGCCGACCGCGCCATATCGCAGAACGGGGCTCTCCTCATACGATAACCCCTCTGTCACCTGGACATCACTAATCAAAAACACTCTGGATGGATCTTCTATACACTTCCGCAACATAGAAACATGAAAGAACGGATGTACAACCTCCAGATCGGACGGCAGATCCAACTCATATGCAACCTTTCCCACTCTACGGACAATCTGATAAGGCCCAATGTATCTTGAGCTAAGTTTCTCCTTCTTCCCAAACCTCATCACACCCTTCATGGGTGACACCTTCAGAAAGACCCAATCGTCAATCTCAAACTCCAAGTGTCGACGTCGAGTATCTGATACGACACAACTCGAGTCAGCATAACCTCTCCTGGATAAGCTTCACCTTATCCACAACCTGCTGAATCAAGTCCGGCCCGACTAACTGAACCTCGCCCACATCGAACTAGCCTATCAGTGACCTGCACATCCTTCCATACAAGGCCTCATAAGGCGTCATCTGGATACTGGAATGGTAGCTGTTATTATACGCAAACTCAACAAGAGGCAAATGATCCTCCCAGCTACCTCTGAAATCAATAACACAGGCTCGCAGCATATCCTCAAGTGTCTGGATAGTACGTTCTTCCTGTCCGTCAGTCTGAGGATGGAATGCAGTACTGAGGCTCACCTGCGTCCCTAATCCCTTCTGGAAAGACCTCCAGAAATTAGCCGTAAACTGGGCTCCTCTGTCCGATATAATAGATGTAGGGACCCCATGCAGTCTCACAATCTCCCGGATGTAAAGTCTAGCATAATCCTCGGCCGAATAAGTCGTCCTGACTGGAAGAAAGTGGGCTGATTTCGTCAGCCTGTCTACTATAACCCAGATGGAATCACACTTCCTCTGAGTACGAGGTAACCCTGTAACAAAATCCATGTTGATCACCTCCCATTTCCAGGTCGGAATCTCAATCGTCTGCAACAACCCACCAGGCTTTTGGTGCTCCACCTGACCCGACAATTCGGACACTGAGCAACGAACTCTGCAACGTCCCTCTTCAGGACATCCCACCAATACATACATCTGAGGTCGTGGTACATCTTTGTTGACCCCGGATGATTAGAGTAACGAGCGCTGTGTGCTTCCCTATAACTCGGCCGACGAGTCTGCAACATCGCACACACAATCTACCGTATCTTAGCACCCCATCGTGCTACCAAATGAACTCTTCTCCTCTCGAAGAGTCGATCTCGATACCGAGAATCGGATCCTCATATCGCCGCCTCTTCACCTCCTCAACGATGGAAGACTGGCAACCTCTCAAACCCGAACCCGCTACTATCGGAACTAACTAATAACCCCAAGGTTCAAGCCGATGAATCTCGCACCACGCTCCTTCTATCTACCGCACGCCCGTGACTACCCATAGATCTACGACTAAGAGCATCCGCAACTACATCGCCTTCCCCGGTGGTATAAGATATCGACATCATAATCCTTAAGTAACTCTAACTACCGCTCTCGCCGCAAGTTCAGCTCCTCCGTCAAGATATACTAGAAATTGTTGTGGTGCGTAAAAATATCCACATGAACTCCATATAAATAATGCCTCCAGATCTTCAAGGCATGTATCACTGCTGCTAACTCCAAATCATGTGTGGGGTAATTCTTCTCATGCTTCCGGAGCTGTCGAGACGCGTAAGCTATAACCTTACCATGCTGCATCAACACACATCCAAGCCCGACACCCGACGTATCACAATAAACCACATACCCGTCTAAACCATCTAGAAAAGTAAGAAATGGGGCCGTCGTCAATTTGTCCTTCAGTAACTGGAAGCCCTTTTCACACGCATCCGTCCACTGGAACTTAGCCGTTTTCTGAGTCAGCCTAGTCAAATGCGCTGAAATCGAAGCAAACTTCTCCACAAACCTCAGATAATAACCCGCAAGTGCCCAAAAGTCACAGACCTCGGTTGGTGTAAGAGTTCAGGCCAAGTCTTGACTTCCTCAATCTTTGCTGTATCAACCCGAATATCATCGGCCCCGATAACGTGCCCTAAGAATGCCACTGAAGCCAACCAATCCATACCCATAATAGTATCAAAATTCGTCATATTTAATTTTATCAAGTTTAGTGGTCTCGACGATCGTATATAGTCACCGGGAAAGCCTTATATACCGGCTCCGCTACCACCGAATCACCTACTGGCGTAGCTACCTCAAAAGGTTCGATGGACTCAGGCTCTATCCCTATTCTACCAGCAATATGAGGAGATATATATGACAAAGTAGAACCCGGATCTATCAAAGCATATACATCACAGCATGAAACCAATAATGTACTGCGGACGACATTGGCGACGCCCCGTCCCGACATTTGGATAAGGCATATATGTGGTTCAAGACCGGCCGAACTAGGACCCGCCACGACCTCGCCGCGACCGCTGGCTATGAGCACCGCCTTCGGCGAGTAAATCACGGAGATGAAGACCCGACAAACGACCCTGGAGGCTGAACCCTACCATCTGCGCTACCTACAGCCGGACAATTCCTCGAAAAATGACCCTGCCGGCCGCAAGTGAAACACGCTCCCAAAGCACTACTACAATTCCCGACATGGAATTTACCGCATCGGCCACACCGGCAGAGGGTGGTCTCGACGGTTAAGATCCCCGCCTTCGGAAACCAAAGTCTCGCACCACTCCACCTGAATACCCGGACGTCCCGAAGGCAGGAAAGAGTACTGCATCTTGGCCGAGGTGCATATCTAGCTTCGCCGAGGTTGTCCGCCTCGAAAGTTACCAAAGGACCTGCTTTGTCTTGGCCTCTTATGCTGATCTCGGCCATTTCGCGACCTCTATGTTCCTCGATCCTGCATAAGCTCGTAGCTGGGCAATGTCCATGCCCGGCTGAAGAGCTACCCCCGTGCAACTCTCCGCTAGATAATCATCAAGCCCCGTGACATAGCGGTGCACTCTATCCTCTATGTCTGCCACTAGAGTGGGGGCATACCGAGCCAATGTGTCGAACTCTATGTTGTACTCCCGAACCGTCCGCCCATTCTGTCTCAACATCATAAACCTATCCATCCGGCTCTCCTCATGCGGAGGCAAGAAGTGGTTAAGAACGTGTCGAGATCTTGTCCCAACCAGCTGGAAGCGCATGCTCCCAGGGCAGTTCCGTGAATCAAACGATTGATCGCAATATCACGCAGCCGATGAGAACCTAATACCACTGACTCTGCCTCTGAGGCCTTGATCACCTTCATGATCCGCTGCAGCTGTCGAATAAACTCCTGAGGATCTTCCTAAGTTTTTTATCCATAGAACTCTGGTGGATTGCAACTCAAGAAGTCCCGAAGCCTCACACTATCGGTTCTGGGGTGCACCACTGGTACTACCGGAACCACCGACTCCCGTCTATCCTTATGCCTCGCCACGATCCTAGCTAGTAATTGGGCTATCTCTTTGTAACCCATATCCTCTACTCCTGGCCGTGGGACTGGAGGCTCAGGTACCGTGGCCTCAATAGAAACTACTGATGCTCTAAACTCTTCTAGGGCTGGCGGCGTCGTAGAACTTGCCGTCTGATGCACTATCCCAGGCAATGACTGGGCCTGTGCCCTAGTAACCCTCTGAGTCCCACTAGCAACTCCCTCTGCTGCCTTGCCCTTCTGGGTCGTGGTTGCCTTGCGTGGAGGCATAACTGGTACATAAGAATATGTCAGAGGGAGTCCAACCTATAGCACAACTCTATTGCACGATCTCAGAGTGAGAAGAATGGAAACCAATCCTAAATATCCTGTAGCCTCCTGATTATACGTGTGGTGCACAACACACCGATAATCAAGACTCTACTAGATACGGTATGTAGACACTTTTCGAGGACTAACTGTTTTGATACCACTTTTGTCACGACCCGACCTCGGGCCCGCAACTGGTGCCTTACCCGGGCACCCTAGTAGGTATACATCAGAGAAAATCAGAGGAATAAACTTATAGACATGGAACAATGTAGAATAGGAAACATGCTAACCGATAAGGTCGCCTTTCAACATATATATATATAAATATCAAAAGCCCGAACAGTTATATCCTTTACAAACCCAACTCACAACAGGACTACAGACCTCTAAGAGTTTTTGACATAACAACTATGACGGTACAGGGCCCCGCCATACCCTATGAATGTACATGTACCTACAATGACAGGGAACCATACCAAAAGATAAGCCTCCGGAAAAACGGAGCTTCCAAAATGTAGAACTGTGATCCTATGAGCGAGGATCAACAACCGGTGTACCTCTACCTGCGGCATGAACGCAGCCCCCCGAAGGAGGTCAGTACAACAGGTACCAAGTATGTGAAACTGAAAGTACTGTAATGAAATCACAATAGTCTAAAAACAAATCCAGAGACATGTATGAAAAACCAATTAACAGTACACAGTGCCATAGTATATACGAGAGTAAATAGGTGTAACTTGGCCGGTTCTGAATAGGCAGCCAATGATCAAACTAGGGCCATTCGCCCATAGTATCATTGTGCAAATCCTAATCCTGGACTCTCTTAGTCCGCATAGGTCTCGTGGACCCGCATGAGGTACTCCTCGCATCGGGGGAAGCAAACCCGCGGTAATACATAGGACCCTGTCCCGCATGAGCCCCTTGGACTCGCATGAGGGTATTCCTCGCATAGGACCCCATCCCGCATGAGCCCCTTGGACCCGCATGAGGTACTCCTCGCATCGGGGGGAGCAAACCCGCGGAATATGAACAACGTAACGTGGCCAGGGGGTTAAGTGATATAATACAAGCGCAACCGACTATCATAAACAACATATGCAAATTAAGAAAAACCCCTTAACATTAAAGTCTCAAGACACTAATACCGTAGTATCAAGACACGTTTACTTATCAAACCAAGTTACTACACCTTCAGAAAATCATTACAAGGCTTTTAAAATCAAGTAAGTAAACTATTCTTTTATCCTCCTAAAGTCGTTATAACTAACTTCCATAAAGCTATTATAACACTTATGTTTTAAGCAATTCAAAACAATCACATTCATTTGGGAAACCAAAGAACTTATTCTTTTAAAACCCAATATCAATTTATTTCCGAATAATGATTCACAACTTTTTAGAATAATTCAAGGCTCTTACGATTTAGAAGTCAAGGACATCAAAATGAAACCAAATTCATTTAACACACGTACGTCTACCGTACTATATATTTCATAATAATCATGCTCAAGAGGATAGGAAGAATTCACATACCTCCTCGGCTTAATCCACTTTCCAAGTCGAATACGCCGCACGTAGAATATCAACCTATAATAACCATAACACGTCTATCAACTTCTAGTTTTCTTCGTAGAATATTTCTAAGCATAAGGTCTTTTATTCTACGGAAAATTGGGCAGCACTTCCCCTGTTTCTACGTACTTTTCCACCTTTTTCAAGGCCCGAAATCAATAATCAAATGCCACATTTAAGGCAGAACAAAATCAGATTTCAAATGGGATTACACGCCAAGTGTATGTAAAATTCAGCCCCTTAATCTACCAACACTGTCCATTAAAACTAGTCCATAGTCCAATGTAAAAACAGTCCATTAGTCCACTAATACAATCCATTAGTCCAGTCCTTTAGTTGGTGTTCTTGGCCAACTACTACAATCAAAATCGCCCATTTTTGGCTAAGATGCCAAAATTGTTTCATTACTTCTTTAATAATCCTCCAGCTTATATTCCAATCTTTATATAAGTTATATTAACTTGTTATCAACAAGATTCCTTCATGTCAACAAGTAATAGGTAATGTTTTAACAACTTTAATGGCTAGCATGCCAATTTTGGGTTTAAACAACTTTAATGGCTAGCATGCCAATTTCGGTTTTAACATCTTAATAAGGTCCAAATCTTTTCAATCTTCCTTCCACATATCACATACTCATTTATATACTACTAACACATGTAATTTCCAACTTTATTAAAAGGACAAAGATTATTACCTCAATAAGCCCAAAATTTTCCAAGATTATAAGCTGATCCTTAGGAACCTTAGCTCCTATTCCTTACATTCCAATCCACTCCAAGCAACCCTTAGAAGTTCCTAACCAACTTCTCTTAGCACTTCATCCAAAAATATGAAGATCACCTTAGGGTTTCACTTTGCGACTATCGGATTAACGTAGTATTTCCGTGATTTTTGTGTTTGGATATCCTTAGAACACTACTAGGGACACTTGGTTTAGGTATTGGGATTAATCAACAACAATTGAAGAATCGTTCTTCACAAAAGGGGGGGAGGGTGCCGAGAGCCTCAAAGGGGAGGGAGTAAATTTCTTGAATTTTTTCTAAGTGTTGAAGTCTTCAACCTCTAGGTGTGTATATATAAGACAACAAGGGCTAGGATTAAAGCAAGTGTGTGGATGAGATAAAGGACAAGTGTGTGTGGGTCCCACAAGCCACTTGTCCAACAAATATCTTGAGCCATTTGGCTCTAGCATTCTCGCCCAACATAGGCCACATGGGGGTGACACGTGTCGCCCTCCTATCTCCCCAAAATCTCAATAATTGGTCAAATATCGAAAACCTTGTGGGCCCCATAAAATCGTAAAATTCCGCGGGTGGGCCCTACATGACCAAATCTGGAAATAAAATTCTATAATTCTTATAAATCCTATAAGTCTTAAATACCAAAATTGAGAATCCAATTCCCAATAACAAACCTTTTTCCTTCCCGTGGTTCGGAATATTTTCCGTAGGAAAAAGAAATCTTTCTTCCTTCTCAAACTTAAGGTCGTATTCTCTTACGTACGTCCTCATATACATACCCTGAAACTACGGGGTGTAACATTAATCACCCGTATACTCCATCAGATTCGCTGAATGAACTCCTGAGGATCATCCTCAGGTCTCGACCAATAGAACTCTGGCGGATTGCAACCCAGAAAATCCCGAACCTCAAATTATCGCTCAGGGTTCGCTCATCGCTCATGCTGGCCGCTCGCCACTATCACGGCAAGAATCGAATCAGATCTGCGTAGTCTCTATCATCTGCCCATGGCTGAGGGACTGGAGGCTCGGGTATCGGAACCGCTGAAGCTGCAGCTGCTCAAAGTTCCTGTGGTACGATCGGCGTAACCGAACTCGCCGACTGGGCCACAACCTCAGGCATAGTCTGGGCCTGAGTCCTAGTGACTTTTTGCGTCCTACTAGCAGCTCCTACTGCTTTCTTGCCCTTCTGGGCTGCAGTTGACTTCCGTGGAGGCATAACTGATACACAAGATTACGTCAGAGAGAGATCAACCTAATAACACAACTCTACTGCACGATCTCAGAATGAGAAGAATGTAAACCAATCCTAAATATCCTGTAGCCTCCTAATTATAGGTGTGGTGCACAACACACCGATAAGCAAGACTCTACTAGACACGGTCTGTAGACACTTTCCGAGGACTAACTGCTCTGATACCATTTTTGTCACGACCAAGCTCACATCGGTGCCCTACTTGGGCACCCTTACAGGTATTTGATCGGTGTATTTTATATACACTTTTTGAGTCATTTTTAGTTAGTATTTTACTCATTTCATTTATGTTTAGTATAGTATTAGGGTCGTTTTACTTTCTTTTGTGTCACAGCGGTCAGAAATGGAGAAATGGCGAAAAGTAGATGAAATGAGCATAAATGAGATGGAATTACATACAAAAATGGCCAAGAAATGAAGTCTAAGAAGTTCCGGGAATTATAGAGGAAATCAGACGAAGTCCGGACGAGAAAAAGACGACGAACGGAATTCGCGTAAATGTCACAAAGATCACGCTGGCGCAGAGCCGCGACGCCCATCAGGTCGCTAAGTCCGAAAGTGGCGAGTTTTCGGCGCGCCGACGCGGGATTTATGAAGTTCTGGGCCGAATTTGACATATTTTCAGAGTCCTAAAGGGATAACTTTTCCTACCTAAAGGGATAACTTTTCCTACCTAAAGGGATAACCTTTCCTACCTAAAGGGATAACTTTTCCTACCTTAAAACCCTTACCTAAAAGGATTCTAATAACTTTTCCTACTTACAAATCTTTAACCCTTTACCTAAAGGATTCTTGGTCTATAAATAGTCTCTACATCATTAGAAGAATTCATCCATCAATTCTCCATTCTATCATTCACCATTCTACATCCATCCATCCACCAATCCATTTGTAAATATTCCACAACACAATCCTTGGATGCTAGAAGGCTTGGAGACTCGTTCTTAAGTATTTTCTTTTCTTTCTTTTTGCTTTATTTATTTCAGTTCATGCATGAAGATTGTATTAGTTCTTAGTGTGACTATGGCTAGGAGCTAATTACTTTATTAGGGATTTCCTTGTGATTCACTTGAAACTCTATTCATGAATTAATATATTAGTTGATTTCTTCTTCACTTATTTAAGATTTATCCAATAGTTGCTTTGCATGCTTGGTAATTAATTGATCACTAATTATCATTATTTATATGATTTCTAATCAAACTTGAAAGGAGGAGGTTGTGATTATCTGTAAGTTGGTAGACATAGGTCGGATTGGGGATGAAAATACCTCAATTACTTGTGTAGCGTTAATAGAGGTTTAAATACCTAATTTCACGCGTAGTGCGTGACGACAATGAGGTTTTTGTTCTTAATCCTCCTATAGAGTCATCCTTATCACCGAAAGGTAGAAAGGAGCGCTACTGGGGTTGAGTGTTTATATAGCCTTAACGGGAGTATAAAACGGATTAGTAAACCTGCTATCTTAAACGTAGAAGAAGAAGTCAGTCTAATTGTATTAAAAATTGAATAGAATGGATAGTTGATAATCTTGGATGCCCTAATTATCCATCATAACTGATTTAAATTAAAGTATTTTTATAATTAGTTTATTTCCTGCATTATTAGTTAGAATTCCAATTCAATTTACGTTAACCAAATAGATACCATAGGATAGATAACCGGTACTTGAAAACCAATCCTTGAGGACGATATTCAGTCTTACCTAGACTATATTACTTGACTCGACAACGTGCACTTGCGTCAAAGTGTGTGCATTAAATCGCGCATCAAGTTTTTGGCGCCGTTGCCGGGGATTGGCTTACTTTCAATATCGATTTATCTATTCTTATTTCTAATTTGGTTGCTCCAAGAACAAGTTTATAACTTGTTCTGCAAGCATCTTTTTATCACCTTTTGTTGTTTTTCTTATTTTGCAGGTTAAATTCGAAAAAAAAAAAAGGACACATGGACTACTACTATCAGAGACAGTGGAGTCATCAACAGCAGCTTAACCCACAGATTTCAGAGGAAGATCGAAATGAGTTGCAGGCAGACATACTTATGTTCGCCAAGGCGCCGTGCTCGGTTTACGGCCGAGACAAGAGAGTCCTCGTAAAGTCAAGACACAAATAGGGCAATTGATGGATGAGATGAGCAATACAACTCAAGCAAATCGCCTAGCGACATCATTATGGGAGGTGGTAAGCAAATAGAAGAGTCCGAACCACACCCACCGCTGAGGAATCATGATAAGTGGTGTAGAGAAGGAAAAGGGTACTGAGATCCAATCACTCATCTTTTTGGATTCCTTGGAAAATCTTTTTCTTGTACCTATTGCAGAAGAAACACCACCAGCTGTCAATGTTGACCCCCAAACAGAAAGTCCATACCATCAAGGGCACTCCCTAGAGTTGAGAGATGTTGGGAATCTCACTGATCCCTACATTAGAAAGAGCCTAAAAGACAAGCATGTCTTGTGTACTTGGGGGATAATCGTATATTTGAGGCCCTTGTTTGAAGCAATTATTGTAGTTGAAGTGAGACCTGCAACAATAACTCTGAGGATTGCAAGCAGTTCGCAGAAGGATCCAATGGGCACTCGTAAAGGTTAATTGCGTCCGGCTAAAAGACGTTAAAGACAGTGCTTGTTGGGAGGCAACCCAATGTTTTTAATTATGTTATTTTAATTTCTGTCTTTATTTTATTTTATTTTGTCTTGAACAGTCTCACGGTCTTGGGTTCTTATTTTGTGTTGCTGGATGACAGGTGGACTGAAAGCTAAAACCGAGGAAAAGGAGCAAAAACGCTGAAAAAAGGAAAAACAGTCGCCGCCGCGGAGCTGGAATCGAAAGCGCGCCGCAACTCAGAGAGCCACAAGACTAGCAGGCCGCGCCAATCTGTGGTCGCGCGCCGAACTTCGAGACCAGCATTCCGCAAATTCGAATTTTTCCTCCTGCACTCCGTTATGACCGCCGTGTCGCAAGTTGTCCATATTTTTTGAGTCGTGCACACATTGGGGACAATGTGTGATTTAAGTTTGGGGGGATGTTTTATTATTTTTGAGTCTTTTTGATTTGTTTTGTGTATTTTTTTTTGAGTATTTTTGAGTCATATTTTTTTTATTTTTTTTATTTGATGGATCATGCATGTTGTAGTTGCTAAAGATATTAAGTGGATAAATTGGGATAATGTAATAGAATTAAAAGCGACAATCTGTGTGATTAAGTTAGATATACCAAAAATTCCTGACATCTAATTATTTGGAATATTTGTGCTTAGCTTATGTGTGTCAGTTATGGAAGGAAGGTTGAAAAAATGTCAGGAAAATTTGTTTGCTTGTTATTTGAGGCGAAATAGTTAAGATGTACATGTTTAGGGAGATGATTCATGCATTTCTTTGATAGCCCTTCTGACCATACATTACCTACCCTGACATAAAATATATCACTAGTCAGCCCCTTTGAGCCTAAAATAAATATTTTTCTTTGACACCCTATGATTCCTTTGTTGTGCCATATGTAATAATGGAAAAGTATTAGGATGAAAAACGTGAAAAAGAAACAAAAAGAGAGTGAACAAATTTGATGCACCCCAATGAAAAATATGCAAAAGTCTAAGTTTGGGGGTGCCTGTTATTTATAATACATATCATTCTCTCAAAAGAAAAGAGGGGAGAAAGTGGGTACGAAACTAAAAAGAAATCAAAAAGAAGGAAAAAGAGTTTGAATGAAAAAAGTGCTTATGGTACGTAATTGAGCCTAAATGCCTATTTTTACCTACCCCTGCCTAAGCCTACCTTACAAACCTTGAAAGTCCTGATGATCTTTAATATGTATGTCTATGATTAGTGGAGAATAGCAAGTAAACATGTCTATAGCATTTGGGAAAGATGGAATGAAATTGACATGCATATGTTAAGTGTTTGTATTTCCATTGAACATGATCTAAGTGAATTTGCGAAATATCTAACTTGAAATTCTAGATTGCTGATTATTCATGCTATATATGTTCTAACATATTATCTCATCTTTCATCCATGATTTTGAAGAAGCAATATTATAACCACTTGATCCATCTCTTTGAGTCTTTGTTCATTTTGTTTTATTTTTGTTTTGAGCTTTGCTCGAGGGCGAGAAAAGGTTAAGTTTGGGAGTATTTGATCGGTGTATTTTATATACACATTTTGAGTCATTTTTAGTTAGTATTTTACTCATTTCATTTATGTTTAGTATAGTATTAGGGTCGTTTTCCTTTCTTTTGTGTCACAGCGGTCAGAAATGGAGAAATGGCGAAAAGGAGATGAAATGAGCATAAATGCGATGGAATTACACACAAAAATGGCCAAGAAATGAAGTCTAAGAAGTTCCGGGAATTATAGAGGAAATCAGACGAAGTCCGGACGAGAAAAAGACGACGAAACGAAAATTCGCCAGAAAAATGTCACCGGCGCGCCTATCAGGTCGCTAAGTCCGAATGTGCAGTTTTTTCAGCCGCTGGCCATCTGCCGCTGGCGCCGACGCGGGATTTATGAAGTTCTGGGCCGAATTTGACATATTTTCAGAGTCCTAAAGGGATAACTTTTCCTACCTAAAGGGATAACCTTTCCTACCATAAGGGATAACTTTTCCTACCTTAAAACCCTTACCTAAAAGGATTCTAATAACTTTTCCTACTTACAAATCTTTAACCTTTTACCTAAAGGATTCTTGGTCTATAAATAGTCTCTACATCATTAGAAGAATTCATCCATCAATTCTCCATTCTACCATTCACCATTCTACATCCATCCATCCACCAATCCATCTTGCAAATATTCCACAACACAATCCTTGGATGCTAGAAGGCTTGGAGACTCGTTCTTAAGTATTTTCTTTTCTTTCTTTTTGCTTTATTTATTTCAGTTCATGCATGGAGATTGTATTAGTTCTTAGTGTGACTATGGCTAGGAGCTAATTACTTTATTAGGGATTTCCTTGTGATTCACTTGAAACTATATTCATGAATTAATATATTAGTTGATTTCTTCTTCACTTATTTAAGATTAATCCAATAGTTGCTTTGCATGCTTAGTAATTAATTGATCACTAATTATCATTATTTATATGATTTCTAATCAAACTTCGAAAGGAGGAGGTTGTGACTATGCTGTAAGTTGGGTAGACATAGGTCGGATTGGGGATGAAAATACCTCAATTACTTGTGTAGCGTTAATAGGGGTTTAAATACCTAATTTCACGCATGGTGCGTGACGATTAACAGGGTTTTTGTTCTTAATCCTCCTATAGAGTCATCCTTATCACCGAAAGGTAGAAAGGAGCGCTACTGGGGTTGAGTGTTTATATAGCCTTAACGGGAGTATAAAACGGATTAGTAAACCTGCTATCTTAAACGTAGAAGAAGAAGTCAGTCTAATTGTATTAAAAATTGAATAGAATGGATAGTTGATAATCTTGGAAGCCCTAATTATCCATCATAACTGATTTAAATCAAAGTATTTTTATAATTAGTTTATTTCCTGCATTATTAGTTAGAATTCCAATTCAATTTACGTTAACCAAATAGATACCATAGATAGATAACCTGATTTGAAAACCAATCCTTGAGGACGATATTCGGTCTTACCTAGACTATATTACTTGACTCGACAACGTGCACTTGCGTCAAAGTGTGTGCATTAAATCGCGCATCAAGTTTTTGGCGCCGTTGCCGGGGACTGACTTACTTTCAATATCGATTTATCTATTCTTATTTCTAATTTGGTTGCTCCAAGAACAAGTTTATAACTTGTTCTGCGAGCATCTTTTTATCACCGTTTGTTGTTTTTCTTATTTTGCAGGTTAAATTCGTAAAAAAAAAAAAAAAAATCAGGACACATGGACTACTACTATTAGAGACAGTGGAGTCATCAATGCAGCCTTAACCTACGATTTCAGAGGAAGATCGAAATGATTTGCAGGCAGGCATACTTATGTTCTCCAAGTGTCAGGCTCAGTTTATGGCTGAGACAAGAGAGTCCCTCAGAAAGTTGGAGACACAAATAGGGCAATTGTGTTACACCCCGTAAGTGCAGAACATGTAAAAGAGAATGTACGAAAGGAAACAAGACTTGGAAATTAGTACGAAAGGAAGAATTGTTTTTCCGACGGAAAATCTTCCGAAGGTCGGAAAGGAAAAATGTTCGTTATTGAGAATTGGATTCTCAAAATGCATTGTTTGAAGAGTATGGAACTTATAAATAATATGGAAATTTATTTTTTACGGATTTGGTCATGTGGGGCCCACCCGAGGAATTTTACATTTTTGTGGGGCCCACGAGGGTTACGGAATTTTATGGACGAATGAGAGGGTGACACATGGCACTCCCACATGTGGTGTTGGACGAAAATTGCAAGGGTGTTATGGTCATTTGACCTATGTAGATGATAAGTCTTCTAAGCTTGATATTGTTGACAAGTCAACTTGTCCACCTAGGCTTGATCCAAGTGAAACCCATCCTAACCTCACATTTATTTAAGTCTAAGCCCTCCATTATGTTATAAGTATACTACTAGTAGCAAGACAAGGTCTTGAACACTTAGAAAAATTAGAAACATTGTTGTTCTACAATGAGAGCTCTCGGGTTAGTGCCCTCTCCCACACAAAAATTTTGTGATTTTGATCCATTAGCCACAAGACTTTAACCCAATGTCCCCAAGGGTATTGTAAGGTTATCTCAATAGAAAGATTTCGGAAAACGATTTTCACGTTAGTCGCAAGTGAAACTATCGAGTTCTTCAATTTTGAAGTTGGAACTTGAAGATGGGTTCTTCATAGGCCTCTAAGGAGTGCTTGGAGCGGTTTGGAACCTAAGGAAAGGAGCTAAGAATTGCTAAGGCGCGACTTTGGAATCTTGGAAATTTTAAGGGCTTTAAAGGTATATTCTTGTCGTTGTAGCAATTAAGGTTTACTTATCATTGTAGCTATGGTTTTAGCAAGCATGAGTTATATAGTATGAAGTTTGATATGTTTATCGCTATTGGAACCCTAATCCAAATCTAGCATGTTTAACTTTAAGATTTCAATTCTAGTCGATTATTAGTCAAATCGTCGCATGTTTTATAAAGAAGGAAATTGTAGTTGTTGAATTTGTTTAGACTATATAACATTTTAGACCTTATAACTTGGAATTTTAAGAAGGATTGAAAAAGACTTAGTGTTGTTCTGAGGTTGCCGAGAATGGCTTTTGCATATTCACTATTTCAGATGAATCATGGGGCGAATTTTACACGTATTGTAAGGCGTGTAATCCCCTTTGTTTGGTTGTTGTTTGGAGCCTTAAAGGTGGTTTGTTGGTTATTGTATTCGGCCTTGAAAAAGGTGGCAAAGTGAGTAGAAACAAAGGAAGTGCTGCCCGATTTTCCGTAGAATTAGAGACTAAATACTTAGTATTATTCTACGTTAGAGACTAGAAGTTGATAGTCTTGTTGTGACCATTATAGGTTGACACTTCTACGTACGCGATTCGCTTAGCTTGTGGATATTAGTAAAAGGTATGTGAACTATCTCCTCTTCTAGCATGATTCCTTAGAATAAAGAAAGTAAGTTCTACTCCTTGAATGATCCATTCCTTGCTTGTATTTGGATTGCCTAAAATAGAATTTGTTCTATGTACTTCCTTGAGTGTACTTTGATGTTTAAATTGTAAGTAGTATAATCCATTTCCTTAGGGAAGTTTGGATTCTTAAAAGTGAAGGTATTTTTCTTAAAGTACATAGAGACTTGAAAAGGAAGTGGTTTCCAAATCTTTTGGCTAGTGCCTTAGTTCTAAAACCTAAAGGTCATTATAATGACTTTAGGGGAGTCAAAGGAGTGATTTACTTATTTGATTTAAAAGAGGAGAAATGACATGATTTAAGAGAGGAGAAATGACATGATTTAAGAGAAGTAAATCACATACTTGGTACCTGTCACAGATCGACTTCCTGGCAAGTGCTCATGCCGCAGTAAAGGTACACCATCGTTGATCCTCGCTCTTAGGGTCAGCTCAGCATTTGGGAAGCTCCGTTCCTCCGAGGCTTATTCGTATAGTCCCCGCTGACCGTAGGTGCTTACATTCGTGGTATGACGGCCCCGTCGCCGTTATTCTCATATCATTCGTAGAGTGTAGTAATCACAGGGCGTGGTTTGTAAAAAGGATTAAACTGTTCATGTTGAAAGAGTTGTTGTTTATATATATGCCGAAAGGCAAGTTTTCACAGATTATTGTTTATACTTCTGTTATTTTATGTTATTGATTTATGTTCCGCTGATTTTCTCTGATGTATGACTACTGGGGTGCCCGGGGTAAGGCGCCAGTCACGGGCCCGGGTTCGGGTCGTGACAAAAGTGGTATCAGAGCAGTTAATCCTCGGAAGGTGTCTACAGACCGTATCCAGTAGAGTCTTGATTATCGGTGTGTTGTGCACCGCGCAAATAATCAGGAGACTATAGGATATTTAGGATTGGTTTCTATTCTTCTCACTCTGAGATCGTGCCTTAGAGTTGTGTTGTAAGTTGGACCCTCTAACGTATTTCTTTCCCTTACCGTTATGCCTCCGCGTAGGGCAACCCGCCCAGAGGCAAGGCGGCGGAGCCGCGAGTAGAGTAGAGAGGTTACGTGGGCACAGCCCAATTATCACCTCGGGGGCTTCATTCGGGAGTTCGCGACGCCACTAGCCCCGCAGAGTTTAGCATGGCGCAGCTTCCCATCGCGCCATGATATTTGAACCTTCAGTCCCACGACCGGGAACAAAGAATATAGATTTCAAGGAGGCGACCCTGTTACTAACTATGGATTTGACTACTGCAGAGTATACCGATGCATCGCGAGTCTTGATGAATATCAACGGTTGTGCAAGAGTAGGTTCTTCGCTTAGGCTTAAGCATGGCTCGTACGCTTATGCGCAGCAGCCGAGAAACGTAGATCGACGGGTTAACGGGCGAGAAGAGGCCGAGTAGCAAGATCCTTTGGCAACTCATGAGGCGAGTCGCCACCAGCAGATTAGATTATGCGCATCCATCGGCGTAAAGGTCCTCCACAGTGGTTCGTGACGCTCGGTACGCAGGAGTTGGTCGAGCTCGAGCTTCCGTTCACGCTACACGTAGGTTCCAAACCGGATTCAGTTTTTTTCCGTGTTCACAGCGATGCACGTCATCCCGTAATGTCCTCTTTAGTTGGTACTTGTTTTACTGCACGTCGGCCGTATATGAAAGGATGTCCTAGTAGAGGACTTAGCCTTCGTGATCGGTGGGTAGTTTGTCATCTTCCTTAGCTATGCGCTCACGGGCGGTTTGATTAGAACGACTAAGGGAGCAAGAAGAGATACAGATAGATCTTTAACCCTCAGTGTTTAATATGTGTGATAAGGTGAGTATACCTAAGTGTTATATTCGATAGCATTGTGTAAATGGTGATTAGAAATCTTGGTTAGTTAACCAAGTAAGATTTGGGGATAGAGAAAGTGTGAGCCTTAGAGTGTTATACGTAGAGACCTTAGAGGTAAGGCCATCTCGAGTAAAAGATGTATTGTTTATGTTTGACCTTATAGGAGTGCATAGTGCACGTGAGTTATGTTTGTGGATTAGTCCCCGAGTAGTGTGGAATGAAAGAGGGTAGTTGAGCTAAGAAGACCGCTAGGTTTTCGTAACGTGATTAGTGAGATTGTTCGGATCGGAGCTAGTACGGTGCGCGTTCTAGGGTCGGGTTGAGGCCACGTTGCGGGTCAACCCGCGCAGTGCTCAGTGGCGCGGGTCAGTTTGTGGTCCCGCTGGGTTGGGGTTATGAGGTGTTAGCCCAAGTTTAGTTAACCAACATTTAATTCGTGGACGATTCGACCAAGAGTCGGGCCGGCGAGGTCACCGCCTTGTTTTCTAGCAAAGACCGCTTACTCGGCAGTTGTTGATTTATCGTAAAGGTTGTAAGGTCGCAGGGTGCCTACCTTCACCTTATGACGCATGGAGCCAGTGGTACGCTGTTTTTGTTTCTGGAAGTTTTACCAAGAATTTGTTAAGAACTCAAGTAAGTCTCAGACCATTCGCCTCGCCGTTGTTCGATTTCGGATAGTTGCGAGAATTGTTGTCTCTGTTGAACGAGTGTTTAAGCTACCATTTCGTTGTTCGGATGTCGCCTTATGAAGCCTTGTAAGGGCGGATGTGAGTCGCGCTGATTGGTTCGATGTTGGCAGGATTAAGATAGTTGGTTCAGGCTTGTTCCAGCAGAATGTGGATAGAGTAAAGCTTGACTAGAAGAGGTTCTGGCAACTCATAGAAATCGTTCGGATAATAGGCAACGACGCTTAGAGTTCGTGTCGACGGTCGGTCTTCTTGAAGGTACCACCCGGTTTGGGTGACGAGTTTTGGAAAACAGAGGAACTTAGCCCGAAGTTACTTGGGCCCTTTTGAGTTCATGTGAAGAATAGGCGGTTTATATGTTAGCATTTGTCGTCCGACTTAGAGGCAAGACGTCCGGTCTTTCAGATTGATATGATCAGAAAGTATCGAGATCCATCCAGTGTTCCCGCTAATAATGACCACGTTAGAGATAGTAACTCCCGAGTTTTGGAAACAAGCAGATCGTAAATGGTAAGAGTTCGAGTATACGATACTTTCGTGGATCGCATGCAGCCCGGTACCATTTGTTGCGTCGCCGGAGTGACACTAGAACCTCGCGGCAAAGTGACAAAAGTGGTATCACGGCGAGTAAAGGGAGAAGCGAGCATGTATGGCAAGCATTGTTGTGATCATTACTTTGGTGATGTTAGAGGTGTTTCCTCGTGGGCTTAGATGTGAGTATTTGCGCAGGTGTTTTCTGTGGCCAGGTGTGGCAGATTTGTTCTCGTAAGTATAGTAGTAAAGACTATACTGGCGCATGTTTGTTTTGAGACTTAGAAGGAACATTCGGGACGAATGTTTCTAAGGAGGGGAGAATGTTATACCGTATTTCCAGTATGTACGTAGGACGCACGTAGAAAATTTGAACTTGAGAATTAGGTCACGAAATTTATTTGTTCACAACACCCGATTAGAGTCGCTTTTTAAAACGCTTTCACGCTTTCGTAGGAAAATTCCGGCTATGTCATTTTTAATTTTGCGGATTTTTCCGAGACGAAACATTTTGGACCAACGAGAGGCGCCACTTGGCACCCTCCCATCGGGCGTGAGGCGGACTGACGACGATTTGATGAGGAGTTGGTAGGATATTTTGTGTGTTAGTTGGTTAAGGACACGTGGTGAATCTCGCCCTACACTTGCTATGCACTTGGCTAGATCTTCGCCATTGGTTGGCTTTGGCTTGTGCTATAAATACCCCTCTTTGATGACTTCTTCATCCATTCCTAAAATATTTCTAAGTGTTAAAATCCTCCCTTCTCTTAGTAGTGTTCTCGCCCAACACCATCCTCCCCTTGGCCGAGAGCCCTCCTCCCCTCCTTGGGTGCAAATGGGTACCCCTAGCCTAGTTGTTTTCGTGATAATACCCCCTCTTGTTAGAAATACTCTCAAAAGTATTGTTATAATGCCCAAATTACCTTAGCCAGATACCTTGTAGTATTCTAAGGTTATACCTTTACAAAAGCCCGCTTATACTATTATACTTCCGGTCCACCACAAAACCGAACCCTAAGTAATCTTCACCCGTAGTTGAAGTTATAAGTAGAAGTTGGTTAGAACTTCTAAGGGTTGTTTGGAGCTGGCCTGAGCGCACTGAGTAGAGCTAAACCTTGCTCAGATCGACATTTAAACTCGGATAATTATGGGCTTATCGAGGTAAATATCTTGTCCTCTATTGTAATCGAGATTACATGATTGTTAGACTATATAGTTGAAGTATACTATATATAATCGAACGTTGTTATCGCAATGTCTTTTGACTTAAGCCCTAATAATAAGAAACCTTTCGAAAGAAGAGTAATCAATCAGATTTACATAGGACTGTATTACAGTAGACTTGTGTAGCTTTTCTGTGAGGTAGAATTGTGCACGTCCGGTTTAGACGTATAACCCCCCCTGGTTGGCTTGGTAGCCGGCCCCGATAGAGGAGGAGATTTACGCTGTTGCGGGGGGGGGGGAGGTGCTGCCGAATTTTCTGTAGAATGTTCTACGAAGAGATCTAGATGTTAATAAGCGCCTTGTGGCCTTATAGGTTGAAGTACTACGTGTGGCGCGATCTACTTGGCTTAAGGAGTAGCCGACGGTTGGAAGTATTGAGCGTTTTGCTATTAGTCGATACTGCCGCGAGGTATGTGAACCTCTTCCTATCTCTTCTAGCATGATATGTGTGAACTATGTAGTACGGAGACGCATACGTGCTAAATATATTTGATTGGTTTAAAACATAAAGTGTTATAACGCTTTATGGGAAGTTGGTTATAACTTTATGTTGGTAAGAAAATACTTGTGGTTTTTAAAAGGTAAATCGATTTGAACTATAATCGCTTGTTATGTGTTAATAAAGAACTTGAAGTATTTCAAAAGATTTTTGAATCATTTCAAAAGTTAAGTAATACTTGGTTTTTGAAAACTTAAGAGTTATACTAGCTTTATGGGAAGTTAGGCAATAACGGCTTAAGAATGTTTTATCGATTTGAAATCGAATGTATCGACAAACCATCGCAGCGTTAATAAAAGGAAATGTTTTGACAGATTAAGTATTATTAAAACCGAGAAACTTCCATCCGCATAGAAGCTAAGATGAGACAAAATGATATTTCCTAGATCATGGTCATTGTAATAAGATTGTTATAAACAAGAATATCCTACTCACATATAAGGCTTATGTTTCTCGATAGTTTAAAAGAGAATTATATTCTTAAATGAATAAGACTATGAACTACTAAACCTTTCTAAAGTAAGAAACGTGAACATTTGAAATTAGGCAAACTTGACGCTTGAGAAATAATGTTGTTACTTGATTTTACAAAGAGGAGTATTTTGCTTTACTTCAAAAGATAATCACTCTAGTTTTCATATACTACTGTATTGTGTGACTTTTGTAAACGTAACGTATCTTTTAAAAGATAATGTATGAAGTACTTTGGGAATAGATACTCGATCTTGTTAATCATATAATAGAATGTACCTTGTGTGTATAACTTGAGTGTGTTTGGTTTGTGATAGCCTTGTAATACCTTCGTGTTGATTTGATAAGTAATCATATTAGGACGCCACGTGTGTTAGTATTCGTGATGTTTGTGTAAAGGGTTTCTTGATTGTGCTTTACGTTGTTTAAACGATAAACCGTTATGTTGGTATTATACCACTCACCGTGTTTCCGGGTTAAGCCGCCCACGCGGGTAGACTCAGTGATGGGACCATGATTCGAGAATACCTCGCGGGTCCCGGCCTATGCGGAACTACGAGTTCCGTGTTAGCGCGGCCTTTATGGTCACGCGGTCATGTGGCGTGCGGATCGCGAGTCCAGACGACGCCGGAGTAGCTACCCTCGACGCGGGTTATACCTCATGCGGCCTATGAGATTTGCCTACGCGGAGTCGGGGAGTTCGTGGCTAGACGCGCACATTTGATATGCGCGAGCCACCAGCCTTTGATCATGTGACGTCTGCAGATATCGTGGATACAATTTATGACCTTGTTAGTATCGCTGGGTGTTAGTAGTCGCCATGCCTTCGCATTTACCTCGCATCGTTTTATTTGGACACGTGGGACCCGCTGTTCACGTGTATTCCTTGGTGCTTTTCTATCATCGCCGCGGTGGGAAGGTATTCCACGCATGATTGATGTGGGCGTGAGACCCATATTTATGTATTTGAGTGACTTCGGCGTGAGTCCTCGACTTGATATGATCGCTATTTATTGTGAATCGTAGTTTGGTTATCATACATGTCTCCGCTTTATATAGACTACTATGATTTCATTTACGTGATTTTCGATTCGCATACTAAATTTTTGTTATCGACCTCCTTCGGGCCGCGTCATGCCGCAGTAAAGGTACACACCGCCGATCCTCGCTCTGTGGTCACGATTCAGCGTTTGGAAGCTCCGTTCCTCCGAGGCTTATCTTGGTATAGTCCCCGCTGATCGTAGGTGCTACATTCGTGGTATGACGGCCCCGCCCGTCGTTATTCTCATATCATTCGTAGAGGTGAGTACCGTTGTGGGTGGTTTGTAAAAAGGATTAAACTGCTTCATGTTGAAAGAGTTGTTGTTTATATATATGCCGAAAGACAAGTTTTCATGATTATTGTTTATACTTATTATTTTATGTTATTGATTTATGTTCTGATTTTCTACGATGTATGACTACCGGGTGCCCGGTAGCGCGATCCACGCCCGGTTCAGTCGTGACATCGAGGAAGCTCCAAGAGATCAGACGAATGCTTTACGAAGGTCCACCATAAAGATACATCTTGGTGAGACTCTGGCTCTATTAAATCCTCTCACAAGCTCTTGTGCCACATATACGTTATCCATCATGTTTCTTCCTTTCACAAAAGCCCCTTGGGATTTGTCAATGAGAGAAGGAAGGATCAATGCCATTCTGTTAGCTAGAATCTTTGTGATGATCTTATAGATCACATTAGTCAATCCGATGGGCCTGAAATCATTTACCTTGGGATCATGGTCAGTTTTTGGTAGCAGGGTAATGATGGTATGATTAACTCCGCTTCAAAAGAACTCCGAGAGAAGAACTCTTGACACATCTTACAACATCATGGCCCACATCTTTCCATCTATTCTTGAAGAAGCGCACCAGATAACCATCCGGTCCAGTGCCTTGTCATTGCCTATATCGAGAGAGTGCTTCCCAAATCTCCTTTGGGGTGATGAAATGCAAAAGTCAGAATCTCTCTTCTTCACTCACTTTGGGCCATAGTTGAACACATCAGATCAAAGTTGGTAGTGGTCGGGAAGTACCTAATAGATCTTTGTAAAATTCAACAAGCAACTTCACGACTTCTTCCGTGATGTAGTGATAGTACCATTAGCTTTAACAAGAAAGTTAATGGAGTTCTGACATTACTCCTTTTGATCAAACTATGAAAGTATTTGGAACATCTATCACTTCCAATCAAGTGCTTCGCTTGACTTACGCCTTATGAAGTGTCTTTCACTTCCAAGAAGGTGTTTTCTCTAGCTCTTGAGGACTTAACCTTGGCTTTAAGCTCCTCATCAAAGCGGATTTTCCATGTGTGCATTGATAGCCTCTTTGAACTCTATGTTTTCCTTTGCTCTTTGTTCGATACCTCCAAAGTCACTTATGTTCAAAGCCCTTAAAGGTTGCTTCAAGGCTTTCAATTTGGAGGCAAGGACTAATCGAGCAAGACTTCATATGTCTTGTCTCCAACATGAAGTCATAATGTTCTCAAAGGTCAGAAAGCCACATATTCATGAACTTGAAAGGGCGTTTCCCAACATTATAGGATGCGATAATCGTGGCTATCACAGGACAGTGGTCCGAGACAGGCTCCATAGGCATGAAATTGGCCTTGCATTCTAAGGTCAAATCACTCCAATTTTGATTCATCAACACTCTATCAAGCTTAGACCAAATCGAACCATTCGTCCAAGTGTAGAAGGAACCGGATGAAGGAGCGTCTTCTAGTCCATGAGAATTCCTGAAATCTCCAAGATCCCTAAGTGCATAAGGCGTGAGAGGAGGACCCCCCACCTTATCATTAGGGTTGCAGTAAGTGTTGAAATCTCCCATAATCATCCAAGGCTTATTGATGCCAACGCCCAAGTGAGAAAGGTGACGCCAAAGCATCCTTCTATCTGAGATGCTATAAACTGGGTACACAAATGTGGCAAGGAACGACACTTGTGTTATATTGCAACTTGCCTGGACATGGATATGCTGAGAGTCTATACCAAGCACTTCGCAACAAACCCTGGATGGATCCCAAAGTAATAGCATTCTACCGCCTCCAATGAATTCCAAATTTGAGCAAAACTTCCACGCTTTGAATCTTTGAGTAGAGAAAGACTCTGTCCTTGGTTGTGATAGCTTAGTTTCCAATAGACAAATCATAGCCGTGTCATGCTGTTTTGTGATACTACATACTAGAGCTTGCGGCAGCTCTATCCCTTTGTCCGCAAAGACCACGGACATTCCAACATAGTATTTTCATAAGGAAACAAAGGAGGTTTTATTAGCACCTCCGCGCTTTAGTCGCTTTCTCTTTCCCATCGCTGCCCATTCTTTTTGGACAAAACCTCTTGCCATCCATCATCTTTGTTGCCGAAGCCATAACTTGTGTACCAGCAAGCTATGTTCCCGCGTTCAAAGTTAACGTTACTTGACACAAGCCGAGCCTTTTCCGTAGCACCGTTGAATGTAACTTCATCCAACGGTGGCGGGTTCATAGGCATCTCAGAAACAGCAGGTTTTGACTCAACCGTCAACCTATCCTTGTGTGTACTGCCATAGTGAGAATTAGGCCCTGAGGACTTTGCTAGAGAATCCCGCAAAAATGATGGGCCAGAATGACCCAAAACCGGAGGACCCGCGGCATGTGATACTTCTCCCAAGCTTCCTGCACGCGAGGTGTTGTGTACGCTTTCTTCAATGTCCATCAAGTTATCAGTATCTACGGGATGTTGAGAAGTTGGTGGATGAGGGGGGGGGGGAGGGTTGGTTCCACCCGTACCTTTGTTGACCTTCAAACGAATAGGTGAAGCTTTATGTTAACATTTGATTGTCATTATTGATTATCTTATTTTATCTTGAGCTTAATTGATTGCTTGATCACTAATTGAATACTATCTACCAATCTAGGATTGAACTCGAGAGAGGGGATCATAGATCACCTATAGGATAGTGTTACAGTTCACTTTTACACAGGCGTATAAAAGCTACTATCATAACTTGACTCTTTGTTTGTTTAATAGAGTTTCCAATCATAACATATAGGATAACTTCACTACATCTTAGAGGAAGTCTCTTATCGGGAGGAACCCGTTCCTTCGGCAGTTACACACTGTGGTTAGCCAATCGGCTTCTGGAAGGGCACGAATGACGGTGTCTCGACATATTCGTCAAAGACATAATACCGTTAGGCAGTTGATCACCACGGGTATCATCTCCATCAATTACATAGAATCAAAGAGAATATAACAG
Source organism: Przewalskia tangutica (assembly GCA_029844215.1). Lineage (NCBI taxonomy): Eukaryota > Viridiplantae > Streptophyta > Magnoliopsida > Solanales > Solanaceae > Przewalskia > Przewalskia tangutica. The sequence goes on along the minus strand of JAQGDG010000037.1, from coordinate 2,259,003 downwards.
ACCCGCTTGTCACGACCAACCTGCCCGCGGATCGTGCCTTACCGCACCCAAGTAGACATACATCGAGTAATCGGGAATATAAAACAAGACATGAAATAATATGAAGTGTAAAACAGTTTTTCATAAAAGTTGTCTTACGACATATATATATAAAACTTGAATCAAACGATACATCCCTTTTACAAACTCGCCACAACAAGATTACTGCACTCTAAGAATGATATCAACAATGGCGGACAGTGGCCCGCCATACCTCGAATGTAAATACCTACAACGACAGGACTATACTAAAGATAAGCCTCGGTGACACGGAGCTTCCCAAAACGCTGAATCCGTGATCCTAAGAGCGAGGATCGACGATCGATGTACCTCTACTCGCGCATTTAACGCAGCCGGGCGAGGTCGATAACAGTACCAAGTATGTGAAATCAAAATATCAGAATGAAATCATAGTAGTCTATATAAAGCAGAGACATATATGATAACCAAACTACGCTCACAATAAATAGCAAATATGTCAAGTCGTGGACTCACGCCTCAAAGTCATCACTCAAATATAACTATGGGTCTCACGCCCACAACATCAATCATGCCCGTGGAATACCTTCCTCACCGCCAGCCTTTTTGATATAAAAGCACCAAGGAATACATATGAACACCGTGTCCCACCGTGTCATAATTAAACCGCACGGTAAGTACGAAGGCATAGCCGACTACTAAAACCCACGCATCAACAAGGTCATAAACTATATCACGAGGTCTGCCTAGACCGCCACATGATCGAAGTGACCACTCGCCGCAGAGATCAAATGCGCGCCTAATCTCGAACTTCCGCAGCCCCGCATAGGCCACTCACATAGGCCCGCATGCAGGTATTCCGCGTCGAGGGTTTCTACTCCGCAACGCCCCGACTCGCATCGCATGGCCACATAGACCGCGTGAGGTATAACCCCGCACACTAACTCGAACTCGTAGCTCGCATAGGTCCTTGACCCGCATGAGGTATTCTCGAATCACGGTCCTGCATCACCTGAAGTCTACCCCGCGACGGTGGGCAGCAACCCCGTGATCATGTCAAGAGGTGAGTGATATAATACTAACATAACATTATCGTTAAACAACATAAGCACAACAATGGAAACCCCTTTACACAAACATCACAAGATACTAACACACGTAGCATCCTAACATGTTTACTTTATCAAATCGACAAGAAAGTATTACAAGGCTATCACAAACCAACACAATCAAGTTATTCACACAAGGTACTTTCTACTTTATTTTAACAAGTTCGGGTTTTTATCCCCAAAGTACTTCATACATTAACTCTTTTAAAAGATCCGCTTCTTTCACAAAAGTCACATAATACCCGTAGTATAAAAATAGAGTGACTATCTTTTTAAGTAAACCAAAACACTTCCTTTTGTAAAATCAAGTAACAACATTATTTTCCAAACGTTCAAGTTTGCCTTATTTCAAATGCTCAAGTTTCTCATTTTCGAAAGCTTTCGTAGTTCATAGTCTTAATCACTTAATAATATAATTCTCTTTCAAAACCATTGAGAAACATATGCCTTATGTGTGAGTAGGTTATTCTTGTTCATAACAATCTTATTAAAGCAGCCATGATCTAGGAAATGTAATATCATTTTGTTTCATCTTAGCTTCTATGTAGATGGAGGTTTCTACTGGTTTTAATAATACTTAATTAGTCAAAACATTTCCCTTTATTAGCGCTGTTGTGGTTTGTTCGATACTTATTCTGATTTCCGAAATTAGTAAGACATTATTCCTTTTAAAAACCAAGTACTCATTACTCACGAATGAGGTTTCACGCTTTTTAACAAAATTCATATTAATTTAATTAAGTCAAGTCTCTTATCTTTTAAGATCAAGTCTCTTAACTTCTAAAATCAATAAACCATTTTTTTTATCTCTCTTAAGTCGTTATACCTAACTTCCCATAAAGCTAGTATAACTCTTAAGCTTTTAAAACCAAGTATTACTCTTCTTTCAAAAACGGTTCTTAATTCTTTTGAAATACTTCAAGACTCTTATTATTTAGACTCAAGTCAAAAGACATCGGAGTAAAACCACGTTCAGTTAACACACGTACGTCTACCGTACTATATATATTCTTTTAAAATATCATGCTCAAGAGGATAGGAAGAATCACATACCTCGCGACGATTTATCGACTATTAGCAAATAGCTCCAAAGATCGTAATCCCGCTATCCTTTTCCACCCTTCGAGTAGAATACGCTACTCGCGATCTTCAACCTATAACGGTTATACAAGTCTATCAATGTCTAGACTACTCGGTAGAATAAATCTAGATACAAGATTCTACGGAAAATTGGGCAAGACTTCCTACCACAAACTTCACAAGTCATCAGTAAATACAGTCTATGTAAGTCATTCAATCTTCTACTTATATTCTTCGATGTGATTTGATTCAATTCTTTACGTAATATCCTTCTATTACAATTCAATTCTCTTCTATACTACTACGGATGTAATTTCCAATTACAATATAAGGACAAGAGTATTTACCTCGATAAGCCCAAAATTATCCAAGTTTTAATGTCGATCCCGAGCAACGTTTAGCTCCTACTAAGGCGCTCCAACCCGCTCCAACAACCCTTAGAAGTTCTACGCAACTTCTTCTTAATACTTCAACCAACTGTGAAGATTTTCCTTAGGGTTTCGTTTGAGACTAAAATGACATAAGGTAGTATTTCCGGGCTCTACGTATAGAGGTAACTTTGGAATACTACAAGGTATAAGGCTAAGGTATTTTGGAATAGTAACAATACTTGGAGAACACTTTTCTACCAAGGGGGGGGGGGGTATTTTTACGAGAACAACTCTCAAGAGGGTGGGGGGGACTTTCGGCTAGCACTACAAAGGAAGGGGGGGTACTCTCGGCCAAGGGCCTCTCAAAGGGGGATGGGGAGGCTTTGGACGAAAACTTATCAAAGGGGAGAGGGATTTCAAGACTTGGAAAGTGTTTGAGGGATGAAGAAAGTCTTCAACAAAGGGGGGGTATTTATAGGGAATTCAATGGCCATGATCAAGACAAGTGGGGGGCAAGTGGAAGGTGAGGATTTGCCCAAGTGCCCCCTAGCCATCTACTCCTCAATTCACTCCAAACATTGACCCATGGTTTAGGCCACAAAACATGGCACAAAAACGTGCACCAATCGGCCAAGAATCCGCCAACTTGAGGGTGACAAGTGTCGCCCTCTCGTTGGTCCAAAATATTTCATCTCTCGGAAAAATCTGCAAAAAATATAAATGACATAGCCGTAATTTTCCCTACGCAAGTTTTGGAAAACGTTTCGTCGGAAAACAATTCGTTTTGGTAGTTGTGCACAAATATTTTCGTCCCTTGCCTACTTAAGGCTTAAACTTTTATACGTACGCCTTCACGTACATACTCTGGAAATATGGGGTATAACATTCTCCCCTTATTAGAAACATTCGTCCCGAATGTTCCTTCTAAGTCTCAAAACAAACATGCGCCAGTATAGTCTTCACTGCTATACTTACGAAAACAATCATGCCACACCTGGCCACAATACAACACGCGCAAATACTTACATCCAAGTCCACGAGGAATCACCTCCATCACTACAAAAGCTCCCACTCGAGGTCTAAAATATACTCCCTTCGCACCTTCACTTTACAAAAGAAATGATCACATCTATGCTCGTAACACATGCTCGCTTCTTCCCTTACTCGTCGTACCCTTCTCGTACATTTGAACTCTTTCTCATAACTTACCACATTTCTGTTACTGCTTCTGTTTCCAAAATCTCTGGGTTACTACCTCCAACTTGATTATCATTAACTGGGAATACTCTGGATGGATCTCCGATACTTTTCCGAACATAACAACATGAAAGACCGGACATACTGCCTCCTAAGTCGGACGACAAATGCTATCATATAGGCAACCTGGCCTATTCTTCACATGAGCTAAAAAGGCCCAAAGTAACTCGGGCTAAGTTTCCTCTATTTTTCAAAACTCGTCACACCCTTTCCGGGGTGGTACCTTCAAGAAGACCCACCGTCAACCTGAACTCCAAGCGTCGTCGCCGATCATCCGCACGACTTCTGTTGACTCTGAGCTGCCAATAACCTCTTCTGGATAAGCTTCACCCTATCCACATCCTGCTGAACAAGTATGAACCATCATCGAACCAATCGACCGGCATCCTACACTTCCGCCCATACGAGGCGTCATAAAGCGACATCCGAATACTGAAATGGTAGCTATAAAACACTCCCTCAACAGGAGGCAACCATCCTCACAGCTACCCCTGAAATCCAAACACTGGCCCGAGGGTGAATGCGAGCATCGAGACTACCACGAGTTCCTAACCTGCTCGTAAAACTTCCAGAAAAAGAAATAGCCGTAACCTGGGCTCCACTGCCTGTCATAAGGTGAAGGTAGGCACCTCGTGCAGCCTTACAAACTTCCTGATATAGCATCTCGCATAACCCTCTGCCGAGTAAACGGTCCTGACTGAAAGACAAGATGGGCTGACCTCATCGGCCCGACTACTGGTCGAACGCATCCACGAACTCGTACGATGGTTAACTAAACTTGGGCCTAACACCCTCGTGACCCCACCACCTGGAGGGACCACCTCGAACTGACCCCACCACATTGCAGGCCGCGGGTTGACCCGCGATCGGTCCTCAACCCGACCCGCTATCGCGCAAAACTCTTGTTCCCCGATCCGGAACAATCTCACCAACCAAGTTACGAAAACCTAGTGGTCTTCTTAGCTCAACTACCCTCTTTCATTTCATACCACTCAGGGACTTATCACACAAACATATCTCACGTGTACTATGCACTCCGATAAGGGTCAAACATAAAAATATAAATCTTTTACTCGAGATGGCCTTACCTCTAAGGTCTCCACGTATAAAACTCTAAGGCTCACACTTTTCCCATCCCCCAATCTTACCCGGTTAACTAACCATGATTTCTAATCATAATTTACACAATGCTATCTGAACCTAGCACTTAAGATACACTTATCTTATCACACATACAATCTCTAGAGGGTTAAGGATATACCTGAATCTACTGTTTCACTCCCCTCTGTCATTTCAATCAATCCTGCCCGGCTGGGCGCATAGCAAAACAAGCTGTCGAAGAAGTACGACACTCCCCACAATGACATCTACCACAACGGCCACACCGAGGTGGGGGTGGCCTCCTCTGGCTAATAACCCTTCCTCTCCGAGCCATCAACTGCAATCGATCGTAAGCTGAGTCCTCCTACTTGCATCCCTCCTACTAGGACATCTTTTTGACACATGGCCCTGACGGCCGCAGGTAAAACAAGCACCATCAATAAGACGACATTCCCCGGGATGACGCCTGCCACACTGTGAACACTGAGGAAAAACTGAACTCGGCTGGCTAGAACCTACGTGTATCTGTGAACCAGAAGCCCTGGAGCTCTGACCAACTCCGGCATACTCGACGCCCCGAACCCCGCGGAGGACCACTGCGTTGGTGGAGGTGCATATCTAATTGGCTGAGGCGGTTCGCCCGAAAGTTACCAAAGGATCTCGCCGACGGGCCTTCTTCGCTGCCCTGATTAATCTGCCGATCTCTACGCCTTCGGCCACCGCGCATAAGCCCGACGCAGCCATGCTCATGCTCGATCAAGAGCTACTCTTACACAACCTCTCTCGGATAGTCATCAAGACCGTGATAAATTGATACATAATATGCTCTCGTTTGCTAAATCCCTAGCTAGTAACAAGGGCGTCTCTTTGCAACCCATACTTTCGCCACGGTTGTAGAAGGCAAGGTCCAGATATCATGGCCGCAGAGGAATCGCTGTCCGGGCTAAACTTCTTTGGGATGGCGTCGTCGCAGAACTCCCCGAATGAAGCACCACCCTAGGTGATGATTGGGTCTGTGCCCTCATAACCCTCTGCGCTCTACTCGCAGCTCCCTCGGCTGCCTTGCCCTTATGGGCCCGAGTTGCTTTGCGCGGAGGCATAACTGGTACGGGAAAGAAATATATTGGAGGGGTCCAACTTATAACACGGCTCTAAGCACGATCTCAGAGTGAGAAGAATGGAAACCAATCCTAAATATCATATAGCCTCCTGATTATTGGTGTGGTGCACAACACACCGATAATCAAGACTCTACTAGATACGGTCTGTAGACACTTTCCGAGGATTAACTGCTCTGATACCACTTTTGTCACGACCAACCGGGCGTGGTAGTGCCTTACCCCGGGCACCCAAGTAGACATACATCAGAGTAATCAGCGGAATATAAAACAAGACATGAAATAATATGAAGTGTAAAACAGTTTTTCTGCGAAAAGTTGCCTTACGGCATATATATATAAAACTAGAATCCGAACAGTTACATCCCTTTTACAAACTCTGCCCACAACAGTACTACAGACCTCTAAGAATGATAACAACAATGGCGGGACAGGGCCCCGCCATACCCGAATGTAAATACCTACAACGAGGACTATACCATCGATAAGCCTCCGAGAAACGGAGCTTCCCAAAACGCGGAACAGTGATCCTAAGAGCGAGGATCGACGACTGGTGTACCTCTACCTGCGGCATGAACGCAGCCCCCCGAAGGAGGTCGATAACAGTACCAAGTATGTGACGAAAATATCGTAAATGAAATCATAGTAGTCTATATAAAGCGGGAGACATATATGATAACCAAACTACGATTCACAATAAATAAGCAATATGTCAAGTCGTGGACTCACGCCTCAAAGTCATCACTCAAATATAACTATGGGTCTCACGCCCAACATCAATCATGCGTGGAATACCTTCCTCACCGCAGCGCTTTGATATAAAAGCACCAAGGAATACACATGAACACCAGTCCCACTGTGTCATAATCAAATCGTATGGGGTAATGCGAAGGCATAGCCGACTACTAAAACCTACGCACCAACAAGGTCATAAATCAGATCACGAGGTCCGTCTAGACCGCCACATGATCGGCCGCCACTCGCGCAGATCAAATGTGCGTCTAATCTCGAACTTCCGCAGACTCCGCGATAGGCCACTCACATAGGCGCATGAGGTATTCCCGCATCGAGGTGTAGCTACTCCCGCAACGCCCCGGACTCGCGATCCGCATGGCCACATAGACCGCATGAGGTATAACCCCGCACACTAACCTGGAACTCTCGTAGCTCCGCATAGGTCCCCTGGACCCGCATGAGGTATTCTCAAATCATGGTCCTGCATCACCGAGTCTACCCGTGACGGAGGGCACTTAACCCCCGGTATCATGTCAAGAGGTGAGTGATATAATACTAACATAACATCTTATCGTTAAACAACATAAGCACAACAAGGGAAACCCCTTTACACAAACATCACAAGATACTAACATACGTAGCATCCTAACATGTTTACTTTATCAAATAGACAAGAAAGTATTACAAGGCTATCACAAACCAACACAATCAAGTTATTCACACAAGGTACTTTCTACTTTATTTTAACAAGTTCGGGTTTTTATCCCCAAAGTACTTCATACATTAACTCTTTTAAAAGATCCGCTTCTTTCACAAAAGTCACACAATACCCGTAGTATAAAAATAGAGTGACTATATTTTTAAGTAAACCAAAGCACTTCCTTTTGTAAAATCAAGTAACAACATTATTTTCCAAACGTTCAAGTTTGCCTTATTTCAAATGCTCAAGTTTCTCATTTTCGAAAGGTTTCGTAGTTCATAGTCTTAATCACTTAATAATATAATTCTCTTTCAAAACCATTGTGAAACATATGCCTTATGTGTGAGTAGGTTATTCTTGTTCATAACAATCTTATTAAAGCAGCCATGATCTAGGAAATGTAATATCATTTTGTCTCATCTTAGCTTCTATGCAGATGGAGGTTTCTACTGGTTTTAATAATACTTAATTAGTCAAAATTTCCCTTTATTAGCGCTGCTGTGGTTTGTTCGATACTTATTCTGATTTCCAAAATTAGTAAGACATTATTCCTTTTAAAAACCAAGTACTCATTACTCACGAATGAGGTTTAACACTTTTTAACAAAATTCATATTAATTTAATTAAGTCAAGTCTCTTATCTTTTAAGATCAAGTCTCTTAACTTCTAAAATCAATAAACCATTCTTTTTATCTCTCTTAAGTCGTTATACCTAACTTCCCATAAAGCTAGTATAACTCTTAAGCTTTTAAAACCAAGTATTACTCTTCTTTCAAAAACGGTTCTTAATTCTTTTGAAATACTTCAAGACTCTTATTATTTAGACTCAAGTCAAAATACATCGGAGTAAAACCACGCTCGCTTAACACACGACGCTCACCGTACTATATATATTCTTTTAAAATATCATGCTCAAGAGGATAGGAAGAATCACATACCTCGCGACGATTTATCGACTATTAGCAAATAGCTCCAAAGTACTGTAATCCTACTATCCTTTTCCACCCTTCGAGTAGAATACGCTACTCGCAGTACTTCAACCTATAACGGTTATACAAGTCTATCAATGTCTAGACTACTCGGTAGAATAAATCTAGATACAAGATTCTACGGAAAATTGGGCAAAGACTTCCCTACACAAACTTCACAAGTCATCAGAATACAGTCCTATGTAAGTACAGTTCAATCTTCTACTTATATTCTTCTGATGTGATTTCAGTTCAATTCTTTTCTGTAATATCCTTCTATTACAGTTGAATTCTCTTCTATACTACTACAGTATGTAATTTTCAATTACAATATAAGGACAAGAGTATTTACCTCGATAAGCTCAAAATTATCCAAGTTTTAATGTCGATCCTGAGAAACGTTTAGCTCTACTCCGCGCCCAACCCGCTCCAAACAACCCTTAGAAGTTCTACGCAACTTCTTCTTAATACTTCAACCAACTGTGAAGATTTTCCTTAGGGTTTCGTTTGAGACTAAAAGGACATAACGTAGTATTTCCGGGCTCTACGTATAGAGGTAACTTTGGAATACTACAAGGTATAAGGCTAAGGTATTTTGGAATAGTAACAATACTTGGAGAATACTTTTCAATGGGGTATTTTACGAGAACAACTCTCAAGAGAGGGGACTTTGGCTAGCACCACAAAGGAAGGGGTACTCTCGGCAAGGGCCTCTCAAAGGGGAGGAGGCTTTGGACGAAAACTTATCAAAGGGGGAGAGGGATTTCAAGATTTGGAAAGTGCTTGAGGGATGAAGAAAGTCTTCAACAAATGGGGGTATTTATAGGGAATTCAATGGCCATGATCAAGACAAGTGGGGGGCAAGTGGAAGGTGAGGATTTGCCCAAGTGCCCCCTAGCCATCTACTCCTCAATTCACTCCAAACATTGACCCATGGTTTAGGCCACAAAACATGGCATAAAAACGTGCACCAATCGGCCAAGAATCCGCCAACTTGAGGGTGACAAGTGTCGCCCTCTCGTTGGTCCAAAATATTTCATCTCTCGGAAAAATCCGCAAAAACTATAAATGACATAGCCGTAATTTTCCCTACGCAAGTTTTGGAAAACGTTTCGTCGGAAAACAATTCGTTTTGGTAGTTGTGCACAAATATTTTCGCCCCTACTTAAGGCTTAAACTTTTATACGTACGCCCTCACGTACATACTCTGGAAATACGGGGTATAACACCGCTAACTAAGGGCCTACCTAAAGATCAATGTACTTCATGTCTAGGGGATTGTGCTGAAAACCCAATACATATGAAACTTTGTCGTAGTAACCCAACCATACTGACTGGAGCTCCCAAGAATTTGGTTCAATGGAAAAACTAAGTTGTAAAAGATTCAGTAGAGCGGTTCGGTGAAAGCAAAAGCACTTCAGATAATGATTTATGTTAAGAAACATAAGTCCAACAGTCATTCCCGCGATAGACTTTAAAGTGGTACCTGCAGACTGGGTAAAGGTTAAGTTTCTAAGCTTTTTAGTGATCCTCAGTAGTTGAGGTTAAGCTTTGGGAAACTTTTAATGATTCCTAATACTCGTGGAGTGGGGTATAACAGGATACCTTGTAGGAGATCGCCTATTTAAGTGCAAGGTGTGGATGCCTCAAAGGAACGCACTTAAGAATCCAAGAAGCTGTCCACGGCCAAAACGGACAGAGCTATAAGAAAAAACAAATAAGGTAAGATATTGTGTTGGCACCATTATCTTGGCTTACACTAAACACTGATGATTCAATATATCACGTTCACCACGCAGTAAGTAAGTCCGTTGGTATTCGACTAGGGAAGGTTCAAGGCCAAGCGCTACCTCTCCTGATGTAATATTTTTCCGCCGGAAGATTGCTAAAAGTGGCACGATGTGTGTGCACCAACATCTCTTTCAAGATGAGATTGTTGGAAATTTTACTAACAGGGGAATAAGTTTATCCCGTCATTTATGAATCAAACATAAGGCGCGCAACACGTCGGAAATCTTGTTTCCACACATGTGCACACGTGGGGCTAAATAATGTAAATTTCCTTAATGAAAGAAATATTGACACATGTAAGAGTAATGTATTTGAGACATAGAATGATGGACGATTATTGTTGATAATAACCCATATTCCACATCGGTTAACGAAGAAAGGATTATGCAAAGTGTAAGATGGAACGGGTCGGAAAAGGCCGCGAAGCCGTAGAGGGCCGCGCCGGACCAAGCCGCGGTGGAAGCGCCTTTCTATGGGCGAATGGTTGCAGTTGCGTGGCGCGAAATTTAAGAGTTTCTCTTGAAATTTGTGTTGGGTTTGGAAAAATGAACCTCCATTAATCCACCCATTATGCGAGTCATTATTTTGAGTGTGTTCACACTCTTTACTTGACTCAATGAACCTCCATTAAAGCATTTACATTGCAAGTGAAGAGACTATCTTTATCCTATAAATTGATGCCTTTGTGGTTCGGTTTAGGAGTGTCTAAGTGTGTCTAAGAAGTGTCTAACATACTTCACTTCAGATAAAGAAAGCCTCATGCACTTCATTTCAGATGAAAGTCTTACACACTTCTCAAATATACTACTTCAGGATGTTATGAACTTGTTACACCACAAAGTTCAAACAGATCTCTGAGTAAATCTTTTTCTTAGCAATTACATATTTGTGTTCTTCGATAGATCTTCTTTGTTGTGCTTTACGAAGAAGATAAGCCGCTGCTTTATCTTGGGAGACTAATGCCCTGCTAACGTAAAAATATGTTTACGGGGCAATATTTTCTTATAGAGAAAGGGTCATCCCTTGACTCAGCGTGTGGTGAAACCTAACCAATTTATTATTTGAGTCCTTATTTCAGACAAAAGGATCAAAAGCTTGCAGCAGTTGAAGTTGCCAACGATAATCCAATGAAGCATGTAGTTGTTGAATCTACAGACACCATATCACGAGACTTGATGGTTGTTGACACAGAGATTCAAGAACCTAGATTCATAATGATTGTAACTAGATGATCTTGTTGTAATGATCTTCTTAGTTTAGCCTTTAAATCACTTGTAATAGTTAGATCAACTATTCCTCGGATGTACATGCGTATAAATTCCAACATAAACTTGTTAGAATTGTTTAGATTTTTAGCAAAAAGGTGTTTAATTTATTCAAATGAATTAAGTAACTTTTATTATTTTACCGAAACATACTCAAAGTTTCTTTGAGTAGAGTTGCACTTCAACTTGTTCTACAGTAGTATAAGTTTACTCATTTCTTTTAAATTAGTTCAAGAAAATGATTTAGTATATCCCATTTACTTTAAAAGCCATGATTTTGCAAACTTTCACCAAATTTTCCTTTGTTTCAGACTTGATTTGATGTCAAAATCATTTTTGAAACAAAAAAGACATCCTTAAGAAATTCTGGAATTTTAGATTTATTCCTATTCAAAACAGTTTTTGGCAAAGCCCATTTTTCGCTTTAAATAACTCAATCAGCTCAAAATATTAAGGAATATCGGTTTTAAATTCATCTTTTACCAAAATCTGTCTTGAGGTCTTGTAAAACTCAAAAACTGTTTTACTTGAAAAAAAACCTATTTCAGCTCAGTTTTGAGGAAGAAATCAATCGTGAGTTTGATTAAGTGTAAATAAGTCTTTCTACCATTTTAACGATTTTAGCATCGTTTACCTAATTGACATTTCAAACACATTCTCACACACACATATATATATTAGTGTTTTGGCCCGTGTTAAGCCCAGGCGCAAACCGACGTTAAGAATTAAATATGCGGATATTTTTTATTTTTTTATGCTCCTACTTATTTATTTTGTAATATCCGTTTGACATTTTATAAAGAATTCTAAAATATTAAAGTACAAAAAGGTATCTGAAAGTTAATTTAATAGACTTTTTTAAAATTAAAATCAAACAAATGAAAGCTTTCTAATTTCTATTTTGCTGATTTTTTTGAGATTATAGTCTCCAATGATTCAAATTGAGATTTTCAGATGTTAAATTAATTTTATTTATTTATCTGAATTGAACCCATATTAGCTAAATTCTTTCTTTGCAAAAACAATATTACAATATTCACTTAATGTCAAAATATTTAATGCTATAATATTATTGTATGATGAAATCAATAAAGTTAAACTTATAAAATATAAATAAACATAAGTAAGCATTGGTATTGCAAGATACTTTTGTAGATGTTCTTTCAAATTACCTTTTCTCCTTATGATCTCCTCACTCTTGGGTCATTCATTCACTACATCTGATGACTTGTTTGCAATTTGTGTCCATGTGTCTTCATCTGTCTCTGCTGCTTCTTTGCAATTCCTTTTTGTGTTCTTCATTCAGTTGCTTTTCTCATATGATTCATCTCTCATTTCTTTGTATATGTATGTATATGTCTTTATAATAAAATACATTCATAGACCTGATTCATTCACTTTATCACCAGTTTTCGTTTGAAAATCTTTTACCAATCAGTGTCATTCACTACTAGGATTTGATTCATATGTTTCTATGCCTACAACCATCCTTGTAACAGAACATGTATTTAAACCCGTTCTATTTATCCCGTGCGTCCTTGCTCTTTCAGACGCTACATGTGTTTGGAATTTTTGTTTGTATTTCAGTCATCTGTCTAGCTTAGTGAACTTATCACATGTATCTAGACTTGGTTTATTTTGTCAATCATTAATACTAATAAGCAATACTCCAAAGTGTTAATGTCAACAAATTCTCCTTTTTTGATGATGACAACCCTCATGTTCTTCACGTCAGAAGTAACCTATTACATACACTCACAACGTTGAATTTGAACTGAGATTAAACCATGTTAGCACACGAGTAATAAAGCAAGTAAGCACATTGATCATCTTCCCCCTTTTGGCATCAATAAAAAGTTTCGATTGTAGCAAGTTATATTAACAATAGATATTGCACTCATAGCCGTTGAGGCTATCATATATACACAAGACAGGAATCAATCACTCAGTTAAGAAAAAAAACATTTGTATCACACAAATAAGGTACTGATTTGTGAAATATGCAATAGTTATTTTCATTAACTTCTATCAGTACAATTCAAATCTATGATTACAACCATATATAATAGATCACTTTGATAGAATTGGAACTAGACTTTAAGACGTATAAATGGATAAAATTAGGGGGAACCTAATTGTAACGATTCACTTTTACGCGGTGCATAAAAGCTAGTTCATAACTCATGGACTCTTGGATTTTTTTAGAGTGACCACCTAATTTATAAGGAAAATTAGGAAAATCAGGTAGAAAATTATTTTTTTCAATTTTAAAGGAACAATCCTCAAATAACCAGAGTTCGAGGTAAGAGTTTAGTTAATTCCCCGGGGAAGGCGTTAGGAACTCCGATATTAACACTCCGCTGAATGCGGTTGACCTTCGGATTTTAAAATAATAACTTGCCTTTATTTGCTTAAAGTGTTGAAAATATTGTATATATATATATATATATATATATATATATTATCATTCAAAATCATTTTCTGCCAAATAAAACTCATGCACACACATTTTTCCTTTTGAAGTGTGGAAGAAAATGTTGGAAATTTATTAAACGTGAATATAGTTAATCCTATTATTTATGACTCGAACAATTGGGGTCACGCATGTCAGAAACCTCGTTTCCACACATGTGCACACGTTATACCAAGGATCGCAAATTTTCTAGGAAAAGATATATTGGTACATATACGATATGTTTGAGACATGAAATGATAGACGGTTATTGGCCAAATGACGAGGGTTCACGTTGGTAAATGAAGGAAGAAGTCTATGATATGTAAAAAGATGAAACGAGTCAGAAAAATGACACGAGCCTCAGAGCGCCGCGTCGCCTCAACGCCGAGCGCGTTACGAGCGCCGCGGCGCCTCCCTGTCAGGGTCGCGGCGCTGCTCAGGCAGTGAGCACGACGGAAGGTGGAAAGTTTTTGACTTTTGGGCTGGTCTTGGAGCATTAATTCTCCACGAATTGGCACTTGAATTCAGTCATTATTTGGCTGAATTACAACTCTCAAGTAAGTGTCATTACATGGATAATCAAGGCCATTACTTGGCTAGATGAGGAGGCGTCTTCAAACACTATAAAATGAGGCTCAAAGCTCATTTGAAACACACTTGAAATATGAAAATCTTCTTCCTCTCTTGCAATCTTTCATATACTCATAAATTCTTCTTTTATAGTAAACTCTTGCGTTATCCTTTGATAAAGTGTTTGTTGTTGTTTTATCTTGGGAGACAAGTTTCCAATAATCGTTAAGGGATTTATACGGTGCAATATTGTCTTAAGGACAGATTGAGCATCAATCGACTCAGGACGAACTCAAGGACGCATATCTAAGTCGTGACACAAGATCTCATAATGTTTCTGTAGCCACAACTATTGTTGGCTACAAAATTGTTAACTATTGTAATATGTATAGTTTATCCTTTCAAAGCACTAGTGATAGTAGTATCTTGTTCCGTAAATCCATTGTGTAATTCACAATCTTAAGACAATATTGGTACTAGTGCTAGAAAGATGTATGCCAGTATATCTGTCAACAAATCTGGTTCTAGTTCTGGAGATGATGTTTCATATTGTAGCAGAAAGCCTACATCTCATGGAAAGAAGAATTTGGACACGTCACTAACGTGGGCCAGATTCCAAAGGTATGAGTTAATTGTTTTTCCTTGTCAATAATGAGATTAAAATACAATTTCTGAATAAAAGTGAATAAAGCAAGGCTAGGAATATGAAGTGGTTCTGTTAAAACTTATATTCTCTACACTTTAAAATCAGAAGTTAATCTCACTTACCTTCCCGTTTAAAGATTGGACTGTTATTGTCACGCCCCGAACCCCGGGCCCGCGACTAGTACCCTACCTGGGCACCCTTCTATTCATACATCCCAAGTAACCCGCAGAAGATAAATATACTCATTATTTTTTTTAAACCAACAAAGGCAAAACCGACAAGGCCGCCATTATATATAAAACAACCCAAATGAACTACAACTGTACCACAATATATAACCCACGCAAGTCCAACCCACATATGAATACAGACCTCTAAGAATTTGACAGGAACTATGACGGGACAAGGCTCCACCGTACCCATGAATATACATAAGATCATAATACAACTCCGTAACATGACAAGCTCAAATAGTGGAGCTATCTCATCAAAATCGAGTGGAGATCCTAAGCTCGCGGATCACCCAACTGAGTACCTATTCCTGCGGCATGAACGTAGCCCCCGGAGAAAGGGGGTCAGTACGGAAAATGTACCAAGTATGTGAAACAATAAGTACTGTAAATGAGATTATAATAGGCCAAACAGATAACAAGAGACAAGTATAATAATCAAATACCAGTACACTGTGTCTTTTCAAATAGAGTAATGAGAGTCAACTTTACCTTTTAAGTTATGCCTTTTAAAAGTGAGACCAATCGTGTTCTCTCAAATTATGAAATCAATACCATTTCAAAATATGAAATCAATACCATTTCAAAATATGAAATCAACTGTACCCTTTCAAGATATGAAAGCCATATCAAAATCAGGGACACCTGCCCTCAGAATCATTATGCAATCCTAATCATGGGACTATTTCACCCGCATGAGACTATTTCACCCGCATAGGACTTGTGGACCCACAATGAGTATCTATATCCGATACTCGCATCATAGAGAGCTAATCCACGAAATGTGTCCTGGGATTTGAACCCGCATGAGTCATTCAGATCCGCAGTGAGTGTGTACCATCTCACGTCATGGGAGCTACTCCATGAAATATATATACAATGTTGCCGGCCCTCTAGTGAGGGACGCAGAGATGTGGAAATATAACACTTGCACGAATGACTATATGAGCAAACATATGCAAGTTAAAATAATCTTTGACTCTCATTAGAACAAATAGGATGTACCCTCCTTTTTAGAAAAACCAAGGCAATACCATGCCTTCCTTTTTAGAATTATCAAGGCAATACCATGCCTTCCTTTCTAAAATAAACCAAGACAATACCATGCCTTCCTTTCTAAAATAAACCAAGACAATACCATGCCTTCCTTTCTACAATAAACCAAGACAATACCATGCCTTCCTTTCTAAAATAAACCAAGACAATACCATTTCAAGATATAACAATCTTTCATTTTAGAAACCCAAAGTACTATCAATAGAATAGATATAACAATATTTCATTTTAGAAACCCCAAGTACTATCAATGAAGTAGTTAGAACAACTTCCTTTTTGTAACTCAAAGTACTATTAGTGAAATAGATAGAACACTTCTCTTTTGGAAACTCAAAGTACTATTGATGAAGTAGTTAGAACAACTTCCTTTTTATACAACCCAAAGTACTATCAAGAGAATGGATATAACAACTTCCATTTTAAAAATCCAAAGTACTATTGTCACGACCCGACCCCGGGCCCGCGACTGGTGCCCTATCTGGGCACCCCTTTCAGGTATACATCAGAGAATAGCAGCAGAATATACACAACACATATAAATACTTAGACAATAAACATCAACAGGCTAGCCGATAAGGCCACCTTCCGTAAAATACACATAAACCAAAAATAAATCAGTACATCTTTGTTCTTAAAACCCAATCCAAAAATATGACTACAGACCTCTAAGAATAACAACTGTGGCGGGACAGGGCCCCGCTATACCCCTGAATGTACATAAATCTACAACATCAGGGGAAATCGTACCAAAAGACAAGCCCGAAGAAATAGAGCTTCTGACACCTGATCAGTGATCCTAAGAATGAGGATCCACCACCGCTATCCCTACCGCGGCATGAAGCGACCCCAGGAAAGGGGTCGACACAATATGTACCAAGTATGTAAAACTGGAAAATACTGCAATTTATATCATAAGTCTAAAATAAAGTTGGAGACATGTATGCTAATCAAATTACAGTACACTGTGCCTTACTAACAATGAGAGTAACCAAGTATATACTTTACTGCATAAAAATAGGAGGCTCATGATCAAAGTAGGATCACCCGCCCGTAGTATCATTAAGCAATCCTACTCCTGGGACTATTTCACCCGCATAGGTCCTGCGGACCCGCAATGGAGCGATGCGCTCCGCATGGGACTATTTCACCCGCATAGGTCCTGCGGACCCGCAATGGAGCGATGCGCTCCGCATGGGATTATTTCATCCACACTTGACTATTTCACCCGCTTAGTCGGTGGCCCGCATGAGTACAAACGCCGCACTCGCATCATGGGTAGCAAATCCATAGAATTAATAGTAACCCAGGGCTTTACCCCGTAAGAATAACATAAACTAGCTCAACCGGCTATCATACATAACATAAGCACTACCGGCTTATCATTAATAAGATAAGCGCTACCATCTTATCATAACATATTGATGTTATGAAATTCACCTATCTTCTTATTATCCTTTTTTATATACCCTCTCATTTTAGTTTACTTAAGGCACTAACATGTCATTTTAAAAATCCGAATTTAACCCAAAGTACTACGACTTCTATTCCTTTAAAATGACTCTCTTCATATAAAACTTCCAAGATACTAATAACCGTAGTATCAAGTCATATCTACTTTTCAAGACAAGTCACAATACGCTTTAGAAATACATTTAAAGACTTCTAAATCAAGTGACTATTTACTTTAAAACTTTAAGCAATCGATGCCTTCAAATCAATTTGTCTTTCCTCATTTCAAGTCATTTATCATTATTTACATTACTTAGAGTAAACCACTCTTTTAACTTTCCATAAAGCTATTATAACCAACTTCCCATAAAGTCGTTATATTAACTTTATACTTTAGGCAATTACATTCTTCCTTATATCCAAGGGACTTATACTTTCAAACAAGACAAGTATCACATACTTTCAAAAATACTTCAAGTCCCTTAACTTTAAAAACTAAGACATCCTTAATCTTTTTAACAAGTTAGTTAATTCCCTAACTCAACCAACTTGGACATTCTTAAAACAAGTCAAGGATATCAAATGAAATTAGATTCATCAAAATCTCGTACGTCTGCCGTACTATATATTTACAACTACTCATGCTCAAGAGATAGGAAAGTTCCACATACCTGTTCGGTTCAATCCACTTGCTAAGTCCGATATGTCGTACGTAGTATGTCAACCTATAATGACCATAATACGTCTATTAGCTTCTAGTTCAAACGTAGAATATTCTAAGTTCAAAGTCACTAAATTCTACGGAAAATCGGACAGCACTTCCTTTGTTTCTACACACTTTTCCACCTTTTTCAAGGCCCGAATTCAATAACCAAACACGCCACATTTAAGGCTCAACAATGTAGTTAACAATAGGGGATTACACGCCTAACAGGACGTGTAAAATTCCGCCCCACAATTGATATCAAACTAGTCCAACATACAATGTCATTTCGGCAATTTGAGGGACAACAATACAAAGTCTTTTCCAATTCCTTTTCAATTCAAATTGTTTAGTATAAAATGTTATCAAGCCGCAATCGATTATAACTACTACAATCTTCAAGTAGGTAACATGCGACGATTCTAATTATCGACCAAATTGTATTTCAATTACAAATGGCTAGCCATGTCAATTCGGATTTTAGGCTTCCACTATCCATACCATTTATCAATCTTCTATACATATACTTCATGTTAGTTAAAA
Organism: Przewalskia tangutica; assembly: GCA_029844215.1. NCBI lineage: Eukaryota > Viridiplantae > Streptophyta > Magnoliopsida > Solanales > Solanaceae > Przewalskia > Przewalskia tangutica. The sequence goes on along the minus strand of JAQGDG010000037.1, from coordinate 2,239,838 downwards.
TGTAAGGCTACAACAATATGTAATCTTATAACACTTAAGAGAACAAGATTGTTACCTTAACGAGCCTTAATCCAACTTCAAGATCCGAAGTCACTCCCTAGAAACTTAGAGCCTCTCCTTGACACTCCAATCCGCCACTTGAAGCCCTTAGAAGATCACAAACAACTTTCCCTTAATATCCAATCCAAACCTATAAAAGTGACTAGGTTTTCACCTTGCGACTAATACGAAAACGACACTTCTTCGGTATATTTCTATTGAGATACCCTTACAATACCCTTAGGAACATTGGTTTAAAGTGTGGAGCTTATTGAACAACAAACGAATTTTTTTTCTTTTGAAACCCTATGAACCCGAGAGCTCTTCAATGTCAAGAACAAGTTTCTTGAAAATTTTGCTAAGTGTGGGAGCTTGTATTGCTAGTAGTGTTAATATATAACAACATGGAGGGTCAAGATTTAAACAAATGGGTGGCTCAGATACAATTCATTAAAGGTCAAGCCAAGTGGCCCTTGGACTTAGTCAACAATATCAAGCTATAGCCTTAGCAAGACTTGCTCATCTTTAAAATGGTCAAATGACCCTTTTATCCATGGTCCAATCGACCATGTCCAACCAAGGGGGGGTGACACGCGTCGCCCTCCTATTCGTCGCAATATTTCGTTTTCCGACAATTTCATAATTCCGATAAATTTTTACTAGTCTCAAATCTTAACATTATTGAGTTCTTACTTACGTTCTTATAAACATGTTGTTATACCCCGTAGTTCCAGGGTATGTATGCGAGGACGTACGTACGAGAATACGACAGAAAGATTGGAAAGGAAGAAAGAGGTGATTTTTCCACGGAAAAGTTTCCGGTTTTTGTGAAGGAAAAAGGTTCGTTAATGGGAATTGGATTCCCAGATTTGGTATTCGGACTTCCTGGAATATTAGAGAATTATGGAATTTTATTTTCGGAAATGGTTACGTGGGGCCCACGGGAGAAATTTACGGTTTTGTGGGGCCCACATTGTTTTCGAGATTTTGGCCATTGTGGATATTTTCGGAAGATGTTTTATTTTGGGCCAATAAGAGGGTAACACGTGTCACCCCTGCCTAGGTGGCTTGGCCGAATGGCCTTTGTGCACAACACCCGGTTAGAGTCGTTTTTCGACGAAACGTTTTACATAACTTGCGCGGGGAAAATTACGGCTATGTCTTTTGGTATTTTTGCGGATTTTTCCGCGAGACGACACATTTTGGACCAACGGGAGGGTGACATGGGTCACCCTCATCGAAACAAGTGGGGCGGCTTAGGGCCGATTGGTGGGCAAGTTGTTGGTAGATATTTGTGTAGATATTTGTGAGGGTTTTAAGGAGTAGGGACTAGGGGGCACTTGGGCATATCTTGGCCTTACACTTGCTTAGCACTTGGCTAGATCTTGGCCATTGGTTGGCCTTTGCTTGGCCTATAAATACCCTCCCCCTTTGAAGACTTCTTCATCACAAATAAAATCTCTAAGTCTTGAGAGCTCCCCCTCCCCTTTTCGTGAGGCCCCCTGCAGGGTAGCACCTCTCCTCGTGGTGTGGCGAGACCCACCCCTTCCTTTAGGGCTAGGCCGTGGGGGTACCCCCCTTGCCTTGTTGTTCTCGTAGAATACCCCCCCTCTTGGTAGAAATACTCTCAAAAGTATCGTTACTATACCCAAAATACCTTAGCCGTATGCCTTGTAGTATTCCAAAGATACCTCTATACGTAGAGCCCGGAAATACTACCGTATGTCCTTTTTGTCTCAAACCGAAACCCTAGGGAAAATCTCCATAGTTGGTTGGAGTATTAAGAAGAAGTTGCGTAGAACTTCTAAGGGTTGTTTGGAGCGGGTTGGAGCACCCGGAGTAGGAGCTAAGCGTTGCTAAGGATCGACATCTATACTTGGATAATTATGGGCTTATCGAGGTAATTATCTTGTCCCCCTACTGTAATTGGAAAATACATGTTGTAGGAATATATAGTTGAAGTATACTATATATAGAACTGAACATAGTTTTGCGGCAATGTCTTTGGACTTAAGCCCAATCTAAAGAAGAGAATCGAGTAATTACGCAGACGTATTACATGAGACTTGTGTAGTTGTGGATAGAAGTCGCCCGATTCTACGTAGGATCTTGTATCTAGATTTATTGTACAGAGTAGTCTAGACTTTGATAGACTTATATAACTGTATAGGTTGAATGTACATGATGGTACGTGCTACTTGAGAAGGTGGACGAGGCTAGCCTGGTTATAGCCAGTGAGCGATTTGCTAATAGTCGATAATCGTCGCGAGGTATGTGAACCTCTTCCTATCTCTTCTAGCATGCTATGTGTATAACTATGTAGTACGGTATACGTACGTGTGTTAATTGAACGTAGTTGTACGGCAATGTCTTTTGACTTAAGCCCGAATAATAATAATCTTGAAGTAGTTCAAGAGAATTAAGAACTGTTTTTAAAAGAAGAGTAATACTTGGTTTTAAAAGCTTAAGAGTTATACTAGCTTTATGGGAAGTTAGGTATAACGGCTTAAGAGAGATAAAACGAATAAGTTATTTATTTTAGAAGTTAAGAGACTTGATCTTGTAAGATAAGAGACTTAACTTAAATAAATTATATGAATTTTGTGTGAAACCTCATTCGTGAGTAATGAGTACTTGATTTTTAAAAGGGATAATGTTTTTGATTTGAAATCGAATGTGTATCGACAAACCATCTGCGGCGTTAATAAAGGGAAATGTTTTGATTAATGAAGTATTAATAAAACCGGTAGAAACTTCCATCCGCATGTAAGCTAAGATGAGACAAAATGATATTTCCTAGATCATGGCTGCTGTAATAAGATTGTTATAAACAAGAATATCCTACTCACATATAAGGCTTATGTTTCTTAGATGGTTTAAAAGAGAATTATATTCTTAAATGAATAAGACTATGAACTACGAAACCTTTCTAAATAAGAAACATGAACATTTGAAATTAGGCAAACTTGGACGTTTGGAAAATAATGTTGTTACTTGATTTTACAAAGAGAAGTGTTTTGATTTACTTCAAAAGATAATCACTCTATTTTCATATACTACGGGTATTGTGTGACTTTTGTGAAAGTAACGTACCTTTTAAAAAAGAGTTAATGTATGAAGTACTTTGGGGATAAAAACCCGATCTTGTTAATCATATAGTAGAAGTGCCTTGTGTGTATAACTTGATTGTGTTGGGTTGTGATAGCCTTGTAATACTTTATTGTTGATTTGTTAAGTAAACATGCTAGGATGCTACGTGTGTTAGTATCTTGTGATGTTTGTGAAAAGGGGTTTCCTCAAGCGCTTTAAATTGTTTCACTATCACCGATATGTTGGTATTATACCACTCACCTTGACTTGTTTCCGAGGTTGCGCCCTCCGTGCGGGGTAAACTTCAAAGTCTGTGGGACCTATGATTCGAGGATACCTCACGCGGGTCCTGTGGGCCTGCGCGAGCTACGAGAGTTCTAGGTTAGTATCGCCCTTTATGGGCACGCGGTGCATGTGGCCCACGCGGACGCGAGTCCAGCGGACGCCGGGAGTAGCTACCTCGACGCGGGGTTATACTCACGCAGCCTATGAGATTGGCCTATGTGGAGTCGCGGGAAGTTCTGTGGCTAGACGCACACATTAGATCGCGGGTGAGTGGCCGCTTTGATCATGCGGATGCAGACAGATCTCATGATACGCTTTATGACCTTGTTGCATCTGTGGGTTTTAGTAGTCGGCTATGCCTTCGCACTTACCGTGACGGTTTTATTATAACACAGTGGGACTCGTGTTCATGTGTGTTCCTTGGTGCTTTCATATCATAGGCTGGCGGTGAGAATGTGTTCCACGCACGATTGATGTTGTGGGCGTGAGACCCATTGTTATGTTTGAGTGATGACTTGAGGCGCGAGTCCCGACTTGACACGATCGCTATTTATTGTAAATCGTAGTTTGCTTATCATACATGTCTCCCGCTTTGTAGACTACTATGATTTCATTTACGATTTTTCGCCACATACTCGGTACTGTTATGCCGACCTCGCCCGGAAGTGCGCCCATGCCGCAGTAAAGGTACACGATCGTTGATCCTCGCCTAGGGTCACAATTCGGCGTTTGGGAAAGCTCCGTTTCTCGGAGGCTTATCGATGGTATAGTCCCCGTTGTTGTAGGTGCTACATTCGTGGTATGACGGCCCCGCCGTCGTTGTTGTCATATCATTCGTAGAGTGTAGTAATCTTGTTGTGGCGTGGTTTGTAAAAGGATTAAACTGTTCATTTTGAAAGAGTTGTTATTTATATATATGCCGAAAGGCAAGTTTTCTAAAGATAACTGTTGTACACTTTTTGTTATTTCATGTTGTGGTGTTATGTTCCGCTGATTACTCTGATGTTGTATCACTAGGGTGCCCGGGGTAAGGCACCAGTCACGGGCCCGGGTTCGGGCTATGACAAGTGGTATCAGAGCAGTTAATCCTCGGAAAGTGTCTCTGACAGCATCCGATAGAGTCTTGATTATCGGTGTGTTGCATACACCAATAATCGTGAGGCTATAGGATATTTAGGATTGGTTTCTATTCTTCTCACTCAGATCGTGCCTTAGAGTCGTGTTGTAAGTTGGACCTCTAAACGTATTTCTTTCCTTACCGCTACGCCTCGCGTAGGCAACCCGCCCTGTGAGGCAAGCGGCAAGGAGGCGCGAGTAGAGTTGAGAGGTTACGAGGCACAGCCCAATCTTTACCTAGGAAGTGCTTCATTCGGGGAGTTTTGCACGCCACTAGCCCAAAGCAGAGTTTAGCAGCGGCGGCATTTCCTCCGCCGCCATGATATTTGAACCTTCAGTTCCACGACCAGGAACAGAGAATATGGATTGCAAAGAGGCGACCCTGTTACTAACTATGGATTTGACTACCAGAGAGTATACCGATGTACCGCGAGTCTTGATGACGATTTAAAAGAGGGTTGTGCAAGATAAATTCTTCAGTTGGGCTTGAGCATGGCCTGTGTACGGGCTTATGCGCAAAGCCGAAGCGTAGAGATCGACGGATTAACGAGGCAGCAGAAGAGGGCCAGAGCAGCAAGGTCCTTTGGTAACTTTCGAGGCGAGTCACCCCACCAGCAGATTTGATTATGCACATCCACCAGTGCAGAGAGGTCCTCCACGGATTTCAGGACGTTCGGGGTATGCAGGAGTTGGTCAGAGCTCCAGGGCTTCCGATTCACAGTGTGGCAGACGTCATCCCGGGGAATGTCGTCTTTTAGTGGGTACTTGTTGTACCTATGACCGTCAGGGTCTGATGTCGAAAGGGTGTCCTAGTAGGAGGACTTAGCCTTCAGGATCGGTGGGTAGTTCGTCACCTTCCTTAGCTATGCGCCCTACGGGGCAGGTTTGATTAGAACGACTAGGGGAGTGAAGCAGTAGATTCAGGCATATCTTTAACCCTCTAGAGATCAGTATATGTGATAAGGTGAGTATACCTTAAGTGCTATGTTCCGATAGCAGTGTGTTAGTTGTGATTAGAAATCATGGTGGGTTAACCGAGTAAGATTTTGGGGGATAGAGAAGGTGTGAGCCTTAGAGTTTTATACGTGGAGACCTTAGAGGTAAGGTCATCTTGAGTAAAGGTGTAGTGTTTATGTTTGACCCTTATAGGAGTGCATAGTGCACGTGAGCTATGTTTGGGATAGGTCCCTAAGTAGTGTTGAATGAAAGAGGGTAGCTGAGCTAAGAAGACCGCTAGGTTTTCGTAGCGTGATTAGTGAGAGTTTTCCGGATCGGGGAGCTAGAGTTTTTGCGCGTTGCCGGGTCGGGTTGAGGCCACGTGAGGGTCAACCCGCGGCCTGTATGGTGGTGGGGTCTGTTTGTGGTGGTCCCGCCTTGAGGTAGGGTCTTGAGGGTGTTAGGCCCATGTTTGGTTAACCAGCGTACGAGTTCGTGGATGCGTTCAACGATGGTCGGGCCGATGGGGCGGCCGTCGTGTTTTTTCGGTCAGGCCGTGTACTCAAGCAAAGGTTGATATATCGTAGGTTGTAAGGCTTCACTGGGTGCTATGGAGTATACTTTAGACCTCGGGTAGGAGCTTTCGTGATGTTAGAGGTGTTTCTCATGGACTTGGATGTAAGTTTTTGCAGGTATTTTACATGGCGGTGTGGCGAGATTGTTCTAGTAAGTATAGTAGTAGAGACTATATCAACGCTTGTATGTTTGGAGACTTAGAAGGAACATTCAGTGACGAATGTTTCTAAGGGGAAGAATGTTATACCGTAGTTCCGTGGTATGTATGCGAGGACGACGTGCGAGAATACGGCTGAAAGATTGGAAAGGAAGAAAGAGGTGATTTTTCCACGGAAAAGTTTCGGTTTTGTGAAGGAAAAAGGTTCGTTAATGGGAATTGGATTCCCAGTTTGGTATTCGGACTTCTGGAATATTAGAGAATTATGGAATTTTATTTTGGAAATGGTCACGTGGGGCCCACGGAGAAATTTACGGTTTGTAAGGCCAGCATTGTTTCGAGATTTTGGCCATTGTGGATATTTTAGGAAGATGTTTTATTTTGGGCCAATAGGAGGTGACACGTGTCACCCCGCCTAGTGGCTTGGCGAATAACGCCTTGTGCACAACACTTGCTTAAGTCGTTTTTAAACGTTTTACATAACTTGCGAGGGGAAAATTCCGGCTATGTCTTTTCTTATTTTTGCGGATTTTTCCGAGAGACGAAACATTTTGGACCAACGGGAGGGTGACATGTGTCACCCTCACATTGGAAACAAGTGGGGCGGCTTAGGGCCGATTGGTGGGCAAGTTGTTGGTAGATATTTGTGTAGATATTTGTGAGGGTTTTAAGGAGTAGGGACTAGGGGGCACTTGGGCATATCTTGGCCCTACACTTGCTTAGCACTTGGCTAGATCTTGGCCATTGGTTGGCCTTTGCTTGGCCTATAAATACCCTCCCCCTTTGAAGACTTCTTCATCACAAATAAAATCTCTAAGTCTTGAGAGCTCCCCCTCCCCTTTTCGTGAGGCCCCCTTTGCCGAGGGTAGCACCCCCCCTCCTTGTGGTGTGGCCGAGACCCACCCCCCCTTCCTTTAGGGCTAGGCCGTGGGGGTACCCCCCCTTGCCTTGTTGTTCTCGTAGAATACCCCCCCTCTTGGTAGAAATACTCTCAAAAGTATTGTTACTATACCCAAAATACCTTAGCCGTATGCCTTGTAGTATTCCAAAGATACCTCTATCGTAGAGCAGGAAATACTACAGTATGTCCTTTTGTCTCAAACCGAAACCCTAAGGAAAATCTCCATAGTTGGTTGGAGTATTAAGAAGAAGTTGCGTAGAACTTCTAAGGGTTGTTTGGAGCGGGTTGGAGCACCCGGAGTAGGAGCTAAGCGTTGCTAAGGATCGAAATCTATACTTGGATAATTATGGGCTTATCGAGGTAATTATCTTGTCCCCCTATTGTAATTGGAAAATACATGTTGTAGGAATATATAGTTGAAGTATACTATATATAGAACTGAATCTAAAGAAGAGAACTGAACTGTAATTACGTAGGACTGTATTACAGTAGACTTGTGTAGTTTGACGGATAGGGAAGTGCTGCCCGATTTTCCGTAGGATCTTGTATCTAGATTGTTGTACCGAGTAGTCTAGACTTTGATAGACTTATATAACCTGTATAGGTTGAATGTCGCAGTAGCATGTGCTACTTGAGAAGGTGGACGAGGCTAGCGGGTTATACCGTGGGCGATTTGCTAATAGTCGATAATCGTCGCGAGGTATGTGAACCTCTTCCTATCTCTTCTAGCATGATATGTGTATAACTATGTAGTACGGTAGACGTACGTGTGTTAATTGAACGTATTTGTACGACAATGTCTTTTGACTTAAGCGAATAATAATAATCTTGAAGTAGTTCAAGAATTAAGAACTATTTTTAAAGAAGAGTAATACTTGGTTTTAAAAGCTAAGAGTTATACTAGCTTTATGGGAAGTTAGGTATAACGGCTTAAGAGAGATAAAACGAATAAGTTATTTATTTTAGAAGTTAAGAGACTTGATCTTGTAAGATAAGAGACTTAACTTAAATAAATTATATGAATTTTGTGTGAAACCTCATTCGTGAGTAATGAGTACTTGATTTTTAAAAGGGATAATGTTTTACTGATTTCGGAAATCAGAATGTGTATCGACAAACCACTGCAACGTTAATAAAGGGAAATGTTTTGATTAATGAAGTATTAATAAAACCAGTAGAAACTTCCATCTGCATAGAAGCTAAGATGAGACAAAATGATATTTCCTAGATCATGGCTGCTGTAATAAGATTGTTATAAACAAGAATATCCTACTCACATATAAGGCTTATGTTTCTTAGATGGTTTAAAAGAGAATTATATTCTTAAATGAATAAGACTATGAACTACGAAACCTTTCTAAATAAGAAACATGAACATTTGAAATTAGGCAAACTTGGACGTTTGGAAAATAATGTTGTTACTTGATTTTACAAAGAGAAGTGTTTTGATTTACTTCAAAAGATAATCACTCTATTTTCATATACTACGGGTATTGTGTGACTTTTGTGAAAGTAACGTACCTTTTAAAAAAGAGTTAATGTATGAAGTACTTTGGGGATAAAAACCCGATCTTGTTAATCATATAGTAGAAGTGCCTTGTGTGTATAACTTGATTGTGTTGGGTTGTGATAGCCTTGTAATACTTTCTTGTTGATTTGTTAAGTAAACATGCTAGGATCTACGTGTGTTAGTATCTTGTGATGTTTGTGAAAAGGGGTTTCTCGATTGCGCTTTAAATTGTTTCACTATCACCGATATGTTGGTATTATACCACTCACCTTGACTTGTTTCGGAGGTTGCGCCCTCCGTCACGGGGTAAACTTCAGGTAGTGCTGGGACCTATGCTTCGAGGCTACCTCTTGCGGGTCCCAGGGGCCTATGCGGAGCTACGAGAGTTCCAGGTTAGTATCGTCCTTTATGGGTACGCGTCTATGTGCCACGCGATCGCGAGTCCAGCGGATCGTGGAGTAGCTACCGATGCGGGTTATACCTCATGCGAGCCTATGAGATTGGCCTATGCGGAGTCGGGAAGTTCGGGGCTAGACGCGCACATTAGACATCGCGGGCGAGTGGCCAACTTTGATCATGTGACGGCCAGAGCAGATCTCATGATACGATTTATGACCTTGTTGATCTGTGGGTTTTAGTAGTCGGCTATGCCTTCGTACTTACCGTGCGGTTTTATTATAACACGTGGGACACGGGTTCATGTGTGTTCCTTGGTGCTTTCATATCATAGATCGCCGGCGATGAGAATGTGTTCCACGGGCACGATTGATGTTGTGGCGTGAGACCCATTGTTATGTTCGAGTGATGACTTGAGGCGTGAGTCACGACTTGACATGATCGCTATTTATTGTAAATCGTAGTTTGGTTATCATACATGTCTCGCTTTTTGTAGACTACTATGATTTCATTCTGATATTTTCGATTTCACATACTTGGTACTGTTATCGACCTCGCGGCTGCGTCCATGCCGCAGTAAAAGGTACACGCCGTTGATCCTCGCTCTTAGGGTCACGATTCGGCGTTTGGGAAAGCTCCGTTTCTCGGAGGCTTATCGATGGTATAGTCCCCTGTTGTTGTAGGTGCTTACATTCAGGGGTATGACGGGGCCCTGTCCCGTCGTTGTTGTCATATCATTCGTAGAGGTTTGTAGTACTGTTGTGGGCAGGGTTTGTAAAAGGATTAAACTGTTCATTTTGAAAGAGTTGTTATTTATATATATGCCGAAAGGCAAGTTTTCTAAAGATAACTGTTGTACACTTCTTGTTATTTCATGTTGTGGTGTTATGTTCCGCTGATTACTCTGATGTTGTATCACTAGGGTGCCCGGGGTAAGGCACCAGTCACGGGCCCGGGTTCGGGCTATGACACATGTCCTGGAATTACGGGGTGTAACATTCTTCCCCCCTTAGAAACATTCGTCCCCGAATGTTCTTTCGGAGTCAAACTTATAGATAGCGACATATTCTCCTTTTACAACCCCTACATACTAATAATGCCACACGTGGCCACATAATAGCACTTAAGAAAAATACTTCAATTAAAACTTGACAAGTAAGGGAAATGAATTACCTGAAGGTGTAGGGAATAAGTGAGGATACTTCCTTAACATGTCCTCCTCCGCTTCCCAAATCATCTCCTCCATATTATCATTCCGCCACAAGACTTTGACGGAAGCCACATCCTTGGTCCGGAGTCGCCTAACCTGGCGATCGATTATCGCTATGGGACTCTCCTAATACGATAACCCCTCTGTCACCTGGACCTCGCTAGCTGGGAAAACTCTCGATGGATCCCCGATACACTTCCGCAACATAGAAACATGGAAGACCGGATGTCGCCTCTAACTCGATGGCAGATCCAACTCATAGGCAACCTTGCCTACTCTACGGATGATTCGGTAGGGCCCAATGTACCTTGGGCTAAGTTTCCTTTCTTTCCAAACCTCATCACACCCATGGTGATACCTTGAAGACCCAATCGCTACACCGAAACTCCAAATGTCGACGCCGATTATCTGCGATAAGACTTGCCGACTCGAAACGCTATCTCCCGGATAAGCTTCACCTTATCCACAGCCTTCTGAATCAAGTCTGGCCCAACTAACTGAACCTCGCCTATGTCGAACTAACCAATCGGCGACCTACACTTCCGCCTATACAAAGCCTCATATGGCGCCATCTGAATGCTATAATGGTAGTTGTTGTTATAAGCAAACTCTACAAGAGGCAAATGATCCTCCCCTACCACGAAATCAATAACACAGCCCGGCATATCCTCGTGTCTGGATAGTACGCTGCTGCCCGTCCTCGAGGATAAAACGTAATCGAGACTCACCGTGTCCCTAACCCCATGGAAAGACCTCGAGTTAGCCGTAAATCGACCCTCTGCGATATAATCGATATAGGAACTCCGTGCAGTCTCACAATCTCCCTGATATACAATCTAGCATAATCCTCAGCCGAATACGTAGTCCTGACTGGAAGAAAGTGGGCTGATTTCGTCAACCTGTTGTCACGACCCGAACCCGGGCCCGTGACTGGTGCCTTACCCGGGCACCCAAGTAGACATACATTAGAGTAACCAGCGGAATATAAATTAAGACATGAAATAATATGAAGTGAGAAACAGTTTATCTGAGAAAAGTTGCCCTTCGGCATATATATAAAAAATGTTTGAGCGATTCATCCTTTACAAACCCCGCCACACAAAGATTACAAACCTCTAAGAATGTTATTGTCACGACCGATCCGGGCGTGGTAGTGCCTACCGGGCACCCTAGTGATACAACATCGAGAAAACCAGCGGAAATAAAACTTAAACATGAACATGAGACAAGATAATAAAACAAAGCAACCAAACGGTTACGCTTCCAAAAAAATATATATAAACAACTCTTTTTAAAGCGAGCAGTTTAATCCTTTTTACAAAACCACCTTGCACACACAGATGCACTCTAAGAGTTTATACAACAAATGTTATACCCGTAGTTGCAGGGTATGTATGTGAGGACGTGCGTTTGAGTCTGCGAAATTTTGAAAAGAAAGAAAGATGTGAGTTTTACGGAAAAGTTTCCGGTAATTTGTGAAGAAAAAGGTTCGTTAATGAGAATTGGTTTCCCAGATTTGGTATATGGGCTTCTTAAATTATATTAGAATTTTGAGATTTTATTTTCGGAAATGGTCACGTGGGGCCCACGGGAGAAATTTACGGTTTTGTGGGGCCCGCTTTGTTTTTGAGATTTCCGGTATTGTGGATATTTTTCGAAAGACGTTTTATGAGGGCCAATAGGAGGGTGACACGTGTCACCCCCGCCTAGGTGGCTTGGCCGAAGTTACCTTTGTGCACAACACCCGGTTAGAGTCGTTTTTCGACGAAACGTTTTGCGTAACTTGAGAAGGGTGTTTTTTTGCGGATTTTTCCGAGAGACGAAACATTTTGGACCAACGGGAGGGTGACATGTGTCACCCTCACATTGGAAGCAAGGGGCGGCAACCCTTGGACGAATTGGTTCACGTTTTCTTGGCCAATTGGCTCCTTGTTTTGGCCTTGTTTTGTGGCTTGTTTGGTGCCATGTTTTGTGCATTGTTTTGTGGAGTAGGGGCTAGGGTGCACTTGGCTTGATCAAGGCCTTACACTTGCCTTGCACATGGCTTGATCTTGGCCATTGGTTGGCTTTTGGTTTCTTATAAATACCCCTAAGCAAGACTTCATTCATCCAAAACTTCCAAGTCTTGAAACCCTCTCCTCCCCTTTGTGAGCTCTTGGCGAGAGCCTTCCCCTCCCCTTTTCGTGTGGCCTTTGGCGAGGGTTCCCTTCCCCTTTGTGGTGCTAGCTGTGGGTACCACTAGCCTAGTTGTTTTAGTATAATACCCTCCTCGTGGTATTGAAATACTGCTAGTATTGTTATAATGCCCAAAATACCTTAGCCTTTACCTTGTTGTATTCCAAAAGTTACCTCTATCGTAGAGGCAGAATACTACCTTTTGTCCTTTTAGTCTCAAACCGAAACCTAAGGAAATCTTCATAGTAGGTTGAAGTATTTGAGTAGAAGTTGGTTAAGAACTTAAGGGTTGTTTGGAGGCGGATTGAGCGCACGGAGTAGGAGCTAAACCTTGCTCAGGATCGACATTATAACTTGGATAATTTTGGGCTTATCGAGGTAAATATTCTTGTCCCTTATTGTAATCGAGATTACATGTTGTAGGAATATATAGTTGAAGTATACTATATATAGAACTGAACTTTGTATTTGGCAATGTCTGTTGACTTAAGCCTGAAGAGTAAAGAAAAGAAGCGAATGTATTTACATAGGAGTATGTGCGATGAACTTGTGTAGTATTCTTGAGTAGAATTGTACACGTCAGGTTAGGCGTGTAAACCCCTGGTTGGCTTGGTAGCGGCCTCGATAGAGGAGAGATTCTGTTGTTGCGGGAAAATGTTTAATTTTACGTAGAACATGGAACCTTGTGTTTTGAAGTTAATAGCGTTTGTGACCTTTTTAGGTGAAAGTACTAAGAGTAGCGTATTCTACTTGAGGAGTGGAAAGGGCTAGCAAGGTTGTAGTACTTGGAGCATTTTGCTTATTGTCGATACTGTCGCGAGGTATGTGAACCTCTTCCTATCTTTTCTAGCATGATTGTTGTGAACTATGTAGTACGGTAGACGTACATGTGCTAAGTGATTTGGTTGGTTTAAAACATAGGGTGTTATAATAGCTTTATGGGAAGTTAGTTATAACGACCTTATGTAGTGAAAATGGTTTCTTGATGTTAGAAGTTAAGAGACTTGATCTTATAAGATAAGAGACTTAACTTATTTGTTTTAATGTGGATGTTTGTGAAACCTCATTCGTGAGTAATGAGTACTTGGTTTTAAAGGGATAATGTTTCTTGATTTCGAATCGAATGTGTATCGACAGCACCATTGCAGCGTTAATAAAGGAAAATGTATTGAATAATGATGTGTTGTATTAAAACCGGTAGAAACCTCCATCTGCGTAGAAGCTAAGATGAGACAAAATGATATTACATTTTCTAGATCATATTTCTTTGTAATAAGATCGTTATAAACAAGAATAAACTACTCACATATATGACATATGTTACTCAATTGTTTTAAAGAGATTAAGACTATGAGTTATGAAACCTTTCTAAAATAAGTGACTTGAGCATTTGAAATTAGGCAAATTTGAACGTTTGGAAAATAATGTTGTTACTTGATTTTACAAAGGGAAGTGTCTTGTTTACTTAAAAAGATAGTCACGATTTTTATACTACGGTATTGTGTGGCTTATGTGAAAGTACTTTGAGTTGTGTGAAACTTGCCTATGCTTGTGATGATAGCCTTTGTTGTACAAGTGTTGTATTTACGTATTCTGGCGTCTCGATAGAGGTCGGTTGACTTGTTGAGAACTTACTTGGGCGTGCCGTGATGGAGAAATTCCGCAGTGCGTTCACGGTGATTGTGTTACTTTTTGCTAATCGCTTTGGACATCGACACGATCGTAAGCGCGCGGGTATGCTTCCGTGTTGATCTTGCTTTATTGTTTCCCTTTGGGCATCACGACCACGATCGTAAGCGCGCGGGTATGTTTCCATTTGGAATCTGTCTTATTGTTTCCTTTTGGACATATCGACACGATCGTAGCGCTGCGGGTATGCTTCCATTTGATTCTTGTCTTGTGGTTCCCTTTTGGACATCTTGACACGATGCGTAAGCGCGGGTATGCTTCCATTTGAATTGTTAATCTGACTTTGGCATCGGTAGGACTTGGTGTCGGGTGTACTTCTTGGTGTTATCATATCATATCGCGGTGATGGAAGGCATTCCACGGGCATGATTGATGTGGAGGCGTGAGACCACGACTTGATATAAGCGATATGTGTGTGTCTTGTAGTTTGGTTATCATTCATGTCTCACTTTATATAGATCGCTATGATTTCATTCTGATATTTCTGATTTCACATACTTGGTACTGTTATCTCGACCTCCTTGAGGCTGCGTTCATGCCGCGGTAGAGTACATCGGCCGTGGATCCTCGCTCTTAGGATCTCGGTTCAGCGTTTTAGGAAGCTCGTTTCTCGGAGGCTTATCTTTAGTATGTGTTCTGAGTTGTAGGTTCTTGTACATTCGGGGTATGGCGGGGCCTGTCGTCATAGTTGTTGTAAATCTTAAGTGCATGTAATCTTGTTGTGGGCGGGGTTTGTAAAAGGATTAAGCATTCGTTTTGAAAGAGTTGTATTTATTTATGTTATTGGAAGGTAACCGTTGGGTTGGCTTTGTTTATGTTCATATATCTTGTTTCTTGTTTAAAGTTTTATTTTCCATGGTTTTCTCGATGATTGTATCACTAGGGTGCCCGGATAAGGCACGATACGAGGCCGGGCAGTCGTTACAAAAGTGGTATCGAGCGATTAATCATCGGAAAGTGTCATGCATCGTGTCTAGTAGAGTCTTGATTATCGGTGTGTTGTGCACTACATCTATAATCGAGAGGCTATAGGACATTTAGGATTGGTTTCATTCTTCTCATTCGAGATCGTGCCTTAGAAAGTGTTGTAAGTTGGACCCTCGGCGTATCTCGTTTTACGATTATGCCTCCGCGAAAGCAACGAGCCAGAAGGGCAAAGGCGAGAGGCGCTAGTGAGATCTGAGAGAAGTACGAGGGCGCAGTCTGCAGACTGAATTGTGCTTGACGGCGAGTTTTGCGCCGCCCGGACCCAGTGAGTTTAGAGCGCAGCGATGGGCTGCTGAGACCACGATACACGAGCCTCGGTCGCGGCTGGAAGCGAGATGAGATAAGTACAAGGAGATGGCGATTTACGGCGAGTCGTGGCTGTGAGGATAGGCTGGATCACAGCGATTCAGTTCGAGCACGATGGTTCACCCCGGCGAATAGTTTGAGGCTACGGGACTTTACGAGTCAGCGCTTGAGTTTTATGGGTCGAGGCACGAGGATGATCGCGAGGAGTTCATCCGGCGATTCTGATAGTCGCGAGTGATCAAGGCCGGAGACCGAGTCGGTGGTCTTAGGTTCGCGTCGGTGCGTGATCATGATCGTGGTTTGGTCGTGGGAGTTGTCGGGAGAGCATGCGCTCAGCGATATGGGACGAGTTCTCGAGGCATTCTCGCTCAACCTTGCCTCCGCGAGATGAGGAGACGCGGTAAACAATTTATGATCTTTGGCGAGCAGGCGTCTGATTGAAGTCTGGCGTGGAGTTTGACTTCGTTGGCTCGGTATGTCCCCGCTTTAGTGGCAACCATGGAGGATAGAGTGCACCGCTACGTCGCGGGCTAGATGATTACTTGCGAGGCTTGTTGGTGTAGCTCTTGGGGGCATGGACATTGCCGCATGCGAGCTCATCGGGATGTGAGGCACGGAGAGATCGGCGGAATGACCGAGTCGTGAAAAAGAGGCGAGAACAGCGGGGTCCTTTGGTGACTTTCGAGCGATCGCCTCGGCGAGACTAGTTATGCGCCTCGCCGGTGCATAGTGGTCCTCCACAATCTTCAAGGCATCGAGTATTGAGGCAGTCAGGGCTCGAGGTTGATCGGGAGAAGCGGTGTTAGCCAGAAGCCACCCTACCTCGTTGTGGCGTGGTAGACTCGCGGTGGGAGTGTCGTGCTAGTCAGGGAGTTTGTTTTACATGCGGCCAGGGCCATTTAGGGCTGTCCACCGTGGTAGTGGTAGGATAGCACTGTTCTGAGATCGATTGCGGGTTCTTCCTTCGCGGCTAGGCGGGATGTTCATACACGTGGCGGAGCCACGGTAGAGTCGCGGTGGAAGTTCCCGATCTTAGCGGTCCTTTGACCGCTATTTTGGTATATATTTAACCTACAGAGACTTGTATGTATTGATGTTAAGATAATGTGTTAAGTGTTATGTTCGGATAGCTTTGTGCTAATATGTGATTGAGAAACTGGTGAGTGTAGAAGGAGTAAGCACAGGGGCATGGAAGTGTGAACCTTAGACTATTTCACGATTGAGACCTTAGAGATAGGGTCGTCATGAGTAAAAGATTTATTTTATGTTTGACCTTTATCAGAGTGCGTAGTATACGTGGGATTTATTTGTGTGATAAGTCCATGGGTAGTGCGAGATGGAAGTGTTAGCTTTCATGGCGTGTGTTAGTTAGATTGTTCCGTATCGGGGAACAAGAATGTGTGATTGTGGGGTCGGGTTGAGGACCATTTGAGGTCAACCGCGGCGGTTGTGGCGGGTCGGTTCGAGGTGGTTCCGCGGTGGTAGGGTCACGAGGATGCTAGGCCCAGTTTAGGTGACCATCGTATGAGTTCATGGATACGTTCTACGAGAATCGGTTCGTGAAGGCGGGAATGGCCTTAAGGAGATCGAAGTTAGTAAGATGACCAAGTTTGAGGTAGTAACTCGAAGGTTGGAAACGAAGCATTGTGAAAGTGTGATACGGATACTAGAAAGAGTTGAGTGTTCGAGAAGTACAAACGAGTTAGGGAGAAGAAGAGCGTGTGTTAGTTAGTGGCGGCGTGGCGTCGGCAAACTGTTAGAGGAACTTTATCGTTATCCGGCTTGAGAAGGAACATTCGGGACGAATGTTTCTAAGGAGGAGAATGTTATACCGTAGTTGCGGTATGTATGTGAGGACGTGCGTGCGAGTGAGAAATTTTGAAAAGAAAGAAAGATGTGAGTTTTCACGGAAAAGTTTCGGTAATTTGTGAAGAAAAGGTTAGTTAATGAGAATTGGTTTCCCAGTTTGGTATATGGGCTTCTTAAATTATATTAGAATTTTGAGATTTTATTTTGGAAATGGTCACGTGGGGCCCGGGAGAAATTCTATTTTGTAGGCCGCTTTGTTTTTGAGATTTACGGTATTGTGGATATATTTTAGAAAGACGATTTATGAGGGCCAATAGGAGGGTGACACGTGTCACCCCGCATGAGTGGCTCGGCGAAGTTACATTTGTGCACAACACTTTGGTTAGAGTCGTTTTTCGACGAAACGTTTTGCGTAACTGCGAAGGAAAATTCGGCTATGTCGTTTTGTTTTTGCGGATTTTTCGAGAGGCGAAACATTTTGGACCAACGGGAGGGTGACATGTGTCACCTCACATTGAAGCAAGCGGCGGCAACCTCGGGCGAATTAGTTCACGCCGCCAATTGGCTCCTTGTTTTGGCCTTGTTTTGTGGCTTGTTTGGTGCCATGTTTTGTGCATTGTTTTGTGGAGTAGGGGCTAGGGTGCACTTGGCTTGATCAAGGCCTTACACTTGCCTTGCACATGGCTTGATCTTGGCCATTGGTTGGCTTTTGGTTTTGCTATAAATACCCACAAGCAAGACTTCATTCATCCAAAACTTCCAAGTCTTGAAACCCTCTCCTCCCCCTTTGTGAGCTCTTGGCGAGAGCCTTCCCCTCCCCTTTCCGTGTGGCCTTTGGCGAGGGTTCACTTCCGCTGTGGTGCTTGTAGTGGGGTACCCACTGCTTTAGTTGTTTTGTATAATACCCTCCTTGTGGTATTGAAATACTTCTCCTTGTATTGTTATAATGCCCAAAATACCTTAGCCTTTACCTTGTTGTATTCAAAGTTACCTCTATCGTAGAGCCAGGAAATACTACCTTTTGTCCTTTTAGTCTCAAACCAAAACCCAAGGAAATCTTGTAGTAGGTTGAAGTATTTGAGTAGAAGTTAGTTAAGAACTTCTAAGGGTTGTTTGGAGGCGGATTGGAGCGCCGGAGTAGGAGCTAAACCTTGCTCGGGATCGACATTATAACTTGGATAATTTTGGGCTTATCGAGGTAAATATTCTTGTCCTTATTGTAATTGGAGATTACATGTTGTAGGAATATATAGTTGAAGTATACTATATGTAGAAATGAACTTTGTATTTGGCAATGTCTTTGACTTAAGCTCAAGAGTAAAGAAAAGAAGCTTTGTATTTACATGGGGTATTGCGATGAACTTGTGTAGTATTCTTGAGTAGAATTGTACGTCGGTTAGGCGTGTAAACCCCTTTGTTGGCTTGGTAGGCCTCGATAGAGGAGGAGATTTCTGTTGTTGCGGGAAAATCTTCGAATTTTCTGTAGAACATGGAACCTTGTGTTTTGAAGTTAATGAGCGTTTGTGACCTTTTAGGTGAAAGTACTAAGAGTAGCGTATTCTACGAGGAGTGGAAAGGGCTAGCAAGGTTGTAGTACTTGGAGCATTTTGCTTATTATCGATACTCGCGAGGTATGTGAACCTCTTCCTATCTTTTCTAGCATGATTGTTGTGAACTATGTAGTACGGTAAGCGTCACGTGTGCTAAGTGATTTGGTTGGTTTAAAACATAGGGTGTTATAATAGCTTTATGGGAAGTTAGTTATAACGACCTTATGTAGGTGAAAATGGTTTACTGATGTTAGAAGTTAAGAGACTTGATCTTATAAGATAAGAGACTTAACTTATTTGTTTTAATGTGGATGTTTGTGTGAAACCTCATTCGTGAGTAATGAGTACTTGATTTTTAAAGGGATAATGTTTTACTGATTTCGGGAATCAGAATGTGTATCGACAGACCATTGCAGCGTTAATAAAGGAAAATGTATTGAATAATGATGTGTTGTATTAAAACCAGTAGAAACCTCCATCTGCATAGAAGCTAAGATGAGACAAAATGATATTACATTTTCTAGATCATGACTGCTGTAATAAGATCGTTATAAACAAGAATAAACTACTCACATATATGACATATGTTACTTAATTGTTTTAAAAGAGATTAAGACTATGAGTTATGAAACCTTTCTAAAATAAGTGACTTGAGCATTTGAAATTAGGCAAATTTGAACGTTTGGAAAATAATGTTGTTACTTGATTTTACAAAAGGGGAAGTGTCTTGTTTACTTAAAAAGATTGTCACGATTTTTATACTACGGGTATTGTGTGGCTTATGTGAAAGTACTTTGAGTTGTGTGAAACTTGCCTATGCTTGTGATGATAGCCTTTGTTGTACAAGTGTTGTATTTACGTATTCTGGCGTCTCGATAGAAGTCGGTTGACTTGTTGAGAATTTACTTGGACGTCTGCGGTGATGGAGAAATTCCGCAGTGCGTTCATTGATTGTGTTACTTTGCTAATCGCTTTGGACATCGCCGACACGATCGTGGCGCGGGTGTCTTCCGTGTTGATCGCTTTATTGTTTCCTTTGGGCATCGACACGATCGTGAGCGCACGGGTATGTTTCCATTTGGAATCTTTGTCTTATTGTTTCCTTTTGGACATCCCGACACGATCGTGGCGCAGCGGGTATCTTCCATTTTGATTCTTTGTCTTGTGGTTCCCTTTTTGGACATACCGACACGATCGCGTAAGCACGGGTATGCTTCCATTTGAATTATTATCTGACTTTGGCATCGGTAGGACTTGGTGTCTTGGTGTACTTCTTGGTGTTATCATATCATAGGCTGCGTGATGGAAGGCATTCGCGGGCATGATTGATGTGGAGGCGTGAGACCACGACTTGATATAAGCGATATGTGTGTCTTGTAGTTTGGTTATCATTCATGTCTCTGCTTTATATAGCGCTATGATTTCATTCTGATATTTCTGATTTCACATACTTGGTACTGTTGTCTTGACCTCGCCCGGGGCTGCGTTATCTGCGGTAGAAGTACATCGGTCGTGGATCCTCGCTCTTAGGATCTCGGTTCAGCGTTTTGGGAAGCTCCGTTTCTCGGAGGCTTATCTTTTGGTATGTGTTCCACTGAGTTGTAGGTTCTTGTACATTCGGGGTATGGCGGGCACTGTCGTCATAGTTGTTGTAAATCTTAAGTGCTGTAAATCTTTGTTGTGGGCGGGGTTTGTAAAAAGGATTAAAGCATTCGTTTTGAAAGAGTTGTATTTATTTATGTTATTGGAAGGTAGCAGTTGGGTTGACTTTGTTTTATGTTCATATATCTTGTTTCTTGTTTAAAGTTTTATTTTATTTGGTTTTCTCGATGATTGTATCGCTAGGGTGCGGGATAAGGCACGATGCGGGGCGAGCAGGTCGTTATAACAACTATGACGGGGCAGGGCCGCCCGTACCCCGAATGTACAGAGACTCTGGGCTAGCAGATAACCTCAGGATAAACCAGGAACGGAGCTTCCCAACTGCTGAAATGTGATCCTAAGCGGGGATCGATAACCGATATGCCTACCTGCGGCATAACGAGCGCTTTGGCGAAGGTACCAAATATGTATGGCGTAAATGAAATCATAATAGTCTATATAAAGCGAGAGACGTATGATGACCCAAACTACGATGCATAACATATAACGATTCACCGAGTCGAGGACTCACGCCTCAATTATCACTCGTGCGTGGAATTTCTTCCTCGCTGCCGTGATTTATGATATAACAATACGAGTTTACATGAACACGGGTCCCGTGTGTCATAAAAACCATACGAGACAAGTATAACTACCAGATCCGACCGTACCAATGTCTGATGCAACCACGAGCAGAAGGCGACACGGGGCAAGTGCGGCCGAAACTACGGATACGAGGCGGTCCGCGTGGTGGCCGAGGCAATACGGTGACCACCGGTGCAAGTCAGTATCACGAGACCGTCACTACTGAACGGGGCAAGTGCGGGCTAACTACTGTACAGGCCGAATCAGCACTAGGCGGGGCAATCTGGCCACCACGGGTACCAGGGCGAGCAATAAGATACCTCGTGGAGAGCTAGTCCGTGGAATAACACTATCAGCGAGCATACGTGGAATTTTCCGTCGTGCACCCGATGCGTCGAGTAAGTCCTCGACAAGTCAACCGCCAAACCATCGAGGCAGCGGTAGTATAGAAACACAATTCTTGCACAACAAAGGCTATCACAAGCATCATGCAGTTTCAAAATAACAAGCATAGGCAAGTTTCACAACAACAAGCATAGGCAAGTTATACACAACTCAGTACTTTCGTTTTATGTCAAAGTCGGGTTTTAACCTAAAGTACTACGTGCGTTAAATTCCTTTTAAGAGATCCATTCCTTTTATAAAAGTCACGATGCGTAGTATAAAATAAGTGACCAGCATTTTTAAGCAAACCAAAACACTTCTCTTTTTAAAGCCAAGTTATCATATTAAACGATGATAAAAACCGCTTCTTTTGTTTTCATAAAGTCGTTATAACTAACTTCCCATAAAGGCACATTATAACACTTCTTATTTAAACCGTTTTAAGACAACACAATACCTTTCTTTTTCCTAAAGTTCGGTTGCCTAATTTCAATTACTCAAGTCTCTTTTTAGAAAAGTTTCATAGTTCAATGTCTTAATCTCTTTTAAAACAATTGAGTAACATATGCCATAGGCGAGTAGGTTATCCTTGTTCATAATCAATCTTATTAAGCAGTCATGATCTAGAAAATGTAATATCATTTTGTCTCATCTTAGCTTCTATGCAGATGAAGGTTTCTACTGGTTTTAATAATACTTAATTATTCAATACATTTTCCTTTATTAGCAGCTAGTGGTTTGTCGATACACATTCTGATCTCCGAAATCAGTAAAACATTATTCCTTTCAAAAACCAAGTACTCATTACTCACGAATGAGGTTTCACACATCTTACAACTTTCAAATCAATTAATTAAGTTAAGTCTCTTATCTTATGAGATCAAGTCTCTTAACTTCTAAGATCAAATAGCCATTCTTTTATCCTTTTTAAACGTTATAAGTCAAATCAGTTACCTTTTAACAATCACAAAGCTTTTTCTTATCTACATAAAGCTGTTATAACCAACTTCCCATAAAGCCGTTATAACCCTTTATGTTTTAAACCAATCAAATACATTTAACACGTATCGTCTTAGTACTACATAGTTATACACATATCATGCTAGAAAGATAGGAAGAGGTTCGCATACCTCGCGACATGTACCGACTAATAGCAAAAGCGCTCCAAGTACTTAGCGTAGATGGCACTTCCTTAAGCCACGTAGATCGCACCACGATTCAACCTGACTATAAGGCGCGCGCTTTATTAACATCTAGATCTCATCATTCCATATTCTCGTAAAATATTCGGCGCATTCCGCAATGGCAGTAAATCTCCTTCTCTCGGGTATCGAAGCCAACCAGGGGTTTGGGTGTTATACCGTATTTCCAGTATATCGTAAGGGAATACGACAAAAAGTTGGCCTTAAAGTTAGCCTTGGGCGTTTTTTTGTACACAACTCACTAAAGAATCGTTTTCAGACAAAAGCGTTTCCACGGCTTTCGTAGGGAAAATTCGGCTATGCCATTACTATTTTTGCGGATTTTTCCGAGAGGCGAAACAGATTTGGACCAACGGGATGGCGACACTTGGCACCCTCCGTTGGTGGACTTGAAATCGTCCATTTGGATGAAATGGACTAACATGGCACGTTTTTGTGCCTTGTGCTAAGTCGAGTTGGTAGGATATTTGTGTGGAGTAAATCTTCACTACACTTGCCTTGCACTTGTCTTAATCTTGGCCATTGGTTGGCCACTTCTGACCTATAAATACCCGCCAGAGATGAAGAGTTCTTCATCCAAGTTATCTTCAAGTCTTGAAAAAATCCTCTCCTCTCCCTTAGCCTTTCGTCCAACACCTCCCACCAGGTGAGTTTGGCCGAGGGCTACCACACTAGCCTGGCAAATCTACCCCATCCCGGTAGAAAAGTTATCTTCTAGTATTGTTATAATGCCCAAAATACCTAGCCCAAATCCCTTAGTCCTTTGTAGAAGTTGTGAAAAACTTCTAAGGTTTCTTAGACTCTGGGAGCGTACAACTTAGGAGCTAAACCTTGCTCAGTGCGACTTTATCTAGGATATTATTGGGCTTACAGAGGTAACTAATCCTAACCCTCTTTTGAATAAGAGAATACTTCTGTAGTAGTATAAGAATAAGTATAAATACTTAGAAG
This sequence comes from Przewalskia tangutica, assembly GCA_029844215.1. Taxonomy (NCBI): domain Eukaryota; kingdom Viridiplantae; phylum Streptophyta; class Magnoliopsida; order Solanales; family Solanaceae; genus Przewalskia; species Przewalskia tangutica. Next base: position 2,216,343 of record JAQGDG010000037.1, on the reverse strand, counting down.
AATATCACGAATAGAATTGATGTTATCACAGTAGAAGGGTTTAAAGAAGAATAATCAAGCTGTACTTACATAGAATTGTTTCATGATGAACTTATATAGCTCGTGGGTAGGAAGTCTTGCCCGACTTTCCGTAGAATTGTGAACCCTCTGTTTAGAATGACCTTGAGTAGTCTTTGATAGATGTCTGTGACTATTATGGTGACTCTCTGCGCGACATATTGACTTGGCGGTGGTTTTTGAGAAGGTATGTGATTCTTCCTAAAGCATGATATTTTACAATATATATGATACGGTAGGCGTACGTGTGTTAGCGAATAATAACTACGGCAATGTCTTTGACTTAAGCTGAATAATACTTACGGCAATGCCAATGGCTTAAGCTGAATAATCTTCGTGATGCCTGCTTAAGCACTTTGAATAATAAGAAGCGAAAGCATTTCAAAGAATCTTGAATCATTTTTAAGGAAGATAAATATTTGGTTTTAAAACAAAAGCTTAAGAGTTATACTAGCTTTATGGGAAGTGAGGTATAACAACTTAGGAAAGATAAAAGGCATTTACTTGTTTATAAAAGCCTTGTATTGATTTACATTAAGTGTAGTAAGATTTGTTTGATAAGTAGACATATTATGATGCTACTGTGTTAGTATCTTGAAATCTTTGTGTAAAGGGTCATTCTTGTTGTGCTTACGTTGCTAACCAGTAAGTCCGTTGTATTGTTATTGTATCAGGCCCGGCATTTGTTATACCAGGCTTGCCCGTGATCTTGGTCTATCACGGCTATGCGATCTGTGAGACTATGCGGAGCAGCGGTATGCTCGAGTTGATCATTAGGGTGTTTAGCACGATGCGGGGATTCCTATGCGGTCTGTTGAGACTATGCGGTCTTTTGAGGCTATGCGAGTGCGGGAGCCTAGGCGGATCGGGGTTGGCTGCCACGTGCGAGGAGATACCTCATGCGGTGCATGTGTGACCTATGCGGTGCGGAAGTCGAGGACTAGGCACGCGAGAATGATACTATGGGCAATTGGCCTTGCCCGATCATTCGCGGCCTAGAATAGACATTCTGATTTTCCTATTCTGTTGTTGTTTGTGATGTGGCACTATGTGCAATTAGGCGGTTGTATTTGTGAAAAGGTTTTAAATACTTTGATTTCATTTTGATTCTTTATAGTTTCACATACTTGGTACTGTTATCTTGACCTCCTTGAAGGCTGCGTTAAATCTGCAGCGGTAAGGGCAGCAGTGCTAGATCCAGCGTCCTTAGGATCTTTGCGTTGGTGTCGGGAGCTCCGTCTTCTAGGAGGCTCTACTTTTAGGTATGATCTCACTGTATTGTAGATAGTTTTATGCAGTCGGGGTATGGCGGGGCCTGTCCGCCATAGTTGTTTACTTCCTTAGAAGTGCTGTAGTACTATTATGCAGTTGGGATGTAGCGCAAAACTTGAGTTATTTATATTATGCGTAAGGCAAGCTTTTCATCGAGATAAAGCTGTTTGTTTTACTATGTTTCTGTCTTGTTTTATATTTCCATTGGTTACTCGATGTATGACTACTTGGGTGCCGGTAAGGCACGATCCACGGGCCGGGCAGTCGTGACAAAAGTGGTATCGAGGCGATCAATCCTCGGAAAGTGTCTGAGGCCGTATCTAGTAAGTCTTGATTATCGGTGTGTTGTGCACCGCGCGATGTCGAGAGGCTATAGGATATTTAGGATTGGTTTCCATTCTTGTTACGAGATCGTGCTTTAGAGGCATGTTATAGGTTGGACCCTCTAACGTATTCCTTTCTATGTGATTATGCCTCGCGTAAAGCAACGGGCCCAGAAGGCGAAAGCGTAGAGGCTGCTAGCGAGACACCGAGTCACGAGGCTCGGGCCCAGTCTATACGAGGCAGCGAGTTCTATGGCGCCACCGGCCCGAGACCACAGTACCACCTCTGTCCCACGGCACGGGCGGAGGTTGGAGTCTGAGAGATGGCCAGACTATTGGCTAAAGTTGTGGCGTCTGAGAGAAGGCTGGATCTGGCGGTTCAGCTCAAGCTCGATCGCGCCCGTGGTACACGAGAAGCGGATAGTTTGAGGCTCTGAGATTTCTTGAGTTGTAGCCGCGAGTTTCTGGTCGGCGGAGGATGATCGCGAGGAGTTCATCCGTCGACTCTGAAGGATCGTCACGGGTGATCGAGGCCTCGAGGCAGTGTGACGCCGGTTCGCATCAGTGCGTGACACATGATCGATTAGTTTGATTCATAGGAGCTTTCGGGAGAGCATGCACCTCGGCGGTATGGGATGAGTTTTGAGGCTTTTCTCACAACTTCTTGCCTCAGTAGATGAGGAGACGCAGTGATAGATTTTGTTCTTTGAGGCAGGAGGGCCTTGCAGTGAGGAGTCTGATGTCGAGTTTGATTCTTTGGCTCGATATGTCCACTGCCTTGTAGCGAGAGATGGAGGGCGGGTGCATCGCTATGTCGGCTGGGCTAGATGATTACATGGCGAGTCTTGTGCGGGTGTGTCCGCTTGACGGCATGGACATAACGTATGCGACTCATGCGCTGGGATGCGAGTGTAGAGACGGCGGGTAAGCGATATCAGCGGCGAAGAAGGCGAGCGGCGGTTCTTTTAGTGGTTCGGGGTGGCGGCGTGGCGAAGTCGGTTGCACCACGGCGGTATGAGCGCTCTACCTCGTTTGGTACAGCCCGGGCTTGATCGAGGCGGTCGGGGCCCGGGACTTGATTTCGAGTAGCGAGGTGCTAACCGTTGAGTGCCTTTCGGTGTGCGTTGTGGTAGATACCATTAGGGGCGTACTCAGAACTGCTATACTTGTGGCGGCGGTCATTCGCGAGTTTGTCGGCCAGGCGGCGGTAGTAGGGCCCGATCTACGAGTGCATTGCGGCTTCCATCCCAGGCGATTACTCGCCCGGAGAAGGTACTCATGGACCAGGGTCGTGGCGGTCGTGGCGCGGGTCGATTCGCGGTCCTCGAGCCGCATTTATGCTGTCGGTAAGCGAGGATCGGGAGGCCTCGCGATGTCGTCGCGGTACCTTATCGGTTTACGGGTTTGATGTGTATGCTTTGATAGATCGGGTTTACTCGTCTATATATCTCCCTTGTTGCTAGTAGGATGAGGATAGAGCACGAGTCCATAGACCGCTTCGAGGTAGCTACGCTGATGGTGATTCGGTGTGGTAGCTCGGCGGGTATATAAAGCTTGTCTGTGACCGTTCACGATCGTCGGACCACTGGCGGAGCTTGATAGAGTTGGAGATGATTGACCGGCGTGATCATGGGGATGGATTGGCTAGCTTAACACTCGCCAATGTAGGCTGAGAGAAAGTAATGCAGTTCGGTTTCTGAGGCCGGTTGTTGAGTGGGAGGAAGCGGTATGGCAGGGGTAGGTTTATTTCCTACCTCAGGCTAGGAAGATGGTGCGAAGGGTATATCTACCATCTCGTTGGGTGTTTGATCTGAAGCTGCGGTACAGATTTTGATCGGTTCGATGGTGAGAGAATTCCCGGACGTGTTTCGGGCGACCTCCGGGTATCCCTCACGAGAGGAGATTGAGTTTTGTATTGACATATTGCGGACACTCGGCCTATTTCCATTCGCCCATCTGAGAATGCTTTGCCGAGTTGAGAGAGTTGAAGGATCATCTTAGAGATTTCTTTGGAGAAAGGCTTCATCGGGCCTAGTGTTTCTCCAGAGAGCGCGGTATTGTTCGTGAAGAAGAAGGGCGGGGCCAGCTGCGCATGTGTCTGAGACGGTGAACAAGGTGACCATTAAACGAATACCCCTTCCGAGGATTGATGATTTGTTACCGACGGTTGCGAGCGCGAGATGTTTCTCGAAGATTGATCTGCGTTCGGGCTATCGTCGAGATCTGTCGAGAGAGGTGGATGTCCACTAGGTGCGTTCGGACGTGCGGGCATTATGAAGTTCAGTCATATCTTTTAGGTTGACGATGCTCGGCGGTATTCGTGGATTTGATGAGCCGAGTGTTCAAACCATTTTTGAACCGCGTTTGTGATAGTGTTCATTGATGATATCTTGGTTTATTCGCTCGGAAGCGAGGCGTCTGGCGTTTGAGGCTGTCTTGTGATTCTCGGGACCCGGCCGGTATCGCCAAGTTTTCCAAATGTGAGTTTTGGTTAACCGGTGGCTTTTCTTGAGCACGCCGGGGCGATGGTATTGAGTGCGGCGAGATCGAAGCGGTCGGAGTTGGCCTGAACTCTCTACTCAGCAGAGGTTCGCGATTTTAGGCCTTGCGAGGATATTATCGGTTCGTAGAAGTTCGCTTCTATCTACGCACCTTTGACTAGGTGACTTCGAGAAAGCGGCCAAGTTTGATGGTGATGCTTGCGGCGGGGTTTCGATTCTTTGAAAGAAGCGGCAGCCGCCCGTTCTTACTCTTCCGAAGGTCGAGACGGTTATGTTGTGTATTGTGATGCGTCGGGCATGGGTTGGGATGTGTTGATGCGGCATGGTAGAGTTATAGCGTCACGCGTCAAGCGGCTTAAGAACCGAGAGGAACTACCCGCTTGTGATTTAGAGTTGGCGGTGTGATTCGCGCTTTGAAGATGCGGAGGCACTATTTGTATGGGGTTGGCGTGGATATTTATCACGGACCACAGAGCCTCGGTATATCTTCAGCGGAGGAGTGAACTTCACGGCGAGAGGCGGTGGTTAGAGTTGCTTAAGGATTACGATGTTGATATCTGTACCACGAGGAAGGCGATGTTGTGGCGGATGCTCTTAGTCGTAGGTCGATGGGAGCCTATCGGATGTGCGGCTAGAGAGGAGGGACATGGTTGCGTGATTTGCATCGATTGCAAGCCGGTGTCCGTTTGATTGATTACGATGGCGGTGGGGTTAGAGTTCGTGAGGTTTAAGTCTTCCCGTCGTCGAGAGGTGAAGAAGCATGATTCGAGATCGGTTTTGACGCGTTATCGTGATCTGACTCTTCGTGAGGCAAGGGTCCTTTTGAGTAGCACGATGGGGTGCTAGGTTTGAGCGAGTTGTGTGTTCGGATATTTGAGGACTTGGCGAGTTCTTGGGAAGCCTGCGGTAGCGTTACTCTATCCGTCGAAGTCGACGAAGATGTACCACGACGCTTAGATCGTGTATTGGTGGGATGGCTTGAAGAGGGGCGTTGCGAGTTCGTAGCTCGGTGCGTGTTGTCGGCGGTGAATGTAGAGCACGAGGCACGGTGGTTTATTCTGAGCGATTGAGATCCGAGCACGGAAGTGGGAGGTAATCAGCATGGACTTCATCGCGGGATTACCTCGCTCGGAGAGTGATTATATGGGTTATCGTCGGCGGTGTGAAATCAGCCCACTTTCTTCCGTCGGGCGACTTTTGGTGAGATTATGCGAACTTTACATCAGAGATCGTCGGTTGCATGGAGTCCTATTTCGATCATATCGAGGAGCCCGGTTCACGGCTAGCTTACGGAGAGTCGCTTCGAGAGGTTTAGGGGCCTTGAGTGAGCACGTCGTATTTCATCCTGAGCAGACGGGCGAGTGAGCGCCTTATCCGGACTCTTGAGGATATCTTTGCGAGCTGTGTTATTGACTTGTGGTAGTTGGGAGGATCATTTGCCTCTAGTTGAGTTTGCGTATAATAATAGCTGCTCCGGTATGAGATGGCGCGCATGAGGCCTTGTATGGGAGGAAGTGCATATCGCCTATAGGTTGGTTCGATGTGGGCGAGTGCGGCTAGTGGGACGGTTGGTGCGTGAGCGGTGGATAAGGTGAAGCTTATCGAGGCGGCTATTAATGACTCGGTCGGCAAGTCGTATGCGGATCATCGTCGTCGGCATGCGAGTTCGAGTTCATGATTGGGTTTTCCTAAAGGTGTCACCCATGAAGGGTGTGATGAGATTCGGGAAGAAGGAAGCTTCGGCCCAGGTACATTGGGCGTTTAGTTGTCCATTGGGTAGGCAAGGTTGCTATGAGTTGGATCTGCCGTCGTCTGGAGCGGTGCATCCGGTTTTTCACGTATCTATCTTGAGAGATGTATCGGGGATCCATCTAGGGTACACCAGATTAGCGATGTCGGTGTAGGGGTTATCGTATGAGAGATTCCATAGCGATGTCGATCGTCGGGTTAGCGTCTGCGGACCAGGGCGTGGCTTAGTCGAGTCTTGTGGCGGAGCGAGCTTAGGAGGAGATGGCGTGGGAAGTGAGGAGGACATGAGGCGAGTACCTCACTATTCCCACACCTCAGGGTAATTCACTTTCTACTTGTAAATTTCCGTTATCGTTTTTGCCTAAGTGTTGTTTTGTGGTAGTGTGTGGCTTTTGCAAGCTGTTTATGCTTCTTGATAAGCGTCTTGAGAAGGAACATTCGGAATGAATGTTTCTAACGAGAGAATGTTATACCGTATTTCGGAGTATATGCGTGAGGAATCGTCTGGTTGGCCTTAAAGTTAGCCTTGGGCGTTTTTTTGTACCTGACTCACTAAAAGAATCGTTTCAGGCAAAGCGTTTCCACGACTTTCGTAGGGAAAATTCCGGTATGCCATTACTATTTTTGCGGTTTTTAGAGAGGCGAAACATTTGGACCAGCGGGAGGCGACACTTGGCACCCTCCCATTGGTGAACTTGAAATCGTCCATTTGGACGAAATGGACTAACATGTACGTTTTTGTGCCTTGTGCACAAGTCGAGAGTTGGTAGGATATTTGTGTGGAGTAAATCTTCACCTACACTTGCCTTGCACTTGTCTTAATCTTGGCCATTGGTTGGCCCTTGACCTATAAATACCCCCTTAGAGATGAAGAGTTCTTCGTCCATGAAGTTATCTTCCAAGTCTTGAAAAAATCCTCTCCTCCAGCCTTTCGTCCAACACCTCCCACTTGGGTGAGTTTGGCGAGGCCTACCCACTAGCTGGCAGAAATCTACCCCCTCCTTGGTAGAAAAATTATCTTCTAGTATTGTTATAATGCCCAAAATACCTAGCCCAAATCCATTAGTCCTTTGTAGAAGTTGTGAAAAACTTCTAAGGTTTCTTGGAGCTCTGGAGCGTACAACTTAGGAGCTAAACCTTGCTCAGTGCGACTTTATCTAGGATATTATTGGGCTTACAGAATAACTAATCCTAACCTCTTTTGAATAAGAGAATACTTCTGTAGTAGTATAAGAATAAGTATAAATACTTAGAAGAATATCACGAGAATAGAATTGATTTGTTATCACGGTAGAAGGGTTTAAAGAAGAATAATCAAGTATCTTACATAGAATTTGTTTTCATGATGAACTTATATAGCTCATGGGTAGGAAGTCTTTGCCCGACTTTCAGTAGAATTGTGAACCCTCTATTTAGAATGACCTTGAGTAGTCTTTGATAGATGTCTGTGACTATTATGGTGACTCTGCTGCGCGACATATTGACTTGGCGGTGGTTTTATTTGAGAAGGTATGTGATTCTTCCTAAAGCATGATATTTTACAATATATATATATGCGGTGAGCGTACATGTATTAAGCGAATAATAACTCGGCAATGTCTTTGACTTAAGCACTGAATAATATACAGCAATGCCACGGCTTAAGCACGAATAATACTTACAATGATGCCTAAGGCAAGCTGAATAATAAGAGAAAGCATTTCAAAAGAATCTTTGAATCATTTTTTAGAAGATAAATATTTGGTTTTTAAAACAAAAGCTTAAGAGTTATACTAGCTTTATGGAAGTGAGGTATAACGACTTAGGAAAGATAAAAAGGCTATTTACTTGTTTATAAAAGCCTTGTATTGATTTACATTAAGTGTAATAAGATTTGTTTGATAAGTAGACATATTATGATGCTACGTGTTAGTATCTTGAAATCTTTGTGTAAGGGGTCATTCTTGTTGTGCTTACGTTGCTAGCAGGTAAGTCAGTTATCTTTGTTATTGTATCACTACCTGTATTTGTTATACCAGGCTTGCCCGTGATCTTGGTCTATCACGGCTATCGCGATCTGTGAGACTATGCGGGCGGACGGTATGCTCGAGGATTGATCATTCGGGTGTTTAGCACGATGCGGGGATTCCTATGCGATCTGTTGAGACTATGCGGTCTTTTGAGGCTATGCGAAATTTGCGGGAGCCTAGGCGGATCTGCGAGGTTGGCTGCCCCGTCACGAGGATACCTAAATGCGGTGCGTGTGTGACTATCGGTGCGGAAGTCGGGACTAGACACGCGAGAATGATACTATGGGCAATTGGCCTTGCCCGATCATTAGCGGCCTAGAATAGACACATTCTGATTTTCCTATTCTTTGTTGTTGTTTGTGATGTAGCCTTATGTGCAATTGAGCCCGGTGTATTTGTGAAAAGGTTTTAAATACTTTGATTTCATTTCGATTCTTTATAGTTTCACATACTTGGTACTGTTGTCTTGACCTCCTTGTTTGCGTTAAATCTGCGGTAAGAGCGGCGAGTGCTAGATCCACGTCCTTAGGATGCTGCGTTGGTGTCGGGAGCTCCGTCTTATAGGAGGCTCTACTTTTAGGTATGATCTCCTGTATTGTAGATAGTTTTATCTGATCGGGGTATGGCGAACCACTGTCGCCGTAGTTATTCTTCCTTAAGTGCAGTAATCTTATTATGCAGTTGGGATGCTTTAGCGCAAAACTTGAGTTATTTATATTATCACGTAAGGCAAGCACTCATCAGATAAAGCATTTACATTTTCTATGTTTCTGTCTTGTTTTATATTTCCGCTAGTTACTACGATGTATGACTACTTGGGTGCCGGTAAGGCACGATCACGAACCGGGCAGATCGTGACAAAAGTGGTATCGAGCGATCAATCCTCGGAAAGTGTCTGAGGCCGTATCTAGTAGAGTCTTGATTATCGGTGTGTTGTGCACCACGCGATGTCGAGGAGGCTATAGGATATTAGGATTGGTTTCCATTCTTAGTTACGAGATCGTGCTTTAGAGGCGTATGTTATAGAGTTGGACCCTCTAACGTATTCCTTTCTATGTGATTATGCCTCACGTAAGGCAACCGGGCGAGAAGGGCAAGCGGCCAGGAGGCTGCTAGCGAGACACCCAGTCACGAGGGCTCGGGCCCGATCTATACGAGGCAGCGAGTTCTATGGCGCCGCCCGGCCCCGGCGAGACCACGGTACCCAGCCTCATCCCGCGGCACAGGCGGAGGGTTAGGCTACAAGGAGATGGCCCGGCTATTGGCTAGAGTTGTGGCCCGTCGAGGAGAGGCTGGATCACGGCGGTTCAGCTCAGCTCGATCGCGCCGTGTAACAGAGGCGAGATAGTTTGAGGCTACGAGATTTCTTGAGTTGTAGCCGCGAGTTTCTTGCAGTGGCGGAGGATGATCCGCGGGAGTTCATCCGTCGGCTCTGAAGGATCGTCACGGGTGATCGAGGCCTCGACAGTCAGTGACGCCGGTTCGCGTGTTTGCGTGACCGCGATCGATTGGTTTGATCATAGGAGCTTTCGGGAGAGCATGCACCTCGGCGATATGGGATGAGTTTTGAGGCTTTTCTCAACTTCTTGCCTCGCGAGATGAGAGAACACGGTGATAGATTTTATTCTTTGAGGCGGGAGGGCGCGCGGTGAGAGTCTGATGTCGAGTTTGATTCTTTGGCTCGATATGTCCACCTGTGGTAGCGAGATGGAGGGCCAGGTGCATCGCTATGTCGCTGGGCTAGATGATTACATGGCCAGGAGTCTTGTGCGGGTGTGTCCCGCCGGCCGAGCATGGGCATAACGTATCTGAGCTCAATGCGCTAGGATGCGAGGCGTAGAACCGCCGGGTAAGCGATATCAGCGTGAAGAAGGCGAGGCGGTTCTTTTGGTGGTTCGGGGTGGCGGCATCGGCGAAGTCGATTTGCACCACGGCCAGTATGACGCTCCCTCGTTTTCTGCAGCCCGGGCTTGATCGAAGCGAGTCGGGGCGAGACTTGATTTCGAGGTAGCGAGGTGCTAACCGTTAGTCTGCTCGGTGTGCCCGTTGTGGTAGATACCGTGCGGGCTTTGCTCAGGAACTGCTATACTTGTGGCGGCCGAGGTCATTTCGCGAAGTTTGTCGGCCGGCGGCGGTAATGGGCCCGATCTCACGAGTGCATTGCGGCTCTTCGTCTGGCGATTACTCGCTTGGGAGCAGGTACTCGTGGACCAGCGAGTGTGGCGGAAGGTCGTGGCGCGGGTCCCGGTTCATGAGTCCTGAGCGCGCATTTATGCTTTGTCGGTAGAAGCGGGATCGGGAGGCCTCGCTGATGTCGTCGCGGGTACCTTATCGATTCAGGGTTTGATGTGTATGCTTTGATAGATCAGGGTTACTGCATCACTATATATCTCACTTGTTGCTAGTAGGATGAGGATAGAGCACGAGTCCATGACCACTTCGAGGTAGCTACGCGATGGGTGATTCGGTGGTAGCTCGGCGGGTATATAGAGCTTGTCTGTGACCATTCTGATCGTCGGACCTGGCGACTTGATAGAGTTGGAGATGATTGACCAGCGTGATCATGGGGATGGATTGGCTAGCTTGCTACGCCAATGTAGGCTGAGAGAGAGTAATGCAGTTCGATTTCTGAGGCCAGGTTGTTGAGTGGGAGGAAGCACGGTATCAGCGAGGGTAGGTTTATTTCTACCTCGAGGCTAGGAAGATGGTGCGAAGGGTATATCTACCGTCGTTCGGGTGTTTGATCACGAAGGCTGCGGTGCAGATTTTGATCGATTCGATGGTCGAGAAGAATTCCCAGGCGTGTTTCAGACGACCTCCGGGTATCCCTCACGAGAGGAGATTGAGTTTGTATTGACATATTGCGGACACTCGGCCTATTTCCATTCCGCCATACGAATGTTCTGCAGAGGATTGAGAGAGTTGAAGGATCATCTTAGAGATTTGCTAGAGAAGGGCTTATCGGGCCTGATGTTTCTCCAGAAGCGCCGGTATTGTTCGTGAAGAAGAAGGGCGGGGCCAGCTGCGCGTAATGTCGATCTGAGCGGTGAACAAGGTGACCATTAAAACGAATACCCCTTCCCGGGATTGATGATTTGTTCGACGATTGCGAAGCGCGAATGTTTCTCAAGATTGATCTGCGTTAGGCTATCATCGAATCACAGTCGAGAGGTGGATGTCCACTGAATTGCATCCGGACGATGCGGGCATTATGAAGTTCGAGTCATATCTTTTGGGTTGACGATACTCGGCGGTATTCATGGATTTGATGAGCCGAGTGTTCAAACCATTTTAGACACGTTTGTGATAGTGTTCATTGATGATATCTTGGTTTATTCTCGCTCGAGCGGGAGCATGCGGGCATTTGAGGGCTGTCTTGTGATTCTCGGGACAGCGGTATCGCCAAGTTTTCCAAATGTGAGTTTTGGTTAACCGGTGGCTTTTCTTGGGCACGTTGGGGCGATGGTATTCGGTAGATCTGGCCAAGATCGAGGCGATCGGAGTTGGCCTAGACCCTACTACTCGCCGGAGTTCGCGATTTTACGGGCATTGCGAGGATATTACTCGGCGGTTCGTAGAAGTTAAGCTTCTATCTGCACCTTTGACTAGAGTGGCTCGGAAAGCGGCGAGTTTGATGGGTGATGCTTGCGGCGGGGTTTCGATTCTTGAAAGAAGGCGGCAGCGCCCGTTCTTACTCTTCCGGAAGGTCGAGCGGTTATGTTGTGTATTGTGATCGTCGGGCATCGGGCTAGGATGTGTGTTGATGCGGCATGGTAGAGTTATAAGCGTCACGCGTCGAAGCGGCTTAAGAACCACGAGAGGCTACCCGCTGTGATTTAGAGTTGGCGGTGTGATTCACGCTTTGAAGATGCAGGCACTATTTGTATAGGGTTGCGTGGATATTTACTCTGAGACCACAGAGCCTCGGTATATCTTGACGGAGGAGTGAACTTCGGCGAAGGCGGTGGTTAGAGTTGCTTAAGGATTCACGATGTTGATATCTGTACCACGGGAAGGCGATGTTATGGCGGATGCTTTCTGCCCAGTCGTAGGTCGATGGAACTATCGGATGTGCGGCTAGAGAGGAGGACATGGTTCGTGATTTGCATCGATTAGCAAGCCTTGGTGTCCGTTTGATTGATTACGATAGCGGTGGGGTTAGAGTTCGTGAGGTTGCAGTCTTCCGCCGTCGGGTGAAGAGCCGCGATTCGAGGATCAGTTTGACCGCGTTATCGTGATCTGACTCTTCGTGAGGCAAGGGTCCTTTTGAAGTTGCTTTGATGGGGTGCTATGGTTTGGCGAGTTGTGTGTTCGAGATATTTGAGGACTTGGCGTGAGTTCTTGGGGAAGCACTGCGGCGCGTTACTCTATCGTCAAAGTCGACCAAGATGTACCACGACCTTAGATGCGTGTATTGGTGGGATGGCGAAGAGGGCGTTGCGAGTTCGTGGCTCGATGCGTGTTGCCGGCGGTGGTAGAGCACGGAGGCACAGTGGTTTTATTCTGAGCGATTGAGATCCGACACAGAAGTGGGAGGTAATCAACATGGACTTCATCGCGGGATTACCTCGCACTCGGAGGAGACATGATTCTATATGGGTTATCGTCGGCGGTGTGAAATCAGCCCGCTTTCTTCCGTCGGACGACTTTGCCGGTGAGAGTTATGCGAACTTTACATCAGAGATCGTCGGTGCATGATCCACTATTTGATCATATCAGACGGAGAGCGGTTTACGGCTAACCAGAGTCGCTGAGAGGTTTAGGGGCGCGAGTGAGCACAGTCTTGCATTTCATCCTGAGCGAGCGGACGAGCGAGCGCACTATCCGGACTCTTGAGATATGCTGCGAGCTGTGTTAATGACCGATGGTAGTTGGGAGGATCATTTGCCTCTAGTTGAGTTTGCGTATAATAACGCTACCCTTTCCGGTATTCGGATGGCGCCTTATGAGGCCTTGTATGGGAGGAAGTGCGGTCGCCTATAGGTTGGTTCGATGTGGCGAGTGCGGCTAGTAGGACGGTTGGTGCAGCGAGCGATGGATAAGGTGAAGCTTATCAAGGCCTATTAATGACTCAAAGTCGGCCAATCGTATCACGAGATCATCGTCGTCGGCATCTTGAGTTCGAGTTCATGATTGGGTTTTCATAAAGGTGTCACCCATGAAGGGTGTGATGGTCGGGAAGAAGGAAGCTTCGGCCCAGTACATTGGGCCATTTCGGTTGTCCATTGGGTAGGCAAGGTTACTATGAGTTGGATCTGCCGTCCGTCTGGAAGCGGTGCATCCGTTTTCACGTATCTATGTTGAGAGATGTATCGGGGATCCATCTAAGGTACGATTAGCGATGTCGGTGGGGGGTTATCGTATGAGAGATTCCGTAGCGATGTCGATCGTCGGGTTAGGCGTCTGCGGACGAGGGCGTGGCTTAGTCAAAGTCTTGTGGCGGAGCAGGCTAAGGAGGAGATGGCGTGGGAAGGCGAGGAGGACATGAGGCGGAGGTACCCTGCTATTCCGCGCCTCGGGTAATTCACTTTCCTACTTGTAAATTTTCGTTATCGTTTTTGCCTAAGTGTTGTTTTGTGGCCGTGTGTGGCTTTTGCAAACTGTTTATGCTTCTTCGATAACTGTCTTGAGAAGGAACATTCGGGACGAATGTTTCTAACGAGGGGAGAATGTTATACCCCGTATTTCAGTAATATGCGTAAGGAATACGTCTAAAGTTGGCCTTAAAGTTAGCCTTGGGCGTTTTTGTACCTGACTCAGCTAAAAGAATCGTTTCAGACAAAGCGTTTCCCACGACTTCGTGAGGAAAATTCCGGCTATGCCATTACTATTTTGCGGATTTTTCAGAGAGGAAAGCATTTTGGACCAGCGGGAGGCGACGCAGCACCCTCCGTTGGTGAACTTGAAATAAATCCGTTTGGATGAAATGGACTAACGTAGCGTTTTTGTGCCTTGTGCACAAATCAAGGAGTTGGTAGGATATTTGTGTGGAGTAAATCTTCACCTACACTTGCCTTGCACTTGTCTTAATCTTGGCCATTGGTTGGCCACTTCTTGACCTATAAATACCCCAGAGATGAAGAGTTCTTCGTCCACAAAGTTATCTTCCAGTCTTGAAAAATCCTCTCCTCTCCAGCCTTTCGTCCACACCTCCCCCAGGTGAGTTTGGTAGGGCCTACCCACTGCCTGGCGAAATCTACCCCTCCGCGGTAGAAAAATTATCTTCTAGTATTGTTATAATGCCCAAAATACTACAGCCCAAATCCGCCAGTCCTTTGTAGAAGTTGTGAAAAACTTCTAAGGTTTCTTAGACTCTGGAGCGTACAACTTAGGAGCTAAACCTTGCTAGTGCGACTTTATCTAGGATATTATTGGGCTTGCAGGGTAACTAATCCTAACCCTCTTTTGAATTAGAGAATACTTACGTAGTAGTATAAGAATAAGTATAAATACTTAGAAGAATATCACGAATAGAATTGGTATTATCACGATGAAGGGTTTAAAGAAGAATAATCCAAGCTGTACTTACATAGAATTTGTTTCATGATGAACTTATATAGCTCGCGGGTAGGGAAGTGCTGCCCGACTTTCAGTAGAATTGTGAACCCTCTGTTTAGAATGACCTTGAGTAGTCTTTGATAGATGTCTGTGACTATTATAGGTGACTCTCTGCGCGACATATTGACTTGGCGGTGGTTTTATTTGAGAAGGTATGTGATTCTTCCTAAAGCATGATATTTTACAATATATATATAATGCGGTGAAGCGTCATGTGTTAAGCGAATAATAACTACGGCAATGTCTTTGACTTAAGCTGAATAATACTTACGGCAATGCCTGCGGCTTAAGCTTTGAATAATACTTCTGTGATGCCTGGCAAACTTTGAATAATAAGAAGCTGAAAGCATTTCAAAGAATCTGAATCATTTTTAACGAGAAGATAAATATTTGGTTTTAAAACAAAAGCTTAAGAGTTATACTAGCTTTATGGGAAGTGAGGTATAACAACTTAGGAAAGATAAAAGGCTGTTTACTTGTTTATAAAAGCCTTGTATTGATTTACATTAAGTGTAGTAAGATTTGTTTGATAAGTAGACATATTATGATGCTACGTGTTAGTATCTTGAAATCTTTGTGTAAGGGGTCATTCTTGTTGTGCTTACGTTGCTAGGTAAGTCAGTTATCTTGTTATTGTATCACTACCTGCATTTGTTATACGAGGCTTGCCCGTTGATGCGGTCTATCGGCTGTCACGGTCTGTGAGACTATGCGGGCAGCGGTATGCTCAGGATTGATCATTCGGGTGTTTTAGCACGATGGGGGATTCCTATGCGATCTGTTGAGACTATCACGGTCTTTTGAGGCTATGCGAGTGCGGGAGCCTAGGCGGATCTTAGGGGTTAGCTGCCCCGATCGAGGATACCTCGTGCAGTGCATGTGTGACCTATGCGGTGCGGAAGTCGAGGACTAGGCCGCGAGAATGATACTATGGGCAATTGGCCTTGCCCGATCATTCGCGGCCTAGAATAGACTTATTCTGATTTTCCTATTCTGTTGTTGTTTGTGATGTGTATGTGCAATTGGTGATTGTATTTGTGAAAAGGTTTTAAATACTTTGATTTCATTTGATTCTTTATAGTTTCACATACTTAGTACTGTTGTCTTGACCTCGCCCGAGTGCGTTCATCTGCGAGTAAGAAGCGGCAGTGCTAGATCCGCGTCTTAGGATGCTGCGTTGGTGTCGGGAGCTCCGTCTCTTAGGAGGCTCTACTTTTTGGTATGATCTCCTGTATTGTAGATAGTTTTGTATAGTCGAGGTATGGCGGGATACTGTCGCCATAGTTGTTACTTCCTTAAGTGCATAGTACTTATTATGCAGTTGGGATGTAGCGCAAAACTTGAGTTATTTATATTATGCAGTAAGGCAAGCTTTTCATCGAATAAAGCTGTTACATTTTACTAAAGCTGTTTCTGTCTTGTTTTATATTTCCGGCGATTACTCGATGTATGACTACTTGGGTGCCGGTAAGCACGATCCACGAACCGGGCAGTCGTGACAAAAGTAGTATCGAGCGATCAATCCTCGGAAAGTGTCTGGGCCGTATCTAGTAAGTCTTGATTATCGGTGTGTTGTGCGCCACGCGATAATGTCGAGGAGGCTATAGGATATTTAGGATTGGTTTCCATTCTTCGTTACGAGATCGTGCTTTAGAGGCATGTTATAGGTTGGACCCTCTAACGTATTCCTTTCTGTATGATTATGCCTCGCGTAAAGCAACCGGGCCCGAAGGGCGAAAGCGGCGAGAGGCTGCGAGACACCAGTCCACGAGGCTCGGGCCCGATCTATACGAGCGGCGAGTTCTATGGCGCCCGGCCCAGCGAGACCACAGTACCCCTCGTCCCGCGGCTTTGGCGGAGAGTTAGGGTACAAGGAGATAACCCGACTATTGGCTAGAGTTGTGGCGTCGAGAGAAAGGCTGGATCGGCGGTTCAGCTCGGCTCGATCGCACCGTGGTACACGAGCGAGATAGTTTGAGCTACGAATTTCTTGAGTTGTAGCACGCGAGTTTCTGGTGGCGGGAGGATGATCGCGAGGAGTTCATCCGTCGGCTCTGAAGGATCGTGCGGGTGATCAGGCCTCGAAGGCAGTCGTGACGCCGGTTCGCGTCGAGTGCGTGACACCGATCGATTGGTTTGATTCATAGGAGCTTTCGGGAGAGCATGCCTCAGGCGGTATGGGATGAGTTTTGAGGCTTTTCTCGCACCTGCCTCCGCGGATGAGGAGGCACGGTGATAGATTTTTGTTCTTTGAGGCGAGGAGGGCCTTGTGTCGACGGCCCCAGGCCGTGGTGGTGCCTTACCGGGCACCCTGGTGACACAACATCAGTGTCGGCGGACATAAAGCAACAACGTGAGATAACGAAATATAAAACAATAATGTGTGAAAACTTGCCTTCGGCGTATATAACCATCGACTCTTTTACAAATGAGCGGCAATCCTTTTTACCAACCACGCCAGCGATTACTACGGACCTCTAAGAATGATCGACCGATGGCGGGGCGGGGGCCAAACCACGAATGTAAACACTTACTACGGCGAGGACTATACGTGATAAGCCTCGGGCGGAGCTTCAGCAATTTGTGACCACGAGCTAGGATCGGCGGTGATGTACCTCGACTGCGGCATGAGCGGCCCCGAGAAAGTCGATGCCAGTGCAGGTATGTGAAACTAAAATAAATCGTAAATGAAATCATAGTAGTCTATACAAGCGGGAGACATGTATGATAACGAACTCTGATTCGCGTAAATAGCGATCGTATCAGTCGAGGACTCGCGCTCAGTCGTCGCTCGATTTAACAATGGGTCTCGCGCCGCGACATCAATCGTGCGTGGAATACCTTCGCCGCTGCCGTGATTTATGATATCTGACACCGAGAATACGTGAACACGAGTCGCTTTGTGTCTAATAAAGTCTGAGGGGTAAGTGCGAAGGCATAGCTCTGCTACTAACTTGCGTGCAACAAGGTCATAAAGCGTATCATAAGATGCATCTAGCGCCACGTGATCAAAGCGCCAGCGCGCGATGTATCTAATGTGCGCGTCTAGTCTGGAACTTCCGCTGACTCCGCGTAGGCGAATCTCGTCGGCGCGTAGGTATTCCCGCGTCGAGGTAAGCTCCCGGCGTCGTCACGAACGCGATCGCGTAGCCCGAGACCGCGTGCCCGTAAGGGCGTACACTAACAGGAACTCGTAGCTCGCGTAGGCCCCGGGACGCGTGAGGTATTCTCGAATCATGGTCCCGGCGCTTTGAGTCTACCGCGTGGAGGCGACTTAACCGGAATCGTCTCGAGATGAATGCCGCATACTATCATAACGATAGTTAATAATCACGATCGAGAAACCCCTTTACACAAACATCACGAATACTAACACGCGTAGCATCCTAACGCGTTTACTTATCACGGCAACAAGAAAGTATTACAAGGCTATCCTGAGCAATCTGATCAAGTTATTCCACTGAGGTACTTTACTAACAAGTTGGGTATCATCCCCAAGTACTTACATTAAAATCTTGAAAAGATCTGTTTCTTTCACATAAGTCCCCTGATACGTAGTATAAAATAGAGTAGTATCCTTTTAAGAAAACCAAAACTCTTACCTTTGTAAAATCAAGTATGACATTATTTTCAAGCGTCGAGTTGCTAATTTCAAATGTTCACGTTTCTTATTTTAGAAAGGTTAAAGTGGTTCATAGTCTTATTCATTTAAGAATATAATTCTCTTTTAAACAATCGAGAAACATAAGCCTTATGTGTGAGTAGGATATTCTTGTTTATAACAATCTTATTACAATGACCGTGATCTAGGAAATATCATTTTGTCTCGTCTTAGCCATGCGGATGGAAGTTTCTCTTTTAGTTTTCATAATACTTAATTATTCAAAACATTTCCTTTTATTAGTAGCTGCGGTGGTTTGTCGATACACATTACGATTTAAATCGATAAAGCATTCTTAAGCGTTATACCTAACTTCCCGTAAAGCTAGTATAACTCTTAAGTTTTCAAACAAAGTATTACTTCTCCTTTCAAAATGATTCAAAAATCTTTTGAAAATACTTGATTCTTTCTTACCGTATAACAAGCGGTTATAGTTCAAATCGATTACCTTTTAAAAACCACGTGTATTTTCTTACTAACATAAATTATAACCAACTTCGTAAAGCGTTATAACTTTTATGTTTTAAACCACTCGAAACCATTTAGCACGTATGCGTCAGTACTACATAGTTTACATATCATGCTAGAGAGATAGGAAGAGGTTCGCATACCTCGCGGCGATTATCGACTAATAGCAAAATGCTCAGTACCTCAAGCGTCGGCTACTCGCCAGCCAAGTAGAGCGCCACGTGCGTAATCTTCCGCTATAAGGCCACAGTGACATTAACATTTAGGTCTCGTCGTAGAACTTTCTGAGAAATTTTGGTGACACCTCACCCATGACAGCGTAAATCTCTCTCTGTCGGTAGGCTACGAAGCCAACCGAGGGTTATTACATCTAACACTAGCAGTACAATTCTACTCCAGTACTCTACCTGAGTCTCTTATGTCTGGTCTATGTAATTCTGATTCGATTACTATATATAGTATGCTTGACTATATACTCCTGACATGTAATATCTAATTACAATAGGGGACAAGATAATTACCTCGATAAGCCCGTAATTATCCAAGTATAAAGTCGATCTGGGCAATCGTTTAGCTCGACTCAGGCGCTCGACCAGCTCTAAACCACCATAGAAGTTCTAACCAGCACACCTGATACTCAACGGATTATGGAAATTTTCTAGGGTTTCGGTTTTGTAGTGGGAAGTATAATAGTATTTACAGGCTTTCGTAAGGTATAACCTTAGAATACAACAAGGTATAAGGCTAAGGTAATTTGGGCATTATATGATACTTGGAGAGTATTTCTATACCTGAAGGGGTATTATCACAGCAACTAGGCTAGGGGTACCCGGCACACCCTGAAGGAGGGGGTGGCTACACCGGCCTACCCACTAGGGGAACTCTCGACGAGGGGCCTGCGAAAAGGGAGGGAAGGCTCACCGAGACTTAGGCATTTTGGATGAAGAAGTTCGTGAAGGAGAGGTATTTATAGCGTGAAAGCCAAGACCAATGGCGAATCTGCCAAGTGTTAGGCAAGTGTAGGGCGAAGATTCACCCGTGTGTACCTAGTGACTTGCACGCAAAATATCTACCAAAAATATCTCAGCTTGCATTTGATACGTCCGTTGTGCGCCGGCTTTGCCCGATGAGAGGGTGCCAGTGCAGCCTCTCGTTGGTCCAAAATGTTCGTCTCTCGGAAAAATCATAAAATACTAAATGACATAGCGGAAATTCCCTACGAAAGGAAAAGCGTTTAGTCGGCGACTCTAGCAAGGTGTTGTGCACAAGCATATTTCGGCCCGAAAGGTGCCACATGGGGGTGACACGTGTGCCCCGATTAAATCAAAATATTTAGTCTTAGAAAATATCCAGCGGCCAAAATCTCAAAATCAGCGGGCCAAAGTAGTAAATTTCTCAGTGGGCCCAGCGTGACCATTTCGAAAATAAAATTCCATAATTCTCTAATATTCCGGAAGTCAGAATACCAAATCACGGGAATCAATTCCCGTAAGCGAACCTTTTTCCTTAAAGCGGAAACTTTAGTGGAAAAATCGCCTCTTTCTTCGCTCGATCTTTACGTATGCTCAAATGCGTGCGTCCTCGCATACATACCACGGAACTACGGGTATAACATTCTTCCCCCGAAACATGCGTCGAATGTTCTTCTAAATCTCAAGCGAACGCGTGGCGGTATAGTCTTTTCTTATACTTACGAAACAATCTGCCCGGTGGCCAGCGAAACACTGTAAAACTTACATCTAAGTCGCGAAAACACCTCTACATCACCACAAATACCTCTTCCGGGGTCAAAATATACTTCCTTAGTCTACGATACCACTTTTGTCACTCTGTCGCGAGCGCGCTCGGCGACCCGACAAATGGTGCGAGCAACTGCGATCGGAGGATCTCGTACTCGAACTCTTACCACGTTACGTCGGCTTTTTCCAAAACTTCGGGGTTACTATCTCTGCGTGGTCATCATTAGCGGGAACGATACGGATGGATCTTGATGCTTTCGAACATAACAAAAGGCGGGCGTCCTTACAAGTCGGACGGCAAATGCTAACATATAAGCGACTGGCCTATTCTTACATGAACTCACAAAGGCCCAAGTAACTCGGGCTAAGTTCATGTTTCCAAAACTTCGTCACACCTGTGGGTGGTACTTTCAAGAAGGCCGTCGGCACGAACTCTAAGCGTCGTCGCGGATTATCATACGATTCATACGAAATTTGCGGAACTTCTACAGACAAGCCATTATCCACGATCTGCTGGAACAAGCTGAACACTATCTGAACCACGCCAACATCAGACCAATCGGCCGCGACTTGCATTTCTGCCTACAAGGCGTCACGAGGCGACATCCGAACAACGACATGGTTAAACACTCCACGGCCGGAACAGCGATCCTCGCTACCACGAAATCAAAACAACGGCGAGGCGAATGCGTCTGGAGACTCGCTGAGTTCTAGCCTGCACAGTACAAACTCGAGAAGAGAAAGCAGTAGTACCACAGGCTCCGCATTGTCGTCATAAGGTGAAGGTAGGCACGTGCAACCTCGCGACCTTTTGGATAACATCAACTGCCAGAGAGCGACACGGCCAGAAGAACACGATAAGTGCCAGTGGCCCGACCAGCTGGTCGAGCGCATCCGCGAACTTGCTTTGGCTAACTAAACATGGGCCTAACACCTCGTGACCCTAACACAAGAGGACCACCAAGCTGACCCGCGCGTACCTGCGCGGGTTGACCCATGGCCTCAACCGGCAGGCGGTATTGCGCAAAACACTAGCTCGGAAGGAACAATCTTACTAAACCGTTCACGAAAACCTGGCGGTCTTCTAGCTCGACTACCTCTTTCATTTCATACTACATAGGGACTTATCCCGAACCACTCGCGTGCACTATGCACTCAGATAAAGTCAAACATAAACATCGTCTGCGAGATGGCGCTTACCTCTAAGGTCTTTGCGTATAAAGCTACAAGGCTCACTTTCTCTATCCTCCAAAATCTTACTCGGTTAACCGCGTGATTTCTAATCACAACTAACACCTGCTATCGAACATAGCACTTAAGGTATACTCGCGAAAGTTCACAGAAGGACGCTTGCTGCTCTGGCCTCTTATAACGTCCTTGGTTAACGCCGTCGATCTCTACGTTTTCGGCTGCTTGTACATAAGCGTACGAGGCCATGCTCAAGCCAATGAAGAATTACTCTTGCACAACCTTCTCTTAGGTAGTCGTCAAGACTCGCGATACATCGGTATACTCTGGTAGCCAAATCCGTAGCTAGTAACAAGGTTGTCTCTTGGCAATCTATATTCTTTGTTCGATCGTGGGCGAAGGTTCAAATATCGTGGGCAGGTAGGAGCTGCGTCATTTGTGCTAAACTTCTGCGGGGCTAGTGGCGTCGCGAAATCCCGAATGAAGCACTACCTAGGTAATGATTGGGCTGTGCCCTCGACGCCACGAACTCGACTCTCGGCTCCGCCATTTGCCACGCCTCACGGGCGGGTTGCCTACGCGGAGGCATAGCGATAAGGAATGAATTTAGTCGGAGGTCGACTTACAACACGACTCTAAGGCACGATCTCGAGTGAGAAGAATAGAAACCAATCCTAAATATCCTATAGCCTCACGATTATTGGTGTGGTGCGCAGCGCGATAATCAAGACTCTCTTGGATCACGGTGCGTAGACACTTTCAGAGATTAAGCGCTCTGATACCACTTTTGTCACGACCGGCGGGCGTGGTGGTGCCTTACCGGGCACCTAGTGACCTGACATCAGTGTCAGTGAACGTAAAACAACAACGTGAGATAACGAAATATAAAACAATAATCTGTGAAAACTTGCCTTTCGGCATATATAACCGTCGACTCTTTTACAAATGAGCGGCTTAATCCTTTTTACCAACCACCCGCAGCGGTACTACGGACCTCTACAGAATGATCGACCATGATGGCGGGGCGGGGCCCGCCAAACCCACGAATGTAAACACTTACTCTGACGAGGACTATACGTGATAAGCCTCGGAGAAGCGGAGCTTCCCAAGCAATGACTGTGACCACGAGGCTAGGATCGGCGGTGATGTACCTCGACTGCGGCATGAGCGGCCCCGAGAAGTCGATCTACCAGTGCAGTATGTGAAACTAAAATAAATCGTAAATGAAATCATAGTAGTCTATACAAGCGGGAGACATGTATGATAACGAACTCTGATTCGCGTAAATAGCGATCGTATCAGTCGGGGACTCGCGCCTCAGTCGTCACTCGATTTAACAATGGGTCTCACGCCCGCGGCATCAATCGTGCGTGGAATACCTTCCTCCGCTGCCGTGATTTATGATATCTGACACCAGGAATACATGAACACGGGTCCGCGTGTCTAATAAAGCTGCGAGGGTAAATGCGAAGGCATGGCGACTACTAACACTCGCCGTACCAACAAGGTCATAAAGCGTATCATAAGATGCATGCAAGCCGCCACGTGATCAAAGGCGGCCACTTGCGCGATATCTAATGTGCGCGTCTAGTCTGGAACTTCCGCGACTCGCGTAGGCCAATCTCGTCGGCGCGTGAGGTATTCCGCGTCGGTGGCTACTCCGGCGTCGTCACGGACCGCGATCGCGCGTAGCGCGGGACGCGTGCCCGTAAGGGCGTACACTAACACGGAACTCTCGTAGCTCGCGTAGGCCCCGGGACCGCGTGAGGTATTCTCGAATCATGGTCCCGGACCGCTGAGTCTACCCGCGTCGGAGGCGGCTTAACCCGGAATCGTCTCGAGATGAATGCCACCATACTATCATAACGATAGTTAATAATCGCAATCAGAAACCCGCTTTACACAAACATCACGAAGATACTAACACGCGTAGCATCTAACACGTTTACTTATCACGGCAACGAAAGTATTACAAGGCTATCATGAGCCAATACAATCAAGTTATTCACGAGGTACTTCTACTAACAAGTTGGGTATCATCCCCAAGTACTTCACGTTAAAATCTTGAAAAGATCTGTTTCTTTCACATAAGTCACCTGATACGTAGTATAAAATAGAGTGGTGTCCTTTTAAGAAAACCAAAACTCTTACCTTTGTAAAATCAAGTAACAACGTTATTTTCAAGCGTCGAGTTTGCCTAATTTCAAATGTTCCGTTTCTTATTTTAGAAAGGTTAGTAGTTCATAGTCTTATTCATTTAAGAATATAATTCTCTTTTAAACAATCGAAACATAAGCCTTATGTGTGAGTAGGATATTCTTGTTTATAACAATCTTATTCTGACCGTGATCTAGGAAATATCATTTTGTCTAAATCTTGGCTTACATGCGGATGGAAGTTTCTCTTGGTTTTCATAATACTTAATTATTCAAAACATTTCCTTTTATTATTTGCGATGGTTTGTCGATACACATTACGATTTCGAAATCGATAAAGCATTCTTAAGCGTTATACCTAACTTCCGTAAAGCTAGTATAACTCTTAAGTTTTCAAACACCAAGTATTACTTCTCCTTTCAAAATGATTCAAAAATCTTTTGAAAATACTTCAAGTTCTTTCTTACCATATAACAAGCGATTATAGTTCAAATCGATTACCTTTTAAAAACCACGTGTATTTTCTTACTAACGTAAAAATTTATTATAACCAACTTCAGTAAAGCGTTATAACACTTTATGTTTTAAACCCTCAAACACATTTAGCACATGCGTATCGTCTTACTACATAGTTTACACGTATCATGCTAGAGAGATAGGAAGAGGTTCGCATACCTGCGGCGATTATCGACTAATAGCAAAATGCTCAGTACCTCACGTCGGCTACTCCTTAAGCAAGTAGAAACGCGCCACCGTAATACTTCCGCTATAAGGCCACAGTGACTTATTAACATTTAGGTCTCATCGTAGAACTTTCTCTGAAATTTCGGCACCTCCCCACATGAGCGTAAATCTCCTCTCTGTCGGTAGGCTACGAAGCCAACCGGGGGTATTACATCTAACCACTAGCGGTACAATTCTACTCACGGTCTTACTCTGCTGAGTCTCTGTAATGGTCTATGTAATTCTGTTCGATACTATATATAGTATACTTGACTATATACTCTCTGACATGTAATATCTAATTACAATAGGGGACAAGATAATTACCTCGATAAGCCCGTAATTATCCAAGTATAAAGTCGATCTGGGCAATCGTTTAGCTCGACTCAGGCGCTCGACCGCTCTAAACCACCCTTAGAAGTTCTAACCAACACACAATACTCGACGGACTATGGAGATTTTCCTAGGGTTTCGGTTTGTGGTGACGGGAAGTATAATAGTATTTACGGGCTTTCGTAAGGTATAACCTTAGAATACAACAAGGTATAAGGCTAAGGTAATTTGGGCATTATATGATACTTGGAGAGTATTTCTATACCTGAGGGGTATTATCAAAGCAACTAGGCTAGGGGTGCCAGCGGCCACCTGAGGAGGGGTGGCTGCCGCGGCCTACCAGCTGGGGAACTCGGCGAGGGAGCTCGGCGAAAAGGGGAGAAGGCTCTCAAGACTTAGGCATTTTGGATGAAGAAGTTCGTCAAAGGAGAGAGGTATTTATAGCACGAAGCGAGGCCAACCCGATGGCGAGATCTGAGTGTTAGGCAAGTGTAGGGCAAGATTCACGTGTGTACTGACTTGCACCTGAAATATCTACAAAAATATCTCACTTGCCGTGATCGTCCGTTGTCGCCCACTTTGCCCGCTGATGAGAGGGTGCCAAGTGCGCCCTCTCGTTGGTCCAAAATGTTAGTCTCTCGGAAAAATCCATAAAATACTAAATGACATAGGAAATTCCCTACGAAGGCGTGAAAGCGTTTAGTCGGCGACTCTAGCAGGGTGTTGTGCACAAACATATTTCGGCCCAAAGGTGCCACATGGGGTGACACGTGTGCCCCGATTAAATCAAAATATTCGTCTTAGAAAATATCCAGCGGCCAAAATCTCAAAATCAAGCGGGCCCCACAAAGCGTAAATTTCTCGAAGTGGGCCCGTGACCATTTGAAAATAAAATTCCATAATTCTCTAATATTCCGGAAGTCAGAATACCGTCACGGGAATCAATTCCCGTAAGCGAACCTTTTCCTTCCAAAGCGGAAACTTTTAGTGGAAAAATCGCCTCTTTCTTCGCTTTCCGATCTTTACGCCGTATGCAAATGCGTGCGTCCTCGCATACATACCACGGAACTACGGGTATAACACGATGAGAAGTACAATGTCGAGTTGATTCTTTAACGATATGTCCACTGTGTTGGTAGCGAGATGGAGGGCCGGGTGCGTCGCGATATCGCTGGGCTAGATGATTACATGAGTGAGTCTTGTGCGGGTGTGTCCGACCGGGCATGGACATAACCGTATGCGAGCTCATGCACTAGGATGCGGGCGTAGAGGCCGCCGGGTAGGCGATATCGGCCCGAGAAGAAGGCGAGGCGGCGGTTCTTTGGTGGTTCTCGAGTGGCGGCGTCGAAGTCGGTGCACCACGGCCAGCGAGCGCTCTACCTCGTTTGGTGCGGCCCAGGCGGATCGAGAGTCGGGGCGAGGACTTGAATTTCGAGTAGCGGTGCTAACAGTTCGAGTCTGCTTTCGGTGTGCGTTGTGGTAGATACCATTAGAGGTTGTACTCAGAACTGCTATCTTGTGGCAGCCGGTCATTTCGCGGATTTGTCAGGCCGGGAGGGCTGGCCCGGTAGTATGAGCCAGTGATGCGATTGCTCTTCGTCCCCGACTGTGCACTCGCCCGGGTGGTACTCGTGGACCCGGCGGGTGTGGCGAAGTCGTGGCGCGGGTCCCGGTCCTCGAGAACGCGTTTATGCTTAATCGGTAGACAAGATCGGAGGCCTCGCTTTGTCGTCAGCGGTACCTTATCGGTTTAGTTTGATGTGTATGCTTTGATAGATCGGGTTCTACTCTGTCACATATATCTCCCTTGTTGCTAGTAGGATAGGGATAGAGCACGAGTCCATGAACCGCTTCGGTAGCTACGCGATGGGTGATTCGGTGGTAGCTCGGCGGGTATATAGAGCTTGTCTGTGACCATTCACGATCGTCGGACCTGGCGAGCTTGATAGAGTTGGAGATGATTGACTTCGGCGTGATCGTGGGGATGGATTGGCTAGCTTCTTTCACGCCAATGTAGGCTGAGAGAAGAGTAATGCGGTTCGATTTCTGAGGAGCGGTTGTTGAGTGGGAGGAAGCGGTATCGCAGAGGTAGGTTTATTTCCTACCGAGGCTAGGAAGATGGTGCGAGAAGGGTATATCTACCCGTCGTTCGGGTGTTTGATCTTTGAAGGCTGCGGTGCCAGATTTTGATCGGTTCGGTGGTCGAGAATTCCCAGGCGTGTTTCGGGCGACCTCGGGTATCCCTCACGAGAGGAGATTGAGTTTTGTATTGACATATTGCGGACACTCGGCTTTATTTCCATTCGCCATACAGAATGGCACTGCCGAGTTGAGAGAGTTGAAGGATCATCTTAGAGATTTCTTTGGAGAAGAGGCTTCTGAGCCTAGTGTTTCTCCACAGGAAGCGCGGTATTGTTAAGTGAAGAAGAAGGGCGGGGCCCAGCTGCGCGTGTGTCGATCTGGCGGTGAACAAGGTGACCATTAAACGAATACCGCTTCCGGAGTTGATGATTTGTTCGACGGTTGCGAGAGCGCGAGATGTTTCTCAGATTGATCTGCGTTCGGGCTATCATCGGTCTGAGTCGAGAGAGGTGGATGTCCACAGAATTTGCATTCGGACGTGCGGGCATTATGAAGTTAAGTCATGTCTTTTGGGTTGACGAATGCTCGTGATATTCATGGATTTGATGAGCGAGTGTTCAAACCATTTTTGGACACGTTTGTGATAGTGTTCATTGATGATATCTTGGTTTATTCGCTTCGGGCGAGGAGCATGCGGGCATTTGAGAATTTGTCTTGTGATTCTCGGGACCCGGTATCGCCAAGTTTTCCAAATGTGAGTTTTGGTTAACCGGTGGCTTTTCTTGGAGCACATTATGGGCGATGGTATTCGGTAGATCGGCGAAGATCGGCGATCGGAGTTGGCCTGAACTCTTACTCGCGAGAGGTTCGCGATTTTACGGGCCTTGCGAGGATATTATCGGCGGTTCGTAGAAGTTTGCTTATCTACGCACCTTTGACTAGGTGACTCGAGAAGCAGCCAAGTTTGATGGTGATGCTTGCGGCGGGGTTTCGATTCTTTGAAAGAGGCGGCAGCGCCCCGTTCTTACTCTTCGGAGGTCGGACGGTTATGTTGTGTATTGTGATCGTCGGGCATCGGGTTGGGATGTGTGTTGATGCGGCATGGTAGAGTTATAGCGTCAGCGTCGGCAGCTTAATAGACACGAGAGGAACTACCCGCGTGATTTAGAGTTGGCGGTGTGATTCACGCTTTGAAGATGCGGAGCCTTATTTGTATGGGGTTCGCGTGGATATTTATACAGACCACAGAGCCTCGGTATATCTTGGCCGGAGGAGTGAACTTACGGCGAGGCGGTGGTTAGAGTTGCTTAAGGATTACGATGTTGATATCTGTACCACGGGAAGGCGATGTTGTGGCGGATGCTCTTAGTCGTAGAGTCGATGGGAGCCTATCGGATGTGCGACTAGAGAGGAGGACATGGTTCGTGATTTGCATCGATTAGCAAGCCTTGGTGTCCGTTTGATTGATTACGATAGCGGTGGGGTTAGAGTTAGTGAGGTTCGAGTCTTCCGTCGTCGAGGAGGTGAAGAAGCGGCGATTCGAGATCGATTTTGACACGTTATCGTGTCTGACTCTTCGTGAGGCAAGGGTCCTTTTGAGTAGCACTTTGATGGGGTGCTAAGGTTTGGCGAGTTGTGTGTTCGGATGTTTGAGGACTTGGCGAGTTCTTGGGAAGCCGCGGTAGCGCGTTACTCTATCCGTCAAAGTCGACCAAGATGTACCCGCGACGCCAGATCGTGTATTGGTGGGATGGCTTGAAGAGGGCGTTGCGAGTTCGTAGCTCGGTGCCGTGTTGTCGGCGGTGAAGGTAGAGCACGGAGGCACGGTGGTTTATTCTGACGATTGAGATCAGGCACGGAAGTGGGAGGTAATCAACATGGACACGTCGTGATTACCTACTTTCGGAGGAACATGATTCTATATGGGTTATCGTCGGCGGTGTGAAATCAGCCCACTTTCTTCCGTCGGACGACTTTTGGTGAGATTATGCGGACTTTACATCAGAGATCGTCGGTGCATGGAGTCCTATTCGATCATATCGAGGCAGAGGCCGATTTACGGCTAACCGGAGTCGCTTCGAGGGTTTAGGGGCGAGTGAGCACAGTCTGCATTTCATCCGCAGAGCAGACGGACGGCGAGCGCGCTATCGGACTCTTGAGGATATCTTTGCGAGCTGTGTTATTGACCGATGGTAGTTGGGAGGATCATTTGCCTCTAGTTGAGTTTGCGTATAATAATAGCTACCACTCCGATTCGGATGGCGCCTTATGAGGCCTTGTATGGGAGGAAGTGCGGATCGCCTATAGGTTGGTTCGATGTGGGCGAGTGCGGCTAGTGGGACGGTTTGGTGCGTGGCGATGGATAAGGTGAAGCTTATCAAGGCGGCTATTGGCGGCTCGAGTCGGCAATCGTATCACGAGATCATCGTCGTCGGCATCTTGAGTTCGAGTTCATGATTAGGTTTTCCTAAAGTGTCACCCATGAAGGGTGTGATGAGATCGGGAAGAAGAAACTTCGGCCCAGTACATTAGGCCATTCAGTTGTCGCGAGGTAAGCAAGGTTGCTATGAGTTGAATCTGCCGTCCGTCTGGAGGCGATGCATCCGGTTTTCACGTATCTATCTTTGAGAGATGTATCGGGGATCCATCTAGGTACACCCGATTGAGGATGTCGGTGGCCAGGGGTTATCGTATGAGAGATTCCATGCGCGATAATCTGCGGACGAGGGCGTGGCTTAGTCAAAGTCTTGTGGCGGAGCGAGCTTAGGGAGAGATGGCGTGGGAAGGCGAGGAGGACATGAGGCGAAGTACCTCACTTATTCCCACCTCCGGGTAATTCACTTTCCTACTTGTAAATTTTAGTTATCGTTTTTGCCTAAGTGTTGTTTTGTGGCGTGTGTGGCTTTTGCAAGCTGTTTAAGCTTCCCGATAGCGTCTTGAGAAGGAACATTCGGAACGAATGTTTTTAAGGAGGAGAATGTTATACCCGTATTTCAGTATGTGCGTGAGGAATCGTCAAAAGTTTGGCCTTAAAGTTAGCCTTGGGCGTTTTTTTGTACACGACTCGCTAAAAGAATCGTTTCAGACAAAGCGTTTCCCACGGCTTTCGTAGGAAAATTCGGCTATGCCATTACTATTTTTGCGGATTTTTAGAGGCGAAGCGATTTGGACCAGCGGGAGGCGACACTTGGCACCTCCATTGGTGAACTTGAAATCGTCCATTTGGGCGAAATGGACTAACATGGCACGTTTTTGTGCCTTGTGCACAAGTCAAGGAGTTGGTAGGATATTTGTGTGGAGTAAATCTTCACCTACACTTGCCTTGCACTTGTCTTAATCTTGGCCATTGGTTGGCCACTTCTTGACCTATAAATACCCGTTAGAGATGAAGAGTTCTTCATCCACAAGTTATCTTCAAGTCTTGAAAAAATCCTCTCCTCGTAGCCTTTAGTCGACACCTCCCCCAGGTGAGTTTGGCGAGGGCTACACCACTAGCTGGGAAATCTACCCCACTTGGTAGAAAAATTATCTTCTAGTATTGTTATAATGCCCAAAATACCTAGCCCAAATCCTTAGTCCTTTGTAGAAGTTGTGAAAAACTTCTAAGGTTTCTTAGACTACAGGAGCGTACAACTTAGGAGCTAAACCTTGCTCAGTGCGACTTTATCTAGGATATTATTGGGCTAACCGAGGGTAACTAATCCTAACCCTCTTTTGAATAAGAGAATACTTCTGTAGTAGTATAAGAATAAGTATAAATACTTAGAAGAATATCACAAATAGAATTGAGCTGTTATCACGATAGAAGGGTTTAAAGAAGAATAATCAAGCTGTACTTACATAGAATTTGTTTCCTTGATGAACTTATATAGCTCAGGGTAGGAAGTGCTGCCCGACTTTCAGTAGAATTGTGAACCCTCTGTTTAGAATGACCTTGAGTAGTCTTTGATAGATGTCGTGACTATTATAGGTGACTCTCTGCCTTGGACATATTGACTTGGCGGTGGTTTTATTTGAGAAGGTATGTGATTCTTCCTAAAGCATGATATTTTACAATATATATATAGTGCGGTGAGCGTACATGTATTAGCGAATAATAACTCTGGCAATGTCTTTGGCTTAAGCTGAATAATACTTACAGCGATGCACCACTTAAGCTTTGAATAATACTTCTGCGATGCCTCGGCTTAAGCTTTGAATAATAAGAAGCGAAAGCATTTCAAAGAATCTTGAATCATTTTTAACGGAAGATAAATATTTGGTTTTAAAACAAAAGCTTAAGAGTTATACTAGCTTTATGGGAAGTGAGGTATATGACTTAGGAAAGATAAAAAGGCGTTTACTTGTTTATAAAAGCCTTGTATTGATTCTGTTAAGTGTAGTAAGATTTGTTTGATAAGTAGACATATTATGATGCTACGTGTTAGTATCTTGAAATCTTTGTGTAAGGGGGTCATTCTTGTTGTGCTTACGTTGCTAGCAGGTAAGTCAGTTGTCTTGTTATTGTATCACCCCGTAATTTTATCACGAGGGCTTGCCCCTTGATCTTGAGTCTATCGACTATGCGGTGTGAGACTATGCGGGCAGCGGTATGCTCGAGATTGATCATTCGGGTGTTGCTTTGATGCGGGGATTCTATGCGGTCTGTTGAGAATATGCGGTCTTTTGAGGCTATGCGGTGCGGAGCCTAGGCGGATGTCGGGGTTGGCTGCCCCGATCACGAGGATACCTCATGCGGGTGTGTGTGACCTATGCGGATGCGGAAGTCGGGACTAGGCCTTGAGAATGATACTATGGGCAGTGGCCTTGCCCGATCATTCGCGGCCTAGAATAGACACATTCTGATTTTCCTATTCTTGTTGTTGTTTGTGATGTGGCACTATGTGCAATTAGGCGATTGTATTTGTGAAAAGGTTTTAAATACTTTGATTTCATTTCGGTTCTTTATAGTTTCACATACTTGGTACTGTTGTCTTGACCTCCTTGAGGCTGCGTTAAATGTCGCGAGTAAGGCAAGCGGCAGTGCTAGATCCACATCCTTAGGATCTTTGCGTTGGTGTCGGGAGCTCCGTCTATAGGAGGCTCTGCTTTTAGGTATGATCTCCTGTATTGTAGATAGTTTTATGATCGAGGGTATGGCGGAACCCTGTCGCCATAGTTGTTACTTCCTTAAGAGTCTGTAGTACTATGTGTATGCAGTTGGGATGCTAAGCAAAACTTGAGTTATTTATATTATCAGTAAGGCAAGCTTTTCATCAGATAAGCGTTTTACATTTTACTATGTTTCTGTCTTGTTTTATATTTCATTGGTTACTCGATGTATGACTACTTGGGTGCCGGTAGGCACGACCACGGGCCGAGGCGGAGTCGTGACCTGCGTTTAACGGGCGTGTACAATTCTACTCACGATAATACTACCTATTATGTCTGATCACATGTAATTCTGATTCGGTTACTTCTTAAAATTAGAGCTTAAGTCGCGAACATTGCATGAAGTATTAATCGGGCTTAAGTCAAAAGACATTGCGCACAACTATGATCAGTTCTAAATATAGTATACTTGAACTATATATTCCCTCTGACATGTAATTTCCAATTACAATGAAGGTCAGAGTGTTTACCTCGATAAGCCAAAAATTATCAGAGTT
Organism: Przewalskia tangutica; assembly: GCA_029844215.1. NCBI lineage: Eukaryota > Viridiplantae > Streptophyta > Magnoliopsida > Solanales > Solanaceae > Przewalskia > Przewalskia tangutica. The sequence goes on along the minus strand of JAQGDG010000037.1, from coordinate 2,183,876 downwards.
TATATGTCGATCTGAGCAGGTTTAGCTCAGACTCAGTGCGCTCGACGCTCCAAACAACCCTTAGAAGTTCTAACCAACTTCTACTTAACACTTCAACGACTATGAAGGTTTTCCTTAGGGTTTCGTTTTGTAGTGAGGAAGTATAATAGTATTTTACGGGCTTTTGTAAGTGTAACCTTGGGAATACTACAAGGTATTTGGGCCAGGTATTTGGGCATTATAACAATACTTGAGAGTATTTCTAAACCAAAAAAAAGGTATTATCTGAAAACAACTAGGCTAGGGGTGCCATGGTTAGCACCTGAGGAGGGAATACTTTCGGCCAGGGCCTTCTCGAGGGGAGGGTGGTGGTGGGAAAGCTCGAGGAGAGGGAGTATTTTGAGACTTAGATAGATTGCTCAGTGAGGATGAAGAAAGTCTTGAACTTAGAGGGTATTTATAGGTCAGTGAAGGCGACCAATGGCCAAGATGACAAGTGTGGTGCAAGTGTAGGGCTAGATTTCAACCATGTGGACCTTATCCATCTACCCGCGACTTGCAAATATCCTACTAACGAGGCACAAGCGATGCCATTGCTTGCCTTTGCTGTCGGCTTCTCACGTCGATGTGAGGTGACATGTCACCTCCGTTAGTCCAAAATATTTCATCTCTCGGAAAAATCTGCAAAATTATAAATGACATAGCGAAATTTTCCCTTGAAAGGCGTGGAAGCGTTCGTCAACGACTCCTTTTGGTAGCTATGCACAAATTCGAACCTATACTTTAAGGCTCAAATTGAATACGCCTCGCGTACATACTGCGGAAATCGAGGTATAACGATTATAACAAAAATGGCGGACAGGGCCGCCGTACCCTGAATGTAAGTACTGCTACAGCGGCAGGACTATACCAAAGATAAGCCTCGGAGACACGGAGCTTCCCAGCATTGACTGTGACCTATGAGCGAGGATCAACAAGCGGTGTACCTCTGCTGCGGCATGAGCGGCCCGAAGAGGTCGATTACAAGTACCAAGTACAGTATGTGGCGAAAATCACGTAAATGAAATCATAATAGTCTATATAAAATAGAAGACATATATGATAACGATTTACGATACCTGATATGTGATCATGTCGAGGACTCGCGCCTTAAAGTCATCACTCAAATATAACCATGGGTCGTACCATGATATCAATCATGCGGTGGAATTCCTTATCTCTGCCGTGATCCGTGATATAAAAGCACGAGAATACCTGCGAACACGAGTCCCGCTGTGTCATAATAAGCTATGCGGGGTAAAATGCGAAGGCATGGCGAGCTACTAAAACCTGATGCGACAATGCTATAAAGCGTATCCGCGAGGTCTTTCTGACCGCGCCACGTAATCGAAGCGGGCCCTGCGCCCTCGGTATCAATGTGCGCGTCAAATCAAGAACTTACGCGACTCGCGTAGGCCCATATAGGCCCGCGTGTATTCCTCGCGTCGGGCGGCTAACGCGACATCCTCACGGACTCTGCGTGGTCGCATGGCGCGTAGACGCGTAGAGTAATTACCACGCATTATCCTGGAACTCCGTAGCTCGCGTAGGTCCCTGGACGCATGAGGCATCCGCCGCGTCGAGCGACTTAACCCGTTATATCGTCGAGGTGAGTGGTACAATCAACATAACGGCTTATCGTTAAACAACATAAGCGCGATCGAAACCGACTTGACAAGCGTCACAGCGCTAACATACGTAGCATCCTAACATGTTTACTTATCAAACCAACAAGAAAGTATTACAAGATTATCACAAACCAACATAGTCAAGTTATTCACACAAGGTACTTTCTATTTTATGTCAACAAGTTCGGGTTTTTATCCCCAAAGTACTTCATACATTAACTCTTTAAAAACTAAGTACTCATTGCTCACGAATGAGGTTTCACACTTTTTAACAAAATTCATATTGTAACGACCCGTTCCGGGGCCCGTTACTGGTGCCTTATCCCGGGCACCCTAGTGATACACTCATCAGAGAAAACCAGCGGAAAATAAAACTTAAACAAGAAACGATATATGAACATAAAGCAGGACCAATGGTTACCTTCGATAACATAATAAATACAACTCTTCCAAAGCGAAGCAGTTTAATCCCTTTTACAAACCACACTTGCGGATTACTACGGACCTCAAGATTTACAACAACTATGGCGGGCGGGGCCACTTACCCAGAATGTACAGAACCTACACTCGGGGAACACATACCAAAAGATAAGCCTCGGAGAAAGCGGAGCTTCCAGCATTTGGCCCGAGATCCTAGGCGAGGATCCACGGCCGATGTGTACCTCTACTGCGGCATGAGCGTGGCCCAGGAGGTCGATCTGGCGGTACAGTATGTGAAGCGTCCAAATCGTAAATGAAATCATAATAGCTTAAAAGCGAGAGGCGTGTATGATAACCAAAATACGATGTGACATAAAAAGCGATCAGTCGGGGACTCGCGCCTCAAGTCACCGCTCAAATATAACTATGGGTCTCGCGCCATACGCATCCGTCATGTTCGCGTCATGGCGCGTGCCGGAATCGCCTCGGTGTAGACATGTCCGTGATCGCAACAATAATAAGGCGCGTAGCGCGTACCGGAATCTGCGCCGGTGTAGGCATGCCCATGTAACCTCGATATGATATCTTGGGTGGTCAACCACGCGCGTAGTACGTGCCCCGAATCTTGCGTCGGTGTAGACCGTCCATGTTGCGATACTAACCATATATCGGGTAATCAACGACGCGTGGCGCGTACGAGAATCTGCGTCGGTGTAGACATGTCCGTGTGACATCAATGACAAGGCAATCAAAATGAAACATACGTGGAATTCTCCATCTTTGCCGCACGTCGAGTAAGTTCTCGACAAGTCAGCAAGCCCTGTCGAGAGGCGGTAACTGAAATACCACTTGCACAACAAAGGCTATAAATCGGCGACATAGCAAGTTTCACAACAACAAGCATAGGCAAGTTTCACAACAACAAGCATGGCATTACCGCAACTCAACTGAAGTACTTTCGTTTTATGCCAAAGTCAGGGTTTCAACGAAGTACTACATCGTTAAGTTCTTTTAAAGAGATCCATTACTTTTATAAGCGTCACGATACGTAGTATTAGAATGACCAACCCGTATTCCTTTTCAAAATCAAGTAACAACATTCTTTTCCTAAGTTCGGTTTGCTAGTTTGATTACTCAAGCTTCGTTTTCAAATGGTTTCATAGTTCCCAAACTTAATCACTTGATTCCTTTTTAGAACAATTGAGTAATATATGTCTCACGTGAGAGTAGGTTATTCTTGTTTACAACATTCTTATTACGTGACCGTGATCTAGAAAATGTATATCATTTTGTCTCGTCTTAGTTTCTATGCGGATGGAGGTTTCTCTTGGTTTTAATACAATTAAATCATTTCTCGATACATTTTCCTTTATTACTTATTTGCGGTGGTGCGTCGATGCGTTCGATTTAGAAATCGGTAAAACATTATCCCTTTAAATAAAACCAAGTACTCATTACTCACGAATGAGGTTTCACATGAAACATTCACATTAAAACAAATAAGTTAAGTCTCTTATCTTATAAGATCAAGTCTCTTAACTTAACATGATAAACCATTTTCTTTACCTCTCTTAAGACATTATACCTAACTCCCGTAAAGCTAGTATAACTCTTTTAAAACCTTTAAAACCAAGTGTTACTCTCTTCCAAAGCGATTTATAAATCTTTTGAAATACATCAAGTTCTTTATTATAACTAGCAGGTTATAATTCACATCGATTACCTTTTAAAACCACAAAGTATTTTCTTACTACGTAAATTTTATAACGATTTCCAAAGCCGTTATAACACTTTATGTTTTAAACAATCAAACCACGGTTAACACGTATGCGTCTACCGTACTACATAGTTCACACATATCATGCTAGAAGAGATAGGAAGAGGTTCACATACCTCGCGGCGATTATCGACAATAAGCAAAGCTCAAGTACTACAACGCACTAGCCCTTTCCACTCGCCGGTAGAATCGCTACTCTTGTACTTTCACTATAAAGGTCTGGCGTCTATTAACCCCAAACACAAGTTTATCTTTCTCTGAGAAAATTCGTGACCTCCCACACATGGCAGCGTAAATCTCTCCTCTATCGAGCGGCTGAGCCAACCGGGGGTTTACGTCTAGCAGGGCGTGCAATTCTACTACGATGCCTGAAGTCTCATGTCTGATCTATGTAATTCTGATTCGATTCGATAATCTTGAGCTTAAGTCAAAAGCATTGCCAACTAACTACGTTGATACTATATATAGTATACTTGACTATATAATCGACAACATGCGATTTCCAATCACGATAGAAGGGCGGTAGTGTTTACCTCGATAAGCCCAAAATTATCCAAGTATAAAGTCGATCACGAGCAGCGCAGCTCCTACTCAGAGTGCTCGATCGCTCCAAACAACCCTTAGAAGTTCTAACCAACCTGCTCCAAAACTTGACCAACAGTGAAGATTTCCTTAGGGTTTCGGTTTGAGACTAAAAAGGACAAAAGGTAGTATTTAGGACTCTACGTATAGAGGTAACTTTGGAATACTACAAGGTATAAGGCTAAGGTATTTTGGGCATTATAACAATACTTGGAGGAGTATTTCAATACCACAAGGGGGTACCACGAGAACAACACCACAAGGGAGGGGTTCTCGGCAAAACTCTGAGGGAGGTTTGGCCAAGGCCAATTTCAAGGGAGAGGGGCTCTTGGGCGAGTCGACAAGAGGGAGGAGGGTTTCTCAAGACTTAGGCAAGTGAAGAGTGGATGAAGAAGTCTTGAAAGAGAGGGTATTTATAGCAACACCAAAGGCCAACCGATGGCGAAGATCTAGCCAAGTGCAAGGCAAGTGTAAGGCGAATCAAGCCAAGTGCACCACAAAACACTCACAAAACACTCCTGAAAACAAGCCCGGCAAGGCACAAAGAGAGCCAATCGGCGAGGCCAGCGAGGCTCTTGGGCGCCCAAATCGTCGAGCCGACTGTTGCTTCGATGTGAGGTGACACATGTCACCCTCCGTTAATCCAAGATGTTCGTCTCTCGGAAAAATCCGCAAAATTATAAATGACATGGCGAATTTTCCCTACGAAGCTGTTAAACGTTTAAATGCAGCGACTCTAATCGGCACTTGTGCCAATTGAAATCGATGCCTAACTTAAGGCTCAAATTTCGTGCGTATGTCCATGCGTACATACTCTAGAAATACGGGTTATAACATTCTTCCGCCAGAAACATGCGTCCGAATGTTCATACAGTCTCAAAACAAGCGGTGCGGTATAGTCTTCCTTTGCTGCTTACGAAAGCGATCATGCCGCGGCCCACAAAACACCGTTCTCTCTCCGCTTTTCGTAGTTCTCGTCTCGAACACTCGAACTTCGTTCTAGTATCCGTATCACGCCATCAGCGCGTTTCCAACCCTTGGAATCGCGCCTCGAACTTGGTCATCTCGCTAATCTCGATTTCCCAAGGCCATTCAGGCCTTGAACTGATTGGTCGAGCGTGCCCGCGAACTCATCGATGGTCATCTAAACTTGGGCCTAGCACCCTCGTGACCACGCCGCTGGAGGACCGCGAGTGACCGCCGCCGAAGCGGGACAGGTTGGCCCATGACAGCTGACCCGACCAGCGTGGCGCTGACTTCGCTCGCCGACCGCGGAACACGTCATGGAAGCTACTGCTTCCGTCTCGCTAACAGATTTTTAAATCACACTATAGCACAAAGCTATCCGAACATAACACTTAACACATCATTAACATCAATACATACAAGTATCTACGAGGTTAAGGATATACGAAACTAGGCGGTTCGAGGACCTAAGCTAGGAACTTCACGCGACCTCTGGTGGCGTGGTGTATGAACATCTGCCTCGTATGGAAGGTGAAGAATGCCTGCAAGCTCTGGTAATGCATGCTATCCTACCAGCGCTACCACAGTCGGGCGGTCTCTCGTCATATGGCCTGTTGGCGCGAGAATAACAAGCTCCTTGGTGCTACGACACTTTCGAAATGCGATCTACCATCGACCAGCGAGGTAGGGGTATTTGCGTCGGCCGCACCCTGCTCACGAACATCTGAAACACAGGAGCCACGACGCTCTGAATATCCCAAGGTCGAAGGCTGCGAAGGACCTCTGCAATGGCGGAGTACATAACTAGTCTGCTTCTTGGCGGTCGCCTCGAAAGTCGCCAAAATATCCGGCCGTCTTGGCCTTAACCTGTGGCGGTCTATGCCGTCAATCTCTGCGCTCGCCGCACCCAGTGCATGAGCACGAATGCGGGCAATGTCCATGCGGTGAAGAAAACACGCGCAAGACTTCGGCCATATAATCATCTAGCGGTGGCGTGGCGATGCACCTATCTTATATCTGCGACTAAGCGAGGGCATGCTCGAGCCAAGAATCGAACTTCGACATTGTACTCACGACGGTGCGCCTCTGTCTCGATAACAAAAATCGCCGGCCGTGCCCTCGCCGTCTGCGGAGGCGAAGTGCGTGAGAAAGCCCCGAAAACTCATTCCATCTGCTGGAGTGCGTACTCTCCCGGGAAAGCTCCGCGAATCAAACCAATCATTGCGGTATCACGCGGCCGTCACGAACAAATATCCTGACTCGATCTACGAAGCCTTGATCACGCGCGTGATCCTCTGCAGTAGCGGATGAACTCCTGCGGATCATCCTCGGCCTCGACAGTAAAACTCGGGCGGGCTCTGACTAAGGAAATCCGTAGCCTCAGCCCATGCGCCTGGGTGCACTACAGTCTTCTTTGGGCTGAGGCTGCTGCGTCGGCCTATCCTCATATCGGCCTGACCACGGCCAATAAGCGGGCCATCTCGCTTGTGACCCGTCTCCCCGCAATGTTGTGGGGTGGAGGCTCAGTCTTGTAGTCTCGGCCCGCTGCTGCGACTCTAAGCTCTATTTGGTCTTTGGCGGCGTCGCAAAACTTCGCCGTCTGAAGCACTACCTCAGTCTTGGCCGGGCTGCGCCTCGTACTCCTCTGAATCCCACTAGCGGCTCCTCGTGCCTTGCCGCCCAGGCCTGGTTGCCTTCGCGAGCATAAGCGGTAAAAGCGAAACACGTCGAGAGGGCCCGACTTATAACACGGCTCTAAGGCACGATCTCGGAATGAGAAGAATGGAAACCAATCCTAAATGTCCTATAGCCTCACGATTATAGATGTGGTGCACAACACGCGATAATCAAGACTACTGAACCGCAGTGCGTAGACACTTTCAGAGGACTAAGCGCTCGATACCACTTTTGTAGCGACCGTTAGGGGCCGTTCTTGGTGCCTTATCCGGGCACCTGGTGATACACTCGTCGAGAAAACCAGCGGAAAAATAAAACTTAAACAAGAAACCGATATATGAACATAAGCAGGCCCCAGCGGTTACCTTCGATAACATAATAAATACAACTCTTCCAGCGAGCAGTTTAATCCTTTTTACAAACCACACTTGTGATTACTACGGACCTAAGATTTACAACAACTATGGCGGGACGAGGCCACGCTACCACAGAATGTACAGAACCTCTGACTCGAGAAACATGCAAAAGATAAGCCTCGGAGAAAGCGGAGCTTCCAACTTGGGCGAGATCTAGGCGAGGATCACGGCCGATGTACCTCTACTGCGGCATGAGCGCGGCCCGAAGGAGTCGATCTAGCAGTACAGTATGTGGCGTCAAATCGTAAATGAAATCATAATAGCTTAAAAGCGGGAGGCGTGTATGATAACCAAAATACGATGCATGACATAAAAGCGATCAGTCGGGGACTCGCCTCAAAGTCACCACTCAAATATAACTATGGGTCTCGCGCCCATGCGTCATCCATCATGTTCGCGTCGTGGCGCGTGCCGGAATCTTGCCTCGGTGTAGACATGTCGTGATCTGACAATAATAACAAGGCGCGTGGCCACGTACCGAATCTGCGCCGGTGTAGGCATGCCCGTGTAACCTCGATAACAATATCTTGGGTGGTCGACCTGCGCGTAGCCACGTGCCGGAATCTTGCGTCGGTGTAGACCGCGTCCATGTTGCGGTACTAACCATATATCGGGTAATCAACGCGGCGCGTGGCGCGTGCCGGAATCTGCGTCGGTGTAGACATGTCCATGTGACATCAGCAACAAGGCAATCAAAATGGAAACATACGTGGAATTCTCCGTCACTGCCCGCGTCGAGTAAGTTCTCGACAAGTCGGCGGCCTCATCGAGGCGGTAACGAAATACCACGCGCACAACAAAGGCTATCATCACAAGCATAGGCAAGTTTCACAACAACAAGCATGGCGAGTTTCACAACAAGCATAGGCAAGTTTCACCTGACTCAAAGTACTTTCATTTTATGCCAAAGTCGGGTTTTCAACCCCAAGTACTACATCGTTAAGTTCTTTTTAAAGAGATCCATTACTTTTATAAGCGTCACGATACGTAGTATTAGAATGACCAACCCGTATTCCTTTTCAAAATCAAGTAACAACATTCTTTTCCTAAGTTCGGTTTGCCTAGTTTGATTACTCAAGCTACCGTTTCAAATGGTTTCATAGTTCCCAAACTTAATCACTTGATTCCTTTTTAGAACAATTGAGTAATATATGTCTCACGTGAGAGTAGGTTATTCTTGTTTACAACATTCTTATTCTGACCATGATCTAGAAAATGTATATCATTTTGTCGTCTTAGTTTCTATGCGGATGGAGGTTTCTCTTGGTTTTAATACAATTCATCATTTCTCGATACATTTTCCTTTATTACTTGCGCGGTAGTGCGCCGATACGTTCGATTTCGAAATCGGTAAAACATTATCCTTTAAATAAAACCAAGTACTCATTACTCACGAATGAGGTTTCACCTGAAACATTCACATTAAAACAAATAAGTTAAGTCTCTTATCTTATAAGATCAAGTCTCTTAACTTAACGTGATAAACCATTTTCTTTACCTCTCTTAAGACATTATACCTAACTCCGTAAAGCTAGTATAACTCTTTTAAAACCTTTTAAAACCAAGTGTTACTCTCATTCCAAAGCGATTTATAAATCTTTTGAAATACATCAAGTTCTTTATTATAACTAGCGATTTATAATTCACATCGATTACCTTTTAAAACCACAAGTATTTTCTTACCTACGTAAATTTGTTATAACGATTTCCATAAAGCGTTATAACACTTTATGTTTTAAACAATCAAACCACGATTAACACGTATGCGTCTACCGTACTACATAGTTCACACATGTCGTACTAGAAGAGATAGGAAGAGGTTCGCGTACCTCGCGGCGATTATCGACAATAAGCAAAAGCTCAATCTACTGACGCACTGGCCGCTTTCCGCTCGCCGGTAGAATCGCTACTCTTAGTACTTTCACTATAAAGGTCCTGGCGTCTATTAACCCCAAAACACAAGTTTATCTTTCTCTGAAAATTCGCCTCACCACCCATGCGGCGTAAATCTCCTCTCTATCGAAGTGGCTACGGCTTGACGGGGGTTTACGTCTAGCAGGGCGTGCAATTCTACTACGATGCACAAGTCTCATGTCTGATCTATGTAATTCTGATTCGATTCGATAATCTTGGGCTTAAGTCAAAGACATTGCCAACTAACTACGTTCGATACTATATATAGTATACTTGACTATATAATCAACAACGCGATTTCCAATCTGATAGAAGGGCGATAGTGTTTACCTCGATAAGCCCAAAATTATCCAGTATAAAGTCGATCACGAGCAGCTTAGCTCTACTCAAGTGCTCGATCCGCTCGACAACCCTTAGAAGTTCTAACCAACACACTCCAAAACTTCAACCAACGATGAAGATTTCCTTAGGGTTTGGTTTGAGACTAAAAAGGACAAAGGTAGTATTCAGGACTCTACGTATAGAGGTAACTTTGGAATACTACAAGGTATAAGGCTAAGGTATTTTGGGCATTATAACAATACTTGGAGGTATTTCAATACCACGAGGGGTACCACACGAAACGACACCACTGGGGGAGGGGTTCTCGGCAAGGCTCTGAGGGGAGGTTTCGGCCAAGGCCAATTTGAGGGGAGGGCTCTTGGGCGAGAGTCGACAAGAGGAGGAGGGTTTCTCAGACTTAGGCAAGTGAAGAGTGGATGAAGAAGTCTTGAGAGGGGTATTTATAGCAACACCAAGGCGACCAATGGCGAGATCTAGCCAAGTGCAAGGCAAGTGTAAGGCGAAGATCAAGCCAAGTGCACCTGAAAACACTCCACAAAACACTCATGAAACAAGCCACAAAGCAAGGCACAAGAGGAGCGAATCGGCGAGGCCAGCGAGGCTCTTGGGCGCCCAATCGTCGCAACTTTATTTGCTTCGATGTGAGGTGACATGTCACCCTCCGTTAATCGAAGATTTCGTCTCTCGGAAAAATCCGCCAAAATTATAAATGACATGGCGGAATTTTCCCTACGAAAATTTGTTGAAGCGTTTAGTGCGAAAGCGACTCTAATCGGCACTTGTGCCCAAATTCGAATCAATGCCTAACTTAAGGCTCAAATTTACGTGCGTCGTCATGCGTACATACTGCGGAAATCTGGGTTATAACACGTATCAAGTCGATTAAGTCAAGTCTCTTATCTTGAAAGATTCATAGATCGTAGTTTTAAACAACAACGTAATCTCTTTTTAAAACAATTTGAGTAACATATGCCTTATGTGTGAGTAGGTTATTCTTGTTTATAACAATCTTATTAAGCGACCATGATCTAGGAAATGTAATACAATTTTGTCTTATCTTAGCTTACATGCGGATGGAGGTTTCTCTTGGTTTAATAATACTTAATTAGTCGATACATTTTCCTTTAGTAAGCATTGCGATGGTTTGTTCGATACTTATTCTCATTTCATGATCAATATAAGGCTTTCATAAACAATTAAATGTAGTTCCTTTTATCTCTCTTAAGTCATTATACTAACTTCCCAAAAGCTAGTATAACTCTTAAGCTTTTAAAACCAAGTATTACTCTTAACCAAAAAAGTTCTTAATTCTTTTGAAATACTTCAAGATTCTTATTATTTAAAACTCAAGTCAAAGACATCGAAGTAAAACCACGTTCGGTTAACATGTCGTCGTCTAGTACTATATATATTCTTTTAAAATATCATGCTCGAGAGGATAGGAAGAATCACATACCTTCGTGAAATCCACTGAGTCGAATATGTCGTATGAGTATCAACTATAATAGTCAAATACGTCTATCAACGTCTAGACTACTCTGTAGAATATTCTAAGCAGAAGGTGCTTATTGCTATTGAAAATCGGGCAGCACTTCCCCACCCGTCAAACTCACAAGTCTACTGTAATACAATCCTATGTAATTACAGTTCAATTCTCTTCTTTTAAACCATCCTTCTATACATCTTATACTCATTTCTATACTACTACAATATGTAATTTCCAATTACAGTAGAAGGACAAAGATATTTACCTCGATAAGCCCAAAATTATCCAAGATTTAATGTCGATCCTGAGCAAGGTTTAGCTCATATTCTGTACGCTCCAATATGCTCCAAGAAACCCTTAGAAGTTCTACACAACTTAATCTTGACCACTATGAAGATTTTTCCCTAGGGTTTCGTTTTGTGACTAAAGAAAGTATAGTAGTATTTCCGGGCTCTTAGTATTGAAATAACTTTGGAATACTACAAGGTATCTGGGCTAAGGTATTTTGGAATAGTGATAATACTTGGAGAATACTGTTCAACCAAGGGGGGGAGGGTATTTTGGACGAAAGCTTCATGGAAGGGGGGTAGTGTTTCGGCTAGCACTACTAGGATGGGCGGGGCGAGATGGTGTTGGGCGAGAACTCTTCTAAGAGGGGAAGGATTTTTAAACTTGGAAAATGTTTTAAGGGATGAAGAAATCCTTGACTAAGGGGTATTTATAGGGCCTCGATGGCGAATTGAGCAAATGTGTGGATGAGATTTGGACAAGTGTTGTGTGGGTCCACTTATCTATCTACCATGAAAATATCTACAAAACATTGACCAAATGTTTTAGGCCAAAAAATGACAAAAGCGTGCCATCTTTTAGTCCGCGATCAGCCCACTTGAGGTGACAAGTGTCGCCTCGTTGGACAAAATATTTCATCTCTCGGAAAAATCCTTAAAAATAATAAATGTCATAGTAATTTTCCTTCGCGAGTCAGAAAAACTTTTAAATCGGAAAAACAATTCTTTTAAGCTAGTTGTGCACAATTTTGTCACTATGCCTACTTAAGGCTTGAACTTTTAATGCGTCGTCCTCGTCATACTCGAAATACGGGTATAACATTCTCCTCTTAGAAACATTCGTCCGAATGTTCCTTCCAAACGACAATGATCAAGTTCCTCATAGCTTAACGGTTTGCAAATGCCACACGGCGCGAAAACACGCGCAAATACTTACGTCGAGTCAGAAATCACCTCTCTCGTCACAAAGCTCCTAAGGTATAAAGATACTCGCACCTTTACTTCACGTAGAATTTATCACTTCTATTCTCTTAGCATGTTTTACTTCTTCCCTTACTCGTCGTACCACCATACCTCGAACTCTTTCTCGTAACACCGCATTTACATTCTGCTTGAGTTCCCAAAATCTACGGGTTACTATCTCGACTAGGTCATCGTTAGCGGGAACACTCTGGATGGATCTCAGATACTTTTAGAACATAGCAACAAGAAAGACCGGACCTTATTGCCTCTCGCGTCGGACAGCAAAGCTAACATATGCAACGGCCTATCCTCGAATGATCGAAAATGCTCCAGTACCTCGGGCTAAGTTTCCTGCTTTCCCGATCTCGTCGCCGCCAGGGGTGGTACATGAAGACCGACCGTCGTCTGAACTCCAGTATCGCGCGATTATCGCCCGGCTCGTGTTAACTACGGCGTGTCGATAACCTCTCTGGATAAGCTTACCCTATCCGTCCTGCTGAATCAAGTATGAACCAACTATCTGAACGCCACATCGAACGATCGGCGGCGACTGCACTTCCACCCTACAAGGCCGTAAGGCGACATCAGAATCGAAATGGTAGCTATAAAACAATCCCTCAGCGAGGCAACAATCCTCGACTACCGCGAAATCCAACGGCGGGGTGAATGCGTCTGAGACTGCTGAGTTCTAACCTGCTGGTAAAACCTCGAATCAAAAGAAATAGCCATAACACGGGATCCTTTGCGTGTAAGGTGAAAGTAGGCACCGTGCAGCCTTACAACGCTGCGATATATAACATCTCGCATTCCTGCGAGTAAGTCTGGCGAAAGACAAGATGGGATGACCTGTCGGCGAACTCTGCGGTCGACGCATCCGCGAACTTATGCGATGGTTAACTAAACTTGGGCTAGCACCTCGTGACCTATCCTGGCGGGACCACGCGATTTTCCTTACTTCAGCCGGGTGCGGGTTGACGCGTCGGCCTCGACGACCGTTTTGCGCGAGCTCTTGTTTCCGTCGGAACAACCTCTGACAAGTCACGAAAACCTAGTGGTCTTCTTAGCTCAACTACCTCTTTCATTTCACACTACCCGGGACTTATCACGATATATCTCCGTATACTATGCGCTCCGATAAGGGTCAAACATAGAAATAAATCTTTTACTCAAGATGGCCCGCCTCTAAGGTCTCGCGTATACTATTCTAAGGCTCACCTTTCCCTATCTTACCCTTTTAACTAACCATGATTTCTAATCACGATTAACTGATGCTATCTGAACATAACACTTAAGATATACTCGTTATCACATACTAATCTCACAGGGTTAAAGATATACTGTATCTCTTCTTGCTCACTTTGTCGTTCTAATCGATCACCTTTGTTGGCGCATAGCTAGGGAAGGTGATAAACTAGCCACTTGATCACAGAAGGTGAGTCTCTACATCGCGCCACCTGCAGTGGACAATCTCTAAAATGGCCTGTCTGAAGCATAACAATTTGTCGAAGAAGCGACACCACATGACACTACAGCGGCCTGAGGTGGGGTGGCCTCACTACAGCTAACACCCTTCCTCTCAGAACTCTGAATCATGCGATGGTGAGTGAGTCCTCTGCATCCCTCCTTGAACATTCTTTCGTCCATGGCCGGCGGCGCGGTAAAACAGCGCGATAAAAGGCGACATTCCCGGGATGGCGCGCCGCATGTGAACAACGAGGCGAACGGTGGCTAGAACCTCGTATTTGTGAACGGAAGCCACGGGCTCGACCAACTCGGCGTACGAGCGTCACGAACCACAGCGGAGGACCACTCTGCTGGCGGAGGTGCGTATCGATCTCTTTCTTTGGCGATCGTCTCGAAAGTTACCAAAGGACCCTGCCGATCTGGCCCTCTTCTGCTGATCTTGGTTAACCCGTCGATCCCTACATTTCTCGGCCTGCTGCGCATAAGCCCGTCTGTGATCCATGCTCATGCTGCGAAGAGCTACTCTTACACCCTCGCTTTAGATATTCATGACCACGCGATAAATCGGTACATAATATACTCTGCGGTTTGCTAAATCCTAGCTAGTAACATGGTGCGTCTCTTTGCAACAATGCGCTCGGTCGTGGGCGAAGGTCGGATATCATGGCTGCGGTAGGAGCTGCTGTCATTGCGCTGAACTCTTTGAAGTTTTGGCGGCGTGTGAACTCCGAAAGAAGCACCGCCTCGGGTGATGATTGGGCTGTGCCCTCTTAACCTCTGTGCTCTCGCGGCTCGCCGGTGCCTTGCCGCTACGGGCGGGTTGCCTTGTGAGCATAAGCGGTGCGGGAAAGAAATCGTTAGAGGTCGACTTATAATCACGACTCTGAGGCACGATCTCGGTGAGAAGAATGAAAACCAATCCTAAATATCCTATAGCCTCACGATTATTGGTGGTGTGGTGCGATAATCAAGACACTAGATACGATGCGTATACACTTTCAGGATTAAGCGCTCGATACCACTTTTGTCGACCGAACCGGGCGTGTGGTGCCTACAGGGCACCCAGTAGACATACGTTAGAGTAACGTGGAATATAAATCAAGACATGAAATAATATGAAGTGAAAGCTTATTCGCGAGAAAAGTTGCCGCCCGGCATATATATAAAAATGTTTGAGCGATTACATCCCTTTTACAAACCACCGCAGCGATACTGACCTACAGAATGTTATAACAACAATGGCGGGACGGGCCGCCGTACCACAGAATGTAAGTACTACAACGACGGGGACTATACGAAAGATAAGCCTCCGGAGACACGAAGCTTCCCAGCGCTGAATGTGACCTATGGCGAGGATCAACAATGGTGTACCTTTACTGCGGCGTGACGGCCCGAAGGAGTCGATCACGGTACAGTATGTGGCCCGAAAATGCGTACATGAAATCATAATAGTCTATATAAAAGAAGACATATATGATAACCAATTTCGATACCTGATATGCGATCGTGTCAAGTCGGGGACTCGCGCCGCCAAAGTCGTCACTCAAATATAACCATGGGTCGTACCTGATATCAATCATGCGGTGGAATTCGCCATCGCTGATCCATGATATAAAAGCACCGAGAATACTGCGAACACGGGTCCCACGTGTCATAATAAAGCATGCGGGTAATGCGAAGGCATAGCGACTACTAAAACCCGCAGTACCAACAATGCTATAAAAGCGTATCACGAGGTCTTTCTGAAGCGCCACGTAATCGGCGGGCCAC
This sequence comes from Przewalskia tangutica, assembly GCA_029844215.1. Classification (NCBI taxonomy): domain Eukaryota; kingdom Viridiplantae; phylum Streptophyta; class Magnoliopsida; order Solanales; family Solanaceae; genus Przewalskia; species Przewalskia tangutica. The sequence continues at coordinate 2,168,166 of JAQGDG010000037.1, read as the reverse complement.
CGCCCTCGGTATACATCACGACCCGTTCGGGGCGTGGTAGTGCCTCTGGGGCACCAGTAGCCATACATCGAGTAACGGCGGAAATATAAACGAGGCGAAGCAGTTTATAAAATAAGACCACGACTTATGTAAGCGTCGCCTTCGGCATATATAAATAATCAAGTTTTGCGATTACATCCCATGTACAATAGTACTACAGACCTCACAGGAAGTAAACAACTATGGCGGGACGGGGCCCGTACCTGACTATACAAAAATATATACAATACAGGGAGATCATACCAAAAAGTAGAGCCTCGGAGAAGATGGAGCTCACGACACAGCGCAAAGATCCAGGATGCGGATCTAGCACACTTTGCCTTTACTGCGGCATGAGCGGCCCGAAGGAGGTCAGTACAACAGGTACCAAGTATGTGAAACTATAAAGAACTGAAATGAAATCAAAGTATTTAAAACCTTTTCACAAATACAATCAGTTCGATTGCACATAGTGCCACATCAGCTCAAACATAATAGGAAAAGCGTAAGTCTATTCTAGGCGCGAATGATCGAAGCAAGGCGATCGCCCGTAGTATCATTCTGCGTGCCTAGTCACGGACTTTCGCGGCCGCATAGGTCACGCGGACCGCGTGAGGTATCCCTCGCGTCGGGGCCGACCCGGCGTCCGCCTGGCTCGCGGCCGCGTAGCCTCAAGGCGCGTAGTCTCAGCGGACCGCGTAGAATCCCGCGTCGGGCTAAACACCGGAATGATCAATCACGGAGCATACCGGCGCTCGCGTAGTCTCGCGAACCGCATAGGCCGTATAGACCCGCGTCGAGGGCAAGCCACCGGTATAACGATCGAGGGTAGGTGATACAATAACGATACAACGGACTTCAGGTTAGCAACGTAAGCCACAAGAATGACCGCTTTACGGCGTTTCAAGACACTAACCGGTAGCATCATAATATGTCTACTTATCACACAATCTTACTACATGCGAAATCAATACAAGGCTTTTATAAACAAATAAATGCTTGATTCCTTTTTATCTTCTTAAGTTTGTTATACCTAACTTCCCATAAAGCTAGTATAACTCTTAAGCTTTGTTTTAAAACCAAATATTTATCTTACATTAAAAATGATCGATATTCTTTTGAAATGTTTTGTTCTTTGTTATTGAGCTTAAGCGTGAGGCATTCTGTAAGTATTATTCGAGCTTAAGTCAAAGACATTGCCGTAGTTATTATTCGATTAACACGTATGCGTCTGTACTATATATTGTAAAATATCATGCTTTAGGAAGAATCACATACCTTCTCGTGAAAACCACGCCAAGTTGAATATGTCGCGAGAGAGTCGACTATAATAGTCACGCACATCTATCAAAGACTACTACGAAGGTCATTCTAAGCGAGGTTCGCGTTACGGAAAGTGGGCGTGACTTCCCTGCGGTGAGCTATATAAGTCTCGTGAAAGCAGTCTATGTAGTCTGATTTTGATTATTCTTCTTTTAAACCGCCTCTTTGTGGTAGCAGTTCAATTCTATTACGTGATATTCTTCTAAGTATTTAATACTTATTCTAATACTACTACGATAAGTATTCTCTAATTCAAAGAGGGTTAGGATTAGTTACCTCGGTAAGCCCGATAGTATCCTAGATAAAGTCGCGCTGAGCAAGGTTTAGCTCTAAGTTATGCGCTCAGGTAGTTCGAAACCTTAGAAGTTCTTTACAACTTCTACAAAGGACTAAGGGATTTGGGCTAGGGTATTTTGGGCATTATAACAATACTAGAAGACAACTTTTCTACCAAGGGAGGGGTAGATTTCGGCTAGGCTAGGGGGTAGGCCTCGGCCAACTCACTCGAGGGAGAGGTGTTGGACGAAAGGCTAAGGGAGAGGAGAGGATTTTTAGACTTGGAAGACAACTTTGTGGATGAAGAATTCTTCATCTAAAGGGTATTTATAGCTCAAGCCTTGGCCAACCAATGGCCAAGATGAAGACAAGTGCAAGGCAAGTGTAGGGTGAGGATTAACTAAACACAAATATCCTACCAACTCCTTGACTTTGTGCAAGGCACAAAAAGCGTGCCTAACCTCTCCATTTCGTCGATGGGCGATTCAAGTCCATCAATGGGAGGGTGCGAAGTGTCGCCCTCGTTGGTCCAAAATGTTTCGTCTCTCGGAAAAATCCGCCAAAAAATAGTAATGGCATAGCGGAATTTTCCCCGAAAGTCGTGGAAGCGTTGCGTCGGAAAAGCGATTCTTTAAGCGAGTTGTGCACAATTTCGAACTTGGCCTAATCTTTAAGGCTAAACTTTTATGCGTATTCACTTACGTGCATACTGGAAATACGGGTATAACATTCTCCCACTTAGAAACATTCGTCCCGAATGTTCCTTCCCAAACGATTAACGATAAGATTCTTCAAGCAGATTTGCAAAAGCCACGCACGACCACGAACAACACTTAGGCATAAATGATAATGAAAATTTTACAAGTAGGAAAGTGAATTACCTGGAGGTGTGGGAAATAGGTGAGGATACTTCTGCCTCATGTCCTCCTCGGCTTCCCACGTCATCTCCTCCCTGAGCTCGTTCGCCACAAGACTTTGTGGAAGCCCGTCGCCCGTCATGAGCGCCTAACTTTGACGATCGACTATCGCTGGGAATCTCCTCATACGATAACCCGCCGATCACTGGACATCGTCGATCGGGTGTATCTAGATGGATCCGATACATCTCCTCGGCGTAGAAACATGAAACACCGGATGCCTTTGCCTCCGGATCGGACGGGATCCAACTCGTAGGCAACCTTGCCTACCTGCGGACAATCGAAGCGACCCGATGTACCTGAAATTGAGTTTCCCCTTCTTCCGAATCTCATCACACCGCCATGGGTGACGCGCTAGAAAACCCAATCATGGACCTCGAACTCAAGATGCCGGCGATGATGATCTGCGTATGACTTCGTCGACTACGAGTGTCGATAGCTCTCGGATAAGCTTACCTTATCCATGTCTGCTGTACCAAATCTGGTCCCACTAATTTTCACGCCCCGTCGAACCAACCTATAGGCGATCTGCACTTCCTCCCGTACAAGGCCTCGTAAGGCGCCATCGAATCTTTGGAGTGGTAGCTATTATTATATGCGAACTCAACTAGAGGCAAATGATCCTCCCAACTACTGGAAGTCAATAACACGGGCTCGCGACATATCCTCGAAGTGCGGATAGTGCGCTCTGCTGTCCGTCTGCGTGGATGAAATGCGATGCTCGTGCTCACTGCGTCCTAAACCCCTGCGGAAGGACCTCGGAAGTTAGCGTAAGCGGGCTCCTGCATGCGATATGATCGAAGTAGGGACTCATGCGGTCGGCGATCTCTCGGATGTAAAGTCGGCGTAACCCTCGGTAGAAAAAGTCGTCTGACGGGAAGAAAGTGGGCTGATTTAGTCGACTGTCGGCGATAACCCATATAGAATCATGTCTCCTGCGAGTGCGAGGTAATCTGTGATGAAGTCCATGTTGATTACCTCGGCTTCCAGTCGGGATCTCGATAAATGCGTAACAAACCACGGGCCTGCGGTGCTCTGCCTTCGCTGCGACAACACGGGCCGAGCTACGAACTGCGCAGCGTCCTCTTGAAGCCATCCTCCAATACGGATCTAAGGTCGTGGTACATCTTGGTCGACCGGATGGATAGAGTAGCTGTATTGTGTGCTTCCCAAGAACTGCTGCCGAAGTCTGAAACATCCGGAACACCTGATGCGCCCTCGAACCTTAGCACCCCATCGGTGCTACCTCAGGACCGCTTGCCCTCACGAAGAGATGTATCACGATATCGAATCAAAGCTGGATCCTCGGCTGTTGCCTCTTGCCTCGCCGGCGATGGAAGACTTCGGTAACCTCACGAACTCTAACCCCGCTGCTATCAGAATCAATCAAGCGGACACGAGGCTCGCTAGCGATGCAAATCACGAACCATGTCCCTCCTCTCTAGGCACATCGATAGGCTCCCATCGACCTCGACTAAGGCATACGCGCTGACATTGGCCTTCCGGGTGGTACGGGATATCAACATCGTAATCCTTAAGCAACTCTAACCACCGTCTGCCGTAAGTTCGGCTCCTACGGCTGAAGATATCTTGGAGGCTCTTGTGGTGCGTATAAATATCCACGTGAACCCGTACAAATAGTGCCTCGGATCTTGGCGTGAATCACGGTGCGACTCCAAATCATGGGTGGGGTAGTTCCTCCGTGTTTCTTGGTGTCGGGATGCATATGCTATAACCACTGCCATCTTTGCGTCAACACACATCCCAACCCGATGCCTTACGCGTCACAATACACGACATAACCATGCGGACCTGCGGAAGTAAGAAGCGGGCGTGCGTCGGTCTCTCTTTCAACTGGAAACCACTGCTCCTGACATCAGTCCATTGAAACTTGGCCGCATACGAGTCGACCTAGTCAATGGTGCAGATAGAAGCAAACTTCTACGAACCGCCGATAATATCTGTAAGGCCGAGCTGCGAACCTCTGCCGGAGTAGTAGGTCTAGGCAAGTCATGCGCCTCGATCTTGGCGTATCCACTCGAATGCCATCGGCCCGACAATATGCCCAAGAAACGCATCGAAGTCAACAAAACTCACATTTGGAAAACTTGGCGTACAAGCTGCTGCAGTCTGGAGAAGCGTCGGCCTGACTCAAATGCTCGCGTACTCTGCTCTGGCGAGAATAAACCAAGATATCATCGATGAACACTATCACAAGCGTGTCCAAAATGGTTTGAACACTCGGTTCATCAAATCCATGAATACCGCGGAGCATTGGTCAACAAAAGACATGACCACGAACTCATAATGCGTCTGGGTCACGAATGCGATCTAGGGACATCCACCTCTCGACTTCGCACTGATGATAGCGATCGCAGATCAATCTTGGAGAAACATCTCGCACCTGGCAGTCGAACAAATCATCAATCACAGGAAGGGTATCTGTTCTTAATGGTCACCTTGTTCTGTAATGTCAACACACATGCGCGGCGTCGTCGTCCTTCTTCACGAACAATACGGCGCTCCCGAGAGAAACACTAGGCTGATGAAGCCGCTTCTCGGCCAAATCTCTGGCGATCCTTGACTCTCTCTCAACTCGGCGGGTGCCATTCGTATGGCGAGAATGGAAATAGGCGAGTGTGCAACAATATGTCAATACAAAACTCAATCTCCCTCTCGGGAGGATACGGGAGGTCATCCGGAAACACGTCGGGAACTTCGTGACTCTGGGCCGGCGAAAATATGGTACCGCGGCTTGATATCAAACACCGAACGAGATGGTAGATATACCCTTCGCACCATCTTCCTAGCCTTGAGGTAGGAAATAAACCTACCCCTCGGCGTCTGGTGCTCCCCTCCCACTCAACAAGGCTCGCCGAGCGGAATCTGCTACTCTCTCTGCGGTCTACATTGGCGTAGCAAGAAGCTAGCCAATCCATCCCCATAATCACGTCGAAGTCAATCATCTCCAACTCTATCAAGTCGGCTAGGGTCGACGATCGTAAATAGTCACAGGACAAGCTCTAAATACCGCCGAGCTACCACGAATCACCGGCGTAGCTACCTCGAAAGGGTCTATGGACTCGGGCTCTATCCCTATCCTACTAGCAACAAGGGAGATATATGGGGCCAGTAGAACCGGATCTATCAAAGCATACATCAAACCCGAGCGATAAGGTACTGTGGCGACATCGGTGAGGCCTCACGATCTGTCGGTGGACAAAGCATAAATGCGGTTACGAGGACCGCTAGGCGGGACCAGCGCCACGACCTGCGCGCGACCCGCTGGTCCACGAGTACCTTGCCTCGGGGCGAGTAGCTGTCGAGGATGAAGAAGCGGCAGCAGACCTGGTAGGCCTACTACGGCGCCGCTCCGGTCGGACAAACTTCGCGAAATGACCTGCGGCCACAAGTATAGCGAGCTCAGTCTGACTCGAATGGTATACGCCACAACGTACTGCGAGCGGACCTCGAGCAGTTAGCGCACTGCTAGAAATCCGAAGTCACGGGGCCCCGACACGCCCCGATCGCTCTGGGCTTGAAAATGAGGTAGGGCGCTCTGCCTTTGGTGTGGTGCAAATCTGGACCTGGCGATGCCGCCCACCACGAGAACCACCAAAAGAACCGGCCGTCTTGGCCTTCTGCTCGCTGATATCGCTCTACCGGCGGTCTCTACGCTCCTCACATCGGTGCATGAGCTGCGCATACGGGTTATGTCCATACGGTGAAGGACACACCGCACAAGACTTCGGCCATGTAATCATCTAGCCGATGACATAGCGATGCACCCTGTCCTCCATCTCTGCTACCAGTGCAGGGACATATCGAGCCAAAGAATCAAACTCGACATTGTACTCCCTCACTGTGCGTCCTCCCTGTCTCAGCAATAAGAATCTATCAGCTCGTGCCCTCCTCATCTGCGGAGGCAAGAAGTGTGTGAGAAAAGCCTCTGAAAACTCATCCCATACTGCTGGAGGTGCATGCTCTCTCCGAGAAAGCTCCCATGAATCAAACCAATCATTTGCGGTATCACGCGGCCGTCTGAACCGAATGTCACGGCCTCGGTCTGAAGCCACGATCACCCGCATAATCCTCTGCGGTGACGGATGAACTCCTGCGGATCATCCTCCGCCTCGACAGTAAAACTCTGGCGGGCTCTGACTCAAGAAATCTCGTAGCCTCAAACTATCGCCTCGGGTGCCTTCTGCAGTGCGGCTGGGTGGAGGCTGGAGGCTGAATCGCGTCGGCCTCTCTCGTGTCGGGCCACAACTTTAGCCAATAGGGGCCATCTCCTTGTACCCTAACTCCTCCGCCCGGTGTGGGGCGGGAGGTGTGGGTCTGATGGTCTCTTTGGGGTCGGCGGCGTCATAGAACTTCGCCGTCTCCAGTATAGGCGGGCACGAGCCCTCGTGACTCTGGGTGTCTGCTAGCGGCTCCTCGGCTGCCTTGCCCACGGGCGGGTTGCCTTACGTGGAGGCATAAGCATTACGAGGAAAGGAATACGTTAGAGGTCCAACCTATAACACAACTCTAAAGCACGATCTCGGAATGAGAAGAATGGAAACCAATCCTAAATATCCTATAGCCTCACGATTATTGGTGTGGTGCACAACACACGATAATCAAGACTACTAGATACGGTGCAGAGACACTTTCAGGATTAATCGCTCGATACCACTTTTGTCACGACCTGTTCGGGGCGTGGATCGTGCCTCAAGGGCACCCAGTAGCCATACATCGAGTAACCAGTGGAAATATAAACCAAGACGAAGCAGGTTTATAAAATAAGACACGGCTTATGTAAGAAAACGTCGCCTTCGGCATATATAAATAATCAAGTTTTGCGATTACATCCCAACCGTACAATAGTACTCTGAGACCTCTAAGGAAGTAAACAACTATGGCGGGGCAGGGCCGCCATACCTACAGATACAAAACTATCTACAATACGGGGAGATCATACCCAAAAGTAGAGCCTCGGAGAAGATGGAGCTCACGACACCAACGCAAAGATCCTAAGGATGCGGATCTAGCACCTTTGCCTTTACTGCGGCATGAGCGGCCCGAAGGAGGTCGATAACAGGTACCAAGTATGTGAAACTATAAAGAACTGAAATAAAATCAAAGTATTTAAAACCTTTTCACAAATACAATCAGTTCAATTGCACATAGTGCCACATCACAAACAACGACAGTAATAGGAAAACTGTAACAGGTCTATTCTAGGCCGCGAATGATCGAAGCAAGGCCAATCGCCCATAGTATCATTCTGCGTGCCTAGTCACGGACTTTCGCGGCCGCGTAGGTCACGCATGGACCGCGTGAGGTATCCCTCGCGTCGGGGCAGCCAACCCCGGCATCCGCCTAGGCTCCGCGGCCGCATAGCCTCAAAAGCGCGTAGTCTCAGCAGACCGCGATAGAATCCCGCATCAGGCTAAACACGCGGAATGATCAATCCTGGAGCATACCGCTGCTCTGCATAGTCTCACAGACCGCATAGGCCGTATAGACCCGCATCAAGGGGGGCAAGCCCTCGGTATAACGATCGAGGGTAGGTGATACAATATGATACAGCGGACTTACAGGTTAGCAACGTAAGCACAGCAAGAATGACCCTTTACACGGCATTTCAAGACACTAACCGGGTAGCATCATAATATGTCTACTTATCACACAAATCTTACTACACTTAATGAAATCAATACAAGGCTTTTATAAACAAATAAGTAAGCAGTTCCTTTTTATCTTCTTAAGTTGTTATACCTAACTTCCCATAAAGCTAGTATGACTCTTAAGCTTTTGTTTTAAAAACCAAATATTTATCTTCTGTTAAAAATGATTCAGTATTCTTTTGAAATGTTTTGATTCTTTGTTATTGAGCTTAAGCGTGAGGCATTCCGTAAGTATTATTCGAGCTTAAGTCAAAGACATTGCCGTAGTTATTATCGATTAACACGTATCGTTCTGGTACTATATATTGTAAAATATCATGCTTTAGGAAGAATCACATACCTTACCGTGAAAACCACCTGCCAAGTTGAATATGTCGCGCGCAGAGAGTCAGCCTATAATAGTCACAGACATCTATCAAAGACTACTCTGAAGGTCATTCTAAACAGAGGGTTCACCATTCTACGGAAAGTCGGGCAGCACTTCCCTACCCGGTGAGCTATATAAGTCTACTGTGAAAACGATCTATGTGAGTCTGATTTTGATTATTCTTCTTTTAAACCCTTCTACGTGGTAGCAGTTCAATTCTATACGTGATATTCTTCTAAGTATTTAATACTTATTCTAATACTACTACAGTAAGTATTCTCTAATTCAAAAGAGGGTTAGGATTAGTTACCTCGGTAAGCCCAATAGTATCCTAGATAAAGTCGCGCCTGAGCAAGGTTTAGCTCCTAAGTTGTACGCTCCGGTAGTTCCAAGAAACCTTAGAAGTTCTTTACAACTTCTACAAAGGACTAAGGGATTTGGGCTAGGGTATTTTGGGCATTATAACAATACTAGAAGACAACTTTTCTACCAAGGGAGGGGGGTAGATTTCGGCTAGGCTAGGGGGTAGGCCTCGCCAAACTCACTCGAGGGGAGAGGTGTTGGACGAAGGCTAAGGAGAGGAGAGGATTTTTCGACTTGGAAGACAACTGTGTGGATGAAGAATTCTTCATCTAAAGGGGGGTATTTATAGCTCAAGCCTTGGCCAACCAATGGCCAAGATGAAGACAAGTGCAAGGCAAGTGTAGGGTGAGGATTAACTAAACACAAATATCCTACCAACTCCTTGACTTTGTGCAAGGCACCAAAACGTGTCCAACCTCTCCATTTTCGTCCAATGGGCGATTCAAGTCCATCAATGGGAGGGTGCCAAGTGTCGCCTCCCGTTGGTCCAAAATGTTTCGCCTCTCGGAAAAATCCGCAAAATAGTAATGGCATAGCGGAATTTTCCTACGAAAGTCGTGGGAAACGTTTCGTCGGAAAACGATTCTTTAAGCGAGTTGTGCACAATTTCGAACTTGGCCTAATCTTTAAGGCTAAACTTTTGTACGTATTCCCTTACGTACATACTCTGGAAATACGGGGTAAAACAGTATCAATGTGCGCGTCAAATCCTGGAACTTACCGCAGCTCCGCATAGGCCACACATAGGCCCGCATGAGGTATTCCTCCCATCGGGGGCAGCTAACCCGCGGCATCCTCCTGGACTCTCGTAGTCCGCATGGCCACATAGACCGCATGAGGTAATTACCCCGCACACTATCCTGGAACTCTCGTAGCTCCGCATAGGTCCCCTGGACCCGCATGAGGCATCCCTCGCATCGGGGGGCAGCTTAACCCCCGGTATATCATGTCAAGAGGTGAGTGGTACAATACTAACATAACGACTTATCGTTAAACAACATAAGCACAATCAAGGGAAACCCCTTTACACAAACATCACAAGACACTAACATACGTAGCATCCTAACATGTTTACTTATCAAACCAACAAGAAAGTATTACAAGATTATCACAAACCAACATAGTCAAGTTATTCACACAAGGTACTTTCTATTTTATGTCAACAAGTTCGGGTTTTTATCCCCAAAGTACTTCATACATTAACTCTTTAAAAACCAAGTACTCATTGCTCACGAATGAGGTTTCACACTTTTTAACAAAATTCATATCAAGTCAATTAAGTCAAGTCTCTTATCTTCAAGAAGATTCATAGATCATAGTTTTAAACACTTAACAACGTAATCTCCTTTTTAAAACAATTTGAGTAACATATGCCTTATGTGTGAGTAGGTTATTCTTGTTTATAACAATCTTATTAAAGCAGCCATGATCTAGGAAATGTAATACAATTTTGTCTTATCTTAGCTTCTATGCAGATGGAGGTTTCTACTGGTTTTAATAATACTTAATTAGTCAATACATTTTCCTTTATTAGCGCTGCAGTGGTTTGTTCGATACTTATTCTCATTTCCGAAATCAATATAAGGCTTTCATAAACAATTAAGTAAACCGTTCCTTTTATCTCTCTTAAGTCGTTATACCTAACTTCCCATAAAGCTAGTATAACTCTTAAGCTTTTAAAACCAAGTATTACTCTTCTTTCAAAACGATTCTTAATTCTTTTGAAATACTTCAAGATTCTTATTATTTAAAACTCAAGTCAAAAGACATCGAAGTAAAACCACGTTGATTAACATAATCGTCTCACCGTACTATATATATTCTTTTAAAATATCATGCTCAAGAGGATAGGAAGAATCACATACCTTCTCGGCGAAATCCACCTGCCAAGTCGAATATGTCGCGCGCAGAGTATCAACCTATAATAGTCAAATACGTCTATCAACGTCTAGACTACTCTGTAGAATATTCTAAGCAGAAGGTGCTTATTGCTATTGAAAATCGGGCAGCACTTCCCCACCCGTCAAACTCACAAGTCTACTGTAATACAGTCCTATGTAATTACAGTTCAATTCTCTTCTTTTAAACCATCCTTCTATACATCTTATACTCATTTCTATACTACTACAATATGTAATTTCCAATTACAGTAGAAGGACAAAGATATTTACCTCGATAAGCCCAAAATTATCCAAGATTTAATGTCGATCCTGAGCAAGGTTTAGCTCCTATTCTGTACGCTCCAATACGCTCCAAGAAACCCTTAGAAGTTCTACACAACTTCTACTTAATACTTCAACCACTATGAAGATTTTTCCCTAGGGTTTCGTTTTGTGACTAAAGAAAGTATAGTAGTATTTCCGGGCTCTTAGTGTTACACCCCGTAAATTCTAGAAGTTAAGATAAGAACATACCAAGGATTATAAGATTGAAGGTTGAAAGATAAGTTGACAAACATGTGTTGGACGGATTTTGAGTTTGCCTTGGAGTGTTGTACCCCAGTTGTTAAGAATTTCAAGGTGTTAAAGAGCCTAGTGTGTAGTTCGTTAAATCTAGATCCCAACGCAACAAACCGTTCATCGATAGGACATCGGAGTCAAAAGTTATGGAAGTTTCAAGTTTGGTGCGCAGTCAGGCAAAGAAGTTTTCGGTCAGTGCAGCGCGCGCACGGAATGCGTGGCGCGCGCGCGGTTGTCGGGTTTCGCAGGTTGCAGCGCGCGCGCCGAATGCATGGCGCGGAATGCTGGAACTTTTCTAAGTGAGCCTGCGCCACGTGCCGCAAGCGCCAAGGCCGGATTTTTCGCGATAAAGGGCCGAAAAACAGGGGATATTTTATTTAAAACCTATGGGAGGGTGACAAGTGTCCCTCCCATCCTTTTTACCTGAAAGTGGTCCTATTTTAGGGCCAAGTCTTGGAAGACTTGGCCATTTCATTTCAAAACCCTCCCATTGAAAATCCTCTCCCTTCTCTCTAGATTTTTGAAGAGAACCTAGCCTAAGAGGAAATTGTTGGAGCGGCGGCAAGAAGGAAAAGTGTGGGTAAACTTGTGGGGAGCGCTGGTGGACGAGTTTGACGGATAAGAAGTGGAAGAAAGGGGCTTTTGTGGGTTTCTCCAAAGGTAAAAGTTTCCCCTTCTCTTGGATTTGGGTTAATACTTGTTATAGTAGTTTAGAATTGAGACTGAGGCTGTTATGTTTTAGTAGTTAGAATTGAGCCTGAGGCTGTTATATTTTAGTAGTTTAGAATTGAGCCTGAGGCTGTTATATTTGAATAAATTTGGATCTTGTTTTCTTGTTGAAACCAAAATGGGCATGTTAGCCTTAGGATGATAACTTCAATTTGGTCGTCGCATGTGGTAAAGGGGGAAATTGTAGTTGTTGAAGATGTCTAGGGCTAGATATCATGTTAGACTTAAGAACTTGGATGGGAAAGAGTTGAAAGGGGTTTAGGGTTGGTTTATTGTTGGCCAAGAATGGCATGGAATTATTGGTTTATTTTTGTATTATTGTGGGGCGTTGGGTTATTGAATTCGACCTTAACAAAGGTGGCAAGTTAGTAGAAACAAAGGAAGTGCCGTCCAAATTGTCGTAGAATTTAGGGACTTTGCTCTTAGTTATTCTACGTTCGAAGCTAGAGATTGATAGACGTTTTATGACCCTTATAGGATTGAAGTACTACGGTAGCATATTCTACTTAATGGGGATAGTACTGTGGAGCATTTTGCTTATTGTCGACAATCGTCACGAGGTATGTGATTCTTCCTATCCTCTTCAGCATGACTATTTGTAAAATATATAGTGCGGTAGACGCACGTGTGTTAAAGGAATTTGATTTCCCTTTTGTGTCTTGACTTGATATGAAGTGTTAAGGGCTTCATTGTGGAAACAGAGAGTAAAGTCTTATCCGTTAGTAACGTACTTGGTGAAAGAAAGAATGAGCCCTATTGGTCTCATAAATGTTTATAGTGGTAATTTGTTGGTTTAAAACATAAAGTGTTATAACGACTTTATGGGAAGTTTGTTATAACCACTTTATGTAGCTAAAACAATGGTTTGTTGATTTCAAAAGATAAGAGACGTGACTTGTAATTGACCTAAGTGGTGTTGAAAAGTATAAAACCTAATTCGTGAGAAATGAATACTTGGTTTTTAAAAGAATAACGTTACAAATTTCGGAAATGGGAATAAGGATCGAACAAGCCAATGCAGCGTCGATAAAGGAAAGAAGTAATGACAATTAATCATATTAAAACCAGTAGAAACCTCCATCTGCATAGAAGCTAAGATAAGACAAAATGGTATTACATTTCCTAGATCATGGCTGCTCTAATAAGAATTATTGAAATCAAGTTTTGATCTTCTAAAAAATTCCAAAGTAAGGAATTCGATTTCTAAAGGAAAAGAGGCTTAAAAATTAGAAGTGTTTCGTTTTAAAAGAAAGGCATGGTCTTGTCTTGTATTGTTTTAAAGCATAAAGTGTTATAATAGCTTTATGGGAAGTTAATTATAACGACCTTATGGAAAATAAAGAAATGGGTTCATTATTGGATTTAAAATGGTAACTTGATATTTTTGAAAATAGAGAAGTAACTTGTTTTCAAATATTGAACTCTTTGTGATGGAAAAACATAAGTGGCTTGGTTATAAAAGGTAGGAGTACCTTGATCTTAAAGAGGTTAGATACTTGGGTTTTTACTGGTATACTTGACGTTGTGTTAAGAAGTGTTTAAAGTACCTTGAGTTGTGTGTAACTTGCCTATGCTTGTTGTGATAGCCTTGTTATGCAAGTGTCTGATTGTGTGCTACCGAGTCTCTCGATGGAGGGCCGGCTATCTAGTTGTTTGGACATACTGACACGTTGGGTGGCCCACGAGTATGCGTCCACAGTGAGTATTACCTTGTAGTTGTTTGGACATACCGACACGTTGGGTAGCCCACGGGTATGCTTCCACAGTGAGTATTGTTTTGTTAGTTGTTTGGACATACTGACACGTTGGGTAGCCCACGGGTATGCTTCCACAGGGATTGTTATCTTGTTATCTCCTTTGGGCATACCGACACGTTGGATGGTCCACGGGTATGGGCCCACTAGGACGGTTCCAGGGCCATGCTTATACCGAGGTGAGATCGCCGGCACGCGCCTTTGTGGAGTTAAATTCGGTTGTATTTGAGTGATGATTTCACGCACGAGTCCCTATCTTGATATGATCGCATATATGTTGTAGTCTTAGAATTTGGTTATCATACATGTCTCCCGCTTTATATAGACTATTATGATTTCATTTACAATATTTTTCGCCACATACTTGGTACTGCCAGATCGACTTATTCGGGCCGTTCATGCCGCAGTTGAGGTACATAGCTTGCGATCCACACTCTTAGGATCGCTGCTCGGTTCTGAAGCTCCATATCTCCTAAGCTTGTCACGTGGTACTGTTCCGGAAGTAGTAGACTTTTGTATATTCAGGTACATGGGCCCCGTCCCATCGTTATGGTTTCAAAATTCTTAGGTCCGTGAACATCATTGTGGCAGTGTTTGTAGAGGATGTAATCGTTCAAAATTTCAGATATATGCAAGCGAGGCAACCGTTTTGGTTGGCTTGTTTTAGTATCTTATCTCTTGTTTCATATTCAGATGTTTATATTCCGCTGATTTCTACGATGTATGACTACTTGGGTGCCGGGTAAGGCACGACCACGCCCCGAACGGTCGTGACAAAAGTGGTATCGAGCGATTAATCCTCGGAAGGTGTCTGCATCGTATCTAGTAGAGTCTTGATTATCGGTGTTGTGCACCACATCTATAATCGTGAGGCTACGGATATTTAGGATTGGTTTCATTCTTCTCACTCGAGATCGTGCCTTAGAACCGTGTTATAAGTTTGGACTCCTCCGACGTATTCTTTGTATACGGTGATGCCTCCACGCAAGGCAACGAGCCCGAAGGGCAAGCGCAGAGAGTCGCGAGTAAAGCGGCGTCTCATCGAGACCACGGCACCGAGCCTCCGCCCACACCGGAGCAGAGGAGATGGGTTCTGAGAGATGACCCGTTATTGGCCGGATCGTGGCTAGGCGTGAGGATAGGTCGGATGCAGCAGCCTTCGCAGAGTACCCATACTTCACCCGAGGTCGATAGTTTGAGGCTACGGATTTTACGAGTCAGTAGCCCACCCGAGTTCTACGTCGAGACACGAGGATGATCCGCAGGAGTTCATCCGATTCTGACGGATCGTGAGAGTGATCAAGGCTTCGAGACCGAGTCGGTGGTTTTGAGTTCACATCGGCCGCGTGATCCGCTGATCGGTTTGATTCGTGAGTCGTCCCGGGGAGCATGCACCTCCACCGGTTGGGTGAGTTCTCGAGGCTTTTTGGCCATTTATTGCCTCCACAGATGAGGGCTCGCCAGATTTTTAATGCTAAGGCAAAGGCGCGATTCGGGAGTACAATGTAGAGTTTGACTCATTGGCGGTATGTCCTCGCTTTGGTGGCCAATATGGAGGATAGAGTGCACCGTTATGTCACGGACTTGATGATTATTTAGCGGAGGATGCACAAAGAGCTCTTCAGCCGAGCATGGACATTGCCCGCATCCAGGCCTATGCGCAGCAGACTGAGGAACGTAGAGGTCGACGGAATAACCAAGATCAACAGAAGAGGGCCAGGACAGTAGAGTCCTCTGGTGACCTTCGAGGCAGACAGCCTCAGCAGCAGGCTAGTTATTTACCTCAGCCAGTACAGAGTGCTCCATCACGCCTTGGACGCTCAGAAATTCGTGAGCAGGTCGTGGCTCCTGTGTTTGTGTTTTGGGGAGCGGACGTTAGTCAGATGGGACCACCCCTACCTCGTTGTGGCCGTTGTGGTAGGCTCCATGGTGGGGAGTGTCGTGGCCGAATGGGGTTTGTTTTGCATGCGACAGCGTGGCCATTTTGCAGAAATTGTCCAACCGCAGGTAGCGCGGATGTAGAGACTCACTTTCGGATCGTGGTCGATTCATCTCCTCCTTTTGTGCGCCGTGCAAGGAAGGAACATGAGTAGAACGACAAAAAGGGCAGTGAAGTAATAGTTACAGGTATATTCTTAACCCTCAAAAGACTAGTATACATTGTTGTTATGGTGATGTGTTAAGTGCTATGCTCGGATAGCTTCGTGTAAAAATGTGATTTAGAAGCCTGGTTAGTGGAAAGGGTAAGTCTGGGGATGAGAAGTTTTGAACCTTAAAATTTATAACAGTTGAGACCTTAGGGGTAAGGCCGGCTAGAGTAAAAGATTTTTTCAGTTATCTTTGTCGAAAGTGCATTATATACATGGAGTTTGGTGTGATATTATGGCCATGAGAGGCATAATTGATTTTTGTGGGTGTAGTAGTGAAGACTACACCAGCGCCTGCGTTTTGGAGACTTAGAAGGAACATTCGGGACGAATGTTTCTAAGGGGGGGAGAATGTTACACCCCGTAAATTCTAGAAGTTAAGATAAGAACATACCAAGGATTATAAGATTGAAGGTTGAAAGATAAGTTGACAAACATGTGTTGGACGGATTTTGAGTTTGCCTTGGAGTGTTGTACCCCAGTTGTTAAGAATTTCAAGGTGTTAAAGAGCCTAGTGTGTAGTTCGTTAAATCTAGATCCCAACGCAACAAACCGTTCGTCGATAGGACATCGGAGTCACAAGTTATGGAAGTTTCAAGTTTGGTGCGCAAGCGATGTGCAAAGCGCACGCGCAGGGTACAGGAATGCGAGGCCGCGGCTGGTTGTACTGGGGTTCGAGGTTGCAGCTTGCGCCGAATCTTGGAACTTTATTTTTCGCGATAAAGGGCCGAAAAACAGGGGATATTTTGTTTAAAACCTATGGGAGGGTGACAAGTATCCCTCCCATCCTTTTACTGAAAGTGGTCCTATTTTAGGCCAAGTCTTGGAAGACTTGGCCATTTCATTTCAAAACCCTCCCATTGAAAATCCTCTCCTTCTCTAGATTTTTGAAGAGAACCTAGCCTAAGAGGAAATTGTTGAGCGTGCAAGAAGGAAAAGTGTGGGTAAACTTGTGGGAGCTGGTGACGAGTTTGTGGATAAGAAGTGGAAGAAAGGGGCTTTGTGGGTTTCTCCAAAGGTAAAAGTTTCTTCTCTTGGATTTGGGTTAATACTTGTTATAGTAGTTTAGAATTGAGCCTGAGGCTGTTATGTTTTAGTAGTTAGAATTGAGCCTGAGGCTGTTATATTTTAGTAGTTTAGAATTGAGCCTGAGGCTGTTATATTTGAATAAATTTGGATCTTGTTGTCTTGTTGAAACCAAAATGGGCATGTTAGCCTTAGGATGATAACTTCAATTTGGTCGTCGCATGTTGTAAAGGGGGAAATTGTAGTTGTTGAAGATGTCTAGGGCTAGATATGATGTTAGACTTAAGAACTTGGATGGGAAAGAGTTGAAAGGGGTTTAGGGTTGGTTTATTGTTGGCCAAGAATGGCATGGAATTATTGGTTTATTTTTGTATTATTGTGGGGCGTTGGGTTATTGAATTCGACCTTAACAAAGGTGGCAAGTTAGTAGAAACAAAGGAAGTGCCGTCCAAATTGTCGTAGAATTTAGGGACTTTGCACTTAGTTATTCTACGTTCGAAGCTAGAGATTGATAGACGTTTTATGACCCTTATAGGATTGAAGTACTACGGTAGCATATTCTACTTAAGGGGGATAGTACTGTGGAGCATTTTGCTTATTATAACAATCGTCACGAGGTATGTGATTCTTCCTATCCTCTTGGCATGACTATTTGTAAAATATATAGTGCGGTAGACTTGGCGTGTGTTAAAGGAATTTGATTTCCTTTTGTGTCTTGACTTGATATGAAGTGTTAAGGGCTTTATTGTGTGGAAACAAAGAGTAAAGTCTTATCCGTTAGTAACGGTACTTGGTTAAAGAATGAGCCCTATTGGTCTCATAAATGTTTATAGTGGTAATTGGTTAGTTTAAAACATAAAGTGTTATAACGGCTTTATGGGAAGTTTGTTATAACCACTTTATGTAGCTAAACGAATGGTTTGTTGATTTCAAAAGATAAGAGACGTGACTTGTAATTGACCTAAGTGGTGTTGAAAAGTATAAAACCTAATTCGTGAGAAATGAATACTTGGTTTTTAAAAGAATAACGTTACAAATTTCGGAAATGGGAATAAGGATCGAACAAGCCAACGTCGATAAAGGAAAGAAGTAATGACAATTAATCATATTAAAACCAGTAGAAACCTCCATCTGCATAGAAGCTAAGATAAGACAAAATGGTATTACATTTCCTAGATCATGGCTGCTCTAATAAGAATTATTGAAATCAAGTTTTGATATTCTAAAAAATTCCAAAGTAAGGAATTCGATTTCTAAAGGAAAAGAGGCTTAAAAATTAGAAGTGTTTCGTTTTAAAAGAAAGGCATGGTCTTGTCTTGTATTGTTTTAAAGCATAAAGTGTTATAATAGCTTTATGGGAAGTTAATTATAACGACCTTATGGAAAATAAAGAAATGGGTTCATTATTGGATTTAAAATGGTAACTTGATATTTTTGAAAATAGAGAAGTAACTTGTTTTCAAATATTGAACTCTTTGTGATGGAAAAACATAAGTGGCTTGGTTATAAAAGGTAGGAGTACCTTGATCTTAAAGAGGTTAGATACTTGGGTTTTTACTGGTATACTTGACGTTGTGTTAAGAAGTGTTTAAAGTACCTTGAGTTGTGTGTAACTTGCCTATGCTTGTTGTGATAGCCTTGTTATGCAAGTATCTGATTGTGTGCTACCGAGTCTCTCGATCGAGGGCCGGCTATCTAGTTGTTTGGACATACTGACACGTTGGGTGGCCCACGAGTATGCGTCCACAGTGAGTATTACCTTGTAGTTGTTTGGACATACCGACACGTTGGGTAGCCCACGGGTATGCTTCCACAGTGAGTATTGTTTTGTTAGTTGTTTGGACATACTGACACGTTGGGTAGCCCACGGGTATGCTTCCACAGGATTGTTATCTTGTTATCTCCTTTGGGGCATACCGACACGTTGGATGGTCCACGGTATGGGCCCACTAGGACGGTTCGAGGCCATGCTTATACCGAGGTGAGATGCCGGGCACGCGCCTTGTGCGGAGTTAAATTCGGGTTGTATTTGAGTGATGATTTCACGC
The DNA here is from genome assembly GCA_029844215.1 of Przewalskia tangutica. NCBI lineage: Eukaryota > Viridiplantae > Streptophyta > Magnoliopsida > Solanales > Solanaceae > Przewalskia > Przewalskia tangutica. The sequence goes on along the minus strand of JAQGDG010000037.1, from coordinate 2,149,067 downwards.
ATGAGTCCCTATCTTGATATGATCGCTTATATGTTGTGGTCTCAGTAATTTGGTATCATACATGTCTCCCGCTTTATATAGACTATTATGATTTCATTTACTGATTTTTCGATTTCACATACTTGGTACTGTTATCGACCTCCTTCGGGCCGCGTTCATGCCGCAGTGAGGTACATAGCTTGCCGATCCACACTCTTAGGATCGTTGCTCGGTTCTCTGAAAGCTCCATATCTCGGAAGCTTGTCACGTGGTACGGTTCTCAAGTAGTAGACTTTTGTATATTCAGGGGCATGGCGGCCCTGTCCGTCGTTATGGTTTCAAAATTCTTAGAGGTCTGTAATAATTGTGGGCAGGTTTTTAAGGGATGTAACTGTTCAAAATTTCTGTATATATGCAAGGAGGCAACCGTTTTGGTTGGCCTGTTTTAGTATCTTATCTCTTGTTTCATATCTGTATGTTTATATTCCGCTGATTTCTCTGATGTATGACTACTTGGGTGCCCGGGTAAGGCACGACCACGGCCCTAACGGGTCGTGACAAAAGTGGTATCGAGCGATTAATCTCGGAAGGTGTCTATGCATCGTATCTAGTAGAGTCTTGATTATCGGTGTGTTGTGCACCACATCTATAATCAGGAGGCTACAGGATATTTAGGATTGGTTTCCATTCTTCTCACTCTGAGATCGTGCCTTAGAGCTGTGTTATAAGTTTGGACTCCCTCTGACGTATTCTTTGTATACCAGTGATGCCTCCACGCAAGGCAACCAGAGCCCGAGGCGGCAAGGCACAGAGAGAGTGCGAGTAGAGGCCAGCCGGTCTCATCGAGACCACGGCACCGAGCCTCCGCCCACACCGGAGCAGAGAGATGGGTTACGCGAGATGACCCGATTATTGGCGGAGATCGTGGCTAGCACGAGGATAGGCCGACGCAGCAGCCCAGCCCAGAGTACCCATAGTTCACCCGAGGTCAGATAGTTTGAGGCTACGGGATTTTCTGAGTTGTAGCCCACCTGAGTTCTACGGGTCGAGGCCTGAGGATGATCCGCAGGAGTTCATCCGACAGTTACAGCGGATCATGAGAGTGATCAAGGCTTCGGAGACCGAGTCAGTGGTTTTGGGTTCACATCGGCTGCGTGATCCGCAATGATCGGCCAGTTTGATTCGTGGAGCTGTCCTGGGAGCATGCACCTCCACCGGTTCAGTGAGTTCTCAGAGGCTTTCCTTGGCCATTTCTTGCCTCCACAGATGAGGAGGGCTCGGGCCGACAGATTTTTGATGCTAAGGCAAAGGGGGCGCACAGTTCGGGAGTACAATGTAGAGTTTGACTCATTGGCCCGGTATGTCCCCGCTTTGGTGGCCAATATGGAGGATAGAGTGCACCGTTATGTCACCGGACTCGATGATTATTTAGCGGAGGGATGCACAGCAGTAGCTCTTCAGCCGAGCATGGACATTGCCCGCATCCAGGCCTATGCGCAGCAGACTGAGGAACGTAGAGGTCGACGGAATAACCAAGATCAGCAGAAGAGGCGGGGCGGAGAGTCCTCCGTGACCTTCGAGGCATACCTCGAAGCAGGCTAGTTATTTACCTCAGCCAGTACAGAGTGCTCCATCACAGTCTTCGGGACGTTCAGGAAATTCAGGAGCAGGTCAGGGCTCCCAGGTTTCAGGTTTTTGGGGGAGCAGGGACGTTAGTCAGATGGGACCACCCCTACCTCGTTGTGGCCGTTGTGGTAGGCTCCATGGTGGGGAGTGTCGTGCTGGAATGGGGGTTTGTTTTGCATGCGGCCAGCAGGGCCATTTTGCGAGAAATTGTCCAACCAGAGGTAGCGCGGATGTAGAGACTCAGCCTTCGGGATCAGTGGCTGATTCATCTCCTCCTTTTGTGCGCCGTGCAGGGAAGGAACATGAGTAGAACGACAAAAAGGGCAGTGAAGTAATAGTTACAGGTATATTCTTAACCCTCAAAAGACTAGTATACATTGTTGTTATGGTGATGTGTTAAGTGCTATGCTCGGATAGCTTCGTGTAAAAATGTGATTTAGAAGCCTGGTTAGTGGAAAGGGTAAGTCTGGGGATGAGAAGTTTTGAACCTTAAAATTTATAACAGTTGAGACCTTAAGGGTAAGGCCGGCTAGAGTAAAAGATTTTTTCAGTTATCTTTGTCGAAAGTGCATTATATACATGGAGTTTGGTGTGATATTATGGCCATGAGAGGCATAATTGATTTTTGTGGGTGTAGTAGTGAAGACTACACCAGCGCCTGCGTTTTGGAGACTTAGAAGGAACATTCGGGACGAATGTTTCTAAGGGGGGGAGAATGTTACACCCCGTAAATTCTAGAAGTTAAGATAAGAACATACCAAGGATTATAAGATTGAAGGTTGAAAGATAAGTTGACAAACATGTGTTGGACGGATTTTGAGTTTGCCTTGGAGTGTTGTACCCCAGTTGTTAAGAATTTCAAGGTGTTAAAGAGCCTAGTGTGTAGTTCGTTAAATCTAGATCCCAACGCAACAAACCGTTCGTCGATAGGACATCGGAGTCAAAAGTTATGGAAGTTTCAAGTTTGGTGCGCAATGCGGCCAGCGATTTTTTCGAAGTGCAGCACACGTCGAATGCGAGCCCACGGCGCCGGTTATGCTGGGGTTCGCAGGGTTGCAGCGCGCTTGGCCGAATGCGCCGCGGCGCCGGACGCGCGGCGCGGCGAATCTTTGGAACTTTATTTTTCGCGATAAAGGGCCGAAAAACAGGGGATATTTTGTTTAAAACCTATGGGAGGGTGACAAGTATCCCTCCCATCCTTTTTACCTGAAAGTGGTCCTATTTTAGGGCCAAGTCTTGGAAGACTTGGCCATTTCATTTCAAAACCCTCCCATTGAAAATCCTCTCCCTTCTCTCTAGATTTTTGAAGAGAACCTAGCCTAAGAGGAAATTGTTGGAGCGGCGGCAAGAAGGAAAAGTGTGGGTAAACTTGTGGGGAGCGCTGGTGGACGAGTTTGACGGATAAGAAGTGGAAGAAAGGGGCTTTTGTGGGTTTCTCCAAAGGTAAAAGTTTCCCCTTCTCTTGGATTTGGGTTAATACTTGTTATAGTAGTTTAGAATTGAGCCTGAGGCTGTTATGTTTTAGTAGTTAGAATTGAGCCTGAGGCTGTTATATTTTAGTAGTTTAGAATTGAGCCTGAGGCTGTTATATTTGAATAAATTTGGATCTTGTTGTCTTGTTGAAACCAAAATGGGCATGTTAGCCTTAGGATGATAACTTCAATTTGGTCGTCGCATGTTGTAAAGGGGGAAATTGTAGTTGTTGAAGATGTCTAGGGCTAGATATCATGTTAGACTTAAGAACTTGGATGGGAAAGAGTTGAAAGGGGTTTAGGGTTGGTTTATTGTTGGCCAAGAATGGCATGGAATTATTGGTTTATTTTTGTATTATTGTGGGGCGTTGGGTTATTGAATTCGACCTTAACAAAGGTGGCAAGTTAGTAGAAACAAAGGAAGTGCCGTCCAAATTATCGTAGAATTTAGGGACTTTGCACTTAGTTATTCTACGTTCGAAGCTAGAGATTGATAGACGTTTTATGACCCTTATAGGATTGAAGTACTACGGTAGCATATTCTACTTAAGGGGGATAGTACTGTGGAGCATTTTGCTTATTGTCGACAATCGTCACGAGGTATGTGATTCTTCCTATCCTCTTCAGCATGACTATTTGTAAAATATATAGTGCGGTAGACGCACGTGTGTTAAAGGAATTTGATTTCCCTTTTGTGTCTTGACTTGATATGAAGTGTTAAGGGCTTTATTGTGTGGAAACAGTAGTAAAGTCTTATCCGTTAGTAACGGGTACTCGGTGGTTAAAGAATGAGCCCTATTGGTCTCATAAATGTTTATAGTGGTAATTGGTTAGTTTAAAACATAAAGTGTTATAACGGCTTTATGGGAAGTTTGTTATAACCACTTTATGTAGCTAAAAGAATGGTTTGTTGATTTCAAAAGAAAAGAGACGTGACTTGTAATTGACCTAAGTGGTGTTGAAAAGTATAAAACCTAATTCGTGAGAAATGAATACTTGGTTTTTAAAAGAATAACGTTACAAATTTCGGAAATGGGAATAAGGATCGAACAAGCCAATGCAGCGTCGATAAAAGAAAGAAGTAATGACAATTAATCATATTAAAACCAGTAGAAACCTCCATCTGCATAGAAGCTAAGATAAGACAAAATGGTATTACATTTCCTAGATCATGGCTGCTCTAATAAGAATTATTGAAATCAAGTTTTGATCTTCTAAAAAATTCCAAAGTAAGGAATTCGATTTCTAAAGGAAAAGAGGCTTAAAAATTAGAAGTGTTTCGTTTTAAAAGAAAGGCATGGTCTTGTCTTGTATTGTTTTAAAGCATAGAGTGTTATAATAGCTTTATGGGAAGTTAATTATAACGACCTTATGGAAAATAAAGAAATGGGTTCATTATTGGATTTAAAATGGTAACTTGATATTTTTGAAAATAGAGAAGTAACTTGTTTTCAAATATTGAACTCTTTGTGATGGAAAAACATAAGTGGCTTGGTTATAAAAGGTAGGAGTACCTTGATCTTAAAGAAGTTAGATACTTGGGTTTTTACTGGTATACTTGACGTTGTGTTAAGAAGTGTTTAAAGTACCTTGAGTTGTGTGTAACTTGCCTATGCTTGTTGTGATAGCCTTGTTATGCAAGTATCTGATTGTGTGCTACCGAGTCTCTCGATCGAGGGCCGACTATCTAGTTGTTTGGACATACTGACACGTTGGGTGGCCCACGAGTATGCGTCCACAGTGAGTATTACCTTGTAGTTGGTTGGACATACCGACACGTTGGGTAGCCCACGGGTATGCTTCCACAGTGAGTATTGTTTTGTTAGTTGTTTGGACATACTGACACGTTGGGTAGCCCACGGGTATGCTTCCACAGGGATTGTTATCTTGTTATCTCCTTTGGGCATACCGACACGTTAGATGGTCCACGGGTATGGGCCCACTAGGACGGTTCCAGTGCCATGCTTATACCGAGGTGAGATGCCGGGGCATGCGGCCTTTGTGCGGGTTAAATTCCCGGGTTGTATTTGAGTGATGATTTCACGGGCATGAGTCCCTATCTTGATATGACTGCTTATATGTTGTGGTGCTGTAATTTGGTTATCATACATGTCTCCTGCTTTATATAGACTATTATGATTTCATTTACAGTATTTTTCAGTTTCACATACTGCACCAGTTATCGACCTCGGGGGGCTGCGTTCATGCCGCAGGTTGAGGTACATAGCTTGCTGATCCACACTCTTAGGATCGCTGTTCAGTTCTCGGAAAGCTCCATATCTCCGGAAGCTTGTCCTGTGGTACGGTTCCCGGAAGTAGTAGACTTTTGTATATTCAGGGGCATGGCGGGGCCCTGTCCCGTCGTTATGGTTTCAAAATTCTTAGAGGTCTGTAACACTGTTGTGGGCAGGTTTGTAAGGGATGTAACTGTTCAAAATTTCTGTATATATGCAAGGAGGCAACCGTTTTGGTTGGCCTGTTTTAGTATCTTATCTCTTGTTTCATATCTGTATGTTTATATTCCGCTGATTTCTCTGATGTATGACTACTTGGGTGCCCGGGTAAGGCACCAGTCACGGGCCCCGGAACGGGTCGTGACACTTAGTATTGAAATAACTTTGGAATACTACAAGGTATCTGGGCTAAGGTATTTTGGAATAGTGATAATACTTGGAGAATATTGTTCAACCAAGGGGGGGGGGGTATTTTGGACGAAAGCTTCAAGGAAGGGGGGTAGTGTTTCGGCTAGCACTACTAGGAGGGGGGGAGATGGTGTTGGACGAGAACTCTTCTAAGAGGGGGAAGGATTTTTAAACTTGGAAAATGTTTTAAGGGATGAAGAAATCCTTCAACTAAGGGGGGTATTTATAGGGCCCTCAATGGCCAAGATTCAAGCAAGTGTGTGGATGAGATTTGGACAAGTGTTGTGTGGGTCCCACCTTATCTATCTACCCACAAAATATCTACAAAACATTGACCAAATGTTTTAGGCCAAAAAAATGACAAAAACGTGCCATCTATTTTCGTCCACCAATCCGCCCACTTGAGGGTGACAAGTGTCGCCCTCTCGTTGGTCCAAAATATTTCATCTCTCAAAAAAAATCCGCAAAAATAATAAATGTCGCAACCGTAATTTTCCCTTCGCAAGGTCCGAAAAACTTTTCGTCGGAAAACAATTCTTTTCGCTAGTTGTGCACAATTTTCGTCCCTTATGCCTACTTAAAGCTTGAACTTTTGTACGTACGTCCTCACGTATATACTCAGGAAATACGGGGTATAACATTCTCCCCTCTTTAGAAACATTCGTCTCGAATGTTCCTTCTCAAGACAGACAACGATCAAGTTCCTCATAGCTTAACCAGTTTGCAAATGCCACACACGGCCACAGAAAACACCCGCGCAAATACTTACATCCAAGTCCACGAGAAATCACTTCTCTCATCACAAAAGCTCCTACCCAAGGTCTAAAAGATACTCCCTTCACACCTTTACTTCACATAAGAATTGATCACTTCTATTCTCTTAACGCATGTTCACTTCTTCCCTTACTCGTCGTACCCTCCTCGTACACTCGAACTCTTTCTCATAACTTACCACATTTCATATCGCTCAGCTTCCCAAAATCTGTGTTACTATCTCCAGTGGTCATCATTAATCGGGAACACTGGATGGATCTCAGATACTTTTCCGAACATAGCAACAAGAAAGACCGGACGATCGCTTCCCACGCCGGACGACAAAGCTAACTTATGTGCAACCCGCCTATCCTCCAAATGATCCAAAATGCCCAAGTACCTCGTGCTAAGTTTCGCTTCCCAATCTCGTCACACCCTTCCGGGGTGGTACCTTCAAGAAGACCGACCGTCAATCTGAACTCCAAGTATCGACGCAGATTATCCGCCCGACTCATGTTAACTCTGAGCATGTCAATAACCTCTCCTGGATAAGCTTCACCCTATCCACATCCTGCTGAATCAAGTATGAACCAACTATCTGAACCTTGCCAACATCGAACCAATCGACCGACAACCTACACTTCCGCCCCTACAAGGCTTCATAAGGCGACATCCGAATACTGAAATGGTAGCTTTAAAACACTCCCTCAACAGGAGGCAACAATCCTCACAGCTACCCCTGAAATCCAAACACTGGCCCGAGGGTGAATGCGATACTGAGACTCACCTGAGTTCCTAACCCTGCCTGGTAAAACCTCCAGAATCAAAAAGAGAAATAGCCGTAACCTGGGCTCCACTGCCCGTCATAAGGTGAAAGTAGGCACCCCGTGCAGCCTTACAACCTTCCTGATATATAACATCTCGCATACCCTCTGCCGAGTAAACCGTCCTGACTGAAAAACAAGATGGGCTGACCTCATCGGACCGACTACTGGTCGAACGCATCCACGAACTTGTACGATGGTTAACTAAACTTGGGCCTAGCACCCTCGTGACCCTATCACAAAGCGGGACCACCACAATTTTTCCTTACTTCAAACCGGGCTGCGGGTTGACCCGCAATCTGGCCTCAACCCGACCCAATTTTACTCCAAGCTCTTGTTTCCCGATCCGGAACAACCTCACCAACAAGTCACGAAAACCTAGTGGTCTTCTTAGCTCAACTACCCTCTTTCATTTCACACTACCCAGGGACTTATCACACCAATATATCTCACGTATACTATGCACTCCGATAAGGGTCAAACATAGAAATAAATCTTTTACTCAAGATGGCCTCGCCTCTAAGGTCTCCACGTATACTATTCTAAGGCTCACACTTTCCCTATCCCCAATCTTACCCTTTTAACTAACCATGATTTCAAATCACAATTAACACAATGCTATCTGAACATAACACTTAAGATATACTCATCTTATCACACATACTAATCTCTAGAGGGTTAAGGATATACATGTATCTACTGCTTCACTCCCCTTTGTCGTTCTAATCAATCCTGCCCTGTTGGGCACATAACTAGGGAAGGTGATGAACTAGCCACTGATCCTCGGGCGTCGAGTCTCTACATCCGCGCCACCTCCGCTCTGACAATCTCGCAAATGGCCCGCTGGCCGCAAGCATAACAAGCCGTCGAAGAAGTACGACACTCACAATGACACCTACCACAACGCCACACCGGCGGGTGGCCTCCTCAGCTAACACCCCTTCCTCTCCGAACCATCAATCCAGAATCGATCCGTAGGTGAGTCCTCCTACTTGCATCCTCCTACTTGAACATTCTTTCGTCACACGGCCCGACCGCAGTAAAACAAGCACTAACAAAAAGACGACATTCTCGATACGCGCGCCACACCGTGAACACCGAGGAAAATCGAACACGGTGGCTAGAACCTACGATAGGCGTGGAACCGGAAGCCCCGAGCTCGACCAACTCCGCATACCGAACGCCCCGAACCCCGCGGAGGACCACTCAGACCGGCGGAGGTGCATATCGCTCACGCATCGAGGCGATTCGTCTCGAAAGTTACCAAAGCGACCCCGCCGATCTAGCCCTCTTCTCCGATCTTGGTTAACCCGTCGATCCCACGCTTTCGGCCGCGCATAAGCCCGTGACGCAGCCATGCTCATGCTCGATCAAGAGCTACTTTACACAACCTCCTTAGATATTCATCAAGACCCGCGATAAATCGGTACATAATATACTCGTTGCTAAATCCCTAGCTAGTAATGTGGTCGTCTCTTTGCAATACATATTGTCAAGCATCGGGTCATGGAACCAAGGTCCAGATATCATGGCCGCAGAGGAATCATTGTCGCCGCGCTTAGACTCACTGGGCCGCGACGAGCGTAACTCCCCGAAGAAGCACCACCTCAGGTGATGATTGGGCCTGTGCCCTCGTAACCCTCTGTGCTCTACTCGCAGCTCCCTCGGCTGCCTTGCCCTTCTGGGCCCGGGTTGCCTTGCGTGGAGGCATAACTGGTACGGGAAAGAAATACGTTAGAGGGGTCCAACTTATAATCACAGCTCTAAGGCACGATCTCAGAGTGAGAAGAATGGAAACCAATCCTAAATATCCTATAGCCTCCTGATTATTGGTGTGGTGCACAACACACCGATAATCAAGACTCTACTAGATACGGTCTGTAAACACTTTCCGAGGATTAACTGCTCTGATACCACTTTTGTCACGACCCGAACCCGGACCCGTGACTGGTGCCTTACCCGGGCACCCAAGTAGACATACATTAGAGTAACCAGCGGAATATAAATCAAGACATGAAATAATATGAAGTGAGAAACAGTTCATCTGAGAAAAGTTGCCCTTCGGCATATATATAAAAAATGTTTGAACAGTTACATCCCTTTTACAAACCCTGCCCACAACAGTACTACAGACCTCTAAGAATGTTATAACAACAATGGCGGGACAGGGCCCCGCCATACCCCTGAATGTAAGTACCTACAACGACAGGGGACTATACCAAAGATAAGCCTCCGGAGACACGGAGCTTCCCAAAACGCTGAACTGTGACCCTATGAGCGAGGATCAACAACTGTGTACTCTACCGCAGATGAACGCACTTCGGCGAGGTCAAGATAACAGTACCAAGTATGTGAAATCAAAATATCATATGAAATCATAATAGTTTATATAAAACAGAAGACATATATGATAACCAATTTACGATACACAATATGTAAGCAGTTATGTCAAGTCAGGGACTCACGCCCTTAAAGTCATCACTCAAATATAACCATTGGTCTCATGCCCACAATATCAATCATGCCAGTGGAATTCCTTCCTCACCGCACATCCATGATATAAAAGCACCAAGGAATACACATGAACACGTGTCCCACTGTGTCATAATAAAATCAGACGGTAAGTACGAAGGCATAGCCGACTACTAAAACCCACAGTACCAACAATGCTATAAAACTGTATCACGAGGTCTTTCTAGACCGCGCCACATGATCGATGTGCGCGTCAAATCCTGGAACTTACCGCAGCTCCGCATAGTCCACACATAGGCCCGCATGAGGTATTCCTCGCATCGGGGGCAGCTAACCCGCGGCATCCTCCTGGACTCTCGTAGTCCGCATGGCCACATAGACCGCATGAGGTAATTACCCCGCACACTATCCTGGAACTCCCGTAGCTCCGCATAGGTCCCCTGGACCCGCATGAGGCATCCCTCGCATCGGGGGGCAGCTTAACCCCCGGTATATCATGTCAAGAGGTGAGTGGTACAATACTAACATAACGGCTTATCGTTAAACAACATAAGCACAATCAAGGGAAACCCCTTTACACAAACATCACAAGACACTAACATACGTAGCATCCTAACATGTTTACTTATCAAACCAACAAGAAAGTATTACAAGATTATCACAAACCAACATAGTCAAGTTATTCACACAAGGTACTTTCTATTTTATGTCAACAAGTTCGGGTTTTTATCCCCAAAGTACTTCATACATTAACTCTTTAAAAACCAAGTACTCATTGCTCACGAATGAGGTTTCACACTTTTTAACAAAATTCATATCAAGTCAATTAAGTCAAGTCTCTTATCTTCAAAAGATTCATAGATCATAGTTTTAAACACTTAACAACGTAATCTCCTTTTTAAAACAATTTGAGTAACATATGCCTTATGTGTGAGTAGGTTATTCTTGTTTATAACAATCTTATTAGCAGCTATGATCTAGGAAATGTAATACAATTTTGTCTTATCTTAGCTTATGCATGGAGGTTTCACCGGTTTTAATAATACTTAATTAATCAATACATTTTCCTTTATTAGCTGCAGTTGGTTTGTTCGATACTTATTCTCATTTCCGCAATCAATATAAGGCTTTCATAAACAATTAAGTAAACCGTTCCTTTTATCTCTCTTAAGTCGTTATACCTAACTTCCCATAAAGCTAGTATAACTCTTAAGCTTTTAAAACCAAGTATTACTCTTCTTTCAAAAAGGATTCTTAATTCTTTTGAAATACTTCAAGATTCTTATTATTTAAAACTCAAGTCAAAAGACATCGAAGTAAAACCACGTTCAGTTAACATACGTACGTCTACCGTACTATATATATTCTTTTAAAATATCATGCTCAAGAGGATAGGAAGAATCGCATACCTTCTCGGCGAAATCCACCTGCCAAGTCGAATATGTCGCGCGCAGAGTATCAACCTATAATAGTCAAATACGTCTATCAACGTCTAGACTACTCTGTAGAATATTCTAAGCAGAAGGTGCTTATTGCTATTGAAAATCGGGCAGCACTTCCCCACCCGTCAAACTCACAAGTTCATCAGAATACACCCCTATGTAATTACACTCAATTCTCTTCTTTAAACCATCCTTTTCTACATATTATACTAATTTCTATACTACTACAGTATGTTATTTCCAATTACAAGAAGGACAAAGATATTTACCTCGATAAGCCCAAAATTATCCAAGATTTAATGTCGATCCTGAGCAAGGTTTAGCTCCTATTCTGTACGCTCCAATACGCTCCAAGAAACCCTTAGAAGTTCTACACAACTTCTACTTAATACTTCAACCACTATGAAGATTTTTCCCTAGGGTTTCTTTTGTGACTAAAGAAAGTATAGTAGTATTTCCTGCTCTTAGTATTGAAATAACTTTGGAATACTACAAGGTATCCTAAGGTATTTTGGAATAGTGATAATACTTGAGAATACTGCTCAAATCCAAGGGGGGTATTTTGGACTAAAGCTTCAAGGAAGGGGGTAGTGTTTCGCTAGCAACTACTAGGAAGGGGGAAGATGGTGTTGGACGAGAACTCTTCTAAGAGGGGGAAGGATTTTTAAACTTGGAAAATGTTTTAAGGGATGAAGAAATCCTTCAACTAAGGGGGGTATTTATAGGGCCCTCAATGGCCAAGATTCAAGCAAGTGTGTGGATGAGATTTGGACAAGTGTGTGTGGGTCCCACCTTATCTATCTACCCACAAAATATCTACAAAACATTGACTAAATATTTTAGGCCAAAAATGACAAAACGCCATCTATTTTCGTCCAATCAATCAGCCACTCGAGGTGACAAACGTCGCCTTCTCGCTGGTCCAAAATATTTCATCTCTCGGAAAAATCCGCAAAAATAATAAATGTCGAACAGTAATTTTCCTTCGCAAGGTCCGAAAACTTTTCGCCGAAACAATTCTTTCGCTTAGTTGTGCACAATTTTCGTCCCTTATGCCTACTTAAGGCTTGAACTTTTGTACGTACGTCCTCACATACATACTCAGGAAATACGGGGTATAACACCTGTCTACAATAACCCATATAGAATCATACTTCCTCTGAGTACGAGGTAACCCTGTAACAAAGTGCATGTTGATCACCTTCCACTTCCATATCTAATATCAATACCTACAATAGCCCACCAAGCTCGTGCTCAACTCGACCTTCCGACAATTAGACATCGAGCAACAAAACTCGCACGCCCTCTTCGTGCCATCCCACCAATATATACATCCGAGGTCATGATACATCTTAGTCGACTGATAAATAGAATAACGTTGCGTGCCTTCCCACAATCTGACGGTCCTCGCAACATCGGAACACACACCGCTTCTCAAATCTTAGCACCCCATCAAAGCTACCAAATAAACTCTTTCTGTTATACCCGTAGTTGCAGTGGTATGTATGTGAGGACGACGCACGAGAGTACTGCAGAAAATTTTGAAAAGAAAGAAAGATGCTGAGTTTTCACTAAAAGTTTCCTGCTATTTGTGAAGAAAAAGGTTCGTTAATGGGAATTGATTCCAGATTTGGTATTTGGACTTCATAGATTATATTAGAATTTTGAGATTTTATTTTCTGAATGGTCACGCTGGGCCCACGAGAAATTTACTGCTTTGTGGGGCCCGCTTTGTTTTTGAGATTTCAGATTGGATATTTTTCAAAGACGCTTTTACGAGGGCCAATAGAGGGTGACACGTGTCACCCCGCCAGGTGGCTTGGCCGGTTACATTTGTGCACAACACCTTGCTAGAGTCGCCGACGAAACGCTTTATGTTACTCATGGCGGGAAAATTCCGCTATGTCGCTTTGTATTTTTGCGGATTTTTCCGAGAGACTAACCTTTGGACCAACGGAGGGTGACACTTGTCACCCTCATCGACGGCTTGGAGTGGACTCGCTGGTGGCTCGCCGATCGCCCTCAAGTGTGCCTTGTTTGGTGCATTGTTTCAGGAGTGTTTTGTGGAGTAGGTTTAGGTGCACTTGGCTTAATCTTGCCCTTACACTTGCTATACACTTGAAGGATCTCGCCCTGGTTGGCCTTTGGTTTTGCTATAAATACCCCCTGTGAAGACTTCATCCATTCCAAAACTTCCAAGTCTTGAAACCCTCTCCTCCCCTTTGAGCTCTTAGCCGAGAGCCTCCTCTCCCCTTTTCGTGTGGTTTTGGCCGAGGGTTCCTCCTCCCCTTTGTGGCAAATGGGTACCACTCCTAGCCTAGTTGTTTTCAGATAATACCCCTTGTCAGTGGTATAGAAATACTCCCTAGTATTGCTATAATGCCCAAAATACCTTAGCCTTGTACCTTGTAGTATTCCAAAGATACCTCTTTACGAGAGTCCGGAATACTACCTTTGTCCTTTTTAGTCTCAAACCGAAACCCTAAGGAAATCTTCATACTTGGTCAAGTATTTGAGCAGGTTGGTTAGAACTTCTAAGGGTTGTTTGGAGTGGTTTGGAACGCACTGAATGCGAGCTAAACCTTGCTCAGATCGACATTATAACTTGGATAATTTTGGGCTTGTCGAGGTAATTATCTTGTCCTCATTGTAATTGGAAATTACATGTTTGTTAGAATATATAGTTGAAGTGATACTATATACGGAACTATACTTAGTATTCGCAATGTCTTTTGACTTAAGCCCAAGAATAAAGAATCAATCGAATCAGATTTACATAGACATTGCAAAGAGACTTGTAGTATTGTACACGCCCTGTTAGACGTGTAAACCCCCGTTGGCTTGGTAGCCGCCTCGATAGAGAGGAGATTTACGCTGCATGAGGTGTCACGAATTTTCTATGTAAAGATAAACTTGTGTTTTGGGGTTAATAGACGTTTGACCTTTATAGTGAAAGATCGAGAATAGCGTATTCTACTGGCGGAGGAAAGTGGCTAGCGAGTCAGTAGTACTGAGCATTTTGCTTATCGTCGATAAATCGTCGCGAGGTATGCGAACCTCTTCCTATCTTTTCTAGCATGATTGTTGTGGAACTATGTAGTACGGTAGACGCATACGTATAAGTGATTTGGTTGGTTTAAAACATGTGTTATAATAGCTTTATGGGAAGTTAGTTATAACGACCTTACGTAAGTGAAAATGGTTTATCAATGTAAGAAGTTAAGAGACTTGATCTTATAAGATAAGAGACTTAACTTATTTGTTTTAATGTGAATGTTTGTGTGAAACCTCATTCGTGAGTAATGAGTACTTGGTTTTATTTAATGGGATAATGTTTTATCGATTTGGAAATCGTAACGTGTATCGACTGCACCATCGCGGCTAATAAAGGAAAATGTATTGAATAATGATGTATCGTATTAAAACCAAGTAGAAACCTCCATCCGCATAGAAACTAAGATGAGACAAAATGATATTACATTTTCTAGATCATGGTCGTCAGAATAAGAATGTTGTAAACAAGAATAACCTACTCACGATAGAGACATATATTACTCAATTGTTCTAAAAAGGAATCAAGTGATTAAGTTTATGAACTATGAAACCATTTGAAAATGGAAAGTTTCGAGTAATCAAACTAGGCAACCGAACTTAGGAAAAGAATGTCATACTTGATTTTGAAAAGGAATGTGGTTTGTCATTCTAATACTACGTATCGTGACTTTTATAAAGGTAATGGATCTCTTTAAAAGAACTTAACGATGTAGTACTTTGGGGTTAAAACCCGACTTTGGCATAAAATGAAAGTACTTTTGAGTCAGGTGAAACTTGCCTATGCTTGTTGTTGTGAAACTTGCCTATGCTTGTGATGATAGCCTTTATTGTACAAGCGTTGTGTTTCGTGTTACCGCCTCTCGATAGGTCGGTTGGATCGTTGAGAACTTACTCGACGCACGGCAGTGACGAGAAATTCCACGCACGCCTCGCTGATAGTATTATTGTTGTTAATCGCTTTGGACATACCGACACGATGCGCAGCGACGCATGCTTCCATTTTGGTTAAGGTCTGTGGTTAATCGCTGATATATCGCACGACGCGTAGCGCACGCATGTTTCCATTTTGATTATCGCGTGATTTCGACTTTTCGATTTTCGACACACGATGCGCACGTATGCGCCCATTTGGAAAGTTGTCTTATTGTTTCTTCGACATACCGACACGATGCGTAGCGCACGCGCATGCTTCCATCCGATTGCCGCTTTGTTGTTGAGGTCACATGGATACGTCTACACCGGCGCAGCATTCCGGCATGGGCTACGTGACATCGTATTATTGTTGCATCATGGACATGTCTACACCGGCGCAAGATTCCGGCATGCGCCATGCGAACTCGATTGATGTCGGGCGCGAGACCCATAGTTATATCGGAGTGATGATCGCTTTATGTCGCGAATCGTAGTTTGGTTATCATACATGCCTCCCGCTTTATATAGACTAGTATGATTTCATTTACGTGATTGCACGCCACATACTTGTACTGGCAGATCGACTCTTCGGGCCGCTCACGCCGCAGTAGAGGTACATCGGCCGCAGATCCTCGCCATAGATCACGCCAACAGATTAAGCCCGCTTTCTCCGAGGCTTATCTTTTGCAGGTGTTCTCGAGTTGTAGGTTCTGTACATCTGTGGTATGGCGGCCCCGTCCCGCCATAGTCATTGATATCTTAGAGGTCTGTAGTACCGCAAGTGTGGTTGTAAAAGGATTAAACTGCTCGTGTTTTATGTATATACCAAGGCAACTATTTTGGTTGGTCTGCTTATTTATTATATCTTTTGTTAAATGACTCATGTTTTATGTTCCGCTGATTTTCTCCGATGATGTATCACTAGGTGCCCGGTAAGGCAATACCACGCCCGATTGACGGGCGTGACAAAGTGGTATCAGAGCGCTTAATCCTGGAAAGTGTCTACGCATCGTGTCTAGTAGAGTCTTGATTATCGCGTGCAGGCACCACATCTATAATCGTGAGGCTATAAGACATTTAGATTGGTTTCATTTCTTCTCATTCCGAGATCGTGCCTTAGAGTCGTGTCACAGTCGACCCTCCGACGATCTCGCTTTACCGCTTATGCCTCCGCTAGTGCAACCAGAGCCCGGGCGGCAAGGCACCGGCGGAGTCGCGAGCGAGATACAGAGGAGTTCGAGGGCGCAGCCCTGGCCAAGACTGAGACAAGCTTCCGACGGCGAAGTTTCGCGACGCCGCCAAAGACCAAAGAGAGTTTAAAGCCGCAGCAGCGGGCCGCCGAGACTACAAGACTGAGCCTCCACCCCACACCGGGAGCAGGGAGATGGGTCACAAGGAGATGGCTCGCTTATTGGCCGGTCGTGGCCGAGATACGAGATAGGCCGACGCAGCTAGCCTGGGCCCAAAGAGCACCAGCCGTTCACCCCGAGCGTATAGTCTGAGGCTACGGACTTTCCGAGTCAGAGCCCGCCAGAGTTTTACTGGTCGAGGCTCGAGGATGATCCGCAGGAGTTCATCCGGCAGCTACGATCACGCGGGTGATCAAGGCTTCAGAGACCGAGTCTGGACCTTTGTTCGCATCGGCCGCGTGATACCGCAATGATTGGTTTGATTCACTGAGCTTTCCGGGAGAGCATGCACTCCAGCAAGATGGGATGAGTTTTCGGGGCTTTCTCACGCACTTCTTGCCTCCACAGATGAGGAGGGCACGGGCCGCGATTTTTGTTATCGAGACAGAGAGGCGCATCGTTAGGAGTACAATGTCGAAGTTCGATTCTTCGCTCGAGCATGCACTCGCGCTTAGTCAGAGCATGGAGGATAGTGGTGCATCGCCACGCCACCGCCAGATGATTATATGGTCGAAGTCTTGTGCGGTGTTTTCTTCACCGCACGGACATTGCCCGCACGCAGCTCATGCACCAGACGCGAGGCACGGAGGGTCGAAGGAACGACCGATCGCCAGAAGCAGGCCGTGACGGCAGGTCCTTCGTGACTTTCGAGGCGGACCGCCAAAGAAGAAAGTTAGTTATATACCCCCACCAAGATGCAGTGGTCCTCCACCGCCTTCGTGAGCAGTCGTGGCTCCAAGGGTTCAGATTTTCGAGAGCAGGTGTTAACCACCAAGCCACCCCTACCTCGCCGGACTGTTGTGGTAGACTCCATTTTGGAGAGTGTCGTGCTAGATTGGGAGTTTGTTTTGCATGCGACAGCAGGCCATTTTGCAGGAACCGTCCGACCAAGGGAAGCGCGGATGTTACGACTCACCCTTCAGTGATTTGTGGTCGGTTCATCACCTTCATACCATGCTACCGCAGGCAGTGCCTATGATAGAGTGGGAGCGTAGCTTCGTGCATATCCTTAACCTCTAGAGTTTTGGTATGCTTGTTATGATGATCTCATTATTGTGTGCTATGTACGGATAGCATTGTGATACGTGTGAGTTAGAATACACGGTTAGTTGGAAGCGTTACGATGGGGCACGGTAAGTGTGAACCTTAGACTATTTCACGACCGAGACCTGCAGGTGCGTCGCTCGAGTATAAGATTCGCTTTATGTTTGACCCTTATAAGGGCGAGTAGTATACCGGGATTTATCCGTGTGATGAGTCCGTGGCAGTGTGAGACGGAAGTGGTAGCTTTCATGACGTGAATTAGTAAGATTGTTCCGATCGGGAACAAGAGTTTGGCGCGTTGGGGTCGGGTTGAGGACCATTTGCGGTCAACCCGTGAACCCGCTTTGGGGTGGGCCGGGTGGTCCCGCCAGTGGTAGGGTCACGAGGATGCTAGGCCCAAGTTTGTATGACCATCGATGAGTCATGGACGTGTTCGACCAAAATCGCTCGCGACGCCGGAATGGCCTTGTGGATATTACGGCTAGTAAGATGACCAAGTTCGAGGTAGTGACTCCGCAGATTTTCGAACTAAGTAATGATCAAGTATGGTACGACCGAGAGTTCAAGTGTTCGGAAGCGGCACGACGAGTATGGAAAGAAGAGGACGCGTGTTATTTCGTACAAACCGCGGCGCTGATAACTCGTTAGAGGAACTTCATCGATATCCGCTTTCAGAAGGAACATTCGGACGAATGTTTCTGGGCGAGGAGAATGTTATACCCCGTAGTTGCAGTGGTATGTATGTGAGGACGCACGCATTTGAGAGTACTGCAAAATTTTGAAAAGAAAGAAAGACGCTGAGTTTTCACTTTAAAAGTTTCCTGCTATTTGTGAAGAAAAAGGTTCGTTAACGGGAATTGGATTCCCAGATTTGGTATTTGACTTCATAGATTATATTAGAATTTTGAGATTTTATTTTCTGAATGGTCACTGGGCCCACGGAGAAATTTACTGGCCAAGGGGCCCGCTTTGTTTTTGAGATTTTGATTGTGGATATTTTTCAAAGACGCTTTACGAGGGCCAGAGGGTGACACGTGTCACCCCGCCTGCGTGGCTCGGGCCGGTTACATTTGTGCACAACACCCGCTAGAGTCGCCGACTAAACGCTTACATTTGCGGGCGGAAAATTCGCTATGTCGCTTTTGTATTTTTATGATTTTTCCGAGAGACGAACCTTCGACCAACGGAGGTGACACTCACCCTCATCGACTTCGAGGGACTGGCTGGTCGTTCGCCGATCGCCCTCAAGTGCCTTGTTTGGGCATTGTTTTGCGGAGTGTTTTGGAGTAGGTTTAGGTGCACTTGGCTTAATCTTGCCCTTACACTTGCTATACACTTGAAGGATCTCGCCCTTGGTCGCCTTTCGTTTTGCTATAAATACCCCTGCATGTGAAGACTTCATCCATTCCAAAAACTTCCAAGTCTCAAACCCTCTCTCCCCTTGTGAGCTCTTAGCCAGAGCCTCCTCTCCCCTTTTCGTGGCTTTGGCCGAGGGTTCCCTCCCCTTTGTGGTGCTAGCCGTGGGTACCCCTAGCCTAGTTGTTTTCGTGATAATACCCTTGTCGTGGTATAGAAATACTCCCTAGTATTGTTATAATGCCCAAAATACCTTAGCCTTGTACCTTGTAGTATTCCAAAGATACCTCTTACGTAGAGTCCTAAATACTACCTTTGTCCTTTTTAGTCTCAAACCGAAACCCTAAGGAAATCTTCATGGTTGGTCAAGATTTGAGCAGGTTGGTTAGAACTTCTAAGGGTTGTTTGGAGTGGTTTGGAGCGCACTGAGCGGAGCTAAACCTTGCTCAGATCGACATTATAACTTGATAATTTTGGGCTTGTCGAGGTAATTATCTTGTCCTCTATTGTAATTGGAAATTACATGTTTGTTAGAATATATAGTTGAAGTATACTATATACGGAACTATACTTAGTATTCGCAATGTCTTTTGACTTAAGCCTCAAGAATAAAGAACCGAATCGAATCAGATTTACATAGATCAGACAGAGACTTGTGTAGTATTGTACACGCCCGGTTAGACGTAAACCCCCGTTGGCTTCGTAGCCGCCTGATAGAGAGAGATTTACGCTGTCATGTGAGGTCGCTAATTTTCTATAGAAAGATAGAAACTTGTGTTTTGGGGTTAATAGACGCTTGTGACCTTTATAGGTGAAAGATCGAGAATAGCGATTCTACTCGAGGCGAGTGGAAAGGGCTAGCGAGGTTGTAGTACTGGAGCATTTTGCTTATCGTCGATAAATCGTCGCGAGGTATGTGAACCTCTTCCTATCTTTTCTAGCATGATTGTTTGAACTATGTAGTACGTAGACGCATACGTGCAAGTGATTTGTTGGTTTAAAACATAGGTGTTATAATAGCTTTATGGGAAGAAGTTATAACGACTTTACGTAAGTGAAAATGGTTTATCGATGTAAAGTTAAGAGACTTGATCTTATAAGATAAGAGACTTAACTTATTTGTTTTAATGTGAATGTTTGTGGAAACCTCATTCGTGAGTAATGAGTACTTGGTTTTATTTAACGGGATAATGTTTTATCGATTTCGAAATCGAACGTGTATCGGCTGCACCACCGCAGCTAATAAAGGAAATGTATCAATAATGATGTATCGTATTAAAACCAAGAGAAACCTCCATCCGCATAGAAACTAAGATAAGACAAAATGATATTACATTTTCTAGATCATGGTCTGTAATAAGATCGTTATAAACAAGAATAACCTACTCTCATAGACATATATTACCCAATTGTTCTAAAAAGGAATCAAGTGATTAAGTTTATGAACTATGAAACCATTTGAAAATGGAAAGCTTCGAGTAATCAAACTAGGCAAACCGAACTTAGGAAAAGAATGTTGCTACTTGATTTTGAAAAGGAACGTGGGTTTGTCATTCTAATACTACGTATCGTGACTTTTATAAAGGTAATGGATCTCTTTAAAAGAACTTAACGATGTAGTACTTTTTGGGGTTAAAACCCGACTTTGGCATAAAAATGAAAGTACTTTGAGTTGTGTGAAACTTTATGCTTGTTGTTGTGAAACTTGCCTATGCTTGTGATGATAGCCTTTATTGTACAAGCGCTGTGTTTCGTGTTACCGCGCCTCTCGATAGAGGTCGGTTGATCGTTGAGAACTTACTTGGACGCGCAGCGACGAGAAATTCCACGCACGCTCGCTGATAGTATTATTGTTGTTAATCGCTTGACATACCGACACGATGCGTAGCGCACGGGTATGCTTCCATTTTGGTTAAGGTCTTGTGTTAATCGCTGATATATCATACGATGCGAGCGCACGTATGTTTCCATTTTGATTATCGCCAGGATTTCCTTTTGGACATATCGACACGATGCGTAGCGCACGTACGCGCCCATTTGGAAAGTTGTCTTATTGTTTCCTTCGACATACCGACACGACGCGTAGCGCACGCATGCTTCCATCCGATTGCCTGTTGTTGAGGTCACATGGACATGTCTACACCGGCGCAGACCGGGTACGTGGCCGTGACATTGGTATTATTGTTGCATCATGGACATGTCTACACCGGCGCAAGATTCGGCACGCGCCATAATGCGAACTCGATTGATGTTGTGGGCGAGACCCATAGTTATATCGAGTGATGATCGCTTTATGTCAGGAATCAGAGTTTGCTATCATACATGTCTCCCGCTTATATAGACTAGTATGATTTCATTTACGATTGTACGCTTTCACATACTTGGTACCGGGTAATCGACTTTCGGGGCGCTCATGCCGCAGTAGAGGTACATCTGGCCGTAGATCCTCGCCATAGGATCAGCCAACAGATTAAGCTCCGCTTTCTCCGAGGCTTATCTTTGCAGGTGTTCCCGAGTCAGGTTCTTGTACATCTGTGGTATGGCGTGGCCCCGCCCCGCCATAGTCATCAGATATCTTGAGGTCAGAGTAATGTAAGGTGTGGTTGTAAAAGGATTAAACTGTTTGTGTTTTATGTATATATCAAGGCAACTGCTGGTTGGCCTGCTTATTTATTATATCTTTTGTTAAATGACTCATGTTTTATGTTCCGCTGATTTTCTCTGATGTATGTATCACTAGGGTGCCCGGGGTAAGGCACCACCACGCCCGATGACGGTGTGACATTCTCTCTCAAAGAGTCGATTCGATACCGCATCATAACGCGGGGCCTCATATCGTCGCCTTCACCTCATCAACGATGGAAGACTCGATAATCTCACGAACCCGCACTTACTATCATCCGGGTATCACCAATCAAACCCCAAGGCTCGCTTAATCGATGGATCCGACGGACCATGTCCTATCTCCGGCCGTACCTCGCAGACTCCCCATCGATCTACGACTCAAAGATTCGCAACGACGTTGGCTTTTCCCGGATGGTATAGGATATCAACATCATAATCCTTCTACAACTCTAACCACCGTCGCTGCCGCAAGTTCAGCTCCCTCTGCCTGAAGTTGTAGTGGAGGATCTTGTGTTCTGTTTGAATATCCACATGAACTCCATATAAATAATGTCTCCAAATCTTCAAGGCATGAATAATTGCGGCCAACTCTAAATCATGAGTAGGGTAATTCCTCTCATGCTTCCGTAACTGTCGGGAAGCATAGGCTATAACCTTGTGCCGCATCAATACGCACTTATCCTATACCCGAGGCATCACAATAAATCACGAGCCTCTAACTCCTCGGAAGAGTAAGAATCGAGCCGCGCCAACCTTTCCTTCAAAAGAATCGGAAGCTCTTCTCATCACAAGCTTCGCCCACCGGAACTTAGCCGCTCGAGTCATCCTAGTCAACTGCGGCTGATATCAAGCAACCGCCCACAAACCTACGATAATAACTCACAAATTTCTAAGAAATCGCGCACTCGCCGGAGTAAGAGGTCTCGCCAAGACTTGACCGCCTCAATCTTTGCAGATCCACTAACACCGTCATCCCCAATGTGCCCCAAGAATGCCATCGAGGCCAACCAAAACTCACTGAGAACTTGGCGAACAACCGCGGCTCGAGGACCCTGGCACCGCTTCAAGTGATCTGCATTGTTACACCCCGTATTTGCAGGACATGCTTTAAGAACGTACGTAAGAACTCGCAAGCAAGAGAGCTCTCGGGTTCAAGGCATTGTGAAGAGCAAAAATTTTCGTTTCTTGTCCTTTAAGCTCCACATTTTAAACCAAGGTTCATGAGTGTTATGTAAGTGTATCTCAATAGAAAAATCCTTAAAAAGAGAGTTTTCAGATTAGTCGAAAGTGAAAACCTAGTGGCTTTCTAGGTTTTGGATTGAAGTTTGAAGGAAAGTTGTTGGTATGGTTCTAAGGGTCTCAAGTGGATCGAAGTGTATTGAGAGTCTCAAGTTGCTAGGAGACTTCTGATATGGAGATTGGATTAAGATTCGTTAAGGTATAATCTTGTCCCTTTAGCGTTACAAGATTAATTAAATTGTTGTTATCTTTACATGCTAGCATAGTATATGTGTTAAAGTTTATAAGGATGGATTGATCAGAGCCTTGGAACCGAAATGTAATGTGCCGCGTTAAGTCGATTGCAATTTAGTCGTTATTAGAATCGTCGCACGTTGTTGACTTGAAGATTATAGTAGTTATAATCGCTTGCGACTTGATATCATGTTATGCTACCAATTTGGATTGAAATGGAAATTTTATAAGAATTGTATTGTTGTATTCATTATAATAAAATTGGACTAGTAGTTGTGTTAGCTTGTTATCGTTTGATGGGCGGAATTTTACACGCCTAGTAGGCGTGTAATCCCCTATTGATTAATTGCTTTGGTTGTGCCTTAAATGTATGTTGGTTATTGTATTCGGCCTTGAAAAGGTGGCAAAGTTAGTAGAAACAAAGGAGGTGTCGTTCGATTTTCCGTAGAATTTAGTGACTTAGCACTTAGAATATTCACGTTTGAAATAAGAGGTTAATGGACGTATGGTGACCATTATAGGTTGAAGTACTAAGTATAGTGTATCCTACTTGAAGAATGGAATAGCTCAAGGTTGAAGTACTTTGAGCATTTTGCTACTTGTCGACAATCGTCATGAGGTATGTGAACCTCTTCCTTCCTTTGGCATGATTCTATGTATGGAATATACCAGGGTATCATTTCATGTTCTCTACTCTTAGAAGTTAAGAGGTAGTTGTGTGATCTACTCATGTAGAACTTTTCCTATCTTGAGCATGACTAGTTGCACGTGTAGTACAAGACGTGACAACACCTTGATATCCTTTACTTGTTTTGTGAGTAGCCAAGTCGTGAGTTAGGAGATTAACTCGCTTCTTTGAAAGTATAAAGGATGTCTTAAGTTTTATTTAAAGTTAAGGGACTTGAAGAGTTTTAAAGTATGTGATACTTGTCCCGTTTTAAACGTATAAGTCCCTTGATAGGAAATTGTATTTGGCTAAGGTATAAAGTGAATATAATGACTTTATGGGAGTTGGTTATATTTGCTTTATGGAAAGATAAATGACTTGATTTTAGTGAAAAGGCAACTTGATTTTTAAGGCATCAATTGCCTAAGGCTTTGTAATAAAAGGAGTCACTTGATTTTCAAAAGGTTAAGAGACTAATTGTATTTTTGAAAGTTAAGAGAATCGATTTGAAAGTATATAATACTTGGTTTCAAAAAGTAGAAGTCTCTTGATTATAAAAGGAATGTATTGGTCTAAACCATAAGGGGTTATAACGGCTTTATGGGGAGTTGGTTATAACGGCTTTATGGAAGGTTAAGAGAATGGTTTTCTCTAGTAAAGTAATAAAATGAATAACTTGTGTTAAGGAAGGGCAAATTGTTTTAAAGGTACCAACTGCTTAAGGTTTTTAATAAAGAAGTCACTTGATTTAGAAGCCGGTAATTGTATTTCTAAAAAGGTATTGTGACTTGTCTTGAAAGGTGGATAGGACTTGATACTACGGTTGTTAGTATCGGGGAAGTTTTATTTGGAAAGGAGCCTTTTTGAAAAGAATGTACGTACGTAGTACTTTGGCCTGTTTAATTGAGAATTGTCACGACCCGAACCCGGGCCCGTGACTGGTGCCTTACCCCGGGCACCCTAGTGATACAACATCAGAGAAAATCAGCGGAAATAAAAAAAACATGAACATGAATTAAGAGACATGATAAATAAACAGGCCAACCAAAATAGCTTGCCTTCGTGATATATACATAAATAGAATGCTTATCCTTTACGCACTACACAACAAGACTACATGCACCTCTAAGAAGTGACAACAACTATGACGGATAGGGCCTGCCATACCCCGAATGTACAAGAACCCCGCACTGTGGTAACATACCAAAGATAAGCCTCCGAAGGAACTGAGCTTCCCAACACGAAATGTGATCCTATAAGTGGGGATCGGCGATACGATGTACCTTTACTCATGAGATGAACGCACTCAAGGAGGTCAAGATAACGGTACCAAGTATGTGAAATCAAAAATACTATAAATGAAATCATAATAGTCTATAATAAGCGGAGACATGATGATAACCAAACTACTCACAACATAAAAGCATGTCAAGTCGTGGACTCACGCCTCAAAGTCATCCTCATGCCCGTGGAACTCCTTCCTCACCGCCAGCCTAGGTACAAATCATGTGATACGTATATGTCTCGCCCATCTTATGGACCCAATATAGAAACGTGTGGAATACATTCTGCTCATCCTATGAACCTAGTCGAGTGGAATACATTCGGATGAACCTAGTCAAGTGAAATACATTCCTGATGAACTGTGAGTCAAGTGAAATACATTCTCTGATGAACCGGAGTCAAGTGAAATACATTCCTGATGAACCCAGAGTCAAGTGAAATACATTCCGGATGAACCAGAGTCAAGTGAAATACATTCGATGAATCCTGTAGTCAAGTGAAATACATTCGGATGAACCGGTAGTCAAGTAGAACACAATACTTGCACAACAAGGCTATCACACGTAACATGGTCAAGTTTCATAACAACAAGCATAGTGTTATACACAACCAAGGTACTTTCATTTTATGTCAAAGTCAGATTTTAACTCCTAAAGTACTACGACGTTAAATTCTTTAAGAGATTCATTCCTCTTCTAAAAGTCACCCGATACGTAGTATATATAAAAAAATGTGTGACTTATATCTTTTAAGTAAACCAAAACAACTTTCATACTTTCCTTTTTAAGACCAAATTAAGGCAATACCATGCCTTCATTTGACCAAAATACTTCTTTTAAAAGTCAAGTTACCGTGATTAAAACAAATGATAAAACCCTTTCTTTTGTTTTCATAAAGCCATTATAAACTAACTTCCCATAAAGTCATATAACACTTTATGTTTTAAACCATTTTAAGACAACACAATGCCTTTCTTTTCCTAAAGTTCCGCTTGCCTAATTTCAATTACGCAAGTCTCTTTTAGAAAAGTTTCATAGTTCAATGTCTTAACTCTCTTTTAAAACAATAGAGTAACATATGCCATAGGTGAGTAGGTTAATCTTGTTCATAATCAATCTTATTAAGCAGCCATGATCTAGAAAATGTAATATCATTTTGTCTCATCTTAGCTTCTATGCAGATGGAGGTTTCTACTGGTTTTAATAATACTTAATTATTCAATACATTTTCCTTTATTAACGCTGCGGGTTTATTTGATACACATTCGATTTCAAATCAAGAAACATTATTCCTTTTAAAACCAAGTACTCATTACTCACTTAATGAGGTTTCTCAAAATCCATATTAATTCATTTAAGTTAAGTCTCTTATCTCATAAGATCCATTCTTAACTTTTGAAATTAATAAACCGCTCATTTTACCAATTTTAAGACGTTATACCTAACTTCCCATAAAGCTAGTATAACACTTATGTTTTAAAACAACCAAATCAAGGTTAACACATGTACGCCCACCGTACTACATAGCTCACACATAACATGCTAGAAAAGATAGGAAGAGGTTCACAGACCTCGCGACGATTATCGACTACTAGCAAAACGCTCCAAGTACTTCAAACCGTCGGCTACTCCTTAAGCCACGTAGATTGCACCACGTAGTACTTCAACCTATAGAGGCCAAGGCGCCTATTAACATCCTAGATCTCAACGTAGAATATTACGTAAAATTCAAGACTCCCTCCATGTGGCGTAAATCTCCTTTAATCGAGGCTACAAGCCAACCTGGGGGGTTTACGCCTAACCGGCGTGTACAATTCTACTACGATAATGCTACACAAGTCTCATCTGATACACCCTATGTAATTCTGATTCTTCTCTTATTTAAATTGGGCTTAAGTCGCAAGACATTGCCGTAAGTATTATTCGAGCTTAAGTCAAAAGACATTGCCGCACAACTATGTTCAATTCTATATATAGTATACTTCAACTATATATTCCAACAACATGTAATTTCCAATTACAATAGAAGGTCAAGAGTGTTTACCTCGTCGCCCAAAATTATCCGAGTTTATATGTAGATCTGAGCAAGGTTTAGCTCCTACTCAGTGCGCCCAAACCCGCTCCAAACAACCCTTAGAAGTTCTAACCAACTTCTACTTAACACTTCAACTACGGGTGAAGATTTACTTAGGGTTTCGTTTTTGTGACGAGGAAGTATAATAGTATTTCTGGCTTTTCGTGAAAAGGGTACTTTGGAAAGTACTACAAGGTATTTGGCTAAAGTAATTTGGGCATTATAACAATACTTGTAGAATACATTTCTACCAAGGGGTAGTATTTCACTAGCACAACTAGGCTAGGGGAGGGTTCTCACTAGAACCACTAGGCAAGGGGGTTGCTCGTAGGGCCTTGAGATGGGGAGAGGGGTGGTGTTTGGACGAGAACAAGGTTGAGGGAGAGGGAGGGATTTTTAACACTTAGAGAAATTTTGGATGAAGAAGTTCATCAACTTAGAGGGGTATTTATAGGTCAAGCAAAGGCCAACCAAGGGCCAAGATTCATCCAAGTGTTAGGCAAGTGTAGGGCTAGGATTAAGCCATGTGCACCTTATCCATCTACCACACCAACTTGCACAAATATCCTACCAACTCCCCTTGACCCCTTTGCCGTCCACCACTTCCAATTAGAGGGTGACAAGTGTCGCCCTCTCGTTGGTCCAAAATGTTTCGTCTCTCGGAAAAATCCGCAAAAATAATAAATGACATAGCCGGAATTTTCCCTACGAAAGCTGTGGAAACGTTTCGTCGAAAAACGACTCTTTTCGGCACTTGTGCCCAAATTTTCGAATCTTGCCAACTTTAAGGCTCAAATTATAATACGTACGCCCTTACGTACATACTCTGGAAATACGGGGTATAACATTCTCCCCTCCTTAGAAACATTCGTCCCGAATGTTCCTTCTCAAGACGGATAATGATAAAGTTCTTCTAATAAGTTGCCAACGCCACAACTGGCCACGAAACACCCGCGTAAATACTTACATCCAAGTCCACGAGGAAACACCTCTAACATCACAAACTTTTGTCACATTGCCGCGAGGTTCTAGTGTTACTCCGGCGACCCAACAAATGGTACCGGACTGCATGCGATTCCTGAGGTCTAAAATATACATCCTTCGCACCTTCTCCCTTCACAAGAAATGATCATATCTATGCTCGCAATACATGCTCGCCTCTACCCTTACTCGTCGTACTCTTCTCGAACACTTGAACTCTTCTAGTATACGTACCACACTTGCTTTCCAAACTTTGGAGTCACTACCTCCAAACTTGGTCATCTTACTAGCCTCGATTTTCCTTAAGGCCATTCCCGCCTTCACGATCCGCTCAGTCGAACACACCTACGAACTCATACGATGGTCAACTAAACTTGGGCCTAGCACCCTCGTGACCCTACCACTGGCGGGACCACCAGAGCTGACCCCACTCGAGCAGTGCGGGTTGGCCCGCAACATGGCCCCAACCCGACCCATCGCCGCGCCAACTCTTGCTCCTCGACACGAACGATCTTGCTAAATCCCATCATGAAAGCTACCACTTTCATTTACCCAACCTGGACTTATCACATAATACATTCTAGGCATAAAAATGCACTCTCACAAGGATCACTCGCAAAATTTTGTACTCAAGACGACCTTACATGTAAGGTCTCAACTGTAATATCCTAAGGTTCATCATTTTCTCACCCTGAGCTTACCACTTTTCACCAACGGTCCCTAAATCACATTTTAGCATAAAGCTATCGAACATAACACTTAACACATTATCATAACATCAATACATACAAGTCTCTAGAGGGTTAGGGATATACCTGAATCAACCGCTCCACTCTAATCATAGGCACTCGCAGGAGCATTGTAGAAGGCGATGAACTCGCCACGATCCGTAGGGTCGCGCTAGGCCGCCGGTACCTCTCTATAAGCACGCCTCTCGTCACATGGCCTCGACGGCGCGGTGAAACAAGCACCGCAGAAAGACGACATTCTCGGATGATGTTTGCCACATCGCACACCGGAGGGACATGAATCTGTTGGCTAGCACTCACGTATATCGCGGAACGGAAGCCTGGAGCTCGACCGGCTCCGAATACCTCAGCGTCCCGACGATCGCGGGGACCACTGCATGGTGGAGGTACATAACTAGACTGCTGCTGAGGCGGTCCGCCTCGAAAGTTACCAAAGGACCACTTTGCTCGCCTCTTCGCCGATCTCGGTCGTTCGTCGACCTCTCCGTGCCTCACATCCTAGTGCATGAGCTTGCGTGCGGGCAATGTCCATGCGGTGAAGGCTACACTGCACAAGCCTCGCTAAGTAATTATCTAGCCGGTGACGTGGCGGTGTACTCGTCCTCCATATCGGCTACTACGTGAACATACTGAGCTAATGAGTCGAACTCCACATTGTACTCTAACAGTCCGCCTGCCCCGCCTCAGCGTCAAAAATCTGCCGCCCAAGCCTCTCATTTGTGGGGGCAAGAAATGTGCAAGAAAGCCCTTGAGAACTCGTCCCATACGGCTGGAAGTGCATGCTCTTCCCGGGACAACTCCCACGAATCAAACCAGTCAACTGCAGTATCACGCAGCTGATGCGAACCCAATACCACCGACTCTGCCTCTGAGACTCTGATCACTCTCATGATCCGTCAGTGCTTGATAAACTCCCGAGGGTCATCTCGCCTCGATCCATAGAACAACGCGGGCTACAACTCGTAAAGTCACGTAGCCTTAAACCGCTCGCTCGGGGTGAACTACGGTCTTCTGGGCCGGAATCGCCGATTCAAATTTATCCTCATATCGCCACGACCTCGCCAAGAATCGCCATCTCCTTGTACCCCATCTCATTCGCTTCCAGGTGTGGATCGAGGCTCGTATCAGAGTCTCGCACCGCTGCGGCTCTAAACTCGCTGGTGCCGGGCGGCGCTAAACTCGCCGTCGGCACTGTCTCGAGCATTGACCGCTGCGCTCGCATCTCCTACAGTATCTCACTAACAGACTCCTCGATTGCTTTCCCATACGGGCTGGGTTGCCTTTACGCGGAGGCATAATCGGTAAAGGAAAGGAATACGTCGAGAGGGTCCAACTTATCACACACTTTAGGCACGATCTCGAATGAGAAGAATGGAAACCAATCCTAAATGTCCTATAGCCTCCAGATTATAGATATTTTGCACAACACATCGATAATAAAGACTTCTACTAGACACGGCCAGAGACACTTTCCGAGGATTAATCGCCTGATACCACTTTTGTCACGACCGAACGGGCGCGTGATCGTGCCTTACCCCGGGCACCCTAGTGATACAACATCAGAGAAAATCAATGGAAATAAAAAAAACATGAACATGAATTAAGAGACATTATAAATAAACAGGCCAACCAAAACAGTTGCCTTCAGTATATATATATAAATACCCGAACAGTTATCCTTTTTACGGATCTGCCCATGCATTACTGCACTCTAAGAAGTGACAACAACTATGACGGACAGGGCCCGCCATACCCAGAATGTACAAGAACCTACGGACTGAGGTAACATACCAAAGATAAGCCTCCAAGGAACGGAGCTTCCAACACGAAATGTGATCCTATAAGCGGGATCGGCGATCGATGTACCTTTACTGCGGCATGAACGCCCCAAGGAGGTCGGCATAACAGTACCAAGTATGTGAAACTGTAAAAATACTGTAAATGAAATCATAATAGTCTATAATAAGCAGGAGACATGTATGATAACCAAACTACAGTTCACAACATAAAAGCAGTCATGTCAAGTCAGGGACTCACGTCCTCAAAGTCATCCCTCATGCCCGTGGAACTCCTTCCTCATCGCTGCAGCGATCTAGGCACAAATCATGTGATACGTATAACGGTCTCGCCCATCTTATGGACCCAATATAGAAACGTGTGGAATACATTCCGCTCATCCCATGAACCGTAGAGTCGAGTGGAATACATTCGGATGAACCGTAGTCAAGTGAAATACATTCCGGATGAACCGGTAGTCAAGTGAAATACATTCGGATGACGGTAGTCAAGTGAAATACATTCGGATGAACCAGAGTCAAGTGAAATACATTCGGATGAACCGTAGTCAAGTGAAATACATTCCGGATGAGCCGGTAGTCAAGTGAAATACATTCTCGGATGAACCGGTAGTCAAGTGAAATACATTCCCGGATGAACCGGTAGTCAAGTGAAATACATTCCCGGATGAACCGGTAGTCAAGTAGAACACAATACTTGCACAACAAGGCTATCACACGTAACATGGTCAAGTTTCATAACAACAAGCATAGGCAAGTTATACACAACTCAAGGTACTTTCATTTTATGTCAAAGTCGGATTTTAACCTAAAGTACTACGTCGTTAAATTCCTTTTAAGAGATTCATTCCTCTTCTAAAAGTCACCCGATACAGTAGTATATAAAAAAATGTGTGACTTATATCTTTTAAGTAAACCAAAACAACTTTCATACTTTCCTTTTTAAGACCAAATTAAGGCAATACCATGCCTTCCTTTGGACCAAAATACTTTTCTTTTAAAAGTCAAGTTACCGCATTAAAACAAATGATAAAACCCTTCTTTTGTTTTCATAAAGCCGTTATAACCAACTTCCCATAAAGCTGTTATAACACTTTATGTTTTAAACCATTTTAAGACAACACAATGCCTTTCTTTTTCCTAAAAGTTCCAGTTTGCCTAATTTCAATTACGCAAGTCTCTTTTTAGAAAAGTTTCATAGTTCAATGTCTTAACCTCTTTTTAAAACAATAGAGTAACATATGCCATAGGTGAGTAGGTTAATCTTGTTCATAATCAATCTTATTAAGCAGCCATGATCTAGAAAATGTAATATCATTTTGTCTCATCTTAGCTTCTATGCAGATGGAGGTTTCTACTAGTTTTAATAATACTTAATTATTCAATACATTTTCCTTTATTAACGCTGCAGTGGTTTATTGATACACATTCTGATTTCCGAAATCAGTAAAACATTATTCCTTTTAAAAAAACCAAGTACTCATTACTCACGAATGAGGTTTCTCACAAAATCCATATTAATTCATTTAAGTTAAGTCTCTTATCTCATAAGATCCAGTCTCTTAACTTTTGAAATTAATAAACCGTTCATTTTACCACCCTTAAGACGTTATACCTAACTTCCCATAAAGCTAGTATAACACTTATGTTTTAAAACAACCAAATACAGTTAACACATGTACGTCCACCGTACTACATAGCTCACACATATCATGCTAGAAAAGATAGGAAGAGGTTCACATACCTCGCGACGATTATCGACTAATAGCAAAACGCTCCAAGTACTTCAAACCGTCGGCTACTCCTTAAGCCACGTAGATTGCACCACACGTAGTACTTCAACCTATAGAGGCCACAAGGCGCCTATTAACATCCTAGATCTCAACGTAGAATATTCTACAGAAAATTCGGCGCCTCCCCCGCAGGCGTAAATCTCCTCCTTAATCGAGGCCGCTACCAAGCCAACCTGTGGAAGGTTTGCACGTCTCACAGGACGTGTACAATTCTACTACACAGTAATGCTACACAATTCTCATGTCTGATACTATGTAATTCTGATTCGGTTCTCTTATTTAAATTCGAGCTTAAGTCGCAAGACATTGCAGTAAGTATTATTCAGGCTTAAGTCAAAAGACATTGCCGCACAACTATGTTCAATTCTATATATAGTATACTTCAACTATATATTCCAACAACATGTAATTTCCAATTACAATAGAAGGTCAAGAGTGTTTACCTCGATACGCCCAAAATTATCCGAGTTTATATGTCGATCCTGAGCAAGGTTTAGCTCCTACTCCGTGCGCTCCAAACCGCTCCAAACAACCCTTAGAAGTTCTAACCAACTTCTACTTAACACTTCAACTACGGGTGAAGATTTACTTAGGGTTTCGTTTTTGTGACTGAGGGAAGTATAATAGTATTTTCTGGGCTTTTCGTGAAAAGGGTACTTTGGAAAGTACTACAAGGTATTTGGCTAAAGTAATTTGGGCATTATAACAATACTTGTAGAATACATTTCTACCAAGGGGGTAGTATTTCGACTAGCAAAACTAGGCTTGGGGGTGGGGGTTCTCGGCTAGAATCACTAGGCAGTGGGGTTGCTCGTGAGGCCTTCAAGAGGGGGAGAGGTGGTGTTTGGGCGAGAACAAGGTTGAGGGAGAGGAGGATTTTTAACACTTAGAGAAATTTTGGATGAAGAAGTTCATCAACTTAGAGGGTATTTATAGGTCAAGCAAAGGCCAACCAAGGGCCAAGATTCATCAGTGTTAGGCAAGTGTAGGGCTAGGATTAAGCCATGTGCACCTTATCCATCTACCACACCAACTTGCACAAATATCCTACCAACTCCCCTTGACCCCTTTGCCGTCCACCACTTCCAATTAGAGGGTGACAAGTGTCGCCCTCTCGTTGGTCCAAAATGTTTCGTCTCTCGGAAAAATCCGCAAAAATAATAAATGACATAGCCGGAATTTTCCCTACGAAGCTGTGTAGTCAGAGAACGTTTAAATCGAAAAACGACTCTTTTCGGCACTTGTGCCCAAATTTTCGAATCTTGCCAACTTTAAGGCTCAAATTATAATACGTACGCCCTTACGTACATACTCTGGAAATACGGGGTATAACAAGAATAATTCTATGTGATGCCTTGATTAGTACTTTGGCTTGACAAATTGAGAATTTGTATAAGTGTGCCTTGATTAGTACTTTGGCTTGTTAAATGAGAATTATTCTATTTTGTGCCTTGATTAGTACTTTGGCTTGATTAATTGAGAATTAGTCTAAGTATGCCTCGATAAGTACTTTGGCTTGTTAAATGAGAATTATTCTATTTTGTGCCTTGATTAGTACTTTGGCTTGATTAATTGAGAATTAGTCTAAGTATGCCTTGATAAGTAATTTGGCTTGTTAAATGAGAATTATTCTATTTGTGCCTGGATTAGTACTTTGGCTTGATTAATTGAGAATTAGTCTAAGTATGCCTTGATAAGTACTTTGGCTTGTTAAATGAGAACTATTCTATTTGTGCCTTGATTAGTACTTTGGCTTGATTAATTGTGTTATACCCCGTAGTTCTGACCCTACGTATGGAAACGTACGAAAGTATGTAAGACTTAAAATTTCCGAAGCGACAGTTGTGGTCGTTGGACGGTTTTAGTCAACTTTGAGGCGGGTTATGACCCGGTACATTGAGAGTTCGTAAGTGTTTTAAAGGCCTAGGGCGTAGTTCGTTGAGTCTGGATTCCATCGCAACCAACCGTTCGTCGAGAGGACGTCGGAGTAGAAATTATGAGAGTTACAAGTTCGGGCGCAATGACAGAAATGCGTTTCGGCCTAAGGCGACAGGGCCGCGGCGCCGGATGCAGGGCCGCGGCGCCTAAAGTCCTGAGGGGTCGCTGAAGTTGCAGCGCCGCGGCTCCGGGACAGCAGGGACGCGCGCCAAAGTTCGCAGAGGTGCGGAGGATTACCGCACGGCGCGCGTGAGACGCGCCGAGGCGGGACATTTGGGCGGAAAAACTTAGAAAATCTGATTTTTGTTTTAAAAGAGACCATGGGAGGGTGACAAGTGTCCCCCCCATCTGATTTTCTATTGCATGCAATATATTGACCAAGACTTGGACATTTTCTATCTTTCATCTTCTCTCTCTCTCTCTCAAATTGCTCCCCCTTTTCTCTAAAAACCCTTAGAAAAATCTGAAAGTTAAGAACAAGAAAAGGAAGCTTGTAGCTAGCTTGTTGGCATTGTTGTGGTAGTGTTCTTGGCAAGGAAGCTAGCAATATTTGGAATAAGTTTTGGCTAAAACTTTAAGGTAACATTTCTTCCTTTAAACTTAGTTCTAGTGTTGCATGCTTATAAAGCAAGATCTTGTGGTAGTAAAATAATGCACTTAGAGTCATTGCATGCAAGTAAATGTGGTTTGGATATGAAGAATGGGTTAAGAAGAAATTATGAGCATGTTGTAGCCTAAAAACCACCTTAGAATTGTTAAGTGAATTGTTGTAAACCTATGGGGCAGAATTTTGGGTGTGAAATCCCCTTTGAATTGTTGGATTGAGTGAGCCTTAAAGGTGGTGTTTTTGATGATAAATTCGGCCTTGAGAAAGGTGGCAAAGTGAGTAGAAACAAAGGAAATGCTAATTTTCCTTAGAATTTAGTGACTTTGAACTTGGATTGTTCTACATTAAGATTAGAGGTTAATAAACGTATCATGACTATTATAGGTTGAAATATTACTTACGGTAGTTTGGACTTGGCAAGTGGATTGACCAAAGAGGTATGTGAAGTTTTCCTATCTCTTGAGCATGAATAGATAAAACTATGTAGTGCGGTGACGCATATGATTTAGTATTCTTACTTGTTTTGAGTATAAAATGACTTGTTTCGTGTTAAGAATGTATAAGTCCCTTGGTTAAGGGAAAAGTATGATTTTACTAAAGTATAGAGTTAATATAACAACTTTATGGGAAGTTGGTTTATTAGCTTCATAAAAGGTTAATGAGAAGGGATTTACTCTAAGTAAGATAATTACATGAAGAGGCAATTTGATTTAAAGGCATCAATTGCCCAAAGGCTTTTATGTATAAAGAAGAGTCACTTTTGAAAGAGATGAGGTATGTAGTACTTGGGTTAAATTCCCGGTTTTCTTTTATTTAAAGATATGATGAAGTGCCTTAAATAAACTAAAATGAGAGAGTATATGAACAAGACTAAAAGAAGTTATAAGTTTGCTTAACTTATTTATGATATGATGACAGTTTGAGATAGGGTAAGAGTATGTCTGAGGGGCAAGCCCCAAGATCGTCATACCACCTCCTTCAGTGTAAGAGTATGTCTGAGGGGCCAGCCCCAAGATCGTCATACCATCTGCTTCAGTGTAAGAGTATATCTGAGGGGCAGATCCAAGATCGTTATACCATCTGCACCAGTATAAGAGTATATCTGAGGGGCAAGCCCCAAGATCGTTATACCATCTGCTCCAGTGTAAGAGTATATCTGAGGTACAGCCCCAAGATCGTTATACCATCTGTTTCAGGGTAAGAGTATATCTGAGGGGAAAGTCCCCAAGATCGTTATACCACCTGTTCCGTGGATTTGCTACCCATGATGCGAGGAATACCTCATGCGAGTCCTTATGGGCTTATGCGGGTGAAATAGTCCCATGCCGGCAGGTACAGCCGATGCGAGGAGTACCTCATGCGGGTCCACAGGACCCATGCGGGTGAAATAGTCCCAGGAGTAGGATGGTTTTTTTTTGATACTACGGGCGAGGTACCCTGTTTTGATCATGAGCCTCCTATTTTATGCAGTATTATATATATATATATACTTGTCACTCTCATTGTTAGTAAGGCACAGTAACAGGTATTTTATTGTCTTCCATGACTTCAGCTTGCTTTTAGACTTATGATATCATATTACAGTATTTTCCCAGCTTTACATACTTGGTACATATTGTGTACTGACCCCCTTCCCCGGGGGCTGCGTTCATGCCGCAGGTAAGGGTAAGCAGATTGAGGATCCTCGTTCTTAGGATCACTATTCCGGTGTCAGAAGCTCCATTCCTCCGGAAGCTTATTTATTGGTATGGATATTTCCCTGATGCTATAGGTACTTTGTATATTCAGGGGGTATGGCGGGGCCTTGTCCGCCATGATTGTTATCTTTAAGTGCATGGCCACCTATGTGTTTTGGGCTATAAGAACCGGTTGTACTATTATACTTTTGTTAAGTATGTTTTATGGAAGCGACCTTACCGGTGGCGATGATGTTACTTTTTATGCGTATGTGTTGTGTATGTTCCGCTGCTATTCTCTGACATATACCTGACAGGGTACCCCGGTAGGGTACCAGTCGCGGCCCCGGGGTTGGGTCGTGACAAAAGTGGTATCAGAGCAGTTAGTCCTCGGAAAGTGTCCTGAGGCAGTGTCTAGTAAGTCTTGATTATCGGTGTGTCGTGCACCACATCTATAATCAGGAGGTGCGAGATATTTAGGATTAGTTTCCATTCTTTCACTCTAGATCGTGCAATAGAGTGAGTTATAGGTTGAATCTCCCGATGTTTTCCTTTATGTATCGATTATGCCTCACGCAAGGCAACCGCGGCCCGAAGGCAAAGCGGTGAGAGTCTTTGCTAGTGGGACGCGGAGAATCACGAGAG
This sequence comes from Przewalskia tangutica, assembly GCA_029844215.1. Classification (NCBI taxonomy): domain Eukaryota; kingdom Viridiplantae; phylum Streptophyta; class Magnoliopsida; order Solanales; family Solanaceae; genus Przewalskia; species Przewalskia tangutica. The sequence goes on along the minus strand of JAQGDG010000037.1, from coordinate 2,111,775 downwards.
GCACAGGCCCAATCCTTACGAGAGATGATGTTTAGGGCGGCGAGTTCCGCGTCGCCCGACCTCAGCAGTTCGGCGGCGGGCGGCTCATCGAGACCGCGATGCCGAGCCTCGGCTCACGATCGTGGCACGGTACGAAGATTACGGGAGCGGTTGATTGCCATCGACCAGCATAGTGGCGGCGGCGCCGAGCGAGCGGCGGCCCAGAGCCGACGGTTCACGATTCGGGATTTCTGAGTTGTCACCCACCCGAAGTTCTATGGTTCGAGATTTGATGAGGATCGCGAGGAGTTTGTCGGCGATTCTGACGGACCATGCAGGTTCTTAGGGCATCGGTAGTGCATTACACTAGCTTCTACCAGGTTCGCGATATTGCGTTGAACTGGTTTGAGTCATGGGTATTGTCGAGGGTGATGATGCTCTTCCGGTGATTGGGAGGAGTTCACGAGGCGTTCTAGACCACTTCTTGCCTCACGAGGTGAGAGAGCCCGCGTAGATAGGTTCTTGACCTTGAGACGGGGCGGGAGGACTATCGGGAGTACACAGGTTTGACTCCTTGGCCAGATATGCACACACCATTGTAGTTGATATGGCAGACAGGGTTCATAGATACGTGATGGGACTAGGCCGTCACATGATTACTGCTTGCTTAGGAGTGGCTCTTGACCTGAGGATGGATATTGCGGAGATGCGAGCATACGCTGCGAGGATTGAGGCGAGAGGCGGGATCAGCTAGATTTGGGCGGCCCGAGGGCGAGACATCGGGTTCGAGGCGATTTGGCGGGCGGCCTCGGCGACTAGGTCCACTTCCGGCCAGCCTGAGTGCTTCTTCACGATTTCGGCGGGAGGTCGTCAGCGAGGTTATTCGGGAAGCGGGCGGGGCTCGACGTCGAGTTTTCGGGAGGCGAGACCGGACCAATCGAGACCACCTACCTCGGTGCGTTCGATGCGGTAGGTCTCATCCGGCGAGTGCCGTATGGGTTCGAATCATGTTACTCTTGTGGCGGCGAGGTCATCGAAGAAGGATTGTCCGTCCAGGCGGCGGGAGCATGCAGTTCAGCAGCGAAGTGCATTCTTTGGATCTTCATCGTCGATGGTTAGGCGCCGGAGGCGAGTACTTATGGGCGGCAGCGCGGCGAAGGTCGTGGTAGGGGTTCGATTCTAGCGGTCCTCGAGAACCGCATCTATGCTATGTCGGTCAGCGGGACCGGGGCGTCGCGGATGTCGTCCGCAGTACATTATTGGTTTCTTCTTTGTGATGTATATGCTTTGATAGATCGAGTTCTACCTTGTCCTACATATCTCCTCATATTGCGGTAGAATAGGGATAGAGCGAGTCCATAAGACCTTTTGAGGTGGCTACGCGATGGTGATTCGATGGTAGGCGGCGAGTGTATAAGGCTTGCCTGTGACTATAGATAGCCGTCGGACTCTGCCGACTTGATAGAGTTGGATATGATGGACTTTGATGTGATTATGGGTATGGATTGGCTAGCATCTTGCTATGCCAACGTGGGTATGAGAGAGATTAGTTCGGTTCGGTTTCCGTGGCCGTTATCGCCAGTGGAAGGGAATCTTGCATCGAGGGGTAAGTTTATTTCTTACCTCAAGGCTAGGAAGATGGTGCGGAAAGGGTATATCTACCATATGGTTGGGTATTCGACATCGAGGTGAGTCTGGACCTTGATCGATTCGATCGTTAGAGAGTTTCGGATGTATTCCCGGATGAGCTTAGGGTATCCCTCGAAAGGGAGATTGAGTTTTGCATTGATTTGGCGCGGATACTCGGCGATATCTATTCCGCCATACGAGGATGGCACCGCCGAGTGAAGAGTTGAATGACGGTGAAAGATTTCTTTGGAGAAAAGCTTTATTAGGCCAAGTGTTTCTCCTTGGGAGCACGGTGTTATTTGTAAAGAAGAAGGATGGGGCCACTGCGTATGTGTATTGATTCTGAGCGGTGAACAAGGTAACTATCAAGAATAGATATCCACTCCCGGGATTGGCGATTTGTTTGACCGATTGCGGGGTGCAAAGTGTTTTCAAGATAGACTGCGATGCAGTTATCATCAGTACGAGTTAGAGGTAGATATCCCAAAGCGCATTCGGGACCCGGTATGGGCACTATGAGTTGAGGTGATGTCTTTCGGGTTGACAGCGCCCAGTATTCATGGATTTGATGAATAGGGTGTTGAGCCATTCTTGGATATGTTCGTTATAGTTTTCATTGATGATATCTTGGTGTATTCGCGCACAGGCGGAGCATACATCATTTGAGGGCGGTATTAGAGTCCTCCGAGCCGGCGATTGTATGCCAAGTTCTCGGTGCGAGTTCGGCGGCGTCGGCTTTCTTAGGGCATGTTATCGGGCCGATGGTATTCGGTTGATACAAAGAAAGATTGAAGTCAAGACTTGGCGGACCACTACACGCCAGGCTTGCAGCTTGGGCCTTGCAGTTATTATCTCGGGTTTGTAGAGAAGTTTGCTTCTATTTCAACACCTTTGACTGTCGACTCGAAAGCGGCTATGTTCGATGGACGGATACTTGTGAGAAAGTTTTGATTGCTAAAGGAGAAGTTGACGACCGCCATTCTTACTCTTCGGAGGGCCTAGATGGATATGTGGTTTTATTGTGGCGTCAGTGTCGGGCTTGGAGTGCGTCTTTGATGCGACGGCAGAGTTATAGCTTATGCATCTCGGCGGCAGGAAGCATGAGAAGAACTATCCCACGCATGACTTGGAGTTGGCGGCGGTGATTCATGCCTTAAAGATCCGGAGACATTATTTATATGGAGTCCATGTGGACATTTACACTGACCACAAGAGTCTCCAGTACATCTTCAGCCAGAGGGAGCTGAACTTGCGACAGAGACGGTGGTTGGAGCTACTTAAGGATTACGACGTTGATATTCTATACCACCCAGGGAAGGCCAATGTGGTTGCGGATGCCCTTAGTCGCAGTCGATGGGTAGTCCGTCGATGTTGACGCAGAGAAGAGGATATGGTCCGAGAGTTACATCGCCTATCAAGCCTTGGGGTTCGTTTGGTTGATTACGTTAGTAGCGGTATTCGGGTTATAGAGGTTGCGAGTCTTTCATCGTCGAGGAGGTGAAGAGGCGACGTGATGAGGATCCGATTTTGGTACGGCATCGAGACGGCTCTCCGAAGGAGAAGAGTCTATTTGCGTAGCGCTGATGGAGTGCTAATGTTCGAGGGCCGATTGTGTGTTCCGATGTGACAGACTTCGTCGAAGATGCAGGGAGGCACAGTGCTCGTTATTCTATTCATCCGGGTCGACTAAGATGTACCATGACCTCGGATCGTGTATTGGTGGGGCGGCCTAAAGAGGGCGTTGCGGAGTTCGTGCACGATGCGGAATTGTCGAGGTTAAGATTGAGCACGAAGCCGGTGGATTGCGAGCCATTGATATTCCGACTTGGAAGTGGGAGGTGATAAATATGGATTTTATTATAGGGCTACCTACCACTCAGGAAGCATGATTCCATTTGGGTGATTGTCGACAGGCTGACGAAATCAGCCCATTTTCTTCGGTCGAGCAGCGTTTTGGTGAGGACTATGCGGATTATATATTAGGGAGATTATGAGGCCGCACGGGTCGGTGTCGATTATATCGAGATAGAGAGCCCGGTTCGCTAACTTCTGGAGGTCCTTTCAGAAGGGATTAGGGACACAGGTGAGTCTCAGTACGGCGTTTCACCCTCAGACGGACGGACAGGCCGAGCGCACTATCCAGACACTCGAGGATATGCTGCGGGCTTGTGTTATTGATTTCAGGGGTAGCTGGGAGGATCATTTGCCTCTTGTGGAGTTTGCTTACAACAATAGCTACCATTCCGGATTCAGATGGCGCCTTATGAGGCCTTATACGAGAAAGTGCAGTCACCGATAGGCTGGTTCGAGGTGGGAGAAGTCCGTTAGTCGGGCGGACTTAGTTCACAGGTGTGGATAAGTGAAGCTTATCCAGAGCGGTTGTGCGGCTCAGTCGGCAGAAGTCGTATGCAGATCATCGGCGTCGACACTTGGAATTTGAGATAGATGATTGGGTTTTCCTAAAGGTATCGCCCATGAAGGGCGTGATGAGATTCGGAAAGAGAGGGAAGCTTAGCCCAAGGTACATTGGGCCGTATCAGATTGTCCGTAGGGTAGGCAAGGTTGCCTATGAGTTAGATCTTCCGTCCGATTTGAGGCGGTGCATCGATTTTCATGTGTCCATGTTGCGGAAATGTATTGAAGATCCATCTAGAGTGCACGGTTCAGGATGTCCAAGTATGGAGGAGTTATCGTATGAGGAGAGTCCCATGGCGATACTCGATCGTCGAGTTAGACGACTTGGACGAAAGACGTGGCTTCGTCAAGGTCTATGGCGAACGAAACAGGAGGAAATGGCGGGAAGCGAGAGGATGACATGATGAAGAAGTATCCTCACTTATTCCCTATACCTCGGTAACCTACTTTCACGCTTGTTAGTTTTGATTTAGCATTTACGCTTCTGTAGGTTGTGGCTCGTGGAGCTTCTTTATTACGAATGAATAGTTAAGAGGGTCTATGTCGATGTTGTGATTTGAGTAAGCCTAGAAGGAACATTCGGGACGAATGTTTCTAAGGGGGGGAGAATGTTATACCCCGTAGTTCTGACCCTACGTATGGAAACGTACGAAAGTATGTAAGACTTAAAATTTCCGAAGGACAGGTTGACGGGTCGTTCCGGACGGTTTTTAGTCAACTTTGAGGCGGGTTATGACCCGGTACATTGAGAGTTCCTAAGTGTTTTAAAGGCCTAGGGCGTAGTTCGTTGAGTCTGGATTCCAACGCAACCAACCGTTCGTCGATAGGACGTCGGAGTAGAAAGTTATGAGAGTTACAAGTTCAGTGCGCAGTCGGACAGAAATGCGTTTCGGACTAAGGCGACAGGGCCGCGGCGCCTAAAGTACTGAGGGGTCGCTGAAGTTGCAGCGCCGCGGCTCCGGGACAGCAGGGCCGCGGCGCCGAAAGTTCAGAGAGGCTGCGGAGGTTTCAGCGCCGCGGCGCCGAGGCGGGAAATTTGGGCGGAAAAACTTAGAAAATCTGATTTTTGTTTTAAAAGAGACCATGGGAGGGTGACAAGTGTCCCCCCCCATCTGATTTTCTGTTGCATGCAATATATTGACCAAGACTTGGACATTTTCTATCTTTCATCTTCTCTCTCTCTCTCTCAAATTGCTCCCCCTTCTCTCTAAAAACCCTTAGAAAAATCTGAAAGTTAAGAACAAGAAAAGGAAGCTTGTAGCTAGCTTGTTGGCATTGTTGTGGTAGTGTTCTTGGCAAGGAAGCTAGCAATATTTGGAATAAGTTTTGGCTAAAACTTTAAGGTAACATTTCTTCCTTTAAACTTAGTTCTAGTGTTGCATGCTTAGAAAGCAAGATCTTGTGGTAGTAAAATAATGCACTTAGAGTCATTGCATGCAAGTAAATGTGGTTTGGATATGAAGAATGGGTTAAGAAGAAATTATGAGCATGTTGTAGCCTAAAAACCACCTTAGAATTGTTAAGTGAATTGTTGTAAACCTATGGGCAGAATTTTGGGTGTGAAATCCCATTTGAATTGTTGGATTGAGTGAGCCTTAAAGGTGGTGTTTTTGATGATAAATTCGGCCTTGAGAAAGGTGGCAAAGTGAGTAGAAACAAAGGAAATGCTGCCCAATTTTCCTTAGAATTTAGTGACTTTGAACTTGGATTGTTCTACATTAAGATTAGAGGTTAATAAGCGTATCATGACTATTATAGGTTGAAATATTACTTGTAGTTTGGACTTGGCAAGTGGATTGACCAAAGAGGTATGTGAAGTTTTCCTATCTCTTGAGCATGAATAGATAAAACTATGTAGTACGGTAGACGCATGATTTAGTATTCTTACTTGTTTTGAGTATAAAATGACTTGTTTCGTGTTAAGAATGTATAAGTCCCTTGGTTAAGGGAAAAGTATGATTTTACTAAAGTATAGAGTTAATATAACAACTTTATGGGAAGTTGGTTTATTAGCTTCATAAAAGGTTAATGAGAAGGGATTTACTCTAAGTAAGATAATTACATGAAGAGGCAATTTGATTTAAAGGCATCAATTGCCCAAAGGCTTTTATGTATAAAGAAGAGTCACTTTTGAAAGAGATGAGGTATGTAGTACTTGGGTTAAATTCCCGGTTTTCTTTTATTTAAAGATATGATGAAGTGCCTTAAATAAACTAAAATGAGAGAGTATATGAACAAGACTAAAAGAAGTTATAAGTTTGCTTAACTTATTTATGATATGATGACAGTTTGAGATAGGGTAAGAGTATGTCTGAGGGGCAAGCCCCAAGATCGTCATACCACCTCCTTCAGTGTAAGAGTATGTCTGAGGGGCCAGCCCCAAGATCGTCATACCATCCGCCTGTAAGAGTATATCCGAGGCGAGATCCAAGATCGTTATACCATCCGCACAAAGATAAGAGTATATCCGGCGGGCAAGCCCCAAGATCGTTATACCATCTGCTCCAGTGTAAGAGTATATCTGAGGTACAGCCCCAAGATCGTTATACCATCTGTTTCAGGGTAAGAGTATATCTGAGGGGAAAGTCCCCAAGATCGTTATACCACCTGTTCCGTGGATTTGCTACCCATGATGCGAGGAATACCTCATGCGAGTCCTTATGGGCTTATGCGGGTGAAATAGTCCCGTGCCGCAGTACACCGATGCGGTGAGTACCTCGTGCGGGTCCACAGGACCCGTGCGGTGAAATAGTCCCGGAGTAGGATGGTTTGTTTTTGATACTACGGGCGAGGTACCTGCTTTTGATCATGAGCCTCTATTTTATACAAGATTATATATATATATATACTTGTCACTCTCATTGTTAGTAAGGCACGCGAATGTGTATTTTATTGTCTTCCATGACTTGACTTGCTTTTAGACTTATGATATCATATTACGATTTTCCGACTTTACATACTTGGTACATATTGTATCGACCCCCTTCCCCGGGGGCTGCGTTCATGCCGCAGGTAAGGGTAAGCAGATTGAGGATCCTCGTTCTTAGGATCACTATTCCGGTGTCAGAAGCTCCATTCCTCCGGAAGCTTATTTATTGGTATGGATATTTCCCTGATGCTATAGGTACTTTGTATATTCAGGGGGTATGGCGGGGCCTTGTCCCGCGATTGTTATCTTTAAGTGCATGGCCACCCATGTGTTTTGGGCTATAAGAACCGGTTGTACTATTATACTTTTATTAAGTATGTTTTATGGAAGGCACCTTACCGGTGGCGGTGATGTTACTTTTATGCGTATGTGTTGTGTATGTTCATTGCTATTCTCGACATATACGGCGGTACCGGTAGTACCAATGCGGCCGAGGTTGGGTCGTGACAAATTGAGAATTAGTCTAAGTATGCCTTGATAAGTACTTTGGCTTGTTAAATGAGAATTATTCTATTTGTGCCTGGATTAGTATTTTGGCTTGATTAATTGAGAATTAGTCTAAGTATGCCTTGATAAGTACTTTGGCTTGTTAAATGAGAACTATTCTATTTGTGCTTTGATTAGTACTTTGACTTGATTAATTGAGAATTAGCCTATGTGTGCTGGTGATAGCCTTTGAGTGCAAGTATTATGTTTTATTACGTTGCCGCGACTCTCGGTTGGAGGGCCGGATGTCTTGTTGTAAGTACTTGGACATACCGACAGTGATGTGGGATTCCACGGGTATGCTTCCGTTAATTTTAGTACTTGGGTTAAATTCCCGGATTCTTATAGAAGACATGGTAGTGCTTCTGTTTGGTATAATGGTCGGTTGAGATAGGGTAAAAGTATAAATGAGGGGCAAGCCCCAAGACGTTATACCACCTTCTCCAGGGTAAGAGTATAAGTGAGGGGTAAACCCCCAAGACATTATACCCCCTTCTTGTTTTGTATAATGGTCGGTTGAGATAGGGTAAGAGTATAAATGAGGGGCAAGCCCCAAGACGTTATACCACCTTCTCCAGGGTAAGAGTATAAGTGAGGTAGACCCCAAGATGCTATACCACCGCTTTACCAACTTCTCCGGGTAAGAGTATAAGTGAGGTAGACCCCAAGACGTTATACCACCGGTGGGACTTGGTGTTCATGTATGCCTATTGGTGTATTATTATATCCTGGACTGTCGACAGTGATTTGGGCTTCCACGGGCAGGAGATATATATATATGTGTTGTGTATGTGTACGCCGACAGTGAGGTGGGATGCCACGGGCGCGACACATGATTATATTTTACACTTGTAGTCGGCGGTGATGGGGATTCCACGGACACGCTTGATATTAGTGTGACTTGATCGCGTCCCAGTTGGTAGGGTAGTAAATGTGCCCACCTTGCGGCGGATTATACTTATGAAAGATAAGTAGGTTATATAGAAATGAACTTAATGATTTTTCCTAATCATGTGCGTAAGAATGTGGCTATAACCTTTATTGAAAATGGGAAAAGATATTGATGTGAAATTAAGTTCATAAGTGGTAATGACACGGCAGGATCTGGTATGTACTTTTTATACTTGACCTTGTCATTCCTTTGTCTGATTATGATCTGCTTTCACCGACGTTATTTCTGCTCCATATTCGCATTTTGTAATCGATTTCTTCGGGGTGCTTAAATGCCCGCAGGTTTTAGGTACCCAGGTTGGTGATCCTTGCTCTTAGGATCTCGGTTCAGTTTTTGAGAGAAAGCTCCATTTGCTCCGGAGGCTTAGCTCTTGGTACGGTTTTCCCTGAGGTAGTAGATTCATGTATATTCAGGGGTATGGCGGGGCCCTGTCCCGCCACAGTGGTTATGTTAAAACTCTTAGAGGTCTGTAGTCACATATTGTGGGTCAGTTTGTAAAAGAAATGAGGCAACTGCTTCGGTTGTATTTATATATGTTCAGGAAGGTAGCCCAATCGGCTAACCTGTTGTTTTACTTCCGATGTTTTATTTATGAGTTTCATGTGTGTTCCGCTGATTTTCTCTGATGTTTACCTGTAAGGGTGCCCAGGTAGGGCACCAGTCGCGGTCCCGGGGTCGGGTCGTGACAAAAGTGGTATCAGAGCAGTTAGTCCTCGGAAAGTGTCTACAGACCGTGTCTAGTAGAGTCTTGATTATCGGTGTGTTGTGCACCACATCTATAATCAGGAGGCTGCAGGACATTTAGGATTGGTTTCCATTCTTCTCACTCTGAGATCGTGCGATAGAGCTGTATTGTTAGGGTCGTCCCTCCCTAACGAGTTATGTTGATTGCAGCTACGAGAAAGGCAGCAGTGACCCAAGAAGGACTATGTGGATTGCGTATCCAGGTTGGTAATGATTGTAGTATAGTTGGTATTGTGATATACATCTATACGGAGTTATGTACGAGTGGTCGACGTGTTGCCTAGAATGATTTTAGATTACCAGGAATTGGTAAAGACTAACTAGATACCGGGAAGGTATGGAATAGTTAATGAATTTTCGCCAATGTTTTGTGTTTTATTTCGAGATAATTGGGAAAGGATGAGCTGTCTGATAGGGTGGTGACCCCTTAAGAAGCCATGTTAAGAAACCTAACGGAATGTCATGTTAATAGATTAAGCTGCGTAGTAGGCTTAAGAGAATTGTACGGATGAGGTCCGTATAGAGTAAGTAATAGTTGTTGTGATCGAGACAACATGGTTTTGGTTTTATGAGAAGTTTTTGTACCCGTTTACGGGGGGACTGATAAGGTAGGCTTGGAGCGTGGAAAGTGCGAGCCTCAGAATGTTGAAAACCGCTAGGACCTTAGTTGTATAAGGTCTTCTCGGGTAGAAAGATTTATTATAGACCAAGAATAAGAGTTGAGTGCGACGGCGGGTCGGGGTGAGGACCTGTTACGGGTCTCCCCATATCCTGGAATGGAGTGGGATCAGTTGGTAGTAGTTCCGCTACGTGACGGGGTCACGAGGGCGCAAGGCCCAAGTCTAGTTAATTGTTTTACGTTCGTGGGCGCGTTCCACCGAACTGTAGTGAAAGCCGGAAATGGCCTTATATTGTTTTATAGAGTGACTCCAAAGATTGGAGGCCAGCATCGGTATGGAAGTTATGTATACTAGTGTGAGTTGGAAATACGAAAAGAGTACGACCGGTAAGAAAGATAACAACCAAGTGTAAGGGAATAGAGCCTGAATCCATAAGAACCTTTCGAGGTAACTACACCCGTAAGTGTGTGGGGTGGTAGCCGAGCGGGAATATGAGGTTTTCCCGGTGATGATACAGTTGTCAGACCCTAGTAGACCTAGTAGAGAGGATTATGACAGACTTTGAGGTCATTATAAGTATGGGCTAGTTGGCTTCGTGAGTGCCAAGGTAGACAGCTTAGAATAAATATTGTTATGTGGCCAAGGGTGTCATATGTTGTAAGAAGGGTGTAGTATAAGGAGACTATGTCGCGCGTTAATCAGATTGTACTCCAAAAGAACATTCGAGGTCGAATGTTTCTAAGGGGGAAAGAATGTTACACCCCGTATTTGCAGGACATGCTTTAAGAACGTACGTAAGAACTCGCAAGTGTTAAGATTTGAGACTTGTAAAAATTTATCGGAATTGTGAAATTTTCGGGAAACGTATTATTGTGACGAATGGGAGGGCGACACGTGTCACCCCCCTTAGATGATGCCTTGGACGAAATCTTGCAAGGGCAAGAGGGTCATTGGACCTTGGTTAGCAAGACAAGTCTTGCAAGTAGTAGCTTGACAATATTGACTAAGTCAATGGGTCCACATTAGCTTGATATTTAATTAAGAGCTCATCCGAACCACCCATTTGTTTATATCATGACCCTCCATTACACTTTATAATACTAGTAGTGCAAGACAAGCTTAACACTTAGCCTTATTTTTTTCACAAAAATTTGAAGGAAGAGCAAGAGAGCTCTCGGGTTCAAGGCATTGTGAAGAGCAAAAAATTTCGTTTCTTGTCCTTTAAGCTCCACATTTTAAACCAAGGTTCATGAGTGTTATGTAAGTGTATCTCAATAGAAAAATCCCGGAAAAAGAGAGTTTTCGTATTAGTCACAAAGTGAAAACCTAGTGGCTTTCTAGGTTTTGGATTGGAAGTTTGAAGGAAAGTTGTTGGTATGGTTCTAAGGGTCTCAACAAGAGGATTGAAGTTTCTTGGAGAGTCTCTAAGTTGCTAGGAGCGACTTCGGATATGGAGATTGGATTAAGATTCGTTAAGGTATAATCTTGTCCCTTTAGCGTGTTACAAGATTAATTAAATTGTTGTTATCTTTACATGTTGCTAGCATGAAGTATATGTGTTGAAGTTTATAAGGAGTATGAATTGATTGTAGCCTTGGAAATCCGAAATGTAATGTAAGCCATGTTAAGTTGGATTGCAATTTAGTCGTTATTAGAATCGTCGCATGTTGTTGAGTTGAAGATTATAGTAGTTATAATCGTTTGCGACTTGATATCATGTTATGCTACCAATTTGGATTGAAATGGAAATTTGATAAGAATTGGTATTGTTGTATTCATTATGGCCGAAAATTGGACTAGTAGTTGTGTTAGCTTGTTATCGTTTGTGGGGCGGAATTTTACACGTCTAGTAGGCGTGTAATCCCCTATTGATTAATTGCTTTGGTTGTGCCTTAAATGTGGCATGTTGGTTATTGTATTCGGCCTTGAAAAAGGTGGCAAAGTTAGTAGAAACAAAGGAGGTGCTGTCCGATTTTCCGTAGAATTTAGTGACTTAGCACTTAGAATATTCTACGTTTGAAATAAGAGGTTAATGGACGTATGGTGACCATTATAGGTTGAAGTACTAAGTATAGTGTATCCTACTTGAAGAATGGAATAGCTCAAGGTTGAAGTACTTTGGAGCATTTTGCTACTTGTCGACAATCGTCGCGAGGTATGTGAACCTCTTCCTTCCTTTGGCATGATTCTATGTATGGAATATACCTGTGGTATCATTTCATGTTTCCTGTTACTCTTAGAAGTTAAGAGGTAGTTGTGTGATCTACTCTATGTAGAACTTTTCCTATCTTTGAGCATGACTAGTTGCACGTATGTAGTACGGTAGACGTACAACACCTTGATATCCTTTTACTTGTTTTGTGAGTAGCCAATTCGGGTGAGTTAGGAGATTAACTCGCTTCTTTGAAAGTATAAAGGATGTCTTAAGTTTTATTTAAAGTTAAGGGACTTGAAGAGTTTTAAAGTATGTGATACTTGTCCCGTTTTAAACGTATAAGTCCATTGGATAGGAAATTGTATTTGGCTAAGGTATAAAGTGAATATAACGACTTTATGGGGAGTTGGTTATATTTGCTTTATGGAAAGATAAATGACTTGATTTTAGTGAAAAGGCAACTTGATTTTTAAGGCATCAATTGCCTAAGGCTTTGTAATAAAAGGAGTCACTTGATTTTCAAAAGGTTAAGAGACTAATTGTATTTTTGAAAGTTAAGAGAATCGATTTGAAAGTATATAATACTTGGTATCAAAAAGTAGAAGTCTTTTGATTATAAAAGGAACGTATTGGTCTAAACCATAAGGGGTTATAACGGCTTTATGGGGAGTTGGTTATAACGGCTTTATGGAAGGTTAAGAGAATGGTTTTCTCTAGTAAAGTAATAAAATGAATAACTTGTGTTAAGGAAGGGCAAATTGTTTTAAAGGTACCAACTGCTTAAGGTTTTTAATAAAGAAGTCACTTGATTTAGAAGCCGGTAATTGTATTTCTAAAAAGGTATTGTGACTTGTCTTGAAAGGTGGATAGGACTTGATACTACGGTTGTTAGTATCGGGGAAGTTTTATTTGGAAAGGAGCCTTTTGAAAAGAATGTACGTACGTAGTACTTTGGCCTGTTTAATTGAGAATAATTCTATGTGATGCCTTGATTAGTACTTTGGCTTGACAAATTGAGAATTTGTATAAGTGTGCCTTGATTAGTACTTTGGCTTGTTAAATGAGAATTATTCTATTTTGTGCCTTGATTAGTACTTTGGCTTGATTAATTGAGAATTAGTCTAAGTATGCCTCGATAAGTACTTTGGCTTGTTAAATGAGAATTATTCTATTTTGTGCCTTGATTAGTACTTTGGCTTGATTAATTGAGAATTAGTCTAAGTATGCCTTGATAAGTACTTTGGCTTGTTAAATGAGAATTATTCTATTTGTGCCTGGATTAGTACTTTGGCTTGATTAATTGAGAATTAGTCTAAGTATGCCTTGATAAGTACTTTGGCTTGTTAAATGAGAACTATTCTATTTGTGCCTTGATTAGTACTTTGGCTTGATTAATTGAGAATTAGTCTAAGTATGCCTTGATAAGTACTTTGGCTTGTTAAATGAGAATTATTCTATTTGTGCCTGGATTAGTACTTTGGCTTGATTAATTGAGAATTAGTCTAAGTATGCCTTGATAAGTACTTTGGCTTGTTAAATGAGAACTATTCTATTTGTGCCTTGATTAGTACTTTGGCTTGATTAATTGAGAATTAGCCTATGTGTGCTGGTGATAGCCTTTGAGTGCAAGTATTATGTTTTATTACGTTGCCGCGACTCTCGGTTGGAGGGCCGGCTGTCTTGTTGTAAGTACTTGGACATACCGACAGTGATGTGGGATTCCACGGGTATGCTTCCGTTAATTTTAGTACTTGGGTTAAATTCCCGGATTCTTATAGAAGACATGGTAGTGCTTCTGTTTGGTATAATGGTCGGTTGAGATAGGGTAAGAGTATAAATGAGGGGCAAGCCCCAAGACGTTATACCACCTTCTCCAGGGTAAGAGTATAAGTGAGGGGTAAACCCCCAAGACATTATACCCCCTGCTTGTTTTGTATAATGGTCGGTTGAGATAGGGTAAGAGTATAAATGAGGCAAGCCCCAAGACGTTATACCACCTTCTCCAGGGTAAGAGTATAAGTGAGGGGTAGACCCCCAAGATGCTATACCACCTGCTTTACCAACTTCTCCAGGGTAAGAGTATAAGTGAGGGGTAGACCCCCAAGACGTTATACCACCGGTGGGACTTGGTGTTCATGTATGCCTATTGGTGTATTATTATATCCTGGACTGTCGACAGTGATTTGGGCTTCCACGGGCAGGAGATATATATATATGTGTTGTGTATGTGTACGTAAGCGGTGAGGTGATGCCACGGCGCGACACGTGATTATATTTTACACTTGTAGCATCGGCGGTGATGGGGATTCCACGGACACGCTTGATATTAGTGTGACTTGATCGCGTCCCGTTGGTAGGGTAGTAAATGTGCCCACCTTTGGGGCGGATTATACTTATGAAAGATAAGTAGGTTATATAGAAATGAACTTAATGATTTTTCCTAATCACGTGCGTAAGAATGAGGCTATAACCTTTATTGAAAATGGGAAAAGATATTGATGTGAAATTAAGTTCATAAGTGGTAATGACACGGCAGGATCTGGTATGTACTTTTTATACTTGCCCTGTCGTTCTTTTGTACAGTTATGATCTGTTTACTGTACGTTATTTCTGTTCCATATTCGGTACCTGTTGTACTGACCCCCTTCGGGGGGCTGCGTTCATGCCCGCAGGTTTTAGGTACCCAGGTTGGTGATCCTTGCTCTTAGGATCTCGGTTCAGTTTTTGAGAGAAAGCTCCATTTGCTCCGGAGGCTTAGCTCTTGGTACGGTTTTCCCTGAGGTAGTAGATTCATGTATATTCAGGGGTATGGCGGGGCCCTGTCCCGCCACAGTGGTTATGTTAAAACTCTTAGAGGTCTGTAGTCACATATTGTGGGTCAGTTTGTAAAAGAAATGAGGCAACTGCTTCGGTTGTATTTATATATGTTCAGGAAGGTAGCCCTATCGGCTAACCTGTTGTTTTACTTCCGATGTTTTATTTATAAGTTTCATGTATGTTCATGATTTTCTCGATGTTTACTGTAAGGGTGCCTGTGTAGGGCACGATCAGCGATCTGCTCGGGTCGTGACAAAAGTGGTATCGAGCGATTAGTCCTCGGAAAGTGTCTCTGACCGTGTCTAGTAGAGTCTTGATTATCGGTGTGTTGTGCACCACATCTATAATCGAGAGGCTGCAGGACATTTAGGATTAGTTTCCATTTTCTCACTCGAGATCGTGCGATAGATTTGTATTGTGGTCGTCCCTCACTAACGAGTTATGTTGATTGCACTACGAGAAAGCGCATGACCCCGAAGGACTATGTGGATTGCGTATCCAGGTTGGTAATGATTGTAGTATAGTTGGTATTGTGATATACATCTATACGGAGTTATGTACGAGGGTCAGACGCGTGTTGCCTAGAATGATTTTAGATTACCAGGAATTGGTAAAGACTAACTAGATACCGGGAAGGTATGGAATAGTTAATGAATTTTCGCCAATGTTTTGTGTTTTATTTCGAGATAATTGGAAAAGGATGAGCTGTCTGATAGGGTGGTGACCCCTTAAGAAGCCATGTTAAGGAACCTAACGGAATGTCATGTTAATAGATTAAGCTGCGTAGTAGGCTTAAGAGAATTGTACGGATGAGGTCCGTATAGAGTAAGTAATAGTTTATGTGATCGAGACAACATGGTTTTGGTTTTATGAGAAGTTTTTGTACCCGTTTACGGGGGGACTGATAAGGTAGGCTTGGAGCGTGGAAAGTGCGAGCCTCAGAATGTTGAAAACCGCTAGGACCTTAGTTGTATAAGGTCTTCTCGGGTAGAAAGATTTATTATAGACCAAGAATAAGAGTTGAGTGCGACGGCGGGTCGGGGTGAGGACCTGTTACGGGTCTCCCCATATCCTGGAATGGAGTGGGATCAGTTGGTAGTAGTTCCGCTACGTGACGGGGTCACGAGGGCGCAAGGCCCAAGTCTAGTTAATTGTTTTACGGGTTCGTGGACGCGTTCCACCGGAACCAGGTAGTGAAAGCCGGAAATGGCCTTATATTGTTTTATAGAGTGACTCCAAAGATTGGAGGCCAGCATCGGTATGGAAGTTATGTATACTAGTGTGAGTTGGAAATACGAAAAGAGTACGACCGGTAAGAAAGATAACAACCAAGTGTAAAGGAATAGAGCCTGAATCCATAAGAACCTTTCGAGGTAACTACACCCGTAAGTGTGTGGGGTGGTAGCCGAGCGGGAATATGAGGTTTTCCCGGTGATGATACAGTTGTCAGACCCTAGTAGACCTAGTAGAGAGGATTATGACAGACTTTGAGGTCATTATAAGTATGGGCTAGTTGGCTTCGTGAGTGCCAAGGTAGACAACTTAGAATAAATATTGTTATGTGGCCAAGGGTGGCATATGTTGTAAGAAGGGTGTAGTATAAGGAGACTATGTCGCGCGTTAATCAGATTGTACTCCGAAAGAACATTCGAGGACGAATGTTTCTAAGGGGGAAAGAATGTTACACCCCGTATTTGCAGGACATGCTTTAAGAACGTACGTAAGAACTCACAAGTGTTAAGATTTGAGACTTGTAAAAATTTATCGGAATTGTGAAATTTTCGGGAAACGTATTATTGTGACGAATGGGAGGGCGACACGTGTCACCCCCCTTAGATGATTCCTTGGACGAAATCTTGCAAGGGCAAGAGGGTCATTGGACCTTGGTTAGCAAGACAAGTCTTGCAAGTAGTAGCTTGACAATATTGACTAAGTCAATGGGTCCACATTAGCTTGATATTTAATTAAGAGCTCATCCGAACCACCCATTTGGTTATATCATGACCCTCCATTACACTTTATAATACTAGTAGTGCAAGACAAGCTTAACACTTAGCCTTATTTTTTTCACAAAAATTTGAAGGAAGAGCAAGAGAGCTCTCGGGTTCAAGGCATTGTGAAGAGCAAAAAATTTCGTTTCTTGTCCTTTAAGCTCCACATTTTAAACCAAGGTTCATGAGTGTTATGTAAGTGTATCTCAATAGAAAAATCCCGGAAAAAGAGAGTTTTCGTATTAGTCGCAAAGTGAAAACCTAGTGGCTTTCTAGGTTTTGGATTGGAAGTTTGAAGGAAAGTTGTTGGTATGGTTCTAAGGGTCTCAACAAGCGGATTGAAGTGTCTTGGAGAGTCTCTAAGTTGCTAGGAGCGACTTCGGATATGGAGATTGGATTAAGATTCGTTAAGGTATAATCTTGTCCCTTTAGCGTGTTACAAGATTAATTAAATTGTTGTTATCTTTACATGTTGCTAGCATGAAGTATATGTGTTGAAGTTTATAAGGAGTATGAATTGATTGTAGCCTTGGAAATCCGAAATGTAATGTAAGCCATGTTAAGTTGGATTGCAATTTAGTCGTTATTAGAATCGTCGCATGTTGTTGACTTGAAGATTATAGTAGTTATAATCGTTTGCGACTTGATATCATGTTATGCTACCAATTTGGATTGAAATGGAAATTTGATAAGAATTGGTATTGTTGTATTCATTATGGCCGAAAATTGGACTAGTAGTTGTGTTAGCTTGTTATCGTTTGTGGGGCGGAATTTTACACGTCTAGTAGGCGTGTAATCCCCTATTGATTAATTGCTTTGGTTGTGCCTTAAATGTGGCGTGTTGGTTATTGTATTCGTCCTTGAAAAAGGTGTCAAAGTTAGTAGAAACAAAGGAGGTGCTGTCCGATTTTCCGTAGAATTTAGTGACTTAGCACTTAGAATATTCTACGTTTGAAATAAGAGGTTAATGGACGTATGGTGACCATTATAGGTTGAAGTACTAAGTATAGTGTATCCTACTTGAAGAATGGAATAGCTCGAGGTTGAAGTACTTTGGAGCATTTTGCTACTTGTCGACAATCGTCGCGAGGTATGTGAACCTCTTCCTTCCTTTGGCATGATTCTATGTATGGAATATACCTGTGGTATCATTTCATGTTTCCTGTTACTCTTAGAAGTTAAGAGGTAGTTGTGTGATCTACTCTATGTAGAACTTTTCTTATCTTTGAGCATGACTAGTTGCACGTATGTAGTGCGGTAGGCGTCTGACACCTGATATCCTTTTACTTGTTTTGTGAGTAGCCAAGTCGGGTGAGTTAGGAGATTAACTCGCTTCTTTGAAAGTATAAAGGATGTCTTAAGTTTTATTTAAAGTTAAGGGACTTGAAGAGTTTTAAAGTATGTGATACTTGTCCCGTTTTAAACGTATAAGTCCCTTGGATAGGAAATTGTATTTGGCTAAGGTATAAAGTGAATATAACGACTTTATGGGGAGTTGGTTATATTTGCTTTATGGAAAGATAAATGACTTGATTTTAGTGAAAATGCAACTTGATTTTTAAGGCATCAATTGCCTAAGGCTTTGTAATAAAAGGAGTCACTTGATTTTCAAAAGGTTAAGAGACTAATTGTATTTTTGAAAGTTAAGAGAATCGATTTGAAAGTATATAATACTTGGTTTCAAAAAGTAGAAGTCTCTTGATTATAAAAGGAACGTATTGGTCTAAACCATAAGGGTTTATAACGGCTTTATGGGGAGTTGGTTATAACGGCTTTATGGAAGGTTAAGAGAATGGTTTTCTCTAGTAAAGTAATAAAAGGAATAACTTGTGTTAAGGAAGGTGTTATACCCCGTATTTCCAGAGTATGTACGTGAGGGTGTACGTACAAAAGCTTAGCCTTAGTTAGGCATTATGGACGAAAAAGTTTGTGCACAACTCGCTTAAAGAATCGTTTTTCGACGAAACGTTTTACTAAACTCGCGTAGGGTAAATTCCGGCTATGTCATTTATTATTTTTGCGGATTTTTCCAAGATACGAAACATTTTGGACCAACGGGAGGGTGACACTTGTCACCCTCATTGGACGGCAAAAATGGGCATAGTTGGCACGTTTTTTGTGCCTTTGCACAAGTCAAGGAGTTGGTAGGATATTTGTGTAGTAGATGGATAAGGACACTTGCCTAAATCCTCACCCTACACTTGCGTAGCACTTGGCTTCATCTTGTCCATTGGTTGGCCTTTGCTTGCCCTCTAAATACCCCTATAAATTTAATGTTTTATTAATCCACAAATCCATTCTCCAAGTCTTTTAAATCCTTCCCCCACTATTGTTGTGTTTGGTCCAAGCCTCCTCTCCCCTTGAGTGAAGCTTAGCCGAAACAACCCTCTAGCCCTAGCCGAAACACCCCCCCTCCCTTGGTAGAAAAGTTGTCTTCCA
Organism: Przewalskia tangutica; assembly: GCA_029844215.1. NCBI lineage: Eukaryota > Viridiplantae > Streptophyta > Magnoliopsida > Solanales > Solanaceae > Przewalskia > Przewalskia tangutica. The sequence continues at coordinate 2,092,619 of JAQGDG010000037.1, read as the reverse complement.
AGTATAGTTACTATTCCAAAATACCCTAGCCCAAATCCCTTGTAGTATTTTAGTAGAAGTTGTGTAGAACTTCTAAGGGTTTCTTGGAGCTATCGGAGCGTACAAATTAGGAGCTAAACCTTGCTCAGGAGCGATATTTAACTTGGATAATTTTGGGCTTATCGAGGTAAAAACTCTTATCCTTCTATTGTAATTGGATATTACATATAAGAATAGTATAGACTTGAGTATAAAATACTTAGAAGGATATTACAGAATAGAATTGAACTGTTATCACAGTAGAAGGGTTTAAAAGAAGAATAATTGAACTATACTTACTTAGAATTTGTTTTCACGATGACTTGAGTAGCTCGGCGGGTAGGGAAGTCTGCCCAATTTTCCATAGAATAGAGAACCCTGCGCTTAGAATCATTTCTGAGTAGTGCGGGCGTTGATAGGCGTGTCGACTATTATAGGTTGATTCTGCGCGCGACATATTCGACTTGGCGGTGGATTTCGAGAAGGTATGTGATTCTTCCTAAGCATGATATTTTAAAATATGTATATATATATATAGTGCGGTGACGTCATGTGTTAATCGAATAATAATTACGGCAATGTCTTTTGACTTAAGCACGAATAATAACTACAATGTCTTTTGACTTAAGCTGAATAATAAAGATCTTGAAGCATTTCAAAAGAATCTGAATCATTTTTATGAAGAGAAACAGGTTGGTTGTTATACCGTATTTCAGTATATGCGTAAGGGAATACGTACAAAAGTTTGGCCTTAAAGTTTAGGCCTTGGGCGATTTTTGGGCACAACTCACAAAGCGAATAGTTTTCCGGCGAAGCGTTTCCACGGCTTTCGTAGGGTAAATTCGGCTATGCCATTTCTAATTTTGCGGATTTTTCCGAGAGGCGAAACATTTTGGACCAGCGGAGGCGACACTTGTCACCCTCCAATTGATGGACTTGAAATCGTCCATTTGGACGAATTGGACTTGGTGTTGCACGTTTTTTGTGCCTTGACACAAGTCAAGGATTAGGTAGGATATTTTGTGTGCAAGTTGGCCAAGGACACTTGCCCTAATCTTGTCCTTACACTTGCCTAGCATTTGGCTTAATCTTGGCCATTGGTTGGCCACTTCTTGACCTATAAATATCCCTCTTAAGATGAAGAGTTCTTCATCCACAAAAGCTTCCAAGTCTAAAAATCCTCTCCTCTCCCTTTGTAGCCTTTTCGTCCAAACACCTCCCCCTCCCCGGGGGAAGGCCCTTGGCCGAATAACCCCCCCCCCCCCTCTAGCCTAAGTAGTTTGGCGAGGCCCCTGCCTAGCCAAAACCTACCCCCTCCCTTGGTAGAAAAGTTGCCTTCTTGTATTGTTATAATGCCCAAAATACCTAGCCCAAATCCCTTAGTACTTAGTAGAAGTTGTGAAGAACTTAAGGTTTTCTTGGAGCATACAACTTAGAGCAAAACCTTGCTCAGTGCGACTTTATCTAGGATATTATTGGGCTTACCGAGGTAACTAATCCTAACCCTCTTTTGAATTAGAGAATACTTACTGTAGTAGTATAAGAATAAGTATAAATACTTAGAAGAATATTGCAGAATAGAATTGAATGTTATCACGAGAAGGGTTTAAAAGAAGAATAATCAAACTATACTTACATAGGACTGTTTTCACAGTAGACTTGAGTAGCTCACCGGGTAGGGAAGTACTGCCCAATTTTCCGTAGAATATAGAACCCTCTGTTTAGAACTGTTTACAAAGTAGTGCGAGCGTTGATAGGCGTGTCGACTATTATAGGTGATTCTCTGCGCGACATATTCAACTTGGCTGGTGGTTTTTTGAGAAGGTATGTGATTCTTCCTAAAGCATGATATTTTATAATATATATGTATGCGGTGAGCGTACATGTGTGTTAATGAATAATAACTACGGCAATGTCTTTGACTTAAGCTGAATAATACTTACGGCAATGCCTCACGCTTAAGCACGAATAACACTTACTAGAATGCCTCACGGCTTAAGCTTTGAATAATAAAGAAGCGAAAACATTTCAAAGAATACTGAATCATTTTTAACAGAAGAGAACTAATTGGTTTTTAAAACAGAAGCTTAAGAGTTATACTAGCTTTATGGGAAGTTAAGTATAACCACTTATGAGTGATAAAAGAAACAGGTTGCCTATGTGTTTATAACAGACTTATATTGAACTGTGAAAAGAATAATAAGATGGTTTGACAGGTAGACATGATATGATGCTATGTGTGTTAGTAACGTTTGTAAAGGAGAGTATTCTTGTTGTGCTTATGTTGTTTAAAAATAAGCTGTTATGTTAGTGTACTATCACTCACCTCTTGACATATTACCGGGGGTTAAGCTGCCCTCCGATGCGGGGTAGACTCGGTGATGCAGGACCATGATTCGAGAATACCTCATGCGGGTCCAGGGGACCTATGCGGAGCTACGGGAGTTCCAGGTTAGTGATGCGGGGTTATACCTCATGCGGTCTATGTGGCCATGCGGACTACGAGTCCAGGACGATGCCGAGGAGTAGCTACCCTCGATGCGGGGTTATGTACCCTATGCGGGCCTATGTGAGTGGCCTATACGGACTACGGGAGTCCAGGATTAGGCTTGCATGGTGATACTATGGGCAATTGGCCCTGCTTCGATCATTCGCAGCCTAGAAAAAGGCCTGTTGCAGTTTACCTATTGTTGCTCTTGTTTATGATGTGGCACTATGTGCGGTCCCCTTGGTTGTTTCATACATACTTGCAAAACTGATTTTAAAATGATATGTTTTCATTTAAGTATTTTACAGTTTCATATACTTAGTACCTGTTGTACTGACCTCCTTCGGGGGGCTGCGTTCATGCCGCAGGTAAGGGCAAGCAGGTGCTAGATCCACATTCTTAGGATCTCTACGTTGGTGTCGGGAGCTCCATCCTTTCCGGAGGCTCTACTTTTGGGTATGATCTCCCTGTTGTAGATAGTTTTGTCTGATCGAGGTATGGCGGGCCTGTCCGCCATAGTTGTATATTTCCTTAGAGTGCAGTAGTCATGTTGTACGAGATCGGATGTAATCGCTAAACCATGTTTATATATATATGCGAAAGGCGTGTTTTCTCACTTAAACTGTGTCTTATTTTATAAACTGTTTCATGTCTTGTTTTATATTTCCGCTGATTACTCTGATGTATGACTACTTGGGTGCCCCGGTAAGGCACCAGTCACGGGCCCCGGAACGGGTCGTGACAAAAGTGGTATCAGAGCAGTTAATCCTCGGAAAGTGTCTACAGACCGTATCTAGTAGAGTCTTGATTATCGGTGTGTTGTGCACCACACCAATAATCAGGAGGCTATAAGATATTTAGGATTGGTTTCCATTCTTCTCACTCTGAGATCGTGCTTTAGAGCTGTGTTAAAGTTGGACCCCTCTAACGTATTCCTTTTCTGTAACAGTTATGCCTCCACGTAAGGCAACCCGGGCCCAGAAGGGCAAGGCAGCCGAGGGAGCTGCCAGTCGGACACCGAGAGTTACGAGGGCTCAGGCCCAGTCTATACCGCAGACGGCGAGTTCTATGACGCCGCCCCCAAAGAGACCACAGTACCCACCTCGCGTCCCGATGCAGGGCGGAGGAGTTAGGGTACAAGGAGATGGCCCAGCTATTGGCTAGAGTTGTGGCCAGATACGAGGATAGGTGAATCGCGGATTCGATTCAGCTCGGCTCGGTCGCGCGCGTGGTGCACCCGGCGAATAGTTTGAGGCTACGAGATTTCTTGAGTTGTAGCCCGCGAGTTTTACGGTCGCGGGAGGATGATCCGTAGGAGTTCATCCGTCGGCTCTGAGGATCACGCGGGTGATCAAGGCCTCGAGGCAGTGCGTGACCTTCGATTCGCATAGGCTGCGTGATCTGCGATCGATTGGTTTGATTCATAGGAGTTATCGGGAGAGCACGCGTCCCAGCCTACTGGGATGAGTTCTCGGAGGCTTTCCTCACTCACTTCTTGCCTCGCGGATGAGAGGCGCGGGTGATAGATTTTTACTGCGAGGCGAGGAGGGCCTTTGTCGGGAGTACAATGTCGAGTTTGATTCATTGGCTCGATATGTCCCGGTTGGTAGCTAATATGGAGGATAGGGTGCACGGCTACGTCACCGGCTAGATGACTATATGGCCGAAGTGGTAATGCGGTGTTTTCTTCACCGTATGGACATTACCGCATGCGAGCTCATGCTGCAGGATGTGAGGCGTAGAGACCGCGGTTGACGGCGAAGAAGAAGACCAGGGCAGCGAAGTCTTTTGGTGGCTATCGTGGTGGCGGCCTCGCAGCGATCTAGATTTGCACCACGGCACTCGAGCACTCCTGCACCGTCCTCAGCCCGGAGATATTCGAGGCGAACCAGGGCCCGAGACTTGACATTGAGCGGCAGAGGTTACGGCGTCAGGACCACCCCCGGTGTGGCGTCACGGTAGATCCCACCGGGAGTTGTGGTGCTACGGGAGTTTGTTTGATTGTGGCCAGCAGGTCACTAGGCGAGCCGTCCGACCAAGGGCGATCTTGATGGTAGGAGTCGACTACGAGTTCTTTCGGTCTTCTTCATCCCAAGCGATTACTCGCGGAGGGCAAGGTACTCACGGACCAGCAGGCCGCGGCAGGTCGTGGCGGGTCGATTCTAGCGGTCCTCGAACCGCATTTATGCTTTGTCCACCGACAGATCGGGAGGCCTCACGATGTCGTCGGTACCTTATCGCTCGGGTTTGATGTGTATGCTTTGATAGATCCGGTTCTACTCTGTCCTATATATCTCCCTTGTTTCTAGTAGGATAGGGATGAGCACGAGTCCATAGACCCTTTCGAGGTAGCTACGCGATGGGTGATTCGGTGGTAGCTCGGCGGTATATAGAGCTTGTCTGTGACCATTTACGATCGTCGGACCTGGCCGACTTGATAGAGTTGGAGATGATTGACTTCGGCGTGATCATGGGATGGATTGGCTAGCTTCTTGCTACGCCAATGTAGCTGCAGAGAGAGTAATGCAGTTCCAGTTTTCTGAGAGCGGTTGTTGAGTGGGAGGAGCACGCGGTATCGCCGGCGGTAGGTTTATTTCCTACCTCGAGGCTAGGAAGATGGTGCGAAGAAGGGTTTATCTACCATCTCGTTCGGGTGTTTGATCTCGAAGGCTGCGGTACCAGATTTTCCATCAGTTCGAGTGGTCGAGAGTTCCCGACGTGTTTCAGACGACCTCGGGTATCCTCACGAGAGGAGATTGAGTTTTGTATTGACATATTACGGACACTCGGCTATTTCCATTCGCCATACGAGAATGGCACTGCCGAGTTGAGAGTTGAAGGATCAGCTTAGAGATTTCTTTGGAGAAGGGCTTCATCGGGCCTAGTGTTTCTCCCCGGGAGCGCCGTATTGTTCGTGAAGAAGAAGGGCGGGGCCTTTGCGCATGTGTGTTGATTACGAGCAACGAACAAGGTGACCATTAAGAACGATACCCCTTCCCGAGATTGATGATTTGTTCGACGATTGCGAGTGCGAGATGTTTCTCCAAGATTGATCTGCGATCGGGCTATCATCAGTGCGAGTCGAGAGGTGGATGTCCACTAGACTGCATTCGGACCAGACGCATTATGAGTTCAGGGTCATGTCTTTTGGGTTGACGATGCTCGTGGTATTCATGGATTTGATGAACCGAGTGTTCAAACCATTTTTGAACACGTTTGTGATAGTGTTCATTGATGATATCTTGGTTTATTCGCGCCAGAGCGAGCATGCGCGAGCATTTGAGGCTTGTCGTGATTCTCAGACCAGCGATTATCGCCAAGTTTTCCAAATGTGAGTTTTGGTGACTTGATGGCGTTTCTTGGGCATATTAGCGGGTGATGGCATTCAGTGGATACGGCGAGATCGGCGATCGAGACTTGGCCTTGAACTACTACTCCGGCTGAGGTTCGCGATTTTACGGGCCTTGCGAGGATATTATCGGCGTTCGTGGAGAAGTTTGCTTTATCTACGCACCATTGACTAGGTGACTCGAGGCGACCAAGTTTGATGGTGATGCTTGTGGCGGGGTTTCGATTCTTTGAAAGAGAGCGACGCATCGCCCCGTTCTTACTTCCGGAGGTCGGATGGTTATGTCGTGTATTGTGATGCGTCGAGCATCGGGTTGGGATGTGTCTGATGCGGCATGGCGGGTTATAGCATATGCATCCCGACGGTGAAGAAACACGAGGAACTACCCCACCCATGATTTGGAGTTAGCGGTGATTCACGCTTTGAAGATCGAGGCACTATTTGTATGGGGTTCACGTGGATATTTTTACGGACCACAAGAGCCTCGGTATATCTTGACCCGAGGAAGGCGAACTTACGGCGAGGCGGTGGTTAGAGTTGCTTAAGGATTACGATATTGATATCTGTACCACCCGGGAAGGCCAATGTTGTGGCGGATGCTCTTAGTCGTAGGTCGATGGGAGCCTATCGGATGTGCGGTAGAGAGAGGGACATGGTTCGTGATTTGCATCAGTTAGCGAGCCTTGGTGTCCGTTTGATTGATTCTGATAGCAGTGAGGTTCGCGTTCGTGAGGTTGCCGAGTCTTCCATCGTCGAGGAGGTGAAGAGGCAACAGTTCGAGATCCAGTTTTGACACGTTATCGTGATCTGACTCTTCGTGAGGCAAGGGTCCTGAGGTAGCACGATGGGGTGCTAAGGTTTGAGGGCGGGTTGTGTGTTCGGATGTTTGGGACTTGGCGAGTTCTTGGGGAAGCACACAGTGGCGTTACTCTATCCATCCGGGTCGACCAAGATGTACCACGACCTTAGATCCGTATTAGTGGGATTGCTTGAAGTGGGGCGTTGCGAGTTCGTAGCTCGGTGCCCGTGTTGTCGGCAGTGAAGGTAGAGCACCGAGGCACGTGGTTTATTCTGACGATTGAGATCCCGACCGGAAGTGGGAGGTAATCAACATGGACTTCATCACGGATTACCTCGCACTCGGAGGAGACATGATTCTATATGGGTTATAAATCGGCGGTGGCGAAATCAGCCCACTTTCTTCCGTCGGGGCGACTTGTTGGTGAGGATTATGCCGACTTTACATCCGAGAGATCGTCGATCGCATGGAGTCCCTACCCGATCATATCGCAGCAGGAGCCCGGTTACGCTAACTGGAGGTCCTTCCGAGGGGTTTAGGGGCAGTGAGCTGAGCACGCATTTCATCCACGCAGGCAGACGACAGCGAACGCACTATCCGACTCTCGAGGATATCCGTGAGCCTGTTATTGACCGATGGTAGTTGGGAGGATCATTTGCCTCTAGTTGAGTTCGCGTATAATAATAGCTACCACTCCGTATTCGGGATGGCGCCTTATGAGGCCTTGTATGAGGAAGTGCGGATCGCCTATAGGTTGGTTCGATGTGGGCGAGTGCGGCTAGTGGGACCAGTTGGTGCGTGTGGATATGGTGAAGCTTATCCGAGGCGGCTATTGACACCGAGTCGCAGAAGTCGTATCAGATCATCGTCGTCGACATCCGAGTTCGCGATTGATGATTGGGTTTTCTGAAGGTGTCACCCATGAAGGGTGTGATGAGATTCGGGAGGAAGAAACTTCGGCCAAGGTACATTGGGCCGTTTCAGATTGTCCGCAGGGTAGGCAAGGTTGCCTATTAGTTGGATCTGCCGTCCTATCTGGAGGCAGTGCATCCGGTTTTTCACGTATCTATGCTGAGGAGATGTATCGGGGATCCATCTAGGGTGCACCCGATTGAAGATGTCCAGGTGACCGAGAGGTTATCGTATGAGGAGATTCCCATAGCGATAGTCGATCGTCAGGTTAGGCGTCTGACCAAGGACGTGGCTTCCACAAAGTCTTGTGGCGAACGAGCTCGAGAGGAGATGGCGTGGGAAGCCGAGGAGGACATGAGGCAGAAGTATCCTCACCTATTCCCACACCTCCGGTAATTCACTTTCCTACTTGTAAATTTCGTTATCGTTTTTGCCTAAGTGTTGTTTTGTGGCGTGTGTGGCTTTGCAAACTGCTTAAGTTATGAAGAACCTTATCGTTATCCTGTCTTGGGAAGGAACATTCGGACGAATGTTTCTAAGGAGGAGAATGTTATACCGTATTTCCAGAGTATGTACGTAAGGGAATACGTACAAAAAGTTTGGCCTTAAAGTTTAGGCCTTGGGCGATTTTTGGGCACAACTCACACAACGAATAGTTTTCCGACGAAACGTTTCCACAGCTTTCGTAGGGTAAATTCCGGCTATGCCATTTCTAATTTTTGCGGATTTTTCCGAGAGGCGAAACATTTTGACCAGCGGAGGGCGACACTTGTCACCCTCCAATTGATGGACTTGAAATCGTCCATTTGGACGAATTGGACTTGTGTTGCACGTTTTTGTGCCTTGGCACAAGTCAAGGATTAGGTAGGATATTTTGTGTGCAAGTTGGCCAAGGACACTTGCCTAATCTTGCCTTACACTTGCCTAGCACTTGGCTTAATCTTGGCCATTGGTTGGCCACTTCGACCTATAAATACCCTCTTAAGATGAAGAGTTCTTCATCCACAAAAGCTTCCAAGTCTAAAAATCCTCTCCTCTCCCTTTGTAGCCTTTTCGTCAAACACCTCCCTCCTTGTGAAGGCCCTTGGCGAATACCCCTCTAGCCTAAGTAGTTTGGTAGAGGCCCCTAGCCTAGCCAAACCTACCCCCTCCCTGGGTAGAAAAGTTGCCTTCTTGTATTGTTATAATGCCCAAAATACCCTAGCCCAAATCCCTTAGTACTTAGTAGAAGTTGTGAAGAACTTCTAAGGTTTTCTTGGAGCATACAACTTAGGAGCAAAACCTTGCTCAGGCGCGACTTTATCTAGGATATTATTGGGCTTACCGAGGTAACTAATCCTAACCCTCTTTTGAATTAGAGAATACTTCTTGTAGTAGTATAAGAATAAGTATAAATACTTAGAAGAATATTGCAGAATAGAATTGAACTGTTATCACATAGAAGGGTTTAAAGAAGAATAATCAAAAATTACTTACATAGATTTGTTTCACGATGACTTGAGTAGCTCAGGGTAGGGAAGTGCCCAATTTTAGTAGGATATAGAACCCTCTGTTTAGAATGTTTACAAAGTAGTGCGAGCGTTGATAGGCGTGTCGACTATTATAGGTGATTCTCTGCGCGACATATTCAACTTGGCGGTGGTTTTTTGAGAAGGTATGTGATTCTTCCTAAAGCATGATATTTTATAATATATATGTAATGCGGTAGGCGTACGTGTGTTAGCGAATAATAACTACGCAATGTCTTTGACTTAAGCTTTGAATAATACTTACGGCAATGCCTCACGCTTAAGCTGAATAACACTTACGTGATGCCTCACGCTTAAGCTTTGAATAATAAAGAACTGAAAACATTTCAAAAGAATAATGAATCATTTTTAACAGAAGAGAACTAATTGGTTTTTAAAACAGAAGCTTAAGAGTTATACTAGCTTTATGGGAAGTTAAGTATAACCACTTAAGAGTGATAAAAGAAACAGGTTGCCTATGTGTTTATAACAGACTTATATTGAACTGTGAAAAGAATAATAAGATGGTTTGACAGGTAGACATGATATGATGCTATGTGTGTTAGTAACGTTTGTAAAGGAGAGTATTCTTGTTGTGCTTATGTTGTTTAAAAATAAGCTGTTATGTTAGTGTACTATCACTCACCTCTTGACATATTACAGGGGTTGGCGCCTCCGATGCGGGTAGACTCGGTGATGCAGGACCGTGATTCGAGAATACCTCATGCGGTCCAGGGACCTATGCGGCTACGGAGTTCGGGTTAGTGATGCGGGGTTATACCTCATGCGGTCTATGTGGCCATGCGGACTACGAGTCGGGGCGATGCCGAGGAGTAGCTACCCTCGATGCGGGTTATGTACCCTATGCGGGCCTATGTGAGTGGCCTATGCGGACTCGAGAGTCGAGGATTAGGCTTGCATGGTGATACTACGGAAATTGGCCTGCGTCGATCATTCGCACTAGAAAAGGCACATTGCAGTTTACCTATTGTTGCTCTTGTTTATGATGTGGCACTATGCGGTCCTTGGTTGTTTCATACATACTTGCAAAACTGATTTTAAAATGATATGTTTTCATTTAAGTATTTTCTGATTTCATATACTTAGTACTGTTATCTTGACCTCCTTGGGCTGTTCATGCCGCAGTGGGTAAGCAGCCAGTGCTAGATCCACATTCTTAGGATCTACGTTGGTGTCAGAGCTCCGTCCTTTCGGAGGCTCTACTTTTGGGTATGATCTCCTGTTGTAGATAGTTTTATCTGATCGGTATGGCGGGCCCTGTCGCCATAGTTGTATATTTTCTTAGAGGTCAGTAGTCATGTTATGCGAGATCGGATGAAGCGCTAAACCATGTTTATATATATATGCGAAAGGCGATGTTTTCACTTAAGCTGTCTTATTTTATAAACTGTTTCATGTCTTGTTTTATATTTCCGCTGATTACTTTGATGTATGACTACTTGGGTGCCCGGGTAAGGCACCAGTCACGGGCCCCGGAATGGGTCGTGACATTGGTTTTTAAACAAAAGCTTAAGAGTTATACTAGCTTTATGGGAAGTTAGGTATAACAACTTAAGAAAGATAAAAAGAACTGTTTACTTATTTGCTTATAAAAACCTTGTATTGATTTACGTAAAGTGGAGTAAGATTGATTGATAAATAGACATATGATGCTACGTGTTAGTGTTTTGTGATGTTGTGAAGGGAGTCATTCTTGTTGTGCTTACGTTGCTAAGCGGTAAGTCGGTTATCTTTATTATATCACCTACCCCGACTTTTATATCGAGGGCTTGCCACGCTTGACGCGTCTATACGCTATGCGGTCTGTGAGACTATGCGAGGCTGGGAGTTCCAGGATTGATCATTCGGTGTTTTAGCCCGACGCGGGATGCCCTATGCGATGCAATGTGACTACGCGGTCTATGAGACTATGCGATCGCGGGAGTCGAGAGGTGCAGGGGTTAGCTACCGTCGCGAGGAATACCTACGCGAGTGCATGTGTGACTATGCGGTGCGGAAAGTCCAGACTAGGCTCGCATAATGATACTATGGGCGATCGGCTTGCCGATCATTCGCCTAGAAAGACCAGTTACATTATATCTATTTTGCTCTTGGTTATGTTGTGGCACTATGTGCGATTAAGCCGTGTTGTATTTACAAATGGCTTTAAATACTTTGATTTTACTTGATGCTACGGTTTCACATACTTAGTACTGTTATGCGACCTCCTTCGGGCTGCGTCATGCCGCAGGTAAGGGCAAGCGGTGCTAGATCCACATCATTAGGATCTCTTTGCTTTGGTGTGAGCTCATCTTCTAGGAGGCTCGACTTTTGGTATGATCTCCTGTTGTTGTATATAGTTTTGTACATTCAGGTATGGCGGGCCCCGTCCGCCATAGTTGCTATCTTCTTAGAGTCGTAGTCTGTTATGCAGTTGGGATGTAGCGCAAAACTATGTATATATATTTATGCAAAGCGACATTTTCTCATAAAGCGTGTCTCATTTACAAGCTGTTTCATGTCTTGTTTTTATATTCAGATTACTCGATGTATGACTACTTGGGTGCCGGTAAGGCACGATCCACGGCCCGAGCAGGTCGTGACGGAAGGCAAATTGTTTTAAAGGTACCAATTGCTAAGGTTTTTAAAGAAGTCACTTGATTTGGCAATGGTGTATTTCTAAAAGGTATTGTGACTTGTCTTGAAAGGTGGATAGGACTTGATACTACGGTTGTTAGTATCGGGGAAGTTTTATTTGGAAAGGAGCCTTTTGAAAAGAATGTACGTACGTAGTACTTTGGCCTGTTTAATTGAGAATAATTCTATGTGATGCCTTGATTAGTACTTTGGCTTGACAAATTGAGAATTTGTATAACTGTGCCTTGATTAGTACTTTGTCTTGTTAAATGAGAATTATTCTATTTTGTGCCTTGATTAGTACTTTGGCTTGATTAATTGAGAATTAGTCTAAGTATGCCTCGATAAGTACTTTGGCTTGTTAAATGAGAATTATTCTATTTTGTGCCTTGATTAGTACTTTGGCTTGATTAATTGAGAATTAGTCTAAGTATGCCTTGATAAGTACTTTGGCTTGTTAAATGAGAATTATTCTATTTGTGCCTGGATTAGTACTTTGGCTTGATTAATTGAGAATTAGTCTAAGTATGCCTTGATAAGTACTTTGGCTTGTTAAATGAGAACTATTCTATTTGTGCCTTGATTAGTACTTTGGCTTGATTAATTGAGAATTAGCCTATGTGTGCTGGTGATAGCCTTTGAGTGCAAGTATTATGTTTTATTACGTTGCCGCGACTCTCGGTTGGAGGGCCGGCTATCTTGTTGTAAGTACTTGGACATACCGACAGTGATGTGGGATTCCACGGGTATGCTTCCGTTAATTTTAGTACTTGGGTTAAATTCCCGGATTCTTATAGAAGACATGGTAGTGCTTCTGTTTGGTATAATGGTCGGTTGAGATAGGGTAAGAGTATAAATGAGGGGCAAGCCCCAAGACGTTATACCACCTTCTCCAGGGTAAGAGTATAAGTGAGGGGTAAACCCCCAAGACATTATACCCCCTGCTTGTTTTGTATAATGGTCGGTTGAGATAGGCTAAGAGTATAAATGGGGGGCAAGCCCCAAGACGTTATACCACCTTCTCCAGGGTAAGAGTATAAGTGAGGGTAGACCCCAAGATGCTATACCACCTTTACCAACTTCTCGGGGTAAGAGTATAAGTGAGGGTAGACCAGAGGCTATACCAGGTGGGACTTAGTGTTCATGGATGCCTATTGGTGTATTATTATATCACAGATGTCGTGATGATTTGGGCTTCCACAGGCGGAGATATATATATATATGTGTTGTGTATGTATGCGCCGACGGTGAGGTGGGATGCCAGCGCGACACGTGATTATATTTACAACATGGTATGGCGGTGATGGGGAGTCCACGGACACGCGTGATATTAGTGTGACTTGATCGCGTCCCAGATTGGGCCGGGTAGTAAATGTGCCCTCCTTTAAGGGCCGGATTATACTTATGAAAGATAAGTAGGTTATATAGAAATGAACTTAATGATTTTTCCTAATCACGTGCGTAAGAATGTGGCTATAACCTTTATTGAAAATGGGAAAAGATATTGATGTGAAATTAAGTTCATAAGTGGTAATGACACGGCAGGATCTGGTATGTACTTTTTATACTTGACCTTGTCATTCCTTTATCTGATTATGATCTGTTTACCGTCACGTTATTTACATTCCATATTCGGTACTGTTATGCGACCCGCTTTGAAGCTGCGTTAAATGCCATGAGTTTTAGGTACCCAGGTGGGTGATCCTTGCTCTTAGGATCTCGGTTCAGTTTTTTTTTGAGAAAGCTCCATTTGCTCCGGAGGCTTAGCTCTTGGTACGGTTTTCCCTGAGGTAGTAGATTCATGTATATTCAGGGGTATGGCAGGGCCTGTCACGATGGTTATGTTAAAACTCTTAGAGTGCGTAGTCACATATTGTGGGTCAGTTTGTAAAAGAAATGAGGCAACTGCTTCGGTTGTATTTATATATGTTCAGGAAGGTAGCCCAATCGGCTAACCTGTTGTTTTACTTCCGATGTTTTATTTATGAGTTTCATGTGTTTTCCGCTGATTTTCTCTGATGTTTACCTGTAAGGGTGCCCAGGTAGGGCACCAGTCGCGGTCCCGGGGTCGGGTCGTGACATGCATGCTCCTGCTCTGTGCGCGAATAAACCAGAATGTCATCAATGAATACTATAACAAACGTATCCAAAAATGGCTTGAACACCCGGTTCATCAAATCCATAAATACCGCTGGAGCGTTGGTCAAACCGAAAGACATCACCATGAACTCATAGTGCCCATACAGGGTCTGAATGCGATCTTTGGGATATCTGCCTCTTTAACTCGTGCTGATGATAACCGGACGCGAGTCTATCTTGGAGAAACACCTCGCACCTTTGTGGTCAAACAAATCATCAATCACAGGGAGGGGTATCTGTTCTTGATGGTTACCTTATTCAATTTGTAATCAACACATCTGCAGCGTCCCATCCTTCTTCTTCACAAACAAAGCCGGCGCTCCCGGGGAGAAACACTAGGCGATAAAGCCTTTTCGGCAAATCTTTCACTGGTCCTTCAACTCCTCAACTCGGCGGTGCCGTCACATGCGGCGGAATAGATATGGCGAGTGTGCGGCAACATATCAATACAAAACTCAATCTCCCTCGGGAGGATACAGGAGATCGTGCGGGAATACATCCGGAAACTCTCTAACCACGGAATCGTGGAAGGGTCGACACCTCGGCCTCGTATCGAATACCCAAACCGGATGATAGATGTACCGCTGCACCATCTTCCTAGCCTTGAGGTAAGAATAAATCTACCCGCCGGCGTATTTGTGTTGCCCTTCCACTCGATAAGCGCTCGCTGGCGGGAATTGGACCAACTGTTTCTCTGATCAGCGTTGGCATAACGAAGCCATCCAGTCCATACCCACAATAGCGTCAAAATCGTCATCTCCAACTCTATCAAGTCCGCTAGTCGGACGATTTGTAAATAAACACCGGGCAACCTTTGTACACCCGCTCAGCTAACACCGAATCACTCACTGGCGTAGCTACCTCAAAAGGCTCTATCGACACCGGCTCTATCCCGATTCTACCAAAGAATAAGAGGACACATAGGACAAGGTAGAACCTGGATCTATCAAAGCATAAACGTCACAGCAGGAAATCAATAATATACATGTGACGACGTCCGGGGAAGCCTCATGATCTTGCCGGCTGGCTAAGGAATATATGCGGTTCTGTGGACCGCTAGAACTAGGACCTCCACCACGACCCCTGCCACGGCCTGCTGGTTCGTGAATGTTATACCCCGTATTTCCAGAGTATGTACGTAAGGGAATACGTACGAAAGTCTAGCCTTAAAGATAAGCCTTGGACGTTTTTATTTGTACACAACTCACTAAAAGAATCGTTTCGGCGAAGCGTTTCCACGACTTTCGTAGGGTAAATTCGGCTATGCCATTTCTAATTTTGCGGATTTTCAGAGAGGCGAAACATTTTGGACCAGCGGGAGGCGACACTTGTCACCCTCCGATTGATGGACTTGAAATCGTCCGTTTGGACGATTTGAACAATAGAGAACGCGTTTTTGTGCCTTGTGCACAAGTCAAGGAGTTGGTAGGATATTTGTGTATAGTTAATCCTCACCCTACACTTGCCTTGCACTTGTCTTAATCTTGGCCATTGGTTGGCCACTTCTTGACCTATAAATACCCCCCTTAAGATGAAGAGTTCTTCATCCACAAATTACTTTCAAGTCTTGAAAATCCTCCTTCTCCTTGTTAGCCATTTCGTCCAAGCCCTCTTCCCCTCTAGCCTAAGTGGCCCTTGGCGAATACTCCCCTAGCCTAGCCAAAAATCTACCCCCTCCCTTGGTAGAAAAGTTACCTTCTTGTATCGTTATAATGCCCAAAATACCTAGCCCAAATACCTTAGTACTTAGTAGAAGGTGTGAAGAACTTCTAAGGTTCTTGGAGCATACAACTGAGGAGCAAAACCTTGCTCGGCGACTTTCTAGGATATTATTGGGCTTACCGAGGTAATAATCCTAACCCTCTTTTGTATTAGAGAATGCATCTGTAGAAGTATAAGAATAAGTATTAATCACTTAGAAGAATATCACGAATAAAATTGAGCTGTTACCACGGTAGAAGGGTTTAAAGAAGAATAATCAAAGCTGTACTTACATAGAATTTGTTTTCACGATGAACTTATATAGCTCAGGGTAGGGAAGTGCTGCCCGACTTACCGTAGAATTATGAACCCTCTGTTTAGAATGACCTTGAGTAGTCTTTGATAGATATCTGACTATTATGGTGACTCTGCTGCGACATATTGACTTGGCGGTGGTTTTATTTGAGAAGGTATGTGATTCTTCCTAAAGCATGATATTTTACAATATATATATACGGTGAGCGTACATGTGTTAACTGGATAATAACTATGGCAATGTCTTTGACTTAAGCCTGAATAATACTTACGGCAATGCCTCACGGCTTAAGCCTGAATAATAAAGAACTGAAAACATTTCAAAAGACTACTGAATCATATTAACAGAAGAGAACTAATTGGTTTTAAACAGAAGCTTAAGAGTTATACTAGCTTTATGGGAAGTAAGTATAACCACTTAAGATTGATAAAAGAAACAAGTTTGCCTATGTGTTTATAACAAGACTTATATTGAGAAAAGAATAATAAGATGGTTTGATAGGTAGACATGATATGATGCTATGTGTGTTAGTATCTTGTAACGTTTGTATAGGTGAGTATCCTTGTTGTGCTTATGTTGTTTAAAGTTAAGTTGTTATGTTAGTATACTATCACTCACCTCTTGAGATGATCACAGGGGTTAAGCGCCCTCCGTCTGGGGTAGACTCGGTGATGCAGGACCGTGATTCGAGAATACCTCATGCGGGTCGGGGGCCTATGCGGAGCTCTGAGAGTTCGAGTTAGTATGCGGGGTTATGCCTCATGCGGTCTATGTGGCGTGCGGACAGCGAGTCGGGGCGATGCGAGGAGTAGCTACCCTCGATGTGGGGTTATACCTCATGCGGGCCCGTGTGAGTGGCCTTTATGCGGACTCGGAGTCGAGATTAGGCTTGCGAGAATGATAATCTGGCGAGTGGCCTGCTTGAATCATTCGCGGCCTAGAAAAGACCTATTACAGATTTACCTATTGTTGCTCTTGTTTGTGATGTAGCCTATATGCGGTTTCATGATTTCTTCATACATACTTGTAAACTGGTTTTAAAAGGGTTATGATTTCATTTAAGTACTTCTGATTTCACATACTTAGTACTGTTGTATCGACCTCCTTGGGGCTGCGTTCATGCGGTAAGGGCGGCGAGTCTTAGATCCGCATCCTTAGGATCTACGTTGGTGTCGGGAGCTCCATCTCTTAGGAGGCTCTACTTTTAGTATGATCTCCTGTTGTAGATAGTTTTATGCAGTCGGGGTATGGCGGGAGCCACTGTCCCGCCATAGTTGTATATTTCAGAAGTGCGTAGTCGTATTTATGCGATTGTCGGATGTAGCGCTAAACCATGATTATATATATATATTAGAAAGCGATGTTTTCTCACATAGCGTATGTCTTATTTTATAAAGCGTTTCATGTCTTGCTTTATATTTCCGTGATTACTCGATGTATGACTACTTGGGTGCCGGTAAGGCACGATCCACGGGCCGAGCGGTCGTGACAAAAGTGGTATCGAGCGATTAATCCTCGGAAAGTGTCTACACCGTATCTAGTAGAGTCTTGATTATCGGTGTGTTGTGCACCACACCAATAATCGAGAGGCTATAGGATATTTAGGATTGGTTTCCATTCTTCTCATTACGAGATCGTGCTTTAGAGGCGTGTTATAGGTTGGACCTCTAACGTATTCCTTTCTGTATGATTATGCCTGCGTAAGGCAACCGGGCCCGAAGGGCAAAGCGTGGAGGCTGCTAGCAGACACCCAGTCACGAGGGCTCGAGGCCCGTCTATACGAGAGGCAGCGAGTTCTATGGCGCCGCCCGGCCCAGCGAGACCACAGTACCTACACCTCCCGCGGCACAACCGGGCGGAGAGTTAGAAATCTGAGAGATAGCCCGGCTTTTGGCTAAAGTTGTGGCCCGTCACGAGAGAAGGCTGGATCTGGCGATTCGATTCAGCTCGGCTCGGTCGTACCGTTGTTCACCGGCGAGAGAGTTTGAGGCTCTGAGACTTCTTGAGTTGTAGCCGCCGGAGTTTTATGGGTGGCGGAGGATGATCGCGAGGAGTTCATCCGTCGGCGAGAGGATTTTGAGTGATCGAGCGTCGGAGACCGGTCAGTGATCTTTGGTTCACATAAATTGCGTGATACCGCGATCGATTGGTTTGATTCATGGGAGTTATCGGGAGAGCACGCGTCCCAGCTTGCAGGATGAGTTCTCGAGGCTTTCCTCGCTCCTTGCCTCGCGGATGAGGAGGCGCGGTGATAGATTTTTGCTGCGAGGCGAGAGAGGGCCTTGTCGGGAGTACAATGTCGAGTTTGATTCATTGGCTCGATATGTCCCGGCATTAGTAGCGATATGGAGGATAGGGTGCACCGCTATGTCACGGGCTGAGACGACTATATGGCCGAGTCATGTGCGGGGTTTCTCTCGGTAGGGTATGGACATTACCGCGTGCGAGCTCACGCCTTGGATGCGAGCCGAGGTCGGCAGTGGGCGACAATGACGAGAAGAAGGCGGGGCGGGAGGGTCTTACGGTGGTTATCGTGGTGGCGGCCTCGGCCGATCTGGGTCGCACCACGGCCCGGCTCGAGCACTCTGCGCGTCTCGGCCACCCGAGTTTTGGCGGGCCAGGGGCGGGCTTGGGCGTCGAGTAGCGAGTGCGGCGATCGGGACCACCCCGGTGTGGCCGTCGGTGGATCCCATTACGGGAAGTGTGGTACTACTTTTGGAGCTTATTCTGATTGTGGCGCAGGTCACTGCGATTGTCGGCCGGCGTGGCGGTGGTAGGGCTCGGCCGAGTTACATTGCCGCTTCATCATCTCCTGATTACTCGCCGGAGGTAGGGTTCACATGGGTCGGCGAGTCACGGCAGAGTCGTGGCTCGGGTCGATTCTAGCGGTCCTCGAGAACCGCATCTATGCTTTGTCGGTAAGCGGGATCGTGAGGCCTCACTGATGTAAATCACGGTACCTTATCGGTTCAGGTTTGATGTTTATGCCTTGATAGATCAAGGTTCTACTCATCCTATATATCTCCCCTTGTTGCTAGTAGGATAGGGATAGAGCACGAGTCCATAGACCACTTTCGAGGTAGCTACGCGATGGGTGATTCGGTGGTAGCTCGGCGGGTATATAGGGCTTGTCTGTGACCATTCTGATCGTCGGACCGGCGACTTGATAGAGTTGGAGATGATTGGCTAGCTTCGCTATGCCAATGTGAAGCTACGAGAGAAAGTAGTGCAGTTCGGTTTCTGAGGCCGGTTGTTGAGTGGGAGAGACGCGGTATCGTAGGGTAGGTTTATTTCCTACCTCAAGGCTAGGAAGATGGTGCGAGAAGGGTATATCTACCATCTAGTTCGAGTGTTTGATCTCGAGGCTGCGGTACCAGATTTTGATCGATTCCGTAGTCGTGAGTTCCCAGGCGTGTTCCCGGATGACCTCCGGGTATCCTCACGAGAGGAGATTGAGTTTTGTATTGACATATTGCGGATACTCGGCCTATTTCCATTCCGCCATCTGAGAATGGCACTCGCCGAGTTGAGAAGTGAAGGACCGGTGAGGATTTCTTTGGAGAAGCGGCTTCATTAGGCGATGTTTCCCCAGAAGCGCCGGTATTGTTCGTGAAGAAGAAGGGCGGGGCGCTGCGCATGTGTTGATTCTGAGCGGTGAACAAGGTGACCATTAAACGAGATACCCCTTCCCGAGATTGATGATTTGTTCGACGATTGCGAGCGCGAGATGTTTCTCCAAGATTGATCTGCGTTCGCTATCATCGAGTTCGTGTCGAGAGGTGGATGTCCCTAGGGTGCATTCGGACGTGCGGGCATTATGAGTTCAGTCATGTCTTTTGGGTTGACCAATGCTCGTGGTATTCATGGATTTGATGAACCGAGTGTTCAAACCATTTTTGACACGTTTGTGATAGTGTTCATTGATGATATCTTGGTTTATTCGCTCGGGCGAGGAGCATGCGGAGCATTTGAGGCTATCTTGTGAGTTCTCGAGACCAGCGATTATACGCCAAGTTTTCCAAATGTGAGTTTTGGTTGACTTGATGGCGTTTCTTAGGCATATTATGGGTGATGGCATTCAGTGGATACGGCGAGATCGAAGCGATCGGGACTTGGCCTGACAACTACTCGGCCAGAGGTTCGCGATTTTACGGGCCTTGCGAGTTATTATCGGTTCGTGGAGAAGTTTGCTTCTATCTACGCACCATTGACTAGGGTGACTCGGAAGCGGCCAGTTCGATGGTGATGCTTGTGGCGGGGTTTCGATTCTTTGAAAGAGATTGTGGCCGCCCGTTCTTACTCTTCGGAGGTCGGATGGTTATGTCGTGTATTGTGATCGTCGGGCATCGGGTTGGGATGTGTGTTGATGCAACATGGCGGGGTTATAGCATATGCATCCCGGTGAAGAAACACGAGAGAACTACCCGCGTGATTTGAGTTAGCGTAGTAATTCACGCTTTGAAGATGCGGAGGCACTATTTGTATGGGGTTCACGTGGATATTTATACAGACCACAAGAGCCTCCGGTATATCTTCACGGAGGAGCTGAACTTACGGCGAGGCGGTGGTTAGAGTTGCTTAAGGATTACGATGTTGATATCTGTACCACGGGAAGACCAATGTTGTGGCGGATGCTCTTAGTCGTAGAGTCGATGGGAGCCTATCGGATGTGCGGCTAGAGAGGAGGACATGGTTCGTGATTTGCATCGATTAGCGAGCCTTGGTGTCCGTTTGATTGATTACGATAGCGATGGGGTTAGAGTTCGTGAGGTTGCGAGTCTTCCATCGTCGAAGAGGTGAAGAGGCGATTCGAGGATCCGGCTTTGATTCGATATCGTGATACAACTCTTCGTGAGGGCAAGGGTCCTTTTGAGGTAGCACGATGGGGTGCTAAGGTTTGAGGCGGTGTGTGTTCGGATGTTTCAAGACTTGGCGTGAGTTCTTGGGAAGCACACGGCAGCGTTACTCTATCCATCGGGTCGACCAAGATGTACCACGACCTTAGATCTGTGTATTGGTGGGATGGCTTGAAGAGGGGCGTTGCGAGTTCGTAGCTCGATGCCCGTGTTGTCGGCGGTGAAGGTAGAGCACGGAGGCACGGTGGTTTGTTGCAGACGATTGAGATCCCGACCTGGAAGTGGGAGGTAATCAACATGGATTTCATCACAGGATTACCTCGCACTCAGATGAGACATGATTCTATATGGGTTATCGTCGACGGTGGCGAAATCAGCCCACTTTCTTCCGTCGGGGCGACTTTTAGGTGAGATTATGCGGACTTTACATCGAGAGATCGTCGGTGCATGGAGTCCCTACCGATCATATCGAGGCAGAGCCCGGTTCTGGCTAACAGAGATCCTTCCGAGAAGGTTTAGGACGCAGTGAGCTGAAATCGCATTTCATCCACAGCAGGCGGACGAAGCGAGCGCACTATCCGGACTGCGAGGATATCTTTGCGAGCTGTGTTATTGACCGGTGGTAGTTGGGAGGATCATTTGCCTCTAGTTGAGTTCGCATATAATAATAGCTACCACTCCAGTATTCAGATGGCGCCTTATGAGGCCTTGTATGGGAGGAAGTGCAGATCGCCTATAGGTTGGTTCGATGTGGGCGAGGTGCAGCTAGTAGGACCAGATTTGGTACAGTGAGCGATGGATAAGGTGAAGCTTATCCGAGGCGGCTATTAATGACTCAGTGGCGAGGTCGTATGCAGATCATCGTCGTCGGCATCTTGAGTTCGAGGTTCATGATTGGGTTTTCCTAAAGGTGTCACCCATGAAGGGT
Source organism: Przewalskia tangutica (assembly GCA_029844215.1). Lineage (NCBI taxonomy): Eukaryota > Viridiplantae > Streptophyta > Magnoliopsida > Solanales > Solanaceae > Przewalskia > Przewalskia tangutica. The sequence continues at coordinate 2,070,968 of JAQGDG010000037.1, read as the reverse complement.
GTGATGAGATTCGGGAAGAAGGAAACTTCGGCCCAAGGTACATTGGGCGTTTGGATTGTCGCGGGGTAGGCAAGGTTGCCTATGAGTTGGATCTGCCGTCCGATCTGGAGGCGGTGCATCCGGTTTTCACGTATCTATCTTTGAGGAGATGTATCGGGGATCCATCTGGGTACACCCGATCGACGATGTCGGTGACCGAGGGTTATCGTATGAGAGATTCCCATGGCGCTAGTCGATCGTCGGAGTTAGGCGTCTGCGGACCAGGGCGTGGCTTCCGTCAAAGTCTTGTGGCGGACGAGCTCGGGGAGGAGATGGCGTGGGAAGCCAGGAGGACATGAGGCGGAAGTATCCTCACCTATTCCCACACCTCGAGTAAATTCACTTTCCTACTTGTAAATTTTCATTATCGTTTACGCCTAAGTGTTGCTCTGTGGCGTGTGTGGCATTTACAACTGTTTAAGCTTCCGATAATCGTCTTGGGAAGGAACATTCGACGAATGTTTCTAAGAGAGAATGTTATACCCGTATTTCAGTATGCGTAAGGGAATACGTCACGAAGTCTAGCCTTAAAGATAAGCCTTGGGCGTTTTATTTGTACACAACTCACTAAAAGAATCGTTTCCAGAAAACGTTTCCCAGACTTCGTAGGGTAAATTCGGCTATGCCATTTCTAATTTTGCGGATTTTTCCGAGAGGCGAAACATTTTGGACCAGCGGGAGGCGACACTTGTCACCTCCAATTGATGGACTTGAAATCGTCCATTTGGACGATTTGAACAATAGAGCACGTTTTTGTGCCTTGTGCACAAGTCGAAGTTGGTAGGATATTTGTGTATAGTTAATCCTCACTACACTTGCCTTGCACTTGTCTTAATCTTGGCCATTGGTTGGCCACTTCTTGACCTATAAATACCCCCTTAAGATGAAGAGTTCTTCATCCACAAATTACTTTCCAAGTCTTGAAAATCCTCATTCTCACTTGTTAGCCATTTCGTCCAAGCCCTCTTCCCTCTAGCCTAAGTGGCCCTTGGCGAATACTCCCTAGCCTAGCCAAAATCTACCCTCCCTTGGTAGAAAAGTTACCTTCTTGTATCGTTATAATGCCCAAAATACCTAGCCCAAATACCTTAGTACTTAGTAGAAGTTGTGAAGAACTTCTAAGGTTCTGGAGCATACAACTTAGGAGCAAAACCTTGCTCAGCGCGACTTTTCTAGGATATTATTGGGCTTACAGGTAATAATCCTAACCCTCTTTTGTATTAGAGAATGCATCTGTAGAAGTATAAGAATAAGTATTAATCACTTAGAAGAATATCACGAGAATAGAATTGAGCTATTACCACAGTAGAAGGGTTTAAAGAAGAATAATCAAAGCTGTATTTACATAGAATTTGTTTTCTGATGAACTTATATAGCTCATGGGTAGGAAGTGCTGCCCGACTTAGTAGAATTATGAACCCTCTGTTTAGAATGACCTTGAGTAGTCTTTGATAGATATCTGTGACTATTATAGGTGACTCTGCAATGCGACATATTGACTTGGCGGTGGTTTTATTTGAGAAGGTATGTGATTCTTCCTAAAGCATGATATTTTACAATATATATAGTACGGTGAGCGTACATGTGTTAAGCGGATAATAACTATGGCAATGTCTTTGACTTAAGCTGAATAATACTTACGGTGATGCCTCACGGCTTAAGCTGAATAATAAAGAAGCGAAAACATTTCAAAAGACTCTTGAATCATATTAATGAAGAGAACTAATTGGTTTTAAAGCGAAGCTTAAGAGTTATACTAGCTTTATGGGAAGTAAGTATAACCACTTAAGATTGATAAAAGAAACAAGTTTGCCTATGTGTTTATAACAAGACTTATATTGAGAAAAGAATAATAAGATGGTTTGATAGGTAGACATGATATGATGCTATGTGTGTTAGTATCTTGTAACGTTTGTATAGGTGAGTATCCTTGTTGTGCTTATGTTGTTTAAAGTTAAGTTGTTATGTTAGTATACTATCACTCACCTCTTGAGATGATCTGGGGTTAAGCGCCCTCCGACGCGGGTAGACTCGGCGATGCAGGACCATGATTCGAGAATACCTCATGCGGGTCCAGGGGCTATCGCGAGCTACGAGAGTTCGAGTTAGTATGCGGGGTTATGCCTCATGCGGTCTATGTGGCCATGCGGACAGCGAGTCCAGGACGATGCCGAAGAGTAGCTACCCTCGATGCGGGGTTATACCTTATGCGGGCCCATGTGAGTGGCCTATGCGGACTCGAGTCGATTAGGCTTGCAGAATGATAATACGAGTGGCCTGCCGAATCATTCGCAGCCTAGAAAAGACCTATTCTGATTTACCTATTGTTGCTCTTGTTTGTGATGTAGTATGTGCGGTTTCCTTGATTTCTTCATACATACTTGTAAACTGGTTTTAAAAGGGTTATGATTTCATTTAAGTACTTCTGATTTCACATACTTAGTACTGTTGTGCGACCTCCTTGAGGCTGCGTTCATCCGCAGTAAGGGCAGCAGTGCTAGATCCGCATCCTTAGGATCTCTACGTTGGTGTCGGGAGCTCCATCTCTTAGGAGGCTCTACTTTTGGTATGATCTCCCTGTTGTAGATAGTTTTGTATGCGATCGGTATGGCGGGCCTGTCGCCATAGTTGTATATTTCCTTAGAGTGCAGAGTCGTATTTATGCGATTGTCGGATGTATCGCTAAAACCATGATTATATATATATATGCCGAAAGCGATGTTTTCTCACATAAGCGTATGTCTTATTTTATAAACTGTTTCATGTCTTGCTTTATATTTCCGCCGATTACTACGATGTATGACTACTTGGGTGCCGGTAAGGCACGATCACGGCCCGAACAGTCGTGGCGATGAACACCACGCCTCGGCGCGTAATCACGCGAAGAAGAAGACCCAAGCCCGACCGCTTTCGGCTGAAACAAACCACCCATGCTGCCTCTGGTCGGACAATCTCTCTTCAAATGGCCTGCGCTCCACAAGAGTAACAAGCTCGGGAGGAACACGACACGCGATGGGAACTACCACACCGACCATCAAGGTAAAGGTGGCCTCATCGGCCCGGGACCGGTTCCTGGGAACCGAATCCATGGAGCCACGACACGCCACGAATAACCCGATCAATCAAACCTCCTTCCGAAAGCGAGAAGGAGCACTGCGTGCCGGTGAAATGTGGACTGGCTTTGCTGCCGTGGCTGTCGCCTCGAAAATCACCACGAAACCTGCTGTCACGGCCTCTTGGTGGGCACGATCTGGCTGATCCTCCCTCTCTCTGTCCTCGATCCCCTGTGCATAAGCCTGCATCCTGGAAATATCAATACCTGGCTGAAGGGCCACCCCAGCATCGATAATCATATGACGGTCTAGCCCCATCACATAACGATGAAATCTGTTCGCCATGTCAGCCACAATGGTGAGTGCATACCTGGACAATGAGTCAAACTCCAGATTGTACTCTCTGATAGTCCTCCCATTCTGTCTCAATGTCAAGAATCTATCCACGCGGGCTCTCCTCATCTCAGGAGGAAAAAAGTGATCAAGAAAGGCCTCTATGAACTCATCCCAAATAGCTGGAAGAGCACCCTCACCTCTAGACAACTCCCATGACTCAAACCAGTTTAACGCAATATCGCATAACCAGTAAGACGCTAACACAATTGACACTGTCTCCGAGGCCCTAAGCACCTGCATAGTCCGCTGTAACTGTCGAATAAACTCCTGAGGATCCTCCTCCGATCTCGAACCATAGAACTCGGGTGGATGGCAACCCAGAAAATCCCAAATTATAAGTATCGGCTCAGGGTTAGCTACCGTACATCGTGCCGCCACCTACTATGCTAGTCAATAACCTGATCTACTCTCCGTAATCTCTGTACTCTGCCACTAGCTGTGGAACTGGAGGCTCAGGTATCGGAACCTCTGGAGCTACGGCTGCTCTCGGCTCCTATAATACTGCCGGCGTGGCTGAACTCGCCGATCCGCTCACAACCTCAGGCATAGTCTGGGCCTGAGTCCTGGTAACCTTCTGCGTAGCGCCTCTGCTGCCTTGCCCTTCTGGGCCCTGGTCGCCTTTCGTGGAGGCATAACTGATACATAAGAATAGGTTAGAGAGGATTCAACCTAATAAGACAGCTCTACTGCACGATCTCAGAGAGAGAAGAATGGAAACCAATCCTAAATGTCCCGCAACCTCCTGATTATAGATGTGGTGCACAATACACCGATAATCAAGACTCTACTAGACACGGTCTGTAGACACTTTCCGAGGACTAACTGCTTTGATACCACTTTTGTCACGACCCGACCCCGGGCCCGCGACTGGTGTCCTATCTGGCACCCCTTTCAGGTATACATCAGAGAATAGCAGTGGAACATACACAACACATATAAATACTTAGACAATAAACATCAACAGGCTAGCCGATAAGGTCACCTTCCGTAAAATATACATAAACCAAAAATAAATCAGTACATCTTTGTTCTTAAAACCAAATCCACAAATATGACTACAGACCTCTAAGAATAACAACTGTGGTGGGATAGGGCCCCGCCATACCCCTGAATGTACATAAATCTACAACATCAGGGGAAACCGTACCAAGACAAGCCTCCGGAGAAATAGAGCTTCTGACACCTGATCAGTGATCCTAAGAATAAGGATCCACCACCTGCTTACCCCTACATGCGGCATGAACGCAGCCCCCGAAGAAAGGGGGTCAGTACACAATATGTACCAAGTATGTAAAACTGGAAAATACTGCAATTTATATCATAATTCTAAAATAAAGCCGGAGACATGTATGATAATCAAATTACAGTACATTGTGCCTTACTAACAATGAGAGTAACCAAGTATATACTTTACTGCATAAAAATAGGAGGCTCATGATCAAAGTAGGGTCACCCGCCCGTAGTATCATTAAGCAATCCTACTCGCAGGACTATTTCACCGCATAGGTCCTGCGGACCAAGAATGGAGCGATGCGCTCCGCATAGGACTATTTCACCCGCATAGTCCTGCGGACCGCAATGGGCGATGCGCCGCGTGGGACTATTTCACCGCACAGGACTATTTCATCCGCTTAGGCGGTGGGCGCGTGAGAGTATAAACGCACTCGCATCATGGGTAGCAAATCCATGGAATTAATAGTAACCCGGGGCTTTACCCCGTAAGAATAACATAAACTAGCTCAACCGACTATCATACATAACATAAGCACTACCGGCTTATCATACATAACATAAGCGCTACCGACTTATCATAACATAAGCAAGTTAAGAAAATCCCCTAACTTCTTGTTAACCTTATTTATATACCCTCTCATTTTAGTTTACTTAAGGCACAAACATGTCATTTTAAAAATCCGGGAATTTAACCCAAAGTACTACGTACTTCTATTCCTTTAAAATGACTCTCTTTCATATAAAACTTCCAAGATACTAATAACCGTAGTATCAAGTCATATCTACTTTTCAAGACAAGTCACAATACCTTTTAGAAATACATTTGAAGACTTCTAAATCAAGTGTCTATTTACTTTAAAACTTTAAGCAATTGATGCCTTGAAATCAATTTGCCTTTCCTCATTTCAAGTCATTTATCATTATTTACATTACTTAGAGTAAACCACTCTTTTAACTTTCCATAAAGCTATTATAACCAGCTTCCCATAAAGTCGTTATATTAACTTTATACTTTAGGCAATTACATTCTTCCATATATCCAATGGACTTATACTTTCAAACAAGACAAGTATCACATACTTTCAAAAATACTTCAAGTCCCTTAACTTTAAAAACTAAGACATCCTTAATCTTTTTAACAAGTGAGTTAATTCCCTAACTCAACCAACTTGGACATTCTTAAAACAAGTCAAGGATATCAAATGAAATTAGATTCATCAAAATCTCGTACGTCTACCGTACTATATATTTACAACTACTCATGCTCAAGAGATAGGAAAGTTTCACATACCTCTTCGGTTCAATGCACTTACTAAGTCCGATATGCCGTACGTAGTATGTCAACCTATAATGACCATAATACATCTATTAGCTTCTAGTTCAAACGTAGAATATTCTAAGTGCAAAGTCACTAAATTCTACGGAAAATCGGACAACACTTCCTTTGTTTCTACATACTTTTCCACCTTTTTCAAGGCCCGAATTCAATAACCAAACACACCACATTTAAGGCTCAACAATGTAGTTAATAATAGGGGATTACACGCCTAACAAGACAAAGTCTTTTCCAATTCCTTTTCAATCCAAATTGTTTACTATAAAATGTTATCAAGCCGCAATCGATTATAACTACTACAATCTTCAAGTAGGTAACATGCGACGATTCTAATTATCGACCAAATTGTATTTCAATTACAAATGGCTAGCCATGTCAATTCGGATTTTAGGCTTCCACTATCCATACCATTTATCAATCTTCTATACATATACTTCATGCTAGTTAAAATGTAAGGCTACAACAATATGTAATTTTATAACACTTAAGAGAACAAGATTGTTACCTTAACGAGCCTTAATCCAACTTCAAGATCCGAAGTCTCTCCCTAGCAACTTAGAGCCTCTCCTTGACACTCCAATCCGCCACTTGAAGCCTTTAGAAGATCACAAACAACTTTCCCTTAATATCCAATCCAAACCTATGAAAGTGACTAGGTTTTCACCTTGCGACTAATACGAAAACGACACTTATTCGGGATCTTTCTATTGAGATACCCTTACAATACCCTTAGGAACCTTGGTTTAAAGTGTGGAGCTTATTGAACAACAACCGATTTTTTTTTCTTTTGAAACCCTATGAACCCGAGAGCTCTTCAATGTCAAGAACAAGTTTCTTGAAAATTTTGCTAAGTGTGGGAGTTTGTCTTGCTAGTAGTGTTACTAAATAACAACATGGAGGGTCAAGATTTAAACAAATGGGTGGCTTAGATACAATTCATTAAAGGTCAAGCCAAGTGGCCCTTGGACTTAGTCAACAATATCAAGCTCTAGCCTTAGCAAGACTTGCTCATCTTTAATATGGTCAAATGACCCTTTTATCCATGGTCCAATCGACCATGTCCAACCAAGGGGGGGTGATACACGTCACCCTCCCATTCATCGCAATATTTTGTTTTCCGACAATTTCATAATTCCGATAAATTTTTACTAGTCTCAAATCTTAACATTTTTGAGTTCTTACTTACGTTCTTATAAACATGCCCTGAAATTACGGGGTGTAACAACTATCAAGAGAATGGATATAACAACTTCCATTTTAGAAATCCAAAGTACTATAGATAGAACCACTTTCACTTTTTGAAACCCAAAGTACTATCAATGAAGTATATAGAATATCTTCTATTTTAGAAATTCCAAAGTACTATCAATGAATTACATCATTAGGGAGTAGGATCCACTCACTTTATAACAAGGAATCATGCTAGTAGAAGAAAGGATAGTTCACATACCTCTTCGGCTTAATCCACATGCTAAGTAGTATATGCCACACGTAGTACTTCAACCTAGAATGACAATAGCACTTCTATCAATTTCATTCTTTCTAAGGTAGACTAATACCAAGTATAGGTTCTCATTTCTACGAAAATTTGGGCAGCACTTCCCCCGTTTATACGTACTTTTTCACCTTTTCCAAGGCCCAATTTCATCAACAAACAAGCCCCATTTAAGGCACAATCAAAACAGCAACCAAAGGGGATTACACGCCTACTTGACGTGTAAAATTCGGCCCCTTAATCTATACAAAACAGTCCACAATTCCATCAACAATAAGGGTAAAATGTGAAGCCTTTCTACACCTTTCTATACCCTTATTCCTTTAGGACTTACATTAACTTTTACCACATTCAAACATGCATAACGACAACTGAATTTCCAGCATTTTAATACCTCAAAACAGTCCCTAAAACTGCATAACAATATCCAACAGTTTTATAGATTCCACGGCCAACAACTACAATCCGATAACTCTTTCCTTAATCCTTTTTATTCCAATTCGAGTTCCAAAACTTCTATATAAGTTATATCAACTTATTAACAACAATATTCCTCCATTAATACATGTAATAGGTAAATATAACAACAACAAACTCCAAAGATCCGAAAGTTGCCTATTCTCGACCAACTTCACAAAAATTGCCCAAACACTTTTTATTCTTCATTCTTTTTAGCACAATCTCATATATACATTATAACAATAAGTAATATCCAATTAATTCAAGAGAAGGAGGAATTTTACCTTAAAAATAGCCCAAAAAGCCGTGACTATGCCCCAGGTTTTTGGCATGATTCGTTTGCTCCACTTCTTCAAGTTCCAATCACTTCCATGTATCCAATACAACCTTATAAACAACTTCCCTTCACGTTTTACCTCCAAAAAGTCGATGGACAAGCTAGGTCTTCACCCTACAATTCTCGGCCAAGACAAGTTTCCAAGGTGGGGTATTTATCTTGGCTTAGCACTTGGTTTAAGAGCTTAATCTTGGAGAAACTTAATTAAACTTGTTGTTCTTGTCCAAGAGGTTCTCGAAAATATGAGCTAAAGGGAGAGAGATGAGAGCTTTCTTTTGGATAAAGTGTGAAATGATCCATAGCCAAGTGCATGGACAAGTGGAGTGGAACCCACTTGTCCACTTGTCCTCCTCTTCTCAAAATATCTAAAGTGTGGTCATCTTGCAAGACAAGTGGAGGGTGACACGTGTCACCTCCGATTGGTCCAAAATATTATAATTTTGAACCCCAAATTGAGAAATTTTTGGCGGACCCCATAATATCAATTCCAATTCTTCGTAATCCAATACTAATCCACAAATCTAATTAGAAGTATTAAACTCCAAGTTAATAATTTTTCGTCGTCATATTTTTCCTAAATTTTCCTTAAGAAAATGTAATTATCCTTTCCTTTCGACCTTCAAATCTTGACTTGTTAATCACGTTCTCTAATCAATGTCATGGAATTACGGGGTGTAACATTTATAAACAATGACCTAAAAGATATGGACTTAGATTGTAATAAATTGGATTTATGGACAATCCTAGGCAAGGGAAGAGGACTAAAGACAAGGACTAGAGGACTAGAGACAAACCTGTCACCGTTTCCGATAGAAGATCCATCTTTTGACAGGATAGTAGTGGACACTCAGTCATGAAAAGCCTACGGGCGACTGGAGTGGGCCAGATCCGTCACATGACATGATGATGTTGGACACTCAGTCATACGAAGCCTACGGGTGACTGGAGTGGTCTAGAGTTCCAGATGTTAAATGATCTGAAGGCCAAAAGAAAGGTAGAAGTTGGACACTCAGTCTGCCAAGGCACCTTGAGTGGGCCAGAGTATCTAGATCACATATGATCTGGTTACGCCCTAACCACGGGCAAGAGGTTGTTCATGTGAAGCAACACTACCTTCAAAGTAGAAGAAGTTGAAGAGGTTGTCCTCAAAAGGATTTAAGGGAATGGAATCACTCTTAAAAGAGGTGATACATGTCCTAAACATGGTTTCAAGGACGCTGTGGGGAAATATTGCTTGAGTTTTCGCCTCATGTCCCGTATGTCGATGACAACTAAGAGTGGTACAATAAGACTGTAGCCAAATGGATGATATATCTGAAATCCGTGCATCTATGCCATCATAGATTAAGACACATTGAATAGAAAGTCACTCAAAGGCTAACTAAGTTGGGACTATTGCCATCTGTCGACATAAAACCTCAAATGAATGTGAGGTAGGCGAAGAGGCAAAATCACCTTTCCATTCCATCAAAGGAATAGCGAAAGAAACATCGCTCCTCTATAACATAGTCACGCCTACGTGGGTGATTTGACACTTGTACAAATAGAGAGGGGAGACAAGTACGTTGTGATCTTCATCGACGATGGTGCAACATATTGCATCCTTTGTTGAAAAATAAAGATGAAACCCCGTTGGAGCGCCGGAGCGCCTCCTAGGCAGGGCCGCGACGCTTCGAAAAAATAAGGTGAAAACTACAGATTGAGGAAATAGTAGGGATATAGGGGGAGAATGTGAAGCATCGTTGATCAAACGACTACTTTTTACTCACTGTTAGGCGTATTTTGTATACGCCTTTTGAGTAATTTGTAGTTAGTATTTTACTCGTTTTTGTTGTGTTTAGTATAGTATTAGGTTTGTTTTTCTTTCTTTTGAGTCACAGCGGTTCCAAAAGGCAAAATGGCGAAAAGGAGCGAGACTTGGGCAGAAAAGGTGCTCCCGAAGTAAAAAGGACGAAAGTTGTACATCGGGGCGAAGGATTTTCGACCTTGCGTGCAATATCGAAGCAGTAGTGCCATATTCTTGAGAAGCCACAGGACTTTCAACACCGCGGTGCCACTATGCAGAACCGCGGTGCCATATTTGCTGAGAAGGTGCAGGAGTTTCGGCCGATGCCTTATCTGATCAGCGGCATGAGTGCAAGGAAAATTCGATTCGAAGAAAAATTGGCTAAGGGCAGATTGGTCTATAGGGCACGAAATTTGGAATATATTTAAGCCCTAGGGATTAATGCTATGAGGGGTTGGTCATTCTACAACATAGCACAACACAAGACAACAAGGGAGACTACAATTGGAGACTACAATTGGAGACTTAGTTCGCAGTAATTTCTTTTCTTCCGTTTTTAATTCAGTTTATGTATGGATTTTCTGTTAATTCTTAGCGTGACTATGACTAGGATCTAAACACTTTATTTGGGCTTTCCTTATGAATCACTTGAAACTTCTATTCATGAATTAATGCAGTAGTTTGATTTCTTCTTCACTTGATTAATATTTAGTCAATAATTGGTATGAATATTTGATCACTAATTATCATAATGTATATGATATCGAATCAAAAACCGAGATGAGAGATTTGGATATGTTGTAATTCACTAGACATAGGTTAAAATCGCGGACGATAGTACCCCGATACTTGTGTAGCATTATAAGTTACTGTTCTTAATCCTCCTATGTGGTAAATCCTATCATAGAAATATAGAAGGGTTACTGCACTAAGGTTGAGTGATTATATCTCTAACCTAATATAAGACATTTTAGTTAACCGCTATCTTAACGTAAAAAGAAGTCATTCTAGTTGCATTAAGGATTGAATAGAGTGGATAGTCGAGGATTTTGGAAGCCCTACTTCATTCATAACTGATTACAACTTAAATAGTTCAGTAATTTTTGCAATTATTCTAGTAGTTAAACAAAAACCAACTCAAATATCGATTTCCAAATAGATAACATAAAATAGATGAACAGTAATTAGAAACCAGTCTCTGAGGACGATATTCAGTCTTATCAGACTATATTACTTGTCAACGATGCGTACGCTTGTGTGAGCATTCGAAATATCGCTAACAAGTTTTTGGCACCGTTGCCGGGGACTGGCGTACATATAATATTGAACCATCTATTTTTAATTTCTAATTTGGTCGCTCCCAGAACAAATTTCTAACTTGTTCGGAGAACATATTTTTATCACTTTTTGTTATTTGTGTAATATTGCAGGTAAGGTCAAATGCAGTGCATGGACTATTACTATCATGACTGCGGGACTATGACCTTTGTCCACCGAAGCAATTTAGACCGCAGGCTCAGCAAGAAGAGCGGAATGAGCTGCAGGAAGTCTTATTCAGGCTCACCGAGTGCCAGAATCCTCAAGGACTAACTCATCCACCACAGAATCAGGCTCTATCAGGAAAGCTAGATGACATGAGAGCAACTCTTTGGGTACTCTCAAACGCCCAGAATCAGTTCATGGAGGAAACAAAATTATCAATCAGGAATCTAGAGATGCAACTGGGACAACTAGCTAGCAGTGAAAGCGGTATGCAAAGGACCCGCCACTGCAATACCGCATGCAGACCACAAGAGTCGTGCGAGCAATTGATGTGATGAGTGGAAAACAAATGGAGAGAGTTTCATCCCGATATGTCGAGAAAAGAGGGTGAACCCGGTGAGGTGAGGAGCGCGATCGTTGACACGCGGTGAAGATACCATATCCTCAGAAACGTAGAAAGAATTCTCTTGACAAGCAGTTTTCTAAGTTTCTAGAGGTCTTTAAAAAACCGCACATCAACATTCCATTTGCTGAAGCCTTAGAACAAATGCCGAGTTATGTAAAGTTCATGAAGGTGATCCTCTGTAAAAAGAGAAGGTTGGAAGAGTATGAAACCGTGGTATTGACTGAGGAATGCAGTGCCATCCTACAGAGAAAGTTACCTCAGAAGTTGAAAGATCCGGGAAGCTTCACAATCCCTTGCACTAAAGGGAAGTTTAAATGTCGGCAGGCTCTATGTGATTTGGGGGCAAGTATAAATTTGATGCCCTATTCTGTGTTCTGCAAACTTGGAGTGAGGGAAGCAAGACCTCTGACCATTACCTTACAAACTGGCCGATCGCTCCATCGTCCACCCTAGAGGAATCATCGAGGATGTGTTGGTTAAAGTGGACAAGTTCATCTTCCCCGCTAATTTCATCATCCTAGATATGGAAGAAGATGAAGAAATTCCTATTATCCTTGGCAGGCCATTCTTAGCCACAGGACAGACACTCATTGATGTTCAGAAAGGTGAGCTGAGACTTCGTGTTCAGGGAGAAGAAGTGATTTTCAATGTATTCAGGGCAGGAACTTACCCAAGGGCAAATGATAAATGTTATGCTATTGATGTGGTTGATGAAGCAGTTTCTGAAAACGGGTTCAGAAGTGCGGATGCTCTTGGAACAGTGATGACAATATGGGATGAGGATAGTGGTAATAACACAGAATGAAGGGAGTATGTGAATCGGTTGGATTCCCATGAGCCCAACTATAAGAGAAAATACATGGAGCTAGGAACCATGCCAGAGAGACCAGTGCCGTCCATATAACAAGCTCCAGAACTAGAGTTGAAGGCTCTGCCAGATCATTTGCACTATCAATATCTAGGTGAGAATCAATCCTTACCAGTGATCGTATTATGTCATCTATCCAAGGTGGAGGTTGAAAAACTGTTGAGAGTATTGAGGGCTCACAAGCTCGCGATTGGGTGGACACTAGAAGATATTAGAGGGATAAGTCCTTCTACAGTAATGCACAAAATTCATCTAGAAGCTGAGAGCAGACCATCTATTGAGGCACAGATGAGACTAAATCCAACCATGAAAGATGTGGTGAGAAAAGAGATCCTGAAATAGCTCGATCTTTGGGTGATTTATCCTATCTCGAAAGTGCATGGGTAAGCCACTGCAAATGGTACCCGAAAGGTGGAATGACTGTGGTGACTAACGAAAAGAATGAACTTATTCCATCCAGAACAACTACATGATGGAGAATGTGTATTGACTACCGCAAGTTGAACAAAACAACCAGGAAGGATCATTTTCCTTTGCCTTTTCTTGACCAAATGCTTGACAGGCTTGCAGGACACAACTATTATTGCTTCCTGGATGGCTATTCAGGGTATCATCAAATTGTCATCTCTCCTGAAGATCAGGAAAAGACAACCTTCACATGCGTTTGGTACCTTGCTTTGAAGAATTCCATTTGGGCTTTGCAATGCACCACGCTTTTCAGCGTTGTATGATGGCTATATTTTGTTTTTTGATGAAAAGGTAATGTGTATTGAAATCATCCAAATGTACAAGTACGATGGGAATACCACGGATTCGATGGCGATATAAATCTAGCGGCGTCCGCGCTGGCGGATCAATACGGATTTAATCACGTCGATAACAAAACTCAGCTAGTCGCGAGTTGGGTAGTCGAGAGTGCAAAAAAAATAATGCATGTAAGAGATCAATGAGAAAGTCCTAAACTATGGAAATTCCCTTATGTAACCATAAGGTTGCAGCCGTAGGCCTCCTTAAACCCTTGCCATGGTAAACCCACGGTAAAGTGAACAGTACCTATTCGGACATGGTGAGCCACGCTCGTCACGTTATCGCTAACAGATAATCGCCATAGAACCTAAGACCTATAAGACTTAAGTTCTCGTGCTTACCCATGTCAGGAAAGTCACGTGGTTGTGAAATAAGAAGAACCCCTCCAATCCCACACGGGTGGTCGGGAGACTCGGTGATCCGGTCGGGTGATGCGGAGAGGACCATAGAAATCTTCATGGATGATTTTTCTGTTTTTGGGTCCTCATTTGATGAATGCTTAAAGCATTTGGAAGCAGTGTTACAGCGGTGCAATAATTCGAATCTGGTGCTGAACTGGGAGAAGTGTCACTTTATGGTACAAGAAGGTATCGTGCTTGGCCACAAGATTTCCAACAAAGGCATTGAGGTAGACAAGGCGAAGGTTTCAGTGATAAAAAATCTGCCACCTCCAGTATAGGTGAAAGGGATCGAAAATCTGCCACTTCTCAAAGATCTCTAAACCTCTGTCCACATTGTTGACGAATGGGGTTGCTTTTGAATTCAATGAAGAATGTTTAACTGCTTTTCAGACACTTAGGGAGAAGCTAACCTCAGCACCTATAGTCACTGCACCTGACTGGACACTCCCATTTGAATTGATGTGCGATCTGGCGACTACGATGGGAGCGGTTCTTGGACGAGAAAAATTGAAAAGGTATTGTGTCAATTCTTGTTACACCGTAGTTCGGGGAATGTATACAAGAATAGACGTGAGAGCACAAGACTTATAAATTTGAACGAAGGAAAGATTTGTTATTCTTAAGGAAAAGTTTTCCGAACCTCGGGAAAGAAATGTTCATTAATGAGAGTTGAGTTCCCGAATTTGATATTTGAGAATTATAGAATTTATCGGGATTATGGAATTTTATTGTCACGACCCGACCTCGGGCCCGCGACTGGTGCCTTACCCCGGGCACCCTAGTGATACAACATCAGAGAAAAACCAGCGGAAGTAAACTCATAAACATGAAACAATATAAAATACGAAACAGGCTAACCAAAACGGTCACCTTCCTTTATATACATGCCAACAACTGAACAGTTACACCCTTTACCAAACCCAAATTACAACAGGACTACAGAACCCTAAGAGTTTGTAACAACTATGACGGGACAGGGTCCCGCCATACCCTTGAATGTACATGAATCTACAATGACAGGGAATCATACCAAAAGATAAGCCTCCGGAGAAACGGGGCTTCCCAGCGAGCGGTGATCCCATGGCGAGAATCAACCACCGATGTACCTCTACTGCGGCATGAACGGCCCAAGGAGAGTCGATCTGGCATGTACCAAGTATGTGGCCGAAATGCGAATCGAAATCATAACATTTTAAAACCAATTCACAAACATGTACGAAACAAACCAATTAACATCACATAGTGCCACAGAATATATGAGAGCAAATAGGTGTAACCCAACCGGTCTTTTCTAGACCGCCAATGATCGAAGTAGGGCCATTCGCCCCTAGTATCATTGTGCGAGTCTAATCCTGGACTACCGTAGTCCGCATAGGTCCCGCGGACCCACATGAGGTACTCCTCGCATCGGGGGTAGCTAACCCGCGTCATTTCCTGGACTACCATAGTCCGCATAGCCACTTGGACCGCATGAGGTATTCCTCGCATCGGCGTAACACACCCGGAGTGATTCCTGGACTACCGTAGCCCGCATAGGTCATGTGGACCCGCATGAGGTACTCCTCGCATCGGGGGTAGCTAACCCGCGACAACATAACAAGTCAGGGGGGGGGGTAGGTGATATACACAAGCACAAGAACATCGTAAATGACATAAGCCTGGAGAGAACCCTTACCACAACAAATCTCAAGGCACTAACACCCATAGTAACATAACATGTTTACTTCTCAAACCAACTTACCACACATTCAGAAATCGTTACAAGACTTCTACAAACAAGTTAGTAAACCATTCTTTTTATCTTCCTTAAGTCGCTATAACTAACTTCCCATAAAGCTAGTATAACACTTATATTTCTTTTATAATTCAAAACAATCCCATTTGTTTGAAAAAATCCAAGAGGACTTATTCCTTTTAAAACCAAGTGTTAATTTCCTTCTAAATAATGATTCATAACTCCTTTTTGAATTACTTCAAGATACTTAACATTTAGGACTCAAGTCAAAGACATCAAAATAAAATTAAAATCCATTTGACACATGTACGTCTACCGTACTATATATTTTACAACCATCATGCTCAAGAGGATAGGAAGGATCACATACCTCCTCGGCTAAATCCACTTGCCAAGTCGAATATGCCGCGCGTAGAGTATCAACCTATAATAATCAAATACGTCTATTAACGTCTAGACTTCTTCGTCGAATATTCTAAGCATAAAGTTCCTTATTCTACGGAAAATTGGACAACACTTCCTTTGTTTCTACATACTTTTCCACCTTTTCAAGGTCCGATATCAATAGCCAACATGCCATAAACAAGGCCTAACAATTCAGTAATACAAGGGGATTACACGCCTAACCGGACGTGTAAAATTCTGCCCCACAATACATATTAAATAATTCAATAAGTTTAAGGTAGTATCTTGGCTATAACATGCTCACATATCATCCTTATCCAATCCTTTCAAATCCAAATTGTTATTCCTACATGCAATATACCTAAAAGCAATATTGACAACTATAAGTCCTTTATTCCTCACATGCAACACAATTTACTTAAAAAAGAGAATGAATTGTTACCTTAGAGCTTACCCAAAACAGTCCAACAAATCTCACTTGCCCTCTTTCCATAATTTCCTCTTCGTTAACATCACCTCCACAAACCTCCTACAAGCTTGTCAACATATTTCCTTCTTGCCGCCTTTCCGAAATTTTTCTAGGCCTTGGTTTTTCCCTGGATTTTTAGAGAGAAGGAAGATGGATTTTTAGAGAGAAGGAAGATGGATTTTTAGAGAGAATGGGGTTCTTGAAGACTGACCAAGTCTTCAAGAATTGGTCAATAAATAGGACTTCCTCACAATCATATGGGAGGGAAACTTGTCACCCTCCCATGACCTTTACAAAAAAATATCTTCTGATTTTCCCCCCAGTTTTCGCAAAAATCCCGCCTCGGCGCCGCGGCGCTGAAACCTCCTAGAACTTCAGTACATACGGCGCCGCGACGCTTCAACTTCAGAGAACCCCAGTATATCCGGCGCTGCGGCCCTGCATCCGGCGCCGCGGCACTGTGGCCTCAGGCTGAAAACACTCCCCTTCTTGCATGTGCACTGAACTTGTAACTTCCATAACTTTCTACTCCGATGCCCTATCGACAAGCAGTTTGTTGCGTTGGGAACTAGACTCAACGAACTACATACTAGGATTTTGAAACACCTAGGAACTCCCAAGGTCACTGGGCATAAACCGCCCCAAAGTTGACTAAAACCCATCCAAAACATTCTGTCGACCTATCTTTCTAAAATTTAAATATTAATTCCTTTCGTACGTTCTCATAAGCATGACCTGAATTACGGGGTGTAACATTCTCTCCCCCTTAGAAACATTCATCCCGAATGTTCCCTCTACGCTTACTCAAATCAAAATATCGACATAGACCCTCTTAACTATTCCTCTTGCAAATAAGGACGCTCTACATGGCCACAACAATACTTAAGCATATATGCCAAATTAAAACTAACAAGTAGGAAAGTGGGTTACCTAGAGGTGTAGGGAACAAGTGAGGATACTTCTTCATCATGTCCTCCTCTGCTTCCCATGTCATTTTTTCTCTGTTCTTGTTCCGCCATAAGACCATGACGGAAGCCACATCCTTTGTCCGCAGTCGCCTAACCTGACGAACGAGTATCGCTATGGGACTCTCCTCATACGATAACCCCTCTGTCACCTGAACATCACAAATCGGGTGCACTCTAGATGGATCTCTGATACACCTTCGCAGCATAGACACATGAAAAACTGGATGTACTGCCTCCAGATCGGACGACAGATCCAACTCATAGGCAACCTTGCCTACCCTACGGACAATCTGATAAGGCCCAATGTACCTTGGGCTAAGTTTTCCCTTCTTCCCAAACCTCATCACACCCTTCATGGGTGATACCTTCAGGAAGACCCAATCATCCATCTCAAACTCCAAGTGTCGACGCCGATTATCTGCATACGACTTCTGTCGACTCTGAGCTGATAATAACCGCTCCTGGATAAGCTTCACCTTATCCACCACCTGCTGAATCAAGTCCGGCCCGACTAACTGAACTTCGCCCACATCAAACCAACCTATCGGTGACCTACACTTCCTCCCGTATAAGGCTTCATAAGGTGTCATCTGGATACTAGAATGGTAGCTGTTGTTATATGCAAACTCCACTAGAGGCAAATGATCCTCCCAGCTACCCCTGAAATCAATAACAGGGCCCGCGACATATCCTCGAGTGTATGCGGATAGTACGCTCGGCCTATCCGTCGATCGAGGATGAAGCAGCGATCGAGACTCACTGTGTCCCTAATCCCTTGGAAAGACCTCCAGAAGTTAGCCGTGGCGGGCTCCTGCATGCGATATAATCGATATAGGAACTCCGTGCAGTCTCACAATCTCCCTGATATACAATCTAGCATAATCCTCGGCCGAAAAAGTCATCCTGACTGGAAAAAAGTGGGCTGATTTCGTCAGCCTGTCGATAATAACCCAGATGGAATCATGCTTCCTCTGAGTGTGAGGTAACCCTGTAATAAAGTCCATATTGATCACCTCCAACTTCCATGTCAGAATCTCTATCATCTGCAAAAACCCACCAGGCTTCTGGTGCTCCACATTGACCTGCTGATAATTCGGACACTGCGCAACAAACTCTGCAACGTCCCTCTTCAGGCCATCCCACCAATACATACATCTGAGGTCGTGGTACATCTTAGTCGACCCCGGATGAATAGAGTAACGAGCACTGTGTGCCTCCCCCAGAATCTGTTGACGAAGTCCTGCTACATCGGGAACACACAACCTGCCCTCAAACCTTAGCACATGTGCTACCTCAAATAGACTTTTCTCCTCTCGAAGAGCCGTATCTCGATACCGTACTATAACCGGATCCTCATACTGTCGCCTCCTCACCTCCTCGACGATGGACGACTCGACAACCTCTCGAACCCGAACCCCACTACTATCAGAACCAACCAAACGAACTCCAAGGCTCGCTAGCTGATGTAACTCGCGGAACATGCCCTTTTCTCTCTGGCTGCACATCTGACAGACTACCCATCGATCTGCGGCTAAGGGCATCTGCAACTACATTGGCCTTCCCTGGGTGGTATAGGATATCGACGTCATAATCCTTAAGTATCTCTAACTACCGTCTCTGCCGCAAGTTCAGCTCCCTCTGGCTGAAGATATATTGAAGGCTCTTGTGGTCTGTGTAAATATCCACATGAACTCCATATAAATAATGTCTCCAGATCTTCAAGGAATGAATCATTGCTGCCAACTCTAAGTCATGTGTGGGGTAGTTCTTCTCATGCTTCTTGAGTTGTCGAGATGTGTAAGCTATAACCTTACCATGATGCATCAGCACACACCCAAGCCCGACACCCGACGCATCACAATAAACCATATATCCGTCTAAACCCTCTGGAAGAGTAAGAACTAGGGCGGTCGTCAATTTCTCCTTCAGTAATCGGAAGCCCACCTCACAAGCATCCATCCACTGGAACATAACTGCTTTCTGGGTCAGCCTAGTCAAAGGTGCTGAAATGGAAGAAAACTTCTCCACAAACCTCCGATAATAACCCGCAAGGCCCAAAAAGTTGCGCACCTCCGTCGGTGTAGTGGGTCTAGGCCAAGTCTTGACTACCTCAATCTTTGTTGTATCAACCCGAATACCATCGACCCCGATAACATGCCCTAAGAAAGCCACTGAAGCCAACCAAAACTCGCATTTCGAGAACTTGGTGTTATACCCCGTATTTCCGGGAATGTATTTCACTCGACACCGCGTTCATGGGATGAACAGGGAATGTATTCCACACGACACCGCGTTTATGAGATGAACCGGGAATGTATTTCACTCGACACCGCGTTCATGGGATGAACCGAGACTGTCTTCCACACGACACGCGTTCATGAGATGAACAGGGAATGTATTTCACGATCTGAGTTCATGAGATGGGCCAGGAATGTATTTCATGCGACACCGCGTTCATGGGATGAGCAGGGAATGTATACCACGATTTGATACCGAGTCCATGAGATGGACCGGGAATGTATTCCATACGATTTCACCTCGAGTCCATGAGATGGGCGAGACATGTTACACGTATCACATGACTTATACCTAGGCTGCGGTGAGGAAGGGAGTTCCACGGGCGTGAGGATGACGCGAGGCGTGAGTCACGACTTGACATGACTACTTTTATCTTTGTGAGCGTAGTTTTGTTATCATATATGTCTTACATTTTATATAGACTTCATTTTGGTATTTTTAGTTTCACATACTTGGTACTGTTTCTTGACCTCGCCCGAGCTGCGTTCATCTGCGGTAGAAGTACACGGTTGTTGATCCTCGCTCATAGGATCACGGATTCGTATTGGGAAGCTCCATTTCTCGGAGGCTTATCTTTTGGTATGTTTCCACTGAGTTGTAGGTTACTGTACATTGAGGGTATGGCGGGGCCTGTCGTCATAGGTGTTATTACATTCGTAGAGTGCATAATCTTGTTGTGGCGGGGTTTGTAAAAGGGATGTAGCTTGTTCAAAAATTTATGTATATATGCAAGAAGGCAACCGTTTTGGTTGCTTTGTTTTATTATCTTATCTCTTGTTTCATATTTGTATGTTTTATATTCCGCTGATTTCTCTGATGTATGACTATTTGGGTGCCCAGGTAAGGCACGATCCACGGAGCCGGGCAGTCGTGACAAAAGTGGTATCGAGCGATTAATCTCGGAAAGTGTCTACGACCGTGTCTAGTAAGTCTTGATTATCGGTGTGTTGTGCACCACATCTATAATCGGAGGTTGCGAGACATTTAGGATTGGTTTCCATTCTTCTCATTACGAGATCGTGCCTTAGAAGCCGTGTTATAAGTTGGACCCTACGACGTATTTCATTTTTACCATTATGCCTCCGCTAGTGCAACCGGGCAGACGGGCAAAGCGATCGAGGCTGCTAGTAGGATCTGAGAGAATGCGAGCGCGAGCCCGGTCGATACACGAGATAGTGCTTGAGACAGCGAGTTTTGCGACGCGCGGCCAGCCCAGAGTTTAGAGCGCAGCGATGGCTGCTGAGACCTGATGCACTGAGCCTCGGTCCGCGGCTGGAGCGAGAGAGATGGGTTACAAAGAGATGGCCCGATTATTGGCGGGATAGTGGCAAAACATGAGGATAAATTTGGATCACGGCGGTTCAGTTCGATAGTACCCATGGTTCACCCTAGATCGGATAGTTTGAGGCTACGGGACTTTCGAGTTGTAGCCCGATGTTCTATGGGTCGAGCACGAGGATGATCCGCGAGGAGTTCATTCGGCGATTCTGACGGATCATGAGTGATCAAGGCCGGAGACCGAGTCGGTGGTCTTAGGTTCGCATCGGATGCGTGATCTGCCGATCAGCTGGTTTGATTCGTGGGAGCTGTCGGGAGAAGTATGCACTTCCGGTAGTATGGACGAGTTCTCGGGGGCATTTCTTGCCTCGCGGATGAGAAGGGCTCGGTAGCCAGATTTTTGATGTTGAGCGAGGCCGGGGCGGTTGAGTACAATGTGGAGTTTGACTCATTAGCTCGATGCGTCCCGCATTGGTAGCCGACATGGAGGGCGAGTGCGCCACGTCACGGGCTCGATGACTACTGCGAGCTTGTTGGTGTAGCTCTTCATGGGCATGGACATTGCCCGCATGCGACTTATGCATTTGGATGTGAGGCGGAGAGGTCGGCGGAATGGCCGAGATCGCGAAGGCGAACAACGAGGTCCTTTGGTAACTTTCGAGGCGGACCGCCTCGTGAGCTAGTTATGTACCTCCGCTTGATGCAGTGGTCCTCCGCGGTCTTGGGGCGTTCGGTATTCGGGCTGGTCAAAGCTCGGGGCTTAGTCTCTGAGATATACGGGTTCTAGCGGCGGGATTCATATCCTCGGTGTACGATGTGGCGGCGTCATCCGGGAATGTCGTCTTCATGGTGCTTTTTTCACCTGCGGACGTCAGGGCCATGTGACGAGGCGTGCTTATAGGAGGTGCGGGCGGAATAGCGCGACCTACCGGTCGATGGCGAGTTCATCGCGCCTACTATCGCCTGCAGGTGTGCCTATGATGAGAGTGAAGCAGATGATACAGGTATATTCTTACCCCTCTAGAGACTAGTATGCGTTGATGATATGATGAAGTGCTAAGTATTATGTTCAGATAGCATTATGTTAAAATTGTGTTTAGAAAACATGGTTAAGGGTAAGTTTGGGGACAGGGAAATTGTGAACCTTAGAATATTACACGTAGAGACCTTAGATGCGAGGCCATCTTGAGTAGAAGATTTATGTTTGTGTTGACCTTTATCAGAGTGCATAGTATATGTGGGATATATTTGTGTGATAAGTCACGAGTGGTATGAAATGAAAGAGGGTAGTTGAGCTAAGAAGACCACTAGGTTTTCGTGACTTGATTAGTGAGATTGTTCGGCATCGGGGAACAAGTGTTTAGCGACGGAGGGTCGGGTTGAGGGCGTGTGCGGGGTCAACCCGTGGCCGGGTTAAGGTGGGGTCGATTAGGTGGTCCGCCGGTGGTAGGGTCACGAGGGTGCTAGGCCCGAGTTTAGGTAACCATCGTATGAGTTCGTGGATATGTTCGACCAAGAATCGGATCGTAAAGGCGGGAATGGCCTTAAAGGAGATTGGTGGTAGGATGACCAAGTTTGGAGGTAGTGACTCGGAGATTTTTTGAAAGCGGCGATGGTCAAGTATGATGCGTATACTAGAAAGAGTTCAAGTGTTCGAGAAGAGTAAGACGAGTGAGGAAAGATGAGGATGTGTGTTAGCAGAATAAAGGAGATCATTTTGTTGTGAAGTGAAGATGCGAAGGGAGTATCCTTTAGACCAGGGTGGAAGCTTTTGTGATGTAGGAATGATTTCTCGTGGACTTGGGTTAAGTACTTTCGCGTGTGTTATTTTGTGGCCAGGCGTGGCATTGGCAACTTGTTTCAGTTAAGAAGAACTTTATCGTTATCCGTCTTGAGAAGGAACATTCGGGACGAATGTTTCTAAGGAGGGGAGAATGTTATACCCCGTATTTCAGTATATGCGTGAGGCGTGCGTCTGAAGTTTTTAGCCTTAAGTAGGCATAAGGGTCGAAATTGTGCACAACTAGCGAAAATAGTCGTTTTCCGACGAAACGTTTTCCGGACTTTGCGAAGGGAAAAATACGGTTGCAACATTTATAATTTTTGCGGATTTTTTCGAGAGATGAAATATTTTGGACCAACGAGAGGGTGACAAGTGTCACCCAGTGGAACGAGTGGGACATCTTGGCACGTTTTGGTGTTGCAATTTTTGTCAAGGAGTTGGTAGGATATTTTGTGTAGTTGATGAGCAAGTGGGACCCACACACATGTCCAAATCCCCACCCTACACTTGCCTACCACTTGTCTTAATCTTGGCCATTGATTGGCGTATAAATACCCCCTTAGTTGAAGACTTATTTCATCCACACTTGAGCAATTTCCAAGTCTTGAAATCCTCTCCTCCTCTTAAAGTTCTTGTCCAAATCACCCTTCCCCTTGAAGGTTGGCCGAACCCCTACCTAGTTGTTCTCGTAAAATACCCCCCCCCCCCTTGGTAGAAAAGTATTCTCCAAGTATTCTTACTATTACAAAATACCTTGGCCCAAATACCTTGTAGTATTCCAAGGATACACCTATACTAAAAGCCCAGAAATACTTTTATACTTCCCTTCAGTCACAAAAACGAAACCCTAAGGAAAATCTTCATAGTCGGTTGAGGTGTTAAGTAGAAGTTGCGTAGAACTTCTAAGGGTTGTTTGGAGCGGGTTGGAGCGCCCAGAGTAGGAGCTAAACGTCGCTCAAGATCGACATATAAACTTGGATAATTTTGGGCTTATCGAGGTAAATACTCTTGTCATTATATTGTAATTGGAAATTACATACTGTAGTAGTATATAAATGTATATAAGATACATAGAATGATATTACAGAAGAGAATTGAACTGTAATAGAAGGATATTACAGAAGAGAATCAAACTGAAATCACATCAGAAGAATATTAAAGAAGATTGAAGCTTACATGGGGTGTATTTCTGATGAACTTGTGTAATTGTCGGGTAGGGAAGTCTTTGCCCAATTTTCCGTAGAATAAGGAATCTGTATCTAGAATTATTCTACAGAGTAGTCAAGACGTTAATAGACTTGTATGACCGTTATAGGTTGAAGTACTGCGAGTAGCGTATTCTACTCGAAGGGTGGAAAAGGCTAGCAGGATTACAGTACTTTGGAGCTATTTGCTAATAGTCGATAATCGTCGCGAGGTATGTGATTCTTCCTATCCTCTTGAGCATGATATTTTAAAAGAATATATATATAGTACGGTAGACGTACGTGTGTTAACTGAACGTGGTTTTACTTCGATGTCTTTTGACTTGAGTTTTAAATAATAAGAATCTTGAAGTATTTCAAAAGAATTAAGAATCGTTTTTGAAAGAAGAGTAATACTTGGTTGTGAAAGTTTAAGAGTTATACTAGCTTTATGGGAAGTTAGGTATAACGACTTAGGAGTAATAAAAAGAATGGTTTATTGATTTTAGAAGATAAGAGACTTGATCTCAAAAGATAAGAGGCTTGACTTAATTGAATTGATATGAATTTTGTTAAAAAGTGTGAAACCTCATTCGTGAGTAATGAGTACTTGGTTTTTAAAAAAAGAATAATGTTTTACTGATTCGGAAATGAGAATAAGTATCGAATAAACCACTGCAGCGTTAATAAAGGAAAATGTATTGACAAATAAGTAATTATATTAAAACCAGTAGAAACCTCCATCTGCATAGAAGCTAAGATAAGACAAAATTGTATTACATTTCCTAGATCATGGCTGCTTTAATAAGATTGTTATAAACAAGAATGACCTACTCATACATAAGGCATATATTGCTCATTGTTTTAAAAGAGAATTATGTTATTAAATGATTAAGACTATGAACTATGAAATCTTTGAAAACAAGAGGCGTGAATATTAGAAATTAGGCAAACTTGAACTTTTGGAAAAGAATGTTGTTACTTGACTTTAAGAAGGAAAGTGTTTTGGTTTAAAAAGCAGGGCATAATATTACCTTAGTTGTTTTAAAAGGAAAATATGGTATTATCTTTATCTGTCTTAAAAGAGCGTTTAAATGTTATGACCACCGCGACACGCGTTCAGGATGAACGGGAATGTATTCCACTGATTTGATACGCGTTCATGAGATGAGCGGGAATGTATTCACTCGACACGCGTTCACGGGATGAGCAGGAATGTATTCCACCGATTTGATACGCGTTCATGAGATGAACCGGAATGTATTTCACTCGACACGCATTCGTAGGATGAGCGGGAATGTATTCCACACGACACGCGTTCATGAGATGAGCCGGAATGTATTTCACTCGACACGCGTTCATGGGATGAGCCGAATGTATTCCACACGACACTGCGTTCGTGAGATGAGCGGGAATGTATTTCACGATACCAAGTTCATGAGATGGACCAGGAATGTATTTCATGCGACACCGCGTTCATGGGATGAGCAGAATGTATACCACGATTTGATACCGAGTCCATGAGATGGGCCAGGGAATGTATTCCATACGATTTCACCTCGAGTCCATGAGATGGCGAGACATGTTACGTATCACATGACTTATACCTAGGCTGGCGGTGAGGAAGGAGTTCCACGGGCATGAGGATGACCTTGAGGCGTGAGTCACGACTTGACATGATTACTTTTATGCTTGAGCTGTAGTTTTGTTATCATATATGTCTTACATTTTATATAGACTATTATGATTTCATTTTCATATTTTCAGTTTCACATACTTGGTACTGTTATCGACCTCCTTGGGGATGCGTTCATCTGCGCGGTAGAAGTCTGGGTTGTTGATCCTCGCTCATAGGATCATGATTCGCGTATTAGGAAGCTCCGTTTCTCGGAGGCTTATCTTTTGGTATGTTTCCACTGAGTTGTAGGTTACTGTACATTCGGGGTATGGCGAGCCTGTCCGTCATAGGTGTTATTACATTCGTAAGTGCAGTAATCTTGTTGTGGCGGGGTTTGTAAAGGATGCTTGTTCAAAAATTTATGTATATATGCAAGAAGGCAACCGTTTTGGTTGCTTTGTTTTATTATCTTATCTCTTGTTTCATATCTGTATGTTTTATATTCCGCCGATTTCTCGATGTATGACTACTTAGGTGCGGGTAAGGCACGATCCACGAACCAAGAAGCGGGTCGTGACACTTGGCATCTACTCAGGTCGGAGGACTCCTAGTACTGTTATACCGTATTTCAGTATGCGTGGGGCGTGCGTAGAAAATTTGAGTTTGTGCCTTAAAGTGCTTGGCGAATTTTATTTGTGCATAACAGGGTTAGAGTCGTTTTTTTAAAGCGTTTTCCACGGCATTCGTAGGGAATTTCCGCTATGTCATTTTTAATTTTTGCGGATTTTTAGAGGCGTAACATTTTGGACCAACGAGAGGCGACACTTGGCACCCTCTCATTGGTGGACCTGAGGCGGTAAAGCTTGGGCGATTGGGGTTGGTTTTGTCAAGTAGTAGGTAGGATATTTTGTGTGCAAGTTGGCTAGGTACACATGCCTAATCTTGGCCTTACACTTGCCTAGCACTTGGCTAAATCTTGGCCATTGGTTGGCCTTCACTTGACCTATAAATACCCTCCCTTTGATGAACTTCTTCATCCAAAAATCTCTTAAGTCTTGAAAGCCTCCTCCCCTGGCGAGAGCCCTTCCACTCCTAGTAGTGTGGCCGTGGGTACCACTAGCCTAGTTGCTTTCGTATAATACCACTCTCTTGGTAAAAATACTCTCAAAGTATTGTTATAATGCCCAATTACCTTAGCCTTATACCTTGTTGTATTCTAAGGTTATACCTATCTGAAAAGCCAGAAATACTATTATACTTAGTCGGTCCACCAGAAACCACAGGAAAATCTCCATAGTCAGTTGGAGTATTGTGTAGAAGTTGGTTAGAACTTCTAAGGGTGGTTTAAGCGGGTTGGGCGCTCGGAGTTGGAGCTAAGCGATTGCCCGGGATCGACTTTATACTTGGATAATTATGGGCTTATTGAGGTAAATATCTTGTCCTCTATTGTAATTGGAAATTACATATTGTAGAATATATAGTTGAAGTATACTATATATAGAACTGAGCGTAGTTATCGTGATGTCTTTTGACTTAAGCTGAATAATACTTACGGCGATGTCTTGCGACTTAAGCTGAATTTAAAGAAGAATCTTGCTGTAATTACATAGGGTTGTATTACAGTGGACTTGTGTAGTAGTGCAGTGGAGTAGAATTGTACCGTTAGGGTTAGTTGTATAACCCCTGGTTGGCTTAGTGGCAGGCCTCGATAGAGGAGAGATTCTGTTGTTGCGGGGAGATCTTTGAATTTTACGTAGAATGTGCTCTGAAGGGATCTAGACACTAATAAGCGCCTTGTGGCCTTATAGGTTGAAGTACTACGTGTGGCGCGATCTACTTGGCAAGGTAGCCGACGGTTGGAAGTACTTGGGCGTTTTGCTATTAGTCGATACTCGTCGCGAGGTATGTGAACCTCTTCCTATCTCTTCTAGCATGATATGTGTGAACTATGTAATACGGTAGGCGTCATGTGCTAAGCGTATTTGGTTGATTTAAAACATAAAGTGTTATAACGGCTTTATGGGAAGTTGGTTATAACGACTTTATGTTGGTAAGAAAATACTTGTGGTCTTTAAAAGGTAAGCGATTTGAACTATAAGCGGCTTGTTATGTGTTAATAAAGAACTTGAAGTATTTCAAAGATTTTGAATCATTTTGAAAGAAGAAGTAATATACTTGGTTTTGAAAAACTTAAGAGTTATACTAGCTTTATGGGAAGTTAGGTATAACGGCTTAAGAATGTTTCTTGATTTGAAATCGAATGTGTATCGACAAACCAACTGCGGCGTTAATAAAAGGAAATGTTTTGACTAATTAAGTATTATTAAAACGTTAGAAACTTCCATCTGCATAGAAGCTAAGATGAGACAAAATGATATTTCTAGATCATGCTGTAATAAGATTGTTATAAACAAGAATATCCTACTCACATATAAGACTTATGTTTCTCAGATAGTTTTAAGGAGAATTATATTATCAAATGAATAAGACTATGAACTACGAAACCTTTCTAAAATGAGAAACTTGAACATTGGAAATTAAGCAAACTTGATCATTGGAAAAGAATGATGCTACTTGATTTTACAAAGAGAAGTAATTGATTTACTTTAAAAGGATAGTCACTCTATTTTATACTACGGGTATTGTGTGACATTGTGAAAGTAACGTATCTTTTAAAGAGTTGATGTATGAAGTACTTTGGGGATAAAAACCCGATTTTGTTAATCATATAGTAGAAGGTACCTTGTGTGAACAACTTGATTGTATTGGTTTGTGATGCCTTGTAATACTTTCTTGATTGCGTTGATAAGTAAACGTGTTGGGATGCTACGTGTGTTAGTATCTTGTGATGTTTGTGTGAAGGGGTTTCCCTTGATTGTGCTTATTAACTATCGATCGTTATGATAGTATTGTGGCATTCATCTCTTGAGATGATTCCGGGGGTTAAGCTGCCCTCCGATGCGGGGTAGACTCAGGCGGGTCGATGGACCTATGATTCGAGAATACCTCATGCAGTCCGGGGCTATGCGAACTACGAGAGTTCGGTGTTAGTGTCGTCCTTTATGGGCATGCGGTCGCTTGTGGCCATGCGGGCGAAGTCGGGGCGATCTTGGGAGTAGCTACCTCGATGCGAGGAATGCCTCATGCGGGCGATGAGATTGGCCTATGCGAGTGCGGGAGTTCGAGGTTAGACGCGTACATCGATCTGCGGGCAAGTGGCGGCTTTGATCATGTGACGGTCTAGACAGATCTTATGATACGATTCATGACCTTGTTGATGCTGTAGGTTTTTAGTAGTCGGCTATGCCTTCGTACTTACCGTCTGATTTTATTATGACACAGTGGGACACGGTGTTGGTGTGTTCCTGGTGCTTTTATATCATAGGCTGCCGGTGAGAAGGTATCCCACGGGCATGATTGATGTTGTGGGCACGAGACCCATTGTTATACTTGAGTGATGACTTGAGGCGTGAGTCACGACTTGACATACCGCTTTGTTGTAAATCGTAGTTTGGTTATCATACATGTCTCTGCTTTATATCGCTATGATTTCATTTACGATATGTATTTGATTTCACATACTCTTTGTTGCATCGACCTCCTTCGAAGCTGCGTTCATGCCGCGAGTTGAGTACGCGATCGTTGATCCTAGCTCGAGTCACGCGATTTGGCGTTTGGGAAGCTCCGTTTCTCGGAGGCTTATCAGTGGTATAGTCCCCTAAGTCGTAAGTGTTTACATTCGGGGTTTGGCGTGGCCCTGTCCGCCATTGTTGTCGTATCATTCTTAGAAGTCTGTGAATCTTTGTTGTGGGCGGGGTTTGTAAAAAGATTAAGCGTTCATGTTGAAAAAGTTGCTACATATATATATCTGAAGTAACAGTTTTTAGTTGCTTTGTCTTCTTATTTCAACTGTCTTATTACAATTTGGTTTCATGTATTGTCTTTATGTTCCGATTACTCGATGTATGTCTACTTGGGTGCAGGGTAAGGCACGATCCACGGGCAGGTTGGTCGTGACAAAAGT
Source organism: Przewalskia tangutica (assembly GCA_029844215.1). Taxonomy (NCBI): domain Eukaryota; kingdom Viridiplantae; phylum Streptophyta; class Magnoliopsida; order Solanales; family Solanaceae; genus Przewalskia; species Przewalskia tangutica. Next base: position 2,041,108 of record JAQGDG010000037.1, on the reverse strand, counting down.
GGTATCGAGCGATTAATCCTCGGAAAGTGTCTGACCGTATCGATCAAGAGTCTTGATTATCGGTGTGTTGTGCACCACACCAATAATCGTGAGGCTATAGGATATTTAGGATTGGTTTCTATTCTTCTCACTCGAGATCGTGCCTTAGGCGGTGTTGTAAGTTGGACCCTACGACGAAATTCTTTCCCTTATCGTTATGCCTCGCGTAGGGCAACCGGGCCGGGAGGGCAAAGCGGCGGAGGCTGCGAGTAAATCTGAGAGGGTTACGTGGGCACAGGCCCAATTATCACCTTGGTGGTGCTTCATTCGGGGAGTTCTGCGACGCCACTAGCCCGTGAGTTTAGCACGGCAGCGGCGGTTCCTACTGCGACCATGATATTTGAACCTCGGTTCCACGGCCAGAGCGGTGAATATAGATTGCAAAGAGGTAACCCTGTTACTAGCTATAGATTTGGCTACCAGAGAGTATACCGATGTACCGCGAGTCTTGAGGACTATCTATAAGAGGGTTGTGCAAGAATAATTCTTCAGTTAGGCTTGAGCATGACCTGTGTACGGGCTTATGCGCAGCAGGCCGAGACGTGTAGAGATCGACGGGTTAACGAAGGACAGTAGAAGAGGGCCAGCGTGAGTCCTTTGGTAACTTCGGCGAGTCGCCTCCCAGTGAGTTAGATATGCACCTCGCCGGTCACGAGTGGTCTTACAAATTTCGGGGCGTTCGGGGTGTGCAGGAGTTGGTGAGAACTCAGGGGTTCCGGTTCCACGATGTGTGACGCCATCGGGAATGTCATCTTTTAGGTTGGTACTTGTTGTACCTATGACCGTCAGGGTCTGGTGTCGAGGAGTGTCCTTGTAGGAGGGCTTATCCTTCGGGATCGGTGGGTAGTTTGTCATCTCCTCACTATGCCTACAGGGGCGAGTTTGATTAGACGACTAAGGGAGTGAAAGCGGTAGATATAGATCTATCCTTAACCTACAGAGTTTTGTATAGGTGATAAGGTGAGTATACCTTAGGTGCTATGTTACGATAGCAGTGTGTTAGTTGTGATTTGAAATCATGGTTGTTTAGCAGAGTAAGATTTTGGGGGATAGAGAAAGTGTGAGCCTTAGAGCTTTATACGTAGAGACCTTAGAGGTGAGGCCATCTCGAGGAAAAAGGTGTAGTGTTATGTTTGACCCTTATCGGAGTGCATAGTGCACGTGAGTTATGTTGGGACAGGTCCCTAGTAGTGTGGAATGAAAGAGGGTAGTTGAGCTATGAAGACCGCTCGGTTTTCGTGCCGGGATTAGTGAGAGTGTTCCGGTTCGGGGAGCGAGTATGATGCGGCGTTGCGGGTCGGGTTGAGGCCACGTTGCGGGTCAACCCGCGGCGAGTTTGGTGGTGGTCGGTTGTGGTGGTCCCGCCTTGTGGTAGTCACGAGGGTGTTAGGCCCGTATTCGATTAACAGTCTGAGTTCGAGGATGCATTCGACCGATGGTCGGACCAGGAGGTCACCGTCTTGTCTTAGCAAAGATCGTTTACTCAGCGGTATTGTTTTATCGAGAAAGGTTGTAAGGATGCACGGGTGCCTACCTTCACCTTATGTCGAACAGTGAAGCCCAGTTGTGGCTATTTTCGTCTTCTAAAGTTTACGGCGAGGTTAAGAACTTCGGTGAGTCTCGAATCGCATTCGCCCTCGGGCGGTCGTGGATTTGAAGGTAGTCGTTGGGGATTGTTGTCTCTGTGGAGGTAGTGTTTGATCTACCATTTGGTGTTCGGATATCGCCTTATGAAGCCTTAAGGCGGAAGTGTAAGTTGTCGGTCGATTGGTTCGATGTTGGCAAGGTTCGATTAGTTGGTTGAGCTTGTTCCACAGCGTGGATAGTCTGAAGCTTGTCTAGAAGAAGTTACGGCGGCTCGGAGGAATTGTGCGGATAATCGGCGGCGCTTAGAGTTGAGTTGACGGTCGGTCTTCTTGAAGGTACCACCGGGTTAGGTGTGACGAGTTTGGAATCTGAGAGGACTTAGCGAGTTACTGGGCCGCACGAGTTCATGTGAAGAATAGGCGGGTTGCCTATATGTTAGCATTTGCCGTCCGACTTAGGAAGCGGTCGTCGATCGTTAAATGTTATGTTGGGAAAGTATCGGAGATCCATCAGTGTTCCCGATTAATGATGACCACGTTAGAGATAGTAACGAGTTTTGGAAAGCTGAGCGATATAAATGTGGAAAGAGTTCGGTATCACGACATCCTCGAGGATCGCATGCGGTGGTACCATTTGTTGGAGTCGCTGAGAAGGTTAATGCCTCGAGCAAAGTGACAAAGTGGTATCTCTGACGAGTAAAGAGAGAAGCGAGCATGTATGGCGAGCATAGGTGTGATCATTTCTTTTGTAAAGAGAAGGTGCGAAGGAGGTATATTTTAAACCCCGGTGAGAAGTGTTTGTGGTTATGATAGAGGTGTTTCCTCGTGGACTTGGATGGAGGTATTTTGCTTGGGTGTTTCCGTGGCCAGATGTGGCAGGTTTGTTTTCATAAGTATAGTAGTGAAGACTATACTGGCGCACGTTTGTTTTGAGACTTAGAAGGAACATTCGGGACGAATGTTTCTAAGGAGGGGAGAATGTTATACCCCGTATTTCAGTATATGCGTGGGGCGTCGTAGAAAATTTGAGTTTGTGCCTTAAAGTGCTTGGCGAATTTTATTTGTGCATAACAGGGTTAGAGTCGTTTTTTTAAACGTTTTCCACGACTTCGTAGGGAATTTCGGCTATGTCATTTTTAATTTTTGCGGATTTTCAGAGGCGTAACATTTTGGACCAACGAGAGGCGACACTTGGCACCCTTTCATTGGTGGACCTTGGGCGGTAAAGCTTGGGCGATTGGGGTTGGTTTTGTCAAGAAGTAGGTAGGATATTTTGAGTGCAACTTGGCTATGTACACATGCCATAATCTTTGACTTACACTTGCCTAGCACTTGGCTAAATCTTGGCCATTGGTTGGCCTTCACTTGACCTATAAATACCCCTCCCCTTTGATGAACTTCTTCATCCAAAAATCTCTTAAGTCTTGAAAGCCTCCCCCCTCCCCCTTGGCCGAGAGCCCTTCCCCCCCCTCCTAGTAGTGTGGCCGTGGGGTACCCCCCCCTAGCCTAGTTGCTTTCGTATAATACCCCTCTTGGTAAAAATACTCTCAAAGTATTGTTATAATGCCCAATTACCTTAGCCTTATACCTTGTTGTATTCTAAGGTTATACCTATCTGAAAAGCCAGAAATACTATTATACTTACCGTCCACCAAACGAAACCCTAGGAAAATCTCCATAGTCCGTTGGAGTATTGTGTAGAAGTTGGTTAGAACTTCTAAGGGTGGTTTAGAGCGGGTTGGGCGCTCGGAGTTGAGCTAAGCGATTGCCTGTGATCGACTTTATACTTGGATAATTATGGGCTTATTGAGGTAAATATCTTGTCCTCTATTGTAATTGGAAATTACATATTGTAGAATATATAGTTGAAGTATACTATATATAGAATGAACGTAGTTATCGTGATGTCTTTTGACTTAAGCTGAATAATACTTACGGCAATGTCTTGCGACTTAAGCTGAATTTAAAGAAGAATCCGAATTGTAATTACATAGGTTGTATTACAAGAGACTTGTGTAGTAGTGCAGTGGAGTAGAATTGTACCCGTTAGGGTTAGTTGTATAACCCCCGGTTGGCTTGGTAGCCGCCTCGATAGAGGAGATTTACGCTGTTTGGGGAGATCTTTGCCAATTTTCGTAGAATGTGCTACGGGATCTAGACACTAATAAGCGCCTTGTGGCCTTATAGGTTGAAGTACTACGTGGCGCGATCTACTTGGCTTAAGGAGTAGCGGCGGTTGGAAGTACTTGAGCGTTTTGCTATTAGTCGATACTCGTCGCGAGGTATGTGAACCTCTTCCTATCTCTTCTAGCATGATATGTGTGAACTATGTAGTACGGTGACGTACATGTGCTAAGCGATTTGGTTGATTTAAAACATAAAGTGTTATAACGGCTTTATGGGAAGTTGGTTATAACGACTTTATGTTGGTAAGAAAATACTTGTGGTCTTTAAAAGGTAAGCGATTTGAACTATAAGCGCTTGTTATGTGTTAATAAAGAACTTGAAGTATTTCAAAAGATTTTGAATCATTTTGAAAGAAGAAGTAATATACTTGGTTTTTGAAAACTTAAGAGTTATACTAGCTTTATGGGAAGTTAGGTATAACGGCTTAAGAATGTTTCTTGATTTCGAAATCGGAATGTGTATCGACAAACCATCGCAGCGTTAATAAAAGGAAATGTTTTGACTAATTAAGTATTATTAAAACCAAGAGAAACTTCCATCTGCATAGAAGATAAGATGAGACAAACTGATATTTCCAAGATCATGGCTGCTGTAATAAGATTTAAATAAACAATAAAATCCTAATCACATATAATACTTATGTTTCTGATAGTTTTAAGGAGAATTATATTCTCAAATGAATAAGACTATGAACTACTAAACCTTTCTAAAATGAGAAACTTGAACATTGGAAATTAGGCAAACTTGATCATTGGAAAAGAATGATGCTACTGATTTTACAAAGAGAAGTAATTGATTTACTTTAAAAGGATAGTCACTCTATTTTATAATACGGGTATTGTTTTACATTGTGAAATTTACTTATCTTTTAAAGAGTTTATGTATGAAGTACTTTGTTGATATAAACCCGATTTTGTTAATCATATATTAGAAGGTACCTTGTGTGAACAACTTGATTGTATTGGTTTGTGATAGCCTTGTAATACTTTCTTGATTGCGTTGATAAGTAAACGTGTTGGGATGCTACGTGTGTTAGTATCTTGTGATGTTTGTGTGAAGGGTTTCTTGATTGTGCTTATTAACTATCGGTCGTTATGATAGTATTGTGGCATTCATCTCTTGAGATGATTCCGGGTTAAGTCGCCCCGACGCGGGTAGACTCAGCGGTCGATGGACCTATGATTCGAGAATACCTCGCGCAGTCCCGGCCTACGGAACTACGAGAGTTCGAGTTAGTGTACGTCCTTTATGGGCACGCGGTCGCTTGGCCATGCGATCTGAAGTCCGTGACGACGGAGTAGCTACCGATGCGGGAATGCCTCATGCGGGCGATGAGATTGGCCTATGCGAGTGCGGAGTTCGAGGTTAGACGCGTACATCGATATCTGCGGGCAAGTGGCCGCCTTTGATCATGTGACGGTCCAGACAGATCTTATGATACGATTCATGACCTTGTTGCACGTGTAGGTTTTTAGTAGTCGGCTATGCCTTCGTACTTACCCCCGCAGTTTTATTATGACACGTGGACACGTGTTCGTGTGTTCCTTGGTGCTTTTATATCATAGGCCGGCGATGGGAAGGTATCCACGCATGATTGATGTTGTGGGCACGAGACCCATTGTTATACTTGAGTGATGACTTGAGGCGTGAGTCCACGACTTGACACGACCGCTTTGTTGTAAAGCGTAGTTTGGTTATCATACATGTCTCCCGCTTTATATGATCGCTATGATTTCATTTACTGATGTATTTCGATTTCATACTCATTTTTGTTATGCGACTCGCCGGGCTGCGTTCATGCCGCAGTTGAGGTACACGATCGTTGATCCTAGCTCTGAAGTCACGCCAGCGTTTGGAAGCTCCGTTTCTCGGAGGCTTATCGGTGGTATAGTCCTCGTCGCCGTAAGTGTTTACATTCGGGGTTTGGCGGGCCCTGTCCGCCATTGTTGTCGTATCATTCTTAGAGGTGCAGAGTAATCTTGTTGTGTGGTTTGTAAAAAGATTAAACCGTTCATGTTGAAAAAGTTGCTACATATATATATACCGAAGGTAACCGTTTTGGTTAGCTTTGTCTTCTTATTTCAACTGTCTTATTACATCGGTTTCATGTATTGTCTTTATGTTCCGTGATTACTCGATGTATGTCTACTGGGTGCAGGTAAGGCACGATCCACGCCCGTTCGGTCGGATACAAGACTGCCTCAAATGATCGATGCTTGTAACGCCGAACCGGGCCTGCATCGTGCCTTACCCCGGCACCCTAGTGATACAACATCGAGAAAACCAGCGGAAAATAAAACACGAGTCATGAAACAAGAGATATAATAAATAAACAGGCCAACCAAAACAGCTTGCCTTCAAGATATACACAAAACCCGAGCTTGTCCTTTTTACAAACCCCGCCACAACAAAGCATGCACTTAAGATTTACAACAACTATGACGGACAGGGCTCGCCATACCCTGAATGTACAAGAACCTACAACTCAGTGGAAACATACCAAAGATAAGCCTCGAAGGAACGGAGCTTTCCAACACTTGAAATGAGATCCTAAGAGCGGATCCACGACCGATGTACTCTACCGCGGCGTTTAACGCAGCCCTCAAGGAGGTCGACAACAGTACCAAGTATGTGAATCAAACATCAGTAAATGAAATCATAATAGCCTAAAAAGCAGGAGACATGTATGATAACCAAAATACAGTACGCAACATAAAAGCAGTCAAGTCAGGGACTCACGCCCTCAAAGTCACCACTCAAATATAACTATGGGTCTCACGCCCACAACATCCATCATGTTCGCATCATGGCCGCATGCCCCCGGAATACTGCATCGGTGTAGACATGTCCATGATTCAACAAAAATAACAACGCCGCATGGCCACATGCCCCTAATATCAGACGGTGTAGACATGCCCATGTAACCTCAATAACAATATATCGGGTGGTCAACCCCGCCGCACGGCCACATGCCGAATCTTGCGACGGTGTAGACTCGTCCATGTTGCTGTAATAACCATATATCGCGTAATCAACCCGGCCGCATGGCCGCATGCCCCCGGAATACTGCATCGGTGTAGACATGTCCATGTGATATCAACAACAAGACAGTAATCAAAATGGAAACATACCCGTGGAATTCTCCATCACTGCCAGCACGTCCAAGTAAGTTCTCAACAAGTCAACCGGCCCTCTATCGAGGCGCGAACACGTAAATACCACACTTGCACAACAAAGGCTATCATCACAAGCATAGGCAAGTTTCACAACAACAAGCATAGGCAAGTTTCACAACAACAAGCATAGGCAAATTTCACAACAACAAGCATAGGCAAGTTTCACAACAACTCAAAGTACTTTCATTTTATGCCAAAGTCGGGTTTTAACCCCAAAGTACTACATACGTTAAGTTCTTTTAAAAGAGATCCATTACTTTTATAAAAGTCACCCGATACCCGTAGTATTAGAATGACCAACCCACATTCCTTTTCAAAATCAAGTAACAACATTCTTTTCCTAAGTTCCAGTTTGTCTAGTTTCAATTACTCAAGCTTCTCATTTTCAAATGGTTTCATAGTTCCCAAACTTAATCACTTGATTCCTTTTTAGAACAATTGAGTAATATATGTCTCACGTGAGAGTAGGCTATTCTTGTTTACAACATTCTTATTACAATGACCATGATCTAGAAAATGTATATCATTTTGTCTCATCTTAGTTTCTATGCAGATGGAGGTTTCTACCGGTTTTAATACAATTCATCATTATTCAATACATTTTCCTTTATTAACGCTGCAGTTGGTGCTGCCGATACACATTCCGATTTCCAAATCAAGAAACATTATCCCTTTAAATAAAATCAAGTACTCATTACTCACGAATGAGGTTTCACACAAACATTCACATTAAAACAAATAAGTTAAGTCTCTTATCTTATAAGATCAAGTCTCTAACTTCTAACATCAAGAAACCATTTTCTTTACCTCTCTTAAGACATTATACCTAACTCCCAAAAAGCTAGTATAACTCTTTTTAAAACCTTTTAAAACCAAGTGTTACTCTCCTTCCAAAGCGATTTATAAATCTTTTGAAATACATCAAGTTCTTTATTATAACTAGCCAGTTATAATTCACATCAGTTACCTTTTAAAACCACAAAGTATTTTCTTACCTTCATAAAGCTGTTATAACCAACTTCCCATAAAGCCGTTATAACACTTTATGTTTTAAGAACAATCAAACACAGTTAACACATGACGTCACCGCACTACATAGTTCACACATATCATGCTAGAAGAGATAGGAAGAGGTTCACATACCTCGCGACGATTTATCGACAAAAGCAAAATGCTCCAAGTACTACAACCTTGCTAGCCCTTTCCACTCCTCGAGTAGAATACGCTACTCTTAGTACTTTCACCTATAAAGGTCACAAACGTCTATTAACCCCAAAACACAAGTTCTATCTTTCTACAGAAAATTCGGCAGCACCTCCCCCCCCCGCCACAGCGTAAATCTCCTCCTCTATCGAGGCCGGCTACCAAGCCAACCAGGGGGGGGGGGGTTTACACGTCTAACCGGACGTGCACCATCCTACTCAGTAACTCTACACAAGTCTACTGTAATACAGTCCTATGTAAATACAGTTCAGTTCTTTTCTTTATTCTTCAGGCTTAAGTCAAAAGACATTGCCGAATACTAAGTATAGTTCCATATATAGTATACTTCAACTATATATTCTAACAAACATGTAATTTCCAATTACAATAGAGGGACAAGATAATTACCTCGATAAGCCCATAATTATCCAAGTTAAATGTCGATCCTTAGCAATGTTTAGCTCCAACTCCGGGTGCTCCATCCCGCTCCAAACAACCCTTAGAAGTTCTATCCAACTTCTACTTAAATCCTTCAACTAACAATGAAGATTCCTTAGGGTTTCGGTTTGAGACTAAAAAGGTAGTATTTCGGGCTCTACGTATAGAGGTAACTTTTGGAATACAACAAGGTATAAGGCCAAGGTATTTTGGGCATTATAACAATACTTGGAAGACAACTTTCTACCAAGGGGGGGGTACCTCACGAGAACACTCCAACGTGGGGGGGGGGGGGGGGTATGCTCTCGGCCACAAGGCCACTAGGGGGGGGGTAGTACCCTCTCGGCCACAAGGCCTCACGAAAAGGGGGAGGGAGGGGAAGCTCTCGGCTAGCACAACAAGAAGGGAGGAGAGGGTTTCAAGACTTGGAAGTTTTTGGATGAATGAAGTCTTCAAGCTTAGGGGGTATTTATAGCAAAACCAAAAGCCAACCAATGGCCAAGATCAAGCCATGTGCAAGGCAAGTGTAAGGCCAAGATCAAGCCAAGTGCACCCACAAAACACTCCACAAAACACTCCACAAAACAAGCCACAAAACAAGGCACAAAAGGAGGGACCAATCGGCCAAGGCCAACCAATCCTCTTGGACGCCCAATCGTCCAAGCCACCCTATTTGCTTCCAATGTGAGGGTGACACATGTCACCCTCCCGTTGGTCCAAAATGTTTCGTCTCTCGGAAAAATCCGCAAAAATTATAAATGACATAGCCGGAATTTTCCCTACGAAAGCTGTGGAAACGTTTCGTCGAAAAACGACTCTATTCGGCACTTGTGCCCAAATTCGGTCCTTTGCCTAACTTAAGGCTCAAATTTTCTACGTACGTCCTTACGTACATACTCTGGAAATACGGGGTATAACATTCTCCCCTCCTTAGAAACATTCGTCCCGAATGTTCCTTCTCAAGTCTCAACACAAACATGCGCTAGTATAGCCTTCACTGCTATACTAAGGAGAAACACCTCGCACCCTGCAACTGGTCAAACAAATCATCAATCCTGGGGAGGGGGTATCTGTTCTTGATAGTTACCTTATTCAGCTGCCTGTAATCAACACACATACGCAGCGTCCCATCCTTCTTCTTTACAAATAAAATCGGCTCCCGTGGAGAGAAACACTAGGTCTGATAAAGCCTTTTTCCAGCAAATCTTTCAGCTGGTCCTTCAACTCCCTCAACTTAGCAGGTGCCATCCTGTATGGTGGAATAGATATCGGCCGAGTGTCTGGCGACATATCAATGCAAAACTCAATCTCCCTCTCAGGAGGGATACCCGAGATCGCTCAGAATACGTCGAAACTCTCGACAACTCGTCACGACCCGCCCGGCTCGTGGATCGTGCCTTACCCGCACCCAAGTAGTCATACATCGAGTAATCAGCGGAATATAAAAACAAGACATGAAACAGTTGTAAAATGAGACACAGTTTTATGTGAGAAAATGTCGCCTTTCGGCATATATATATAACATCAAGTTTGCAGTTACATCGCAACTTTACAATAGGACTACAGACCTCTAGGAATGTAAACAACTATGGCGGGACAGGGCCCCACCATACCCTGACTGTACAAAACTAACTACAACAGGGAGATCATACCCAAAAGTAGAGCCTCCGGAGAAGATGTAGCTCCTGACACCAACGCAAAAGATCCTAAGGATGCGGATCTAGCACTGCCGCTCTTACCGCGGCATTTAACGCAGCCCAAGGAGGTCGATAACAGTACCAAGTATGTGAAATCAGAAAGTACTTAAATGAAATCAATGTATTTAAAACCATTTGCAAATACAATCAGTTCAATTGCACATAGTGCCATATCACAAACAAGAACAATAATAGGTAAACTGTAACAGGTCTTTTCTAGGCCGCGAATGATCGAAGCAAGGTGTCACGACCCGAACCCGGGCCCGTGACTGGTGCCTTACCCCGGGCACCCTAGTGATACAACATCAGAGAAAACCAGCGGAAATAAAAACTTTAAACATATAAATAGATATGGATCAAGATGAAAGAAACAAAGCAACCAAAGCGGTTGCCTTTCAAAGATATATATATACATAGACATTTGAGCATAATCCTTACAACCTCGCCACAACAAAGGTTCTGCACTCTAAGATTTTTACAACAACTATGACGGGACAGGGCCCCGCCATACCCCTGAATGTACGAGAACCTACAGACTCAGGGTAACATACCAAAGATAAGCCTCCAAAGGAACGGAGCTTCCCAATACGCTGAGATGTGATCCTACAAGCGGGGATCGACAACCGATGTACCTCTACCTGCGGCATGAACGCAGCCAAGGAGGTCGATAACAGTACCAAGTATGTGAAATCAGAAATATCAGAATGAAATCATAGCAGTCTATATAAAGCAGGAGACATGTATGATAACCAAACTACAGTACACCACATATAAACAGTCATATCAAGTCAGGGACTCACACCCTCCAAATCATCACTCGTGCCCGTGGAATTCCTTCCTCACTGCCGGCAGTCTATGATATAACAACGCCAAGGAGTATATATGAACACCAGGTCCCACCTGTGTCAATAAAACCGACGGCAAGTATAACTACCGATCCGACCGTACCAATAATATCGTACAACCATATCACGGCCGACACGCGGCAAGTGCACTAACCTCCACCAGATCCACTGCGCCACGTAAATGACGGGGCAAGTGAATCGGCGGGCACCGATCACAACCGTAAGTCACGGCTCCATCCAAACACCGACTCGGCGACACGTGGCAAGTACACTAGCCTCCACCAGATCCACCTGCGTCACATAGCTGACGGGGGCAAGTGAATCGGCCAGGCACCCGATCTCAACCGTAAGTCACGATACTTCGCCGCGAAGCTGACACGTGGCAAGTGCAATAACCTATACCAGATCCACCTGCGCCACGTGTCGACGGGGCAAGTAAACAGGCTACGCACCCGATCACAACCGTAAGTCACGATACTTCGCCATAACCATAATGGTCACATGTCCACATCATCGGTGTAGACATGCCCATGTAACAATAATAATGGAAGCATACCCGTGGAATCTTCCGTCACTGCCGGTACGTCCAAGTAAGTTCTCAACAAGTCAACCGGCCCTCCATCGAGAGACGCGGTATAATAGAAACACAATTCTTGCACAACAAAGACTATCTCAATAAGCATAGGCAAGTTACACAACAACAAGCATAGGCAAGTTACACAACAACAAGCATAGGCAAGTTACACAACAATAAACATAGGCAAGTTATACAACAACAAGCATAGGCAAGTTATACACAACTCAAAGTACATTCATTTTATGTCAAAGTCCGGGTTTTAACCCTAAAGTACTACGTACGTTAAATTCCTTTTAAAGAGATCCATTCCTTTTATAAAAAGTCACCCGATACCCGTAGTATAAAATAGAGTGACTCACATTTTTAGGTAAACCAAAACACTTTCCTTTCCAACCACATTCTTTTCCCTAAGGTTCCAGTTTGCCTAATTTCAATTAATCAAGTCTCTTTATTTTAGAAAAGTTTCATAGTTCAATGTCTTAATCTCTTTTAAAACAATTGAGTAACATATGCCATATGTGTGAGCAGTTTATTCTTGTTTATAACCATTTTATTAAAGCAGCCATGATCTAGAAAATGTAATATCATTTTGTCTCATCTTAGCTTCTATGCAGATGGAGGTTTCTACTGGTTTTAATAATACTTCATTATTCAATACATTTTCCTTTATTAGCGCTGCAGTGGTTTGTTCAATACTTCTTCTGATTTCCGAAATCAGTAAAACATTATCCCTCTTATCTTCCTTAAGACGTTATACCTAACTCCCCATAAAGCTAGTATAACTCTTAAGCTTTCAAAAACCAAATATTACTCTTCTTTCAAAATGATTCTTTTGAAATACTTCAAGTTCTTTATCACATACATCAAGTCGGTTATAAGTCAAATCGGTTACCTTTAAAACCACAAAGCATTTTCTTACCTACATAAAGTCGTTATAACCAACTTCCCATAAAGCCGTTATAACACTTCATGTTTTAAACCAATCAAATACATTTAACACATGACGTCACCGTACTACATAGTTATACTCATATCATGCTAGAAAAGATAGGAAGAGGTTCACATACCTGCGACGATTATCGACTAATAGCAAATCGCTCAAGTACCTCAACCCGTCGGCTACTCCTTAAGCCAAGTAGATCACGCCACACGTAGTACTTCAACCTATAGAGGCAACAAGGCGCCTATTAACATCTAGATCTCAACGTAGAATATTCTACGTAAAATTCGCAAAGACTCTCCCCGCAAATCGCAGAAATCTCCTCAATCGAGGCCTGCTAACAGGCCAACAACTCCCTAGAGAGGGGGGGGGGGGTTGTACGTCTAACCCGGACGTGCACAATTCTACTTAACAGTAATGCTACACAAGCCTACTGTAATACAGTCCTATGTAATTACAGTTCAGTTCTCTTCTTTAAATTCAGGCTTAAGTCAAAAGACATTGCCACAAGACTATGTTCAGTTCTATATATAGTATACTTCAACTATATATTTCTACAACATGTAATTTCCAATTACAATAGAAGGTCAAGAGTGTTTACCTCGATAAGCCCAAAATTATCCAAGTTATATGTCGATTCTGAACAATATTTAGCTCCTACTACGAGCGCTCCAACCCGCTCCAAACAACCCTTAGAAGTTCTAACCAACTTCTACTCAAATACTTCAACTATCAATGAAGATTTCCTTAGGGTTTCGTTTAGTGGCTAAAGGAAGTATAATAGTATTTCCGGACTCTACGTATAGAGGTAACTTTGGAAAGTACTACAAGGTATATGGGCTAAAGTATTTGGGCATAATAACAATACTTGGAGAAGTATTTCTATACCACAAAAGGGGGTATTATACTGAAACCAACTAGGCTAGGGGTTTGGCTAAGACCCCAGAGGGGTACTTTCGGCCAAGGGAGGGCTCTCGCCAAGGGGCCTTCTCAAAGGGGGAGGGGGACTCTTGGACGAGATACTACACTAAGGGGGGAGGAAGAGAGCTTTCAAGACTTAGGAAGATTTTAGGATGAAGAAGTCTTCCAAAAGGGGGGGGGGGGGTATTTATAGGTCAAGGAATGGCCAACCAATGGCCAAGATCCATCCAAGTGTTAGGCAAGTGTAGGGCTAGGATTAAGCCATGTGCACCTTATCCATCTACCACACCAACTTGCATAAATATCCTACCTAACCAATGCCACCTTTTTCGTCCCTTTGTCGCCCCACTTCCTTCCAATGTGAGGGTGACACATGTCACCCTCCCGTTGGTCCAAAATGTTTCGTCTCTCGGAAAAATCCGCAAAAATAATAAATGACATAGCCGAAATTTTCCCTTCGCAAGTTTAGTAAAACGTTTCGTCGAAAAACGACTCCTTTCGGCACTTGTGTACAAATTTCGAAACTTGCCAAATCTTAAGGCTTAAATTTTTATACGTACGCCCTCACGTACATACTCTGGAAATACGGGGTATAACATTCTCCCCTCCTTAGAAACATTCGTCCCGAATGTTGCTTCTCAAGACGGATAATGATAAAGTTCTTCTAACAAGTTGCCAACGCCACGCATGGCCACGAAATAACACACGTTCTCTTCCTTCCTTACTCGTCGTGCCCTTCTCGAACACTTGAACTCTTCTAGTAAACGTACCACACTTCAGTCATCGCTTCAGTTCCCAAAACATTGGAGTCACTACCTCCAACTTGGTCATCTTACTAACCTCAATCTCCCTTAAGACCATTCCCGGCCTTCACGATCCGCTTCTGGTCGAACATATCCACGAACTCATACGATGGTCATCTAAACTTGGGCCTAGCACCCTCGTGACCCTACCACCTGGCGGGACCACCCAGAGCTGACCCCACCGAACAGCCGCGGTTGGCCCGCAACATGGCCCCAACCCGACCCACTTAACGCATCAAGCTCTTGTTCCCCGATCCGGAACAATCTTACCTATACAGGTCATGAAAGCTACCACTTCCATTTTTACACCACCCAAGGAAATTTTTCCCACAATTTCTCCACGTATACTTATACATTCTGACAAATATCACCTGCAAAAATCTTGTACTCAAGACGGCCTTACATCTAAGGTCTCAACTGTAATATTCTAAGGTTCATCATTTTCTCACTTTGCTTACCCTTTTTCACTAACTGCACTTCTAAATCACATTTTAGCACAAAGCTATCCGAACATAACACTAAACACAACGTCATAACATCAATACATACAAAACTCAGAGGTTAAGGATATACGAAAATAGGCGGTTGAGGACCGCTAAAATAGGAACTTCCACCGCGACCTCACCGTGGCTGCCGGTATGAACATCTGCCTAGCTATGGAAGGTGAAGAACCCGCAATCGTCTAGTAGTCTGTGCTATCCCACCGATCTACCCGGTCGGACTTTCACAAATGGCCCCGCTTACCGCAAGTATAGCAATCTCCCAAACCAAGACGACATTCCCCATGGGCTTTACCACAACGGCCACACCGAGATACGGTGGCCTCGTCCGCGAGCACTTACTCCTCAAAATCTGAACCCAGGAGCCACGACCGCCTCGAATATTCCAAACGTCCCGACGATGGTGGGGACCAATTGTACCGGGCGGAGGCGCATAATCGCTCACTTGGCGGTCCGCCTCGAAAGTCACCAAAGGACCTGCTGCTCGCCCTCTTCTGGCGATCTCGTCATTCGTCGATTTCTCCGCCTCACATCCAAGTGCATAAGTCGCATGCGGCAATGTCCATGCGGTGAAGAGCTACACCCGAACAACTTCGCTAGGTAATCATCGAGCCTGTAACATATCGGTGCACCCGATCCTCCATACTAGCTACTAACGCGTACGCGTCTGGGCCAATGAGTCGAACTCACATTGTACTCCCGAATCGTGCGCCTGCTGTCGTAACACCAAAATCTGTTTACCCGAGCCCTCCTCATCCGCGAGGCAAGAAATGTGCAAGAAAGGCCTCGAGAACTCGTTCCATACACCGGAAGTGCATTCTCTCCCGACAGCTCCCACGAATCAAACCACGATCGCGTATCACGCACCGATGCGAACCTAGGACCACTGACTCGGTCTCCGATGCCTTGATCACTCTCATGATCCACTGTAACTGTCGGATGAACTCCTGCGGATCATCCTCAGGCCTCGACCCATAAAACTCTGGCGGGTTACATCTCAAAAAATCCCGTAGCCTCAAACTATCTGATCTAGGGTGAACGCTGGTCTCGAACTGGCTGCGCCCTATCCTCAAGTCTGCCACAACTCGCCATTAATCGCCCACCTTGTAACCCATCTCTCCGCTCCGCATCGTGGGATCGAGGCTCGTGCATCGTGGTCTCGTAGAGATCGCCGCCGCTTCTACTCGCGACTCCTCTGTCTTGCCATTCGGGCCCGGCCGCTTTGCGCGAGGCATAAGCTGGTAAAACGAAGCACGTCGGAGGGTCCAACTTATCACACTTTCTAAGGCACGATCTCGGAATGAGAAGAATGAAACCAATCCTAAATGTCCTATAGCCTCACGATTATAGATGTGGTGCACAACACGTCGATAATCAAGACTTACTAGACACGGTGCAGACACGTTCCGAGGACTAATCGCTCACGATACCACTTTTGTCACGACGAACCGGGCGTGGTGGTGCCTACCGGCACCCTAGTGATACAACATCGAGAAAACCAATGAAATAAAAACTTTAAACATATAAATAGATATGGATCAAGATGAAAGAAAGCAGCAACCAAAGCGGTTGCCTTTGATATATATATACATAGACATTTGAGCAGTTATAATCCTTACAACCCCGCCACAACAAAGGTTTCTGCACTCTAAGATTTTTACAACAACTATGACGGACAGGCCTCGCCATACCCGAATGTACGAGAACCCTGCACTGGGGTAACATGCCAAAGATAAGCCTCAAGGAACGGAGCTTCCAATACGCTGAAATGTGATCCTACAAGCGGATCGGCAGATGTACCTCTACTGCGGATGAACGCAACCCAAGGAGGTCGATCAACAGTACCAAGTATGTGAAATCAGAAATATCGTAAATGAAATCATAGCGCTATATAAAGCGGAGACATGTATGATAACCAAACTACGAAGACACCACATATAAACGATCATATCAAGTCGAGGACTCACGCCCAAATCATCACTTGCCCGTGGAATTCCTTCCTCATCGCACGGCATATGATATAACAACGCCAAGGAGTATATATGAACACGGGTCCCACGTGTCAATAAAACCGACGGCAAGTATAACTACGATCCGGCCGTACAATAATGCGTACAACCATATCATGAAGGCGACACGTGGCAAGTGCACTAACCTCCACGAGATCCACCGCCACGTAGGCGACGGGCAAGTGAATCGGCAGCACCCGATCACAACCGTAAGTCACGGCTCCGTCCAAACACGACTCGCGGCCGACCGCGGCAAGTACACTAGCCTCCACCAGATCCACTGCGTCACGTGGTCGACGGGGCAAGTGAATCGGCGGGCACGATCACAACCGTAAGTCACGATACTTCGCCGAAGGCGACATGGCAAGTGCAATAACCTATACCAGATCCACTGCGCCACGGTGGCGGGGCAAGTAAACAGCACGACCCGATCACAACCGTAAGTCACGATACTTCGCCATAACCATAATGGTCACATGTCCACATCATCGGTGTAGACATGCCCATGTAACAATAATAATGGAAGCATACCCGTGGAATCTTCCGTCACTGCCGGTACGTCCAAGTAAGTTCTCAACAAGTCAACCGACCCTCCATCGAGAGACGCGGTAGAATAGAAACACAATTCTTGCACAACAAAGACTATCTCAATAAGCATAGGCAAGTTACACAACAACAAGCATAGGCAAGTTATACAACAACAAGCATAGGCAAGTTACACAACAATAAGCATAGGCAAGTTATACAACAACAAGCATAGGCAAGCTATACACAACTCAAAGTACTTTCATTTTATGTCAAAGTCCGGGTTTTAACCCTAAAGTACTACGTACGTTAAATTCCTTTTAAAGAGATCCATTCCTTTTATAAAAAGTCACCCGATACCCGTAGTATAAAATAGAGTGACTCACATTTTTAGGTAAACCAAAACACTTTCCTTTCCAACCACATTTTTTCCCCTAAGGTTCCAGTTTGCCTAATTTCAATTAATCAAGTCTCTTTATTTTAGAAAAGTTTCATAGTTCAATGTCTTAATCTCTTTTAAAACAATTGAGTAACATATGCCATATGTGTGAGCAGTTTATTCTTGTTTATAACCATTTTATTAAAGACATGATCTAGAAAATGTAATATCATTTTGTCTCATCTTAGCTTCTATGCAGATGGAGGTTTCTACTGGTTTTAATAATACTTCATTATTCAATACATTTTCCTTTATTAGCGCTGCAGTGGTTTGTTCGATACTTCTTCTGATTTCCGAAATCAGTAAAACATTATCCCTCTTATCTTCCTTAAGACGTTATACCTAACTCCCCATAAAGCTAGTATAACTCTTAAGCTTTCAAAAACCAAATATTACTCTTCTTTCAAAATGATTCTTTTGAAATACTTCAAGTTCTTTATTGTCATACATCAAGTCAGTTATAAGTCAAATCAGTTACCTTTTAAAAACTACAGAGCATTTTCTTACCTACATAAAGCTGTTATAACCAACTTCTCATAAAGCCGTTATAACACTTCATGTTTTAAACCAATCAATTACATTTAACACATGTACGTCTACCGTACTACATAGTTATACTCATATCATGCTAGAAAAGATAGGAAGAGGTTCACATACCTCGCGACGATTATCGATTAATAGCAAAACGCTCCAAGTACCTCAACCCGTCGGCTACTCCTTAAGCCAAGTAGATCACGCCACACGTAGTACTTCAACCTATAGAGGCCACAAGGCGCCTATTAACATCTAGATCTCAACGTAGAATATTCTATAGAAAATTCGGCAGCACCTCCCCGCAACCGTAGAATCTCCTCTCAATCGAGACCGCTAACAGCAACAACTCCTAGAGGGGGTTGTACGTCTAACCCGGACGTGCACAATTCTACTTCACACTAATGCTACACAAGCCTCATCAGAATACACCCTATGTAATTCTGATTCGTTCTCTTCTTTAAATTCGGGCTTAAGTCAAAAGACATTGCCACAAGACTATGTTCAGTTCTATATATAGTATACTTCAACTATATATTTCTACAACATGTAATTTCCAATTACAATAGAAGGACAGTAGTGTTTACCTCGATAAGCCCAAAAATTATCCAAGTTAAATGTCGATCTGAACAATGTTTAGCTCCTACTCCGGCGCTCAACCCGCCTCCAAACAACCCTTAGAAGTTCTAACCAACTTCTACTCAAATACTTCAACTATCAATGAAGATTTCCTTAGGGTTTCGTTTAGTGGCTAAAGGAAGTATAATAGTATTTAGGACTACGTATAAAGGTAACTTTGGAAAGTACTACAAGGTATATGGGCTAAAGTATTTGGGCATAATAACAATACTTGGAGAAGTATTTCTATACCACAAAAGGGGGTATTATCTGAAACCAACTAGGCAGTGGGGTTCGGCTAGCACCCCAGGAGGGTACTTTCGGCCAAGGGAGGGGCTCGCCAAGGGGGCCTTCTCAAAGGGAGGACTCTTGGACGAGATACTACACTAAGGGGGAGGAAGAGAGCTTTCAAGACTTAGGAAGATTTTAGGATGAAGAAGTCTTCCAAAGGGGTATTTATAGGTCAAGGAATGGCCAACCAATGGCCAAGATCCATCAGTGTTAGGCAAGTGTAGGGCTAGGATTAAGCCATGTGCACCTTATCCATCTACCACACCAACTTGCACAAATATCCTACCTAACCAATGCCACCTTTTTCGTCCTTTGCGCCCCACTTCTTCCAATGTGAGGGTGACACATGTCACCCTCCGTTGGTCCAAAATGTTTCGTCTCTCGGAAAAATCCGCAAAAATAATAAATGACATAGCGGAATTTTCCTTCGCAAGTTTAGTAAAGCGTTTCGTCGAAAAACGACTCCTTTCGCACTTGTGTACAAATTTGAAACTTGCCAAATCTTATGGCTTAAATTTTTATACGCACGCCTCACGCATATACTGAAATACGGGTATAACACAAGGCCAGCGCCCATAGTATCATTATGCGTGCCTAATCACGACTCACATGATCGCATAGTCACACATAGACCGCGTGAGGTATTCTCGCGCCGGGGTAGCTAATCCAGTACCTCACGGACTCCGCGATCCGCATAGTCTCAATAGACCGCGTAGTCACATTGACCGCATAGGCATCCGCGTGACGCTAAAACACGAATGATCAATCACGGAACTCCGCTGACTCGCATAGTCACATAGACCGCATAGGCCGTATAGACCCGCATCAAGGGTGGCAAGCCCTCGGTATAACAAGTCAAGGGGGTAGGTGATATAGTAACAGTACAACGGACTTACCGGTTAGCAACGTAAGCACAGCAAGAATGACCCCCTTTCACAACATTACAAGACACTAACACAGGTAGCATCATAATATGTCTACTTATCAAACAATCTTACTACACTTAACATAAATCAATACAAGGCTTTTGTAAACAAACAAGTAAACAGTTCCTTTTATCTTTCTTAAGTGGTTATACCTAACTTCCCATAAAGCTAGTATAACTCTTAGCTTTGTTTAAAACCAAATATTTCTCTTCTGTTAAAAATGATTCAGTATTCTTTTGAAATGCATCAAGATTCTTATTATTCAGGCTTAAGTCAAAAGACATTGCCGTAGTTATTATTCAGGCTTAAGTCCGAAGACATTGCCGTAATTATTATTCAGTTAACACATGTACGTCTACCGTACTATATATATATCTTAAAATATCATGCTTAAGAGTATAGGAAGAATCACATACCTTCTCGGCGAAAACCACCTGCCAAGTCGAATATGTCGCGCGCAGAGAATCAGCCTATAATAGTCAAATACGTCTATCAGCGTCTAGACTATTACAGTAAGCAGTTCAAGGCAGGGTTCTCTATTCTATGGGAATTTGGGCAGCACTTCCCTACCCAGAACTATACATCATCAGAAATACAAATCCTATGTGAGTACGGTTCAATTATTCTTCTTTAAACCCTTCATCGTGATAACGATTCAATTCTATTCTTTAATATCCTACAAGTATTTATACTTATTCCTATACTTCTACAGTATATATTCTCTAATTACAAAAGAAGGATAAGTTTATTTACCTCGATAAGCCCAAAATTATCCAAGTATAAACGTCGATCCTGAATGAGGTTTAGCTCCTAATTTGAATGCTCCGATAGCTCCAAGAACCCTTAGAAGTTCTTCACAACTTCTACTAAGTACTAAGGTATTTGGGCTAGGGTATTTTGGGCATTATAACAATACTAGAAGGCAACTTTTCTACCAAGGGAGGGGGGGAAGAAGGCTTGGATGAAAAGGCTCACAAGGGAGAGGGGAGGATTTTCAAGACTTTGAAAGTAATTTGTGGATGAAGAACTCTTCATCTTAAGGGGGTATTTATAGGTCAAGCCATGGCCAACCAATGGCCAAGATGATGCCAAGTGCAAGGCAAGTGTAGGGTGAGGATTTAGGCAAGTGTCTATTCTATCTACTACACAAAATATCCTACCAACTCCTTGACAAAACAAGCCCTTCCAATCGGCCCTATTGCCGTCCCACATCCATCAATGAGAGGGTGACAAGTGTCGCCCTCTCGTTGGTCCAAAATGTTTTGTCTCTCGGAAAAATCCGCAAAAATTATAAATGATATAGCCGAAATTTACCCTACGCGAGTTTAGTAAAACGTTTCGTCGAAAAACGATTCTTTAAGCGAGTTGTGCACAAACTTTTTCGTCCATAAGGCCTAACTAAGGCTAAGATTTTGTACGTACACCCTCACGTACATACTCTGGAAATACGGGGTATAAGACAACCGGAACTAACTGAAGGTTTGGTATCTCGGCCTCAGTATCGAATACCCGAACAATATGGTAGATATACCCTTTCTGCACCATCTTTCTAGCCTTGAGGTAAGAAATAAACCTACCCCTCGGTGACGCAGATTCTCCCACTCGAGCAACGGCTCCCGAAGCGGAACCGTACCAATCTCTCTCTACAGTCACATTGGCATAGCAAGACGCCAGCCAATCCGTACCAATAATCACATCAAAGTCCGTTATATCCAACTCTATCAAGTCGGCTGAGTGGTCCGACGGTATATAGTCCCGGGCAAGCTTTATATACCGCTCGGCTACCACTGAATTACCTACTGGCGTAGCCACCTCAAAAGGTTTTATGGACTCAGGCTCTATCCCTATTCTACCAGCAATGTTATACCCCGTATTTCCAGTGTATGTACATAAGGACGTACGTAGAAAAGTTTGGGCTTTAAAGTGGCTTGGACGATTTATTTTTGTGCACAACACCCGATTAAGTCGTTTTCGAAACGTTTTACATAGCTTGCGAAGGGAAAATTCGGCTATGTCATTTTTAATTTTGCGGATTTTTCTGAGAGGCGAAACGTGTTGGACCAACGAGAGGGCGCCACTTGGCACCCTCTCATTGGCGGAAAAGTGGGGCGGCAACTTGCACGAATTGCAAGTCAAGTGGGTAAGATATTTGTGTAGATATTTGTGAGGGTTTTAAGGAGTAGGGACTAGGGGGCACTTGGGCACATCTTGGCCCTCCACTTGCCCCCCACTTGGCTAGATCTTGGCCATTGGTTGGCCTTTGCTTGCCCTATAAATACCCTCCCCCTTTGAAGACTTCTTCATCCAAATAATTTTCCTAAGTCTAAAACCTCCCCTCTCTTGTAGTGTTCTCGTCCTCCCCTTGGTGAGGCCCTTGGCCGAGAATCCCTCCCATGGCCGAGAGTACCCTCCTCCTGGTAGGCCGAGGGTATACACCCCCTTGTGGTGTTGTCTCGTATATATACCCCCTCTTGGTAGAAATACTCCATAGTATTGTTACTATACCCAAAATACCTTAGCCGTATACCTTGTAGTATTCCAAAGATACCTCTATCGTAGAGCAGGAAATACTCAGTATGTCCTTTGTCTCAAACCGAAACCCTAGGAAAAATCTCCATAGTTGGTTGGAGTATTAAGGAGAAGTTGCGTAGAACTTCTAAGGGTTGGTTGGAGCGGGTTGGAGCACCCGGAGTTGGAGCCAAACGTTGCTAAGGATCGACATTAAACTTGGATAATTTTGGGCTTATCGAGGTAAATATCTTGTCCCCCTATTGTAATTGGAAATTACATGTTGTAGGAATATATAGTTGTAGTATACTATATATAGAACTGAACATAGTTTTCGTGCAATGTCTTTGGACTTAAGCTGAATTTAAAGAAGAGAATTGGGTCAGACTTACATGGGACTCAGACATGAGACTTGTGTAGTTTGACTGGGTAGGAAGAATTTTGCCCAAATTTCTGTAGAATCTTGTATCTAGATTTATTCTACCGAGTAGTCTAGACTTTGATAGACTTGTATAAACCTTTATAGGTTGAATGTTCTGTGAGTAGCATGTGCTACTTGAAAGGTGGACCAGGCTAGCCGGGTTATAGCCGTGGAGCGATTTGCTTATAGTCGATAATCGTCGCGAGGTATGTGTTTCTTCCTATCCTCTTGAGCATGATATTTTAAAAGAATATATATATATAGTACGGTAGACGTACGCGTGCTAATTGAACGTAGTTGTACGGCAATGTCTTTTGACTTAAGCCCGAATAATAAGAATCTTGAAGTATTTCAAGAGACTTAAGAACTGTTTTTGAAAGGAAAGTAATACTTGGTTTTAAAAACTTAAGAGTTATACTAGCTTTATGGGAAGTTAGGTATAACGGCTTAAGATAGATAAAATGAATGATTTATTGATTTTAGGAGTTAAGAGACTTGATCTTAAAAGATAAGAGACTTGACTTAATTTAATTAATATGAATTTTGGGTGAAACCTCATTCGTGAGTAATGAGTACTTGGTTTTAAAAGGAATAATGTTTCTTGATTTGAAATCGAATGAGTATCGACAAACCATGCGGCGTTAATAAAGGGAAATGTTTTGATTAATGAAGTATTATTAAAACCAAGAGAAACCCCATCTGCATAAGCTAAGATGACAAAATGATATTACATTTCTAGATCATGTTCGCTTAATAAGATTGATTATGAACAAGAATAACCTAATCACATATAAGGCATATGTTTCTCAGATTGTTTAAAAGAGAATTACATTCTTAAATGAATAAGACTATGAACTACGAAACCTTTCTAAAATAAGAAACGTGAACATTTGAAATTAGGCAAACTTGGACGTTTGGAAAATAATGTTGTTACTTGATTTTACAAAGGGAAGTGTTTTGGTTAACTTAAAAAGACAGTACTCTATTTTCATAAACTACGGTATTGTGTGACTTTTGTGAAAGTAACGTATCTTTAAAAGAGTTAATGTATGAAGTACTTTGGGGATAAAACCCGATCTTGTTAATCATATAGTAGAAAGTGCCTGTGTATAACTTGATTGTGTTGGGTTGTGATAGCCTTGTAATACTTTCTTGTTGATTTGTTAAGTAAACATGCTAGGATGCTACGTGTGTTAGTATCTTGTGCTGTTTGTCTAAAGGGGGTATCCACGCGAGTGCTCTAAAATTATTTCACTATCAGCCGATAGGTTAGTATTGCACCACTCACCGTGACTTGTTTCCGAGGTTAAGTCGCCTCCGATGCGGGTAGACTTCGGTAGTCTGTGTGACCTATGATTCGAGAATACCTCACGCGGTCCCGGGGCCTATCGCGGAGCTACGAGTTCGGGTTAGTGCGGCCTTTATGGTCATGCGGTGCATGTGCCATGCGATCGCGAGTCAGCGGATGCAGGGAGTAGCTACCCTCGATGCGGGTTATACCTCATGCGGGCCTATGAGGTTGGCCTATGCGAGTGCGGAGAGTTCGAGGGCTAGACGCGCACATTTGATCTTTGCGCGAGTGACCGGCTTTGATCATGTGATGCAGACATATATCATGATCGATTTATGACCTTGTTGGTGCTGTGGGTTTTAGTAGTCGGCTATGCCTTCGCATCACTCGCATGCGGTTTTATTAGGACACAGTGGGACACGTGTTCATGTGTATTCCTTGGTGCTTTTACATCATAGATCGCTGGATGAAGGTATTCCACGCATGATTGATATTGTGGGCATGAGACCCATAGTTATATTTGAGTGATGACTTGAGGGCGTGAGTCCCTGACTTGACATGACTGCTTAGTTATTGTGAACTGTAGTTTGGTTATCATACATGTCTCCTGCTTTATATAGACTACTATGATTTCATTTACAGTATTTATTTTCAGTTTCACATACTTGCACTGTAATGACCTCCTTCGGGGCTGCGTTCACGCTGCAGTAAAGGTACACCGATCGTTGATCCTCGCTCTTAGGTCACATTCAGCGTTGGGAAAGCTCCGTTTCTCGGAGGCTTATCTTAGTATAGTCCTCTGTTGTTGTAGGTGCTTACATTCGGGGTATGGCGGCCCCTGTCCGTCGTTGTTGTCATATCATTCGTAGAGGTTTGTAATCTTTGTAAGGTGGTTTGTAAAAAGGATTAAACTATTCATTTTGAAAGAGTTGTTATTTATATATTTGCAGAGCGGCAACTTTTCTTCGATAAACATGTCTTCTTTACATTGTATCATGTATTATTTTATATTCGTGATTACTCGATGTTGTATCAGGGTGCGGGTAGGCACGATCACGCCCGGTTGGTCGTGACAAAGTGGTATCAAGCGATTAATCCTCGGAAAGTGTCTACAGACCGTATCGAGAGTCTTGATTATCGTTGTGTTGTGCACCACACCAATAATCAGGAGGCTATAGGATATTTATGATTGGTTTCTATTCTTCTCACTCTAAGATCGGGCCTTAGAGCAGTGTTGTAAGTTGGACCCTCTAACGTATTTCTTTCCTTACCTTTATGCCTCCGTAGGCAACCCGCCCAGGAGGGCAAGGCGGCGGAGCCGCGAGTAAGTCTGAGAGGGTTACGAGGGCACAGCGCAATCATCACTGAGGTGGTGCTCATTCGGGAGTTCTGCGATGTCACTAGCCCCAGAGTTTAGCCGGCGGCGATTCCCTCTGCGGCCATGATATTTGAACCTTCGCCCACGGAGAACAGAGAATATAGATTGCAAAGAGGCGACCACATTAGCTATGGATTTTGGCTACGGAGAGTATACCGATGTACTGCGAGTCTTGATGACTATCTAAGAGAGGGTTGTGCAAGATTAATTCTTTAGTTAGGCTTGAGCATGGCCTGTGCACGGGCTTATGCGCAGCAGGCCGAGAAACGTAGAGATCGACGGGTTAACCAAGGACAGCAGAAGAGGGCCAGAACAGCAAGGTCCTTTGGTAACTTTCGAGGCGAATCGCCTCACCAGCAGATTAGATATGCACCTCCGCGGTCTGAGTGGTCTTCCACGGATTTCGGGGCGTTTGGGGTAGGCGGAGTTGGTGAGCTCCGGGCTTAGTTCACAATGTGACAGACGCCATCCCGGGGAATGTCGTCTTTTGGTTGGTACTTGTTGTACCTGCGGCTGTCAGGGCCAGGTGTTGAAAAGGTGACCTAGTAGGAGGGTTGTAAGTAGGAAGACTTAGCCTTCAGGATCGATGGGTAGTTCGTCACCTTCCTTAGCTATGCCTCACAGGCGTTTGACTAGAACGACATAGGGGAGTGAAGCAGTAGATTCAGGCATATCTTTAACCCTCTAGAGATCAATATGTGTGATAAGATGAGTATATCATAAGTGCTATGTTCTGATAGAAGTGTGTTAGTTGTGATTAGAAATCATGGTTAGTAACCGGGAAAGATTGGGGGATAGAAAGTGTAAGCCTTAGAGCTTTATGCGTAGAGACCTTAGAGGTAAGGCCATCTCGGGTAAAGATGTATTGTTATGTTTTGATCCTTATCAGAGTGCATAGTGCACGTGAGATTTGTTTGTGTGATAAGTCCCTGAGTAGGGTGGAAGGAAAGAGGGTAGTTGAGCTGAGAAGACCGCTAGGTTTTCGTAACGTGATTAGTGAGATTGTTCCTTCGGGGAGCTAGTGTTTTGCGCGTTGCCAGGTCGGGTTGAGGCCACGTGGCGGGTCAACCCGCGGCCTGTATGGTGGTGGGGTCAGTTTGTGGTGATCCCGCCTTGTGATAGGGTCACGAGGGTGTTAGGCCCAAGTTCAGCTAACCAACTGTCTGAGTTCGTGGATCGTTCGACGATGGTCGCCGGCGAGGTCGGCCGTCTTGCCTTCTAGCAAAGATCATTCACTCGCAGGTTATGCGAGGCGTTATATCGTAAAGGTTGTAAGGCTGCACGGTGCCTACCTTCACCTTATGACGATGCAGTGGAGCCAGTTACAGTTGCTTTTTTTCTCGAAGTTTTACTGTGCAGTGGTTAAGAACTCGGTAGTCTCGAATCGCGTTCGCCTCGGGCGATGTTTGGATTTCGAGGGTAGTTGTGGGGATTGTTTCCTCTGTTGAGGAGTGTTTTAGCTACCATTTCGGTGTTTGGTTATTGCCTTATGAAGCCTCAGGGGCGGAAGTGTTGTGCAGATCGATTGGTTCGATGTTGGCAAGGTTCGGATAGATGGTTGGACTTGTTCCGGCAGATTGTGGATAGGGTGAAGCTTGTCTAGAAGAGGTTTTGGCGGCTCGAGAAATCGTATGCGGATAATCGGCGACGACGCTTAGAGTTCAGTTGACGGTCGGTCTTGAAGGTACCACCCGGATAGGGTGTGGCGAGTTTTGGCCAAGCGAATGAAATGTGGTAAGAGTTCGAGTGTACAAGAAGGGTACGACACGTAAGGGAAGAAGCGAGCATGTATGGCGAGCATAGATGTGATCATTTCTTTTGTAAAGAGAAGGTGCGAAAGAAGTATATTTTAGACCCCGGAGAAAGGTGTTTGTGGTGATATTAGAGGTGTTTCCTCGTGGACTTGGATGGTAGTATTTTGCGCGGTGTTTCGTACAGTGTGGCGAGTTTGTTCTTGTAAGTATAGTGGTGAAGACTATTCTGGCGCGCGTGTGTTTGGAGACTTAGAAGGAACATTCGGGACGAATGTTTCTAAGGAGGGGAGAATGTTATACCCCGTATTTTCAGTGTATGTACGTAAGGACGTACGTAGAAAAGTTTGGGCTTTAAAGTGGCTTGGACGATTTATTTTTGTGCACAACACCCGATTAGAGTCGTTTTTCGACGAAGCGTTTTACATAGCTTGCGAAGGAAAATTCCGCTATGTCATTTTTAATTTTGCGGATTTTTCCGAGAGGCGAAACGTGTTGGACCAACGAGGCGCCACTGGCACCTCTCATTGGCGGAAAAGTGGGCGGCAACTTGCAGTGCAAGTCAAGTGGGTAAGATATTTGTGTAGATATTTGTGAGGGTTTTAAGGAGTAGGGACTAGGGGGCACTTGGGCACATCTTGGCCCTCCACTTGCCCCCCACTTGGCTAGATCTTGGCCATTGGTTGGTCTTTGCTTGCCCTATAAATACCCTCCCCCTGTGAAGACTTCTGCATCCAAATAAATTTCCTAAGTCTAAAACCTCCCTCTCTTGTAGTGTTCTCGTCCCTCCCCTGGTGAGGCCCTTGGCCGAGAACCCTCCCCTGGTGAGAGTACCCTCCTACAGTGGGTAGTCGAGGGTATACACCCCCTTGTGGTGTTGTCTCGAATATATACCCTCTTGGTAGAAATACTCCATAGTATTGTTAATATACCCAAAATACCTTAGCAGTATACCTTGTAGTATTCCAAAGATACCTCTATCGTAGAGCCGGAAATACTCAGTATGTCCTTTTTGTCTCAAACCGAAACCCTAGGAAAAATCTCCATAGTTGGTTGGAGTATTAAGGAGAAGTTGCGTAGAACTTCTAAGGGTTGTTTGGAGCGGGTTGGAGCACCCGGAGTTGGAGCTAAACGTTGCTAAGGATCGACATTAAACTTGGATAATTTTGGGCTTATCGAGGTAAATATCTTGTCCCCCTATTGTAATTGGAAATTACATGTTGTAGGAATATATAGTTGTAGTATACTATATATAGAACTGAACTTAGTTTTGCGGCAATGTCTTTGGACTTAAGCCTGAATTTAAAGAAGAGAATTGGACTGTACTTACATAGGACTGTATTACAGTAGACTTGTGTAGTTTGACGGGTAGGGAAGGGCTGCCCAAATTTCCGTAGAATCTTGTATCTAGATTTATTCTACCGAGTAGTCTAGACTTTGATAGACTTGTATAAACCTTTATAGGTTGAATGTTCTGTGAGTAGCATGTTATACCCCGTATTTCCAGAGTATGTACGTAAGGACGTACGTAGAAATTTGAACTTGTGATTTAGGCTTGGCCGAATTCTTTTTGTTCACAACACCCGATTTGAGTCGTTTTTCGACGAAACGTTTCCACCTTTCGTAGGGAATTTCCGCTATGTCATTTTTAATTTTGCGGATTTTTCCGAGAGGCGAAACATTTTGGACCAACGGGAGGGTGGCATGTCACCTCGCATTGGAAGCGGGCGGCAACCATGGCGAATTGGGCCACTTTATGGCCTTGATTTGTGCCTTGTTTTGTGCCTTGTTTTGTGGAGTGTATTGTGGAGTAGGGTTAGGGTGCACATGGCTTGATCTTGGCCCTACACTTGCTATGCACTTGGCAAGATCTTGGCCATTGGTTGGCCTTGGCCAGGCTATAAATACCCTCTCCCTTTGATGACTTCTTCATCCTTTCCACAAATCTTCTAAGTGTTAAAATCCCTCCCTCTCCCCTCTTGTTGACTCTCGTCCAAGAGCCCCTCTCCCCCGTGGCACGGCCCCCGTGGCCGCGGGCCCGCTTCCACTCCTAGTGGTGGCCGAGAACCCCTAGCCTAGTTGTTGCTTGTATAATACCCCTTTGTGGTGTAGAAATACTCTCAAAAGTATTGTTATAATTCCCAAATTACCTTATCCGTATACCTTGTAGTATTCTAAGTTTATACTTATCTGAAAAGCCGAAATATTATTATACTTCCCGTCACTACAAAACCGAAACCCTAGGAAAATCTCCATAGTCCGTTGGAGTATTGTGGAGAAGTTGGTTAGAACTTCTAAGGGTGGTTTAGAGCGTGTTGGAGCGCGCGTAGTTGGAGCTAAACGATTGCCCAGATCGACTTTATACTTGGATAATTATGGGCTTATCGAGGTAAATATCTTGTCCTCTATTGTATTTGGAAATTACATGATTGTTAGACTATAGTTGAAGTATACTATATGTAGAATCGAACGTTGTTATCGCAATGTCTTTTGACTTAAGCTGAATAATAAGAAACCTTTTCGAAAGAAAATCGAATCGCTTTTTACATAGGGTATTCTGATGAGACTTGTGTAGCTTTTACGTGAGGTAGAATTGTGCACGTCAGGTTAGATGTATGAACCCCTGGTTGGCTTGATAGCCGGCCCAGATAGAGAGAGATTTACGCTCGCATGGGGAGGTGCTGCGAATTTTACGTAGAATGTTCTACGGCGGATCTAAATGTTAATAAAGCGCTTGTGGCCTTATAGGTTGAAGTACTACGTATGGCGCGATCCATCGCTAAGGAGTAGCCGACGGTTTGAAGTACTTGAGCGTTTTGCTATTAGTCGATACTCGTCGCGAGGTATGTGAACCTCTTCCTATCTCTTCTAGCATGATATGTGTGAACTATGTAGTGCGGTGACGCATACATGTGCTAAATGTATTTGATTGGTGTAAAACATAAAGTGTTATAACGGCTTTATGGGAAGTTGGTTATAACAGCTTTATGTTGGTAAGAAAATACATGTGGTTTTTTTAAGGTAACTGGTTTGAACTATAACTGGCTTGTTATGTGTTAATAAAGAACTTGAAGTATTTCAAAAGATTTTTGAATCATTTTGAAAGAAGAAGTAATACTTGGTTTTTGAAAACTTAAGAGTTATACTAGCTTTATGGGAAGTTAGGTATAACGGCTTAAGAATGTTTCTTGATTTGGAAATCGAATGTATCGACAAACCACTGCAGCGTTAATAAAAGGAAATGTTTTAACAGATTAAGTATTATTAAAACCAGTAGAAACTTCCATCTGCATAGAAGCTAAGATGAGACAAAATGATATTTCCTAGATCATGGCTGCTGTAATAAGATTGTTATAAGCGAGAATATCCTACTCACATATAAGGCATGTTCTCGATAGTTTAAAAGAGAGAATTATATTCTTAAATGAATAAGACTATGAACTACGAAACCTTTCTAAAATAAGAAACGTGAACATTTGAAATTAGGCAAACTTGGACGTTTGGATAATAATGTTGTTACTTGATTTTACAAAGATAAGTGTTTTGATTCACTCAAAAGATAATCACTCTATTTTCATATACTACGTATTGTGTGACTTTTGTGAAAGTAACGTATCTTTTAAAAAGTTAATGTATGAAGTACTTTGGGGATAGAAACCGAACATGTTGACACATAGTAGAAAGTACCTAATGTGTGAATAACTTGATTGTATTGCTTTGTGATAGCCTTGTAATACCTACGTGTTGATTTGATAAGTAATCATATTAGGATGCTACGTGTGTTAGTATTCTGTGATGTTTGTGTAAAGTGGTTTTCCCTTGATTGTGCTTATGTTCTTTAAACGTTAAACTGTTATTTTGGTATTATACCACTCACCGTGTTTAGGGGTTAAGCCGCCTCCGATGCGGTAGACTCGGTGATGCAGGACCATGATTCGAGAATACCTCATGCGGGTCCCGGGGCCTATGCGGAGCTACGAGTTCGGTGTTAGTGTGCGGCCTTTATGGTCATGCGCCTACATGGGCTATGCGGATGCGAGTCGGGGCGATGCCGGAGTAGCTACCGATGCGGGTTATACCTCATGCGGGCGATGAGATTGGCCTATGCGAGTGCGGAAAGTTCGAGGGCTAGACGCGCGCATTAGATCTCGCGCAAGTGGCGGCTTTGATCATGTGACGGCCCAGGCAGATCTTATAATACAGTTCATGACCTTGTTGGTACTGTGGGTGTTAGTAGTCGGCTATGCCTTCGTACTTACCCCGTACGGTGTTATTATGGCACAGGTGGGACCTGGTGTTCATGTGTGTTCCTTGGTGCTTTTATATCATAAACTGCCGGCAGTGAGGAAGGTATTCCACGGGCATGATTGATGTTGTGGGCGTGAGACCCATAGTTATTATTGAGTGATGACTTTGAGGGCGTGAGTCCCTGGCTTGACATGACTGCTTATTTATTTTAAACTGTAGTTTGGTTATCATACATGTCTCCTGCTTTGTATAGACTACTATGATTTCATTCTGATTTATTTTGATTTCACATACTTGCACTGTTATCGACCTTCGGGGCTGCGTTCATGCCGCAGGTAAAGGTACACCCGGCTTTGATCCTCGCTCTGAGGGTCACTGTTCAGCGGTTGGGAAAGCGCCGTTTCTCCGGCGGCGTATCAGTGGTATAGTCGCCTGTTGTTGTAGGTGTTTCCATTCAGGGGTATGGCGGGGCGCTGTCACGCCTTTGTTGTTGTATAATTTCTTAGAGGTCTGTAGATAATGCAAGTGTGGAGTTTGTAAAAGGGATTAAACTGTTCATTTGTAAGAGTTGTTATTTATATATATGTCGAAAGGCAAGTTTTCCTCGACATCGTTTTGTACTTCATTTGTTTCATGTATGTGTTTTATGTTCCACGATTACTCGATGTTGTATCACTAGGGTGCCCGGTAAGGCACGATCCACGCCCGAGTTCGGTCGTGACAAAAGTGGTATCGAGCGATTAATCCTCGGAAAGTGTCTACAGACCGTATCCAAGAGTCTTGATTATCGGTGTTGTGCACTACACCGATAATCGTGAGGCTATAGGATATTTAGGATTGGTTTCTATTCTTCTCACTCTGAGATCGTGCCTTAGAGGCGTGTTGTAAGTTAGACCCTCTCACGTATTTCTTTCCTTACCGTTATGCCTCCGCAGGGCAACCCGCCCGAAGGGCAAGGCGGCGAGGAGGCGCGAGTAGAGTTGAGAGGTTACGTGGGCACAGCCCAATCATTACCTAGGGTAATGCTTCATTCGGGATTTCTGCGACGTCACTAGCCCCGCAGAGTTTAAGCACGCGGCGGCGATTCCTCTGCGCCATGATATGAACCTTCGCCCACGATCGAACAGAATATAGATTTCAAGGAGGCGACCGCATTAACTATGGATTTGACTACGGAGAGTATACCATGCATCGCGAGTCTTGATGAATATCAACGAAAAGGTTGTGCAAGAGTAAGTTCTTGATTAGCGAGCATGGCACGTATGCGGGCTTTTGCGCAGCAGCCGAGGCGATGTAGATCGACGTTAACGGGCGATGAGAAGAGGCCGGAGCGCAAGGTCCTGGTAACTTTCGAGGCGAGTCGCCTCGCCAACAGATTAGATTTGCACATCCACGATGCGAGTGGTCTTCCACGGATTTGGGGCGTTCGGTATGCAGGAGTTGGTTAGAACTCCGGGGCTTCCGTTCATTGGCTGTGACGCCATCCCGGGAATGTCGTCTTTTAGTTGGTACTTGTTGTACTATGACCGCCGTGGTCGATGTCGAAAGAGTGTCACGGTAGAAGGACTTAGCCTTCGTGGATCGGTGGGTAGTTCGTCACCTTCCTTAGCTGCGCACCTACGGGCGGTTTGATTAGAACGACTGGAGTGAAGCGATGGGTCAGGCATATCCTTAACCCTCACAGAGTTGGTATGTGTGATAAGATGGGTATATCATAAGTGCCATGTTTTGATAGTAGTGTGTTAATATTGTGATTAGAAATCTTGGTTAGTTAACCAAGTAAGATTTGGGGGATAGAGAAGGTGTGAGCCTTAGAGTTTTATACGTAGAGACCTTAGAGGTGAGGCCATCTCGAGAAAAGGTGTAGTGTTATGTTTGATCCAGACGGAAGTGCATAGTGCACGTGAGCTACGTTTGGGATAGGTCCAGTAGTGTGGAATGAAAGGGGGTAGTTGAGCTAAGACCGCCAGGTTTTCGTAGCGTGATTAGTGAGTTTTCCTTCGCGAGCTAGCATTGTGCGCGCCGGGTCGGGTTGAGGCCACGTTGCGGGTCAACCCGCGAGTTTGGTGGTGGGGTCAGTTTGTGGTGGTCCCGTCTTGTGTTAGGATCACGAGGGTGTTAGGCCCAAGTTTAGTTGACCAACGTACGAGTTCGTGGATGCGTTCGACCAGTGGTTGGGCCGATGGGGGCAGCCCATCGTGTTCTTGATCGACCGTTCACTCGGCGATGTTGTTTTAACAGAAAGTTGGAAGGCTGCACGGTGCCTACCTTCACCTTATGGCAGACAGTGGAGCCCAGGGTACGGCTGTTTTTGTTTCTGGAAGTTTTACCAAACATGTGTTAAGAACTCAGGTGAGTCTCAGAATCACATTCGCCCTCGGGCCAGTGTTTGGATTTCAGGGGTAGTTGCAAGGTTTGTTGTCTCCTGTGGAGGGAGTGTTTAAGCTACCATTTCAGTGTTCGGATGTCACCTTTTGAAGCCTTGTAGGGGCGGAAGTGTAAGTTCT
This sequence comes from Przewalskia tangutica, assembly GCA_029844215.1. Lineage (NCBI taxonomy): Eukaryota > Viridiplantae > Streptophyta > Magnoliopsida > Solanales > Solanaceae > Przewalskia > Przewalskia tangutica. The sequence goes on along the minus strand of JAQGDG010000037.1, from coordinate 2,006,753 downwards.
TGGTCGATTGGTTCGATGTTGGCAAGGTTGAGATAGTTGGTTGAGTTTGTTCCAACAGTGTGGATGTGGAAGCTTATCTAGAAGAGGTTTTAGCGCAGAGGAATCGTATGGATTATCGGCGACGACGCTTAGAGTTCGATTTGTGGTCGGTCTTCTGAAAGTACCACCGGATGGTGTGGCGAGCTTTGGAAAACAGAGGAAACTTAGCCCGAGTTACTTGGGCCTTTGAGAGTTCATGTGAAGAATAGGCGGGTTGCCTATATGTTAGCATTTGCCGTCCGACTTAGGAGGCGGGGCGTCCGGTCTTCGTATTGTTATGATTCGAAAGTATCGAAGATCCATCGAATGTTCCCGATTAATGATGCCCACGTAAAGAGATAGTAACCCGAGTTTTGGAAACTAAAGCGATCGTAAATGTGGTAAGGGTTCGAGTGTACGGCGAACGGTGATCGTGACGCCCGGTACCATTTGTTGGGTCGTCGAGCAAGCTCGCGACAAAGTGACAAAAGTGGTATCATTTTGGTGATGTTAGAGGTGTTTCCTCGTGGACTTGGATGTAAGTTTTATGCGCGTGGTGTTTCGTGGCGGATGTGGCGGGTTGGTTCTCGTAAGTATAGTAGTGAAGACTATCTTGGCGCACGTTGTTTGAGACTTAGAAGGAACATTCGACGAATGTTTCTAAAAGAGGAGAATGTTATACCGTATATCCGCAGTATGCGTGGGGCGTGCGTAGAAATTTGAACTTGTGATTTAGGCCGAATTCTTTTGTTCACAACACGATTTGAGTCGTTTTTCGATGAAACGTTTCCAACTTTCGTAGGGAATTTCCGCTATGTCATTTTTAATTTTTGGATTTTTCCGAGAGCGAAACATTTTGGACCAACGGGAGGGTGACATGTGTCACCCTCACATTGGAAGCAAGCGGCAACCCTGGCCGAATGGGCTACTTTATGGCCTTGATTTGTGCCTTGTTTTGTGCCTTGTTTTGTGGAGTGTTTTGGAGTAGGGTTAGGGTGCACATGGCTTGATCTTGCCCTACACTTGCTATGCACTTGGCAAGATCTTGGCCGTTGGTTGGCCTTGCGTGCTATAAATACCCTCTCCCTTTGATGAATTCTTCATCCTTTCCACAAATCTTCTAAGTGTTAAAATCCCTCCTCTCCTCTTGTGACTCTCGTCCAAGAGCCCCTCTCCCCTTTGAAAGGCCCTTGCCGAGAGCCCTCTTCCTCCCACTCTGGTGGTCGAGAACCCCTAGCCTAGTTGCTTTGTATAATACCCCCTCAGGTGTAGAAATACTCTCAAAAGTATTGTTATAATGCCCAAATTACCTTAGCCGTATACCTTGTAGTATTCTAAGGTTATACTTATCTGAAAAGCCGGGAATACTATTATACTTCCAGTCACCACAAAACCGAAACCCTAGGAAAATCTCCATAGTCCGTTGAGTATTGTGTAGAAGTTGGTTAGAACTTCTAAGGGTGGTTTAGAGCGGTTGGAGCGCTCGGAGTTGAGCTAAGCGATTGCCCGGATCGACTTTATACTTGGATAATTATGGGCTTATCGAGGTAAATATCTTGTCCTCTATTGTATTTGGAAATTACATGATTGTTAGACTATAGTTGAAGTATACTATATGTAGAATCAACGTTGTTATCGCAATGTCTTTTGACTTAAGCTGAATAATAAGAAACCTTTCAAAGAAGAGTCTTGAATTGTTTTTACATAGGGTGTATTCTGAGACTTGTGTAGCTTTTCTGAGGTAGAATTGTGCACGTCGGTTAGATGTATGAACCCCCGGTTGGCTTGATAGCGGCCCGATAGAGAGGAGATTTACGCTGTTTGCGGAGGTGTCACGAATTTTCGTAGAATGTTCTACGAAGGGATCTAAATGTTAATAAAGCGCCTTGTGGCCTTATAGGTTGAAGTACTACGTATGGCGCGATCTCTTGGCTAAGGAGTAGCCGGTTTGAAGTACTTGGGCGTTTTGCTATTAGTCGATACTCGTCGCGAGGTATGTGAACCTCTTCCTATCTCTTCTAGCATGATATGTGTGAACTATGTAGTGCGGTGACGCGTACGTGCTAAATGTATTTGATTGGTGTAAAACATAAAGTGTTATAACGGCTTTATGGGAAGTTAGTTATAATGACTTTATGTTGGTAAGAAAATACATGTGGTTTTTTAAGGTAATGGTTTGAACTATAAGCGGCTTGTTATGTGTTAATAAAGAACTTGAAGTATTTCAAAAGATTTTTGAATCATTTTGAAAGAAGAAGTAATACTTGGTTTTTGAAAACTTAAGAGTTATACTAGCTTTATGGGAAGTTAGGTATAACGGCTTAAGAATGTTTTGCTGATTCGGAAATCAGAATGAGTATCGACAAACCACTGCAGCGTTAATAAAGGAAATGTTTTGATTAATGAAGTATTATTAAAACCGAGAAACCCATCTGCATAGAAGCTAAGATGAGACAAAATGATATTTCCTAGATCAAGCCAGCTTAATAAGATTGATTATGAAAAAGAATAACCTAATCACATATAAGTCATATGTTTCTCAGATAGTTTAAAAGAGAATTACATTCTTAAATGAATAAGACTATGAACTACTGAAACCTTTCTAAAATAAGAAACGTGAACATTTGAAATTAGGCAAACTTGGGCGTTTGGAAAATAATGTTGTTACTTGATTTTACAAAGGAAGTGTTTTAGTTAACTTAAAAAGACAACTCTATTTTCATAAACTACGGTATTGTGTGACTTTTGTGAAAGTAACGATCTTTTAAAAGAGTTAATGTATGAAGTACTTTGGGGATAAAAACCCGATCTTGTTAATCATATAGTAGAAAGCGCATTGTGTGTATAACTTGATTGTGTTGGGTTGTGATAGCCTTGTAATACTTTCTTGTTGATTTGTTAAGTAAACATGCTAGGATGCTACGTGTTAGTATCTTGTGATGTTTGTGTAAAGGGTTTCCTCGATTGCGCTTAAATTGTTTCACTATCACCGATATGTTGGTATTGTACCACCACCTGACTTGTTTGGAGGTTAAAGCCGCCTCCACGCGGGTAGACTCGGTAGTCTGTGTGACCTATGATTCGAGAATACCTTATGCGGTCCCGGGCCTATGCGGAGCTACGAGTTCGGAGTTAGTGTGCGCCTTTATGGTCACGCGCGTCTATGTGGGCACGCGGATCGCGAGTCCGCGGACGCCGGAGTAGCTACCCTCGATGCGGGTTATACCTCATGCGCCTATGAGGTTGGCCTATCGCGAGTGCGGAGAGTTCAGGGCTAGACGCGCACATTTGATCTGCGAGTGACCGGCTTTGATCATGTGGCCTAGACATATATCATGATCTGATTTATGACCTTGTTAGTGCTGTGGGTTTTAGTAGTCGGCTATGCCTTCGTACTCACCCCTGCGGTTTTATTAGGACACGGTGGGACACGTGTTCATGTATTCCTTGGTGCTTTTACATCATGTATCGGCGGTGAGGAAGGTATTCCACGCATGATTGATATTGTGGGCATGAGACCCGTAGTTATATTTGAGTGATGACTTTAGGGCGTGAGTCACGACTTGACATATTGCTTATTTATCAGGAATCGTAGTTGGTTATCATGCATGTCTCCTACTTTATATAGACTACTATGATTTCATTTACTGATTTATTTTGATTTCACATACTTGCACTGTTGTAATGACCTCCTTCGGGCGCGTTAAATCCGCAGTAAAGGTACACGCCGTTGATCCTCGCTCTTAGGTCACAGCGTTTGGGAAAGCTCCGTTTCTCGGAGGCTTATCTTGGTATAGTCCCCTGTTGTTGTAGGTGCTTACATTCAGGGGTATGACGGGGCCCTGTCCCGTCGTTGTTGTCATATCATTCGTAGAGGTCTGTAGTACTGTTGTGGGCAGGGTCTTATACCCCGTATTTCCTGAGTATATACGTGAGGGCGTACGTATAATAATTTAAGCCTTAAAGATTGGCTAGTTTCGAAAATTGTACACAACACCCGATTAGAGTCGTTTTTCGAAGCGTTTCCATACTTTCGTAGGGAAAATTCCGCTATGTCATTTATATTTTTGCGGATTTTTCCGAGACACGAAACATTTTGGACTAACGAGAGGCGACACTTGTCACCCTCTAATTGGAAGGAGTGGGCGCTAAGTTGGGCGAAAATGGTGAGTTAGGTTAGGTAGGATATTTTGTGCAAGTTGTTGTGGTAGATGGATAAGGTGCACTTGGCTTAAATCTAACCTACACTTGCACCACACTTGTCTTCATCTTGCCATTTGTGGGCATTCAATTGAACTATAAATACCCTCTAGTTGAAGACTTTCTTCATCCAAAACTTGAGCAATCTTTCTAAGTCTCAAATACTCTCTCCCTCTTGTTGTGCTATCGTCCAAAGCCCTCCCCTTGAGAAAGGCCCTTGCCGAGAGCCTCCTCCCCTCCTCATGGTGTCTAGTAGGGTACCCACTAGCCTAGTTGTCTCGTATAAATACCCCTTTGTGGTATAGAAATACTCTCCTAGTATTGTTATAATGCCCAAAATACTCTAGCCCATATACCTTATAGTACTTTCCAAAGTACCCTTTATACGAAAAACCCGGAAAATACGATTATACCTCCTTTAGCCACTAAACGAAACACTAAGGAAAAATATTCACCCGTAGTTGAGGTATTAAGTAGAAGTTGTGTAGACACTTCTAAGGTTTCTTGGAGCGTTTTGGAGCGCACGGAGTAGAGCTAAACCTTGTTCGAGCGACATTTAACTCGGATAATTTTGGGCTTATAGAGGTAAATATCTTGTCCCTATTGTAATTGGAAATTACATGATTGTTAGAATATATAGTTGAAGTATACTATATATAGAATGAATATTGAATAGAATCAACGTAGTTCGTCGGCAATGTCTTTTGACTTAAGCTGAATAAGAATTGAGCGAAGAATCACATGAAGGATAATAAAAGAAGAATGAATCGAATCGTAATTACATAGGGTATTACTGAGACTTGTGTAGAATTACTGTAGTAGAATTGTACACGTCAGGTTAGGCGTGTTAACCCCCTGGTTGGCTTGGTAGCCGGCCGATAAGAGGAGATTTCTGTTGTGCGGGGAGGTGCCGCGAATTTTCGTAGAATATGGAGCGATGAGATCTAGATGTTAATAAAGCGCGCTTGTGGCATTATAGGTGAAGTACTACGTGTGGTGCAATCTACGTGGCTTAAGGAGTAGCATTGTTTGAGGTACTTGGAGCATTTGCTATTAGTCGATAATCGTCGCGAGGTATGTGAACCTCTTCCTATCTGTCTAGCATGATATGTGTATAACTATGTAGTACGGTGAGCGTACGTGTTTAATGTATTTGATTGGTTTGAAACATAAAGTGTTATAACGGCTTTAGGGAAGTTGGTTATAACGACTTTATGTAGGTAAGAAAATGCTTTGTGGTTTCAAAGTGGTAAATCGATTTGACTTATAAGCGACTTGATGTGTGATAATAAAGAACTTGAAGTATTTTAAAAGAATCATTTTGAAAGAAGAGAAATACTTGGTTTTGAAAGCGTAAGAGTTATACTAGCTTTATGGGAAGTTAGGTATAACGTCTTAAGAAGGGTAAAGAGCATGGTTTACGGATTTTTAGAAGTTAAGAGACTTAATCTTAAAAGATAAGAGACTTGACTTGGATGAATTAATATGAGTTTTGTGTAAAACCTCATTCGTGAGTAATGAGTACTTGGTTTTAAAAGGAATAACGTTTTACTGATTCGGAAATCAGAATGTGTATCGACAAACCACTGCAGCGTTAATAGAGGAAAATGTATTGAATAAATGAAGTATTATATTAAAACGAGTAGAAACCTCCATCTGCAGAAGCTAAGATGAGACAAAATGATATTACATTTTCTAGACCATGGCTGCTTAATAAGATTGATTATGAACAGGAATAACATACACTCATATAAGGCATATGTTTTCTCAGATTGTTTAAAAGAGAATTATATTCTTAAATGATTAAGACTATGAACTATGAAACTTTTCTAAAATAAAGAGACTTGAGTAAGTGAAATTAGGCAAACTGGAACTTTAGGGAAAAGAATGTGGTTAAGAAGAAAAGTGTTTTGGTTTACCTAAAAATGTGAGTCACTCTATTTTTTTAATACTACGGGTATCGGGTGACTTTTATAAGAGGAATGAATCTCTTAAAAAGGAATTTAACGTACATAGTACTTTAGGGTTAAAACCCGGACTTTGACATAAAATGAAAGTACTTTGAGTTGTGTATGACTTGCCTATGCTTGTTGTGGTGAAACCTGCCTATGCTTGTGATGATAGCCTTTGTTGTGCAAGTGTTGTATTTACGTATTACCGCGTCTCGATGGAGGCGGTTGACTTGTTGAGAACTTACTTGGAGCGTCTTTGGCGATGTGAAGAATTCCACGTATGTTTCATTTTGATTAATTGATGTTACATGGGCGTCTACACCGATGCAGATTCCGGGACATGGCCACGCGGCAGGTTGATCACGATATATTGTTGTTGATGTTACATGGGCGTGTCTACACCGTCAGGTCGGGCATGTGGCCATGCGGCATTTGTCATTATTGTTGCATCGTGGACGTATTTACCGTCTGCACTCGGGCATGCGCCATGATGCGAACATGATTGGTGTGGGCGTGAGACCCGTAGTTATATTTTAGTGATGACTTTGAGGCGTGAGTCACGACTTGATCGCTTAGTTTGCATGCTGTATTTTGGTCATCATACATGTCTCACCTTTATATAGATTGTTATGATTTAACTACGATTTTTTGATTCACATACTGGTACTGTTCTTGACCTCCTTGAGTGCGTTCATGCCGCAGGTAGAAGTACATTGGCTGTCGATCCCCGCTTTTTAGGATCACCTTTCAGCGTATTGGGAAGCTCCAAAAGTTACCTCTTTACGTAGAGCCCGGAAATACTACCTTTTGTCCTTTTAGTCTCAAAACCGAAACCCTAAGGAAATCTTCATAGTTGGTTGAAGTATTTGAGTAGAAGTTGGTTAGAACTTAAGGGTTGTTTGGAGCGGATTGGGCGTGCGAGTAGAGCTAAACCTTGCTCAGATCGACATTATAACTTGGATAATTTTGGGCTTGTCGAGGTAAATAATCTTGTCCCCCTTTTGTAATTGGAAATTACATATTAGAATATATAGTTGAAGTATACTATATATAGAACTAAACTTAGTATTGTGGCAATGTCTTTTGACTTAAGCCTGAAGAATATAGAATCAATGACAAGTAATTACATGGGTCGTATTCTGATGAACTGTGTAGTATTACTGTGTAGTAGAATTGTACACGTCCGGTTAAACTTATAAACACCCCCCCTGGTTTGCTTGGTAGCGGCCTCGATAGTCGAGGAGATTCTGTTGTGGGGAGGTGCCGAATTTTCTGTATAAAGATGGGAACCTGTGTTTAAGAGTTAATAGACGTTTGTGGCCTTTATAGGTGAAAGTACTAAGAGTAGCGTATTCTACTCGAGGAGTGGAAAGGGCTAGCAAGGTTGTAGTACTTGGAGCTTTGCTTATTGTCGATAATCGTCGCGAGGTATGTGAACCTCTTCCTATCTCTTCTAGCATGATATGTGTGAACTATGTAGTACGGTAGACGTACATGTGTTAATTGTAATTGATTGTTGTAAAACATAAAGTGTTATAACGGCTTTGTGGGAAGTTGGTTATATGACTTTATGTAGGTAAGAAATGGGTTGTGGCTTTTAAAGGATAACTGATTTGATTTATAACTGGCTGGGGCGTTATAATAAAACTTGAAGTATTTCAAAAGATTTATGAATCGTTTTGAAAGAAGAGTAATCTTGTGTTTGAAAACTTAAGAGTTATGCTAGCTTTATGGGAAGTTAGGTATAACGGCTTAAGAATGTTTTACTGATTTCGGAAATCAGAATGTGTATCGACAAACCACTGCAGCGATATAAAAGGAAAATGTACTGACTAATGAATTGTATTATTAAAACCAGTAGAAACCTCCATCTGCATAGAAACTAAGATAAGACAAAATGATATTACATTTTCTAGATCATGGCTGCTGTAATAAGAATGTTGTAAACAAGAATAACCTACTCTCACGTGAGACATATATTACTTAATTGTTCTAAAAAGGAATCAAGTGATTAAGTTTGGGAACTATGAAACCATTTGAAAATGAGAAGCTTGAGTAATTGAAACTAGGCAAACTGGAACTTAGGAAAAGAATGTTGTTACTTGATTTTGAAAAGGAATGTGGGTTGGTCATTCTAATACTACGGGTATCGGGTGACTTTATAAAAGTAATGGATCTCTTTTAAAAGAACTTAACGTATGTAGTACTTTGGGGTTAAAAACCCGGACTTTGGCATAAAATGAAAGTACTTTGAGTTGTGTGAAACTTGCCTATGCTTGTTGTTGTAAAACTTGCCTATGCTTGTTGTTGTGAAACTTGCCTATGCTTGTGATGATAGCCTTTGTTGTGCAAGTGTGGTATTTCTGTGTTACCGCGTCTCTCGATAGAGGGCCGGTCGACTTGTTGAGAACTTACTTGGACGTCTTTGGCGGTGATGGAGAATTCCACGTATGTTTCCATTTTGATTCTGTCTTGTTGTTGATGTCACATGGGCGTATCTACACCGATGCAGATTGCGGCATGCGCCGTGCGGTAGTTGATTACGATATATGGTTATTATCGCAACATGGGCGATTCTACACCGTCTGATGATTCGGCATGTGGCGTGCGGCAGGGTTGACCACCCAGTATATTGTTATTGAGTTTACATGGGCATGTCTACACCGTCACGATGTCGGCGTGGCCACGCGGCCTTATTATTGTTGCATCATGGACATATCTACACCGTCACGATATTCGGGCACGCGCCGTGACGCGAACATGATGGATGTTGTGGGCGTGAGACCCATAGTTATATTTGAGTGGTGGCGAGGCGTGAGTCCACGACTTGACCGCTTTTATGTTGCGTCTTGTATTTTGGTTATCATACATGTCTCCCGCTTTTAGGCTATTATGATTTCATTCTGATGTTGTGATTTCACATACTGTACCAGATCGACCTCCTTCGAGGCTGCGTTCATCTGCAGTAGAGGTACATCGGTCGTGGATCCGCTCTTAGGATCTCATTTCAGCGTGTTGGAAAGCTCAGTTCCGGAGGCATATCTTTGGTATGTTTCCGAGTTGTAGAGTTCTTGTACATTCGTGGTATGGCGGCCTGTCCGTCATAGTTGTTGTAAATCTTAAGAAGTGCATGCCTTGTGTAAGCGTGGTTTGTAAAGGATAAGCGTCGGGTTTTATGTATATATCTGAAGGCAATCGTTTGGGTTGGCTGTTTATTTATCATGTCTCATTTCATGATTAAAGTTTTTATTTCCGTGGTTTTCTCGATGTTGTATTTAGGGTGCCCGGTAAGGCACGATCCACGGCCTTACGGGGCGTTACAAGTATCGAGCGATTAGTCCTCGGAAAGTGTCTACGCCGTGTCTAGTAGAGTCTTGATTATCGGTGTGTTGCACCACATCTATAATCGTGAGGCTATAGGACATGTAGGATTGGTTTCTATTCTTCTCATTACGAGATCGTGCCTTAGAGCCGAGTTGTAAGTTGGACCCTCCGATGTGTTTCATTTTACCGATTATGCCTCCGCATGGCGACCAAAGGCCAGAAAGGCAAGGCGCCGAGGAGCTGCTAGTGGGATCAGAGTACGAGGGCGCAGCCTGGCCAAGACTGAGCAGTGCTTGACGGCGAGTTTCGCGACGCCGCCAAAGCGGAGGTTTAGAGCCGCGGCCGTGGTGATGAGACTACGACACGAGCCTCCAGTCCCACAGTCTGGAGCGGGAGAGATGGGTCACAAGGAGATGGCGATTATTGGCGGTTGTGGCGGATATGAGGACGAGTTGGATCGCGATTCGGTTCAGCGCTGTGGTGCACGAGCGAATAGTTTGAGGCCACGGACTTTACGAGTTGCCCGCCAGAGTTTTATGGGTCGAGGCACGAGGATGATCCGCAGGAGTTCATCCGTCGATTCTGAAGGATCATGCGGGTGATCAAGGCTTCAGAGACCGAGTCTGACGACCCGGTTCGCATCGCGTGATACCGCATGATCGATTGGTTTGATTCGTGGGAGCTTTCGGGAGAGCATGCACCTCCAGTGATATGGGATGAGTTTTGGGGCTTTTCTCACGCACTTCTTGCCTCCGCAGATGAGAGCACGCCGACAAATTTTTGTTCTCGAGACAGAGGCGACCGTCGTGAGTACAATGTCGAGTTCGATTCTTTGGCTCGATATGTCCACTGCGCTTGTTGCGAATATGGAGGATAGGGTGCATCACTACGCCACCGGCTAGATGATTATATGGCCGAGTCTTGTGCGGTGTTTCTCTTGATAGGCATGGACATTGCCCGCATTCGAGCTCATGCACTTGGAGTGCGAGGCGCGAAGATCGGCAGGTGGACGGCTTTCGGTGAAAGAAGGCCAAGACGGCCGGATATTTTGGCGACTTTCGAGGCGGACCGCCTCAAGAGACTAGTTATGTACCTCGCCATTGCAGAGTGGTCCTCCGCAGCCCGGGACCGCAGGATATTCGGAGCGGTCGTGGCTCCTGTGTTTCAGATGTTAGGGAGTAGGGTGCTTGGCGGACGATCACCCCTACCTCGGTGGTCGATGTGGTAGACCGCATTTCGGGAGTGTCGTAGTACCAAGGAGCTTGTTATTCTTGCGCCAACAGGCCATATGACGAGACTGTCCGACTGTGGGTAGCGCTGGTAGGATAGCATGCACTACTAGAGCGATTGCGGGCCACGGTAGAGGTCGCGGTGGAAGTTCGATTTAGCGGCCTTGAACCGCCTAGTTTGAGTATATCCTTAACCACGTAGATACTTGTATGTATTGATGTTAATGATGTGTTAAGTGTTATGTTCGGATAGCTTTGTGCTAAATGTGATTTAGACACACAGTTATTGTAGAAGGGTAAGTATGGGGGCATGGTAAGTGTGAACCACTAGACTGTCACGATTGAGACCTTAGAGGTAAGGTCGTCTTGAGTAAAAGATTCGTTTTATGTTTGACCTTTATCAGAGTACGTAGTATACGTGGGTTTTATTTGTGTGATAAGTCCATGGGTAGTGTGAGATGGAAGTGGTAGCTTTCATGATGTGATTTAGCTGGATTGTTCCGTGTCGGGAGCGAGGGCTTGACGCGATTGTGGTCGGGTTGAGGGCGTGATACGGTCAACCCGTAGCCGGATTAAGGTGGGGTCAGTTCTGGGTGGTCCGCCAGGTGGTAGGGTCACGAGGATGCTAGGCCCAAGTTTGTATGATCATCGTATGAGTTCGTGGACGCGTTCGACGAGCGGTTCGTAAAGGCGGGAATGGCCTTAAGGAAGTTGAGGTTAGTAAGATGACCAAGTTTGGAGGTAGTGACTCGAGATTTTTGGGAGCGGTAATGACTGAAGTATGGTACGTCTTGGGAGAGTTCAAGTGTTCGAGAAGGGCACGACGAGTAAGGAAGGAAGAGAACGTGTGTTATTTCGTGGCGGTGGCGTTGACAACTTAGAGGAACTTCATCGATATCCGTCTTGAGAAGGAACATTGGGACGAATTTTTCTAAGGAGGAGAATGTTATACCCGTATTCTCGTGGCACGTATGCGAGGACGTCGCACGAGCAGCAGAAAAATTGGAAAGGAAGAAGAGGTGATTCTTCCACTAAAAGTTTCCGGTTTTGTAAGGAAAAATGTTCGTTGAAGGTGGATTCCCGATTTGGAATTTGGGCTTCTTAGATTATATTAGAATTATGGAATTTTATTTTGAAATGGTCACGTGGGCCCAGGAGAAATTCTGATTGTGGGCCCACTTTGTTTTGAGATTTTGGCCATTGTGGATATTTTGGAAGGCGTTTTATGAGGGCCATTAGAGGGTGACACGTGTCACCCCGCCAGTGGCTGGCCGAATGACATTTGTGCACAACACCTTGTTAGAGTCGTTTTTGACGAAGCGTTTTACATAACTTGCGAGGGAAAATTCCGGCTATGTCTTTTCTTATTTTTGCGGATTTTTCCGAGAGGCGAAACATTTTGACCAACGTGAGGTGACATGTGTCACCTCACATTAAGCAGTGGGTGCTTTGGGCTGATTTGGGCGTCCAAAGAGACGTTGGCCTCGCACAATGGTTCCTTGTTTTGGCCTTGTTTTGTGCCTTGTTTGTGGCTTGTTTGGTGCAATGTTTTGTGGAGTAGGGTTAGGGTGTACTTGGCGATCAAGGCCGTACACTTGCCTTGAACATGGCTTGATCTTGCCCGTGGTTGCCTTTGGCTTTCCTATAAATACCCCCCTCTCTTGAAGACTTCATTCCTCCAAAAATCTTCCAAGTCTTGGAAACCCCTCCTCCCTCTTGTTGACTCTCGTCCAAGAGCCCCTCTCCCCCTAAAATTGGCCTTGGCGAAACCCTCCTCTTCCCTTTGAGGTGGCCGAGGTACTACCCTCCCCTTTGTGGTCTAGCAGTGGGTACCCCTAGCCGAGTGGTTTCGTATAATACACCCCCCCTCGGGGGAGAAATACTCTGCGAGTATGGTGATAATGCCCAAAATACCTTAGCCTTTACCTTGTTGTATTCCAAAAGTTACCTCTTTACGTAGAGCCCGGAAATACTACCTTTTGTCCTTTTAGTCTCAAAACCGAAACCCTAAGGAAATCTTCATAGTTGGTTGAAGTATTTGAGTAGAAGTTGGTTAGAACTTCTAAGGGTTGTTTGGAGCGGATTGGAGCGCACGGAGTAGGAGCTAAACCTTGCTCAGGATCGACATTATAACTTGGATAATTTTGGGCTTGTCGAGGTAAATAATCTTGTCCCCCTTTTGTAATTGGAAATTACATGTTAGAATATATAGTTGAAGTATACTATATATAGAACTAAACTTAGTATTGTGGCAATGTCTTTTGACTTAAGCCTGAAGAATATAGAATCAGCAGTAATTACATGGGGCGTATTCTGATGAACTCGTGTAGTATTACTGTGTAGTAGAATTGTACACGTCCGGTTAAACGTATAACCCCCCCCCTGGTTTGCTTGGTAGCCGGCCTCAATAGTCGAGGAGATTTACGTTGTGGCGGGGGGGGGCGGTGCTTCCGACTTTTGGGTAGAAAGTTGGGAACCTGTGTTTAAGAGTTAATAGACGTTTGTGGCCTTTATAGGTGAAAGTACTAAGAGTAGCGTATTCTACTCGAGGAGTGGAAAGGGCTAGCAAGGTTGTAGTACTTGGAGCTTTTGCTTATTGTCGATAATCGTCGCGAGGTATGTGAACCTCTTCCTATCTCTTCTAGCATGATATGTGTGAACTATGTGATGCGGTGAGCGTACGTGTGTTAATTGTAATTGATTGTTGTAAAACATAAAGTGTTATAACGGCTTTATGGGAAGTTGGTTATAACGACTTTATGTAGGTAAGAAAAATGGGTTGTGGCTTTTAAAGGATAAGCGATTTGATTTATAACTGGCTTGGGCGTTATAATAAAACTTGAAGTATTTCAAAAGATTTATGAATCGTTTTGAAAGAAGAGTAGTACTGTGTTTTGAAAACTTAAGAGTTATGCTAGCTTTATGGGAAGTTAGGTATAACGGCTTAAGAATGTTTTACTGATTTCGGAAATCAGAATGTGTATCGACAAACCACTGCAGCGATATAAAAGGAAAATGTACTGACTAATGAATTGTATTATTAAAACCAGTAGAAACCTCCATCTGCATAGAAACTAAGATAAGACAAAATGATATTACATTTTCTAGATCATGGCTGCTGTAATAAGAATGTTGTAAACAAGAATAACCTACTCTCATGTGAGACATATATTACTTAATTGTTCTAAAAAGGAATCAAGTGATTAAGTTTGGGAACTATGAAACCATTTGAAAATGAGAAGCTTGAGTAATTGAAACTAGGCAAACTGGAACTTAGGAAAAGAATGTTGTTACTTGATTTTGAAAAGGAATGTGGGTTGGTCATTCTAATACTACGGGTATCGGGTGACTTTATAAAAGTAATGGATCTCTTTTAAAAGAACTTAACGTATGTAGTACTTTGGGGTTAAAAACCCGGACTTTGGCATAAAATGAAAGTACTTTGAGTTGTGTGAAACTTGCCTATGCTTGTTGTTGTAAAACTTGCCTATGCTTGTTGTTGTGAAACTTGCCTATGCTTGTGATGATAGCCTTTGTTGTGCAAGTGTAGTATTTACGTATTCTGCGCGTCTCGATAGAAGTGGTCGACTTGTTGAGAACTTACTTGGAGCGTCTTGGCGGTGATGGAGAATTCCACGGGTATGTTTCCATTTTGATTCTCGTCTTGTTGTTGATGTCACATGGACATGTCTACACCGTCACGATATTAGGGGCATGCGGCCATGCGGCCGCGTTGATTACGCGATAGATGGTTATTACCGCAACATGGGCGTGTCTACACCGTCTGAGATTCGGGGCATGTGGCGTACGGCGGGGTTGACCATGATATATTGTTATTGAGGTTACATAGGCATGTCTACCGTCACGATATTCGGGCATGTGGCCATGCGGCCTTGTTATTATTGTTGCATCATGGACATGTCTACCGTCGATGATTAGGGCATGCGGCCATGATGCGAACATGATGGATGTTTTGGGCGTGAAACCCATAGTTATATTTGAGTGGTGGCTTGAGGGCGTGAGTCCCTGACTGGACTGCTTTTATGTTGCGTACTGTATTTTGGTTATCATACATGTCTCCTGCTTTTTAGGCTATTATGATTTCATTCTGATGTTGTGATTCACATACTTGGTACTGTTGTCTTGACCTCGCTTGAAGTGCGTTCACGCCGCAGTAGAAATCGTCGATCGTGGATCCGCTCTTAGGATCTCATTTAGCGTGTTGGAAAGCTCGTTCCGTCGGAGGCTTATCTTTGGTATGTTTCCACTGAGTTGTAGGTTCTTGTACATTCGAGGTATGGCGCCCGTCTGTCATAGTTGTTGTAAATCTTAGAAGTGCATGCTTGTTGTGGCGGGGTTTGTAAAGGATAATCGCTCGGGTTTTTATGTATATATCTGAAGGCAAGCTGTTTGGGTTGCTTTTATTTATCATGTCTCTCATTTCATGATTAAAGTTTTTATTTCATTGGTTTTCTCACGATGTTGTATCGCTAGGGTGCGGGTAAGGCACGATCCACGGGCGATTGCGGGGCGTTACAACATGCCGAATCCCACATCGTATAAGCGTGTCGAGGAGTAACACAAATAATGGAAGCATACGTGGAATCCCACATCACGTCAGATGCGTCGAGTAAACTTACAACAAGACGGTAACCCTCCAAAGAGTCGCGGCAGCGTAATAAAACATAATACTTGCACTCAAAAGCTATCACCAACACACATAGGCAAGTTCATAAAATCTTTAGACTTTCATTTTATAAACTCAAGGCAACTTATAGAATAATTCTCAATTAAATCAGAACGACCGTTAGGGCGTTCATCGTGCCTTACCGAGGCACCCTAGTGATACATACATCGAGAAAATCAGCGGAACACAAAACAAGAGTCATTTAACAAGAGATAAATGAATAAGCAGCAACCAAAACAGTTGCCTTGGTATATACATAAAACACGAACAGTTTAATCCTTTTACAACCCCGCCCACAACAAGATTACTGCACTTCAAGATATCTGATGACTATGACGGACAGGGCCCCGCCATACCCTGAATGTACAAGAACCTACAACTCGAGGAACACCTACTAAAAGATAAGCCTCGAGAAAGCGGAGCTTCAAATCTGAATTGTGATCCTATGAGCGAGGAACCACGGCCGATGTACCTCTACTGCGGCGTGATGAACGGCCCGAAGGAGGTCAGTACAACAGGTACCAAGTATGTGAAACTGTACAATACTGTAAAATGAAATCATACTAGTCTATATAAAGCAGGAGACATGTATGATAACCAAACTACAGTTCACAACATAAAACAGTCATCACTCCAATATAACTATGGGTCTCACGCCCACAACATCAATCAGGTTCGCATTATGGCCGCATGCCCCCGGAATACTGCATCGGTGTAGACATGTCCATGATGCAACAATAATACCAATGTCCCATGGCCACATGCCCCCGGAATTCTGCATCGGTGTAGGCATGTCCATGTGACCTCAACAACAAGACAGCAATCCAAATGGAAGCATACCCGTGCGCTACGCATCGTGTCAGTATGTCCAAAGGGAAAAATAAGACAACATTCCAAATGGACGCATACCCGTGCGCTACGCATCGTGTCAGTATGTCCAAAGGGAAAAATAAGACAACATTCCAAATGGAC
Source organism: Przewalskia tangutica (assembly GCA_029844215.1). Lineage (NCBI taxonomy): Eukaryota > Viridiplantae > Streptophyta > Magnoliopsida > Solanales > Solanaceae > Przewalskia > Przewalskia tangutica. Next base: position 1,990,371 of record JAQGDG010000037.1, on the reverse strand, counting down.
GCATACCCGTGCGCTACGCATCGTGTCAGTATGTCCAAAGGGAAAAATAAGACAACATTCCAAATGGGCGATACGTGCGCTACGCGTCGTGTCGGTATGTCGAAGGAAATCACTGGCGATAATCAAAATGGAAACATACCCGTGCGCTACGCATCGTGTCAGTATATCCAAAGCGATTAACCACAAGACCTTAACCAAAATGGAAGCATACCCGTGCGCTACGCATCGTGTCAGTATGTCCAAAGCGATTAACAACAATAATACTATCAACAGGAACGTACCCGTGGAATTTCTCCGTCACTGCCGGCACGTCCAAGTAAGTTCTCAACCAGTCAACCGACCCTCTATCGAGAGACGCGGTAACACAGAAACACAACGATTGTACAATAAAGGCTATCATCACAAGCATAGGCAAGTTTCACAACAACAAGCATAGGCAAGTTTCACACTCAAAGTACTTTCATTTTATGCCAAAGTCAGGGTTTTAACCCCAAGTACTACATCGTTAAGTTCTTTAAAAGAGATCCATTACTTTTATAAAGTCACCCGATACGTAGTATTAGAATGACCAACCCACCTTCCTTTTCAAAATCAAGTAACAACATTCTTTCCTAAGTTCGGTTGCCTAGTTTGATTACTCAAGCTTCTCGTTTTCAAATGGTTTCATAGTTCCCAAACTTAATCACTGATTCCTTTTAGAACAATTGAGTAACATATGTCATATCGTGAGTAGTTTATTCTTGTTTATAACGATCTTATTACGACCATGATCTAGAAAATGTAATATCATTTTGTCTTATCTTAGCTTCATGCGGATGGAGGTTTCTCGGTTTTAATACAACACATCATTATTCAATACATTTTCCTTTTATTAACGCTGCGATGGTGCTGTCGATACACATTCGATTCGAAATCAGTGAAACATTATCCCTTTAAAAACCAAGTACTCATTACTCACGAAAGAGGTTTCACACAAACATCCACATTAAAACAAATAAGTTAAGTCTCTTATCTTATAAGATCAAGTCTCTTAACTTCTAACATCAGTAAACCATTTTCACTTACATAAGGTCGTTATAAATAACTTCCCATAAAGCTATTATAACACCCTATGTTTTAAACCAACCAAATCACTTAGCACGTATCGTCTACCGTACTACATAGTTCACAACAATCATGCTAGAAAAGATAGGAAGAGGTTCACATACCTCGCGACGATTTATCGACAATAAGCAAAATGCTCCAAGTACTACAACGCGCTAGCCCTTTCCACTCTCGAGTAGAATACGCTACTCTTAGTACTTTCACCTATAAAGGTCAAAACGTCTATTAACCCCAAAACACAAGTTTCTATCTTTACATAGAAAATTCGCAAAGACCTCCACACATGCGTAAATCTCCTCTCTATCGAGGCGGCTACCAAGCCAACCGGGGTTTACACGTCACCGGACGTGTACAATTCTACTCGATATCTTACACAAGTCTACTGCTGATACACTATGTAAATCTGATTCGATTCGATTCTTTATTCTTGAGCTTAAGTCAACAGAAATTGCCGAATACTAAGTAGTTCCATATATAGTATACTTCAACTATATACTCTAACAAACATGTAATTTCCAATTACAATAGAGGGACAAGATAATTACCTCGAAAAGCCCAAAATTATCCGAGTTTAATGTCGCTCCTGAGCAAGGTTTAGCTCCACTCCGTGCGCTCCAAACCACTCCAAACAACCCTTAGAAGTTCTAACCAACTTCTACTCACATACTTCAACCAACGATGAAGATTTCCTTAGGGTTTCGGTTTGAGACTAAAAGGACAAAAGGTAGTATTTCCGGACTCTACGTAAAGAGGTATCTTTGGAATACTACAAGGTACAAGGCTAAGGTATTTTGGGCATTATAACAATACTTGGAAGACAACTTTCTACCAAGGGGGGGGGGTAGGCTCGGCTAGCACAACTAGGCTAGGGGAGGGTGTTCTCGGCCAGGGCCTCTTTCTAAGGGGAGAAGGGAGTTGGGCGAGAGCAACAACAAGGGAGAGGAGGATTTCAAGACTTAGAACAAGTGAGAGTGAATGAATAAGTCTTCACAAGGGGAGGGTATTTATAGCAAAGCCAAAGGCCAACCAATGGCCAAGATCTAGCCAAGTGCTACACAAGTGTAAGGCCAAGATCAAGCCAGTGCACCTAACCCTAGTCCACAAATCCCTCACAAATATCTACACAAATATCTACCACAACTTGCCCATCCATTCGGCCATAGCCGCCCCTTCAAGTCCACCAACGAGAGGGTGCCACGTGTTGCCCTCTCGTTGGTCCAAAAGCGTTCGCCTCTCGGAAAAATTCGCAAAAATACTAAATGACATAGCCGGAATTTTCCTTCGTAGCTTAGTAAAGCGTTTGCGAAACACGACTCTAATCGGGTGTTGTGCACAATAAATATTTGGCCAGGGTGCCACGGGGGTGACACGTGTCGCCCCGATTCGCCTGAATATTTCGTCTTGAAAATATCCAAAATACCGAAATCTCAAAAACAAAGCGGGCTCCACAAAATCAGTAAATTTCTCCGTGGGCCCCACGTGACCATTTAGAAAATAAAATCTCAAAATTCTAATATAATCTATGAAGTCCAAATACCAAATCTGGGAATCCAATTCCCATTAACGAACCTTTTTCTTCACAAATTACCGGAAACTTTTAGTGAAAACTCACATCTTTCTTTCTTTTCAAAATTTCTGCAGACACTGCGTCGTCCTCGCATACATACTGGAAATACGGGTATAACATTCTCCCCTTAGAAACATTCGTCGAATGTTCCTTCTCGAGACGGATATCGATGAAGCTCTTCTAACAAATTGCCAACGCCACGCGGCTTAGCCGTAGAATAACACACGTTCTCCTTCCTTACTCGTCGTGCCCTCGAACACTTGAACTCTCCCAAAGACGTACCATACTTCACCATTACCTAGTTCGAAAATCTCGAGTCACTACCTCAACCTTGGTCATCTTACTAACCTCAAACTTCCTTAAGGCCATTCCGGCCTTTACGAACCGCTCGTCGAACGCGTCCACGAACTCATACGTTGGTCACACAAACTTGGGCCTAGCATCCTCGTGACCCTACCACGGAGAGGACCACGAACTGACCCCACTTATCCGGGCTGGGTTGACGTATCACGTCCTCAACCCGACCACAACCGCGCCAAACTACGGTTCCCGATCCGAACAATCTTACTAATTCACATCATGAAAGCTACCACTTCCATCTCACACTACCCACGGACTTATCACAAATAAATCCCATGTATACTACTACTCGATAAGGGTCAAAAATAAATCTTTAACTCAAGACGACCTTACCCTAAGGTCTCAGTCGTGACATAGTCTAAGGTTCACACTTACCATGCCCCCATACGTATCCTCCCAACTAAGCATGTTTTCAAACTCACCATTAACACAACGCTATTCGTACATAGCACATATAATGAGACCATCATAACAAGCATACCAAAACTCTAGAGGGTTAAGGATATACAGAAGCTCTGCTCCACTCTAATCATAGGCACGCCTGCGCATGCAGTATGAAGGTGATGAACCCGACCCACGGATCTGAAGGTGAGTCGTAACATCCGCTTCCCTTGGTCGGACAGTTCCTCGCAAAATGGCCTGCTGGCATGCAAAACAAACTCCCAATCTAGCACGACACTCTCCAAAATGGAGTCTACCACAATGGTCACAACGAGGTAGGGTGGCTTCACCGTTAACACCCCGCTCGCTGAAAATCTGAACCCTTGGAGCCCCGACTGCTCTCGAAGGCGGTGGAGGACCACTGCATCGGTGGGGGTATATAACTAGCTTTCTTCGAGGCGTCCGCCTCGAAAGCCACCAAAGGACCTGCCGCCCCGGCCTCTTCGCGATCCAGTCATTCCGCCGACCCATCCGTGCCTCGCATCCTAGTGCGTGAGCTGCGATGCGGGCAATGTCCATGCCCTGAAGAGAAACACCCGCACAAGACTCGGCCATACAATCATCTAGCGGTGGCGTAGCGATGCACCCTATCCTCCATATCTGAATTCAGCGCAGGGACATATCGAGCCAAAGAATCGAACTCGACATTGTACTCCCGACGGTCGCCTCTCTGTCTCGGTAACAAAAATCGTCGGCGTGCCCTCTCATCTGCGGAGGCAAGAAGTGCGTGAGAAAGCCGAAAACTCATCCCATCTGCTGGAGGTGCATGCTCTCCGGGAAAGCTCATGAATCAAACCAATCGATCGGTATCACGCGGCCGACGCGAACCAAAGGTCACAGACTCGGTTTACGAAGCCTTGATCACGCGTGATCCAGAATCGCCGGATGAACTCCTGCGGATCATCCTCGAGCCTCGACCCATAAAACTCGCGGGCTACAACTCGAAAGTCCGTAGCCTCAAACTATCTGCCGGGGTGAACCATGGTGCTCGGGCGAGCTGCTGCATCGGCTGTCGCTCATATCCGCCACAACCCTGGCCAATAACTGGGCCATCTCTTTGTGACCCATCTCCCCGCTCGGTGTGGGATGGAGGCTCAGTCTTGTAGTCTCATCACCATCGCTGCGGCTTTAAACTCGCTGGTGGCGGCGTCCAAAACCCGCCGTCTCGAAGCACAACCTCGTCATGCGGGCTGCGCCGCGTACTCTCTCAGTATCTCACTAGCGGCACCCTCGGTGCCTTGCCCTTCGGGCTCGTTGCTTGCGCGGAGGCATAGCGGTAAAAACGAGATACGTCGGAGGGTCCAACTTACAACTGACTCTAAGGCACGATCTCGGAATGAGAAGAATGAAACTAATCCTAAATGTCTGCGGCCTCCCGATTATAGATGTGGTGCACAACACATCGATAATCAAGACTTACTAGACACGGTGCAGAGACACTTTCCGAGGATTAATCGCTCGATACCACTTTTGTAACGACTGTTCGGGGCGTTCGTGCCTTACCTGGGCACCCTAGTGATACATACATCGAGAAAATCAGCGGAACACAAAACAAGAGTCATTTAACAAGAGATAAATGAATAAGCAGGCCAACCAAAGCATTTGCCTTGGTATATACATAAAACACGAGCAGTTTAATCCTTTTACAACCACCTTGCAGCGATTACTACAGACCTCTAAGATATCTGATGACTATGACGGGACGGGGCCGCCATACCCACGAATGTACAAGAACCTACAACTCAGTGGAACACTGCAAAAGATAAGCCTCGGAGAAACGGAGCTTCAATCTGTTGACTGTGATCCTATGGCGAGGAACCACGGCCGATGTACCTCACTGCGGCATGAGCGGCCCGAAGGAGTCGATCTGGTACCAAGTATGTGAAGCTGCAATCTTGTAAATGAAATCATACTAGTCTATATAAAGCGGGAGACATGTATGATAACCAAACTACGATTCACAACATAAAGCGATCATCACTCGATATAACTATGGGTCTCACGCCCACAACATCAATCGAGTTCGCATTATGGCGCATGCCGAATCTTGCGCCGGTGTAGACATGTCCATGATGCAACAATAATACCAATGTCCGGCCACATGCCCCGGAATTCTGCATCGGTGTAGGCATGTCCACGTGACCTCAACAACAAGACGGCAATCCAAATGGAAGCATGCGTGCGCTACGCGTCGTGTCGGTATGTCGAAAGGGAAAAATAAGACAACATTCCAAATGGACGATACGTGCGCTACGCGTCGTGTCGGTATGTCGAAGGAAAAATAAGACAACATTCCAAATGGACGATACCCGTGCGCCACGCGTGTCGGTATGTCGAAAGGAAAAATAAGACAACATTCCAAATGGACGCATACGATGCGCTACGCGTCGTGTCGGTATGTCCAAAGGAAAAATAAGACAACATTCCAAATGGACGATACCCCGTGCGCTACGCGTCGTGTCGGTATGTCGAAGGAAATCCTGCGCGATAATCAAAATGAAACATACCCGTGCGCTACGCGATCGTGTCGATATATCCAAAGCGATTAACCACAAGACCTTAACCAAAATGGAAGCATACCCGTGCGCTACGCATCGTGTCAGTATGTCCAAAGCGATTAACAACAATAATACTATCAACAGGAACGTACCCGTGGAATTTCTCCGTCACTGCCGGCACGTCCAAGTAAGTTCTCAACCAGTCAACCGACCCTCTATCGAGAGACGCGGTAACACAGAAACACAACGATTGTACAATAAAGGCTATCATCACAAGCATAGGCAAGTTTCACAACAACAAGCATAGGCTAGTTTCACACAACTCAAAGTACTTTCATTTTATGCCAAAGTCCGGGTTTTTAACCCCAAAGTACTACATACGTTAAGTTCTTTTAAAAGAGATCCATTACTTTTATAAAAGTCACCCGATACCATAGTATTAGAATGACCAACCCACCTTCCTTTTCAAAATCAAGTAACAACATTCTTTTCCTAAGTTCCAGTTTGCCTAGTTTCAATTACTCAAGCTTCTCATTTTCAAATGGTTTCATAGTTCCCAAACTTAATCACTTGATTCCTTTTTAGAACAATTGAGTAACATATGTCATATACGTGAGTAGTTTATTCTTGTTTATAACGATCTTATTACAAGACCTATGATCTAGAAAATGTAATATCATTTTGTCTTATCTTAGCTTCTATGCGGATGGAGGTTTCTCCGGTTTTAATACAACACATCATTATTCAATACATTTTCCTTTTATTAACTGCGATGAGTGCTGCCGATACACATTACGATTCGAAATCGGTAAAACATTATCCCTTTAAAAACCAGTACTCATTACTCACGAATGAGGTTTCACAAACATCCACATTAAAACAAATAAGTTAAGTCTCTTATCTTATAAGATCAAGTCTCTTAACTTCTAACATCAAGAAACCATTTTCACTTACATAAGGTCGTTATAACTAACTTCCCATAAAGCTATTATAACACCCTATGTTTTAAACCAACCAAATCACTTAGCACATGCGTCTACGTACTACATAGTTCACAACAATCGTGCTAGAAAAGATAGGAAGAGGTTCACATACCTCGCGACGATTTAACGACAATAAGCAAAATGCTCCAAGTACTACAACCTGCTAGCCCTTTCCACTCCTCGAGTAGAATACGCTACTCTTAGTACTTTCACCTATAAAGGTCAAAACGTCTATTAACCCCAAAACACAAGTTTCTATCTTTACATAGAAAATTCTACAAAGACTTCCGCACACAGCGTAAATCTCTCTCTATCGAGTAGGCTACCAAGCCAACGGGGGTTTACACGTCTACCCGACGTGTACAATTCTACTCGAGAATACTACACAAGTCTACCATAATACGCATGTAAATCTGATTCATTCGATTCTTTATTCTTCAGCTTAAGTCAAAAGACATTGCGAATACTAAGTAGTTCCATATATAGTATACTTGAACTATATACTCTAACAAACATGTAATTTCCAATTACAATAGAGGACAAGATAATTACCTCGAAAAGCCCAAAATTATCCGAGTTTAACGTCGCTCCGAGCAAGGTTTAGCTCCACTCCGTGCGCTCCAAACCACTCCAAACAACCCTAGAAGTTCTAACCAACTTCTACTCACATACTTCAACCAACGATGAAGATTTCCTTAGGGTTTGGTTTGAGACTAAAAGGACAAAGGTAGTATTTCGGACTACGTAAGAGGTATCTTTGGAATACTACAAGGTACAAGGCTAAGGTATTTTGGGCATTATAACAATACTTGGAAGACAACTTTCTACCAAGGGGGTAGGCTCGGCTAGCACAACTAGGCTAGGGGAGGGGTGTTCTCGGCCGGCCTCTTTCTAAGGGGAGAAGGGAGTTGACGAGAGCAACAACAAGGTAGAGGGAGGGATTTCAATACTTAGACAAAGTGAGGAGTGAATGAATAAGTCTTCACAAGGGAGGGGTATTTATAGCAAAGCCAAAGTCCAACCAATGGCCAAGATCTAGCCAAGTGCTACACAAGTGTAAGGCCAAGATCAAGCCAAGTGCACCCTAACCCTACTCCACAAATCCTCACAAATATCTACACAAATATCTACCACAACTTGCCCATCCATTCGGCCTGGCTTCTTCAGTCCACCAACGAGCGGGTGCCAAGTGTTGCCGTGTCGTTGGTCCAAAAGGTTCCGTCACTCGTAAAAATTCCAAAAACTACTAATTCAAATAGCGGGAATTTTCCCTTCGTTCGCTTAGTAAAACGTTTCGTCGAAAAACGACTCTAATCGGGTGTTTTGCACAATAAATATTTCGGCGGGTGCCTGGGGTGACACGTGTCGCCCCGATTCGAGAATATTTCGTCTTGAAAATATCCAAAATAATGAAATCTCAAAAACAAAGCTGGCTCCACAAAGCGTAAATTTCTCCCGTGGGCCCCACGTGACCATTTCCGAAAATAAAATCTCAAAATTCTAATATAATCTATGAAGTCCAAATACCAAATCTGGGAATCCAATTCCCATTAACGAACCTTTTTCTTCACAAATTACCGGAAACTTTTCCGTCGAAAACTCACATCTTTCTTTCTTTTCAAAATTTCTGCCGTACACTCGTACGTACGTCCTCGCATACATACTCTGGAAATACGGGGTATAACATAAACAAGCCAAAGTACTACGTACGTACATTCTTTTCAAAAGACTCATTTTTATGTAAAACCCCAAGATACTAACACCCGTAGTATCAAGGTGTGTCTATTTTTCAAAATAAGTTACTACACTTTTAGAAAACTCATTTCAAAGCTTGAAATCAAGTAACTTCAAATTTTCACAATCTAGGCAACTTATGCCCATTAATCAAAATAGACAACTTTCTTAACCTTCCATAAAGCCGTTATAACCAACTTCCCATAAAGCCGTTATATCCCTTTATGGTTTTAGACATATCCATTCCTTTTATAACCAAGAGACTTACACTTTTAAAACCAAGTATCACATACTTACAAATCAATTTCTTAACTTTCAAAATACTTCAAGTCTCTTAATATTTAGAAAACAAGTTTCTTCTACTTTTAAACCTCAAGTAACTCACACCTTTAAAACAAGTTACTTCTCTTAAATCATGTCATTTCTCCTCTTTTAAATCAATTAAGTAAATCACTCCTTTGACTCCCCTAAAGTCATTATAATGACCTTTAGGTTTTGGAACTAAGGCACTAGCCAAAAGATTTGGAAACCACTTCCTTTTCAAGACTCTATGTACTTTAAGTAAAATACTTTCACTCTTAAGAATCCAAACTTCACTAAGGCAATGGATTATACAACTTACAATTTAAACATCAAAGTACAATCAAGGAAGTACATAGAACAAATTCTATTTTAGGCAATCCAAATACAACCAAGGAATGAATCATTTAAGGAGTAGGACATACTTTCTTTATCTTAAGGAATCATGCTAGAAGAGGAGATAGTTCACATACCTTTTCGGCTAAATCCACAAGCTAAGCCGAATACGCCGTACGTAGAATTGTCAACCTATAATGGTTACAATATGACTATCAATTTCTAGTTTCTAACGTAGAATAATACTAAGTATACAGTCTCTTATTCTACGGAAAATCGGGCAGCACTTCCTTTGTTTCTACATACTTTGCCACCTTTTTCAAGGCCGAATACAATAACCAAACATGTCACATTTAAGGCTCAACATACCAACCAATCAAAGGGGATTACACGCCTTACAATACGTGTAAAATTCTGCCCCACAATTCATACGAAGTAGTTCCATATTTAAAGCCATTCTCGGCTATATAAACAACAACTCAAAGTCTTTTCCAATCCTTTTCCAATTCCAAGTTCTAAGGTCAAACATGTTCTATAGTCATAAACAACTTCAACAACTATAATTTCCTTTTTATACAACATGCGGCGACTTAAACTAATAATCAACTTGAATTGTAATCTTAAGTCTAAACATTCTAGTTTTCGGATTAGGGTTCCAATAGCCAAAACACTTATCAAACCTCATAATATATAACTCATGCTTGCTAATATCCATAGCTACAACAATAAGTAAACTTTAATTGCTAAAACGAGAAGATTTATACCTTTACAAGCCCTTAAAAATTCCAAGATTCAAAGTCGCTCCTTAGCAATTCTTAGCTCTTTTCCTTTACGCTCCAATCCGCTATTTGAAGCCCTTAGAAGTTCACAACCAACTTCTCTTCCATTTCCAATCAAAACCTATGAAAATGCCTTAGGTTTTCGCCTTGCGACTAACGTGAAAACGTCGTTTTTCCGAAATATTTCTATTGAGATATCCTTACAATACCCTTAGGGACCTTGGGTTTAAGTCTTGTGAATAATGGATCAAAACTACAAAATTTTTGTGTGGGAATAGGACCAAACCCGAGAGCAACTCAAGCACAAGAACAAGGTCTCTAATTTTTCTAAGTGTTCAAGACTAGTCTTGCACTAGTGTAGTGAATATAAAACACATTGGAGGGCTTAGATTAAAACACTTGTGGGCTAGGATGAAGGACAATTAATGTTAAGCCAAGTGGACAAGTTGACAAGTCAACAATCTCAAGCTTTGAAGACTTATCTTCCTTGATGGTCAATGACCATTTTACCCTTACTATAATTCGTCCAAGACCATATGTGGGGGTGCCACGTGTCTCCCTCTCATTCGTCCATAAAATTCCGTAATCGTCGTGGGCCCCACAAAAAAATGTAAAATTCCTTGGGTGGGCCCCACATGACCAAATTCCGTAAAAATAAATTTCCATAATGTTAATAAGTTCCATACTCTTCAAATAATGCATTTTGAGAATCTAATTCTCCTCAACGAACATTTTTCCTTTCCGACGTTCGGAAGATTTTCCGTCGGAAAAACAATTCTTCCTTTCGTATCAATTTTCAAGTCTTGATTCCTTACGTACATTCTCTTATACATGTCCTGGACTTACGGGGTGTAACACATACCCCCGCAGATCACAGGTGGGAGATTGGACCCCACAAGGTATTTAGGAGCCGGTCCGAGCTCCAGGGTTCGAAGTTCTCAGAGGAGCAGAGGATTTTCTCAGTCGAGGCCACCTATTCCTCAGTTTTTCCGATGTAGTAAGCGTCATTTGGGGAAATGCCGTCATGGCATAGGTGTTTGTTTTTATTGTGGTCGTCCGGGCCATATACTGAGGGTATGTCCTTTTAGAAAGAGCACCGGTGAGGTGGCTCAGCCTATGAGACCGATGGTTGATTCCCTTTCCTCTACAGTTGTGCGTCCCCATGGCAGGGTGTTCAGATGTCAGCCAGCCGTGGTAGAGTTCAGGGTGGAGTTTATAGTTCTGGCGGTCCTTCGAACCGCGTAGATGACGTGACTACTGGGCAGGATCAGGAGGCAACATCGCATGGGGTTACAGGTATATTTCGATTCTTTTGAATCATATGTGCATTGATAGATTCAGATTTTTGCCCTAGCGTATATGTTTTCCCTTTATTACTAGTAGTTGTAACGTGATAGTACCCCCAGAGGTAGGGATACTTTGATTAGTAAAGTGAAAAGTGAAGAATGTTGATAAGAATGGTAAGTGAACTGAGACTATAGTTGTGTAGAGTTCACAAGTTGTAGTTACCCCATAATAAGTGTAAGACCGATAGGGAAGAATGTACAATAGAAATACTTCGGCCTATGTGACGAACCTCTAGTGAATAGGGGGATAGGGTGAGAAGTACCTTGAGATAAGAGAAAGATTTATTTTAGACTAAGAATGAGAAGTTAAGTGTGACGATGGGTCGGGTTATGGACTCATTTCGGGTCAACCGGTAGTGTGTAATGGGGTGATGTCAGTTGGTAATGGTCCCGCTATATGATAGGGTCATGAGGATGCAAGGCCCAAGTCTAGCTAATCGTTGTACGAGTTTGTGGACGCATTCCACCGGAACCAGGTCGTAAGGACCGAGAAGAGCCTTAACGGGAATGCAAGTAGCATAATAGCCAAGTTTGGATAGTAACTCCAAGGATTGGAGAACAGAAACAATATTTGAGATTTTGTACGTGTACTAAATAAGTTTGGAAGTACGAGAAAGTATGACACGTAAGAAAAGGAAGGAACAAGGGTTAAGAGAACTATAGTGATTATAGTTATAAGTAATGAAGGTGCGTAGAGAAAATTCATTTTTAGGCCATGAGTGGAGGTTAATTGTGATGATACACACACCTTAGGTTCAGTAACGCTGTCCATAGGTGCTCGTGATTGAGATACTACTAGTATTAGAGTTTACACCGGTTGGTAAACTAAGCTAGGCAGATTATAGGTTCATGTCCCAACTAGTTTGGTGACTAAGTGAGACAGAGAAGGGAAGTAACACGGGGGAAACACATCAGTTAGCTGAGTAGGAGTCCGACTGAAGGATTCAGATAGTGTTAGTCCCATGACTTAGAATACGACAGGGTCATCCCTTTATGTGGGGAAAAAGAAAGTAACCTCTAAGGATCCCGTTTTTGATAAGACTGTAACCTTCGAGTTTTGTGAGAAGGGACCACGGATGGAATGTCCATTGATATGTTTACGTATGTTATATGGTGGCCATGTGTGGCATCGTTGGTCTTGTGGAGTATTGATTGATAGGCATAGTAAAGAGACTATGCCGGAGTTTGTATAGCTTGAAAACCGACTAAGAACATTCGGGGACGAATGTTTCTAAGGGGGGAAGAATGTTACACCACGTAATTACAGAACATGTATAAGAGAATGTACGTAAGGAATCAAGACTTGAAAATTTGTACGAAAGAAAGAATTGTTTTTCCGACGGAAAATCTTCCGAACGGCGGAAAGAAAAAATGTTCGTTGATGAGAATTGGATTCTCAAAATGCATTATTTGAGGAATATAGAATGTATTAACATTATGGAAATTTAGTTTTTTTACGGATTTGGTCACGTGGGGCCCACCCGAGGAATTTTACGTTTGGTGGGGCCCATGAGGGTTACGGAATATTATGGAAGAATGGGATGGAGACACGTGGCACCCCCCCCCCCCCCCACATGGTCTTGGACGAAATTATACAAGGGTAGTATGGTCATTGACCATTGTAGATGAATAAGCCTTCAAGCTTGAGAATATTGACCAAGTCAACTTGCCACTTGGATAATTATTTAATGCTCTTCATCCTAGCCACACATATGTTATAATATTGACCCTTACTTGTGTTATATATACACACTAGTAGCAATACAAGGTCTTCCACACTTAGAAAAATTTAGAGATCATTGTGCAAGAGAAGTTACTCTCGGCTTTAGTGATTTGTGCACACAAAATTTTTGTAGTTTTGGTCCATTATTCACAAGACTTTAACCCAAGGTCCCTAAGGGTATTTTAAGGATATCTCAATAGAAAGATTTTGGAAAAACGACGTTTTCACGTTAGTCGCAAGGCGAAAACCTAAGTCGTTTTCCTAGTTTTGGATTGGAAATGGAAGAGAAGTTGGTTGTGAACTTCTAGAGGCTTCAAATAGCGGATTGGAGCGTAAAGGAAAGGAGCTAAGAATTGCTAAGGAGCGACTTTGAATCTTGGAAACTATAAGGGCTTGTAAAGGTAAAAATCTTGTCGTTTTAGCAATTAAAGATTACTTATCATTGTAGTTATGGATATTAGCAAGCATGAGGTATATATTATGAAGTTTGATAAGTGTATTGACTATTGGAACCCTAATCCGAAAACTAGCATGTTTAGCCCTTAAGATTACAATTCAATTTGATTATTAGTTTAAGTCGTCACATGTTATATAAAGAAGGAAATTGTAGTTGTTGAAGTTGTTTATGACTATATAACATGTTAGACCTAAGAACTTGGATTGAAAATTTTTGGTAAGGACTTAGGATTGGTTATATTATTAGCCGAGAATGGCTTTGGATTTTAAACTACTTCGTATGAATTGTGGGGCAGAATTTTACACGTATTTTAAGGCGTGTAATCCCCTTTTATTGGTTGTTGTATTGAGCCTTAAATGTGGCGTGTTGGTTATTGATTATCGGGCCTTGAAAAATGTGGAAAAGTATGTAGAAACAAAGGAGGTGCTTCCCGATTTTCCGTAGAAAAAGAGACCGTTTACTTAGTATTATTCTACGTTAGAAACTAGAAGTTGATAGTCGTGTTGTGGCCATTATAGGTTGACACTTCTACGTGCGGCGTATTCGACTTAGCTTGTGGATTAAGCCTAAAAGGTATGTGAACCATCTCCTCTTCTTCTAGCATGATTCCTTATGGTAAAGTAAGTAAGTCATACTCCTTAAATGATACATTCCTTGATTGTACTTGGATTGCCTAATATAGAAGTTGTTCTATATACTTCCTTGATTGTACTTTGGATGATTAAATTGTAAGTTGTTATACTCCATTCCTTTAATGAAGTTTGGATCCTCAAAAGTGAAAGTGTTTTACTTAAAGTACATAGAGTCTTGAAAAGGAAGTGATTTCCAAATCTTTTGACTAGTGCCTTAGTTCCAAAACCTAAAGGTTGTTATAATGAGTTTAGGGGAGCCAAATGAGTGATTTACTTAATTGATTTAAAAGAGGAGAAATGACATGATTTAAAGAGAAGTAACTTGTTTTAAGGGTGTGAGTTACTTGAGATTTAAAAGTAGAAGAAACTTGATTTCTAAAGTTAAGAGACTTGAAGTATTTTTAAAGTTAAGAAAAATGGATTTGAAAGTATATGATACTTGGTTTTAAAAGTATAAGTCTCTTGGTTATAAAAGGAATGAATTTGTCTAAAACCATAAAGGGTTATAACGACTTTATGGGAGGTTGGTTATAACGGCTTTATGGAAGGTTAAGAAAATTGTCTATTTTGATTCATAGGCATGAGTTGCCTATGTCTCCTTCTCTCTTTATCTTGTGCATGGAATACCTCTCAAGGTTGCTTAAAATGAAGGCTGAGGCAAGAGCTTTCTCATATTATCCAAAGTGCAAGAGATTGGGCATTACTCATCTTGCATTTGCGGATGACCTCATGATTTTTGCCAAAGGAGATATATCTTCAGTTGGGATTCTTATGAATTGTCTGGAAGAGTTGGAGGCTGTCTCAGGGCTAACTCTTAACCCGTCTAAATCCTCTGTCTACTTAGCGGGAGTGCATAATACAGTTCGTGACTTGATCTTGTCCAGAGTGGGATTCGCCATTGGTAGCTGTCGATGCGATACTGGGGATCCCTTTGTCCCCAATTTCAGTCTCGGTGGACCCAGTTTCTCCATTCACTAGCGCAATTTCGAATTACATTGAAAACGGGGCATCACACACTTTCTTACGCGGTAAGTCGGAACTAATCGTGTCGGTTGTCGAGGTTGAGAGCTTTTGGTTCCGGGCACTTCCTATCCCGGCCACAATTATCAACAAGGTACGGTCTGCATGTATTCAGTTCTTATGGGGAGGGAAACCACCAAGAGTCGCTTGGGATGTCATTTGCTTGCCTCAATCTGAAGGTGGCTTGGGTCTTTTGAACATCAAGGAATGGAACCATGCCCTGCTATCCAGGACTATTTGGCAAACTCACACGGAGGCAGATTCTCTATGGGTCCAATGGATCAATAGCCACTATTTGAGAGGCATAGCAATTTGGGACTATGAGGTACGTTCTAGGGACTCCCCCTTATTCAAAAGGATTTGTGGGATCCGCGACAAATTTGTTTCTATCTTTGGTAGCCATGGTGACGCAATAGCCGGCTTGGTAAAGTGTTGTACCAACGGAAAATATGATTCCAGCCTCGTGTATGATATCTTGCGCACTCCGCAAGTTAAAAAGCCTTGGATGTCACAAATTTGGAAAGGCTTCATTCCACCCAAGTTCTCTTTCACTGTGTGGCTCAAATGCAGAAAGCGGTTAGCTACAAAGGACACTCTTTCATATCTTAACTTGGAGGATAAGTCTTGCGGGTTCTGCAAGCAAACTAATGAAACAAGGGAGCACCTCTTCTTTACTTGCCCCTACACCCGCTTGATTTGGAAGAACATAAGAGATTGGTTGGGCATTAGAAGAGAAATGACAACTGTTGAAAGCTCTCTTAAGTGGATTAAGAAAGACCACCGCGGGACAAGCATCCGAGACAAAGCTATCTTGCTTACCTTTTGCATAGTGGTCTATGAGATTTGGAGGGCAAGAAATACATTGCTCTTTGAAGGCACAAGCTTGCCGGCAGAAGAGGTCATTGCAAAGATCAAAACAACATCTTATAGAGTTCTCTATGATTTTATCCCCTCTTGTAATGGCACCTTTGAGTGACCACCCCTCTCCTCCCTCATTTCTTGTTTACATTACGTTGAGGCTTGAGATCCCTCAATGACTGATTGTAGCCACTTTTCTTTTCGTTATTAGTAATAATATTTGCATTTACCTAAAAAAAAAATGAGTTGCCTAGGTTGTGAAATTTAAAGTTACTTAGTTTCAAAACCTTGAAATGAATTTCTAAAGGTGTAGTAACTTATTTTGAAAAATAGACATGCCTTGATACTACGGGTGTTAGTATCTTGGGGCTTTGTATAACAAGGAGTCTTTTGAAAAGAATGGACGTACGTAGTACTTTGGCTTGTTAAATGAGAATTATTCTATTTGTGCCTTGATAGTACTTTGGCTTGTTAAATGAGAATTATTCTATGTGTGCCTTGATAGTACTTTGGCTTGTTAAATGAGAATTATTCTATGTGTGCCTTGATAGTACTTTAGCTTGTTTAAATAAGGATTTTCTCTTGGTTTATGTAAAAAGAAGGCATGGTAATTGTCTTGGTTTATGTAAAAAGGAAAGACATGGTAATTGTCTTGGTTTATGTAAAAAGGAAAGGCATGGTAATTGTCACACCCCGAACCCCGGGCCCGTGACTGGTGCCCTACTTGGGCACCCTTCTACCTTAACAACTAAGTAAACTGCGGAACTTAAATAACACCTCTTTTTTTTTTTCAAAACCAACATACGTACAAGGGCAAAGCCGACAAGGCTGCCATATAATATACATAATAAAAAGACACTACACTATACATGAGTCCAATCCCACATATGAATACAGCACTTCAAGAGTTTTATCAACTATGACGGACAAGGCCCCATTGTACTCCATAATCGCATAAAAGCTCTGATCGAAAGAACTATACCAAAAAGATAAACTCGAACAAATGGAGCTATCCAAAACTTTGAGGCGGTCCTACACTGCAGATCACCAAATCACGACCTAAACTCGCGCAGATGAACGCATCCCCCCGAAGGAGGTCAGTATGAAGAATGTACCAAGTATGTGAAACAGTAAGTACTGTAATGAAATCATAACAGTCTAAACAAAACAGGAGACATGAATGATAGCCAACTTACCGTACACAATACATAAGCAGTCATATCAAGTCAGGGACGCGCCTCAAAGTCACTACTCAAATAATAAGACACAAAGGCCTTACTAACAATGAGAGTAATCAAAAGTATAGGTAGCAAATCCACGGAAACAGGTGGTATAACGATCTTTGGGGATTACCCCTCATTTATACTCTTACCCTGAAGAAAGTGATAAAGCAGGTGGTATAACGATCTTTGGGGATACACCCCTCATTTATACTCTTACCCTGAAGAAGGTGATAAAGCAGGTGGTATAACGATCTTTGGGGATACACCCATCATTTATACTCTTACCCTGAAGAAGGTGATAAAGCAGGTGGTATAACGATCTTTGGGGATACACCCCTCATTTATACTCTTACCACAAGAAGGTGATAAAGGTGGTATAACGATTTGGGGATACACCCTCATTTATACTCTTACCCAAGAAGGTGATAAAGCGTGGTATAACGATCTTTGAGGATACACTTTGTCACGACCCGACCGGCCGCGATCGTGCCCTACCTGGGCACCTGTTCGTATACATCGAGAATAGCAATGAACATACACAACATAAACACAAGTGTAAATAAAGATAACAACACAAAGCTAGCCGATAAGGCCGCTTCCATAATATAAACAAAGTCAAAGTACAACTTTACAACTCGCTTCTACAAACAACCACATATGTGAATACAGACTCTAGAATAACAATCGTATGACGGGCCCCGCCATACCACGAATGTACATAATCTACAACATCGGGAAAGATCTGACTAAAAGAAAGACAAGCCTCCGAGAATGGAGCTTCCGACGTCCGATAAGTGATCCTAAGAGTGTGGATCCGCAACTCGCTTACCCTTTCCTCGCGGATGAATGCACCAGGTGGGGTCGACACAATATGTACTAAGTATGTAAACGGAAAGTACAGTAATTATAACATAAGTTTAAAAGAAAGCCGAGACATGTATGATGACAAAATTACGACACAATTGCCTTACTAACAATGAGAGTAAAAATAGGTGTATACTTACAACGAAAAATAGGATTGAATCCTACTCGGGACTATTTAACCCCCAAAAGTACAGTGGACCTGCGTGAGGTATTCCTCGCATGGGACTATTTCACCCGCATAAGCCCTTACGGACTCGCATGAGGTATTCCTCGCATAGGCTGGACCCGCCCGCATGGGACTATTTCACCCGCATAAGCCCTTACGGACTCGCATGAGGTATTCCTCGCATAGGTCGGACCCGCCGCACGGGACTATTTCACCCGCATAAGCCCTACAGACTCGCGTGAGGTATTCCTCGCATCGTGGTTAGCAAATCCACGAAATATACAATGCCACAATCCTGGAATGACCGCAACGAATAATATATCACTAGCCCAACCGCTATCACACATAACATAAGCTCTATCGGCTTATCATACAATATATAAGCAAGTTAAGAAATCCCCTAACTTCTTACTATTCTTGTTCATATACACTCTCATTTTAGTTTACTTAAGGCACTAACATGTCTTTTATAAAAAAATCCGGGAATTTAACCCAAAGTACTACGTACTTCTATTCTTTTAAAATGACTCATTTCATTATAAAACTTCCAAGATACTAATAACCGTAGTATCAAGTTACAATTTCTTTTCAAGACAAGTCACAATACTTTTAGAAATAAAAATTAGGCTTCTAAATAAAGTGACTCATGTCTTATAAAACCTTAGGCAATTGATGCCTTAAAATCGAATTGCCTTCCATTAAATCAAGTCATTTATCTTTCCATAAAGTCAATATAACCAACTCCCCATAAAGTCGTTATATTCACTTTATACCTTAGTCAAGTACAATTTCCTATCCAAGGGACTTATACGTTTTTAAAACGACACAAGTATCACATACTTTAAAATTCTTCAAGTCCCTTATCTTTAACAAGACTTAAGACATCTTTAATATTCTCAAAGAAGTGAGTTAATCTCCTAACTCACCCGACTTGGCATTTCATAAAACAAGTAAAGAATGTCAAAGTCTTGTACGTCTACCGTACTATATACGTGAAACTAGTCATGCTCAAAGATAGGAAAAGTTCTACATACCTTGTCGGGTCACACCACTTGCCAAGTTCAAAGTCCCGCCCGTAGTATATCAACCTATAATATTCACAATACGTCTATTAACGCCTTACTTCAAATGTAGAATATTATAAGTGTAAAGTCTCCATTTTCTACAGAAAATCGGACATCACCTCCTTTGTTTTTACTCACTTTGCCACCTTTTTCAAGGCCGAAATACAATAACCAAACAGCCCCAATTGGCTCACACCAATATAGAAGGTAGTTCAATACAAATGAATAACCAAACAGCCCCAATTGGCTCACAACAATATAGAAGATAGTTCAATACAAATGAATAACCAAACAGCCCCAATTGGCTCACAACAATATAGAAGGTAGTTCAATACAAATGAATAACCAAACAGCCCCAATTGTCTCACAACAATATAGAAGGTAGTCCAATACAAATGAATAACCAAACTAATACAAACTACAGTCCAAATCCGGCCACCTTGAGTTCAACAAAACCAATTCTTATCCAATTTCCATTTCAATCCAAATTGGTAGCATAACATGATATCAAGTCGCATTTGATTATAATAACCATAATCTTTAAGTAAGTAACATGCGACGATTTCTAAAAACGACCAATTAGTAATCCAATTTCCAAGTGGCTTGTATAACATTTCGGATTTAGCTACAAGAAATCCATAATACTTATAACTTCAACCTATCAACTTCATGCTAGCAACAAGTAAAGCTAACAACAATATAAATATGTAATCTTGTAACACCTTTAAAGACAAGATTATACCTTAACGATTCTTAATCCAACTCCAATCGAAGTCGCTCCTTAGTAGTTTAGCGCCTCGTCAAGACACTTCAATCCGCTTGTTGAGACCCTTAGAACAACACCAACAATTATCCTTCAAAACTCCAAACAAAACCTAGAAAGACCATTAGGTTTTCGTTTGCGACTAACCCGTAAACTACCTTTTTCCAAGATTTTTCTATTGAGATGTGTTTACAATACACCTAAGAACCTTGGTTTAAAGTGTGGAATCAAATGGACAAGAAACGAAAATCTTTCCCTTTCTTCTTTAGGTGAACCCGAGACCCTCCTAAGTGTTCTTCAAATTTTGTGTAAAATTTTCTAAGTGTTAAGCTCTCTCTCTACTAGTAGTAATATATAGCACCTTGGAGGGTTATGATAAAAACACATGGGTGGTTTAGATGAAGTCTACTAAAATATCAAGACCAATGTGGGACCTTTGACTTTAGTCAATGTTCTCATGCTACAAGTTGCAAGACTTAGCCATAGAATACTTATGGTCAATGACCATATTGGCAATGCCATTTCGTCCAAGGCATTGCTAAGGAGGGGTGACACGTGTCTCCCTCCCATTCGTCACAACACTTACGTTTTCCGACAATTTCCTAATTCCGATAAATTTACAAGTCTCAAATCTTAACACTTGTGAGTTCTTACTTATGTTCTTAAAACATGTCCTGCAATTACGAGGTGTAACATTCTTCCCCCCTTAGAAACATTCGTCCCCGAATGTTCTTTCGGAGTCACACTTACAATTAGCGACATAGTTTCCTTTCACAGCCCCGACATACAAAAAATGCCACTCATGGCCACATAAAAGCATTTAAGCAAAAGAAACACTTCAATTAAAACCTGACAAGTAAGGGAAAATGAATTACCTGAAGGTATAGGAAATAAGTGAGGATACCTCCTCAACATGTCCTCCTCCGCTTCCCAAGTCATCTCCTCGGTTATCATTTCTCCACGGGACTTTGTGGAAGCTACATCCTTGGTCCGATCGCCGACCGCGATCGAGTATCGCTATGGGACTCTCCTCATACGATAACCCCTCTGTCACTGGACCTCACTAGTAGGAAAACTTTTGGATCACCGATACACTTCGCAACATAGAAACATGGAAGACCGGATGTACCGCCTCAACTCGATGGCGAGATCCAACTCGTAGGCAACCTTGCCCACTCTACGAACGATCTGGTAGGGCCCAATGTACCTTGGGCTGAGTTTCCCCTTCTTACCGAATCTCATCACACCCTTCATGGGTGACACCTTCAAGAAGACCCAATCGCTACCAAACTCCAAATGCCGCGCCGATTATCCGCATATGACTTCGCACTCGAGCCGCTATGGTCTCTCTTGGATAAACTTCACCTTATCCACAACCTGCTGTACCAAGTCTGGGCCAACTAACTGTACCTCGCCCACGTCGAACCAACCGATCAGCGACCTGCATTTCCGCCCATATAAAGCCTCGTATGGCGTCATCTGTATACTGGAATGGTAGCTGTTATTATAAGCAAACTCCACAAGAGGCAAATGGTCCTCGGCTACCATCGAAATCAATCACGCAGCTCGCAGCATATCCTCGCGTGTACGGATAGTACGCTCTGCTGCCGTCGATACCGAGGATGAAATATTGTTCTGAGACTCACCTGTGTCCCTAGACCCTTCTGGAAAGATCTCCGAAGTTAGGCAGAACGGGCTCCTATCGGATATAATCGACAGGGACACCGTGCGGCCTCACTATCTCTCGGATGTACAATCGGCATAGTTCTCGGTGGCGTCGTCATTTGGAAGGAAATGGGCTGATTTCGTCACTGTCAACAATAACCCAAATGGAGTCGTGCTTCCTCCGAGTGCGAGGTAACCTGTAACAAAGTCCATGTTGATCATCTCCCACTTCAAGTCGGAATCTCGATAGACGCAATAATCCATCGGCCTCTGGTGTTCGACCTTAACTCGCTAGCAATTAGGACATCGTGCAACAAAACTCGCCACGTCCTCTTGTGCCATCCCACCAATACAAACATCTGAGGTCATGGTACATCTTGGTCGACCCCGGATGAATAGAATAACGAGCGTTGTGTGCCTCCCCCAGAATCTGCTGACGAAGTCCTGATACATCGGGAACACACAACCGGCCCTCAAATCTCAGCACCCCATCAGGCGCTACCTCGAATAGACTCTTCTCCTCCCGAAGAGCTGCATCACGGTACCGTACCAACACTGGGTCCTCAAACTGTCGCCTCTTCACCTCGTCAACGATGGAAGACTCGGCAACCTCACGAACCCGTACCCCACTATCGTCGGTATCGATCAATCGAACCCCTAGGCTCGCTAACTGGTGGATCTGACGGACCATGTCCTGTCTCTGCATTTGTACCTCTGATAGGCTCCCCATCGATCTACGACTCAAGGCATCAGCAACTACGTTGGCTTTCCCCGGATGGTAGAGAATATCAACATCATAATCTTTCAGCAACTCTAACCACCGTCTCTGTCTCAGGTTCAGCTCCCTCTGCCTGAAGATATACTGGAGGCTCTTGTGGTCTGTATAAATATCCACATGAACCCCATACAAATAATGTCTCCAAATCTTCAAGGCATGAATAATGCGACTCTAAGTCATGGGTTGGGTAATTCCTCTCATGCTTCCATAATGCCGGAAGCATAGGCTATAACCTTGCTGCGTCTGCATCAAAACACACCTAGCCCGATGCAGGCATCACAATAGATCACGCGTGCCGCCTAACTCCTCGGGAAGAGTAAGGCGGGTGTAGTCAACCTCTCCTTCAAGAATCGAAAACCACGCTCGCAAGCCTCTCGTCTGGAACTTGGCCGCTTCGAGTCGGCCTAGTCAACGGTGCTGAAATCGAAGCAAACTGCTCCACAAACCTACGATAATAACCCGCTAGTCCTAAGAAACTGCGTACCTCGGTCGGAGTAGTAGGCCTCGGCCAAGACTTGACTGCCTCAATCTTTGCCGTATCCACGCGAACACCATCAGCCCGATAATATGCCACAGAATGCCATCGAGGCCACCAAAACTCACACTTGGAGAACTTGGCGAATAGCGCGGCTCGGAGAATCCCAATCTGGTCGCCGAGTGATCTGCATGCTCCCGCTCTGTCCGTGAATACACCAGGATGTCATCAATGAATACAATCACAAATGTATCCAAAAATGGCTTGAACACCCGGTTCATCAAATCCATAAATACCGCTGGAGCGTTGGTCGAGCCGAAAGACATAACCACGAACTCATAGTGCCCATCTGGGTCTGAATGCGATCTTTGGGATGTCGCCTCTCGAACTCGAACGATGATAACCGGACGCATGTCTATCTTTGAGAAACACCTCGCACCGCAGTGGTCAAACAAATCATCAATCACAGGGAGGGTACCTATTCTTAATGGTTACCTTATTCAACTGCCTGTAGTCATCACACATACGCAGCGTCCATCCTTCTTCTTCACAAACAACACCGCGCTCCCGGGGAGATACACTAGGCTCGATAAAGCCTTTCTCCGGAAATCTTTCGGTGGTCCTTCACTCCTCAACTCGGCGGGTGCCATCCTGTATGGCGGAATGGAAATAGGTCAGTGTGCGGCAGCGTGTCAATACAAAACTCGATCTCCTCTCGGGAGGATACGGGAAGATCATCCGGGAACACATCCGGAAACTCCCTAACCATCTGGCATCGATCAAGAATCGGCACCTCGGCCTGCGTATCGAATACCGAACGGATGATAGATGTACCCTTCCGCACCATCTTCCTAGCCTTGAGGTAAGAAATAAACCTACCCTCGGCGATCTTTGTGTTTCCCCACACTCGATAACTAGCTCGCGAAGCGGAACCGAACCAACTGTCCCTACGGTCCAACGTTGGCATAACAAGAAGCCAACCAGTCTATACCCATAATGACATCAAAATCTGTCATCTCGGCTCTATCAAGTCTGCGAAGTCGGCGATCGTAAATAAATACCGGACAACCTCTATACACGCTCGGCTAACACCGAATCACCATTTGGCGTAGCTACCTCAAACGGCTCTATCGACACGGCTCTATCCCGATTCTACCCGATAAGAGGACACATAGGACAAGGTAGAACACGGATCTATCAATGCATAAACATCACGGCTGAAATCGGTAATGTACCAGCGGCGTCGGGGAAGCCTCACGATCTGGCGGTGGCTAGAGAATATATGCGGTTACGGGGACCGCTAGAATCGAACCACCACCACGACCTCTACCGCGGCTGCTGTCCGTGAGTACCACGCCTCGGGCGCATAACCTGAAGGAGAAGAAGACCCGAGAATCGATCCGTCGGTGTCTTTGTACCACCCATCTCGCCTCTGAGCGGACAATCCCTCTTCAAGTGGCCCAGCTGGCCACAAGAGTAATAACCTCCTGCAGGAACACGACACTCGCCTGGGTGAGACCTACCGCATCGAGCATACCGAGGTGTGGGTGGTCTCGATCGGCGAGGATCTCTGCCTCCTTGAAACCCCGAAGTCCTGGAGCCCTGACCTGCTCCTGAATGACCTTGCTGATCAGATTTCCTACCAGAAAACCGTGACGGAGCACTCTGCTGGTGGAAAGTGGACCAGTCTGCTGAGTGTATGCCTCGAAAGCGCCTGAGACCACGATGTCACGGCCTTGGGTGGCTGCGTCAATCTGGTCTTCCCTCTCTCTATCCTCTATCCTCGTGCATAGGCTGCGCATCAGCAATGTCCATCTGCTGAAGAGCCACCCCCAAGCATGCTGTAATCATATGACGGTCTAGCCCCATCACATAACGATGGAATCTGTTCGTCATGTCAGCCACAATGGTGAGTGCATACCTGGACAATGAGTCAAACTCCAGATTGTACTCTCTGATAGTCCTCTCATTCTGTCTCAATGTCAAGAATCTATCCACGCGGGCTCTCCTCATCTCAGGAGGAAAAAAGTGATCAAGGAAGGCCTCTATGAACTCATCCCAAATAGCTGGAAGAGCACCCTCACCTCTAGACAACTCCCATGACTCAAACCAGTTTAACGCAATATCGCGCAACCGGTAAGAGGCTAGCGTAACAGACTCTGTCTCTGAAGCCCTAAGGACCTGCATGGTCCGCTGTAGCTGCCGAATGAACTCCTGCGGATCCTCATCAGACCTCGAACCATAAAACTCAGGTGGATGACATCCCAGAAAATCCCTAATCCGCAAACTGTCGGCTCTAGGGTGGGCTGCCTGCTCCTGTCGGCGCTGCCCGGCTACTATACTGGTCAATAACCGAATCTGCTCCCCGTAGTCTCTATACTCACGGTGGTGAGGCTGGAGAGTGCAGTATCGGAACCTCTGGAGCTACTGCCGCTCTCGGCTCCTCTAAAACTGCAGGCGTGGCTGAACTTGCCGACCCGCCTACTACCTCAGGCATAGTCTGTGCCTGAGCCCGTGTAACCCTCTGCGTACCGCTAGCAGCTCCTGCTGCTGCCTTGCCCTTCTGGGCTCTGGTCGCCTTTCGTGGAGGCATAGCTGTTTCATAAGAAGAGGTCAGAGAGGATTCAACCTAATAAGACAGCTCTAATGCACGATCTCAGAGAGAGAAGAATGGAAACCAATCCTAAATGTCCTGCAGCCTCCTGATTATAGATGTGGTGCACTACACACCGATAATCAAGACTCTACTAGACACGGTGCGTAGACACTTTCAGGACTAAGCGCTCGATACCACTTTTGTCACTGCAGGCCCGGGCGCGATCGGTGCCCTACTTGGGCACCTGTTCAGTATACATCGGAGAATAGCGGAGAACATACAACATAAACACGGTGTAAGCGGTATAACAACACAGGCTGGCGGATAAGGCGCCTTCCATAATATAAACAATTTCAAAAGTACAACTTTACAACTCGGTTCTTACTGACCCAACCACATATGTGAATACGGACCTCTAGGAATAACAAGCGTGGCGGGACGGGGCCCGCCATACCACGAATGTACATAATCTACAACATCGGGGAAGAGCGTACCAAAAAGAAAGACAAGCCTCCGGAGAATGGAGCTTAGGCGTCGATAAGTGATCCAAGAGTGTGGATCCGCACGCTTACCCTTTCTGCGGCATGAGCGGCCCAGGAAATTCGATTACACAATATGTACTAAGTATGTAAAGCGGAAATCTTGTAATTACAACATAAGTTTAAAAGAAAGCGGGAGACATGTATGATGACAAAATTACGATTACAGTGCCTTACTAACAATGAGAGTAAAAATAGGTGTATACTTACAACGAAAAATAGGATTGGAATCCTACTCGCGGGACTATTTCACCCGCGTAGGTCGGTGGACTGCGTGGTATTCCTCGCATGGGAATATTTCCCCCGCATAACCCCTTACGGACTCGCATGCGGGTTTCCTCGCATAGGCTGGACCAGCCCGCATGGGACTATTTCACCGCATAAGCCCTTACGGACTCGAATGAGGTATTCTCACATCGTGGTTAGCAAATCCACGAAATATATACAATGCCACAATCGGGGAATGACCATGACGAATAATATATCACTAGCCCAAATCAGGCTATCACACATAACATAAGCTCTATCGACATCATACAATATATAAGCAAGTTAAGAAATCCCCTAACTTCTTACTATTCTTGTTCATATACACTCTCATTTTAGTTTACTTAAGGCACTAACATGTCTTTTATAAAAAAAAATCCGGGAATTTAACTCAAAGTACTACGTACTTCTATTCTTTTAAAGTGACTCATTTCATTATAAAACTTCCAAGATACTAATAACCGTAGTATCAAGTTACAATTTCTTTTCAAGACAAGTCACAATACTTTTAGAAATAAAAATTAGGCTTCTAAATCAAGTGACTCATGTCTTATAAAACCTTAGGCAATTGATGCCTTAAAATCGAATTGCCTTCCATTAAATCAAGTCATTTATCTTTCCATAAAGTCAATATAACCAACTCCCCATAAAGTCGTTATTTCACTTTATACCTTAGTCAAGTACAATTTCCTATCCAAGGGACTTATACGTTTTTAAAACGACACAAGTATCACATACTTTAAAATTCTTCAAGTCCCTTATCTTTAACAAGACTTAAGACATCTTTAATATTCTCAAAGAAGTGAGTTAATATCCTAACTCACCCGACTTGGCATTTCATAAAACAAGTAAAGAATGTCAAAGTCTTGTACGTCTACCGTACTATATACGTGAAACTAGTCATGCTCAAAGATAGGAAAAGTTCTACATACCTTGTCGGGTCACACCACTTGCCAAGTACAAAGTCCCGCCCGTAGTATATCAACCTATAATATTCACAATACGTCTATTAACGCCTTACTTCAAATGTAGAATATTATAAGTGTAAAGTCTCCATTTTCTACGGAAAATCGGATGGCACCTCCTTTGTTTTACTCACTTTGCCACCTTTTTCAAGGCCGAAATACAATAACCAAACAGCCCCAATTGGCTCACAACAATATAGAAGGTAGTTCAATACAAATGAATAACCAAACAACCCCAATTGGCTCACAACAATATAGAAGGTAGTTCAATACAAATGAATAACCAAACAGCCCCAATTGGCTCACAACAATATAGAAGGTAGTCGATACAAATGAATAACCAAACTAATACAAACTACGGTCCAAATCCGCCACTTGAGTTCAACAAAACCAATTCTTATCAATTTCCATTTCAATCCAAATTGGTAGCATAACATGATATCAAGTCGCATTTGATTATAATAACCATAATCTTTAAGTAAGTAACATCGACGATTTCTAAAAACGACCAATTAGTAATCCAATTTCCAAGTGGCTTGTATAACATTTCGGATTTAGCTACAAGAAATCCATAATACTTATAACTTCAACCTATCAACTTCATGCTAGCAACAAGTAAAGCTAACAACAACAATATAAATATGTAATCTTGTAACACCTTTAAAAGACAAGATTATACCTTAACGATTCTTAATCCAACTCCAATCCGAAGTCGCTCCTTAGTAGTTTAGAGCCTCTCCAAGACACTTCAATCCGCTTGTTGAGACCCTTAGAACAACACCAACAATTATCCTTCAAAACTCCAAACAAAACCTAGAAAGACCATTAGGTTTTCGTTTGCGACTAACCCGTAAACTACCTTTTTCCAAGATTTTTCTATTGAGATGTGTTTACAATACACCTAAGAACCTTGGTTTAAAGTGTGGAATCAAATGGACAAGAAACGAAAATCTTTCCCTTTCTTCTTTAGGTGAACCCGAGACCCTCCTAAGTGTTCTTCAAATTTTGTGTAAAATTTTCTAAGTGTTAAGCTCTCTCTCTACTAGTAGTAATATATAGCACCTTGGAGGGTTATGATAAAAACACATGGGTGGTTTAGATGAAGTCTACTAAAATATCAAGACCAATGTGGGACCTTTGACTTTAGTCAATGTTCTCATGCTACAAGTTGCAAGACTTAGCCATAGAAGACTTATGGTCAATGACCATATTAGCCATGCCATTTCTTCCAAGGCATTGCTAAGGGGGGGTGACACGTGTCGCCCTCCCATTCGTCACAACACTTACGTTTTCCGACAATTTCCTAATTCCGATAAATTTACAAGTCTCAAATCTTAACACTTGTGAGTTCTTACTTATGTTCTTAAAACATGTCCTGCAATTACGGGGTGTAACACCCCTCATTTATACTCTTACCCTGAAGAAGGTGATAAAGCAGGTGGTATAACGATCTTTGGGGATACACCCCTCATTTATACTCTTACCCTACCTCAACTGGCCATCATACATAACATAAGCACTACCGGCTTATCACACAATAAGTAAGCAAGTTAAGAAATCCCCCTAACTTCTTATTAGTCTTATTCATGTACACTCTCATTTTGGTTTACTTAAGGCACTAATAGAATAATTCTCAATTAAACAAGCCAAAGTACTTATCAAGGCACACATAGAATAATTCTCAATTAAACAAGCCAAAGTACTTATCAAGGCACACATAGAATAATTCTCAATTAAACAAGCCAAAGTACTACGTACGTACATTCTTTTCAAAAGACTCCTTGTTATGTAAAACCCCAAGATACTAACGCCCGTAGTATCAATGTGTGTCTATTTTTCAAAGTAAGTTACTAGACTTTTAGAAAACTTTTTTCAAAGCTTGAAATCAAGTAACTTCAAATTTTCACAATCTAGGCAACTTATGCCTAATAATCAAAATAGACAACCTTCTTAACCTTCCATAAAACCGTTATAACCAACTTCCCATAAAGCCGTTATAACCCTTTATGGTTTTAGACATATTCATTCCTTTTTTATAACCAAGAGACTTATACTTAAAACCAAGTATCACATACTTACAAAACAAGTTTCTTAACTTTCAAAATACTTCAAGTCTCTTAATATTTAGAAAACAAGTTTCTTCTACTTTTAAACCTCAAGTAACTCACACCTTTAAAACAAGTTACTTCTCTTAAATCATGTCATTTCTCCTCTCTTAAAACAATTAAGTAAATCACTCATTTGACTCCCCTAAAGTCATTATAACGACCCTTAGGTTTTGGAACTAAGGCACTAGCCAAAAGATTTGGAAACCACCTCCTTTTCAAGACTCTATGTACTTTAAGTAAAATACTTTCACTTTTAAGAATCCAACTTCACTAAGGCAATGGATTATACAACTTACAATTTAAACATCAAAGTACAATCAAGAAAGTACATAGAACAAATTATATTTTAGGCAATCCAAATACAACCAAGGAATGAATCATTTAAGGAGTAGGACATACTTTCTTTATCTTAAGGAATCATGCTAGAAGAGATAGTTCACATACCTTTTCGGCTAAATCCACAAGCTAAGTCGAATACGCCGCCCGTAGAAGTGTCAACCTATAATGGTCACAACATGACTATCAACTTCTAGTCTCTAACGTAGAATAATACTAAGTATACGGTCTCTAATTCTACGGAAAATCGGGCAGCACTTCCTTTGTTTCTACTCACTTTGTCACCTTTTTCAAGGCCGAATACAATAACCAAACATGCCACATTTAAGGCTCAAAACAACAACCAACCAAAGGGGATTACACGCCTTACAATACGTGCAAAATTCCGCCCCACAATTCATACGAAGTAGTTCCAAATTTAAAGCCATTCTCGGCCAACTACATAACCAACAATTCAAAGTCTTTTCCAATCCTTTTCCAATTCCAAGTTCTAAGGTCAAACATGTTATATAGTCATAAACAACTTCAACAACTACAATTTCCTTCTTTTTACAACATGCGATGACTTAAACTAATAATCGACTTGAATGGTAATCTTAAGGCTAAACATGCTAGTTTTCGGATTAGGGTTCCAATAGCCAATATAATTATCAAACTTCATACTATACATCTCATGCTTGCTAATAACCATAGCTACAATGATAAGTAAACCTTAATTGCTAAAACGACAAGAATTATACCTTTACAAGCCCTTAAAATTTCCAAGATTCAAAGTCGCTCCTTAGCAAATTCTTAGTTCCTTTCCTTATGTTCCAATCCGCTCCAAGCACTCCTTAGCAGCCTATGAAGAACCCATCTTCAAGTTCCAACTTCAAAGTTGAAGAACTCCTTAAGTATCCGCCTTGCGACTAATACGAAAACGTCGTTTTTCCGAAATCTTTCTATTGAGATATCCTTAAAATACCCTTAGGGACATTGGGTTTAAGTCTTGTCAATAAAGGATCACAAACTAAAATTTTTTGTGTGGAACACAAGGTGAACCCGAGAGCACAATGGAAGAACAAGAAATGTTGTGATATTTTCTAAGTGTTGAAGACAAGTCTTGCACTAGTAGTATGCTTATATAACACAATGGAAGGCTTAGGTTATCACAAATGTGTGGCTAGGATGAGTTTCACTAGGATCGCCCAGTGGCAAGTTGACTTTGGTCAATAATATCAAGCTTTGAAGACTTATCTTCCAAGATGGTCAATGACCATTTACCCTTACTAAAAATCATCCAAGACCATATGTGGGGTGCCACGTGTCGCCTCTCATTCGTCCATAAAATTACGTAACCTCATGGGCCACAAAAATGTAAAATTCCTCGGGTGGGCCCCACATGATCAAATCCGTAAAAATAAATTTCCATAATGTTAATAAGTTCCATATTCCTCAAATAATGCATTTTGAGAATCCAATTCTCAACAACGAACATTTCTCCTTTCCGACGTTTGGAAGATTTTCTGCCGGAAAAACAATTCTTCCTTTCGTACCAATTTCCAAGTCTTGACTCCTTACTTACATTCTCTTATACATGTCCTGGACTTACGGGGTATAACAGTAATTTTCTTGGTTTATGTAAAAAAGAAAGGCATGGTAATTGTCTTGGTTTGTATAAAGGCATGGTATTGTCTTGGTTTATGTGAAAAGGAAAAGGCATGGTGTTGTCTTGGTTTACTTGCATATGGGTTGCTCATATAGATATTCGTGCAAGTGTCATATTTCCACATCTCCGCGTCCCTCCATAAAGGGCCGGCAACTTGTTTCAAGGATACCATGGGTTAGCTCCCCATGGGGGTGAGTACACTACTCGCGGTGGGTCGATGTTGACTCGGGCGGGTTAAATTCCCAGGATATATATAAGCCATGGATTAGCTATCCGTGATGCGAGTATCGTGTACCGATGACTCATTGCGGGTCCACATGACCTAAGCGGGTGAAATAGTCCCATGATAGGTTGTATTATAACACAAAGGGTGGTTGACCACAGCGCACGACGCCGTGTTTTGAAACGGTAGTTATTTTCATTAATGAAAGGTGCAGTGTGTGTATGCCTTAAAGTGGAACAGTTGGTCTCATTGTTAAAAGCATAACTTAAAAGATAAAAAGGATTGCATTACTCTCATTATTGCAAGGTTGGTGTGCTTCTCGATGTTATATTATATCATGGATCAGCGGTGAGGAAGGATTCCACGGGCATGATTGATATTATGGGCGTGAGACCACGTGGTTATATTTGAGTAATGACTTTGAGGCATGTGTCCCTAACTTGGTATATTTGTTTATGTATTGTGTCTTGTAGGTTGGCTATCATACATGTCTTACTTTGTTTAGATTATGATTTCATTCTGATATACGGTTTCACATACTTGGTACATTCTTACGTCTTGACCTCGCCCGGGTGCGTTCATGCCATAGGTTTAGATGCAGCAGTTTGGTGATGCAGTGTAGGACCGCTCGAGTTTTGGATAGCTCCATCTGTTGGAGTTTATCATTTTGGTATAGATCATGATCTGAGCTTTTATGCGATTATAGATGCGGGGCCTTGTCCGTCGTAGTTGATTTAACTTTTAGATGTCTGTATTCATATGTGGGATTGGACTCGTGTACAGTGTAGTGCCTTTTTATTATGTATATTATATGGCAGCCTCGTCGGCCTTGCCCTTGCACGTACGTTGGTTTTAAAAAAAAGAAAAAAAAAGAGGTGTTATTTAAATTCCGCAGTTTGTTTGGGTCAATTAGATAGAAGGGTGCCCAGGTAGGGCACCAGTCACGAACCCGGGGTTCGGGGCGTGACATAACTCTACCTGCGGCATGAACGCAGCCCCCCGAAGGAGGTCAGTATAACAGGTACCAAGTATGTGAAACTGAAAGTACTATAATGAAATCATAATAGTCTAAAATAAAGCTGGGGACATGTATGATAATCACATTAACAGTACACTGTTCCTTACTAACAATGAGAGTAACAAAATAAACATTTCCGGTTCTTAAAATAGGAAGCATGTGAATAACCTAGGACCATCCGCCCATAGTGTTATCACACAATCCTACTCTTTGGACTATTTCACCCATGCAGCGTATGGACCGCATGAGGTAACTTCCTCGCATAGGACTGGTCCGCCCCGCATAGGACTATTTCACCCGCCTGAGCCCTACGGAGCCGCTTGAGGTATTCCTCGCATCGTGGGGAGCAAATCCACGGAATATGCAAATGCAACGAGCCCGGGGAATGACCCCGTAATAAACCATATATCACTAGCACAACCGGCTATCATACATAACATAAGCACCACCGGCTTATCATAAATATCATAAGCAAGTTAAGAAATCCCCTAACTTCTTATTAGACTTAATTAACCTGCACTCTCATTTTATTTAACTTAAGACACTAACATGTTATTAGAAATCCGGGAATTTAACCCAAAGTACTACGTACTTCCGTTCCTTTAAAAAGAACCCTTTTTATATTAAAACCCCAAGATACTAACACCCGTAGTATCAAGGCTTGTCTACTTTTCAAAACAAGTTACTACACCTTTAGAAATTCATTTCAAGGCTTTGACACTAAGTAACTTCTACATTCATAACCTAGGCAACTCATACCTATAAATCAAGTAGACACTTTCTTAACCTTCCATAAAGCCGTTATAACTAACTTCCCATAAAGCCGTTATAACTAACTTCCCATAAAGCCGTTATAACTCTTTATGTTTTAGTCAATTACATTCTTTTTGAAACCAAGAGACTTATACTTTTAAAACCAAGTATCATATACTTTCAAATCAAGTTTCATAACTTTCAGAATACTTCAAGTCTCTTAACTTTAGAAATCAAGTTTCTTAACTTTAGAATAGTTCAAGTAATCAATACTTTCCAAACCAAGTATTCTATACATTTTCAAGTCAAGAAATCTTTGTTTACCTTATTAGAATAAACCATTCTTTTAACTTCCCATAAAGTTGTTATAACCAACTTCCCATAAAGCCGTTATACTAACTTTATGCTTCAGAAACTAAGACATCTTTAACCTTTAAAACAAGTGAGTTAATTCTCTAACTCAACCAAATTGGACATTATTAAACAAGTCAAGGATATCAAATGAAACTAAATTAATTTAAATCTCGTACGTCTACCGTACTATACATTTATAGCTACTCATGCTCAAGAGATAAGAAAAGTTCCACATACCTCTCCGGCTCAATCCACTTGCCAAGTTGAATACGCCGTACGTAGAATGTCAACCTATAATGACCATAATACATCCATCAACTACTAGATTTCAACGTAGAATATTTCTAAGTATAAGGACTCTTAATTCTACGGAAAATTGGGCAGCACTTCCTTTGTTTCTACGTACTATTCCACCTTTTTCAAGGCCCGAAAATCAATAACCAAATGCCACATTTAAGGCTCAACTATTCAGAAATTCAAAGGGGATTACACGCCTAACATGACGTGTAAAATTCTGCCCCACAATTAATATAAAACTGTCCAACAACTTAAGCCATTCTAAATTTCTGATCAATATCAACAACAATGTCAATTTCCGTTCAATTCCTTTTTAATCCAAGTTGTTATTCCAACATGTTATATGCATAATAACAATTACAACAACTATAAATCCTTTCTTCCTTAACATGCGACGATTGTATCTAACAATTAAATTGAATTACAAACTTAATGGCTAACATGTCCAATTTCGGTTTTCAACATGTCGACATGATCCAAATATTTTCAAACTTCAATAGTTATACCACATGCTCATTAATCAACTACTATAACATGTAATCTTCAATTACAATAGTAAGACGAAGATTATTACCTCAATAAGCCCTAATAATGTCCAAGCGTAAAAGTTGATCCTTAGCAACTTTTAGTGTCACGACCCGTTCCCGGGCCCGCGACTGGTGCCTTACCCGGGCACCCAAGTAGGTATACATCAGATTAACCAGCGGAATATAAAAACAAAGATATGAAACAATAAAGAGTAAGAAACGATCTAGCCAGAAAAATGTCGCCTTTTCGGCATGTATATATAAACCCAAACTTGAATAGTTACATCCTTTTACAAACCACGCCCAGCGATCTACAGGACCTCTAAGAGTTTTTATATCACTATGGCCAGTGGCCCGCCATACCCACAGAATGTACAAAGTATATGACCTCGAGAGCCGTACCAAAATACAAAGCCTCGGAGAAATGGAGCTTTCCCAACGACGGTGATCCTAAGAGCGCGGATCGGCAAGCTACGTACCTCGACTGCGGCATGAGCGGCCTCGAGGAGGTCGATCTGACAAGTACCAAGTATGTGGCGAAAATACTGTAAATGAAATCATAATAGTCTATATAAAGCAGGAGACATGTACAATACACAATATATAAGCAGTCATGTCAAGTCAGGGACTCACACCCTCAAATTCATCACTCAAATATAACTGGGGGTCTCACGCCCACAACATCAATCATGCCCGTGGAATACCTTCTCATCAGCGATACATGATGTAACATATAATCGTGTGGCGCGTGGCATCTACCTGTTATCGGCGTTCACATATACAACACACATATATATATATATATATATATATATATATATATGACGCGTGCCGGAATCCTCATCGTATAGCGTGGCCATAACGTGCCCTCGGAATCCTCATCGTGGCGCGAGGACTTCATGGGAGCTAGCCCGTGGAAATAAGAATATAACATGCCCGTAATCCTCATCGTGGTACATGTCTTCACGGAGCTAGCCCGTGGAGTAAAAATATAACATGGTCGCGTGCCACGGAATCCTCATCGTATAAGCATGGCCGTGGAGTAATGAAGCGTGCGGGCATCTAACTCAGATCTGGCGCATGCCGGCATCCTCATCGTATAAGCATGGCCAAGATCAATCCTGATGGAAGCATGCGAGTGGAATCCTCCGTCACCGCCAGACGTCTAATAAAAGTTCACAACAAGTCACCCTCCATCGAGACAGCGGTGGTATAAAAATACAATGCTTACAACAAACGCTATCACAACTAGCATAGATAAGTGCAACATACTCTTGGTATCATTAACATGTAAATTGATTCACCATTTGTATAAACTCAAGTACTATCATTTTATGCCAACCATCAGGGTTTTAACCTAAAGTACTACGTCTTTAGTTCTTTCAAAAGATCCATTTCTTTTACAAAGGTCACATGATACCGTAGTATCAAAATAGAGTGACTATCATTTTAAGTAAACAAAAGAATTTCCATACCTTCTTTTGAATAAACCAAGACAATAGTGCCTTCTTTTTAAACCAAAAACACTTGATTCCTCAAGTCTCTCTCTTTTATAAATCAAGTTCCTTACTTTGGAATTTAAGAAAGTTTGTACTTGTTTATAATGATCTTATTAAAGTAGTCATGATCTAGGAAATGTAATACAATTTTGTCTTATCTTAGCTTCTATGCAGATGGAGGTTTCTACTTGTTTTAATATAATTAATTATTTGTCAATATATTTTCCTTTATTAACATTGCGATGGTTTGTTCGATACTTATTCTCATTCCGAAATTATTATTGAAACCAAGTACTCATTACTCAATATAATTAATTGTCGTTACTTTTTCCTTTATTAACGCTGCAGTGGTTTGTTCGATACTTATTCTCCTTCCCGAAATTATTATTCGAAACCAAGTACTCATTACTCAATATAATTAATTGTCGTTACTTTTTCCTTTATTAACGCTGCAGTGGTTTGTTCGATACTTATTCTCATTTCCGAAATCAATATAACATTATTGTTCGAAACCAAGTACTCATTACTCACGAATGAGGTTTCACAACTTTCCACGCAATTCAAGTTTTTCACATATCAAATCAAGTCAAATATAAGTCAAGTCTCTTATCTTTTTAAAAATCAATAAACCATTCCTTTACCTACATAAAGTTGTTATAATTAACTTCCCATAAAGCCATTATAACACTTTATGTTTTAAACCAACCAAATTCGTTTAGCACACGTACGTCTACCGTACTACATAGTTTAAAATAATCATGCTAGAAAGGATAGGAAGAGGTTCACATACCTCGCGACGATTATCGACAATTAGCAAAACACTCCAAAGTACTATAACCTTGCTAGCCCTTTTCCACCCTTCAAGTAGAATACGCTACTCGTAGTACTTCCACCTATAATGGCCATGAAACGTCCATTAACCTCTAGATCTCTTCGTAGGATATTTCTAAGAACAAGGTTCCATATCCTATGGAAAATTCGGCAGCACCTCCCCCATTTCTACTCAATTTTCACCTTTTCCATGGCCCGATAACCGTAATTAACATACTATAATTAAGGTGCAATAATACCGAAATTTAAAGAAGGGGATAACACGCCCAAACGGAACGCGATTAACAATCTCTCCTTCATAACAATAATAAGTAAAGAAGGGGATAACACGCCCAAACGGAACACGATTAACAATCTCTCCTTCATAACAATAATAAGTAAAGAAGATGATAACACGCTGAAGCGGGCGCGATTAACAATCTCTCCTTCATAACAATAATAACTAAAGAAGGGGATAGCACGCCCAAACGGAACGCGATTAACAATCTCTCCTTCATAACAATAATAACTAAAGAAGGGGATAACACACCCAAACGGAACGCGATTAACAATCTCTCCTTCATAACAATAATAACTAAAGAAGGGGATAACACGCCCAAACGGAACGCGATTAACAATTTCTCCTTCATAATAACAATAAGTAAAGAAGGGGATAACACGCCCAAACGGAACGCGATTAACAATCTCTCCTTCATAATAACAATAAGTAAATAAGGTCCAAAGTAAATATAGTCCAAAGTAGATACGGTCCAAAGTAGATACGGTCCTTAAGTTGGGGTCCTTGGCCAACCTTTACAATTTTACTTATCCAATTACTTCATTTGTCCTTCCACTTATATTCCAATATTATTATAAGTTATAGTTCCTTTGTTGTTAACCTCTTAGTAAGTAATGGATACATTTTTACCATTTTAATGGATAATATGCCAATTCTCCTTTTTAACATCTTAACAAGATCCAAATCTTTCTTTATATCTTATAGTCCATAATATACTTCCAATATATGTATAATATCCATATATACATAATAATCAACTTCACAAAGAGGTTAAGGTTCATTACCTCAAGATAGCCCAAAAACGTGACTGTCCAGATTTTTAGCCACTGCTTCGTCAGCTGAACTTGTAACGTTGATAACTCTCTAATACAGTGTCCTATCGACGAGTGGTTTGTTGCATTGGAAACTAGACTCGACGAACTTCATTTTAGGCTTTTGAAACACCCAAAAACTCCTTATATGCTAGGAGATATTCCCTTCCAAACTTGACTAAAAATCTGCCCAAAACAGTCCCGAAAATCTGCCCACTCTCGGCCAAGGGGGGGTTTTTGAGGCTAGGGGTGTGAAATCTTGTCTAACTCTTGGTTAATAATCTTCCTAATACATTAAGGAAGAACACTTATAAGTTTAAGAATTTTTGGACAACATTTGGTTAGGGGAGGGGGGGGGGGTTGGACGAGAGCAAGTTAAGAAGTAGGGAGAGGAAATGTTTTCAAGTCTTGAAATATACTAAGTGTGGAAGATTTTCATCAACTAAAGGGGTTTATATAGCACAACCAAGGGTTAGGGTTGAAACATGTGTATGGTATAGATGTGTTTGTGTAGGTTCCTTTCCACACTTGTCCTACAAAAGCCATGCAAGACCTTGACCATGCAAGACTTGCCCACTACTAGCAAAAAAACGTCCAAGCCATGCACAAAACCATGCAAGACTTTTTGCCACTTGTCTTGCCCACTAACTCTTGAAAAATCGTCCAACATGGCATCTTGGGGTGACACATGTCGCCCTACTATTGGTCAAAATATTTTATCTCTCGGAAAAATTCCATAATCGTAAAAATATTGAAAGCATAAAATTTCCTTCACAAGGTTGAATAATTTCCGTCGGAAAACAATTCTTTCATTCTTACCTAATTAGGCGTATACATTTATGCGTCGTCCTCACATACATTGTTATACCCGTATTTCCAGTATGCGTGGGGCGTGCGTAGAAAATTTGAACTTGAGAAAGTGGCTTGGCGAAATTATTTGCTCACAACACGATTAGAGTCGTTTTTCGGCGAAGCGTTTCCACGACTTTCATAGGGTAAAATACGGCTATGTCATTTCTAATTTTTGCGTATTTTTCCGAGAGGCGGAATATTTTGGACCAACGAGAGGCGACACTTGTCACCCTCGAGTTGGCGGTTTGCTTGGCGAAAGTGGGGCGTTTTGGCTAGCTTTCTTGGCCTTGTTTGTGCCTTGTTTGTGCCTTGTTTTGTGCCATGTTTTGTGGAGTAGGGATAGGGTGCACTTGGCTTGATCTTGGCCTTACACTTGCCTAACACATGGCTTGATCTTGTCCGTTGGTTGGCCCTTGGCTTCCTATAAATACCCTCCGCTTTGTTGAAGACTTCATCATCCAAATGTGTTCTAAGTCTTGAAATCCTTCCCCTCTCCTCTTGTTTGACTCTCGTCCAAGAGCCCCCCTCCTGCAAAGGCCCTTGGCGAGACCCTCCCTTTGAGTGGCCTTTGTGGCGTGAGCCTCCCTTCCCCTTTGGGGTGCTAGAGTGGTACCCCCCCTAGCCTAGTTGTTTTCGTATAATACCCCCCCCTCTTGGTAGAAATACTCTCAAAAGTATTGTTATAATGCCCAAAATACCTTAGCCTTTACCTTGTTGTATTCCAAAAATTACCTCTATACGTAGAGCCCGGAAATACTACCTTTTGTCCTTTTAGTCTCAAACCGAAACCCTAAGGAAATCTTCATTGTTGGTTGAAGTATTTAAGTAGAAGTTGGTTAGAACTTCTAAGGGTTGTTTGGAGCGCACGGAGTAGGAGCTAAACCTTGCTCAGGATCGACATTATAACTTGGATAATTTTGGGCTTATCGAGGTAAATATCTTGACCTTCTACTGTAATTGGAAATTACATGTTGTTGGAATATATAGTTAATGTTATACCCCGTAGTTGCAGGGTATGTATGTGAGGACGTACGTACGAGTGTACGGCAGAAATTTTGAAAGGAAAGAAAGATGTGAGTTTTTAGCGGAAAAGTTTAGGTTATTTTGTGAAGAAAAGGTTCGTTAATGGGAATTGGATTCCCAGTTTGGTATTCGGACTTCTGGAATATTAGAGAATTATGGAATTTTATTTTGAAATGGTCACGTGGGGCCCAGGGAGAAATTCTGGTTTTGTAGGCCACTTTGTTTTGAGATTTTGGCCATTGTGGATATTTTTTTGAAGAGCGTTTTTGGGCCATTAGGAGGGTGACACGTGTCACCCCGCCTAGGTAACTTGGCGAAGTTACCTTTGTGCCACCTTTGGTTAGAGTCGTTTTTACGAAGCGTTTTGCGTAACTGCGAAGGGAAAATTCCGGCTATGTCGTTTTGTTTTTGCGGATTTTTAGAGGCGAAACATTACGGACCAGCGGGAGGTGGCGTATGTCACCTGCGATGGAAGACAAGTGGGCGGCTTGGCCGAAATTGAGGGCTTGTGGTGCTAGATATTTGTGTAGATATTTGTGAGGTT
Source organism: Przewalskia tangutica (assembly GCA_029844215.1). Lineage (NCBI taxonomy): Eukaryota > Viridiplantae > Streptophyta > Magnoliopsida > Solanales > Solanaceae > Przewalskia > Przewalskia tangutica. The sequence goes on along the minus strand of JAQGDG010000037.1, from coordinate 1,949,766 downwards.
TTAAGGAGTAGGGGCTAGGGTGCACTTGGCTTGATCTTGGCCTTACACTTGCCTTGCACTTGGTAGATCTTGGCCATTGGTTGGCCTTTGGGTTTGCTATAAATACCCCTTAGTTGATGAACTTTCTTCATCAAAATCATTTTCAAGTCTTGGAATCTCTCCCCCTTTGTGAGTTGAAATCGTCCAAAGCCCTCCCTCCCCCCTTTTGTGGAGCTTTGGCGAGAGGCCCACTTTGAGTGAGGCTTGGCGTGGGGTACTCACTGCTAGTTGTTTTCGTATAATACCCTTGTTGTGGTATAGAAATACTCCTAGTATTGTTATAATGCCCAAAATACCTTAGCCTTGTACCTTGTAGTATTCCAAAGATACCTCTTTGCGTAGAGTCGGAAATACTACCTTTTGTCCTTTAGTCTCAAACCAAACCCTAAGGAAATCTTCATAGTTGGTTGAAGTATGTGAGTAGAAGTTGGTTAGAACTTCTAAGGGTTGTTTGGAGTGGTTTGGGCGCTCGGGTGGAGCTAAACCTTGCTCGGGATCGACATTATAACTTGGATAATTTTGGGCTTATCGAGGTGAAAGTACTAAGAGTAGCGTATTCTACTCGAGAGTGGAAAGGGCTAGCAAGGTTGTAGTACTTGGAGCATTTTGCTTATATTCGTTAAATCGTCGCGAGGTATGTGAACCTCTTCCTATCTCTTCAGCATGATATGTGTGTAACTATGTAGTGCGGTGAACGTGTTTAATGTATTTGATTGGTTTTGAAACATAAAGTGTTATAACGGCTTTATGGGAAGTTGGTTATAACTTTATGTAGGTAAGAAAATACTTTGTGGTTTTAAAGGTAGCGATGTGAATTATAGCGGCTTGTTATAATAAAGAACTTGATGTATTTCAAAGATTTATAAATCGTTTTGGAAGGAGAGTAACACTTTGTTTTAAAAGGTTTTAAAAGAGTTATACTAGCTCATGGGAGTTAGGTATAATGTCTTAAGAGAGGTAAAGAAAATGGTTTACTAATGTTAGAAGTTAAGAGACTTGATCTTATAAGACAAGAGACTTAACTTATTTGTTTTAATGTGGATGTTTTGTGTGAAACCTCATTCGTGAGTAATGAGTACTTGGTTTTATTTAAAGGGATAATGTTTCTTGATTTGGAAATCGAATGTGTATCGACAGGACCAACTGCGGCGTTAATAAAGGAAAATGTATTGAAAAATGATGAATTGTATTAAAACCATTAGAAACCTCCATCTGCATAGAAACTAAGATGAGACAAAATGATATTACATTTTCTAGATCATGTTTCTTTGTAATAAGAATGTTGTAAACAAGAATAACCTACTCTCGTCTGACGCATAATTTACTCAATTATTCTAAAAAGGAATCAAGTGATTAAGTTTATGAACTATGAAACCTTTTGAAAATGAGAAGCTTGAGTAATTGAAACTAGGCAAACTGGAACTTAGGAAAAGGAATGTGGGTTGGTCATTCTAATACTACGGGTATCGGGTGACTTTTATAAAAGTAATGGATCTCTTTTAAAAGAACTTAACGTATGTAGTACTTTGGAGTTAAAAACCCGGACTTTGGCATAAAATGAAAGTACTTTGAGTTGTGTGAAACTTGCCTATGCTTGTTGTTGTGAAACTTGCCTATGCTTGTGATGATAGCCTTTGTTGTGCAAGTGTGGTATTTACGTATTCTGGCGTCTCGATAGAGGCGGTCGACTTGTTGAGAACTTACTTGGACATCTTGGCGGTGATGGAGAATTCCGCGGGTATGCTCGCGGTGATAGTGTTATTCCATGGACTAGCTCTCCATGAGGTTTCTTCTTGCTCGGCTGGGTATCGGTGGTCGGCTCTGCGTCTTGCCGTCTGCGTGGTGATTCGGCCTTGGTATCGGTAGTCGACCCTCGCGCTTGCCGTTCGATTATAGTGACGGTTTCGTGATCTGACCTTGGTCCCCGTGGTCGACCCTCGTACTTGCCGGTCGGTGCGTGACCGGCCTTGGTATCCGGTGTCGGCTCGCGCTTGCCGTATCGGCCGTGTTTTGGTTGCATTGTATTATTGGTACGGTCGGATCTGGTAGTTATACTTTTACTGGACGGTTTTTATAACACAGGAGGGACATGGTTTTCATGAATAATCCTTGGTATTGTTATATCATAAACTGCCGGCAGTGAGGAAGAAATTCCACGCACGCAGTGATAATTTGGAGGCGTGAGTCCTGTCTTGATGCTTGGTTATATGTTATATCGTAGTTTGGTCATCATACATGTCTCTGCTTTATAGACTATTATGATTTCATTTACGATATTCTGATTTCACATACTTAGTACTGTTGTCTTGACCTCGGCCGAAGTGCGTTAAATCCGCAGTAAGTCGTCATTTGTCGATCCGCGTTTAGGATCTCATTTCAGCGTTTTGGGAATCTCCGTTCCTTCGGAGTCTTATCTTTGGTATGTTACCCCCGAGTCCGTAAGTTCTTATGCGTTCGGGGTATGGCGGGGGCCACTGTCCGTCATAGTTGTTGTATAAATCTTAGAAGTGCGTAATCTTGTTGTGGGCGGGGTTGTAAAAGGATTAAAGCTATTGGAGTTTATGTATATCTTGAAGGCAAGCTATTTTGGTTGCTTTGTTTATTTATTATATCTCTTGTTTCATGATTCATGTTTTATTTTCCATTGGTTTTCTCGATGTTGTATCACTAGGGTGCGGGGTAAGGCACGATGCGGGCGGGTTCGGGGCGTTACAAAGTGGTATCGAGCGATTAATCCTCGGAAAGTGTCTGAACCGTGTCTAGTAGAGTCTTGATTATCGATGTGTTGTGCACCACATCTATAATCGAGGCTATAGGACATTTAGGATTGGTTTCCATTCTTCTCATTACGAGATCGTGCCTTAGAGGCGTGTGATAAGATTGGACCCTCCGGCGTGTTTCGTTTTACGATTATGCCTGCGAAGGCGGCCGGGCGAGAAGGGCAAAGCGTGAGAGGATCTGCGAGTAAAGCGTGGCGAGACCACGATACTGAGCCTCGATCCATGATGCAGGCGAGAGGAGATGAGTTACTGAGTGGGCCCGATTAATGGCGGGGTTGTGGCGGACTTGAGGATAAATTTGGGCCAGCGGCGGTTCGATAACACGATGGTTCACCCTAGATCCGGATAGTTCGAGGCTACGGGATTTTACGAGTTGTAGGCGCGAGTTTTATGGGTCGAGGCACGAGGATGATCGCGAGGAGTTCATCAAGCGATTCTGACGGATCGTGAGTGATCAAGGCATCGGAGATCGAGTCGGTGGCCACAGGTTCCACATCAGCTGCGTGATACCGCGATCGGCCCGGTTTGATTCTTGGGAGCTGTCGAGGAGAGCATGACTTCAGCGGTATGGAACGAGTTCTCGGAGGCCTTTCTTGCACATTTCTTGCCTCCCGGATGAGGAGGGCTCGGGTAGCAGATTTTGGTATTCTGGCGAGCGGCGTGCGGTTCGGGAGTACAATGTGGAGTTCGACTCATTGGCGATGCGTCCCAGCGTTAGTAGCTAGTATGGAGGATCGAGTGCACCGATATGTTCTGAGGGCTCGATGATTGCCTTGCAGAAGTTGTTCGTGTAGCTCTTCACCGGCATGGACATTGCCGCATGCGGCGTATACACTTGGATGTGAGGCGGATAAATCAGCGGAATGACCAAAGTCGCGAGAGGGCGAACAGCGAGTCGCTGGTGATTTTCGAGCGGACCGCCTCGGCCGAACTAGTTATGTACCTCGTCGATGCAGTGGTCCTCGCGGCTTCGGGACCTTCGGGATATTCGGGAGCGGTCGGGGCTCCTGTGTTTCAGATTTTCGAGAAGCGAGTGCTCGCGGATGAGTTGCCCTTGTCTCGGTGTGGCGTTGTGGAAAGCTTCATAAGGGAGGGTGTCGTACTAACTTTCGGGAGATTGTTATTGTTGCGGCCAGCAGGGCCATCCCAGCAGAAGCGTCCGTGGGTAGCGGTAGGATAGCATGGACTACTAGAGCGATTGCGGAGTTCTTCACCTCCGTAGCGAGCAGGATGTTCGTACCGGAAGGCCCGGTAGAGTCGCGGTGGGAGTTCCAGTTTTAAGCGGTCCTTGAGCGCCTAGCAGTATATCCTTAACCCTCAGAGTTTTGTTTATGTTGTTGATGTGTTTAATGTTATGCTTGGTTAGCTTTGTGCTAAAATGTGATTTAGAAACACAGTTAGTGAAAAGGGTAAGTCCAGGTAGTGTGAGATGGAAGTGGTAGCTTTATGATGTGAAATAGTAAGATTGTTCGGATCGGGGAACAAGAGTTGGCGCGGTTGGGGTCAGGTTTAGGACCATTTGCGGGTCAAACCGTAACCCGGTTTGGGGTGGGGTCGGTTCTGGTGGTCCCTCGGTGGTAGGGTCACGAGGATGCTAGGCCCAGTTTGTTTGACCAACGTATGAGTTCGTGGGCGTTCGACGAAGCGGTTCGTAAAGGCGGGAATGGCCTTAGGAAGTTTGAGGTTAGTAAGATGACCAAGTTCGAGGTAGTGACTCCAGATTTTCGGGAGCGGAAGTAATGACTGAAGTATGGTACATCGGGAGAGTTCAAGTGTTCGAGAAGGGCACGACAGTAAGGAAGGAAGATAACGTGTGTTATTCGTGGCGGTGTGGCGTTGACAACTTGTTAGAGGAACTTCATCGATATCCGTCTTGAGAAGGAACATTCGGACGAATGTTTCTAAGGAAGGGAGAATGTTATACCCGTAGTTGCGAGGGTATGTATGTGAGGGCGTGCGTGCGAGTGTCTGGCAGAAATTTTGAAAGGAAAGAAAGATGTGAGTTTTCGGCGGAAAAGTTTCGGTTATTTTGTGAAGAAAAGGTTAGATTAATGGAATTGGATTCCCAGTTTGGTATTCGGACTTCTGGAATATTAGAGAATTATGGAATTTTATTTTGGAAATGGTCACGTGGGGCGGGAGAAATTCTGATTTTGTAGCCACTTTGTTTTGAGATTTTGGCCATTGTGGATATTTTTTTTTGAAGACGTTTTTGGGCCATTAGGAGGTGACACGTGTCACCCCCGCAGTAACGGCGAAGTTACTTTGTGCCTGGCAACACCTTGTTAAGTCGTTTTCGGCGAAGCGTTTTGCGTAACTGCGAAGGAAAATTCCGCTATGTCGTTTTGTTTTTTTGCGGATTTTTAGAGACGAAACATTCGGACCAGCGGGAGGGTGGCGTGTGTCACCTCACAACGGAGACAAGTGGGCGGCTTAGTAAGTGAGGGCTTGTGGTGCTAGATATTTGTGTAGATATTTGTGAGGTTTTGGGAGTAGGGGCTAGGGTGCACTTGGCTTGATCTTGGCCTTACACTTGCCTTGCACTTGGCTAGATCTTGGCCATTGGTTGGCCTTTGGGTTTGCTATAAATACCCGCTTAGTTGATGAACTTTCTTCATCCAAAATCATTTTCCAAGTCTTGGAATCTCTCCTTTGTGAGTTGAAATCGTCCAAAGCCCTCCTCCCCTTTTGTGGAGCTTTGGTAGAGGCCCCTTTGAGTGAGGCTTGGCGTGGGGTACTCACTGCCTAGTTGTTTTAGTATAATACCCTTGTTGTGGTATAGAAATACTCCCTAGTATTGTTATAATGCCCAAAATACCTTAGCCTTGTACCTTGTAGTATTCCAAAGATACCTCTTTGCGTAGAGTCGGAAATACTACCTTTTGTCCTTTAGTCTCAAACCGAAACCTAAGGAAATCTTCATAGTTGGTTGAAGTATGTGAGTAGAAGTTGGTTAGAACTTCTAAGGGTTGTTTGGAGTGGTTTGGGCGCTCGGAGTGGAGCTAAACCTTGCTCGGGATCGACATTATAACTTGGATAATTTTGGGCTTATCGAGGTGAAAGTACTAAGAGAGCGTATTCTACTTAGAGTGGAAGTGGGCAAAGTACATCTTGGAGCATTTGCTTATTGTCGTTAAATCGTCGCGAGGTATGTGAACCTCTTCCTATCTCTTACAGCATGATATGTGTGTAACTATGTAGTGCACGGTGACGTACGTGTGTTTAATGTATTTGATTGGTTTGAAACATAAAGTGTTATAACGGCTTTATGGGAAGTCGTTATAACGACTTTATGTAGGTAAGAAAATACTTTGTGGTTTTAAAAGGTAATCGATGTGAATTATAAGCGGCTTGTTATAATAAAGAACTTGATGTATTTCAAAAGATTTATAAATCGTTTTGGAAGGAGAGTAACACTTTGTTTTAAAAGGTTTTAAAAAGAGTTATACTAGCTACATGGGAGTTAGGTATAATGTCTTAAGAGTAAAGAAAATGGTTTACTAATGTTAGAAGTTAAGAGACTTGATCTTATAAGACAAGAGACTTAACTTATTTGTTTTAATGTGGATGTTTTGTGTGAAACCTCGTTCGTGAGTAATGAGTACTTGGTTTTATTTAAAGGGATAATGTTTTCTTGATTTGGAAATCGAGAATGTGTATCGACAGGACCAACTGCGGCGTTAATAAAGGAAAATGTATTGAAAAATGATGAATTGTATTAAAACGATGAAACCTCCATCTGCATAGAAACTAAGATGAGACAAAATGATATTACATTTTCTAGATCATGGTTCTTTGTAATAAGAATGTTGTAAACAAGAATAACCTACTCTCGCGTCGACATAATTTACTCAATTATTCTAAAAGGAATCAGTGATTAAGTTTATGAACTATGAAACCTTTTGAAAATGAGAAGCTTGAGTAATTGAAACTAGGCAAATGGAACTTAGGAAAAGGAATGTGGGTTGGTCATTCTAATACTACAGTATCGGGTGACTTTTATAAAAGTAATGGATCTCTTTTAAAAGAACTTAACGTATGTAGTACTTTGGAGTTAAAAACAGGACTTTGGCATAAAATGAAAGTACTTTGAGTTGTGAAACTTGCCTATGCTTGTTGTTGTGAAACTTGCCTATGCTTGTGATGATAGCCTTTGTTGTGCAAGTGTGGTATTTACGTATTCTGCGTCTCGATGAGGCGGTCGACTTGTTGAGAACTTACTTGGACATCTTGGCGGTGATGGAGAATTCCACGGGTATGCTCGCATTGATAGTGTTATTCCATGGACTAGCTCTCCGTGAGGTTTCTTCTTGTTCGGCTGGGTATCGGTGGTCGGCTCTCGTACTTGCCGTCTCGTGGTGATTCGGCCTTGGTATCGGTAGTCGACCCTCGCACTTGCCGTTCGATTATAGTGTGAAGTTTCGTAATCTGACCTTGGTCACGGTGGTCGACCCTCGTACTTGCCCGGTCGGTGCGTGACCGGCCTTGGTATCCGGTGAGTCGGCTCTCGCACTTGCCGTGTCGGCCGTGTTTTGGTTGCATTGTATTATTAGTACGGTCGGATCGGTAGTTATACTTGTCTGTCGGTTTTATAACACGGTGGGACATGGTGTTCATGTATAATCCTTGGTATTGTTATATCATAAGCTGGCGGTGAGGAAGAAATTCCACGACACGCAGTGATAATTTGGAGCGTGAGTCCACTGTCTTGATGTAGCGGTTATATGTTATATCTTGTAGTTTGGTCATCATACATGTCTCTGCTTTATAGACTATTATGATTTCATTTGATATTCTGATTTCACATACTTAGTACCTATTATCTTGACCTCTCCTTGGGCTGCGTTAAATCTGCAGCGGTAAGTGCATCATTTGTCGATCCGCGTTTAGGATCTCATTTAGCGTTTTGGGAAGCTCGTTCCGTCGGAGGCTTATCTTTGGTATGTTACCACGAGTGCATGTAAGTTCTTATGCGTTCGGGGTATGGCGGGGCCTGTCGTCATAGTTGTTGTATAAATCTTAAGTGCATGTAATCTTGTTGTGGCGGGGTTGTAAAAGGATTAAAGCTGTTCGGGTTTTATGTATATCTTGAAGGCAGCTGTTTTGGTTGCTGTTTATTTATTATATCTCTTGTTTCATGATTCATGTTTTATTTTCATTTGGTTTTCTCGATGTTGTATCACTAGGGTGCAGGGTAAGGCACGATGCGGCCGGGTTGGGCGTTCTGATTAGGTATACTATATATAGAATTGAACATAGTTGTGCGTGGCAATGTCTTTTGACTTAAGCACGAATTTAAAGAAGAGAGCTGTAATTACATGGGGTGTATTCTGATAGACTTGTGTAGCTTTTACGTGAGTAGAATTGTACGGCCGGTTAGGCGTGTTAACCCCCGGTTGGCTTGATGGCGGCCTCGATAAAGGAGGAGATTTACTGTTTGGGGAGGTCTGCGAATTTTACGTAGAATGTTCTCTGAAGGGATCTAAATGTTAATAAGCGCCTTGTGGCCTTATAGGTTGAAGTACTACGTATGGCGCGATCTGGCTAAGGAGTAGCGGCGGTTTGAAGTACTTGGAGCGTTTTGCTATTAGTCGATACTGCGTCGCGGTATGTGAACCTCTTCCTATCTCTTCTAGCATGATATGTGTGAACTATGTAGTGCGGTAGGCGTCATGTGCTAAATGTATTTGATTGGTTTAAAACATAAAGTGTTATAACGGCTTTATGGGAAGTTAGTTATAACGACTTTATGTTGGTAAGAAAGATACTTGTGGTTTTAAAAGGTAAGCGGTTTGAACTATAAGCGGCTTGTTATGTGTTAATAAAGAACTTGAAGTATTTCAAAGATTTTGAATCATTTTGAAAGAAGAAGTAATACTTAGTTTTGAAAACTTAAGAGTTATACTAGCTTTATGGGAAGTTAGGTATAACGGCTTAAGAATGGTTTCTTGATTTGAAAATCAGAATGTGTATCGACGAACCAACTGCGGCGTTAATAAAAGGAAATGTTTTGTGATTAAGTATTATTAAAACCGGTAGAAACTTCCATCTGCATAGAAGCTAAGATGAGACAAAATGATATTTCTAGATCATGATTTCTTTGTAATAAGATTGTTATAAACAAGAATATCCTACTCACATATAAGACTTATGTTTCTCGGATAGTTTAAAGAGAATTATATTCTTAAATGAATAAGACTATGAACTACGAAACCTTTCTAAAATAAGAAACGTGAACATTTGAAATTAGGCAAACTTGGGCGTTTGGAAAATAATGTCGTTACTTGATTTTACAAAGGTAAGTGTTTTGTTTTACTTAAAAGGATAATCACTCTATTTTCACATAACTACGGGTATTGTGTGACTTTTGTGAAAGTAACGTATCTTTTAAAGATTTAGTGTATGAAGTACTTTGGGGATAAAAACCCGAACTTGTTGACATATAGTAGAAAGTACCTTGTGTGTATAACTTGATTGTGTTGGTTTGTGATAGCCTTGTAAATACTTTCTTGTTGATTGATAAGTAAACATGCTAGGATGCTATGTGTGTTAGTATCTTGTGATGTTAGTGTAAAGGGGTTTTCCCCTCGACTGTGCTTAAAGTTGTTTGACTATCAGTCGTTATGTTGGTATTGTACCACTCACCTTGACTTATTCCGGAGGTTAAGGCGCCTCCGACGCGGGGTAGACTCGGTGATGCAGGACCATGATTCGAGAATACCTCATGCGGGTCCAGGGGATCCATGCGGAACTACGGGAGTTCCAGGTTAGTGTGCGGCCTTTATGGTCATGCGGTCTATGTGGCTATGCGGACTACGAGTCCAGGACGATGCCGGGGAGTAGCTACCCTCGATGCGGGGTTATACCTCATGCGGGCCTATGAGGTTGGCCTATGCGGAGCTGCGGAAAGTTCCAGGGCTAGACGCGCACATTTGATACTGCGGGCGAGTGACCAGCTTTGATCATGTGACGATGCAAGCAGATATCATGATCTGATTTATGACCTTGTTAGTACTGTGGGTGTTAGTAGTCGGCTATGCCTTCGTACTTACCCTGTACTGTTTTATTTGGACACAGGTGGAACCTGGTGTTCATGTGTATTCCTTGGTGCTTTTCTATCATAGACTGCCGGCAGTGAGGAAGGTATTCCACGGGCATGATTGATGTTATGGGCTTGAGACCCATAGTTATATTCGAGTGATGACTTTGAGGGCGTGAGTCCCTGACTTGACATGACTGCTTATTTATTGTGAACTGTAGTTTGGTTATCATACATGTCTCTGCTTTATAGACTATTATGATTTCATTTCTGATATTTTTAGTTTCACATACTAAATTTTTGTTATCTTGACCTCGCTTGAAGTGCGTTCAATGCCGCGAGTTGAGGTACGCGATCGTTGATCATAGCTCTCAGGGTCACAGTTTCAGCGTTTGGGAAGCTCCGTTTCTCCGGAGGCTTATCAGTGGTATAGTCCCCTGTCGTAGTAAGTGTTTACATTCAGGGGTTTGGCGGGTCCCTGTCCCGCCATTTTTGTCATATAATTCTTAGAAGTGCAGTAATCTTGTTGTGGCGGGGTTTGTAAAAAGGATTAAAGCTCATGTTGAAAGAGTTGTTATTTATATATATACCGAGGTAACCGTTTTGGTTAGCTTTGTCTTCTTATTTCAACTGTCTTATTACCTTTGGTTTTATGTATTGTCTTTATGTTCGTGATTACTCGATGTATGTCTACTTGGGTGCGGGGTAAGGCACGATCACGGGCAGGGTTGGTCGTGACAAAAGTGGTATCGAGCGATTAATCCTCGGAAAGTGTCTGAGCCGTATCGATGGAGTCTTGATTATCGGTGTGTTGTGCACGCATAATCGAGGAGGCTATAGGGTATTTAGGATTGGTTTCTATTTTTCTCACTCTGAGATCGTGCCTTAGAGGTGTGTTGTAAGTTGGACCCTCCGCGAAATTATTTCCCTTGCTCGTTATGCCTCGCGTGGGCAACCGGGCCCGTGAGGCAAAGCGGCCAGGGAGTGCGAGTAGAGTTCGGAGGGTGGCGAGGGCGAGGCCCAATCATTACCTAAGGTAGTGCCGTTCGGGAGTTCTGCGGCGTCACTAGCCCGAGTTTTAGCACGGCGGCGTTCCTGCTGCGGCACGATGTTTGGACCTTGATTCGCGGCCAGAGCAGTATAGATTATACCGATGTACGCGAGTCTTGATGAATATCAGCGAGAAGGTTGTGCGAGTAATTCTTGATTAGGCGAGCATGGCACGTATGCGGGCTTATGCGCAGCGAGCCAAGCGTAGAATCAGCGGGTTAACGAAGGGCGAGAAGGGCGAGTAGCAAGGTCCTTTGGTAACTTTCGAGGCGAGTCACCTCGCGGCCAGATTGAATATGCGCATCCACGGTGCAGTGGTCCTCGCGGGGGTTCGGGGCGTTCGGGGTACGAGGAGTTGGTGAGAACTCGAGTTTTGGTCACGACTACGTATGGTTCGGCCAGGCCGGATTGATTTTCCTCGGTGTTGCGGTGTGTGACGTCATCGGGAATGTCGTCTTTTATGTTGGTACTTGTTGTACTGCGGCCGTCGGGGCCGTATGTCGAAGAGTGTCCTTGTAGGAGGACTTAGCCTTGAGGATCGGTGGGTAGTTCGTCATCTTCCTTATTATGCGCCTGCAGGCGAGGTTGATTAGAGCGACTAGGGAGTGAAGCGGTAGATATAGATTATCCTTAACCTACAGAGATCGTATGTGTGATAAGGTGAGTATACCTTAAGTGCTATGTTACGATAGCGGTATGTTAGTTGTGATTAGAAATCATGGTGGGTTAGAGTAAGATTTTGGGGATAGAAGGTGGGAGCCTTAGAGTTTTATACGTAGAGACCTTAGAGGTAAGGCCATCTCAGTATAGGTGTAGTGTTATGTTTGATCCTTATCGGAGTGCATAGTGCACGTGAGCTATGTTGTGGGATAAGTCACGAGTAGCGTGATTTGAAAGAGGGTAGTCGAGCTAGGAAGACCGCTAGGTTTTAAATAGCGTGATTTGTGAAATTGTTCGGATCGGGAACTAGTGTTTTCGCGATGCGGGTAGGGTTGAGGCCATGTTGCGGGTCAACGCGGCTGTTGTTGGTGGTGGGGTCAGTTTGTGGTGGTCGCCTTGTGGTAAGTCACGAGGGTGTTAGGCCCGTATTCGATTAACAGCGTCTGAGTTCGTGGATCGTTCGACGATGAGTCGGGCGATAAATCGACCCGTGTCTTTCGATCGGGGCCGTTGCTCGGCGGTGATGTTATGTCGAGAGGTTGAAAGGCTGCGGGGTGCCTACCTTCACCTTATGTCGAGCGGTGAAGCCCGGGTTGTGGCTATTTTCGTTTTCTAAAAGTTTACGAGCGGGGTTAGGAACTTCGGTGAGTCTGAATCGCGTTCGCCTCGGGCGGTGGTTGGATTTGAGGGTAGTTGTGGAGATTGTTGTCTCGGTGGAGAAGTGTTTAAGCTACCATTTGATGTCGGATGTCGCCTTATAAAGCCTTGTAGGGCGGATGTGTAAGTTCTTGGTCGAGTGGTTCGATGTTGGCAAGGTTGACGATTAGTTCGAGCTTGTTCCGGTATGGATAGTGAAACTTGTCTAGAAGAAGTTACGGCGGCTCGGAGGAAATCGTGCGGATAATCGGCGGCGACTTAGAGTGAGTTGGTGTCGGTCTTCTTGAAAGTACCACCGGGTTGGGTGTAGCGAGTTTTGGAATACAGAGGAACTTAGCCCGAGTTACTTTGGGCCTTTGAGTTCATGTGAAGAATAGGCGGGTTGCTTATATGTTAGCATTTGTCCGACTTAGGAGGCGGTCGCGTCGATCGTTAAATGCTATGTTCGAGAAGGAAATCGGAGATCCATCAGTATTCGGCTAATGATGACCAAGTTGAAGATGATAACCCGAGTTTTGGAGGTGACGATGCTCGGAAATGTGGTAAGAGTTCGAGTGTCTGCGACCTCGGGGATCGCGTGTAGTCGGTACCATTTGTTGGGTCGCCGGGTGACACTAGAACCTCGCGGCAAAGTGACAAAAGTGGTATCGGGAAGAAGCGAGCATGTATGGCGAGCATAGATGTGACCATTTCTTTTGTTTGGAAAAAGTGTGGAGGAAGTATATTTTAGACCGGAGAGGTGTTTGTGGTGATGTTAGAGGTGATTCCTCGTGGACTTGGATGTAAGTATTTTCTTGTGATTGTTTACGTGGCCATTGTGGCGAGGATTGTTTCGTAAGTATGGTAGTGAAGACTATCTTGGCGCCGCGTTTGTTTGAGACTTAGAAGGAACATTCGGGACGAATGTGTGTAACGACTTAGGGCGGTGCGGTGCCTTACTCGGCACCTAGTGATACAAACATCGAGAAAATCAGCGGAACACAAAACAAGAGTCATTTAACAAGAGATAAATGAATAAACAGCCAACCAAAGCATTTGCCTTGATATATACATAAAACACGACGATTTAATCCTTTTACAACCGCGCCCAGCGATTACTGACCTCAAGATATCTGATGACTATGACGGACGGGGCCTCGCCATACCACGAATGTACAAGAACCTGACTCGGGGAACACTGCAAAAGATAAGCCTCGGAGAAGCGGAGCTTCAAATGTTGGCTGTGATCTCATGGCGAGGAACCACGGCCGATGTACCTCTACTGCTGGCATGAGCGCGGCCCGGAAGTCGATCACAGTACCAAGTATGTGGCATGCAATCGTAAATGAAATCATACTAGTCTATATAAAGCGGGAGACATGTATGATAACCAAACTACGATTGCGACATAAGCGATCATCACTCGATAACTATGGGTCTCACGCCCAACATCAATCAGTTCGCATTATGGCGCGTGCCGGAATCTTTGCATCGGTGTAGACATGTCCATGATGCAACAACAATACCAATGTCCGGCCACGTGCCCCGGAATTCTGCATCGGTGTAGACATGTCCATGTGACCTCAACAAGACGGCAATCCAAATGAAGCATACGTGCGCTACGCGTCGTGTCGGTATGTCCAAGAAACAATAAGACAACTTTCCAAATGGCGCATACCCGTGCGCCACGCATCGTGTCGGTATGTCCAAAGGGAAACAATAAGACAACTTTCCAAATGGACGATGCGTGCGCTACGCATCGTGTCGATATGTCAAAAAGGAAATCACTGGCGTTAATCGAAATGAAACATACGTGCGCTACGCGTCGTGTCGATATATCCAAAGCGATTAACCACAAGACCTTAACCAAAATGGAAGCATACGTGCGCTACGCATCGTGTCGGTATGTCCAAAGCGATTAACAATAATACTATTAAGGCGTGCGAAGTGGAATTTCTCCGTCGCCGGCGCGTCCAAGTAAGTTCTCAACGGTCAACGACCCTGCATCGAGACAGCGGTAACACGAAACACAACGCTTGCAATAAAGGCTATCATCACAAGCATAGGCAAGTTTCACAACAACAAGCATAGGCAAGTTTCACAACAACAAGCATAGGCAAGTTTCACACAACTCAAAGTACTTTCATTTTATGCCAAAGTCGGGTTTTAACCCCAGTACTACATACGTTAAGTTCTTTTAAAGAGATCCATTTCTTTTATAAGAGTCACCGATACGTAGTATTAGAATGACCAACCCATTCCTTTTCAAAACCAAGTAACCATTCTTTTCCTAAGTTCGGTTTGCTAGTTTGATTACTCAAGCTTCTCGTTTTCAAATGGTTTCATAGTTCCCAAACTTAATCACTTGATTCCTTTTTAGAACAATTTAGTAACATATGTCATATATGTGAGTAGTTTATTCTTGTTTATAACGATCTTATTACGTGACCATGATCTAGAAAATGTAATATCATTTTGTCTTATCTTAGCTTATGCGGATGGAGGTTTCTTGGTTTTAATACAACATCATTATTCAATACATTTTCCTTTTATTAACTGCGGTGGTGCAGCCGATACGTTACGATTCGAAATCAGTAAAACATTATCCCTTTAAAAACCAAGTACTCATTACTCACGAATGAGGTTTCACACCAACATCCACATTAAAACAAATAAGTTAAGTCTCTTATCTTATAAGATCAAGTCTCTTAACTTCTAACATCAGTAAACCATTTTCACTTACATAAGGTCGTTATAACTAACTTCCCATAAAGCTATTATAACACCATGTTTTAAACCAACCAAATCACTTAGCACGTATGCGTCTACCGTACTACATAGTTCACAACAATCATGCTAGAAAAGATAGGAAGAGGTTCACATACCGCGACGATTTATCGACGATAAGCAAAATGCTCAATCTACAACGCGCTAGCCCTTTCCTCCTCGAGTAGAATACGCTACTCTTAGTACTTTCACCTATAAAGGTCAAAGCGTCTATTAACCTCAAAACACAAGTTTCTATCTTTCTATAGAAAATTGGCATACACCGCAACGTAAATCTCCTCTCTATCGGCGGCCACTAAGCCAACCGGGGGTTTACACGTCTAACGGGCGTGTACAATTCTACACAAGTCTCTGTCTGATCTATGTAAATCTGATTCGATTCAGATTCTTTATTCTTGAGCTTAAGTCAAAAGACATTGCCGAATACTAAGTATAGTTCCATATATAGTATACTTCAACTATATATCTAACAAACATGTAATTTCCAATTACAATAGAGAACAGATAATTACCTTGATAAGCCCAAAATTATCCAAGTTATAATGTCGATCCCGAGCAGGTTTAGCTCCACTCGCGCTCCAAACCACTCCAAACAACCCTTAGAAGTTCTAACCAACCTGCTCACATCTTGACCAACGATGAAGATTTCCTTAGGGTTTCGGTTTGAGACTAAAAGGACAAAAGGTAGTATTTAGGACTCTACGTAAAGAGGTATCTTTGGAATACTACAAGGTACAAGGCTAAGGTATTTTGGGCATTATAACAATACTAGGAGTATTTCTATACCTGACAAGGGTATTATCACGAAAACAACTAGGCTAGGGAGACCTGTGGCAAAGGCCACTTTCAGGGAGAGGGCTCTTGGGCGAGAGTCAACAAGAGGAGGGAGGATTCAAGACTTGGAAACATTTGTGGATGAATGAAGTCTTCACAGGGGGTATTTATAGCGAAACGAATGCCAACCAATGGCCAAGATCGAGCCATGTGCAAGGCAAGTGTAAGGCCTTGATCAAGCCAAGTGCACTAACCCTACTCCACAAAACATGGCACAAGACAAGCCACAAAACAAGGCCAAAACAAGGCACAAAACAAAGGAACCAATAGGGCCAGCGTGAGCCACAAAACAATCCCATACGTGAACGAATCGTCCACTGGGCGCCACAAGCCTTCCGATGTGAGGTGACACATGTCACCCTCCGTTGGTCCAAAATGTTTCGTCTCTCGGAAAAATCCGCAAAAATTAAAAAGGACATAGCGAATTTTCCTACGAAGTCATGGAAAGCGTTCGTCGGAAAGCGACTCTGTCGGCACTGTGCCCAAATGTAACCGGCTAAGCCACCTAGGCGGGGTGACACGTGTCACCCTCCTATTGCCTCAAAACGTCTTCGAAAAATATCCACAATGGCCAAAATCTAGAAAACAAAGTGGGCCACAAAAGTAAATTTCTCGAAGTGGGCCCGTGACCATTTCAGAAAATAAAATTCCATAATTCTCTAATATTCCGAAGTCAGAATACCAAATCGGGAATCAATTCCATTAACGAACCTTTTTCTTCACAAATAACAGGAAACTTTTCCAGTGAAAACTCACATCTTTCTTTCTTTTCAAAATTTCACAGTACTCGTGCGTGCGTCCTCACATACATACCCGCAACTACGGGTATAGAGAATGTTTCTAAGGAGGAGAATGTTATACCCGTATTTCGGTATGCGTGCAAGGGCGTGCGTGAAAATTTGAACTTGAGAAAGTGGCTTGGTAAATTATTTGCTCACAACACGATTAGAGTCGTTTTTGAAAGCGTTTCCACGACTTTCGTAGGGTAAAATACGGCTATGTCATTTCTAATTTTTGCGGATTTTTCCGAGAGGCGAATATTTTGGACCAACGAGAGCGACACATCACACCTCGAGTTGGCGGTTTGCTTGGCCGAAAGTGGGGCGTTTTGGCTAGCTTTCTTGGCCTTGTTTTGTGCCTTGTTTTGTGCCTTGTTTTGTGCCATGTTTTGTGGAGTAGGGATAGGGTGCACTTGGCTTGATCTTGGCCTTACACTTGCCTAACACGTGGCTTGATCTTGTCCGTTGGTTGGCCAGCTTCCCTATAAATACCCTCCCTTTGTTGAAGACTTCATCATCCAAATGTGTTCTAAGTCTTGAAATCCTTCCTCTCCTCTTGTTTGACTCTCGTCCAAGAGCCCTCCTAGCAAAGGCCTTGGCCAGAGACCCTCCCTTTGAGTGGCCTTTGTGGCGTGAGCCTCCCCTTCCGCTGGGGTGCTAGCTGGGTACCCCACCTAGCCTAGTTGTTTTAGTATAATACCCCCTCTTGGTAGAAATACTCTCAAAAGTATTGTTATAATGCCCAAAATACCTTAGCCTTTACCTTGTTGTATTCCAAAATTACCTCTATCGTAGAGCAGGAAATACTACCTTTTGTCCTTTTAGTCTCAAACCGAAACCAGGAAATCTTCATTGTTGGTTGAAGTATTTAAGTAGAAGTTGGTTAGAACTTCTAAGGGTTGTTTGGGCTTGGAGTGAGAGCTAAACCTTGCTCGGGATCGACATTATAACTTGGATAATTTTGGGCTTATCGAGGTAAATATCTTGACCTTCTACGTAATTGGAAATTACATGTTGTTGGAATATATAGTTAAGGTATACTATATATAGAATTGAACATAGTTGTGCGTGATGTCTTTTGACTTAAGCTGAATTTAAAGAAGAATGAATGTAATTACATAGGTATTCTGATAGACTTGTGTAGCTTTACGTGAGGTAGAATTGTACACGGCCAGGTTAGGCGTGTTAACCCCCGGTTGGCTTGATAGCGGCCTCGATAAAGGAGGAGATTTCTGTTGTGTGGGGAGTCCGCGAATTTTATGTAGCATGTTCTATGAAGGGATCTCAATTTTAATAAGCGCCTTGGGGCCTTATAGGTTGAAGGACTACGTGGCGCGATCTACTGGCTAAGGAGTAGCCGACGGTCTGAAGTACTTGGGGCGTTTTGCTATTAGTCGATACTCGTCGCGAGGTATGTGAACCTCTTCCTATCTCTTCTAGCATGATATGTGTGAACTATGTAGTATGGTAGACGTCATGTGCTAAATGTATTTGATTGGTTTAAAACATAAAGTGTTATAACGGCTTTATGGGAAGTTGGTTATAACGACTTTATGTTGGTAAGAAGATACTTGTGGTTTTAAAAGGTAGCGGTTTGAACTATAAGCGGCTTGTTATGTGTTAATAAAGAACTTGAAGTATTTCAAAGATTTTGAATCATTTTGAAAGAAGAAGTAATACTTGGTTTTGAAAACTTAAGAGTTATACTAGCTTTATGGGAAGTTAGGTATAACGGCTTAAGAATGGTTTCTTGATTTGAAATCGAGAATGTGTATCGACGAACCATGCGGCGTTAATAAAGGAAATGTTTTGATTAAGTATTATTAAAACGGTTAGAAACTTCCATCCGCATAGAAGCTAAGATGAGACAAAATGATATTTCCTAGATCATGGTCTTTGTAATAAGATTGTTATAAACAAGAATATCCTACTCACATATAAGACTTATGTTTCTCGGATAGTTTAAAGAGAATTATATTCTTAAATGAATAAGACTATGAACTACGAAACCTTTCTAAAATAAGAAACGTGAACATTTGAAATTAGGCAAACTTGGACGTTTGGAAAATAATGTCGTTACTTGATTTTACAAAGGTAAGTGTTTTGTTTTACTTAAAAGGATAATCACTCTATTTTCACATAACTACGGGTATTGTGTGACTTTTGTGAAAGTAACGTATCTTTTAAAGATTTAGTGTATGAAGTACTTTGGGGATAAAACCCGAACTTGTTGACATATAGTAGAAAGTACCTTGTGTGTATAACTTGATTGTGTTGGTTTGTGATAGCCTTGTAAATACTTTCTTGTTGATTGATAAGTAAACATGCTAGGATGCTATGTGTGTTAGTATCTTGTGATGTTAGTGTAAAGGGTTTTCCCGATCGTGCTTAAAGTTGTTTGACTATCGGTAGTTATGTTGGTATTGTACCACTCACCTTGACTTATTTCGGAGGTTAAGGCGCCTCCGATGCGGGGTAGACTTCGGTGATGCAGGACCATGATTCGAGAATACCTCATGCGGGTCGGGGATCCATGCGGAACTACGGGAGTTCGAGGTTAGTGTGCGGCCTTTATGGTCATGCGATGCATGTGGCGTGCGGTGCGAGTCGGGGCGATGGGAGTAGCTACCTCGATGCGGGTTATACCTCATGCGGGCCTATGAGGTTGGCCTATGCGGAGCTGCGGAAAGTTCGGGGCTAGACGCGCACATTTGATCTTTGCGAGTGACCGGCTTTGATCATGTGACGATGCAGAGATATCATAATCTGATTTATGACCTTGTTAGTCTTGTAGGTGTTAGTAGTCGGCTATGCCTTCGTACTTACCTGTCTTGTTTTATTTGGACACAGTGGAACTGGTGTTCATGTGTATTCCTTGGTGCTTTTCTATCATAGAAGCCGCGGTGAGGAAGGTATTCACGGGCATGATTGATGTTATGGGCTTGAGACCCGTAGTTATATTCAGTGATGACTTTGAGGCGTGAGTCACGACTTGACATGTTCGCTTATTTATTGTGGCTAGTTTGGTTATCATACATGTCTCCCGCTTTATAGACTATTATGATTTCATTTCTGATATTTTTAGTTTCACATACTGCACTGTTATCTTGACCTCCTTGAAGCTGCGTTCATGCCGCGAGTTGAGGTACACGATCGTTGATCCTAGCTCTCGGTCGCGTTTGAGCGTTTGGGAAGCTCCGTTTCTCGGAGGCTTATCGATGGTATAGTCCTGTCGTAAGTGTTTACATTCGGGGGTTTGGCGGGCCCCTGTCCGCCCATTGTTATCGTATCATTCTTAGAGTGTAATCTTGTTGTGGCGGGGTTTGTAAAAAGATTAAACTGCTCATGTTGAAAGAGTTGTTATTTATATATATCGGAAGGTAACCGTTTTAGTTAGCTTGTCTTCTTATTTCACCGTCTTATTACCTTTGGTTTTATGTATTGTCTTTATGTTCCAGATTACTCGATGTATGTCTACTTGGGTGCGGTAAGGCACGATCACGAGGTTGGTCGTGACATACATACTCCGGAACTACGGGGTATAACATTCTCCCCTCCTTAGAAACATTCGTCTCGAATGTTCCTTCAAGATTCAAATAACTCAGATCACGGCATAGTCCCTCATAACTTGAACAATTTGCAAAATGCCACCTATGGCCACAATACAACGTACGCGCAAAAACTCACATCCGAGCCAACGAAGAATCATCTCTAAAGCGTATAACAATACTAATAGCTCCACCCATGGCCCAAAGGATACTTTCTTCACATCTTCGCCTCTTTTCTTACTCGTCGTACCTTCCTCGTACACTCGAACTCTTTCTAGTATACGTACCATACTTCAGTCATCGCTTCAGTTTTCCAAAACCTTGGAGTTACTATCTCCCAACTTGGTTATCTTACTAGCCTTGCATTCCTCTAAGGCCATTCCTGGCCTTCACGATCTGATTCTGGTTGAACGCATCCACGAACTCGCACGATGGTTGCCTAAACTTGGGCTTAGCACCCACGTGACCCTACCACCTGGCGGGACCATCTCGAACTGACCCCACCTCACTCCGGGCTGCGGGTTGACCCGCAATCTGGCCTCAACCCGACCCATTATCACGTCAAACTCTCTTGTTCCCCGATTGGGAACAATCTTACTAATTCACGTCATGAAAGCTACCACTTCCATCTCAAACTACCCATGGAATTATCACACAATTACTCCACGTACTATGTACTCCGACAAAGACTAACCGTAAAATCTTTTACTCAAGACGGCCTTACATCTAAGGTCTCAACTGTTATAAATTCTAAGGTTCACAATTGTCTCATCCCCAGACTTACCCTTTTCACAAACCATGCTTCTAAATCACATCTTAACACAAGCTATCCGAACATAACACTTAACACATCATCATATCATCAATACAAACTAGTCTCTAAAGGGTTAAGGATATACCTGAAAATCAAATAGGCAGTTCAAAGGACCGCTAAAACTGGGAACTTCCACCGCGACCTCTGCGTGGCTGCGGTGTATGAACATCTGCCTAGCTATGGAAGGTGAAGAACCGCAATCGATCCGTAGTCCTGTGCTATCCCACCAGTGCCACCTCTGGTCGGACAGTCTCTCGCCAAATGGCCTTGTTGGCCGCAAGCATAACAAGCGGTCGAAGTAGTACGACACTCCCCAACATGGAATCTATTACGACCACCAGGTAAAAGTGGCTTCCCGGCTACAACCTCGAGCATCGTGACCTGCGGACTCGACACTGCTCCGAATATCCCCGCGATCAAACCTCCGCTAGAAGATCGGGAAGGAGCACTCGTGTCGGTGAAATGTTGACCTAGCTGTTGTTGAGGCCTCGAAAGTTACCAAAGGACCTCGTCTTGGCCTTCTTATGCTGATCCGGTCCCACGTCGGTCTCTACATTCCTCAATCCCACGCATAAGCTGTATATGGGCAATGTCCATGCCGGTGAAGAGCTACTCTGCATAACTCTGCTAGATAATTGTCAAGTCCCGTGACATATCGGTGCACTCTATCCTCCATGTACGCCACTAAAGCGGGGACATAACGAGCCAACGAGTCAAACTACATCTTTGTATTTCAACCGTCGCCGCCTGCGCCTCGACATCATAAACCTATCCGCGAGCTCTCCTCATGCGAGGGCAAGAAATGTGTAAGAAATGCCTCGAGAACTCGTCCCAACCCGAAGCGCATGCTCTCCCGGGACGGCTCGCGAATCAAACGATCATTGCGGTATCACGCGGCCGATGTGAACCTAGTACCACCGACTGCCTCGAGGCATTGATCACTTTCATGATCCGTGCGGTATCGAATAAACTCGATGATCTTCCCGGTTCGATCCATAGAACTCGGTGGATCGTACTCGAAGTCCCGAAGTCTCAAACTATCGGATCTAGGGTGAACTCGTACTACCGAACCTCCGCCTCGTGCATCCTCATTCCCAGCCACCAGCCTAACTAGTAACTGGGCCATCTCCTTGTAACTCATATCCTCGGCTCCAGTGTATGGCGGAGGCTCGGTATCGCGGTCTCGGCCGCTGCTGCCCCAAACTGCATTTTGGCGACATCGTGGAACTTCGCCGTCCAAACATCTCTCGGTGGGGCGGGCCTGTGCCCTCGTAACTCTATGCGTCCTACTAGCGCCTCCTCCACGCCTTGCCCTTAGGCTCTGGTTGCCTTGCGTGGAGGCATAACTGTTACATAAGGATATGTCAGAGGAAGTTCAACCTATAACACAGCTCTATTGCACGATCTTAGAGTGAAAGAATGGAAACCAATCCTAAATATCCTGTAGCCTCCTGATTATAGATGTGGTGCACAACACACCGATAATCAAGACTCTACTAGACACGATGCAGACACTTTCCGAGGACTAATCGCTCGATACCACTTTTGTCACGACGTTCCGGGCTCGCGGTAGTGCGTGCAGGGCACCCAAGTAGGTATACATCAGAGTAACCAGCGGAATATAAAAACAAAGATATGAAACAATAAAGAGTAAGAATAGTCTAACCGAGAAAAATGTCGCCTTTCGGCATGTATATATAAACCCAAACTTGAACAGTTACATCCTTTACAAACCCTGCCCACAACAGTACTACAGACCTCTAAGAGTTTTTATATCACTATGACGGACGGGGCTCCGCCATACCCCGAATGTACAAAAGTATATGACCTCAGGGAACCGTACCAAAATACAAAGCCTCCGGAGAAATGGAGCTTTCCCAGAACTGAACAGTGATCCTAAGAGCGCGGATCAGCAAGATACGTACCTCAATCTATGGCATGAGCGGGCCGAAGGAGGTCGATAACAGTACCAAGTATGTGGCGAAAATCACGTAAATAAAATCATAATAGTCTATATAAAGCGGGAGACATGTATGATAGCAAACTATGATTACAATATATAAGCGGTCATGTCAAGTCGAGACTCACGCCTCAAAGTCATCACTCAAATATAACTAGGGGTCTCACGCCACAACATCAATCATGCGTGGAATACCTATCACGCCAGTGATACATGATGTAACATATAATCGTGTGGCGCGTGGCATCCTACCTCACTGTCGGCGTACATATATACAACACATATATTTATATATATATAACGCGGCCGCATGCCCCGGAATCCCTCATCGTATAAGCATGGCCATAACGTGCCCTCGGAATCCCTCATCGTAGGCGCAGGTCTTCATGGGGAGCTAGCCCATGGAAATAAGAATATAACATGCCCCCGAAATCCCTCATCGTTGGTACATGTCTTCACGGGGAGCTAGCCCATGGAGTAAAAATATAACATGGTCGCATGCCCCAGAATCCCTCATCGTATAAGCATGACCATGGAGTAATGAAACGTGCGGGCATCTAACCCGCATCCTGGCCGCATGCCCCGGCATCCCTCATCGTATAAGCATGGCCAAGATCAATCTCAATGGAAGCATACCCGTGGAATCCTCCGTCAATGCCGGTACGTCCAATAAAAGTTCACAACAAGTCATCCGGCCCTCCATCGAGAGACTCGGTGGTATAAAAATACAATGCTTGCACAACAAACGCTATCACAACTAGCATAGATAAGTGCAACATACTCTTAGACTGTCATTAACATGTAAATTGATTCACCATTTGTATAAACTCAAGTACTATCATTTTATGCCAACCATCCGGGTTTTAACCCTAAAGTACTACGTACTTTAGTTCTTTCAAAAGATCCATTTCTTTTACAAAGGTCACATGATACCCGTAGTATCAAAATAGAGTGACTATCATTTTAAGTAAACAAAAGAATTTCCATACCTTCTTTTTGAATAAACCAAGACAATACCGTGCCTTCTTTTTAAACCAAAAACACTTCAATTCCTCAAGTCTCTCTCTTTTATAAATCAAGTTCCTTACTTTGGAATTTAAGAAAGTTTGTACTTGTTTATAATGATCTTATTAAAGTAGTCATGATCTAGGAAATGTATTACAATTTTGTCTTATCTTAGCTTCTATGCAGATGGAGGTTTCTACTTGTTTTAATATAATTAATTATTTGTCAATATATTTTCCTTTATTAACGCTGTAGTGGTTTGTTCGATACTTATTCTCATTCCCGAAATTATTATTCGAAACCAAGTACTCATTACTCAATATAATTAATTGTCGTTACTTTTTCCTTTATTAACGCTGCAGTGGTTTGTTCGATACTTATTCTCATTTCCGAAATCAATATAACATTATTGTTCGAAACCAAGTACTCATTACTCACGAATGAGGTTTCACAACTTTCCACGCAATTCAAGTTTTTCACATATCAAATCAAGTCAAATATAAGTCAAGTCTCTTATCTTTTTAAAAATCAATAAACCATTCCTTTACCTACATAAAGTTGTTATAATTAACTTCCCATAAAGCCATTATAACACTTTATGTTTTAAACCAACCAAATTCGTTTAGCACACGTACGTCTACCGTAATACATAGTTTAAAATAATCATGCTAGAAAGGATAGGAAGAGGTTCACATACCTCGCGACGATTATCGACAATTAGCAAAACGCTCCAAAGTACTATAACCTTGCTAGCCCTTTTCCAACTTTCAAGTAGAATACGCTACTCGTAGTACTTCCACCTATAATGGCCATGAAACGTCCATTAACCTCTAGATCTCTTCGTAGGATATTTCTAAGAACAAGGTTCCATATCCTATGGAAAATTCGGCAGCACCTCCCCCGTTTCTACTCAATTTTCCACCTTATCCAAGGCCCGATAACCGTAATTAACTGTTATACCCCGTATTTCCAGAGTATGTACGTGGAGACGTACGTACGAAAATTTGAGACTTAAAGTTTGGCATAGGTTCGAAATTTGTGCACAACACCCGATTAGAGTCGTTTTTCGACGAAACGTTTCTGAGCTTGCGTAGGAAAATTCGGCTATGTCATTTGTATTTTTGCGGATTTTTCCGCGTCGGAACATTTTTGGGTTAACGAGAGGTGACACTTGTCACCCTCAGTGGGCTAACGCCTAGGCGGTTTGGCCTTGGCGATTGGTGCCTTGTTTTGTGCCTTACTTTGTGCCATGTTTGGTGCCATGTTTTGTGCCTTGTTTTGGGGTGTAGGGTTAGGGTGCACTTGGCTTGATCAAGGCCTTACACTTGCCTTGCACATGGCTTGATCTTGGCCATTGGTTGGCCTTTGGCTTCCTATAAATACCCTCTCTTGTTGAAGACTTCTTCATCCTAAATTTCACTAAGTCTTGAAATCCTCCTTCCCCTCTTGTGTTGTGTTCTCGTCCAAAGGTCCCCTTTGAGAAGCTTTGTGAGAGGCCTCCCTCCCTTAGTAGTGTTGGTAGGGGTACCCCTAGCCTAGTTGTTTAGTATAATACACCCTCTTGGTAGAAATACTCTCAGTATTGTTATAATGCCCAAAATACCTTAGCCTTTACCTTGTAGTATTCCAAAAGTTACCTCTATCGTAGAGCCGGAAATACTACCTTTTGTCCTCTTAGTCTCAAAACGAAACCCTAAGGAAATCTTCATAGTTGGTTGAAGTATTTAAGTAGAAGTTGGTTAGAACTTCTAAGGGTTGTTTGGAGCGGATTGGAGCGCCCGGAGTAGGAGCTAAACCTTGCTCAGGATCGACTTTTATAACTTGGATAATTTTGGGCTTATCGAGGTAAATATTCTTGTCCCCTTGTTGTAATTGGAAATTACAGATGGTAGGATTATATAGTTGAGGTATACTATATATAGAATCGAACATAGCTTGCGGCAATGTCTTTTGACTTAAGCACGAATTTAAAGAAGAAGCTGTAATTACATAGAACGTATTCTGATGGGACTTGTGGTATTCTTGTGTAGTAGAATTGTATCGTCAGGTTAGGCGTATAACCCCACGAGGTTGGCTTGGTAGCGGCCTCGATAGAGAGGAGATTTCTGCGGTTGCGGGGAGAGTCTTCGAATTTTACGTAGAATATGGAACCGTGCGGTTAGAAGTTAATAGACATTTGTGACCTTATAGGTGGAAGTACTGCGAGTAGCGTATTCTACTTGAAGAGTGGAACGGCTAGCCGATTCTGATCTTGTGGGCGTTTTGCTTATTATCGATAATCGTCGCGAGGTATGTGAACCTCTTCCTATCCTTCAGCATGATGCTTTGTAAACTATGTAGTACGGTAGGCGTCACGTGTGTTAAATGAGTTGGTTGGTTTAAAACATAGGGTGTTATAATAGCTTTATGGGATGTTAGTTATAACGACTCTATGTAGGTAAAAGATTGGTTTATTGATTGTAGAAGTTAAGAGACTTAACTTGTTTTACTTGGTTATTAACATTTTGTTAAATGTGTTGTGAAACCTCATTCGCGAGTAATGAGTACTTGGTTTTAAAAAGAATAATGTTTCTTGATTTGGAAATGAGAATAAGTGTCGAGCAAACCACAAAGCTAATAAAGGAAGGTGTATTGCAATTAACTAATTGTTATTAAAACCAGTAGAAACCTCCATCTGCATAGAAGCTAAGATAAGACAAAATTGTATTACATTTCCTAGATCATGGCTGCTGTAACAAGATTGTTGTAAACAAGAATAAACGGCTCACGTACAAGACATATGTTACTCAATTGTTTTAAAAGAGATTAAGACTATGAGTTATGAAACCCTTCTAAAATGAGAAACTTGAGCATTTGAAATTAGGCAAACTTGAGCGTTTGGAAAATAATGTTGTTACTTGATTTTACAAAGAGGAAGTATTTTGGTTTACCTAAAAATGTGAGTCACTCTATTTTTATACTACGGGTATCGGGTGACCTTTATGAAAGGAAAGGATCTCTTAAAAAGGAAGTTAACGTACGTAGTACTTTAGTTAAAACCGGACTTTGATCTGAAATGGAAGTACCTTGGGTTGTGTGTAACTTGCCTATGCTTGTTGTTGTGTAACTTCGCCTATGCTTGTTGTGATAGCCTTTGTTGTGCAAGTGTTGATATCGGGTGACTTCTTGGGAAGGAGTGGATCTTTTATAAAAGTCTAAAAGTATGGTAATTTGCTTGAGCTTGTTTGTGATAGCACTTTGGTTATGCGGTATATTGTTGTTGATGTCACGTGGACATGTCTGCCGTCACGAATTCGGGGGCATGTGGCCGTGCGGCGGGGTTGATTACGATATATTGTTATTGTGGTTACATGGACATGTCTACGCGTCTGGTCGGGGCGTGTGGCGTGCGGCGGGGTTGATCACCCGATGTGTTATTGTTAATGTCACGTGGGCGTGTCTACCGTCTGCGAGTTCGGGCATGTGGCCATGGGGCATTGTTATTATTGTTGCATCGTGGGCATGTCTACACCGTCACAGTCGGGGCATGCGGCCGTGATGCGAACACGATTGATGTTGTGGGCGTGAGACCGTAGTTATATTTGAGTGATGACTTGAGGCGTGAGTCACGACTTGACATGTTGCTTTTATGTTGTGAAGCGTAGTTTTGTTATCATACATGTCTCTGTTTTATATAGTATTATGATTTCATTCTGATATTTCTGATTTCCATACTTGGTACTGTTATCTTGACCTCCTTGAGAGTGCGTTCATCTGCGGTAGGAGTACATCGGTAGTGGATCCTCGCTCATAGGATCACGATTCAGCGTATTAGGAAGCTCCGTTTCTCGGAGGCTTATTCTTTGGTATGTGTTCCACGAGTTGTAGGTTCTTGTACATTCGGGGGTATGGCGGGGCCTGTCCGTCATGGTTGTTGTAAATCTTAAGTGCATGAAATCTTGTTGTGGCGGGGTTGTAAAAAGATTAAAGCTGTTCGGGTTTTATGTATATATCTGAGAAAAGCTTTTTTTAGTTGCTTTGTTTATGATCATATATCTTGTTTCATGTTTATGTTTTATTTTCCATTGGTTTTCTCGATGTTGTATCACTAGGGTGCAGGGTAAGACACGATCCACGGGCAGGATCGGTCGTGACAAAAGTGGTATCGAAGCGATTAATCCTCGGAAAGTGTCTGAACCGTGTCTAGTAGAGTCTTGATTATCGATGTGTTGTGCACCACATCTATGTCGAGGAGGCTGAGGACATTTAGGATTTGGTTTCCATTCTTCTCATTACGAGATCGTGCCTTAGAGGTATGTTGTAAGTTGGACCCCTCGGCGTATCTCGTTTTACGATTATGCCTCCGCGCAAGGCTACGAGCCGAAGGGCAAGCGTAGGAGGCGCTAGTGAGATCTGAGAAGTGCGAGCGCGAGCCGGGCGATACGAGTTGTGCTTGACGGCGAGTTTTGCGCCGCCCGGCCCAGCGAGTTTAGAACGCGGCGATGGCTGCTGAGACCCTGATACACGAGCCTCGATCCACGGCTGGAAGCGGATGAGATAAGTCTGAGAGATGGCCCGATTCTTTGGCGAGTCGTGGCGAGATATGAGGATAAGTGGATCTGGCGGATTCAGTTCGATGCACGATGGTTCACCGGCGGATAGTTTGAGGCTACGGGACTTTACGAGTTGTAGCGCGAGTTTTATGGGTGAGGCACGAGGATGATCGCGAGTTCATCCGGCGATTCTGGTCGTGAGTGATCGAGCTTGGAGACCGAGTCGGTGGTCTTAGGTTACGCATCGGTGCGTGATACATGATCGTGGTTTGATCGTGGGAGTTGTCGGGAGAGCATGCGCTTCCAGCGATATGGGACGAGTTCTCGAGGCATTCCTCTCACTTCTTGCCTCGCGGATGAGGAGAACGCGGTAAACAGTTTATGATCTTTGAGACAAAGAGGCGTGCGGTTGGAGTACAACGTGGAGTTTGACTCGTTGGCTCGGTATGTCCCGCTTTAGTGGCAACCATGGAGGATAGAGTGCACCGCTACGTCAGGGCTAGATGATTACTTGCGAGGCTTGTTGAGTGTAGCTCTTGGTAGGGCATGGACATTGCGCGTGCGAGCTCATGCACTAGGATGTGAGTGCGGAGAGGTCGGCGGAATGACACGGATCAGCGAAGAAGGCCATGACATCGAGGTCTTTTGGCGACTTCGAGCGGACCGCCTCGCGGCCAGCTAGTTATGTACCCCTTGATTGAGTGGTCCTCGCGCCTTGAGCATCGAGTATTGGGGCGGTCGGGGCTCGAGGTTGAGTTTCGAGGAAGTAAGGGTGTTGGCGGATGCGGTCACCCTACCTCGGTGTGGTCGATGTGGTAGACGCATTTGGGAAGTGTCGTGGTGCGAGGGCTTGTTATTTTTGCGGCCAGCGGGGCCATTTGCGCGGCTGTCAGGCGAGGAAGCACGGATGTTCTGACTCGGCCCCGGGATCGATGGTGGTTCATCACGCCTACTGTTATGCGCCTGCGAGCGGCCTATGATTAGAGTGACGGTGGATACGGTATATCCTTAACCCTCTAGAGTTTTGTATCTTGATGTGTTTAGTGTTTTGTTCGGATAGCTTTGTGCTAAAATGTGATTTAGAAAGCGGTTAGTGTAGAAGGGTAAGCACAGGGGCATGGTAAGTGTGAACCTTAGACTATTTCACGATTGAGACCTTAGAGGTAAGGTCGTCTTGTGTAAGATTTATTCTATGTTTGACCTTTATCAGAGTGCGTAGTATACGTGGAGTTATGGTGGGGAAATCCTTGGGTGGTGTAAAATTGAAGTGGTAGCTTTCATGACTTGAATATGTAAGATTGATCCGGATCGAGGAACAAGAGTGGCGCGATGGTGGGGTCGGGTTGAGGACCATTCGCGAGTCAACCCACGGCCGGTTTGTGGTAAGTCGATTCGAGGTGGTCCCGCGGTGGTAAGTCACGAGGATGCTAGGCCCCGATTTAGTTGACCATCGTATGAGTTCGTGGATATGTTCGACGAGCGGTTCGTGAAGGCGGGAATGGCCTTAAAGAAGATTGAGGTTAGTAAGATGACCAAGTTTGGAGGTAGTGACTCCGATTTGAAGCTGAGCGATGACTGAAGTATGGCACGTCCTGAGTGACACTAGAACCCCAAGGATCGCATGCAGTTCGGTACCATTTGTTGGGTCGCCGGAGTGACACTAGAACCTCGCGGCAAAGTGACAAAAGTGGTATCGCACGACGAGTAAGGAAGGAAGAGAACGTGTGTTATTTCGTGGCCAAGTTGTGGCGTTGGCAACTTGTTAGAGGAACTTTATCGTTATCCGAATTGAGAAGGAACATTCGGGACGAATGTTTCTAAGGAGGGGAGAATGTTATACCCCGTATTTCCAGTATGCGTGGAGGCGTGCGTCACGAAAATTGAGACTTAAAGTTTGGCATAGGTTGAAATTTGTGCACAACACCCGATTAGAGTCGTTTTTAAAGCGTTTCTGAGCTTGCGTGGGAAAATTCGGCTATGTCATTTTGTATTTTTGCGGATTTTTAGGCGTGCGAACATTTTGGGCAACGAGAGGTGACACTTGTCACCTCAGTGGGCGCCTTGAAGCGGTTTGGCCTTGGCGATTGGTGCCTTGTTTGTGCCTTACTTTGTGCCATGTTTGGTGCCATGTTTTGTGCCTTGTTTTGGGGTGTAGGGTTAGGGTGCACTTGGCTTGATCAAGGCCTTACACTTGCCTTGCATGGCTTGATCTTGGCCATTGGTTGGCCTTTGGCTTCCCTATAAATACCCCTCTCTTGTTGAAGACTTCTTCGTCCTAAATTTCACTAAGTCTTGAAATCCTCCCTCCTCTTGTGTTGTGTTCTCGTCCAAGGTCCCCCTTTGAGAAGCTTTGGCCGAGAGGCCTCCCACTCCCCCTTGGTAGTGTTGGTAGGGTACCACACTGCTAGTTGTTTAGTATAATACACACTCTTGGTAGAAATACTCTCAGTATTGTTATAATGCCCAAAATACCTTAGCCTTTACCTTGTAGTATTCCAAAGTTACCTCTATCGTAGAGCAGAAATACTACCTTTTGTCCTCTTAGTCTCAAACCGAAACCCTAAGGAAATCTTCATAGTTGGTTGAAGTATTTAAGTAGAAGTTGGTTAGAACTTCTAAGGGTTGTTTGGAGCGGATTGGAGCGCACGGAGTAGGAGTTAAACCTTTCTCAGGATCGACTTTTATAAGTTTGATAATTTTGTGCTTATAGAGTTAAATATTCTGGTCCCCTTGTTGTAATTGGAAATTACATATGGTAGGATTATATAGTTGAGGTATACTATATATAGAACTGAACATAGCTTGCGTGATGTCTTTTGACTTAAGCTGAATTTAAAGAAAGAGAAGCGAATGTAATTACATAGGGTGTATTCTGATAGACTTGTGGTATTCTTGTGTAGTAGAATTGTATCGTCAGGTTAGGCGTATAACCCCACAGG
The DNA here is from genome assembly GCA_029844215.1 of Przewalskia tangutica. Lineage (NCBI taxonomy): Eukaryota > Viridiplantae > Streptophyta > Magnoliopsida > Solanales > Solanaceae > Przewalskia > Przewalskia tangutica. The sequence continues at coordinate 1,918,364 of JAQGDG010000037.1, read as the reverse complement.
TTGGCTTGGTAGCGGCCTCGATAGGAGGAGATTTCTGTGATTTGCGGGGAGAGAGTCTTGCGAATTTTATGTAGTATATGGAACGGTGCTGTTAGAAGTTTATAGACATTTGTGAAGTTATAGGTTGAAGTACTGCGAGTAGCGTATTCTACTTGAAGAGTGGAGCGGCTGGCGATTCTGATCTTGTGGGCGTTTTGCTTATTATCGATAATCGTCGCGAGGTATGTGAACCTCTTCCTATCCTTCAGCATGATGCTTTGTAAACTATGTAATGCGGTGAGCGTACATGTGTTAAATGAGTTGGTTGGTTTAAAACATAGGGTGTTATAATAGCTTTATGGGAAGTTAGTTATAACGACTACATGTAGGTAAAGATTGGTTTATTGATTGTAGAAGTTAAGAGACTTAACTTGTTTTACTTAGTTATTAACATTTTGTTAAATGTGTTGTGAAACCTCATTCATGAGTAATGAGTACTTGGTTTTAAAAGAATAATGTTTCTTGATTTGAAATGAGAATAAGTGTCGAGCAAACCACAGCAGCGCTAATAAAGGAAGGTGTATTGGCAATTAACTAATTGTTATTAAAACCAGTAGAAACCTCCATCTGCATAGAAGCTAAGATAAGACAAAATTGTATTACATTTCCTAGATCATGGCTGCTGTAACAAGATTGTTGTAAACAAGAATAAACGGCTCACGTCTGAGACATATGTTACTCGATTGTTTTAAAAGAGATTAAGACTATGAGTTATGAAACCTTCTAAAATGAGAAACTTGAGCATTTGAAATTAGGCAAACTTGAACGTTTGGAAAATAATGTTGTTACTTGATTTTACAAAAGGGAAGTATTTTGGTTTACCTAAAAATGTGAGTCACTCTATTTTTATACTACGGATATCGGGTGACCTTTATGAAAGGAATGGATCTCTTAAAAAGGAAGTTAACGTACGTAGTACTTAGGGTTAAAACCCAGACTTTGATACGAAATGGAAGTACTCGAGTTGTGTGTAACTTGCCTATGCCTGTTGTTGTGTAACTCGCCTATGCTTGTTGTGATAGCCTTTGTTGTGCAAGTGTTGATATCAGGTGACTTCTTGGGAAGGAGTGGATCTTTTTATAAAAGTCTAAAAGTATGGTAATTTGCTTGAGCTTGTTTGTGATAGCCTGGTTGTGCGGTATATTGTTGTTGATGTCACATGGACATGTCTACACCGTCTGGTCAGGGGCATGTGGCCCGTGCGGCGGTTGATTACCCGATATATTGTTATTGTGGTTACATGGACATGTCTACACGTCTGACTCGGGCGTGTGGCCGTGCGGCGGGTTGATCACCCGATATTATTGTTGTTAATGTCATATGGGCGTGTCTGCCGTCTGCACTCGGGGCATGTGGCCGTGGGGCATTGTTATTATTGTTGCATCATGGGCATGTCTACACGTCTGCGAATTCCGGGGCATGCGGCCATGATGCGAACACGATTGATGTTGTGGGCGTGAGACCCATAGTTATATTTGAGTGATGACTTGAGGCGTGAGTCCACGACTGACATGATCGCTTTTATGTTGTGAATCGTAGTTTTGTTATCATACATGTCTCCTGTTTTTATATAGTATTATGATTTCATTCTGATATTTTCTTTATTTCACATACTTGGTACTGTTATCTTGACCTCGCCCGGGGCTGCGTTCATCTGCATGGTAGAGTGCATCGGTAGTGGATCCTCGCTCATAGGATCACGATTGGCGTATTGGGAAGCTCCGTTTCTCAGGAGGCTTATTCTTTGGTATGTGTTCCCGAGTTGTAGGTTCTTGTACATTCGAGGGTATGGCGGGCCCTGTCGTCATGGTTGTTGTAAATCTTAGAGTGCAGAAATCTTGTTGTGGGCGGGGTTGTAAAAAGATTAAAGCTGTTCGGGTTTTATGTATATATCTGAAGGCAAGCTATTTTTGGTTGCTTTGTTTATGATCATATATCTTGTTTCATGTTTATGTTTTATTTTCCGCTGGTTTTCTCTGATGTTGTATCACTAGGGTGCCCGGGGTAAGGCACCAGTCACGGGCCCGGGATCGGGTCGTGACATTAACATACTATAATTAAGGTGCAATAATACCGAAATTTAAAGAAGTGGATAACACGCCCAAACAGAACGCGATTAGCAATCTCTCCTTTATAACAATAATAAGTAAAGAAGGGGATAACACGCCCAAACGGAACGCGATTAACAATCTCTCCTTCATAATAATAATAACTAAAGAAGGGGATAACACGCCCAAACGGAACGCGATTAACAATCTCTCCTTCATAACAATAATAACTAAAGAAGGGGATAACACGCCCAAACGGAACGCGATTAACAATCTCTCCTTCATAACAATAATAACTAAAGAAGGGGATAACACGCCCAAACGGAACACGATTAACAATCTCTCCTTCATAATAACAATAAGTAAAGAAGGGGATAACACGCCCAAACGGAACGCGATTAACAATCTCTCCTTCATAATAACAATAAGTAAATAAGGTCCAAAGTAAATATAGTCCAAAGTAGATACGGTCCAAAGTAGATACGGTCCTTAAGTTGGGGTCCTTGGCCAACCTTTACAATTTTACTTATCCAATTACTTCATTATTCCTTCCACTTATATTCCAATCTTATTATAAGTTATAGTTCCTTTGTTGTTAACCTCTTAGTAAGTAATGGATACATTTTTACCATTTTAATGGATAATATGCCAATTCTCCTTTTTAACATCTTAACAAGATCCAAATCTTTCTTTATATCTTATAGTCCATAATATACTTCCAATATATGTATAATATCCATATATACATAATAATCAACTTCACAAAGAGGTTAAGGTTCATTACCTCAAGATAGCCCAAAAACGTGACTGTCCAGATTTTTAGCCACTGCTTCGTCAGCTGAACTTGTAACATTGATAACTCTCTACTCCAATGTCCTATCGACGAGTGGTTTGTTGCATTGGAAACTAGACTCGACGAACTTCATTTTAGGCTTTTGAAACACCCAAAAACTCCTTATATGCTAGGAGATATTCCCTTCCAAACTTGACTAAAAATCTTCTCAAAACAGTCCCGAAAATTTGCCCACTCTCGGCCAAGGGGGGGTTTTTGAGGCTAGGGGTGTGAAATCTTGTCTAACTCTTGGTTAATAATCTTCCTAATACATTAAGGAAGAACACTTATAAGTTTAAGAATTTTTGGACAACATTTGGTTAGGGGAGGGGGGTTGGACGAGAGCAAGATAAGGAGGGAGAGGGAAATGTTTTCAAGTCTTGAAATATACTAAGTGTGGAAGATTTTCATCAACTAAAGGGGTTTATATAGCACAACCAATGGTTAGGATTGAAACATGTGTATGGTATAGATGTGTTTGTGTAGGTTCCTTTCCACACTTGTCCTACAAAAGTCATGCAAGACCTTGACCATGCAAGACTTGCCCACTACTAGCAAAAAAACGTCCAAGCCATGCACAAAACCATGCAAGACTTTTGGCCACTTGTCTTGCCCACTAACTCTTGAAAAATCGTCCAACATGGCATCTTGGGGTGACACATGTCGCCCTACTATTGGTCCAAAATATTTTATCTCTCGGAAAAATTTCATAATCGTAAAAATATTGAAAACGCAAAATTTTCTTCACAAGGTTCGGAATAATTTCCGTCGGAAAACAATTCTTTCATTCTTACCCTAATTAGGGCGTATACATTTGTACGTACGTCCTCACATACATACTCCGGAACTACGGGGTATAACATTTAGCTCCTCTTCTTATGTTCCAATCACACTTGCCACACATGGCCACATAATAATACTTATGCTAAAACGTCAACCTGAACTCCAATTGTCGACGCCGGTTATTTGTATAAAGCTTTTATCGACTTTGAGCTTGCTAATAATATTTCCTGGATAAGCTTCGCCTTATCCACAACCCGCTGAATCAAGTCTGGACCAATTAACTGAACCTCGCCTACATCGAACCAACCAATCGACGATGTACATTTCCTTTCATACAAAGCCTCATACAGGGCCATCTGAATACTGGAAGGGTATCTGTTATCGTACGTAACTCAACAAAGGGCAAATAATGTTACACCCCGTAAATTCAAGAAGATAAGATAAGAACATACCAAGGAATATAAGATTTTAAAGTGGAAAGATAAGTGGGCAAACATGTGTTGGACGAATTTTGAGTCTACCTTGGAGTGTTATACCCCAGTTGTTAAGGATTTCGAGGTGTTTAAAAAGCCTAGTCTGTAGTCCATTAAATCTAGTTCCCAACGCAACAAACCGCTAAATCGATAGGACATGAGTCAAAAGTTACTAAGTTTCAAGTTTGGTGCGTGATCGCAAAGCGATGGTTTCGGTTCAAGTACAGCGCGCGGCCGAATCTGAGGCGCGCGCCGGTTATCTTGGGAGTCCTTGGGGTTGCAGCGCTTGCAAGGCCGAATGCGGCGCCGACGCTGGAACTTTGGAAGTACGAAGCCGCGCGCCACGAAGCGGGTTTTTTCATGCAGAGCAAAAATCGGGATTTTTTTGTTAAAAGCCTATGAGAGGGTGACAAGTGTCCCTCCCATCCTTTTGACCAGATTAAGGGCCTATTTTAGGGCCAAGTCTTGGAAGACTTGGCCATTTCATCTCAAACCCTCCCAAGGAAATCCTCTCCCTTCTCTCTAGATTTTTGAAGAAACCTTGCCTTAGGAGAAATTGTTGGAGCGGCAGCAAGAAGGAAAAGTGTGGGTAAACTTGTGGGTAGCGCGGGTGGACGAGTTTGACGGAAAAGAAGTGGAAGAAAGGGGCTTTTGTGGGCTTCTCCAAAGGTAAAAGTTTCCTCTCTTGGATATGAGTTAATACTTGTTTTAGTAGTTTAGAAATGAGCTGAAATTATATTTTAGTAGTTTAGAATTCTGAGGTCATTATATTTGAATAGATTTGGATCTTGTTGTCTTGTTGAAACGAAATGGGCATGTTAGCCTTAAGATAATAACTTCAAATTGGTTACTAATTGGGTAGTCACGTATTTGTAAAGGGGGATTGTAGTTGTTGAAGATGTCTAGGGCTAGATATCATGTTAGACCTAAGAACTTGAATTGGAAAAGAGTTGAAAGGGGTTAGTATTGGTTATATTGTTGGCCAAGAATGGCATGGAAATTATTGGTTTATTTTGTGTTGTTGTGGGGCGGAATTTTACACGTATTAGTAGGCGTGTAATCCCCTTGTAATTGCTGAATTAATTGAGCCTTAAATGTGGCGTTGGTTATTGAATTTCGGCCTTGAAAAAGGTGGCATAGTAAGTAGAAACAAAGGAAGTGTCGTCCAAATTTCCGTAGAATGTAGGGACCTTGCACTTAGTTTATTCTACGTTCGAAGCTAGAGTTTGATAGACGTTTTATGACCCTTATAGGATTGAAGTACTACGAGTAGCATATTCTTCTTAAGGGGGATAGTACTGTGGAGCATTTTGCTAACCGTCGATAATCGTCGTGAGGTATGTGATTCTTCCTATCCTCTTCAGCATGACTATTTGTGAAATATATAGTGCGGTAGACGCACGTGTGTTAAAGGAATTAAATTTCCCTTTTGTGCCTTGACTTGATATGAAGTGTAAAGGTCTTGATTGTGTGAAAAAGTAGTAAACTCCCATTCGTTAGTAATGGGTACTTGGTTGTTAAAGAATAAGCCCTCTTGGTCTCATAAGGGCTTATAGTTGTAATTGGTTGGTTTAAAACATAAAGTGTTATAACGGCTTTATGGGAAGTTTGTTATAACCACTTTATGTAGGTAAAAGAATGGGTTGTTGATTTCAAAAGATAAGAGACTTGACTTGTAATTGACCTAAATGGTGTTGAAAAGTGTGAAACCTCATTCGTGAGAAATGAGTACTTGGTTTTTAAAAGAATAATGTTACATGAATTTCGGAAATGGGAATAAGAATCGAACAAGCCAATGCAGCGTTAATAAAGGAAAAAGTAATGACAATTAATTATATTAAAACCAGTAGAAACCTCCATCTGCATAGAAGCTAAGATAAGACAAAATTGTATTACATTTCCTAGATCATGGCTGCTCTAATAAGAATTATTGTAATCAAGTTTTGATCTTCTTAAAAATTCCAAAGTAAGGAACTCGATTTCTAAAAGAAAAGAGACTTAAGAATTTGAAGTGTTTTGTTTTAAAAGAAAGGCATGGTTTTGTCTTGACTTGTTTTAAAACATGAAGTGTTATAACAGCTTTATGGGAAGTTAGTTATAATGACTTTATAGGAGTAAAGGAATGGATTCATTATTGGATTTTTTTTAAATGGTATACTTGACGTTGTGCTAAAAAGTGTTTAAAGTGCTTGATTTAAACCTGAATGTGTTCGATACTATGGGTGTTAGTATCGTGTGGCTTTTACGTAGAAAGAGGTCTTCGTTTTGAAGGAATGAAAGTATGTAGTATTTTGGGGTTGAAACCCGGAATTGTTGACATGAAATGAAAGTACGTTGAAGCCTATGCTTGTTGTGATAGCTTTGTTGTGCAAGTGTTGTATTTACGTACTCTGCGTCTCGTTAGAGGGCCGACTATCTGGTTGATTGATGGACATCGACACGTTGGGTAGCCCACGGGTATGCTTCCACTATATCGATTCTTGATGGACATACCGACACGCGTTGGGTAGCCGGGTACGCTTCCACTATATCGATTCTTGATGGACATCGACACGCCGTTGGGAGGCCCACGGGTACGCTTCCATTAGGGTGTTATTATTGTTATTTGATTGGACATCGACACGTTGGGTAGCCCACGGGTATGCTTCCACAATGAGTAGTATCTTGTTATTTGATTGACATACTTACACGTTGGGTAGCCCACGGGGATGCTTCCATGATGGTAGTATCTTGTTATTTGATTGGACATACCGACACGTTGGGTAGCCGGGTATGCTTCCGATGAGTAGTATTTTGTTAGTTGTTTGGACATACCGACACGTTGGGTGGCCCACGTATCTTCCAGGATTGTTATCTTGTTATCTCCTTTGGGCATACCGACACGTTGGATGGTCCACGGGTATGGGCCCACTAGGGCGGTTCGGGGCCATGCTTATGCAGGGTGAGATCTTGGGGCACGCGGCCATTGTGCGGGTTAAATTCGGGTTGTATTTGAGTGATGATTTCACGGCACGAGTCCCTATCTTGACATGATCGCTTATATGTTGTGGATCGTAGTTTGGTTATCATACATATCTCTGCTTTATATAGACTATTATGATTTCATTTACTGATTTTTCGATTTCACATACTTGGTACTGTTATCGACCTCGCCGGCTGCGTTCACGCCGCAGTTGAGGTACATAGCTTGCGATCCACACTCTTACTATCGTTTTTCGGTTCTCGGAACGATCCATATCTCGGAAGCTTGTCTGTGATGCAGTTCCCAGTAGTAGACTTTTGTATATTCAGGGGCATGGCGGGCCCTGTCCGTCATTATGGTTTCAAAATTCTTAGAAGTGCATGCTGTGGCGAGTTTGTAAGAGATGTAACTGTCAAAGTATTAATTTATGTACAAAAAGGTAACCGTTTGGGTTAGCCTGCTTTCTTATTTCACTGTTTTCTTTCTTGAGTTTCTATTTCCGCTGGTTTTTCTCTGATGTTGTATCACTAGGGTTCCCGGGGTAAGGCACCAGTCACGGGCCCGGGTTCGGGTCGTGACAAATAATCCTCCCAGCTATCTCTAAAATCAAGAACACTGGCCCGCAACCTATCCTCAAGTGCCTGGATAGTACGCTCTGCCTGTCCGTCAGTCTGAAGGTGAAATGCAACACTGAGACTCACCTGTGTCCCTAATACATCGAAAACCTCGAAGTTATCCGTAAACTGAGTTCATCCGTCTGACATCATAAATGTAGGAACCCCGTGTAGTCTCACAATCTTTCTGCTATATAATCTAGCATAATCCTCAGCCGAGTAAGTGGTCCTGACCGGAAGAACATGGGCTGATTTCGTCAGCCTGTTTACTATGACCCTCAGGGAGTCGCACTTCCTCTGAGTACGATGCAACCCTGTAACCAAATCCATATTAATCACCTCTCATTTATAAGTCGGGATCTCAATCACCTGTAATAGCCCACTGGGCTTCTGGTGCTCAACCTTGACCTGCTACTAATTCGGACACTAAGCAACAAACTCTGCTACGTCCCTCTTCAAGCCATCTTACCAATACATCTGAGGTCAAGATACATCTTAGTCGACCCCGAACAAATAGAGCAATAAGAACTGCGTGCCTCCCCTAAAACCTGCTGCAAGTCCTGCAGCATCGGGCACACACAATCTATCCTCATATCACAACACCCTATCCGTTTCTACCCAAACAGGTTCTTCTCATCTTGGAGGGCCGTATCTCAAATTCGCCTTAGTACTGGATCCCTATATTGTCGCCTCTTCACCTCCTCAACGAGGGAAGACTCGGCAACCTCTCGAATCTGAGCTACATTATTGTCACGACCCAACCCCGGGCAATCGGTGCCCTACACAGGCACCCTTTGGTATACATCGAGAGAATAGCGTGAACATACACCATCGATAAAATGCTTAAACATAAAATAACAACGAGGCTGGATAAGGCCACCTTAGTAAACTATACAAATAAAGCAAGACATTTTTTCTTTACAACCCAAACCACAATGTGACTATGCACTTAAGAATAACAACTCGGCGGGACGGTCCCGCCATACCCTGAATGTACAACAACCGACAATACTAGGGATAAGCCTCGGAATAAAGGAGCTTCTCAGCAATGAGCAGTGATCCTAAGAGCGAGGATCAAGACCAGTACTCACTGCGGCGTGAACGCAGCACACGAAGGAGGTACAACATGTACCAAATATGTGAAACTGAAAGTACCGTAATGAAATCATAAGTCTATAATAAAACTGGAGACAGGTATGATAACTCAATTAACAGTACACAGTGCCTTACTAACAATGAGAGTAATCAAAAGTATACTTACAACATAAAAATAGGAAGCTCGTGATCAAAGCAGGACCACCCGCCCGCAGTATCATTAAGCAATCCTACTCCTGGGACTATTTCACCCGCATAGGTCGTGTGGACCCGCATGAGGTATTCCTCGCATAGGCTGTACCCACCCGCATGGGACTATTTCACCCGCATAAGCTGTAAAATCCGGGGAAAAAAAATATCTCGTTGTGGTTGAGTTAATAAAAAAATATATATATAAGAAAACAATGAATAAATTGCATGGGATAGAGTTAATGTTAAAGTTGGATAAATAGATAGATAAAATGAAAATAAGAAAACAAAAAAAAACAAAAGAAAAACCAAAACAAAAAAAACAAAAGAAACCAAAACAAAAAGACATGCGCATTCACTTGCACGCCCCACCTTTCCCCCCTTTTCATTTTCCTTCAATCTTTTGGTTTTTCACCTCCCATAGGTTATAGAAAACTCTCCACTTATACATTGTATTTACACACAAACAAAGTACATAACATAAAGGTTAGAAAATCAGGAAAAAACAAGTGAAAAGAAGAGGAAAAAATACCAAGAGGGCAAGAAGAACAAGGAGCAAAATACTAAAGAGTAAGGATAATTTTAGCAACCACACAACAATAATCTTCACACTTACAAGGTGAGTTTTCTCACTCAGAAATTCTTGGTAACATCCTTTATTTTTAGTTCAATACATGTTAGAATAAGAATTGAGTGTTGAAAAGAAATATTGAACTTTTGATGGTTTAGATAACTAGTTGCGTCATGAACTTTACGAACTGTTCTCACTGAGTTATAATTGTTAGAATTTGATGAAATTCGGAAGAATTGTACACCTCTCTAATATCATCATATAGAACCAAAAATGAGGTAAAATGGACATACGGTTTGAAAGTTATCATAGTTCAAAGTTCCTGCCTTAGATTTGGTCGAAATTCGGAAAGGCATAATTACGGACTATTTTTATTGAGTTTTACTTATTAGAATTATATGAAAATTTACATGGTTGTAAATATCTCTGTTACGGACAGATGTATATAAATATTTATTAAAACGGACTTACGAGTTGAGAGTTATGGTAGTTTGAAGTTGCTGCCTCGGATTCGTCGGAATCCAGAAGGGCAGGACGTTGAAACGTAACACTGTACTAATATGTGGGGAATATGAAAATTGTTGCTAAATGGAAGTTCTAGATCTCTTTGTTGTGGACATTTTGAGACCTTACGGGGGTCTATCCGACTTACGGATTGAGAGTTATCGTTGTTTAAAGTTTCTGCCTCGGATCTATCGATATCCAGGAAGGGCAGCGAATAAAAGTGTAAAACTGTACCAAATGGTACAGAATATGAAAGAATGGTTCACATGGAGACGTGTAGCTCTCTGTTCTCGTCGTTTTGAGAATTTATGGGGATTGAGCGGGTTTCTGATTAGGAGTTATGACTATTATAAGATTGGGTGTTGTTTAATAAAAATTCTGCGAAATAAATTTTATGGGGCTGTTTTGAGGATAAATTTGTGTTAGTTACCCAAAGTAGTTTTAAATGAAATTTGGTACAGTGAAAGATCCCCGTCTTAACTTAGTTTCCGCTTGAGAAACACCTTAGTTGGAGTTATGGTTAAAAAGTTATAATCGTTACAAGTATGAATGACAGAATGTTGGGAAAGAGAATATTATTTATTTGATCTTCTGAAAAATATGAAAAGTGAATACGTGTTCACATAAATATATAAATATAAACATAATGGATCGGGTTGCACGCCGCAATAAAACGTAAAGTGAATACGTGTTCACAAATACGTAAATATAATGGATCGGGTTGCGCGCTGACAAAGCGTAAAGTGAATACGCGTTCACAAATACGTAAATATAATGGTTAGGGTTTGACGCCGCAACAAAAATGTAAAGTGAATACGCGTTCACAAATACGTAAATATAATGGATCGGGTTGCGCGCAACAAAACGTAAAGTGAATACGTGTTCACAAATACGTAAATATAATGGATCGGGTTGCACGCCGCAACAAATATGAAAGATGAATACATGTTCACATATATATAAATATGAAAAGTGAATACGCGTTCACAAATATATGAATGTAATAAACATGTGGAAATGCAGGGGAATGTCTTAACGTACAATACGGGATAAAATGAAGTGTTAGTTAAACCGAGAATTTCCTATGAAGAGTTGTTGCATATTTAAAAATGTTGTAACCTGATATGTTTTTGCAATATGCTTATTACGTTATAATGTGATTGCACTTGGAATATTGTGGTGTTACTTTGAATTGCAGGGTAAGGTTCTCACTCAGCCCCAGATGGTAGGGCTGACTCTTTATTTAACATGTTTCAGGAAAGGGTGATAGAGGAAAGGCTCCACGTCAAGGCTAGCGATCGTCCCGCAGCCTCTTGTCATACCAAGTCCATTGTTTCGGGCTTGGTACTCGTCAGGTTCAGAATGTCAGTTCCAATGTCTCGGGATATGCCCGTGTGGAATGATCTCCCTTCCAACTTAGAATAATATTTGTCAGTACGTCTATGTAGAAACAATATTTGCACGAGCATGGGCTCGTGTTATATTTTCAATAAAGTCACAAACAAATTTCTTTATTGTTATATTTATTAATAGCTCCGTATTTGAATATAAGTTTAAATTTCTAAATAAAGAGAATTAAAGGGTGCTCCTGGTGGAAAATAATTGTCCAGGTGTCATCACGCCCTAAGTAAAGACTTAGGAAAAGTCGGGGCGTGACAAGTTGGTATCAAAGCTAAACCAGGTTAAGAGATTCTAGGAAGTTTTCTTCGAGTTGGGTGTTTGAACGGTTACTTATTGCGACGGTGTGCGCGCCACCTTAGTAATAAGTAAACGGAATAACATCCTAAAGTTTCACTTCTTTCATACTCTTCTCGTGCCTATCTTGAGTCTTTTCAAAGACTTGGTTCTCGTACTACCTCCTTCAAAGGATTGTGGAAGGGAGTGTACAACGATAAAATAATCGGATGTATCGCACCACCGAAAAGGTAGGAGAGGTACGAGATGGACTATGGGGCAAATTTTGTGAGAAGAAGAGGGAACATATCTATACAGGAAGGACTACAAGTCTAACCTAATAGTATTTCTCGATGAGGTAGAAAACCTCGCATTTACGAGGATGTGTGGAGACGCATGACGCCAATTTGGTAATCGCACGGTTAGTGGGCGACACACGGGTGTGGTGGAGAAATTTTAGAAGAAATCATTTTCCGATGTCACCACCGATGGCGTGGGAGTTGAGCCGCATTCAGTGAAAAGTACATGCCTAACTCCCGAAAAGATGCGCTCAGACGTGAGTTTGAACTGTTGAAACAAGGAGAACGCAATGTGAAAGAATATAATACCTAATTCATGCGATCTTCATCATACAACGTGCATATTATTCCTACGAAAGGGAGAAGGTCAAAAGATTTGTGAGGGTGTAAACCCGAACTTGGTAGAAAGGTAGTGGCATTAGCCTATGATCGGACGTACCTTGGATCGCCAACATGACAATGAGGGTAGAAGGTTTAGCCAAATCAAAAAGAGTATTCACGAAAGAGGCATTTATGTGACTCGACCTTTTCAACTATCGGTTGAGTCATACTATAGAAAATAGTCAACTCCATCCAGAGAGAGTTCCACTTATCGTTTAGAAGATCAATAAATGTATGTGGAACTTTCCTATCTCTTGAGCATGAATAGTTGTACTTATATAGTACGGTGAGCGTCAATACCTTGATATCCTTTACTTATTTAAGAATGGCCAAGTTGGGCGAGTTAGGAGGTTAACCCACTTCTTTAAAACTATTAAGGATGTCTTAAGTTTTCAAAGTTAAGGGACTTGAAGTGTTTTGAGTATATGATACTTGTTTTGTTTTAAAAGTTTAAGTCCCTTGGAAATAGGAAAATGTAATTGACTAAGGTATAAGATTAATATAACGACTTTATGGGAAGTTGGTTATATTCGCTTTATGGAAAGTTAAAAGGAGAGATTTACTTTAAGTAAGATAAGTAAGGACAAGTGACTTGATGCTATGGTTATTAGTATCTTGAAAGTTTTATATAAAAAAGAAAAAAGAGTCATTCGTTTTAAAAGAGTATAAGTATGTAGTACTTGGGATTAAATTTCCGGATTCTTTTATTAAGACATGTTAGTGCCTTAAGTGAACTAAAATGAGAGGATATATTAATAATGTCAATAAGAAGTTAGGGGATTTCTTGACTTACTTATGTTATGTAGGATAGCCGGTTGAGCTAGGGTAAGAGTATAAATGATGGGTAAACCCCAAGACGTTATACCACCTTCTCGGTGGTAAGAGTATAAATGAGGGGTAAACCCCCAAGACGTTATACCACCTTCTCCAGGGTAAGAGTATAAATGAGGGGTAAACCCCCAAGACGTTATACCACCTCCAGGGTAAGAGTATAAATGAGGGGTAAACCCCCAAGACGTTATACCACCTTCTCTAGGGTAAGAGTATAAATGAGGGGCAAGCCCCAAGACGTTATACCACCTTCTCCAGGGTAAGAGTATGAATGAGGGGCAAGCCCCAAGACGTCATACCACCTTCTCCAGGGTAAGAGTATGAATGAGGGGAAAGCCCAGGCGTCATACCACCGCCTGAGGTAAGAGTATAAATGAGGGGAAAACCCCCAAGACGTTATACCACCTGTTCCGTGGATTTGCTACCCATGATGCGAAAAATATCCTCACGTCAGCTTATTTCCTACCTTAGGTCTCAAAAGTTATTAAGGAGTCACAAAGTGGGGTACGCATATCTGGCTAATATAGTAGATACCCAAAAAGAGTCCCCAGCGGTGCATGATGTCCCTATTGTTTGAAAAATTTCGAAGGTTTTTTTTCCTGAAGATCTCCCAGGCCTTCCTCCGGGTAGAGAAGTGGAGTTCGCTATAGAGTTAATTCCGGGTACAAGACCTATTTCTATTCCTCCATATCGAATGGCCCCAGCTGAATTGAGGGAGTTAAAAGAACAACTGAAGGATCTTCTGGATAAAGTCTTTATAAGGCCTAGTGCTTCCTCAGGGTGCACGATCTGTTGTGAAAAAGAAAGGCGGATCGCTCGAATGTGCATCGATTATCGGCATCTCAATAAGGTCACGATCGAAGCGGTACCATTACCAAGAATCGATGATCTTTTGACCAACTTGAGGAGCTAGCTATTTTTCCAAGATTGATCTTCATTCGGGATATCACGGTGAAAATAAATCCGGATGATATATCCAAAACAGCCTTTAGAACCGTCGGCCATTATGAGTTATTGGTCATGTCTTTGGGTTAACGATGCCAATGACTTTTATGGATTTAATGAGCAGAATCTTCAAACCATTCCTAGATTTGTTCGTGATCGTGTTCATAGATGATATCCTAATTTACTGATAAAGTGTTGAAGAACATGAAGAGCATCGAGTGTAGTGCTTCAAGTCTTGAAGCAGGAGAAACTATATGCTAAATTTTCAAAGTGTGAATTTTGGTTGGAAAAGGTAGCCTTTTTGGGCGTATGAGATCTTGCGAAGAGTGGGGAATGTGGCTTACGAATTAGCACTTCCACAAGAGTAGGCGGTGCATCCGGTATTTCATGTGTCAATGTTACGAAAATACTTGCACGATCCAAGTCATATCGTCCTTCCCCAGGAGATAATTCTTAATGAGGAGCTTCAATATGAAGAAGTTCCGGTGGAAATACTGGATAGGAAGGTTAAGCGCCTTAGGAATAAAGATATTGCTTCCGTGAAGGTCCTATGGAGGAACCACTCCACCGAGGAAGCCACCTGGGAAGCGGAAGAGGCGATGAAAGTCAAATATCCATTCCTATTTGACTAAGGTAATAAAAAAAATGCATTACATAGTACTTCATATGTGTGTCATTTGCGTGTCTTTATGCATGTGTTACAACCTTATTCTCATTCGAGGATGAATGCTTCTTAAGGAAGGGAGAATGTGAAGCCCCAAATTTGTTACAATAACAATAAACATTATTGTGTCTATGTGATTATGTTACGACCTTATTCACATTCGAGGACGAATGTTGCTTAAGGAGGAGAGAATGTAAAATCCGGGAAAAAAAAAATATCTCGTTGTGGTTGAGTTAATAAAAAAATATATATATAAGAAAACAATGAATAAATTGCATGGGATAGAGTTAATGTTAAAGTTGGATAAATAGATAGATAAAATGAAAATAAGAAAACAAAAAAAAACAAAAGAAAAACAAAAACAAAAAAAACAAAAAAAACAAAAACAAAAAAAGACATGCAGCATTGCTGCACTTGCACGTCCCACCCTTTCCCCCCTTCCCCCCTTTTCATTTTCCTTCAATCTTTTGGTTTTTCACCTCCCATAGGTTATAGAAAACTCTCCACTTATACATTGTATTTACACACAAACAAAGTACATAACATAAAGGTTAGAAAATCAGGAAAAAACAAGTGAAAAGAAGAGGAAAAAATACCAAGAGGGCAAGAAGAACAAGGAGCAAAATACTAAAGAGTAAGGATAATTTTAGCAACCACACAACAATAATCTTCACACTTACAAGGTGAGTTTTCTCACTCAGAAATTCTTGGTAACATCCTTTATTTTTAGTTCAATACATGTTAGAATAAGAATTGAGTGTTGAAAAGAAATATTGAACTTTTGATGGTTTAGATAACTAGTTGCGTCATGAACTTTACGAACTATTCTCACTGAGTTATAATTGTTAGAATTTGATGAAATTCGGAAGAATTGTACACCTCTCTAATATGATCATATAGAACCAAAAATGAGGTAAAATGGACATACGGTTTGAAAGTTATCATAGTTCAAAGTTCCTGCCTTAGATTTGGTCGAAATTCGGAAAGACATAATTACGGACTATTTTTATTGAGTTTTACTTATTAGAATTATATGAAAATTTACATGGTTGTAAATATCTCTGTTACGGACAGATGTATATAAATATTTATTAAAACGGACTTACGAGTTGAGAGTTATGGTAGTTTGAAGTTGCTGCCTCGGATTCGTCGGAATCCAGAAGGGCAGGACGTTGAAACGTAAAACTGTACTAATATGTGGGAATATGAAAATTGTTGCTAAATGGAAGTTCTAGATCTCTTTGTTGTGGACATTTTGAGACCTTACGGGGGTCTATCCGACTTACGGATTGAGAGTTATCGTTGTTTAAAGTTTCTGCCTCGGATCTATCGATATCCAGGAAGGGCAGCGAATAAAAGTGTAAAACTGTACCAAATGGTACAGAATATGAAAGAATGGTTCACATGGAGACGTGTAGCTCTCTGTTCTCGTCGTTTTGAGAATTTATGGGGATTGAGCAGTTCTGATTAGGAGTTATGACTATTATAAGATTGGGTGTTGTTTAATAAAAATTCTGCGAAATAAATTTTATGGGGCTGTTTTTTGGATAAATTTGTTTTAGTTACCCAATGTAGTTTTAAATGAAATTTGGTACAGTGAAAGATCCCCGTCTTAACTTAGTTTCCGCTTGAGAAACACCTTAGTTGGAGTTATGGTTAAAAAGTTATAATCGTTACAAGTATGAATGACAGAATGTTGGGAAAGAGAATATTATTTATTTGATCTTACGAAAAATATGAAAAGTGAATACGTGTTCACATAAATATATAAATATAAACATAATGGATCGGGTTGCGCCGCAATAAAGCGTAAAGTGAATACGTGTTCACAAATACGTAAATATAATGGATCGGGTTGCGCGCAACAAAGCGTAAAGTGAATACTTCACAAATACGTAAATATAATGGATCGGGTTGCACGCGCAACAAAGCGTAAAGTGAATACGCGTTCACAAATACGTAAATATAATGGATCGGGTTGCGCCGCAACAAAAATGTAAAGTGAATACGCGTTCACAAATACGTAAATATAATGGATCGGGTTGCGCGCGCAACAAAACGTAAAGTGAATACGTGTTCACAAATACGTAAATATAATGGATCGGGTTGCACGCCGCAACAAATATGAAAGATGAATACATGTTCACATATATATAAATATGAAAAGTGAATACGCGTTCACAAATATATGAATGTAATAAACATGTGGAAATGCAGGGGAATGCCTTAACGTACAATACGGGATAAAATGAAGTGTTAGTTAAGCGAGAATTTCCTATGAAGAGTTGTTGCATATTTAAAAATGTTGTAACCTGATATGTTTTTGCAATATGCTTATTACGTTATAATGTGATTGCACTTGGAATATTGTGGTGTTACTTTGAATTGCAGGGTAAGGTTCTCACTCAGCCCCAGATGGTAGGGCTGACTCTTTATTTAACATGTTTCAGGAAAGGGTGATAGAGGAAAGGCTCCACGTCAAGGCTAGCGATCGTCCATGACCTCTTGTCATACCAAGTCCATTGTTTGGGCTTGGTACTCGTCGAGTTCGAATGTCAGTTCCAATGTCTCGGGATATGCCCGTGTGGAATGATCTCCCTTCCAACTTAGAATAATATTTGTCAGTACGTCTATGTAGAAACAATATTTGCACGAGCATGGGCTCGTGTTATATTTTCAATAAAGTCACAAACAAATTTCTTTATTGTTATATTTATTAATAGCTCCGTATTTGAATATAAGTTTAAATTTCTAAATAAATAGAATTAAAGGGTGCTCCTGGTGGAAAATAATTGTCCAGGTGTCATCACGCCCTAAGTAAAGACTTAGGAAAAGTCGGGGCGTGACATAAGCCCATAAGGACTCGCATGAGGTATTCCTCGCATCATGAGTAGCAAATCCACGGAACAGGTGGTATAACGATCTTGGGGATTTACCCCTCATTTATACTCTTACCCTGAAGCAGGTGGTATAACGATCTTGGGGGTTTACCCCTCATTTATACTCTTACCCTGGAGAAGGTGGTATAACGATCTTGGGGGTTTACCCCTCATTTATACTCTTACCCTATCTCAACCGGCCATCATACATAACATAAGCCCTACCGGCTTATCATACATAACATAAGCACTACCGGCTTATCATACATAACATAAGCACTACCGGCTTATCATACAATAAATAAGCAAGTTAAGAAATCCCCCTAACTTCTTATTAGCCTTATTCATATACACTCTCATTTTAGTTTACTTAAGGCACTAACGTGTCATTATAAATTCGGGAGTTTAATCCAAAGTACTACGTACTCCTATTCTTTTAAAATGACTCATTTTCATATAAAACTTCCAAGATACTAATAACCGTAGTATCAAGTCATAACTACATTTTAAGACAAGTCACAACGCCTTTTTAGAAAAATACATTTCGCTTCTAAATCAAGTGACTTTTTTCTTTTAAAACCTTAAGCAATTGATGCCTTTAAATCAATTTGCCTTTCGTTATTTCAAGTCATTTAACATACTTAAATTACTTAGAGTAAACCACTCTTTTTAACTTTCCATAAAGCTATTATAACCAACTTCCCATAAAGCCGTTATACTAGCTTTATACATTAGCAACTTACATACTTCTTTATAACCAAGAGACTTAAACTTTCCAACAAAACAAGTATCAATAATACTTTCAAGATACTTAAAGTCTCTTAACTTTTGAAAACCAAGATATCCTTAATATTTAAACAAGTGAGTTAATTCCCTAACTCAATCAACTTGGACATTCTTAAAATAAGCCAAGGATATCAAATGGACCTAGATTTTCAAAAACTTGTACGTCTACCGTACTATACATTTACAACTTATTCATGCTCAAGAGATAAGAAAGTTCCACATACCTCTTCGGTTTAATCCACTTGCTAAGTCCAATTAGCGTCGTAGTATGTCAACCTATAATGACCATAGTACGTCTATTAACTTCTTACTTCAAACGTAGAATATTCCAAGTGCAAAGTCACTAAATTCTACGGAAAATCGGACAGCACTTCCTTTGTTTCTACATACTTTGCCACCTTTTTCAAGGCCGAATTCAATAACCAAACACGCCACATTTAAGGCCCAACAAAGTAGTTAACAATAGGATTACACACTTAATCAAGACATGTAAAATTCCGCCACAATATATAACAAACTAGTCTAAACTACTGATGTCAATTCGCAATTAGGGCAACAATACCAATTCTTCTTCCAATTTCTTTTCAATCCAAGTTGTTTAGTATAACATGTTATAAGGCCGCAATTGATTATAACAACTATAATCTTCAAGTAGATAACATGCGACGATTCTAATTATCGACCAAATTGTATTTCAATTTCAAATGGCTAAACATGTCATTTTCGGATTTGAGCTTCCAAATTTCCATAACACTTATCAAACTTCATAACACATATCACATGATCATTTCTAACTTATAATAACATGGAATCTTCAATTACAAAAGTAAAACGAAAATTATACCTCATTTAGCCCAAATATGATCCAAGATTACAAGTCGATCCTTAGCAACTTTAGCTCCTCCTTTCGATGTTCCAATCCACTCCAAGCAACCCTTAGAAGCTTATGAAGAACTCATCTTCAAGTTCTAACTTCAAAGTTGAAGAACTCCTTAACTTTCCGCCTTGCGACTAATACGAAAACTCCATTTTTCCGGAATCTTTCTATAGAGATACCCTTACAATACACTTAGGAACCTTGGTTTAAAGTATGAGAATTATTGGACAACAATTGAAATTTTTTTTCTCTTGAAACCCCTCAAAGCCGAGAGCACACTTTGTGTGTCTTCAAATTTTCTTGAAAATTTTCTAAGTGTATAAGCTTGTCTTGCAACTAGTAGACATATATAACACTAGGAAGGGTCTAGATTAGCACACATGTGGGGCTTAGATGAGTTTCACATGGATCAAGCCCAAGTGGCACTTTGACAAGTCAACAATGTCAAGCTCCTTGTCTTTGCAAGACTTGGTCATTTAAATTATGGTCAAATGACCATTTTAACCATGCCATTTTCGTCCAAGACCACTAAGGGGGGGGGGAGGGGTGTCACGTGTCACCCTCCCATTCGTCGCAATATTCGTTTTCCGACAATTCCATAATTCCGATAAATTTTTACTCGTCTCCAACCTTAACATTTTTGTGTTCTTACGTACGTTCTTATAAACATATCCTGAAATTCCGGGGTGTAACATTCTTCTCCCCTTAGAAACATTCGTCCCCGAATGTTCCTTTGAGAGTCACACTTAAAGATAGCGACATAGTCTTCTTTTACAACCCCTACATACCAATAATACCACATGAGTCCACATAACAATACTCATACTAAAATGTCAAGCTGAACCCCATGTGTCAACGTCGGTTATCTGCATAAAGCTTCTGCTGACTCTAATCTTACTAATAGTCTTTCCCGGATAAGCTTCGCCTTATCCACAGCCTGAATCAAGTCCGGACCAAATAATCGAACCTCGCCTATGTCAAACCATCCAACCGCGATCTACACTTTCTTACATACAAGGCCTCATCAGGCCATCGAATCTTGGAAGGGTATCTGTTATCGTCGTAACACAACAAGAGGCAATTAACCCTCCCGCTATTTCTAAAATCAAGAACACGGGCATGACCTATCCTCGAGTGCGGATAGTACGCTCTGCGTCGTCGATCCGAGGGTATAATGCAACACCGAGACTCACGTGTGTCCCTAAAACCCTTCACGAAAAAACCTCCGAAGTTATCATGTCGAGCTCATCATGCGACATCATAAACGTAGGAACCCCGTGCAGTCTCACAATCCCCCTGCTATAAAATCTAGCACGAACCTCAGCCGAGTAAGTGGTCCTAACCGGAAGAACACGGCTGGTTTTGTCAGCCTATTTACCATGGCCCCCAGGGAGTCGCATTTTCTCTGAGTACGATGCCACCCTGTAACAAGATCCATTTTAATTACCTCCCATGTCTAAGTCGGGGTCTAAATCGCCTGTAATAGCCCAGGCTTACGGTGTTCAACCATGACTGCTACCAGGTCGGATATTAAGCAACAACTCGCTACGTCCTTTTCCTAGGTCATCTTACCCATACATACATCCGAGGTCACGACACAACTTAGTCGACCGAACAATTTGAGCAATAAGCCGTATGCCTCCCAAAACCTGGCGACTAGTCTGCGGCAACACCGGTACACACAATCATCCTCATATCACGGCCTCATCCGTGCTACTCAAAAGCTCTTCTCTTCTAGGAGAGCGGTATCTCGATACCGTATCATAATCGGATCCTCATCGTCGCCTCTTTACCTCCTCAACGACGGAAGACTCGGCAACCTCTCGGATCTAAACTTCATTAACCTTGGAAACAAATAATCGAACCCCTAGGCTCGGTAACTGAAGAATCTCACGGACCACGTCCAGTCTATCTGGCTGCCCATCTGGCATACTACCCTTAGATCCGCGACTAAGAGTATCTTTAACTGTCTTGGCTTTCCCTGGGTGGTATAGTGTCACGACCCGACCCCGGGCCCGCGACTGGTCCCCTACCTGGGCACCCTTACAGGTATACATCAGAGAAATTCAGCGGAACATACATAAACTTAACAATGAAATAAATAATAGGTTAGCCGATAAGGCTACCTTCCTGGATATAAACAAATCCAAAAGCAGTTACCTCAAATCTTTTCTTTTTTTTTTATAAAGTGACCCACAAGATATGACTACAGACCTCTAAGAGTTTACATAACAACTGTGATGGGACAGGGCCCCGCCATACCCCTGAATGTACAAAAGTCATCAACTTCAGGGAACCATACCAAAGACAAAGCCTCCGGAGAAATGGAGCTTTCCAAGAACTGAACCGTGATCCTAAGAGCGCGGATCAGCAAGCTATGTACCTCAACCTGCGGCATGAACGCAGCCCCCCGAAGGAGGTCAGTACAAAATATGTACCAAGTATGCAAAACTGAAAGTACTGTAATTTAAATCATAATAGTCAAAAAAAATACAGCTGAAGACATATATGATAACCCAATTAACAGTACACTGTGCCTTACTGAAGTGGAAGTAATGAAAGTCAATTTTACCTTATCTGACCTTTTTCAACATATGAACGATAGTCACACCAGGGCTATGAACACCAGCCCTCAAATATCAAGCGCGCCCGTGGGATTCCCCATCACTGTCGACCGCTAGGTGTAAAATCTAACCATGTGTCACGCTCGTGGCATCCTACCTCACTGTCGGCATACACACATACAACACGTATATACCTATATCCTCTGCCCGTGGAATCCCCCGTCACTGCCGACAGCCGTAAGAGGAAAATACAACCATGTGACGCGCCCGTGGCATCCTACCTCACTGTCGGCGTACACATACACAATACATACATATATACATCTCATGCCCGTGGAATCCCTCATCTCGGGTACATGACTTGACGAGGTATTCCTCGCATCGTGGGTAGCAAATCCACGGAAACAGGTGGTATAACTATCTTGGGGGTTTACCCCTCAATTATACTCTTACCCTGAAGCAGGTGGTATAACTATCTTGGGGATTTACCCCTCAGATATACTCTTACTCTGGAGAAGGTGGTATAACTATCTTGGGGATTTATCCCTCAGATATACTCTTACCCCTCAAACTACATGCCTCGGAATCCCTCATCGTAAGCATGTCCATGGTGCATACCCGTGGAATCCCACATCACTGACGGTATGTCGATAAACTCATACTAAGACCATGGGCGCATACGTGGAATCCCACATCATCGATGCGTCGGTAGACTCGCGATAAGGTAATGGAAGCATACGTGGAATCCTCCATCATCGGCAGTGCGTCCAAGTAAGTTCATAACTTCTTAGACTTTCATTAACATACAAAATGGATCTCATTTATGACCTTAAGGCACTTTCCATATCACTTAACAAGTCAGGAATTCCAACCCAAAGTACTATGTATTTCTATTCTTTCCAAGATCCCTTTTCCACATAAGACCCCAAGATACTAACACCCGTAGTATCAAGGCTTATCTACATTTCAAACAAGTCACTATACTTTTAGAAATATGCTTCGGCTTCTAAATCCAGTGACCCTCATTTAAAACTTTAAACAATTGATGCCTTTAAATCAAATTGCCTTTCATAGTATCCATTCTTTTATCTTGTTTATCCACTCGAGAAAAACCGTTCCTTTAACCTTCCATAAAGTTATTATAACCAACTTCCCATAAAACCGTTATACTAACTTTATGTATTAAAAACTAAGACATCCTTATCCTCTCATAAAGCCGTCATAACTAACTTCCCATAAAGCCGTTATAACTCTTTATGTCTTAGACCACTTTGCTCTCTCTATAACCAAGAGGCTTGTACTTCAATTCAAGTTACACTACTTTCAAAATACTTCAAATATCTTAACTTAGAAAACAAGTTTCTTAACTTAGGAATAGTTCAAGAATCAATACTTCTCAAATCCAGTATTCTTTACTTATTCATATCAAGAAATCCTTGACTACCTTATTAGGATAAATCATTCTTATAACTCTTCCTTAAGGACACGTGAGTTAATTCTCTAACTCAACCAACTAGACATCCTTAAAACAAGTCAAATATATCAAATGACTTCACTTCATTTAAATCACGTCGCTCACTGCCGTACGATTATAACTACTCATGCTCAAGAGATAAGAAAGTTTCCACATACATCTTACGTTTAATCCACTTGCCAAGTCCAATATGCGTCGTAGATGTCAACCTATAATGACCATAATACGTCTTATTAGCTTCTAGCTTCAACGTAGAATATTCTAATGTAAAGTTCCTTGTCCTACGGAAAAAATTGGACAACACTTCCTTTGTTTCTACGTACTTTTCCACCTTTTTCAAGGTCCGAATTCAATAACCAAACGCCGCATTTAAGGCACAACAATTCAGCTAACCAAAAGGGGATTACACGCCTTTACGGGACGCGTAAAATTCTGCCCCACAATAATACAAAACAATCCAATAATTCCAAGCCACATTCGGCTACAATATCACAATAATTATCAATTTCCTTTCAATTTCCTCTTAATCCAACTTGTTATCCCAACATGTTATATAAATCATAACCAATTATATACCCTCATATTTATAACAGGAGACGATTTTTAGATAACAACCGAATTGATTACAACATGAGTGGCTATCATGCCCATTTTCGGTTTTCAACAAGACGACAAGACCCAAATCTTTTCAAACTTTAATATAACAGCCTCAGGCTCATTTCTTAACTACTATAACTTGAAATTTTCAATTACACAAGAAGGTGGAGATTTTACCTCAAGAAGCCCTCTTTCCGAAATCTTCTTCACTTTAAAAATACCCACACGAACCCTCTACAAGCTTGCCAACACTTTTCCTTCTTGAAGCCTTTCCAAAAATCTTACCGAGGTTCATCAATTTGAGAGAGAGGAGAGGGATTTTTCTTAGGGAAACCCTTGCAAATGGCCAAGTCTTCAAGACTTGGCCCTAAAATAAGACCCTCACTTAGTCAAAAGGATGGGAGGGACACTTGTCACCCTCCCATAGGCCTTCTATCAAAATATCCCCTGTTTTTCGCCCCTTTCTGCGTAAAAATCCCGCCTTGGCGCCGCGGCCCTGCAGCCGGCGCCGCGGCGCTGCAACCTCAGAGGATTTTCAGAATTATCGGCGCCGCGGCCCTGCTGACGGCGTCGCGGCGCTGCGACTCCTGCTGGGAAAATCTGTCCTCTGCGTCAGCCCACAGAACTTCTAACGCCCGTAACTTCCTACCCCGATGTCCAATCGATGAGTGGTTTGTTGTGTTGGAAACTATACTCAACAACCTTCATACTAGTCTTTTAAAACTCCTCAAAACTCCTAAGGAACTAGGAGATATACCGCTCCAAAGTTGACTGAAAGTCTGCCCACAACCTTTTGCCAACCTAAGTTTCCAAATTTAAATCTTCTCTCCTTTCGTACGCTCTTAACTTATCCTCTTGAATTTACGTGGTGTAACATATAGGATATCGATATCACAATCCTTGAATAACTCTAACCACCGTCACTGTCGCAAATTCTACTGCTTCAGTCTGCAGATATACCGGAGGCTTTTGTGGTTTGCACAAATATCCACATGAAGTCTATATATACGTCATGCCCCCCAAATCTTCAAGGCATGATTTAACTGCCGCCAGCTCTAAATCGGAAGTGGCGTAATTTTCTTTCCTGCTTCCCTAACTACCGGGAAAACATAGGCTCTATCCTTATCGGGTTGCGTCAGCACACAACCTAGCCCAACACCTAACGTTCTATCATAATAACCTAACCCTCTAGTCTTTCAGGAGGAGTTAGAACTGTAGTCGAGTCAACTTATCTTCCAATAACTGGAAGCCTTTTTCATTCCTGCGAAATATTTGGGTATCCTTAATCTCACTTATGGTTCTTGTTTCCCTTTCTCTGTTGCAACCAAACTTGGTCACTAAACTTAGATTTGATTCCTTTGCTTGCCCCATGGCTAAGACTTCCTGTCAACCACAATTTAAGGGGGGGATTTCCTTGATCTCGTAAAGTAGTAACCCGATTTTCCTTTCCCAGTTTGTAGAGCCTATAGCTAGGTGTTACCACATTTCCTCGAAATGTTCTTACTTCCCATTATTTACTAATGGTCTTTACACTAGTGCAGGGTAGTCATATCTCGTCAACTTACATAACCATAGTCGTATTCTCCTTTATCATTAGGCCATATCCTTACCTTAGGCTTATTATTAGCAAAAGTATTTCTATCTTGATTCATAATAAATGCGGTTTCATACATGCGTACAACCTGCATTTATATCTTTACGATACTTCTCGACCAATTAAATGCGTCGTTCTTAATTTCCCCAACACAACACTTTTCCCGGTTATCTAAAGCGTAACCTATGGCATGGCGATCCGAAGACCTTACGATCTCATATCCTGCGTCTAACAACATGGGTACACGCAACCTCATGTCGTAAAAGCGTCCTTTTACGTGGGGAAGAACTTATCTCCCTTTCTTAAACTTTCCTGGAGTCACAACCCTAATCACGAGTCCTCTTGCGGTCGATAATTATCTAATCATCACGCGCGCCTTTAAGTTCGTGTAGATTTTCCAACCTACCAAAGATGCCCTCGACTTTTCGTGGCAAGACTCGTACTTATTTTATTCTTGCCTTACACATTTTCACGAAATTATCCAGGAAGGTCGTGGCCGACCGCCACCAAACCAACTCAAGTACCTCGAGGGCACTTAACATAAATTCCTTCAAATTCAATTATTACTTACTTTCTGCGTCAATTTACCTCAAGTGAACAAGTCAAGCAGACTTAAAAGAAAAAACAATGATGCGAAGGAAGGATAATTCACCGTTACTACCGCTTCTCTTCCTTTACAGCGATAATCACTTGCGGAACTGGAATCGAGCCAATCTCTCTCTGCAGTCAACGTTGGCATAACAAGAGGCCAACTAGCCCGTACTCATAATGACCTCAATGTCTGTCATAACAGCTCTGCTAGGTCTGCTAGGGTCCAACGACTGTATCATTACCGGCAACTATTATCTACCCGCTCAGCTACCACCCAACACTCACGGTGTAGTCACCTCGAAAGGTCCTCATGGATTCAGGCTTTATTTCTTTACACTTGGTTGCTCTCTTTTTCACTGGTCGTACTCTTTCCGTACTTCCAAACTTATACTAGCATACGTACATAAATTCCATACTAATTCTGGCCTCCACTCTTTGGAGTTACTAAATTAAACAATATAAGGCCCATTCCGGCTCTCACAACCTGGTTCCGGTGGAACACGTCCACGAACCCGTAAAATGATTAACTAAACTTGGGCCTTGCACCCTCGTGACCCTGTCACGTAGAGGGACTACTACCAACTGATCCCATTTCATTTCAAGCTATGGGGCGACCCTTAATAGGTCCTCAACCCGACTCGGCGTCGTATTTAACTCTTTTCCTTGGTTTGCCTTAACTTTTTTACTACCCGAGAAGGCCTTATATACCTAAGGTCTCGGTGGTTATCACATTCTTAGGCTCGCAATTTCCATGCTCCATGCCTACCTTATCAGTCCCCCCGTAAACGGGTACAAAACTTATCGTAATACCATAATCGTGTTGTCTTGACCACAACAACCATACTTACTCCATACGGATCTCACCCGTACCATTTTCGAAATCCTACTACGTAGCTCAATCTATTAACATAGTCTTCCATTAATTCCCTTAATAATAACTTCTTAAGGGTCCATTTCCTTCTCAGACAGCTCATCATTTCCTAATTATCTCAATTTAGTACGTAAAACCTTGATGAGAATTCATTAAACTATTTCATACCTTCCCGGTATTTATTTAGTCCTTACCAAATCCTGGTAATCTAAAATCATTCTAGGCAACACGCGTCTGACCCTCATACATAAATCCGTATAGTTGTATGTCACAATACCAACTACAAACATTACCAACCTGGATACGCAATCCACATAATCTTTCCTGGGTCACTGCTGCCTTTCTCGTAGCTGCAATCAACATAACATGTTAGGGAGAGACGACCCTAACCACACAGCTCTATCGCACGATCCTAGAGTGAGAATGATGGAAACCAATCCTAAATGTCTTGCAGCCTCCTGATTATAGATGTGGTGCACAACACACCGATAATCAAGACTCTACTAGACACGGTCTGTAGACACTTTCCGAGGACTAACTGCTCTGATACCACTTTTGTCACGACCCAACCCCGGGCGGCGGTGCCCTACGGGCACCCTTTGTATACATCAGAGAATAGCAGCGGAACATACACCACTGATAAAATGCTTAAACATAAAATAACAACAGGCTAGCCGATAAGACCACCTTCCGTAAACTATACAAATAAAACAATACATTTTTTTTTCTTTACAACTCAAACCACAATGTGACTACAGACCTCAAAGAATAACAACTCTGGCGGGATAGGGCCCCGCCATACCCCTGAATGTACAACAACCGACAATACTAGGGATAAGCCTCCGGAATAAAGGAGCTTCTCAACAGCTGAACAGTGATCCTAAGAGCGAGGATCGCAACAGTACTCTACTGCGGCGTGACGCGGCCACGAAGGAGGTCGATGCAACATGTACCAAATATGTGGCCAGAAATCAGTAATGAAATCATAAGTCTATAATAAAACTGGAGACAGGTATGATAACTCAATTAAGAGTACATAGTGCCTTACTAACAATGAGAGTAATCAAAAGTATACTTACAACATAAAAATAGGAAGCTCGCGATCAGCGGGACCACCGCCCGCGATGTCGTTAAGCAATCCTACTCGCGGGACTATTTCACCGCATAGGTCGTGTGGACCCGCGTGAGGTATTCCTCGCATAGGTACCGCCCGCGTGGGACTATTTCACCGCGTAAGCCCATAAGGACTCGCGTGAGGTATTCCTCGCATCATGGGTAGCAAATCCACGGAACAGGTGGTATAACGATCTTGGGGATTTACCCCTCATTTATACTCTTACCCTGAAGCAGGTGGTATAACGATCTTGGGGGTTTACCCCTCATTTATACTCTTACCCTGGAGAAGGTGGTATAACGATCTTGGGGTTTACCCTCATTTATACTCTTACCCTATCTCAGTAGGCCATCATACATAACATAAGCCATACAGCTTATCATACATAACATAAGCCCTACAGAACATCATACATAACATAAGCACTACGCTTATCATACATAACATAAGCACTACATCATATCAATAAATAAGCAAGTTAAGAAATCCCCCTAACTTCTTATTAGCCTTATTCATATACACTCTCATTTTAGTTTACTTAATGCACTAACGTGTCATTATAAATCCGGGAGTTTAACCCAAAGTACGACGTACTCCTATTCTTTTAAAATGACTCATTTTCATATAAAACTTCCAAGATACTAATAACCGTAGTATCAAGTAATAACTACATTTTAAGACAAGTCACAACACCTTTTTAGAAAAATACATTTTCGGGCTTCTAAATCAAGTGACTTCTTTCTTTTAAAACCTTAAGCAATTGATGCCTTTAATTCAATTTGCCTTTCGTTATTTCAAGTCATTTAACATACTTAAATTACTTAGAGTAAACCACTCTTTTTAACTTTCCATAAAGCTATTATAACCAACTTCCCATAAAGCCGTTATACTAGCTTTATACATTAGCAACTTACATACTTCTTTATAACCAAGAGACTTAAACTTTCCAACAAAACAAGTATCAATAATACTTTCAAGATACTTAAAGTCTCTTAACTTTTGAAAACCAAGATATCCTTAATATTTAAACAAGTGAGTTAATTCCCTAACTCAATCAACTTGGACATTCTTAAAATAAGCCAAGGATATCAAATGGACCTAGATTGTCAAAACTTATGTACGTCTACCGTACTATACATTTACAACTTATTCATGCTCAAGAGATAAGAAAGTTCCACATACCTCTTGGTTTAATCCACTTGCTAAGTCCATTCGCGTCGTAGTATGTCAACCTATAATGACCATATGCGTCTATTAACTTCTTACTTCAAACGTAGAATATTCCAAGTGCAAAGTCACTAAATTCTACGGAAAATCGGACAGCACTTCCTTTGTTTCTACATACTTTGACACCTTTTTCAAGGCCGAATTCAATAACCAAACACGCCACATTTAAGGCCCAACAAAGTAGTTAACAATAGGGGATTACACGCTTAATCAAGACATGTAAAATTCCGCCCCACAATATATAACAAACTAGTCTAAACTACAATGTCAATTCGGCAATTAGGGCAACAATACCAATTCTTCTTCCAATTTATTTTCAATCCAAGTTGTTTAGTATAACATGTTATAAGGCCGCAATTGATTATAACAACTATAATCTTCATGTAGATAACATGCGACGATTCTAATTATCGACCAAATTGTATTTCAATTTCAAATGGCTAAACATGTCATTTTCGGATTTGAGCTTCCAAATTTCCATAACACTTATCAAACTTCATAACACATATCACATGATCATTTCTAACTTATAATAACATGGAATCTTCAATTACAAAAGTAAAACGAAGATTATACCTCATTTAGCCCAAATATGATACAAGATTACAAGTCGATCCTTAGCAACTTTAGCTCCTCCTTTCGACGTTCCAATCCACTCCAAGCAACCCTTAGAAGCTTATGAAGAACTCATCTTCAAGTTCCAACTTCAAAGTTGAAGAACTCCTTAACTTTCCGCCTTGCGACTAATACGAAAACGCCATTTTTCCGGAATCTTTCTATAGAGATACCCTTACAATACACTTAGGAACCTTGGTTTAAAGTATGGGAATTATTGGACAACAATTGAAACTTTTTCTCTCTTGAAACCCCTCAAAGCCGAGAGCACACTTTGTGTGTCTTCAAATTTTCTTGAAAATTTTCTAAGTGTATAAGCTTGTCTTGCAACTAGTAGACATATATAACACTAGGAAGGGTCTAGATTAGCACACATGTGGGGCTTAGATGAGTTTCACATGGATCAAGCCCAAGTGGCACTTTGACAAGTCAACAATGTCAAGCTCCTTGTCTTTGCAAGACTTGGTCATTTAAATTATGGTCAAATGACCATTTTAACCATGCCATTTTCGTCCAAGACCACTAAGGGTGGGTGACACGTGTCGCCCTCCCATTCATCGCAATATTCGTTTTCCGACAATTCCATAATTCCGATAAATTTTTACTCGTCTCCAACCTTAACATTTTTTAGTTCTTACGTACGTTCTTATAAACATATCCTGAAATTCCGGGGTGTAACAACTATCGTGCTCCCGTAGCTGCCGAGAAAAATATAGGTTGTTACCTTATCGTGTTGCGTCAGCACACAACCCAGCCAAACACTCAAAGTGTTACCTGTTATACCCCGTATTTCCAGTATATGCGTGAGGCGTCGATATAAAATTTAAGCCTTAAGGTTGGCAAGGTTCGAAATTTGTGCGCAACCCCCGAAAAGAGTCGTTTTCCGACGAAACGTTTTACAAATTTTGCGACGGGAAAATTTCGGCTATGTCATTTATTATTTTTGCGGATTTTTCCGAGAGACGAAATATTTTGGACCAACGGGAGGGTGACATGTGTCACCCTAAAAAAGTGGACAACAATGGCATTCTTTGGCACGTTTTTTGTGCTCTTTCTTGGTCTAGGGTTAGGTAGGATATTTTGTGTGGTAGATGGATAAGGACACATGGATGAATCCTCCCCCTACACTTGCCTTGCACTTGGCTTCATCTTGTCCATTGGTTGGCCATTGCTTGACCTATAAATACCCCCCTTAGTTGATGAACTTCTTCATCCACAAAATGTTTTCTAAGTGTTAAAATCCTTCCCCCCTCTTAGAAAGAGCTCTCGTCCAAGCCCTCTCCCCCTCCCCCTTAGAGAGGCCTCGTGAGAACCCCCCTTGCCTTATAGTTTTCGTATAATATACACCCCCCCTTTGTGGTATAGAAATACTTCTCCAAGTATTGTTATAATACCAAAATACTCTAGCCCAAAACCTTTGTAGTATTTCCAAGTACCCTCTATACGAAAATGTTATACCGCGTATTTTCAGAGTATGTACGTGAGGACGTACGTAGAAAATTTGAGCCTTAAGTTAGGCAAGTTTCGAAATTTGTACACAACACCCGATTAGAGTCGTTTTTAGACGCGTTTCCGACTTTTGTTGGGAAAATTCGGCTATGTCATTTATAATTTTTGCGGATTTTCAGAGGCGAAACATTGTGGACAGCGGGAGGGTGACATGTGTCACCTCACATTGGAACAAATGGGCGGCAATGGTGAGACGAAAAGAGGGCTTTAGTTGGTAGGATATTTTTGTGCAAGTTGTGTGGTAGATGGATAAGGTACACATGGTGGAAATCTAACCCTACACTTGCACCACACTTGTCTTCATCTTGGCCATTGGTTGGCCATGGCTTGACCTATAAATACCCCTAAGCTTGAAGAGTTCTTCATCCAAAAATGTGCCTAAGTCTTGAAATCTCCTCCCTCTCCTTGTAGTAGTAGTCGTCCGCCACACCTCCTCCCTCGAGAAGGCCCCTTGGCGAAAGTATCCCCTCCTAGTGGTGCTAGCCGTGGGGTACCCCTAGCCTAGTTGTTTCGTATAATACCCCTTTGTGGTATAGAAATACTCTCCTAGTATTGTTATACTGTCCAAAATACTTTAGCCCAAATACCTTGTTGTACTTTCCAAGGTTATACTTATCTGGCAGGAAAATACTATTATACTTTCCTTTAGCCACTAAACGAAACCCTAAGGAAAAATCTTCACCCGTAGTTGAAGTATTAAGTAGAAGTTGTGTAGACACTTCTAAGGGTTCTTGGAGCGTTTTGGAGCGCACGGAGTAGGAGCTAAACCTTGTTCAGGAACGACATATAAACTCGGATAATTTTGGGCTTATCGAGGTAAACCTGCTTGACCTTACATTGTAATTGGAAATTACATGTTGTAGGAATATATAGTTGAAGTATACTATATATAGAACTGAACATTATAATTGTCGGCAATGTCTTTTGACTTAAGCTGAATAATACTTACGGCGATGTCTTGCGACTTAAGCTGAATTTAAATAAGAAGTGACGTAATTACATAGGTGTATTCTGATAGACTTGTGTAGCATTCTTTGTGTAGTAGAATTGTACACGTCCGGTCGGGCGTGTTAACCCCAGGTTGGCTTGGTAGCGGCCTCGATAGAGGAGGAGATTTCTGTTGCGGGAGAGTCTTTGCGAATTTTCGTAGAATATTCTCGTCGGGATCTAAAGGTATTAATAGGCGCTTTGTGGCCTCTATAGGTTGTAGTACTACGTGTGGAGTGATCCACTTGGCTTAGGAGTAGCGGCGGTTTGAGGTACTTGGGCGTTTTGCTATTAGTCGACAATCGTCGCGAGGTATGTGGACCTCTTCCTATCTCTTCTAGCATGATATGTGTGAACTATGTAGTGCGGTGAGCGTCATGTGCTAAATGTATTTGATTGATTTAAAACATAAAGTGTTATAACGGCTTTATGGGAAGTTGGTTATAATAGCTTTATGTGGATAAGCACATACTTTGTGGGTTTTAAAAAGGTAAGCGATTTGAATAATAAGCGGCTTGATATGTGTTAATAAAGAACTTTAAGCATTTCAAAGATCTATGAATCGTTTTGAAAGAATGAGTATTACTTGGGTTTTGAAAGCTTAAGAGTTATACTAGCTTTATGGGAAGTTAGGTATAACGGCTTAGAATGTTTCTTGATTTGAAATCGAATGTGTATCGACAAACCACTGCGGCGTTAATAAAAGGAAAATGTATTGACTAAAGTATTATTAAAACCGGTAGAAACCTCCATCTGCATAGAAGCTAAGATGAGACAAAATGATATTACATTTCCTAGATCATGGTGCTTAATAAGATTGATTATAAACAAGAATACCTACTCAACTTTATAAGACATAGGTTTCTCAAAGCGTTTAAAGGAGAATTATGTTTTAAAGGATTTAAAACTATGAACTCTGAAACCTTTTTCTAAAATGAGAAACTTGAGCATTGAAATTAGGCAACTTGAGCGTTTGGAAAATAAGGTTGTCACTTGATTTTACAAAGGAAAGCATTTTGGTTTACTTAACAATGTTAGTCACTCAAATCTTATACTACGGGTATCGGGTGACCTTTGTAAAGGAATGGATCTTAAAAGGAATTTAACGGACGTAGTACTTTAAGGTTAAAATCGGACTTTGATATAAAATGAAAGTACCTTGAGTCGTGTGTAACTTGCTTATACTTGTTGTTATGAAACTTGACCATGTTACGTGTGATAGCCTTGTTGTGTAAATCGCATGTTCTACTCGACTACGGTTCATCCGAATGTATATCACTTGACTGGGTCATCCGAATGTATATCACTTGATTCCGGTTCATCCGGAATGTATTTCACTCGACCTGGTTCATCCGAATGTGTTTCATGATTAGGTTCATCCGGAAATGTATTTCACTTGATTAAGTGTTCATCAGGTAATGTATTTCACTTGAGGACCGGTTCATCCGGAATGTATTTCACTTGAGGCCGGTTCATCAGAATGTATTTCACTTGACTCAGGTTCATCCGGAATGTATTCCACTCGACTACGGTTCATGGATGAACAGGGAATGTATTCCACCATTTTCTATATTGGGTCCATAAGACGGGTCGAGACCTGTTATACGTATCACATGATTTGTACCTAGACTGCCGGCAGTGAGGAAGGAGTTCCACGGGCATGAGGGATGACTTTTAGGGCGTGAGTCCCTGACTTGACATGACTGCTTCTATGTTGTGAACTATAGGTTGGTTATCATACATGTCTCCTGCTTTTTTTAGACTATTATTATTTCATTCTGATATTTCTGATTTCACATACTTGGTACTGTTATCTTGACCTCGCTTCGGCGAGCGTATAAGAGGCGAGCCTACTACGAAACGGACGAACCGTGGCTCTCCGTATGGCACGTCCTGAGAAGGTTCATGCCTCAGGGATCGCATGCAGTCCGGTACCATTTGTTGGGTCTCTGGGCTGTGTGCGGCAATGTGACAAAAGTGGTATCAGAGCAGTTAGTCCTCGGAAAGTGTCTACAGACCGTGTCTAGTAGAGTCTTGATTATCGGTGTGTTGTGCACCACATCTATAATCAGGAGGTTTGCAGGGACATTTAGGATTGGTTTCCATCCTTCTCATTACGAGATCGTGCCTTAGAGGCATGTGATAAATTGGACCCTACGGCGTATTCCTTTCCTTTACAGTTATGCCTCGCGTAAAACCGAGCCAGTGGGCAAAGCGATCGAGAGCTATTAGTGAGATCTGAGAGAATGCGAGCGCAGCCCTGGTCGATACAGAGCGATGCCAGCCCGGGTTTCGCGCCGCCCGGCCAATGAGTTTAAGCGCGGCGGTGGGCTGCTGAGACTCTGATACACGAGCCTCAGTCCCACGGCACAGGCCGATGAGATAAGTACAAGAGATGGCGATTCTTGGCGAGGTCGTGGCAGATATGAGATAGGTGGATCAGCGATTCGGCCCAGTAGCACCGTAGTACACCCCGGCGACGGTTTGAGGCTACGTGACTTCACGAGTTGTAGCCCTCCGGTGTTCTATGGATCGAGAGGCGAGGGCGACCCTCGGGAGTTTATCAAGCGACTCTGACGGATCATGAGAGTGATCGAGCCTCGAGGCGAAGTCGGTGGTATTAGGTTCGCATCAATGCGTAATCTGCGATTGGTAGTTTGATTCGTGGAGGCTGTCTGGGAAGAGCATGCACTTCAGCAGTTTGGGACGAGTTCGAGGCATTTCTTGCACATTTCTTGCCTCGCGGATGAGAGGGCTCGGTAAGCAGATTTTTAGCGTTGAGGCGGGGCCAGGCGGGCGGTTAGAGAGTACAATGTGAGTTCGACTCATTAGCTCGGTATGTTCCATTGTAATGTAGCGGATATGGAGAACGAGTACACCGCTACGTCAGGGCTGGGCGATTACTTGGCGAGGCATGCGGGTGTAGCTCTTCACCGGGCATGGACATTGCCGCATGCAAGCTCATGCACCAGGATGTGAGGGCACGGAGAGGTCGACGGAATGGCCGAGATCGGCGAGAAGAGGGCGAGCAGCCGGGTCCTTTGGTAACTTTCGAGGCGGACGCCTCGGTGGCCGATCTAGTTATGTACCTCCACGATGCGAGTGGTCCCCTCGGTCTTGGGACGTTCGAGGTATTCGGGGCTGGTGAGCTCGGGCTTAGTTCCGCGGTATACGTGAGTGCTAGCCAGCGGGATTCATGTCCCCCTCAGTGTGCACGATGTGGCAAACATCATCCCGGAATGTCGTCTTTGCGGTGCTTGTTTCACTGCGGCCGTCGAGAGCCATGTGACGAAGGCGTGCTTATAGGAGAATGCGGCGGCAGCGCGACCTGCGGATCGATGGCGAGTTCGCCGCCTTCGATTATGCGCCTGCAGTGGACTTATGATTAGAGTGGAGCGGTAGCTTCAGGTATATCCTTAACCATCTAGAGTTTTGTTTGTTATGATAATGTGTAAAGTGTTATGTTCGGATAGCTTGGTGCTAAAATGTGATTTAGAAACATGCTTAGTGAAAGGGTAAGCACAGGGTGAGAAAATGATGAACCTTAGAATATTACAGTTGAGACCTTAGATGTAAAGGCCGTCTTGAGTACAAGATTTTGAGTGATCCTTGTGAGTGCATTTATGCCTAGAATGTATTGTGTGATAAGTCACAGGTTGGGTAAATGAAAGTGGTAGCTTTCATGATGTGTTTTAGCAAGATTGTTCCGTGTGGAGGAGCAAGAGTTGGCGCGATAGTGGGTCAGGTTGGGGCATGTTGCGGGCCAACCCGCGTCCCGTTTCGAGGAAAGGTCAGCTCTGGGTGGTCGCGGTGGCGGGTCACAAGGTGCTAGGCCCAGTTTAGATGACCATCTTATGAGTTCGTGGATACGTTCGACGAGAATCAGTTCGTGAAGGCGAGAGTGGCCTTAGAGGAAATCGAGGTTAGTAAGATGACCAAGTTTGGAGTAGTGACTCGAGGTTGGAAAGCGAGCGTTGACTGAAGTGTGGTGCGTGTCTTGGGAAGAGTTCGAGTGTTGAGCAGTGCGACGAGGTAGGGGAGAAGTGAGCGAGTGTGATCGTTTCTTTTGTGATAACGAGGTGATTCCTCGTGGACTTGGGATTTCGTATTTTGTGCATTTGTTATTTCATGGCGGTGTGGCATGATTGTTTTAAATGCGTATAGCGGTGAAGACTATCTTGGCGCATGTTTGTGTTGAGACTTGTGAAGGAACATTCGGGACGAATGTTTCTAAGGAAGAATGTTATACCGTATTTTGGAGTATATGCGTGAGGGCGTGCGTAGAAAATTTGAGCCTTAAGTTAGGCAAGTTTCGAAATTTGTACACAACACCCGATTAGAGTCGTTTTCGGAAAGCGTTTCCAGACTTTTGTTGGGAAAATTCCGGCTATGTCATTTATAATTTTTGCGGATTTTTAGAGAGGCGAAACATTGTGGACCAGCGGGAGGGTGACATGTGTCACCCTCACATTGGAACAAATGGGCGGCAATGGTGGACGAAAAAGGGCTTTAGTTGGTAGGATATTTTGTGCAAGTTGTGTGGTAGATGGATAAGGTACGTGGTGGAAATCTAACCTACACTTGCACCACACTTGTCTTCATCTTGGCCATTGGTTGGCCATGGCTTGACCTATAAATACCCCTAAGCTTGAAGAGTTCTTCATCCAAAAATGTGCCTAAGTCTTGAAATCTCCCTCCTCTCCTTGTAGTAGTCGTCCGCCACACCCTCCCCGAGAAGGCCCTGGCGAAAGTATCCCTCCTAGTGGTGCTAGCCGTAGGGTACCCCTAGCCTAGTTGTTTTCGTATAATACCCCCTTTGTGGTATAGAAATACTCTCCTAGTATTGTTATCTTGTCCAAAATACTTTAGCCCAAATACCTTGTTGTACTTTCCAAGGTTATACTTATCTGAAGCAGGAAATACTATTATACTTTCCTTTAGCCACTAAACGAAACCCTAAGGAAAAATCTTCACCGTAGTTGAAGTATTAAGTAGAAGTTGTGTAGACACTTCTAAGGGTTCTTGGAGCGTTTTGGAGCGCCGCGGAGTAGGAGCTAAACCTTGTTCGGGAGCGACATATAAACTCGGATAATTTTGGGCTTATCGAGGTAAACATTCTTGACCTTACATTTGTAATTGGAAATTACATGTTGTAGGAATATATAGTTGAAGTATACTATATATAGAATGAACATTATAATTGTGCGGCAATGTCTTTTGACTTAAGCCCGAATAATACTTACGGCAATGTCTTGCGACTTAAGCCCGAATTTAAATAAGAGAAGCTGACGTAATTACATAGTGTATTCTGAGACTTGTGTAGCATTCTTTGTGTAGTAGAATTGTACACGTCCGGTCAGACGTGTTAACCCCGTTGGCTTGGTAGCCGGCCTCGATAGAGGAGGAGATTTCTGTTGTTGCGGGAGAGTCTTTGCCGAATTTTACGTAGAATATTACGTCGGGATCTAAAGGTATTAATAGGCGCTTTGTGGCCTCTATAGGTTGTAGTACTACGTGTGGAGTGATCCACTTGGCAGGAGTAGCCGGCGGTTTGAGGTACTTGGGCGTTTTGCTATTAGTCGACAATCGTCGCGAGGTATGTGGACCTCTTCCTATCTCTTCTAGCATGATATGTGTGAACTATGTAGTACGGTGAGCGTACATGTGCTAAATGTATTTGATTGATTTAAAACATAAAGTGTTATAACGGCTTTATGGGAAGTTGGTTATAATAGCTTTATGTGGATAAGCACATACTTTGTGGGTTTTAAAAAAAGTAACTGATTTGAATAATAGCGGCTTGATATGTGTTAATAAAGAACTTGAAGCATTTCAAAGATCTATGAATCGTTTTGAAAGAATGAGTATTACTTAGGTTTTGAAAGCTTAAGAGTTATACTAGCTTTATGGGAAGTTAGGTATAACGGCTTAGAATGTTTCTTGATTTGAAATCAGAATGTGTATCGACAAACCACTGCAGCGTTAATAAAAGGAAAATGTATTGACTAAAGAAGTATTATTAAAACCAGTAGAAACCTCCATCTGCATAGAAGCTAAGATGAGACAAAATGATATTACATTTCCTAGATCATGGCTGCTTAATAAGATTGATTATAAACAAGAATACCTACTCACTTATAAGACATAGGTTTCTCAAAACGTTTAAAGGAGAATTATGTTTTAAAGGATTTAAAACTATGAACTCTGAAACCTTTTTCTAAAATGAGAAACTTGAGCATTCGAAATTAGGCAACTTGAACGTTTGGAAAATAAGGTTGTCACTTGATTTTACAAAGGAAAGCATTTTGGTTTACTTAACAATGTTAGTCACTCAAATCTTATACTACGGGTATCGGGTGACCTTTGTAAAGAAATGGATCTTAAAAGGAATTTAACGGACGTAGTACTTTAAGGTTAAAATCCGGACTTTGATATAAAATGAAAGTACCTTGAGTCGTGTGTAACTTGCTTATACTTGTTGTTATGAAACTTGACCATGTTACGTGTGATAGCCTTGTTGTGTAAGTCTTGTGTTCTACTCGACTACGGTTCATCAGGAATGTATATCACTTGACTACGGGTCATCAGGAATGTATATCACTTGATTACCTGGTTCATCCGGAATGTATTTCACTCGACTCAGGTTCATCCAGAATGTATTTCACTTGATTAGGTTCATCCAGGAATGTATTCACTTGATTAGGTTCATCCGAATGTATTTCACTTGAGGACGGTTCATCAGAATGTATTTCACTTGAGGACCGGTTCATCAGAATGTATTTCACTTGACTAGTTCATCAGGAATGTATTCCACTCGACTAGGTTCATGGGATGAGCAGAATGTATTCCACCATTTTCTATATTGGGTCCATAAGACGGGCCGAGACACATTATCGTATCACATGATTTGTACCTAGACTGGCGGTGAGGAAGAGTTCCACGGGCATGAGGATGACTTTTAGGCGTGAGTCACGACTTGACATGGCTTCTATGTTGTGAACTATAGTTTGGTTATCATACATGTCTCTGCTTTATATAGACTATTATGATTTCATTTCTGATATTTCTGATTTCACATACTTGGTACTGTTGTGCGACCTCCCCGAAGTGCGTTCATCTGCATGAGTAAAAGGTACATCGGTGTCGATCCCCTTTTAGGATCACCTTCGGCGTATTGGAAAGCTCGTTCCTTGGAGGCTTATCTTTTGGTATGTTACCACAGTGCAGTAGATGCTTATACATTGGGGTATGGCGGCCCTGTCCGTCATAGTTATTGTAAATCTTAAGTGCATGCTTGTTGTGGCGGGGTTTGTAAAAGGTTAAGCTGTTGGGTTTTTATGTATATCTTTGCAAGCCTTTGTTTTGGTTGCTTTGTTTACTTATTATATCTCTTGTTTCATGACTCGTGTTTTATTTTCCGCTGGTTTTCTACGATGTTGTATCACTAGGGTGCCGGGTAAGGCACGATCACGGGCAGGATTCGTCGTGTGAAAAAGCTCAGAAAATACTACTATACTTTCCTTTAGCCACTAAACCCACATGGAAAAATCTCCATAATTGGTTGGAGTACTAAGTAGAAGTTGTGTAGAACTTCTAAGGGTTTCTTGGAGCGGGTGGAGCGCACGGGTAGGAGCTAAACCTTGCTCAGGATCGACTTTAAACTTGGATAATTTTGGGGCTTCAGGAGTAAATAATCCTATCCTTCTATTGTAATTGGAGATTACATCTTTGTAGTATTATTGGAAATGAATATAAGATTCATAGAAGAGAATTGATTGTAATAGAAGGATATTACAGATAAGACTTGAATGAAATCACATCGGAAGAATATTTTAGTAGAAGATTAAAGTACTTACATAGGGCCAGTATTCTGATGAGTCTTATAACCTTTATTGGTTGATTCTGTCGCGAGTAGCATGTACTACTTGGAAGGTGGACAAGGCTAGTGGGTTATAGCCGAGGCGTTTGCTAATAGTCGATAATCGTCGCGGTATGTGATTCTTCCTATACTCTTGAGCATGATATTTTAAAAGAATATATATATATATGATGCGGTAGGCGTCGTGTGTTAGCGAGCGTAATTATGCGACAATGTCTTTTGACTTAAGCACGAATAATATATATATATATATAGTATGAGCGTCGTGTGCTAGCGAACGTAGTTGTACGGCAATGTCTTTTGACTTAAGCTGAATAATAAGAATTTTGAAGTATTTCAAAAGAATTAAGAAACCTTTTGAAAGAAAGAGTAATGCTTGGTTTTAAAAGCTTAAGAGTTATACTAGCTTTATGGGAAGTTAGGTATAACGACTTAAGAAGATAAAAAGAATGGTTTATTAATTTTAGAAGTTAAGAGACTTGATCTTAAAAGATAAGAGACTTGACTTAATTATATTAATATGAATTTTGTGTGAAACCTCATTCGTGAGTAATGAGTACTTGGTTTTAAAAGGAATAATGTTTCTTGATTTGAAATCGAATGAGTATCGACAAAACCAACTGCGGCGTTAATAAAGGGAAATGATTTGACTAATTAAGTAATGATATTAAAACCATTAGAAACCTCCATCTGCATAGAAGCTAAGATGAGACAAAATGATATTACATTTCTAGATCATGTTTGCTTAATAAGATTGATTATGAACAAGAATAACCTACTCACATATAAGGCATATGTTTCTCAAATTGTTTAAAGAGAATTATACTCTTAAGTGATTAAGACTATGAACTCTGAAACCTTTCTAAAATAAGAGACTTAAGTACTTGAAATTAGGCAAACTTGAACTTAGGGAAAAGAATGTTGTTGAAAAAGAAAGTGTTTTGGTTTACCTAAAAATGTAGTCACTCTATTTTAATACTACGGGTATCGGTGACCTTTATAAAAGAAATGGATCTTTAAAAGGAATCTAACGTCGTAGTACTTTAGGGTTAAAACCGGACTTTGACATAAAATGAAAGTACCTTGAGTTGTGTATAACTACTTTATGCTTGTTGTTGTGTAACTTGCCTATGCTTATTGTGTGATCTTTGTTGTGCAAGAATTGTGTTTCTATACTACCGCGTCTCTCGATGGAGGGCGGTTGACTTATTGAGAACTTACTTGGGCGTCTGGCGTGTGGAAGATTCCACAGGTATGCTTCCATTATTATTATTACATGGACATGTCTACACCGATGATGGATTCTGTGGACATGTGACCATTATGGTTATTTATGGCGAAGTATCGTGACTTACGGTTGTGATCGGGTGCGTAGCTTTTTCTTGCCCCGTCATTTCGTGGCTGCGGTAGATCTGGTTGTTATACCCGTATTTCGGTATATGCGTGAGGCGTGCGTCTGAAGGTTTAGCCTTAAAGTTTAGGCCTGGGGCGTTTTTGGCCTGACTCACAAAGCGAATGGTTTTCGGCGAAGCGTTTAACAAGACTCGCGTAGGGTAAATTACGGCTATGTCATTTCTAATTTTTGCGGATTTTCGAGAGGCGAAACATTTTGGACCAACAAGAGGCGACACTTGTCACCTCCAATTAGTGAGCGTTAGGCGGTAAAGGGTGGGCGATTGGGAGCTTGTTTTGTCAAGGAGTTGGTAGGATATTTTGTGTAGTAGATAGATAAGGACACTTGCCTAAATCTTGACCTTACACTTGCCTTGCACTTGGCATCATCTTGGCCATTGGTTGGCCTTTGACCTATAAATACCCTTAAGATGAAGAGTTCTTCATCCACAAAGCAAACTTTCCAAGTCTAAAATCCCTCCCTCTCCCTTGAGCCTGTTCGTCCAACACCCTCGGCCCCCCACTAGCCTAAGTGGCTTGGCGAAGCCTCCCCCTCTAAAGAAAGCCCTAGCGAAACCTACCCCCTCCTTGGTAGAAAAGTTGTCTTCCAAGTGTAGTTACTATACCAAAATACCTAGCCCAAATCCCGTATAGTATTTTAGTAGAAGTTGTTGGAAACTTCTAAGGGTTCTTGGAGCTATCGGAGCGTACAAATTAGGAGCTAAACCTTGCTCAGGA
Source organism: Przewalskia tangutica (assembly GCA_029844215.1). Taxonomy (NCBI): domain Eukaryota; kingdom Viridiplantae; phylum Streptophyta; class Magnoliopsida; order Solanales; family Solanaceae; genus Przewalskia; species Przewalskia tangutica. The sequence goes on along the minus strand of JAQGDG010000037.1, from coordinate 1,875,766 downwards.
GCGACTTTTAACTTGGATAATTTTTGGGCTTATCGAGGTAAATAAACTTATCCTACATTGTAATTAGAGAATACATCTTGTAGAAGTATAGGAATAAGTATAAATACTTAGAAGGATATTCTGAGAATAGAATTGAGCTATTATCACGGTGAAGGGTATAAAGAAGAATAATTAACTGTACTCACATGTGATTTGTTTTTATAGTGTATGTAAACTTAGGGTGAGGAAGTGCTGCCCAAATTTCCATAGAATAGAGAACCCTCTGTAGAGCTTTATCTGATCTGATCTGAGCGTTGATAGACGTATTTGACTGTTATAGGCTGATTCTCTGCGCGCGACATATTCGACTTGGCAGGAGGTTTTCACCGAGAAGGTATGTGATTCTTCCTATACTCTTAAGCATGATATTTTAAGATATATATATATATACGGTGAGGCGTACGTGTATTAATAATAATTACGGCAATGTCTTTTGACTTAAGCCTGAATAATAATTATGGCAATGTCTTTTGATTTAAGCCTGAATAATAATTACGGCAATGTCTTTTGACTTAAGCCTGAATAATAAGAATCTTGATGCATTTCAAAGGAATACTGAATCATTTTTAACAGAAGAGTAATATCTGGTTTTTAAACAAAAAGCTTAAGAGTTATACTAGCTTTATGGGAAGTTAGGTATAACAACTTAAGGAAGATAAAAGGAACTGTTTACTTGTTTGTTTATAAAAGCCTTGTATTGATTTCTGTTAAGTATAGTAAGATTGTTTGATAAGTAGACATATTATGATGCTACATGTATTAGTATCTTGTAATGTTGTGAAAGGAGGTCATTCTTGCTGTGCTTACGTTGCTAAACGGTAAGTCTGTTATCTTGTTATTATATCACCTACCCCTTGACTTGTTATCACAGGGCTTGCCACCGATGCGGGTCTATACGGCTATGCGATCTTTGTGACTATGCGGGCTGCGGGAGTTCGAGTTGATCATTCGGGTATTTTATCCGTCGCGAGGATGCCTATGCGGTTTGTGTGACTATCGGTCTATTGAGACTATGCGGTGCGGGAGTCGAGAGAGTGCGGGTTAGCTACCCCGATGCGAGAATACCTCATGCGTGTATGTGTGTGACCTATGCGGATTGCGGAAGTCGGAGACTAGGCACGCAAAATGATACTATGGGCGATTGGCCTTGCTTCGATCATTCGCGGCTAGAAAAGACATTCTGATGTTCTATTCGTTCTTGTTTGTGATATGGCACTACGTGCAATTGAACGATTGTATTCTTGAAATGGTTTTAAATACTTTGATTTCATTTAAGTACTTTCTGATTTCACATACTTGGTACTGTTATCTTGACCTCGCCGGGGATGCGTTCATCTGCGCGGTAAGGCAGCGGTGCTAGATCCACATCCTTAGGATCTTTCCGTTGGTGTCAGGAGCTCCATCTTCTCCGGAGGCTCTACTTTTGGGTATGATCTCACTGTATTGTAGATAGTTTTGTACATTCAGGGTATGGCGGTGCCCTGTCCCGCCATAGTTGTTTACATCCTTAAGTGCAGAGTCTATTATGCAGTTGGGATGGAATCGCAAAAACTTGGGTTATGTATATATGCCAGAAAGGCAAGCTTTTCATCGATAAAGTTTCTCTTTTCATAATGTTTCTTGTCTTGTCTTATGTTCGTGATTACTCGATGTATGACTACTTGGGTGCGGGTAAGGCACGATCCACGAACCGGGGTCGTGACAAAAAGTGGTATCGAGCGATTAATCCTCGGAAAGTGTCTGAGCCGTATCTAGTAGAGTCTTGATTATCGGTGTGTTGTGCACCACACCAATAATCAGGAGGCTATAGGATATTTAGGATTGGTTTCCATTCTTCTCACTCTGAGATCGTGCCTTAGAGCTGTGTTATAAGTTGGACCCTCTAACGTATTCCTTTTATATGATTATGCCTCCGTAAGGCAACCGGGCCCGAAGAAGGCGGCGAGGAGGCTGCTAGTAGGACAAAGAGTCACGAGGGCTCGAGGCCCGATCTATACGAGACGGCGAGTTCCATGCGCCGCCCGGCCCAGCGAACCACGTACGCCTCTGTCCCATGCTGGGGCGGAGGTTAGGGTACAAGGAGATGGCTTGACTATTGGCGAGGATCGTGGCGAACATGAGGAGTGGATCGGCAGTTCAGTTCGGCCCAGTAGTACCGTGGTTCACGGCGACGATTTGAGGCTACGGGATTTCTGAGTTGTAGCCCTTGAGTTCGGGTCGAGGCACGAGGATGATCGCGGAGTTCATCCGTAAGTTCTTGTTATACCCGTATTTCGGAGTATGCGTGGGGCGTGCGTGGAGAATTTGAGCCTTAAGTTAGGCTTTGGTTGAAATTTGGGCACAAGTGCGAATAGAGTCGTTTTCGACGAAGCGTTTCCACGACTACGTTGGGAAAATTCGGCTATGTCATTTAGTATTTTGCGAATTTTTCCGAGAGGCGAAATGTTTTGGACCAACGGAGGGTGACACTTGTCACCTCAGTGAAGCGTTGGGTTGGCGATTGGGTCACGTTTACATGGCCTATTGGCTCCTTGTTTTGGCCTTGTTTGTGGCTTGTTTGGTGCCATGTTTTGTGCCTTGTTTTGTGGAGTAGGGTTTAGGGTGCACTTGGCTTAATCTTGTCCTTACACTTGCTATACACTTGGAAGGATCTTGGCCCTTGGTTGGCCTTTGGTTTTGCTATAAATACCCCAAATGTGAAGACTTCATCCGTTCCAAAAACTTCCAAGTCTTGAAACCCTCTCCTCCTCTTTGTGAGCTCTAAACCGAGAGCCTTCCCCTCCCCCACCGTGTGGCCTTTGGCGAGAACACACCCTCACTAGCCTAGTGTGCTAGCCGAGCCTACCACACCTTGGTAGAAAGTTGTCTTCCAGTATTGTTATAATGCCCAAAATACCTTAGCCTTGTACCTTGTAGTATTCCAAAGATACCTCTATCGTAGAGCGGAAATACTACCCTTTTGTCCCTTTAGTCTCAAACCGAAACCTAAGAAAATCTTCGTTGATTGATTGAAGTATTTAAGTAGAAGTTGGTTAGAACTTCTAAGGGTTGTTTGGGCGAGATGGAGCACCGGAGTTGGAGCTAAACGTTGCTAAGGATCGACATTTAACTTGGATAATTATGGGCTTATCGAGGTAATTATCTTGTCCCTCTATTTGTAATTGGAAATTACATGTTATTAGAATATATAGTTGAAGTATACTATATATAGAACTAAGCTTAATCTTTGCGGCAATGTCTTTTGACTTAAGCTGAAGAATAAAGAAAAGAGCGCCTTTGTATTTACATAGTTTGTATTGCGATGAAACTTGTGTAGTATTCTTGAGTAGAATTGTACACGTCCGGTTTGGCGTGTAAAACCCCCCCCCTGGTTGGCTTGGTGGCGGCCTCGATAGAGGAGGAGATTCTGTTATTTGCGGGGAGTCTTTAGAATTTTACGTAGAGAAATGGAACCTTGTGTTTTGAAGTTAATAGGCGTTTGTGACCTTTCTAGGTGAAAGTACTAAGAGTAGCGTATTCTACTTGAGGAGTGGAAAGGGCTAGCAAGGTTGTAGTACTTGGAGCATTTTGCTTATTATCGATACTAAATGCGAGGTATGTGAACCTCTTCCTATCTGTTCTAGCATGATATGTGTGTAGCTATGTAGTGCGGTGGGCGTCACAGTGCTAAGTGTATTTGATTCGTTGAAACATAAAGTGTTATAACGGCCTTATGTGCAGTTGGTTATAACAGCTTGATGTAGGAAAGAAAATGGTCTACTGAGGTCAGAAGTTAAGAGACTTGATCTTATAAGATAAGAGACTTAACTTATGTGTTTTTATGTGGATGTTTGTGTGAAACCTCATTCGTGAGTAATGAGTACTTGGTTTTAAAGGGATAATGTTTCTTGATTTGGAAATCAAAATGTGTATCGACAGGACCAACTGCGGCGTTAATAAAGGAAAATGTATTGAATAATGATGTGTTGTATTAAAACCAGTAGAAACCTCCATCTGCATAGAAGCTAAGATGAGACAAAATGATATTACATTTTCTAGATCATGGCTGCTGTAATAAGATCGTTATAAACAAGAATAAACTACTCACATATGACATATGTTACTCAATTGTTTTAAAAGAGATTAAGACTATGAGTTATGAAACCTTTCTAAAATAAGTGACTTGAGCATTTGAAATTAGGCAAATTTGAACGTTTGGAAAATAATGTTGTTACTTGATTTTACAAAAGGGGAAGTGTCTTGTTTACTTAAAAGGATAGTCACGATTTTTATACTACGGGTATTGTGTGGCTTATGTGAAAGTACTTTGAGTTGTGTGAAACTTGCCTATGCTTGTGATGATAGTCTTTGTTGTACAAGTGTTGTATTTACGTATTCTGGCGTCTCGATAGAGGCGGTTGACTTGTTGAGAACTTACTTGGGCGTCTTTGGCGATGTGGAGAATTCCACGGGTATGTTTCCATTTTGATTCTTTGTCTTGTTGTTGATGTTACATGGGCGTGTCTACAGAGGTAAATTAGGGGCATGTGGCCATGCGGCGGGGTTGATTACAGATATATTGTTATTGTGGTTACATGGACATGTCTACAGGGTAGAATTCGGGGCATGTGGCCATGCGGCGGGGTTGATCACGGTATATTATTGTTGATGTCACATGGGCGTGTCTACAGAGGTAGAATTCGGGGCGTGGCCGTGGGGCATTGGTATTATTGTTGCATCATGGACATGTCTGCCGATGCAGAATCGGGGCATGCGGCCATGATCACGAACATGATTGATGTTGTGGGCGTGAGACCCATAGTTATATTTGAGTGATGACTTGAGGCGTGAGTCACGGATCGACATGTTGCTTTTATGTTGTGAGCTGTAGTTTGGTTATCATACATGTCTCTGCTTTATATAGACTAGTATGATTTCATTCTGATATTTCTGATTTCACATACTTGGTACTGTTATCGACCTCCTTGGGCTGCGTTCATGCCGCGGTAGAGTACATCGGTCGTGGATCCGCTCTTAGGATCTCGATTCAGCGTTTTGGGAAGCTCCGTTTCTCGGAGCTTCTCTTTTAGTATGTGTTCCACGAGTTGTAGGTTCTTGTACATTCGGGGTATGGCGAAGACCTGTCCGTCATAGTTGTTGTAAATCTTAAGTGCATGAATGCTTTGTTGTGGGCGGGGTTTGTAAAGAAAGGATTAAGCATTCGTTTTGAAAGAGTTGTATTTATATATGTTATTGGAAGGTGCAGTTGGGTTGGCTTTGTTTTATGATCATATATCTTGTTTCTTGTTTAATGTTTTATTTTCATTTGGTTTTCTCGATGTTGTGCCACTAGGGTGCGGGATAAGGCACGATGCGGGCCGGGCAGTCGTTACAAAAGTGGTATCGAGCGATTAATCCTCGGAAAGTGTCTGGGCCGTGTCTAGTAGAGTCTTGATTATCGATGTGTTGTGCACCATCTATAATCGAGGAGGTATGAGACATTTAGGATTGGTTTCCATTCTTCTCATTACGAGATCGTGCCTTAGAGTCATGTTGTAAGTTGGACCCTGCAGCGTATCTCGTTTTACGGTTATGCCTCCCGCGAGCAGCGAGCCACGAAGGGCAAGACAGCCGAGGAACCGCTAGTGAGATCTGAGAAATGCAGCGCGAGCGAGCGATGCACGAGGTTGTGCTTGAGCGGGTTTTGTGGCCGCCCGGCCCAGAGAGGTTAGAGCCTCGGCAATGGCTGCGAGACCGCGATACTGAGCCTCGGTCCGCGATGCAGAGGCGAGAGGAGATGGGTTACAAGAGATGGCGATTCTTGGCGAGTCGTGGCAGATATGAGGATAAATTTGGATCACGGCGATTCAGTTCGAGAGCACGATGGTTCACCCCGGCGAGATAGTTTGAGGCTACGGGACTTTACGAGTTGTAGCCCGCGAGTTTTATGGGTCGAGGCACGAGGATGATCCGAGGAGTTCATCGGCGATTCTGACGGATCATGCGGGTGATCAAGGCTTGAGACCGAGTCTGTGACCTTTAGTTCGCGTCGTTTGCGTGATACGCATGATCGATTGGTTTGATTCATAGGAGCTTTCGGGAGAGCATGCTCCAGCAGTATGGGATGAGTTTTTGAGGCTTTCCTCGCTCACTTCTTGCCTCATGAGATGAGGAGGCACGGGCATGATTTTGATGCTTAGACGAGGCGGGCGTGCGGTTCGGGAGTACAATGTGGAGTTCGACTCATTGGCGATGCGTCGGCGTTGGTAGCTAGTATGGAGGATCGAGTGCACCGATATGTTCTGAGGGCTCGATGATTACATGTCGAGGCATGTTCGGAGTAGCTCTTGGTAGGGCATGGACATTGCCGCATGCGAGCTCATCTGCTGGGATGTGAGGCACGGAGAGGTCGACGGAATGACGAATCAGCGAAGAGGGCGAGAACAGGTCCTTTGGTGACTTTCGAGGCGGACCGCCTCGTGACATACTAGTTTTGTACCTCGCCCGGTCAGTGGTCCTCGCAACCTTGAGTATTGGGGCGGTCGGGCTCGAGGTTGAGTTTCGAGGAAGTAAGGGTGTTGGCGGATCACGGTCACCCTACCTCGGTGTGGTCGATGTGGTAGACCGCATTTGAAGTGTCGTGGTACGGGGAGCTTGTTATTTTTGCGGCCAGCGGGGCCATTTTGCGGAAGCTGTCCGACCAAGGGTATACGGATGTTACGACTCGACCCTCAGGATCGGTGGCTGGTTCATCGCGCCTACGGTTATGCGCCTGCGGTGGGCCTATGATTAGAGTGGGCGGTAGCCGGTATATCCTTAACCCTCAGAGTTTTGGTATGCTTGTTATGATGGTCTCATTATTATGTGCTTTAAGAATAGCGTTGTGTTAATTGTGAGTTAGAAAACATGCTTAGTTGGGAGGATACGTATGGGGGCATGGTAAGTGTGAACCTTAGACTATGTCACGACTGAGACCTTAGGGGTAAGGTCGTCTTGAGTTAAAGATTTATTTTATGTTTGACCCTTGCTCCAGTAGTAGTATACGTGGGATTTATTTGTGTGATAAGTGCGTGGGTAGTGTGAGATGGAAGTGGTAGCTTTCATGATGTGAATTAGTAAGATCGTTCGGATCGGGAACAAGAGTTTGGCGCGGTTGGGGTCGGGTTGAGGACCATTTGCGGGTCAACCGTAACCGGTTTGGGGTGGGAGTCGATTCAGGTGGTCCGCGGTGGTAGGGTCACGAGGATGCTAGGCCCAAGTTTGTATGACCATCGTATGAGTTGGTGGATATGTTCGACCAGAAGCGGATCGTGGAGGCCGGGAACGGCCTTAGAGAAGATCGAAGTTAGTAAGATGACCAAGTTTGGAGGTAGTGACTCGAGGTTGGAAACGAGCGTTGTGGAAGTGTAGTGCAGGATACTAGAAAGAGTTTGAGTGTTCGAGAAAGTACAACAAGATAGGGTAAAGTGAGCGTGTGTGATCGTTTCTTTTGTGAAATGAAGGTGTGAAGGAGTATATTTTAGACCTCGGGTAAGGGTTTTGTGATGATTAGAGGTGTTTCCTCGTTGACACAGGTTTAAGTATTAGTGCGTTTGTTATTTTATGGCGGTGTGGCATGATTGTTTCGTGCGTCTGATAAAGGCTATACTAAGCGCATGTTTGTGTTGAGACTTGAGAAGGAACATTCGGACGAATGTTTCTAAGGAGAGAATGTTATACCGTATTTCAGTATGCGTGGGGCGTGCGTGGAGAATTTGAGCCTTAAGTTAGGCTTTGGTTGAAATTTGGGCACAAGTGCGAATAGAGTCGTTTCAGACGAAAGCGTTTCCACGACTTACGTTGGGAAAATTCCGGCTATGTCATTTAGTATTTTTGCGAATTTTTAGAGGCGAAATGTTTTGGACCAGCGGGAGGTGACACTTGTCACCTCAGTGAAAGCGTTGGGTTGGCGATTGGGTCACGTTTACATGGCCTATTGGCTCCTTGTTTTGGCCTTGTTTTGTGGCTTGTTTGGTGCCATGTTTTGTGCCTTGTTTTGTGGAGTAGGGTTTAGGGTGCACTTGGCTTAATCTTGTCCTTACACTTGCTATACACTTGGAAGGATCTTGGCCTTGGTTGGCCTTTGGTTTTGCTATAAATACCCACAAATGTGAAGACTTCATCCATTCCAAAAACTTCCAAGTCTTGAAACCCTCTCCTCCCCTTTGTGAGCTCTAAACCGAGAGCCTTCCTCTCCTTTTTCGTGTGGCCTTTGGCGAGAACACCCTCCCACAGCCTAGTGTGCTAGCGAGCCTACCACACGGTAGAAAGTTGTCTTCCAAGTATTGTTATAATGCCCAAAATACCTTAGCCTTGTACCTTGTAGTATTCCAAAGATACCTCTATCGTAGAGCAGGAAATACTACCCTTTTGTCCCTTTAGTCTCAAACCGAAACCCTAAGAAAATCTTCGTTGATTGATTGAAGTATTTAAGTAGAAGTTGGTTAGAACTTCTAAGGGTTGTTTGGAGCGGGATGGAGCACCGGAGTTGGAGCTAAGCGTTGCTAAGGATCGACATTTAACTTGGATAATTATGGGCTTATCGAGGTAATTATCTTGTCCTCTATTTGTAATTGGAAATTACATGTTATTAGAATATATAGTTGAAGTATACTATATATAGAACTAAGCTTAATCTTGCGGCAATGTCTTTTGACTTAAGCTGAAGAATAAAGAAAAGAAGCGCCTTTGTATTTACATGGGGTGTATTGCGGTAGACTTGTGTAGTATTCTTGAGTAGAATTGTACACGTCAGGTTAGGCGTGTAAACCCCCACTGGTTGGCTTGGTGGCGGCCTCGATAGAGGAGGAGATTTCTGTTGTTGCGGGGAGGTCTTCGAATTTTACGTAGAGAAATGGAACCTTGTGTTTGAAGTTAATGAGCGTTTGTGACCTTTCTAGGTGAAAGTACTAAGAGTAGCGTATTCTACTTGAGGAGTGGAAAGGGCTAGCAAGGTTGTAGTACTTGGAGCATTTTGCTTATTGTCGATACTCGTCGCGAGGTATGTGAACCTCTTCCTATCTGTTCTAGCATGATATGTGTGTAGCTATGTAGTACGGTGGGCGTCACGGTGCTAAGTGTATTTGTTTGGTTTAAACATAAAGTGTTATAACGGCTTTATGGGAAGTTAGTTATAACAACTTTATGTAGGTAAGAAAATGGTTTACTGATGTTAGAAGTTAAGAGACTTGATCTTATAAGATAAGAGACTTAACTTATTTGTTTTAATGTGGATGTTTGTGTGAAACCTCATTCGTGAGTAATGAGTACTTGGTTTTTAAAGGGATAATGTTTCTTGATTTGGAAATCAGAATGTGTATCGACAGGACCAACTGCGGCGTTAATAAAGGAAAATGTATTGAATAATGATGTGTTGTATTAAAACCGGTAGAAACCTCCATCTGCATAGAAGCTAAGATGAGACAAAATGATATTACATTTTCTAGATCATGGTCTTTGTAATAAGATCGTTATAAACAAGAAGAAACTACTCACATATATGACATATGTTACTCAATTGTTTTAAAAGAGATTAAGACTATGAGTTATGAAACCTTTCTAAAATAAGTGACTTGAGCATTTGAAATTAGGCAAATTTGAGCGTTTGGAAAATAATGTTGTTACTTGATTTTACAAAGGGAAGTGTCTTGTTTACTTAAAAAGGATAGTCACGATTTTTATACTACTATTGTGTGGCTTATGTGAAAGTACTTTGAGTTGTGTGAAACTTGCCTATGCTTGTGATGATAGCCTTTGTTGTACAAGTGTTGTATTTACGTATTCTGCGTCTCTCGATAGAGGCGGTTGACTTATTGAGAACTTACTTGGGCGTCTTTGGCGATGTGGAGAATTCCACGGGTATGTTTCCATTTTGATTCTTTGTCTTGTTGTTGATGTTACATGGACGTGTCTACAGGTAGAATTCAGGGGCATGTGGCCATGCGGCAGGGTTGATTATCCGATATATTGTTATTGTGGTTACATGGACATGTCTACACCGATGCAGAATTACGGGGGTATGTGGCCATGCGTCGGGGTTGATCACCCAGTATATTTTTGTTGATGTCACATGGGCGTGTCTACAGGTAGAATTAGGGGCATGTGGCCGTGGGGCATTGGTATTATTGTTGCATCATGGACATGTCTGCCGTCTGCGGTCGGGGCATGCGGCCGTGATGCGAACATGATTGATGTTGTGGGCGTGAGACCCATAGTTATATTTGAGTGATGACTTGAGGCGTGAGTCACATGGACATGTTGCTTTTATGTTGTGAGCAGTAGTTTGGTTATCATACATGTCTCTCGCTTTATATAGACTAGTATGATTTCATTCTGATATTTCTGATTTCACATACTTGGTACTGTTATGCCCGACCTCCTTGGGGTGCGTTCATGCCGCAGGGAGAGGTACATCGGTCGTGGATACTCGCTCTTAGGATCTCAGTTCAGCGTTTTGGGAAGCTCCGTTTCTCCGGAGGCTTATCTTTTGGTATGTGTTCCCTGAGTTGTAGGTTCTTGTACATTCAGGGGTATGGCGAGCCCCTGTCCGTCATAGTTGTTGTAAATCTTAGAGTGCAGTAATCTTGTTGTGGCGGGGTTTGTAAAGAAAGGATTAAAGTATTCGTTTTGAAAGAGTTGTATTTATATATGTTATTGGAAGGTAACCGTTGGGTTGGCTTTGTTTATGATCATATATCTTGTTTCTTGTTTAAAGTTTTATTTTCCATTTGGTTTTCTCGATGTTGTGCCACTAGGGTGCGGGATAAGGCACGATGCGCCGGGCGGAGTCGTTACAAAAGTGGTATCGAAGCGATTAATCCTCGGAAAGTGTCTACAGTGTCTAGTAGAGTCTTGATTATCGATGTGTTGTGCACCATCTATAATCAGGAGGCTGAGACATTTAGGATTAGTTTCCATTCTTCTCATTACGAGATCGTGCCTTAGAGTGTGTTGTAAGTTGGACCCTCCGGCGTATCTCGTTTTACGGTTATGCCTCGCGCAAGGCAACGAGCCACGAAGGGCAAGGCAGTAGAGGAACCGCTAGTGAGATCTGAGAGAGTGCGAGCGCGAGCCCGACGATACGAGGTTGTGCTTGACGGCGGGTTTTGTGGCGCGCCAGCCCGATCGAAGAAACCCCTTTACACAACCATCACAAGATACTAACACGTAGCGTCTAGCATGTTTACTTAACAAATCAACCAGAAAGTATTACAAGGCTATCACAAACCAACACAATCAAGTTATATACACAAGGTACTTTCTACTATATGATTAACAAGATCGGGTTTTTATCCCCAAAGTACTTCATACATTAACTCTTTAAAAGATACGTTACTTTCACAAAAGTCACACAATACCCGTAGTATATGAAAATAGAGTGATTATCTTTTGAAGTAAATTCAAACACTTCTCTTCGTAAAATCAAGTAACAACATTATTTTCCAAACGTTCAAGTTTGCCTAATTTCAAATGTTCACGTTTCTTATTTTAGAAAGGTTTCGTAGTTCATAGTCTTATTCATTTAAGAATATAATTCTCTTTTAAACAATCTGAGAGACATATGCCTTATATGTGAGTAGGTTATTCTTGTTCATAATCAATCTTATTAAGCAGCCATGATCTAGGAAATGTAATATCATTTTGTCTCATCTTAACTTCTATGCAGATGGAGGTTTCTACTGGTTTTAATAATGCTTCATTAATCAAAACATTTCCCTTTATTAACGCTGCAGTGGTTTGTCGATACTCATTCTGATTTCCGAAATCAGTAAAACATTATTCCTTTTACAAAACAAGTACTCATTTCTCACGAATGAGGTTTCACACAAAATTTATATTAATTTAATTAAGTCAAGTCTCTTATCTTTTAAGATCAAGTCTCTTAACTTCTAAAATCAATAAATCATTCATTTTATCTCTCTTAAGCCGTTATACCTAACTTCCCATAAAGCTATTATAACTCTTCAGTTTTTAAAACCACAAAGCATTTTCTTACCTACATAAAGTTGTTATAACCAACTTCCCATAAAGCCGTTATAACACTTTATGTTTTAAACCAATCAAATACATTTAACACGTATGCGTCTACCGTACTACATAGTTATACACACATCATGCTAGAAAAGATAGGAAGAGGTTCACATACCTCGCGGCGATTATCGACTAATAGCAAAACGCTCCAAGTACCTCAAACCGTCGGCTACTCCTTAAGCCAAGTAGATCGCGCCACGCATAGTACTTCAACCTATAAGGCCACAAGGTGCTTATTAACATCTAGGTCTAATCGTAGAACATTCTACAGAAAATTCGACAAAGACCTCCCCTGGCGCGTAAATCTCTCCTCTATCGAGGCGGCTATCAAGCCAACCGGGGTTTATCGTCTACGGGCGTATACAATTCTACTTCACGATAAGCTACACAAGTCTCATGTCTGATCTATGTAATTACTGATTCGATTCTCTTTCTTTAAATTCGGGCTTAAGTCAAAAGACATTGCCGCAAGACTATGTTCATTCTATATATAGTATACTTCAACTATATATTCCTACAACATGTAATTTCCAATTACAATAGGACAAGATTATTTACCTCGATAAGCCCAAAATTATCCGAGATAAAAGTCGATCTGAGCAAGGTTTAGCTCGACTCCGTGCGCTCAATTCGCTCCAAACAACCCTTAGAAGTTTTAACCAACTTCTACTTAATACTCGACTAACTATGGAGATTTTCCTTAGGGTTTTGTTTTTGTGACTGACGGGAAGTTTAATAGTATTTCTGGACTTTTCGTATAGGTATAACCTTGGAATACTACAAGGTATTAGGGCCAAGGTATTTGGGCATTATAACAATACTAGGAGAGTATTTCTATACCACAAAGGGAGTGTATTCTACGAAACAACTCAAGGTAGGGGTACCCTGGCGAGGCCACTAGGAGGGTGCTCTCGGCACAAGCCTCGCAAAGGGAGGGTGGGGCGAAACAACCACACAAAGGGAGCTCTCAAGACTTAGGAAAGTTTAGGAATGGATGAAGAGGTCTTCCAAAGGGGTAGTTATAGGACACGCCAAGGCCAACCCATGGCCAAGATCATGCCCAGTGCAAGGCAAGTGTCGGGCCAAGATTCACCCGTGTGTCTTATCCATCTACCACCAAAATATCCTACCAACCCCTCGACCAACAAGGCCACCAATCGTCCACTTTACGCCACTGATGAGAGGGTGCCAAGTGTCGCCTCTCGTTGGTCCAAAATGTTACGTCTCTCGGAAAAATCATAAAAATTAAAAATGATATAGCGGAATTTTCCCTTCGAAGTTTAGTAAAGCGTTTAGTCGAAAACGACTCTAACCGTGAGTTGTGCACAAATAAAATCGGCGAGCCTTTCTTTAAAGCCCAAACTTTTCTACGTGCGCCCCACGCATGCATACTCTGGAAATACGGGGTATAACATTCTCCCCTCCTTAGAAACATTCGTCCCGAATGTTCCTTCTAAGTCTCAAAACAAACGTGCGCCAGTATAGTCTTCACTACTATACTTACGAGAACAAACCTGCCACAACTGGCCACAGAAACACCTGCGCAAATACTTACATCCAAGTCCACGAGGAAACACCTCTAACATCACAAAAGCCCTTATCCGAGGTCTAAAATATAAACTTCCTTCGCACCTTCTCCTTACAAAAGAAATGATCACATCTATGCTCGCCATACATGCTCGCTTCTTCCTTTACGTGTCGTACCGCTTCGTACCTCGAACTCCTTCTCATAACTTACCATATTTACATTTACTTGATTCCGTTCCCGAAATCTCTGGGTTACTATCTCCAACTTGGTCATCATTAACTGGGAACACTCTGGATGGATCTCCGATTTCCTTCTCGAACATAACACGAAAGACTGGACGCACTGCCTCCCAAGTCGGACGGCAAATGCTAACATATAGGCAACCTGGCCTATCCCTCACATGTACTCAAAAAGGCCCAAAGTAACTCGGGCTAAGTTTCCTCTGTTTTTCCAAAACTCATCACACCCTAACCGGGGTGGTACATGAAGACCGTCGGCCGAACTCTAAGCGCTGCCGATAATCCGCACGATTTCTCCGGTGCCAAAAACCTTTTCTAGATAAGCTTCACCCTATCCACTGTATGTTGGAACAAGCATGAACCAACTATCTGAACCTTGCAAACATCGAACCAATCGGCCGTGACTTACACTTCCGCCCTGACAAGGCTTCATAAGGCGACATTCGAAATCGAAATGGTAGCTACAACACTCCTCTGAGGAGGCAACAATCCTCGCAACTACCACGAAATCAAAACACCGGCCGAGGCGAATGCGGTCTGAGTCTCACTGAGTTCCTAACCTGCTGGTAAAACTTTTAGAAAAAGACAGTAGTACCACTGGCTCCACTATCGCCATAAGGTGAAGGTAGGCACCGTCAGACCTCATAACCTTTACGATATATAACAACTGCGGTGTACACGGTCTCGACCAAGAACACGATGAGCCGCCCCATCGGCGACTTCTGGTCGAGCAACGTCCACGAACTTGCAGTTGGTTAACTAAACTTGGGCCTAACACCTCGTGACCTACCACCCGGGTCCACATGGCCCACCATAAAATAGGTCGCGGGTTGACCCGCGGCATGCCCTCAACCCGACCCACTCTCGCGTACAACACTTGCTCCCCAATCCGGAACAATCTCACTAATCCACGTTACGAAAACCTAGCGGTCTTCTTAGCTCAACTACCCTTTTTCATATCACGCTACTCAGGGACTTATCCCACAAACATAGCTCACGTGCACTATGTACTCTGGTAAGGGTCAAACCTACATATAGATCTCTCTCTCGAGATGGCCTTGCCTCTAAGGCCTCCACGTATAAAGCTCTAAGGCTCACACTTTCTCTATCCCCCAATCTTACTCGGTTAACTAACCACGGTTTCTAATCACAACTAACACACTGCTATCAGAACATAGCACTTAAGATATACTCATCTTATCACCCAATACTAATCTCTAGAGGGTTAAGGATACACCTGTATCTACTGCTTCACTCCCCTTAGTCGTTCTAATCAAACCTGCCCCATAGGGCGCATAGCTAGGGAAGGTAACGAACTACCCACCGATCCTGAAGGCTGAGTCCTCCTACTAGGACACTCTTTCGACATCAGACCCTGACGGTCGTAGGTACAACAAGTACCAACTAAAAGACGACATTCCCCGGGATGACGCCTGTCATACTGTGAACACTGGGGAAAAAAAAAACTGAATCCGGCTGGCTGGAACCTACGTGTAGCTGTGAACCGGAAGCTCTGGAGCTCTGACCAACTCCTGCATACCCCGAACGTCCTGAACCCTGTGGAGGACCACTCTGCACTGGTGGATGTGCGTATCTAATCTGCTGCTGAGGTGGGTCGCCTTGAAAGTTACCAAAGGACCTTGCTGTTCTGGCCCTCTTCTGCTGTCCTTGGTTAACCCGTCGATCTCTACGTTTCTCGGCCTGCTGTGCATAAGCCCTTACGTGCCATGCTCGAGCCTAATCAAGAATTACTCTGCGACCTCTCTTAGATATTCCTCAAGACTCGCGATGACATGGTATATTCTCTCGTAGCCAAATCCATAGCTAATGTGGTCGCCTCTTTGAAATCTCTATTCTGTTCGGTGTGGGCCCGAAGGTCCATATATCATGGCGCGATGAGCTGCTGCCGCCGTGCTAAACTCTGGGGTGACGTAGCATAACTCCCGAAGCACCTAACTTTCGGGTGATGGTTGGGCTGTGCCTCGTAACCCTCGTACTCTACTGCGACTCCCGCCGCCTTGCCATCTGGGCGGGTTTGCCTACGGCGGGGCATAGCGGTGAGGAAAGAAATACGTTAGAGGTCCAACTTACAACATGACTCTAAGGCACGATCTCGAGTGAGAAGAATGGAAACCAATCCTAAATATCCTATAGCCTCCGATTATTGGTGTGGTGCGCAACAGCGATAATCAAGACTCTGCTGGATACGGTGCAGTAGACACTTTCCGAGGATTAAGCGCTCGATACCACTTTTGTCACGACCGAACCGGGCCCGTGGTAGTGCCTACCCCGCACCCAGTAGCCATACATCAGTAATCAATGGAACATAAAATAAGACATGATAAAATATGAAATGTGAAACGATTATCGAGAAAAACTTGCCTTTCGGCATATATATATACAACTTCAAAACGAACAGATTACATCCTCTTACACAAATTCTGCCCACGGTACATGCACTTACGAATGATACGACAACAATGGCGGGACGGGGCCCGCCATACCACGAATGTAAATACCTACAACGGCGAGGGGACTATACCACCGATAAGCCTCGGAGAAATGGAGCTTCCCAAGTGAATGTGACCCTAAGAGCGAGGATCAACGATGTTGTACCTTTACATGGCATGAGCGGCCCGAAGGAGGTCGACAGTGCAGAGTATGTGGCGAAAATCGTAAATGAAATCATAGCGATCTATATAAAGCGAGACATGTATGATAACCAAACTACGATTCACAATAAATAAGCGATCATGTCAAGTTGGGACTCACGCCTCAAAGTCATCACTCGAAGTATAACTATGGGTCTCACGCCCAACATCAATCATGCGTGGAATACCTTCCTCACTGCCGGATTTATGATATAAAAGCACCAAGGAATACATGAACACGGGTCCCACGTGTCCTAATAAAACGATGCAGGGGGTAAATGCGAAGGCATAGCCGACTACTAACACCCACAGTACTAGCAAGGTCATAACTGTATCATGATATCTGTCTAGACCGTCACATGATCAAAGCTGGTCACTCGCGCGATATCAAATGTCGCGGCGTCTAGCCACGAACTCTCCGTGACTCCGCATAGGCCAACCTCGTAGGCCGCATGAGGTATAACCCGCGTCGGTAGCTACTCCGGCATCCGCTGGACTCGCGATCCGCATGGCCACATAGACGCATGACCATATAGGCGCACACTAACACGGAACTCTCATAGCTCGCATAGGTCACATGGACCGCATGAGGTATCCTCGAATCATAGTCACCATTGCTGAGTATTACCCGCGACGGAGGCGACTTAACCTCGGAAACATGTCAAGGTGAGTGGTACAATACCAACATAACGGCTGATAGTTAAACAACTTAAGCGCAGTCGAAGGGAAACCCCTTTACACAACCATCACAAGATACTAACACACGTAGCATCCTAGCATGTTTACTTAACAAATCAACCAGAAAGTATTACAAGGCTATCACAAACCAACACAATCAAGTTATATACACAAGGTACTTTCTACTATATGATTAACAAGATCGGGTTTTTATCCCCAAAGTACTTCATACATTAACTCTTTAAAAGATACGTTACTTTCACAAAAGTCACACAATACCCGTAGTATATGAAAATAGAGTGATTATCTTTTGAAGTAAATCAAAACACTTCTCTTCGTAAAATCAAGTAACAACATTATTTTCCAAACGTTCAAGTTTGCCTAATTTCAAATGTTCACGTTTCTTATTTTAGAAAGGTTTCGTAGTTCATAGTCTTATTCATTTAAGAATATAATTCTCTTTTAAACAATCTGAGAGACATATGCCTTATATGTGAGTAGATTATTCTTGTTCATAATCAATCTTATTAAGCAGCCATGATCTAGGAAATGTAATATCATTTTGTCTCATCTTAGCTTCTATGCAGATGGAGGTTTCTACTGGTTTTAATAATGCTTCATTAATCAAAACATTCCCCTTTATTAACGCTGCAGTGGTTTGTCGATACTCATTCTGATTTCCGAAATCAGTAAAACATTATTCCTTTTACAAAACAAGTACTCATTTCTCACGAATGAGGTTTCACACAAAATTTATATTAATTTAATTAAGTCAAGTCTCTTATCTTTTAAGATCAAGTCTCTTAACTTCTAAAATCAATAAATCATTCATTTTATCTCTCTTAAGCCGTTATACCTAACTTCCCATAAAGCTATTATAACTCTTCAGTTTTTAAAACCACAAAGCATTTTCTTACCTACATAAAGCTGTTATAACCAACTTCCCATAAAGCCGTTATAACACTTTATGTTTTTAAACCAATCAAATACATTTAACACATGTACGTCTACCGTACTACATAGTTATACACATATCATGCTAGAAAAGATAGGAAGAGGTTCACATACCTCGCGATGATTATCGACTAATAGCAAAACGCTCCAAGTACCTCAAACCGTCGGCTACTCCTTAAGCCAAGTAGATCGCGCCACGCATAGTACTTCAACCTATAAGGCCACGCGCGCTTTATTAACATCTAGGTCTAATCGTAGAACATTCTACGTAGAAAATTCAAGAAGACCTCCCCACCCGCAGCGTAAATCTCCTCTCTATCGAGGGCCATCAAGCCAACCAGGGGGTTTATACGTCTACCCGGACGTATACAATTCAACTTCACAGTAAACCTACACAAGTCTCATGTCTGATCTATGTAATTCTGATTCGATTCTCTTTCTTTAAATTGAGCTTAAGTCAAAAGACATTGCCGCAAGACTATGTTCAGTTCTATATATAGTATACTTCAACTATATATTCCTACAACATGTAATTTCCAATTACAATAGGGGGACAAGATTATTTACCTCGATAAGCCCAAAATTATCCGAGATAAAAGTCGATCCTGAGCAAGGTTTAGCTCCAACTCCGTGCGCTCCAATTCGCTCCAAACAACCCTTAGAAGTTCTAACCAACTTCTACTTAATACTCCAACTAACTATGGAGATTTTCCTTAGGGTTTTGTTTTTGTGACTGACGGGAAGTATAATAGTATTTCTGGACTTTTCGTATAGGTATAACCTTGGAATACTACAAGGTATTAGGGCCAAGGTATTTGGGCATTATAACAATACTAGGAGAGTATTTCTATACCACAAAAGGGGATGTATTCTGAAAACAACTCAAGGTAGTGGTACCCAGCCAAGGCCACTAGGAGGTGCTCTCGGCCACAAGGCCTCACAGGGGAGGTGGGACGAAACAACCACACAAAGGGGAGCTCTCAAGACTTAGGAAAGTTTAGGAATGGATGAAGAAGTCTTCCAAAGGGGGTATTTATAGGACAAGCCAAGGCCAAGATGGCGAATCGTACCAAGTGCAAGGCAAGTGTAGGGCCAAGATTCACCCATGTGTCCTTATCCATCTACCACCAAAATATCCTACCAACCCCTAGACCAACAAGGCCACCAATCGTCCACTTTACCGCCACCAATGAGAGGGTGCCAAGTGTCGCCCTCTAGTTGGTCCAAAATGTTAAGTCTCTCGGAACAATCCGCAAAACTTAAAAATGATATAGCGAATTTTCCTTCGCAAGTTTAGTAAAACGTTTCGTAAAAACGACTCTAACCGTGAGTTTTGCACAAATAAAATCGCCAAGCCTTTCTTTAAAGCCCAAACTTTCTACGCACGCCCTTACATACTGCGAAATACGGTATAACATTCTCCCTCGCCGAAACATTCGTCGAATGTTCCTTCTAAGTCTCAAAACAAGCGTGCGCCCGAGATAGTCTTCACTACTATACTTACGAGAACAAACTCGCTACAACCGCCACGAAACACTGCGCAAATACTTACATCCAAGTCACGAAACACCTCTAACATCACAAAAGCCCTTATCAGGTCTAAAATATAAACTTCCTTCGCACCTTCTCCTTACAAAAGAAATGATCACATCTATGCTCGCCATACATGCTCGCTTCTTCCTTTACGTGTCGTACCCTTCTCGTACACTCGAACTCCTTCTCATAACTTACCATATTTCTGTTACTTGATTCCGTTCCCGAAATGCAGGTTACTATCTCCACTTGGTCATCATTAGCGGGAACACTCTGGATGGATCTCCGATTTCCTTCTCGAACATAACACGAAAGACTGGACGCACTGGCTCCCAAGTCGGACGGCAAATTCTAACATATAGGCAACCTGGCCTATCCCTCACATGTACTCAAAAAGGCCCAAAGTAACTCGGGCTAAGTTTCCTCTGTTTTTCCAAAACTCGTCACACCTAACAGGTGGTACCTTGAAGACCGACCGTCCGAACTCTAAGCGTCGTGCCGATAATCATACGATTTCTCTGAGCTGCCAAAAACCTTTTCTAGATAAGCTTCACCCTATCCACAGTCTGTTGGAACAAGCCTGAACCAACTATCTAAACTTTGCCAACATCGAACCAATCGGCCGTGACTTACACTTCCGCCCTGAGGCTTCATAAGGCGACATTCAAAACGAAATGGTAGCTACAACACTCTCTACGGGAGGCAACAATCCTCGCAATACCGCGAAATCAAAATCGCCCGAGGGCGAATGCGGTCGAGTCTCACTGAGTTCCTAACCTGCTGGTAAAACTTTTAGAAAAAGACAGTAGTGCCACAGGCTCCATGCGCCATAAGGTGAAGGTAGGCACCGTGCGACCTCATAACCTTTACGATATAACAACTGCGATGTACACGGTCTGACCAGAAGAACACGATGAGCTGCCCCATCGGCCGACCATCGGTCGAACGTCCACGAACTTATCTGTTGGTTAACTAAACTTGGGCCTAACACCCTCGTGACCCTACCACGTGGTCCACCACAAACTGACCCCACCATAAAATAGGTCGCGGGTTGACCCGCGGAATGCCCTCAACCCGACCCACTCTCGCGTACAACACTTGCTCCCCAATCCGGAACAATCTCACTAATCCACGTTACGAAAACCTAGCGGTCTTCTTAACTCAACTACCCTTTTTCATATCACGCTACTCAGGGACTTATCCCACAAACATAGCTCACGTGCACTATGTACTCTGGTAAGGGTCAAACCTACATATAGATCTCTCTCTCGAGATGGCCTTGCCTCTAAGGCCTCTACGTATAAAGCTCTAAGGCTCACACTTTCTCTATCCCCCAATCTTACTCGGTTAACTAACCACGGTTTCTAATCACAACTAACACACTGCTATCAGAACATAGCACTTAAGATATACTCATCTTATCACCCAATACTAATCTCAGAGGTTAAGGATACACGTATCTCTGCTTCACTCCTTAGTCGTTCTAATCAAACTCGCCCCATAGGCGCATAGCTAGGAAGATGTAACTACCCACCGATCCCGAAAGCCGAGTCCTCCTACTAGGACACTCTTTCGACATCGGACCACGGCCGTAGGTGCAACAAGTACCAACTAAAAGCGACATTCCCGGGATGACGCTTTGTCATCTTGTGAACACCGGGGAAAGAAAAAAAAGCTGAATCCTACCGGGCCGAACCTACGTGTAGCGTGAACCTAAGCTCGGGAGCTCGACCAACTCTGCATACCCGAACGCCCTGAACCCCGGAGGACCACTCTGACCGGTGGATGTGCGTATCTAATATCTTCTGAGGTGGTCGCCTTGAAAGTTACCAAAGGACCTTGCATTACGGCCTCTTTTCGTCCTTGGTTAACGTCGATCTCTACGTTTCTCGGCTGCGTGCATAAGCCCTTACATGCTCGAAGCCTAATCGAAGAATTACTCTGCGACCTCTTAGATATTCTCAAGACTCGCGGTACATCGGTATATTCTCCGGTAGCCAAATCCATAGCTAGTAATGGTCGCCTCTTTGAAATCTCTATTCTCTGTTCGTCGTGGGCGAAGGTCCATATATCATGGCGCGATGAGCTGCTGCCGGCGTGCTAAACTCTGCTGAAATTTGGTGGCGTAGCATAACTCCCGAACAAGCACCTAACTCGGGTGATGGTTGGGCTGTGCCTCGTAACCCTCAGTACTCTGCTCGCGGCTCCTCGTGCCTTGCCATCTGGGCGGGTTTGCCCTGCGGGGCATAGCGGTAAGGGAAAGAAATACGTTAGAGGTCCAACTTACAACACGGCTCTAAGGCACGATCTCGAGTGAGAAGAATGGGAACCAATCCTAAATATCCTATAGCCTCACGATTATTGGTGTGGTGCACAACACACGATAATCAAGACTTCTTGGATCGATGCAGTAGACACTTTCCGAGGATTAATCGCTCACGATACCACTTTTGTCACGACCGAACCGGGCGTGGTGGTGCCTACCCGCACCCAAGTAGCTACATCGAGTAATGTCGGAACATAAAATAAGACATGATAAAATATGAAATGTGAACGATTATCCGAGAAAAACTTGCCTTTCGGCATATATATACAACTTCAAACCGAGCGATTACATCCTCTTACAAATTCTGCCACAGCGGATTACTCTGACCTCTACGAATGATACGACAAGAATGGCGGGAGGCCCCGCCATACCTCGAATGTAAATACCTACAACGACAGGACTATACCACTGATAAGCCTCGGAGAAATGGAGCTTCCCAGTGAGTGACCACTAGGCGAGGATCAACGATGTTGTACCTTTACTGCGGCATGAACGCGGCCGAAGGAGGTCGATCTGAGTGCGAGTATGTGAAAGCGAAAATCGTAAATGAAATCATAGCGATCTATATAAAGCAGGAGACATGTATGATAACAAACTACGATTCCTGATAAATAAATCGTGTCAAGTTAGGGACTCGCGCCAAAGTCATCACTCGAAGTATAACTATGGGTCTCACGCCCGCAACATCAATCATGCGTGGAATACCTTCCTCATGCCAGTGATTTATGATATAAAAGCACCAAGGAATACATGAACACCGTGTCCCACTGTGTCCTAATA
Source organism: Przewalskia tangutica (assembly GCA_029844215.1). Lineage (NCBI taxonomy): Eukaryota > Viridiplantae > Streptophyta > Magnoliopsida > Solanales > Solanaceae > Przewalskia > Przewalskia tangutica. The sequence goes on along the minus strand of JAQGDG010000037.1, from coordinate 1,852,990 downwards.
AAACGATGAGGGTAAGTCACGAAGGCATAGCCGACTACTAACACCCAGACTAGCAAGGTCATAAATGTATCATGATATCTGTCTGACGTCACATGATCAAAGGCCACTCGCAGATATCAAATGTGCGCGTCTAGCCACGAACTCTCCGCGACTCGCATAGGCCAACCTCATAGGCCCGCATGAGGTATAACCCCGCGTCGGTGGCTACTCCGGCGTCCTCTGGACTCGCGATCCGCGTGGCGCATAGACCGCGTGACCATATAGGCGCACTAACACGGAACTCTCATAGCTCGCATAGGTCACGGACCGCGTAGGTATCCTCGAATCATAGTCACATCGCACGAGTATTACCCGCGTGGAGGCGACTTAACCTCCTAAACATGTCGAGGTGAGTGGTACAATACCAACATAACGGCTGATAGTTAAACAACTTAAGCGCAGTCGAAGGGAAACCCCTTTACACAACCATCACAAGTTACTAACACACGTAGCATCCTAGCATGTTTACTTAACAAATCAACCAGAAAGTATTACAAGGCTATCACAAACCAACACATCAAGTTATATACACAAGGTACTTTCTACTATATGATTAACAAGATCGGGTTTTTATCCCCAAAGTACTTCATACATTAACTCTTTAAAAGATCGTTACTTTCATAAAAGTCACACAATACCCGTAGTATATGAAAATAGAGTGATTATCTTTTGAAGTAAATCAAAACACTTCTCTTCGTAAAATCAAGTAACAACATTATTTTCCAAACGTTCAAGTTTGCCTAATTTCAAATGTTCACGTTTCTTATTTTAGAAAGGTTTCGTAGTTCATAGTCTTATTCATTTAAGAATATAATTCTCTTTTAAACAATCTGAGAGACATATGCCTTATATGTGAGTAGGTTATTCTTGTTCATAATCAATCTTATTAAGCAGCCATGATCTAGGAAATGTAATATCATTTTGTCTCATCTTAGCTTCTATGCAGATGGAGGTTTCTACTGGTTTTAATAATGCTTCATTAATCAAAACATTTCCCTTTATTAACGCTGCAGTGGTTTGTCGATACTCATTCTGATTTCGAAATCAAGAAACATTATTCCTTTTACAAAACAAGTACTCATTTCTCACGAATGAGGTTTCACACAAAATTTATATTAATTTAATTAAGTCAAGTCTCTTATCTTTTAAGATCAAGTCTCTTAACTTCTAAAATCAATAAATCATTCATTTTATCTCTCTTAAGCCGTTATACCTAACTTCCCATAAAGCTATTATAACTCTTGATTTTAAAACCACAAAGCATTTTCTTACTACATAAAGCTGTTATAACCAACTTCCCATAAAGCCGTTATAACACTTTATATTTTTAAACCAATCAAATACATTTAACACATGTACGTCTACCGTACTACATAGTTATACACATATCATGCTAGAAAAGATAGGAAGAGGTTCACATACCTCGCGACGATTATCGACTAATAGCAAAATGCTCAAGTACCTCAAACGTCGGCTACTCCTTAAGCCAAGTAGATCGCGCCACGCATAGTACTTCAACCTATAAGGCCACAGCGCTTTATTAACATCTAGGTCTAATCGTAGAACATTCTACGAAAATTCGCAACACCTCCCGCGACATGGCGCGTAAATCTCCTCCTCTATCGAGGCCGCTATCAAGCCAACCGGGGTTTATACGTCTACCGGACGTATACAATTCTACTTCACGATAAGCTACACAAGTCTCAGTAATGTCTGATCTATGTAATTACGATTCGATTCTCTTTCTTTAAATTCAGGCTTAAGTCAAAAGACATTGCCGCAAGACTATGTTCAGTTCTATATATAGTATACTTCAACTATATATTCCTACAATATGTAATTTCCAATTACAATAGGGGGACAAGATTATTTACCTCGATAAGCCCAAAATTATCCGAGATAAAAGTCGATCTGAGCAAGGTTTAGCTCCAACTCCGTGCGCTCTTCCAAACAACCCTTAGAAGTTCTAACCAACTTCTACTTAATACTCCAACTAACTATGGAGATTTTCCTTAGGGTTTTGTTTTTGTGACTGACGGGAAGTATAATAGTATTTCTGGACTTTTCGTATAGGTATAACCTTGGAATACTACAAGGTATTAGGGCCAAGGTATTTGGGCATTATAACAATACTAGGAGAGTATTTCTATACCACAAAAAAGGGGGGGAGTGTATTCTACGAAAACAACTCAAGGTAGGGGGGGTACCCCACGGCCAAGGCCACTAGGAGGGGGGGTGCTCTCGGCCACAAGGCCTCACAAAGGGGGAGGGTGGGACGAAACAACCACACAAAGGGGGGGAGCTCTCAAGACTTAGGAAAGTTTAGGAATGGATGAAGAAGTCTTCCAAAGGGGGGGGGGGGTATTTATAGGACAAGCCAAGGCCAACCAATGGCCAAGATCATGCCAAGTGCAAGGCAAGTGTAGGGCCAAGATTCACCCATGTGTCCTTATCCATCTACCACCAAAATATCCTACCAACCCCTTGACCAACAAGGCCACCAATCGTCCACTTTACCGCCACCAATGAGAGGGTGCCAAGTGTCGCCCTCTCGTTGGTCCAAAATGTTACGTCTCTCGGAAAAATCCGCAAAAATTAAAAATGATATAGCCGGAATTTTCCCTTCGCAAGTTTAGTAAAACGTTTCGTCGAAAAACGACTCTAACCGTGAGTTGTGCACAAATAAAATCGGCCAAGCCTTTCTTTAAAGCCCAAACTTTTCTACGTACGTCCTTACGTACATACTCTGGAAATACGGGGTATAACAGCGGGTGTGTCTCTTCAGCCAGGCATGGACATTACCCGTATGCAGGCTCATGCACTTGGATGCGAGGAGCGTAGAGACCGACGGGTAGGCAGATATCAGCAGCAGAAGAAGACCAAGACGGCCGGTTCTTTTGGTAGCCCTCAGGGTGGACGGCATCGTGACGTCTAGATTTGCACCACGGCTCGAGCACTCCTACATCATTTGGTGCAGCCCGAGCATTCGGGGCGGTCGGGCCAGGACTTGGACTTCCGGGTAGCGAGGTGCTAACGGTCGAGGTCTACTCGGTGTCCGTTGTGGTAGATTCCATTGGGAGCTGTAGTACTACTCAGGAGCTTGCTATACTTGTGGCGGCGAGTCATTATGCGAGTTTGTCCGGCCGGGCGGCGGTGGTAGGGCTCACCACGGTGCATTCTTGCGGTTCATCATCTCTCAGATTACTCGCCCCGGGCAGTGGTACTCATGGGCGGCCAGTCGCGGCAGAGGTCGTGGCGCGGGTCCCAGTTCTAACGGTCCTCAGAATCTCATTTATGCCTTGTCCAGCCGGCAGGATCAGGAGGCCTCACCTGATGTCGTCACAGGTACCTTATCAGTCTCCGATTATGATGTGTATGCCTTGATAGATCCGGGTTCTACTCTGTCCTATATATTGCTAGTAGGATAGGGATAGAGCCTGAGTCCATAGACCCTTTCGAGGTAGCTACGCCAGTGGGTGATTCGGTGGTAGCTCGGCGGGTATATAGGGCTTGTCCAGTGACCATTTGCAGTCGTCAGACCCTAGCCGACTTGATAGAGTTGGATATGACTGATTTCGATGTGATCATGGGTATGGATTGGCTAGCTTCTTGCTACGCCAATTTAGGCCGAGGAGAGAGTGGTGCAGTTCGGTTTCTGAGGCCGGTTGTTGAGTGGGAGGAACACTTTGTATCTCAGGGGTAGGTTTATTTCTTACCTCAAGGCTAGGAAGATAGTGCGAGAAGGGTATATCTACCATCTCGTTCGGGTGTTTGATCTCGAAATTTGCGGTGCGATTTCCAATCGATTCCGAGAGTCGAGAGTTCCCAGACGTGTTTCCAGACGACCTCCCGGGTATCCCTCCTGAGAGGGAGATAGAGTTTTGTATCGATGTCTTTGCGGACACTCGGCTATTTCCATTCCGCCATACGAGAATGGCTTGCCGAGTTGAGAGAGTTGAAGGACCGGTGAGAGATTTCTTTGGAGAAAGGCTTCATCGGACCTAGTGTTTCTCCCCAGGAGGCCGTATTGTTCGTGAAGAAGAAGGGCGGGGCCAGCTGCGCGTGTGTGTTGATTCTGACGGTGAACAAGGTGACCATTAAGAACAGATACCCCCTTCCCAGGATTGATGATTTGTTCGACCAGTTGCAGGGTGCGAGATGTTTCTCCAAGATTGATCTGTGATCGGGCTATCATCAGGTGCGAGTCAGAGAGGTGGATGTCCCTAGGACTGCATTCAGGACGTCACGGGCATTATGAGTTCAGGTCATGTCTTTTGGGTTGACCAATGCTCGGTATTCATGGATTTGATGAACCGAGTGTTCAAGCCATTTTGGACACGTTTGTGATAGTGTTCATTGATGACATCTTGGTTTATTCGCTCGAGCGAGGAGCATGCGGAGCATTTGAGGCTATCTTGTGAGTTCTCGGGACCAGCGATTATACGCCAAGTTTTCCAAATGTGAGTTTTGGTTAGCCGGTGGCTTTTCTTGGGCATATTGTGGTGATGGCATTCAGTGGATATGGCCAAGATCAAGCGATCGAGGACTTGGCCTGAACCTACTTACTCAGCGGAGGTTCGCGATTCGAGCCTTGCGAGGATATTATCGGTTCGTAGAAGTTTGCTTCTATCTGCACCATTGACTAGGTGACTCGAGAAGCGGCTAAGTTTGATGGTGATGCGTGTGAGCGGGGTTTCGATTCTTTGAAGAGAGGCGGCGACCGCCCGTTCTTAATCTTCGGAGGGTCCGATAGTTATGTCGTGTATTGTGATCGTCGGGCATCGGTGGGATGTGTGTTGATGCGGCGAGGTAGAGTTATAGCGTCACGCATCCCGACTTAAGAAACACGAGAGGAACTACCCCGTGATTTGGAGTTGGCGGCGGTGATTCACGCTTTGAAGATCTGGAGGCACTATTTGTATGGGGTTCACGTGGATATTTATAGACCACAAGAGCCTCGGTATATCTTCACGGAGGAGTGAACTTACGGCGAGGCGGTGGTTAGAGTTGCTTAAGGATTATGACATCGATATCTGTACCACGGGAAGGCCATGTTGTGCGGATGCTCTTAGTCGTAGGTCGATGGGAGCCTATCGGATGTGCGACCAGAGAGGAGGCGTGGTTCGTGATTTGCATCGATTAGCGAGCCTTGGTGTCCGTTTTATTGATTACGATAGCGATGGGGTTAGAGTTCGTGAGGTTGCGAGTATTCCATCGTCGAGGAGGTGAAGAGGCAATTTGAGGATCCGGTTTTGATTCGATGTCGTGTCGGCTCTTCGTGAGGAAGGGTCCTTTTGAGGTAGCACTGATGGGGTGCTAAGGTTTGAGGCGAGTTGTGTGTTCGGATGTTTGAGGACTTGGCGAGTTCTTGGGGAAGCACACGGCGCGCGTTACTCTATCCATCGGTCGACCAAGATGTACCACGACCTTAGATCGTGTATTGGTGGGATGGCTTGAAGAGGGCGTTGCGAGTTCGTAGCTCGATGCCCGTGTTGTCGGCGGTGAAGGTAGAGCACCAGAGGCACGGTGGTTTTATTCTGACGATAGAGATCGACACGGAAGTGGGAGGTGATCAACATGGACTTCATCACGGGATTACCTCGCACTTTCGGAGGAGACATGATTCTATATGGGTTATCGTCGGCGGTGTGAAATCAGCCCACTTTCTTCCGTCGGACGACTTTTGGTGAGGATTATGCGGACTTTACATCAGAGATCGTCGGACTACATGGAGTCCCTATTTGATCATATCGCACGGAGCCCGGTTCGACTAACATCGGAGGTCCTTCGAAGGGTTTAGGGGCAGTGAGCACGAAATCGCATTCCATCCACGACGGGCAGACGGTGGCGCACTATCGGACTCTCGAGGATATCTTTGCGAGCTGTGTTATTGACTTTAGGGGTAATTTGGGAGGATCATTTGCCTCTGGTTGAGTTTGCGTACAATAATAGCTACCACTCGGTATTGGATGGCGCCTTATGAGGCCTTGTATGGGAGGAAGTGCGGATCGCCTATAGGCTGGTTCGATATGGGCGAGTACGATTAGTGGGACCAGATTTGGTGCAGTGGCGATGGATAAGGTAAAGCTTATCCGGGGCGGTTCTTGGCGGCTTCGAGTCGGCCGAAGTCATATGCGAGATCATCGTCGTCGGCATGCAGAGTTCGAGGTTGATGATTGGGTTTTCTGAAGGTGTCACCCATGAAGGGTGTGATGAGATTCGGGAGGAAGGAAACTTCGGCCCAGTACATTAGGCCCTATCAGTTATCGCGAGGTAGGCAAGGTTGCCTACGAGTTGAATCTGTCGTCCGTCTGGAAGCGATACATCCGGTGTTTCATGTTTATCTTTGAGGAGATGTATCGGATCCATCTAGGGTACACCCGATTAGCGATGTCGGTGTGGGGTTATCGTATGAGGAGATTCCCATAGCGATAATCGATCGTCGGAGTTAGCGTCTGCGGACTAAGGGCGTGGCTTAGTCAAAGTCTTGTGGAGGAACGAGCTCAGGGAGGAGATGACGTGGGAAGCTGAGGAGGACATGAGGCAGAGGTATCCTCACCTATTCCCCACACCTCCAGGTAATTCACTTTCCTACTTGTAAATTTTAAATTGTCATATATGCCTAAGTGTTGTTTTGTGGCCGTATGTGGCATTTGCAAGCTTATTTATGTTATCAAGAACCTTATCGTTAACTGTCTTGGGAAGGAACATTCGGGACGAATGTTTCTAAGGAGGGGAGAATGTTATACCCCGTATTTCCAGAGTATGTACGTGAGGGCGTACGTACGAAGGTTTAGCCTTAAAGTTTAGGCCTAGGACATTTTTTTTGGGCACAACTCACAAAACGAATGGTTTTCCGACGAAACGTTTAACAAGACTCGCGTAGGGTAAATTACGGCTATGTCATTTCTAATTTTTGCGGATTTTTCCGAGAGACGAAACATTTTGGACCAACAAGAGGGCGACACTTGTCACCCTCTAATTGGTGAACGTTGGGCGGTAAAGGGTGGACGATTGGGAGCTTGTTTTGTCAAGGAGTTTGTAGGATATTTTGTGTAGTAGATAGATAAGGACACTTGCCTAAATCTTGACCTTACACTTGCCTTGCACTTGGCATCATCTTGGCCATTGGTTGGCCTTTGCTTGGCCTATAAATACCCCCCTTAAGATGAAGAGTTCTTCATCCACAAAGCAAACTTTCCAAGTCTAAAATCCCTCCCTCTCCCTTGAGCATTTTCGTCCAACACCCTCTCCCCCCCTCTAGCCTAAGTGGCTTGGCCGAGAGCCTCCCCCCCCTCTAAAGAAAGCCCTAGCCGAAACCTACCCCCCCTCCCTTGGTAGAAAAGTTGTCTTCCAAGTGTAGTTACTATACCAAAATACCCTAGCCCAAATCCCGTATAGTATTTTAGTAGAAGTTGTTGGAAACTTCTAAGGGTTCTTGGAGCTATCGGAGATACAAATTAGGAGCTAAACCTTGCTCAGAGCGACTTTTAACTTAGATAATTTTGGGCTTATCAAGGTAAATAAACTTATCCTACATTTGTAATTAGAGAATACATCTTGTAGAAGTATAGGAATAAGTATAAATACTTAGAAGGATATTCTGAGAATAAATTGAATTTATTATCACGATGAAGGGTATAAAGAAGAATAATTGAACTACTCACATAGAATTGTTTTCTGATGATGTATAGCTTAGGGTAGGAAGTCTTGCCCAAATTTCCATAGAATAGAGAACCCTCTGCTTAGAGCTTTATCTGATTACAATCTAGGCGTTGATAGGCGTATTTGGTGATATAGGCTGATTCTCTGCGCGACATATTCGACTTGGCGGTGGTTTTCAGGAAGGTATGTGATTCTTCCTATACTCTTAAGCATGATATTTTAAGATATATATATATATAGCGGTGAGCGTACATGTGTTAACTGAATAATAATTACGGCAATGTCTTTTGACTTAAGCCTGAATAATAATTACGGCAATGTCTTTTGACTTAAGCCTGAATAATAATTACGGCAATGTATTTTGACTTAAGCCTGAATAATAAGAATCTTGATGCATTTCAAAGGAATACTGAATCATTTTTAACAGAAAAGTAATATCTGGTTTTTAAACAAAAAGCTTAAGAGTTATACTAGCTTTATGGGAAGTTAGGTATAACAACTTAAGGAAGATAAAAGGAACTGTTTACTTGTTTGTTTATAAAAGCCTTGTATTGATTTCTGTTAAGTGTAGTAAGATTGTTTGATAAGTAGACATATTATGATGCTACATGTATTAGTATCTTGTGATGTTGTGAAAGGAGGTCATTCTTGTTGTGCTTACGTTGCTAAACGGTAAGTCTGTTGTACTGTTATTATATCACCTACCCCCTTGACTTGTTATACCGAGGGCTTGCCACCCTTGATGCGGGTCTATCGGCTATCTGATCTTTGTGACTATGCGAGCTGCGGGAGTTCGAGTTGATCATTAGGGTATTTTATCCGTCACGGGGATGCCTATGCGATGCAATGTGACTACGGTCTATTGAGATTATGCGGTGCGGGAGTCCGGAGAGTACAGGGTTAGCTACCGTCACGAGAATACCTCATGCAGTGCGTGTGTGACCTATGCGGAGTGCGGAAGTCCAGGACTAGGCACGCAGAATGATACTATGGGCGATTGGCCTTGCTTCGATCATTCGCGGCCTAGAAAAGACATTCTGATGTTCTATTCGTTCTTGTTTGTGATATGGCACTACGTGCAATTGAACTGATTGTATTTGCGAAATGGTTTTAAATACTTTGATTTCATTTAAGTACTTTACAGTTTCACATACTTGGTACCTGTTGTCGACCTCGCCCGGGGATGCGTTCATCTGCGGTAAGGGCAGCAGTGCTAGATCCACATCCTTAGGATCTTTGCTTTGGTGTCGGGAGCTCCATCTTCTAGGAGGCTCTACTTTGGGTATGATCTCCTGTATTGTAGATAGTTTTGTACATTCGAGGTATGGCGAGCCCTGTCCGCCATAGTTATTCTTCCTTAAGTGCAGTAGTCTATTATGCAGTTGGGATAATCGCAAAAACTTGGGTTATGTATATATGCCGAAAGGCAAGCTTTTCATCAGATAAATTGTTTCTCTTTTCATAATGTTTCTTGTCTTGTCTTATGTTCCGCTGATTACTCTGATGTATGACTACTTGGGTGCCCGGGTAAGGCACGATACGGGCCAGGCAGGTCGTGACGGTATAGGTTATTGCACTTGCCGCGTGTCGCCTTAGCGGCGAAATATCGTGACTACGGTTGTGATCACGGTGCTTAGCCGATTCACTTGCCGTCGGCTCGTGGCGCGGAGGAGGCGGTGGAGGCTAGTGCACTTTCCACGTGTCGGCCGAGTCGGTGTTTGGATGGAGCGCCGTGACTTACGGTTGTGATCTGGTGCGTGGCGATTCACTTGCACCGTCATTTCGTGGCGCAGAGGAGAGTGGAGGCTATTGCACTTGCCGCGTGTCGGCTTCATGATATGGTTATCTGATATTATTAGTACGGTCGGATCGGTAGTTATACTTGCCGTCACGGTTTTATGACACAGTGGGACTGGTGTTGGTATACTCCTTGGTGTTGTTATATCATAAATGCCGAAGCGGTGAGAAAGGAATTCCACGCACGCAGTGATGATTTGGGCGTGAGTCCACGACTTGATATGGTGTTTATATATGTTGTGTCTTGTAGTTTGGTTATCATACATGTCTCTGCTTTATATAGACTATTATGATTCCATTTACGATATTTTCGATTGACATACTTGGTACTGTTATCTTGACCTCCTTGAGCTACGTTAACGCCGCAGTAAGTACATCGGTTGTCGATCCCGCTTATAGGATCACATTTCACATATTGGGAAGCTCGTTCCTTGAGGCTTATCTTTTGGTATGTTACCACAGTGTAGGGTTCTTGTACATTCGGGGTATGGCGGGGCCTGTCGAAGTCATAGTTGTTGTAAAAATCTTAAGTGCATGCCTTTGTTGTGGCGGGGTTGTAAGGATTATGGCTATTCAAGGTCGATATATATATATATCTTTGAAGGCAACGTTTTGGTTGACCTATTTTCTTTATCTTGATCCATATCTATTTGTATGTTTAAGTTTTTATTTATTTGGTTTTTCTCGATGTTGTATCACTAGGGTGCAGGGTAAGGCACGATCCACGGGCAGGTTGGTCGTGACAAAAGTGGTATCAGAGCAGTTAGTCCTCGGAAAGTGTCTACAGACCGTGTCTAGTAGAGTCTTTATTATCGGTGTGTTGTGCACCACATCTATAATCAGGAGGCTGCAGGACATTTAGGATTGGTTTCCCTTCTTCTCATTCTGAGATCGTGCCTTAGAGATGTGTTGTAAGTTGGACCCCTCTGACGTATCTCGTTTTACGATTATGCCTCCGCGCAAGCAACGGGCGAGAAGAGCAAAGCGGCGAGGAGAGGCTGCGAGTAGAGCAACGGCAGCCTCTACGAGACCACGATACTGAGCCTCGGTCCCGATGCGGAAGCGAGAGGAGATGGGTTACAAGGAGTTGGCGATTATTGGCGGTTGTGGCGGGACTTGAGGATAAGTGGGCCTTGTGATTCGATAACACCGATGGTTCACCCTAGATCGGACGATTTGAGGCTCTGAGATTTTCGAGTTGTAGCCGCGAGTTTTATGGGTGAGGCACGAGGATGATCGCGAGGAGTTCATCAAGCGATTCTGACGGATCGTAGAGTGATCGAGGCATCGAGACGAGTCGGTGGTCTAGGTTCGCATCGGTGCGTGATACCGCGATCGGCGGTTTGATTCGTGAGGCATCGGGAGAGAATGCACTTCCGGCTATATGGGGCCGAGTTCTCGGGCATTTCTTGCACATTTCTTGCCTCACGCAGATGAAGAGGGCTCGGGCGACAAATTTTTGGTATTGCGGCGAGCGCGTGCGGTTGAAGTACAATGTGAGTTCGACTCATTGGACCTGCGTCCGCGTTAGTAGCTAGTATGGAGGATCGAGTGCACCGATATGTTACGAGGCTCGATGATTACCTAGCGAGAGTTGTTGGTGTAGCTCTTGGTAGGGCATGGACATTGCCGCATGCGAGCTTATGCACTTGGATGTGAGGCGGAGAGATCGACGGAATGGCCGAGATCGCGAGAAGAGGCGAGCGGCAGGTCCTTTGGTGACTTTCGAGGCGGACCGCCTCGTGAGCGATTATGCACCTCCGCTTGGTGCAAGTGGTCCCCCGTCGTCGGACGTTTGGAATATTCGAGGCGGTCGGGGCTCCAGTTTCAGATTTTGGGGAGTAGAAGTGCTCGCGGATGAGGCCACCCGTATCTCGGTGTGGCCGTTGTGGTAAAGCCCATAGAGAATGTCGTCTTGGTTTGGGAGATTGCTATACTTGCGGCCAGCAGGCCATTTGACGTTGTCAGGCCGGGGTAGCACTGGTGGGATAGCACAAACTACTAGATCGATTCAGTTCTTCACCTTCCATAGCTAGGCGGGATGTTCATACACGGCAGCCACGGTAGAGTCACGGTGGAAGTTCGATTTTAGCGGTCCTTTGAACCGCCTATTTTTCAGGTCTATCCTTAACCCTCTAGAGTTTCGTATGTATTGATGTTCTGAGGATGTGTTTAGTGTGATGTTCGGATAGCTTTGTGCTAAAATGTGAGTTAGAAACACAGTTAGTGAAAGAGGGTAAGCACAGGGTGAGAAAATGATGAACCTTAGAATATTACGGTTGAGACCTTAGATGTAAAGCCGTCTTGAGTACAAGATTTTGCGGGTGATCTTTGTCGAATGTATAAGTATCGTGGAGTAATGGTGGGAAAATTCCTTGGGTGGTGTAAAATGGAAGTGGTAGCTTTCATGACTGTATAAAGATTGTTCGGATCGGGAACAAGAGCTTGATGCGTTAAGTGGGTCGGGTTGGGGCCATGTTGCGGGTCAACCCATAGCCCAGTTTGGGGTTGGGTCAGTTCGAGGTGGTCCCGCCAGGTGGTAGGGTCACGAGGGTGCTAGGCCCAAGTTTAGATGACCATCGTATGAGTTCGTGGATATGTTCGACGACGGATCGTGAAGGCGGGAATGGCCTTAAGGAAGATTGAGGTTAGTAAGATGACCAAGTTTGGAGGTGGTGACTCAAAGTTTTGAAGCGGCGATGATGAAGTGTGGTGCATTATACTAGAAGAGTTCAAGTGTTAGAGAAGGGCACGACGAGTAAGGAAGGAAGAGAGCGTGTGTTATTTCGTGGCGGTGTGGCGTTGGCAACTTGTTAGAAGAACTTTATCGTTATCAGTCTTGAGAAGGAACATTCGGGACGAATGTTTCTAGGAGGGAGAATGTTATACCGTATTTGAGAGTATGCGTGAGGCGTCATTATAAAAATTTAAGCCTTAAGGTTGGCAGGTTGAAATTTGTGCACTGACCCGAAAAGAGTCGTTTTTTAAATGACGTTTTACAAACTGCGAAAGGAAAATTAGACTATGTCATTTATTATTTTGCGGATTTTTAGAGGCGAAATATTTTGGACCAACGGGAGGGTGACATGTGTCACCTCAAAAGTGGACAGCAGGGCATTCTTTGTACGTTGTTTGTGCTCTTTCTTGGTCAAGGGTTAGGTAGGATATTTTGTGTGGTCGATGGATAAGGACACATGGATGAATCCTCCCCCTACACTTGCCTTGCACTTGGATTCATCTTGGCCATTGGTTGGCCATTGCTTGACCTATAAATACCCCCTTGGTTGATGAACTTCATCCACAAAATGTTTTCTAAGTGTTAAAATCCTTCCCTCTTAGAAAGAGCTCGTCCAAGCCCTCTCCACTCCCCTAGAGGCCCTCGTGAGAACCCCACTTGCCTTATAGTTTTCGTATAATATACACCCCTTTGTGGTATAGAAATACTTCTCCAAGTATTGTTATAATACCAAAATACTCTAGCCCAAAACCTTTGTAGTATTTCCAGTACCTCTATCTGAAAAGCCGGAAAATACTACTATACTTTCCTTTAGCCACTAAACGAAACCCTATGGAAAAATCTCCATAATTGGTTGGAGTACTAAGTAGAAGTTGTGTAGAACTTCTAAGGGTTTCTTGGAGCGAATTGGAGCGCACGGAGTAGGAGCTAAACCTTGCTCAGGATCGACTTTAAACTTGGATAATTTTGGGGCTTACCGAGGTAAATAATCCTATCCTTCTATTGTAATTGGAGATTACATACTGTAGTATTATTGGAAATGAATATAAGATTCATAGAAGAGAATTGAACTGTAATAGAAGGATATTACAGATAAGAGTTGAACTGAAATCACATCAGAAGAATATTTTAGTAGAAGATTAAATTGTACTTACATAGGACCGTATTTACAGTAGTCTTATAACCTTTATTGGTTGACTGTTCTGCGAGTAGCATGTACTACTTGGAAGGTGGACAAGGCTAGCCGGGTTATAGCCGAGGAGCGTTTTGCTAATAGTCGATAATCGTTGCGAGGTATGTGATTCTTCCTATACTCTTGAGCATGATATTTTAAAAGAATATATATATATAGTACGGTAGACGTACGTGTGTTAACTGAACGTAATTGTACGGAAATGTCTTCTGACTTAAGCCTGAATAATATATATATATATATATAATCTGATGAAGCGTCGTGTGCTAGCGAAACGTAGTTATGCGGCAATGTCTTTTGACTTAAGCCTGAATAATAAGAATTTTGAAGTATTTCAAAAGAATTTAGAAACCTTTTTGAAAGAAGAGTAATGCTTGGTTTTAAAAGCTTAAGAGTTATACTAGCTTTATGGGAAGTTAGGTATAACGACTTAAGAGAGATAAAAAGAATGGTTTATTAATTTTAGAAGTTAAGAGACTTGATCTTAAAAGATAAGAGACTTGACTTAATTATATTAATATGAATTTTGTGTGAAACCTCATTCGTGAGTAATGAGTACTTGGTTTTAAAAGGAATAATGTTTCTTGATTTTGGAAATCGGAATGAGTATCGACAAAACCATCTGCAGCGTTAATAAAGGAAATGATTTGACTAATTAAGTAATGATATTAAAACCAGTAGAAACCTCCATCTGCATAGAAGCTAAGATGAGACAAAATGATATTACATTTCCTAGATCATGGCTGCTTAATAAGATTGATTATGAACAAGAATAACCTACTCACATATAAGGCATATGTTTCTCAAATTGTTTAAAGAGAATTATACTCTTAAGTGATTAAGACTATGAACTACGAAACCTTTCTAAAATAAGAGACTTAAGTACTTGAAATTAGGCAAACTTGAACTTAGGGGAAAAGAATGTTGTTGAAAAAGAAAGTGTTGTGGTTTACCTAAAAATGTGAGTCACTCTATTTTAATACTACGGGTATCGGGTGACCTTTATAAAAGAAATGGATCTTTAAAAGTGTCACGACCCGTTCCGGGGCCCATGACTGGTGCCTTACCGGGGCACCCAAGTAGTCATACATCAGAGTAATCAACGGAAACATAAAGCAAGACATGAAACAGTTTATAAAACAAGACACAGATTATGTGAGAAAACATCGCCTTTCGGCATATATATAATCATGTTTTAGCGATTACATCAAACCGTACAACATGACTACAGACCTCTGAAATATACAACTATGGCGGGGCGGGGCCCGCCATACCTGGCTACAAAACTATCTACAACAGGAGATCATACAAAAGTAGAGCCTCGGAAGAGATGGAGCTCGACACCAACGTAGAGATCCTAAGGATGCGGATCTAGCACACCTTGCCTTACCTGCGGCATGAACGCGGCCCCGAAGAGTCGATTACAACGGTACTAAGTATGCGAAACTGTAAAGTACTTAAATGAAAACATATCATTTTTAAAACCAGTTTACAAATATGTGTGAAACAACCAAGGAAAACCGCACATAGTGCCACATCACAAACAAGAGCAACAATAGGTAACTGTAATACGTCTTGTCTAGGCTGCGAATGATCGAAACAGGGCCACTCGCCCACATCCTCATTCTGCAAGCCTAATCCTGGACTCCTAGAGTCCGCATAGGCCACTCGCGTGGGCCAGCGTGAGGTATAACCCGCATCGAGGGTAGCTACTCCTCGGCATCGCCCTGGACTCATTGTCGCGTGGCCACATAGACCGCGTGAGGCATAACCCAGCATACTAACACGGAACTCTCGTAGCTCGCATAGGCCCCCTGGACCCGCATGAGGTATTCTCGAATCATGGTCCTGCATCGCTGAGTCTACCCGCGTCGGAGGCGACTTAACCCGGTATCATCTCAAGAGGTGAGTGATAGTATACTAACATAACAACTTATCTTTAAGTAACATAAGCACAACAAGGATACTACCTATACAAGCGTTACAAGATACTAACACACGTAGCATCATATCATGTCTACCTATCAAACCATCTTATTATTCTTTTCACAATATAAGTGCATTTATAAACACATAGGCAAACTTGTTTATTTTATCAATCTTAAGTGGTTATACTTACTTCCCATAAAGCTAGTATAACTCTTAAGCTTCTGTTTAAAAACCAATTAGTTCTCTTCTGTTAATAAATGGTTCATTAGTCCTTTTGAAATGTTTTGATTCTTTATTATTGGGCTTAAGCGTGAGGCATTGCGTCACGTATTATTCGGGCTTAAGCGTGAGGCATTGCCGTAAGTATTATTCGATTAACACGTACGTCTCAGTACTATATACATATTGTAAAATATCATGCTTTAGGAAGAATCACATACCTTCCGTGAAATCCACCCCAGTCGAGTATGTCGCATGAAGAATCGACCTATAATAGTCACGGATATCTATCAAAGTCTAGACTATTACGTAGGTCATTCTAAGCAGGGTCCTCAATTCTACGGAAAGTCGGGGCACAACCCTACCGGTGAGCTATATAAGTCTCTTTGAAACGATCCTATGTAAATCTGATTCGTATATTCTTCTTTTATACCCTTCTAAGGTGTTACTGTTCAATTCTATTCCTTAATAACCTTCTAAGTATTTATACTTATTCTTATTCTACAACATAAGTATTCTCTAATTCAAAAGAGGTTAGGATTAGTTACCTCGGTAAGCTGATAATATCCTAGAAAAGTCGCGCTGAGCAAGGTTTTGCTCTAAGTTGTATGCTCGAAACCTTAGAAGTTCTTCACAACTTCTACTAAGTACTAAGGTATTTGGGCTAGGGTATTTTGGGCATTATAACAATACAAGAAGGCAACTTTTCTACCAAGGGAGGGGTAGGTTTCGGCTAGGCTAGGGGTGGGGTAGCCTCGGCCAAGCTTCTCGAGGAGGGTGTGTTGGACGAATTGCTTACAAAGGAGAGGAAGGATTTTTAGACTTGAAAGCTTTTGTGGATGAAGAACTCTTCATCTCAAGAGGGTATTTATAGGTCAAGACATGGCCAACCAATGGCGAGATTTAGCCAAGTGCTAGGCAAGTGTAAGGTCAAGATTAGGGCAAGTGTACCTAGCCAACTTGCACACAAAATATCTAACCAACTTTATGACAAGGATGGTCATCCATTTGGCCCTATTGCGTGACAAGTCCACCAATGAGAGGGTGGCAAATGTCGCCTCTCATTGGTCCAAAGTGTTAAGTCTCTCGGAAAAATCCGCAAAAATTAGAAATGACCTAGCCGGAATTTATCCTACGTAAGCGGTGGAAACGTTTCGTCGGAAAACCGTTCGCTTTGTGAGTTGTGCCTAAAAATCGTCCAAGGCCTAACTTTTAAGGCTAACCTTTTGTACGTATTCCCTTACGTACATACTCTGGAAAATACGGGGTATAACATTCTCCCCTCCTTAGAAACATTCGTCCCGAATGTTCCTTCCCAAGACAGGATAACGATAAGGTTCTTCAAAACTTAAGCGGTTTGCAAAAGCCACACACGGCCATAAACAACACTTAGGCATAAGCGATAATGAAGATTTACAAGTAGGAAAGTGAATTACGGAGGGTGGGAACGGTGAGGATACTTACGCCTCATGTCCTCGCCGGCTTCCCACGTCATCTCCTCCCGAGCTCGTTCGCCACAAGACTTTGTGGAAGCCACGTCCCGTCGCAGACGCCTAACGACGATCGATTATTGCTATGGGAATCTCCTCATACGATAACCCTCGGTCACTGGACATCGTCAATCGGATGTACTCTAGATGGATCCCGATACATCTCTCGGCATAAACGTGAAACACCGGATGCGCGCCTCGGATCGGACGGCATATCCAACTCATAGGCAACCTTGCCTACCTGCGGACAATCCGAACGGCCCAATGTACCTTGGTGAGTTTCCCTTCTTCCCGAATCTCATCACACCTTCATGGGTGGCGCTTCGGAAAAACCCAATCATCAATCGCAAACTCCGGATGTCGGCGACGATGATCTGCATCGACTTATCGACTACGGTATCAATAGCGCTCTCGGATAAGCTTCACCTTATCCACCGCTGCACCAAATCTGGTCCCACTAGCCGCACCTCGCCCACTCGAACCAACCTATAGGCGATCTGCACTTCCTCCCATACAAGGCCTCATAGGCGCCATGCGAATCTGAGTGGTAGCTATTATTATACGCGAACTCAACTAGAGGTAAATGATCCTCCCAACTCCCACTGAAGTCATTATCACAGGCTCTCAGAATATCCTCAAGAGTCTGGATAGTGCGCTCTGCCTGTCCGTGCATGCGTGGATGAAATGCGATACTCGTGCTCACTGCGTCCCTAAACCCCTCGGAAGGACCTCGAAGTTGGCGTAAATCGGGCTCCTGCATGCGATATGATCGAAGTAGGGACTCCATGCGATCGACGATCTCTGGATGTAAAGTCCGCATAATCCTCGGTAGAAAAAGTCGTCCGACGGGAAGAAAGTGGATTGATTTCGTCACTGCCGGCGATAACCCATATAGAATCATGTCTCCTGAGTGCGAGGCAATCCTGTGATGAAGTCCATGTTGATTACCTCCCACTTCCAGGTCGGGATCTCTATCGCCTGTAACAAACCACCAGGTCTCTGGTGCTCTACCTTCACCTGCTGACAACACGGGCACTGAGCTACGAACTCGCAGCGTCCTCTTGAAGCCATCCCACCAATACGGATCTAAGGTCGTGGTACATCTTGGTCGACCGGATGGATAGAGTAACCTTGTATTGTGTGCTTCCCCAGAACCTGCGAAGTCACGAAACATCCCGGAACACACAACTGCCCTCAAACCTTAGCACCCCATGGTGCTACCTCAAGGACCCTTGCCTCACGAAGAGGCGTATCACGATATCGAATCAAAGTGGATCCTCGAGCTATTGCCTCTTCACCTCCTCAGCGATGGAAGACTCGGCAACCTCGCGAACTCTAACCCCATTGCTATCGGAATCAATCAAGCGGACACGAAGGCTCGCTAATCGGTGCAAATTACGAACCATGTCCCTTCTCTCTGCCGCATCGATAGGCTCCCATCGACTACGACTAGCGGCATACGCCACAACATTGGCCTTGCGGGTGGTACAGGATGTCCACATCGTAATCCTTAAGCAACTCTAACCACCGTCTCGCCGTAAGTTCAGCTCCTCTGGTGAAGATATACCGGAGGCTCTTGTAGTGCAAAAAATATCCACGTGAACCCCATACAAATAGTGCCTCCGGATCTTGGCGTGAATCACGGTGCGACTCCAAATCATGGGTGGGGTAGTTCCTCTCGTGTTTCTTGTTTGTCGGGATGCATATGCTATAACTCTGCCATGCTGCATCAACACACATCCCAACCCGATGCACGCATCACAATACACGACATAACCATCGGACCTGCGGAAGAGTAAGAACGAAGCGGCCGTCGATCTCTCTTTCAAGAATCGAAACCACGCTCCAAGCATCATCCATCGAAACTTGGCTGCCTTACGAGTCACCCTAGTCAATGGTGCGAAGATAGAAGCAAACTTCTCCACGAACCGCCGATAATACCTGCAAGGCCCGAGCTCGCGAACCTGCAGCCGGAGTAGTAGGTCTAGGCTAAGTCTGGCTGCCTCGATCTTGGCGTATCAACTCGAATGCCATCGGCCCGACAATATGCCCAAGAAACGCCATGAAGTTAACCAAAACTCACATTTGGAAAACTTGGCGTACAACCGCTAGTCTGGAGAAGCTGCCGGCCACAGTCGCCAAATGCTCCGCATGCTCCCGCCTGGCGAGAATAAACCAAGATATCATCAATGAACACTATCACAAACGTGTCCAAAAATGGTTTGAACACTCGGTTCATCAAATCCATGAATACCGCCGGAGCAGTGGTCAACCCAAAAGACATGACCCTGAACTCATAATGCGTCTGCACGGTCGGAATCGATCCTAGGGACATCCACCTCTCGACTTCGCACCGATGATAGCCCGATCGCGGATCAATCTTGGAGAAACATCTCGCACCTCGCACTGGTCGAACAAATCATCAATCTAGGAAGCGGTATTCGTTCTTAATGGTCACCTTGTTCACCGTACTGTCGACACACGCGCGGCGTCCGTCCTTCTTCTTCACGAACAATACCGGCGCTCCCCAGGGAGAAACACTAGGCCTAATGAAGCCCTTCTCTAGAAAATCCCTAAGCTGATCCTTCAACTCTCTCAACTCGGCAGGTGCCATTCTGTATGGCGGAATGGAAATAGGCCGAGTATCTGGCAACACATCTATACAAAACTCGATCTCCCTCTCAGGAGGGATACCGAGGTCATGCGAAACACGCACGTGCGGGAACTCGTGACTCTGGGCGGCGGAAAATCTGGTACCGCAGCTTATGTATCAAACACCCGAACGAGATGGTAGATATACCGCTCGCACTATCTTCCTAGCCTTGAGGTAGGAAATAAACCTACCACCGGCGTCTGGTGCTCCTCCCACTCAACAAGCTCGCCGAAATCGAACTGCACTATTCTCTCTCTGCGGTCTACATTGGCGTAGCGGAAGCTAGCCAATCCATCCCCATGATCACGTCGAAGTCAATCATCTCCAACTCTATCAAGTCCGCGAGTCGACGACGTAAATGATCACGGGACAAGCTCTATATACCCGCCGAGCTACCGAATCACCCGGCGTAGCTACCTCGAAAGGTCTATGGACTCGTGCTCTATCCCATCCTACTAGCAACAAGGGAGATATATGGGACCAGTAGAACCGGATCTATCAAAGCATACATATCAAACCCAGCGATAAGGTACGTGGCGACATCGGTGAGGCCTCACGATCTGTCGGTGGACAAAGCATAAATGCGGTTACGAGGACCGCTAGAATCGAGACGAGCCACGGCCTGCGCGACCTGTGACCCACGGGCACCCGCCTCGGGGCGAGTAAGCTGTAGGAGATGATGAAGCGGCAACGAGAACACGAAGGTGAGCCTACCACTGGCCCGGTCGGACGGTCCCGCAAGTGACCTCGCTGGCCACAACGTAACAAGATCAAAAGTAGTACCACACTTCCGTAATGGGATCTGCATCGGCCTTTGGGGTGGTCCCGGCGGCGATACCTCTGCTACGGGCGTCGAAGCCACAGGGCCAGTGCGCCCTCAGCGTAGGTGTCTTGAGGGCGGTGCGGGAGTGCTCTGTCTTTGGATGTGGTGCGAATCTAGGCTGCTTGAGCCGCCCGCCCACGATAACCACCGAAGACCCTCGTCCCGGCCTTCTTCGCTGCTGTCCCACTCGTCGACCTCTGCGCTCCTCGCATCGAGGCGTGAGCTGCGCACGGGTAATGTCCATACCGGTGGAGAGAAACCCACACGACTTCGGCCATATAGTCGTCTAGCGGTGACATAGCGGTGCACTATCCTCATATCTGCTACCAATCGGGACATATCGAGCCAATGAATCAAACTCGACATTGTACTCACGGCGGTCGTCCTCTGCGCCTCATAGTAAAATCTATCGGCCCGCGCCTCCTCATTCGTGAGGCAAGAAGTGAGTGAGAAAGCCTCGAGAACTCATCCCAGTAGTTGGGACGCGTGCTCTCCGGGATAACTCCGTGAATCAAACCAATCATTGCGGTATCACGCGGCCTATGTGACAAAGATCACGGACTCGGTCTCGGCATACGATCACTCTCAAAATCCTCTGGCGGCGGATGAACTCCTGCGGATCATCCTCGGCCTCGATCCATAAAACTCCGTGAACTCTGGCTCAAAAAGTCTCGTAGCCTCAAACTCTGCGCCTCGGGTGAACAACGGGTGCGGCCGGCTTTGGGCTGGCCAGGCGCGCGTCAGCCTCTCTCGTGTCGGGCCACAACTTTAGCCAAAGGCTGGGCCATCTCCTTGTACCTAACTCCTCCACCCGGTGTGGGACGGGAGGTGTGGGTGCTGGTCTCTTTGGGGCGGCGGCGTCATAGAACTCGCCGTCTCGGTATAGATGGGCACGAGCCCTCGTGACTCTGGGTGTCACGCTAGCGGCTCCTCGCCTTGCCCTTCCGGGCGGGTTGCCTTACGTGAGGCATAATCTATTCTGGGGAAAGGAATACGTTAGAGGTCCAACCTATAACACGACTCTAAAGCACGATCTGGAATGAGAAGAGCGAAACCAATCCTAAATATCCTATAGCCTCACGATTATTGGTGTGGTGCAACACACCGATAATCAAGACTCTACTAGATACGGTGCATAGACACTTTCAGAGATTAATCGCTCACGATACCACTTTTGTCACGACCGTTCGGGGCGTGATCGTGCTCTGGGGCACCCAGTAGTCATACATGTGTCAGCGGAAACATAAAGCAAGACATGAAACAGTTTATAAAACAAGACCTGATTATGTGAAAACATCGCCTTTCGGCATATATATAATCATGTTTTAGCGATTACATCAAATCGCATAACATGACTACAGACCTCTAAGGAAATATACAACTATGGCGGGACAGGGCCGCCATACCTCGATCAGACAAAACTATCTACAACGGGGAGATCATACCAAAAGTAGAGCCTCGGAAGAGATGGAGCTCACGACACCAACGTAGAGATCCTAAGGATGCGGATCTAGCACTGCTTGCCCTGCGGCATGAGCGGCCCAGGAGGTCGATTACAACAGTACTAAGTATGCGAACGTAAAGTACTTAAATGAAAACATATCATTTTAAAACCGGTTTACAAATATGTGTGAAACAACCAGAAACCGCATAGTGCCACATCACAAACAAGAGCAACAATAGGTAAGCGTGTACGTCTTGTCTGAGTGCGAATGATCGAAAGCAGGGCCACTCGCCCACATCCTCATTCGCAAGCCTAATCCTGGACTCCGAGTCGCATAGGCCACTCGCGTGGGCGCGTGAGGTATAACCCGCATCGAGGTAGCTACTCCTCGGCATCGCCTGGACTCACTGTCCGCATGGCCACATAGACCGCATGAGGCATAACCCGCATACTAACACGGAACTCTCGTAGCTCGCGCCGGCCCTGGACCCGCGTAGGTATTCTCGAATCATGGTCCTGCATCACGAGTCTACCCGCGTCGGAGGCGACAACCCCGTGATCATCTCGAGGTGAGTGATAGTATACTAACATAACAACTTATCTTTAAGTAACATAAGCACAACAAGGATACTCACCTATACAAGCGTTACAAGATACTAACACACAGCATCATATCACGTCTACTATCAAACCATCTTATTATTCTTTTCACAATATAAGTCTGTTATAAACACATAGGCAAACTTGTTTCTTTTATCAATCTTAAGTGGTTATACTTACTTCCCATAAAGCTAGTATAACTCTTAAGCCATTTAAAAACCAATTAGTTCTCTTTGTTAATAAATGGTTCATGATCCTTTTGAAATGTTTTCGATTCTTTATTATTGAGCTTAAAGCGTGAGGCATTGTCACGTATGTCGAAGCTTAAGCGTGAGGCATTGCCGTAAGTATTATCAGTTAACACATGTACGCGTCTACCGTACTATATACATATTGTAAAATATCATGCTTTAGGAAGAATCACATACCTTCGGCGAAATCCACCGCCAAGTCGAGTATGTCGCTGCAGAATCGACTATAATAGTCACAGATATCTATCAAAGTCTAGACTATTCTGTAGGTCATTCTAAACAGAGGGTCCTCAATTCTACGGAAAGTCGGGCACACAACCCTACCGGTGAGCTATATAAGTCTCTTTGTGAAAACAGACCTAAGTAAGTACAGTTAGTATATTCTTCTTTTATACCCTTATAAGGTGTTACACTTCAATTCTATTCCTTAATAACCTTGTAAGAAGTTATAATTATTCTTCTTCTACAACACTCAGTATTCTGTAATTCAAAAGAGGTTAGGATTAGTTACCTCGGTAAAGCCCAATAATATCCTAGAAAAGTCGCACTGAGCAAGGTTTGCTCCTAAGTTGTATGCTCATGAAACCTTAGAAGTTCTTCACAACTTCTACTAAGTACTAAGGTATTTGGGCTAGGGTATTTTGGGCATTATAACAATACAAGAAGGCAACTTTTCTACCAGGGAGGGGGTAGGTTTCTGCTAGGCTGGGGTGGGGTAGCCTCGGCCAAGCTTCTCGAGGGAGGGGGTGTGTTGGGTTAATTGCTTACAAAGGAGAGGAAGGATTTTAGACTTGGAAAGCTTTTGTGGATGAAGAACTCTTCATCTCAAGAGGGTATTTATAGGTCAAGACATGGCCAATGGCCAAGATTTAGCCAAGTGCTAGGCAAGTGTAAGGTCAAGATTAGGGCAAGTGTACCTAGCCAACTTGCACACAAAATATCTAACCAACTTTATGACAAGGATGGTCATCCATTTGGCCTATTGCCGTGACAAGTCCACCAATGAGAGGGTGGCAAATGTCGCCTCTCATTGGTCCAAAGTGTTACGTCTCTCGGAAAAATCCGCAAAAATTAGAAATGACATAGCGGAATTTATCCTACGAAAAGTGGAAACGTTTAGTCGGAAAACCGTTAAGCTGTGAGTTGTGCCTAAAAATCGTCCAAGGCCTAACTTTAAGACCAAACTTTTTAGACGTATTCCTTTACGCATACCGGAAATACGAGGGTATAACAAAAGGAATCTAACGTCGTAGTACTTTAGGGTTAAAACCGGACTTTGACATAAAATGAAAGTACCTTGAGTTGTGTATAACTCGCCTATGCTTGTTGTTGTGTAACTTGCCTATGCTTGTGCGATCTTTGTTGTGCAAGAATTGTGTTTATACTCTGCGTCTCTCGATGGAGGCGGTTGACTTGTTGAGAACTTACTTGGAGCGTCGCACGTGTGGAAGATTCCACGGTATGCTTCCATTATTATTATTACATGGGCATGTCTACACCGATGATGGATTCTGTGGACATGTGACCATTATGGTTATTTATGGCGAAGTATCGTGACTTACGGTTGTGATCGGGTGCGTAGCCTGTTTACTTGCCCCGTCGCCACGTGGCGAGTGGATCTGGTATAGGTTATCGCACTTGCGCGTGTCGACCAGCGCAAGCATCGTGACTTACGGTTGTGATCGGTGCTTAGCCGATTCACTTGCCCCGTCACCACGTGGCGCAGGGAGGAGGTGGAGGCTAGTGCACCCGCGTGTCGACCGGCGAGTCGGTGTTTGGATGGAGCCGTGACTTACGGTTGTGATCCGCGTGGCGATTCACTTGCCCCGTCGACTACGTGGCGCGGGAGGAGGCTGGTGGAGGCTATTGCGACTTGCCACGTGTCGACCGTGATATGGTTGTCTGATATTATTGGTACGGTCGGATCTGGTAGTTATACTTGCCCCGTGCGGTTTTTATGACACAGGTGGGACCTGGTGTTCAGGTATATTCCTTGGTGTTGTTATATCATAGAGTGCCGGCAGTGAGGAAGGAATTCCACGGGCACGAGTGATGATTTGGAGGGCGTGAGTCCCTGACTTGATATGATTGTTTATATGTTGTATCGTAGTTTGGTTATCATACATGTCTCACCTTTATATAGACTATTATGATTCCATTTACAATATTTTCGATTTCACATACTGTACTGTTGATCGACCTCCTTGGGGCTGCGTTTATGCCGCAGGTAGGTACATCATATGTCGATCCCGCTTATAGGATCACATTTCAGCGTATTGGAAGCTCGTTCCTTGGAGGCTTATCTTTTGGTATGTTACCACAGTGCAGGGTTCTTGTACATTCGGGTATGGCGGGCCTGTCCAAGTCATAGTTGTTAATAAAAATCTTAAGTGCAGCCTTTGTTGTGGCGGGGTTGTAAGGATTATGGCTATTCAAGGTCGATATATATATATATCTTTGAAAGGCAACCGTTTTGGTTGCCTATTTTCTTTATCTTGATCCATATCTATTTGTATGTTTAAGTTTTATTTCCGCTGGTTTTCTCGATGTTGTATCACTAGGGTGCAGGTAAGGCACGATCACGGGCCGGTTGGTCGTGACATTACCATAATAACCTAACCTCTAGTCCTCGTGAGGTTAGAATCTAGTCATAATCAACTTATCTTCCAATAATCGGAAGCCTTTCTCATTCTTAGAAATAGTCGGGATATAATCTCAATTATGATTCTTGTTTCCATTTCTGTTGCAACCAAACTTGGTCACTATACTTAGATTTGAATCCTTTGCTCGACTCATGGCTAAGACTTCATGCCAATCACAATTTAGTGGGAGACTTCCTTGATCTCGTCAAGTAGTAATCCTATTATTCTCTTCTAGCTCATAGAGCTTATCGTCAGGTGTTCAACCTCAATTCATGGTATTACATAATCCAATGGCTTGCCAAGATTTCTTATCGTTCGAGTGTCTACTCATCTTACCTTTATTTTCATATCAAGTTGCCCCGGGTCTCTTACCTCCCGTATTTTCTGCTATCCTTCTCGTCATTCTGATTTTGCCACCTTTCATCGAGGTGTTCAATCGCCCGTCATTCACTAATGGTCTTTACACTAGTCTGGGGTAATCATACCTCGTGCAACTTACATAACCATAGTTGCATTCTTTTTTATCATTCTGGTCATAACCCTTCCTTATGCCCTTTATTAGCAAAAATATTTCTATCTTGATTCTTGATCATACAGTTTCATTCATGCGTACTACCTGCATTTATATCCTTACGACATTTCCTCGACCATTTCCTAATGTCGTTATCAATTACCCCAACACAATACTTTTCCCACGGTTATCTAAAATTGTAACCTATTGTATGGCGAAACTGAAGACTTTACCAGTCTCATATCCATCGCCTAATAACATGGGTACACATAACCCCATAATACGTAAAACTATCATTTTACGTGGGGGAGAGAGCTTATCTCCCTTTCAAAATCTTAATCATCAAGCGCCACCTTATAATCGTATAGATTTTCAAAACCTACCAACGATGTCTTCTGTTTTCCGCAGGCAGCACTCATACTTATCTTATTCTTGCTTTGCGCGCTTCATCGAAATTATCCGGAAGGTTGTGGCCCTGACCGCCACACCAAACCAACTCCAAGTACCTCCAAGGGCACTTAACATAAACTCCTTCAAATTCAAGTATTACTTACTTTCTGCATCAATTTACCTCAAATGAACAAGTCACACAGACTTATTAAAATCAACGATGTCAAAGAAGGAAGGATAATTCACTGGTTACAACCACTTCCCTTCCTTTCCACTCGATAACCGGCTCACCGGAAAACTAGAATCGAACCAATCTCTCTCTGCAGTCAACGTTGGCATAACAAGAGGCCAACTAGCCCATACCCATAATGACCTCAAAGTCTGTCATATCAGCTCTACTAGGTCTGCTAGGGTCCGACGACTGTATCGTCACCGGGAAATTATTATATACCCGCTCAGCTACCACCCATCACTCACGGTGTAGTTACCTCGAAGGGTTCTTATGGATTCGGGCTCTATTCCTCTACACTTGGTTGCTCTCTTTCTTACTGGTCGTACTCTTTCCGTACTTCCAAACTTATACTAGCATACGTACATAACCTCCATTCTGATTCTGGCCTCCAATCTGGAGTTACTAAATCGAACCATATAAGGCCGTTTCCGGCTCTCACGACCTGGTTCTGGTGGAACGCATCCACGAACCCGTAAAACAATTTAACTAGACTTGGGCCTTGCATCCTCGTGACCCTGTCACGTAGCGGAACTACTACCAACTGATCCCAATCCATTTTAGGTTATGGGGCGACCTGTAATAGGTCCTCAACCCGACCCACCGTCGCACTTAACTCTTACCCTTTGTCTGAATTAAGTCTTATTGCCGAGAAGGCCTTATATACCTAAGGTCTCGACGGTTATCAATATTCTTAGGCTCGCATTTTCCATGCTCCAAGCCTACCTTATCAGTCCCCCCGTAAACGGGTAAAATAACTTCTCATAAGCTCTTAATCGTGTTGTCTTAATCATAACAACCATACTTACTCCATACGGATCTCATCCGTACAATTCTCTTAAGCATACTACGTAGCTTAATATATTAACAAAGTCAGCCATTAATGTTATACCCCGTATTTCCAGAGTATGTACGTGGAGACGTACGTACGAAAGTTTGAGACTTAAAGTTAGGCATGTTTCGAAATTTTTGTGCACAACACCCGATTAAAGTCGTTTTTCGACGAAACGTTTTACTAAGCTTACGAAGGGAAAATTTCGGCTATGTCGTTTTGTATTTTTGCGGATTTTTCCGAGCGACGGAACATTTTTGGGCCAACGAGAGGGTGACACTTGTCACCCTCAAGTGACGGTTTGGGTAGTCAAAAGGGGGACGTCTCTCCCCTTGTTTTGTGCCTTATTTTGGCCTTGTTTTGTGCCTTGTTTTGTGCCATGTTTTGTGGAGTAGGGGTTAGGGTGCACTTGGCTTGATCAAGGTCTTACACTTGCCTTGCACATGGCTTGATCTTGTCCATTGGTTGGCCCTTGGCTTCCCTATAAATACCCCTCCCTTTGTTGAAGACTTCATCATCCAAAATGTGTTCTAAGTCTTGCAATCCTTCCCCTCTCCTCTTGTTGCTCTCGTCCTAGCCTTCCCCCTCCCCCTTGTCGTAAGGCGTTGGCCGAAAGGGGTTCCCTCCCCCCTTAGTAGTGTTGGTAGGGTACACTTGCCTTGTTGTTCTCATAAAGTACCCCCCCCCCTTGGTAGAGAGTATTCTCCTAGTATTGTTATAATGCCCAAAATACCCTAGCCGTATACCTTGTAGTATTCCAAAAGTTACCTCTATACGTAGAGCCCGGAAATACTACCTTTTGTCCTTTTAGTCTCAAACCGAAACCCTAAGGAAATCTTCATAGTTGGTTGAAGTATTTAAGTAGAAGTTGGTTAGAACTTCTAAGGGTTGTTTGGATCGGATTGGAGCGCACGGAGTAGGAGCTAAACCTTGCTCAGGATCGACTTTTATAACTTGGATAATTTTGGGCTTATCGAGGTAAATATTCTTGTCCCCTTATTGTAATTGGAAATTACATGTTGTAGGATTATATAGTAGAGGTATACTATATATATAGATCTGAACATAGCTTTGCGGCAATGTCTTTGGACTTAAGCCTGAATATAAAGAAGAGAAATGAACTGTAATTACATAGGATCAGACATGAGACTTGTGTAGTATTCTTGTGTAGTAGAATTGTATACGTCAGGTTAGGCGTATAAACCCCCACTGGTTGGCTTGATGGCGGCCTCGATAGAGGAGGAGATTTCTGCCATTTGCGGGAGTCGCCGAATTTTCTGTAGAATATGGAACCGTGCGGTTAGAAGTTAATAGACGTTTGTGGCCTTATAGAATATGGAACCGGGGGCATGCGGCCATGATGCGAACATGATTGATGTTGCGGGCGTGAGACCCATAGTTATATTGCGTGATGACGTTGAGGGCGTGAGTCCCTGACTTGACTGCTTTTTATGTTACGTACTGTATTTTTGTTATCATATATGTCTCCTGCTTTATGTAGACTGTTATGATTTAACTGCAGTATTTTCAGTTTCACATACTTGGTACCTGTTGTACTGACCTCCTTCGGGGGGCTGCGTTCATGCCGCAGGTAGGAGTACATCGGTAGTGGATCCTCGCTCATAGGATCACAGTTCAGCGTATTGGGAAGCTCCGTTTCTCCGGAGGCTTATTCATTGGTATGTGTTCCCTGAGTTGTAGGTTCTTTTACATTCAGGGGTATGGCGGGGCCCTGTCCCGTCATAGTTGTTGTAAATCTTAGAGTGCAGTAATCTTGTTGTGGCGGGGTTGTAAAAGATTAAATTGTTCGGGTTTTATGTATATATCTGTAAAGCTTTTTGGTTGGCCTGTTTTATGATCATATATCTTGTTTCATGTTTATGTTTTATTTTCCGCTGGTTTTCTCTGATGTTGTATCACTAGGGTGCCCGGGGTAAGGCACCAGTCACGGGCCCGGGATCGGGTCGTGACAAAGTGGTATCAGAGCAGTTAATCCTCGGAAAGTGTCTACAGACCGTGTCTAGTAGAGTCTTGATTATCGATGTGTTGTGCACCACATCTATAATCAGGAGGTGCGAGACATTTAGGATCGGCTTCCATTCTTCTCATTACGAGATCGTGCCTTAGAGTTGTGTTGTAAGTTGGACCCTCCGACGTATCTCGTTTTTACCGATTATGCCTCGCGCCAAGCAACCAGAGCCCGGAAGGGCAAGACAGCCGAGTGCCGCTAGTGAGATACAGATGAGTAGCGCGAG
Organism: Przewalskia tangutica; assembly: GCA_029844215.1. Lineage (NCBI taxonomy): Eukaryota > Viridiplantae > Streptophyta > Magnoliopsida > Solanales > Solanaceae > Przewalskia > Przewalskia tangutica. The sequence continues at coordinate 1,823,292 of JAQGDG010000037.1, read as the reverse complement.
CGTCGATCACTGAGATTATGCTTCGACGGCGAGGTTTGCAGCGCCCGGCCCAGAGAGTTTAGAGCGCAGCGATGTGCTGAGACCACGATGCACGAGCCTCCATCCACGGCCGGGCGAAGGAGTTAAGTACAAGGAGATAGCCCGATTCTTTGGCGGTCGTGGCCGATATGAGGATAGGCTGGACGGCAGTTCCAATTCCATAGCACGATGGTTCACCCCGAGCGAGATAGTTTGAGGCTACGGGACTTTACGAGTTGTAGCCCGCGAGTTTTATGGGTCTAGGCACGAGGATGATCCGCAGGAGTTCATCCAAGCGATTCTGACGGATCGTAGAGTGATCAAGGCCGGAGACCGAGTCGGTGGTTTTGGTTCGCATCGGTGCGTGATCTGCCGATCGTGGTTTGATTCGTGGGAGGCTCGGGAGAGCATGCGCTTCCAGCAGTATGGACGAGTTCTCGAGGCATTCTCACTCACTTCTTGCCTCCGCAGATGAGGAGGGCGGTAAACAGTTTATGATCTTTGAGACGAGAGAGGCGTGCGGTTGGAGTACAACGTGGAGTTTGACTCGTTGGCTCGGTATGTCCCCGCTTTAGTGGCAACCATGGAGGATAGAGTGCACCGCCACGCCACGGGTTAGATGATTACTGACGAGGCTTGTTCGTGTAGCTCTTCACCGCATGGACATTGCCCATGCGAGCTCATGCACTAGTATGCGAGGTGCGGAGAGGTCGACGGAATGACCGGATCAGCGAAGAGGCCAGACAGCGAGGTCTTTGGCGACTTTCGAGGCGGACCGCCTCGGCGAGCTAGTTATGTACCCCGCCCGATGCAGTGGTCCTCCACAACCTTCGTGGCATCCAGTATTCGGAGCGGTCGTGGCTCGAGGTTGAGTTTCGAGGAAGTAAGTGTTGGCGGATCGATCACCCTACCTCGGTGTGGTCGATGTGGTAGACCGCATTTCGGGGAATGTCGTGGTGCCAAGGGAGCTTGTTATTTTTGCGGCCAGCAGGGCCATTTTGCGAGGAACTGTCCGACCAAGGGAAGCACGGATGTTACGACTCAGCCTTCAGGATCGATGGGTGGTTCATCACCTTCTGATTACGCCTGCATAACAGGCCTATGATTAGAGTGACGCGGTGGATACAGGTATATCCTTAACCCTCTAGAGTTTTGGTATGCTTGTTATGATGATCTCATTATTGTGTGCTATGTACGGATAGCGTGGTGTTATTGTGAGTTAGAAAACGTGGTTAGTTGGAAGGATAAGTATGGGGGCATGGTAGTGTGAACCTTAGACTATGTCACGATTGAGACCTTTGAGATAAGGTCGTCTTGAGTAAAAGATTTATTTTATGTTTGACCTTTATCAGAGTGCATAGTAGTACGTGGGAATTATTTGTGTGATTAGTCCATGGGTAGTGTGAGATGGATGTGGTAGCTTTCATGACTTGATTAGGTAAGATTGTTCCGTTTCGAGGAGCGAGTGTTGGCGCGATAGTGGGTCGGGTTGATGGCCGCTCGCGGGTCGACCCGCGGCCGGTTTAGGTGGGGTCGATTAGGTAGTCCCGCCAGGTGGTAGGGTCACGAGGGTGCTAGGCCCAAGTTTAGACAATCATCGTATGAGTTCGTGGATGTGTTCGACCAGAATCGTTCGTGAAGGCCGGAAATGGCCTTAGGGGATATTACGGCTAGTAAGATGACCAAGTTTGGAGGTGGTGACTCGAGGTTTTGGGAACTGGCGATAAGCGAAGTGTGATGCGTACGTTCGGGAGAGTTCAAGTGTTCGAGGGGGGAACGACGAGTAAGGAAGGAAGAGAACGTGTGTTGTTTCGTGGCCAAGTTGTGGCGTTGGCAACTTGTTAGAGAAATTTCATCGATATACGTCTTGAGAAGGAACATTCGGGACGAATGTTTCTAAGGAGGGGAGAATGTTATACCCCGTATTTCCAGAGTATGTACGTGGAGACGTGCGTCAAAGTTGAGACTTAAAGTTAGGCATGTTTCGAAATTTTTGTGCACAACACCCGATTAAAGTCGTTTTTCGACGAAACGTTTTACTAAGCTTACGAAGGGAAAATTCCGGCTATGTCATTTTGTATTTTTGCGGATTTTTCCGAGCGACGGAACATTTTTGGGCCAACGAGAGGGTGACACTTGTCACCCTCAAGTGACGGTTTGGGTAGGCAAAAGGGGGACGTCTCTCCCCTTGTTTTGTGCCTTATTTTGGCCTTGTTTTGTGCCTTGTTTTGTGCCATGTTTTGTGGAGTAGGGGTTAGGGTGCACTTGGCTTGATCAAGGCCTTACACTTGCCTTGCACATGGCTTGATCTTGTCCATTGGTTGGCCCTTGGCTTCCCTATAAATACCCCTCCCTTTGTTGAAGACTTCATCATCCAAAATGTGTTCTAAGTCTTGCAATCCTTCCCCTCTCCTCTTGTTGCTCTCGTCCTAGCCTTCCCCCTCCCCCTTTTCGTAAGGCTTTGGCCGAAAGGGGTACCCTCCCCCCTTAGTAGTGTTGGCCGAGGGGTACACCCCCCCTTGCCTTGTTGTTCTCATAAAGTACCCCCCTCCTTGGTAGAGAGTATTCTCCTAGTATTGTTATAATGCCCAAAATACCCTAGCCGTATACCTTGTAGTATTCCAAAAGTTACCTCTATACGTAGAGCCCGAAAATACTACCTTTTGTCCTTTTAGTCTCAAACCGAAACCCTAAGGAAATCTTCATAGTTGGTTGAAGTATTTAAGTAGAAGTTGGTTAGAACTTCTAAGGGTTGTTTGGAGCGGATTGGAGCGCACGGAGTAGGAGCTAAACCTTGCTCAGGATCGACTTTTATAACTTGGATAATTTTGGGCTTATCGAGGTAAATATTCTTGTCCCCTTATTGTAATTGGAAATTACATGTTGTAGGATTATATAGTAGAGGTATACTATATATATAGATCTGAACATAGCTTTGCGGCAATGTCTTTGGACTTAAGCCTGAATATAAAGAAGAGAAATGAACTGTAATTACATAGGACTGTATTACAGTAGACTTGTGTAGTATTACTGTGTAGTAGAATTGTATACGTCCGGTTAGACGTATAAACCCCCCCCTGGTTGGCTTGATAGCCGGCCTCGATAGAGGAGGAGATTTACGTGGTTGCGGGGAGGTCGCCAATTTTCGTAGAATATGGAACCGCGGTTAGAAGTTAATGAGCGTTTGTGGCCTTATAGGTGGAAGTACTACGAGTAGCGTATTCTACTTGAAGAGTGGAAAAGGCTAGCCGGATTCTGATCGTGGGCGTTTTGCTTATTATCGATAATCGTCGCGAGGTATGTGAACCTCTTCCTATCCTTCAGCATGATGCTTTGTAAACTATGTAGTACGGTGAGCGTACATGTGCTAAATGAGTTGGTTGGTTTAAAACATAGGGTGTTATAATAGCTTTATGGGAAGTTAGTTATAACGACTCTATGTAGGTAAAATATTGGTTTATTGATTGTAGAAGTTAAGAGACTTGATCTTGAAAGATAAGAGACTTAACTTGTTTTACTTGGTAATTAACATTTTGTTAAAAAGTGTTGTAAAACCTCATTCGCGAGTAATGAGTACTTGGTTTTAAAAAGAATAATGTTTTATTGATTTCGGAAATGAGAATAAGTGTCGAACAAACCACAGCAGCGCTAATAAAGGAAAATGTATTGACAAATAACAAATTGTTATTAAAACCAGTAGAAACCTCCATCTGCATAGAAGCTAAGATAAGACAAAATTGTATTACATTTCCTAGATCATGGCTGCTGTAACAAGATTGTTGTAAACAAGAATAAACGGCTCACGTACAAGACATAGGTTACTCAATTGTTTTAAAAGAGATTAAGACTATGAGTTATGAAACCTTTCTAAAATGAGAAACTTGAGCATTTGAAATTAGGCAAACTTGAACGTTTGGAAAATAATGTTGTTACTTGATTTTACAAAGGGAAGTATTTTGGTTTACTTAAAAAGATAGTCGCTCTATTTTATGCTACGGGTATTATGTGACTTTTGTGAAAGAAACGGATCCTTTAAAAAGAGTTAATGTACGTAGTACTTTAGGGTTAAAACCCAGACTTTGATACGAAATGGAAGTACCTTGAGTTGTGTGTAACTTGCCTATGCTTGTTGTTGTGTAACTCGCCTATGCTTGTTGTGATAGCCTTTGTTGTGCAAGTGTTGATATCAGGTGACTTCTTGGGAAGGAGTGGATCTTTTTATAAAAATCTAGAAGTATGGTACTTTTCTTGAGCATGTTTGTGATAGCCCGGTTGTGCGGTATATTGTTGTTGATGTCACGTGGACATGTCTACACCGATCTGGTCAGGGGCATGTGGCCATGCGGCAGGGTTGATTACCTGATATATTGTTATTGTGGTTACATGGACATGTCTACACCGATGCAGAATTCCGGGGGCGTGTGGCCATGCGGCGGGGTTGATCACCCAGTATTATTGTTGTTAATGTCACATGGACGTGTCTACACCGATGCAGAATTCCGGGGGCATGTGGCCATGGGGCATTGGTATTATTGTTGCATCATGGACATGTCTACACCGATGCAGAATTCCGGGGGCATGCGGCCATGATGCGAACATGATTGATGTTGCGGGCGTGAGACCCATAGTTATATTGCGTGATGACGTTGAGGGCGTGAGTCCCTGACTTGACTGCTTTTATGTTACGTACTGTATTTTTGTTATCATATATGTCTCCTGCTTTATGTAGACTGTTATGATTTAACTGCAGTATTTTCAGTTTCACATACTTGGTACCTGTTGTATCGGCCTCGGGCCGCTGCGTGCCGCAGGTAGGAGTACATCGGTAGTGGATCCTCGCTCATAGGATCACAGTTCAGCGTATTGGGAAGCTCCGTTTCTCCGGAGGCTTATTCATTGGTATGTGTTCCCTGAGTTGTAGGTTCTTTTACATTCAGGGGTATGGCGGGGCCCTGTCCCGTCATAGTTGTTGTAAATCTTAGAGGTCTGTAGTACTGTTGTGGGCAGGGTTGTAAAAAGGATTAAACTGTTCGGGTTTTATGTATATATCTAAGGCAAATCGTTTTTGGTTGCTTTGTTTATGATCATATATCTTGTTTCATGTTTATGTTTTATTTTCCGCTGGTTTTCTCTGATGTTGTATCACTAGGGTGCCCGGGGTAAGGCACCAGTCACGGGCCCGGGATCGGGTCGTGACAATTAATTCCCTTAATTATAACTTCTTAAGTGTCCATTACCTTCCCAGACAGCTCATCATCTCCTAATTATCTCAAATTAGTACGTAAAACCTTGAAGAGAATTCATTAAACTGTTTCATACCTTCCCGATATCTATTTAGTCATTATCAATCCTTGGTAATCCAAAATCATTCTAGGCAACACGCATCTGATCCTCATACATAAATCCGTATAGTTGTATGTCATTATACCAACTATACAACAAGTATTACCAACCTGGATACACAATCCACATAATCCTTCCTGGGTCACTGATGCCTTTCTCATAGCTGCAATCAACATAACTCGTTAGGGAGAGACGACCCTAACAACACAGCTCTATCGCAGAATCTCAGAGTGAGAGGAATGGAAACCAATCCTAAATGTCCTGCAGCCTCCTGGTTATAGATGTGGTCCACAACCCACCGGTAACCAAGACTCTACTAGACACGGTCTGTAGACACTTTCCGAGGACTAACTGCTCTGATACCACTTTTGTCACGACCCAAACCCGGGCCCGCGACTGGTGCCCTACCTGGGCACCCCTTACAGGTATACATCAGAGAATAGTAGCGGAACATACATACAACTCAAAAAGGAAATAAATAACAGGTTAGCCGATAAGGCCACCTTCCAAAAGTATACACATAACCCAAAAAGCAGTTACCTTTTTTTTTTCTTTACAACCCAATCCACAAGATATGACTACAGACCTCTAAGAATTTTTACATAACAACTGTGACGGGACAGGGCCCCGCCATACCCCTGAATGTACAACCACCGACAATACCAGGGATCTGAACCAAAGATAAGCCTCCGGAGTAAGGGAGCTTCTCAACAGCTGAACAGTGATCCTAAGAGTGAGGATCATCAACATGTATAACTCTACCTGCGGCATGAACGCAGCCCCCCGAAGGAGGTCGATAACAGTACCAAGTATGTGAAACGAAATCAGAATGTAAATGAAATCATAATAGTCTAAAATAAAGCTGGGGACATGTATGATAATCACATTAACAGTATAATGTGCCTTACTAACAATGAGAGTAACATAATAAACATTTCCGGTTCTTAAAATGGGAAGCATGTGATTAACCTAGGACCATCCGCCCGTAGTGTTATCACACAATCATACTCCTGGGACTATTTCACCCACATAGGCCGTATGGACCCGCATGAGGTAACTTCCTCGCATAGGACTGGTCCGCCCCGCATAGCACTATTTCACTCGCATGAGCCCTACGGACTCGCATGAGGTATTCCTCGCATCGTGGGGAGCAAATCCACGGAATATGCAAATGCAACAAGCCCGGGGAATGACCCCGTAATAAACCATATATCACTAGCACAACCGACTATCATACATAACATAAGCACCACCGGCTTATCATAAATATCATAAGCAAGTTAAGAAATCCCCTAACTTCTTATTAGACTTAATTAACCTGCACTCTCATTTTATTTAACTTAAGGAACTAACATGTTATTAGAAATCTGGGAATTTAACCCAAAATACTACGTACTTCCGTTCCTTTAAAAAGAACCTTTTTTATATAAAAACCCCAAGATACTAACACCCGTAGTATCAAGGCTTGTCTACTTTTCAAAACAAGTTACTACACCTTTAGAAATTCATTTCAAGGCTTTGACACTAAGTAACTTCTACATTCATAACCTAGGAAACTCATGCCTATAAATCAAGTTGACACTTTCTTAACCTTCCATAAAGTCGTTATAACTAACTTCCCATAAAGCCGTTATAACTCTTAATGTTTTAGACAATTACATTCTTTTTGAAACCAAGAGACTTATACTTTTAAAACCAAGTATCATATACTTTCAAATCAAGTTTCATAACTTTCAGAATACTTCAAGTCTCTTAACTTTAGAAATCAAGTTTCTTAACTTAGAATAGTTCAAGTAATCAATACTTTCCAAACCAAGTATTCTATACATTTTCAAGTCAAGAAATCTTTGTTTACCTTATTAGAATAAACCATTCTTTTAACTTCCCATAAAGTTGTTATAACCAACTTCCCATAAAGCCGTTATACTAACTTTATGCTTTAGAAACTAAGACATCTTTAACCTTTAAAACAAGTGAGTTAATTCTCTAACTCAACCAACTTGGACATTCTTAAACAAGTCAAGGATATCAAATGAAACTAAATTCATTTAAATCTCGTACGTCTACCGTACTATACATTTATAGCTACTCATGCTCAAGAGATAAGAAAAGTTCCACATACCTCTCCGGCTCAATCCACTTGCCAAGTTGAATACGCCATACGTAGAATGTCAACCTATAATGACCATAATACGTCCATCAACTACTAGCTTTCAACGTAGATGTCACGACCCGTTCCGGGGCCCGTGACTGGTGCCTTACCCCGGGCACCCTAGTGATACAACATCAGAGTAATCAGCGGAACATAAAGACAATACATGAAACCAATGTAATAAGACAGTGAAATAAGAAGACAAAGCAACCAAAAAGCGGTTCACAAGTATATAGAAATAACAATTTGAACAGTTAAATCCCTTTCGACCACTCTGCCATAACGCGATTACTGCACTTAAGAATGATATGACAACAACGACGGGACAGGGCCCCGTCATACCCCTGAATGTAAGCACCTACAATCAACAGGGGACTATACCAAGATAAGCCTCCGGAGGAACGGAGCTTCCCAAACGCTGAACTGTGACCCTAAGAGCGAGGATCAACGACTGGTGTACCTTTACCTGCGGCATGAACGCAGCCCCCCGAAGGAGGTCAGTACACAGGTACCAAGTATGTGAAACATGAAGATATCAGAAATGAAATCATAGTAGTCTATAAAGCGGGAGACATATATGATAACCAAACTACAGTTCATAATAAATAAGCGATGTCTAGTCGTGACTCACGCCAAAGTCATCACTCCAATATAACAACGGGTCTCACGCCCACAACATCAATCATGCCCGTGGAATACCTTCCTCACCGCCTGATCAATGATAGAAAAGCACCAAGAAATACACATGAACAGCAGTCCCACTGTGTCCAAATAAAACGATGCAGGTGAAATGCGAAGGCATAGCCGACTACTAACACCACGCGACTAACAAGGTCATAAATCAGATCATGATATCTGTCTGCACCGTCACATGATCAAAGCCGGTCGCCGCCCGCAATATCAAATGTGCGCGTCTAGCCTCGAACTCCTCGCAGCCCGCATAGGCCGCCTCATAGGCCCGCATGGTATAACCCCGCATCGAGGGTAGCTACTCCGGCATCGCCCCGACTCGCGATCCGCACGGCCACATGCACCGCATGACCATAAAGGCCGCACACTAACTCGAACTCGTAGCTCGCGATAGGCCCGGGACCCGCATGAGGTATTCTCGAATCATGGTCCTGCATCGCTCGAGTCTACCCCGCGTCGGAGGCAGCTTAACCCCTAAACACGGTGAGTGGTATAATACCAACATAACGATTTAACGCTTAAACAACATAAGCACAATCAAGGAAAACCCCTTTACACAAACATCACGTATACTAACACACGAGCATCCTAATATGATTACTTATCAAATCAACACGAAGGTATTACAAGGCTATCACAAACCAATACAATCAAGTTATTCACACATAAGGTTCTTTCTACTATATGATTAACGAGATCGGGTTTTTATCCCCCAAGTACTTTATACAATAACTTCTTGAAGATATGTTACTTCACAAAAACCACACAATACCCGTAGTATATGAAAGTAGAGTGATTATCTTTTGAAGTAAATCAAAACACTTACCTTTGTAAAATCAAGTAACAACATTATTTTCCAAACGTCCAAGTTTGCCTAATTTCAAATGTTCACGGTTCTTATTTTAGAAAGGTTTCGTAGTTCATAGTCTTATTCATTTAAGAATATAATTCTCTTTTTAAACTATCTGAGAAACATAAGCCTTATATGTGAGTAGGATATTCTTGTTTATAACAATCTTATTACAGCAGCCATGATCTAGGAAATATCATTTTGTCTCATCTTAGCTTCTATGCAGATGGAAGTTTCTCTGGTTTTAATAATACTTAATCACAAAACATTTCCTTTTATTAACGCTGCAGTTGGTTTGTCGATACACATTCGATTCTGAAATCAAGAAACATTCTTAAGCCGTTATTACCTAACTTCCCATAAAGCTAGTATAACTCTTAAGTTTTCAAAACCAAGTATTACTTCTTCTTTCAAATGATTCAAAATCTTTTGAAATACTTCAAGTTCTTTATTAACACATAATAAGCCGCTTATAGTTCAAATCGCTTACCTTTTAAAAACCACAAGTATTTTCTTACCAACATAAAGTCGTTATAACCAACTTCCCATAAAACCGTTATAACACTTTATGTTTTAAAACCAATCAAATACATTTAGCACACGTCTACCGCACTACATAGTTCACACATATCATGCTAGAAGAGATAGGAAGAGGTTCACATACCTCGCGACGATTATCGACTAATAGCAAAACGCTCCAAGTACCTCAAACCGCTTCGGCCACTCTTTAAGCCAAGTAGATCGCGCCACGTAGTACTCAACCTATAAGGCCACAAGGCGCTTATTAACATTTAGATCTTATCGTAGAACATTCTACGTAAAATTCGTAAGACCTCCCCGCAACAGTAAATCTCCTCCTTTATCGAGGCCGCCATCAAGCCAACCGGGGGTTTGCACGCCTAACCTGACGTGTACGATTCTACTACACAAAGAAAGCTACACAAGTCTCAGAATACACCCTATGTAATTACATTCAAGACTTCTTTCGAAAAGGTTTCTCATTATTCAGCTTAAGTCAAAAGACATTGTCGATAACTACGCTCAGTTCTATATATAGTATACTTCAACTATATAATCATACAACATGTAATTTCCAATTACAATAGAGGACAAGATATTTACCTCGATAAGCCCATAATTATCCGAGTTTAAATGTCGATCCCGAGCAAGGTTTAGCTCTACTCGCGCTCAGGCCGCTCCAAACAATCCTTAGAAGTTCTAACCAACTTCTACTTATTACTCCAACTAACCATGGAGATTTTTCCTTATGGTTTCGGTTTGTGTGGAAAGGAAGTATAATAGTATTTCGGGCTTTCAGATAAGTATAACCTTAGAATACTACAATGTATACGGCTAAGGTAATTTGGGCAATATAAAAATACTTTAGACAGTATTTCTACCAAGAGGGGCGGTATTATACGAAAACAACTAGGCTAGGGGGTACCCACGGCTAGCACCCTGGAGGGAAGGGCTCTCGGCCAAGGGGGAGGGAGGAGGCTCTTGGCCGAACTCTACACTAAGGGGAGGGAGGAGGATTTAACACTTAGAATTATATGGAATGGATGAAGAAGTCATCCAAAGGGGGGGTATTTATAGGTCTTGCAAAGGCCAACCAATGGCCAAGATCTTGCCAAGTGCAAGGCAAGTGTAGGGCCAAGATCTTGCCAAGTGCACCTTATCCATCTACCACAAAATATCCTACCAACTCCAAGACAAAAAGCCAACCCATTCGTCCACTCCACCGCCCAAGACGTCTTCCAATGAGAGGGTGCCAAGTGGCGCCCTCTTGTTGGTCCAAAATGTTTCGTCTCTCGGAAAAATCCGCAAAAATTAAAAATGACATAGCCGGAATTTTTCCTACGAAAGCTGTGAAAACGTTTCGTCGAAAAACGACTCTAACCGGGTGTTGTGCACAAAGTGAAATCGTCCAAGCCTATGTAAAAGTTTCAAATTTTCTACGTACGTCCTTACGTACATACTCTGGAAATACGGGGTATAACAGTAGAATATTTCTAAGTATAAGTACTCTTAATTCTACGGAAAATCGGGCAGCACTTCCTTTGTTTCTACGTACTTTTCCACCTTTTTCAAGGCCCAAAAATCAATAACCAAATGCCACATTTAAGGCTCAACAATTCAGAAATTCAAAAGGGATTACACGCCTAACAGGACGTGTAAAATTTTGCCCCACAATTAATATAAAACTGTCCAACAACTTAAGTCATTCTCGGCTACCATCAATATCAACAACAATGTCAATTTTCGTTCAATTCCTTTTTAATCCAAGTTGTTATTCCAACATGTTATATGCATAATAACAATTACAACAACTATAAATCCTTTCTTCCTTAACATGCGACGATTGTATCTAACAATTAAATTGAATTACAAACTTAATGGCTAACATGTCCAATTTCGGTTTTCAACATGTCGACATGATCCAAATATTTTCAAACTTCAATAGTTATACCACATTCTCATTAATCAACTACTATAACATGTAATCTTCAATTACAATAGTAAGACGAAGATTATTACCTCAATAAGCCCTAATAATGTCCAAGCGTAAAAGTCAATCCTTAGCAACTTTTAGCTCATCTTCTTATGTTCCAATCCACTCCAAGCACTCCTTAGAAGCTCATAACCAACTTCTCTTCAATTTCCAACTTCAAAGTTGAAGAACACCTTAGGTTTTCGTCTTGCAACTAACGTGAAAACGTAGTTTTTCCGGGATCTTTCTATTGAGATATCCTTGTAATACCCTTAGGAATATTGGGTTTGAATATTGGGAATTATGGAGCAATATTGCAAAAATTTTGTGTGGGAATAGGGGCATTGCTGAGAGCTTCCCTCAAGAACAAGAAAGTTTTTTTGATTTTTTTCTAAGTCTTGAATTGTCTTGCTACTAGTAGTAGTAGTATAAATAATTAAATCAAGGGTTAGGATCATCACAAATGTGTGGCTAAGATTGGTCAACAATATCAAGCTCAATTTTTTCCATTGACTTGGTCCATTTTTATCAAGCCAATTTGGCTATTATTAACTCATTTTTTTCGCCCAAGATGACCTTGTGGAGGGTGACACGTGTCGCCCTCCCATTGGTCCATAACATTCCGTTTCCCAAAATTTCCATAATTGGTCAAAATATCGGAAACCTCGTGGGCCCCACAAAAATGTAAAATTTCTCGGGTGGGCCCCACGTATCCAACTCTGTAAATAAAATTCCATAATTCCAATGAACTCTTAAAAGTCTTAAATAACAATTTGAGAATCCAATTCCCCTTAACGAACCATTTTCCTTCCCGGGGTTCGGAAGATTTTCCTTAGAATTTACAACTCTTTCTTTCGTTCAAATTTATATGTATTGTGTCCCCCAGTATATTCTCATATACATGTCCTGGAATTTCGGGGTGTAACAGGTAAAGTCTTCAGTTTCGTCATACAATAGGTTACAATTTTAGATAACCGTGGGAAAAGTATTGTGTCGGGGTAATTGAGAACGACATTAGGAAATGGTCGAGGATGTGTCTTAAGGATGTAAATGCTGGTAAAAAGCATAAATGGAAATGTACGACCCAGGAGCGAGGTAGAAATATTTTGAGTTAGTAATTAGTATGGTAAAGGGTTATGACCAGAATAATAAGGAAAATGCAATTACAGTTATGAAGGTTTCCCAAGGCATAATTACCTAGACTAGTGTGAAGACCATTAGAAATGATGGGCAGTTAAGAACACCTCGATGAAAGGTGTCAAGCCTGTAATGATGGGCCAGACCGTATATATACGGGGAGGTAAGAGACCCCAGGGCAACTTGTAATGAAAAATAAGGTAAGACGAGTAGACACTCGAACGATAAGAAATCTTGGCAAGCCATTGTATTATGTAATACCATGAATTGGTGTTGAACACCTGACTATAAGCTCTATGAGTTGGAAGAGAATAATAAGATTACAACTTGACGAGATCAAGGAAATCTCCCCCCTAAAAGTGCAATTGGCAGGAAGTCTTAGCCATAAGACAAGTGAAGGAATTGAATCTAAGTATAGCGACCAAGTCTGGTTGCAACAGAGAATTAGAACCAGGAACCATAATTGAGATTAATGATGCCCGAATATTTCGCAAGTATGAGAAAGGCTTCCAGTTATTGGAAGATAAGTTGACCACGACTACAGTTCTAACCCCTCCTGAGGGACTAGAGGGTTAGGTTATTATTGTAACACTTTGGGTGTTGGGCTAGGTTGTGTGCTGACGCAACACGATAAGGTTAGAGCCTATGTTTCCCGGCGGTTACGGGAGCATGAAAGGAATTACGCTACTCACGATTTAGAGTTGGCGGCAGTTAATCATGCCTTGAAGATTTGGAGGCATTACTTATATAGATTTCATGTGGATACTTGTGCAGACCACAAGAGCCTCCGGTATATCTTCAGACAGAGGCAGTTGAATTTGCGACAGAGACGGTGGTTAGAGTTACTCAAGGATTGTGATGTTGATATCCTATACCACTCGGGGAAAACCGATATGGTTACAGATGCTCTTAGTCGTAGATCTATGGGTATTCTGTCAGATGGAAAACCAGATAGACAGGACGTGGTCCGTGAGATTCATCAGCTACCGAGATGAGGGGTTTGATTATTTGTTTCCGAGGTTAATGGAGTTTGGATCCGAGAGGCTGCCGAGTCTTCCTTCGTCGAGGAGGTGAAGAGGCGACAATATGAGGATTCAGTGTTAGTACGGGATCGTGATACGGCTCTCTGAGAGGAGAAGAGCCTGTTTGAGTAGCACCGGATAGGGTGTTGTGATATGAGGATAGCTTGTGTGTGCCGATGCTGCAGGACCTGTCAGCAAGTTTTAAGAAAGGCACACAGTGCTCGTTACTCTATTCATCTGGGGTCGACTAAGATGTATCATGACCTCAGATGTATTTATTGGTAAGATGGTTTGAAGAGAGACGTAACAGAGTTTGTTGCTTAGTGTCCGAATTAGTAGCAGGTCAAGGTTGAACACCAGAAGCCCAGTGGGCTACTACAGGCGATTGAGATCCCGACTTAGAAATGAGAGGTGATTAATATGGATTTTGTTACAAGGTTGCATCATACTCAGATGAAGTGCGACTCCCTGAGGGTCATAGTAAGCGATGTAAACCAGCCCATGTTCTTCCTGGGACCACTTACTCGGCTGAGGATTATGCTAGATTATATAGCAGAGAGATTGTGAGACTGCACAGGGTTCCTACATTTATTTATGACAGACAGATGAGCCCAGTTTACGGCCAGCTTCTGGAGGTTTTTCCAGAAGGGATTGGGGGCACATGTAAGTCTCAGTGTTGCATTTCACCCTCAGACCGACGGACAGACATGACATGTTATCCAGACCTTTGAGGATAGGTTGCGGGCCTGTGTTATTGATTTCAGGGGTAGCTGGAAGGATTATTTTTGCCTCTTGTTGAGTTTACGTATTATAACAGCTACCATTCCAGTATTCGGATGACACATTAGGTGGCCATGTGTGGCACGAGATTATGTTGAGATAGTTAAAAGAGATTATGTCGCTAGCTAATTAGATTGACTCCGAAAGAACATTCGGGGACGAATGTTTCTAAGGGGGGAAGAATGTTACACCCCGTAGTTCTTGGACATGTATACGAGAATAGACGTGAGAGCACAAGACTTATAAATTTGAACGAAGGAAAGATTTGTTATTCTTAAGGAAAAGTTTTCCGAACCTCGGGAAGGAAATGTTCGTTAATGAGAATTGAGTTCCCGAATTTGATATTTGAGAATTATAGAATTTATCGGGATTATGGAATTTTATTTCCAGAATTGGATACGTGGGGCCCACCCGAGAGATTTTACGTTTTTGTGGGGCCCACGAGATTTCCGATATTTTGACCAATTATGGAAATTTCGGGAGACGGAATGTTATGGACCAATGGGAGGGCGATACGTGTCACCCTCCACATGGTCATCCTTGGACGAAAATAATCCTTAAAGACTAGCCAATTTGGCTTGATAAAATGGACCAAGTCAAAGGAAAAAGTGAGCCTGATATTATTGACCACATCTTAGCCATCCATATGTTTTAATCCTAGCCATTGGTTTACTTATATAATACTACTACTAGTGCAAGACTAGATCATTCAACACTTAGAGAAAAAATGGAAAAAAATCTTGAGTTGCTCTTTAGAGAGCTCTCGGCCAAGAGGGAAAACAAGAGATATTTTTTTTGCAATCTTGCTTCATAAACCCCAATATTAAAACCCAAGGTTCCTAAGGGTATTACAAGGATATCTCAATAGAAATATCCCGGAAAAACTACGTTTTTACGTTAGTCGCAAGATGAAAACCTAAGGTGTTCTTCAACTTTGAAGTTGGAAATTGAAGAGAAGTTGGTTATGAGCTTCTAAGGAGTGCTTGGAGCGGATTGGAACGTAAGAAGAGGAGCTAAAAGTTGCTAAGGATCAGCTTTTACGCTTGGACATTATTAGGGCTTATTGAGGTAAAATCTTAGTCTTCTTAATGTGATTAAAGATTACGTGTTTAGTAGGTGTTAAATGAGCATGTGGTATATATATTGAAGTTCGAAAAGATTTGGATCATGTCGACATATTGAAAACCGAAATTGGGCATGTTAGTCATTAATGTTGTAGTCAATTTGGTCGATAGTTACAATCGTCGCATGTTAAGGAAGAAAGGATTTATAGTTGTTGTAATTGTTATTATGTATATAACATGTTGGAATAAAAACTTGGATTGAAAAAGATTTGGAAAATACTTTGTGTTGTTGTACATTGTTAGCCGAGAATGACATTGAAATGTTGGACTATTTGGATATCGATTGTGGGGCAGAATTTTACACGTCATGTGCGGCGTGTAATCCCCTTTGATTAACTGATTTTTGAGCCTTAAATGTGGCATTTGGTTATTGATTTTTGGGCCTTGAAAAAGGTGCAAAAGTACGTAGAAACTGTTACACCCCGTAATACCAGGGCTACTAATTAAGAACGTGATTAAGGATTTAAGATTTTAATTTTGGAAGGAAAGAATAATTACATTTTCTTAAGGAAAATTTCGAAAAAAATGTGACGACGGAAAAATTATTAACTTGGAGTATAATACTTCTAATTGGATTTATGGACTTAGTATTGGATTATAAGGTGTTGGAATTGATAATATGGGGTCCGCCGAGAATTTCACAATTTCGCGGGGACCTTCGAAAAATTATAATATTTTGGACCAATCGGAGGGCGACACTTGGCACCCCTCCACTTGTCTTGCTAAGATGACAACAAATTAGATATTTTGAGAGGGGACAAGTGGACATGGGTCCCACTCCACATGGCTATACATATCCAAGTCTTGAAAGACTTGGATCACTTTACACTTAGACCAAAAAATAAGCTCTCATCTTCTCCCCTATAGCTCCATAATTTCGAGAGCCCCTTGGCTAATAACAACCATCGTTGATCAATTTATTTCTCCAAGATTAAGCCCTTAAACCAAGTGCTAAGCCTAGATTAATATTCTACACGTTTTTACTTGTCTTGACCGAAAGTTGATGCCAAAACCCTAGGGGTTCCGTCGACTTTTTGGAAGTGAGATTCAAAGAGAAGTTACTCCTAAGGTTGTAGGGGTTACATATATGTGATTGGAACTTGAAGAAGTGGAGCGAAACCAAAACTGCGCACCAATAAAGACCGGACTGTTTTGGGGCGTTTTTGGGCAAAAAATGAGGTAAAAGTCCATCTTCTTTTAAAGTAATTGGATATTACTTATTGTTATTATGTATGGATGAACTTGTGTTAGAAAAGAATGAAGAATAAAAAGCGTTTGAGCCATTTTTGGGGCTAAAACCGATTTGGGACAGATTTGGTGCAAATGGAATTCGTTGGTTATTGTCGTTGTTATCTTCACCTATTGCATGTTATAATGGATAATATTGTTGTTAATAAGTTGTTATAACTTATGTAGAAGTTTTGGAACTCGAATTGGAATAAAATGGATTAAGGAACGAGTTATCGGGTTGTAGTTGTTGTGGCCGAGAAACTGCCCAAAACTGTTAGACGTTGTTGTGTCGTTTAGTGGACTGTTTTGAGGTATTAAATGCTGGAAATTTAGTTGTTCTAATGCATGTTTAAGTGTAGTAGTTGCTAATGAAAGTCCTAAGGGAATAAGGGTGTGGAAAGGCGTTAAAAGACCTCACATTTTACCCTCGTTATGGTTGGATTGCGGACTGTTTTTATGGGCTGATTTGTGGACTGTTTTGTATAACTGTGGGGCAGAATTTTACACGTCCAGTTAGGCGTGTAATCCCCTTTGGCTAACTGTTGGTTGTGCCTTAAATGTGGCTTGTTGGTTGATGAATACGGGCCTTGAAAAAGGTGGAAAAGTACGTAGAAACAAAGGAAGTGCTGCCCAATTTTTCGTAGAATTAGAGGGCCATTATTTGGTATAAGTCCTACACTTGATAGCTTGTAGTTGATAGAAGTGATATGGTGTTACACCCCGGAATTTCAGGATATGTTTATAAGGTAGTACGTAAGAACTCACAAGTGTTAAGATTTGAGACTTGTAAAATTTATCGGAATTATAGATTTGTCGGAAAACGAATTATTGTGACGAATGGGAGGGCGACACGTGTCACCCCCATTATGTTGTCTTGGACGAATTGAAGCATGGACACAAGGGTCATTTGACCCTTGTTAGGAAGACAAGTCTTGCTTGTAGTCAAGCTTGAGAAGGTTGACTAAGTCTAAGGGTCTAAAGTCTTGATATTTCATAAGACAAAATCCTAACCACCCATTTGTTTGTAGCATGACCCTCCATTATGTTATATATGTATACTAGTAGTGAAACTAGTCCCACACTTAGCCAAAAATTTCAAGAGAATTGGATGAACAACAAAAGGAGCTCTCGGGTTCTAGCTCTCAAAGAAGGAAAAAAAATTTGTTTCTTGTCCATTAAGCCCCACATTTTAAACCAAGGTTCATGAGTGTTATGTAAGTGTATCTCAATAGAAAAATCCCGGAAAAAGAGAGTTTTCGTATTAGTCGCAAAACGAAAACCTAAGGGTCTTTCTAGGTTTTGGATTGGAAGTTGAAGGAAAGTTGTTGGTATGGTTCTAAGGGTCTCAACGAGCGGATTGAAGTGTCTTGGAGAGGTTCTAAACTACTAGGAGCGACTTCGGATTGGAATTGGATTAAGATTCGTTGAGGTATAATTTTGTCCTTTAATGTGTTACAAGATTATATATTTATATTGTTGTTGTTAGCTTTACGTGTTGCTAGCATGAAGTTGATATGTAGAAGTTTATAAGGATTGTGGATTGATTGTAGCATTGGAAATCCGGAATGTAATATAAGCCATGTTAAGTTGGATTTCAATTTAGTCGTTATTAGAATCGTCGCATGTTATTGATTTGAAGATTGTGGTAGTTTTAACCAAATGCGACTTGATATCATGTTATGATTAACAATTTGGATGAAATGGAAATTTGATAAGTATTGGTATGGTTGAACTCTAGGTGGTCGAATTTGGACTTTTAGTTTGTTATTCATTTGTATTGGACTACTTTCTAAATTGTGAGCCAATTGGGGCTGTTTAGTTATTCATTTGTATTGGACTACCTTCTATATTGTTGTGAGCCAATTGGGGCTGTTTGGTTATTGTATTCGACCTTGAAAAGGTGGCAAGTGAGTAGAAACAAAGGAGGTGCTGTCCGATTTTCCGTAGAATTTAGTGACTTAGCACCTAGGATATTCTACGTTTGAAATAAGAGGTTAATGGACGTATGGTGACCATTATAGGTTGAAGTACTAAGTATAGCGTATCCTACTTGAAGAATGGAATAGCTCAAGGTTGAAGTACTTTGGAGCATTTTGCTACTTGTCGACAATCGTCGCGAGGTATGTGAACCTCTTCTTTCTTTGGCATGATCCTACGTATGAAATATCCATGTGATAACATTTTAAGATTCCTTCTACTCTTAGAAGTTAAGAAGTATCCACATTGTTGACTCTAAATTAAGTATGTTAAATTGTCCTAAGTCCTTACCAAGCCTTATGGGAGATATGGTAAGAATGGTTAGGAAATTATGAGATTTGATTTCAAGCTATGTATCTTGATTTATTTAAAGTATGTAAGTTGATTTTTATGTTTGAAAATGACTTGAATTTATATGTGAAAAGGGGATTGGTTTTAAAAGTGTAGACGACATGATTTTACAAGTATAAGTAAATGGACTTTAAAGAATGTATGTTATGAAATTTTAAGACTATGAACTTTGATTTTCTTTAAAGGATTATGAAACTTTATTTTTCAAGTTATGGGACTTGATTTCTAAAGTATAAGCGACATGATTTGAAAGAGTGTATGCTACGAGGTGTTAAGGCTATAAGCCTTGATTTTATAAGTGGAAATGACTTAATTTTACCAAGTATGGCTTAATTTATTTCAAAAGTTAAGAAGATGGCTTCCAAAGAGTATGTGACTTGAGCTTTAAAAGAAAGGAGTTCTATGATTCTTTTAAGTATGTATGTATGTAGTATTTTTGGATCTAGTTTTCCTAATGTTGTAAGAATAAAAGTGTCTTAAGTTCTCTAAAATGAGCAGTTGTTATAATAGCTTTATGGGAAGTTGTTATGGCGACTTAAGAAGAAGTGAAAAGATGGTTTGAAAATGTTATGTAAGGAAAATCACACCGAGCCTACAAATAGGCGGATTACGTTATGAAATACAGAGCCTACAAATAGGCGGATTACGTTATGAAATACACCGAGCCTACAAATAGGCGGATTACGTTATGAGATACACCGAGCCTACACATGACGGACACGCCATATTACCCCGAGCCTTCACAGGCGGTTACGTCATCTTACACCGAGCCCCACAGCGGGACGAATTATGTTATATGATTCCACAGTACACCGAGCCCCACAGGCGGGCCGGATTATGTTATATGATTCCACAGTACACCGAGCCCCAAAGCGGCGGATTATGTTATATGATTCCCGATGCACCGAGCCCCATGCGGGCGGATTATGTTATATGATTCCACAAGACACCGAGCCCCACAGCGGCCGATTATGTTATATGATTCAACAAGATAATCGAGACACCGTGTCATAAATGCGGGCGGATTATGTTATGTAAGATATAAGATATAAGTTATGTGAAAAGTTTGGATTAAACTCTTAAGTAAGTATGTAAGATTATGTTGTTAAATCTTATAGAAAGAATGAAAGGAACTGTTAATATATTATTGATTTAAGGAGTTAAAAATTACATTCTTTTATACAGATATGATTTTGTTATTGCATTTTATTTCATTTCCATACTCGCACTGTTGCGACCGACTTGAAGTGCGTTCATGCCCGCAGTTTTAGGTACCAGTTGGTGATCCTTGCTCTTAGGATCTGTTCGATTTTGGAAAGAAGCCCTTTCACTCCGAGGCTTGTCTTTTAGTACAGTTTCACGATGTGGTAGACTTATGTACATTCAGGGTATGGCGGCCCCTGTCCCGCATGATTGTAATTCTTAAGTGCAGTCACATGTTGTGGGTCGGTTTGTAAAAAAGAAAGGGATGTAGCTTCTTTGTTATGTATATGTATATGTGTCGGGAAGGTAGCCTTATCGGCTAACCCGTGGTTTAATTTCTCGTTATTTTATTTTATAAGTTTCATGTATGTTCATTGCTATTTCTCGATGTATACAGGCAGGGGCCTGTGTAGGGCACCAGTCGCGGGCCCGGGGTCGGGTCGTGACATATGGCCATTATAGGTTGAAGTACTAAGTATAGAGAATTCTACTTGGAGGATGGAATAGCTATCAAGGTTGAAGTACTTCGGAGCATTTTTCTAATTGTCGATAATCGTCGCGAGGTATGTGAACCTCTTCCTTCTTTTGACATGATTCTATGTATGGAATATACATGTGGTACTATTTCATGATTCCTTCTACTCTTAGAAGTTAAGAGGTATGTATGTTGATTTACTCTACGTAAAGGTTATGTCTATGTTATCCTAAGTTCTTACCAAGTCTTATGGGGGATGTTGGTAAGAGTCGTTAGGAGATATTTGGAGCCAAGTTGACTTGGCTAAGTTCTAACACAAATGAGAATAAGTATCGAACAAGCCACTGCAGCGTTAATAAAGGAAAATGTAATGACAATCAATTAAGTTAAAATGAGTAGAATTCTCCATCTGCATAGAAGCTAAGATAAGACAAAATTGTATTACATTTTCTAGATCATGGCTACTTGATTAAGATCGTTATAAATAAGTATAACTTATTCACAACGCACCAAGGTATATGTTACTTAATTTATAAGAATTTACGTATGAAGTTTTAAGACTATGAGCCTCAAATTTTTAAAAGGTTAAGGGACTTTATTTTTCAAGTTATGAGACTTGATTCTTAAAGGAAGAAATGAATTGATTTAAAAGTATATAATACTTGATTTGGAAAATATTGATTTCTGCCATTCTAAAGTTAAGAAACTTGTTTTCTTAAAAGTTAAGAGACTTGAAGTATTTTGAAATCTATGTGATTTGATTTGAAAGTATAAGTCTCTTGGTTATAAAAGGAATGAATTTGTCTAAGACATAAAGAGTTATAACGGCTTTATAGGAAGTTGGTTATAACAACTTTATGGAAGATTAAAAGAATGGTTTTCTTCAGTATTGTAAGCAAAGAAATGACTTGAAATAAAGAAGGGCAAATTGTTTTAAAGGTACCTATTGCTTAAGGTTTTTAAGAAAGAAGTCACTTGATTTAGAAGCCGGTAAATGTATTTCTAAAAGGTATTGTGACTTGTCTTGAAAAGCAGATATGACTTGATACTACGGTTGTTAGTATCTTGGAAGTTTTATTTGAAAAAGAGTCATTTTTAAAAGGAGCAGAGGTACGTAGTACGTTGGGTTAAATTCCCGGATTTTATATGACCTTATCGCGTCCCAGAAATGGGCCGGGCAGTATACCTTTATTGGCAGACTATATGACCTTATCGCGTCCCAGAAATGGGTCGGGCAGTATACCTTTATGGGCAGACTATATGACATTATCGCGTCCCAGAAATGGGCCGGGCAGTATACCTTTATGGGCAGACTATATGACATTATCGCGTCCCAGGAATGGGCCGGGCAGTATACCTTTATGGGCAGACTTATGTGACTTTATCGCGTCCCAGAAATGGGCCGGGCAGTATACCTTTATGGGCAGACTATATGACATTATCGCGTCCCAGGAATGGGCCGGGCAGTATACCTTTATGGGCAGACTTATGTGACTTTATCGCGTCCCAGATTGGGCCGGGCAGTATAGGCGTCCCTCCATAAAGGGCCGGATTATGTTATGCAAGGTAAGTAAGTTATATGGTAATGAACTTGACGATTTTCCTAAGTATGTACGTAAGAAAGTGACTATAACTTTTATTGAAAAATGAGGAAAGATAATAAGGTACGATTAAGTTCACGAGATGGTAATGACACGGTAGGATCTGGTATGTACCCTTTTTATACTTGCCTCTGTCATTCTTTATCTGATTATGATTTGTTTACTGTACCTTATTTCTGTTCCATATTAAATTTTTGTTATCGACCTCCTTGAGTTGCGTTCATGTCCGCAGTTTAGGTACGATTGTGGATCATGAGCTTAGGATCTGGTTCACATTTTGAGATGGCTCCAAGTTCCGGAGTTTGTCATTATGGCTAGGTATATTCAGTGCAGCGGGGCCTTGTCCGTCATAGTTATTGTCACCTTCTTAGAGGTGCATATTCATATGTGGGTGGTGTAAGTTATATTTACATTGTTGTGACGTAGACCACTTCGGGTGATTTATATTTATACGGAAACCTTTTCGGCCTTGCCTTTGTTTTAAAAAAAAAGTGTTATTTATCTTCCGCGGTTTATTTATGTTGTATGGGTAGAAGGGTGCCCAGGTAGGGCACGATCCACGCCCAGATTTGGGGTGTATGAGTGGTATCAGAGCAGTTAGTCCTCGGCATGTCTACAGACCGTGTATAGTAGAGTCTTGTTTATCGATGTGTTGTGCACCACATCTATAAACAGGAGGCTATAGTACATTTAGGATTGGTTTCCCTTCTTCTCACTCTGAGATCGTGCGATAGAGCTGTGTTGTTAGGGTAGTCTCTCTCTAACGTGTTATTTTGAATGCAGATATGAGAAAGGCAACAGTGACCCAGAAAGGATTATATGGACTTCGTATCCAAGTTGGTAAAACTATTGTACAGTTGGTATAATGATGATGTGTATCTGTACGAGCGTATTTATTTGGGGTCATATGTGCGTTGCCTAGAATGATTATGAGTTACCATGAGTTGATTAAGCCTTAATAATTACTTGGAAGGTGTGAAACAGTTTATTGAATCCACACCTAGGCTTTATATATGTACTTATTTGGAATAGTCAAGAGGTAATAAACTGACTAATATTGTGATAGACTCTTGAAAGATCAGGTTTAATTGACTTATGGAAATACCATGTTATTAGATTAAGATGTGTTGTATGCTTAAGTGAGATGTCGAATAATATTTTTACAGAGTAAATATGGTTGTTGTGATTAGGACAACATGATATTGAGATTATGAGAAACTATGATATTGAGATTATGAGTAACTATCTTACCCGTATGAGGGGAGGGATAATGTAAGACTGGGACATGGAATAATCGAGAATCGTGGAATACTAGCTAACTATTGAGACCTTAGATGAACATTCGAGGACGAATGTTTCTAAGGGGGGAAGGATGTTACACCCCGTAATACCAGGGCTACTAATTAAGAACGTGATTAAGGATTTAAGATTTGAATTTTGGAAGGAAAGAATAATTACATTTTCTTAAGGAAAATTTGAAAAAATGTGACGGAAAAATTATTAACTTGGAGTATAATACTTCTAATTGGATTTATGGACTTAGTATTGGATTATAAGGTGTTGGAATTGATAATATGGGGTCATGAGAATTTCACAATTTCGCGGGGACCTTCGAAAAATTATAATATTTTGGACCAATCGGAGGGCGACACTTGGCACCCCTCCACTTGTCTTGCTAAGATGACAACAAATTAGATATTTTGAGAGGGGACAAGTGGACATGGGTCCCACTCCACTTGGCTATACATATCCAAGTCTTGCAAGACTTGGATCACTTTACACTTAGACCAAAAAATAAGCTCTCATCTTCTCCCCTTTAGCTCCATAATTTCGAGAGCCCATTGGCTAAGAACAACCATTGTTGATCAATTTATTTCTCTAAGATTAAGCCCTTAAACCAAGTGCTAAGCCTATATTAATATTCTACACGTTTTTACTTGTCTTGACCGAAAGTTGATGCCAAAACCCTAGGGGTTCCGTCGACTTTTTGGAAGTGAGATTCAAAGAGAAGTTACTCCTAAGGTTGTAGAGGTTACATATATGTGATTGGAACTTGAAGAAGTGGTGCGAAACGAAATTGCGCACCAATAAAGACCGGACTGTTTTGGGGCGTTTTTGGGCAAAAAAATGAGGTAAAAGTCCATCTTCTTTTAAAGTAATTGGATATTACTTATTGTTATTATGTATGGATGAACTTGTGTTAGAAAATAATGAAGAATAAAAAGCGTTTGAGCCATTTTTGGGGCTAAAACCGATTTGGGACAGATTTGGTGCAAATGGAATTCGTTGGTTATTGTCGTTGTTATCTTCACCTATTGCATGTTATAATGGATAATATTGTTGTTAATAAGTTGTTATAACTTATGTAGAAGTTTTGGAACTCGAATTGGAATAAAATGGATTAAGGAACGAGTTATCGGGTTGTAGTTGTTGTGGCGGAACCGCCCAAAAGCGTTAGACGTTGTTGTGTCGTTTAGTGGACTGTTTTGAGGTATTAAATGCTGGAAATTTAGTTGTTGTTATGCATGTTTAAGTGTAGTAGTTGCTAATGAAAGTCCTAAGGGAATAAGGGTGTGGAAAGGCGTTAAAAGGCCTCACATTTTACCCTCGTTATGGTTGGATTGCGGACTGTTTTTATGGGCTGATTTGTGGACTGTTTTGTATAACTGTGGGGCAGAATTTTACACGTCTAGTTAGGCGTGTAATCCCCTTTGGCTAACTGTTGGTTGTGCCTTAAATGTGGCTTGTTGGTTGATGAATACGGGCCTTGAAAAAGGTGGAAAAGTACGTAGAAACAAAGGAAGTGCTGCCCAATTTTCCGTAGAATTAGAGGGCCATTATTTGGTATAAGTCCTACACTTGATAGCTTGTAGTTGATAGAAGTGCTATGGCCATTATAGGTTGAAGTACTAAGTATAGAGAATTCTACTTGGAGGATGGAATATCTATCAAGGTTGAAGTACTTCGGAGCATTTTGCTAATTGTCGATAATCGTCGCGAGGTATGTGAACCTCTTCCTTCTTTTGACATGATTCTATGTATGGAATATACATGTGGTACTATTTCATGATTCCTTCTACTCTTAGAAGTTAAAAGGTATGTATGTTGATTTACTCTACGTAAAGGTTATGTCTAAGTTATCCTATGTTTTTACCAAGTCTTATGGGGGATGTTGGTAAGAGTCGTTAGGAGATATTTGGAGCCAAGTTGACTTGGCTAAGTTACGGCACAAATGAGAATAAGTATCGAACAAGCCACTGCAGCGTTAATAAAGGAAAATGTAATGACAATCAATTAAGTTAAAATGAGTAGAATTCTCCATCTGCATAGAAGCTAAGATAAGACAAAATTGTATTACATTTTCTAGATAATGGCTACTTGATTAAGATCGTTATAAATAAGTATAACTTATTCACAACGCACCAAGGTATATGTTACTTAATTTATAAGAATTTACGTATGAAGTTTTAAGACTATGAACCTCAAATTTTTAAAAGGTTAAGGGACTTTATTTTTCAAGCTATGAGACTTGATTCTTAAAGGAAGAAATGAATTGATTTAAAAGTATAGAATACTTGATTTGGAAAATATTGATTTCTGCCATTCTAAAGTTAAGAAACTTGTTTTCTTAAAAGTTAAGAGACTTGAAGTATTTTGAAAGCTATGTGATTTGATTTGAAAGTATAAGTCCCTTGGTTATAAAAGGAATGAATTTGTCTAAGACATAAAGAGTTATAACGGCTTTATGGGAAGTTGGTTATAACAACTTTATGGAAGATTAAAAGAATGGTTTTCTTCAGTAATGTAAGCAAAGAAATGACTTGAAATAAAGAAGGGCAAATTGTTTTAAAGGTACCTATTGCTTAAGTTTTTTAAGAAAGAAGTCACTTGATTTAGAAGCCGGTAAATGTATTTCTAAAAGGTATTGTGACTTGTCTTGAAAAGCAGATATGACTTGATACTACGGTTGTTAGTATCTTGGAAGTTTTATTTGAAAAAGAGTCATTTTTAAAAGTAGCAGAGGTACGTAGTACGTTGGGTTAAATTCCCGGATTTTATATGACCTTATCGCGTCCCAGAAATGGGTCGGGCAGTATACCTTTATGGGCAGACTATATGACATTATCGCGTCCCAAAAATGGGTCGGGCAGTATACTTTTATGGGCAGACTATATGACATTATCGCGTCCTAGAAATGGGCCGGGCAGTATACCTTTATGGGCAGACTATATGACATTATCGCGTCCCAGGAATGGGCCGGACATTATACCTTTATGGGCAGACTTATGTGACTTTATCGCGTCCCAGATTGGGCCGGGCAGTATAGGCGTCCCTCCATAAAGGGCCGGATTATGTTATTCAAGGTAAGTAAGTTATATGGTAATGAACTTGACGATTTTCCTAAGTATATACGTAAGAAAGTGACTATAACTTTTATTGAAAAATGGGAAAAGATAATAAGGTACGATTAAGTTCACGAGATGGTAATGACACGGTAGGATCTAGTATGTACCCTTTTTATACTTGCCTCTGTCATTCTTTTGTACAGTTATGATTTGTTTACTGTACCTTATTTCTATTCCATATTCGGTACCTGTTGTACTGACCTCCTTCGGGGGGCTGCGTTCATTTCCGCAGGTTTAGGTACACAGTTGTGGATCCGCGAGCTTAGGATCCTGGTTCAGCATTTTGAGATGGCTCCAAGTTCCGGAGTTTGTCATTATGGCTAGGTATATTCAGGGGTACGGCGGGACCTTGTCCCATCATAGTTGTTGTCACCTTCTTAGAGGTCTGTATTCATATGTGGGCTGGACTGGTGTAATTTGTATTTACATTGTTGTACAGCGTAGACCCTTTCGGGTGATTTATATTTATACGGAAGCCTTTTCGGCCTTGCCTTTGTTTTAAAAAAAAAGTGCTATTTATCTTCCGCGGTTTATTTATGTTATATGGGTAGAAGGGTGCCCAGGTAGGGGCACCAGTCACGGGCCCGGGATTTGCGGCGTGACAGAAACAAAGGAAGTGCGGTCCGATTTTCCGTTGAATTAAGAGTCCTTATACTTAGGAATATTCTACGTTGAAAGCTAGTAGTTGATGGACGTATTATGGTCATTATAGGTTGACATTCTGCGTGCGGCGTATTCAACATGGCAAGTGGATTGAGCCGAAGAGGTATGTGGAATTTTTCTTATCTCTTGAGCATGAGTAGCTATAAATGTATAGTACGGTGGACGTACGAGATTTAAATGAATTTAATTTCATATGGTATCCTTGACTTGTTTAAGAATGTCCAGGTTGGTTGAGTCAGAGAATTAACTCACTTGTTTTAAAGGTTAAAGATGTCTTAGTTTCTAAAGCATAAAGTTAGTATAACGGCTTTATGGAAAGTTGGTTATAACAACTTTATGGAAAGTTAAAAGAATGGTTTATGAAAATGTATAGAATACTTGAGTTGGAAAGTTTTGATTACTTGAACTATTCTAAAGCTAAGAAACTTGATTTCTAAAGTTAGGAGACTTGAAGTATTTTGAAAGTTAGTAACTTGATTTGAAAGTATATGATAATTGATTTTAAAAGTATAAGTCTCTTGGTTATAAAAAGAATGAATTTGTCTAAAACATAAAGAGTTGTAACGGCTTTATGGGAAGTTAGTTATAACGGCTTTATGGAAGGTTAAGAAAGTGGTATATTTTATAGGCACGAGTTGCCTAGGTTGTGAAAGTAGAAATTACTTGGTTTTAAAGCCTTGAAATGAATTTCTAAAGGTGTAGTAACTTGATTTGAAAAATAGACATGCCTTGATACTACGGGTGATAGTATCTTGGGGTTTTTATATAAAAAGGGTTCTCTTTAAATGAACGTAAGTACATAGTACTTGGGTTAAATTCCCGGATTTTTAATGACATGTTAGTGCCTTAAGTTGAAAAAAATGAGAGTGCATGATAATTAAGGCTAATAAGAAGTTAGGGGATTTCTTAACTTGCTTATGATAGTTATAATAAGCCGGTGGTGCTTATGTTATGTATGATAAGCCGGTGGTGCTTATGTTATGTATGATAGCCGGTTGTGCTAGTGTTATGTTATTCTTGCGGGGTAAACCCCCGAGTTACTACTTATTCTATGGATTTGCTACCCATGATGCGAGTGCGGCGTTTGTACTCATTGGGGCCTAAGCGGTGAAATAGTCTTTTGCCGGTGAAATAGTCCCATGCGAGGCGGATGACCTCATTGCGGGTCCACAGGACCTATGCGGGTGAAATAGTCCCAGGAGTAGGACTGCTTAATGATACTACGGGCGGGTGACCCTAGATTGATCATGAGCCTCATATTTTTATGCAGTAAAGTATACTCTTGTTTACTCTCATCATAGTAAGGCACGATTGCATTAATGTGGTTATCATCGTCACGACCCGAACCTGCCCGTGGATCGTGCCTTACCCGGGCACCCAAGTAGACATACATCAGAGTAACCAGCGGAATATAAAACAAGACATGAAATAATATGAAGTGAGAACAGTTTATCTGAGAAAAGTTGCCTTTCGGCATATATATATATATAAACTTGAACAATTACATACCTTTTACAAACCCTGCCCACAACAGTACTACAGACATCTACGAATGTTATAACAACAATGACGGGACAGGGCCCCGCCATACCCCTGAATGTAAGTACCTACCACGACAGGGGACTATACCACAGATAAGCCTCCGAGAAACGGAGCTTCCAAAACGAATCGCGTGATCCTATGAGCGAGGATCGACGATCGTGTACCTCTACTGCGGCATTTAACGCAGCCCAAGGAGGTCGATAACAGTACCAAGTATGTGAAATCAAAATATCAGAAATGAAATCATACTAGTCTATATAAAGCGTAAGACATATATGATAACCAATTTACGATACACAATATGTAAGCAAATATGTCAAGTCGTGGACTCACGCCTAAAGTCATCACTCAAATATAACCATGGGTCTCATGCCCACAATATCAATCATGCCCGTGGAATTCCTTCCTCACTGCCGGCAGTCCATAATATAAAAGCACCAAGGAATACACATGAACACCAGGTCCCACCTGTGTCATAATAAAACCGTCTGACGGTAAGTACGGGCATAGCCGACTACTAAAACCCACGCATACCAATAATGCTATAAAATCAGATCACGAGGTCTTTCTAGACCGCACCACATGATCGGCCGCCACTCGCCTCGATATCAATGCGCGTCTAACTCGAACTTACCGCGACTCGATAGGCCACACATAGGCCCGCATGAGGTATTCCTCGTGACGGTAGCTAACCCGCGGTACCTCTCGACTCCGCGAGTCCGCATAGTCACATAGACCGCATAGTCACACAGCACCGCATAAGGCACTCCTCGTGATCGATAATACTCTTAATGATCAATCTTGAACTCCCGCAGCCCGCATAGTCACAGACCGCGATAGCCGTATAGACCCGCATCAAGGGTGGCAAGTCCTCGGTATAACATGTCAGGGGTGTATGTGATATAATAACAGTACAACGGGCTTAATGTTTAACAACGTAAGCACAACAAGAATAACCCCCTTACACAACATCACAAGACACTAACACACGTAGCATCATAACATGTTTTACTTATCAAACCAAAAAGAAGTATTACAAGGCCATCACAAGCAAATCATAGTCAAGTTACTCACACAAAGTCACACGGTATTCTAGTATCAAATAAGGTAACTATCTTTCAAGTAAACCAAAACCATTTTCATATCTTCTTTTAAAACATACTTAAGACAAAAGCATGCCTCCTTTTTAAACGAAAACACTTCAATTTTTTTCAAGTCTTTGTCTTTTATAAATCAAGTCCTTACTTTGAAATTTAAAGAAAATCAAAACTTGTTTATTAATGATCTTATTAAAGCAGCCATGATCTAGGAAATGTAATACAATTTTGTCTTATCTTAGCTTCTATGCAGATGGAGGTTTCTACTGGTTTTAATAATACTTAATTAGTCAATACAGTTTCCTTTATTAGCGCTGCAGTGGTTTGTTCGATACTTATTCTCATTTCCGAAATCAATACAAGGTTTTCATAAATAATTAAGTAAACCGTTCCTTTTATCTCTCTTAAGTCGTTATACCTAACTTCCCATAAAGCTAGTATAACTCTTAAGCTTTTAAAACCAAGTATTTCTCTTCTTTCACAAACGATTCTTAATTCTTTTGAAATACTTCAAGATTCTTATTATTTAGACTCAAGTCAAAAGACGTCAAGTAAAACCATGTTCAGTTAACACACGACGTCACCGCACTATATATATATATTTTAAAATATCATGCTCAAGAGGATAGGAAGAATCACATACCTCCTGGCGAAATCCACCGCCAAGTCGACTATGTCGCGCATGCAGTATCAACCTATAATAGGCAACACGCCTATCAACGCCTAGACTACTCAGAGAATATTCTAAGCGAAGGTTCTTATTGCTACGAAAAATCGGGCAAAGACTTCCCTACCCACAAACTACACAAGTCTCATCAGAATACGCTGTAATTACAGTTCAATTCTCTTCTTCTATACGATGTAATTACAGTTCAATTCACTTCTTAAATGTTCTTCTATATCTTATACTCAATTCTAAACTACTATATGTAATCTCCAATTACAATAGAAGGACAAGATATTTACCTCGATAAGCCCAAAATTATCCAAGGTTAAATGTCGATCCTGAGCAAGGTTTAGCTCCTATTCTGTACGCTCCACTACGCTCCAAGAAACCATTAGAAGTTTCTACACAACTTCTACTAAGTACTTCAACAAACTATGAAGATTTTCCTAGGGTTTCGTTTTGTGACTGAAGGGAAGTATAGTAGTATTTCCGGCTTTTTAGTATAGAGGTAACTTTGGGAATACTACAAGGTATTTGGGCTAAGGTATTTTGGAATAGTAACAATACTTGGAGACAACTTTTCTACAAAAAGGGGGGGTATTTCGACGAGACAACAAGGAAGGGGGGGGAGGGGGTGTTTTCGGCCGAGAGCCTCCTAAGGGGGGGGATGTTTTGGACGAGAACTACACAAAGGGGGAGAGGGATTTTTGAGACTTGGAAAATGTTTAAGGGATGAAGAAGTCTTGCTAGCAAGGGGGGTATTTATAGAACCACCAAGGGCCAAGATTGAAACAAATGGAGGGTGTAGATGTGGTAGCTTGTTCAAGAGAGGTCTTCCACCAAGTGTCCACCACAATGTTGGGACATATGTCCACCAAAACATTGGGACATATGTCCCCCACAACAATGAGCCAAGTGGCCT
This sequence comes from Przewalskia tangutica, assembly GCA_029844215.1. Lineage (NCBI taxonomy): Eukaryota > Viridiplantae > Streptophyta > Magnoliopsida > Solanales > Solanaceae > Przewalskia > Przewalskia tangutica. The sequence goes on along the minus strand of JAQGDG010000037.1, from coordinate 1,791,551 downwards.
CCCACTTGCTCATGAAAACCGTCCACAATGCCTCCCCCACATGCCCACAAAAACGTGCACCACCTACTCCCACTCACCCAAAGAAAATATCTTCCAATACTTTGACCACTTCACCATGTCCACTTGGCCACCATTTCGTCCAACCCATGCCAACTAAGGGTGACACATGTCGCCCTCCAATTGGTCCAAAATATTTCATCTCTCGGAAAAATCCGTAATCGGTTAAAATATTAAAAACGTAGAATTTCCTTCACAAGGTTCGGAATCTTTTCCGTTGAAAGTTCAAAATTTCATCCTTAACCTAATTAGGGTTTGTACAAATGTACGTACGTCCTCACACACATACTCTTGGAAATACGGGGTGTAACACATACATGTCCCCAGCTTTATTTTAGACTATTATGATTTCATTACAAGATTTCTGGCCACATACTTGGTACCAGATCGACCTCCTTCTGGGCTGCGCTCATGCCGCAGTAGAGTTATCTGATTCTTGATCCTCACTCTTAGGATCACTGTTCAGCTGTTGAGAAGCTCCATTACTCCGGAGGCTTATCTTTGGTTCAGATCCCTAGTATTGTCGGTTGTTGTACATTCAGGGGTATGGCGGGGCCCTGTCCCGTCACAGTTGTTATGTAAATTCTTAGAGGTCTTTAGTCATATCTTGTAGATTGGGTTGTAAAGAAAAAAAATAGGTAACTGTTTTTTGGGTTGTGTGTATACTTTTGGAAGGTAGCCTTATCGGCTAACCTGTTATTTATTTCCTTTTTGAGTTGTATGTATGTTCCGCTACTATTCTCTGATGTATACCTATAAGGGGTGCCTGTAGGGCACCGGGCCATGTCTGTCACGATCCAACCCCGGGCCCGCGACTAGTGCCCTACCTGGGCACCCCTTACAAGTATACATCAGAGAATAGCAGTGGAACATATAAAACTCATAAATACTTAAACAGTAAATATCAACAGGTTAGCCGATAAGGCCACCTTCCGTAAAATATACATGAACCAAAATAAAATAAACCAGTACATTTTTGTTCTTAAAAACCCAATTCACAATGTGACTACAGATGTTACACCCCGTAATTACAGGACATGTTTTAAGAAGGTACGTAAGAACTCACAAGTGTTAAAAATTGAGACTTGTAAAAATATTTGTCGGAATTATGAAATTGTCGGAAAACGTAGTTTTGTGACGAATGGGAGGGCGACATGTGTCACCCCCCTTGAGATGCCTTGGACGATATAGGCATGGCCAAAATGGTCATTGACCATAGTCTTGGATGACTAAGTCTTGCAAGTAGCAAGCTTGACATGTTTGACTTAAGTCAATGGGACCACTAGCTTGATATTTGCTAAAACCTTATCCTAGCCACCCAATTGTTCCTATCTTAACCCTCCAATGTGCTATATAACATTACTAGTAGCAAGAGTGTGCCCAACACTTAGAAAATTTCATGAAAAATTTGAGAGCTCAAGAGGAGGCTCACGGGTTCACTTACTAAGGGAGAAGAAAAAATTTGTTCCTTGTCCATTCTACTCCACACTTTAAACCAAGGTTCTTGAGGGTAGTGTAAGCATATCTCAATAGAAAAATCCCGGAAAAAGAGAGTTTTCGGGTTAGTCGCAAAGTGAAAACCTAATGGTCTTTCTAGGTTTTGTTTGGGGATTTGAAGGATAATTGTTGGTGTTGTTCTAAGGGTCTCAACAAGCGGATTGAAGTGTCTTGGAGAGGTTCTAAACTACTAAGGAGCGACTTCGGATTGGAATTTGGATTAAGAATCGTCGAGGTATAATCTTGTTCTTTGAAAGTGTTACAAGATTATTTATTTTGTTGTTAGCTTTACATGTTGCTAGTATGTAGTATATGTGTTGAAGTTTATAAGGATTATGGATTGATTGTAGCCTTGGAAATTCGAAATGTATGTAAGCCATGTTAAGTTGGATTACTAATTGGTCGTTTATTAGAAATCGTCGCATGTTACCTACTTAGAGATTATGGATTGTTATAATCAAATGCGACTTGATATCATGTTATGCTACCAATTTGGATTGAAATGGAAATTTGATAAGAATTGGTATGGTTGAACTCAAGGTGGCCGAATTTGGACTTTTAGTTTGTTATTCATTTGTATTGAACTACTTTCTAAATTGTGAGCCAATTGGGGCATTTAGTTATTCATTTGCATTGGAATACCTTCTATATTGTTGTGAGCCAATTGAGGCTGTTTGGTTATTGTATTCGGCCTTGAAAAGGTGGCAAAGTTAGTAAAAACAAAGGAGGTCTTTGTCCGATTTTCCGTAGAATTTAGCGACTTAGCACCTAGAATATTCTACGTATGAAGTAAGAGGTTAATGGACGTATGGTGACCATTATAGGTTGATGTACTAAGTATAGAGTATCCTACTTGAAGAATGGAATAGCTCAAGGTGGAAGTACTTTGGAGCTTTTTGCTACTTGTCGATAATCGTCGCGAGGTATGTGAACCTCTTCCTTCTTTTGACATGATTCTATGTATGGAATATACATGTAGTACTATTTCATGATTTCTTCTACTCTTAGAAGTTAAGAGGTATGTATGTCGATTTACTCTACGTAAAGGTTATGTATAAGTTATCTAAGTTCTTACCAAGTCTTATGGGGATGTTGGTAAGAGTCGTTAGGAGGTATTTTGGAGCCAAGTTGACTTGGCTAACTTCTACACGAATAAGAATAAGTATCGAACAAGCCATTGCAGCGTTAATAAAGGAAAATGTAATGACAATTAATTGTGTTAAAACAAGTAGAATTCTCCATCTGCATAGAAGCTAAGATAAGACAAAATTGTATTACATTTTCTAGATCATGGCTACTTGATTAAGATAGTTATAAATAAGTATAACTTATTCACAACGCACCAAGTATATGTTACTTAATTTATAAGAATTTACGTATGAAGTTTTAAGACTATGGACCTCAAATTGTTAAAAGGTTAAGGGACTTTATTTTTCAAGTTATGAGACTTGATTCTTAAAGGGAGAAATGAATTGATTTAAAAGTATAGAATACTTGATTTGGAAAGTATTGATTTCTTGCCATTCTAAGTTAAGAAACTGGTTTTCCTAAAAGTTAAGAGACTTGAAGTATTTTGAAAGCTACGTGATTTGAATTGAAGTATAAGTTTCTTGGTTATCAAATGAATGAATTCGTCTAAGAAATAAAGAGTTATAACGGCTTTATGGGAAGTTGGTTATACCACTTTATGGAAGATTTAAAAGAATGGTTTTCTTCAGTATTGTAAGCAAAGTAATGATTTGAAATAAAGAAGGGCAAAATTGTTTTAAAGGTACCAATTGCTTGAGGTTTTAAAGAAAGAAGTCACTTGATTTAGAAGCCTATAATTGTATTTCTAAAAAGTATTGTGACTTGTCGTGAAAAGTAGATATGACTTGATACTACGGTTATTAGTATCTTGGAAGTTTTATTTGAAAGAGAATCATTTTAAAGGAGTAGAGGCACGTAGTACGTTGGGTTAAATTCCCGGATTTTATAATGACATGTTAGTGCCTTAAGTAAACAAAAATGAGAGTGTATATGAACAGGCTAATAAGAAGTTAGGGGATTTCTTAACTTGCTTATATTATGTATGATAAGCCGGTAGTGCTTATGTTATGTATGATAAGTCGGTAGTGCTTATGTTATGTATGATGGCCGGTTGAGTTAGGGTAAGAGTATAAATGAGGGCAAGCCCAGACGTTATACCACCTTCTCCAGGTAAGAGTATAAGTGAGGTAAATCCCAAGGCCTGTACCACCCGCTTTATGTGTTATTTGACGACCTCGAGATAGGGTAAAAGTATAAATGAGGGCAAGCCCAAGACGTTATACCACCTTCTCGGGGTAAGAGTATAAATGAGGGCAAGCCAAGACGTTATACCCTCGCTTACCACCTTCTCGGGGTAAGAGTATAAATGAGGGCAAGCCCCGCACGTTATACCACCTGTTTTGATTGATTTTATGGGCGTGAGACCCATGGTTATGTTTTACACTTTTAGCTGTCGACAGTGATGGGGGATTCCACGGGCATGCTTTGATATTGGTGTGACTGATCGCGTCCCAGTTTGGGCCGGGTAATATATGTGTCCCTCCGTAGTGGGCCGGACTATGTTATGAAAGATAAGTAAGTTAGATAGAAATGAACTTAATGACTTCTCCTAAGTAAGTACGTAAGATATGGCTATAACTCTTAATGGAATGGAAAAAGATATTGATGTGAAATTAAGTTCATAAGTGGTAATGACACGGCAGGATCTGGTATGTATTTTTATACTTGTCCTTGTCATTCTTTTATCTGATTATGATCTGTTTCTTGTCGTTATTTACATTCCATATTAAATTTTTGTTATGCGGCCCGCCCGAAGCTGCGTTAAATGTCCGCAGTTTAGGTACGATTATGGATCCGCGAGCTTAGGATCTGGTTGGCATTTTGAGATGGCTCGATGTTAGGAGTTGTCGCGACTATGTATATTGAAGTGCGGCGGGGCCTTGTCATTGCCATGGTTATGTTAACACTCTTAGAGGTGCGTAGTCACATATTGTGGGTCGATTTGTAAAAGAAAGGAGGCAAGCTGCCGGTTGTTTTTATATATGTCTTTGGAAGGTAGCCACTATCGGCTAACTGTTGTATTACTTCGATGTTTTATTTATAAGTTCCATGTATGTTCCGCTGATTTTCTCGATGTTTACTGTAAGGGTGCCTGTAGGGCACCGATCGCGATCCGGGTCGGGTCGTGACAAGACCTCTAAGAATAACAAGCGTGACGGACGGGGCCCGCCATACCCCTGAATAATCAACAACCGACCATACCAGGGATCTGAACCAGGGATAAGCCTCCGGAGTAATGGAGTTTCCCAACAGCTGAACAGTGATCCTAAGAGTGAGGATCAGCAACCTCAATACTCTACCTGCGGCATGAGCGGCCCGAAGGAGGTCGATCTGACATGTACCAAGTATGTGGCTGAAATCTTGTAATGAAATCATAAAGTCTAATATAAAACTGGAGACATGTATGATAACTCAAATAACAGTACACTGTTCCTTACTAACAATGAGAGTAAACAAGAGTATACTTTACTGCATAAAAATAGGAGGCTCATGATCAAAGTAGGGCCACCCTCCCGTAGTATCATTAAGCAATCCTACTCATGGGACTATTTCACCCGCATAGGTCCTGTGGACCCGCAATGAGGTAACTTCCTCGCATAGGCTGTATCCGCCCGCATAGGTCGTGTGGACCCGCATGAGTTATTCCTCGCATAGGACTATTTCACTCGCACAGGACTATTTCACCCGCTTAGGCCCGGTGGGCCCGCAATGAGTACAAACGCCGCACTCGCATCTGTTATACCCCGTATTTTTCCAGAGTATGTACGTAGGGACGTACGTAGAAATTTTCGAACTTCAAATAGGCTTGGCCGAATTATTTTTGTTCACAACACCCGGTTAGAGTCGTTTTTGAAAGCGTTTTCCACGACTTCGTAGGAAAATTCCGGCTATGTCATTTCTATTTTTTGCGGATTTTTCCGAGAGACGAAACATTTTGGACCAACAAGAGGGCGACACTTGTCACCCTCTAATTGGTGGGAGTGGGCGATAATGTGATGGACGATTTGGCCTTGTTGGTCAAGGGGAGTTGGTAGGATATTTTGTGTGTTAGTTGGTCAAGGACACTTGGTTGAATCTTGGCCCTACACTTGCCTTGCACTTGGCAAGATCTTGGCCATTGATCGCCTTCACTGACCTATAAATACCCTCTCCCTTTGATGAATTCTTCATCCTTTCCACAAATCTCTAAGTGTTAAAACTCTCCTCCCTTGTTGTGTTTCGTCCCCACACTGTGAGGCTTAGCCGAGAGCACCTTCCCCTCGAGAGTGAGGCTTAGCCGAGAGCACTTCCCTGGCGAGAGTACCCACAGCTGGGGTAGCCGAGGGTATACACTCCCTCGGGTACGCTAATGGGGTACCCCTAGCCTAGTTGTTTCGTATAATACCCCTCTTGGTAGAAATACTCTCAAAAGTATTGTTATAATGCCCAATTACCTTAGCAGTATACCTTGTAGTATCCTAAGGTTATACTTATCTGAAAAGCCAGTAAATACTATTATACTTCCTTGATCACAAAACCGAAACCCTAAGGAAAATCTCCATAGTTAGTTGGAGTAATAAGTAGAAGTTGGTTAGAACTTCTAAGGGTTGTTTGGAGCGGGTCGGAGCGCACGGAGTAGGAGCTAAACCTTGCTCAGGATCGACATTTAAACTTGGATAATTATGGGCTTATCGAGGTAAATATCTTGTCCCTCTATTGTAATTGGAAATTACATGATTGTTAGACTATATAGTTGAAGTATACTATATTTAGAACTGAACGTTGTTATCGGCAATGTCTTTTGACTTAAGCCTGAATAATAAGAAACCTTTTCGAAAGAAGAATCGAATCAGATTTACATAGATGTATTCTGAGACTTGTGTAGCTTTTCATGAGTAGAATTGTACCCGTTCGGGTTAGATGTGTAACCCCGGTTGGCTTGGTAGTGGCCTCGATAAAGGAGGAGATTTACGCTGCTATGTGGGGAGGTGCCGAATTTTCGGTAGAATGTTCTGCGATGAGGTCTAAATGTTAATAAGCGCCTTGTGGCCTTATAGGTTGAAGTACTACGTGTGGCGCGATCTACTTGGCTTAAGGAGTAGCCGACGGTTGGAAGTACTTGGAGCGTTTTGCTATTAGTCGATACTCGTCGCGAGGTATGTGAACCTCTTCCTATATCTTCTAGCATGATATGTGTGAACTATGTAGTACGGTAGACGTACACGTGTTAAATGTATTTGATTGGTTTGAAACATAAAGTGTTATAACGGCTTTATGGGAAGTTGGTTATATGACTTTATGTAGGTCCAAAATACTTTGTGGTTTTTAAAAGGTAAATGATTTGTTTATAAGCGCTTGATGTGTGATAATAAAGAACTTGAAGTATTTCAAAAGATTTCTAAATCGTTTTTGAAAGAAGAGTGATACTTGGTTTCTTTTGAAAACTTAAGAGTTATACTAGCTTTATGGGAAGTTAGGTATAACGGCTTAAGAATGTTTTACTGATTTTGGAAATCAGGATGTGTATCGACAAACCACGCATTACATTAAAAGGAAATGTTTTGAATAATTAAGTATTATTAAAACCAGAGAAACTTCCATCTGCATAGAAGCTAAGATGAGACAAAATGATATTTCCTAGATCATGGCTGCTGTAATAAGATTGTTATAAACAAGAATATCCTACTCACATAAGACTTATGTTTCTCAGATTGTTTAAAAGAGAATTATATTCTTAAATGAATAAGACTATGAACTACGAAACCTTTCTAAAATAAGAAACGTGAACATTTGAAATTAGGCAAACTTGGACGTTTGGAAAATAATGTTGTTACTTGATTTTACAAAGGTAAGTATTTTGGTTTACTTAAAAAGATAGTCACTCTATTTTTATATACTACGGATATTGTGTGACTTTTGACGTACCTTTTAAAAGAGTTATTGTATAAAGTACTTTGGGGATTAATTCCCGAACTTGTTAACTTAAAGTAGAAAGTACCTTGTGTGAATAACTTGATTGTATTGAATTGTGATAGCACAGTAATACTTTCTCGTTGCTTTGATAAGTAATCATGTTAGGATGCTACGTGTGATAGTATCTTGTGATGTTTGTGTAAAGGGTTTTCCTCGATTGTGCTTCTTAACTATCATCGTTATGATAGTATTGTGCCACTCATCGTGACATATTCCGGAGGTTAAGCCGCCTCCGATGCGGGTAGACTCAAAGCGTCGATGGACCTATGATTCGAGAATACCTTATGCGGTGCAGGGCCTATGCGCGAATCGCGGGAGTTCCGTGTTAGTGTGCGGCCCTTGTGGTCACGCGGTCCTTGTGGCCATGCGGACGGCGAGTCCAGACGCCGCCGGAGAGTAGCTACCCTCGACGCGGGTTATACCTCATGCGGGCCTATGAGTTTGGCCTACGCGAGTGCGGGAGTTCGAGGTTAGACGCGTACATTGATATCGCGGGCAAGTGGCGGCTTTGATCATGTGACGGTCCAGACAGATCTTATGATACGATTCATGACTGCTGGTACTGTGGGTTTTTAGTAGTCGGCTATGCCTTCGCACTTACCCCGCTGACTTTATTATGACACGTGGGACACGTGTTCATGTGTTCCTTGGTGCTTTTATATCATAGATCACGGCAGTGAGGAAGGTATTCCACGCATGATTGATGTTGTGGGCACGAGACCCATTGTTATACTTGAGTGATGACTTGAGGCGTGAGTCCACGACTTGACATGATCGCTTTGTTGTAAATCGTAGTTTGGTTATCATACATGTCTCTCGCTTTATATGATCGCTATGATTTCATTTACGTATTCATTTTCATTTCACATACTCGGTGCACTGCAGATCGACTCCTTTCGGGGCTGCGTCATGCCGCAGTAAAGGTACACGCCGTTGATCCTCGCTCTTAGGGTCACAGCGTATTGGGAAAGCTCCGTTTCTCCGGAGGCTTATCGTGGTATAGTCCCCTGTTGTTTTAGGTGCTTACATTCAGGGGTATGACGGGGCCCTGTCCCGTCGTTGTTGTCATATCATTCGTAGAGGTCTGTAGTACTGTTGTGGGCAGAAATTGTAAGAGGGTTTGTAAAAAGGATTAATCTGTTCATGTTGAAAGAGTTGTTGTATATATATATATGCCTAAAGACAACTTTCTTGAGATATCCGTGTCTCAATTTATACCGTTTCATATCTTGGTTATTTTATGTTCACGATTACTCGATGTATGACTCTTGGGGTGCGGGTAAGGCACGATCCACGGCCCCGAACGGGTCGTGACAAAAGTGGTATCGAGCGATTAATCCTCGGAAAGTGTCTACTGCATCAGATCCAGAGTCTTTATTTTCGTTGTGTTGTTCACCAGACAAATAATCAGGAGGCTATAGGATATTTAGGATTGGTTTCTATTTCTTCTTACTCGAGATCGTGCCTTAGAGTCATGTTGTAAGTTGGACCTCTAACGTATTTCTTTCCTTACCGCTATGCCTCCGCGTAGGCGACCCGCCAGAGGGCAAGGCAGCCGAGGGAGCTGAGAGTTGAGTTCAGATGGTTACGTGGGCACAGGGCCAATCATCACCTGGGGTGGTGCTTCATTGGGGGAGTTTTGCGACGTCACTAGCCCCAACAGAGATTATCACGGCGGCAGATTCCATGCGCCATGATATTTGAACCTTCGCCCACGACCGAACAGAATATAGATTTCAAGGAGGCGACCAGTATTTGACTACGGGAGTATACCGATGTACCGCGAGTCTTGATGAATATCAACGGTAAGGTTGTGCAAAAGTAAGTTCTTGATTAGGCTTCGAGCATGGCACGTATGCGGGCTTATGCGCAGCAGCCGAGAAACGTAGATCGACGGGTTAACGGCGACGCAGAAGAGGCGAGCAGCAAGGTCCTTTGGTAACTTTCGAGGCGAGTCACCTCACCAGCGGATTAGATTATGCGCATCCACCAGTGCAGAGAGGTCCTCCACAGGGTTCAGGACGTTCGGGGTATGCAGGAGTTGGTCAGAGCTCCAGAGCTTCCGGTTCACAGTCACACGAAGGTTCCAGTTTTTCTCAGTGTTCACAGTGTGGCAGGCGTCATCTCAGGGAATGTCGTCTTTTAGTTGGTACTTGTTGTACCTATGACCGTCAGGGTCTGATGTCGAAAGAGTGTCCTTGCGGGAGGACTTAGCCTTCAGGATCGGTGGGTAGTTGTCATCTTCCTTAGCTATGCGCCCTACGGGGCATGTTTGATTAGAACGACTAAGGGGAGTGAAGCAGTAGATTCAGGTATATCTTTAACCCCCTAGAGCGTTGTATACGTGATAAGGTGAGTATACCTTAAGTGTTATGTTCAGATACCATGAGTGTTTTTTTGTGATTAGAAATCTTGGTTAGTTAACCAAGGAAGATTTGGAGGATAGAGAAGGTGGGAGCCTTAGAGTTTTATACGTAGAGACCTTAGAGGTAAGGCCATCTTGAGTAAAAGACGTATGTTGATGTTTGACCCTTATAGGAGTGCATAGTGCACGTGAGCTATGTATGGGATAGGTCCCTAAGTAGTGTGAAATGAAAGAGGGTAGTCGAACTAAGAAGACCGCTAGGATTTCGTAACGTGATTTGAGAGATTGTTCCGGATCGGGGAGCTAATGTTTTTTGCGCATTTCCGGGTCGGGTTGAGGCCATGTTGCGGGTCAACCCGCGGCCTGTTTGGTGGTGGGGTCAGTTTGTGGTGGTCCCGCCGGGTGGTAGGGTCACGAGGGTGTTAGGCCCAAGTTTAGTTAACCAGCGTACGAGTTAGTGGATGCGTCGACCATGGTCGGGCGACGGGTCACCATCGTGTTTTTCTACCGACCGTTGCTTGGCGCGTGGACGTTATATCGTAAAGGTGGTAAGGCTGCACGGGTACGCTTTCACCTTATGAGCGATGGAGCCCGTGTTACTGTTTCTTTCGGGAAGTTTTACCAGGCAGGGGTAGGAACCCAGGTGAGTCTCCGGATCGCATTCGCCCTCGGGCCAGTGGTTGGATTCAGGGGTAGTTGTAAGGAGTGTTATCTCTGTTGGGAAGTGTTTTATAGCTACCATTTGGTGTTGGATATCGCCTTGTGACGCCTTGGAGGGGCGGAAGTGTACGTTGCCGGTTGATTGGTTCGACGTTGGCAAGGTTCAGATAGTTGGTTCATACGTGTTCAGCAGGATATGGATAGGGTGAAGCTTATCCAGAAGAGGTTTTTTTGTAGCTCGGAGGAATCGTATGGATTATCGACGACGCCAGAGTTGAGTTGACACGGTCTTCTTAAAGGAACCACCGGATAGGTGTAAGAGAAACTTAGCACGATATACTTTGGGCATTATGAGTTCATGTGAGTGATAGGCAAGGTTTACTATATGTTAGCATATGCCGTCCGACTTAGTAGGCAAGGGCCCGCTTTCAGTATTATGTTCGAGAAGGAAATCGGAGATCCATCCAGAGTGTTCCCGATTAATGATGACCACGTTAGAGATAGTAACCGAGTTTTGGCAATCAAGCAAGACGTAAATGTGGTAAGAGTTCGAGTGTACAAGAAGTATCAATGACCTCGTGGATCGCATGCGGCCGGTACCATTTGTTAGTCGGGAGTGACACTAGAACCTCGCGGCAAAGTGACAAAAGTGGTATGCTTTATGATGTTAGAGGTGTTTCCTCGTGGACTTGGATATAAGTATTTTTACGTGGATGTTTCTGTGACCAGATATGGCAGGATTGATTCTCGTAAGTATAGTAGTGAAGACTATCTTCGCGCACGCTTGTTTTGAGACTTAGAAGGAACATTCGACGAATGTTTCTAAGGAGGATAATGTTATACCCGTATTTTTCCGTAGTATGCACGTAGGACGACGTAGAAATTTTCGAACTTCAAATAGGCTTGGCGAATTATTTTGTTCACAACACCCGGTTAGAGTCGTTTTTCGGCGAAACGTTTTCACAGCTTTCGTAGGGAAAATTCCGGCTATGTCATTTCTATTTTTTGCGGATTTTTCCGAGAGACGAAACATTTTGGACCAACAAGAGGGCGACACTTGTCACCCTCTAATTGGTGGGAGTGTGAATGTGATGGACGATTTGGCCTTGTTGGTCGAGGAGTTGGTAGGATATGTGTGTGTTAGTTGGTCAAGGACACTTGGTTGAATCTTGGCCCTACACTTTCCTTGCACTTGGCAAGATCTTGGCCATTGATTGGCCTTCACTTGACCTATAAATACCCCTCTCCCTTTGATGAATTCTTCATCCTTTCCACAAATCTCTCAGTGTTAAAACTCTGCGCCGCCCTTGGTGTGTTTTCGCCCCTTTGAGGCTTAGCCGAGATCACCCTTCCCCCCTTGGCCGCGAGTACCCTAGTGGTAGGCCGAGGGTATACACCCCCTCCAGGGTGCTAGCTGGGTACCACTCAGCCTAGTTGTTTTCGTATAATACCCCCCTCTTGGTAGAAATACTCTCAAAAGTATTGTTATAATGCCCAAATTACCTTAGCCGTATACCTTGTAGTATCCTAAGGTTATACTTATACGAAAAGCCCAGAAATACTATTATACTTCCCTTCAGTCACAAAACCGAAACCCTAAGGAAAATCTCCATAGTTAGTTGGAGTAATAAGTAGAAGTTGGTTAGAACTTCTAAGGGTTGTTTGGAGCGGGTCGGAGCGCACGGAGTAGGAGCTAAACCTTGCTCAGGATCGACATTTAAACTTGGATAATTATGGGCTTATCGAGGTAAATATCTTGTCCCTCTATTGTAATTGGAAATTACATGATTGTTAGACTATATAGTTGAAGTATACTATATTTAGAACTGAACGTTGTTATCGGCAATGTCTTTTGACTTAAGCCTGAATAATAAGAAACCTTTCGAAAGAAGAGTATCGAATCAGATTTACATAGACATATTACAAGAGACTTGTGTAGCTTTTTCGTGAGTAGAATTGTACCTGGGTTAGATGTAACCCCTGGTTGGCTTGGTAGCCGCCGATAAAGCGAGGAGATTTACGCCGCATGCGGGGAGCCGCCGAATTTTCGGTAGAATGTTCTGCGATGAGGTCTAAATGTTAATAAGCGACTTGTGGCCTTATAGGTTGAAGTACTACGTGTGGCGCGATCTACTTGGCTTAAGGAGTAGCCGACGATTGGAAGTACTTGGAGCGTTTTGCTATTAGTCGATACTGTCGCGAGGTATGTGAACCTCTTCCTATCTCTTCTAGCATGATATGTGAACTATGTAGTACGGTAGACGTACACGTGTTAAATGTATTTGATTGGTTTGAAACATAAAGTGTTATAACGGCTTTATGGGAAGTTGGTTATAACAGCTTTATGTAGGTCCGAAAATACTTTGTGGTTTTTAAAAGGTAAATGATTTGTTTATAAGCGCTTGATGTGTGATAATAAAGAACTTGAAGTATTTCAAAAGATTTCTAAATCGTTTTGAAAGAAGAGTGATACTTGGTTTCTTTTGAAAACTTAAGAGTTATACTAGCTTTATGGGAAGTTAGGTATAACGGCTTAAGAATGTTTCTTGATTTTGGAAATCGGATGTGTATCGACAAACCATCTGCAGCGTTAATAAAAGGAAATGTTTTGAATAATTAAGTATTATTAAAACCAAGAGAAACTTCCATCCGCAGAAGCTAAGATGAGACAAAATGATATTTCCTAGATCATGGCTGTAATAAGATTGTTATAAACAAGAATATCCTACTCACATAAGACTTATGTTTCGATTGTTTAAAAGAGAATTATATTCTTAAATGAATAAGACTATGAACTACTTAAACCTTTCTAAAATAAGAAACGTGAACATTTGAAATTAGGCAAACTTGGGCGTTTGGAAAATAATGTTGTTACTTGATTTTACAAAGGTAAGTATTTTAGTTTACTTAAAAAGATAGTCGCTCTATTTTTATATACTACGTATTGTGTGACTTTTGACGTACCTTTTAAAAGAGTTATTGTATAAAGTACTTTGGGGATTAATTCGAACTTGTTAACTTAAAGTAGAAAGTACCTTGTGTGAATAACTTGATTGTATTGAATTGTGATAGCACAGTAATACTTTCTCGTTGCTTTGATAAGTAATCATGTTAGGATGCTACGTGTGATAGTATCTTGTGATGTTTGTGTAAAGCGGGTTTTCCTTGATTGTGCTTCTTAACTATCGTCGTTATGATAGTATTGTGCCACTCATCGTGACATATTCGGAGGTTAAGCCGCCTCCACGCGGGTAGACTCAGCGGTCGATGGACCTATGATTCGAGAATACCTTATGCGGTCTCAGTAGGGCGGCGCGAATCGCGGAGTTCCGTGTTAGCCAGCGCTTTGTGGTCATGCGCACTTGTGGCCATGCGGACGGCGAGTCCAGACGCCGCCGGGAGTAGCTACCTCGATGCGGGTTATACCTCATGCGGGCCTATGAGTTTGGCCTATGCGGAGTGCGGAGTTCCAGGTTAGACGCGTACATTGATATCGGGCAAGTGGCGGCTTTGATCATATGACGGTCTAGACAGATCTTATGATCTGATTCATGACTGGTGGTACCGTGGTTTTAGTAGTCGGCTATGCCTTCGCATTTACCCCGCATGCTTTATTATGACACGTGGGACACGTGTTCATGTGTTCCTTGGTGCTTTATATCATAGATCGCCGGCGTGATGAGGAAGGTATTCCACGGGCATGATTGATGTTGTGGGCCTGAGACCCATTGTTATACTTGAGTGATGACTTGAGGGCGTGAGTCCCTGACTTGACATGACTGCTTTGTTGTAAACTGTAGTTTGGTTATCATACATGTCTCCTGCTTTATATGACTGCTATGATTTCATTTTCGATTTCACATACCGCACTGTCAGATCGACCTCCTTCGGGCCGTTCACGCCGCAGGTAAAGGTACACCAGTCGTTGATCCTCGCTCTTAGGGTCACAGTTCAGCGTTGGGAAAGCTCCGTTTCTCCGGAGGCTTATCGTGGTATAGTCCCCTGTTGTTTTAGGTGCTTACATTCAGGGGTATGACGGGGCCCTGTCCTGTCGTTGTTGTCATATCATTCGTAGAGGTCTGTAGTACTGTTGTGGGCAGAAATTGTAAGAGGGTTTGTAAAAAGGATTAATCTGTTCATGTTGAAAGAGTTGTTGTATATATATATATGCCGAAAGGCAACTTTCTTCAGATATCTGTGTCTCAATTTATACTGTTTCATATCTTGGTTATTTTATGTTCCGCTGATTACTCTGATGTATGACTACTGGGGTGCCCGGGTAAGGCACCAGTCACGGGCCCCGGAACGGGTCGTGACAGCATCATGGGTAGCAAATCCATGGAATTAGTAGTAACCCGGGGCTTTACCCCGTAAGAATAACATAACTAGCACAACCGGCTATCATACATAACATAAGCACTACCGGCTTATCATACATAACATAAGCACTACCGGCTTATCATACATAACATAAGCACTACCGGCTTATCGTACATAACATAAGCAAGTTAAGAAATCCCCCAAACTTCTTATTAGCCTTATTCATATACACTCTCATTTTAGTTTACTTAAGGCACTAACATGTAATTATAAAAATCCGGGAATTTAACCCAAAGTACTACATACTTCTATTATTTTAAAATGACTCTTTTTCACATAAAACTTTCAAGATACTAATAACCGTAGTATCAAGTCATAACTACTTTTCAAGACAAGTCACAATACCTTTTAGAAATACATTTATAGGCTTCTAAATCCAGTGATTTCTTTCTTTTAACCTTAAGCAATTGATACCTTAAAATCAATTTGCCTTTCCTTAATTCAAGTCATTTATCATACTTACACTACTTAGAGTAAACCACTCTTTTTAACTTTCCATAAAGCTATTATAACCAACTTCCCATAAAGTCGTTATACTAGCTTTATACTTTAGACAGATACATTCTTCTTTATACCCAAGAGACTTATACTTTCAAAACCAAGTATCATATACTTTTAAAATACTTTAAGTCTCTTAACTTTTAGAAAACTTAAGATTTCCTTAATATTATTAAACAAGTGAGTTAAGTCCCTAACTCAACCAACTTGGACATTCTTAAAATAAGCCAAGGATATCAAATGGATTAGATTGTCAAAAATCTCGTACATCTACCGTACTATATATTTACAACTATTCATGCTCAAGAGATAAGAAAGTTCCACATACCTCTTCGGTTCAATCCACTTGCCAAGTCCAATATGCCGTACGTAGTATGTCAACCTATAATGACCATAATACGTCTATTAACTTCTAACTTCAAACGTAGAATATTCTAAGTGCAAAGTCACTAAATTCTACGGAAAATCGGACAACACTTCCTTTGTTTCTACATACTTTTCCACCTTTTTCAAGGCCCGAATTCAATAACCATGTCACGACCCGTTCCGGGGCCCGTGACTGGTGCCTTACCGGGGCACCCAAGTAGTCATACATCAGAGTAATCAGCGGAAATATAAAGCAAGACATGAAACAGTTTATAATATAAGACACAGTTTATGTGAGAAAACATCGCCTTTCGGCATATATATACATAAACATGGTTTAGCGCTACATCCGACAATCGCACAACATGACTACGCACTTAAGGAATTATACAACTATGGCGACAGTGGCCCGCCATACCCCGATCAGACAAAACTATCTACAACAGGAGATCATACCCAAAAGTAGAGCCTCGGAAAAGATGGAGCTCCGACACCAACGTAGAGATCCTAAGAATGTGGATCTAGCACTGCTTGCCCTTACCGCGGCATGAACGCAGCCCCAAGGAGGTCAAGCATAACATTAAGTATATGAAACTTGTAAAATACTTAAATGAAACATATCATTTTGAAAACAGTTTTGCAAGTATGTATGAAACAACCAAGGAAACCGCATAGTGCCACATCACAAACAAGAGCAAAGAATAGGTAAATCGTAATGGTCTTTTCTAGGCTGCGAATGATCGCAGGCCAATTGCGTAGTATCACCATGCAAGCCTAACTCGACTCCGTAGTCCGCATAGGCCAATCACATAGGCCCGCATAGTGGTACATAACCCCGCATCGAGGGTAGCTACCCGGCATCGCCCCGACTCGTCGTCCGCATGGCCACATGTAGACCGCATGAGGTATAACCCCGCACACTAACACGAACTCCCGTAGCTCGCATAGGTCCCTTGGACCCGCATGAGGTATTCTCGAATCATGGTCCTGCATCACCGAGTATACCCCGCATCGGAGGCGCCTTAACCCCTGCATTATGTCAAGAGGTGAGTGATGCTACACTAACCTAATACTTATCGTTAAACAACATAAGCACAACAAGAATACTCTTTTCACAAACGTTACAAGACACTAACACACATCATATCATGTCTACTTATCAAACCATCTTATTATTCTTTTCACAATTCAATATAAGTCTTATAAACACATAGGCAAATGCTTTCTTTTATCAATCTTAAGTGGTTATACTTAACTTCCCATAAGGCTAGTATAACTCTTAAGCTTCTTAAAAACCAATTAGTTCTCTTTAAAAATGATTCAAGATTCTTTTGAAATGCTTTCGATCTTTATTATTCAGCTTAAGCGTGAGAGGCATTCTGTAAGTGTTATTCGTGCTTAAGCGTGAGGCATTGCCGTAGTTATATATATTGTAAAATATCATGCTTTAGGAAGAATCACATACCTTCTCAAATAAAACCACCGCCAAGTTGAATATGTCGCGCAGAGAGAGTCACCTATAATAGTCACAGATATCTATCAAAGACTACTCAAGGTCATTCTAAACAGAGGGTTCACAATTTACGGAAAGTCGGGCAGCACTTCCTACCCTTGAGCTATATAAGTTCATCAGAAAACAAATTCTATGTAAGTCTGATTGATTATTCTTCTTTAAACCCTTCTACTGTGGGTAATACCAATTCTATTCTCAATATTCTTCTAAGTATTTAATACTTATTCTTATACTACTACGATGTATTCTCTAATTCAAAAGAGGGTTAGGATTAGTTACCCTGTAAGCCCAATAATATCCTAGAAAAGTCGCACTGAGCAAGGTTTTGCTCTAAGTTGTATGCTCGAGAAACCTTAGAAGTTCTTCACAACTTCTACTAAGTACTAAGGTATTTGGGCTAGGGTATTTTGGGCATTATAACAATACAAGAAGGCAACTTTTCTACCAAGGAGGGGGTAGATTTCTAGGCTAGGGGGAGGAAGCCTCGCCAAGGGTCACTTAGGCTAGAGGGGAAGAGGGCTTGGACGAAATGGCTAACAAGGGAGAAGGGAAGATTTTCAAGACTTGAAAGTAATTTGTGTATGAAGAACTCTTCATCTCTAAGGGGTATTTATAGGTCAAGAAGTGGCCAACCAATGGCCAAGATTAAGACAAGTGCAAGGCAAGTGTAGGGTGAGGATTAACTATACACAAATATCCTACCAACTCCTTGACTTGTGCACAAGGCACAAAAAACGTGCTCACTATAGCCAAATCGTCCAAATGGACGATTTCAAGTCCATCAATTGGAGGGTGACAAGTGTCGCCCTCCCGTTGGTCCAAAATGTTTCGTCTCTCGGAAAAATCCGCAAAATTAGAAATGGCATAGCGGAATTTACCAACGAAAGTCGTGGAAACGTTTCGCCGAAAACTATTCGCTTTGTGAGTTGTGCCCAAAAAAACGCTTTTGCCTAAACTTTAAGGCTAGACCTTTTAGACGTATTCCCACGACGCATTCGGAAATACGGGTATAACATTCTCCTCCTTAGAAACATTCGTCCCGAATGTTCCTTCCCAAGACAATTAACGATAAGATTCTTCATAACTTAAACAGTTGTAAATGCCACACACGGCCACAGAGCAACACTTAGGCAGAAACGATAACGAAAATTTACAAGTAGGAAAGTGAATTTACCTGGAGGTATGGGGAATAGGTGAGGATACTTCCGCCTCGTGTCCTCCTCGGCCCCACGTCAACTCCTCCCGAGCTCGTTCGCCACAAGACTTTGACGAAGCCACGCCTCGTCCGCAGACGCCTAACTCCGACGATCGACTATCGCTATGGAATCTCCTCACGATAACCCTCGGTCACCGGACATCGTCAATCGGTGTACCACTAGATGGATCCCCGATACATCTCCTCAAAGATAGATACGTGAAAACCGGATGCACCGCTTCCGGACGGACGGCAGATTCAACTCATAGGCAACCTTGCCTACCTCGCGACAATCTGAAACGGCCCAATGTACCTAGGGCTGAGTTTCCCCTTCTTCCCGAATCTCATCACACCCTTCATGGGTGACACCTTTAGGAAAACCCAATTATGAACCTCGAACTCAAGATGCCGACGACGATGATCTGCATACGACTGCTGTCGACTCGAGCCGCCAATAGCCGCCTCGGATAAGCTTCACCTTATCCACCGCTCGCCGTACCAAATCTGGTCCCGCTTAGCCGCACCTCTCCCACATCGAACCAACCTATAGGCGATCTGCACTTCCTCCCATACATGGCCTCTTCAGGCGCGATCTGTATACTGGAGTGGTAGCTATTATTATACGCGATCTCAACTAGATGCAAATGATCCTCCCAACTACCACTGAAGTCAATAACACAGGCTCGCAGATATCCTCAAGAGTGCGGATAGTGCGCCCGCCGTCCGTCTGCTCGTGGATGAAATGCGACTCGTGCTCACTGCCCCTAAACCCTCTGGAAGGACCTCGAGTTAGCCGTAAATCGGGCTCTCGCTCGATATGATCGAAGTAGGGACTCCATGCATCGACGATCTCTGATGTAAAGTCCGCATAATCCTCACCAAAAGTCGTCCCGACGGAAGAAAGTGGGCCGATTTCGTACCGTCGACGATAACCCATATAGAATCATGTCTCTCCGAGTGCGAGGTAGTCTGTGATGAAGTCCATGTTGATTACCTCCCACTTCCGGTCGATCTCAATCGTCAGAACAAACCACCGTGTCCTCGTGCTCTACCTTCACTGCCGACAACACGCACCGAGCTACGAACTCGCAACGCCCCTCTTCAAGCCATCCCACCAATACGGATCTAAGGTCGTGGTACATCTTGGTCGACCGACGGATGGAGAGTAACGCGTGCGTGTGCTTCCCAAGAACTCGCCGCCAAGTCCTCAAACATCCGAACACACAACTCGCCTCAAACCTTAGCACCCCATCAAAGCTACCTCAAAAGGACCCTTGCCCTCACGAAGAGTCAGATCACGATATCGAATCAAAGCCGATCCTCGAATCGCTGCCTCTTCACCTCTCGACGATGGAAGACTCGCAACCTCACGAACTCTAACCTCATCGCTATCGTAATCAATCAAGCGGACACCAAGGCTTGCTAATCGGTGCAAATCACGAACCATGTCCCTTCTCTCTAGCCGCACATCCGATAGGCTCCCATCGACCTACGACTAAGAGCATACGCCACAACATTGGCCTTCCGGTGGTACAGATATCAACATCGTAATCCTTAAGCAACTCTAACCACCGCCTCTCGCCGTAAGTTCAGCTCCTCCGTGAAGATATACCGGAGGCTCTTGTGGTCTGTATAAATATCCACGTGAACCCCATACAAATAGTGCCTCCAGATCTTCAAAGCGTGAATCACTACCGCTAACTCCAAATCATGGTGGGTAGTTCTCTCGTGTTTCTTCACCGCCGTCGATGCATATGCTATAACCCCGCCATGCCGCATCAACACACAACCCAACCCGATGCCCGACGATCACAATACACGACATAACCATCCGACCTCCGGAAGAGTAAGAACGGGCGGTCGTCATTTCTTTCAAAGAATCGAAACCCCGCCACAAGCATCGTCCATCAAACTTGGCCGCCTCGAGTCACCTAGTCAATGGTGCAGATAGAAGCAAACTTCTCTACGAACCGCCGATAATATCCTCGCAAGGCCCGTAAAATCGCGAACCTCTGTCGGAGTAAGAGGTTCAGGCCAAGTCCCGATCGCCGATCTTGGCCGATCCACTCGAATGCCATCGGCCACAATATGCCCAAGAAACGCCATCAAGTCAACCAAAACTCACATTTGGAAAACTTGGCGCATAATCTGGTCTGGAGAATCACAAGACAAATTTCAAATGCTCCGCGCTCCTCGCTCGAGCGAGAATAAACCAAGATATCATCAATGAACACTATCACAAACGTGTCCAAAATGGTTTGAACACTCGGTTCATCAAATCCATGAATACCACGAGCATTGGTCAACCCAAAGACATGACCAACTCATAATGCCTGCACGTCCCGACGCGATCTAGGGACATCCACCTCTCGACTCGCACTGATGATAGCCCGATCGCAGATCAATCTTGAGAAACATCTCGCACTCGCAACCGGTCGAACAAATCATCAATCCCGGGAAGGGGGTATTCGTTTAATGGTCACCTTGTTCACCGTCAGAATCAACACACATGCGCAGCCCCGCCCTTCTTCTTCACGAACAATACCGCGCTCCCTGTGAGAAACACTAGGCCCGATGAAGCCCTTCTCCAAAGAAATCTCTAAGCCGATCCTTCACTCCTCAACTCGGCAGTGCCATTCTGTATGGCGGAATGGAAATAGGCCGAGTGTCCGCAATATGTCAATGCAAACTCAATCTCCTCTCGTGAGGGATACCCGAGGTCATCCGAAACACGCCCGGGAACTCACGACCATCGAATCGATCGAAAATCTGGTACCGCAGCCTTCAGATCAAACACCGAACGAGATGGTAGATATACCCTTCCGCACCATCTTCCTAGCCTTGAGGTAGGAAATAAACCTACCCTCGGCGATACCGCGTTCTCTCCCACTCAACAACCGGCCTCAGAAATCGAACTGCATTACTTCTCTCTCAGCCTACATTGGCGTAGCAAGAAGCTAGCCAATCCATCCCCATAATCACGCCGTCAATCATCTCCAACTCTATCAAGTCGGCAGGGTCCGACGATCAGAAATGGTCACAGACAAGCTCTATATACCCGCCGAGCTACCACCGAATCACCCATCTGGCGTAGCTACCTCGAAAGCGGTCTATGGACTCGTGCTCATCCCTATCCTACTAGCAACAAGGGGAGATATATAGACAGAGTAGAACCCGATCTATCAAGGCATACACATCAAACCTGAAACCGATAAAGTACCGTGACGACATCGGTGAGGCCTCACGATCCCGCTTACCGGACAAAGCATAAACGCGTTCCGAGGACCGCTAGAATCGACCGCGCCACGACCTCGCCACACTGGCCGTCCATGAGTACCTTGCCTCCGTGGCGAGTAATCTGGGATGAAGAAGACCGCGAAAGAACTCGTAGGGTCGACTTCTACCATCAAGATCGCCGCTTGGCCTGACAGCCGTGATAGTGACCTCGCTGCCACAATCAAACAAACTCCCGTAGCACCACAACTCCCGGCGGGCTCACCGACGGCCACACCGGCGGGTGGTTCCGATCGCCGCACTCTCGCCGCTCGACGTCAAGTCCTCGGGCCCCGGCCCGCCTCGAATACCTCGGCCGAAATGAGGACGCGCAGAGAGTGCTCGGGCTGGCCGTGGTGCAAATCTAGATCGGCCGAGGCCGCCACCACGATAGCCACCAAAAGACCTCGCCGCCCCGGTCTTCTCACGTCACAACCCGCGGTCTCTACGCCTCACATCCAAGAGCATGAGCTCGCATGCGGTAATGTCCATACCCTACCGAGAGAGAAACACCCGCATACGACTCGCCATATAGTCGCCGGCCCGGTGACATAGCGGTGCACCCTATCCTCCATATTCGCTACTAATGCTGGGACATATCGAGCCAATGAATCAAACTCGACATTGTACTCCCGGCGGCCCTCTCTCGCCTCGAGTAAAAATCTATCAGCCCGCGCCCTCCTCATCTGTGTAGGCAAGAAGTGAGTGAGGAAAGCCTCTGAGAACTCATCCCAAGTAGCTGGGGACGCGTGCTCTCCCCGGGATAACTCCCACGAATCAAACCAATCGACTGCGGTATCACGCAGCCGACGCGAACCGGCGTCACAGACTCTGTCTCGAGGCCTTGATCACCCTACGATCCTCTCCGACGGATGAACTCGCGGATCATCCTCCGCCTCGACCAGAAACTCACGGCTACAACTCAATAAATCTCGTAGCCTCAAACTATCTCGCCTCGTGTACCACGGTGCGATCGAGCCGAGCCGAACCGAACGCCAGATCCAATCTCTCTCGATCGGGCCACAACTTTTGCCAAAAGCTGGGCCATCTCCTTGTACCCTAACCTCCGCCCAGCCGTGGGACAGAGGTGTGGGTACTGTGGTCTCACTGGGCCGGGCGGCGCCATAGAACTCGCCGTCTCGGTATAGACGGGCACGAGCCTCGTGACTGGGTGTCTCGCTAGCGCCTCGCCGCTTTGCCCTTCTTCGGGCGGGTTGCCTTACGCGAGGCATAATCAGCATAGAAAGGAATACGTTAGAGGGTCCAACCTATAACATGCTTCTAAAGCACGATCTCGTAATGAGAAGAATGGAAACCAATCCTAAATATCTTATAGCCTCCTCGATTATTGGTGTGCACAACACACCGATAATCAAGACTCTACTAGATACGGTGCAGACACTTTCCGAGGATTAATCGCTCGATACCACTTTTGTCACGACTGTTCGGCCCGTGGATCGTGCTCACCGGGCACCCAAGTAGTCATACATCGTAGTAATCGGAAATATAAAGCAAGACATGAAACATTTATAATATAAGACACGCTTTATGTGAGAAAACATCGCTTTCGGCATATATATACATAAACATGGTTTAGCAGCTACATCCGACATCGCATAACATGACTACTGCACTTAAGGAATTATACAACTATGGCGACGTGGCCCCGCCATACCTCGATCAGACAAAACTATCTACAACAGGAGATCATACCCAAAAGTAGAGCCTCCGAAAAGATGGAGCTCCCGACACCAACGTAGAGATCCTAAGAATGTGGATCTAGCACCTGCTTGCCCTTACCTGCGGCATGAACGCAGCCCCCCGAAGGAGGTCAGTACAACAGGTACCAAGTATATGAAACTGTAAAATACTTAAATGAAACATATCATTTTGAAAATTGCATTGCAAGTATGTATGAAACAACCAAGGAAACCGCATATAGTGCCACATCACAAACAAGAGCGTGAATAGGTAAATCAGAATGTGTCTTTTCTAGGTCGCAAATGATCGGCAGGCCAATTGCCCGTAGTATCACCATGCAAGCCTAATCTCGACTCAGAGTCCGCATAGGCCAATCACATAGGCCCGCATAGGGTACATAACCCCGCATCGAGGGTAGCTCCTCGCATCGCCCCGACTCGCCGTCCGCATGGCCACATAGACCGCGATGAGGTATAACCCCGCACACTAACCTGAACTCCGTAGCTCCGCATAGGTCCTTGGACCCGCATGAGGTATTCTCGAATCATGGTCCTGCATCACCGAGTATACCCGCATCGGAGGGCGCTTAACCCCTGCAATATGTCAAGAGCGAGTGATGCTACACTAACCTAACCTTATCGTTAAACAACATAAGCACAACAAGAATACTTTTTCACAAACGTTACAAGATACTAACACACATCATATCATGTCTACTTATCAAACCATCTTATTATTCTTTTCACAATTCAATATAAGTGCGTTATAAACACATAGGCAAACTGCTTTTATCAATCTTAAGTGGTTATACTTAACTTCCCATAAGGCTAGTATAACTCTTAAGCTTCTGTTTAAAAACCAATTAGTTCTCTTTAAAAATGATTCAGTATTCTTTTGAAATGCTTTCAGATCTTTATTATTCAGGCTTAAGCCGTGAGGCATTGCCGTAAGTGTTATTCAGGCTTAAGCGTGAGGCATTGCCGTAGAGTTATATATATTGTAAAATATCATGCTTTAGGAAGAATCACATACCTTCTCAAATAAAACCACCGCCAAGTTGAATATGTCGCGCGCAGAGTCACTATAATAGTCACAGATATCTATCAAAGACTACTCAAGGTCATTCTAAACAGAGGGTTCACAATTCTACGGAAAGTCGGCAGCACTTCCTACCCGGTGAGCTATATAAGTTCATCGTGAAAACAAATCCTATGTAAGTACAATTTGATTATTCTTCTTTAAACCCTTCTACTGTGGTAGCAGCTCAATTCTATTCGCAATATTCTTCTAAGTATTTAATACTTATTCTTATACTACTACAGATGTATTCTCTAATTCAAAAGAGGGTTAGGATTAGTTACCTCGGTAAGCCCAATAATATCCTAGAAAAGTCGCTACCGAGCAAGGTTTTGCTCTAAGTTGTATGCTCCAAGGAAACCTTAGAAGTTCTTCACAACTTCTACTAAGTACTAAGGTATTTGGGCTAGGTATTTTGGGCATTATAACAATACAAGAAGGCAACTTTTCTACCAAGGGGGTAGATTTGGCCAGGCTAGGGGAGGAAGCCTCGCCAAGGGTCACTTAGGCTAGAGGGGAAGAGGGCTTGGACGAAATGGCTAACAAGGGAGAAGGGAAGATTTTCAAGACTTGAAAGTAACTTGTGGATGAAGAACTCTTCATCTCTGGGGGTATTTATAGGTCAAGAAGTGGCCAACCAATGGCCAAGATTAAGACAAGTGCAAGGCAAGTGTAGGGTGAGGATTAACTATACACAAATATCCTACCAACTCCTTGACTTGTGCACAAGGCACAAAAAACGTGCTCACTATAGCCAAATCGTCCAAATGGACGATTTCAAGTCCATCAATTGGAGGGTGACAAGTGTCGCCCTCCCGTTGGTCCAAAATGTTTCGTCTCTCGGAAAAATCCGCAAAAATTAGAAATGGCATAGCCGGAATTTACCCAACGAAAGCTGTGGAAACGTTTCGTCGGAAAACTATTCGTTTTGTGAGTTGTGCCCAAAAAAAACGTTTTGCCTAAACTTTAAGGCTAGACCTTTTGTACGTATTCCCTTACGTACGTACTCTGGAAATACGGGGTATAACAAACCAAACACGCCACATTTAAGGCTCAACAATGTAGTTATCAATAGGGGATTACATGCCTACAAGACGTGTAAAACTCTGCCCCACAAATTAATATCAAACTAGTCCAACATACAAAGTCATTCTCGGCCAAAGGTGCAACAACATATCAACCTTTCCAATTCCTTTTCAATTCAAGTTGTTTAGTATAACATGTTATCAAGCCGCAATTGATTATAACTACTACAATCCTCAAGTAGGCAAACATGCGACGATTCTAATTATCGACCAAATTGTATTTCAATTTCAAATAGCTAGCCATGCCAATTCGGATTTTAGGCTTCAAATATCCATAACACTTATCAATCTTTAATACAAATACTTCATGCTAGTCAAAATGTAAGGCTATACAATATGAAATCTTATAACACTTAAGAGAAAAAAATTGTTACCTTAGTGAGCCTTAATCCACTTCAAGATCCGAAGTCGCTACCTAGAAACTTAGAGCCTCTCTTTGACACTCCAATCCACCACTTGAAGCCCTTAGAATATCACAAACAACTTTCCTTCAACTTCCAATCCAAACCTAGGAAAGTGACAAGGTTTTCACATTGCGACTAATACGAAAACGCCACTTTTCCGGGATCTTTCTATTGAGATATACTTACAACACCCTTAGGAACCTTGGTTTAAAGTGTGGAGATTATTGGACAAAAATTGAAAATTTTCCTCTTGAAAAAATGCCCATTGCCGTGAGCTTCCAAAAGAGAGCAAGAACAAGATTTAAATTTCTCTAAGTGTTGAAAATGACAAAGTCTTGCACTACTAGTGTAGATAAATACTACATTCAAGGGTCTAGATTGGAACACTTGTGTGGCTTGGATGAATTTATTTAAATATCAAGCTATGTGGGCTCATTGACTTGGTCAATGTTATCAAGCTCTTAGCCTAGCAAGACTTTCATCTTAACATTGGTCAAATGACCATTTTATCCATGTCATTTCGTCCAAGACCACTAAGGGGTGTGACACGTGTCTCCCTCCCATTCGTCGCAATATTTCATTTTCCGATATTTCCATAATTCCGATAAATTTTTACTCGTCTCAAATCTTAACATTTTTTAGTTCTTACGTACGTTCTTATAAACATATCCTGGAATTCCGGGGTGTAACATTCATCCCCCTTTAGAAACATTCGTCCCCGAATGTTCTTTTGGGAGTCAAACTTAAAGATAGCGACATAGTCTCCTTACAACCCCCACATACCAATAATGCCACACGTGGCCACACAACAATACTCATACCAAAACGTCCACCTGAACTCCAAGTGTCGACGTCGGTTATCTGCATAAAGCTTCTGCTGACTCTGAGCTTACTAATAATCTTTCCTGGATAAGTTTCGCCTTATCCACAGCCTGCTGAATCATGTCTGGACCAAATAACTGAACCTCGCCTACGTCAAACCAACCAACCGACGATCTACACTTTCTTACATACAAGGCCTCATACAGGGTCATCTGAATACTGGAAGGGTATCTGTTATCGTACGTAACTCAACAAGAGGCAAATAACCCTCCCAGCTATCTCTGAAATCAAGAACACAGGCCCTCCACCTATCCTCAAGTGCCTGGATAGTACGATCTGCCTGTTCGTCGGTCTGAGGGTGTAATGCAACACTGAGACTCACCTGTGTCCCTAACCCCTTTTAGAAAACCTCCAAAAGTTATCCGTAACTGAGCTCATCTGTATGACATCATAAACGTAGGAACCCCGTGCAGCCTCACAATCTCCTTTCTATATAAGCTAGCAATATCCTCAGCCGAGTACGTGGTCCTAACTGGACGAACACGGGCTGGTTTCGTCAGCCTGTTTACTATGACCCCCAGGGAGTCGCACTTCCTCTGAGTACAATGCCACCCTGTAACAAGATCCATATTAGTTACCTCCCATATCTAAGTTGGGATCTCAATCGCCTGTAGTAGCCCATCGGGCTCTTGGTGTTCCACATTGACCTGCTACAATTAGGACACTGAGCAACAAAACCTGCCACGTCCCTTTTCAGGCCATCCCACCAATACATACATCTGAGGTCATGGTACATCATAGTTGACCCCGAACAATAGAGCAATAAGCACTGCGTGCCTCCCCTAAAACTGGCGACAAGTCTGCGCAGACCGGTACACACAATATATCCTCATATCACAGCACCCCATCCGGTGCTATCCAAACAGGCTCTTATCTTTGCGGAGAGTCGTATCTCGATCACATACTAATGCTGAATCCTCATATTGTCGCCTCTTCACCTCCTCGACGAAGGAAGACTCGGCAACTTCTCGGATCTAAACTCCATTAACCTTGGAACAAATAATCGAACCCCTCGGCTCGGTAGCTGATGAATCTTACGGACCATGTCCTGTCTATCTAGCTGTCCATCTGACAGACTACCCATAGATCCACGACTAAGAGCATCTCAGAATCGCCTCTCGCTTTCCCGTGGTATAGGATATCAATAACGCAATCCTTGAGTAAATCTAACCACCGTCTCTGTCGCAAATTAAGTTGCCTCTGTCCGAAGATATACCGGAGGCTCTTGTGGTCTGCACAAATATCCACATGAAGTCTACATAAGGAATGCCTCCAAATCTTCCAGGCACGATTAACTGCCGCCGACTCTAAATCGTGAGTAGCGTAATTCCTTTCATGCTTCCCTAACCGCCGAGAAACATAGGCTCAAACCTTATCGTGTTGCGTCAGCACACGACCTAGCCCAACACCCAACATGTTACAATAATAACCTAACCCTCTAGTCTCTCAGGAGGGGTTATAACTGTAGTCGTGGTCAACTTATCTTCCAATAACTGGAAGCCTTTCTCATATATGCGAAATATTCGGCATCCTTAATCTCAATTATGGTTCCTGTTTCCATTTCTCTGTTGCAACCAAACTTGGTCCCGAAACTTATACATGATACCTTTTTCGGCCTCATGGCTAAGACTTCCTGACAATCACACTTTCGGGGGGGGGGGGGATTTCCTTGATCTCGTCAAGTAGTAACCCGATTATTCTCCCCAGCTCGTAGAGCTTATAGTCAGGTGTTCAACCTCAATTCACGGTATTACATAATCTAATGGCTTTTCAAGATCTCTTATCGTTCGAGTGTCTACTCGTCTTCCTTGTATAAGTTATTTCAAGTTGTCCTGGGGTCCCTTACCCCTCCGTATTTTCTTACTATCTTTCTCATCAGTACAGGTTTTACCACATTTCCTCGAAGTGTTCTTACTGCCCATTATCTACTAATGGTCTTTACACTAGTCTGGGGTAATCATATCTCGTGAAACTTACATAACCATAGTTGTATTCTCTTTTATCATTCTGGTCATAACCCTTCCTTATGCTTACTATTAGCAAAAGTATTTCTATCTTGATTCATAATCGCATTTCATACATGCGCATTACACCGCATTTACATTCTTACGATACTTCCTCGACCATTTCCTAACGTCGTTCTCAATTACCCCAACACAATAATTTTCCCACGGTTACCTAAAATTGTAACCTATGGCATGACGATACTAAAGACCTTACCAGTCTAATATCCTTCGTCTAAGGGTACACATAACCCCATAATACGTAAAACTATCCTTTTACGTGAGAGAGAGAACTTATCCCCCTATCAAAATCTTAATCATCAAGCGCCACCTTAATCGTATAGATTTTCAAAACCTACCACCGATGTCTTCGCTTTTGGCCAACACTGCATTTATCTTATTCTTGCTTGCACTTTCCCGAAATTATCCCGGGCCGTGGCGCATCGCCACACACTGCATCAACTCCAAGTACCTCCAAGGGCACTTAACATAAACTCCTTCAAATTCGAGTATTACTTACCTTCTGCCTCAATTCACCTCAAATGAACAAGTCACACAGACTTATTAAAAACAGTGATGTCACAGAAGGAAGGATAATTTACTGGTTACCACCGCTTCCCTTCCTTTCCACTCGATAATCGGTTTACTGGAAAACTGGTACCGAACCAATCTCTCTCTGTAGTCAATATTGGCATAACAAGAGGCCAACTAGCCCGTACACATAATGTCCTCAAAGTCTGTCATAACAGCTCGCTAGTTCATAGTGGTCCGACGACTGTATCGTCACCGGGCAATTATTACATACCCGCTCAGCTACCACCCATCACTCACGGGTGTAGTCACCCCGAAAGGTTCTCATGGATTCAGGATCTATTCTTTTACACTTGATTGTTCTCTTTTTCACTGGTCGTACTCTTTCTGTACTTCCCAACTTATACTAGCATACGTACATAACTTCCATACTAAATCTGGCCTCCAATCTTTGGAGTTACTAAATTAAACAATATAAGGCCATTTTCGACTCTCACAACCTGGTTCCGTGGAATGCGTCCACGAATCCTTAAAACAATTTAATTAGACTTGGGCCTTGCACCTTCGTGACCCTGTCACATAGCGAGACTACTACCAACTGATCCCATTCCATTATAGGCTATGGGACGACCCTTAATAGGTCCTCAACCTGACTCGGCGTCGCACTTAACTCTTATCCTTGGTCTGTCTTAACTTTTTACTACCCGAGAAGGCCTTATATACCTAAGGTCTCAGCGGTTATCAATATTCTTAGGCTCGCAATTTTCCATGCTCCAAGCCTATCTTATCAGTCCCCCATAACTGGTACAATAACTTCTCATAATACCATAATCGTGTTGTCTTGATCACAACAACCACACTTACTCCATACGAATCTCACCCGTACCATTTTCTTAATCATACTACAGAGCTCAATCTATTAACATAGTCTTCCATTAAGTCCCTTAATTATAACTTCTTAAGGGTCCATTACCTGCTTAGACAACTCATCATCTCCTAATTATCTCAAATTAGTACGTAAAACCTTGATGAGAGTTCATTAAACCGTTTCATACCTTCTCGGTATTTATTTAGTCCTTACCAATTCCTGGTAATCTAAAGTCATTCTAGGCAACACATATGTGACCCTCATACATAAATCCGTATAGCTGTATGTCATAATACCAACTATACTTCAAATATTACCAACCTGGATACGCAATCCACATAATCTTTCCTGGGTCACTGCTGCATTTCTCGTAGCTGCAATCAACATAACTTGTTAGGGAGAGACGACCCTAACCACACAGCTCTAACGCACGATCTCAGAGTGAGAAGAATGGAAACCAATCCTAAATGTCCTGCAACCTCCTGATTATAGATGTGGTGCACAACACACCGATAACCAAGACTCTGCTAGACACGGTTTGTAGACACTTTCCGATGACTAACTGCTCTGATACCACTTTTGTCACGACCCAACCCCTGCTCGCGATCGGTGCCCTACACAGGCACCCCACAGTATACATCGAGAATAGCAATGAACATATAAAACTCATAAATACTTAAACAGTAAATATCAACATGTTAGCCGATAAGGCCACCTTCCGTAAAATATACATGAACCAAAATAAAATAACCAGTACATTTCTGTTCTTAAAAACCCAATCCACAATGTGACTACATACCTCTAAGAATAACAACTGTGACGGGACAGGGCCCCGACATACCCCTGAATAATCAACAACCGACCATACCAGGGATCTGAACCAGGGATAAGCCTCCGGAGTAATGGAGTTTCCTAATAGCTGAACAGTGATCCTAAGAGTGAGGATCAGCAACCTGCATACTTTACCTGCGGCATGAACGCAGCCCCGAGGAGGTCGACAACATGTACCAAGTATGTGAAATCGAAAGCATCAGAATGAAATCATAAAGTCTAATATAAAATCGAGACATGTATGATAACTCAAATAATAAGATAATCGTGCCTTACTAACAATGAGAGTAAATAAGAGTATACTTTACTGCATAAAAATAGGAGGCTCATGATCAAAGTAGGGCCACCCGCCCGTAGTATCATTAAGCAATCCTACTCCTGGGACTATTTCACCCGCATAGGTCCTGTGGACCCGCAATGAGGTAACTTCCTCGTGATAGTCAGATCCGCCGCATAGGTCGTGTGGACCCACATGAGGTATTCCTCGCATAGGACTATTTCACCCGCTTAGGCCCGGTGGGCCCGCAATGAGTACAAACGCCGCACTCGCATCATGGGTAGCAAATCCATGGAATTAGTAGTAACCCGGGGCTTTACCCCGTAAGAATAACATAACAACCTGGCTATCATACATAACATAAGCACTACCGGCTTATCGTACATAACATAAGCACTACCAGTTTATCGTACATAACATAAGCACTACCGGCTTATCATACATAACATAAGCACTACCGGCTTATCGTACATAACATAAGCAAGTTAAGAAATCCCCCTAACTTCTTATTAGCCTTATTCATATACACTCTAATTTTAGTTTACTTAAGGCACTAACATGTCATTATAAAAATCCGGGAATTTAACCCAAAGTACTACATACTTCTATTCTCTTAAAATGACTCTTTTTCACATAAAACTTCCAAGATACTAATAACCGTAGTATCAAGTCATAACTACTTTTCAAGACAAGTCACAATACCTTTTAGAAATACATTTATAGGCTTCTAAATCCAAATGACTTCTTTCTTTTAACCTTAAGCAATTGATACCTTAAAATCAATTTGCCTTTCCTTAATTCAAGTCATTTATCATACTTACACTACTTATAGTAAACCACTCTTTTTAACTTTCCATAAAGCTATTATAACCAACTTCCCATAAAGTCGTTATACTAGCTTTATACTTTAGACAAATACATTCTTCTTTATATCCAAGAGACTTATACTTTCAAAACCAAGTATCATATACTTTTAAAATACTTTAAGTCTCTTAACTTTTAGAAAACTTAAGATGTCCTTAATATTATTAAACAAGGGAGTTAAGTCCCTAACTCAACCAACTTGGACATTCTTAAAATAAGCCAAGGTTATCAAATGGATTAGATTGTCAAAAATCTCGTACGTCTACCGTACTATATATTTACAACTATTCATACTCAAGAGATAAGAAAGTTCCACATACCTCTTCTGTTCAATCCACTTGCCAAGTCCAATATGTCGTACGTAGTATGTCAACCTATAATGACCATAATACGTCTATTAACTTCTAACTTCAAACGTAGAATATTCTAAGTGCAAAGTCACTAAATTCTACGGAAAATCGGACAGCACTTCCTTTGTTTCTACATACTTTTCCACCTTTTTCAAGGCCCGAATTCAATAACCAAACACGCCACATTTAAGGCTCAACAATGTAGTTAACAATAAGGGATTACACGCCTACAAGACGTGTAAAATTCCGCCCCACAAATTAATATCAAACTAGACCAACATACAAAGTCATTCTCGGCCAAAGGTGCAACAACATATCAACATTTCCAATTCCTTTTCAATTCAAGTTGTTTAGTATAACATGTTATCAAGCCGCAATCGATTATAACTACTACAATCCTCAAGTAGGCAAACATGCGACGATTCTAATTATCGACCAAATTGTATTTCAATTTCAAATAGCTAGCCATGCCAATTCGGATTTTAGGCTTCAAATATCCATAACACTTATCAATCTTTAATACAAATACTTCATGCTAGTCAAAATGTAAGGCTATACAATATGAAATCTTATAACACTTAAGAGAACAAGATTGTTACCTTAGTGAGCCTTAATCTACTTCAAGATCCGAAGTCGCTCCCTAGCAACTTAGAGCCTCTCTTTGACACTCCAATCCGCTACTTGAAGCCCTTAGAAGATCACAAATAACTTTCCTTCAACTTCCAATCCAAAACTAGGAAAGTGACTAGGTTTTCACCTTGCGACTAATACGAAAACGCCACTTTTCCGGGATCTTTCTATTGAGATACACTTACAACACCCTTAGGAACCTTGGTTTAAAGTGTGGAGATTATTGGACAAAAATTGAAAATATTCCTCTCAAAAATGCCCATCAGTGAGCTTCCAAAAGAGAGCAAGAACAAGATTTAAATTTCTCTAAGTGTTGAAAATGACAAAGTCTTGCACTACTAGTGTAGATAAATACTACATTCAAGGGTCTAGATTGGAACACTTGTGTGGCTTGGATGAATTTATTTAAATATCAAGCTATGTGGGCTCATTGACTTGGTCAATGTTATCAAGCTCTTAGCCTAGCAAGACTTTCATCTTAATATTGGTCAAATGACCATTTTATCCATGTCATTTCGTCCAAGACCACTAAGGGGGGGGGGTTGACACGTGTCGCCCTCCCATTCGTCGCAATATTTCATTTTCCGATATTTCCATAATTCCGATAAATTTTTACTAGTCTCAAGTCTTAACATTTTTGAGTTCTTACGTACGTTCTTATAAACATTGTCACGACCCAACCCCGGGCCCGCGACTGGTGCCCTACCTGGGCACCCCTTACAGGTATACATCAGAGAATAGCAGCGGAACATATAAAACTCATAAATACTTAAACAATAAATATCAACAGGTTAGCCGATAAGGCCACATTCCGTAAAAATATACATGGACCAAAATAAAATAAACCAGTACATTTCTGTTCTTAAAAACCCAATCCACAATGTGACTACAGACCTCTAAGAATAACAACTATGACGGGACAGGGCCCCACCATACCCCTGAATATACAACAACCGACCATAGCAGGGATCTGAACCAGGGATAAGCCTCCGGAGTAATGGAGTTTCCCAATTAACAAAGGATCCTAAGAGTGAGGATCGGATCAAGAACTCAGATACTCTACTGCGGCATGAACGCAGCCAAAGCGAGGTCAAGCATAACATGTACCAAGTATGTGAAATCGAAAGATCAGAATGAAATCATAAAGTCTAATATAAACCGAGACATGTATGATAACTCAAATAATAAGACATCAGGCCTTACTAACAATGAGAGTAAACAAGAGTATACTTTACTGCATAAAAATAGGAGGCTCATGATCAAAGTAGGACCACCCGCCCGTAGTATCATTAAGCAATCCTACTCCTGAGACTATTTCACCCGCAAGGGTCGTATGGACCCGCATGAGGTAACTTCTCGCATGTGATCAGAATCGCCCGCATAGGTCGTATAGACCCGCATGAGGTATTCCTCGCATAGGACTGGTCCGCCCCGCATAGGACTATTTCACCCGCATAAAAGAGTTTGATATAACAACTATGACGGGACAGGGCCCCGCCATACCCCTGATTGTACAAGTACCTACAATGACAGGGAACCATACCAAAATATAAGCCTCCGGAGAAATGGAGCTTTCCAATACGCAGAACCGTGATCCTATGAGCGAGGATCAACAACCGGTGTACCTTTACCTGCGGCATGAACGCAGCCTCAAGGCGAGGTCATAACAGTACCAAGTATGTGAAATCGAAAATATCAGAATGAAATCATAACAGTCTATATAAAACAGGAGACATGTATGATAACCAAACTACAATACACAATATATAAATAGTCATGTCAAGTCAGGGACTCATGCCCTCAAAGTCATCACTCAAACATAACCACGGGTCTCACGCCCGCAATATCAATCATGCCCGTGGAACTCCTTCCTCACCGCTTCGGCCTATGATATAATATAACACCAAAAGTACACACGAACACCAGTCCCACTGTCATAAAACCGTGACGGCTAAGTAGGAAAGCTAACCACCAGATCCAGCCTGCATCATAAAACTGACCGGGGCAAGTACGAAGGCATAGCTACCATATCCATCCTGCATCATCAACTGACCGGGGCAAGTACGAAAGCCAGCTACCAGATCCAGCCTGCCGCCACGAGATATGACCGGGGCAAGTACGGAAGCCATCTACCAGAGCCTACCGTACCAACTATGCTATAAACGACTCAGGCAAGTACGAAGACAACTACGATCCCGCCGCATCAAGAACGACCGGCAAGTACGGGGCTAGCTACGATTCGCTTACTGCTATCAGCCTCATGGAGAGCTAGTCCATGGCATAATAATAATATACCGGGAGTTTAACCCGCTGCATGGCCGCATGCCCCCGGAATTCCTTCATCGGTGCAGACATGTCCATGTAACAATAATAATATACTGGGAGTTTAACCCGCTGCATGGCCGCATGCCCCTGAAATTCCTTCATCGGTGCAGACATGTCCATGAAACAATAATAATATACCGGGAGTTTAACCCGCTGCATGGACGCATGCCCTGCACTCCTTCATCTGCGGCATGTCCATGTAACAATAATAATATATCGGGAGTTTAACCAGCTGCATGGCCGCATGCCCCCGGAATTCCTTCATCGGTGCAGATATGTCCATGTAACAATAATATGGTGCAAGCATACCCGTGGGCCTCCCAACAGTGTCGGTATGTCCAAGTAAATAACAAGATGACCGACCCTCCATTGAGAGACGCGGTAGCATAAGAATACAACCCTTGCACAACAAGGCTATCACAAGCAATGATAGGCAAATTACCATACTTCTAGACTTTCATTAACATGTAAACTGATTCACCATTTTTATAAATGTCACGACCCGATCCCGGGCCCGTGACTGGTGCCTTACCCGGGCACCCAAGTAGGCATACATCAGAGTAATCAGCGGAATATAAAAACAAGACATGAAACAAATGTAAAATGAGACACGCTTTATCTCGAGAAAAGTCGCTTTCGACATATATATATAAACCAAGTCCGCGCTTACATCCCAACTGCATAACAGACTACAGACTTCTAAGAAAGTGAACAACTATGGCGGACAGTATTCCGCCATACCCCGAATGTACATATATCTACAACACTGGGAGAACCATACCAAAAGTCGAGCCTCCTATAAGATGGAGCTCTGACACCAAAGCAAAAGATCCTAAGGATGCGGATCTAGCACCTTCTTTCCTTACTGCGGCATGAACGCACTCCAAGGAGGTCAAGCATAATAGGTACCAAGTATGTGAAATCAGAAAGTACTTTAAATCATATCATTTTAAAACCAATTTTTACAAGATGCATTTAAAACAACTAATGTAATCGCACATAGTGCCACATCACAAACAAGATCAATAATAGGTAAATCGTAATGTTTTTCTAGCCGCGAATGATCAAGCAAGGCCAATCGCCCATAGTATCATTATGCATGCCTAACTCGACTCCGAGTCCGCATAAAGCCACCCAGGCCCGCATGAGGTATTCCCGCATCGAGGGTAGCTACCTCGCATTGTCCCGACTCGTAGTCCGCATGGCCACATAGACCGCATGAGGTATTCCCGCACACTAACTCGAACTCTCAGAGTTCGTATAGGTCCCCTGGACCCGCATGAGGCATCCCTCGCATCGGGGGGCAGCTTAACCCCCGGTATATCATGTCAAGAGGTGAGTGGTATAATACTAACATAACGGCTTATCGTTTAAACAACATAAGCACAATAAGAATAACCTCTTATTACAAACGTTTACAAGACACTAACACACATAACATCATAATATGTCTACTCATCAAACCATCTTACTATACTTTCCAGAAATCAATACAAGTCTTTCATAAACACATAAGTAAACAGTTTCTTTTATCTTTCTTAAGTCGTTATACCTAACTTCCCATAAAGCTAGTATAACTCTTAAGCTTTTTGTTTAAAAACCAAGTATTACTCTTCTTTCAAAAATGATTCGTAATTCTTTTGAAATACTTCAAGATTCTTTATCATTTAGACTCAAGTCAAAAGACGTCAAGTAAAACCATGTTCAGTTAACACACGTACGTCTACCGTACTATATATATATTTTAAAATATCCTGCTCAAGAGGATAGGAAGAATCACATACCTTCTCGGCGAAATCCACCTGCCAAGTCGAGTATGTCGCGCGCAGAGTATCAACCTATAATAGTCAAATACGTCTATCAACGTCTAGACTACTCTGTAGGATATTCTAAGCAGAAGGTTCTCTATTCTACGGAAAATTGGGCAGCATTTCCCTACCCGTCAAACTACTCAAGTCTACTGTAAATACAGTCCTATGTAAGTACAGTTCAATTCTTCTTTTATATTCTTCTGATGTGATTTCAGTTCAATTCTATTCTTTAATATCCTTCTATGTATCTTATACTTAATTCTATACTACAACAGTATGTAATCTCCAATTACAATAGAAGGATAGGATTATTTACCTTGATAAGCCCAAAATTATCCAAGATATAAGTCGATCCTGAGCAAGGTTTAGCTCCTAATCTGTACGCTCCAATCCGCTCCAAGAAACCCTTAGAAGTTTCTACACAACTTCTACTTACTACTTCAACCAACTATGAAGTTTCTCCTAGGGTTTCGTTTAGTGACTAATGGATATAAGGTAGTATTTTCCGGGCTCTAAGTATAGAGGTAACTTTGGAAATACTACAAGGGATTGGTTAAGGTATTTGGGAATAGTAACAATACTTTGGAGAGATTTTTCTAGCAAAGGGGGTGTTTCAGGCTAGAGCTCTGTAGAGAGTGAGGCTTGACGAAAGCTCACTAGCGGAGAAGGGAATTTTCAAGACTTGGAAAATATTTGTGGATGAAGAATTCTTTGCAACTTAGGGGGGTATTTATAGGACTTTCAAGGGCCAAGATTAAGGCAAGTGGAGGGCAAGTGGAGGGTGTAGATTTGCACATGTGTACCTTATCCATCTACTCCACAAAATATCTAGCAAACATTGACCAAATGTTTAAGGCCTTTTCCTTGAAAAAAACGTGCCAAGAATTCCCCTCTATTGCCGTCCACTTGAGGGTGACACTTGTCACCCTCTCGTTGGTCCAAAATATTTCATATCTCGGAAAAATCCGCAAAAATAATAAATGTCGCAACCGAAATTTTCCCTTCGCAAGGTTTGGAAAACTTTTCGTCGGAAAACAATTCTTTTCGGGGGTTGTGCACAATTTTCGTCCCTTGCCTAACTTAAGGCTTAAACTTTTGTACGTACGCCCTCACGTACATACTCAGGAAATACGGGGTATAACATTCTCCCCTCCTTAGAAACATTCGTCCCAAATGTTCTTTCCCAAGACATATAACGATAAAGTTCCTCATAACTTAAACAGTTTGCAAATGCCACACATGGCCACAATACAACACTTAAGAAAATATGTCAATGAAAATTTACAAGTAGGAAAGTGAGTTACCTGGAGGTGTGGGGAATAGGTGAGGATACTTCTGCCTCATGTCCTCCTCAGCTTCCCACGTCATCTCCTCCCTGAGCCTGCTCCGCCACAAGACTTTGACGGAAGCCACGCCCTTGGTCCGCAGACGCTTAACGACGATCGACATCGCTATGGGAATCTCTCATACGATAACCCTCGTCACACTGGACATCGTCAATCGGTGCACCTAGATGGATCCGATACATCTCTCAAAGATAGAAACATGAAAAACCGGATGCACCGCCTCAAGATCGGATGGCAGATCCAACTCATAGCAACCTTGCCTACCTGCGGACAATCGTCACGCCCGATGTACCTTGGGTGAGTTTCCTTTCTTCCCGAATCTCATCACACCCTTCATGGGTGACACCTTCAGAAAACCAATCATCAACCTCGAACTCGGATGCCGACGACGATGATCTCGT
Source organism: Przewalskia tangutica (assembly GCA_029844215.1). NCBI lineage: Eukaryota > Viridiplantae > Streptophyta > Magnoliopsida > Solanales > Solanaceae > Przewalskia > Przewalskia tangutica. The sequence continues at coordinate 1,752,319 of JAQGDG010000037.1, read as the reverse complement.
GATACGACTGGCCGACTACGGTGTCAAGAATCGCTCTGGATAAGCTTTACCTTATCCATCGCCACAACTGTGTCCGGTCCCACTAATCGCACTCGCTTACATCAAACCAGCCTATCGGCGATCGCACTTCCTCATACAAGGCCTCATAAGGCGTCATCCGAATCGGAGTGGTCGCTATTATTATACGCAAACTCAACTAGAGGCAAATAATCCTCCTACCACAAGTCAATAACACAAGCTCGCAACATATCCTCAAGAGTCTGGATAGTGCGCTCTGCCTGTCCGTCTGTCTGAGGATGGAATGCAGATTCGTGCTCACTGCGTCCTAAACCCTTCGGAAAGACCTCGAAGTTAGCCAGAATCGGGCTCTTCTCATGCGATATGATAGAAATAGAGACCCCATGCAGTCTGACGATCTCTCGGATGTAAAGTCTGGTATAATCCTCAGCCGAAAAAGTCGTCCTGACGGGAAGAAAGTGGGCTGATTTAGTCAGCCGGTCGACGATAACCCAGATAGAATCATGCTTCCTCTGAGTGCGAGGCAATCCTGTGATAAAGTCCATGTTGATCACCTCCCACTTCCAGGTCGGGATCTCTATCGTCTGCAACAAACCACCAGGCCTCTGGTGCTCTACCTTCACCTGCTGACAACACGGGCACTGAGCCACAAACTCTGCAACGTCCCTCTTCAAGCCATCCCACCAATACACAGATATGAGGTCGTGGTACATCTTGGTCGACCCCGGATGGATAGAGTAACGCGCGCTGTGTGCTTCCCCTAGAACCTGCTGCCGAAGTCCTGCAATGTCTGGAACACACAACCTGCCCTCGAACCTTAGCACCTCATCAGGTGCTACCTCAAAAGGACCCTTCCCCTCACGAAGAGCCGTATCACGATACCGCGTCAAAACAGGATCCTTAAACTGTTGCCTCTTCACCTCCTCGGCGATGGAAGACTCGGCAACCTCTCGAACTCGAACCCCACTGCTATCAGAATCAATCAATCGGACCCCGAGGCTCGCTAGCTGATGTAAATCGCGAACCATGCCCCTCCTCTCTGGCTGTACATCTGATAGACTCCCCATCGACCTACGACTAAGGGCATCTGCCATAACATCGCCTTCCCGGGTGGTACAGATATCGACATCATAGTCCTCGAGTAACTCTAACCACCGCCTGCCGTAAGTTCGACTCCCTCGGTGAAGATATCTTGGAGGCTCTTGTGGTCGTATAAATATCCACATGAACCCCATACAAATAGTGCCTCCAGATCTTGGCGTGAATCACGCCGACTCCAAATCATGGGTGGGTAGTTCTCATGTTTCTTAAGCTGTCGGGATGCGTATGCTATAACCTTGCCCTGCTGCATCAACACACATCCAAGCCCGATGCCTGACGCATCACAATACACGACATAGCCATCTGGACCCTCTGGAAGAGTAAGAACGGGGGCGGTCGTCAGTCTCTCCTTTATGGCGGAAACCACGCCACAAGCATCAGTCCACTGAAACTTAGCTGCCTTCTGAGTCAGCCTAGTCAATGGTGCAGAGATAGAAGCAAACTTCTCCACGAACCGCCGATAATAACCTGCGAGGCCCAGAAAACTGCGCACCTCTGTCGGTGTAGTAGGTCTAGGCCAAGTCCTGACTGCCTCGATCTTAGCCGTATCCACCTGAATACCATCGGCCCCGACAATGTGCCCAAGAAAAGCCACCGAAGTTAACCAAAACTCACATTTGGAAAACTTGGCGTACAACTGCTGGTCCTGGAGAACTCTCAGCACAGTCCTCAAATACTCCGCATGCTCCCGCTCAGAGCGAGAATAGACCAAGATGTCATCGATGAATACTATCACAAACGTATCCAAAAATGGCTTGAACACTCGGTTCATCAAATCCATAAATACCGCCGGAGCATTGGTCAAACCGAAAGACATGACCCTGAACTCATAGTGCCCGTACCGGGTCCGGAATGCAGTCCTAGGGATATCCGCCTCTCTAACTCGCACCTGATGATAGCCCGATCGCAGATCAATCTTGGAGAAACATCTCGCACCCTGCAACTGGTCGAACAAATCATCAATCCTGGGAAGGGGGTATCTGTTCTTAATAGTCACCTTGTTCACCGTCAATCAACACACATGCGCGGCGTCGCCCTTCTTCTTCACGAACAATCTGGCGCTCCCGAGGAGAAACACTAGGCCTGATGAAGCCCTTCTCCAGCAAATCTCTCAGCTGGTCCTTCAACTCTCTCAACTCGGCAGGTGCCATTCTGTATGGCGGAATGGAAATAGGCCGAGTGTCTGGCAGCACATCGATACAAAACTCTATCTCCCTCTCAGGAGGGATACCCGGGAGCTCATCTGAAACACATATGGGAACTCTCTGACTACTAGAACTGACTGAAGATCTGGTACCGCAGCCTTAGTATCAAACACCCGAATGAGATGGTAGATATACCCCTTCTGCACTATCTTCCTGGCCTTGATGTCAGGACCCGAACCCGGGCCCGTGACTGGTGCCTTACCCCGGGCACCCAAGTAGGCATACATCAGAGTAATCAGCGGAATATAAAACAAGACATGAAATAACATGAAGTGTGAAACAGTTATCTGAGAAAAGTTGCCTTTCGGCATATATATATAACAACTTAAATCCGAACAGTTACATCCTTTTTACAAACTCTGCCCACAACAGTACTACAGACCTCTAAGAATGATATAACAACAATGGTGGAACAGGGCCCCGCCATACCCCTGAATGTAAGTACCTACAACGACAGGGGACTATACCCAAGATAAGCCTCCGGAGAAACGGAGCTTCCCAAACGCTGAACTGTGACCCTATGAGCGAGGATCAACACTGGTGTACCTCTACCTGCGGCATGAACGGCCCGAAGGAGTCGGTAAAACAGTACCAAGTATGTGGCGAAAATACGTAAATGAAATCATAGTAGTCTATATAAAGCGAGACATGTATGATAACCAAACTACGATCCACAATAAATAGCGATCATGTAAGTCAGGGACTCACGCCCTCAAAGTCATTACTCAAATATAACTATGGGTCTCACGCCCTCAACATCAATCATGCCCGTGGAATACCTTCCTCACTGCCGGCAGTCTATGATATAACAACACCAAGGAGTACACATGAACACCAAGACCCACCTGAGTCATAAAACCGTACGGGGCAAGTACGAAGGCTAACTACCAGATACCAAAGCGCGTCATCAATCGGCCAGGGCAAGTACGCCAACTACTGGATACCAAAGTCGTACTAACAATACTATACAACCAAACCACGAAGGCGACACGGGGCCGTCGATAGCCAACTACCAGATACCAAAGCCGTGTCACGTAGCTGACCGGGGCAAGTACGAGGGCTAACTACCAGATACCAAGGCCATATCACGAGACTTCGCCACAAAGTTGATACGGGGCAAGTACGAAAGCCAACTACCAGATACCAAAGCCGTGTCACGTAGCTGACCGGGGCAAGTACGAGGGCTAACTACCAGATACCAAGGCCGTATCACGAGACTTCGCCACTAAACTGAACGGGGCAAGTGCGAAGGCTAACTACCAGATACCAAGGCCGAATCAGCCACGAGACGGGGCACGAAGCCAACCACCAGATACCAAGGCCGAATCAGTAAAACCTCATGGAGAGCTAGTCCATGGAATAACGCTACAACAGGAGCGCACCCGTGGAATCCTCCGTCACTGCCGGTGCGTCCAAGTAAGATCATAACAAATCAGCCGGCCCTCCATTGAGAGACGCGGTGGTATAGAAATACAATACTAGCCCGACAAGGCTATCACACGCAAACATAGGAAAGTTACACACAACTCAAGGTACTTTCATTTTATGCCAAAGTCCAGGTTTTAACCCCAAAGTACTACGTACGTTAAATTCTTTTTTAAAAGATCCATTTCTTTTACAAAGGTCACCCGATGCCCGTATTATAAAAATAGAGTGACTAACATTTTTAAGTAAACCAAAACACTTCTCCTTTTAAAATCAAGTTACAACATTCTTTTCCAAAGTTCAAGTTTGCCTAATTTCAAACATTCACGTCCCTTATTTTCGAAAGATTTCATAGTTCATTGTCTTAATCATTTAATAACGTAATTCTCTTTTAAAACAATTTGAGCAACATATGCCTTATGTGTGAGTAGGTTATTCTTGTTTATAACAATCTTACTAAAGCAGCCATGGTCTAGGAAATGTAATACAATTTTGTCTTATCTTAGCTTCTATGCAGATGGAGGTTTCTCTTTGGTTTTAATATAATTACTTATTTGTCAATACATTTTCCTTTATTAACGCTGCAGTGGTTCGTTCGATACTTGTTCTCTTTTCCGCAATCAGTAAAATATTATTCTTTAAAAACCAAGTACTCATTACTCACGAATGAGGTTTCACACTTTTTAACAACATTCATATCAATTCAATTAAGTCAAGTCTCTTATCCTTTAAGATCAAGTCTCTTAACTTCTAAAATCAATAAACCATTCTTTTTATCTCTCTTAAGTCGTTATACCTAACTTCCCATAAAGCTAGTATAACTCTTAAGCTTTTTAAAACCAAGTATTACTCTTCTTTCATAAACGATTCTTAATTCTTTTGAAATACTTTAAGATTCTTTATTATTTAAAACTCAAGTCAAAAGACATCGAAGTAAAACCACGTTCAGTTAACACACATACGTCTACCGTACTATATATATTCTTTTAAAATATCATGCTCAAGAGGATAGTAAGAATCACATACCTCGCGACGATTATCGACTATTAGCAAATAGCTCCAAAGTACTGTAATCCTGCTAGCCTTTTCCACCCTTCGAGTAGAATACGCTACTCGCAGTACTTCAACCTATAACGGTCATATAAGTCTATCAACGTCTAGACTACTCTGTGGAATACTTCTAGATACAAGATTCCTTATTCTACGGAAAATTGGGCAGCACCTCCCTACCCGCCAAACTACACAAGTCTCATCAAATACGGTCCCATGTAAATCTGCTTTAGTCTTCTTTAATATTCTTCTGATGTGATTTCAAATCAATTCTCTTCTTTTATACCATCCTTATATACGTCTTATACTCATTTCTATACTACTACAGTATGTAATTTCCAATTACAATAGAAGGACAATAGTATTTACCTCGATAAGCCCAAAATTATCCAAGTTTTAATGTCGATCCTGAGCAACGTTTAGCTCCTATTCTGAACGCTCCAACCCGCTCCAAACAACCCTTAGAAGTTCTACACAACTTCTTCTTAATACTTTAACCCGCTATGAAGATTTTCCTTAGGGTTTCGTTTTGTGACTGAAGGGAAGTATAATAGTATTTCTGGGCTTTTAGTATAGGTGTAACCTTGGAATACTACAAGGTATTTGGGCCAAGGTATTTTTGGAATAGTAACAATACTTGGAGAATACTTTTCTACCAAGGGGGGGGGGGGTATTTTACGAGAACAACTCTCAAGAGGGGATGTTTGCCAAGGGCCTCAAGGAGGGTGCTCTTGGACGAGAACACTACAAAGAGGGGGAAGGATTTTCAAGACTTAGAAAATGTTTTAGGGATGAAGAAGTCTTCAACTCAAGGGGGGTATTTATAGGGAAATCAATGGCCAAGATTAAGACAAGTGGTGGGCAAGTGGAGGGTGAAGATTTGGACAAGTGTTGAGTGGGTCCCACTTGCTCATCTACTACACAAAATATCTACAAAACATTGACCAAATGTTTTAGGCACAAAAAATGAAAAAAACGTGTCAAGATTGCCCAAGATTTCCGTCCACTTGAGGGTGACAAGTGTCGCCCTCTCGTTAGTCCAAAATATTTCATCTCTCGGAAAAATCCGCAAAAATAATAAATGTTGCAACCGTAATTTTCCCTTCGCAAAGTTTGGAAAACGTTTCGTCGTTACAACAATTCTTTTCGTGGGTTGTGAACAAAATTTTCGTCCCTTGCCTAATTAAGGCTTAAACTTTTGTACGTACGCCCTCACGTACATACTCTGGAAATACGGGGTATAACATTCCCCCCTCCTTAGAAACATTCGTCCCGAATGTTCCTTCTCAAGACGGATAACGATAAAGTTCCTCTTAACAAGTTGCCAATGCCACACCTGGCCACAAAATAACACACGCGCAATTACTTAACCCAAGTCCACGAGAAATCACCTCTAGCATTACAAAAGCTTCCACCCACGGTCTAAAAGATATTCCCTTCGCACCTTTACTTCACAAAGTAATGATCGTTTCTATTCTCTCAGCACATGTTCACTTCTTTCCTTACTCGTCGTACCCTTCTCGAACACTTGAACTCTTCTAGTATACATACCATACTTCAGTCATTACTTCAGTTCCCAAAATTTCTGGAGTCACTACCTCCAAACTTGGTCATCTTACTAGCCTCGATCTTCTTTAAGGCCATTCCCGGCCTTCACGATCCGCTTCTGGTCGAACATATCCACGAACTCATACGATGGTCATCTAATCTCGGGCCTAGTACCCTCGTGACCCTACCACCTGGCGGGACCACCTCGAACTGACCCCACCATACTACAGGCCGCGGGTTGACCCGCGAATCGTCCTCAACCCGACCCGTAATCGCGCCACACTCTTGTTCCCCGATCCGGAACAATCTTACCTATTCAAGTCCAGAAAGCTACCACTTTCATCTTACACAACCCAGGGAATTATCCCACAATACATTTATACGCATACCAAGTATTTTGACAAAGACTAACCGTAAAATCTTTTATTTAAGACGGCCTTACACCTAAGGTCTCATGGTGTAATATTCTAAGGTTCATACCTTGCCTGTCCCCATACTTATTCTTTCAACTAACCATGTCTCTAAAACACAATATACACAACGCTATCTGTACATAGTACTCAACATATAATCATCGTATCACGCATGCTAAACTCTAGAGGGTTAAGGATATACCTGAAAAATAGGCGGTTCAAAGGACCGCTAAAATCGATTTCCACGCGACCGCTGTGGCTCACGGTGTATGAACATCCCGCCTAGCTATGGAAGGTGAAGAACCCGCAAATGATCTCGTAGTCTGTGCTATCCCACGGTGCTACCTGGTCGGACGATCTCGCCAAATGGCCCCTGTTGGCGCAAGCATAACAATCTCCCAAATTAGTACGACACTCTCCCATGAATTTTTCCACAACGCCACACCGAGACAAGGGTGGCCTCATCCAACGAGCACTCCTACTCCCGAAAATCTGAAACACGGAGCCACGACCTGCTCCGAATATCGAAGGTCCCAAGATCGTGGAGGACCACTCATGGCGGAGGTACATAACTAGCTTTCACGAGGCGGTCCGCCTCGAAAGTCACCAAAGGACCTCATTGCTCGCCTCTTCTCGCGATCTCGGCCATTCCGCGACCTCTCCGCTCCTCACACCTAAGTGCATAAGCTCGCATGCGGGCAATGTACATGCCAGTCAAGAGCTACACCAACAAGCCTCGCCAAGTAGTCATCGAGCCGGTGGCGTGGCGGTGCACTCTGTCCCCCATGTCGGCTACTAACGCGGGGACGTACCGAGCTAGTGAGCCAAACTCCACATTGTACTCCCGAACCGTACGCCCGTCCTGCCTCAATATCAAAAATCTGTCGGCCCGAGCCCTCCTCATCTGTGGAGGCAAGAAATGTGCAAGAAATGCCTCCTAGAACTCGTCCTAAATAGCTGGAGGCGCATGCTCCCCCCGGGACAGCTCCCAAGAATCAAACCAGTCGACTGCAGTATCACGCAGCCGATGCGAACCTAAGACCACTGACTCGGTCTCGAAGCCTTGATCACTCTCACGATCCGTCAGAATCGTCGGATGAACTCCTGCGGATCATCCTCGGGCCTCGATCCATAAAACATCGGCGGCTGCAACTCGTAAAGTCCCGCATCTCAAACTATCCGCTCGGGTGAACTACGGTACTTCACGTAATCGCTGCATCCAGCTTATCCTCGTGCCTTTCCACTATCCTGGCCAATAACTGGGCCATCTCCTTATACCCCAACTCCTCTGCTCCAGGCTGTGGGACTGGAGGCTCAGTCTTGTGGTCTCGGCCAGCCCATGCTGACTCTAAACTCATTGGAAATTTGGCGGCGCAAAACTCGCCGTCAAGCACTATCGGTAATGGCCGGGCTGCGCCCCGTACTCCTGCATCCTACTAGCGGCTTCCTTGCCTTGCCCATCTGGGCGGGTTGCCTTGCGGAGGCATAGCGGTAAAACGCAATACATCAGAGGGGTCCAACTTATAACACAGCTCTAAGGCACGATCTCAGAATGAGAAGAATGGAAACCAATCCTAAATGTCCTGCAGCCTCACGATTATAGATGTGGTGCATAACACATCGATAATCAAGACTCTACTGAACACGATGCGTAGACACTTTCCGAGGATTAATCGCTCGATACCACTTTTGTCGACCGAACCGGGCGTGATCGTGCCTACCCGGGCACCCAAGTAGGCATACATCGAGTAATCTGGAATATAAAACAAGACATGAAATAACATGAAGTGTGAAACGCTTATTCGAGAAAAGCGCTTTGGCATATATATATAACAACTTAAATCCGACGATTACATCCCTTTTACAAACTCGCCAGCAGTACTACGGACCTAAGAATGATATAACAACAATGGCGGGACAGGGCCCGCCATACCCCGAATGTAGTACTACAACATACGGGACTATACCTAGATAAGCCTCGAGAAACGGAGCTTCCCAACGCTGAATTGTGACCTATGAGCGAGGATCAACACGGTGTACCTCACTGCGGCATTTAACGCCCGAGTCTATATAAAGCGGGAGACATGTATGATAACCAAACTACGGTCCACAATAAATAGCGATCATGTAAGTCGTGGACTCACGCCTCAAAGTCATTACTCAAATATAACTATGGGTCTCACGCCTCAACATCAATCATACCGTGGAATACCTTCCTCATGCCGGCGATTTATGATATAACAACACCAAGGAGTACATGAACACCAAGACCACTGAGTCATAAACCGTGCGGGCAAGTACGAAGGCTAACTACCAGATACCAAAGCCGCGTCATCAATCGGCCGGGCAAGTGCGAAGCCAACTACGGATACCAAAGTCGTACTAACAATACTATACAACCAAACCATGAAGGCGTCACGGGGCAAGTACGAAAGCCAACTACCGATACCAAAGCCGTGTCACGAGTGGCCGGGGCAATCGAGGCTAACTACCGATACCAAGGCGTATCACGAGACTTCGCCACGAAGCGTCGGGGCAAGTACGAAGCCAACTACCAGATACCAAAGCCGTGTCACGAGTGGCCAGGGGCAATCTGAGGGCTAACTACCGGATACCAAGGCGTATCACGAGACTTCGCCACTAAACTGAGCAGGGCAAGTCGAAGGCTAACTACCAGTACCAAGGCGAATCAGCCACGAGGCGGGGCAAGTACGAAAGCCAACCACGGATACCAAGGCCGAATCGGTAAAACCTCGTGGAGAGCTAGTCCATGGAATAACGCTACAACGAGCGCGCAGTGGAATCCTCGATTGCTTAGGGTGCGTCGAGTACCCAAGGCCCAAGTAAGATCATAACAAATCGATACCCCTCCATTGAGAGACGCGGTGGTATAGAAATACAATACTAGCCCGACAAGGCTATAACACGCAAACATAGGCAAGTTACACACAACTCAAGGTACTTTCATTTTATGCCAAAGTCCAGGTTTTAACCCCAAAGTACTACGTACGTTAAATTCTTTTTTAAAAGATCCATTTCTTTTACAAAGGTCACCCGATGCCCGTATTATAAAAATAGAGTGACTAACATTTTTAAGTAAACCAAAACACTTCTCCTTTTAAAATCAAGTTACAACATTCTTTTCCAAAGTTCAAGTTTGCCTAATTTCAAACATTCACGTCCCTTATTTTCGAAAGATTTCATAGTTCATAGTCTTAATCATTTAATAACGTAATTCTCTTTTAAAACAATTTGAGCAACATATGCCTTATGTGTGAGTAGGTTATTCTTGTTTATAACAATCTTACTAAAGCAGCCATGGTCTAGGAAATGTAATACAATTTTGTTTTATCTTAGCTTCTATGCAGATGGAGGTTTCTACTGGTTTTAATATAATTACTTATTTGTCAATACATTTTCCTTTATTAACGCTGCAGTGGTTCGTTCGATACTTGTTCTCTTTTCCGCAATCAGTAAAAAAAACATTATTCTTTAAAAACCAAGTACTCATTACTCACGAATGAGGTTTCACACTTTTTAACAACATTCATATCAATTCAATTAAGTCAAGTCTCTTATCCTTTAAGATCAAGTCTCTTAACTTCTAAAATCAATAAATCATTCTTTTTATCTCTCTTAAGTCGTTATACCTAACTTCCCATAAAGCTAGTATAACTCTTAAGCTTTTTAAAACGAAGTATTACTCTTCTTTCATAAACGATTCTTAATTCTTTTGAAATACTTCAAGATTCTTTATTATTTAAAACTCAAGTCAAAATACATCGAAGTAAAACCACGTTCAGTTAACACACGTACGTCTACCGTACTATATATATTCTTTTAAAATATCATGCTCAAGAGGATAGGAAGAATCACATACCTCGCGACGATTATCGACTATTAGCAAATAGCTCCAAAGTACTGTAATACTGCTAGCCTTTTCCACCCTTCGAGTAGAATACGCTACTCGCAGTACTTCAACCTATAACGGTCATATAAGTCTATCAACGTCTAGACTACTCTGTGGAATACTTCTAGATACAAGATTCCTTATTCTACGGAAAATTGGGCAGCACCTCCCTACCCGCCAAACTACACAAGTCTACTGTAAATACAGTCCTATGTAAGTACAGTTTAGTCTTCTTCTTTAATATTCTTCTGATGTGATTTCAATTCAATTCTCTTCTTTTATACCATCCTTATATACGTCTTATACTCATTTCTATACTACTACAGTATGTAATTTCCAATTACAATAGAAGGACAATAGTATTTACCTCGATAAGCCCAAAATTATCATCACGACCGTTCGGGCAGTGATCGTGCCTTACCGGGCACCCTAGTGATACAACATCGAGTAATCAGGAACATAAAACACATACATGAAACAAATGAAGTACAAACAGATGTCGAGGAAAACTTGCCTTTCGGCATATATATAAATAACAACTTTTTCAACATGAGCAGTTTAATCCTTTTTACAAACCCGCCCACATGTGATTTCTGGACCTCTAAGAAATGATACGACAACAATGGCGGGACGGGGCCCGCCATACCACGAATGTAAATGCCTACAACAACGAGGACTATACGGCGATAAGCCTCGGAGAAACGGAGCTTTCCCAACGCAACCGTGACCCTAGAGCGAGGATCAACGATGGTGTACCTTTACTGCGGCATGAACGGCCCGAGGAAGGTCGATAACAGTACCAAGTATGTGGCGAAAATAAATCAGTAAATGAAATCATAGTAGTCTATACAAAGCAGGAGACATGTATGATAACCAAATTATAGTTCACAATAAATAGCGGCATGTCAAGTCGGGGACTCACGCCAAGTCATCACTCAAATTTAACAATGGGTCTCGCCCGCAACATCAATCGTGCGTGGAACCCATTCCTCTGCCGGCGATCTATGATATGAAAGCACCAAGGAACACATGAACACGAGTCCGCTGTGTTATAATAAAGCTATGCGGGTAAATGCGAAGGCATAGCCGACTACTAAAACCCACAATACCAACAAGGTCATAAAGCGTGTCATGATATCTGTCTGCAGGCGTCACGTGATGAAAGGCGGTCACTCGCCGCGATATCAAATGTGCGCGTCTAGCCACGAACTCTCCGCGACTCGCATAGGCCAACCTCATAGGCCGCATGAGGTATAACCCGCGTCGGTAGCTACTCCCGGCGTCGATCCGGACTCGCGATCGCGTAGCGCGAACCGCGTGACCACAAGGGCGTAAACTAACCCGGAACTCCGTGGTTCGCATGGATCCACGGACCCGCGTGAGGTATTCTCGAATCATGGTCCTGCATCGCTGAGTCTACCCGCGTGGAGGCGACAACCTCGGACCTGAGTCAAGGTAAGTGGTACAATACCAACATGGTACGATAGTCAAACAACTTTAAGCGCAGTCGAGGGGAAAACCCCTTTACACTAACATCACAAGATACTAACACACGTAGCATCCTAACATGTTTACTTATCAAATCAACAAGAAAGTGTTACAAGGCTATCACAAACCAATACAATCAAGTTATTCACACAAGGTACTTTCTTTTAACAAGTTCGTATCCATCCCAAGTACTTCATACATTAAATCTTTAAAAGATCCGTTCCTTCCACATAAGTCACCTGATACGTAGTATAAAATAGAGTGACTGTCTTTTTAAGTAAACCCAAAACACTTACCTTTGTAAAATCAAGTAACAACATTATTTTCCAAACGTCCAAGTTTGCCTAATTTCAAAAATGCTCAAGTTACTTATTTTAGAAAGGTTTCATAACTCATAGTCTTAATCTCTTTTAAAACATTTGAGTAACATAAATCTTATGAGTGAATAGGTTATTCTTGTTTATAATAATCTTACTACTGACCATGACCTAGAAAATGTAATATCATTTTGTCGTCTTAGTTTCTATGCGGATGGAGGTTTCTATGGTTTTAATAATACTGACTCTTTAGTCAAGACATTTTCCCTTATTAACGCAGTTGGTTTGGCGATACATTACGATTTCAAATCAGTAAAACATTCTTAAGCCGTTATACCTAACTTCCCATAAAGCTAGTATAACTCTTAAGTTTTCAAAAACCAAGTATTACTCTCCCTTCAAAACGATTTATAAATCTTTTGAAATACATCAAGTTCTTTATTATAACAAGCGATTTATAATTCACGTCGATTACCTTTTAAAACCACAAAGTATTTTCTTACCTACATAAAGTCGTTATAACCAACTTCCCATAAAGCCATTATAACACTTTATGTTTTAAAACAATCAAACACGGTTAACACGTATGCGTCACCGTACTACATAGTTCACACATATCATGTACTAGAAGAGATAGGAAGAGGTTCACATACCTCGCGACGAGTATCGACAATAAGCAAAATGCTCCAAGTACTACAACCTTGCTAGCCCTTTCCACTCAAGTAGAATACGCTACTCTTAGTACTTTTACCTAAAAGGTCACAAACGTCTATTAACTTCAAAACACTAGGTTCCATTTCTCTGAGAAAATTAAGACTCTCACACCACATGACAGCGTCGTCTCTCTATCGAGGCCGCCACAAGCCAACCAGTGGGGTTTATACGTCTAACCCGACGTGTACAATTTTACTCGATAATACTACACAAGTCTCTGCAATACGATCCTATGTACATCTGATTCGATTCTTTTCTTTATTCTTCTGGCTTAAGTCAAAAGACATTGTCGCAGTACTAAGCTTAGTTCTATATATAGTATACTTCAACTATATATTCTAATAACATGTAATTTCCAATTACAATTCGAGGGACAAGATAATTACCTCGATAAGCCCATAATTATCCAAGTATAAATGTCGATCCTTAGCAACGCTTAGCTCCTACTCCGGTGCTCGACCGCTCAAACAACCCAGAAGTTCTAACCAACTTCTACTTAAATACTTCAATCAAACAATGAAGATTTCCTTGGGGTTTCGGTTTGAGACAAAAGGACATACGGTAGTATTTAAGACTCTACGTATAGAGGTTTCTTTGGAATACTACAAGGTATCTGGCTAAGGTAATTTGGGTATAGTAACAATACTTTTGAGAGTATTTCTACCAAGAGGGGTATTTATACGAGACAACACCACAAGGGGTGTATACCCTTCGGCCTACCCCAGTGGGGAAACTCTCGGCCAGGGTGCTCTCGGCCAAAGGCCTCACAAAGGGGAGGACTCTCGGCCAAGACACTACACTAAGGGGAGGAAGAAGCTTTCAAGACTTAGAGATTTTGGGATGAAGAAGTCTTGAGGAGGGTATTTATAGGTCAAGCAAAGGCCAACCAATGGCCAGATCTAGCAAGTGCTAGGCAAGTGTAGGGCAGATATGCCCAAGTGCCCCCAGTCCCTACTCGCCCAAAACCCTCACAAATATCTACCAAAAATATCTACCCACTTGACACTTTAAATCGTCCAAGTGCGCCCATTTGCTTGATGTGAGGGTGACACATGTCACCCTCCGTTGGTCCAAAATGTTCAGTCTCTCGGAAAAATCCGCAAAAATAAGAAAAGACATAGCCGGAATTTTCCCTCATGAAGTTATGTAAAGCGTTTCGTCAACGACTCTAGCAAGGTGTTGTGCACAAATGTCATTCGACGAGCCACTGGCGGGGTGACACGTGTCACCCTCTGTTATCGCCCAAAATAAAACATCTTAGAAAATATCCACATGGCCAAAATCTCGAAAACAAAGTGGGCCTACAAAGCGTAAATTTCTCCCGTGGGCCCACGTGACCATTTAGAAAATAAAATTCCATAATTATCTAATATTCGGAAGTCCGAATACCAAATCGGGAATCCAATTCCCGTTAACGAACCTTTTTCCTTCACAAGGAAACTTTTCCGTGGAAAAATCACCTCTTCTTCTTTCCAATCTTTCGTGCCGTATTCTCGTGCGCACGCCCTCGCATACATACCACGGAACTACGGGGTATAACATTCTTCCCATTAGAAACATTCGTCCGAATGTTCCTTCTAAGTCCCCAAACATACAAGCGGATATAGTCTCTACTACTATACTTACGGAACAATCGCCACACGCTTTGGCCATGAAACACTGCGCAAAACTTACATCCAAGTCCACGAGGAAACACCTCTACATCACCACAAATCACTTCTCAGGTCTAAAATATACTTCCTTCGCACGCCTCTTTACAAAAGAAATGATCACATCTATGCTCGCCATACATGCTCGCTTCTCTTTACTCGTAGTAGATACCACTTTGTCACTTTGCGAGGCATTAACCTTCTCGAGGCGACCCAACAAATGGTACCACTTTTGTCACTTTGTCGCGAGCCTTGCTCGACGACCCGACAAATGGTGCAGGGCTGCTGCGATCCCCGAGGATGTCGTACACTCGAACTCTTACCACGTTCGATCGCTTGGTTTCCAAAACTCGGGGTTACTAACCTAACGTGGTCATCATTAATCGGGGATACTCTGGATGGATCTCGTGCTTTCACGAACATAACAATACGAAAGGACGGAACCTACGCTTACGTCCGGACGACAAATGCTAACATATAGGCAACCCGCCTATTCTCACTGAACTCAAAAGGCCCAAGTAACTCGGGCTAAGTTTCTCTGCTTTCCAAAGCTCGTCACACTGTCCGGTGGTACTTTCAAGATGACCGTCGGCACGAACTCTAAGCGTCGCCGCCGATTATCACGATTCCTCGAGTGCGAACTTCTTCTAGACAAGCTTACTATCCACGATCTGTTGGAACAAGCTGAACAGTATGCGAACCTTGCCAACATCGAACCAATCGACCGCAACTTTACACTTCCGCCCCTGAGGCTTCAAAGGTGACATCCGAACACCGAAATGGTAGATTAAACACTCCTCCACGGGAGACAACAATCCCACAACTATCCACGAAATCCAAGCGGCGGGGCGAATGCGGTCGAGACTCACTGAGTTCTTAACCTGCTGGTAAAACTTCGAAACAAAAACAGCCGTACCACTGGCTCCACATGCGCCATAAGGTGAAGGTAGGCACCGTGCAGCCTTACAACCTTTACGATAAAATCAACATCGCCGAGTGAGCGGTCCCGATCAAGAACACGATGGGCTGCCCCCATCGGCCCGACTACTGGTCGAATGCATCCACGAACTCGTACGCTGGTTAACTAAACTTGGGCATAACACCCTCGTGACCCTAACACAAGGCGGGACCACCACAAACTGACCCGCATAAAACAGTCGCGGGTTGACGCGGCGTGGCCTGACGACGACAGCGCGCGAAACACTAGTTCCCGGAAGGAGCAGTCCTCACTAATCACGTTCGAAAACCTAGCGGTCTTCTTAGCTCAACTACCCCCTTTCATTCCACACTACTAGGGACCTATCCACACATAGCTCACGTGCACTATGCACGATAAGGATCAAACATAACACTACACCTTTTCTTGAGATGGCCTGCTCTAAGGTCTCTACGTATAACACTCTAAGGCTCACACCTTCTATCCCCAAAATCTTACTCGGTTATCCCACCATGATTTCTATGTTCTCGGCTGATGCGCATAAGCCCGTACGAGGCCATGCTCTGCCTAGCGAAGAATTACCCTTGCACGACCCTCTCTAGATAGCCATCAAGACTCGCGATACATCGGTATACTCTCACGGTAGCCAAATCCATAGCTAATGTGGTCGCCTCTTTGTAATCCATATTCTGCGTTCTGGTCGTGGAACCGAAGGTTCAAATATCATGGCGCGGTAGGAGCTGCCGCGCGTGCTAAACTTTGCGGGGCTAGTGGCGTCGCGAAATCCCGAATGAAGCATTACCTAAGTAATGATTGGGCACAATGCCACGTAACCCTCGAACTCTACTCGCGACTCCGCCATTTGCCTTGCGCCTCACGGGCGGGTTGCCTACGCGGAGGCATAGCGATAGGGGAAAGAATTTCGTCGGAGGGTCGACTTACAACACGACTCTAAGGCACGATCTCGAGTGAGAAGAATAGAAACCAATCCTAAATATCCTATAGCCTCACGATTATTGGTGTGGTGCACAGCACACCGATAATCGAACTCTTCGGATCGATGCGTAGACACTTTCAGGATTACGCTCACGATACCACTTTTGTCACGACCGTTCGGGGCAGTGGTCGTGCCTTACCGGGAACCCTAGTGATACAACATCAGTAATCGTGGAACATAAAACACATACATGAAACAAATGAAGTACAAACAGTAATCTGAGGAAAACTTGCCTTTCGGCATATATATAAATAACAACTTTTTCAACATGAACAGTTTAATCCTTTTTACAAACCCTGCCCACAACAGTACTACAGACCTCTAAGAAATGATACGACAACAATGGCGGGACAGGGCCCCGCCATACCCCTGAATGTAAATGCCTACAACAACAGGGGACTATACCACTGATAAGCCTCGGAAGCGGAGCTTTCCCAAACGTTGACGTGACCCTAAGAGCGAGGATCAATGACTGGTGTACCTTTACCTGCGGCATGAACGCAGCCCCCCGAAGGAGGTCAGTACAACAGGTACCAAGTATGTGAAACTGAAAATAAATACTGTAAATGAAATCATAGTAGTCTATACAAAGCAGGAGACATGTATGATAACCAATTTGACTCGCGATAAATAAGCGGTCATGTCAGTCGGGGACTCACGCCTCAGTCATCACTCAAATTTAACAATGGGTCTCACGCCCACAACATCAATCGTGCCGGCGGAACACATTCCTCACTGCCGGCAGTCTATGATATGAAATCACCAAGGAACACATGAACACCAGTCCGCTGTGTTATAATAAAATGCGGGTAAGTGCGAAGGCATAGCCGACTACTAAAACCCACAATACCAACAAGGTCATAAATCGTGTGTCATGATATCTGTCTGCAGGCCGTCACATGATGAAAGCGGTCACTCGCGCGCAGTATCAAATGTGCGCGTCTAGCCACGAACTCTCGCGACTCGCGTAGGCCAACCTCATAGGCGCGTGAGGTATAACCCCGCGTCGAGGTAGCTACTCCCGGCATCGCTGGACTCGCGATCGCGTAGCGCAAAGACCGCGTGACCACAAGGCGTAAACTAACCCGGAACTCCGTAGTTCCGCATGGATCCTCGGACGCGTGAGGTATTCTCGAATCATGGTCCTGCATCGCTGAGTCTACCCGCGTCGGAGGCGGCTTTAACCTCAGGACACTAGTCAAGGTAAGTGGTACAATACCAACATAACGGTGATAGTCAAACAACTTTAAGCGCGATGAGGAAAACCCCTTTACACTAACATCACAAGATACTAACACACGAGCATCCTAACATGTTTACTTATCAAATCAACAAGAAAGTGTTACAAGGCTATCACAAACCAATACAATCAAGTTATTCACACAGTACTTTCTATTAACAAGTTCGATTATCCATCCCCAAAGTACTTCATACATTAAATCTTTAAAAGATCCGTTCCTTCCACATAAGTCACCTGATACCCGTAGTATAAAATAGAGTGGTATTTGTCTTTTAAAGTAAACCCAAAACACTTACCTTTGTAAAATCAAGTAACAACATTATTTTCCAAGCGTCCAAGTTTGCCTAATTTCAAAAATGCTCAAGTTACTTATTTTAGAAAGGTTTCATAACTCATAGTCTTAATCTCTTTTAAAACATTTGAGTAACATAAATCTTATGAGTGAATAGGTTATTCTTGTTTATAATAATCTTACTACAGACCATGACCTAGAAAATGTAATATCATTTTGTCTCTTAGTTTCTATGCGGATGGAGGTTTCTCTGGTTTTAATAATACAACTCTTTAGTCAAGACATTTTCCTTATTAACGCAGTGGTTTGGCGATACATTACGATTTCGAAATCGGTAAAACATTCTTAAGCGTTATACCTAACTTCCCATAAAGCTAGTATAACTCTTAAGTTTTCAAAACCAAGTATTACTCTCCTTCAAAGCGATTTATAAATCTTTTGAAATACATCAAGTTCTTTATTATAACAAGCCAGTTATAATTCACCTCAGTTACCTTTTAAAACCTCAAAGTATTTTCTTACCTACATAAAGCTGTTATAACCAACTTCCCATAAACGCATTATAACACTTTCTGTGTTAAAACAATCAAACACGATTAACACGTACGCGTCTACCGTACTACATAGTTCACACATATCATGCTAGAAGAGATAGGAAGAGGTTCACATACCTGCGAGTATCGACAATAAGCAAAATGCTCCAAGTACTACAACCTTGCTAGCCCTTTCCACTCCTCAGTAGAATACGCTACTCTTAGTACTTTTACCTAAAAAGGTCACAAACGTCTATTAACTTCAAAACACTAGGTTCCATTTCTCTCTGAGAAAATTCGGCACCTCCCCACATGCAGCGTACATCTCTCTCTATCGAGGCGGCCAAGCCAACCGGGGGTTTATACGCCTAACCGGCGTGTACAATTTTACTCGATAATACTACACAAGTCTCTTGTACTGATCCTATGTACATCTGATTCGATTCTTTTCTTTCTTCTTCAGGCTTAAGTCAAAAGACATTGCCGCAGTACTAAGCTTAGGTCTATATATAGTATACTTTAACTATATATTCTAACAACCTGTAATTTCCAATTACAATTAGAGACAAGATAATTACCTCGATAAGCCCATAATTATCCAAGTATAAATGTCGATCCTTAGCAACGCTTAGCTCCTACTCCGGTGCTCGACGCTCCAAACAACCCTTAGAAGTTCTAACCAACTTCTACTTAAATACTTCAATCAAACAGTGAAGATTTCCTTAGGGTTTGGTTTGAGACAAAAGGACATCTGATAGTATTTAGGGCTCTACGTATAGAGGTTTCTTTGGAATACTACAAGGTATACGGCTAAGGTAATTTGGGTATAGTAACAATACTTTTGAGTATTTCACCAGAGGGGTATTTATACGAGACAACACCACAAGGGGGTGTATACCCTCGGCCTACCCACTGGGAAACTCGGCCAAGGGGGTGCTCTCGGCCAAAGGCCTCACAAAGGTGGGAGGACTCTCGGCCAAGACACTACACTAAGGGGAGGAAGAAGCTTTCAAGACTTAGAGATTTTGGGATGAAGAAGTCTTCATGAGGAGGGTTATTTATAGGTCAAGCAAAGGCCAACCATTGGCAAAGATCTTTCCTAGTGCTAGGCTATTGTATGGCCAAGATATGCCAAAGTGCCCCCTAGTCCCTACTCATTAAAACCCTCACAAATATCTACCAAAAATATCTACCCACTGACGCTGAATCGTCCAGTGCGCCCGTTGCTTCCAATGTGAGGGTGACACATGTCACCTCCCGTTGGTCCAAAATGTTCCGTCTCTCGGAAAAATCCGCAAAAATAAGAAAAGACATAGCCGGAATTTTCCCCTCGCAAGTTATGTAAAGCGTTTAGTCGAAAACGACTCTAGCAGGGTGTTGTGCACAAATGTCATTCGGCTAAGCCACTGGCGGGGTGACACGTGTCACCCTCCTATTGGCCCAAAATAAAACATCTTAGAAAATATCCACAATGGCCAAAATCTCGAAAACAAAGTGGGCCCACAAAACGTAAATTTCTCCGTGGGCCCACGTGACCATTTCAAAATAAAATTCCATAATTCTCTAATATTCCAGGAAGTCCGAATACCAAATCTGGGAATCCAATTCCCATTAACGAACCTTTTTCCTTCACAAAAACCGGAAACTTTTCCGTGGAAAAATCACCTCTTTCTTCCTTTCCAATCTTTTTGTCGTATTCTCGTACGTACGTCCTCGCATACATACCCTGGAACTACGGGGTATAACATTATCCAAGTTTTAATGTCGATCCTGAGCAACGTTTAGCTCCTATTCTGAACGCTCCAACCCGCTCCAAACAACCCTTAGAAGTTCTACTCAACTTCTTCTTAATACTTCAACCCGCTATGAAGATTTTCCTTAGGGTTTCGTTTTGTGACTGAAGGGAAGTATAATAGTATTTCTGGGCTTTTAGTATAGGTGTAACCTTGGAATACTACAAGGTATTTGGGCCAAGGTATTTTGGAATAGTAACAATACTTGGAGAATACTTTTCTACCAAGGGGGGGTATTTTACGAGAACAACTCTCAAGAGGGGGGGGGGGATGTTTCGGCCAAGGGCCTTCTCAAGGGGGAGGGGGTGCTCTTGGACGAGAACACTACAAAGAGGGGGAAGGATTTTCAAGACTTAGAAAATGTTTTAGGGATGAAGAAGTCTTCAACTCAAGGGGGGTATTTATAGGGAAATCAATGGCCAAGATTAAGGCAAGTGGTGGGCAAGTGGAGGGTGAAGATTTGGACAAGTGTTGAGTGGGTCCCACTTGCTCATCTACTACACAAAATATCTACAAAACATTGACCAAATGTTTTAGGCACAAAAAATGAAAAAAATGTGCCAAGATTGCCCAAGATTTCCGTCCACTTGAGGGTGACAAGTGTCGCCCTCTCGTTGGTCCAAAATATTTCATCTCTCGGAAAAATCCGCAAAAATAATAAATGTTGCAACCGTAATTTTCCCTTCGCAAAGTTTGGAAAACGTTTCGTCGTTACAACAATTCTTTTCGTGGGTTGTGAACAAAATTTTCGTCCCTTGCCTAATTAAGGCTTAAAATTTTGTACGTACGCCCTCACGTACATACTCTGGAAATACGGGGTATAACACTTGAGGTAGGAAATAAACCTACCCCTCGGCGACACAGTGTTCCCCTCCCACTCAATAACCGGCTCCCCAGGAAACTGGAACCGTACCACTCTCTCCCTGCAGTCTACATTGGCGAAAGGCGGTTAGCCAATCCATACCCAGATCACATCGAAATCGGTCATGTCCAACTCTATCAAGTCGGCCAGTCGACGATCGCGATAAAGTCACCGGGCAAGCCCTATATACCCGCCGAGCTACCAAGATCAACCAGGCGTAGCTACCTCAAAGGGTCTATGGACTCGGGCTCTATCCTCATCCTACTAGCAAGGGAGATATCTAGGGCCAGTAGAACCGGATCTATCAAGGCATACACGCTACAACATGAAACCGATAAAGTACGTGACAACATCCGCGACGCCTCCCGGTCTCGCCGGTTGAAGACATAAGCGGATTCGAGGACCGCTAGAACGGGACAGCGCCACGACCTGCGCGACCTGCGGCCTCGAGTACCGCCTCAGGCGAGTAATCGTAGAGAAGAAGACCGGCGAAAGACCACAGGGTGACCACCGCATCTGCCTTGCCGCGGTGGACGGTTCCTCGCAAAGTGACCTCGCTGGCCGCAAGTGAAACAAACTCCGTAGCGATGCCATAATTCCCGTAATGGGATCTGCGACGGCCACACCGGGGTGGTCGTCGGTTATCACCTCTGCTACTCGACGTCCAGAAGTCACGGGGCCTGATGCGCCCTCGAAGACGGTGTAAGTGCTCGAGTGGTGTGGTGCCAATCTAGGCTCTTCGAGGTCGCCCACCCCGAGCTACCAAAAGACCGCCGCCCTAGCCTCTTCTCGCGATGTCGTCAACCGTCGGCCTCGCTCGCCGCGTCCAAGTGCATGAGCACGAATGCGGGCAATGTCCATGCACGGCCAGAAGCTACACCCGAGCAAGACTCCCAAATAATCGTCTGGCGGTGGCGTGGCGGTGCACTCGGTCCTCCATATCCGCTACTAATGCCGGGACATACCGAGACAATCGAACTCAACGTTGTACTCCCTAATGGCGCCTCTGCGTCTCGGATCAAAACTTGTCGGCCGTGCCTTCTCATCTGCGGGCAAGAAGTGATCGAGAAAAGCCTCGAGAACTCATCCATATCTGCTGGAAGTGCATGCTCTCCACAGGATAGCTCACGAATCAAACCGGTTGAGCGGTATCACGCGGCCGATCTGGCGAAGATCACGGACTAGGTCTCGAAGCCTTGATCACTCGCGTGATCCTCTGAATCGACGGATGAACTCCTGCGGATCATCCTCGTGCCTCGACCGTAGAACTCGGCGGGCTACAACTCGAGAAAATCCGTAGCCTCAAACTATCGATCTCGGGTGAACCACAGTGCTAGCTGGGCTGCTGCATCCGGCCTATCTCATGTCGTGCCACAATCACGGCTAGCAAGGCCATCTCTCAGTAACCCGTCTCTGCTCCGGTGTGGGGTGGAGGTGCAGTGTATTGTGGTCTCATCGACCATCGGGGCTCTAAACCTCTTTGGGGTGGCGGCGTCGTGGAACTCGCCGTCTGAGGTATCGCCTCGGGTATAGACTAGGCCTGGGCCCTCGTGGCCCTCTGTGTCCTACTAGATGCTCCTCGCTTGCCTTGCCGGGCGGGTTGCCTTGCGCGAGGCATCACGTCTGAAAAGGAATACGTTAGAGGGGTCCAACTTATAACACAGCTCTAAGGCACGATCTCAGAGTGAGAAGAATGGAAACCAATCCTAAATATCCTATAGCCTCCTGATTATTGGTGTGGTGCACACACCGATAATCAAGACTCTACTAGATACGGTGCAGTAGACACTTTCCGAGATTAAGCGCTCGATACCACTTTTTGTCGACCGATCCGGGCGTGATGGGTGCCTTACCCGGGCACCCAAGTAGGCATACATCAGAGTAATTAGCGGAATATAAAAACAAGACATGAAACAAATGTAAAATGAGACACAGTTTATCTGAGAAAAGTCGCCTTTCGGCATATATATATAAACCAAGTCCGCGATTACATCCCAACTGCATAATAGGACTACAGACCTAAGAAAGTGAACAACTATGGCGGGACGGGGCCCGCGTACCCTGAATGTACATATATCTACAACACCAGGGAGAACCATACCAAAAGTCGAGCCTCCGGAGAAGATGGAGCTCCTGACACCAAAGCAAAAGATCTTAAGGATGCGAATCTAGCACCTGCTTTCCCTTACCTGCGGCATGAACGCAGCCCCCCCGAAGGAGGTCAGTACAACAGGTACCAAGTATGTGAAACTGTAAAGTACTTTAAATCATATCATTTTAAAACCAATTTTTACAAGTATGTACGAAACAACCAATGTAACCGCACATAGTGCCACATCACAAACAAGATCAATAATAGGTAAATCAGTATGTGTCTTTTCTAGGTTGCGAATGATCGAAGCAAGGCCAATCGCCCATAGTATCATTATGCATGCCTAATCCTGGACTCCCGTAGTCCGCATAGGCCACCTAGGCCAGCATGAGGTATTCCCCGTAACGAGGGTAGCTACTCCTCGGCATCGTCCTGGACTCTCGTAGTCCGCATGGCCACATAGACCGCATGAGGTATTCCCCCGCACACTAACCTGGAACTCTCGTAGCTCCGTATAGGTCCCCTGGACCCGCATGAGGCATCCCTCGCATCGGGGGGCAGCTTAACCCCCGGTATATCATGTCAAGAGGTGAGTGGTATAATACTAACATAACGGCTTATCGTTTAAACAACATAAGCACAATAAGAATAACCTCTTATTACAAACGTTTACAAGACACTAACACACATAGCATCATAATATGTCTACTCATCAAACCATCTTACTATACTTTCCAGAAATCAATACAAGTCTTTCATAAACACATAAGTAAACCGTTCCTTTATCTTTCTTAAGTCGTTATACCTAACTTCCCATAAAGCTAGTATAACTCTTAAGCTTTTTGTTTAAAAACCAAGTATTACTCTTCTTTCAAAAATGATTCGTAATGCTTTTGAAATACTTCAAGATTCTTTATCATTTAGACTCAAGTCAAAAGACGTCAAGTAAAACCATGTTCAGTTAACACACGTACGTCTATCGTACTATATATATTTTAAAATATCATGCTCAAGAGGATAGGAAGAATCACATACCTTCTCGGCGAAATCCACCTGCCAAGTCGAGTATGTCGCGCGCAGAGTATCAACCTATAATAGTCAAATACGTCTATCAACGTCTAGACTACTCAGAGGATATTCTAAGCGAAGGTTCTCTATTCTACGGAAAATTAGGCAACATTTCCTACGTCAAACTACTCAAGTCTCACGTAAATCAAATCTATGTAAATACTGTTCAATTCTTCTTTATATTCTTCTGATGTGATTTCAGTTCAATTCTATTCTTTAATATCCTTCTATGTATCTTATACTTAATTCTATACTACAACAGTATGTAATCTCCAATTACAATAGAAGGATAGGATTATTTACCTTGATAAGCCCAAAAATTATCCAAGATATAAGTCGATCCTGAGCAAGGTTTAGCTCCCAATCTGTACGCTCCAATCCGCTCCAAGAAACCCTTAGAAGTTTCTACACAACTTCTACTTACTACTTCAACCAACTATGAAGTTTCTCCTAGGGTTTCGTTTAGTGACTAATGTATATAAGGTAGTATTTTCCGGGCTCTAAGTATAGAGGTAACTTTGGAAATACTACAAGAGATTGGTTAAGGTATTTGGGAATAGTAACAATACTTTGGAGAGATTTTTCTAGCAAAGGGGGTGTTTGGCCAGAGCTCTAGAGGGGAGGGGGAGTGAGGCTTGGACGAAAGCTCACTAGGGGAGAAGGGAATTTTCAAGAATTGGAAAATATTTGTGGATGAAGAATTCTTTGCAACTTAGGGGGGTATTTATAGGACTTTCAAGGGCCAAGATTAAGGCAAGTGGAGGGCAAGTGGAGGGTGTAGATTTGCACATGTGTATCTTATCCATCTACTCCACAAAATATCTAGCAAACATTGACCAAATGTTTAAGGCCTTTTCCTTGAAAAAAACGTGCCAAGAATTCCCCTCTATTGCCGTCCACTTGAGGGTGACAAGTGTCGCCCTCTCGTTGGTCCAAAATATTTCATCTCTCGGAAAAATCCGCAAAAATAATAAATGTCGCAACCGTAATTTTCCCTTCGCAAGGTTTGGAAAACTTTTCGTCGGAAAACAATTCTTTTCGGGGGTTGTGCACAATTTTCGTCCCTTGCCTAACTTAAGGCTTAAATTTTTGTACGTACGCCCTCACGTACATACTCAGGAAATACGGGGTATAACAATAAACTAAAAGTACTTTCATTTTATGCCAACAATCCGGGTTTTAACCCCAAAGTACTACATACTTCAATTCTCTTAAAAATATCCCCTTTTAAGTAAAAACCACACGATACTAATACCCGTAGTATCAAGACACTTTCATGTTTAAATCAAGTACTTTATACTTTTTAAACCAAGTGGCATACACTTTTAAAACAACGTCAAGTATACTTTTAAATCAAGTTACTTCTCATTTCCCCTTAATCAAGTCATTTATAAGTCAAGTCTCTTAACTTTCAAAATCAAGTCTCTTAGCTTTTAGAAAAATCAAGCCATTCTTTTATCTTCATAAAGTCGTTATAACTAACTTCCCATAAAGCCATTATAACACTTTATGTTTTAAACCAACCAAGGACAACCTAATTCATTTAACACACGTACGTCTACCGTACTATATATTTCACAACAATCATGCTCAAGAGGATAGGAAGAATCACATACCTCCTCGGCTAATCCACTTCCCAAGTCGAATATGTCGCGCGTAGAATATCCACCTATAACAATCACAACATATTGTTACACCACGTAAGTCCAGGACATGTATAAGAGAATAGATGCGAGAACACAAGACTTGAAATTGGTACGAAAGGAAGAATTGTTTTTCCGACGGAAAAATCGTCCGAACGTCGGAAAGGAAAAAGGTTCGTTGATGAGAATTAGATTCTCAAAATGCATTATTTGAGGATTATGGAATGTATTATCATTATAGAAATTTATTTTTACGGATTTGGTCACGTGGGGCCCACCCGAGAAATTTTACGTTTTGTGGGGCCCACGAGGGTTACGAAATTTTATGGACGGATGGGAGGGCGACACGTGGCACCCCCACATGGTCTTGGACAAAAATTGGCAAGGGTAAAATGGTCATTGACCAATGTAGAAGATCAAGTCTTCAAAGCTTGAGATTATTGACTTAGTCAACTTGTCCACTTGGCTAATTATTTAATGCTCTTCATCCTAGCCACCCATATGTTGTTATCTTGACCCTCCATTGTGTTATATATACTACACTAGTGCAAGACTTGTCTTCAACACTTAGAAAAATTAGAGAAACCTTGTTCTAGCAAATGTTGCTCTCGGGTTCATCACCTTGCCCACACAATTTTTTTTGTAGTTTTGGTTCTTTATTCACAAGACTTTAAACCAAGGTCCCTAAGGGTATTGTAAGGATATCTCAATAGAAAGATCTCGGAAAAACGACGTTTTCACGTTAGTCGCAAGGCGAAAATCTAAGTCATTTTCATAGGTTTTGATTGGAGATGGAAGAGAAGTTGGTTGTGAACTTCTAAAGGCTTCAAATAGCGGATTGGAGCATAAAGGAAAGGAGCTAAGAATTGCTAAGGAGCGACTTTGAATCTTGGAATTTATAAGGGCTTATAAAGGTAACAATTCTTGTCGTTTTAGTAATTAAGATTACTTATTGTTGTAGCTATAGATATTAGCAAGCATGAAGTATATATTATGAGGTTTGATAAATTTATTGACTATTGGAACCCTAATCCGAAAACTAGCATGTTTAGCCCTTAAAATTACAATCCAATTTGATTATTAGTTTAAGTCGTCTCATGTTATATAAAGAAGGAATTATAGTTGTTAAGTTGTTTATGACTATATAACATGTTATAACTAAGAACTTGGATTGAAAAAGAATTGGAAAGGACTTTGTGTTGTTTTACATATTAGCCGAGAATGGATTTGGATATTAAACTACTTGGTATTAATTGTGGGGCAGAATTTTACACGTATTGTAAGGCGTGTAATCCCCTTTGATTGGTTGATGTATTGAGCCTTAAATGTGGCATGTTGGTTATTGATTATCGGGCCTTGAAAAAGGTGGAAAAGTATGTAGAAACAAAGGAGGTGCTTCCCAATTTTCCGTAGAATAAGAGACCGAATACTTAGTATTATTCTACGTTAGAAACTAGAAATTGATAGTCATGTTGTGGCCCTTATAGGTTGATAATTCTACGTGCGGCGTATTCGACTTAGCTTGTGGATTAAGCCGAAAAGGTATGTTAACCATCTCCTCTTCTTCTAGCATGATTCCTTATGATAAAGAAAGTAAGTCATACTCCTTAAATGATTCATTCCTTGATTGTACTTGGATTGCCTAATATAGAAGTTGTTCTATATACTTCCTTGATTGTACTTTGGATGTTTAAATTGGAAGTGGTTATAATCCATTCCCTTAATGAAGTTTGGATTTTCAAAAGTGAAAGTATTTTAATTAAAGTACATAGAGTCTTGAAAAGGAAGTGGTTTCCAAATCTTTTGGCTAGTGCCTTAGTTCCAAAACCTAAAGGTTGTTATAATGACTTTTAGGGGAGTCAAAAGAGTGATTTACTTAAGTGATTTAAAAGAGGAGAAATGACATGACTTAAAAGAGAAGTAACTTGTTTTAAAGGTGTAAGTTACTTGAGATTTAAAAGTAGAAGCTACTTGATTTCTAAGGTTAAGAAACTTGATTTCCAAAGTTAAGAGACTTGAAGTATTTTGAAAGTTAAGAAACTTGGTTTGAAAGTATATGATACTTGGTCTTAAAAATATAAGTCTGTTGGATATAAAAAGAATAAATTTGTCTAAAACCATAAAGGGTTATAACGGCTTTATGGGAAGTTGGTTATAACGGCTTTATGGAAGGTTAAGAGAGTTGTCTATTTTTATTGATAGGCATGAGTTGCCTAGATTGTGAAAATTGAAGTTACTGTGTTTCAAAGCCTTGAAATGAATTTCCAAAAGGTGTAGTAACTTATTTGAAAAATAGACATGCCTTGATACTACGGGTGTTAGTATCTTGGGGTTTTATATAAAGATGAGTCTTTTGAAAAGAATGGACGTACGTAGTACTTTGGCTTGTTTAAATGAGAATTTTTCTATGTATGCCTTGATAGTACTTTGGCTTGTTAAATGAGAATTATTCTGTCACGCCCCAAAACTCGGGCGTGGTGGTGCCCTACAGGCACCCTTCTACCCATACAACATAAATAAACCGCGGAAGATAAATAACACTCATTTTTTTTAAACAAAGGCAAAGTCAGAAAGGCTTCCATATAAATATAAATCACCCGAAAGGGTCTACGCTGTACAACAATGTAAATACAACTTACACCAATCCAGCCCACATATAAATACAGATCTTTAAGAAGGTGACAACAACTATGATGGGACAAGGCCCCGCCGTACCCCTGAATATACCTAGCCATAATGACAAACTCCGGAACTTGGAGCCATCTCAAAATGCTGAACAAGGATCCTAAGCTCGCGGATCCACAACTGTGTACCTAGACCTGTGGACATGAACGTAGCCCCCCTAAGGGGGTCAGTACAACAAGTACTAAGTATGGAACGGAAATAAAATACATTAAACAAGATCATAACTGTACAAAAAAATGACAGGGGCAAGTATAAAAAAATTAAAATATCAGATCCTACCGTGCCATTTTAACTCATGAAATCAATCGTACATTAATCATTATTTTCCTTCTTTCAATAAGAATTAACATCATATTCTTACATACATACTTAAGAATTCGATCAAGTTTTTCCACATAACTTACATATCTTACATAACATAATCCGGCCCTTGATGGAGGGATTTCTTATTTGGGAGCTTACTTTGATTACCCATACGTGATAACGTAACCCGACCCATTTGCGGGACACGGAGAATTCATAAAAAGTATTCCCACGAAGGTATACTGCCCGGCCCATTCCTGGGACGCGATAATGTCATATAGTCTGCCCATAAAGGTATACTGCCCGGCCCATTTCTGGGACGCGATAATGTCATATAGTCTGCCGATAAAGGTATACTGCCCGGCCTATTCCTGGGATGCGATAATGTCATATAGTCTGCCCATAAAGGTATACTTCCCGGCCCATTCCTGGGACGCGATAATGTCATATAGTGCGCCGTAAGGTATCTTTGTGGCCCGTTCTGGACGCGATAATGTCATATAGTCTGCCCATAAAGGTATACTTCCCGACCCATTCCTGGGACATGATAATGTCATATTTACATAACATTTTAAATCATCTTTTCCTTTCTTCTTAAGTCGTTATAACAACTTCCCATAAAGCTATTATAACAACCTTTCACTTTAGAGAACTTAAGACACTTTTATTTCTTTTTACATTAGGGAAAATTAAACCCAAAAGTACTACGTACATACATACTTAAAAAGAATCATAAAACTCCTTCTCTTTTTAAATCCATAAACTTCTTCTTTTAAAAACTCAAGTTACATTCGCTTTTGAAATCAAGCCGCTTAACCTTTGAAATAATTCATGGCAACCAAACTTTTTAAATCAAGTCACTCCTTCCTTTAAGAATCAAGTCCCATAACTTGAAAAATAAAGTCTCATAACTTTTTTAAAAATCAAGGTTCATAGTCTTAAAACTTCATAACATAAACTCTTTTAATTTAAGTAACATATACTTTTATGAGTTGTGAATAGGTTATACTCGTTTATAACGATC
Source organism: Przewalskia tangutica (assembly GCA_029844215.1). Classification (NCBI taxonomy): domain Eukaryota; kingdom Viridiplantae; phylum Streptophyta; class Magnoliopsida; order Solanales; family Solanaceae; genus Przewalskia; species Przewalskia tangutica. Next base: position 1,722,012 of record JAQGDG010000037.1, on the reverse strand, counting down.
TTATTAAAGCAGCCATGATCTAGAAAATGTAATACAATTTTGTCTTATCTTAGTTTCTATGCAGATGGAGAATTCTACTCATTTTAATTTAATTGATTGTCGATACATTTTCTTTTATTAACGTTGCAGTGACTTGTTCGATACTTATTCTCATTAAATGCGATAAATTATCAAAGTCAACTAGACTACAAATACTTCATAACTACTATTACCAACATCCCCCATAAGACTTGGTAAGAACTTGGGATATCTTAGACATAACTTTTACATAGAGTAAATCAAAATACATACCTCTTAACTTCTAAGAGTAGAAGGAATCATGAAATAACACCACATGTATATTTCATACATAGAATCATGCCAAAGAAGGAAGAGGTTCACATACCTCGTTGGCGACTAACCCAAGCGACAAGTAGCAATACGCTCCAATGTACTTCAACCTTATTGGCTATTCCACAAGCCAAGTAGAATGTGCTACGTAGTACTTCAACCTAAAATGACAATAGCACTTCTATCAACTACAAGCTATCAAGTGTAGGACTTATACCAAATAATGGCCCTCTAATTCTACGGAAAATTGGCGACTTCCTTTGTTTCTCGCACTTTTCCACCTTTTCCAAGGCGTATTCATCAACCAACAAGCCACATTTAAGGCACAACCAACAGTTAGCCAAAGGGGATTACACGCCTAACTGGGCGTGTAAAATTCTGCCACGATTATACAAGCGATTGCACAAATCAGCCCGTAAAAGCGATCGGCAATCCAACCATGCGAGGGTAAAATGTGAGGCCTTTTAACGCCTTTCCACACCCTTATTCCCTTAGGACTTTCATTAGCAACTACTACACTTAAACATGCATAACAACAACTAAATTTCCAACATTTAATACCTCAAAACAGTCCACTAAACGACACAACAACGTCTAACAATTTTGGGCAGTTTCTCGGCCACAACAACTACAACCCGATAACTCGTTCCTTAATCCATTTTATTCCAATTCGAGTTCCAAAACTTCTACATAAGTTATAACAACTTATTAACAGCAATATTAATCCATTATAACATGCAATAGGTGAAGATAACAACGACAATAACCAACGAATTCTATTTGCACCAAATCTGCCCCAAATCGGTTTTAGCCCCAAAAATGGCTCAAACACTTTTTATTCTTCATTATTTTCTAACACAAGTTCATACATACATAATAACAATAAATAATATCCAATTACCGTAAAAGAAGAAGGACTTTTACCTCATTTTTTTGCCCAAAAACGCCCCAAAACAGTCCGGTCTTTATTGGTGCGCAGTTTTCGTTTCGCTCCACTTCTTCAAGTTCCAATCACATATATGTACCCCCTACAACCTTAGTAGCAACTTCTCTTTGAATCTCACTTCCAAAAAGTCGACGGAACCCCTAGGGTTTTGGCATCAACTTTCGACCAAGACAAGTAAAAACGTGTAGAATATTAATCTAGGCTTAGCACTTGGTTTAAGGGCTTAATCTTGGAGAGATAAATTGATCAACAATGGTTGTTCTTAGCCAAGGGGCTCTCGAAATTATGAAGTTAAAGGGGAGAAGATGAAAGCTTATTTTTTTGGTCTAAGTGTAAAGTGATCCAAGTCTTGCAAGACTTGGATATGTATAGCCAAGTGGAGTGGGACCCATGTCCACTTGTCCCCTCTCAAAATATCTAATTTGTTGTCATCTTAGCAAGACAAGTGGAGGGGTGCCACGTGTCGCCCTCCGATTGGTCCAAAATATTATAATTTTTCGAAGGTCCCCGTGAAATTGTGAAATTCTCGACGGACCCCATATTATCAATTCCAACACCTTATAATCCAATACTAAGTCCATAAATCCAATTAGAAGTATTATACTCCAAGTTAATAATTTTTAGTAAATCGTCACATTTTTAGAAATTTTCCTTAAGAAAATGTAATTATTCTTTCCTTCCAAAATTCAAATCTTAAATCCTTAATCACGTTCTCTGCCCTGGTATTACGGGGTGTAACATCCTTCCCCTTAGAAACATTAGATCCTCGAATGTTCATCTAAGGTCTCGATAGTTAGCTAGTATTCCACGATTCTCGATTATTCCATGTCCCAATCTTACATTATCTCTCCTCATACGGGTATGATAGTTTCTCATAATCTCGATATCATGTTGTCTAATCACAACAACTATATTTACTCCATAAAATATTATTCTGCATCTCACTTAAGCATACAACACGGCAATCTAATAACATGGTATGTCATAAGTCAATTAAACCTAATCTTTCAAGAGTCTATCACAATCTTAGTCGATTCATTACCTCTTGACTATTTCAAATAAATGCATATATAAAACCTAGGTGTGGATTCAATAAAGCTGTTTCACACCTTCCAAGTAATTATTAAGGCTTAACGAACTCATGGTAACTCATAATCATTCTAGGCAACGCGTATGACCCCAAATAAATACGCTCAAATGCGGATACATCATCATTAGACCAGTACAATAGTTTTACCAACACGGATACGAAGTCCATATAATCCTTTACGGGTCACTATTGCCTTTCTCATATCTGCAATCAAAGTAACACGTTAGGAGAGACTACCTAACAACACGGCTCTGTCGCACGATCTCGAGTGAGAAGAAGGAAACGATCCTAAATGTACTATAGCCTCACTGTTTATAGATGTAGTGCGACACGTCGATAAACAAGACTTCTACTATGCAGTGCGTAGACATTGAGGACTAAGTGCTCGATACCACTCTGTCACGCCCCAAAACCGGGCGTGTTGGTTCCCTACTGGTACCATTCTACCCATACAACGTAAATAAACGCGGAAGATAAATAACACTCATTGTTTTTAAACAAAGGCAAAGCGGAAAGGCTTAGTATAAATATAAATCATCAGAAAGGGTCTACGTTGTACAACAATGTAAATACAACTTACACTAGTCCATTACGTATGAATCTGAGAACTCTAAGAAGGTGACAACAACTATGGCGGGACAAGGCCCCGTGCCCTGAATATACCTAGCCATAATGACAAACTCGGAACTTGGAGCCATCTCAAAATCTTGAACAAGGATCCTAAGCTCGCGGATCCACAGCGTATTACCTAGACATGGACATGAGCGTAGCCCCTAAGAAGTCGATACAACAAGTACTAAGTATGGAACGGAAATAAAATACATTAAACAAGATCATAACTGTACAAAAAAATGACAGAGGCAAGTATAAAAAATTAAAATATCAGATCCTACCATGCCATTTTAACTCATGAAATCAATCGTACATTAATCATTATTTTCCTTCTTTAAATAAGAATTAACATCATATTCTTACATACATACTTAAGAATTCGATCAAGTTTTTCCAAATAACTTACATATCTTACATAACATAATCCGGCCCTTGATGGAGGGATTTCTTATTTGGGAGCTTACTTTGATTACCCATACGTGATAACGTAACCCGACCCATTTGCGGGACACGGAGAATTCATAAAAAGTATTCCCACGAAGGTATCTTTGCGGCCCGTTCACGGGGCGCGATAATGTCATATAGTGCGCCCGTAAAGGTATCTTGCGGCCCGTTTCGGGACGCGATAATGTCATATAGTCTGCCGATAAAGGTATACTGCCCGACCTATTCCTGGGATGCGATAATGTCATATAGTCTGCCCATAGAGGTATACTTCCCGGCCCATTCCTGGGACGCGATAATGTCATATAGTCGCCCGTAAAGGTATCTTGCGGCCCGTTCACGGGGCGATAATGTCATATAGTCTGCCCATAAAGGTATACTTCCCGACCCATTCCTGGGACATGATAATGTCATATTTACATAACATTTTAAATCATCTTTTCCTTTCTTCTTAAGTCGTTATAACAACTTCCCATAAAGCTATTATAACAACCTTTCACTTTAGAGAACTTAAGACACTTTTATTTCTTTTTACATTAGGGAAAATTAAACCCAAAAGTACTACGTACATACATACTTAAAAAGAATCATAAAACTCATTCTCTTTTTAAATCCATAAACTTCTTCATTTAAAAACTCAAGTTACATTCGCTTTTGAAATCAAGCCGCTTAACCTTTGAAATAATTCATGGCAACCAAACTTTTTAAATCAAGTCAATCCTTCCTTTAAGAATCAAGTCCCATAACTTGAAAAATAAAGTCTCATAACCTTTTTAAAAATCAAGGTTCATAGTCTTAAAACTTCATAACATAAACTCTTTTAATTTAAGTAACATATACTTTTATGAGTTGTGAATAGGTTATACTCGTTTATAACGATCTTATTAAAGCAGCCATGATCTAGAAAATGTAATACAATTTTGTCTTATCTTAGTTTCTATGCAGATGGAGAATTCTACTCATTTTAATTTAATTGATTGTCGATACATTTTCTTTTATTAACATTGCAATGGCTTGTTCGATACTTATTCTCATTAAATGCGATGAAATTAGCAAAGTCAACTCGACTCGAAATACTTCTAACGACTCTTACCAGCGTCCGTAAGACTTGGTAAGAACTTAGGATATCTTAGACATAACTTTTACATAGAGTAAATCAACATACATACCTCTTAACTTCTAAGAGTAGAAGGAATCATGAAATAACACCACATGTATATTTCATACATAGAATCATGCCAAAAGAAGGAAGAGGTTCACATACCTCGTTGGCGACGAACCCAAACGACAAGTAGCAATACGCTCCAATGTACTTCAACCTTATTGGCTATTCCACAAGCCAAGTAGAATGTGCTACACGTAGTACTTCAACCTAAAATGACAATAACACTTCTATCAACTACAAGCTATCAAGTGTAGGACTTATACCAAATAATGGCCCTCTAATTCTACGAAAAATTGGGCAGCACTTCCTTTGTTTCTACGTACTTTTCCACCTTTTCCAAGGCCCGTATTCATCAACCAACAAGCCACATTTAAGGCACAACCAACAGTTAGCCAAAGGGATTACACGCCTAACTGGGCGTGTAAAATTCTGCCATGATTATACAAAAGCGATTGCACAAATCAGCCCGTAAAAGCGATCGGCAATCCACCATGCGAGGGTAAAATGCGAGGCCTTTTAACGCCTTTCCACACCCTTATTCCCTTAGGACTTTCATTAGCAACTACTACACTTAAACATGCATAACAACAACTAAATTTCCAGCATTTAATACCTCAAAACAGTCCACTAAACGACACAAAAACGTCTAACAATTTTTGGCAGTTTCTAAACAACTACAACCCGATAACTCGTTCCTTAATCCATTTTATTCCAATTCGAGTTCCAAAACTTCTACATAAGTTATAACAACTTATTAACAGCAATATTAATCCATTATAACATGCAATAGGTGAATATAACAACGACAATAACCAACGAATTCCATTTGCACCAAATCTGTCCCAAATCGGGTTTAGCCCCAAAAATGGCTCAAACGCTTTTAATTCTTCATTATTTTCTAACACAAGTTCATACATACATAATAACAATAAATAATATCCAATTACTTTAAAAGAAGAAGGACTTTTACCTCATTGTTTTTCCCAAAAACGCCCCAAAACAGTCTGGTCTTTATTGGTGCACAGTTTTCGTTTCGCTCCACTTCTTCAAGTTCCAATCACATATATGTACCCCCTACAACCTTAGGAGCAACTTCTCTTTGAATATCACTTCCAAAAAGTCGACGGAACCCCTAGGGTTTTGGCATCAACTTTCGGCCAAGACAAGTAAAAACGTGTAGAATATTAATCTAGGCTTAGCACTTGGTTTAAGGGCTTAATCTTGGAGAAATAAATTGATCAACAATGGTTGTTCTTAGCCAAGGGGCTCTCGAAATTATGGAGCTAAAGGGGAGAAGATGAGAGCTTATTTTTTTGGTCTAAGTGTAAAGTGATCCAAGTCTTGCAAGACATGGATATGTATAGCCAAGTGGAGTGGGACCCATGTCCACTTGTCCCCTCTCAAAATATCTAATTTGTTGTCATCTTAGCAAGACAAGTGGAGGGGTGCCACGTGTCGCCCTCCGATTGGTCCAAAATATTATAATTTTTGAAGGTCGTGAAATTGTGAAATTCTCGGCGGACCCGTATTATCAATTCCAACACCTTATAATCCAATACTAAGTCCATAAATCCAATTAGAAGTATTATACTCGAAGTTAATAATTTTTAAATCACATTTTTTCCGAAATTTTCCTTAAAAAAATGTAATTATTCTTTGCTTCCAAAATTCAAATCTTAAATCCTTAATCACGTTCTCAATTAGTAGCCCTGGTATTACGGGGTGTAACATATTCTATTTGTGCCTTGATAGTACTTTGTCTTGTTAAATGAAAATTATTCTATTTGTGCCTTGATAGTACTTTGGCTTGCTTTAATAAGGATTTTCTCTTGGTTTATGTAAAAAGAAGGCATGGTAATTGTCTTGGTTTATGTAAAAAGAAGGCATGGTAATTGTCTTGGTTTATGTAAAAAGAAGGCATGGTAATTGTCTTGGTTTATGTAAAAGGAAAGGCATGGTAATTGTCTTGGTTTATGTAAAAATGAAAGGCATGATAATTGTCTTGGTTTGTATAAAGGCATGGTATTGTCTTGGTTTATGTGAAAAGAAAAAGGCATGGTGTTGTCTTGGTTTACTTCATATGGGTTGCTCATATAGATATTCGGGCAAGTGTCATATTTCCACATCTCCGCGTCACTCCATAAAGGGCCGGCAACTTGTTTCAAGGATACCATGGGGTAGCTCCCCGTAGTGAGTGGTACACTGCGCGTCGGTATTTGACTCGGGCGGGTTAAATTCTGGGATATATATATAAGCCATGGATTAGCTACGTGATCACGAGTATCGTATCAGATGACTCGTTGAGTCCACATGACTATGTGGGTGAAATAGTCCCTTGCGGGTGAAATAGTCCTATGATAGGTTGCATTATAACACAGAGGGTGGTTGACCACAATGCTGGCACCTCGCCGTGTTTTGAAAGCGATAGTGATTTCATTAATGAAAAGTGCGATGTGTTTATGACTTAAAGTGGAACAGTTGGTCTCATTGTTAAAAGCATAACTTAAAAGATAAAAAGGATTGCATTACTCTCATGATTGCAAGGTTCAGTATGCTTATTGAGGTTATATTATATCATGGACTACCGGCAGTGAGGAAGGATTCCACGGGCATGATTGATATTATAAGCGTGAGACCCATGGTTATATTTGAGTAAGGACTTTGAGGGCATGCGTCCCTGACTTGATATGGCTGCTTATGTATTGTGTACTGTAGGTTGGCTATCATACATGTCTCCTGTTTTGTTTAGATTGTTATGATTTCATTACAGTATTTACTGTTTCACATACTTGGTACATTCTTCGTACTGACCTCCTTCGGGGGGCTGCGTTAATCTGCATTGGTTTAGGTGCAGCTTGATTTGGTGATCTGCGGTGTAGGACCACGCTCAGGGATTTTAGGATAGCTCCGTACATTGAGTTTATCATTTTGGTATAGATCCTTGATGCAGGCTTTATACGATTATAGATGCAGCGGGGCCTTGTCCGTCATAGTTGATAAAACTCTTAGAGGTTTGTATTCATATGTGGGATTGGACTCGTGTACAGTGTAGTGTCTTTTGATTATGTATATTATATGGCAGCCTTGTCGGCTTTGCCCTTGCATGTTCATTGGTTTTAAAGAAAAAAAATGAGGTATTATTTAGTTCCGCGATTTACTTGTGTCAGTCAGGTAGAAGGGTGCCCAGGTAGGGAACCAGTCACGGGCTCGGTGTTCGGGGCGTGACAGAGTGGTATCAGAGCAGTTAGTCCTCGGAATGTCTACAGACCGTGTCTAGTAGAGTCTTGATTATCGGTGTGTTGCGCGCCACACCCATAAACAGGAGGCTACATGACATTTAGGAGTTGGTTTCTATTTTTCTCACTCTGAGATCGTGCCATAGAGCTGTGTTATTAAGATACTTCCTACGGCGTATTATTGTGTTATTCTGGTATGCCTTGAGAGAAGCGATGCGTCTGAATGGCAAAGCGATGCAGGAGCTACCGATCGGACTACGAGAGTTGATAGGGCTTATGCCCGGGGTATCTGGATATTGTTCGCGATCGGCGAGTTCTTTTGCGCGAGTTTTGAGGCCCCACGGAGCCTCGGTTCCTCGATTAGGGAAGACTATAGGGTCATAAGGAAGCGATTATGTTATTGACCAAGATAAGCGGTGCTCTGATTTCATCGGCGGAGGTTATTCGGCGGTACAAACAGGTGTACGGAGGTGGAGGCAGCGGCGAAATCAGCGTAAGAGGTTAGACCGGTTGGTTATCGGCGAGTTTTGACGGCGACCTCGGCGAGTGAGATATTCGTTCAGCCTACCCGGTACATATCCCGCAGCTCGCGGTGGTAGATTTAACCCACAAGGTATTTAGAAGCGGTCCAAGCTCCGGTCAAGGTTACCGAGGAAGCAGAGGATTTTCTCAGTCGAGGCCACCTATTCCTCAGTGTTTCCGATGTAGTAAGCGTCATTTGGGGAAATGCCGTTATGGCACATGTGTTTGTTTTTATTGTGGCCGTCCGGGACATATACTGAGGGTATGTCCTTTTAGAAAGAGCACCGGTGAGGTGACTCAGCCTATGAGGCCGGTGGTTGGTTCCCTTTCCTCGGTTGTCGCCCCGAGCGGGTGTTCAGATGTCAGCCAGCCGTGGTAGAGGTTAGGGTAGAGTTTATAGTTCTGGCGGTCCTTCGAACCGCATAGATGACGTGACTACTGGGCAGGATCAGGAGGCAACATCGCATGGGGTTACAGGTATATTTCGATTATTTTGAATCATACGTGCATTGATAGATTCAGATTTTGCCCTAGCGTATATGTTTTCCCTTTATTGCTAGTAGTTGTAAAGTGATAGTACCCCCAGAAGTAGGGATACTTTGATTAGTAAAGTGAAAAGTGAAGAATGTTGACAAGCATGGTAAGTGAACTGAGACTATAGTTGTGTAGAGTTCACAAGTTGTAGTTACCCCATAATAAGTGTAAGACCGATAGGGAAGGATGTACAGTAGAAATACTTCGGCCTATGTGACGAACCTCTAGTGAATAAGGGGATATGGTAAGAAGTACCTTGAGATAAGAGAGAGATTTATTTCAGACTAAGAATGAGAAGTTAAGTGTGATGATGGGTCAGGTTATGGACTCATTTCGGGTCAGCCGGTAGTGTGGAATGGGGTGATGTCAGTTGGTAATGGTCCCACTATATGATAAGGTCATGAGGATGCAAGGCCCAAGTCTATCTAATCGTTGTACGAGTTTGTGGACGCGTTCCACCGGAACCAGGTCGTAAGGGCCGAGAAGAGCCTTAACGGAAATTCAAGTAGCAAAATGGCTAAGTTTGGATAGTAACTCCAAGGATTGGAGAACAGAAACAATATTTGAAATTTTGTACATGTACTAAATAAGTTTGGAAGTACGAGAAAGTATGACAAGTAAGAAAATGAAGGAACATGGGTTAAAAGAAATATAGTGATTATGGTTATAAGTAATAAAAGTGCGTAGAGAAACTCATTTTAGGCCAATGAGTGGAGGTTAATTGTGTTGATACAGCGCATTAGGTTGATAACACTTTGTCCCATAGGTCTTGTGATTGAGGTGCTACTAGTATTAGAGTTTACAGGTTGGTAAACTAAGCTAGGCAGATTATAGGTTCATGTCCCAACTAGTTTGGTGACTAAGTGAGACAGAGAAGGGAAGTAACATGGGGGAAAACGTCAGTTAGCTGAGTGGGAGTCCGGCGGAAGGGTTGGATAGTGTTAGTCCGTGACTTAGATTATGTGAGGGCCGTCCCTAGTGCGGGGAAAAGAAAGTAACCTCTGAGGATCCGTTTTGAAGGCGTAACCTTGAGTTTTGTGAGAAGGGACATGGACGGAAGGTCCATTGATATGTTTACGTATGTTATGTGGTGGCCATGTGTGGCATCGTTGGTCTTGTGCGATATTGATTGATAGGCGTAGTAAAAGACTATGCGGAGTTTGTATAACGACAACGACTAAGAACATTCGGGGACAAATGTTTCTAAGGGGAAGAATGTTACACCAGTAAGTCGAGACATGTATAAGAGAATAGACACGAGAACACAAGACTTGAAATTGAGTACGAAAGAAAGAATTGTTTTAGAGCGGAAAAATCGTAGAAACGTCGGAAAGGAAAAAGGTTCGTTGAAGAGACTTAGATTCTCAAAATGCATTATTTGAGGATTATGGAATGTATTCTCATTATGGAACGTTATTTTGACAGATTTGGGCACGTGGGGCCCACCCGAGAAATTTTATGTTTTGTGGGGCCCATGAGGTTCTGAAATTTTATGGACGGATGGGAGGCGACACGTGGCACCCCCACATGGTCTTGGATGAAAATTGGCAAGGGTAAAATGGTCATTGACGATGTAGAAGATCAAGTCTTCAAAGCTTGAGATTATTGACTTAGTCAACTTGTCCACTTGGCTAATTATTTAATGCTGTTCATCCTAGCCACCCATATGTTGTTATCTTGACCCTCTATTGTGTTATATATACTACACTAGTGCAAGACTTGTCTTCAACACTTAGAAAAATTAGAGAAACCTTGTTACAGCAAATGTTGCTCTCGGGTTCATCACTTGCCAATTTTTTGTAGTTTTGGTTCTTTATTCACAAGACTTTAACCCAAGGTCCCTAAGGGTATTGTAAGGATATCTCAATAGAAAGATCTCGGAAAAATGACATTTTCACGTTAGTCGCAAGGCGAAAACATAAGTCATTTTCATAGGTTTTGATTGGAGATGGAAGAGAAGTTGGTTGTGAACTTATAAAGGCTTCAAATAGCGGATTGGAGCGTAAAGGAAAGGAGCTAAGAATTGCTAAGGAGCGACTTTGAATCTTGGAATTTATAAGGGCTTATAAATGTAACAATTCTTGTCGTTTTAGTAATTAAGATTACTTATTGTTGTAGCTATAGATATTAGCAATCATGAAGTATATATTATAAGGTTTGATAAGTGTATTGACTATTGGAACCCTAATCCGAAAACTAGCATGTTTAGCCCTTAAAATTACAATCCAATTTGATTATTAGTTTAAGTCGTCTCATGTTATATAAAGAAGGAATTATAGTTGTTAAGTTGTTTACGACTATATAACATGTTAGACCTAAGAACTTGGATTGAAAAAGAATTGGAAAGGACTTTGTGTTGTTTTACATATTAGCCGAGAATGGCTTTGGATATTAAACTACTTGGTATTAATTGTGGGGCAGAATTTTACACATATTGTAAGGCGTGTAATCCCCTTTTATTGGTTGATTTATTGAGCCTTAAATGTGGCATGTTGGTTATTGATTATCGGGCCTTGAAAAAGGTGGAAAAGTATGTAGAAACAAAGGAGGTCTTTGTGATTTTTCGTAGAATAAGAGACCGAATACTTAGTATTATTCTACGTTAGATACTAGAAATTGATAGTCATGTTGTGGCCCTTATAGGTTGACAATTCTACGTGCGGCGTATTCGACTTAGTTTGTGGATTAAGCCGAAAGGGTATGTGAACCGTCTCCTCTTCTTCTATCATGATTCCTTATGATAAAGAAAGTAAGTCTACTCTTAAATGATCCGTTCCTTGATTGTACTTGGATTGCCTAATATAGAAGTTGTTACATATACTTCATTGTATTACTTTGGATGTTTAAATTGGAAATGGTTATAATCCATTCCCTTAATGAAGTTTGGATTTTCAAAAGTGAAAGTATTTTACTTAAAGTACATGGAGTCTTGAAAAGGAAGTGGTTTCCAAATCTTTTGGCTAGTGCCTTAGTTCCAAAACCTAAAGGTTGTTATAATGACTTTTAGGGGAGTCAAAGGAGTGATTTACTTAAGTGATTTAAAAGAGGAGAAATGACATGACTTAAAAGAGAAGTAACTTGTTTTAAAGGTGTAAGTTACTTGATATTTAAAAGTAGAAGCTACTTGATTTCTAAGGTTAAGAAACTTGATTTCTAAAGTTAAGAGACTTGAAGTATTTTGAAAGTTAAGAAACTTGGTTTGAAAGTATATGATACTTGGTCTTAAAAATATTAGTCTCTTGGATATAAAAAGAATAAATTTGTCTAAAACCATAAAGGGTTATAACGGCTTTATGGGAAGTTGGTTATAACGGTTTTACGGAAGGTTAAGAGAGTTGTCTATTTTGATTGATAGGCATGAGTGTTATACCCCGTATTTCCAGAGTATGTACGTAAGGACGTACGTAGAAAAATTTGAACTTTTAAATAGGCTTGGACGATTTCCCTTTGTGCACAACACCCGGTTAGAGTCGTTTTTGGCGAAGCGTTTTCCGCGACTTTCGTAGGGAAAATTCCGGCTATGTCATTTCTAATTTTTGCGGATTTTTCCGAGAGGCGAAGCGTGTTGGACCCAAGAGGCGCCAGGCACCTCTCATTAGCGGAAATTGTGGCGTCCTTTGGACGATTTGGGCCATGTTTTGGTCAAGGGTTGGTAGGATATTTTGTGGTAGATGGATAAGGTGCACTTGGCAAGATCTTGGCCTACACTTGCCTTGCACTTGGCAAGATCTTGGCCGTTGGTTGGCCTTTGCTAGACCTATAAATACCACCTTTGGAAGACTTATTCGTCCTAAAATGTTCTAAGTCTTAGAAATCCTCCCCCTCCTCTATTGTTCTCATCCTCCTCCCTTTGTGAGGCCTTGTGGTAGAGTCCACCCCATGGCGAGTACCCACTAGTGGGGTTGGTAGAGGTGTACACCCAGCTAGTTGTTTCGTATAATACCCCTTTTGTGGTGTAGAAATACTCTCAAGTATTGTTATAATGCCCAAATTACCTTAGCCATATACCTTGTAGAATTCTAAGGTTATACCTATACAAAAAGCCCGTTATACTATTATACTTCCGTCAGTCCTAAAACCGAAACCACTAAGGAAAATCTCCGTAGTTAGTTGGAGTATTATGTAGAAGTTGGTTAGAACTTCTAAGGGTGGTTTGGAGCGGGTTGGAGCGCGGAGTTGGAGCTAAGCGTTGCCGAGAATCGACATTATACTTGGATAATTATGGGCTTATCAAGGTAAATATCTTGTCCACTATTGTAATTGGATATTACATGTTGTAGGAATATATAGTTGAAGTATACTATATATAGATGAACATAGCTTGTGGCAATGTCTTTGGACTTAAGCACGAATTTAAAGATGAGAAGCGAGCGTAATTACGTGGGAGCGTATTACGGTAGACTTGTAGTTTGACGGGTAGGGAAGAGTGCCCAATTTCCGTGGGATTTCGCGTCTAGATTTATTCTACCAGTAGTCTAGACTTTGATAGACTTGTGTAACTGTATAGGTTGAATGTTCTGCCCAGTAGCATGTGCTACTTGAGAAGGTGGACCAGGCTAAGCGGGTTATAGCCGTGGAAGCGTTTTGCTAATAGTCGATAATCGTCGAGGTATTACGAACCTCTTCCTATCTCTTACAGCATGATATGTGTATAACCGTGTAATGCGGTGAGCGTCGTGTGTTAATTGAACGTAGTTGTACGACAATGTCTTTTGACTTAAGCCCGAATAATAATAATCTTGAAGTAGTTCAAGAGAATTAAGAATTGTTTTTAAAAGAAGAGTAATACTTGGTTTTAAAATCTTAAGAGTTATACTAGCTTTATGGGAAGTTAGGTATAATGGCTTAAGAGAGATAAAACGAATGATTTATTTATTTTAGAAGTTAAGAGACTTGATCTTGTAAGATAAGAGACTTAACTTAATTGAATTATGTGAATTATGTGTGAAACCTCATTCGTGAGTAATGAGTACTTGATTTTACAAAGGTAAGTGTTTTGGTTGACTTAAAAAGACAGTCACTCTTTTTGTACTACGGGTATTGTGACTTATGTGAAAGAAATGATTCTTGTAAAAGATTTAATGAAAGAAGTACTTTGGGAATAGATACCCGAACTTGTTAGTAGAAAGTACCTTGTGTGAATAACTTGACTGTATTGGTTTGTGATAGCCTTGTAATACTTTCTTGTTGATTTGATAAGTAAACATGTTAGGATGCTACGTGTGTTAGTATCTTGTGGTTGTTATGTAAGGGGGGTCATTCTTGCTGTGTTTACGTTGCTAAACGGTAAGTCCATTGTACTGTTATTATATCACCTACCCGCTTGACTTATTATCACAGGGCTTGCCACCCGATGCTTGGTCTATCGGCTGTGCGATCGCTTGTGACTATGCGGAGCGGCGGTATGCTCGAGATTGATCATTCCGGTGTTTATCACGATGCGGGGATTCTATGCGGTCTGTTGAGACTATGCGGTCTTTTGAGACTATGCGAGTGCGGGAGCCTAGGCGGATCTGGGGTTAAATTTGCCTCCGTCTGAGGTATACCTCGAGCGATGTGTGACTATGACTCGAGGAATACCTAAATGCGTGCGTGTGTGACCTATGCGAGGCTGCGGTAAGTTCGAGGATAGCGCGCGCGGTGATCTCGGGCGAGTGGCGGCTTTGATCATGGTGCGGTCTAGAAAGACCTCGTGATCTGATTTATGGCATTTTTGATGCGTGGGTCTTAGTAGTCGGCTATGCCTTCGTGACTTACCTGCATGCGGTTTTATTGGGATGACTTTGAGGTGTGAGTCACGACTTGACATATGGCGATTTATTGTGAGCGTAGTTTGGTTATCATACATGTCTCTGCTTTATATAGACTACTATGATTTCATTTCTGATTATTTATTTTCAGTTTCACATACTACTTTTGTATGCGACCTCGCCGGGGAGTTGCGTTCATCCGCGAGGTAAAGGTACACCGATCGTTGATCCTCGCTCTTAGGGTCACGATTCGGCGTTTGGGAAGCTCGTTTCTCGGAGGCTTATCTTGGTATAGTCCCCTTTTGTTGTAGGTGCTTACATTCGGTATGGCGGGGCCACTGTCCGTCGTTGTTATCATATCATTCGTAGAGTGCATAATCTTGTTGTGGCGGGGTTTGTAAAAAGGATTAAACTGTTCATTTTGAAAGAGTTGTTATTTATATATATGCCGAAAGGCAACTTTTCTTCAGAAGCATGTGTTTCCTTTGCATTATTTCATATTGTGTCTTATGTTCCGCTGATTACTCTGATGTTGTATCACTAGGGTGCCCGGGGTAAGGCACCAGTCACGGGCCCAGGTTCGGGTCGTGACAATGAGTTGCCTAGATTGTGAAAATTGAAGTTACTTGGTTTCAAAGCCTTGAAATGAATTTCCAAAAGGTGTAGTAACCTATTTTGAAAAATAGACATGACTTGATACTACGGGTGTTAGTATCTTGGGGTTTTATATAAAGAGGAGTCTTTTGAAAAGAATGGACGTACGTAGTACTTTGGCTTGTTTAAATGAGAATTTTTCTATGTATGCCTTGATAGTACTTTGGCTTGTTAAATGAGAATTATTCTATTTGTGCCTTGATAGTGCTTTGGCTTGTTAAATGAGAATTATTCTATTTGTGCCTTGATAGTACTTTGGCTTGCTTAAATAAGGATTTTCTCTTGGTTTATGAAAAAAGAAGGCATGGTAATTGTCTTGGTTTATGTAAAAGAAGGCATAGTAATTGTCTTGGTTTATGTAAAAAGAAGGCATAGTAATTGTGTTGGTTTATGTAAAAGGAAAGACATGATAATTGTCTTGGTTTATGTAATAAGTAAAGGCATGTTAATTGTCTTGGTTTGTATAAAGGAATGGTATTATGTTTGTTTATGTGAAAAGGAAAAGGAATGGTGTTGTCTTGGTTTACTTGCGTATGGTTTGCTCGTATAGATATTCGTGCAAGTGTCATATTTCCACGTCTCGCGTCCTCCAAAGTGTCGACAACTTGTTTCAAGGATACCATGGGGTAGCTCCCGTAGGGGTGAGTGGTACACTCGCTGGTCGATTTGACTCGGCGGGTTAAATTCCCGGGATATATATATAAGCCATGGATTAGCTATCCGTGATCACGATTATCGTGTCGATGACTCATTCGCGGTCCGCGTGACTATGCGGGTGAAATAGTCCCTTGCGGATGAAATAGTCCTATGATAGGTTGCATTATAACACAGAGGGTGGTTGACCCTGGCACTGACACGGCCTTCATGTTTTGAAACGGTAGTGATTTCATTAATGAAAGGGTGCAGTGTGTTTATGACTTAAAGTGGAACAGTTGGTCTCATTGTTAAAAGCATAACTTAAAAAATAAAAAGGATTGCATTACTCTCATGATTGCAAGGTTCAGTATGCTTATTGAGGTTATATTATATCATGGACTGCCGGCAGTGAGGAAGGATTCCACGGGCATGATTGATATTATGAGCGTGAGACCCATAGTTATATTTGAGTAAGGACTTTGAGGCATCGTCACGACTTGATATGACTGCTTATGTATTGTGTACTGTAGGTTGGCTATCATACATGTCTCCTGTTTGTTTAGACTGTTATGATTTCATTACAGTATTTGTTGTTTCACATACTTGGTACATTCTTCGTCTTGACCTCGCCCGGGAGTTGCGTTCACGTGCGAGTTTAGGTGCAGCGATTTGGTGATCTGCAGTGTAGGACCTGCTCGAAGTTTTGGGATAGCTCCATACATTCGGGAGTTTATCATTTTGGTATAGATCCTTGATGCAGGCTTTTATGCGATTATGGGTACGGCGCGTCCTTGTCCCGTCATAGTTCAGTAAAACTCTTAGAGGTATGTATTCATATGTGGGATTGGACTCGTGTACAGTGTAGTGTCTATTGATTATGTATATTATATGGCAGCCTTGTCGGCTTTGCCCTTGCATGTTCATTGGTTTTAAAAAAAATGAGGTGTTATTTAGTTCCGCGATTTACTTGTGTCAGTCAGGTAGAAGGGTGCCCAGGTAGGGCACCAGTCACGGGCCCGGGGTTCGGGGCGTGACACATATCTATCAATATCTAGGTTTCTTCGTAGAATATTTCTAAGTATAAAGTTTCTTATTCTACGGAAAATTGGGCAGAACTTCCCCTGTATCTCCGTACTTTTCCACCTTTTTCAAGGCCCGATATCAATAGCCAACATGCCACATTTAAGGCGCAATAATACAACAACTCAAAGGGGATTACACGCCTAACTAGACGTGTAAAATTCTGCCCCACAATATACAAAACAACCCATTTCTTTTCAATCTTCCTTCCACATATCATAAACTCAAATATAACTACTGACATGTAATCTCGATTACAATAGAAGGACAAAGATCATTACCTCGATAAGCCCAAAATTTTCCAATGATTAAAAGTCAATCCTTACGAATCTTAGCTCCAATTCATTACGTTCCAATCCACTCCAAGCAACCCTTAGAAGTTCCTAACCAACTTCTCTTAACACTTCATCCAAAAATATGAAGATCACCAGGGTTTCACTGCGACTATCGGATTAACGTAGTATTTCCAGGATTTTGTGTTGGGATATCTTTAGAACACTACAAGGGACACTTGGTTTAAGTGTTGGGATTTATCAACAATAATTGCACAAGTTTGCCTAAGGGGTTGTGAGAGCCTCAGCGAGGAGGGTATATTTTTTCTCTTGAAATTAATTCTAAGTGTTGAAGAAGTCTCACTACAAGTGTGGCCTTGAAACCGGGCACATCGGTGCCTTACCCCGGGCACCCTAGTGATACAACATCAGAGAAAACCAGCGGAAATAAAAACTTTACACATGAAATGAGAGACATAAATAAATAAGCAGGCCAACCCAGTTGCCTTGGTATATATACATAAAACCGACAGTTATCCTTTTTACAAACCACACTTGCGATTGCTCTGAGACCTCTAAGATATCTGACAACTATGACGGGGCGGGGCCCGCCATACCACGAATGTACAAGTACCTACAATGACAGGTATACCAAAAGATAAGCCTCGGAGGAAACGGAGCTTCAACGCTGACTGCGATCCTATGGCGAGATCAACCAAGCTGGTGTACCTCTGCGGCATGAACGCGGCCCGAGAGTCGATACAACAGTACCAAGTATGTGAAACTGAAAATCTGTAATGAAATCATATTTCATCATTTTATAAAACCATTTCGCAATAAATGTGATTATGTCAAGTAAGGGCGCGTATCCCGAATAATCACTCACGCGTAATTATGGGTCTCACGCCCGTAATACCACTCATGCCGTGGAACTCATTCCTCATCACGGCGATACATGATGTAAAACAACATCCATATGTGAACACGAACACTAGATCACCTGCGTCGTCAAAGCCGTCGGGCGAGTAGAATAGCCAACTACGGTCAAAGCTAGTCATATCCCATCACGGGCGAAATGCGGAAGCCACTACGATCCAAAAGCTAGCCACGCAATCGGCGAGGCAAGTATCTTAAGCTAACGTCTGATAGCCTACCGTCTCACAAGATATGGCCGAGGCAAGTATCTTAAGCTATCTACGAGAGCTCTGGTGCGAGAAAATGACGAACAAGTATCTAAAGTGTGCACGAACCACACGTACAAACCAAGCAGTGATCGCCGTCGCGCGGCAAGCTTCATGGATTAGCGGTCCGTGGACTAACGATCTGAACCTCGCAATGACCGCGTGCCGGCGTCTTACCTCGGAAGTCATGGCCATGAAACCATCCTGCGGGCGCGTGCGTGGAACATCCATCACGTCGGCGTATGTCGAAGGAAATAAATCAGATAAGCCGGCCCTCCCGAGTCACGGCGATCTGAAACAACGATCGATACTCAAAGTGGGCGCGTACTCGTGGACCACCCAGCGTCGGTATGTCGGTCAATCAATCGGATAATGGCCCTCCCGAGTCACGGCGACACGTCAACAAAACACTTGCACATCAAAGACTATCACAACAAGCAAGCAAGTTTAACATACATTCATTTTAATCAACAATCGGGTTTCAAACCCAAAATACTACATACTTTCCTTAACAAAAGACCTCTTTCTACGTAAAAGCCACATGATACTAATACTCGTAGTATATAAAGAAAACACGTTTTACTTTTAAAACCAAATTACTTCACCTTCGTAAAAATCTTTACAAGGCTTTTAAAATCAAGTACTTTATACTTTATAAACTAAGTGCTTTTCTTTTAGAACAACATCAAGTATACTCTTTTTAAAACCCAATTAACTTACTCTTTTCAAAACAAGTAACCTATACTTAAATCAAGTTACTTCTCCTTTTCCGAAAACAAGTCGTTATAAGTCAAGTCTCTTATCTTTCAAGATCAAGTCTCTTAACTTTCAAAATCAAGTCGTTTTACGGTCAAAACCAAATCTTTCTTTTATCTTCATAAAGTCGTTATAACTAACTTCCCATAAAGCCATTATAACACTTTATGTTTTAAAACAAACAAAAATCGTTTCACACACGTCGTCTACTACTATATAGTTCACAACAATCATGCTCAAGAGTATAGGAAGAATCACATACCTTTAGCTTAAACCACAAGCCAAGTCAAGTATGCGGCGTAGAAAGATCCACTATAACAACCACAATATATAAATCAACTTCTAGCACTCTCGTAGAATATTCTAAACACAAGATTCCTTATTCTACGAAATTTCAGCACCTCCCCGTATCACATAAATCTCCTCACTAACCGGGCGCTACCGGGCCAACAACTCAGGGGATTACACGTCTAACGGACGTGTTCAAATATCTTCACAATAATACTTACACAAGTCTCATGTAAATGCAGGTCAATGTAAATCTGATTCAATCCTTTATAATCATCCTTCGATATAATATACTCAAGTATAACTACTCTGACATGTAATATCCAATTCTGATAGGGGGCGTAGATCATTACCTCGATAAGCCCAAAAATTATCCAAGTTATAAGTCGATCCCGAGCAACGTTTAGCTCCATCCTTACGCTCAACCCGCTCAGCGACCCTTAGAAGTTTCTAAACAACCTGCAAATACTTCACAGCTAGGAAGATTTTTAGAGGTTTCGTTTCTGACTATTGGAATAAAGTAGTATTTAGGGCTCTAGTATTGAAATAACTTTGGAATACTACTAGGGATACTAGGCCAAGGTATTTGGGATTATACAACAACACACCAAGTATTTTCTACACAAGAGGAGGAGGGGCGAAATCTACACAAAGGGAGGAAAACATTTGCTTTGGAAAGCTTTCAAGTGAGGGATGATTTTACTCTTGAGCCAGGGTATTTATAGAAGAACCAAGGGCGAAGATCAATATAAGTGTAGGGTCAAGATTGGGCCATGTGTGTGTGGGTCCCACCACACCACATGCCAAACGAAAATGGTGCAGTGTGAGGGCCGAATCGGCGAGGAATGATGGCTAGCGACATCCACCCATTCGACCAAGTGCCACATGGGGTGACACGTGTCGCCCCAATTAAATCAAAATATTTCGTCTTAGAAAATATCCAAAATCAGGAAATCTCAAAAACAAAGCGGGCCCAAACCGTAAATTTCTCAGTGGGTCCCACGTGACCATTTCCGAAAATAAAACCTCAAAATTCTAATATAATCCAAGAAGTCCAAATACCAAATCAGGAATCCAATTCCCGTTAACGAACCTTTTTCTTCACAAAAGCGGAACTTTTAAGTGAAAAAATCACATCTTCCTTTCTTTCCAAAATTTACGCGTATTCTCAATGCGTGCGTCCTCACATACATACCCTAGAACTACGGGGTATAACATTCTTCCCCAGAAACATTCGTCCGAATGTTCGCCTAAATCTCCAAGCGAGCGTGTCTTGGTATAGTCTTCACTCTTATACTTACGAAACCAATCACGCCATCAATGGCCATAGTATAACATACAAATCCAAGCTAACGAGAAATCATTTCTAATCTCACAGCGGCTCCTACTAGCAATTTACTCTAAGGCCTATCTCAGGCCTTCACGATCCGGTCTGATCGAACACGTCCCGAACTCATACGATGGTTACCTAAACTTGGGCCTAGCACGCCGTGACCTACCACGGTGGGACCACCTCGATGACCCGCCCGCTCAATCCGGCTGCGGGTTGACCCGCGACAGCCTCGGCGACCATTATCGCCCAATCTCTCGTTCCGATCAGGAACAATCTTACTAATTCACGTCATGAAAGCTACCACTTCCATCTTACACTACCATGGAATTATCACGCTGACATAATGCTATCGAACATAATAATTAAAAATATACTTATCTTAATACAAATGCATACTAGTCTCTTAGAGGTCAAGGATATACACGATATCACAAAAACAAATAGGCGATTGCAGGACCGCTATAGCGGGAACTTCCACGCGACCCACTTACGGCTGTGATATATGAACACACTGCTGGTATCGAAGCGAAGAACCGCATGCAGATCCGAAAGTGAGTCTCAACATCCGCTACCTACAGTAGGACAATTTCATAAAATGGCCCAGTATCACATGTAAAACAAGTCCTCGACACTCCCGAATGGGGTTTACCTGTGGTTACTTAGGTCGGGGTGGCTTATACGCGGCACTGACTCCTCGAAACACAGACCCTTGGAGCCCTGACCTGCTCCTGAATACTCTGGAGGCCCTGAAGACTGTAGAGGACCACTCTGTACTGGCGGCGGCGTATAACTAGTCTGCTGCTGAGGCGGTCCGCCTTGAAAGTTTCCAAAGGACCTGCTTTGTCACGGCCTCTTCTGCGATATTGGTCGATCCGTCGGTCTCTCGTGCCTCGCACCTAGTGCATGAGCACTGCGTGCGGGCGATGTCCATGCGGTGACGATACACGAACAAGACTACGCCAAGTAGTCATCAAGCCTGTGGCGTGGCGGTGCACTCTGTCCTCCATATTAGCTCCTAACGCGAGGGACATGCTCGAGCAACGAG
Source organism: Przewalskia tangutica (assembly GCA_029844215.1). Lineage (NCBI taxonomy): Eukaryota > Viridiplantae > Streptophyta > Magnoliopsida > Solanales > Solanaceae > Przewalskia > Przewalskia tangutica. Next base: position 1,700,138 of record JAQGDG010000037.1, on the reverse strand, counting down.
TCGAACTACGTTGTACTCCCGGTATGCGTCCTCACTGTCTCGACATCGAGCACGTCGGCCCGTGCCCTCGCCATCTGCGGCGAAAATGGTGAGAAATGCCTCGAGAACTCGTCCCAAGCGGTGAGCGCATGCTCCCCGGGGCGGCTCGTAGATCAAACGATCATTGCGGTATCGCGCGGCCGATGCGAACCGAAAATCACGGACTCGGTCTCGAAGCCTTGATCACTCGCATGATCCTCATGGCGACGGATGAACTCCTGCGGATCATCCTCGGGCCTCGACGTAGAACTGCTGGCGGGATACAACTCGAGAAAATCCGTAGCCTCAAACTATCCGATGCGGGATGAACTACGGGGCTCTGGGCTGGGCTGCTGCATCCGGCCTCTCGCCGTGTCGGCCCACGATCACGGCGATGGCGGGCCATCTCCTTGTAACCCGTCTCCTCTGCTCGGTGTGGGGTGGAGGCTCAGTGCAAGTGGTCTCTGCAGCCACTGCTGCGGCTCTAAACTCTATTTGGGCTGGCGGCGTCGCAAAACTCGCCGTCTGAAGAACTATCTCGGTAATGGCCAAGACTGCGCCTCGTACTCCTCTGTGTCCCACTGCGGCTCCACGGCTGCCTTGCCCACGGGCCGGGTTGCCTTGCGCGGAGGCATAGCGCGAGAAAGAACACGTCGGAAGGAGTCCGACTTACAACATCGCTCTAAGGCACGATCTCGAGTGAGAAGAATAGAAACCAATCCTAAATGTCCTGTGACCTCACGATTATAGATGTGGTGCACAACACACCGATAATCAAGACTACTGCTGACACGATGCAGACACTTTCAGAGGATTAAGCGCTCGATACCACTTGTGGCGCCCGAAACCGGGCGTCGCGGTGCCTTACCGGGCACCTGGTGATACAACATCGAGAAAACCGGCGGAAATAAAAACTTTACACATGAAATGAGAGACATAAATAAATAAGCAGCCAACACAACCGTTGCCTTGGTATATATACATAAAACCGACAGTTATCCTTTTTACAAACCACCGCTTGTGATTACTCTGGACCTAAGATATACAACAACTATGGGACGGGGCCGCCATACCACGAATGTACAAGTACCTCTGATGACGGGGACTATACCAAAAGATAAGCCTCGGGAGAACGGAGCTTCAACGCTGACTGCGATCCTGGCGAGATCAACCAAGGGTGTACCTACACTGCGGCATGAGCGGCCCGAAGGAGTCGATGCAACGGTACAGTATGTGGCGAAAATCGTAATGAAATCATATTTCATCATTTTATAAAACCATTTCGCAATAAATGCTTGATTATGTCAAGTAAGGGCGCGTATCCCGAATAATCACTCACACATAATTATGGGTCTCACGCCCGTAATACCACTCATGCCGTGGAACTCATTCCTCAGCTGCCGGCGATACATGATGTAAAACAACATCCGTATGTGAACACGAACACTAGATCACTGCTGCGTCGTCAAAACCGTCCGGGCGAAGTAGAATAGCCAACTACGGTCAAGCTAGTCATATCCCATCACGGGCAAAATGCGGAAGCCAACTACGATCCAAAGCTAGCCACGCAAATGGCGAGGCAAGTATCTTAAGCTAACGTCTGATAGCCTACCGTCTCGCAAGATATGGCCAGGCAAGTATCTTAAGCTATCTACCGGAGGCTCTGGTGCGAGAAAATGACGAGAACAAGTATCTAAAGTGTGCACGAACCACGCGTACAAACCAAGCAGTGATCGCTCGTCGCGCGGCAAGCTTCATGGATTAGCGGTCCATGGACTAACGATCTGAACCTCGCGATGACCGCGTGCCGGCGTCTTACCTCGGAAGTCATGGCCATGAAACCATCCTGCTGGGCGCGTGCGTGGAACATCCATCACGTCGGCATGTCCAAGGAAATAAATCGGATAGCGGCCCTCGGAGAGTCACGGCGATGCGAAACAACGATCGATACTCAAAGTGGGCGCGTACTCGTGGACCGCTGGCGTCGGTATGTCGATCAATCAATCGGATAGCGGCCCTCCCGGAGAGTCACGGCCACATCAACAAAACACTTGCACATCAAAGACTATCACAACAAGCATAGGCAAGTTTAACATACATTCATTTTAATCAACAATCGGGTTTCAAACCCAAAATACTACATACTTTCCTTCTTTCAAAAGACCTCTTTCTACGTAAAGCCACGTGATACTAATACTCGTAGTATATAAAGAAAACACGTTTTACTTTTAAAACCAAATTACTTCACCTTCGTAAAAATCTTTACAAGGCTTTTAAAATCAAGTACTACATACTTTATAAACTAAGTGCTTTTCTTTTAGAACAACATCAAGTATACTCTTTTTAAAACCCAATTAACTTACTCTTTTCAAAACAAGTAACCTATACTTAAATCAAGTTACTTCTCCTTTTAGAAAACAAGTCGTTATAAGTCAAGTCTCTTATCTTTCAAGATCAAGTCTCTTAACTTTCAAAATCAAGTCGTTTCTTTGTCAAAACCAAATCTTTCTTTTATCTTCATAAAGTCGTTATAACTAACTTCCCGTAAAGCCATTATAACACTTTATGTTTTAAAACAAACAAAAATCGTTTCACATGCGTCGTCTGCCGTACTATATAGTTCCTGACAATCATGCTCAAGAGTATAGGAAGAATCACATACCTTTAGCTTAAACCACAAGCCAAGTCAAGTATGCGGCGTGAAAGATCCTTTATAACAACCACGATATATAAATCAACTTCTAGCACTCTCCGTAGAATATTCTAAACACAAGATTCCTTATTCTACAGAAATTTCGGCAGCACCTCCCCCCCCGCTATCACATAAATCTCCTCCTAACGGGCAGCTACGGGCCAACAACTCGGGGATTACACGTCTAACCGGACGTGTTCAAATATCTTCACAATAATACTTACACAAGTCTGTAAATGCAGTCAATGTAAATCTGATTCAATCCTTTATAATCATCCTTCCAATATAATATACTCAAGTATAACTACTCTGACATGTAATATCCAATTCTGATAGGGGGCGTAGATCATTACCTCGATAAGCCCAAAAATTATCCAAGTTATAAGTCGATCTGAGCAGCGTTTGGCTCGATCCTTACGCTCCAACCCGCTCAGCGACCCTTAGAAGTTTCTAAACAACCTGCAAATACTTCCACCAAGCTAGGAAGATTTTTCTAGGGTTTCGTTTCTGACTATTGGAATAAAGTAGTATTTAGGGCTCACAGTATTGAAATAACTTTGGAATACTACTAGGGATACTAGGCCAAGGTATTTGGGATTATACAACAACACACCAAGTATTTTCTACACAAGAGGGGAGGGACGAAATCTACACAAAGGGAGGAAAACATTTGCTTTGGAAAGCTTTCAAGTGAGGATGATTTTACTCTTGAAGCGAGGGTATTTATAGAAGAACCAAGGGCCAAGATCAATATAAGTGTAGGGTCAAGATTGGGCCATGTGTGTGGGTCCCACCACACCACATGGCCAAACGAAATGGTGCCAAGTGTGAGGCCGTCGGCGAGGACAGTGGCTAGCGACTGCATCACCCATTCGACCAAGTGCCACATGGGGTGACACGTGTCGCCCCAATTAAATCAAAATATTTCGTCTTAGAAAATATCCAAAATCTGAAATCTCAAAAACAAAGCGGGCCCCACAAGCCGTAAATTTCTCAGTGGGTCAGCGTGACCATTTCTGAAAATAAAACCTCAAAATTCTAATATAATCCAAAGTCCAAATACCAAATCTGGGAATCCAATTCCCGTTAACGAACCTTTTTCTTCACAAAAGCGGAACTTTTAAAGTCGAAAAAAATCACATCTTCCTTTCTTTCCAAAATTTATGTCGTATTCTCGTACGTACGTCCTCACATACATACCCTGGAACTACGGGGTATAACAACAAGGGTGTATTTATAAGAAAACCAAGGGCTAGGATCAAAGCAAGTGTGTGGATGATATTGGGGACAAGTGTGTGTGGGTCCTGAGCCACTTGTCGACCTGAGACTTGGGACACTTGGCTTGCCACTTGTCCTCTATATTTCGGCCACAATGCCACCTAAGGGGGTGACACGTGTCGCCCTCTTATTCGTCCAAAATATTTCATCTCCCGAAAACATCCATAATGGCCAAAATCTCGAAAATAATGTGGGCCCCACAAAACCGTAAATTTCTCCCTTGGGCCCCACCTGACCAATTTCCGAAAATAAAATCCATAATTCTCTAAAATTAAAAGAAGTACAAATACCAAAATTGAGAATCCAATTCCCAATAATAAACCTTTTTCCTTCACGAGGTTCGGAATATTTTCCGTCGGAAATTCAAAACTTTCTTCCCTTTCGTACTTAGTGTTATATTCTCGTACGTACGTTCTCACATACATACTGTGGAACTACGGGGTGTAACATTGCCGGCTTGCCGTTTTTATTATAAGAGTTTGTCATTACAGTTTAGGGGACAAGACCCCTTCGTTATATGATTATGAGTTGTTTTATTAACTTCCGTTGGTCTTATGTGTTGTATGGATAGGAGGGTGCCCAGGTAGGGTACCAGTCGCGGCCCGTAGGGCTCGGATCGTGACAAAGTGGTATCAGAGCAGTTAGTCCTCGGAATGTCTACAGACCGTGTCTAAGTAGAGTCTTGGGTATAGGTATGTTGTGCACCATACTTATACGCAGGAGGCTACTGTGCATTTAGGATTTGTGATTCTTTCATCTCATGAGATCGTGCAATAGAGCTGTGTTATTTGGATGGCTCCCCTCTAACGTATTATTGTGTTACATTTATGCCTTGAGAAAGTAGCGGTGGCCCGAAGGCAAATCAGCGGCGAGGCGCTAGTCGACTCGAGAGTTACTTCGGCAAGGCCCAGTCTATGCCTGAGGATGTTCGTCAGTCAGCGAGTTCAGTCACACCGCCATCTCCAGAGGAGCTTAGAGCAGCACCAAAGGCCCCGATACCTGAGCCTTCAGTTCCTCAGCCAAGGGCATAGGATAGGGCCATGAGAGATGCAGTTCAGCTGCTGACTAGACTAGTGGCGAGGCGAGCCACGGCGAGGACTAGGAGATCCTAGGTCCGACAATTTGAGGGTTCGGGATTTCTTGAATTGCAACCCTCTAAAGTTTTCTCGTCACGGCCAGGATGATGATCGAGGAGTTCATCAAACGGAATCTGACGTGCGAGGGTAATAAGGGCTTCAGAGACCGAGTATGTGGAGTTGGCATCATATAGGATACGGGATATATATTACACCCCGTAATATCAGGGCTACTAATTGAGAACGTAATTAAGGAATCAAGATTTGAACGTTGAAAAGAAAGAATATTTACATTTTCATGCGGAAATTTTTTGGAAAAATGTGACGACAGAAAAATTATTAACTTGGAGTTTAATACTTCTAATTGGATTTATGGGATTAGTATTGTATTACGAAGAATTGGAATTGATAATATGGGGTCCACCAAGAATTTCATAATTTCGCGGGGCCCTTCGATTTTAAGATATTTTAGAAATATCTAGATATTTTATCAAGAGGGAATTTCCGGCCAATGGGAGGTTGACACGTGACACTCCTCCATTTGTCTTGCAAAGACAAATATCTATATTAGAGATAAAGATTGAAGACTTAGCCATTTATTTTATTTCTCAAAATTTTCATCTTCCAAACTTTCTCTTCTCTCCTCTCCTCTCCTTGCCTTGAGTCACGAGAATCCATGGAAATTCCAAGAACAAAGGTTAATTATTATACAATATTAAGAATACTAATCAAGTTCTAAGACAAGTTAACTCTCCAAGTACTCCAAAAAAAATCTATGTTGGCCGAAATTGGGGTTTAAAACCCTAGCTTGTTCATCGACTTTTTGGAGGTAAAACGTGAAGGTAAGTTGGTTATAAGGTTGTAGTGGATACCGGGAAGTATACCTTAATGTGCAAGGCAGTATATATTACATGACTTTACCGTGTCCCAGAAGGGGCCGGGAAGAATACCTTATTTGACATTGACTTTCTGCGTCGGAAGAGGCGGACATAATACCTTATTGACTTTACCGTGTCCCAGAAGGGGCCGGACAAAATAACTTATTGACTTTACCGCGTCCCAGAAGGGGCCAGGCAGAATACCTTATTGACGTTATCGCATTCTAGATAGTAGGCGAGAATACCTACAGGCGATGTTATGTATAATGTTCGGTTCAACTCCATGTGATAGATGTTTATATGAATGACGTCCATAATTTTGACATGGATTTCATATCTTGAAATGGCACAGTGTACTGGTATTTGATTATTATACTTGTCTCTTGTTATCTGTTTGACCTGTTATAATCTCATTTGCTGTACTTATTGTTTCACATACTTGGTACATTTTCCGTACTGACCCCCTTTCTCTGGGGGGGCTGCGTTCATGTTGCAGGTTTAGATACATATTTTGGTGATCTGCAAGCGTAGGATCATTGCTCAGAGTATTGGGATAACTCTATTGTTCTGGAGTTTATCATTTTGGTAATGATCTTTCATTACAGGTTTTTGTACATTTATGGGTACGGCGGGACCTTGTCCCGTCATAGTATATGTCCAAACTCTTAGAGGTCTGTATTCATATGTGGGATTGGACTCGTGTACAGTGTAGTTTCATTTTGGCTTATATATATATAACGGCGGCCTAGCAGGCTTTGTCTTTGCTTGTTTTAAAAAAAAATGATGATGAGTATCTTTATCTTTTGCGGGTTACTTGGGATGAATGGGTAAAAGGGTGCCCAGATAGGGCACGATCGTGAGCTTGAGGTTGGTCGTGACAAGAAGTGGTATCGAGCGATCGGTCCTCGGAATGTCTCACGGCGGTGTCTAGTAGAGTCTTGATTATCGGTGTGTTGCGCGCGCCACCCGTAAACATGAGGCTACGGAAATTTAGGATTTGGTTTCTATTTTCTCACTCTGTGATCATCTGATAGAAATTTGTGTTATTAGGATAATCCTCTCGACGTATTATTGTGTTCTGGTATGCCTCAGGAAGGCAACAATTGCCCGATGGGACAAATCGATGGCGGAGCTACTAGTCGAACTCAAGAGTTACAAGGGCTCATGCCCGATCTATCTGGATATTGTACGCGATCGTGAGTTCTTTGCACCGGTTTTTAGGCCCCGACACGAGCCTCAGCTCGCCGATCGAGGAAGACTATTGGTCCATGCGGGCAGCGATTAATGCGACTAGGCTAGTGGTGATGCAGAACTTATCGTGAGGGTTTATTCGGTGATGTACGGTATGTCAGGAGGTAGAGGCGTCTGGAAACCAGCATAAGAGGGCTAGACCGGTTGGATACCCCGGTGAATTTCTGGACGAGCAGCCTCAGCAGCGGGTGAGATATTCGTCCTAGCCTACACAGAACATACCCCCACAGTTCGCAGGTGGGAGATTAGACCCCAAAAGGTATTTAGGAGTCGGTCTGAGCTCTAGGGTTCCAGGTTTTCAGAGGAGCAGGGGATCTTCTCAGTTGAGGCCACTTTTCCCTCAGTGTTTCCAGTGTGGTAAGCATCATTTGGGGAGATGCCTTTTTGGTATCGATGCTTATTTTTATTCCTGTCGTCCGGGCCATGTGGTGAGAGAATGTCCTCTTAGAAGGGGCACTGGTGGTGTGACTCGACCTGCTGGATCGGTGGATGGTTCCTCTTCCTCTACAGTTGTGCGCCTCACAGGGCGGGGTATTCAGATATCAGTCAGCCATGGTAGAGGTCGTGGTGGAGTTTATAGTTCTAGCGGTCCTTCGAACCGCATAGATGTTGTGGCTACCAGGCAGGATCAAGAGGCATCATCGAATGAGGTTACAGGTATATTTTGATCCTTTTGAGTCATACATGCATTGATAGATTCAGATTCCACCCTAGCGTATATATTCCCCTTGTTGCTAGTAGGATGTGAATTGATAGGACCATCAGAGGTAGAAATATTTTTGTTTAAGTAATGTGTAGAGTGAAGGATGTTGACAAGAATGATGAAGTGAATGAAACTATAGTTGTGTAGGGCTCACAAGGTCTAATTACCCTATAACAGTATAAAGACCGATAGTAGAGGATGTACAATAGGAATACTTCGGCCAAAGGTGACGAACCTCTAATGAGTGGAAAGATAGTGTGAGAAATACTTTGAGATAGGAGAGAGATTCATTTTAGACCATGACTGAGAGTTAATTGTGATGATACACACACCTTAGATTCAGTAACATTGTCCATAGGTGTTCGTGATTGAGATACTACTAGTATTAGAGTTTTCACCGGTTAGTAAACAAAGCTAGGCAGACAATAAGATCATTCATGTCACACCAGAATCGGGCCGTGGTAGTGCCTTACCGGGCACCCTAGTGACCTGACATCGAGAGAAAATCAGCGGAAAATAAAACATAAGCCATGAAACAAGAAATAAATAAGCGAGCCAACCAAAGCAGTTGCCTTCGGTATATACATAAAACGACAGTTTAATCCTTTTACAGCCACCTTGCCCAGCAGTACTCTGAGACCTCTAAGATTTACAACACTATGACGGACGGGGCCGCCATACCACTAAATGTACAAGAACCTACAACTCAGGAACACATACAAAAGATAAACCTCGAGAAAGCGGAGCTTCCCAATCTGTTGGCTGTGATCCTAGGCGAGGATCCACGGCCGATGTACCTCTACTGCGGCATGAACGCACCGGAAGAGGTCGATCTGGTACGGTATGTGGCGCAAAATTACGTAAATGAAATCATACTAGTCTATATAAGCGGGAGACATGTATGATAACCAAACTACGATTCACGATATAAAAGCGATCATGTCGATCGGGGACTCGCCTCAGTCATCACTCGAATATAACTATGGGTCTCACGCCCGCAACATCAATCATGTTCGCATCATGGCGCGTGCCCGAGTGCATCGGTGTAGACATGTCCATGATGCAACAATAATACCAATGCCCGTGGCCACGTGCCGGAACTCTGCGTCGGTGTAGACCGTCCATGTAACATCAACAACAATATCTTGGGTGATCAACCACGCGCGTAGCCACGTGTCCCGGAATTGCGCCGGTGTAGACATGTCCATGTGACATCAATCAACAAGACAACAATCAAAATGGAAACATACGGTGGAATTATCAGTCACCGCCCGGCCGCGTCGAGTAAGTTCTCAACAAGTCAACCGACCGTCCATCGAGATACACGGTAACACAGAAATACAACACTTGCACAAAAAGGCTATCATCACAAGCATAGGCAAGTCATACACAACTCAAAGTAGTTTCATTTTATGCCAAAGTCAAGTTTTTAACCTAAAGTACTCGTGCGCTAAATTCCTTTTAAAGATCCATTTCTTTTACAAAGGTCACCCGATACCGTAGTATAAAAATAGAGTGTGAACATTGTTAAGTAAACAAAATGCTTTCCTTTGTAAAATCAAGTAACAACCTTATTTTCCAAGCGTTCAAGTTTGCCTAATTTCAAATGCTCAAGTTTCTCATTTTAGAAAGGTTTCAGTAGTTCATAGTTTTAATCCTTTAAAACATAATTCTCCTTTAAACGATTTGAGAAACATATGCCTTATATGTGAGTAGGTTATTCTTGTTTATAACCATCTTATTCTGACGGGATCTAGGAAAATGTAATACAATTTTGTCTTATCTTAGCTACATGCGGATGGAGGTTTCTCTTGGTTTTAATAACAATTTGTTATTTGTCAATACACTTTCCTTTATTAAGTACTTTGTGGTTTGTTCGATACTTATTCTCATTTCAAATCAGTAAAACATTATTCTTTTTAAAACCAAGTACTCATTACTCATGAATGAGGTTTCACAACACTTTTAACAGAATGTTAATTACGAGGAAAACAAGTTAAGTCTCTTATCTTTCAAGATCAAGTCTCTTAACTTCTAAAAATCGATAAACCATTCTTTTTATCACTCTTAAGGCGTTATACCTAACATCGTAAAGCTAGTACAACTCTTATGTTTTCAAAGCCAAGTATTACTCTTTTTCAAAAGATCTTTTTGAAACACTTCAAGTTCTTTATTACTACACATCAAATCCGTTATAAGTCAAATCGGTTACCACTTTGAAACCACAAGCATTTTCTTACCTACGTAAAGTTGTTATAACCAACTTCCCATAAAGCGTTATAACACTTTATGTTTCAAACCAAATAAATACATCAAACACGTATGCGTCTACCGTACTACATAGTTATACACATATCATGCTAGAAACGGATAGGAAGAGGTTCACATACCTCGCGATGAGTATCGACTAATAGCAAAAGCGCTCCAAGTACTTCAAACCGTGGCTCTCCAAGCCACGTGGTCGCGCACACGTAGTACTTGAACCTATAAGGCCACAAGGCACTTATTAACATCTAGATCTCATCGTTCCATATTCTCTGAGAAAATTCGCGGCACCTCCCCCCAACATGGCGTAAATCTCCTCGCCGATCGAGGCGGCTGGCTTGACGGGGGTTTACGTCTAACCGGGCGTGTACAATTCTACTACACAACAAAGCTACAAGTCTCATGTCTGATACCCTATGTAATTCTGATTGATTCTCTTCTTTAAATTGGGCTTAAGTCAAAAGACATTGCCGTGATAATGTTCAGTACTATATATAGTATATTTCAACTATATATTCCTACAACATGTAATCTCCAATTACAATAAGGGACAAGAATATTTACCTCGACAAGCCCAAAATTATCCAAGTTATAATGTCGATCTGAGCAAGGTTTAGCTCTACTCAAGTGCGCTCGATCCGCTCCAAACAACCCTTAGAAGTTCTAACCAACTTCTACTTAAATCTTCAACCAACAATGAAGATTTCCTTAGGGTTTGGTTTGAGACTAAAAGGACAAAAAGTAGTATTTAGGGCTCTACGTATAGAGGTAACTTTTGGAATATGACAAGGTAAAGGCTAAGGTATTTTGGGCATTATAACAATACTTGGAAAGTATTTCTACCAAGAGGGGGTGTTTTATACGAAACAACTAGGCTGAGGGTACCCGGCACTACTAGGAGGGGAGGAATCCTCTCGGCCAAAGGCCACGCGAAAGGGGAGGAAGCTCACGGCTAGAGCACGAAAGGGAGGAAGGATTTTCAAGACTTGGTGATTTTAGGAATGGATGAAGTCTTCAAGCTTAGGGGTATTTATAGCAAAACCTAAGGCTGACCAATGGCCAAGATCAAGCCATGTGCAAGGCAAGTGTAAGGCCAGATCAAGCCAAGTGCACTAACCTACTCCACAAAACACTCCTGAAACAAGCCACAAAGCAAGGCACAAATCAAGGAACCAATCGGCTGGGCCAACCATCCCTCTTGGGCCTTGATCGTCCAAGCCACCCTTTACTGCTTCCGATGTGAGGTGACACGTATCACCCTCCGTTGGTCCAAAATGTTTCGTCTCTCGGAAAAATCCATAAAATTATAAGCGACATGGCGGAATTTTCCTACGAAAACGTGGAAGCGTTTCGTCGAAAGCGACTCTATTCGACACTTGTGCCCCAAATTTCAGTCTATGCCTAACTTAAGGCTCAAATTTACGTCGTCGTCCACACGTACATACTGCGGAAATACGGGTATAACATTCTCCCCTCGCCGAAACATTCGTCGAATGTTCCTTCTCAAGCGGATATCGATGAAGTTCCTCTAACAAGTTGCAGCGCCACGGCGGCATGAAATAACACACGTCCTCTTCCTTCCTTACTCGTCGTGCCGCTTCTACCGAACACTTGAAATCTCGGGGCGTACCATACTTGATCATCGCTTGATTTCCAAAGCGTGAGTCACTACCTCCAAACTTGGTCATCTTACTATCTTCACTACGCGAGGCCATTCCGGCCTTCACGAACCGATTCTGGTCGAACACCTCCACGAACTCATCGATGGTTAACTAAACTCGGGCCTAGCATCCTTGTGATCCTACCACCTAGCGGGACCACTCGGGTGACCCCTCCACAAGCGGGCTGCGGGTTGACGCGAATGGTCCTCAACCCGACCCATGCGCCTCGCTCTTGTTCCGTCCGGAACAATCTTACTATAAAAGTCATGAAAGCTACCACTTCCATTTTACTCGACGAGAATTCCCACAATAACTCCACGTATCGATGCACTCGATAGAGGTCAAACATAAAATAAATCTTTTACTCAAGACGACCTTACCTCAAGGTCCCAATCGTGAAGTATTCTACGGTTCATACTTACCGTGCCCATACTTACCGCTGACTAACCGTGTTTCTAACTCACGCAAATAACCTGGCGCTATCCGTACATAGCGTAATAATAAGATCATAATATCACGCGTACCAAAACTCTAGAGGTTAAGGATATACGAAGCTACCGCTCGCTCTAATCATAGGCACGCCTGCAGTGTAGCATATGAAGGTGATGAACGAGCCGGCGATCTGAAGGTGAGTCGTAACATCAGTGCTCCCTTGGTGGACGGTTCCTCGCAAAATGGCCATTGTGCAAAAATAACAAGCTCCCGACACCACGACACTCCTATATGCGGTCTACACAACGACCACCGGTAAGGGTGGTATATCGGCAACGCCCTTACTTCTCGAAACACGAACCGCGGAGCCACGACTGCTCCGAATACTCTGGATGCCACGAAGGTTGTGGAGGACCACTTTGCTGGCGGAGGTACAACACTAGCTCTTTCTTGGCGCGGTCCGCCTCGAAAGTCACCAAAGGACCTGCATTGCGGCCTCTTCTGCGATCTCGGTCGTTCAAGTCGATTCCTCGCTCGCGCATCCAGTGCATAAGCTGCGTGCGGGCAATGTCCATGCCGGTGAAGGGCTACACCGAACAACTCTCCGCTAGGTATTCATCAAGCCTGTAATATATCGGTGCACTCGATCCTCCATACTAGCTACTAATGCGGGAACATCACAGGGCGATGAGTCAAACTACATTGTACTCCCGGTATGCGCGGGTTACGCCTCAACATCAAAAATCGCCGGCGAGCCCTCCTCATACGTGGAGGCAAGAAATGTGCGAAGGCCCCGAAAACTTCGTCCCAAGCGGTGGAAGTGCATTCTCTCCCGGGACAGCTCGCGAATCAAACGATCATTGCGGTATCACGCGGCCGATCGAACCTAAGACCCGACTCGGTCTCGAAGCCTTGATCACTCTCATGATCCATGGCTGTCGGATGAACTCCTGCGGATCATCCTCGAGGCCTCGACCGTAGAACTCTGGCGGGCTACGTCTCGGAAGTCCTGCTGACCTCAAACTATGCGCTCGGGGTGAACCGCTGGTGCTCTTTGGGCTGGGCTGCTGCGTCGGCCTATCCTCATATCGGCCACGACCACGGCGGCAATTGGGCCATCTCCTTGTACCCGTCTCATCTGCTCCGGGCGGTGGGATGGTGGAGACTCGGTACCGTGGTCTCGGCGACCAGCTGCTGCGACTCTAAACTCTGCTTTGGTGGCGGCGTCCTGAAACTTCGCCGTCGAAGCACAATCTCAGTCTTGGCCAGGGCTGCGCCTCGTACTCCTCTGTATCTCACTAGCAGCACCTCATTGCCTTTCCACTGGGCTCTGGTTGCCTTGCGCGGAGGCATAAGCGGTAAAACGAGATACGTCGGAGGGTCGATTTACAACATGACTCTAAGGCACGATCTCGGGATGAGAAGAATGGAAACCAATCCTAAATGTCCTATAGCCTCACGATTATAGATGTGGTGCACAACACGCCGATAATCAAGACTACTAGACACGATGCGTAGACACTTTCAGAAGACTAAGCGCTCGATACCACTCTGTCACACCCCGAATGCGGGCGTGGTGGTGCCTTACCGGGCACCCTAGTGACCTGACATCAGAAAATCGCGGAAAATAAAACATAAGCCATGAAACAAGAAATAAATAAGCGAGCCAACCAAGCGGTTGCCTTGGTATATACATAAAACCCGACAGTTTAATCCTTTTACAACCACGCTTGTGATTCTACGGACCTCTAAGATTTACAACACTATGGCGGGACGGGGCCGCCATACCACAATGTACAAGAACCTACAACTCGAGGAACACATGCAAAAGATAAGCCTCGGAGAAGCGGAGCTTCCCAATCTGTTGGCGTGATCCTAGGCGAGGATCCACGACCGATGTACCTCTACTGCGGCATGAGCGGCCCGAAGGAGTCGATGCAAGTACTGGTATGTGAAAGCGTAAAAATGCGTAAATGAAATCATACTAGTCTATATAAAGCGGGAGACATGTATGATAACCAAACTACGATTCCATGATATAAGCGATCGTATCGATCGAGGACTCGCCTCAGTCATCACTCGAATATAATTATGGGTCTCACGCCACAACATCAATCATGTTCGCATCGGCGCGTGCCGGAATCTGCATCGGTGTAGGCATGTCCATGATGCAACAATAATACGATGCCCGGCGCGTGCCGGAGTCTGCATCGGTGTGAACGCGTCCGTAACATCAACAACAATATCTTGGGTGATCAACCTGCGCGTAGCCACGTGTCGGAGTCTGCGTGTGTAGTCATGTCCATGTGACATCAATCAACAAGACAACAATCAAAATGGAAACATACGTGGAATTCTCCGTCCTTTGCCCGACGCGTCCAAGTAAGTTCTCAACAAGTCAACGCCTCCATCGAGAGAACGCGGTAACACGAAATACAACACTTGCACAAAAAGGCTATCATCACAAGCATAGGCAAGTCATACACAACTCAAAGTACTTTCATTTTATGCAAAGTCGGGTTTTTAACCTAAGTACTATGCGCTAAATTCCTTTTAAAGATCCATTTCTTTTACAAAGGTCACGATGCAGTAGTATAAAAATAGAGTGAACATTGTTAAGTAAACAAAAATGCTTTCCTTTGTAAAATCAAGTAACAACCTTATTTTCCAAGCGTTCAAGTTTTCCTAATTTCAAATGCTCAAGTTTCTCATTTTAGAAAAGGTTTCGTAGTTCATAGTTTTAATCCTTTAAAACATAATTCTCCTTTAAACGATTTGAGAAACATATGCCTTATATGTGAGTAGGTTATTCTTGTTTATAACCATCTTGTTATAGCAGCCAGGATCTAGGAAAATGTAATACAATTTTGTCTTATCTTAGACACATGCGGATGGAGGTTTCTCTTGGTTTTAATAACAATTTGTTATTTGTCAATACACTTTCCTTTATTAAGTCATTCTTGTGGTTTGTTCGATACTTATTCTCATTTCGAAATCGGTAAAACATTATTCTTTTTAAAACCAAGTACTCATTACTCGCGAATGAGGTTTCACAACACTTTTAACAGAATGTTAATTACGAGAAAACAAGTTAAGTCTCTTATCTTTCAAGATCAAGTCTCTTAACTTCTAAAAATCGATAAACCATTCTTTTATCACTCTTAAGACGTTATACCTAACTTCCCATAAAGCTAGTACAACTCTTATGTTTTCAAAGCCAAGTATTACTCTTTTCCAAAAAGATCTTTTGAAACACTTCAAGTTCTTTATTACTACACATCAAATCCGTTATAAGTCAAATCGATTACCGCTTTGAAACCACAAAGCATTTTCTTACCTACATAAAGTCATTATAACCAACTTCCCATAAAGCCGTTATAACACTTTATGTTTCAAACAAATAAATACATCAAACACGTATGCGTCTGCGTACTACATAGTTATACACATATCATGCTAGAACAGATAGGAAGAGGTTCACATACCTCGCGATGAGTATCGACTAATAGCAAAGCGCTCAAGTACTTCAAAGTCGGCTACTCCTTAAGCCACGTAGATCGCACCGCGTAGTACTTAAACCTATAAGGCAACATGGCGCTTATTAACATCTAGATCTAATCGTTCCATATTCTAGAAAATTCGCGCCTCCCACGCAGCAGCGTAAATCTCGCCGATCGAGGCCGGCTACAAGCCAACCGGGGGTTTACGTCTAACGGGCGTGTACAATTCTACTACACAACAAAGCTACAAGTCTCTTGTCTGATCCTATGTAATTACTGATTCGATTCTCTTCTTTAAATTCGGGCTTAAGTCAAAAGACATTGCCGCAATAATGTTCAGTACTATATATAGTATACTTCAACTATATATTCCTACAACATGTAATATCCAATTACAATAAGGGACAAGAATATTTACCTCGACAAGCCCAAAATTATCAAGTTATAATGTCGATCTGAGCAAGGTTTAGCTCTCTACTCAGTGCGCTCGATCCGCTCCAAACAACCCTTAGAATTTCTAACCAACTTCTACTTAAATACTTCAACCAACAATGAAGATTTCCTTAGGGTTTCGGTTTGAGACTAAAAGGACAAAGGTAGTATTTCCGGGCTCTACGTATAGAGGTAACTTTTGGAATATGACAAGGTAAAGGATAAGGTATTTTGGGCATTATAACAATACTTGGAGAGTATTTCTACCAAGAGGGGGTGTTTTATACGAAACAACTAGGCTAGGGGGTACCCCACGGCCACACTACTAGGAGGGGGAGGGGAATCCCTCTCGGCCAAAGGCCACACGAAAAGGGGAGGAAGCTCACGGCTGCACAAGAAAGGGAGGAAGGATTTTCAAGACTTGGTGATTTTAGGAATGGATGAAGTCTTCAAGCTTAGGGGGGGTATTTATAGCAAAACCTAAGGCCAACCAATGGCCAAGATCAAGCCATGTGCAAGGCAAGTGTAAGGCCAAGATCAAGCCAAGTGCACCCTAACCCTACTCCACAAAACACTCCACAAAACAAGCCACAAAGCAAGGCACAAATCAAAGAACCAATCGGCCTAGGCCAACCATCCCTCTTGGACGCCCAATCGTCCAAGCCACCCCACTTGCTTCCAATGTGAGGGTGACACATGTCACCCTCCCGTTGGTCCAAAATGTTTCGTCTCTCGGAAAAATCCGCAAAAATTATAAACGACATAGCGGAATTTTCCCTACGAAAGTGTGGAAAGCGTTTAGCCGAAAACGACTCTATTCGGCACTTGTGCCCAAATTTCGGTCCTATGCCTAACTTAAGGCTCAAATTTCGTACGTACGTCCACACGTACATACTCTGGAAATACGGGGTATAACAATTCACCAACCAGTAGTTTGACTAATGTGAGGACGGAGAAGAGAAGTTGACACGAGGAATCGTCGATTAGTTGAGTGAGTCCGTGGAAAGGATTGATAGTGATAGCTTATGGCTTAGAATACTGGCGAGGTCATCCCTAGTACAGGAAGAGAAAGGAACGTCTGAAGATCCCATTTTGGAAAGGACTGCAACTTTCGATTATTATGAGAAAGGGACCTCAGATGTAAGGTCCATTGGTGTATATACATGTGATATATTGTGGCTGTGTGTGGCATCGTTGGTTTTGTGGAGTATTGGTTGATAGGTATATTAAGGAGACGACGCCAGAATCTGTATAGTTTGAGACCCACTATGAACATTCGGGACAAATGTTTCTAAGGGGGGAGAATGTTACACCCCGTAATACCAGGGCTACTAATTGAGAACGTGATTAAGGATTCAAGATTTGAAGGTTTAAAGGAAAGAATATTTACATTTTCCTCCGGAAAATTTTTGGAAAAATGTGACGACGGAAAAATTATTACTTGGAGTTTAATACTTCTAATTGGATTTATCGGATTAGTATTGGATTACGAAGAATTGGAATTGATAACATGGGGTCCGCCGAGAATTTCATAATTTCGCAGGGCCCTTCGATTTTATGATATTTTGGAAATATCTAGATATTTTATCAAGAGGGAATTTCCGACCAATGGGAGGTTGTCACGTGAAACTCCTCCACTTGTCTTGCAAAGACAAATATCTTATTAGAGATAGAGATTGAAGACTTAGCCATTTATTTTATTTCTCACAATTTTCATCTTCCAAACTTTCTCTTCTCTCCTCTCCTTGCCTTGAGTCACGAAAATCCATGGAATTCCAAGAACAAAGGTTGATTATTATACAAGATTGAGCACACTAATCAAGTTCTAAGACAAGTTAACTCTCCAAGTACTCCAAAAAAATCTATGTTGGCCGAAATTGGGGTTGAAAACCCTAGCTTGTTCATCGACTTTTTGGAGGTAAAACGTGAAGGTAAGTTGGTTATAAGGTTGTAGTGGATACATGGGAGTGATTGGATCTTGAAGAAGTGGAGCGAAACGAAAAATGCGGGTCAAAGTTGGCGGACTGACCTTGGGCGTTTTGGCTTGGAAAAAAAAGGTAAAAAATCTTCCTTCTCTTGAAGTAATTGGATATTACATGTTGTTATAATGTATAGACGAGCTTGTGCTAAAAAGAATGAAGAATAAAAAGTGTTTGGACCATTTTTAATGTTGGGGCCGAGAATAGGCAACTTTCGGATCGTTGGAGTTTGTTGGTTATTGTTGTTGTTATCTTCACTTATTTCATGTTAAAAATGGAGTAATATTGTTGTGGATAAGTTGTTATACCATATATAGAAGTGTTGGAACTTGAATTGGAATAAATGGATTAAGGAAAGAGTTATCGGATTGTAGTTGTTGGCCGTGGAATCTATAAAACTGTTGGATATTGTCGTGCAGTTTTTATGGACTGTTTTGTGGCGTGTATATGATGGAAATTCAGTTGTCAACATGCATGATTAATGTGGTAAAATTTCTAATGAATGTCCTAAGTAATAAGGGTGTAAAAGGGTGTTAAAAGGCTTCACATTTTACCCTTATTGTTGATGGAATTGTGGACTGTTTTTATGGACTGTTTTTTATAGATTAAGGGGCCGAATTTTACAAGTCAAGTAGGCATGTAATCCCTTTTGGTTGCTGTTTTGATTGTGCCTTAAATGAGGCTTGATTGTTGTTGAATTTGGGCCTTGGAAAAGGTGAAAAAGTACGTATTTATAGGGGAAGTGCTGCCCAAATTTTCATAGAAAAATGAGAACCTTTACTTGGTGTTAACCTACTTTAGTGAGCACGTGTTGATATGCGTGTTATTGTCGTTATAGGTTGAAGTACATTGAGACGTATTCTAGATTGTAGAGTTGGTTAGTCGCCAAAAAGGTATGTGAACTATCCTTTCTTCTTCTAGAATGATTCCTTGTTATAAAGGGAGTGAATCCTACTCCTTAATGATGTACTTCATTAATAGTACTTTGAGTTTCCAAAATAGAAGTGTTCTATCTATTTCACTAATAGTACTTTGAGTTCCAAAAAGGAAGTTGTTATATCCATTCTCTTGATAATACTTTGGATTTTACAAAAAAGAAATTGTTATATCCATTCTCAGGATAATACTTTGAGTTTTATAAAATGGAAGTTGTTTACCTACTCTCTTGATAGTACTTGGGGTTTCTAAAATGAAAGATTGTTATATCTATTCTCTTGATAGTACGTTGGGTTGTCTAAATGAAAGTTATTTTATTTTGGTTCATTGAGAGTCAAAGGATTTATTATAAAGGAAAGGAATGTACGGTGGATGTACATTGTTACACCCCGTAACTCCAGGACATGTGTAAGAGAATGTCGTAAGGAACTCAAGACTTGAAATTGAGTACGAAAGGAAGAATTGTTTCCGACGGAAAATCTTAGAACGTCGGAAGGAGAAATGTTCGTTAGTGAGAATTGGATTCTCAAAATGCATTAATTGAGGATTATAGAATGTATTATCATTATGGAAATTTATTTTTACGGATTTGGTCACGTGGGGCCCACCCGAGGAATTTTACGTTTTGTGGGATCCACGAGGTTTACGGAATTTTATGGACGAATGGGAGGGAGACATGTGGCACCCCCCACATGGCTTGGTCGAATTAATGCATCTTCACAATGGTCATTTGACCATTGTGAAGATGAGCATGTCTTGCTAGGCTAGAGCTTGACATTGTTGACTAAGTCAAGGGCCACATGGGCTTGATCCTAGTGAAACTCATCTTAGCCACCCATTTGTTTAAGTCTTGACCCTCCATAGTGTTATAAATACATACTAGTAGCAAGACTTGGCATTTTACACTTAGAAAAATTTGAGAGAACTTGTGAGTGCCTTAGATAGCTCTCGGGTTTGGGGTTATGTTCAAGAGAAAAAATTTCAATTGTTGTCCAATATTCACAAGACTTCAACCCAAGGTCCCTAAGGGTATTGTAAGGATATCTCAATAGAAATATTTCGGAAAACGGCGTTTTCATGTTAGTCGCAAGGTGGAAACTTAAGGGGTTCTTCAACTTTGAAGTTGGAACTTGAATATGGGTTCTTCATAGGCTTCTAAGGAGTGCTTGGAGCGGATTGGAACATAAGGAAAGGAGCTAAGAATTTCTAAGGAGTGACTTTGAATCTTGGAAAGATTAAGGGCTTGTAAAGGTATAATTCTTGTCGTTTTAGTAATTGAGATTACTTATTGTTGTAACTATGGATATTAGCAAACATGATGTTTATATTATGAAGTTGATAAGTGTTAGGGATATTGGAACCCTAATCCGAAAAACTAGCATGTTTAACCCTTAAGATTTCAATTCAAGTTGATTATTAGTTTAGTCGTCGCATGTTATCTAAGGAGTTGATTAAGGTGGTTATAATTGCTAAGTTGTTTATGACTATATAACACGTTGACCTAAGAACTTGGATTGAAAAGGATTGGAAAGGTTGATAAGTTGTTGCACCTTTTGGCCGAAATTGGCATTTGTATTGTGGACTAGTTTAATGTCAATTGTGGGGCGGAATTTTACACGTCCTGTTAAGGCGTGTAATCCCCTTTGGTTAGCTGAATTGTTGGGCCTTAAATGTGGCGTGTTTGGTTATTGTATTCGGCCTTGAAAAAGGTGGCAAAGTATGTAGAAACAAATGGAGTGTTGTCCGATTTTCCGTAGAATTTAGTGACTTTGCACTTAGAATATTCTACGTTCGAAGCTAGAGGTTAATGGCCGTATTATGGCCATTTTAGGTTGAAGTACTAAGTATAGCGGATTCTACTTGAAGGATGGAATAGCTATCAAGGTTGAAGTACTTCGGAGCATTTTGTTATTTGTCGATAATCGTCGCGAGGTATGTGAACCTCTTCCTTCTTTTGACATGATTCTATGTATGGAATATACATGTGGTATTATTTCATGATTCCTTCTTGTTATACCCCGTATTTCCAGAGTATGTACGTAAGGGAATACGTACAAAAAGTTTGGCCTTAATGTTTAGGCCTTGGACGATTTTTTTTGGGCACAACTCACAAAACGAATAGTTTTCCGACGAAACGTTTCCACAGCTTTCGTAGGGTAAATTCCGGCTATGCCATTTCTAATTTTTGCGGATTTTTCCGAGAGACGAAACATTTTGGACCAACGGGAGGGCGACACTTGTCACCCTCCAATTGATGGACTTGAAATCGTCCATTTGGACGAATTGGACTTGGTGTTGCACGTTTTTTGTGCCTAGGCACAAGTCAAGGATTAGGGCGGATATTTTGTGTGCAAGTTGGCCAAGGACACTTGCCCTAATCTTGGCCTTACACTTGCCTAGCACTTGGCTTAATCTTGGCCATTGGTTGGCCACTGACCTATAAATACCCTCTTGAGATGAAGAGTTCTTCATCCACAAAGCTTCCAAGTCTAAAAATCCTCTCCTCTCACTTTGTAGCCTTTTCGTCCAAACACCTCCTCCTTGTGAAGGCCCTTGGCCGAATACCCCCTCTAGCCTAAGTAGTTTGGCGAGGCCACTAGCCTAGCCAAAACCTACCCCCTCCCTTGGTAGAAAAGTTGCCTTCTTGTATTGTTATAATGCCCAAAATACCTAGCCCAAATCCCTTAGTACTTAGTAGAAGTTGTGAAGAACTTCTAAGGTTTCCTTAGACATACAACTTAGGAGCAAAACCTTGCTCAGCGACTTTATCTAGGATATTATTGGGCTTACCGAGGTAACTAATCCTAACCTCTTTTGAATTAGAGAATACTTCTGTAGTAGTATAAGAATAAGTATAAATACTTAGAAGGATATTGCGAGAATAGAATTGGTATTATCACGATAGAAGGGTTTAAAGAAGAATAATCAAACGTACTTACATAGAATTTGTTTTCTGATGAACTTGAGTAGCTCAGGGTAGGGAAGTCTTGCCCAATTTTCCGTAGGATATAGAACCCTCTGTTTGAACTGTTTACAAAGTAGTGCGAGCGTTGATAGGCGTGTCGACTATTATAGGCTGATTCTCTGCGCGACATATTCAACTTGGCGGTGGTTTCGTTGAAGGTATGTGATTCTTCCTAAAGCATGATATTTTATAATATATATAGTACGGTGAGCGTACATGTGTTAAGCGAATAATAACTACGGCAATGTCTTTGACTTAAGCACGAATAATACTTACGGCAATGCCTCGGCTTAAGCCCGAATAACACTGGCTGATGCCTCACGGCTTAAGCTGAATAATAAGAAGCGAAAACATTTCAAAGAATCTTGAATCATTTTTATGAAGAGAACTAATTGGTTTTAAAGCGAAGCTTAAGAGTTATACTAGCTTTATGGGAAGTTAAGTATAACCACTTAAGAGTGATAAAAGAAACAGGTTGCCTATGTGTTTATAACAGACTTATATTGAACTGTGAAAAGAATAATAAGATGGTTTGACAAGTAGACATGATATGATGCTATGTGTGTTAGTGTCTTGTAACGTTTGTATAGGAGAGTATTCTTGTTGTGCTTATGTTGTTTAAAAATAAGCTGTTATGTTAGTGTACTATCACTCACCTCTTGACATATGCAGGGGTTAGCGCCTCCGTCTGGGGTAGACTCGGTGATGCAGGACCGTGATTCGAGAATACCTCATGCGGGTCGGGACCTATGCGAACTACGGGAGTTCGAGGTTAGTGATGCGGGGTTATACCTCATGCGGTCTATGTGGCCGTGCGGACTACGAGTCGGGGCGATGGGAGTAGCTACCCTCGATGCAGGGTTATGTACCCTATGCGGGCCTATGTGAGTGGCCTATGCGGACTACGAGAGTCCAGGATTAGGCTTGCATGGTGATACTACGGGAAATTGGCCCTGCTTCGATCATTCGCAGCCTAGAAAAAGGCCTGTTGTAGTTTACCTATTGTTGCTCTTGTTTATGATGTGGCACTATGTGCGGTCCCCTTGGTTGTTTCATACATACTTGCAAAACTGATTTTAAACTGATATGTTTTCATTTAAGTATTTTGATTTCATATACTTAGTACTGTTATCTTGACCTCCTTGAGGCTGCGTTCTTGCGCGGTAAGGGCAGCAGTGCTAGATCCACATTCTTAGGATCTACGTTGGTGTCGGGAGCTCCATCCTTTCGGAGGCTCTACTTTTAGGTATGATCTCCTGTTGTAGATAGTTTTATGATCCAGGGTATGGCGGCCACTGTCGCCATAGTTGTATATTTCCTTAAGTACGTAGTCATGTTATGCGATATCGGATGTAGCTGCTGAACCATGTTTATATATATATGCGAAAGCGATGTTTTCTCTTAAAGCGTGTCTTATTTTATAAAGCTGTTTCATGTCTTGTTTTATATTTCCGATTACTACGATGTATGACTACTTAGGTGCCGGTAAGACACGATCCACGGGCCGGAATGGGTTGTGACAAAAGTGGTATCTTAGCGATTAATCCTCGGAAAGTGTCTGACAGTATCTAGTAAGTCTTGATTATCGGTGTGTTGTGCACCACACCAATAATCGAGAGGCTATAAGATATTTAGGATTGGTTTCATTCTTCTCACTCTGAGATCGTGCTTTAGAGTTGTGTTAAAGTTGGACCCTCTAACGTATTCCTTTTACATGTGATTATGCCTCGCGTAAGCAACGGGCGAGAAGGGCAAAGCGGAGAGGCTGCGATCGAACAGGAGTTACGAGGGCTCGGGCCCGATCCTATACCGAGCGGCGAGTTACATGGCGCCGCCCGGCCCAACGAGACCAGTACCCGCCTCGTCCCACGGCACAGGGGCGGAGGTTAGGGCTCTGAGAGATAACCCGACTATTGGCTAGAGTTGTGGCGAATCGAGATAAGCTGAATCTTGGCGATTCAGTTCGGCTCGGCTCGGTCGCACCGTGGTGCACCCGAGCGAATAGTTTGAGGCTCTGAGATTTCTTGAGTTGTAGCCGCTTGAGTTTTCTGGTGAGGCGGGAGGATGATCGCGAGGAGTTCATCCGTCATTCTGAAGGATCATGCGGGTGATCGAGGCCTCGAGGCAGTGCGTGACGCCGGTTCGCATAAGCTGCGTGATCTGCGATCGATTGGTTTGATTCATGGGAGTTATCGGGAAACACGCGTCCCGGCTACTTGGGATGAGTTCTCGAGGCTTCCTCACTCACTTCTTGCCTCGCGGATGAGGAGGCGCGGTGATAGATTTTCTGCGAGGCGAAGGGCCTTGTCGAGAGTACAATGTCGAGTTTGATTCATTGGCTCGATATGTCCCGGCGTTGGTAGCTAATATGGAGGATAGGGTGCACCGCTACGTCAGGGCTAGATGACTATATGGCCGAGTCGTGTGCGGGTGTTTCTCTTCCGGGTATGGACATTACGCGTGCGAGCTCATGCTGCGGGATGCGAGGCGTAGAGACAGCGGGTTGTGGCGCAGCGAGAAGGCCGGGGCGCGGGGTCTTTTGGTGACTATCGTGGTGGCGGCCTCGGCGGCGATCTGGGTGCACCGGCGGCTCGAGCACTCTGCACCGTCGCCGGCCCGGGATATTCGGCGAACGGGGCCCGGGACTTGAGACATTGAGCGGCGAGGTTACGGCGGTCGGGACCACCCGCCGGTGTGGCGTCGGTAGATCCCCGGGAGTTGTGGTGCTACGGGAGTTTGTTTGATTGTGGCCAGCGGAGTCACTATGCGGCTGTCGACGAGGCGATCTTGATGGTAGGGTCGACTACGAGTTCTTTCGCGGTCTTCATCCCAGATAGTTACTCGCCGGAGGGCAAGGTACTCGCGGACCAGCGAGCGGCGAGGTCGTGGCGCTGGTCGATTCTAGCGGTCCTCGAGCGCATTTATGCTTTGTCCAGCGGAAGCGGGAGGCCTCACGATGTCGTCACGGTACCTCGGTTCTGGTTTGATGTGTATGCTTTCATAGATTCGGGTTCTACTCTGTCCTATATATCTCCCCTTGATGCTAGTATGATAGGGATAGAGCATGATTCAATAGACCCTTTCGAGGTATCTACGCGATGGGTGATTCGGTGGTAGCTCGGCGGGTATATAGAGCTTGTCTGTGACCATTCTGATCGTCGGACCTAGCGACTTGATAGAGTTGGAGATGATTGACCGGCGTGATCATGGGGATGGATTGGCTAGCTTCGCTACGCCAATGTAGGCTCGAAGAGAGAGTAATGCGGTTCGATTTCACGAGGCGGTTGTTGAGTGGGAGAACGCGGTATCGCAGGGTAGGTTTATTTCCTACCTCGAGGCTAGGAAGATGGTGCGAAGGATATATCTACCATCTCGTTCGGGTGTTTGATCTTGAAGGCTGCGGTACCAGATTTTCCATCGATTCCGTGGTCGAGAGTTCCCGAGCGTGTTTCAGACGACCTCCGGGTATTCCTCACGAGAGGAGATTGAGTTTTGTATTGACATATTGCGGACACTCGGCTATTTCCATTCGCCCATACAGAATGGCACTGCCGAGTTGAGAGAGTTGAAGGATCGGCTTAGAGATTTCTTTGGAGAAGGGCTTCATCGGGCCTAGTGTTTCTCCCCGAGGCCGCGGTATTGTTCGTGAAGAAGAAGGGCGGGGCCTTGCGCATGTGTTGATCTGAGCGGTGAACAAGGTGACCATTAAACGAATACCCGCTTCCGGGATTGATGATTTGTTCGACCGATTGCGGTGCGAGATGTTTCTCCAAGATTGATCGCGATCGGGCTATCATCAGTGCGAGTCGGAGAGGTGGATGTCCCTAGAATTGCATTAGGACGTGCGGGCATTATGAGTTCGGTCATGTCTTTTGGGTTGACGATGCTCGTGGTATTCATGGATTTGATGAGCAGAGTGTTCAAACCATTTTTGGACACGTTTGTGATAGTGTTCATTGATGATATCTTGGTTTATTCGCTCGAGCGGGAGCATGCGGAGCATTTGAGGATCGTCGGCGATTCTCGAGACCGTGATTAGACGCCAAGTTTTCCAAATGTGAGTTTTGGTTGACTTGATGGCGTTTCTTGGGCATATTATCGGGTGATGGCATTCAGTGGATACGGCGAGATCGGCGATCGGGACTTGGCCTGAACTCTTACTCCGATGAGGTTCGCGATTTCGGGCCTTGCGAGGATATTATCGGCGGTTCGTGGAGAAGTTTGCTTCTATCTACGCACCATTGACTAGGGTGACTCGAGGCGGCCAAGTTTGATGGTGATGCTTGTGGCGGGGTTTCGATTCTTTGAAAGAGGCGGCGACCGCCGTTCTTACTCTTCGGAGGGTCGGATGGTTATGTCGTGTATTGTGATGCGTCGAGCATCGGGTTGGGATGTGTGCTGATGCGGCATGGCGGGTTATAGCATATGCATCCCGGTGAAGAAACACGAGAGGAACTACCCGCGTGATTTGGAGTTAGCGGTTGTGATTCACGCTTTGAAGATGCGGAGGCATTATTTGTATGGGGTTCACGTGGATATTTTTGAGACCACAAGAGCCTCGGTATATCTTCACGGAGGAGCTGAACTTCACGGCGAGAGCGGTGGTTAGAGTTGCTTAAGGATTACGATGTTGATATCTGTACCACGGTGAAGGCGATGTTGCGGCGGATGCTCTTAGTCGTAGGTCGATGGGAGCCTATCGGATGTGCGGCTAGAGAGGAGGACATGGTTCGTGATTTGCATCGATTAGCGAGCCTTGGTGTCCGTTTGATTGATTACGATAGCGATGGGGTTAGAGTTCGTGAGGTTGCCGAGTCTTCCATCGTCGAGGAGGTGAAGAGGCGATTCGAGGATCGATTTTGACACGCTATCGTGTCTGACTCTTCGTGAGAAAGGGTCCTTGGTAGCACGATGGGGTGCTAAGGTTTGAGGCAGGTTGTGTGTTCGGATGTTTGAGGACTTGGCGAGTTCTTGGGGAAGCACACGGCGCGCGTTACTCTATCCATCCGGTCGACCAAGATGTACCACGACCTTAGATCGTGTATTGGTGGGATGGCTTGAAGAGGGGCGTTGCGAGTTCGTAGCTCGGTGCGTGTTGTCGGCGGTGAAGGTAGAGCACGAGGCACGGTGGTTTTATTCTGACGATTGAGATCCCGCACAGAAGTGGGAGGTAATCAACATGGACTTCATCACGGGATTACCTCGCACTCGGAGGAGACATGATTCTATATGGGTTATCGTCGACGGTGACAAAATCATCCCACTTTCTTCCGTCGGGCGACTTTTGGTGAGGATTATGCGGACTTACATCAGAGATCGTCGGTGCATGGAGTCCCTACGATCATATCGACGAGGAGCGGTTCTGGCTAACTTACGGAGTCCTTCGAGGAGGTTTAGGGGCGGTGAGCTTAGTACTGCATTTCATCCATTGCAGACGGACAGTGAGCGCACTATCCGGACTGCGAGGATATCTTTGTGAGCTGTGTTATTGACCGATGGTAGTTGGGAGGATCATTTGCCTCTAGTTGAGTTCGCGTATAATAATAGCTACCACTCGGTATTCGATGGCGCCTTATGAGGCCTTGTATGGGAGGAAGTGCGGTCGCCTATAGGTTGGTTCGATGTGGGCGAGTGCGGCTAGTGGGACCAGATTTGGTGCGCGACGGTGGATAAGGTGAAGCTTATCCGAGGCGGCTATTAATTTCGTAGTCGGCCAAGTCGTATGCGAGATCATCGCCGTCGACATCCGAGTTGATTGATGATTGGGTTTTCTGAAGGTGTCACCCATGAAGGGTGTGATGAATTCGGGAGGAAGGAAGCTCGGCCCAGGTACGTTGGGTAGTTCAGATTGTCCGCGAGGTAGGCAAGGTTGCCTATGAGTTGGATCTGCCGTCCGATCGGAGGCGATGCATCCGATTTTCACGTATCTATCTTTGAGGAGATGTATCGGGATCCATCTGTGGTACACCGATTGCGATGTCGGTGGCCAGGGGTTATCGTATGAGAGATTCCATAGCGATAGTCGATCGTCGGAGTTAGGCGTCTGCGGACCAGGGCGTGGCTTGTCAAAGTCTTGTGGCGGAGCGAGCTCGAGGAGGAGATGGCGTGGGAAGCGAGGACATGAGGCGAAGTATCCTCACCTATTCCCACACCTCCGGGTAATTCACTTTCCTACTTGTAAATTTTCGTTATCGTTTTTGCCTAAGTGTTGTTTTGTGGCGTGTGTGGCTTTTGCAAGCTGTTTAAGTTATGAAGAACCTTATCGTTATCTGTCTTGGGAAGGAACATTCGGAATGAATTTTTCTAAGGAGGAGAATATTATACCAGTATTTCCAGTATGTCGTAAGGAATACGTCTAAAAGTTTGGCCTTAAAGTTTAGGCCTTGGGCGATTTTTGGGCCTGACTCACAAAAGCGAATAGTTTTCCGGCGAAGCGTTTCCACGACTTTCGTAGGGTAAATTCCGCTATGCCATTTCTAATTTTGCGGATTTTTAGAGGCGAAACATTTTGGACCAGCGGGAGGCGACCTTGTCACCCTCCAATTGATGGACTTGAAATCGTCCATTTGGGCGAATTGGACTTGGTGTTGCGTTTTTGTGCCTTGCACAAGTCAAGGATTAGGTAGGATATTTTGTGTGCAAGTTGGCCAGGACACTTGCCTAAATCTTGGCCTTACACTTGCCTAGCACTTGGCTTAATCTTGGCCATTGGTTGGCCACTTGACCTATAAATACCCTCTTGAGATGAAGAGTTCTTCGTCCACAAAAGCTTCCAAGTCTAAAATCCTCTCCTCTCCCTTTGTAGCCTTTAGGTCCAAACACCTCCCCCTCTTGTGAGGCCCTTGGCGAATACCACCCTCTAGCCTAAGTAGTTTGGCGAGGCCCCCAGCCTAGCCAAAACCTACCCTCCCCTTGGTAGAAAAGTTGCCTCTTATATTGTTATAATGCCCAAAATACCCTAGCCCAAATCCCAGTACTTAGTAGAAGTTGTGAAGAACTTCTAAGGTTTCCTTAGCATACAACTTAGAGCAAAACCTTGCTCAAATGCGACTTTATCTAGGATATTATTGGGCTTACCGAGGTAACTAATCCTAACCTCTTTTGAATTAGAGAATACTTCTTGTAGTAGTATAAGAATAAGTATAAATACTTAGAAGAATATTGCGAATAGAATTGAACTTGTCACGACCGAGGCAGGGCAGTGGTAGTGCCTTACCGGGCACCTCGTGATACAACATCGAGAGAATCAGGAAATAAAAACATAAACATGAAACAAGAGACATGATAAATAAACAGCCAACCAAAGCGATTGCTCAGATATATTCATAAAACCGACAGCTTATCCTTTTTACAAACTCGCGCCACAACTGATTTCTGGACCTCAGAAGTGACAATAACTATGACGACGGGGCCCCGCCATACCCATGAATGTACAAGAACCTCTGGACTCAGGTAACATACCAAAAGATAAGCCTCGGAGAAACGGGGCTTCCTAATACGAACTGTGATCCCATGGCGAGGATCCACAATCGATGTACCTACTGCGGCATGAACGCAGCCCAAGGAGGTCGCATACAACGGTACCAAGTATGTGAAACTGAAAAATCGTAAATGAAATCATAATGATTATATAAAGCAGACATGTATGATAACCAAACTACATTTCATAACATAAAGCGATCATGTCAAGTCGGGGACGCCCTCAAAGTCATCCCTCGTACGTGGAACTCCTTCTCACCGCGAGCTCAGGTACAAACCATGTGATACGATAACATGTCGGCCCATCTCATGGACCCGATAGAAACGTGTGAAATACATTCGGCTCATCTCATGAACTTCGGTAGTCGGATGGAATACATTCGGTCCATCCTGGATGCGATGATCGAGTGAAATACATTCCGGTTCATCCTGAACGCGATGGTCAGTGAATACATTCGGTTCATCCAATGAAACGCGGTAGTCGAGTGAAATACATTCGGTTCATCCACTTAACGAAGTTGTCGAAGTGAAATACATTCGGTTCATCCGTGAGCCGTAGTAATAAAATACGTGCTTGCAACAGAGGCTATCACTATCACACGCAAAACATAGGCAAGTTACACACAACTTAAGGTACTATCATTTTATGCCAAAATCCCCGAGTTCTAAAGTATTACATACATTAACTCTTTTAAAAGATACGTTTCTTTCACAAAAGTCACACAATGTTCGTAGTATAAAATAGAGTGACTATCTTTTAAGTAAACCAAAACACTTCCCTTGTAAAATCAAGTAACACATTATTTTCCAAACGTTCAAGTTTGCTTAATTTCAAATGCTCAAGTTTCTCATTTTGAAAGGTTTAGTAGTTCATAGTTTTAATCACTTAAGAATATAATTCTCCTTTAAAACAAATTTGAGAAACATATGCCTTATGTGTGAGTAGGTTGTTCTTGTCTATTACAATCTTATAAAAGCAACATGATCTAGAAATGTAATATCATTTTGTCTCATCTTAGCTTCTATGCAGATGGAGGTTTCTACCGGTTTTAATAACAATTAGTCAATACATTTCCTTTATTAACGCCGCAATGGTTTGTTCGATACTTAATCTCATTTCCAAATCAAGAAACATTATTCTTTAAAACTAACTACCATTACTCGCGAATGAGGTTTTTACAACATTTTAACAAAATTCATAACAAGTCAAACTAAGTCAAGTCTCTTATCTTTCAAGATAAAGTCTCTTAACTTTCAAAATCAAGTCGTATAAGTCAAGTCTCTTATCTTTCAAGATCAAGTCTCTTAACTTTCAAAATCAAGTCGTATAAGTCAAGTCTCTTATCTTTCTACAATCAATAAACCATTATTTTACCTACATAAAGTCGTTATAACTAACTTCCCATAAAGCTATTATAACACCCTATGTTTTAAACCAACCAAATCACTTAGCACATGTACGTCTACCGTACTACATAGTTCACAACAATCATGATAGAAAAGATAGGAAGAGGTTCACATACCTCGCGACGATTATCGACAAATAGCAAAACTCTCCAAGTACTTCAACCCGTCGGCTACTCCTTAAGCCAAGTAGATCACGCCGCATTTAGTACTCCACCCTAAAATGGTCATAGTACTTATCAAACCTTTCTTACCATTGAAGACTTATACCAATAAAAGCCCTCTAATTCTACAGAAAATTCAAAGACTTCCCGCTTTTACTCACTTTTCCATCTTTCTCCAAGGCCCGAATAACCTTAATATATATACGATATATATATATAAGGAGTAATAATTAAACAACATAAAGAAGGGATTACACGCCCAAACGGTAACGGTTTACTATCATGCCTCCATAATAACAACAAGTAAAAGAAGGGATTACGCGCCAAACGGTAACGCGTTTACTATCACGCCTTCATAACAATACAATAATTAAAAGGGGATCACACGCCCAAACTAACGCGATTGAACAATTTTTCCCCTTAATGTAAATGTAAATACCCAAAGTAAATACAAGTCAAAGTAAATCTGTCCAAAGTAAATACAGTCCAAAGTAAATACAGTAACAAAGTCTTACCAAATTAGTTGGGGTCCTTGGCCAACTTTGTCCATTTTACTTATCCAATTACTATTAGTCATCCAACTTATATTCCATCTTAATATAAGTTATAGTTACTTTGTTAATTACTTCTTCACAAGTAAGATACGTTTTACCATTTTAATGACAAGCTACCAATCCTTTCTTTTAACACGTTAACAAGATCCAACTTTTCCAAACTTTACTCCATATTTTATATACTCCATAATATACTTATAATATATGTATAATGGCCAATTCACAAAGAGGTTAAGGTTTACTACCTCAAATAGCCCAAAATTATCCAAGAACTTAATGTCGCTCCAAGCAAGTCTTAGCTCCAAATCTTTCCGTTCCAATCCGCTACAAGCAACCCATAGAAGCTCCTAACCAACTTCTCTTCAAGAACAAACTCCAAAAAGTGAAGAACACTTAGGTTTCCAACTAGTAAGTTTCGCGGCGTGAACAATAGGTTAGGGGTGTGAAATCTTTTCCAACTCTTGGTACACAATCTTCCTAACACCTTAGGGAAGAACACTTGAGAGTTTAAGAATTGTTGGACAAATTTAGGTCAAGAAATGGGCTCAAAAACGAGAGCAAGGTCAAGGGAGAAGGGAGGGAATTTCTTGTCTTGAAATGGTTAAGTGTGAAAGTTTTCATCAACTAAGGGTGCATATATAGGACAACCAAGGGCTAGGATGAAGGCAAGTGTGTGGTTGAGATTGGGGACAAGTGTGTGTGGGTCCCACAAGCCACTTGTCCACACAAAATATCTAGCAAGACTTGGCCACTTGTCCACAAAATATATAGCAAGACAAGGCCAATTTTGTCTTGCCATTTGTTAGCAAATTTCGGCTACGAGGCCACCTAGGGGGTGACACGTGTCGCCTCCTACTGGCCCAAAATATTTCATCTTCCAAAATATCCATAAAGGCAAAAATCTCAAAACAAAGTGGGCCCACTAAATCAGAATTTCTCCCGTGGGCCCACGTGACCAATTCCTAAATAAAATTCCATAATTCTAATATAATTCAAGAAGCCTAAATACCAAATCGGGGAATCCATTCCCATCAACGAACCTTTTTCCTTCACAAAACCCGGAAACTTTTCAAATAAAAATCACATCTTTCTTTCTTTCCAAAATTTACGTCGATTCTCGCACGCATCCTCACCTATATACCGGAACTACGGTATACCGTAATCAAGTATCACAGAAGGGTTAAAAGAAGAATAATCAAATCAGATTTACATAGACTTTCTGATGACTTGAGTAATTCACCGGGGAAGATCGCCCAATTTTCCGTAGGATATAGAACCCTGCTTAGAATCATACAAAGTAGTCGAACGTTGATAGGCGTGTCGACTATTATAGGCTGATTCTCTCGCGCGACATATTCAACTTGGCGGTGGTTTTATTGAGAAGGTATGT
This sequence comes from Przewalskia tangutica, assembly GCA_029844215.1. Classification (NCBI taxonomy): domain Eukaryota; kingdom Viridiplantae; phylum Streptophyta; class Magnoliopsida; order Solanales; family Solanaceae; genus Przewalskia; species Przewalskia tangutica. The sequence goes on along the minus strand of JAQGDG010000037.1, from coordinate 1,667,081 downwards.
GAATCTTCCTAAAGCGATATTTTATAATATATATAGTACGTGAGGACGCATACGTGTTAACCGAATAACTACGGCAATGTCTTTGACTTAAGCTCTGAATAATACTTACTACGAATGCCTCTACGCTTAAGCTCGAATAACACTTACAATGCCTCTCACGCTTAAGCCCGAATAATAAAGAACCAAAACATTTCAAAAGAATCTTGAATCATTTTTAATGTAAGAGAACTAATTGGTTTTAAACAGAGCTTAAGAGTTATACTAGCTTTATGGAAGTTAAGTATAACCACTTAAGAGTGATAAAAGAAACAAAGTTGCATGTGTTTATAACGGACTTATATTGAATCGTGAAAAGAATAATAAGATGGTTTGACAAGTAGACATGATATGATGCTATGTGTGTTAGTGTGTATAACGTTTGTATAGGAGAGTATTCTTGTTGCTTATGTTGTTTAAAACTAAGTATATGTTAGTGTACTATCACTCACCTCTTGACATATTACGGGGTTGCGCCTCGACGGGTAGACTCAAAGTGTCCGACCATGATTCGAGAATACCTACGCGGTCCAGGGACCTATGCGAGCTACGGAGTTCAGGTTAGTGATGCGGGTTATACCTTATGCGGTCTATGTGGCGTGCGGACCACGAGTCCGTTACGATGCCGAGGTAGCTACCGACGCGGGTTATACTATGCGGGCCTACGCGAGTGGCCTACGCGACTACGAGTCCGTGATTAGGCTTTACGGTGATACTACGCAGGCCCCGCTCGATCATTCGCACCTAGAAAAAGGCATGTTGTAAGTTTACCTATCGTTGCTCTTGTTTATGATGTGGCACTATGCGCGGTCCTCGGTTGTTTCATACATACTTGCAAAACTGATTTTAAATGATATGTTTTCATTTAAGTATTTTACGCTTTCATATACTTAGTACTGCAGATCGACCTCTTCGGCTGCGTTCATGCCGCAGTAAGTGGCAAGCATGCTAGATCCACATTCTTAGGATCTCACGTTGGTGTCGTGAGCTCCATCCTTTCCGAGGCTCTACTTTGGGTATGATCTCCTGTAGATAGTTTTGTACAAGGTATGGCGGGCCCCGTCCCGCCATAGTTGTATATTTCAGAGGTCAGAGTCATGTTATCAAGACGATGTAATCGAACCATGTTATATATATGCCGAAAGGCGATGTTTTCTCACTTAAACTGTGTCTTATTTTATAAACTGTTTCATGTCTTATTTTATATTTCCGCTGATTACTCTGATGTATGACTACTTGGGTGCCCCGGTAAGGCACCAGTCACGAGCCCCGGAATGGGTCGTGACACTTCTACTCTTAGAAGTTAAGAAGTATGTATGTTGATTTACTCTACATAAGGGTTATGTCTAAGTTATCCTAAGTCCTTACCAAGTCTTATGGGGGATGTTGGTAAGAGTCGTTAGGAGGTATTTGGAGCCAAGTTGACTTGGCTAATTTACGGCACGAATGAGAATAAGTATCGCAAGCCATTGCAAGCGTTAATAAAGAAAAAATGTAATGGCGATAAATTATATTAAAACAAGTAGAATTCTCCATCCGCATGTGGTTAAGATAAGACAAAATTGTATTACATTTTCTAGATCATGGTTGCGAATTTAGAGTGATAAACAAGTATAACCTATTCACACATATAAGGCATATGTTGTTTAAATTAATGAGTTTACGTTATGAAGTGTTAAGACTATGAACTATTTAAACTTGATTCTAAAAGATAAGAGACTTGAAGTATTTTGAAAGTATAAGTCTCTTGGTTATAAAAAGAATATATTTGTTAAAGTATAAAGTTAGTATAACGACTTTAGGGAAGTGGGTTATAATAGCTTTATGGAAAGTTAAGAGTGGTTTACTCTAAGTAATGATAAATGTTTTGAAATAAAGAAAGGCAAATGGATTTAAAAGCATCAATTGCTTAAGTTTTAAGGAAAGAAGTCACTTGATTTAGTTTAAGAAAAATGTATTTCTAAAAGTGTAGTGACTTATGTAAAATGTAAACAAGCCTTGATACTACGAGTGTTAGTATCTTGGGGTTTTATATGAAAAAGAGTCTTTTGAAAAGAATGTAAGCACGTAGTACTGGGTTAAATTTCCGGATTTTTATGTGTGAAACGAAAGTGCCGTGAGTTTATAAAATGGAAGTCTAAAGGTTTATGAACTTGCCTATGTTTGCTTGATAGCTTTGAGTGCAAGTATTATATGTTTACGTTGTCGTGACTCTCGTTGGAGGGACCTGTCTTGTTGTAAGTTTACTTGACGCATCGACGCGGTGATGTGGATTCCACGCATGCTTCCATTATGATTGATCCTGGACACGCTTATACGATGTGGGATTAGGCATGTGACGAGGCGGGTTAGATTCGGATTTGTTTTGTTACCCATGGCCATGCTTATACGATGAGGATTCCGGCATGCGACCATGCTATGTACGACTATTACTCCACGCTAGCTCCCATGAAGACATGTACCCGATGAGGGATCCGGCATGTTATATTATTACTCCACGGGCTAGCTCTCATGAAGACCTGCACTCACGATGACGCCGAGGCACATTATGGCCATGCTTATACGATGAGGATTCCGGGCATGCGATCGTTATATATATATATATATATATATATATGTGTGTGTGTTGTATATTTATGCGAAAATGAGGTAGGTTGCCACGCGCGTCACATGGTTATATGTTACACCTACTACCTACATGTGATGTGGGATTCCACGGGATATATTTATATGTATTGTGTATGTGCACGCGGTGAGGTGGGATGCCACGCGGCCACATGGTTATATTTTACACTTATAAATACGCCGGTGATGGGGATTCCACGCACGCAGCTGATATTTGTGTGACTTGATCGCGTCGCATTGGTGGGTAGTATATCGTCCTGTAAAGGGCGGATTATGTTATGAAAGATAAGTAAGTTAGATGGTAATGAACTTAATGACTTCTCCTAAGTATGTACGTAAGATATGACTATAACTCTTAATGGAATGGAAAAGATAATGATGTGCAAAGTTCATAAGTGGTAATGACACCGCAGTGATCCGCATGTATGTACTTTTATACTTGTCATATTCTTTTGTACGCTTATGATCTTTTTCACATCTTGTATTTATGTTCCATATTAAATTGTTGTAATCGACTTCGGGTGCGTTCATGTCCGCAGTTTAGGTACATAGTTGTGGATCCGAAGCTTAGGATCCTGGTTCAAGATTTGAGACGGCTCCAATGTTCGGATTTGTCATGGCTATGTATATTCGTGGGTAATGCGGGGCGCCTTGTCCCATCATAGTATTTGTTCAAATCTTAGAGGTCTGTATTCATCCAAGTTTGGGTGGCTAGAGTTGTTTTTACATTGTTAAGCAGTGTAGACCCTTTCGGGTAATTTTTATGATTATGGCAGCCTTATCGGCTTGGCCTTGGTTTTAAAAAAAGTGTGTTATTTATCTTCCGCAGTTTGTTATGTTGTATGATTAGAAGGGTGCCCAGGTAGGGTACCAGTCGCGGCCGGGGTCAGGTCGTGACATACATAGTACTTTGGGTTCAATTCCCTAATATTACAAGATGTGATAATGTCTTGAGTTCTTCTAAAATGAGTGTTCATTCTATTTGTGCTAATGAGAGCCGGAGATGATTTAAATTGTACATAGTTTCTTGTGATAGCTATATGTCACGACCCTAACCCCGGGCCTGCGACTGATGCCCTACTTGGGCACCCTTCTACCGATACAAAACAAGTAACCCGCGGAAGCTAAATAACACTTTTTTTTTTTAAAAAAGGCCAAGCCGACAAGGCTGTCATAATATATAATACCCAAATGGGACTACAATTGTACAACAATATAAATACAACTCACACAAGTCCAGCCCACATATGAATACAGCACTCTAAAAGTTTGGACAAATACTATGACTGGAAAGACCCACTGCACTCCATAAATGTACAAGACTCTAATACAAACTTCGCACTAACATGACAAGACTCCGTGATAGTGGAGTTGTCTAAATAGAAGATATTTGGAGATCCTAAGCTGGATCACCCAATGAGTACCTAATACACACAGATGAACGCGTAGGCGGGGTCTGTACAACAAGTACTAAGTATGGAACAAAAATAAAGTACAATATTAAAATCATGGCTGGCCAAGAAATGACAGGGACAAGTAAAATAATCAAATACCAGATCCAATCGTGTCATATAAAATAAGAGCCAATCAGTACCATCACTGCATTCGTATTACCACCGTATCGCACTACTTACTCACCTCTACGGATGCCTACATAGAATCATCATGTTCATACACATATATAACGTATCATACCGCATTTATAACTGCCCGCCCATATTGGGACTCGGTCCTCATACTCTGTATCTAACATGTTCCAGCCCATAATGGGACTCGGTGTAAGGTTTTATAAGGTATAACATGTCCCGACCCATTCCGGGACTCGATGTGAAGTCATATAAGGTATAACATGTCCCGGTCCTTCGGGTCTCTTGTAAAGTCATATAAGTCATGTAAGGTATAACGTGTCCCACCCATTCTCGGGTCTAAAAGTCATATAAGTCATGTAAGACATGTCCCGACCCATTCTGGGTCTCGGTGTAAAGTCATATAAGGTATAACATGTCCCGGCCCTTTCTGTGTCTCGGTGTAAAGTCATATAAGTCATGTAAGGTATAACATGTCCAGGCCCATTCTGGGTCTCGGTGTAAAGTCATATAAGGTATAACATGTCCCGACCCTTTTTGGGTCTCGGTGTAAAGTCGTATAACATGTTCCGACCCATTACGGGACTCGGTGTAATCATGACTATCCATATAATCCTCATTTGTGTACATGCAACACCATCCCACCATAGGACTCAGTGTATCAACGCAACCATATGACATTTTAAACCATCTCTTGACTTTCCATAAAACCGTTATAACAAACTTCCCATAAAGCCATTATAACAACCTTTCATTTTAGAAAACTAAGACACTATCACATCTTCCTTTTTAATAAACCAAGGCATTATCATGTTATGTAACATTAGAGAAATGAACCCAAAGTACTATGTACATCTATTCTTTAAAAAGAATCATTTCATGCAAATAACCTCCAAGATACTAACACTCGTAGTATCAAGGCACTTCTTCTCTTTAAAATCAAGTAACCTTCTCAAATCAAGTCATTTATTCTCTTTAAATCAATAAACTTCTACTTTTAAAACTCAAGTTACATACTCTTTTGAAATCAAGTTTATACTTCATATAAATCAAGTCTCTTATACTTCATCTAATCAAATCTCATATACTTTCAAGTAAGGTCTCATATACCTTCAAGTAAAGTCTCATACACTTTCAACTAAGTCTAGTCTCATGACTTTCAAATAAATCAAGTCGCATACTAGTCTCATTACTTTCAAATAAATCAAGTCTCATTAGTGTTGTAACTTAGCAAGATCAACTCGACTCCAATGCTTACTAAACACTCTTACCAACATCTCCTATAAGACTTGTTAAGTACTTGGGAATAATTTAGACATGCCTTTACAATAGAATCAATAACATGAATACTCTAATAACAAGGCAAGTATACTTCAAGAAACAAGTCATGTATACTCCAATAATCAATCATGCCGATAGAAGGAAAAAGTTCACATACCTCGTTGACGACTAACCAACACGACAAGTAGAATACGCCCCAATGTACTTCAACCTTGTCGTCTATTCCACATGCCAAGTAGAATATGACACAAGTAGTACTTCAAGCTTCCAAGTGTAAGACTTATACCAAATAATGACCCTCTTATTATACGGGAATTTGGGCAGCACTTCCTTTGTTTCTACGTACGTTTCCACCTTTTCCAAGTCCTAAATTCAACAAAAACCAAAGGAAATTACACACCAACTTGACGTGTAAAATTCTGCCCCACAACTATATAAAAGCGATCTATAAAATACCATAAATAACCAACATTAATAGTACAATGTGAAGCCTTTTTCACCCTTATTCCTTAGGACTTTCATTAATCATTTTCCCACATTAAACATGCAAAATGAGGGATGAATTTCCAAAATTCCAACGCCCTAAAACAAATCCCAAAAATCGTATAATAACGTCCAGCTTTTATAGATTCCACGGCCAATAATATCACGACCGACCCGGCCGGATCGCGCCTCTACTGGCACCTTATAGGTATACATCGAGATAACCAATGGAATATAAATAAAGCTCATAGACGTGCAAGAATGTGAAATAAGAACTAGGCTAGCCGATAAGGCCAACTTCCTGCATAGATACATAACAGGGATACATCTTTACAAGTCCAACCCACAAACATGACTACAAACCTCTAAGAGTTTGGATCCTATCTATGATGGAGTGGCCCGCCGTACCACGAATATACATAAATGTACAACAACAGGATCCGCTAAAAGGTAAGCCTCCGAGTAATGAAGCTTCCCAAAAAGCACGGTGATCTAAGAGTGAGGATCGAATCTGCTTACATCTACCGCGGCATGAACGCATCCCCGAGGAAGGGGGTCACAAAACATGTACCAACAATATGAAACCGAAGCACTGTCAAATCATATAGTCTAAAATAAAGTTGGAGACATGTATGATAACCAAATTAACAGTACATTGTGCCTTACTAATAATGAGAGTAAATAAGATTAAACCTTACTGTTTAAAAATGTCACGACCCGACCTCGGGCCCGCGACTGGTGCCTTACCCCGGGCACCCTAGTGATAATACATCAGAGAAAAACCAGCGGAAATAAAAACTCAAAGACATGAAACAATGAAATATAAGAAAACAGGCTAACCAAAACGGTCACCTTTCTGTATATATACATAAAACCCGAACAGTTATATCCTTTTACAAACCCTGCCACAACAAGATTTCATGCACTTAAGAATGTAACCACAACTATGACGACAGGCCCGCCATACCTCGAATGTACAAGTACTGCAATGACAGGACTATACCAAAGATAAGCCTCCGGAGAAACGGAGCTTCCCAAAACGCTGAACTGTGATCCTATGAGCGAGGATCAACAACCGGTGTACCTCTACCTGCGGCATGAACGCAGCCCCCCGAAGGAGGTCAGTACAACAGGTACCAAGTATGTGAAACTGAAAATACTGTAATGAAATCATAACAGTCTATATAAAGCAGGAGACATGTATGATAACCAAACTACAGTACACAATATATAAGCAGTCATGTCAAGTCAGGGACTCACGCCCTCAAAGTCATCACTCATGCCCGTGGAATTCCTTCCTCATCGCCAGCCATGACATAAATCATACTACGTGACGCGCTGCGGCATCCTACCTTGTCGGCATACATATACAATACATATATATATACCTCCTGCGTGGAATCCTCCATCATCGCTGGCACTGGTGTAACATAAAAACCAGGTGACACGCCCGTGGCATCCTACCTCACTATCGGCATACACATATACAATACACACATATATATATATATATATATATACTCGGCCCCATGCCCCAGAATCTCTCATCGTATAAGCATGGCCATAACGTGCCCTCGGCATCCCTCATCGTAGGTGCAGGTCTTCATGGGGAGCTAGCCCATGAGTAACAATACATGTCCCCGATCCTCATCGTGGGTACATGTCTTCACGGGGAGCTAGCCCATGGAGTAATAATATAACATGGTCGCATGCCCCGGAATCCCTCATCGTATAAGCATGGCCATGGAGTAATGAAACGCGCGCATCTAACCCGCATCCAGCCGCACGTGCCAAGATCCTCATCGATAAGCATGGCCAAGATCAATCATAATGGAAGCATACCCGGAATCCTCACTCACGGTAGACGCCCAAATAAGTTCACAACAAGTCAATGACCCTCCATCGAGACGCTGGTATAGAAATACAATACTTGCACAACAAAGGCTATCACAACTAGCTTAGGCAAGTTCAACATACTCTTAGACTTTCATTAACATGTAAATAGATTCACCATTTATATAAACTCAAGTACTCCCATTTTATGCCAACAATCGGGGTTTTAACCCTAAAGTACTACGTACATTAAATTCTTTCAAAAGATCCATTTCTTTACAAAGGTCACACGATACAGTAGTATCAAAATAGAGTGACTATTATTTTAAGTAAACCAAAACAATTTCCATACCTTCTTTTTGAATAAACCAAGACAATACCGTGCCTTCTTTTTAAACCAAATCACTTCTCCTTTTAAAGCCAAGTTACCCTTTTAAATCCAATAATAAAACCATTCTTTTGTTTTCATAAAGTCGTTATAACTAACTTCCCATAAAGCTATTATAACACTTTATGTTTTAAACCAATTTAAGACGAAACCATGCCTTTCCTTTTAAATCAATTTAAGACAAAACCATGCCTTCTTTTTAAACCAATTTAAGACAAAACCATGCCTTTTTTTTAAACCAATTTAAGACAAAATCATGCCTTCTTTTTAAACCAATTTAAGACAAAACCATGCCTTCTTTTTAAACCAAGAACACTTCAATTCCTCAAGTCTTTCTCTTTTATAAATCAAGTTCCTTACTTTGGAATTTAAGAAAATTTGTACTTGTTTATAATGATCTTATTAAAGCAGCCATGATCTAGGAAATGTAATACAATTTTGTCTTATCTTAGCTTCTATGCAGATGGAGGTTTCTACTTGTTTTAATATAATTAATTGTCATTACTTTTTCCTTTATTAACGCTGCAATGGCTTGTTCGATACTTATTCCCATTTTCCGAAATCAATATAACTTACTCCTTTTCCTTTTCTTTAGACAAAGTACTCATTTCTCACGAATGAGGTTTCACCACTTTTTAACACAATTAAAGTTCTTCACATTTCATATCAAGTCAAATATAAGTCAAGTCTCTTATCTTTTAAAAACAACAAACCATTCTTTTACCTACATAAAGTCGTTATAACTAACTTCCCATAAAGCTATTATAACACTTTATGTTTTAAACCAAACAAAATTCGTTTAGCACACGTACGTCTACCGTACTACATAGTTCACAACGATCATGCTAGAAAAGATAGGAAGAGGTTCACATACCTCGCGACGATTATCGACAAATAGCAAAATGCTCCAAAGTACTATACCCTTGCTAGCCTTTTCCACCCTTCAAGTAGAATACGCTACTCGTAGTACTTCAACCTATAATGGTCATAAAATGTCCATTAACCTCTAGCTCTCTTCGTATAATATTCTAAGTACAAGGTCACTAAATTCTACGGAAAATCGGGCAGCAATTCCTTTGTTTCTACATACTTTGCCACCTTTTTCAAGGCCGAATTCAATAACCAAACGCCACATTTAAGGCTCAAATCAATTCAGCAAATACAAAGGGGATTACATGCCTTACAATACGTGTAAAATTCCGCCCCACAACAATACAAAACAATCCAATAATTTCCATGTCATTCTCGGCTAAAAGGTGCTACAACATAAAGTCTTCCAATTCTTTTCCAATCCAAGTTCTTGGGTTAAACATGTTATATAGTCATAAACCACTTCAACAACTACAATTTCCTTCTTTATATAACATGTGACAACTTATACTAATAATCAACTTGAATTACAATCTTAAGGCTAAACATGCTAGTTTTCGGATTAGGGCTCCAATAGTCAATACAACATCAAAATTCATACTAAATACCTCATGCTTGCTAATATCCATAGTTACAACAATAAGTAATCTTAATTACTAAAACGACAAGAATTATACCTTTTACAAGCCCTTAAAATTTCCAAGATTCAAAGTCGCTCCTTAGCAATTCTTAGCTCCTTTACTTATGTTCCAATCCGCTCCAAGCACTCCTTAGAAGCCTATGAAGAACTCATCTTCAAGTTCCAACTTCAAAGTTGAAGAACTCCTTAAGTTTCCGCCTTGCGACTAATACGAAAACGCCACTTTTCCGGGATCTTTCTATTGAGATAACCTTACAATACTCTTAGGGACCTTGGGTTTAAGTCTTGTGAATTATGGACAACAATTGCAAAATTTTCTTGTTCTATTTTGAGCAAAGCCGAGAGCCTGGTGAGCTCCTAAAATTTTTCTCAAATTTTTCTAAGTGTGAAGACTTGTCTTGCACTAGGGTAGTATATATAACACAATGGATGGCTTAGATTATAACACTTGTGTGGTTTGGATGGAGAACACTTGGATAATTACACAAGTGGCAAGTTGACTTGGTCAATAATATCAAGCTAGCAAGACTTATTCATCTTCAATGGTCAATGACCATATTACCCTTGCATAAAACGTCCAAGACCATGTGGGGGGTGCCACGTGTCTCCCTCCCATTCGTCCATAAAATTCTGTAACCCTCGTGGGCCCCTCAAAACGTAAAATTTCTGTGGGCCCCACGTGACCAACTCCATAAAAATAGATTCCAAAATTCTTATAAATTCTTAAAGTCTTAAATACCAAAGTTGAGAATCCTATTCTCAATAATAAACTTTTTTCCTTCACGAAGCTCGAAAACTTTTCCGGTTTAAAAATCACATCTTTCTTCCTTTCCAATTTTAATGTCGATTCTCGCACGCACGCCCTCATATACATACCCTAGAACTACGGGTGTAACATTCTTCCCCTTAGAAACATTCGTCCCGAATGTTCCTTCTAAGTCTCAAAACATACACGCGCCGGTATAGTCTTCACTACTATACTTACAAAACCAATTATGCCACACCTGGCTATAATATAACACATGCGCAAAACTCCAATCCAAGCCAACGAGGAATCACCTCTACAGTGTAACATCACAATTAACTCCCACTCCTGGTCTATAGGTTACTTTCTTCGCACCTTCCCTTCACAAAAATGATCACTTCCATTCTCTTAACACATGTTCGCTTCTTCCCTTACGCGTCGTACCCTTCTCGTACCCAACTCCCTATAGTACATGTAGCACATTTCCGTCATCGTTTCCGTTTCCAAAACCTTGGAGTTACTACTTCCAAACTTGGTCATCTTACTAGCCTCACATTCCTTTAAGGCCATTCCCGGCCTTCACGATCCGATTCTGGTTGAACACATCCGCGAACTCGTACGATGGTTATCTAAACTTGGGCCTTGCACCCTCGTGACCCTACCACCTAGTGGGACCACCACAAACTGACCCCACCTCATTCCGGGCTACGGGTTAACCCGCGATCTTGCCTCAACCCGACCTATTACGTACCAAACTCTTGTTCCCCCCCCGGAATAATCTTACTATTTCACGTTATGAAAGCTACCACTTCCATCTCATACTACCCATGGAATTTTCACACAAATTCAGTTCACGCATACCAAGTACTTGACAAAGACTAACCGTAAAATCTTTTACTCAAGACGGCCTTACATCTAAGGTCTCAACTGTTATAAATTCTAAGGTTCACAATTGTCTCATCCCCAGACTTACCCTTTTCACTTAACCAGGCTTCTAAATCATATTTTATCACAATGCCATCCGAACATAACACTAAACACATCATCATATCATCAATACATACAAGTCTCTAGAGGGTTAAGGATATACCTGAAAATCAAATAGGCGGTTCAAAGGACCGCTAAAACTGGGAACTTCCACCGCGACCTCTGCCGTGGCCTGCCGGTGTAAGAACATCCTGCCTAGATATTGAAGGCGAAGAACCAGAAACCGATCCCGTAGTCTGTGCTATCCCACCTGTTCCACCTCTGGTCGGACAGTCTCTCGCCAAATGGCCCTGTTGGCCGCAAGCATAACAAGCGGTCGAAGTAGTACGACACTCCCCAACATGGAATCTATTACAGCGACCATACCAAGGTAAATGTGGCTTCCCCTGGCTACTACCCTCGAACATCTGTGACCCTGCAGCCCTGGAGCCCTGACCTGCTCCAGAATATCCCCGGCGATCAAACCTCCTGCTAGAAGACTGAGAAGGAGCACTCTGTGTCGGCTGAAATATTGACCAACTGCTTTGCTGGTATGCGCCTCGAAAGTTACCAAGGACCTCTTGTCTTGGCCCTCTTATGCTGATCCTGGTCCCTACGTCGGTCTCTACGTTCCTCAATCCCCTGTGCATAAGCCTGTATACGGGCAATGTCCATGCCCAGCTGAAGAGCTACTCCTGTAAAACTCTCTGCTAGATAATCGTCAAGTCCTGTGACATATCGGTGCACTCTATCCTCCATGTCTGCCACTAAAACGGGGACATAACGAGCCAACGAGTCAAACTCTATACTGTATTCCCGAACCGTCCGCCCGTTCTGCCTCAACATCATAAATCTATCTGCCCGAGCTCTCCTCATCTGCGAGGGCAAGAAGTGTTTAAGAAATGCCTCTGAGAACTTGTCCCAACCAGCTGGAAGCGCATGCTCTACTCGCAGCTCCCTCTGCTGCCTTGCCCTTCTGGGCTCTGGTTTCCTTGCGTAGAGGCATAACTGGTACAAAAGAATACGTCAGAGGGAGTCCAACTTAAAACACAGCTCTAAGGCACAATCTCAAAGTAAGAAGAATAGAAACCAATCCTAAATATCATGCAGCCTCCTGATTATAGGTGTGGTGCACAATGGACGAAAAAGGTGGCTTGTAGTTGGTAGGATATTTTGTGCAAGTTGGTGTGGTAGATGGATAAGGTGCACATGGCTTAATCTTAGCCTTACACTTGCCTAACACTTGGATGAATCTTGGCCATTGGTTGGCCATTTCTTGACCTATAAATACCCCTCTAAGTTGATGAACTTCTTCATCCTAAAATCATTTTCCAAGTCTTGAAATCCCTCCCCCTTTTGTGAGTTGAGTTCGTCCAAACCCCCCCTTTTGAGAAGCCTTGGCGAGAGCCTTCCCTTGAGTGAGGCTTGCGAGAGGGTACCCCGCCTAGTTGTCTCGTATAAATACCCCCTTTTTGTGGTATAGAAATACTCTCCAAGTATTGTTATAATGCCCAAATACTTTAGCCCAAATACCTTGTAGTACTTTCCAAAGTTACCTCTATACGTAGAGCCCGGAAATACTATTATACTTTCCTTTAGCCAAAAAACGAAACCCTAAGGAAAACCTTCATAGTCGGTTGAAGTGTTAAGTAGAAGTTGCGTAGAACTTCTAAGGGTTGTTTGGAGCGGATTGGAGCACTCGGAGTTGGAGCTTAACGTTGCTCAGGAGCGACTTATATACTTGGATAATTTTGGGCGCATCGAGGTAAATACTACTGTCCTTCTATTGTAATTGGAAATTACATACTGTAGCTATAGAAATGAATATAAGATTCATAGAAGAGATTTGAACTGTAATAGAAGGATATTACAGAATAGACTTGAACTGAAATCACATCAGAAGAATATATAAGTAGAAGAATAAACTGTACTTACATAGGACTGTATTTACAGTAGACTGATAACCGTTATTGGTTGAATGTTCTGCGAGTAGCGTATACTACTTGGAAGGTGGACAAGGCTAGCCGGGTTATAGCCGTGGAGCGTTTTGCTTATAGTCGATAATCGTCGCGAGGTATGTGATTCTTCCTATACTCTTGAGCATGAAGTATTTTAAAAGTATATATATATAGTACGGTAGACGTACGTGTGGCAATGTCTTTTGACTTAAGCCTGAATAATATATATATATAGTACGGTAGACGTACGTGTGCTAACTGAATATAATTGTACGGCAATGTCTTTTGACTTAAGCCTGAATAATAAAGAATCTTGAAGTATTTCAAAAGATTAAGAAACCTTTTTGAAAGAAGAGTAATACTTGGTTTGAAAACATAAGAGTTATACTAGCTTTATGGGAAGTTAGGTATAACGTCTTAAGAGAGATAAAAAGAATGGTTTACGGATTTAGAAGTTAAGAGACTTAATCTTAAAAGATAAGAGACTTGACTTAATATGGATGTTTGTGTGAAACCTCATTCGTGAGTAATGAGTACTTGGTTTTTTAAAAAGGAATAATGTTTTACTGATTTCGGAAATCAGAATAAGTATCAAACAAACCACTGCAGCGTTAATAAAGGAAAATGTAATGAATAATGAAGTATTATTAAAACCAGTAGAAACCTCCATCTGCATAGAAGCTAAGATGAGACAAAATGATATTACATTTTCTAGATCATGACTGCTTTAATAAATGGTTATAAACAAGAATAAATCGCCACGCCTATGGCATATGTTACTCAATTGTTTTAAAGGAGATTAAGACATCGAACTATGAAACTTTTCTAAAATACAGAGACTTGAGTAATTGAAATTAGGCAAACTGGAACTCTAGGGAAAAGAAAGGCATTGTTTTGTCTTAAATTGGCTTAAAACATAAAGTGTTATAACAGCTTTATGGGAAGTTAGTTATAACGACTTTATGAAAACAAAAGAAGTGTTTTGGTCTAAAAAGAAGGCATGGTATTGCCTTAATTTGGTTTTAAAAAGGAAAGTATGGAAGTTGTTTTGATTTACTTAAAAGATGTAAGTCACTCTATTTTTTTATACTACGGGTATCGGGTGACTTTTATAAAAGGAATGAATCCCTTAAAAGGAACTTAACGTACGTAGTACTTTAGGGTTAAAACCCGGACTTTGACATAAAATGAAAGTACTTTGAGTTGTGTATAACTTGCCTATGCTTGTTGTTGTGAAACTTGCCTATGCCTGTTGTGATAGCCTTTGTTGTGCAAAAATTGTGTTTCTATACTACCGCGTCTCTCGGTGGAGGGCCGGTTGACTTGTTGAGAACTTACTTGGACGTACCGGCAGTGACGGAGAATTCCACGGGTACGCTCCTGTTGATAGTGTTATTCCATGGACTAGCTCTCCATGAGGTTTCTTACTGATTCGGCCTTGGTACCTGGTGGTCGGCTTTCGTACTTGCCCCGTCTCGTGGCTGATTCGGCCTTGGTACCTGGTAGTTAGCCCTCGCACTTGCCCCGTTCAGTTTAGTGACGAAGTCTCGTGATACGGCCTTGGTACACCGTGGTCACCGCATTGCCGGCCACCACGTGACTCGCCTTGGTATCCGTAGTCGGCCGTGACTTGCCCCGTATCAGCTTCGTGGTTTGGATGTTGAGTGGCGGAGTCTCGTGATACGGCCTTGGTATCTGGTAGTTAGCCCTCATACTTGCCGGTCACCACGTGACTCGGCCTTGGTATCCGTAGTCGGCTGTACTTGCCGTGACGACTCGTGGTTTGATTGTATAGTATTGTTAGTACGGTTTTATGACTCAGGTAGGACTTGGTGTTCATGCGTACTCCTTGGCATTATTATATCATAGACTGCCGGCAGTGAGGAAGGTATTCCACGGGCATGATTGATGTTGTGGGCGTGAGACCCAATATTTATATTTAAGTAATGACTTGGAGGGCGTGAGTCCCTGATTTGATATAACTGTTATATGTGTGTGCTGTAGTTTGGTTATCATACATGTCTCCTGCTTTATATAGACTATTATGATTTCATTTACTGATTTACGCTTTCACATACTGCACTGTTATCAGATCGACTCCTTCGGGCTGCGTTCACGCCGCGGTAGAGGTACATCTACCGTCGATCCCCGTTTAGGATCACATTTCAGCGTATTGGGAAGCCGTTCCTTCGAGGCTTATCTTTTGGTATGTTACCCTCGAGTCCAGAGATTCTTGTACATTGAGGGTATGGCGGGCCTGTCCGTCATAGTTGTTGTATAAATCTTAGAGGTCTGTAGCACTGTTGTGGGCAGGGTTGTAAGGATTAAACTGTTCAACTTTGTAATTACTTATATATATGCCGAAAGGCGATTTTCTCTTAGGTAAAATGTGTCTCATTTCACATTTTGTTTCATGTATTGTTTTTATGTTCCGCTGATTTCTCTGATGTATGACTACTTGGGTGCCCGGGTAAGGCATCATCCACGCCCAAACGGGTCGTGACAAAAGTGGTATCAGAGCGATTAATCCTCGAAAGTGTCTGCACCGTGTCTAGTAGAGTCTTGATTATCGGTGTGTTGTGCACCACATCTATAATCAGGAGGCTGCAGGACATTTATGATTGGTTTCCCTTCTTCTCATTCTGAGATCGTGCCTTAGAGCAGTGTGATAAGTTGGACCCTCTCGACGCATTTGCCGTTTCACCGATTATGCCTCCGCGCAAGGCAACCGGCCTGTAAGAGAAAGACAGCAGAGGAGTCGCGAGTAGAGCAAATGCGATCTCTGAGACCACGATGCACTGAGCCTCCACCCACACCGGAGCGGAGGAGATGGGTTACAAGAAGTGGGCCCGATTACGGCCGTGGTTGTGGCGGACTTGAGGATAGATCGACGCAGTTCAGTAGCACCAAAGTGGTTCACTTTAGATCGATAGTTCGAGGTTACGTGATTTTCCGAGTTGTAGCCGCGAGTTTTATGGATCGAGGCACGAGGATGATCCGCAGGAGTTCATCCGGCCATACCGATCGTGATAGTGATCAAGACATCGGAGACCGAGTCGATGGTCCTAGGTTCAGACGGCTGCGTGATACCGCGATCGGGTTTTGATTCGTGGGAGTTGTCCCGGGGAGAGAATGCACTTCCAGCTTTATGGGACGAGTTCTCAGAGGCATTTCTTGCACACTTCGCCTCCCATACGGAGGGCTCGGCCGGCAGATTTTTGGTGTTGCGCGTAAGCAGCGCACGGTTCGGGAGTACAATGTGGAGTTCGACTCATTGCCCGGACGTCCGCGTTAGTAGCTAGTAGTATGGAGGATCGAGTGCACTGATATGTTACAGGCTCGATGATTACACGCAGAGTTGTTCGTAGCTCTTCACCGGCATGGACATTGCCGCATGCAGCTTATGCACTTGAAGTGAGGCGGAGAAATCGACGGAATGACCAAGATCGTGAAGAGGCGAGCAGCAGGTCCTTTGGTGACTTTCGAGGCGGACCGCCAAGAAGACAAGTTATGTACCTCCGCCCGATCTGAGTGGTCCTCCACCTTCGGGACCTTCGGGATATTCGTGAGCGGTCAGGCTCCTGAGTTTGATTTTCAGGAGTAGGAGTGCTCGCCGAATGAGGTCGCCCTTGTCTCAGTGTGGCCGTTGTGGAAAACTTCATAAGGGAGAGTGTCGTACTAACTTGGGAGATTGTTATTCTTGCGGCCAGCAGGCTATGGCGAGATCTGTCCCACTGTGATAGCGCTGGTAGGATAGCACAGACTACTGGTTCTGGGCCATGTTCTTCACCTTCCATAGCTAGGCGGGATGTTCATACACCAAAGGCCGGTAGAGGTCGTGTGGAAGTTCGATTTTAGCGGTCCTGAACCGCCTATTTTCAGGTATATCCTTAACCCTCTAGAGACTTGTATGTATTGATGTTATGTTAATGTGTTAAGTGTTATGTTCGGATAGCTTTGTGCTAAAATGTGATTTAGAACCTGGTTAGTGAAAAAGGATAAGCCTGGGGGTGAGAAAATGATGAACCTTAGAATATTACAGTTGAGACCTTAGATGTAAGGCCATCTTGAGTACAAGTTTTTGCGAGTGATCCTTGTCAGAACGTATAGGTTTACGTGGAGTAATTGTGGGAAAATTCATGCAGAGTAAAATGGAAGTGGTAGCTTTCATGACCAGATAGGTGAGATTGTTAGGATCGGGAACAAGAGCTTGATGCGTTAAGTGGGTCGGGTTGGCTATGTTGCGGGCCAACCCGCACTGCTTCGAGGTAGG
Source organism: Przewalskia tangutica (assembly GCA_029844215.1). Lineage (NCBI taxonomy): Eukaryota > Viridiplantae > Streptophyta > Magnoliopsida > Solanales > Solanaceae > Przewalskia > Przewalskia tangutica. The sequence goes on along the minus strand of JAQGDG010000037.1, from coordinate 1,649,397 downwards.
GTCAGCTCGGTGGTCGTCGGTGGTCGGGTCACGAGGGTGCTAGGCCCAAGTTTAGATGACCATCGTATGAGTTCATGGATATGTTCGACCAGAAGCGGATCGTGAAGGCCGGGAATGGCCTTAAGGGAGATTGAGGCTAGTAAGATGACCAAGTTTGGAGGTGGTGACTCCAAAGTCTTGGGAACAGAAGCGTTGACTGAAGTGTGGTACGTGTACTAAGAAGAGTTCGAGTGTTCGAGAAGAGTACGACGAGTAAGGAAGGAAGTGAACTTGTGCTGAAAGATGGAAGTAATCATTTTTGAGAAATGAATGTGCGAAGGGGGTGTCCCTTGGACCAAGAGCGAGAGTTGGTATTGTTTTGCATCATCGAGGTGGTTCCTCGTTGGCCTGGATTTAAGTATTTGCGAACGTGTGTTATTTTGTGGCCAGGTGTGGCAAAGGCAACTTGTTAAGAAGAACTTCTTCGTTGTCCGTCCTGAGAAGGAACATTCGGGATGAATGTTTCTAAGGAGAGGAGAATGTTATACCCCGTATTTACAGAGTATGTACGTGAGGGCGTACGCATAAAAATTTGAGCCTTAAAGATTTGACAAGTTTCGAAAATTTGTACACAAGTGTAGAAAGTCGTTTTTCGACAACGTTTTACTAAACTTGCGGCGGAAAATTCCGCTATGTCATTTTTAATTTTTGCGGATTTTTCCGAGAGGCGAAACATTTTGGACCAACGGAGGGTGACATGTGTCACCTCACATTGGAAGGAAGTGGCGGCAATGGACGAAAAAGGTGGCTTGTAGTTGGTAGGATATTTTGTGCAAGTTGGTGTGGTAGATGGATCAGGTGCACATGGCTTAATCTTAGCATTACACTTGCCTAACACTTGGATGAATCTTGGCCATTGGTTGGCCATTTCTTGACCTATAAATACCTCTAAGTTGATGAACTTCTTCATCCTAAAATCATTTTCCAAGTCTTGAAATCCTCCTTTTGTGAGTTGAGTTCGTCTTTTGAGAAGCCTCGCTTTTGAGAGCCTTCCCCTTGAGTGAGGCTTGGTAGAGGTACCCCCTTGAGTGAGGCTTGGCCAGGTACCCCCGCCTAGTTGTCTCGTATAAATACCCCTTTTTGTGGTATAGAAATACTCTCAAGTATTGTTATAATGCCCAAATACTTAGCCCAAATACCTTGTAGTACTTTCCAAAGTTACCTCTATCGTAGAGCAGGAAATACTATTATACTTTCCTTTAGCCAAAAAACGAAACCCTAAGGAAAACCTTCATAGTCGGTTGAAGTGTTAAGTAGAAGTTGCGTAGAACTTCTAAGGGTTGTTTGGAGCGGATTTGAGCACTCGGAGTTGGAGCTTAACGTTGCTCAGGAGCGACTTATATACTTGGATAATTTTGGGCGCATCGAGGTAAATACTACTGTCCTTCTATTGTAATTGGAAATTACATACTGTAGCTATAGAAATGAATATAAGATTCATAGAAGAGATTTGAACTGTAATAGAAGGATATTACAGAATAGACTTGAACTGAAATCACATCAGAAGAATATATAAGTAGAAGAATAAACTGTACTTACATAGGACTGTATTTACAGTAGACTGATAACCTTTATTGGTTGAATGTTCTGCGAGTAGCGTATACTACTTGGAAGGTGGACAAGGCTAGCCGGGTTATAGCCGTGGAGCGTTTTGCTTATAGTCGATAATCGTCGCGAGGTATGTGATTCTTCCTATACTCTTGAGCATGAAGTATTTTAAAAGTATATATATATATAGTGTAGAGCGACGTGTGGCAATGTCTTTTGACTTAAGCCTGAATAATATATATATATAGTACGGTAGACGTACGTGTGCTAACTGAATATAATTGTACGGCAATGTCTTTTGACTTAAGCCTGAATAATAAAGAATCTTGAAGTATTTCAAAAGATTAAGAAACCTTTTTGAAAGAAGAGTAATACTTGGTTTGAAAACATAAGAGTTATACTAGCTTTATGGGAAGTTAGGTATAACGTCTTAAGAGAGATAAAAAGAATGGTTTACGGATTTAGAAGTTAAGAGACTTAATCTTAAAAGATAAGAGACTTGACTTAATATGGATGTTTGTGTGAAACCTCATTCGTGAGTAATGAGTACTTGGTTTTTTAAAAGGGAATAATGTTTTACTGATTTCGGAAATCAGAATAAGTATCAAACAAACCACTGCAGCGTTAATAAAGGAAAATGTAATGAATAATGAAGTATTATTAAAACCAGTAGAAACCTCCATCTGCATAGAAGCTAAGATGAGACAAAATGATATTACATTTTCTAGATCACGGCTGCTTTAATAAATGGTTATAAACAAGAATAAACTGCTCACGCCTATGGCATATGTTACTCAATTGTTTTAAAGGAGATTAAGACATCGAACTATGAAACTTTTCTAAAATACAGAGACTTGAGTAATTGAAATTAGGCAAACTGGAACTCTAGGGAAAAGAAAGGCATTGTTTTGTCTTAAATTGGCTTAAAACATAAAGTGTTATAACAGCTTTATGGGAAGTTAGTTATAACGACTTTATGAAAACAAAAGAAGTGTTTTGGTCTAAAAAGAAGGCATGGTATTGCCTTAATTTGGTTTTAAAGGAAAGTATGGAAGTTGTTTTGATTTACTTAAAAGATGTAAGTCACTCTATTTTTTTATACTACTGTATCGGGTGACTTTTATAAAAGGAATGAATCCCTTAAAAGGAACTTAACGTACATAGTACTTTAGGGTTAAAACCCGGACTTTGACATAAAATGAAAGTACTTTGAGTTGTGTATAACTTGCCTATGCTTGTTGTTGTGAAACTTACCTATGCCTGTTGTGATAGCCTTTGTTGTGCAAAAATTGTGTTTCTATACTACCGCGTCTCTCGGTGGAGGGCCGGTTGACTTGTTGAGAACTTACTTGGACGTACCGGCAGTGACGGAGAATTCCACGCACGCGCTCGCTGATAGTGTTATTCCATGGACTAGCTCTCCACGAGGTTTCTTCGATTCGGCCTTGGTACCGTGGTCGGTTGCATTACTTGCCCCGATCTCGTGGCTGATTCGCCTCGTACTGGTAGTTAGCCCTCGCACTTGCCCCGTTCAGTTTAGTGACGAAGTCTCGTGATACGCCTCGTACCGTGGTCACCTCACTTGCCCGGTCGCCTACATGACTCGACCTTGGTATCCGTAGTCGGCCGACTTGCCCCGTATCGCCGTGGTTTGATGTCGAGTGGCGAGTCTCGTGATACGACCTTGGTATCTCGGTAGTTAGCCCTCGTGATTGCTCCCGGTCACTACGTGACTCGCCTTGGTATCCGGTAGTCGGCCATTACTTGCCCGCATCGCCCGCGGTTTGATTGTATAGTATTGTTAGTACGGTTTATGACTCGTAGGACTTGGTGTTCACGCGCACTTTGGCGTTATCATATCATAGACTGCCGGCAGTGAGGAAGGTATTCCACGGGCATGATTGATGTTGTGGGCGTGAGACCCAATATTTATATTTAAGTAATGACTTGGAGGGCGTGAGTCCCTGACTTGATATAACTGTTATATGTGTGTACTGTAGTTTGGTTATCATACATGTCTCCTGCTTTATATAGACTATTATGATTTCATTTACAGTATTTACAGTTTCACATACTTGGTACCTGTTGTACTGACCTCCTTCGGGGGGCTGCGTTCATGCCGCAGGTAGAGGTACATCGGCTGTCGATCCCCGCGTTTAGGATCACATTTCAGCGTATTGGGAAGCTCCGTTCCTTCGGAGGCTTATCTTTTGGTATGTTACCACAGTGCAGAGATTCTTGTACATTCGGGTATGGCGTCCCGTCCCGTCATAGTTGTCATATAAATCTTAGAGGTCCGTGAGTAATCTTTGTTGCGGCGGGGTTGTGGATTAAACTGTTCAACTTTGTAATTACTTATATATATGCCGAAAGGCGATTTTCTCTTAGGTAAAATGTGTCTCATTTCACATTTTGTTTCATGTATTGTTTTTATGTTCCGCTGATTTCTCTGATGTATGACTACTTGGGTGCGGGTAAGGTCACTACGCCCCGAACGGGTCGTGACAATAATAGTCAAATCGTCTATCAACGTCTAGACTACTCTGTAGAATATCTAAGCGAAGGTTCTTAATTCTAGAAAATTGGGCGACATTTCCCTACCGTCATACTACACAAGTTCATCAGAAATACAACTATGTAAGTCTGATTCAATCTTCTTTAATATTCTTCTGATGTGATTTCAGTTCAATTCTCTTCTTTAATATCCTTCTATATCTTATACTCAAATCTAAACTACTCTTATATGTAATCTCCAATTACAATAGAAGGACAAGAGTATTTACCTCGATAAGCCCAAAATTATCCAAGTTATAATGTCGATCCTGAACAACGTTTAGCTCCTAATTTGCACGCTCCGATAGCTCCAAGAAACCCTTAGAAGTTTCCACACAACTTCTACTTACTACTTCAACCAACTATGAAGTTTCTCCTAGGGTTTCGTTTAGTGACTAAAGGAAGTATAGTAGTATTTTCTGGGCTCTAAGTATAGAGGTAACTTTGGAAATACTACAAGGGATTGACTAAGGTATTTGGGAATAGCAACAATACTTAGGAGAGATTTCTACCTAAAAGGGGGTGTTTCTGGCTAGAGCTCTCTAGAGGGGGAGAGGACTTGGACGAGAACTTCTGACTAAAAGGGGAGGATTTTAAGACTTGGAAAATGTTTTGTGGATGAAGAAGTCTTGCACTAAGGGGTATTTATAGGACTACCAAGGGCCAAGATTAAGGCAAGTGGAGGGCAAGTGGAGGTGTAGATTTGCACGTGTGTACCTTATCCATCTACTCCACAAAATATCTAGCAAACATTGACCAAATGTTTAAGGCCTTTTCCTTGAAAAACGTGCCAAGATTTCCTCACCTAAATGGCCCACTTGAGGGTGACAAGTGTCGCCTCTCGTGGTCCAAAATATTTCATCTCTCGGAAAAATCCGCAAAAATTAAATTATTGAACACGCAAAATTCCCTTTACAAGGTTGGAAAATTGTCCGTCGGAAAAAATCTTTTCGCTAGTTGTGCACAAATTTTGTCCTATGCCTAACTAAGGCTTGAACTTTTGTATGCGTCCTCACATACATACTCGGAAATACGAGTATAACATTCTCTCCTTAGAAACATTCGTCCCGAATGTTCCTTAACTACGATGTATAACGGTAAAGTTCCTCCTAACTTAAATACATTACAAATGCCACACATGGCCACAATACAACACTTAAGTACATATGCGAAAGAAAATTTACAAGTAGGAAAGTGAGTTACTGGAGGTGTGGGAATAAGTGAGATACCTCTGCCTCATGTCCTCCTGCCTCCCACGTCATCTCCTCCTCGCTCGTTCCGCCATAAGACCTTGACGGAAGCCACATCCTTCGTCCACAACCTCTGTCGGCGATCGAGTATCGCTATGGGACTCTCCTCATACGATAACCCGGCCACCGACATCGTCAACGGGTGTACCACTAGATGGATCCCCGATACATCTCGCCGATAGAAACATGAAAATCGGATGACCGCCTCCAGATCGGACGGCAGATCCAACTCATAGGCAACCTTGCCTACCTGCGACAATACGATAAGGCCCAATGTACCTTGGTGAGCTTCCTTTCTCCCAAATCTCATCACACCCTTCATGGGTGACACCTTCAGAAAACCCAATCATCAACTCAAACTCGGATGCCGACGACGATGATGCATCGACTATCACGACTCGAACTGTCAGTAACCACTCCTGGATAAGCTTTACCTTATCCATCGCACTCTTGAACCAGGTCAGTCCTACTAATCGCACTCGCCACATCAAATTAGCCTATCGGGCGATCCGCACTTCGCCCATACAAAGCCTGCATGGCGCCATTCGAATACTTGAGTGGTAGCTATTATTATATGCAAACTCAACAGAGGCAAATGATCCTCCCACTTACCTCGAAGTCAATAACACGCTCGCGAAGATATCCTCAGAGTTCGATAGTGCGCTCGTCTGTCGTGCTCGAGGATGGAATGCGATCGAGCTCACTGCGTCCCTAAACCTTCAGAAAGACCTCGAAGTTAGCGTAAACCGGGCTCCTCATGCGATATGATAGAAATAGGGACCATGCAGTCTCACGACTTCCGGATGTAAGTCCGGCATAATCCTCACCGAAAAAGTCGCTCCGACGGAAGAAAGTGGGCTGATTTGCGTCACTGCCGACGATAACCGGATAGAATCATGTCTCGCCGAGTGCGAGGTAACTCGTGATAAAGTCCATGTTGATCACCTCCCACTTCCAGTCGGGATCTCTATCGTCGCAATAATCCACGGTGCCTCGATGCTCTACCTTCACGCGACAACACGCACCGAGCCACAAACTCGCAACGTCCTCTTCAAGCCATCCCACCAATACAGGACCGATCGGAGGTCATGGTACATCTTTGTCACCCCGGATGGATAGAGTAACCTTGCGCGTGTGCTTCCTAGAACTGCCGCCAAGTCACGCAATATCCGGAACACACAACTCTCAGGCGCTCAAACCTTTAGCACCCAGGAGTCGTATCGAGACCCTGCGAGTCAAAACCGGATCCTCAAATCGTTGCCTCTTCACCTCGCCGACGATGGAAGACTCGGCAACCTCTCGAACTCGAACCGGAACTCGTAATCAATCAATCCGGACTACAAGGCTCGCCAGCTGATGCAACTCGCGGACCATGCCCCTCCTGCGGCCAGACATCCGATAGACTCGACCATCGACTCACACGACCAAGGGTCCAAGGGCGGCCCAGGCGTACATTGGGCTTCCCAAGTGGTACAGGATATCGACATCATAATCCTTGAGTAACTCTAACCACCGCCTCTGCCGTAAGTTCGCTTCCTCTGGTGAAGATATCTCGGAGGCTCTTGTAGTGCGTAACATCCGTGAACATCAAAATAGTGCCTCTACAAATTGGCGTGAATCACCGCCAACTCCAAATCATGGGTGGGGTAGTTCCTCATAAAACTTGGCGGGATGCTGTGACGCTTATAACCTTACAACCGCGTCAACACACGTCCAAGTCGACGCATCACGATACCGCGGCATTAGTCGTCTAGACCTCTGAAAAGTAAGCTGTCCGGCGGTCGTCAACCTCTCCTTCGTGATGGAAACCACCTTCAAGGCGTCGATCGAAACTTAGCTCCACAGTCGGCTTAGTCAAAGGTCAGGAAATAGAAGCAAACTTCCACGGACCTTATAATAACCTGCGAGGCCCAGAAAACTGCGCACCTCTGCCGGAGTAGTAGGTCTAGGCCAACTCCTGACTGCCTCGATCTTGGCCGTATTCACCTGAATACCATCAGCCCCGAAAATATGCCCAAGAAAAGCCACCGAAGTCAACCAGAACTCACACTTCAAAAACTTGGCGATAAATCGCGGTCTGGAGAACTCTCAAAGACAGCCTCTCAAATGCTCGCATGCTCGCCTTGGCGAGAATAAGCCAAGATGTCATCAATGAATACTATCACAAATGTATCCAAAATGGCTTGAACACTCGGTTCATCAAATCCATAAATACCGCGAGCGTTGGTCAATCGAAAGACATGACCACGAACTCATGGTGCCCGCAGTCGAATGCGATCCAAGGGACATCCACCTCCGACTCACACGATGATAGCCCGATCACGATCAATCTTGGAGAAACATCTCGCACCTGCGGCTGGTCGAACAAATCATCAATCTCGGAAGGGGTATTCGTTCTTAATGGTCACCTTGTTCACCGCCTATAATCAACACACACGCGGCGTCCCGCCCTTCTTCTTCACGAACAATACCGCGCTCCCGGGGAGAAACACTAGGCCGATGAAGCCGCTTTCTCCAAGAAATCTCTCACCGGTCTCAACTCTCTCAACTCGGCGGTGCCGTTACGTATGGCGAATGGAAATAGGCGAGTGTCCGCAGCACATCGATACAAAACTCTATCTCCCTCGGGAGGATACCCGGAGGTCATCTCGAAACACATCCAGGAACTCTCGACTCTCGAATCGATGAAAATCTGGTACCGCCCTCGGTATCAAACACCGAATGAGATGGTAGATATACCCTTCACATCTTCCTAGCCTTGAGGTAGGAAATAAACCTACCCTACGGACAGTGTTCCTCTCCCACTCGATGACCGGCCTCAGAACCGGAACTGCATCACTCTCTCCCTGCAGTCTACATTGGCGTAGCAATAAGCTAACCAATCCATACCCATGATCACATCAAAATCAGTCATGTCCAACTCTATCAAGTCGGCTAGGGTCTGACGACTGCATAAAGTCACCGAATGCTACATATACCCGCAGAGCTACCACCGAATCACCTGGCGTAGCCACCTCGAAAGGGTCTATGGACTCGGGCTATCCCTATCCTACTAGCAATAAGGGGAGATATATAGGACAAAGTAGAACCGGATCTATCAAGGCATACACGCCACAACAAGAAACGATAAGGTGCAGTGATAACATCCGTGACGCCTCGTCCCGCCACCGACAAGGCATAAATGCGGTTTGAGGACCGCTAGAACTGGGACCCGCGCCACGACCTCTATCGCGACCTGCTGGCCCACGTAGTACCACTACCTCCGGCAGTAATCGTAGGAGATGAAGAAGACCCGAAAGACCGCAGAGGTTGACCCTCACCTCTCGCGCCGCCAGTCTTAGTCGCATGGGCCGCAGTGACCACGCCGCCGCAAGTGAAACAAACTCGTGAAGTAGGACCACAATTCCCGTAATGGGATCTACCGCATCGGCCACACTGAGGGGGGGGGGGTGGTCCCGATCGGTTAGCACCTCTGTTACCCTGGACGTCCGAAGTCCTGGGGCCCTGGTCTTCTCTCGAAGACGGTGTAGGATTGCTCTGAAATTTGTTGTGGTGCAAATCTAGGCCGCCGAGGCCGTCCACCCGAGAGCTACCAAAAGACCCCGCCCTAGCCTGGGTGACGTAGCGGTGCACTGTCCTCCATATTCGCTACCAACGCAGGGACATATCGAGCCAACGCAGTCGAACTCCACGCTATACTCCCTAACGGTGCGCGCTCTCTGTCTCAAAGATCAAAACTTGTCGGCCCGTGCTCTCCTCATCTGGAGGCAAGAAGTGAGTGAAAAAGCCTCAGAACTCGTCCCAAATACCGAGGCGTGCGGTTTCTCCCGGACAGCTCACGCAGTCAAACCACGATCGTGCGGTATCACGCAACCGATGCGAACCAAGATCACTGACTCGGTCTCAAGCCTTGATCACTGCGCGATCCTTCAGAATCGACGGATGAACTCTGCGATCATCCTCGTGCCTCGACCGTAGAACTTCGGCTACAACTCGGAAAATCCGTAGCCTCAAACTGTCCGATCTGGGTGAACCACACGTCGCTAGAATTGGAACCATCAGTGATCCAAATTTATCGTATGCGGCCACAATCCTGGCTAGTAATGGGCATCTCTCGTACCCATCTCCTGCTCCAGCCGGTAACGGAGGTGCAGTCTTGTGGTCTCATCGCCCATCGCTGACTCTAAACCTATTTGGCCGCGGCGTCGTGGAACTTCGCCGGCCCGAGGTATCGCCGTATAGATCGAGCACGGGCCACCGTGACCCTCTGCTCTACTAGCGGCTTCCTCGTTGCGCTGGGGCCTGGGTTGCCTTGCGTGGGCATAAGCGATCTGAGAAAGGAATACGTTAGAGGTCCAACTTATAACACGCTCTAAGGCACGATCTCGAGTGAGAAGAATGGAAACCAATCCTAAATATCCTATAGCCTCCCGATTATTGGTGTGGTGCACAACACACCGATAATCAAGACTCTGAATCTGATACGGCCTCAGACACTTTCAGAGATTAATCGCTCGATGCCACTTTTGTCACGACCTGCTAGGGACGTGATCGGTGCCTACCCGGCACCTGTAGTCAAACATCAGAGTAATCAGCGGAATATAAAAACAAGACATGAAACAAATGTAAAATGAGACACAGTTTATCTGAGAAAAAGTCGCCTTTCGGCATATATATATACAAAGTCTGGCAGTTACATCCCAACTGTACAATAGGACTGGCTGCACTTAAGAAATTAAACAACTATGGCGATGTTGCGCCATACCCTGAATGTACATATATCTACAACACCAGGAGAACCATACCAAAAGTCGAGCCTCCGGAGAAGATGGAGCTCCTGACACCAAAGTAAAGATCCTAAGGATGCGGATCTAGCACCTGCTTTCCCTTACCTGCGGCATGAACGCAGCCCCCCGAAGGAGTCGTCAAGCACAACAGTACCAAGTGAAATCAGAAAGTACTTTAAATGAAATCATATCATTTTAAAACCAATTTTACAAATATGTACGAAACAACCAATGTAAGCACATAGTACATCACAAACAAGAGCAATAATAGGTAAGCCCATAGCAGTCTTTTCTAGGCGCGAATGATCGAAAGGTCAATCGCCCATAGTATCATTACGCATGCCTAATCCTCGACTCCGCACCGCATAGGCCACCTAGCCCGCATGAGGTATTCCCGCATCGAGGGTAGCTACTCACCGGCATCGTCCCGACTCGTTGTCACGACCCGAACCCGGGCCCGTGACTGGTGCCTTACCCCGGGCACCCAAGTAGACATACATCAGAGTAATCAGCGGAATATAAAACAAGACATGAAATAATAAGAAGTGCAAAACAGTGAGGAAAATTGCCCTTCGGCATATATATATAACAACTAGAACAGTTACATCCCCTTTTTTTTTACAACTCTGCCCACAACAGTAATACAGACCTCTAAGAATGATATAACAACAACGACGGACAGGCCGCCATACCCCAATGTAGCACCTACAACAACAGGACTATACGAAAGATAAGCCTCGGAGAACGGAGCTTCCCAAACGCTGAAATGTGACTCCTATGGCGAGGATCAACATCGGTGTACCTCTACTCGCGGCATGAACGCACAAGAAGAGGGTACAACAGTACCAAGTATGTGAAATCGAAAATCAGTAAATGAAATCATAGTAGTCTATATAAAGCGAGACATGTATGATAACCAAACTACGATTCACAATAAATCAAGATCGTGTAAAGTCAGTGGACTCACGCCTCAAAGTCATCGCTCAAATATAACTATGGGTCTCACGCCCACAACATCAATCATGCGGTGGAATATCTTCCTCACTTCATGGCGATCTATGATATAAAGCACTAAGGAATACATGAACACGGTCCCACCGTGTCATAATAAAACCGTCTGGGTAAGTACGAAGGCATAGCTCGACTACTAAAACCCCGCAGTACCAACAAGGTCATAAATCGTATCATGAGATCTGTCTAGACCGCCACATGATCGAAGCCGGCCACTCGCGCAGATATCTAATGTGCGCGTCTAGTCCCGTAACTTCCGCGACTCGCGTAAAGCCACCCAATGGCCCGCATGAGGTATTCCGCGCATCGAGGGTAGCTCCCGACAATGTCACGGACTCGCGATCCGCATGCCCACATAGACCGCATGACCACAAAGGTCGCACACTAACTGAACTCGTAGCTCGCGACAGGTCCTGGACCGCGTAGGTATCCTCGAATCATAGTCACACGATCGCACGAGTATTACCCCGCATCGGAGGGCGGTGTTATACCCGTAGTTCAGGTATGTATGCGAGGACATACGCATTTGAATATGAGCGAAATATTGGAAAGAAAGGAAGATGTGATTTTTTCGGTTTTTGTGAAGAAAAAGGTTCGTTAATGGGAATTGGATTCCCAGATTTGGTATTTGAACTTCTCGGATTATATTAGAATTTTGAGATTTTATTTTCGGAAATGGCCACGTGGGGCCCACGGGAGAAATTTACGGTTGTGGTGCCCGCTTTGTTTTGAGGTTTCCGCTTTTGGATATTTTCGGAAGACGTAATATTTTGGATTAATCGGGGCGACCGTGTCACCCCTTGTGTGGCCATGTGGGCCGAATGGTGTGACAAGTGGCCAGCCACTTGTCGCTACTCACCTGGCGAAATGGCCTTACACTTGGCACCATTCGTTGGCCATGTGGTGTGGTGGGACCCACACACATGGCCCAATCTTGCCATACACTTAGATGGATCTTGACCTCCATTGTTCTATATTTAGACCCCTTGTTTGATGAATATGTTCATCTCAATTGAAAGCTTCCAAGAGCAAAATACTTCCCTCCCTTTGTATTGGTTTCGTCCCACCCCGCCCCCCTTGTGTAGAATACTTGGTGTATTGTGGTATAATTCCAAATACACTAGCCTAGTATCCCTAGTAGTATTCCAAAGTTGTTTAAATACTAGGAGCCCGGAAATCCTACTTTATTCCGAACGTCATGCAAAATGAAACCACTAGAAAAACCTTCATAGCTTTGGTTGAAGTGTTTAGAGAAGTTGTTTAAAAACTTCTAAGGGTCGCTTGGAGCGGGTTGGGGCGTAAGACTTGGAGCTAAACGTTGCTCGGATCGACATTTAATCTTGGATAATTTTGGGCTTATCGAGGTAATGATTTACGCCCCTATTGTAATTGGATATTACATGTTGTAGTAATGTATAGTTGAGTATACTATATTTAGAATGAGTATTGAATCTGTATTTACATAGAGTGTATTTATAGATCGTTGTATTATTGTGAAGATTTGAACACGTCCTGTTAGACGGCGTGTAATCCTCAGGAGTTATTGGCACGTAGCGGGCCTTGTTAGGAGGAGATTTATGTGATTTCGGGGAGGTGCTGCTAATTTTCTAGAGAAAATGGAACCGTGTGTTTAGAAGTTAATAGACGTTTGTGGCCTATATAGGTGGAAGTACTACGAGTAGCGATTCTACTTGATGAGTGGAAAGGCTAGCAGGTTACAAGATCTTGTGGAGCGTTTTGCTTATTGCCGATAATCGCCGCGAGGTATGTGAACCTCTTCCTATCCTTTCTAGCATGATGTTTTGTAAACTATGTAGCACGGTAGACGCATACGTGCTAAGTGTTTTGGTTGGTTTAAACATAGGGTGTTATAATAGCTTTATGGGAAGTTAGTTATAACGACTTTATGTAGGTAAAAGAATGGTTTATTGATTCTGAAAGTTAAGAGACTTGATCTTCAAAGATAAGAGACTTGACTTATAGACAACTTGATTTTGAAAGTTAAGAGACTTGATCTTCAAAGATAAAGAGACTTGACTTATAACGAATTTTTTTCGTAAAAAGAGAAGTAACTTGATTTTAAGTATAGGTTACTTATTTTGAAAAGAGTACATTATTTGGGTTTTAAAAGAATACTTATGGTTGTTTTAAAAGGAAAGAGACTTGTAGAATTGAAGAGTTTTTGGTTTAGAACATAAAGTGTTATAACGACTTTACAGGAAGTTAGTTATAACGACTTTATGAAAACAAAGGAATGGTTTTATCATTGGTTTTAAAATGGTAATTTGACTTTAAAGGGAGAAGTGTTTTGGTCTAAAAAGGAGGCATGGTATTGCCTTAATTTGGTTTTAAAAAGGAAAGTCCGACGTTGTTTTGGTTTAATTAAAATATTAGTCACTTTATTTTCTTATACTACGTATTGTGTGACTTTTGTGAAAGTAACGTATCTTTTAAAGAGTTAATGTATAAAGTACTTTGGGGATAAACCCGATCTTGTTAATCATATAGTAGAAAGTACCTTGTGTGTATAACTTGATTGTGTTGGTTTGTGATAGCCTTGTAATACTTTCTTGTTGATTTGTTAAGTAAACATGCTAGGATGCTACGTGTGTTAGTATCTTGTGATGTTTGTGTAAAGGGGTTTCTCGATCGCGCTTAAGTTGTTTAACTATCACCGTTATGTTGGTATTGTACCGCTCACCTGACACGCTTCCGAGGTTGTCGCCTCCGACGCGGGTAGACTCAAAGTGATGCGGGACCATGATTCGAGAATACCTCGCGGGTCCAGGGACCTATGCGGAGCTACGAGTTCCGTGTTAGCGCGGCCTTTATGGTCATGCGATTCATGCGGCCATGCGATCGCGAGTCCAGCGGATGCCGGGAGTAGCTACCTCGACGCGGGTTATACCACGCGGCCTATGAGGTTGGCCTTACGCGGAGTGCGAGGAGTTCTGTGGCTAGACGCGCGACATTGACATCGCGCGCTGTGACTGGGCTTTGATCATGCGACGGTCTAGACATATCTCATGATACGCTTTATGACCTTGTTAGTACTACGGGTGTTAGTAGTCGGCTATGCTCTTCGCATTTACCCCAGACGGTTTTATTATGACACAGTGGGACTCGTGTTCATGTGTACTCCTTGAATGTTTTATATCATGGATCACGGCAGGATGAAGGTATTCCACTGCATGAGTGACGCTGGGCGTGAGACCCATTGTTATATTTGAGTAATGACTTTGAGGCACGAGTCCCCGACTTAACATGACTATTTATGTATTGTGGATCGAGTTTGGTTATCATACATGTCTCCCGCTTTATATAGACTATTATGATTTCATTTACGATTTTTACAAGTTTCACATACTTGGTACTGTTGCATCGACTTCCGGCCGCGTCACGCCGCAGTAGAGGTACATCGTTGTGGATCCGCGCCTAGGATCACAGTCGCTTGGGAAGCTCCGCTTCTCCGAGGCTTGTTTTTGGTATAGTCCCCACTGTAGTTACTTGTACATCTGGGGTATGGCGGCCCCGTCCCACCATAGTTATGTTACATTCTGAGGTGCAGATCACAAGTGTGGTTGTAAAAGGATTTAATCGTTTGCTGATATATATATGTATATATTTGTGAAGGTGACCGCTTTGGTTAGCCTAGTTCATGCTTTATGACTTGTCTCATGTTTTAGTTTTTTATTTCCGCTGATTTTCTCTCGATGTCAGATTACCAGGTGCCCGGTAGGCACTTACCACGCCCGGATCTGGTCGTGACAAAAGTGGTATCGAGCGCTTAGTCCTCGAAAGTGTCTACGATCGTTCTAGTAGAGTCTTGATTATCGCGTGTTGTGCACCACATCTATAATCGTGAGGTCGCAGACATTTAGGATTGGTTTCCATTCTTCTCATTCCGAGATCGCGCCTAGAGCCGTGTTGTAAGTTGGACTCACTCGCGTATTCTTATGTGCCCGCTATGCCTCCGCCAAGGCAACCAGTGGCCCGGATGAGCAAGGCGCAGAGGAGCTACGAGTTGAACACGAGGGTTACGAGGCACGTGCCCGGTTCTTACCGAGATAGTACTCAGACGACGAGTTTTTATGATGCCGCTAGCCCAAAGAGTTAGAGCGGCAAATAGCTTATTGAGGCCACGATACCGAGCCTCGCCCACGGCCAGAGCCGAGGATATGAATTCAAGGTGATAGCCAGCCATTACTAGCCAGGCTAGCTGGCCGAGAATGAGACGGACGGAGCCGTGGTTCCGGCAGATCGCTGATTCCCTAGATCCGGAGAAGTCCGAGACTTAGGATTTCTTGAGTTGCGCTTAGCCGAATTCTGGATAGAGATCCGAGGACGATCCTCGTGTCGATTTGTTGGGAGATTGTTATACCCGCCGCCGGGCTACGTGATGGGAGGATGTCCGTGTAGGAGGGTTACAGAGGATGACTACCACCGTCGGGCCGCGGGTTCATTGTTCGGGAGAAGGGGTGTTAGTCGATGAGGTCACCCCTACTGCGTTACCATAGTAGTAGACTCCATTACGAGTGAGTGTCGACCGCCTCGACACTTTTGTGTTTGCGCCAATAGGGCAATTTGGTGAGAGTTTGTCTGACTGAGGTAGCACAGATAGAGCCTCACCGGATCGATGGTCGGTTCAACACCTTATATAGCTATGCGGTGCAGGTGATTATGATTAGAACGGCAAAGGAAAGTGAGGAGTTGCAGAGATATCTTTAGCCCTTAGGAGATTTTGTTTATGATATTATGGTACATGTTAGGTGCTATGTACGGATAGCATTGTGTTAAGTGTGAATTAGAAAACATGGTTAGTCAAAGGATAAGTATGGGTCGGAAGGTGTGAACCTTAGAATAGTACACGCTGAGACCTTAGATGCGCCGCTTGAGAAAAGGATTTTACGGTTAATCTTTGTCGAAACACTTGTATGCATGAAATGTTTTGAGGATATTTTCCTTGGGACGTGTAAGGTGAAAGTGGTAGCTTTCATGACTTGATAGGTAAGATTGTTCCGGATCGGAACAAGAGTTTGGTGCGACATGGGTCGGGTTGAGGACTGCTTCGCGTCAACCCAACAAAGCGAGATGTGGTCAATTTGTGGTGGTCCCGCTTTGTGATAGGATTACGAGGTGTTAGGTCCAAGGTTAGTTAACCATCGCTGAAGTTCGAGGACGCGCTCGACCGTGAGTCGCTGATGAGGTCGGCCCATCTCGTCTTTCAGCAGACTATTTACTCGGCGGAGGTGGCGATATGTTATATATCGAAGCGTTGTAAGCGTCGCACGATTCCTACTTTTTATGACAGCAACGAGCCCAATTTTTCGCTATGTCTTTGTGTCTGAAGGTGTTACCAGCAGTGGTTGGAACTCGTGTGAGTCTCAAGATTGCATTCACCTGGCCGGTAGGTTAACAAGGCTTTACCCGTATAGTTAAGAATAGGTTGCGGGCGATGTTTTGATTTCAGGGGTAGCCGTGAGGATTGTGTGCCTTTAGGTAAGTGAGTTTTATGATAGCTACTTCTGATTCGGATGTCGCCTTACGGCCTCAGATAAAGCGGAAGTGTAGTCCGATCGATTGGTTCAAGGTTGGCAAGGTTCGAGATAGTTGGTCCCTACTTGTTTCACCGTGATGTGGATAGGTGAAGCTTATCCAGAGGAAATTGTTAGCACTCGTAGTCACCGTAAACGTGGTACGCTTATTAGGAGGAGTTCGAGTTACGGCGAGGTACGACGAGTAAGTAAAGTGAACATATGTTATGAGAAGTGGTCATTCTGTTGTGAAGATGCGAAAGGAGTATCGCTTGATCATGGGTGAGAGCTTTTTGAGATGATTGAGGTGATTCCTCGTTAGCATGAAATGGAGTTTGCGCACATGTTATATTCGCCATCGTACGATCGGTTTTCAGGCGTAGTAGTGGAGACTACACCGACATACGATGTTTA
This sequence comes from Przewalskia tangutica, assembly GCA_029844215.1. Classification (NCBI taxonomy): domain Eukaryota; kingdom Viridiplantae; phylum Streptophyta; class Magnoliopsida; order Solanales; family Solanaceae; genus Przewalskia; species Przewalskia tangutica. Next base: position 1,632,261 of record JAQGDG010000037.1, on the reverse strand, counting down.
GAGACTTAGAAGGAACATCTGGACGAATGTTTCTAAGGGGGAAGAATGTTATACCCCGTAGCTCCGTGGTATGTATGCGAGGACATACGCACGAGAATCTGTAAATATTGGAAAGAAAGGAAGATGTGATTTTTTCGACTAAAAGTTTCCGGTTTTGTGAAGAAAAAGGTTCGTTAACGGGAATTGATTCTGATTTGGTATTTGAACTTCTGATTATATTAGAATTTTGAGATTTTATTTTGGAAATGGCCACGGGGCCCACGGAGAAATTTACGGTTTTGTGGGCCCGCTTGTTTTTGAGGTTTCCGCTTTTTGGATATTTTCAAGACGTAATATTTGATTTAATCGTGGCGACACGTGTCACCCTCAGTGTGGCCATGTGTCGAATGGTGATGACAAGTGGCTAGCCACTTGTCACCTACTCACCTCGCCGAAATGACCTTACACTTGGTTGGCACACATGTAAGTGGGACCCACACACACATGGCCCAATCTTGGCCATACACTTAGATGGATCTTGACCTCCATTGTTCTATAAATAGACCCTTGGTTGATGAATAAGTTCATCTCACTAAAGCTTCCAAGAGCAAAATACTTCCTCCCTTTGTATTGTTTCGCCCCACCCTCCCCTTGTGTAGAATACTTGGTGTATTGTGGTATAATTCCAAATACACTAGCCTAGTATCCCTAGTAGTATTCCAAAGTTGTTTAAATACTGTGAGCCCGTAAATCCTACTTTATTCGAAAGTCGCAAAACGAAACCCTAAAAACCTTCATAGCCCGGTTGAAGTTGTTTAGAGAAGTTGTTTAGAAACTTCTAAGGGTCGCTTGGAGCGGGTTGGGGCGTAAGGACTCGAGCTAAACGCTGCTCAGATCGACATTTAATCTTGGATAATTTTGGGCTTATCGAGGTAATGATTTATGCCTCATTGTAATTGGATATTACATGTTGTAGTAATGTATAGTTGAGTATACTATATTTAGAATGAGTATTGATCGTATTTACATAGGTGTATTTACATGAGATCGTTGTATTATTGTGAAGTAGATTTGAACACGCCCGTTAGACGTGTAATCCCCGGAGTTATTGCCCGTAGCGCCTTGTTAGTGAGGAGATTTATGTGATTTCGGGGAGGTCCGAATTTTCGCAGAAAATGGAACCGTGTGTTTAGAAGTTAATAGACGCCAGGCCTATAGGTGGAAGATTACGAGTAGCGATTCTACTTGACGAGTGGAAAAGGCTAGCAGGTTACGATCGCGAGCGCTTTTGCTTATCGTCGATAATCGCCGCGAGGTATGTGAACCTCTTCCTATCCTTTCTAGCATGATGTTTTGTAAACTATGTAGCACGGTAGACGACATGTGCTAAGTGTTTTGGTTGGTTTAAACATGTGGTGTTATAATAGCTTTATGGGAAGTTAGTTATAACGACTTTACGTAGGTAAAAGAATGGTTTATTGATTCGAAAGTTAAGAGACTTGATCTTCAAAGATAAGAGACTTGACTTATAGACAACTTGATTTTGAAAGTTAAGAGACTTGATCTTCAAAGATAAGAGACTTGACTTATAACCACTTGTTTTCGGAAAAGAGAAGTAACTTGATTTTAAGTATAGGTTACTTATTTTGAAAAGAGTACATTATTTGGGTTTTAAAAGAATACTTATGGTTGTTTTAAAAGGAAAGAGACTTGTAGAATCAAGAGTTTTGTTTAGAATACAAAGTGTTATAACTTTATGGGAAGTTAGTTATAACGACTTTATGAAAACAAAGGAATGGTTTTATCATTGGTTTTAAAATGGTAATTTGACTTTAAAGGGAGAAGTGTTTTGGTCTAAAAGGAAGGCATGTTATTGTCTTAATTTGGTTTAAAAAGGAAAGTCCGACGTTGTTTTTTAATTAAAATATTAGTCACTTTATTTTCTTATACTACGTATTGTGTGACTTTGTGAAAGTAACGTATCTTTTAAAGAGTTAATGTATAAAGTACTGGGGATAAAACCCGATCTTGTTAATCATATAGTAGAAAGTACCTTGTGTGTATAACTTGATTGTGTTGGTTTGTGATAGCCTTGTAATACTTTCTTGTTGATTTGTTAAGTAAACACGCTAGATGCTACGTGTGTTAGTATCTTGTGATGTTTGTGTAAAGCGGGTTTCGATCGCGCTAAGTTGTTTAACTATCACCACATATGTTGGTATTGTACCGCCACCTTGACATGCTTCCGAGGTTAAGCCGCCTCCGACGCGGTAGACTCAAAGCGGTCCGGGACCATGATTCGAGAATACCTCACGCGGGTCCAGGGGACCTATGCGCGAGCTACGAGTTCCGTGTAGTGCGCGCCTTTATGGTCACGCGGCTCATGTGCCACGCGGATCGCGAGTCGAGCGGACGCCGGGAGTAGCTACCGATGCGGGTTATACCTCACGCGCCTACGAGGTTGGCCTACGCGAGTCGCGAGGAGTTCCAGTGGCTAGACGCGCACATTGATATCGCGGGCGTGTGACCGCCTTTTGATCATGTGACGGCCCAGACATATCTCATGATACGCTTTATGACCTTGTTAGTACTACGGGTGTTAGGCGCCATGCCTTCGCACTTACCACAGACGGTTTTATTATGACACAGTGGACTCGTGTTCACGTGTACTCTTGAATGTTTTATATCATGGATCACGGCAATGGAGGAAGGTATTCCACGGCATGAGTGATGTTGTGGCGTGAGACCCATTGTTATATTTGAGTAATGACTTTGAGGGTACGAGTCCTCGACTTAACATGACTATTTATGTATCAGGATCGTAGTTTGTTATCATACATGTCTCCCGCTTTATATAGACTATTATGATTTCATTTACGATTTTTACAAGTTTCACATACTTGGTACCGTTGTACCGACTCTCCTTCGGGCCGCGCTCACGCCGCAGTAGAGGTACATCGGTTGTGGATCCGCGCCTTAGGATCACGTCACTGGGAAGCTCCGCTCTCGAGGCTTGCTTTGGTATAGTCCCCGCCGCAGTAGTTACTTGTACATTCAGGGTATGGCGGGCCTCGCCCCGTCATAGTTATGGTTACATTCTTAGAGGTCTCAGTAATCACAAGTGTGGCGGGGTTGTAAAAGGATTTAATCGTCGTGTTGATATATATATGTATATATTTCGGAAGGTGACCGCTTTGGTTAGCCTAGTTCATGCTTTATGACTTGTCTCATGTTTTAGTTTTTTATTTCGCTGATTTTCTCGATGTTGTATCACTAGGGTGCCCGGTAAGGCACTACCACGGCCCGGATCGGTCGTGACAGCCTTAACCCCGGGATCATGTCAAGAGGTGAGTGATATACTACTAACATAACAAATTTATCGTTAAACAACATAAGCACAACAAGTGGAAACCCTTTACACAAACATCACAAGATACTTAACACACGTAGTATCCTAACATGTTTACTTATCAAATCAACAAGAAAGTATTACAAGGCTATCAATGTCTAGACTACTTGTGAGAATAAATCTAGATACAAGATTCTACTAAAATCAAGCACTTCCCACCACAAACTTCACAAGTTCATCAGAATACAAATTCTATGTAAGTATCAATTCCTTCTTATATACCTTCCTTGTATATAACTTATACTTAATTCTTATACTTCAATAGTATATAAACTCAATTACAATAGGGAGACAAGATATTTACCTCGATAAGCCCAAAATTATCCAAGTTTAAATGTCGATCCTGAGCAACGTTTAGCTCCTACTCCGCGCCCAACCCGCTCCAACAACCCTTAGAAGTTCTACGCAACTTCTTCTTAATACTTCAACCGGCTATGAAGATTTTCCTTAGGGTTTCGTTTTGAGACTAAAGGGACATAAGGTAGTATTTCCGGGCTCTACGTATAGAGGTATCTTTGGAATACTACAAGGTATTTGGGCCAAGGTATTTTGAATAGTAACAATGCTTGAGAATACTTTTCACCAAGGGGGTGTATTTGGACGAGCAACTCAAGGTGCACGTGGGTACCTTCTCGCCAAAGCCTCACAAGGGGAGGACGAAAACTATAGAGAGGGGGAGAGGGATTTCAAGACTTAGAAACATTTTGTGGATGAAGAATTCTTCAACAAAGGGGGGGTATTTATAGGCCAACCAATGGCCAAGATCAAGACAAGTGGTGGGCAAGTGTAGGGTCAAGATTTGGACAAGTGTTTGTGGGTCCCACTTGTTCATCAACTACACAAAATATCTACAAAATATCCTACCTAACCCTTGACTAAAACTTCAACACAAAAACGTGCCAAGCTAGCCCTTTGCCGTCCACTTTTGAGGGTGACACATGTCACCCTCCCGTTGGTCCAAAATATTTCATCTCTCGCAAAAATCCGCAAAAATAATAAATGACATAGCCGAAATTTTCCCTTCGCAAAGTTTGGAAAACGTTTCGTCGTAAAACGATTCTATTCGGGGGTTGTGCACAAATTTTCGTTCCTAGCCTAACTTAAGGCTCAAACTTGTATACGTACGCCCTCACATACATACTCTGGAAATACAGGGTATAACACTCGTAGTCCGCATGGCCACATAGACCGCATGAGGTCTTCCCCGCACAATAACTCGAACTCGTAGTTCGCATAGGTCCCCTGGACCCGCATGAGGCATCCCTCGCATCGGGGGGCAGCTTAACCCCCGGTATATCATGTCAAGAGGTGAGTGGTATAATACTAACATAACGGCTTATCGTTAAACAACATAAGCACAATAAGAATAACCTCTCAAACATTACAAGACACTAACACACATAGCATCATAATATGTCAACTCATCCAAACATCTTACTATACTTTCCAGAAATCAATACACGTCTTTCATAAACACATAAGTAAACCGTTCCTTTATCTTTCTTAAGTCGTTATACCTAACTTCCCATAAAGCTAGTATAACTCTTAAGCTTTTTGTTTAAAACCCAAGTATTTCTCTTCTTTCAAAAATGATTCATAATTCTTTTGAAATACTTCAAGATTCTTATTATTTAGACTCAAGTCAAAAGACGTCAAGTAAAACCATGTTCAGTTAACACACGTACGTCTACCGTACTATATATATATATATATTTTAAAATATCATGCTCAAGAGGATAGGAAGAATCACATACCTCCTCGGCGAAATCCACCTGCCAAGTCGAATGTGTCGCGCGCAGAGTATCAACCTATAATAGTCAAATACGTCTATCAACGTCTAGACTACTCTGTAGAATATCCTAAGCAGAAGGTTCTTAATTCTACGGAAAATTGGGCAACATTTCTCTACCCGTCATACTACACAAGTCTACTGTAAATACAGTCCTATGTAAGTACAGTTCAATCTTCTTTAATATTCTTCTGATGTGATTTCAGTTCAATTCTCTTCTTTAATATCCTTATATATCTTATACTCAAATCTAAACTACTCTTATATGTAATCTCCAATTACAATAGAAGGACAAGAGTATTTACCTCGATAAGCCCAAAATTATCCAAGTTACAATGTCGATCCTGAACAACGTTTAGCTCCTAATTTGCACGCTCCGATAGCTCCAAGAAACCCTTAGAAGTTTCCACACAACTTCTACTTACTACTTCAACCAACTATGAAGTTTCTCCTAGGGTTTCGTTTAGTGACTAAAGGAAGTATAGTAGTATTTTCTGGACTCTAAGTATAGAGGTAACTTTGGAAATACTACAAGGGATTGGCTAAGGTATTTGGGAATAGTAACAATACTTAGGAGAGATTTATCTACCTAAAAAGGGGGGGGGGGTGTTTCGGCTAGAGCTCTGTAGATGGGGGGGAGAGGACTTGGACGAGAACTACAACTAAAAGGGGGAGGCTTTTAAGACTTGGAAAATGTTTTGTGGATGAAGAAGTCTTGCACTAAGGGGGGGTATTTATAGGACTACCAAGGGCCAAGATTAAGGCAAGTGGAGGGCAAGTGTAGATTTGCACATGTGTACCTTATCCATCTACTCCACAAAATATCTAGCAAACATTGACCAAATGTTTAAGGCCTTTCCTTGAAAAAACGTACAAGATTTCTCACTCCAAATCCCCACTTGAGGGTGACACGTGTCGCCCTCTCGTTGGTCCAAAATATTTCATCTCTCGGAAAAATCCACAAAAATTAAATTATTGAACACGCAAAATTCCCTTACAAGGTTCGGAAAATTGTCCGTCGGAAAAACAATCTTTTCGCTAGTCAGGCACAAATTTCATCCCTTATGCCTAACTAAGGCTTGAACTTTTACGCACGTCCTCACATACATACTCGTGAAATACGGGTATAACAACCGCTCGATACCACTTTTGTCACGACCCGACTCGGGCCCGCGATCGTGCCTTACCCCGCACCCTAGTGATAATACATCGAGAAAACCAATGGAAATAAAAACTCAAAGACATGAAACAATGAATTATAAGAAAACAAAGCAACCAAAACGGTCACCTTTCTATATATATACATAAACCCAACGCTTATATACTTTTACAAACCCCGCCACAACAGCATTACATGCACTCTCTAAGAATGTAACCACAACTATGACGACAGGGGCTTCGCCATACCCCTGAATGTACAAGTACCTACAATGACAGGGGACTATACCAAAGATAAGCCTCCGGAGAAACGGAGCTTCCCAAAACGCTGAACTGTGATCCTATGAGCGAGGATCAACAACCGGTGTACCTCTACCTGCAGCATGAACGCAGCCCCCCGAAGGAGGTCAGTACAACAGGTACCAAGTATGTGAAACTGAAAATACTTTAAATGAAATCATAATAGTCTAAATAAAGCAGGAGACATGTATGATAACCAAACTACAGTACACAACATATAAGCGGTCATGTCAAGTCAGGGACTCACGCCCTCAAAGTCATCACTCATGCCCATGGAATTCCTTCCTCACTGCCGGCAGTCTATGACATAAATCATACTCATGTGATGCGCCCGTGGCATCCTACCTCACCGCTTGCGCATACATATACAATACATATATATATACCTTCCCGCCCGTGGAATCCTCCATCACCGCCGTGCAGAGTAGTGTAACATAAAACTGTGACACGCCCGTGGCATCCTACCTCACTGTCGGCGTACATATATACAATATATATATATATATATATATATATATATATACTGCCGCATGGCCCTAATCCTCATCGTATAAGATGTCCATAACGTGCTCTCTGATCCTCATCAGAAGGTGCAGTCTTCATGGGGAGCTAGCCCATGGAGTAACAATATACATGTCCCCCGGTATCCCTCATCGTGGGTACATGTCTTCACGGGGAGCTAGCCCATGGAGTAATAATATAACATGGTCGCATGCGCCTAATCCTCATCGAGCAAGTACGGCCATGTAGTAATGAAACGCTGGGCATCTAACCCGCATCCGTGCCGCACGCCCAAGATCCTCATCGATAAGCATGGCCAAGATCAATCATAATGGAAGCATACGTGGAATCCTCCACAAACTGACGCCCAAATAAGTTCACAACAAGTCGGCCCTCCATCGAGACGCTGGTATAGAAATACAATACTTGCACAACAAAGGCTATCACAACTAGCATAGGCAAGTTCAACATACTCTTAGACTTTCATTAACATGTAAATAGATTCACCATTTATATAAACTCAAGTACTCCCATTTTATGCCAACAATCCGGTTTTAACCCTAAAGTACTACGTACATTAAATTCTTTCAAAAGATCCATTTCTTTTACAAAGGTCACACGATACCCGTAGTATCAAAATAGAGTGACTATTATTTTAAGTAAACCAAAACAATTTCCATACCTTCTTTTTGAATAAACCAAGACAATACCGTGCCTTCTTTTTAAACCAAATCACTTCTCCTTTTAAAGCCAAGTTACCCTTTTAAATCCAATAATAAAACCATTCTTTTGTTTTCATAAAGTCGTTATAACTAACTTCTCATAAAGCTATTATAACACTTTATGTTTTAAACCAATTTAAGACGAAACCATGCCTTTCTTTTTAAACCAATTTAAGACAAAACCATGCCTTCTTTTTAAACCATTTAAGACAAAACCATGCCTTCTTTTTAAACCAATTTAAGACATAACCATGCCTTCTTTTTAAACCAATTTAAGACAAAACCATGCCTTCTTTTTAAATCAAAAACACTTCAATTCCTCAAGTCTTTCTCTTTTATAAATCAAGTTCCTTACTTTGGAATTTAAGAAAATTTGTACTTGTTTATAATGATCTTATTAAAGCAGCCATGATCTAGGAAATGTAATACAATTTTGTCTTATCTTATGCAGATAGAGGTTTCTACTTGTTTTAATATAATTAATTGTCGTTACTTTTTCCTTTATTAACGCTGCAATGGCTTGTTCGATACTTATTCCCATTTTCTGAAATCAATATAACTTACTCCTTTTCCTTTTCTTTAGACAAAGTACTCATTTCCCACGAATGAGGTTTCACCACTTTTTAACACAATTAAAGTTTTTCACATTTCATATCAAGTCAAATATAAGTCAAGTCTCTTATCTTTTAAAAACAACAAACCATTCTTTTTTTTTTTTTTAGGTAAATGCAAATATTATTACTAATAACGAAAAGGAAGTGGCTACAATCAGTCGTTGAGGTATCTCAGGCCTCAACGTAATGCAAACAAGAAGTGAAATAGGGGAGGGGTGGTCACTCAAAATGTCACGACCCGAACCCGGGCCCGTGACTGGTGCCTTACCCCGGGCACCCTAGTGATACTACATCAGAGTAATCAGCGGAACATAAAACGATAAAATGAAACCAATGCAATAAGACAGTGAAATAAGAAGACAGGCTAACCCAAAAATGGTTACCTTCATAATATATAACAATTTGAACAGTTACATCCCTTTCTACAACTCTGCCCACAACAGTACTACAGACCTCTAAGAATGATACGACAACAATGGCGGGACAGGGCCCCGCCAAACCCCTGAATGTAAACACCTACTACGACAGGGGACTATACCACTGATAAGCCTCCGGAGAAACGGAGCTTCCCAAACGCTGAACTGTGACCCTGAGAGCTAGGATCAACGATTGGTGTACCTCAACTCGCGGATGAACGCAGCCCCGGCGAGGTCAAGACAACAGTACAGTATGTGAAACGAAAATATCAGAAATGAAATCAAAATAGTCTATAAAGCACGAGACATGAAAGATAACCAAACTATTTACAATAAATAAGCGAATATGTCAAGTCGTGACTCACGCCTCAAAGTCATCACTCAAATATAACTATGGGTCTCAAGCCCATAACATCAATCATGCGTGGAATACCTTCCTCACCGCTACAGCTTTATGATAGACAAGCACCAAGAACTACACATGAACACCAGGTCACACCCGTGTCCTAATAAAACAGTACAGGGTAAGTACGAAGGCATAACCGACTACTAACACCCACCGCACTAGCAGTGGTCATAAATCAGATCATGATATCCGCTCTGACCGTCACATGATCAAAGCCGGTCATTCGCCGCAGATCGGATGCTGCGTCTAGCCCCGAACTCTCCGCACTCAAGATAGGCCAACCTCATAGGCCCGCATGAGGTATTCCTCGCATCGAGGGTAGCTACTCCCAAGATCGCCCCGACTCGCACCGCATGGCCACGGACCGCATGACCACAAGCGGCCGCAAACTAACTCCGAACTCCCGTAGTTCCGCATGGATCCTCGACCCGCAGAGGTATTCTCGAATCACGGTCCTGCATCGCTCGAGTCTTCCCCGCATCGGAGGGCAGCTTAACCTCCGGAATCAAGTCAAGGTGAGTGGTACAATACCAACATAACAGCTGAGAGTCAAACAACTTTAAGCGCAGTCGAGGGGAAACCCCTTTACACTAACATCACAAGATACTATCACCCGTAACATCCTAGCATGTTTACTTAACAAATCAACAAGAAAGTATTACAAGGCAATCACAAACCAACATAATCAAGTTATATACACAAGGTGCTTTCTACTATATGATTAACAAGATCGGGTTTTTATCCCCAAAGTACTTCATACATTAACTCTTTAAAAGATACGTTACTTTCACAAAAACCACACAATACCCGTAGTATATGAAAATAGAGTGATTATCTTTTGAAGTAAATCAAAACACTTACCTTTGTAAAATCAAGTAACAACATTATTTTCCAAACGTCCAAGTTTGCCTAATTTCAAATGTTCACGTTTCTTATTTTAGAAAGGTTTCGTAGTTCATAGTCTTATTCATTTAAGAATATAATTCTCTTTTAAACCATCTGAGAAACATAGCCTTATATGTGAGTAGGATATTCTTGTTTATAACAATCTTATTACAAAGATGATCTAGGAAATATCATTTTGTCTCATCTTAGCTTCTATGCATGGAAGTTTCTACCGGTTTTAATAATACTTAATCACAAAACATTTCCTTTTATTAACGCCGCAGTGGTTTGTCGATACACATTCTCGATTTAGAACTCAAGAAACATTCTTAAGCCGTTATACCTAACTTCTCATAAAGCTAGTATAACTCTTAAGTTTTCAAAAACCAAGTATTACTCTACTTTCAAAATGATTCAAAAATCTTTTGAAATACTTCAAGTTCTTTATTCTCACATAACCACCCAGTTATAGTTCAAATCGCCACCTTTTAAAAACCACAAGTAGTTTCTTACATACATAAAGTCATTATAACCAACTTCCCATAAAGCCGTTATAACACTTTATGTTTTAGACCAATCAAATACATTTAACACACGCACGCTCACCGCACTACATAGTTACACACATATCATGCTAGAAGAGATATGAAGAGGTTCACATACCTCGCGACGATTATCGACTAATAGCAAAACGCTCCAAGTACCTCAAACCGTCGGCTACTCCTTAAGCCAAGTAGATCGCGCCACACCTAGTACTTCAACCTATAAGGCCACAAGGCGCTTATTAACATCTAGATCTTATAGTAGAACTTTCTACGTAAAAATTCGGCAAAGATCTCCCGCAACAGCGTAAATCTCCTCCTCTATCTGGCGGCCACCAAGCCAACCAGTGGGGGTTATACGCCTAATCCGGACGCACAATTCTACCTCACGTAAAAGCTACACAAGTCATCAGTAATACACCCTATGTAATTACTAAGCACTCTTCTTTCAAAAGGTTTCTTATTATTCGTGCTTAAGTCAAAAGGCATTGCGAAAACTACGTTCAGTTCTATATATAGTATACTTCAACTATATATTCTAACAACATGTAATTTCCAATTACAATAGGGGGACAAGATAATTACCTCGATAAGCCCATAATTATCCAAGTATAAAGTCGATCCTGGGCAACGTTTAGCTCCAACTCCGCGCTCCAACTCCGCCTCCAAAACCACCCTTAGAAGTTCTAACCAACTTCTACTTAATACTCCAACTAACTATGGAGATTTTTCCTTAGGGTTTCGGTTTTGTGACTGAAGGGAAGTATAATAGTATTTCTGGGCTTTTCGTATAAGTATAACCTTGGAATACTACAAGGTATTAGGGCCAAGGTATTTTGGGTATAGTAACAATACTTTTGAGAGTATTTCTACCAAGGTGGGGGTGTATTTATACGAGACAACACCACAAGGGGGGGTGTATACCCCTCGGCCAACCCCACTAGGAGGGGGGGTACTCTCGGCCAAGGGGGGAGGGGCTCTCGGCCAAGGGGCCTCACCAAGGGGGGGGAGGGGGGTGTTGGACGAACACCACAAGAGAGGGGGAAGGGATTTTAGACTTAGCACAATTTTTGGATGAAGAAGTTCATCAAAGGGGGAGGGTATTTATAGGCCAAGCAAAGGCCAACCAATGGCCAAGATCTAGCCAAGTGCTATGCAAGTGTAGGGCCAAGATGTGCCCAAGTGCCCCCTAGACCCTACTCCACAAATCCCTCACAAATATCTACACAAATATCTACCACAACTTGCCCATCCATTCGGCCCTACGCGCCAAGTCCACCAATGAGAGGGTGCAGTGTTGCCCTCGTTGGTCCAAAACATTTCGCCTCTGGAAAAATCCGCAAAAATACTAAATGACATAGCGGAATTTTCCCTTCGCAAAGTATGTAAACGCTTTGTCGAAAACGACTTCAAGGTGTCGTGCACAATAATTATTTCGGCTGGTGCCACATGGGGGTGACACGTGTCGCCCCGATTCGCCGAATATTTCGCCTTCGAAAATATCCAAAATCTGAAATCTCAAAAACAAAGCGGGCCCCACAAAACCGTAAATTTCTCCCGTGGGCCCCACGTGACCATTTCCGAAAATAAAATCTCAAAATTCTAATATAATTTAAGAAGCCCATATACCAAATCTGGGAATCCAATTCCCATTAACGAACCTTTTTCTTCACAAAAACCGGAAACTTTTCCGTCGAAAACTCACATCTTTCTTTCTTTTCAAAATTTCTGCTCTGCGTGACGCCCTCACATACATACCCTGCAACTACGGGGTATAACATTCTCCCCTCCTTAGAAACATTCGTCCTGAATGTTCCTTCTAAGCCTCAAAACACACACAAGTGCCTGTATAGTCTTCACTACCATGCTTACCAAAAACAATCATGCCGCACCTGGCCATAACATAACACACGCGCAAATACTTAATTCAAGTCCACGAGGAATCACCTCTAGCATCACAAAAACATCTCTCTCCGGGGGCTAGAATATACTTCCTTCGCACCTTCTCTTTACAAAAGAAAAGATCACATCTATGCTTGCCATACATGCTCGCTTCTTCCTGATATGATACCATTTTTGTCACTTTGCCGCGAGGTTCTAGTGTCACTCCGGCGACCCAACAAATGGTACCGGACTGCATGCGATCTGTTATACCCCGTAGTTGCAGGGTATGTATGTGAGGACGTACGTACGAGAGTACGGCAGAAAATTTTGAAAAGAAAGAAAGATGTGAGTTTTCGACGGAAAAGTTTCCGGTTATTTGTGAAGAAAAAGGTTCGTTAATGGGAATTGATTCCGATTGGTATTTGGACTTCATAGATTATATTAGAATTTTGAGATTTTATTTTCGGAAATGGTCACGTGCCCACGAGAAATTTACTGCTTTTGTGGCCCGCTTTGTTTTTGAGATTTCGTATTTTGGATATTTTCAAGACAAATATTCATGACCGGGGCGACACGTGTCACCCCATGTGGCACCCTGGCGATTTTTACCTTTGGCACACCCTTGGAGTCGTTGACGAAACGCTTTACATAACTGCGAGGGGAAAATTCGGCTATGTCTTTTCTTATTTTTATGGATTTTTCCGAGAGACTAAACATTTTGGACCAACGGGAGGTGACATGTGTCACCCTCAACGGAGACAAGTGGGCGACGCTCGCTTTTGGAGGGCAAGTTGTAGATATTTGCGAGGGGTTTAGGAGTAGGGGCTAGGGTGCACTTGGCGATCTTGGCCTTACACTTGCCTTGCACATGGCTTGATCTTGGCCATTGGTTGGCCTTTGGTTTTGCTATAAATACCCTCCTGTGAAGACTTATTCATTCACCTCACTTTGTCTAAGTCTTGAAATCCCTCCCCTCCCCAGTAGCCTCGCCCCAAGCCTCTCCCTCCTCCTCCTGTGGCCTTTGCCGAGGGTTCCTCCCTTTGTGGTGCTAGCAGTGGGGTACCCCACAGCCTAGTTGTTTCGTATAATACCCCTCCCTTGTGGTATTGAAATACTTCTCCTAGTATTGTTATTATGCCCAAAATACCTTAGCCTTGTACCTTGTAGTATTCCAAAGATACCTCTATACGTAGAGTCCGGAAATACTACCTTTTGTCCTTTTAGTCTCAAACCAAAACCCTAAGGAAATCTTCATAGTTGGTTGAAGTATTTAAGTAGAAGTTGGTTAGAACTTCTAAGGGTTGTTTGGAGCGGATTGGAGCGCACGGAGTAGGAGCTAAACCTTGCTCAGGATCGACATTATAACTTGGATAATTTTGGGCTTATCGAGGTAATTATCTTGTCCCTCTATTGTAATTGGAAATTACATGTTTGTTGGAATATATAGTTGAGGTATACTATATATAGAATCAACATTATTGCGGCAATGTCGCTGACTTAAGCCCAATTTAAAGAAGAGAATCGAATTGTAATTACATAGGTGTATCAGTGAGACTTGTGTAGCATTATTGTGTAGTAGAGATGGCACACGTCCGGTTAGACGTGTAAACCCCCGGTTGGCTTGGTAGCCTCGATAGAGGAGGAGATTTACGCTGTTGCGGGGAGAGTCGCCAATTTTACGTAGAAATGGAACCTTGGGTTTTGAAGTTAATAGACGTTTGTGACCTTTTTTAGGTGAAAGTACTATGAGTAGCGTATTCTACTTGAGGAGTGGAAAGGGCTAGCAAGGTTGTAGTACTTGGAGCATTTTGCTTATTGTCGATACTCGTCGCGAGGTATGCGAACCTCTTCCTATCTCTTCTAGCATGATACGTGTGAACTATGTAGTGCAGTAGGCGACATGTGCTAAGTGATTTGGTTGGTTTAAAACATAGGATGTTATAATAGCTTTATGGGAAGTTAGTTATAACGACCTTATGTAGGTGAAAATGGTTTACTGATGTTAGAAGTTAAGAGACTTGATCTTAGAAGATAAGAGACTTAACTTATTTGTTTTAATGTGGATGTTGTGTGAAACCTCATTCGTGAGTAATGAGTACTTGGTTTTAAAGGAATAATGTTTTACCGATTTCGAAATCGTAATGTGTATCGACGCACCGCTGCGGCGTTAATAAAGGAAAATGTATTGAATAATGATGTGTTGTATTAAAACCGCAGAAACCTCCATCTGCATAGAAGCTAAGATGAGACAAAATGATATTACATTTTCTAGATCATGGTTCTTTGTAATAAAATCGTTATAAACAAGAATAAACTACTCACATATATGACATATGTTACTCAATTGTTCTAAAAAGGAATCAAGTGATTAAGTTTGGGAACTATGAAACCATTTGAAAATGAGAAGCTTGAGTAATTGAAACTAGGCAAACCGGAACTTAAGAAAAGAATGTTGTTACTTGATTTTGAAAAGGAATGTGGGTTGGTCATTCTAATACTACGGTATCGGGTGACTTTTATAAGTAATGGATCTCTTTAAAAGAACTTAACGATGTAGTACTTTGGGGTTAAAAACCCGACCTTGGCATAAAATGAAAGTACTTTGAGTTGTGTGAAACTTGCATACGCTTGTTGTTGTGAAACTTGCCTATGCTTGTTGTTGTGAAACTTGCCTATGCTTGTTCGTGAAACTTGCCTATGCTTGTGATGATAGCCTTTGTTGTGCAAGTGTGGTATTTACGTTACCGCCGTCTCGATGTAGGCCTGGTCGACTTGTCGAGAACTTACTTGGGCGTCTGGCAGTGACGGAGAATTCCACGGTATGTTTCCATTTTGATTATCGTCTTGTTGCTGATGTCACATGGACATGTCTACACCGACGCAAGATTCCGGCACGCGGCCATGCGGTCGGGTTGATTACCCGATATATTGTTATTGTGGTTACATGGACATGTCTACACCGAGGTAGAATTCGGGCACGTGGCGTGCGGCAGGTTGATCACCCAAGATATTATTGTTGATGTCACGGACGTGTCTACACCGAGGTAGAATTCGGGGTACGTGGCCGTGGGGCATTGGTATTATTGTTGCATCATGGACATATCTACACCGATGCACGACTCGGGGCACGCGCCATGACGCGAACATGATTGATGTTGTGGGCGTGAGACCCATAGTTATATTCGAGTGATGGCTTGAGGCGTGAGTCCTCGATCGATATGACCGCTTATGTCATGAATCGTAGTTTGGTCATCATACATGTCTCCTACTTTATATAGACTAGTATGATTTCATTTATGATTTTCTGATTTCACATACTGTACTGTTATCGACCTCCTTGAGGCCGCGTTCATGCCGCAGTCGAGGTACATCGGCCGTGGATCCTCGCTCTTAGGATCTCGGCAGCGTTTTGGGAAGCTCCGTTTCTCCGAGGCTTATCTTTTGGTATGTGTTCCCGAGTTGTAGGTTCTTGTACATTCTGGGTATGGCGGGCCCGTCCCGCCATAGTTGTTGTAAATCTTAGAGTGCATGTAGTTGTGGGCGTGGTTGTAAAAGGATTAAAGCTCGTTTTGAAAGAGTTGTTTTTATTTATGTTATCAGCGTAACCGTTGGGTTGGCCTGCTTTATGTTCATATATCTTGTTTCTTGTTTAAAGTTTTATTTTCCTTGGTTTTCTCTCGATGATTGTATCACTAGGGTGCCGGATAAGGCACGATGCGCCCCGAACGGGTCGTTACAAAAGTGGTATCGAGCGCTTAATCCTCTGAAAGTGTCTGCACGTGTCTAGTAGAGTCTTGATTATCGGTGTGTTGTGCACCACATCTATAATCAGGAGGCTATAGGACATTTAGGATTGGTTTCAATTCTTCTCATTCTGAGATCGTGCCTTAGAGCTGTGTTGTAAGTTGGACCCCTCTGACGTATCTCATTTTTACCAGTTATGCCTCCGCGCAGCAGAGCCCCTGAAGGGCAAGACAGCGAGGAACCGCTAGTGAGATCTGAGGAGTACGAGGCGCAGCCCGCATGCATTCGAGGTTGTGCTTGACGGCGGGTTTTGTGACGCCGCCACCCAGCAGAGGTTAGGCGCAGCAATGGCCGCCGAGACCGCAGCACGAGCCTCCACCCCACGATGCAGGCGGAGAGATGGGTTACAAGGAGATGGTCGAGTCTTTGCCGTGTCGTGGCGATATGAGGATAGGTGGATCTGGCAGTTCAGTTCGATAGCACGATGGTTCACCCCGAGAGATAGTTTGAGGCTACGGGACTTTCTCGAGTTGTAGCGCGAGTTTTATGGGTCGAGGCTCGACGATGATCCGAGGAGTTCATCCGGCGCTACAGCCGGATCACGCGGTGATCAAGGCTTGAGACCGAGTGCAGGACCTTTGGTTCGCGGTCGCGTGATACCGCGATGATTGGTTTGATTCATGAGCTTTCGGGAGAGCATGCACCTCCAGCAGATGGGATGAGTTTTGGGGCTTTCCTCGCTTCTTGCCTCCGCAGATGAGGAGGGCACGGCCGACAGATTTTTGATGCTTAGACGAGGCGGGCGTGCGGTTCGAGTACAACGTGAGTTTGACTCGTTGCCTCGGTATGTCCCCGCTTTAGTGGCAACTATGGAGGATAGAGTGCACCGCCACGCCACCGGATTAGATGATTACTTGCAGAGGCTTGTTCGGTGTAGCTCTTCACCGCATGGACATTGCCCGCATGCAGCTCATGCACTAGGATGTGAGGTGCGGAGAGGTCGGCGAATGACCCGGATCAGCGAGAAGGCCAGACATCGTGGTCTTTGGCGACTTTCGAGGCGGACCGCCTCGAAGCCAGACTAGTTTTGTACCCCGCCGCATGAGTGGTCCTCCGCCTTGAGGAGCGGTCGTGGCTCGCGGTTCGTGTTTCGCGGAAGTAAGGGTGTTGGCGTGACGCGGTCACCCCTACCTCTGTGGCGATGTGGTAGACCGCATTCGGGGAGTGTCGTGGTGCCAAGGGAGCTTGTTATTTTTGCGGCCAGCAGGGCCATTTTGCGAGGAACTGTCCGACCAAGGGTAGCACGGATGCTACGACTCAGCCTTCAGGATCAGTGGCTGGTTCATCACCTTCACTAGCTATGCGCCCTGCAGGGCAGGACTGTGATTAGGAAGCGGAAGAGACAGGTATATCCTTAACCCTCTAGAGTTTTGTATACTGATGTGTTTTAGTGTTATGTTCGGATAGCTTTGTGCTAAATGTGATTTAGACACCTGGTTATTGTAGAAGGGTAAGTATGGGGGCATGGTAAGTGTGAACCCTAGACTGTCACGATTGAGACCTTAGAGGTAAGGTCGTCTTGAGTAAAAGATTCGTTTTATGTTTGACCTTTATCAGAGTGCGTGGTATACGTGGGTTTTATTTGTGTGATAAGTCCATAGGTAGTGTGAGAAGGAAGTGGTAGCTTTCATGATGTGATTTAGCAGGATTGTTCCGTGTCGGGGAACGAGGGCTTGACGCGATTGTGGGTCGGGTTGAGGACGTGATACGGGTCAACCCGTAGCCCGGATTAAGGTGGGGTCAGTTCTGGGTGGTCCCGCCAGGTGGTAGGGTCACGAGGATGCTAGGCCCAAGTTTGTATGATCATCGTATGAGTTCGTGGACGCGTTCGACCAGAAGCGGTTCGTAAAGGCCGGGAATGGCCTTAAGGAAGTTTGAGGTTAGTAAGATGACCAAGTTTGGAGGTAGTGACTCCAGAGATTTTTGGGAACGGAAGTAATGACTGAAGTTTGGTGCGTACTGGGAGAGTTCAAGTGTTCGAGAAGGGCACGACGAGTAAGGAAGGAAGATAACGTGTGTTATTTCGTGGCCAAGCTGTGGCGTTGACAACTTGTTAGAGGAACTTCATCGATATCCGCTTGAGAAGGAACATTCGGACGAATGTTTCTAAGAGGGAGAATGTTATACCCGTAGTTGCGGGGTATGTATGTGAGGACGCACGTGCGAGTACGCGAAAATTTTTCAAAGAAAGAAAGATGTGAGTTTTCGACGAAAAGTTTCCTGCTATTTGTGAAGAAAAAGGTTCGTTAACGGAATTGGATTCCCAGTTTGGTATTTGGACTTCATAGATTATATTAGAATTTTGAGATTTTATTTTCGAAATGGTCACTGGGCCCACTGGAGAAATTCTGATTTTGTGGGCCCGCTTTGTTTTTGAGATTTCGGTATTTTGGATATTTTCGAAGACGAAATATTCTGGCGAATCGGGGCGTACACGTGTCACCCCGTGGCACCCTCGGCGATTTTACCTTTGTGCACAACACCTTGGAGTCGTTTTTCTAAACGTTTACATAACTGCATAGGGAAAATTCCGGCTATGTCTTTTCTTATTTTTGCGGATTTTTCCGAGAGACGAAACATTTTGGATTCAACGGGAGGTGACATGTCACCTCACAATGGACGGCGTTGACAACTTGTTAGATAACTTCATCGATATCCGCTTGAGAAGGAACATTGGGACGAATGTTTCTGAGGGAGAATGTTATACCCGTAGTTGCGTGGTATGTATGTGAGGACGACGTGCGAGAGTACGCAGAAAATTTTGAAAAGAAAGAAAGATGTGAGTTTTCACGGAAAAGTTTCCGCTATTTGTGAAGAAAAAGGTTCGTTAATGGGAATTGGATTCCCATTTGGTATTTGGACTTCATAGATTATATTAGAATTTTGAGATTTTATTTTCTAAATGGTCACGTGGGCCCACGGGAGAAATTCTGATTTTGTGGGCCCGCTTTGTTTTGAGATTTCAGATTTTGGATATTTTAAGACGAAATATTCTGGCGAATCGGGCGACACGTGTCACCCCATGTGGCACCTGGCCGATTTACCTTTGTGCACAACACCGGTTGGAGTCGTTGACTAAACGCTTTACATAACTTGGCGAGGAAAATTCGGCTATGTCTTTTTCTTATTTTGCGGATTTTTCCGAGAGACGAAACATTTTGGACCAACGGGAGGGTGACGTGTGTCACCCTCACAACAAGTGGGACAAGACTGGGCCGCTTTGGAGGGCAAGTCAGGTAGATATTTGTGAGGGTTTTAAGGAGTAGGGGCTAGGGTGCACTTGGCTTGATCTTGGCCTTTACACTTGCCTTGCACATGGCTTGATCTTGGCCATTGGTTGGCCTTTGGTTTTGCTATAAATACCCTCCTTGTGAAGACTTATTCATTCACTCCTCACTTTGTCTAAGTCTTGAAATCCCTCCTCCTCTAGTAGCCTCGTCCCAAGCCTCTCCCCTCCTCTCCTTGTGGCCTTTGGCGAGAAGGGTTCCCTCCCCCCTTTGTGGTGCTAGGCAGGGGTACCCCACTGCCTAGTTGTTTCGTATAATACCCTCCTCGTGGTATTGAAATACTTCTCTAGTATTGTTATTATGCCCAAAATACCTTAGCTTGTACCTTGTAGTATTCCAAAGATACCTCTATACGTAGAGTCCTAAATACTACCTTTTGTCTTTTAGTCTCAAACCAAAACCCTAAGGAAATCTTCATAGTTGGTTGAAGATTTAAGTAGAAGTTGGTTAGAACTTAAGGGTTGTTTGGAGCGGATTGGAGCGCACTGAGTAGGAGCTAAACCTTGCTCAGATCGACATTATAACTTGGATAATTTTGGGCTTATCGAGGTAATTATCTTGTCCTCTATTGTAATTGGAAATTACATGTTTGTTGGAATATATAGTTGAGGTATACTATATATAGAATCAACATTATTGCGCGCAATGTCGCTTGACTTAAGCTCAATTTAAAGAAGAGAATCGAATCAGTAATTACATAGGACAGTATTACAGAGACTCGCGTAGCATTATTGTGTAGTAGAATGGTACACGCCCGGTTAGACGTGTAAACCCCCGGTTGGCTTGGTAGCCTACCGATAGAGGAGGAGATTTACGCTGCTGCGGGGAGGCCTTTCAATTTTCGTAGAGAAATGGAACCTTGTGTTTTGAAGTTAATAGACGCCAGGACCTTTTTTAGGTGAAAGTACTATGAGTAGCGTATTCTACTCGAGGAGTGGAAAGGGCTAGCAAGGTTGTAGTACTTTGAGCATTTTGCTTATTGTCGATACTCGTCGCGAGGTATGCGAACCTCTTCCTATCTCTTCTAGCATGATATGTGTGAACTATGTAGTACGGTAGACGATACGTGCAAGTGATTTGGTTGGTTTAAAACATGTGGTGTTATAATAGCTTTATGGGAAGTTAGTTATAACGACCTTATGTAGTGAAAATGGTTTATCGATGTTAGGTTAAGAGACTTGATCTTAGAAGATAAGAGACTTAACTTATTTGTTTTAATGTGGATGTTGTGTGAAACCTCATTCGTGAGTAATGAGTACTTGGTTTTTAAAGGAATAATGTTTTACTGATTTCGGAAATCAGAATGTGTATCGACAGACCACTGCAGCGTTAATAAAGGAAAATGTATTGAATAATGATGTGTTGTATTAAAACCAGTAGAAACCTCCATCTGCATAGAAGCTAAGATGAGACAAAATGATATTACATTTTCTAGATCATGGCTGCTGTAATAAAATCGTTATAAACAAGAATAAACTACTCACATATATGACATATGTTACTCAATTGTTCTAAAAAGGAATCAAGTGATTAAGTTTGGGAACTATGAAACCATTTGAAAATGAGAAGCTTGAGTAATTGAAACTAGGCAAACTGGAACTTAAGAAAAGAATGTTGTTACTTGATTTTGAAAAGGAATGTGGGTTGGTCATTCTAATACTACGGGTATCGGGTGACTTTTATAAGTAATGGATCTCTTTTAAAAGTTAACTTAACGTATGTAGTACTTTGGGGTTAAAAACCGGACCTTGGCATAAAATGAAAGTACTTTGAGTTGTGTGAAACTTGCCTACGCTTGTTGTTGTGAAACTTGCCTATGCTTGTTGTTGTGAAACTTGCCTATGCTTGTTCGTGAAACTTGCCTATGCTTGTGATGAGAGCCTTTGCTGTGCAATTGTGGTATTTCTGTGTTACCGTGTCTCTCGATAGAGGGTCGGTTGACTTGTTGAGAACTTACTTGGACGTGCTGGCAATGATGGAGAATTCCACTGGTATGTTTCCAATTTGATTCGTCTTGTTGTTGATGTCACATGGACATGTCTACACCGACGCAGATTCCGGGGCACGCGTGCGGTCGGGTTGATTACCCGATATATTGTTATTGTGGTTACATGGACATGTCTACACCGAGGTAGAATTCGGGGCATGTGGCCGCGCGGCGGTTGATCACCCAAAGATATTATCGTTGACGCCACATGGACGTGTTCACACCGAGGTAGAATTCGGGGCGCGGCCGGGCATTGGTATTATTGTTGCATCATGGACATATCTACACCGGCGCAGAATTCCGGGGCACGCGCCATGACGCGAACATGATTGATGCTGCGGGCGTGAGACCCATAGTTATATTTGAGTGACGGCTTGAGGCGTGAGTCCCGATCGATATGATCGCTTATGTTGTGAATCGTAGTTTGGTCATCATACATGTCTCCCGCTTTATATAGACTAGTATGATTTCATTTATGATTTTACGCTTTCACATACTTGGTACTGTTGATCGACCTCCTTCGGCCGCGTTCACGCCGCAGTCGAGGTACATCGGCCGTGGATCCTCGCCTAGGATCTCGCCAGCGTTTTGGGAAGCTCCGCTTCTCCGAGGCTTATCTTTTGGTATGTGTTCCCCGAGTTGTAGGTTCTTGTACATTCGGGGTATGGCGGCCCGTCCGTCATAGTTGTTGTAAATCTTAGGTGCAGTAATCTTGTTGTGGGCGGGGTTGTAAAAAGGATTAAACTGCTCGCTTTGAAAGAGTTGTTTTTATTTATGTTATCGGAAGGTAACCGTTGGGTTGCTTTGTTTATGTTCATATATCTTGTTTCTTGTTTAAAGTTTTATTTTCCGCTGGTTTTTCTCGATGATTGTATCACCAGGGTGCGGGATAAGGCACCAATGCGGCCCACGAACGGTCGTTACACGATCCCTGAGGATGTCGTACCCTTCTTGTACACTTGAATTCTTTCTCATAACTTACCATATTTCCATCGATTCGTTTCCAAAACTGCCACACTTATCCACGCTGTTGGAACAAGCTCAACCAACTATCCGAACTTTGCCAATATCGAACCAATCGACGGCCAGACACTTCCGCCCTACGAGGCTTCATAAGGCGACATCCGAACACCGAAATGGTAGCTTAAACACTTCTCCACAGAGACAACAATCCCACAACTATCCCCGAAATCCACCGGCCCGAATGCGCGCGAGACTCACCGAAGTTCTTAACCCCGCTGGTAAAACTTCCGAAACAAAAACAGCTGCACTGGCTCCATCTGTCATAAGGTGAAGGTAGGCACCCTGCAGCCTTACAACCTTTCTGATAAAATCAACACTGCCGAGTAAACGGTCTTTGCTAGAAGACAAGACGGCTGACCTCATCGGCCCGACTACTGGTCGAATGCATCCACGAACTCGTATGCTGGTTAACTAAACTTGGGCCTAACACCCTCATAACCCTAACCCAAAGTAGGACCACCACAAACTGACCCCACCACCACACAGTCCGCGGGTTGACCCGCAACGTGGCCTCAACC
Source organism: Przewalskia tangutica (assembly GCA_029844215.1). Classification (NCBI taxonomy): domain Eukaryota; kingdom Viridiplantae; phylum Streptophyta; class Magnoliopsida; order Solanales; family Solanaceae; genus Przewalskia; species Przewalskia tangutica. The sequence continues at coordinate 1,609,037 of JAQGDG010000037.1, read as the reverse complement.
CGACCCGGCAACGCGCAAGACACTAGCTCCCCGAACCGGAAAACTCTCACTAATCACGTTTCGAAAACCTAGCGGTCTTCTTAGCTCAACTACCATCTTTCATTCCACACTACTCAGGGACTTATCCCACAAACATAGCTCACGTGCACTATGCACTCCTATAAGGGTCAAACATAAACATACGTCTTTTACTCGAGATGGCCTTACCTCTAAGGTCTTCACGTATAATGCTCTAAGGCTTACATTTTCTCTATAGGGTTAAGGATATATCTATATCTACTGCTTCACTCTCCTTAGTCGTTCTAATCAAACCTGCCCCGTAAGGCGCATAGCTAAGGAAGATGACGAACTACCCACCGATCCTGAAGGCTAAGTCCTCCTACAAGGACACTCTTTCGACATCAAACCCTGACGGTCGTAGGTACAACAAGTACCAACTAAAAGACGAAATTCTCGGGACGACGCTCGCATTGTGAATACCGAGGAACACCAATCCGTGGCCGAACCTACGTGTAGCCGACCGGAAGCTCGAGCTCGACCAACTCCTGCATACCCCGAACGCCCCGCACTTCAGAGGACCTCTCGCACCGGTGGATGTGCAAATCTAATCACGTGAGGTGACTCGCCTAAAGTTACCAAAGGACCTCGCCGCTCGCCTCTTCGCTGTCGCCGTTAACCCGCTGATCTACGCTTGGCTCATTGCGCATAAGCCCGCACGTGCCATGCTCAAGCCTAATCAAGAATTACTCTTGTAAAACCTCTCTTAGGTAGTCATCAAGACTCGCGGTACATCGGTATACTCTCGTAGCCAAATCCATAGCTAATGTGGTCGCCTCTTTGCAATCTATATTCTGTTCTCGTGGGCGAAGGTTCAATATCATGGCGCAGAGGAACCGCCGCCGTGCTAAACTCTGCTGGGCTAGTGACGCCGCAGAACTCCCGAATGAAGCACCACCTCAGCGATGATTGGGCTCGTGCCTCAGAACCCTCGAACTCTACTGCAGCTCCTCGGATGCCTTGCCTCCCGGGCGGGTTTGCCCTACGCGGAGGCATAACGGTAAGGAAAGAAATACGCGAGAGGTCCAACTTACAACCCAACTCTAAGGCACGATCTCGAGTGAGAAGAATAGAAACCAATCCTAAATATCCTATAGCCTCGCGATTATTGGTGTGGTGCACAACACCGATAATCAAGACTCATCGGATACGTGCGTAGACACTTTCCGAGGATTAACCGCTCGATACCACTTTTGTCACTTTGTCGCGAGCCTAGCTCCGACGACCCAACAAATGGTACCGTTTGCGATCCTCGAGGCATGCCCTACGGCCTTCTCGTGGATGTGCCATACGGAGCCACTGCGGTTCTGCTCGTGGTAGAGGCTCCTCTTTATACGCCTTTCCCCCGAAGGAGGCATGGCAGTACCAAGTATGAAACGAAAATCGTAAATGAAATCATAATAGTCTATAAAGCAGAGACATGTATGATAACCAAACTACGCTTTACAATAAATAAAATATGTCAAGTCGTGGACTCACGCCTCAAAGTCATCACTCAAATATAACTATGGGTCTCAAGCCCATAACATCAATCATGCCGTGGAATACCTTCCTCACCGCCATAGCTTTATGATATAAAAGCACCAAGAAATACACATGAACACTGTGTCCCTGTGTCCTAATAAAACAAGGGGTAGGTAAGTACGAAACCGACTACTAACACCCACCGCATTAGCGGTCATAAAGCGTATCATGATATCTGTCTGACCATCATGATCAAAGCTCACTCGCCGCAGACGCGATGCTCGGATGCCGTCTCGAACTCTCGCACTCCGCATAGGCCAACCGCATCCGCATACGAGGTGCGCGACTTCTCGCGAACTCCCTGGTTCGCATGGATCCCCGACTCGCCGCATGGTATTTCGAATCACGGTCCTGCATCGAAGTCTACTCCCATGGATCCCCGGACCCGCATGAGGTATTCTCGAATCACGGTCCCTCGGAAACAAGTCAAGGTGGTACAATACCAGCGTAAACATACTGGCCGACTACCGAGTCAAACAACTTTAAGCGCAGTCGAGGGGAAACCCCTTTACACTAACATCACAAGATACTATCACCCGTAGCATCCTAGCATGTTTACTTAACAAATCAACAAGAAAGTATTACAAGGCAATCACAAACCAACATAATCAAGTTATATACACAAGGTACTTTCTACTATATGATTAACAAGATCGGGTTTTTATCCCCAAAGTACTTCATACATTAACTCTTTAAAAGATACGTTACTTTCACAAAACCACACAATACCCGTAGTATATGAAAATAGAGTGATTATCTTTTGAAGTAAATCAAAACACTTACCTTTGTAAAATCAAGTAACAACATTATTTTCCAAACGTCCAAGTTTGCCTAATTTCAAATGTTCACGTTTCTTATTTTAGAAAGGTTTCGTAGTTCATAGTCTTATTCATTTAAGAATATAATTCTCTTTTAAACCATCTGAGAAACATAGCCTTATATGTGAGTAGGATATTCTTGTTTATAACAATCTTATTACAGCAGCCATGATCTAGGAAATATCATTTTGTCTCATCTTAGCTTCTATGCAAATGGAAGTTTCTAAGTTTTAATAATACTTAATCACAAAACATTTCCTTTTATTAACGCTGCAGTGGTTTGTCGATACACATTCGATTTCGAACTCAAGAAACATTCTTAAGCCGTTATACCTAACTTCCCATAAAGCTAGTATAACTCTTAAGTTTTCAAAACCAAGTATTACTCTTCTTTCAAAATGATTCAAAAATCTTTTGAAATACTTCAAGTTCTTTATTATCACATAACCACCAATATAGTTCAAATCGCTTATCTTTTAAAAACCACAAGTATTTTCTTACATACATAAAGTCATATAACTAACTTCCCATAAAGCCGTTATAACACTTTATGTTTTAGACCAATCAAATACATTTAACACGCACGTCTCACCGCTACATAGTTACACACATATCATGCTAGAAGAGATAGGAAGAGGTTCACATACCTCGCGACGATTATCGACTAATAGGAAAACGCCCAAATACCTCAAACCGCTCGGCTACTCCTAAGCCAGTAGATCGCGCCACACATAGTACTTCAACCTATAAGGGCACAAGGCGCTTATTAACATCTAGATCTTATCGTAGAACTTTCTACGTAAAATTCGGCAAGATCTCCCCTCCCCAACAACAGCGTAAATCTCCTCCTCTATCGTGACGCTACCAAGCCAACCGGGGGGTTATACGCCTAATCCGGACGTGCACAATTCTACCTCACGGAAAAGCTACACAAGTTCATGTAATACACCCTATGTAATTACATTCAAGACTCTTCTTTCAAAAGGTTTCTTATTATTCAGCTTAAGTCAAAAGACATTGCGAAAACTACGCTCGATTCTATATATAGTATACTTCAACTATATATTCTAACAACATGTAATTTCCAATTACAATAGGACAAGATAATTACCTCGATAAGCCCAAAATTATCCCAGTATAAAGTCGAGTTGGGGCAACGTTTAGCTCCAACTCCGTGCGCTCCAACCCGCTCCAAACCACCCTTAGAAGTTCTAACCAACTTCTACTAAATACTCCAACTAACAATGGAGATTTTTCCTTAGGGTTTCGGTTTTGTGACTGAAGGGAAGTATAATAGTATTTATGGGCTTTTCGTATAAGTATAACCTTGGAATACTACAAGGTATTAGGGCCAAGGTATTTTGGGTATAGTAACAATACTTGGGAGAGTATTTCGACCACGAGGGGGGTATTTATACGAGACAACCCCACACGGGGGGGTGTATCCCCCTCGGCCAACCCCACTAGGAGGGGGGGTACTCTCGGCCAAGGGGGGAGGGGCTCTCGGCCAAGGGGCCTCACCAAGGTGGGGGGGAGGGAGGTGTTGGACGAACACCACAAGAGAGAGGGAAGGGATTTTAGACTTAGCACAATTTTTGGATGAAGAAGTTCATCAAAGGGGGAAGGTATTTATAGGCCAAGCAAAGGCAAACCAATGGCCAAGATCTAGACAAGTGCTATGCAAGTGTAGGGCCAAGATGTGCCCAAGTGCCCCTAGACCCTACTCCACAAATCCTCACAAATATCTACACAAATATCTACCACAACTTGCCCATCCATTCGGCCCTACGCGCAAGTCCACCATGAGAGGGTGCCAAGTGTTGCCCTCTCGTTGGTCCAAAACATTTCGTCTCTCGGAAAAATCCGCAAAAATACTAAATGACATAGCCGGAATTTTCCCTTCGCAAAGTTTGTAAAACGTTTTGTCGAAAAACGACTCTAACCGGGTGTTGTGCACAATAATTATTTCGGCCAAGGGTGCCACATGGGGTGACACGTGTCGCCCCCCGATTCGCCCAGAATATTTCGTCTTCCAAAAATATCCAAAATACCGGAAATCTCAAAAACAAAGCGGGCCCCACAAAACCTTAAATTTCTCCCGTGGGCCCCACGTGACCATTTCCGAAAATAAAATCTCAAAATTCTAATATAATTTAAGAACCCCATATACCAAATCTGGGAATCCAATTCCCATTAACGAACCTTTTTCTTCACAAAAACCGGAAACTTTTCCGTCGAAAACTCACATCTTTCTTTCTTTTCAAAAATTTATGCCGTACTCTCGTACGTCCTCACATACATACCCTGCAACTACGGGGTATAACACAAAAGGTGCCATTACAAGAGGGGATAAAATCATAGAGAACTCTATAAGATGTTGTTTTGATTCTTGCAATGACCTCTTCTGCCGGAAAGCTTGTGCCTTCAAAGAGCATTGTGTTTCTTGCCCTCCAAATCTCATAAACCATTATGCAAAAAGTAAGCAAAATAGCTTTGGCTCGGATGCTTGTCCCGCGGTGTTCTTTCTTAATCCATTTAAGGGAGCTTTCAACAGTTGTCATCTCTCTTCTAATACCCAACCAATCTTTTATGCTCTTCCAAATCATGTGTGTATAGGGGCAGGCAAAGAAGAGGTGTTCCCTTGTTTCATTAGCTTGCTTGCAGAACCCGCAAGATTTATCCTCCAAGTTGAGAAAAGATAGAGTATCCTTTGTAGCTAACCGTTTTCTGCAATTTAGCCACATAGTAAAAGAGAAACAAACCATTCTTTTACCTACATAAAGTCGTTATAACTAACTTCCCATAAAGCTATTATAACACTTTATGTTTTAAACCAACCAAAATTCGTTTAGCACACGTACGTCTACCGTACTACATAGTTCACAACAATCATGCTAAAAAAGATAGGAAGAGGTTCACATACCTCGCGACGATTATCGACAAATAGCAAAATGCTCCAAAGTACTATACCCTTGCTAGCCTTTTCCACCCTTCAAGTAGAATACGCTACTCGTAGTACTTCAACCTATAATGGTCATAAAATGTCCATTAACCTCTAGCTCTCTTCGTAGAATATTCTAAGTACAAGGTCACTAAATTCTACGGAAAATCGGGCAGACTTCCTTTGTTTCTACATACTTTGCCACCTTTTCAAGGCCGAATTCAATAACCAAACGCCACATTTAAGGCTCAAATCAATTCAGCAAATACAAAGGGGATTACACGCCTTACAATACGTGTAAAATTCCGCCCCACAACAATACAAAACAATCCAATAATTTCCATGTCATTCTCGGCTAAAAGGTGCTACAACATAAAGTCTTCCAATTCTTTTCCAATCCAAGTTCTTGGGTCAAACATGTTATATAGTCATAAACCACTTCAACAACTACAATTTCCTTCTTTATATAACATGTGACAACTTATACTAATAATCAACTTGAATTACAATCTTAAGGCTAAACATGCTAGTTTTCGGATTAGGGCTCCAATAGTCAATACACTTATCAAACTTCATACTAAATACCTCATGCTTGCTAATATCCATAGTTACAACAATAAGTAATCTTAATTACTATAACGACAAGAATTATACCTTTTACAAGCCCTTAAAATTTCCAAGATTCAAAGTCGCTCCTTAGCAATTCTTAGCTCCTTTCCTTATGTTCCAATCCGCTCCAAGCACTCCTTAGAAGCCTATGAAGAACTCATCTTCAAGTTCCAACTTCAAAGTTGAAGAACTCCTTAAGTTTCCGCCTTGCGACTAATACGAAAACGCCACTTTTCCGGGATCTTTCTATTGAGATAACCTTACAATACTCTTAGGGACCTTGGGTTTAAGTCTTGTGAATTATGGACAACAATTGCAAAATTTTCTTGTTCTATTTTGAGCAAAGCCGAGAGCCTCCTAGTGAGCTCCTAAAATTTTTCTCAATTTTTTCTAAGTGTGAAGACTTGTCTTGCACTAGGGTAGTATATATAACACAATGGATGGCTTAGATTATAACACTTGTGTGGTTTGGATGGAGAACACTTGGATAATTACACAAGTGGCAAGTTGACTTGGTCAATAATATCAAGCTAGCAAGACTAATTCATCTTCAATGGTAAATGACCATATTACCCTTGCATAAAACGTCCAAGACCATATGGGGGTGCCACGTGTCGCCCTCCCATTCGTCCATAAAATTTCGTAACCCTCGTGGGCCCCACAAAATGTAAAATTTCTGTGGGCCCTACGTGACCAAATCCATAAAAATAGATTCCAAAATTCTTATAAATTCTTAAAGTCTTAATACCAAAGTTGAGAATCCAATTCTCAATAATAAACTTTTTTCCTCCACGAAGCTCGAAAACTTTTCCGACGAAAAATCACATCTTTCTTCCTTTCCAATTTTAATGTTTTATTCTCGTACGTACGTCCTCATATATATACCCTGGAACTACGGGGTGTAACAAAAAATAGGAAGCTTATGATCAAACTAGGGCCACCCGCCCTTACTATCATTATGCAATCCTACTCCTGTGACTATTTCACCTGCATAGGCCTTGTGGACCCGTTTGAGGCAATTTTGCCTCGCATGGGACTATTTCACCCGCATAAGACTATTTCACCCGCATGGACCCTATGGGCCGCAATGAGCATATACGCCATACTTGCATCGTGGGGAGCAAATCCACGGAAATGCAAAATGCAACATGACCCGGGGATTGACCCCGTAATAAATAATATAACACTAGCACTAACGACCATCATGAACAACATATGCAAGTTAGCAATCTTTAACTCTCATTAATTAAACTTAAGGAACTATCATGTAAAATTCGGGAATTTAACCCCAAAGTACTACGTACTTCTATTCCTTTAAAAAGAATTATTTCATATAAAAGCCACAAGATACCAACACCCATAGTATCAATGCATGTCTATTTTTCAAATCGAGTTACAACACCTTTAGAAATTCATTTCTAGGCTTTGAAACCAAGTAACTTCTACTTTATAAACTCAAGTAACCTATACCTTTAAATCAAGTTACTTATACTCTTTAAGTCAAGTATCGTATACTTTCAAAATCAAATCATTTATTCTATTTTAAATCATTCAAGTAAACCACTCTTTTAACTTCTCATAAAGTCGTTATAACTAACTTCTCATAAAGCCATTATAACACTTTATGTTTTTAGAAAACTAAGGCATTTACATCCTTTAAAAACCAAGTGAGTTTAACTTTCCAACTCAACTAAACTTGTACCCTTTTAAATCAAATCAATGGTACCAAAATGAAACCGAATTCATTTATGACATGTACGTCAACCGTACTATACATTTATAAGAATCATGCTCAAGAAGATAGGGAAAGTTCCACATACCTCTTCGGCTTAATCCACCCGCTAAGTTGAATACGCCGCACGTAGAATGTCAACCTATAATGACCATAATACGTCTATCAAGTTCTAGCTTTCTAAGGTAGAATAATACTAAGTATAAGGTCTCTTATTCTACGGAAAATTGGACAGCACTTCCCCTGTTTCTACGTACTTTTCCACCTTTTTTAAGGCCCGAAATCAATAAGCAATACGCCACATTTAAGGCACAACCAACCAAACAACAATACAACATATAGTCCTTTTTCAATTCTTTAATCCAAGTCGCTACTCCAACATGTTAATACGCCATAACAATTATAACAACTAAGTTCCCTTTCTTATATAACATGTGACGATTATAACTAACAACCAAATTGATTAACAACTTCAATGGCTAGCATGCCATATTTTGGTATTCACCCTCCAAATTCCCCAACACTTATAAATCTTTATTCCTTATATCACAAGCTCATTTATCAACTACTATAACATGTAATCTTCAATTACATTAGGAAGACAAAGATCATTACCTCAAAAAGCCCAAATATAATCCAAGATTAAAAGTCGATCCTTAGAAACTTTAGCTCATTTTCTTTACATTCCAATCCACTCCAAGAAACCCTTAGAAGTTCATAACCAACTTCTCTTCAAGTTCCAACTCAACATATGAAGAACACCATAGGGTTTCAAGGTGCGACTAGCGGATTAACGTAGTATTTCTGAGATTTAAGAGGTTTTTTATGCTTAGTATACTACTAGGGATCCTTGGTTTGAGTATGGCGATTTATCAACAACATTTGAAGAATTTTCTTGTTCTTCATGGAGCATGGCAGAGAGCCTCCTAAGTGTGCACAAAGTTTTCTTGAAATTTTTCTAAGTGTTAAAGTCTTGCACTAGTATGAATATATAATGAAACCAAGGGTTAAGATTAAAACAAATTTGTGGCCAAGATTGAGATGGACAAATATCTTGTGTCAACTTTGCCACTTGGCCATGCCATTCTCGCCCAACATGGGCCATGTGGGGGGGTGACACATGTCACCCTCATATTGGTCCAAAATATTGTATCTCTCCATAATTCTAATAAATTCCATAAGTCTCAAATACCAAATTTGAGAACCAAATTCCAATTATTAAACCTTTTCCTTCATGAGGTTCGGAATATTTTCCGTAGGAAAAAGTAATCTTTCTTTCGTTTCAAGCTTAAAGTTGTATTTTCTCACGTAGGTCCTTATATACATGTCCTGAAACCACGGGGTGTAACATTCTCCCCCCTTAGAAACATTCATCCCGAATGTTCTTACTAAGTTCAATCTTAAACCGATGTCGGCATAGTCCCCTTTAACTATACCCAACACAATCAAATATGCCACACATGGCCACAATATAACACTTATGCATATACGTCAATCAAAATAGACAAGTAGGGAGAATGAATTACCTGTAGGTGTAGGGAACAAGTGAGGATACTTCTTCATCATGTCCTCATTTGCTTCCCAAGTCATCTCCTCTCTATTATCATTCCGCCACAAGACCTTGACGGAAGCCACGTCCTTAGTCTGTAATCGTCTAACCTGGCGATCAAGTATCCTTATAGAACTCTCCTCATATGATAACCTCTCTGTCAACTGGACATCACTAACTGGGAAAACTCTGGATGGATCACCGATACACTTCCGTAACATAGAAACATGGAAGATCGGATGCACTGCCTCTAGATCGGATGGCAGATCTAACTCATAGGCAACCGTGCCTACTCTACGAACAATCTGGTATGTCCCAATGTACCTCCGGCTAAGTTTCCCCTTCTTTCAGAACCTCATCATACCCTTCATGGGTGATACCTTCAAGAACACCCAATCGTCAAGCTGAAACTTCAAGTGTCGACGTCGATTATCTGCATACGACTTATGTCGACTCTGAGATGCTAATAACCTCTCCTGGATAAGCTTTACCTTATCCAAAGCCTGCTGAATCAAGTCTGGGCCAACTAAATGAACCTCGCCAACATCGAACCAACCGATCGGCGACCTACACTTCCTTCCATATAAGGGTTCATAAGGCACCATCTGATTACTGTAATGGTAGCTGTTATTATACGCAAACTAAACAAGAGGCAAATGATCCTCCCAGCTACCCGTGAAGTCAATAATACAGGCCCTCAGCATATCCTCAAGTGTCTGGATAGTACGTTTTGCCTGTCCGTCGGTCTGAGGGTGAAATGCAGTACTGAGACTCACCTGTGTCCCTAACCCCTTCTGGAAAGACCTCCAGAAGTTAGCCGTAAACTGGGCCCCTATGTATGATATAATAGATGTAGGAACTCTGTGCAGTCTCACAATCTCCTAGATATACAGTCTAGCATAATGCTTAGCCGAATAAGTTGTCCTGACTGGAAGAAAATGGGCTGATTTCGTCAGCCTGTCTACTATAACGCGTATGGAATCACACTTCCTCTGAGTACGAGGTAACCCTGTAACAAAATCCATGTTGATCACCTCCCACTTCCACGTCGGAATCTCAATCGTCTGTAATAGCCCACGACGCTTCTGGTGCTCAACCTTGACCTGCTGACAATTCAGACACTGAGCAACGAACTCTGCTACGTCCCTCTTTAGGCCATCCCACCAATACACACCTCTGAGGTCATGGTACATCTTAGTCGACTCCGGATGAACCGAATAACGAGCACTATGTGCCTCTCCTAGAACCTGCTGACGAAGTCCTGCCACATCGGGTACATAAAATCTATCCTCGTACCTTAGCATCCCATCAGGTGCTACCTCAAATGAACTATTCTCCTCTCGAAGAGTCGTATCTCGATCCCATACCAGAACCGGACCCTCATACTATCGCCTCTTCACCTCCTCAACGATGGAAGACTCGGCAACCTCTCAAACCCGAACTCTACTATTATCGGAATCAACCAACCGAACCCCAAGGCTCGCTAACTGATGAATCTCACGAACCATGTCCCTTCTATTTGGTTGTACGTCTGACAGACTACTCATAGATCTACGACTAAGAACATCTGCAACCACGTTGGCTTTCCCCGGGTGGTATAGGATATCAACATCATAATCCTTCAGCAACTCTAACCACCGTCTCTGCCGCAAGTTCAGCTCCCTCTGCCTGAAGATATACTGGAGGCTCTTGTGGTCTGTATAAATATCCATATGAACCCCATATAAGTAATGCCTCCAAATCTTCAAAGCATGTATCACTGCCGCTAACTCCAAATCATGAGTAGGGTAATTCCTCTCATGTTTCCTAAGTTGTCGGGATGCGTAAGCTATAACCTTACCATGCTGCATCAACACGCAACCAAGTCCGACACCCGAAGCATCACAAAAACCACATAACCCTCTAATCCCTCGGGAAGAGTAAGAACTGTAGTTGTCATCAACTTCTCCTTTAATAACTGGAAGCCCTTCTCACAAGCATCCGTCCACTGGAACTTAGCCGTTTTCTGAGTCAGCCTAGTCAAAGGCGCTGAGATCGAAGCGAACTTTTCCACAAATCTCCGGTAATAACCTGCAAGCCCTAAGAAGCTGCGCACCTCAGTCGGTGTAGTAGGTCTAGGCCAAGTTTTCACCGTCTCAATCTTCATCGTATCAACCCGAATACCATCAGCCCCGATAATGTGCCCCAAGAATGCCACTGAGGCCAACCAGAACTCACACTTAGAGAACTTGGCATACAACTACCGGCTCTGGAGGACTCTAAGTATCTTCCTCAAATGATCCGCATGCTCCTACTCCGTGCGAGAGTAAACCAAGATGTCATCAATGAATACTATAACAAACGTATCCAGAAATGGCTTGAACACTAGGTTCATCAAATCCATAAATACCGCTGGAGCATTATTCAATCCGAACGACATCACCCTGAACTCATAATGCACGTACCGGGTCCTGAATACAGTCTTCGGGATATCTGCCTCTCTAACTCGTACCTGATGATACCCGGATCACAGATCTATCTTGGAAAAACACTTCGCACCCTGCAACTGATCAAACAAATCATCAATCCTGGGGAGGGGGTACCTATTCTTGATGGTTACCTTGTTCAGCTACCTGTAGTCAATACACATACGCAGCGTCCCATCATTCTTCTTCACAAATAATATTGGTGCTCCCAAGGTGAAGTACTAGGCTTAATAAAGCCTTTCTCTGGCAAGTCTTTCAGCTGGTCCTTCAACTTTTTCAACTTAGCAGGTGTCATTCTGTACGGAGGAATAGATATAGGTCGAGTATCTGGCAGAACATCAATACAGAACTCTATGTCCCTCTCTAGAGGAATACCTGGGAGATCATCTGGAAAAACATCCGGAAATTCTCTAACCACCGTGATCAAGAACTGCACCTCACCTCTGACGAACACGAATAAGATGATAAATATACCCTTTCTGAACCATCTTCCTAGCCTTGAGGTAAGAAATAAACCTACCATTCGGCGATGCAGTATCCTCTTTCCACTCAATAACAGGCTCACTGGGAAACTGAAATCGAATCAATCTGTCTCTACAGTCAACATTAGCATAACAAGAAGCCAACCAGTCTATACCCATAATAACATCAAAATCTATCATATCCAGCTCTATCAAGTCTGCTAGGGTCTGACGACTGTGTATAATCACTGGGCAATTCTTATATACCCGCTCAGCTACCACTGAATCACCCACTGGCGTAGCTACCTCAAAAGGTTCTATCGACACCGGTTCTATTCCTATTCTACCAGCAATAAGAGGAGATATATAGGACAAGGTACAACCCGGATCTATCAAAGCATAAACGTCACAGCATGAAATCAATAGTATACATGTGACGACATCCGGCGAAGTCTCCTGATCCTGTCGACTGGCTAAGGCATAGATGCAGTTCGGAGGACCGCTAGAACTAGGACCTCTGCCACGACCTATGTCGCGGCCTGCTGTCCCGTAAACACCCTGCCCTCCGGGACGCTTGACCACAGAAGATGATGACCTGAAAACTAACCCTGTAGGCTGAGCCATACTACTCGTGTCGCCTCTGGTCGGACAATCCCTCTTCAAATGGCCCTACTGGCCACAAGAGAAACAGGCTCCCGAAGAATTACGACACTCCCCCGGATGAGATCTACCGCATCGACCACACCGAGTTAAAGGTTGCCTCATCTGGCTATTACCCATGTTCCCCTGGAAACCCGAAGCCTTGGAGCCTTGACCTGCTCCTGAATAACCCGACTGATCAAACCGCTCGCCAAGACGGAGAGGGTACTCTGTCTTTGGCTGAGACGCAGACCTAGCCTGCTGCTGAGGCTGTCCGCCTCGAAAGTTACCCGAAAACCCTGCCGTCCTGGCCCTCTTATACTGGCCTCCGTCTGGCTGACTCCCTCTCTGTCTGTCTTCCACTCCCTGTGCGTATGCCTAGACCCTGGTAATATCCATACCTGGCTGAAGAGCCACTGCCATGCATCCATCAACCAAGTAGAGGTCTAGCCCTATCACATAGCGGTGAACTTTATCCGCCATGTCAGCCATAATAGCGGGTGCATACCTAGCCAATGAGTCAAACTCTAGGCTATACTCTCTGATGGTCCTGCCACCCTGCTGCAATGTCAGAAACCTATCAACCCGGGCTCTCCTCATCAAAGAAGGCAAGAAGTGATCTAGGAAGGCCTCCGTGAACTCGTCCCAAATGGCTGGAGGAGCACCCTCGCCTCTGGATAGTTCCCACGACTCAAACCAGTTCACTGCAACATCGCGTAACTGGTAAGAAGCTAGTACAACTGACTCAACCTCCGAGGCCTTAATCACCCGCATAGTCCGCTGCACCTGCCGAATAAACTTCTGAGAATCATCCTCAGGTCTCGACCCATAGAACTCTGGCGGATTGCAACCCAAAAAATCCCGAACCCTCAAACTATCTGCTCTAGGGTTCTCTACCGCTCCTGTCTGTGCTGCCCTGCTACTATCCTGGCCAGTAACCGAATTGTATCTCCGTAGTCTCTATCCTCTGCCCCTGTGTTACACCCCGTAATTCCAGGACATGTTTTTAAGAACGTAAGTAAGAACTCAAAAATGTTAAGATTTGAGACTAGTAAAAATTTATCGGAATTATGAAATGTCGGTAAATGAAATATTGCGACGAATGGGAGGGAGACACGTGTCACCCCCTTAGTTGGTCTTGGACGAAATGGACCATGGGTTAAATGGTCATTTTACCTATGTGAAGATGACTAAGTCTTGCAACTAGAGCTTGATAATATTGACTAAGTCAAAAGGGCCACTTGGCTAGATTTTTTGCATCCAAGCCACCCATTTGTTCTAATCTTGACCCTCCATATGGTTATATAAGCTTACTAGTATCAAGACTAGTTCCCATCCTTAGTAAAAATTTCAAGAAACTTGTTCTTCACTAGGATTGCTCTCGGGTTAGGGCTCAAGCTCAAGACAAAAAAATTCGTTTATTGATCAATAATCTCCACACTTTAAACCAAGGTTCCTAAGGGTATTGTAAGGGTATCTCAATAGAAAGATCCCGGAAAAGTGTCATTTTTGTATTAGTCGCAAGGTGAAAACCTAAGTCACTTTCCTAGGTTTGGATTGGAAATTGAAGGAAAGTTGTTTGTGATCTTCTAAGGGCTTCAAATGGAGGATTGGATTGTCAAGGAGAGGCTCTAAGTTGCTAGAGAGCGACTTCAGATCTTGAAGTTGGATTAAGGCTCGTTAAGGTAACAATCTCTTAAGTGTTATAAGATTACATATTGTTGTAGCCTTACATTTTAACTAGCATGAAGTATATGTATTGAAGATTGATAAGTGTTATGGATATTGGAAGCCTAAATCCGAAATGACATTGTTAGCCATTTGAAATTGAAATACAATTTGGTCGATAATTAGAATCGTCGCATGTTATCTACTTGAAGATTGTAGTTGTTATAATCGATTGCGGCTTTATAACATGTTAGACTAAACAACTTGGATTGAAAAAGGAAATGGATAAGACTTTGCATTGTGGTACTTTATGGCCGAAATGGCATTGGTTATTGAATTGCTTGGTATCAATTGTTGGGCGGAATTTTACACGTCTTGTTTGGCGTGTAATCCCCTATTGTTAACTACATTGTTGAGCCTTAAATGTGGCATGTTTGGTTATTGAATTCGGGCCTTGAAAAAGGTGGAAAAGTATGTAGAAACAAAGGAAGTGCTGTCCGATTTTCCGTAGAATTTAGTGACTTTGCACTTAGAATATTCTACGTTTGAAGTTAGAAGTTAATAGACGTATTATGGTCATTATAGGTTGACATACTACGTACGGCATATTGGACTTAGCAAGTGGATTGAACCGAAGAGGTATGTGGAACTTTCCTATCTCTTGAGCATGAGTAGTTGTAAATGTATAGTACGGTAGACGTACGAGACTTAAATGAATTTAGTTTCATTTGATATCCTTGACTTGTTTTAAGGATGGCCAAGCTGGTTGAGTTAGAGAATTCACTCACTTGTTTTTAAAGGATAGAAATGCCTTGGTTTCAAAAGCATAAGACTAGTTAATAACTTTATGGAAAGTAAAAAGAATGGTTTATTCTAATAAGGTAAACAAAGATTTCTTGACTTGAAAATGTATAGAATACTTGATTTGGAAAGTATTGATTCCTTGAGATATTCTAAAGTTAAGAAACTTGATTACTAAAGTTAAGAGACTTGAAGTATTTTAAAAGTATATGATACTTGGTTTTGAAAGTATAAGTCTCTTGGTTATAAAAAGAATGGAAGTGTCTAAAGCATAAAGTTAGTATAACGGCTTTATGGGAAGTTGGTTATAATAACTTTATGGAAGGTTAAAAGAATGGTTTACTCTAGTGAAGTAAATAAAGAAAAATGACTTGAAAGGAAGAAAAGCAAATTGATTTGGAGGCATCAATTGCTTAAAGTTTTAAAGTAAAAAGTCACTTGATTTAGAGGTCTTTAAATGTAGTTCTAAAAGGTATTGTAACTTGTTTTGAAAAGTAGATATGACTTGATACTACGATTATTAGTATCCTGGAAGTTTTATATGAAAAAGGTCATTTTAAAAGAATGGAAGTACGTAGTACTTTGGGTTAAATTCCCGGATTTTATAATGACATGTTAGTGCCTTAAGTAAACTAAAATGAGAGTGTATATGAATAATGCTAATAAGAATTTAGGGGATTTCTTAACTTGCTTATGATAATTGTGATAAGCTGGTGGTGCTTATGTTATGTATGATGTTCGTAGTGCTTATGTTATGTATGATAAGCTGGTAGTGCTTATGTTATGTATGATAGCCGGTTGTGCTAGTGATATGTTTTTCATTACGGGGATTCCCCGAGTTTGTGGCATTTGCATATTCCGTGGATTTGCTATCCATGATGCGATGAATACCTCATGCGAGTCCGTAGGGCTTATGCGGGTGAAATAGTCCTATGCGGGGCGGACCAGTCCTATGCGAGGAGATTACCTCATGCGGGACCACACGACCTATGCGAACGAATACAGTCTATGCGAGGATATTACCTCATGCGGGTCCATACGGCCTATGCGTGTGAAATAGTCCCGAGTAGGATTGCTTAATGATACTACGAGGCGGGTGGCCTACTTTGATCACGAGCCTCATATTTTTATGCGAAGAAAGTATACTCTTATTTACTCTCATTGTTAGTAAGGCACTGCAGTCTTCGTTATTTGAGTTATCATACATGTCTCACTTTATTTTAGACTTTATGATTTCATTACTGAGATTTCACATACTTGGTACATGTTGTAATCGACCTCCTTCGTCGTGTTCATGCCGCAGGTAGAGTATACAGGTTGTTGATCATCACTCTTAGGATCACAGTTCAGCTGTTGGGAAGCTCCATTACTCCGGAGGCTTATCCTTTGTTCAGATCCCTGTTATGGTCGGTTGTTGTACATTCAGGGGTATGGCGGGGCCCTGTCCCATCACAGTTGTTATTCTTAGAGGTCTGTAGTCATGTCTTGTGCAATGGGTTTTAAAGAAAAAAGAAAATGTAACTGATGTTTTTGGGTTATGTATATTTTACGGAAGGTGGCCTTATCGGCTAGCCTGTTGATTTTTAATGTCTAAGTATCTTTTTTTAGTTGTGTATGTTCTGCTGCTATTCTCTGATGTATACCTGGAAGGGGTGCCCAGGTAGGGCACCAGTCGCGGGCCCGGGGTCGGGTCGTGACACCCTGGCTGAGGGACTGGCGGCTCGGGTATCGGAACCGCTGCAGCTGCTCTAAGCCCCTCTGGTACTACCGGCATAACCGAACTCGCCGAATAGGCCACAACCTCAGGCATAGTCTGGGCCTGAGACCTAGTAACTCTCTGCGTCCTACCAGAAGCTCTATCGCTTCTTGCCCTTCCGGGCTCTTTGTTGTCTTCGCGAGGCATAACCGATACACAAGATTATGTCAGAGAGAGATCAACCTAATAACACAGCTCTACTGCACGATCTCAGAATGAGAAGAATGGAAACCAATCCTAAATATCCTGTAGCCTCCTAATTATAGGTGTGGTGCACAACACACCGATAATCAAGACTCTACTAGACACGGTCTGTAGACACTTTCCGAGGACTAACTGCTCTGATACCACTTTTGTCACGACCACCTCGGCCGCGATCGTGCCCTACCTGCACCCCTTTCGTGTATACATCGAGAATAGCGTGAACATACACAAATACATAAACATGTTTAGATAATAAACATCACAGGCTAGCCGATAAGGCCGCCTTCCATAAAGTATACATAACCAAAAGTAAAACAGTACAACTTTGTTCTTACAACCCAAACCACAAATGTGACTACAGCACTTCAGAATAACAATCGTGGCGGACAGGGCCCCGCCATACCCCTAAATGTACATAATATCTACAACATCAGGGAAATCCGTACCAAAAAGACAAGCCTCCGGAGAAATGGAGTTTCTGACACCTGACCAGTGATCCTAAGAATGAGGATCCACCACCGCTACCACACTGCGGCGTAACACACCCGAGGAAAGGGGTCGACACATATGTACCAAGTATGTAAAACTGGAAAAATACTGTAAATACATCATAAGTCTAAAAATAAAGCTGGAGACATGTATGATAATCAGTTTACAGTACATTGTGCCTTACTAACAATGAGAGTAACAAGTATAAACTTTACTGCATAAAAATAGGAGGCTCATGATCAAAGTAGGGTCACCCGCCCGTAGTATCATTAAGCAATCCTACTCCTGGGACTATTTCACCCGCATAGGTCATACGGACCCGCAATGGAGCGATGCGCTCCGCATGGGACTATTTCACTGCGGGACTATTTCACGCTTGGGCGGTGGGCCGCAATGAGTACAACGCCAGACTCGCGTCACGGGTAGCAAATCCATGGAATTAGTAGTAACAGGGCTTTACCCGTAAGAATAACTTAAACTAGCACAACCGGCTATCATACATAACATAAGCGCTACCGGCTTATCATAACATAAGCAAGTTAAGAAATCCCCTAACTTCTTATTAACATTATTAATATATCTTCTCATTTTAGTTTACTTAAGGAACTAACATGTCATTTAAAAGAAAATCCGGGAATTCAACCTAAAGTACTACGTACTTCTACCCTTTTAAAAATGACTCATTTTCATATAAAACTTCCAAGATACTAATAACCGTAGTATCAAGTTACAACTACTTTTCAAGACAAGTCACAATACCTTTTAGAAATATAATTAGGCTTCTAAATCAAGTGACTCCTTTTCTTTTAAAACTTTAGGCAATTGATACCTTAAAATCAATTTGCCTTTCACAAATCCAAGTCATTTATCCTTACTTATTTTACTTAGAGTAAATCTCGCTTTTTAACTTTCCATAAAGCTAATATAACCAACTTCCCATAAAGTCGTTATATTAACTTTATACATTAGTCAAATTACATTTTCCTATATCCAAGGGACTTATACGTTTAAAACGAAACAAGTATCATATACCTTAAAACACTTCAAGTCCCTTAACTTTGAAAACTAAGACATCCTTAATACTCTTAAACAAGTGAGTTAATCTCCTAACTCAACCGACTTGGACATTCATAAAACAAGTAAAGGATATCAAATTCCTGTACGTCTACCGTACTATATAGGTACAACTATTCATGCTCAAGAGATAGGAAAGTTCCACATACCTCTTCGGGTCAATCCACTCGCTAGTCCAATATACCGCACGTAGTATGTCAACCTATAATGACCATAATATGTCTATTAACCCCTTAATTCATACGTAGAATATAATAAGTGCAAATTCACTAAATTCTATGGAAAATCGGACAACACTTCCTTTGTTTCTACATACTTTACCACCTTTTTCAAGGCCCGAATTCAATAACCCAACATGCCACATTTAAGGCCCAATAATGTAGTTAACAATAGGGGATTACATGCCTACTAGACGTGTAAAATTCCGCCCCACAATTGATATCAAACTAGTACAAACTACAAGTGTAAATTCGGCAACTTGAGATACAACAACACCAATTCTTATCCAATTTCCTTTTCAATCCAAGTTGTTTAGTATAACATGATATCAAGTCGCAATCGATTATAACTACTACAATCTTCAAGTAAGTAACATGCGACGATTCTAATTAACGACCAAATTGTAATTCAACTTCAAATGGCTTATATGTCATTTGATTTAAACTACAACCATCCATATCACTTATCAATCTTCAATACATATACTTCATGCTAGTAAAATGTAAGGCTAACAACAATATATAGTCTTGTAATACTTTAAGAGAACAAGATTGTTACCTCAACGAGCCTTATTCCAACTTCAAATCCGAAGTCGCTCCCTAGCAACTTAGAGCCTCTTCTTGACACTTCAATCCGCCACTTGAGACCCTTAGAATACCACAAACAACTTTCCTTTAATCTTCCAATCAAAACCTAGGAAAGCAACTAGGTTTTTACCTTGCGACTAATACGAAAACAATATTTTTCCGGGATCTTTCTATTGAGATACCCTTACAATACCCTCATGAACCTTGGTTTAAAGTGTGGAGCTTATTTGACAACAAACAATTTTTTTTCTTTTGGACAAGGTGAACCCGAGAGCTCCCTTCAACTTTCATCCAATGTCTTGAAATTTTTTCCAAGTATGGAATGCTTGTCTCACTACTAGTATACTTATATAGTAACATGGAGGGTCAAGATTTGTACAAATGTGTGGTTTGGATGAAATTCTTTTAAATATCAAGTCATGTGGCCCCATTGACTAAGTCAATTTTATCAAGCTCTACAATTTGCAAGACTTTGTCATCTTAATAATGGTCAAATGACCCTTTTGACCATGTTATTTTCGCCCAAGACCACTTAAGGGGGGGTGACACATGTCGCCCTCCCATTCGTCACAATATTTCGTTTTCCGACAATTTCATAATTCTGATAAATTTTTACTAGTCTCAAATATTAACATTTGGGATTCTTACGTACGTTCTTAAAACATGTCATGTACTTACGGGGTATAACATTCTTCTCCCCTTAGAAACATTCGTCCCCGAATGTTCTTTCGGAGTCAAACTTATAATTAGCGACATAGTTACCTTTCACAACCCCGACATACCAATAATGTCACACATGGCCACATAATAGCACTTAAGTAAAAATGCTTCAATTAAAACTTGACAAGTAAGGGAAAACGAATTACCTGAAGGTGTAGGGAATAATTGAGGATACTTCCTCAACATGTCCTTCTCCGCTTCCCAAGTCATCTCCTCCCTGTTATCATTCCGCCACAAGACTTTGACGGAAGCCACATCCTCGTCCGATCGCGACCGCGATCGAGTATCGCTATGGGACTCTCCTCATACGATAACCCCTCTGTCACCTGGACCTCACTAGCGGGGAAAACTCTCGATGGATCTCCGATACACTTCCGCAACATAGAAACATGGAAGACCAGATGTACCTCCTCTAACTCTGATGGCAGATCCAACTCATAGGCAACCTTGCCTACTCTACGGACGATCTGGTAGGGCCCAATGTACATTGGGCTAAGTTTTCCCTTCTTTCCGAATTTCATCACACCATTCATGGGTGATACCTTCAAGAAGACCCAATCGTCTACCTGAAACTCCAAATGTCGACGCCGATTATCTGCATAAGACTTCTGCCGACTCTGAGCTGCTAACAGTCTCTCCTGGATAAGCTTCACCTTATCCACAGCCTGCTGAATCAAGTCTGGGCCAACCAACTGCAACTCGCCCACGTCGAACCAACCAATCGACGACCTATATTTCCGCCCATACAAAGCCTCATATGGCGCCATCTGTATACTAGAATGGTAGCTGTTGTTATAAGCAAACTCCACAAGAGGCAAATGATCCTCCCAGCTACCCCTGAAATCAATCACACAGGCTCGCATCATATCCTCAAGTGTCTGGATAGTACGCTCTGCCTGCCCGTCAGTTTGAGGATGAAACGATGTACTGAGACTCACTTGTGACCCTAATCCCTTCTGGAAAGACCTCCAAAAGTTAGCCGTAAACTGGGCTCCCCTGTCTGATATAATCGATATATGGACTCCGTGCAGTCTCACAATCTCTCTGATGTACAACCTGGCATAATCCTCAGCCGAATACGTCGTCCTGACTGGAAGGAAGTGGGCTGATTTCGTCAGCCTGTCCACAATAACCCAGATGGAGTCATACTTCCTCTGAGTACGAGGTAATCCTGTAACAAAGTCCATGTTGATCACCTCCCACTTCCATGTCGGGATATCAATAGCCTGCAATTTCCCACCGCCAGTTCTCAACCTGACTGGCAATTAGGACAACGCAACAAAACTCGCCACGTCCTGCGTGCCATCCCACCAATACATACATCTGAGGTCATGGTACATCTTGGTCGACCCCGGATGAATGGAATAACGAGCACTGTGTGCCTCCTCCAGAATCTGCTGACGAAGTCCTGTCACATCGGGAACACACAACCGGCCCTCAAATCTTAGCACTCCATCAGGCGCTACCTCGAATAGACTCTTCTCCTCCCGAAGAGTTGCATCTCGATACCGTACTAACTCTGGGTCCTCATATTATCGCCTCTTCACCTCATCAACGATGGAAGACTAGGCAACCTCACGAACCCGTACCCTACTATCATCGGTATCGATCAATCGAACCCCAAGGCTCGCTAGCTGATGGATCTGATGGACCATGTCCTGTCTCTCTGGCTGTACCTCTGACAGACTCCCCATCGATCTACGACTCAGAGGATCTGCAACCACGTTGGCTTTCCCCGGATGGTATAGAATATCAACATCATAATCTTTCAACAACTCTAACCACCGTCTCTGTCGCAAGTTCAGCTCCCTCTGCCTGAAGATATACTGGAGGCTCTTGTGGTCTGTATAAATATCCACATGAACCCCATATAAATAATGTCTCCAAATCTTCAAGGCATTAATAACTGCAGCCAACTCTAAGTCGTGGGTAGGGTAATTCCTCTCATGCTTCCGTAACTGCCGGGAAGCATAGGCTATAACCTTTTCGTGCTGCATCAATACGCACCTTAGCCCGATACCCAAGGCATCACAATAAATCACGTACCCATCTAACCCCTCAGGAAGAGTAAGAATTGGAGCCGTCGTCAACCTTTCCTTTAGTAACTGGAAGCCTTTCTCACAAGATTCTGTCTACTGGAACTTAGCTGCCTTCTGAGTCAGCCTAGTCAACGGTGCTGATATCGAAGCAAACTGCTCCACAAACCTACGATAATAACACGCCAATTTCTAAGAAATCGCGCACCTGGCGGAGTAGTAGGTCTCGGCCAAGACTTGACTGCCTCAATCTTTGTCGTATCCACCTGAACACCATCAGCCCCAATAATGTGCCCCAGGAATGCCACTGAGGCCAACAAAAACTCACACTTGGAGAATTTGGCGAACAACTGCGTGCTCCGGAGGACCCTAAGTACCGTCCTCAAGTGATCTGCATGCTCCTGCTCTGTACGCGAATAAACCAGGATGTCATCAATGAATACTATAACAAATGTATCCAAAAATGGCTTGAACACCCGGTTCATCAGATCCATAAATACCGCTGGAGCGTTGGTCAAACCGAAAGACATCACCCTGAACTCATAGTGCCCATACCGGATCCTGAATGCAGTCTTTGGGATATCTGCCTCTTTAACTCGCACCTGATCATAAGCAGACCGCAGGTCTATCTTGGAGAAACACCTCGCACCCTGTAACTGGTCAAACAAATCATCAATCCTGGGGAGGGGGTATCTATTCTTGATGGTTACCTTATTCAGCTGCCTGTAATCAACACACATACGCAACGTCCCATCCTTCTTCTTCACAAACAAAACTGGCGCTCCCCAGGGAGAAACACTAGGCCTGATAAAGCCTTTTTCTAGCAAATCTTTCAGCTAGTCCTTCAGCTCCCTCAACTCAGTAGGTGCCATCCTGTATGGCGGGATAGATATAGGTCGAGTGTCTGGCAACATATCAATACAAAACTCAATCTCCATCTCAGGAGGGATACCCGGGAGATCGTCTGGGAACACATCTGGAAACTCCATAACCACTATCACTGACTGAAGAACTGGCACCTCAGCCTCTGTATCGAATACCCGAACCAGATAATAGATGTACCCTTTCTGCACCATCTTCCTAGCCTTGAGGTAAGAAATAAACCTACCCCTCGGCGACGCTGTGTTGCCCTTCCACTCGATAACTGGCTCGCCAGGAAACTGGAACCGGACCAACCTGTATCTACAGTCAACATTGGCATAACAAGAAGCCAACCAGTCCATACCCATAATGACATCAAAATCTGTCATCTCCAACTCTATCAAGTCTGCTAGGGTCTGACGACTGTAAATAACACCGGACAACCTTTGTACACCCGCTCAGCTAACACTGAATCACCAACTGGCGTAGCTACCTCAAAAGACTTTATCGGCACCGTCTCTATCCCGATTCTACCAGCAATAAGAGGGGACACATAGTACAAGGTAGAACCTGGGTCTATCAAAGCATATACGTCACAGCATGAAACCAATAATGTACCTGTGACGACGTCAGGGGAAGCCTCCTGATCCTGGCGGCTGGCTAAGGAATATATGCGGACCGCTAGTACTGGGACCTCCACCACGACCCCTACCGCGGCCGCCGTGGAACACCGCCCTCCGGCGAGCAACCACGAAAGAGGAAGACCAAGAATCGATCCTGTCGGTGAACCATACCACCCATGCCGCCTCGGTGGACAATCTCTCTTCAAATGGCCTGCCGCCACAAGAGTAACAAGCTCTCGGAGGAACACGACACCCCACGATGGCAATCGCCATCGACTACACCGAGGTATAGGTGGCCTCATCCGACCGAACTCGTTCCTCCGGGTACAAAGCCACGGAGCCCGCTCCCGCCTGAATGACCTGACCGATCAAACCTCCTTCCAGAAAACTGAGAAGGAGCACTCTGTGTTGGCTGAAATGTGGACCTAGTTCGCCAGGCCGTCCGCCTCAAAATCGCCTTGAGACCCTACTTTCACAGCCTCGGGCCGGCTCGAGCCAGCCGATCCTCCTCTCTATCCTTTATCCCTGCATACGCTTTGTATCTGGCAATATCCATACCTGGTTGAAGGGCCACCCCCAAGCATGCAGTAATCATATGACGGTCTAGCCCCATCACATAGCGATGAACTCTGTCTGCCATGTCAGCTACAATGGTGTGCGCATACCTGGCCAAAGAGTCAAACTCCAGGCTGTACTCTCTGATAGTCCTCCCATTCTGCCTCAAGGTCAAGAATCTATCCACGCGGGCTCTCCTCATCTCAGGAGGCAAAAAGTGATCCAGGAAAGCCTCTGTGAACTCCTCCCAAACAGCTGGAAGAGCACCCTCACCTCTAGAAAGCTCCCATGACTCAAACCAGTTCAACGCAATATCGCGTAACCGGTAAGAGGCTAGCATAACTGACTCTGTCCCCGAGGCCCTAAGCACTTTCATAGTCCGCTTTAACTGCCGAATAAACTCTTGCGGATCCTCCTCAGACCTCGAACCATAGAACTCGGGTGGATGACAACCCAGAAAATCCCGAATCCGTAAACTGTCGGCTCTAGGGTTAGCTACCTGCTCCTGTCGGCGCTGCCCTGCCACTATGCTGGTCAATAACCGGATCTTCTCTCCGTAATCTCTATACTCAGCCCCTGGCTGCGGAACTGGAGGCTCAGGTACCGGAACCTCTGGTGCTACTGCCGCTCTCGGCTCCTCTACTACTGTCGGCGTGGCTGAACTCGCTGACCCGCCTACTACCTCAGGCATAGTTTGTGCCTGAGTCCTAGTAACCCTCTGCGTACAGCTAGCAGCTCCTGCTGCTGCCTTGCCCTTCTGGGCCCTGGTCGCCTTCCTTGGAGGCATAACTTGTTACACCCCATAATACCAGGGCTACTAATTGAGAACGTGATTAAGTATTTAAGATTTGAATTTTGGAAGGAAATAATAATTACATTTTCTTAAGGAAAATTTCGAAAAAAAATGTGACGACGGAAAATTATTAACTTGGAGTATAATACTTCTAATTGGATTTATGGACTTAGTATTGGATTATAAGGTGTTGGAATTGATAATATGGGGTCCGCCGAGAATTTCACAATTTCGCAGGGACCTTCGAAAAATTATAATATTTTGGACCAATCGGAGGGCGACACATGGCACCCTCCACTTGACTTGCTAAGATGACAACAAAATAGATATTTTGAGAGGGGACAAGTGGACATGGGTCCCACTCCACTTGGCTAAACATATCCAAGTCTTGCAAGACTTGGATCACTTTACACTTAGACAAAAAAATAAGCTCTCATCTTCTCCCCTTTAGCTCCATAATTTCGAGAGCCCCTTGGCTAAGAACAACCATTGTTTATCAATTTATTTTTCCAAGATTAAGCCCTTAAACCAAGTGCTAAGCCTAGATTATTATTCTACACGTTTTTACTTGTCTTGGCCGAAAGTTGATGCCAAAACCCTAGGGGTTCCGTTGACTTTTTGGAAGTGAGATTCAAAGAGAAGTTGCTCCTAAGGTTGTAGGGGGTACATATATGTGATTGGAACTTGAAGAAGTGGAGCGAAACGAAAACTGTGCACCAATAAAGACCGAACTATTTTGGGGCGTTTTTGGGCAATAAATGAGGTAAAAGTCCTTATTCTTTTAAAGTAATTGGATATTACTTATTGTTATTATGTATGTATGAACTTGTGTTAGAAAATAATGAAGAATAATAAGCGTTTGAGCCATTTTTGGGGCTAAAACCGATTTGGGACAGATTTGGTGCAAATGGAATTCGTTGGTTATTGTCGTTGTTATCTTCACCTATTGCATGTTATAATGGATTAATATTGTTGTTAATAAGTTGTTATAACTTATGTAGAAGTTTTGGAACTCGAATTGGAATAAAATGGATTAAGGAACGAGTTATCGGGTTGTAGTTGTTGTGGTAGAAACCGACCAAAACTGTTAGACGTTGTTGTGTCGTTTAGTGGACTGTTTTGAGGTATTAAATGCTGGAAATTTAGTTGTTGTTATGCATGTTTAAGTGTAGTAGTTGCTAATTAAAGTCCTAAGGGAATAAGGGTGTGGAAAGGCGTTAAAAGGCCTCACATTTTACCCTCATTATGGTTGGATTGCGGACTGTTTTTATGGGCTGATTTGTGGATTGTTTTGTATAACTGTGGGGCAGAATTTTACACGTCCAGTTAGGCGTGTAATCCCCTTTGGCTAACTGTTGGTTGTACCTTAAATGTGGCTTGTTGGTTGATGAATACGGGCCTTGGAAAAGGTGGAAAAGTACGTAGAAACAAAGGAAGCGCCAATTTTCCATAGAATTAGAGGGCCATTATTTGGTATAAGTCCTACACTTGATAGCTTGTAGTTGATAGAAGTGCTATTGTCATTTTAGGTTGAAGTACTACGTGTAGAACATTCTACTTGGCTTGTGGAATAGCCAATAAGGTTGAAGTACATTGGAGCGTATTTCTACTTGTCGTTTGGGTTAGTCGCCAACGAGGTATGTGAACTTCTTCCTTCCTTTGACATGATTATTTGGTAAGTCTATGTGACTAAATTTTAGTGAGTCTATGTGACTTGATTTGGTAAGTCTATGCGACTTAATTCATTTGAAGTAAGTAAGTCCATTTTGGAAATATATGAGTCTTGATTATGAAAGTATGAGTGGCTTAGTCAAAATTGTATAAGTTACGTGAAGTACTTTAAAGTTAAGAGATTTGATTTAAGGTTAAGAGACTTGATTTCTTTACAAGTTATGAGACTTTATTTTTCAAGAAATGGGACTTGATTTCTAAAGTTAAGAGATTTGATTTAAAGTTATGAGACTTGATTTCTTTACAAGTTATGAGACTTTATTTTTCAAGATATGAGACTTGATTTCTAAAGTTAAGAGATTTGATTTAAAGTTATGAGACTTGATTTCTTTACAAGTTATGAGACTTTATTTTTCAAGATATGGGACTTGATTTCTAAAGTTAAGAGATTTGATTTAAAGTTATGAGACTTGATTTCTTTACAAGTTATGAGACTTTATTTTTCAAGATATGGGTTACTTTATTTACTTCTAAAGTTAAGAGGCTTGATTTCGAAAGAGTATGTGACTTGAGTTTTAAAAGTATACGTTTATTGATTTAAAGAGAAGGAGTTTTATGATTCTTTTTAAGTATGTATGTACGTAGTACTTTTGGGTTTAGTTTCCCAATGTGATAAGAAATAAAAGGCCTTAAGTTCTCTAAAATGAAAGGTTGTTATAATAGCTTTATGGGAAGTTGTTATAACGACTTAAGAAGAAGTGAAAGGGTGGTTAAAATGTTATGTAAGGAAAATCACACCGAGCCTACAAATAGGACGGATTATGTTATGAGATACACCGAGCCTACAAATAGGCCGGATTACGCCAAATCACACCGAGCCTACAAATAGGCCGGATTATGTTATTGTTACACCCCGTAAGTCCAGGACTTGTATAAGAGAATGTACGTAAGGAATCAAGACTTGGAAATTAGTACGAAAGGAAGAATTGTTTTTCCGGCGGAAAATCTTCCGAACGTCGGAAAGGAAAAATGTTCGTTGTTGAGAATTGGATTCTCAAAATGAATTATTTGAAGAGTATGGAACTCTTAACCTTATGGAAATTTATTTTTACGGATTTGATCATGTGGGGCCCACCCGAGGAATTTTACGTTTTGTGGGGCCCACGAGGGTTACGGAATTTTATGGACGAATGAGAGGGCGACACGTGGCACCCCCACATATGGTCTAGGTCGATTTTAGCAAGTCTAAAATGGTCATTGACCATGGTAGAAGATTAGTCTTGCTAAGCTTGAGATTGTTGACCAAGTCAACTTGCCACTTGTGCTTGATCCTAGTGAAACTCATCTTAGCCACCCATTTGTTTAAGTCTTAGCCCTCCAATGTGTTATATATACTACCCTAGTGCAAGACAAGGTCTTCAACACTTCAAAAAAAATAAAGGAAACTTTGAGCTTAACTTATCTTGCTCTCGGGTTTGCTCATTTTCACACAAAAAAATTTGTAATTTTGATCCATTATTCACAATACTTTAACCCAATTTACCTAAGGGTTTTGTAAGGATATCTCAATAGAAAGATTTCGGAAAAACGGCGTTTTCGTATTAGTCGCAAGGCGGAAACTTAAGGAGTTCTTCAACTTTGAAGTTGGAACTTGAAGATGGGTTCTTCATAGGCTTCTAAGGAGTGCTTGGAGCGGATTGGAACATAAGGAAAGGATCTAAGAATTTCTAAGGCGCGACTTTGAATCTTGGAATTTTTAAGGGCTTATAAAGGTATAAATTTTGTCGTTTTAGTAGTTAAGACTTACTTATTGTTGTAGCTATGGATATTAGCAAGCATGAGATGTTTAGTATGAAGTTTGATAAATATATCGCTATTGGAACCCTAATCCAAAAACTAGCATGCTAGCCTTAAGATTACAATTCAAGTCGATTATTAGTTTAAGTCGTCGCATGTTGTATAAAGAAGGAAATTGTAGTTGTTGAAGTTGTTTATGACTATATAACATGTTAGACCTTAGAACTTGGAATTTGAAAAGGGTTGGAAAAGACTTTAAATTGTTGGTTATGTTGTTGGCCGAGAATGGCTTGAATATGGAACTACTTCGTATTATTGTGGCTAAATTTTACGCATTGTAAGGCGGTAATCCCCTTTGTTTGGTTGTTGTTTTGAGCCTTAAATGTGGCGTGTTGGTTATTGTATTCGCCTTGAAAAGGTGGCAAAGTGAGTAGAAACAAAGGAAGTCTTTGCCCGATTTTCCGTAGAATTAGAGACCGTATACTTGGTATTATTCTACGTTAGAGACTAGAAGTTGATAGTCTTGTTGTGACCATTATAGGTTGACACTTCTACGTACGGCGTATTCGGCTTAGCTTGTGGATTTAGCCGAAAAGGTATGTGAACTATCTCCTCTTCTAGCATGATTCCTTAAGATAAAGATAGTATTTCCTACTCCTTAAATGATCCATTCCTTGGTTGTATTTGGATTGCCTAAAGTAGAATTTGTTCTATGTACTTCCTTGATTGTACTTTGATGTTTAAATTGTAAGTTGTATAATCAATTGCCTTAGTGAAGTTTGGATTCTTAAAGAGTGGAATTATTTTACTTAAAATACATAGAGTCTTGAAAAGGAAGTGGTTTCCAAACCTTTTGGCTAGTGCCTTAGTTGCAAAACCTAAAGGTCATTATAATGACTTTAGGGGAGTCAAAGGAGTGATTTACTCAATTGTTTTAAAAGAGGAGAAATGACATGATTTAAGAGAAGTAACTTGTTTTAAAGGTGTGAGTTTCTTAAGGTTTAAAAGTAGAAGAAACTTGTTTTCTATATATTAAGAGACTCGAAGTATTTTTGAAAGTTAAGAAACTTGATTTGAAAGTTTGTGATACTTGGTTTTAAGTATAAGTCTCTTGGTTATAAAAAGAATGAAATTGTCTAAAAACCATAAAGGGTTATAACGGCTTTATGGGAGGTTGGTTATAACGGCTTTATGGAAGGTTTAGAAAGTTGTCTATTTTGATTAATGGTCATAAGTTGCCTTGATTGTGAAAATTTGAAGTTACTTGGTTTCAAGCTTTGAAATGAGTTTTCTAAGAGTGTAGTAACTTCCTTTGAAAAATAGACACACCTTGATACTACGGGTGTTAGTATCTTGGGGTATTACATAAAAACGAGTCTTTTGAAAAGAATGTACGTACGTAGTACTTTGGCTTGATTAATTGAGAATTAGTCTAAGTGTGACTTAATAGGTACTTTGGCTTGATTAATTGAGAATTAGTCTAAGTGTGCCTTGATAAGTACTTTGGCTTGATTAATTGAGAATTAGTCTAAGTGTGCCTTGATAAGTACTTTGGCTTGATTAATTGAGAATTAGTCTAAGTGTGCCTTGATAAGTACTTTGGCTTGATTAATTGAGAATTAGTTTAAGTGTGCCTTGATAAGTACTTTGGCTTGATAAATTGAGAATTAGTCTAAGTGTGCCTTGATAAGTATCTTGATTAATTGAGAATTAGTCTAAGTGTGCCTTGATAAGTACTTTGGCTTGATTAATTGAGAATTAGTCTAAGTGTGCCTTGATAAGTACTTTGACTTGATTAATTGAGAATTATTCTAAGTGTGCCTTGATAAGTACTTTGGCTTGATTAATTGAGAATTAGTCTAAGTGTGCCTTGATAAGTACTTTGGCTTGATTAATTGAGAATTAGTCTAAGTGTGCCTTGATAAGTACTTTGGCTTGATTAATCGAGAATTAGTCTAAGTTCGCTTGATAAGTACTTTGGCTTGATTAATTGAGAATTATTCCATGTGTGCCTTGATAAGTACTTTGGCTTGTTTAATTGAGAATTGCCTATGTGTGCTGGTAATAGCCGGTTGTGTGCTAGTGGTATATCATTCATTTCGGGGTCATTCCCCGGGTTTGTGGCATTTGCATATTCCGTGGATTTGCTACCCACGATGCGAGGAATACTCACGCGAGTCCGTGGCTTACGCGGTGAAATAGTCCCATACGGGCGGGTCCATATGCGAGGAATACCTCGTGTGAGTCCGTGGTGGCTTATCCGGTGAAATAGTCCCGTGCGAGGAAGACCTCACGCGTCAACGCGACCTACGCGTGAAATAGTCCCGGAGTAGGATTGCTTAATGATATCGCGGGCGGGTGGTCCCGCTGATCGTGAGCTTCCTAGTTTATATTGTAAGTATACTACTATTTACTCATTGTTAGTAAGGCGCGATTAATCGTATTTGATTATCACGACGCCAGCAGCTGGCGAAGGATTCCACGGGCATGATTGATATTATGGGCGTGAGACCCATGGTTATATTTTAGTAATGACTTTGCGGGTGTTATACCCCGTAGTTGCAGGGTATGTATGTGAGGACGTACGTACGAGAGTACGGCAGAAAATTTTGAAAAGAAAGAAAGATGTGAGTTTTCACTTTAAAAGTTTCCGTTATTTGTGAAGAAAAGGTTCGTTAACGGGAATTGATTCCCGATTTGGTATTTGTACTTCATAGATTATATTAGAATTTTGAGATTTTATTTTCGAAATGGTCACTGGGGCCCACGGAGAAATTTACGGTTTTGGGCCCGCTTTGTTTTGAGATTTCAGAAATTGGATATTTTCTAAGACGAAATATTCTGGCGAATCGGGGGCGACACGTGTCACCCCGTGTGGCACCCTTGCGATTTTACATTTGTGCACAACACCCGGTTGAGTCGTTCGACAAACGCTTTGCGTAACTTGCGAAGGAAAATTCGGCTATGTCGCTTTGTATTTTTGCGGATTTTTCCGAGAGACGAAACATTTTGGACCAACGGAGGGTGACATGTGTCACCTCACATGGAGACAAGGGGCGTGACTTCGCGATTTGGAGGGCAAGTCAGGCTAGATATTTGTGTAGATATTTGTGAGGGTTTTGGGAGTAGGCTAGGGTGCACTTGGCTTGATCTTGGCCTTACACTTGCCTTGCACATGGCTTAATCTTCGCCATTGGTTGGCCTTTGGTTTTGCTATAAATACCTCCTTGTGAAGACTTATTCATTCACTCCTCACTTTGTCTAAGTCTTGAAATCCTCCTCCCTCTAGTAGCCTCGCCCCAAGCCTCTCCTCCTCCTCCTCCTTGTGGCCTTTGGCCGAGAAGGGTCCCCCCCCCTGGTGGTGCTAGCCGTGGGGTACCCCTAGCCTAGTTGTTTCGCATAATACCTCATTGTCAGGTATAGAAATACTCCCTAGTATTGTTATAATGCCCAAAATACCTTAGCCTTGTACCTTGTAGTATTCCAAAGATACCTCTTACGTAGAGTCCGAAATACTACCTTTTGTCCTTTAGTCTCAAACCGTAACCCCAAGGAAATCTTCATAGCTTGGTCAAGTATTTGAGTAGGTTGGTTAGAACTTCTAAGCGGTTGTTTGGAGTGGTTTGGAGCGCATTTGCCGAGCTAAACCTGCTCAGATCGACATTATAACTTGGATAATTTTGGGCTTATCGAGGTAATTATCTGGTCCCTCTAGTGTACTTGGAAATTACATGTTTGTTAGAATATATAGTTGAAGTATACGATATATGGAACTATACTTAGTAGTCGACAATGTATTTTGACTTAAGCCTGAAGAATAAAGAACCGGACTCAGTATTTACATAGATCGTGTGCAAAGAGACTTGTGTAGAATTGTACACGCCAGGTTAGGCGTGTAAACCCCCTGGTTGGCTTGGTAGCTTACTCGATAGAGGAGAGATTTACGCTGCATGCGGGGAGAGTCGCCAATTTTCTATAGAAAGATGTAAACTTATGTTTTGGGGTTAATAGACGCCAGGACCTTTATAGGTGAAAGTACTAAGAGTAGCGTATTCTACTCGAGAGTGGAAAGGCTAGCGGTTGTAGTACTTGGAGCATTTTGCTTATTGTCGATAAATCGTCGCGGTATGTGAACCTCTTCCTATCTTTTCTAGCATGATTGTTGTGAACTATGTAGCACGGTAGCGTTATTACGTGCTAAGTGATTTGGTTGGTTTAAAACATAGGGTGTTATAATAGCTTTATGGGAAGTTAGTTATAACGACCTTATGTAAGTGAAAATGGTTTATCGATGTTAGAAGTTAAGAGACTTGATCTTATAAGATAAGAGACTTAACTTATTTGTTTTAATGTGGACGTTTGTGTGAAACCTCATTCGTGAGTAATGAGTACTTGGTTTTAAAGGGATAATGTTTCTTGATTTCGGGAATCGTAATGTGTATCGGCGCATCACCGCAGCAAGTTAATAAAGGAAAATGTATTGAATAATGATGTGTTGTATTAAAACCGAGAAACCTCCATCCGCATAGAAACTAAGATGAGACAAAATGATATTACATTTTCTAGATCATGGTCTTTGTAATAAGAATGTTGTAAACAAGAATAACCTACTCTCACGTGAGACATATATTACTCAATTGTTCTAAAAAGGAATCAAGTGATTAAGTTTGGGAACTATGAAACCATTTGAAAACGAGAAGCTTGAGTAATCGAAACTAGGCAAACCGAACTTAGGAAAAGAATGTTGTTACTTGATTTTGAAAAGGAATGTGGGTTGGTCATTCTAATACTACTGGTATCGGGTGACTTTATAGAGTAATGGATCTCTTTTAAAAGAACTTAACGTATGTAGTACTTTGGGGTTAAAAACCGGACTTTGGTATAAAGCGGAAGTACTTTGAGTTGTTGTGAAACTTGCCTATGCTTGTTGTTGTGAAACTTGCCTATGCTTGTTGTTGTGAAACTTGCCTATGCTTGTCATGAAACTCGCCTATGCTTGTTGTTGTGAAACTTGCCTATGCTCATGGATAGCCTCATGCATTGTCGCGTGGTATTTCGCGTTACCGTCTCGATAGGAGTCGACTTGTCGAGAACTTACTTCGGCGGTGATGGAGAATTCCGCGTATGTTTCCATTTTGATTACCGTCTTGTTGTTGACGTCACATGGACGTGTCTACACCGAAGCAGAATTCCGGGCACGCGGCCACGCGGTCGGGTTGATTACGATATATTGTTATTGCGGTTACACGGGACATGTCTACACCGAGGTAGAATTCGGGCACGTGGCTACGCGCGGGGTTGATCACCCAAGATATTATCGTTGACGTCACGGACGTGTCTACCGAGGTAGAATTCCGGGGCGTGGCCGTGGGGCATTGGTATTATTGTTGCATCATGGACATGTCTACACCGTCACTCGGCACGCGCCGTGACGCGAACATGATTGATGTTGTGGGCGTGAGACCCATAGTTATATTTGAGTAATGACTGAGGCGTGAGTCCCCGGATATGACCGCTTTTATGTTGGGAACTGTAGTTTGGTTATCATACATGTCTCCTGCATTATATAGACTAGTATGATTTCATTACGATTTTTACTGCTTTCACATACTTGGTACTGTTGCATCGACCTCCTTGGTGCGTTCATGCCGCAGTAGAGGTACATCGGCCGTGGATCCTCGCTCTTGAGATCACAGCAGCGTATTGGGAAGCTCCGCTTTCTTGAGGCTTATCTTTTGGTATGTGTTCCCTGAGTTGTAGGTTCTTGTACATTCGGGGTATGGCGGGGCCCCGTCCGTCATAGTCGTTGTAAATCTTAAGTGCGTAATCTTGTTGTGGCGTGGTTGTAAAGGATTAAACTGCTCGTGTTTTATGATATACCGAAGGCAACCGCTTGGTGGCTTTGCTTATTATTATATCTCTTGTTTACGACTCATGTTTTATTTTCCGTAGTTTTCTACGATGTTGTATCACTAGGGTGCAGGATAGCGCACGAACGCCCCTAACGGGTCGTTACAAAAGTGGTATCGAGCGCTTAATCCTCGGAAAGTGTCTGCACCGTGTCTAGTAGTAGTCTGATTATCGGTGTGTTGTGCACCACATCTATAATCGAGAGGCTATAGGACATTTAGGATTGGTTTCCATTCTTCTCATTACGAGATCGTGCCTTAGAGGTGTTGTAAGTGGGACCCTCCGACGATCTCGTTTTACCGCTTATGCCTCGCGCGAGGCAACGAGCCCAGAGGGCAAGCGGCCGAGTGCCGCTAGTGAGATCTGAGGAGTACGGCGCAGCCCGCATGCACTGAGGTGTGCTTGACGGCGGGTTTTGTAGCGCCGCCCAGCAGAGTTAGAGCGCGAGAATGGCTGCCGAGACGCAGATACTGAGCCTCCGTCCCATGCGGGCGAGAGAGATGGGTTACAGAGATGGCGATTCTTGGCGAGTCGTGGCAGTATGAGAGAGGCTGGATGCAGCAGTTCAGTTCCAAAGAGATGGTGCACGCGAATAGTTTGAGGTGCGGGACTTTCCGAGTTGTAGCCCGAGTTTTACGGGTCGAGGCACGAGGATGATCCGCGAGTTCATCCGGCGATTCTGACGGATCACGCGGGTGATCAAGGCTTCGTAAACCGAGTGCGTGGACCTTTGGTTCTCATCCGCGCGTGATACCGCAATCGATTGGTTTGATTCATAGGAGCTTTCGGGAGAGCACGCACCTCCAGTATGGGATGAGTTTTGGCTTTCTCACGCACTTCTTGCCTCCGCGGATGAGGAGCACGCGCTTCCGATTTTTGATGCTTAGACAGAGCGCGACGGTTCGAGTACAATGTGAGTTCGACTCATTGGCGACGTCCCGCGTTGGTAGCTAGTATGGAGGATCGAGTGCACCGATATGTTCTGAGGCTCGATGATTACATGTCGAGGCATGTTCGGAGTAGCTCTTGGTAGGGCACGGACATTGCCCGCACGCAGCTCGCGCAGGATGTGAGGTACGGAGAGGTCGACGGAATGACCTGGATCAGCAGAAGAGGGCCAGGACATCAGGGTCTTTTGGCGACTTTCGAGGCGGACCGCCTCAGCAGCATATTAGTTTTGCACCTCCGCCAGTGCAGAGTGGTCCTCCACAACCTTCAGAGTATTCGAGAGCAGGTCAGGGCTCCAAGGGTTCAGGTTCGAGGAAGTAAGTGTTGGCGGATGCGGTCACCACTGCCTCGGTGTGGTCGATACGGTAGACCGCATTTCGGGAGTGTCGTGGTGCGGGGAGCTTGTTATTTTGCGGCCAGCAGGCCATTTGCGAGGATCGCCCAAACTGGGTAGCACGGATGTTACGACTCGACTCTGGATCGATGTCGTTCATCGCGCCTTTCATTATGCCTGCGGTGGCCTATGATTAGAGTGAGCGGTAGCTCGGTATATCCTTAACCTCTGCAGAGTTTTGGTACGCTTGTTATGATGGTCTCATTATTGTGTGCTATGTACGAATAAGCGTTGTGTTAATTGTGAGTTTGAAAACATGTTTAGTTGGGAGGTTACGATGGGGGCATGGTAAGTGTGAACCTTA
This sequence comes from Przewalskia tangutica, assembly GCA_029844215.1. Classification (NCBI taxonomy): domain Eukaryota; kingdom Viridiplantae; phylum Streptophyta; class Magnoliopsida; order Solanales; family Solanaceae; genus Przewalskia; species Przewalskia tangutica. The sequence continues at coordinate 1,572,832 of JAQGDG010000037.1, read as the reverse complement.
GACTATGTCACGATCGAGACCCAGGGGTAAGGTCGTCTTGAGATTAAAGATTCGTTTTATGTTTGACCTTTATCGAGTAGTAGTATACGTGGGATTTATTTGTGTGATAAGTCCTAGGTAGTGTGAGATGGAAGTGGTAGCTTTCATGATGTGAATTAGTAAGATTGTTCGGATCGGAACAAGAGTTTGGCGCGGTTGGGGTCGGGTTGAGGACCATTTGGGTCAACCCGTAACCCGGTTTGGGGTGGGTCAGTTAGGTGGTCCCGCGGTGGTAGGTCACGAGGATGCTAGGCCCAAGTTTGTATGATCATCGTATGAGTTCGTGGACGCGTTCGACGTAAGCCGTTCGTGAAGTAGGAATGGTCTTAAGGAAGTTTGAGGTTAGTAAGATGACCAAGTTTGGAGGTAGTGACTCGCAGATTTTCGAACTAAGTAATGATCAAGTATGGTACGTCTTGGGGAGAGTTCAAGCGCTCGAGAAGAGGCGCGAGTAAGGAAAGAAGAGGACGATGTTATTTCGTGGTGTGGCGTATCGCAACTTGTTAGAGGAACTTTATCGTTATTCGATTGAGAAGGAACATTCGACGAATGTTTCTAAGGAGAGAATGTTATACCGTAGTTGCGGTATGTATGTGAGGACGCACGTGCGAGAGTGCAGCGAAAATTTTGAAAAGAAAGAAAGATGTGAGTTTTCGGAAAAGTTTCCTGCTATTTGTGAAGAAAAGGTTCGTTAACGGGAATTGATTCCCAGTTTGGTATTTGTACTTCATAGATTATATTAGAATTTTGAGATTTTATTTTGGAAATGGTCACGTGGGGCCCACGGGGAGAAATTTACGGATTTTGTGGCCCGCTTTGTTTTGAGATTTGTAAATTGGATATTTTCGGAAGACGAAATTCTGGCGAATCGGGGGGCGACACGTGTCACCCCCATGTGGCACCCTTGGCCGATTTTACATTTGTGCACAACACCCGGTTGGAGTCGTTTTTAGACGAAACGTTTTGCGTAACTTGCGAAGGGAAAATTCCGGCTATGTCGTTTTGTATTTTTTCGGATTTTTACCAGAGACCAAACATTTTTGACCAACGGGTGGGTGGCGTGTGTCACCTCACAATAGACAAGTGGGCGATTTGGATTTGGAGGGGCAAGTTGTGCTAGATATTTGTGTAGATATTTGTGAGGTTTTAAGGAGTAGGGCTAGGGTGCACTTGGCTTGATCTTGGCCTTACACTTGCCTTGCACATGGCTTAATCTTGGCCATCGGTTGGCCTTTGGTTTTTATAAATACCCCTCCTTGTGAAGACTTATTCATTCACTCCTCACTTTGTCTAAGTCTTGAAATCCCTCCTCCCTCTAGTAGCTCTCGTCCTAAGCCTCTCCCCTCCTCCTTGTGGCCTTTGGCCTTGTGGTGCTAGAAGTGAGGTCCCCCAGCCTAGTTGTTTGCATAATACCCTTGTTGTGGTATAGAAATACTCCCTAGTATTGTTATAATGCCCAAAATACCTTAGCCTTGTACCTTGTAGTATTCCAAAGATACCTCTTACGTAGAGTCCTGAAATACTACCTTTTGTCCTTTTAGTCTCAAACCGTAACCCAAGGAAATCTTCATAGTTGGTTGAAGTATTTGAGTAGAAGTTGGTTAGAACTTCTAAGGGTTGTTTGGAGTGGTTTGAGCGCACGAGTGGAGCTAAACCTTGCTCAGGATCGACATTATAACTTGGATAATTTTGGGCTTATCGAGGTAATTATCTTGTCCCTCTATTGTAATTGGAAATTACATGTTTGTTAGAATATATAGTTGAAGTATACTATATATGGAACTATACTTAGTATTCGGCAATGTCTTTTGACTTAAGCCTGAAGAATAAAGAACTGAACTGAACTTTTTTTAATTTGGAGTTTTTTGCTGTAGACTTGTTTAGAATTGTACACGTCCGTTTAGACGTTTAAACCCCCCCCCCCCTGGTTGGCTTGGTAGCCACCTCGATAGAGGAGGAGATTTACTGTTGCGGGGAGTCTCGAATTTTCTATAGAAAGATGAAACTTATGTTTTGGGGTTAATAGGCGTTTGTGACCTTTATAGGTGAAAGTACTAGAGTAGCGTATTCTACTCGAAAGTGGAAAGGGCTAGTGAGTTGTAGTACTTGGAGCATTTTGCTTATTGTCGATAAATCGTCGCGAGGTATGTGAACCTCTTCCTATCTTTTCTAGCATGATTGTTGTGAACTATGTAGTACGGTGAGCATACGTGCTAAGTGATTTGGTTGGTTTAAAACATAGGGTGTTATAATAGCTTTATGGGAAGTTAGTTATAACGACCTTATGTAAGTGAAAATGGTTTACTGATGTTAGAAGTTAAGAGACTTGATCTTATAAGATAAGAGACTTAACTTATTTGTTTTAATGTGGATGTTTGTGAAACCTCATTCGCGAGTAATGAGTACTTGGTTTTTAAAGGGATAATGTTTCACGATTTGGGAATCGAAATGTGTATCGACAGACCACCTGCGGCGTTAATAAAGGAAAATGTATTGAATAATGATGTGTTGTATTAAAACCGGTAGAAACCTCCATCTGCATAGAAACTAAGATGAGACAAAATGATATTACATTTCTAGATCATGCTTTGTAATAAGAATGTTGTAAACAAGAATAACCTACTCTCGTGAGACATATATTACTCAATTGTTCTAAAAGGAATCAAGTGATTAAGTTTGGGAACTATGAAACCATTTGAAAATGAGAAGCTTGAGTAATTGAAACTAGCAACCGAACTTAGGAAAGAATGTTGTTACTTGATTTTGAAAAGGAATGTAGGTTGGTCATTCTAATACTACGTATCGGGTGACTTTATAGAGTAATGGATCTCTTTTAAAAAGAACTTAACGTATGTAGTACTTTGGGGTTAAAACCCGGACTTTGGTATAAAGGAAGTACTTTGAGTTGTTGAAACTCGCTATGCTTGTTGTTGTGAAACTTGCCTATGCTTGTTGTTGTGAAACTTGCCTATGCTTGTTGTTGTGAAACTTACCTATGCTTGTTGTAAACTTGCTCATGCTTGTTGTTGTAGAAACTTGCTATCTTGTGATGATAGCCTTTGTACAAGTGTGGTATTTACGTGTTCCGCGTCTCGATGAAGGCAGTCGACTTGTCGAGAACTTACTTGGGCGTCTTGGCAATGATGGAGAATTCCACGGGTATGTTTCCATTTTGATTCTTGTCTTGTTGTTGATGTCACATGGACATGTCTGCCGTCTGGAAATTAGGGGCATGCGGCCATGCGGTCGGGTTGATTACCCGATATATTGTTATTGTGGTTACATGGACATGTCTACACCGAGGTAGAATTCCGGGGGCATGTGGCCATGCGGCAGGGTTGATCACCCAGTATATTATTGTTGATGTCACATGGACGTGTCTACACCGAGGTAGAATTCCGGGGGCATGTGGCCATGGGGCATTAGTATTATTGTTGCATCATGGACATGTCTACACCGATGCAGAATTCCGGGCACGCGCCGTGATGCGAACATGATTGATGTTGTGGGCGTGAGACCCATAGTTATATTGAGTAATGACTTGAGGCGTGAGTCCGGATATATTTGCTTATGTTGTGAACTGTAGTTGGGTTATCATACATGTCTCCTGCTTTATATAGACTAGTATGATTTCATTACAGTATTTTTACAGTTTCACATACTTGGTACTGTTATCGACCTCCTTGGGGGCTGCGTTCATCTGCGTAGAGTGCATCGGCCGTGGATCCATTCTTAGGATCACAGCGTATTAGGAAGCTCCGTTTCTTGAGAGGCTTATCTTTTAGTATATGTTCCACGAGTTGTAGGTTCTTGTACATTCGGGGGTATGGCGGGCCACTGTCCGTCATAGTCGTTGTAAATCTTAAGTGCATGAATGCTTGTTGTGGGCGGGGTTGTAAAGGATTAAAGCGTTCGAGTTTATGTATATCTTGAAAACCGTTTTGGTTGCTGTTTATTATTATATCTCTTGTTTCATGACTCATGTTTTATTTTCATTTGGTTTTCTCGATGTTGTATCACTAGGGTGCCGGATAAGGCACGATGAACCCGGGCGAGTCGTTCACAATGCGTCCACGACTTGATATGATCGTTATGTATTGTGTCGTAGGTTGCACCGCTTATCATACATGTCTCTGTTTTGTTTAGTGTTATGATTTCATTCTTCATCTGCGTTTCACATACTTGGTACATTCCCGTCTTGACCTCGCCGGAGGGCTGCGTTCATGCATGAGTTTAGGTTACCGTTTGGTGATCAGTGTAGGACCTGCTTTCAGATTTTTTGGATAGCTCCTTACATTCGGAGTTTATCTTTTTGTATAAGTTCTTTCAAGAGGCTTTTGCGATTATGGGTGCAATGGGCCTTGTCCGTCATAGTTGATATAACTCTTGAGTGCGTATTCATATGTGGATTGGAATCATGTATAGTGTAGTGTTTTTTCATGTCTATTATATGGCGGCCTTGTCGGCTTTTCTTAGACGTATGTTGGTTTTAAAAAAAAGGGTGTTATTTAAATTCGCAGTTTGCTTAGTTTTAAGGTAGAAGGGTGCCCAGTAGGGCACGATCCACGAGCGGTTGGGCGTGGATTATCGAGCGATCAGTCCTCGGAATGTCTGGCATCGTGTCTAGTAGAATCTTGATTATCGGTGTGTTGCGTGCCACACCCATAAGCAGGAGGCTACAGGACATTTAGGAGTTGGTTTCTATTCTTCTCATTTTAAGATCGTGCCATTTGTGTTAGTAAGATAATTCCTCTCGACGTAATTTTGTGTTCTGATTAGGCCTCTGGGAAGGCAACAACCGCCTGAAGTGCAAAGGAGTAGCGAGGCTACTAGTCGACTCGAGAGAGTTGATAGGGCTTATGCCCGGGGTATCTGGATGTTGTCTGCGATCGGCGAGTTCTTGCGCCAGTTTTGAGACCCCGCACGAGCCTCCGGTTTCTCGATTAGGAGAAGACTTTAGGGTCGTGAAGAAAGCCATTATGTTATTGACCAAGATAAGCGGTGCTACGATTTCATCGGGAGGTTATTCGGTCGATGCAGCAGTGTCTGAGGGTAGAGGGCGGCGCGGAGATCTGCGTAAGAGGCTAGGCAGTTGGTTATTCCGGTGAGTTTATGGACGGCGGCCTCGGCAAGTGAGATATTCATCCCGGCCTACCCGATACATACCCCGCGGCTCACGGGTGGGATATTGGACCCGAGTATTTAGGAGCAGTCCAAGCTCGGGTCGAGGTTCTCGAAGGCAGAGGATTTTCTCGGTCGAGGCCACTTTTTCCTCGATGTTTAGATGTAGTAGCGTCGTTTGGGGAATGCCGTTATGGCACGAGTGCTTGTTTTTATTGTGGCCGTCGGGCCATATCTTTGAGGTATGTCCTTTTAGAAGAGGCACGGTGAGGTGGCTCAACTATGAGCGATGGTTGATTCCACTTTCCTCGCATTGTCGTCCCGAGCGAGGTGTTGAGGTCGGCCACGTGGTAGATTCAGGTGGAGTTTATAGTTACGGCGGTCCTTGAACCGCATAGATGGCGTGACTCATTGGGCGGGATCGGGAGGCGACATCGCGCGAGGTTACGGTATATTTCGATTCTTTTGAATCATACGATGCGTTGATAGATTCAGATTTCACTAGCATATATGTTTTCCCTTTGTTGCTAAGAGTTGTAAAGTGATAGTACCCAGGTAGGGATACTTTGATTAGTAAAGTGAAAAGTTAAGAATGTTGACAAGAATGATAAGTGAGACTATAGTTGTGTAGAGTTCACAAGTTGTAATTACCTGCAGATGTAAGGCAGATAGGGAAGGATGTCTGATAGAAATACTTTGGCTTATGTGATGAACCTCTAGTGAATGGGAGGATAGGGTGAGAAGTACCTTGAGCTAAGAGAGTTTTATTTCAAACTAAGGATGAGAAGTTAAGTGTGACGATGAGTCGGGTTATGGACTCATTTCGGGTCAGTCGATAGTATGGGATGGGGTGATGTCGATTGGTAGTGGTCGTATGTGATAGGGTCACGAGGATGCCAGGCCCAAGTTGGGTTAATCGTTGTACGAGTTTGTGGACGCGTTCCACCAGAATCAGGTCGTAAGGACCGAGAAGAGCCTTAGCGGAAATTCAAGTAGCATAATGGCCAAGTTTGGTTAGTAACTCCAAGGATTGGGGAACAAAAACAATATTTGAGATGTGTACGTTTACTAAATAAGTTGGAAGTACGAGAAAGTATGACAAGTAAGAAGTAAAGGAACCTCTAAGGATCCCGTGTTTTAGAAGACCGTAACCTTTGAGTTTTGTGAGAAGGGGTCGCGGACGGAAGGTCCATTGATATGTTTACGGATGTTAGGTGGTGGCCATGTGTGGAATCATTAGTCTTGTGGAGTATTGATTGATAGGCATAGTATAGAGATTGTGCCGGAGTTTGTATAGCCTGACAACCGACTAAGAACATTCGGGGACGAATGTTTCTAAGGGGGGAAGAATGTTACACCCCGTAAGTTCAGGACTTGTATAAGAGAATGTACGTAAGGAATCAAGACTTGGAAATTAGTACGAAAGGAAGAATTGTTTTTCCGGCGGAAAATCTTCCGAACGTCGGAAAGGAAAAATGTTCGTTGTTGAGAATTGGATTCTCAAAATGCATTATTTGAAGAGTATGGAACTCTTAACCTTATGGAAATTTATTTTTACGGATTGGTTCATGTGGGGCCCACCCGAGGAATTTTACGTTTTGTAGGGCCCACGAGGGTTACGGAATTTTATGGAAGAATGAGAGGGCGACACGTGGCACCCCCACATATTGTCTTGGTCAATTTTAGCAAGGCTAAAATGGTCATTGACCATGGTAGAAGATAAGTCTTGCTAAGCTTGAGATTGTTGACCAAGTCAACTTGCCACTATGCTTGATCGATGAAACTCATCTTAGCCACCCATTTTATAACGCGCGTTCGGGCATCGTGCCTTACCGGGCACCCTAGTGATACATACATCGGAGAAAATCAGCGGAACATAAAACATGAGTCATTTAACAAAAGATATAATAAATAAGCAGCGACCAAAGCAGTTGCCTTCAAGATATACATAAAACTTGAACGGTTTAATCCTTTTACAACCACGCCACAAAGATTACTGAGACCTCTAAGATATACGACTATGGCGGACGGGGCCGCCATACCCCAGAATGTACAAGAACCTACAACTCGAGGAACACTGCAAAAGATAAGCCTCGGAGAAAGCGGAGCTTCAATCTGTTACCGTGATCATGGCGAGGATCCACGGCCGATGTACCTCTACTGCGGCGTGACGCGGCCGAGAGTCGAGACAAGTACAGTATGTGGCCGCAATCTTGTAAATGAAATCATACTAGTCTATATAAAGCGGAGACATGTATGATAACCAAACTACGATTCACAACATAAAACGATCACTCCAATATAACTATGGGTCTCACGCGCGCATCAATCAGTTCGCATTATGGCGCATGCTGAATCTTGCATCGGTGTAGACATGTCCATGATGCAACAATAATACCAATGTCCCATGGCCACATGCCCCGAATTCTGCATCGGTGTAGACATGTCCATGTGACCTCAACAACAAGACAATCCAAATGGAAGCATACGTGCGCTTACGATCGTGTCGGTATGTCGAAAGGAAAAATAAGACAACATTCCAAATGGGCGATACCCGTGCGCCACGCATCGTGTCGGTATGTCCAAAGGAAAAATAAGACAACATTCCAAATGGGCGATACCCGATGCGCTACGATCGTGTCGGTATGTCCAAGGAAATATAAGACAACATTCCAAATGGACGCATACAATGCGCTACGATCGTGTCGGTATGTCAAAAGGAAATCCTGGCGATAATCAAAATGGAAACATACCCGCGCACGCATCGTGTCGTGATATCCAAAGCGATTAACCACAAGACCTTAACCAAATGGAAGCATACGCGTGCGCAGCTTACGTCGTGTCGAGTATGTCAAGCGATTAACAACAATAATACTATCAGCGAACGCGAGCGTGCGGGAATTTCTCCGCCAAGACGTCCAAGTAAGTTCTCAACAAGTCAACCGACCTCCATCGAGAGACGCGGTAACACGAAATACAACGCTTTGCACAACAAAGGTTATCACATAAGCATAGCCAAGCTTCACAACAAGTATAGGCAAGTTTCACAACAACACAAAGTACTTTCATTTTATACGAAAGTCGGGTTTTAACCCCAAAGTACTACACGTAAGTTCTTTTAAAAGAGATCCATTTCTTTTATAAAAGTCACGATACCGTAGTATTAGAATGACCAACCCACCTTCCTTTTCTAAACCAAGTAACAACATTCTTTTCCTAAGTTCGGTTTGCCTAGTTTCAATTACTCAAGCTTCTCATTTTCAAATGGTTTCATAGTTCCCAAACTTAATCACTTGATTCCTTTTAGAACAATTGAGTAACATATGTCATATATGTGAGTAGTTTATTCTTGTTTATAACGATCTTATTACATCACCATGATCTAGAAAATGTAATATCATTTTGTCTCATCTTAGCTTCTACATGCGGATGGAGGTTTCTCGGTTTTAATACAACACATCATTATTCAATACATTTTCCTTTTATTAACGCTGCAGTGGTGCTGCCGATACGTTACGATTCCCGAAATCAGTAAAACATTATCCCTTTAAAAAACCAAGTACTCATTACTCACGAATGAGGTTTCGCACAAACATCCACATTAAAACAAATAAGTTAAGTCTCTTATCTTATAAGATCAAGTCTCTTAACTTCTAACATCAGTAAACCATTTTCACTTACATAAGGTCGTTATAACTAACTTCCCATAAAGCTATTATAACACCCTATGTTTTCAACCAAATCACTTAGCACGTATGCGTCTGCGTACTACATAGTTCCACAATCATGCTAGAAAAGATAGGAAGAGGTTCACATACCTCGCGACGATTTATCGACAATAAGCAAAATGCTCCAAGTACTACAACGCACTAGCCCTTTCCACTCCTCGAGTAGAATACGCTACTCTTAGTACTTTCACCTATAAAGGTCACAAACGTCTATTAACCCCAAAACACAAGTTTCTATCTTTCTATAGAAAATTCGTGACACCTCCCACATGGCAGCAAATCTCCTCCTCTATCGAGTGGCTACCAAGCCAACCGTGGGTTTTCACGTCTAACCGGACGTGTACAATTCTACACAAGTCTCTCGTCTGATCTATGCCATCTGATTCAGATTCTTTATTCTTCAGCTTAAGTCAAAAGACATTGCCGAATACTAAGTATAGCTCCATATATAGTATACTTCAACTATATATCTAACAAACATGTAATTTCCAATTACAATAGAGGACAAGATAATTACCTCGATAAGCCCAAAATTATCCAAGTTAATGTCGATCTGAGCAAGGTTTAGCTCACTCAGTGCGCTCAAACCACTCCAAACAACCCTTAGAAGTTCTAACCAACTTCTACTCAAATACTTCAACCAACTATGAAGATTTCCTTAGGGTTTCGGTTTGAGACTAAAAGGACAAAGGTAGTATTTTGGACTCTACGAAAGAGGTATCTTTGGAATACTACAAGGTACAAGGCTAAGGTATTTTGGGCATTATAACAATACTAGGGAGTATTTCTATACCTGACAAGGGTATTATACGAAAACAACTAGGCTAGGGGGTACCCACGGCCAAGGCACCACAGCTGAGGGGAGGCTCTCGGCCAAGGCCACTCAGGGGAGGAGGCTTGGGCGAGCAACAAGAGAGAGGGAAGGATTGCAAGATTTAGAACACATTTGGATGATGAAGTCTTCAACAAAGCGAGGGTATTTATAGCAAAGCCAAAGGCCAACCAATGGCCAAGATCTAGCCAAGTGCTACACAAGTGTAAGGCCAAGATATGCCCAAGTGCCCCTAGTCCCTACTCCAAAACCCTCAAATATCTACCAAAAATATCTACCCGGCACGCTGATCGTCCAGTGCGCCGCCCACTTCCAATGTGAGGTGACACATGTCACCCTCCGTTGGTCCAAAATGTTCGATCTCTCGGAAAAATCCGCAAAAATACAAAAGCGACATAGCGGAATTTTCCGCGAAGTTCTGAAAACGTTTCGTCGAAGCGACTGTCGGGTGTTGTGCACAAAGGTAATTCGGCCAAGGGTGCCACATGGGGTGACACGTGTCGCCCCGGTCGCCAGAATATTCCGTCTTAGAAAATATCCAAAATACCGAAATCTCAAAAACAAAGCGGGCCACAAAACCAGTAAATTTCACGTGGGCCCACGTGACCATTCAGAAAATAAAATCTAAAAATACTAATATAATCAATTAAGTCCAAATACCAAATCAGGCAATCAAATTCACATTAACGAACCTTTTTCTTCACAAATAGCAGGAAACTTTTAAAGTGAAAACTCACATCTTTCTTTCTTTTCAAAATTTTCGATGCACTCAAATGCGTGCGTCCTCACATACATACCACTGCAACTACGGTATAACATTCTCCCTCCTTAGAAACATTCGTCCGAATGTTCCTTCTCAAGTCGAATAACGATAAAGTTCCTCTAACAAGTTGCGATGCAGCTTGGCGAAATAACATACGCCCTCTTCTTTCCTTACTCGTCGTGCCCTTCTCGAGCGCTTGAACTCTCCCAAGACGTACCATACTTCAGTCATTACTTAGTTCGAAAATCTCGAGTCACTACCTCCAAACTTGGTCATCTTACTAACCTCAAACTTCCTAAGGCCATTCCGGCCTTTACGAACCGCACGGTCGAACGCGTCCACGAACTCATACGATGATCATACAAACTGGGCCTAGCATCCTCGTGACCCTACCACTGGCGGGACCACCGTGAAGCCCGACCCCAAACCGGGTTCTGGGTTGACCGCAAATGGTCCTCAACCCGACCCCGACGCTAAACTCTTGTTCGATCCGGAACAATCTTACTAATTCACGTCATGAAAGCTACCACTTCCATCTCACACTACCCACGGACTTATCACACAAATAAATCCCACGTATACTACTACTCGATAAGGGTCAAAAATAAATCTTTAACTCAAGGCGACCTTACCCTACGGTCTCGATCGTGACATAGTCTAAGGTTCACACTTACCATGCCCACACGTATCCTCCCAACTAAGCATGTTTTCTAACTCATAATTAACACAACGCTATTCGTACATAGCACATAATAATGAGACCATCATAACAAGCATACCAAAACTCTAGAGGGTTAAGGATATGCACGAAGCTCGCTCACTCTAATCATAGGCACGCACTGCAGGCGTATGAAGGTGATGAACCAGCCCACGAGATCTGAAGGTGAGTCGTAACATCCGCTTCCCTTGGTGGACGGTTCCTCACAAAATGGCTCTGCGGCCGCATGCAAAACAAACTCCCAATCTAGCACGACACTCTCCAAAATGGAGTCTACCACAATGGTCACAACGAGGTAGGGGTGGCTTGGTGGTTAACACCCTCTCTTAGAAAATCTGAACCCTTGGAGCCCCGACTGCTAAGAAGGCGGTGGAGGACCACTCTCTACCGGTGGGGGTATATAACTAGCCTGCTGATGAGGCGGTCCGCCTCGAAAGCCACCAAAGGACCTGCAGTCACGGCCTCTTCTGGCGATCGGTCATTCGTCGACCCTCCGTGCCTCGCATCTAGTGCGTGAGCTGCGTGCGGGCAATGTCCATGCGGTGAAGAGAAACACCGCGCGAAGACTTCGACCATATAATCATCTAGCGGTGGCGTGGCGATGCACCTATCCTCCATATCTGCAACTAAGCGCGGGGACATATCGAGCCAAAGAATCGAACTCGACATTGTACTCCACGACGGTCGCCCTCTGTCTCGGTAACAAAAATCATGGCGGCCGTGCCCTCGCCATCTGCGGAGGCAAGAAGTGCGTGAGGAAAGCCCGAAAACTCATCCCATACTGCCGGAGGTGCGTACTCTCCGGAAAGCTCCGTGAATCAAACGAATCGATTGCGGTATCACGCGACCGTCTGAACAAAGGTCGCAGACTCGGTCTCTGAAGCCTTGATCACCGCGTGATCGTCAGCTGCGGATGAACTCCTGCGGATCATCCTCGAGCCTCGACCGTAAAACTCTGGCGGGCTACAACTCGAGAAAGTCGTAGCCTCAAACTATCTGCTCGAGGGTGAACGGCTGGTGCTCTGGGCGGGCTGCTGCGTCGGCCTGTCCTCATATCGGCCCTGACCACGGCCAATAAGCGGGCCATCTCGTGACCCATCTCCCTGCTCGGTGTGGGGCTGGAGGCTCAGAAATTGTAGTCTCGGCCCCTTCTTTGTGGCTCTAAACTCTCTTTGGTCTTTGGCGGCGTCGCAAAGCCGCCGTCTCAAGCACTGACCTCAGTCTTGTCACGGGCTGCGCCTCGTACTCCTCTGTATCTCACTAGCGACACCCTCGCTGCCTTGCCAGGCTCTGGTTGCCTTGCGGAGGCATAAGCGGTAAAAACGAGATACGTCGGAGGGTCCGACTTACAACACTGACTCTAAGGCACGATCTCGAATGAGAAGAATGGAAACCAATCCTAAATGTCTGCGACCTCACGATTATAGATGTGGTGCACAACACATCGATAATCAAGACTCTACTGAACACGATGCGTAGACACTTTCAGAGGATTAAGCGCTCGATACCACTTTGTAACGACCGTTCGGGGCGTTCTGGTGCCTTACCGGGCACCCTGATACATACATCGAGAGAAAATCAGCGGAACATAAAACATGAGTCGTTTAACAAAAGATATAATAAATAAGCAGACCAACAAAGCGATTGCCTTCGGTATATCATAAAACACGAGCAGTTTAATCCTTTTACAACCACGCTTGCAAGATACTACTGGACCTTAAGATATCTGATGACTATGACGGGACGGGGCCCGCCTACCACAGAATGTACAGAACCTACAACTCGAGGAACACTACAAAAGATAAGCCTCGGAGAAGCGGAGCTTAATCTGTTGGCGTGATCCTATGGCGAGGATCCACGGCCGATGTACCTCTACTGCGGCATGAACGCGGCCCGAAGGAGTCGATCTGGCAAGTACCAAGTATGTGAAAGCCTGCAATCTTGTAAATGAAATCATACTAGTCTATATAAAGCGGGAGACATGTATGATAACCAAACTCTGATTCACGACATAAAGCGATCATCGCTCGATATAACTATAGGTCTCGCCGCCATCAATCGAGTTCGCATTATGGCGCGTACCCGGAATCTGCGTCGGTGTAGACATGTCATGATGCAACAATAATACCATGTCCGTGGCCCACGTACCGAATGCGCCGGTGTAGACATGTCCATGTGACCTCAACAACAAGACAAAGAATCCAAATGGAAGCATACGTGCGCTACGCGTCGTGTCGGTATGTCGAAGGAAAAATAAGACAACATTCCAAATGGGCGCATACGTGCGCTACGCATCGTGTCGGTATGTCGAAGGAAAAATAAGACAACATTCCAAATGGGCGATAGCGATGCGCTACGCATCGTGTCGATATGTCGAAGAAATATAAGACAACATTCCAAATGGGCGATACGTGCGCTACGCATCGATCGGTATGTCGAAAAGGAAATCACAAGCGATAATCAAAATGAAACATACTGCACATGCGCTCGCGCTACGATCGCATCGGTATGTCCAAGCGATTAACAACAATAATACTATCAGCGAGGCGTGCGTGGAATTTCTCCGTCGCTGTCGCGTCAGTAAGTTCTCGACAAGTCATTCTCGACAAGTCGGCAGCGAGGCGCCAGAATAAATGCGCGCTTTGCCAAGGTTATCACAATAACGACAAGCTTATGCAAGTATGCAAGTTTTACAACACAAAGTACTTTCATTTTATCGAAGTCCGGTTTTAACCCCAAAGTACTACATCGTAAGTTCTTTTAAAGAGATCCATTTCTTTTATAAAAGTCACCCGATACAGTAGTATTAGAATGACCAACCCACCTTCCTTTTCAAAACCAAGTAATAACATTCTTTTCCTAAGTTCGGTTGCCTAGTTTGATTACTCAAAGCTTCTCATTTTCAAATGGTTTCATAGTTCCCAAACTTAATCACTTGATTCCTTTTAGAACAATTGAGTAACATATGTCATATATGTGAGTAGTTTATTCTTGTTTATAACGATCTTATTACATCGACCATGATCTAGAAAATGTAATATCATTTTGTCTCATCTTAGCTTCATGCGGATGGAGGTTTCTCTGGTTTTAATACAACACATCATTATTCAATACATTTTCCTTTATTATTTGCTGATGGTGCGTCGATACATTCGATTCCCAAATCGGTAAAACATTATCACTTTAAAACCAAGTACTCATTACTCACGAATGAGGTTTCACACAAACATCCACATTAAAACAAATAAGTTAAGTCTCTTATCTTATAAGATCAAGTCTCTTAACTTCTAACATCAGTAAACCATTTTCACTTACATAAGGTCGTTATAACTAACTTCCCATAAAGCTATTATAACACCCTATGTTTTCAACCAAATCACTTAGCACATGTACGTCTACCGTACTACATAGTTCACAACAATCATGCTAGAAAAGATAGGAAGAGGTTCACATACCTCGCGACGATTTATCGACAATAAGCAAAATGCTCGAAGTACTACAACCTTGCTAGCCCTTTCACTCATAAGGTAGAATACGCTACTCTTGAAGTCTTTCACTATAAAGGTCACAAACGTCTATTAACCCCAAAACACAAGTTTCTATCTTTCTATAGAAAATTCGTGAAAGACTCTCCCCATGGCGCCGTAAATCTCCTCTCTATCGGTGCCGGCTAAGCCAACCGGGGGTTTTCACGTCTAACGGGCGTGTACAATTCTACAAGTCTCTGTCTGATACCCTATGTAAATCTGATTCGATTCAGTTCTTTATTCTTGAGCTTAAGTCAAAAGACATTGCGAATACTAAGTATAGCTCCATATATAGTATACTTCACTATATATCTAACAAACATGTAATTTCCAATTACAATAGAGGACGAGATAATTACCTCGATAAGCCCAAAATTATCCAAGTTAATGTCGATCACGAGCAAGGTTTAGCTCATTTCAGTGCGCCCAAACCACTCGAAACAACCCTTAGAAGTTCTAACCAACCTGCTCAAATACTTCAACCAACTATGAAGATTTCCTTAGGGTTTCGGTTTGAGACTAAAAAGGACAAAAGGTAGTATTTTGGACTCTACGTAAAGAGGTATCTTTGGAATACTACAAGGTACAAGGCTAAGGTATTTTGGGCATTATAACAATACTAGGGAGTATTTCTATACCACAAAGTGGTATTATACGAAAACAACTAGGCTGGGGTACCCATGGCCAAGGCACCAAAGGGAGGAGGCTCTCGCCACAAGGCCACCAAGGGGAGGGGAAGGCTTAGGCGAGAGCAACAAAGAGAGGAAGGATTGCAAGATTTAGAACACATTGGATGATGAAGTCTTCAACCACGGGAGGGGTATTGATAGCAAAGCCAAAGGCCAACCAATGGCCAAGATCTAGCCAAGTGCTACACAAGTGTAAGGCCAAGCTATGCCCAAGTGCCCCCTAGTCCCTACTCCTTAAAACCTGCAAATATCTACCAAAAATATCTACCCACTGACACCCCAATCGTCCAGTGCGCGCCCACCTTTAGCTTCCGATGTGAGGTGACACATGTCACCCTCCGTTGGTCGAATGTTCGTCTCTGGAAAAATCCGCAAAAATACAAAACGACATAGCCGGAATTTTCCTTTCGCGAAGCTACGAAAAGCGTTTGCGTCAACGACTCTGTCGGGTGTTGTGCACAAGGTAAATTCGGCCAAGGGTGCCACATGGGGTGACACGTGTCGCTTCATTCGCCAGAATATTCCGTCTTAGAAAATATCCAAAATCGGAAATCTCAAAAACAAAGCGGGCCCTTGGCCAGTAAATTTCACCCGTGGGCCCACGTGACCATTCAGAAAATAAAATCTCAAAATTCTAATATAATCTATGAAGTCCAAATACCAAATCTGGGAATCCAATTCCCATTAACGAACCTTTTTCTTCACAAATAACAGGAAACTTTTCATGAAAACTCACATCTTTCTTTCTTTTCAAAATTTCTGCCGTACTCTCGTACGTACGTCCTCACATACATACCCTGCAACTACGGGGTATAACACATTTGTTTAAGTATTAGCCCTCCAATGTGTTATATATACTACCCTAGTGCAAGACAAGGTCTTCAACACTTAGAAAAATTTAGGAAACTTTGAGCTTAGCTTATCTTGCTCTCGGGTTTGCTCATTTCCACAAAAAATTTGTAATTTTGATCCATTATTCACAAGACTTTAACCCAATGTCCCTAAGTGTTTTGTAAGGATATCTCAATAGAAAGATTTAAAAGCGGCGTTTTCGTATTAGTCGCAAGGCGGAAACTTAAGGAGTTCTTCAACTTTGAAGTTGGAACTTGAAGATGGGTTCTTCATAGGCTTCTAAGGAGTGCTTGGAGCGGATTGGAACATATGGAAAGGAGCTAAGAATTGCTAAGGCGCGACTTTGAATCTTGGAATTTTTAAGGGCTTATAAACGTATAAATTTTGTCGTTTTAGTAGTTAAGACTTACTTATTGTTGTAGCTATGGATATTGCAAGTAAGCATGAGATGTTTAGTATGAAGTTTGATAAGTATATTGGCTATTGGAACCCTAATCAGAAAACTAGCATGTTAGCCTTAAGATTACAATTAGTCGATTATTAGTTTAAGTCGTCGATGTTGTATAAAGAAGGAAATTGTAGTTGTTGAAGTTGTTTATGACTATATAACCGTTAGACCTTAGAACTTGGAATTTGAAAAGGGTTGGAAAAGACTTTAAATTGTTGGTTATGTTGTTGGCGAGAATGACTTGAATATGGAACTACTGTATTATTGTGGGGCGAAATTTTACGTATTGTAGGCGTGTAATCCCTTTGTTTGGTTGTTGTTTGAGCCTTAAATGTGGTGTGTTGGTTATTGTATTCGGCCTTGAAAAAGGTGGCAAAGTGTGTAGAAACAAAGGAAGTGCTGCCCGATTTTCCGTAGAATTAGAGATCGTATACTTGGTAGTATTCTACGTTAGATACTAGAAGTTGATAGTCTTGTTGTGACCATTATAGGTTGACACTTCTACGTACGGCGTATTCGGCTTAGCTTGTGGATTTAGCCGAAAGGTATGTGAACTATCTCTTCTAGCATGATTCCTAAACATAAAGAAAGTATTTCCTACTCCTTAAATGATCCATTCCTTGGTTGTGTTTGGATTGCCTAAAGTAGAATTTGTTCTATGTACTTCCTTGATTGTACTTTGATGTTTAAATTGTAAGTTGTATAATCCATTGCCTTAGTGAAGTTTGGATTCTTAAAGAGTGGAAGTATTTTACTTAAAGTACATAAGTCTTGAAAATGAAGTGGTTTCCAAACCTTTGGCAAGTGCCTTAGTTCCAAAACCTAAAGGTCATTATAATGACTTTAGTGAGTCAAAGGAGTGATTTACTTAATTGTTTTAAAAGAGGAGAAATGACATGATTTAAGAGAAGTAACTTGTTTTAAAGGTGTGAGTTACTTGAGGTTTAAAAGTAGAAGAAACTTGTTTTCTATATATTAAGAGACTCGAAGTATTTTGAAAGTTAAGAAACTTGATTTGAAAGTTTGTGATACTTGGTTTTAAGTATAAGTCTCTTGGTTATAAAAAGAATGAAATTGTCTTAAAACCATAAAGGGTTATAACGGCTTTATGGGAGGTTGGTTATAACGGCTTTATGGAAGGTTTAGAAAGTTGTCTATTTTGATTAATGGGCATAAGTTGCCTTGATTGTGAAAATTTGAAGTTACTTGGTTTCAAGCTTTGAAATGAGTTTTCTAAGAGTGTAGTAACTTACTTTGAAAAATAGACACACCTTGATACTACGGGTGTTAGTATCTTGGGGTATTACATAAAAAGCAGTCTTTTGAAAAGAATGTACGTACGTAGTACTTTGGCTTGATTAATTGAGAATTAGTCTAAGTGTGCCTTGATAAGTACTTTGGCTTGATTAATTGAGAATTAGTCTAAGTGTGCCTTGATAAGTACTTTGGCTTGATTAATTGAGAATTAGTCTAAGTGTGCCTTGATAAGTACTTTGGCTTGATTAATTGAGAATTAGTCTAAGTGTGCCTTGATAAGTACTTTGGCTTGATTAATTGAGAATTAGTCTAAGTGTGCCTTGATAAGTACTTTGGCTTGATTAATTGAGAATTAGTCTAAGTGTTCCTTGATAAGTACTTTGGCTTTATTAATTGAGAATTATTCTAAGTGTGCCTTGATAAGTACTTTGTCTTGATTAATTGAGAATTAGTCTATGTGTGCCTTGATAAGTACTTTGGCTTGATTAATTGAGAATTAGTCTAAGTGTGCCTTGATAAGTACTTTGGCTTGATTAATTGAGAATTAGTCTAAGTGTGCCTTGATAAGTACTTTGGCTTGTTTAATTGAGAATTGCCTATGTGTGTTGGTAATAGCCGGTTGTGTGCTAGTGGTATATCATTCATTTCGAGGTCATTCCCCGGGTTTGTGGCATTTGCATATTCCGTGAATTTGCTACCCACGAAGCGAGGAATACCTCATGCGAGTCCGCAAGGGCTTATGCGGGTGAAATAGTCCCATGCGGGCGTCCGACCTATCACGAGGAATACCTCATGCAAGTCCGTAAGGGCTTATGCGGGTGAAATAGTCCCATGCGAGGAATACCTCATGCGGGTCCACGCGACCTATGCGGGTGAAATAGTCCAGGAGTAGGATTGCTTAATGATACTGCGGGCGGGTGGTCCTGTTTTGATCGTGAGCTTCCTAGTTTATATTGTAACTATACTACTATTTACTCTCATTGTTAGTAAGGCCTGATTATCTTGTATTTGATTATCATGGATCGCCGTGATGAGGAAGGATTCCACGGGCATGATTGATATTATGGGCGTGAGACCCGTGGTTATATTTTAGTAATGACTTTGAGGCATCGTCCACGACTTGATATGATTATGTATTGTGTCTTGTAGATCATACATGTCTCTGTTTTGTTTAGATCTGTTATGATTTCATTCTGATACTTATTGTTTCACATACTTGGTACATTCTTCGTCTCGACCTCGCCCGAAGTGCGTTAACGCCGCGAGTTTAGGTACGATGTTTGGTGATGGCGGTGTAGTACCACCTCGAGTTTTGGATAGCTCCTTCGCTCGGAGTTTATCTTTTGGTATAAGTTCTTTCGATGTAACAGCTTTTGTACGATTATGGAGTGCAGTGGGGCCTTGTCCGTCATAGTTGATATAACTCTTAAGTCCAGATTCATATGTGGGATTGGACTACGTATACGATGTAGTGTCTTTTTCATGTATATTATATGTTACACCAGTAAGTTCGGGACTTGTATAAGAGAATGCGTAAGAATCAAGACTTGGAAATTAGTACGAAAGGAAGAATTGTTTTTCCGGCGGAAAATCTTCCGAACGTCGGAAAGGAAAAATGTTCGTTGTTGAGAATTGGATTCTCAAAATGCATTATTTGAAGAGTATGGAACTCTTAACCTTATGGAAATTTATTTTTACGGATTGGGTCATGTGGGGCCCACCAGAGGAATTTTACGTTTTGTGGGGCCCACGAGGGTTACGAAATTTTATGGAAGAATGAGAGGGCGACACGTGGCACCCCCACATATTGTCTTGGTCAATTTTAGCAAGGCTAAAATGGTCATTGACCATGGTAGAAGATAAGTCTTGCTAAGCTTGAGATTGTTGACCAAGTCAACTTGTCCACTTGGCTATTTAATTAATGATCCTCATCCTAGCCACACATTTGTTATAATCTAAGCCTTCCTTTGTGTTATAAATGCTACACTAGTGCAAGACTAAGTCTCCAACACTTAGAAAAAATATCACAACACTCTTGTTCTTGAGTTGCTCTGGCTTTAGAGTTTTTCCAACAAGAAAATTTTGTAGTTTTGATCCTTTGTTCACAAGACTTAAACCCAATGTCCCTAAGGTATCAGAAGGATATTTCAATAGAAAGATTTGGAAAACGACGTTTCGTATTAGTCGCAAGGCGGAAACTTAAGGAGTTCTTCAACTTTGATGTTGGAACTTGAAGATGGGTTCCTCATAGGCTTCTAAGGAGTGCTTGGAGCGGATTGGAACATAAGGAAAGGAGCTAAGAATTTCTAAGGCGCGACTTTGAATCTTGGAATTTTTAAGGGCTTATAAAGGTATAAATCTTGTCGTTTTAGCAATTAAAGTTTACTATTTGTTGTAGATATGGATATTAGAAAGCATGAGATATATAGTATGAAGTTTGATAAGTGTATTGGCTATTGGAACCCTAATCCGAAAACTAGCATGTTTAGCCTTAAGATTACAATTCAAGTTGATTATTAGTATAAGTCGTCGCATGTTGTATAAAGAAGGAAATTGTAGTTGTTGAAGTTGTTTATGACTATATAACATGTTAGACCTTAGAACTTTGAATTTGAAAAGAATTGGAAAAGACTTTGAGTTGTTGGTTATAGGTTGGCCGAGAATGGCTTGGATTTTAAACTACTTCGTATGAATTGTGGGGCGTAATTTTACACGTATTGTAAGGCGTGTAATCCCCTTTGATTGGTTGGTATGTTGAGCCTTAAATGTGGCATGTTTGGTTATTGTATTCGGCCTTGAAAAAGGTGGCAAAGTGAGTAGAAACAAAGGAAGTGCTGCCCGATTTTCCGTAGAATAAGAGACCGTATACTTAGTATTATTCTATGTTAGAAACTAGAAATTGATAGTGATGTTGTGACCATTATAGGTTGACAATTCTACGTACGGCGTATTCGGCTTAGCTTGTGAATTTATCCGAAAAGGTATGTGAACTATCTCATCTTCTAGCATGATTCCTTAAGATAAAGAAAGTATGTCCTACTCCTTAAATGATCCATTCCTTGGTTGTATTTGGATTGCCTAAAATAGAAATTGTTCTATGTACTTCCTTGATTGTACTTTGATGTTTAAATTGTAAGTTGTATAATCCATTGCCTTGGTGAAGTTGGATTTTTAAAAGTGAAAGTATTTTACTTAAAGTACATAGAGTCTTAAAAAGGAAGTGGTTTCCAAATCTTTTGGCTAGTGCCTTAGGTCCAAAACCTAAGGGTCGTTATAATGACTTTAGGGGAGTCAAAGGAGTGATTTACTTAATTGTTTTAAGAGAGGAGAAATGACATGATTTAAGAGAAGAAACTTGTTTTCTAAATATTAAGAGACATGAAGTATTTTGGAAAGTTAAGAACTTGATTTGTAAGTATGTGATACTTGGTTTTAAGTATAAGTCTCTTGGTTATAAAAAGGAATGAATATGTCTAAAACCATAAAGGGTTATAACGGCTTTATGGAAAGTTGGTTATAACGGCTTTATGGAAGGTTAAGAAAGTTGTCTATTTTGATTATTAGGCATAAGTTGTCTAGATTGTGAAAATTTGTAGTTACTTGATTTCAAGCTTTGAAATGAGTTTTCTAAAAGTGTAGTAACTTACTTTGAAAAATAGACACACCTTGATACTACGGGTGTTAGTATCTTGGAGTTTTACATAAAAAGGAGTCTTTTGAAAAGAATGTACGCACGTAGTACTTTGGCTTGTTTAATTGAGAATTATTCTATGTATGCCTTGATAAGTACTTTGGCTTGTTTAATTGAGAATTATTCTATGTATGCCTTGATAAGTACTTTGGCTTGTTTAATTGAGAATTATTCTATGTATGCCTTGATAAGTACTTTGGCTTGTTTAATTGAGAATTATTCTATGTGTGCCTTGATAAGTACTTTGGCTTGTTTAATTGAGAATTGCCAATGTGTGCTGGTGATAGCATTTGAGTACAAGTATTATGTTTTATTACGTTGTCGCGACTCTCGGTTGGATGGTCGGCTGCCTTGTTGTAAGTTTACTTGGGCGTCCGCAAGCGGTGAGTGAGATTCCACGGGTATGCTTCCATTATTTTGTTACCCGTGGTCATGCTTATACGATGTGGGATTAGGGCATGCGACCACGAGGATACTCTTTGGACGTACTTATACGATGTGGGATTAGGGCATGTGACCGTGGCGGGTTAGATTCGGTTGTTTGTATTACCATGGTCACGCTTATACAATGTAGGATTCCGGCATGCGACCACGAGGATACTCCTTGGACATGCTTATACGATGTGATATTAGGCGTGTGACCGGGAGCGGGTTAGATTCGGTTGTTTGTATTACCCCATAGTCACGCTTATCGATGTGGGATTCGGGCATGCGACCACGAGGATATTGTTATATCATGGACCGAAGCGGTGAAAGGATTCTACGGGCATGGTTGATATTATGGGCGTGAGACCCATAGTTATATTTGAGTAGTGACTTTGAGGCGTGCGTCCCCGACTTGATATGATCGCTTATATATTGTGTCGTAGGTTGGCTATCATACATGTCTCCTGCTTCGTTTAGACCGTTATGATTTCATTCTGATGCCACTGTTTCACATACTTGGTACATTAACCCGTCGACCTCCTTGGGGCCGCGTTCATCTGCATGAGTTTAGGTATTTGTTTGGTGATCTGCAGTGTAGGACCGCTCGAGTTTGGATAGCTCCTTCGTTGGGAGTTTATCTTTTTGGTATAAGTTCTTTCGATGCAGGCTTTGACAAATGCGGTATGGGTGCGGCGGGGCCTTGTCCGTCATAGTCGATATAACTCTTAGAGTCTATATTCATATGTAGGATTGGACTCGTATGCGGTGTAGTGTCTTTTGATCATGTATATTATGGCAGCGCGTCGGCTTTGCCCTTGTACGTATGATGGTTTTTAAAAAAAAAATGAGGTGTTATTTAATTTCCGTAGTTTACTTAGTTGTTAAGGTAGAAGGTGCGGTAGGGCACGATCAGCGAGGTTCGGGCGTGTGAGATAAGCAACCTTATCGGCTTTGCCACTCAGACGTATGTTGGTTTTAAAAAAAGGGTGTTATTTAAATTCGGTTTGCTTAGTTGTTAAGGTAGAAGGGTGCCTGGTAGGGCACGATCCACGTCTTGAGGTTCTGGCGTGGCGATTATGAGATACAGAGCCTACAAATAGGCGGACACGCCATATTACCCCGAGCCTACACATGGCCGGTTACGTCATCTTACCGAGCTCGCGGGCGGGCGGATTATCTACATGATTCCGTAACACCGAGCTCTACAGGCGGGCGGATTATGCTACATGATTCCACAAAGCAAGGCGAGGCCCACAAAGGGCGGATTATGCTACATGATTCCAAGATGCGAGCCCACGGGCGGGCGGATTATGCAACATGATTCATCAGTACACCGTGTCCCGCAAATGGTCTGGATTACGTTATCACGTATGGATAATCAAAGTAAGCTCCCAAATAAAGTCCACGTAAAGAAGTAGGATTATGTTATGTAAGATATGTAAGTTATGTGGAAAAACTTGAGCGAATTCTTAAGTATGTATGTAAGAATATGATGCTAATTCTTATTGAAAGAAGGAAAAGAATGATTAATGTACGATTGATTTCATGAGTTAAAATGCACGGTAGGATCTGGTATTTTAATTTTTATACTTGCCCTGTCATTCTTTTATGCAGTTATGATCTTGTTTAATGTACTTTATTTCCGTTCCATACTTAGTACTTGTTATGCGACCCGCTTGGGAAGCTGCGTTCATGTCCGCAGTCTAGGTACCTGATTGTGGATCATGAGTTTAGGATCCTTGTTCAAGATTTTGAGATGGCTCCAGTTAGGAGTTTGTCATTATGGCTAGGTACATTCGAGTGCGGCGGGGCCTTGTCCGTCATAGTTGTTGTCACCTTCTTAGAGTCCGTATTCATATGTGGGCTGGATGGTGTAAGTTGTATTTACTTGTTGTATAAGCGTAGACCACTTTCGGGTGATTTAGATTTATCTGAAGTCTTCCTTTGCCTTTGTTTTAAAAAAAATGAGTGTTATTTATCTTCCGCGGTTTATTTATGTTGTATGGGTAGAAGGGTGCCCAGGTAGGGCACCAATCACGGGACCGTGATTTGGGGCGTGACATAACTGATACATAAGAATAGGTCAGAGAGGATTCAACCTAATAAGACAGCTCTACTGCACGATCTCAGATAGAGAAGAATGGAAACCAATCCAAAATGTCCTGCAACCTCCTGATTATAGATGTGGTGCACAACACACCGATAATCAAGACTCTAGACCGCGATGCGGTAGACACTTTCAGAGACTAAGCGCTCGATACCACTTTTGTCACGACCAGGCCGGTGTCGTCTACGGGCGCCCGACTCCTTTCGGTATACATCAGAGAATAGCAGCGGAACATACACAAAATATAAACATGTTTAGACAATAAACATCACAGTCTAGCCGATAAGGCTGCCTTCCATAAAGTATACATAACCAAAAGTAAAACAGTACAACTTTGTTCTTACAGCCCAAACCACAAATGTAACTTCTGCACTTCACAGGAATAACATTGTGGCGGGACGGGGCCGCCATACCATAATGTACATAATATCTAAAACATCGGAAATCCGTGCAAAATGTTACACCGTAGTTCAGGGTATGTATGTGAGGACGTGCGTGCGAGAATCGACACAAAAATTGGAAAGGAAGAAAGATATGACTTTTTCGGAAAAGTTTACGAATTTTGTGAAGGAAAAGGTTCGTTAATGGAATTGGATTCCCAGTTTGGTATCGGACTTTTTGGAATTTTAAGAATTATGAAATTTTATTTTGAAATTGGTCACGTGGGGCCCACGGGAGAATTCTGATTTTGTGGGGCCAGCTTTATTTTCGTATTTTTGGCATTACGGATATTTTGGAAGATGAAATATTTTGGACGAGTAGGGGCGACACGTGTCACCTCAGTGGCCCTACATGGCGAAATTGAGCAACTTGGGCGTTTTTGTGGAGGACAAGTGGCAAGCCACTTGTCCCCGATTTTGTGGTGGACATATGGTTGGTAGAATACCCACACATGTCCCGATACTCGCCTTACACTTTCTTTGATCCTAGCCATTGGTTGGCTATAAATACCACATGTTGCGAGACTTTATTCATCCACTTAGAGAGTTTCCAAGCTTGAAAAATTATACTCCTCATGGTGTTCTCGTCCAACTCCCCTTTGTGTAGAAATTCTTCAAGTGTTGGTAAAGTCCCAAATACCTTAGCCTAAATCCCTTGTAGTATTCCAAAGTAATCCCGACATAAGAGCAGGAAATCTTACTTTATTCCAATAGTCGCAAAATGAAACCACAGGAAAATATTCATAGTTGGTTGAAGTGTTAAGAGAAGTTGTTTAGAAACTTCTAAGGGTTTCTTGGAGGCGGGTTGAGCGTAAGGGTGGAGCTAAACATTGCTCGAGGATCGACTTATAAATCTTGGATAATTTTGGGCTTATCGAGGTAATGATCTTTGTCCCCCTATTGTAATTGGATATTACATATTGTAGTAGTTTAGAATTGAGTATAAGATTTATTGGAAGGATGGTTATAAAGAATTGAACTCTATTTACATTAATTTGTATTCTGATAGACTTGTAGTATTATTGTGAGGCGATGTTGTACACGTCCAGGTTAGGCGTGTAACCCCATAGAGTTGTTGGCTTAGTAGCGGGTCTTGATAGAGGAGGAGATTTATGTGGTTACGGAGGGAGGTCTTTGCGAATTTTAGTAGAATAAGGAACCTTGTGTGAATCGCTCTGAGATCGAGAAGTTGATAGGCGTTTATGGCCATTATAGGTGGAAGTACTACGAGTAGCGTATTACTTGAAGGGTGGAAAAGGCTAGCAAGGTTATAGTACTTGGAGCATTTTGCTAATTGTCGATAATCGTCGCGAGGTATGTGAACCTCTTCCTATCTTTTCTAGCATGATGTTGTGGACTATGTGATGCGGTGAGCGTCGTGTGCTAAGCAATTTTGGTTGGTTTAAAACATAAAGTGTTATAATGGCTTTATGGGAAGTTAGTTATAACGACTTTATGAAAACAAAAGAATGGTTTTATTATTGGATTTAAAATGGTAACTTGATTTTGGGAAAAGAGAAGTAACTTGAGTTTAAAAGTATAAGTAACTTATTTTCAAATATCGAACTTTTCCTGATGAGAAAAATATAAGTGGCTTGGTTTTAAAAGGTAGGAGTACCTTGATCTTAAAAGAGTTAGTTACTTGGGTTTTAAAAGTATACTTGACGTTGTTTTAAAAGTGTAAGCCACTTGGTTTAAAAAGTATAAAGTACTTGATTAAAACATGAACGTGTTTGGTACTACGGATAATAGTATCGAGTTGTTTTTACGTAAAAGAGGTCTTTTGAAAGGATTAATGTATGTAGTACTTTGGGGTTAAAACCCAGATTTGTTGTCATAAAATGAAAGTACCTTGAGTTGTGTGTAACTTGCCTATGTTTGCGTGTGATAGCCTTGTTGTGCAAGTGTTGTATCCTTATGTCACCGCGTCTCTCGATGGAGGGTCGGTCGTGTTATTCTTGATCATTTTGGACATACTGACACGATGGGCGGCCCACGGGTATGCTTCCACTATGATAGTCCATGGGCATCTTGACTCGATGGATGGTCGCGGGTATCACGGCCGTGATGAGGGTTTGTTTCCTGTAGATAGTGTTATTCCATGGACTATCTCTCCATGAGGTTTCTTGGTCGGCTTTGGTATCGGTAGTTGGCTCTCGTACTTGCCCGTCGTGGCTGATTCGGCTTTGGTATCGGTAGTTAGCCGTCTTGCCCGTTCGGTTTAGTGGCGAAGTCTCGTGATCCGGCTTTGGTATCGGTAGTTGGTCTCGTACTTGCCGTCGGCGGCGTGATGCGGCTTTGGTATCCGGTAGTTGGCCTTCGTACTTGCCGGGTCGGCCGTGGTATAGTTGTATAGTATTTTTAAATGCGGCTTTGGTATCGGTAGTTGGCTTCGTACTTGCCGGTCGATTGATGATGCGGCTTTGGTATCGGTAGTTAGCCGTACTTGCCGTCACGGTTTTATGACACAGTGGGGCACGGTGTTCATGTGTACTCCTTGGTGTTGTTATATCATAATCGCCGCGGTGAGGAAGGAATTCCAGGCATGATTGATATTGTGGGCGTGAGACCCGTTGTTATATTTGAGAGATGACTTTGGCGTGAGTCACGACTTGACATATTTGCTTATATATTTGTATCTTGTAGTTTGGTTATCATACATGTCTCTGCTTTATATAGACTATTATGATTTCATTTCTGATATTTTGATTTCACATACTTAGTACCTATTGTGACCTCCTTGAAGTGCGTTAAATCTGCGGTAGAAGTGCGCGATTGTTGATCCTCGCTCATAGGATCGATTCAGCGTTCGGGAAGCTCCGTTTCTCTGGAGGCTTATCTTTCGTATAGTCACTGCCGTTGTAGGTACTTACATTGAGGGTATGGCGAACTGTCCGTCGTGGTTGTGGTTACATTCTTAGAAGTGCATGTCTTGTTGTGGCGGGGTTAGTAAAAGGATATAAGCTGTTCGGGTATATATATATATGCGAGAAAGGTAACCGTTTTGGTTGCTTTGTTTCTTATTTTATCTTGTTTCATGTTTAAGTTTTTAATTCCGCTGATTTTCTCTGATGTTGTATCACTAGGGTGCCCGGGGTAAGGCACCAGTCGCGGGCCCGACGTCGGGTCGTGACAAAAGTGATATCATAGCAGTTAATCCTCGGAAAGTGTCTCTGAGCGTGTACAGTAAGTCTGGATTATCGGTGTGTTGTGCACCATCTATAATCGGGAGGCTACAGGATATTTAGGATTGGTTTCCATTCTTCTCACTCTGCGATCGTGCCTTAGAGTGTGTTATAAGTTGGACTCCGCCGTATTCTTTTACGATTATGCCTGCAAGGCAACGAGCCGGAAGAGCGAGCTTGAAGGAGGCTGCGAGTATAGCAGAGGGTTACAGGCCTGAGCGATCTTTACCTAAGGTGGTACTTGGATGGGAGTTACTGCGCCGCTAGCCCGGGGAGTTTAGAAGCGGCGGTAGCTACGAGGCTACGATACGAGTCTCGATTCGCGACCGGGAAGCGTGGATATGAGTTACAAGGAGATGGCCCGATTACTAGCTAGGCTTGTGGCTAGGAATGAGAATGACGAGTCGGAGGTTCAGTAGCACGTAGTTCACCGGTCGGATAGTTTGAGACTACGGGACTTTTTGGCTGCGGCCCACCGAGTTCTGGTCGAGGCACGAGGATGATCGCGAGAGTTCATCAAACGATTCTGGTGATCGTGAGAGTGATCGAGGCTTGAGAAGTCGGTGGTCTTAGGTTCGCGTCATTGCGTGATCCGCGATCGGTGGTTTGGTCGTAGGAGCTGTCGGGGCCTCGCCTCGGTATTTGGGGCGAGTTCTCGGAGGCATTGCTCAACCATTTCTTGCCTCATGGATGAGGAAACGCAGGCGACATAGTTACGATCTTGGCGAAGCAGGCGAAGCGGTTCGGGAATCTGATATAGAGTTTGACTCGTTGGCTCGTTATGTCCCCGCTTTTGGCGGACATGGAGGATAGAGTGCACGGTATGTCACGAGACTTGACGATTATCTAGCGGAGAGTTGTGCAGAGTAGCTCTTGTAGGGCATGGACATTGCGTGCTCTGAGCTTATGCGAGGATGGAGAGCGTAGAGACCAGCGTAGGGACCCGAGATCAGCATAAGA
The DNA here is from genome assembly GCA_029844215.1 of Przewalskia tangutica. Taxonomy (NCBI): domain Eukaryota; kingdom Viridiplantae; phylum Streptophyta; class Magnoliopsida; order Solanales; family Solanaceae; genus Przewalskia; species Przewalskia tangutica. The sequence goes on along the minus strand of JAQGDG010000037.1, from coordinate 1,544,049 downwards.
GGGCGAAAAGCAGTCCTTTGTTAACTTTCGAGGCGGACCGCCTCGTGAAGCTAGTTATACACCTCCGCCCGGTCTGAGTGGTCTCAGCGGTCTTGAGGCATCCAGGTATTGAGGCGGTCGGGGCTCGAGTTTCAGATTTTCAGGGGAGTAAGAGTGCTCGCCGGATGAGGCCAACCTTATCTCAGTGTGGCCGTTGTGGAAAAATCCATAAGGGGGAGTATCTTGCTAGTTTGGGAGATTGTTATACTTGCGGCCGACAGGGCCATTTTGCGAGGGATTGTCCGACCAGAGGTAGAGCAGATGTTGAGACTCATCCTTCAGGATCGATGTGGTCATCGCCTTATAGCTATACGCCAGTCGGGATTATGATTAGAGCGACAAAGGGAAAGTGAAGCAGTAGTTACAGGTATATCCTTAACCCTCTAGAGATTTGTATGCGTGATATAATGATTTTTTTATGTTAAGTGTTATGTTTAGATAACATTGTGTTAATTGTGATTAGAAAACATGGGCAGTTGAAAAGGTAAGTTTGGGGACAGGGAAATTGTGAGCCTTAGAATATTACGTGGAGACCTTAGATGCAAGGTCGTCATTAGTAAAGTATTTTACGTTTTTGATCCTTGTCGAGATACATAGTATACGTGGGGTATATTTGTGTGATAAGTCCATGAGTGGTGTGAAATGAAAGTGGGTAGTTGAGCTAAGAAGACCACTAGGTTTTCGTGACTTGATTAGTAAGATTGTTCCGGATCGGGGAACGAGAGAGTTTGGCGCGATAATGGGTCGGGTTGAGGCGGTTGTGGAGTCAACCCGCGGCCGGGATGAAGTGAGGTAATTTTGTTGTGGTCCCGCTATGTGATAGGGTCACGAGGGTGCTAGGCCCAAGTTTAGGTAACCATTGTACGAATTCGTAGACGCGTTCGACCAGGATCGGATCGTGAAGGCCGGGAATGGCCTTAAAGGAAATTGAAGCTAGTAAAATGACCAAGTTTGGAGGTAGTGACTCCAAGGTTTTGGAAACTGAAGCGATGACTGGAGTATGGTATGTGTACTAGAGAGAGTTCGTGTACGAGAAGAATGCAGACGAGTAAGGAAAGAAGTGAACGTGTGTTAACAGAATAAAAGAGATCATTTTGTTGTGAAGTGAAGATGCGAAGGGAGTATCCTTTAGACCATGGGTAGAAGTTTTTGTGACGTTAGAGGTGATTTCTCATTGGCTTGGATTTGAGTTTTTGCGCGTATGTTATACTATGGCCATTGGTGGTATGATTGGGTTGGTAAGTATAGTAGTGAAGGCTATACCGGCGCATGTATGTTTTGAGACTTAGAAGGAACATTCGGGACGAATGTTTCTAAGGGGGGAAGAATGTTACACCCCGTAGTTCCAGGGTATGTATGTGAGGATATACGTACGAGAATACGACACAAAAATTGGAAAGGAAGAAAGATATGATTTTTTTCGACGGAAAAGTTTCCGAATTTTGTGATGGAAAAAGGTTCGTTAATGGGAATTGGATTCCCAGATTTGGTATTCGGACTTTTTGGAATTTTTAAGAATTATGGAATTTTATTTCCGAAATTGGTCACGTGGGGCCACGGGAGAATTCTGATTTTGTGGGGCCACTTTATTTTCGTATTTTTGGCATTACGGATATTTTCGGAAGATGAAATATTTTGGACGAGTATGGGGGCGACACGTGTCACCCCCATGTGGCCCTATGGCCGAAATTAGGGGCACTTAGACATTTTTTGTGGAGGACAAGTGGCAAGCCACTTGTCCCAATTTTTGTGGTGGACATATGGTTGGTAGAATACCCACACACATGTCCCCAATCCTCACCTTACACTTGCTTAGATCCTAGCCATTGGTTGGCTATAAATACCCCTTATGTTGCAAGACTTTCTTCTTCCACTTCGCGTGTTGCCCAAGCTTGAAAAATTATACTCCCTCCCCTTAGGTGTTCTCGTCCAACTCCCCCTTTGTGTAGAGAAATTCTTCAAGTGTTGGTAAAGTCCCAAATACCTTAGCCTAAATCCCTTGTAGTATTATAAAGTAATCCCAACATAAGAGCCCGGAAATACTACTTTATTCCAATAGTCGCAAAATGAAACCCTAGGAAAATCTTCATAGTTGGTTGAAGTGTTAAGAGAAGTTGTTTAGAAACTTCTAAGGGTTTCTTGGAGCGGGTTGGAGCGTAAGGAATTGGAGCTAAACATTGCTCAGGATCGACTTATAAATCTTGGATAATTTTGGGCTTATCGAGGTAATGATCTTTGTCCCCCTATTGTAATTAGATATTACATATTGTAGTAGTTTAGAATTGAGTATAAGATTTATTGGAAGGATGGTTATAAAGAATTGAACTATATTTACATTGGACTGTATTTACAGTAGACTTGTAGTATTATTGTGGGGCAGTGTTGTACACGTCCGGTTAGACGTGTAACCCCCCCTTAGATTTGTTGGCTTGGTAGCGGGCCTTGATAGAGGAGGAGATTTATGTGGTTACGGGGAGGGGGGAGGTGCTGCCGAATTTTCCGTAGAATAAGGAACCTTGTGCTTTGAATTGCGCTACAAAGAGATCGAGAAGTTGATAGACGTTTTATGGCCATTATAGGTGGAAGTACTACGAGTAGCGTATTCTACTTGAAGGGTGGAAAAGGCTAGCAAGGTTATAGTACTTGGAGCATTTTGCTAATTGTCGATAATCGTCGCGAGGTATGTGAACCTCTTCCTATCTTTTCTAGCATGATGTTGTGGACTATGTAGTGCGGTAGGCGACGTGTGCTAAGCAATTTTGGTTGGTTTAAAACATAAAGTGTTATAATAGCTTTATGGGAAGTTAGTTATAACGACTTTATGAAAACAAAAGAATGGTTTTATTATTGGATTTAAAATGGTAACTTGATTTTGGGAAAAGAGAAGTAACTTGAGTTTAAAAGTATAAGTAACTTATTTTCAAATATCATACTTTTCCTGATGAGAAAAATATAAGTGGCTTGGTTTTAAAAGGTAGGAGTACCTTGATCTTAAAAGAGTTAGTTACTTGGGTTTTAAAAGTATACTTGACGTTGTTTTAAAAGTGTAAGATACTTGGTTTAAAAGTATAAAGTACTTGATTAAAACATGAGCGTGTTTGGTACTACGGATAATAGTATCGAGTTGTTTTTACGTAAAAGATGTCTTTTGAAAGGATTAATGTATGTAGTACTTTGGGGTTAAAACCGGATTTGTTGTCATAAAATGAAAGTACAGCGAGTTGTGTGCAACTTGCACATGTTTGCGTGTGATAGCCTTGTTGTGCAAGTGTTGTATCCTTATGTCACCGCGTCTCGATGGAGGGCGGTCGTGTTATTCTTGATCATTTTGGACATCTTCGACGATGGCGGCCACGGGTATGCTTCCACTATGATAGTCCGTGGCATCGACTCGATGGATGGTCCACGGGTATGCGGCCATGATGAGGGTTCGTTTCCCTGTTGATAGTGTTATTCCATGGACTAGCTCCCCATGAGGTTTTTACTGATTCGGCTTTGGTATCTGGTAGTTGGCTTTCGTACTTGCCCCGGTCGTGGCTAATTAGGCTTTGGTATCTAGTAGTTAGCCTTCGTACTTGCCCCGTTAAGTTTAGTGGCGAAGTCTCGTGATCCGGTTGTGGTATCTGGTAGTTGGTCTTCGTACTTGCCCCGTCGACGTGATCACGGCTTTGGTATCCGTAGTTGGCCTCGTGACTTGCCTCGGGTCGCCGTGGTATAGTTGTATAGTATTGTTAGTACGGCTTTGGTATCTGGTAGTTGTCTTTCATACTTTCCCCGGTCAGTTGATGATGCGGCTTTGGTATCTGGTAGTTAGCCTTCGTACTTGCCCCGTTCGGTTTTATGACACAGGTGGGGCCTGGTGTTCATGTGTACTCCTTGGTGTTGTTATATCATAGACTGTCGGCAGTGAGGAAGGAATTCCACGGGCATGATTGATATTGTGGGCGTGAGACCCATTGTTATATTTGAGTGATGACTTTGAGGCGTGAGTCACGACTTGACATATTGCTTATATATCAGTATCTTGTAGTTTGGTTATCATACATGTATCTGCTTTATATAGACTATTATGATTTCATTCTGATTTTCGATTTCACATACTTGTGTCACGACCCAAGACGTTCGTGGTAAGTGCCTACCGGCACCCAGTAGACATACATCGAGTAATCAGAACATAAAGACAATACATGAAACCGGTGTAATAAGGCGATGAAATAAGAAGACGGCAACCAAAACGGTTACCTTGGTATATATATATAAATAACAACTCTTTCAACATGAACAGTTTAATCCTTTTTACAAACCACCCACAATACATGAGACCTCACAGAATGATCGACAACAATGGCGGGGCGGGCCCTTAAACCCCGAATGTAAACACTTACGACGACGGGGACTATACCACCGATAAGCCTCGAGAAACGGAGCTTCCCGCCAAAGCGTGACCACGAGCTAGGATCAACGGCGGTGTACCTCGACTGCGGCGTGACGGCCCCAGGAGGAGGTCGATGCAACAGTGCAGAGTATGTGAAACTAAAAATACGTGAATGAAATCATAATAGTCTATAAAGCGGGAGACATGTATGATAACCAAACTACGATTCACGATAAATAGCGATCGTAAGTCGTGGACTCACGCCAAAGTCATCACTGAATATAACTATGGGTCTCAAGCCCATAACATCAATCATGCGTGGAATACCATTTGCCATCACCTATGATAGAAAAGCACCAAGGAATACACATGAACACCAGGTCCCACGTGTCTAAATAAAGCAAGATCTTAATGGTCGCAAGCGTATCATGATATATGTCTAGACCGTCACATGATCAAAGCCGGTCACTCGCGCGAGATCAAATGCGCGCGTCTAGCCACGAACTTTCCGACTCCGCATAGGCCAACCTCATAGGCCCGCATGAGGTATAACCCGCATCGGTAAGCTACTCCGCATCGTCTGGACTCGCACCGTGGCACATGTATCGCATGACCATAAAGGCCGCCACTAACACGGAACTCCCGTAGTTCCGCATGGATCCCCGGACCCGCGTAGGTATTCTCGAATCATGGTCCCAGACGCTGAAGCACCGCGTCGGAGGCGACAACCTCGGAAATAAGTCAAGGTGAGTGGTACAATAACATAACGGTGATAGTCAAACAACTTTAAGCACGATCGAGAAAACCCGCTTTACACTAACATCACAAGATACTAACACACATAGCATCCTAGTATGTTTACTTATCAATCAACAAGAAAGTATTTACAAGGCTATCACAAACCAACACAATCAAGTTATACACAAGGTACTTTCTACTATATGTCAACAAGTTCGGGTTTTATCCCAAAGTACTTCATACACTAAATCTTTAAAAGATCGTTACTTTCACAAAAGTCACACAATGCAGTAGTTATGTGAAAATAGAGTGATTATCCTTTTAAGTAAAACAAAACACTTACCTTTGTAAAATCAAGTAACGACATTATTTTCCAAACGTCCAAGTTTGCCTAATTTCAAATGTTCACGTTTCTTATTTTAGAAAGGTTTAAGAGTTCATAGTCTTATTCATTTAAGAATATAATTCTCTTTTAAACTATCCGAGAAACATAAGTCTTATATGTGAGTAGGATATTCTTGTTTATAACAATCTTATTACTGACCATGATCTAGGAAATATCATTTTGTCTCATCTTAGCTTACATGCAGATGGAAGTTTCTCTTGGTTTTAATAATACTTAATCTGTCAAAACATTTCCTTTTATTAGCATTTGCGATGGTTTGTCGATACACGTTCGATTTCAAATCAAGAAAACATTCTTAAGCCGTTATACCTAACTTCCCATAAAGCTAGTATAACTCTTAAGTTTTCAAAAACCAAGTATTACTTCTTCTTTCAAAATGATTCAAAATCTTTTGAAATACTTCAGTTCTTTATTAACACATAACAAGCGATTATAGTTCAAATCGATTACCTTTTAAAGACCACAAGTATTTTCTTACCAACATAAAGTGTTATAACCAACTTCCCATAAAGCGTTATAACACTTTATGTTTTAAATCAATCAAATATGTTTAGCACGTATGCGTCTACCGCACTACATAGTTCACACATATCATGCTAGAAGAGATAGGAAGAGGTTCACATACCTCGCGAGTATCGACTAATAGCAAAACGCTCAGTACTTCCAACCGTCGGCTACTCCTAAGCCAAGTAGATCGCGCCACGTAGTACTTCAACCTATAAGGCCACAGCGACATTAACATTTAGATCTCATCGTAGAACATTCACCTAAAATTGGCATTCTCCCCATGGCGTAAATCTCTCTCTCTACAGAGGCTGCCACTGCCAACCACAGGGGTTATACGTCTAACCCTAGCGGGTACAATTCTACTCCAGTACACTACGATTCTCATGTCAGATACATGTAATTACGGTTCAAGATTCTTCTTTAAATTGGGCTTAAGTCGCAAGACATTGCGTAAGTATTATTCGGGCTTAAGTCAAAAGACATTGTCGATAACTACGTTCAGTTCTATATATAGTATACTTCAACTATATATTACGACAATATGTAATTTCCAATTACAATAGAGGACAAGATAATTACCTCGATAAGCCCATAATTATCCTAGTTTAAATGTCGATCCCGAGCAAGGTTTAGCTCTACTCAGTGCGCTCAGACCAGCTCAAACAACCCTTAGAAGTTCTAACCAACTTCTACTTATGACTTCAACTACGGTGAAGATTTTCCTTAGGGTTTCGGTTTGTGGTAGACGGAAGTATAATAGTATTTTCTGGCTTTTCAGATAGGTATAACCTTAGAATACAACAAGGTATCTGACTAAGGTAATTTGGGCATTATAACAATACTTTTGAGAGTATTTCTACCAGAGGGGGTATATTATACGAGAACAACACCACTAGGAGGGGTGAAGTCTGGCCACCACAAGGCCACAGAGGGAGGGCTCTCGGCGAGGGGAGGGCGAGAACAACAACAAGAGAGGGGATTTTAACACTTAGAGATTTGTGGAAAGGATGAAGAATTCATCAAAGGGAGAGGGTATTTATAGGTCAAGGGATGGCCAACCAAAGGCCAAGATTAAACAGTGTTAGGCAAGTGTAGGGCTAGGATTTATTACGTAAATATCCTACCAACCCTTGACTTTAGCCAAGGCACAAAAAGCGTGCCTTACATAGCCCATTCGTCCAATTTGGACGATTTCTGCCACCATTGGAGGGTGCCAAGTGTCGCCCTCGTTGGTCCAAAATGTTTCGTCTCTCGGAAAAATCCGCAAAAATACTAAATGACATAGCGGAAATTCCCTACGAAAGTTGTGAAACGTTTGCGAAAAATGACTCTAATCGGGTGTTGTGAACAAATTTAATTCGCCAAGCCACTTTGCCTACTCAAGGCTTTAAACTTTTATACGTGCGCCCTCGTGCATACTGCGGAAATACGAGGTATAACATTCTCCCCTCGCCGAAACATTCGTCCGAATGTTCCTTCTAAATCTCAAGACAAGCGGCGCGTTATAGTCTTCACCGCTATACTTACGAAAACAATCACGCCACACCGGCCCACGAAACACGCGCACATACTTCTATCTAAGTCCACGAGGAAAACACCTCTAATCATCCCACAAAACACTTCTCACCGGTCTAAAATATACTTCCTTCGTACTTCTCTTTACAAAAGAAATGATCACATCTATGCTCGCCATACATGCTCGCTTCTCTCTTTACTCGTCGTAGATACCACTTTGTCACTTTGTCGCGAGCCTTGCTCGGCGACCCAACAAATGGTGCGGGCTGCTGCGATCGGAGGATGTCGTACACTCGATCTCTTACCACGTTCGACACGGCGATTATCAAAACTCGGGGTTACTATCTCTAACGTGGTCATCATTAGCGGGAACACTGCGGATGGATCTTCGATACTTCCCGAACATCACAATCTGAAAGACCGGACCTTTGCCTCCTACGTCGGACGGCAAATGCTAACATATAGGCAACTGGCCTATCCTTCATGAACTCACAAAGGCCCAAAGTAACTCGGGCTAAGTTCCTCTGTTTTCCAAAACTCGTCGCACCCAAACCGGGTGGTACCTTGAAGACCGACCGTCGACCTGAACTCTGGCGTCGTCGCCGATTATCATACGATTTCTCGAGCTGCGGAACTTCTGCAGACAAGCTTCCACTATCCAGCGATCTGTGGAACAAGCTGAACATTATGCGAACCTTGCCAACATCGAACCAATCGGCCAGGCAACTTACACTTCCGCCTCTTACAAGGCCGTAGGCGATATCAGAACAACGAAATGGTAGCTTAAACACTCCTTCAGCAGGAGACAACAATTCGCAACTATCCGCGAAATCGAACAACGGCTGGCGAATGTGATTACGAGACTCACCGAGTTCCTATCCTTGCACGGTAAAACTTTTAGAAAGCGAAAATAGCGCGACACGGGCTTCACATGCGACATAAGGTGAAGGTAGGCACCGTGCGACCTTTCAACCTTGGATAACTCAACACGGTGAGTAAATGGTCTGGCAGAAGAACGCGATGGGCTGCCCCGTCGGCCCGACCAGCGGTCGAACGCGTCCACGAACTCGTCTGGTTAACTAAACTTGGGCCTAACACCCTCACAACCCTAACCTGGCGGGACCACCTGACCCGCACCACCAAACAGGCGCGGGTTGACGCAACGTGGCCTCAACCCTACGGCGTCGCGCGAAACACTAGTTCCCGATCGGAACAATTTCACAAATCACGTTACGAAAACCTGGCGGTCTTCCTAGCTCGACTACCCTCTTTCAAATCACGCTACTCGGGGACTTATCCCACAACATAGCTCGCGTGCACTATGCACTCAGATAAGGATCAAACATAACACTACACCTATACTTGAGATGGCACCTCTACAAGGTCTGCGTATAAAACTCTAAGGCTCTCACCTTCTATCCCCAAAAATCTTACTAGGTTAACCCACCATGATTTCTAATCACAACTAACATCTGCTATCGAACATAGCACTTAAGGTATACTCACTTATCACACATCTGGATCTCAGAGGTTAAGGATAATCTATATCTCTTGCTTCCTCCGTAGTCGTTCTAATCAACCTGCCCGTGAGCGCATAGCTAAGGAAGGTGACGAACTACCCACGTGCGAAGGCAAAGTCCTCCTACTAGGTCACCCGTTCGACACATGGCCCGGCGGCGCAGTACAACAAGTACCCGACTAAAGCGACATTCCGGGATGACGTGCATCGTTTAATGAGCGGAAGCCACAGGTTCGACGACTCTGCATACGAACGTCATGAACCCGTGGAGGACCTCTTTGCCGGTGGGCGTCGTAATCTAATCATTGGTGAGGTGACTCGCCTGAAAGTTACCAAAGGACCTTGCTGCTCGGCCTCTTCTGCATCCTCCGTTAACCCGTCGATCTCTACGTTTTCTCGGCTTTGCTGCGCATAAGCCCGCATACGAGCCATGCTCGAGCCTGGCGAAGAATTACTCTTTGCACAACCTCTCTTAGATAGTCATCAAGACGCGATACATCGGTATACTCTCGGTAGCCAAATCCATAGCTAATGCGAGTGCGTCTGCTTGCGATCTAAATTCACTTTGTTCGGTCGTGGGCGAAGGTTCATATATCATGGCGCGATGAAACGCTGCCGCCGTACTAAACTTCTCTTTGGGCTGGTGGCGTCGCGAACTCCCGAATGAAGCACTACCTAGGTAATGATTGGGCACGTGCCCTCGCCACCTCGAACTCTACTCGCGGCTCCTCGCTTTGCCCTCACGGGCGGGTTGCCTGCACGCGGGCATAGCGGTGAGGGAAAGAAATCGTCGGAGGTCCACTTACAACCTGACTCTAAGGCACGATCTCAGAGTGAGAAGAATAGAAACCAATCCTAAATACCTATAGCCTCACGATTATTGGTGTGGTGCGCACACCGATAATCGAACTCTGCGGATACGTGCGTAGACACTTTCCGAGATTAATCGCTCGATACCACTTTTGTCACGACGAACCGGGCGTGGTAGTGTCTACCCGGGCACCCAAGTAGACATACATCCAGTAATCGTGGAACATAAAGACAATACATGAAACGGTGTAATAAGGCGGTGAAATAAGAAAACGAGCTAACCAAAGCGGTTACGCCGGTATATATATATAAATAACAACTCTTTCAACATGAGCAGTTTAATCCTTTTTACAAACCACCGCTGTGATTACTACGGACCTCTAAGAATGATACGACAACAATGGCGGGCGGGGCCGCCAAACCCCGAATGTAAACACTTACGACGATGGGGACTATACATCGATAAGCCTCCGAGAAACGGAGCTTCCCAAAGGTCTGTGACCACGAGAGCTAGGATCAACGGCGGTGTACCTCAACTGCGGCGTGAACGCGGCCCCGAAGAGGTCGATAAACAGTGCAAGTATGTGAAACTAAAAATCGTGAATGAAATCATAATAGTCTATAAAGCGGGAGACATGTATGATAACAAACTACGATTCACTGATAAATAGCGGTCATGTCAGTCGTGGACTCACGCCTCAAAGTCATCACTCGAATATAACTATGGGTCTCAAGCCCATAACATCAATCATGCCGTGGAATACCTTCCGCCATCACGGCGATCTATGATAGAAAAGCACCAAGGAATACATGAACACGGGTCCGCGTGTCTAAATAAAGCGATGCAGGGTAAAATGCGAAGGCATAGCCGACTACTAACACCTACGGTACTAACAAGGTCATAAAGCGTATCATGATATCTGTCTGCACCGTTACATGATCAAAGCGGTCACTCGCGCGATATCAAATGTGCGCGTCTAGCCACGAACTTTCGCGACTCCGCATAGGCCAACCTAATAGGCCGCATGAGGTATAACCCCGCGTCGAGGGTAGCTACTCCGGCGTAAATCGCGGACTCGCGATCCGCGTGGCCACATAGACGCATGACCATAAAGGCCGCACTAACACGGAACTCCCGTAGTTCCGCATGGATCCCTAGACGCATGAGGTATTCTCGAATCATGGTCCTGGATCGCTGAGTCTACCCGCGTCGGAGGCGACTTAACCTCCAGAAATAAGTCAAGGTGAGTGGTACAATACCAACATAACGGCTGATAGTCAAACAACTTTAAGCACAGTCGAGGGGAAAACCCCTTTACACTAACATCACAAGATACTAACACACATAGCATCCTAGTATGTTTACTTATCAATCAACAAGAAAGTATTTACAAGGCTATCACAAACCAACACAATCAAGTTATACACACAAGGTACTTTCTACTATATGTCAACAAGTTCGGGTTTTATCCCCAAAGTACTTCATACACTAAATCTTTAAAAGATACGTTACTTTCACAAAAGTCACACAATACCCGTAGTTATGTGAAAATAGAGTGATTATCCTTTTAAGTAAAACAAAACACTTACCTTTGTAAAATCAAGTATGACATTATTTTCCAAACGTCCAAGTTTGCCTAATTTCAAATGTTCACGTTTCTTATTTTAGAAAGGTTTCGTAGTTCATAGTCTTATTCATTTAAGAATATAATTCTCTTTTAAACTATCTGAGAAATATAAGTCTTATATGTGAGTAGGATATTCTTGTTTATAACAATCTTATTACTGACCATGATCTAGGAAATATCATTTTGTCTCATCTTAGCTTCATGCGGATGGAAGTTTCTCTGGTTTTAATAATACTTAATCTGTCAAAACATTTCCTTTTATTATTTGCGGTGGTTTGTCGATACACATTACGATTTCGAAATCAAGAAAACATTCTTAAGCGTTATACCTAACTTCCCATAAAGCTAGTATAACTCTTAAGTTTTTCAAAAACCAAGTATTACTTCTTCTTTCAAAATGATTCAAAAATCTTTTGAAATACTTCAAGTTCTTTATTAACACATAACAAGCCAGTTATAGTTCAAATCAGTTACCTTTTAAAGACCACAAGTATTTTCTTACCAACATAAAGTTTGTTATAACCAACTTCCCATAAAGCGTATAACACTTTATGTTTTAAATCAATCAAATACGTTTAGCGTATGACGTCTGCCGTCTACATAGTTCACACGTATCATGCTAGAAGAGATAGGAAGAGGTTCACATACCTCGCGACAAGTATCGACTAATAGCAAACGCTCAAGTACTTCCAACCGTCGGCTACTCCTTGCCAAGTAGATCGCGCCACACGTAGTACTTCAACCTATAAGGCCACAGCGCTTATTAACATTTAGATCTCATCGTAGAACATTCTAGAAAATTGGCGGCACCTCCCCTCACGCCATGGCGTAAATCTCCTCTCTACCGAGGCTACCAAGCCAACGGGGGTTATCGTCTAACCCTGCGGGTACAATTCTACTCCACGGTACTACTACACAAGTCTCTTTATGTCTGACTCATGTAATTACGATTCAAGATTCTTCTTTAAATTCGGGCTTAAGTCGCAAGACATCGCGTAAGTATTATCGGGCTTAAGTCAAAAGACATTGCCGATAACTACGTTCAGTTCTATATATAGTATACTTCAACTATATATTCGACAATATGTAATTTCCAATTACAATAGAGGACAAGATAATTACCTCGATAAGCCCATAATTATCCTAGTTTAAATGTCGATCTGAGCAAGGTTTAGCTCTACTCAGTGCTCAGGCCGCTCCAAACAACCCTTAGAAGTTCTAACCAACTTCTACTTATGACTTCAACTACGGGTGAAGATTTTCCTTAGGGTTTCGGTTTGTGGTAGCGGAGTATAATAGTATTTTCGGGCTTTAGTATAGGTATAACCTTAGAATACAACAAGGTATCTGGCTAAGGTAATTTGGGCATTATAACAATACTTTTGAGAGTATTTCTACCAAGAGGGGTATATTATACGAGAACAACACCACTAGGAGGGTGAAGTCTCGACCTGAGGCCACGCAAGGGAGGGCTCTCGGCGAGGGGAGGGCGAGAACAACAACAAGAGGGGATTTTAACACTGAGAGATTTGTGGAAAGGATGAAGAATTCATCAAAGGGAGAGGGGTATTTATAGGTCAAGGGATGGCCAACCAAAGGCCAAGATTAAACCAAGTGTTAGGCAAGTGTAGGGCTAGGATTTATTACATAAATATCCTACCAACCTCGACTTTAGCCAAGGCACAAAAACGTGCCTTCATAGCCCATTTCGTCCAATTTGGGCGATTTCAAGCCACCAATTGGAGGGTGCCAAGTGTCGCCCTCCGTTGGTCCAAAATGTTCGTCTCTCGGAAAAATCCGCAAAAATACTAAATGACATAGCGGAAATTCCCTACGAAAGTCAGGAAACGTTTAGAAAAAATGACTCTAATCGGGTGTTGTGAACAAATTTAATTCGGCCAAGCCACTCTGCCTACTCAAGGCTTTAAACTTTTATACGTACGCCCTCACGTACATACTCTGAAAATACGGGGTATAACACTTGGTACTGTTGTGCGACCTCGCCGGGCTGCGTTCATCTGCAGTAGAGGTACACGCTTGTTGATCTCGCCATAGGATCACATTCGGCGTTCGAAGCCCGTTTCTCGAGGCTTATCTTTCGTATAGTCCGTTGTCAGTACTTACATTCGGGTATGGTGGGCCTGTCCGTCGTAGTTGTGGTTACATTCTTAGAGTGCGTAGTATCTTGTTGTGGCGGGGTTTGTAAAAGGATATAACTATTCGGTATATATATATATGCAGAAAGGTAACTTTTGGATTGCTTTGTTTCTTATTTTATCTTGTTTCATGTTTAAGTTTTATTTCGCTGATTTTCTCGATGTTGTATCACCAGGGTGCCGGGGTAAGGCACTTCGCGGGCCGGAGTCGGTCGTGACAAAAAGACAAGCCTCCGGAGAAATGGAGCTTCTGACTCCTGATCAGTGATCCTAAGAATGAGGATCCACCACCTGCTTACCTCTACATGCGGCATGAACGCAGGCCCCGAGGAAAGTGGGTCAGTACACAATATGTACCAAGTATGTAAAACTGGAAAAATACTTTAATACATCATAAGTCTAAAAATAAAGCTGGAGACATGTATGATAATCAGTTTACAGTACATTGTGCCTTACTAACAATGAGAGTAACAAGTATAAACTTTACTGCATAAAAATAGGAGGCTCATGATCAAAGTAGGGTCACCCGCCCGTAGTATCATTAAGCAATCCTATTCCTGAGACTATTTCACCCGCATAGGTCCTACGGACCCGCAATGGAGCGATGCGCTCCGCATGGTACTATTTCACCCGCACAGGACTATTTCACCCGCTTGGGCCCGGTGGGCCCGCAATGAGTACAAACGCCGCACTCGCATTATGGGTAGCAAAGCCATGGAATAGTAGTAACCCGGGGCTTTACCCCGTAAGAATAACTTAAACTAGCACAACCGGCTATCATACATAACATAAGCGCTACCGGCTTATCATAACATAAGCAAGTTAAGAAATCCCCTAACTTCTTATTAACATTATTAATATATCCTCTCATTTTAGTTTACTTTAGGCACTAACATGTCATTTAAAAGAAAATTCGGGAATTCAACCCAAAGTACTACGTACTTCTACCCTTTTAAAAATGACTCATTTTCATATAAAACTTCCAAGATACTAATAACCGTAGTATCAAGTTACAACTACTTTTCAAGACAGGTCACAATACCTTTTAGAAATATAATTAGGCTTCTAAATCAAGTGACTCCTTTTCTTTTAAAACTTTAGGCAATTGATACCTTAAAATCAATTTGCCTTTCACAAATCCAAGTCATTTATCCTTACTTATTTTACTTAGAGTAAATCTCGCTTTTTAACTTTCCATAAAGCTAATATAACCAACTTCCCATAAAGTTGTTATATTAACTTTATACATTAGTCAAATTACATTTTCCTATATCCAAGGGACTTATACGTTTAAAACGAAACAAGTATCATATACCTTAAAACACTTCAAGTCCCTTAACTTTGAAAACTAAGACATCCTTAATAATCTTAAACAAGTGAGTTAATCTCCTAACTCAACCGACTTGGACATTCATAAAACAAGTAAAGGATATCAAATTCCTGTACGTCTACCGTACTATATAGGTACAACTATTCATGCTCAAGAGATAGGAAAGTTCCACATACCTCTTCGGGTCAATCCACTCGCTAGTCCAATATACCGCACGTAGTATGTCAACCTATAATGACCATAATACGTCTATTAACCCCTTACTTCAAACGTAGAATATAATAAGTGCAAAGTCACTAAATTCTACGGAAAATCGGACATCACTTCCTTTGTTTCTACATACTTTACCACCTTTTTCAAGGCCCGAATTCAATAACCAAACACGCCACATTTAAGGCCCAACAATGTAGTTAACAATAGGGGATTACACGCCTACTAGACGTGTAAAATTCCGCCCCACAATTGATATCAAACTAGTACAAACTACAAGTGTAAATTCGGCAACTTAAGATACAACAACACCAATTCTTATCCAATTTCCTTTTCAATCCATGTTGTTTAGTATAACATGATATCAAGTCGCAATTGATTATAACTACTACAATCTTCAAGTAAGTAACATGCGACGATTCTAATTAACGACCAAATTGTAATTCAACTTCAAATGGCTTATATGTCATTTCGGATTTAGGCTACAACCATCCATATCACTTGTCAATCTTCAATACATATACTTCATGCTAGTAAAATGTAAGGCTAACAACAATATATAATCTTGTAATACTTTAAGAGAACAAGATTATTACCTCAACGAGCCTTAGTCCAACTTCAAATCCGAAGTCGCTCCCTAGAAACTTAGAGCCTCTTCTTGAAACTTCAATCCGCCACTTGAGACCCTTAGAATACCACAAACAACTTTCCTTTAATCTTCCAATCAAAACCTAGGAAAGCAACTAGGTTTTTACCTTGCGACTAATACGAAAACAATCTTTTTCCGGGATCTTTCTATTGAGATACCCTTACAATACCCTCATGAACCTTGGTTTAAAGTGTGGAGCTTATTGGACAACAAACAAATTTTTTTTTCTTTTGGACAAGGTGAACCCGAGAGCTCCCTTCAACTTTCATCCAATTTCTTGAAATTTTTTCTAAGTATGGAATGTTTGTCTCACTACTAGTATACTTATATAGTAACATGGAGGGTCAAGATTTGTACAAATGTGTGGTTTGGTTGGAATTCTTTTAAATATCAAGCCATGTGGCCCCATTGACTAAGTCAATTTTATCAAGCTCTACAATTTGCAAGACTTTGTCATCTTAATAATGGTCAAATGACCCTTTTGCCCATGTTATTTTCGCCCAAGACCACTTAAGGGGGGGTGACACGTTTCGCCCTCCCATTCATCACAATATTTCGTTTTCCAACAATTTCATAATTCCGATAAATTTTTACTAGTCTCAAATCTTAACATTTGGGATTCTTACGTACGTTCTTAAAACATGTCATGTACTTACGGGGTGTAACAGTCACGACCCGACCCAGGCCCGCGACTGGTGCCCTACCTGGGCACCCTTACAGGTATACATCAGAGATAACCAGCGGAATATAAATAAAGCTCATAGACATGCAGTAATGTGAAATAAGAACCAGGCTAGCCGATAAGGCCACCTTCCTACATATATACATAACAAATGATACATCTTTTACAAGTCCAACCCACAAAACATGACTACAGACCTCTAAAAGTTTGGATCCTATCTATGACGGGACAGGGCCCCGCCATACCCCTGAATGTACATAAATCTACAACAACAGGGATCCGTACCAAAAGGTAAGCCTCCTGAGTAATGGAACTTCCAAAAAGCTGAACAGTGATCCTAAGAGTGAGGATCAACAACCTGTTTACCTCTACCTGCGACATGAACGCAGCCCACGAAGAAAGTCGGTCTGAAACACGTACCAAGTATATGGCGAAAATCTGTACTGAAATCATATAGTCTAAAATAAAGCTGGAGACATGTATGATAACCAAATTAACAGTACACTGTGCTTTAATAATAATGAGAGTAAATAAGAGTAAACCTCATTGTTTAAAAATAAGAAGCTTATGATCAAACTGTCACGACCCGACCCTGGGCCCGCGACTGGTGCCCTACCTGGGCACCCTTACAGGTATACATCAGAGATAATCAGCAGAACATACCTAACCACATAACGTGTAAGAACAGAAATAAACAACAGGCTAGCCGATAAGGCTACCTCCCTGGACATATATATAATTACATATCCAAAAGCAGTTACATCCCTTCTTTTACAAACTGACCCACAAGATATGACTACAGACCTCTAAGAGTTTTGACATAACAACTGTGATGGGATAGGGCCCCGCCATACCCCTGAATGTACATAAATCTACAACATCAGGGAAACCGTACCAAAAGAAAAGCCTCCGAAGAAATGAAGCTTTCTGACAAATGATCAGTGATCCTAAGAGTGAGGATCCGCAACCTGCTTACCCCTACCTGCGGCATGAACGCAGCCTCGAAGGGGTCGACAAAATATGTACCAAGTATGTGAAGCGGAAAATCGAAATGAAATCATATAGTCTAAAATAAAGCTGGAGACATGTATGATAACCAAAATAACAGTACACTGTGCCTTACTAATAATGAGAGTAAACAAGAGTACACTTTACTGCTTAAAAATAGGAAGTTTATGATCAAATTAGGGCCACCCGCTCGTAGTATCATTAGGCAATCCTACTCCTGGGACTATTTCACCCGCATAGGTCCTGTGGACCCGCAATGGAGCAATTTGATCCGCATGGGACTATTTCACCCATATGGGCCCGGTGGACCCGCAATGAGTACATACGCTTTTTCGCGTTGTGGGAGCAAATCCACGAATAAATAGTAACCCGGGGGTTTACCCCGCAAGATTAACATAACACTATCACCTAAGGCTACCATAAATATCATAACATAAGCACAACCGGCTACCTAAATATCATAAGCAAGTTAAGAAATTCCTTTAACTTCTCATTAGAATTAATTAGCATCAACTCTCATTTTATTTAACTTAAGGCACTAACATGTCATGAAAAAATCCGGAAATTTAACCCAAAGTACTACGTACCTTTATCCTTTTTAAAATGACTCTTTCTCGTATAAAACCCCCAAGATACTAACACCCGTAGTATCAAGGCTTGTCTACTTTTCAAAACAAGTTACTACACCTTTAGAAATTCATTTTTAGGCTTCTAAACCAAGTGACTTTTACTTTAAAACTTTAAGCAATTGATGCCTTTAAATCAAATTGCCCTTCTTCATTTCAAGTCATTTATCTTTGTTTACGTTACTAGAGTAAACCATTCTTTTAACTTTCCATAAAGTTGTTATAACTAACTTTCCATAAAGCCGTTATAATAACTTTATGCTTTAGAAACTAAGGCATTTTTATCCTTTAAAATAAGTGAGTTAATTCTCTAACTCAACTAACTTGGACATTCTTAAAACAAGTCAAGGATATCAAAATGAAACTGAATTCATTTAAACCTCGTATGTCTACCGTAAAATACATTTATAACTACTCATGCTCAAGAGATAAGAAAAGTTCCACATACCTCTTCGGTTCAATCCACTTGCTAAGTCCAATATGCCGCACGTAGGATGTCAACCTATAATGACCATAATACGTCTATCAACTTCTAGCATTCTAACGTAGAATATTCTAAGTGTAAAGTCACTTATTCTACGAAAAATTAGGCAGCACTTCCTTTGTTTCTATGTACTTTTCCACCTTTTTCAAGCCCCGAAATCAATAACAAACATGCCACATTTAAGGCTCAACAATTCAGATAACCAAAGGGGATTACACGCCTAACAGGACGTGTAAAATTCTGCCCCACAATTAATATAAAACTGTCCAATAATTAAGGAAATTCTCGGCTATAATCAATGCCAACAACTATGTCAATTTTCGTCCAATTCCTTTTCAATCCAAGTTGTTATTCTAACATGTTATATACATAATAACAATTATAACAACTATAAATCTTTTCTTCTTTAATAAGCGACGATTGTAACTATCGACCAAACTGATTTACAATCTTAACGGCTAACATGCCATTTTCGGTTTTGAGCTTCTAAATTCCATAACATTAATAGATCTTCATTCTATATATCACATGATCATTTCTAACTTATCATAACATGGAATCTTCAATTACAATAGTAAGACGAATATTTTTACCTCAATAAGCCCAAATCTAATCCAAGATTTCAAGTCGATCCTTAGCAACTTTAGCTCATCTTCTTTACGTTCCAATCCACTCCAAGCAACCCTTAGAAGCTTATGAAGAACTTCTCTTCAAGTTCCAACTCCAACTATGAAAAACCCCTTAGGTTTTCATGTTGCGACTAACGTAATAACGCAGTTTTTCCGGGATTTTTGTATTGAGATACCCTTAGAATACCTTTAGGAACCCTTGGCTTAAGTATTGTGATTTATGATCCACAATTGCAAAAATTTTGTGTGCACAAAGGGCCATTGTCGAGAGCTCAACAAGAGCAACTCAAGATTTCCCAATTTTTCTCTAATTGTTGAAAATGATCTAGTCTTGCACTAGTATATACCTATATAACACAACCAAGGGTTTAGATCAACACAAATGGATGGCTAAGATTGGTCAATAATATCAAACTCCACTTGTCTTTCTTGACTTGGTCAACTCGACCAACAAGCCCATGTGGAGGGTGACACGTGTCGCCCTACCATTGGTCTAAAATATTTCGCTTCCCGAAATTTCCATAATTGGTCAAAATATCGAAAACCCCGTGGGCCCCACAAAACGTAAAATTTTCCGAGTGGGCCCCACGTGACCAAATCCGAAAATAATTTTCCATAATTCTAATAATTTCCTTAAGTCTCAAATAACGAATTTGAGAACCCAATTCTCATTAACAACCATTTTTCCTTCCCGAGGTTCTGAAGAATTTCCTTAAGAATAACGAATTCTTCTTTCGTTCAAAAATTTTAAAGTCCTGCTTTCTTACGTACATTCTCTTAAACATGTCCTAGAATTACGGGGTGTAACACAAACTAGGGCCACCCGCCCGTAGTATCATTATGCAATCCTAATCCTGAGATTATTTCACCCGCATTGGCCTTGTGGACCCGCATGAGGCAATTTTGCCTCGCATGAGACTATTTCACCCGTATAAGACTATTTCACCTGCATGGACCCTGTGGGCCCGCAATGAACATATACGCCATACTTGCATCGTGGGGAGCAAATCCACGGAAATGCAAAATGCAACATGACCCATGTCACGACCCGTTCCCGGGCCCGTGGCTGGTGCCTTACCCGGGCACCCAAGTAGACATACATCAGAGTAACCAGCGGAATATAAACTTACAAACATGAAACAGTGTAAAATAAGAACAGTCTATCCAAAGAAAAGTTGCCTTTCGGCATGTATATAAATACCAAAAGTGAATAGCGATTCATCCCAACTTTACAACAGACTACGGACCTCAGAAGGTGTAAACACTACGACGGGATAGGGCCGTCATACCCCGAATGTACAAAACATCTACAACACCAGGGAGAACTGCAGTAAAAGTCGAGCCTCGGAGAAATGGAGCTCACGACACTGAGTAAAGATCCTAAGAATGAGGATCCACCACCGCTTTCCACTGCGGCGTAAAGCGGCCCGAAGAAGGTCGATAACAGTACCAAGTATGTGAAATCAGAAATCTTGATATATATAATTATAACATTTTAAAACCAATTCACAAATATGTACGAAACAACCAAGTTAACCGCACATAGTGCCACATCATAAACAAGAGCAAAAATATATATAATGTAACTGGTCTTTTCTAGGCCGCTAATGATCGAAGCAAGGCCAATCGTGTTACACCCCATATTTGCAGGACATGTTTTAAAGAACGTACGTGAAAATTCCTAATGTTAAGATTAGAGACTTGTAAAATTTATCGGGAATTATGAAATTGTCGGAAAACGAATATTGTGACGAATGGGAGGGCGACACGTGTCAACCCCCCTTATAGTTGCCTTGGACGAATTGGGTCATGGCCAAAATGGTCATTGACCATAGTCTTAAGATGACAAGTCTTGCAAGTTGTGAGCTTGAGAAAGTTGACTAAGTCAAAGGGTCCACAAGTCTTGATATTTAATTAAAGCTCATCCAAGCCACCCATTTGTTCACATCTTGACCCTCCATTGTGCTATATAATACTACTAGTAGTGAGACAAGTTCCACACTTAGCCAAATTTTCAAAAAAATTGGATGAACAATGCTAGAAGCTCTCGGGTTCATCAAAGGAGAAAAGGAAAAAAATTTGTTTGTTGTCCAATAATCTCCCCACTTTAAAACAAGGTTCCTAAGTGTATTGTAAGGGTATCTCAATAGAAAAATCCCGGAAAAAGATAGTTTTCGTATTAGTCGCAAGGTGAAAACCTAGTTGTTATCCTAGGTTTTGATTGAAAGATTAAAAGAAAGTGGTTTGTGATATTCTAAGGGTCTCAAGTGGTGGATTGAAGTGTCTAGAAGAAGCTCTAAGTTGCTAAGGAGCGACTTCGGATTTGGAGTTGGACTAAGAATCGTTGAGGTAATAATCTTGGCTCTTAAGTGTTACAAGATTATGCATTGTTGTTAGCTTTACATATTTGCTAGCATGAAGTATATGTGTTGAAGTTTCTTAAGTATTATGGATTGATTGTAGCCTTAAATCCGAAATGTCATTTAAGCCATGTGAAGTTGGATTACAATTTGGTCGTTTATTAGAATCGTCGCATGTTACTTACTTGAAGATTATAGTAGTTATAATCGATTGCGACTTAATATCATGTTATGCTAACAACTTGGATTGAAAAGGAAATTGGATAAGGATTGGTAGTGTTGTATCTCAATGTTGCCGAAATTGGCCTAGTAGTTTGTATTAGTTGATATCTTTTGTGGGGCGGAATTTTACACGTCTAGTAGGCGTGTAATCCCCTATTGTTAATTGCATTGTTTGGGCCTTAAATGTGGCATGTTTGGTTATTGAATTCGGCCTTGAAAAAGGTGGCAAAGTATGTAGAAACAAAGGAAGTGCTGTCCGATTTTCCGTAGAATTTAGTGACTTAGCACTTAGAATATTCTACGTTTGAAGTAAGAGGTTAATGGACGTATTGTGGCCATTATAGGTTGAAGTACTAAGTATAGTGTATCCTACTTGAAGGATGGAATAGCTATCAAGGTTGAAGTACTTTGGAGCATTTTGCTACTTGTCGATAATCGTCGCGAGGTATATGAACCTCTTTCTTCCTTTGGCATGATTCTATGAATGGAATATACATGTGGTATTATTTCATGTTTCCTTCTACTCTTAGAAGTTAAGAGGTCTGTGTGTGATTTACTCTATGTAAAGGTGTAACGACCCGTTCCGGGGCCCGTTACTGGTGCCTTATCCCGGGCACCCTAGTGATACATTCATCAGAGAAAACCAGCGAAAAATAAAACTTTAACAAGAAACAAGATATATGAACATAAAACAGGCCAACCCAACGGTTACCTTCCAATAACATAAATAAATACAACTCTTTCAAAACGAACAGTTTAATCCTTTTTACAACCACCGCCACAACAAGCACTACAGACCTCTAAGATTTACAACAACTATGACGGACAGGGCCATACCCCGAATGTACAAGAACCTACAACTCGTGGAACATACCGAAAGATAAGCCTCGAGAAAGCGGGCTTCCCAAAACGCCGAACCGAGATCCTAAGGCGAGGATCCACGGCCGATGTACCTCACTGCGGCATGAGCGCGGCCCCAAGGAGGTCGAGACAACAGTACCAAGTATGTGGCGTAAAAATATCAGAATGAAATCATACTAGTCTATATAAAGCAGAGACATGTATGATAACCAAACTACGATTCCAACATAAAAGCGATCATGTCGATCGAGGACTCACGCCTTAAGTCATCACTCAAATATAACTATGGGTCTCACGCCCACAACATCAATCATGTTCGCATCACGGCGCATGCCCCGAATCTGCATCGGTGTAGACATGTCCATGATGCAACAATAATACCAATGCCCTGGCCACATGCCCGAATTCTACCTCGGTGTAGAACGCGTCCGTGTGACATCAACAATAATATATTGGGTGATCAACCCGCCGCGTGGCACATGCCCGAATTCTACCTCGGTGTAGACATGTCCATGTAACGCCAATAACCCTATCACGGGTAATCAACCCGACCTCAGGGCCGCATGCCCCCGGAATTCTACCTCGGTGTAGACATGTCCATGTGACATCAACAAGACAATAATCAAAAATGGAAACATACGTGGAATTCTCCATCACCGCCAAGACGCCCAAGTAAGTTCTCAACAAGTCGACCAGGCCTCTATCGAGAGACGGTAACGAAATACCACACTTGCACAACAAAGGCTATCATCACAAGCATAGGCAAGTTTCACAACAACAAGCATAGGCAAGTTTCACAACAACAAGCATAGTAAGTTTCACAACTCAAAGTACTTTCATTTTATGCCAAAGTCCGGTTTTTAACCCCAAAGTACTACATCGTTAAGTTCTTTTAAAGAGATCCATTACTTTTATAAAAGTCACCCTATACCCGTAGTATTAGAATGACCAACCCACATTCCTTTTCAAAATCAAGTAACAACATTCTTTTCCTAAGTTCGGTTGCCTAGTTTCATTACTCAAGCTTCTCATTTTCAAATGCTCAAGTCACTTATTTTAGAAAGGTTTAATAACTCATAGTCTTAATCTCTTTTAAAACAATTGAGTAACATATGTCATATATGTGAGTAGTTTATTCTTGTTTATAACGATCTTATTACAAAGACCATGATCTAGAAAATGTAATATCATTTTGTCTTATCTTAGCTTATGCGGATGGAGGTTTCACGGTTTTAATACAACACATCATTATTCAATACATTTTCCTTTATTAACGCTGCAATGGTCTGTCGATACACATTCGATTTCAAATCGGTAAAACATTATCCCTTTAAAACCAAGTACTCATTACTCACGAATGAGGTTTCACACAAACATCCACATTAAAACAAATAAGTTAAGTCTCTTATCTTATAAGATCAAGTCTCTTAACTTCTAACATCAAGAAACCATTTTCACTACATAAGGTCGTTATAACTAACTTCCCGTAAAGCTATTATAACACCCTATGTTTTAAACCAACCAAATCACTTAGCACGTATGCGTCTATCGTACTACATAGTTCACAACAATCATGCTAGAAAAGATAGGAAGAGGTTCACATACCTCGCGACGATTTATCGACAATAAGCAAAATGCTCCAAGTACTACAACGCACTAGCCCTTTCCACTCCTCGAGTAAAATACGCTACTCTTAGTACTTTCACCTATAAAGGTCACAAACGTCTATTAACCCCAAAACACAAGTTTCTATCTTTCTACTGAGAAAATTCGTGACACTCTCCCCATAACAGCGTAAATCTCCTCCTCTATCGAGTAGGCTACCAAGCCAACCAGGGGTTTACACGCCTAACCTGACGTGTACAATTTTACACAAAGAATACTACACAAGTCTCATCGTAATACCCTATGTAAATACGATGCGATTCGATTCTTTATTCTTCAGCTTAAGTCAAAAGACATTGCGAATACTAAGTATAGTTCCATATATAGTATACTTGACTATATATTCTAACAAACATGTAATTTCCAATTACAATAGAGGGACAAGATAATTACCTCGACAAGCCCAAAATTATCCAAGTTATAATGTCGATCCTGAGCAAGGTTTAGCTCCTACTCCGTGCGCTCCAAACCACTCCAAACAACCCTTAGAAGTTCTACTCACTTACTCAAATACTTCAACCAACTATGAAGATTTCCTTAGGGTTTCGGTTTGAGACTAAAAAGGACAAAAGGTAGTATTTCCGGGCTCTACGTATAGAGGTATCTTTGGAATACTACAAGGTACAAGGCTAAGGTATTTTGGGCATTATAACAATACTAGGGGAGTATTTCTATACCACAACAAGGGGTATTATACGACCACAACTAGGCTAGGGGTACCCGGCCAAGGCACCACAAAGGGAGAGGCAGGAGCCCCGCGGCCAAGACTCTCAAAAGAGGGGGGGGATGAGTTGGACGAACTCAACACTAGAGGAGGGAGGGATTTTAGGCTTGGAAGGTTTCATTTGTGGATGAAGAGTTCATCAACATAAGGGGGGTATTTATAGCAAAACCAAAAGCCAACCAATGGCCAAGATCAAGCCATGTGCAAGGCAAGTGTAAGGCCAAGATCAAGCCAAGTGCACCTAGACCCTACTCCACAAAACAAGCCACAAAACATTGCACAAAACATTGCACAAAACAAGGCCAAAACAAGGCATAAATTCGCCCCACTGAGCTTCACTTTACAGTCCACTGGAGGGTGACAAGTGTCACCTCTCGTTGGTCCAAAATGTTTCGCCGGAAAAATCCGCAAAAATACAAAACGACATAGCGGAATTTTCCTCGCAGTTACTGAAAACGCTTCGCCGAAAACGACTCTAAGGGTGTTGTGCACGAATGTCATGCGGCCAAGCCCCCTAGGCGGGGGTGACACGTGTCCCCCGCATCTTGGCCCTCAACAAACGTCTTCCGAAAAATCGCCACAAGGGCCAAAATCTCGAACACACAGTGGGCCCCTAAAACCAGTAAATTTCTCCGTGGGCCCACGTGACCATTTAAAATAAAATCTCAAAATTCTAATATAATCTATGAAGTCCAAATACCAAACTGGGAATCCAATTCCCATTAACGAACCTTTTTCTTCACAAATAACAGGAAACTTTTCCGCTAAAACTCACATCTTTCTTTCTTTTCAAAATTTACAGCATTGCTCGCAAATGCGACGTCCTCACATACATACCACCGCAACTACGGGTATAACATTCTCCCTCCTTAGAAACATTCGTCCGAATGTTCCTTCTCAAGTCGGATAACGATGAAGTTCCTCTAACAAGTTGTCAACGCCACGGCAGCGCGAAATAACACACGCGTTATCTTCCTTCCTTACTCGTTGTACTTTCTCGAACACTCGAACTCTCCCAAAGACGTACCATACTTGGTCATTACTTGGTTCGAAAATCTCCGAGTCACTACCTCCAAACTTGGTCATCTTACTAACCTCAAACTTCCTTAAGGCCATTCCGGCCTTTACGAACCGCTTCGGTCGAACGCGTCCACGAACTCATACGATGATCATACAAACTTGGGCCTAGCATCCTCGTGACCCTACCACCGGCGGGACCACGAAGCCCCACCCCAAACCGGGTTCTGGGTTGACCCGCAAATGGTCCTCAACCCGACCCCCAACCGCGCCAAACTCTTGTTCCCCGATCCGGAACAATCTTACTAATTCACATCATGAAAGCTACCACTTCCATCTCACACTACCCACGGACTTATCACACAAATAAATCCCACGTATACCACTACTCTGATAAGGGTCAAACATAAAATAAATCTTTAACTCAAGACGACCTTACCCCTAAGGTCTCAGTCGTGACATAGTCTAAGGTTCACACTTACCATGCCCCGTTACGTATCCTCCCAACTAAGCATGTTTTCTAACTCATAATTAACACAACGCTATTCGTACATAGCACATAATAATGAGACCATCATAACAAGCATACCAAAACTCTAGAGGTTAAGGATAAACACAGCTACCGCCCACTCTAATCATAGGCACGCCTGCGCATAATAGAAAGGCGATGAACGACCATCGATCCGTGGTGAGTCGTAACATCCGTGCTACCCTTGGTCGGACGGTTCCTCGCAAAATGGCCTCGCTGGCGCAAAATAACAAGCTCCCGCACCACGACACTCCCGAAATGCGGTCTACCACATCGACCACACCGAGGTAGGGGTGACCGTGATCCGCCAACACCGCACTTACTCGAAACTCGAACCTCGAGCCACGACCGCTCCGAATACTCGAAGGTTGTGGAGGACCACTGCACCGGCGGAGGTACAAAACTAGTATCGCTTGGCGGTCCGCCTCGAAAGTCACCAAAGGACCTGTTGTTCGGCCTCTTCTGCGATCTTGGTCATTCCGTCGACCTCTCCGTGCCTCACATCGGTCATGAGCTTGCGTGCGGGCAATGTCCATGCGGTGAAGAGCTACTCAACATGCCTCGACATGTAATCATCGAGCCACCTGTAACATATCGGTGCACTCGATCCTCCATACTAGCTACCAACGGGGACGTCGCCGCCAATGAGTCGAACTCACATTGTACTCGAACCGTCGCCCGCTCTGTTTAAGCATCAAAAATCCGGCCCGTGCCCTCCTCATCTGCGGAGGCAAGAAGTGCGTGAGAAAGCCCGAAAACTCATCCCATCTGCTGGAGTGCATGCTCTCCCGGAAAGCTCCCATGAATCAAACCAATCGATTGCGGTATCACGCACCGATGCGAACCAAAGGTCCTGAGACTCGGTCTCTGAAGCCTTGATCACCCGCGTGATCGTGTAGAATCGCGAATGAACTCGCGGATCATCCTCGTGCCTCGACCCATAAAACTACGGCGGGCTACAACTCGGAAAGTCCGTAGCCTCAAACTATTCGCTCTCGGGTGCACGGTCTCTTTGAGCTGAGGCTGAACTGCGTCGGCCTATCTCATATCGGCCCACGACCACTGGCCAAAATCGGGCCATCTCTTGTAACCCATTTCCTCCGCCTCTGGTGTGGGGTGGAGGCTCAGTGCTGTGGTCTCGGCCCGACCGCCGCGGCTCTAAACTCTTTGGTGGCGGCGTCACAAAACCGCCCGTCTCAAGCACAACCTCAGTCTTTGTCGGACTGCGCCCTCGTACTCCTCAGATCTCACTAGCAAGGCACCTCGGTGTCTTGCCCTTCTGGCTCGTTGCCTGGCGGAGGCATAGCGGTAAAACGAGATACGTCGGAGGGTCCAACTTAAAACACGACTCTAAGGCACGATCTCGGAATGAGAAGAATGGAAACTAATCCTAAATGTCTGCGACCTCACGATTATAGATGTGGTGCAACACATCGATAATCAAGACTCTACTAGACACGGTTCGTAGACACTTTCCGAGGATTAATCGCTCGATACCACTTTTGTAACGACCGTTCGGGGCCCAAGTTCGGTGCCTTATCCCGGCACCCTAGTGATACATTCATCAGAGAAAACCAGTGGAAAATAAAACTTTAACAAGAAACAAGATATATGAACATAAAACAGGCCAACCCAACGGTTACCTTCCAATAACATAAATAAATACAACTCTTTCAAAACGAACAGTTTAATCCTTTTTACAACCTCGCCTACAACAAAGATTTTCTGGACCTCTAAGATTTACAACAACTATGACGGGGACGGTGGCCCGCCATACCACAATGTACAAGAACCTACAACTCGGGGAACACATACAGAAAGATAAGCCTCGGAGAAACGGAGCTTCCCAAAACGCCAATCGAGATCCTAAGAGCGAGGATCCACGGCCGATGTACCTCTACTGCGGCATGAACGCGGCCCGAAGGAGGTCGATCTGGCAGTACCAAGTATGTGAAATCTGTAAAAATCAGAATGAAATCATACTAGTCTATATAAAGCAGAGACATGTATGATAACCAAACTACGATTCACAACATAAAAGCAATCATGTCGATCGTGGACTCGCCTCAAGTCATCACTCAAATATAACTATGGGTCTCACGCCCACAACATCAATCATGTTCGCATCACGGCGCGTGCCGGGTCTGCATCGGTGTAGACATGTCCACGATGCAACAATAATACCAATGCCCACGGCCACGTGCCGGAATTCTACCTCGGTGTGACACGCCCATGTGACATCAACAATAATATATTGGGTGATCAACCGCGCGTGGCGCATGCCGGAATTCTACCTCGGTGTAGACATGTCCATGTAACCGCAATAACAATATATCGTAATCAACCCGACCGCGTGGCCGCGTGCGGAATTCTACCTCGGTGTAGACATGTCCATGTGACATCAACAACAAGACGGTAATCAAAAATGGAAACATACCCGTGGAATTCTCCATCACCGCCAAAGACGCCCAAGTAAGTTCTCAACAAGTCGGCCGCCTCTATCGAGACGCGGTAATACGTAAATACCACACTTGCACAACAAATGCTATCATCACAAGCATAGGCAAGTTTCACAACAACAAGCATAGGCAAGTTTCACAACAACAAGAATAGGCAAGTTTCACACAACTCAAAGTACTTTCATTTTATGCCAAAGTCGGGTTTTAACCCCAAAGTACTACATACGTTAAGTTCTTTTAAAGAGATCCATTACTTTTATAAAAGTCACCTATACCCGTAGTATTAGTATGAACAACCAAAATTCCTTTTCAATATCAAGTTACAACATTATTTTACTAATTTCCAGTTTGACTAGTTTCAATTACTCAAGCTTCTCATTTTCACATGCTAAAGTCACTTATTTTAGATAGGTTTAATAACTCATAGTCTTAATCTCTTTTAAAACAATTGAGTAACATATGTCATATATGTGAGTAGTTTATTCTTGTTTATAACGATCTTATTACAGCAGCCATGATCTAGAAAATGTAATATCATTTTGTCTTATCTTAGCTTCTATGCGGATGGAGGTTTCTCTGGTTTTAATACAACACATCATTATTCAATACATTTTCCTTTATTAACGCTGCAATGGTGCTGTCGATACACATTCGATTTCAAATCGAGAAACATTATCCCTTTAAAACCAAGTACTCATTACTCACGAATGAGGTTTCACACAAACATCCACATTAAAACAAATAAGTTAAGTCTCTTATCTTATAAGATCAAGTCTCTTAACTTCTAACATCAAGAAACCATTTTCACTACATAAGGTCGTTATAACTAACTTCCCATAAAGCTATTATAACACCCTATGTTTTAAACCAACCAAATCACTTAGCACGTATGCGTCTCACCGTACTACATAGTTCACAACAATCATGCTAGAAAAGATAGGAAGAGGTTCACATACCTCGCGACGATTTATCGAAAATAAGCAAAATGCTCCAAGTACTACAACGCACTAGCCACTTTCCACTCCTCGAGTAAAATACGCTACTCTTAGTACTTTCACCTATAAAGGTCACAAACGTCTATTAACCCCAAAACACAAGTTTCTATCTTTCTACAGAAAATTCGAAGACTCTCCCACATGGCAGCGTAAATCTCCTCTCTATCGAGGCTACCAAGCCAACTGGGGGTTTACACGCCTAACCTGGACGTGTACAATTTTACATGAATACTACACAAGTCTCATGCAATCTGACCCTATGTAAATCTGATGCGATTCGCTTCTTTATTCTTCAGCTTAAGTCAAAAGACATTGCGAATACTAAGTATAGTTCCATATATAGTATACTTCACTATATATTCTAACAAACATGTAATTTCCAATTACAATAGAGGACAAGATAATTACCTCGACAAGCCCAAAATTATCCAAGTTATAATGTCGATCCCGAGCAAGGTTTAGCTCTACTCCGTGCGCCCAAACCACTCCAAACAACCTTAGAAGTTCTACCTAACTTCTACTCAAATACTTCACCAACTATGAAGATTTCCTTAGGGTTTGGTTTGAGACTAAAGGACAAAAGGTAGTATTTCCTGCTCTACGATAGAGGTATCTTTGGAATACTACAAGGTACAAGGCTAAGGTATTTTGGGCATTATAACAATACTAGGGAGTATTTCTATACCACAACAAGGGTATTATACGAAAACAACTAGGCTGGGGTACCCACGGCGAGAGCACCACAGGGGAGGAGGAGGCCTCGGCCAAGACTCTCAAAAGAGGGGATGAGTTGGGCCGAACTCAACACTAGAGGAGGAGGATTTTAGGCTTGGAAGGTGTCATGTGTGGATGAAGAGTTCATCAACATAAGGGGGGTATTTATAGCAAAACCAAAGCCAACCAATGGCCAAGATCAAGCCATGTGCAAGGCAAGTGTAAGGCCAAGATCAAGCCAAGTGCACCCTAGACCCTACTCCACAAAACAAGCCACAAAACATTGCACAAAACATTGCACAAAACAAGGCCCAAACAAGGCATGATTCGTCCCCACTCGAGCTTCACTTTAGTCACTCGAGGGTGACAAGTGTCACCTCTCGTTGGTCCAAAATGTTTCGTCGCCGGAAAAATCCGCAAAAATACAAAACGACATAGCGGGATTTTCCTCGCATGTTTTTTAAAACGTTTCGTCGAAAAACGACTCTATCCGGGTGTTGTGCACAAATGTCATTCGACTAATCCACCTAGGCGGGGTGACACGTGTCACCCTCCTATCGCCCTCAAAAACGTCTTCCAAAAATATCCACAATGGCCAAAATCTCAAAACAAAGTGGGCCCCACAAAATCAGTAAATTTCTCCCGTGGGCCCACGTGACCATTTCCAAAATAAAATCTCAAAATTCTAATATAATCTATGAAGTCCAAATACCAAATCTGGGAATCCAATTCCCATTAACGAACCTTTTTCTTCACAAATAACCGGAAACTTTTCCGCCGAAAACTCACATCTTTCTTTCTTTTCAAAATTTCTGCCGTACTCTCGTACGTACGTCCTCACATACATACCCTGCAACTACGGGGTATAACAAAAGGTTAAGTCTAAAATTATCCTAAGTCGTTACCGAGTCTTATGGGGGATGTTGGTAAGAGTCGTTAGGAGGTATTTTGAAGCCAAGTTGACTTGGCTAGTTTATGGCACGAATGAGAATAAGTATCGAGCAAGCCATTGCAGCGTTAATAAAGGAAAATGTAATGACAATTGATTATATTAAAATGAGTAGAATTCTCCATCTGCATAGAAGCTAAGATAAGACAAAATTGTATTACATTTTCTAGATCATGGATGCTTTAATAAGATCGTTATAATCAAGTATAATCTACTCACACTCATAAGGCATATGTGCTTATCTTAATGGATTTACGTTATGAAGTTTTAAGACTGTGAACCTTAGACTCATAAAAAGGTTGAGAGACTTTATTTTCAGGTAATGAAACTTGATTTTCTAAAAGTTAAGAGACTAATTGTATTTTGAAAGTTAAGAGAATTGATTTGAAAGTATATAATACTTGGTTTTAAAAAGTATAAGTCTCTTGGTTATAAAAGGAATAAGTTTGTCTAAAACCATAAAGGTTTATAACGACTTTATGGGAAGTTGGTTATAACAGCTTTATGGAAGGTTAAGAGAATGGTTTTCTCTAATAAGGTAAATAAAGAAATAACTTGAATTTAGGAAGGGCAATTTGATTTAAATGGTATCACTTGCTTAAAGCTTTAAGGTAAGGGTCACTTGATTTAGAAGCAGAGAAATGTATTTCTAAAGTATAGTGACTTATGTGAAATACACACAAGCCTTAATACTACGGGTGTTAGTATCTTGGGGTTTTATATGAAAAGGAAATCTTTTGAAAAGAATGGAAGTACGTAGTACTTGGGGTTAAATTCCCGGATTTTTATGTGTGAAACGAAAGTGCCATGAGTTTATAAAAATGGAAGTGTAAAGGTTTAATGAACTTGCCTATGTTTGCTTGTGATAGCTTTGAGTGAAAGTATTATATGTTTACGTTGTCGTGACTCTCAGTTGGAGGGTCGGCTGTCTTGTTGTAAGTTTACTTGGACGTACCGACAGTGATGTGGGATTCCACGGGTATGCTTCCATTATGATTGATCCCTGGACATGCTTATACGATGTGGGATTCCGGGGCAAGTGACCAGGAGGCGGGTTAGATTCTCGGAGTTGTTTTATTACCCATGGCCATGCTTATACGATGATGGATTCCGGGGAATGCGACCATGCTATGTACGACTATTACTCCATGGGCTAGCTCCCGAAGACCGCACTCACGATGAGGACGCAGAGCACGTTATGGCCACGCTTATACGATGAGGATTTCGGGCATGCTACGTTATATATATATATATATATATATATATATATATATATATATATATATATATGTTGTATATGTGTACTCCGACAGTGAGGTAGGGTGCCACGGGCGCGTCACATGGTTATATGTTCCACCTATGGCTGTCGGCAGTAATGTGGGATTCCACGGACAGGAGATATATATATGTATTGTGTATGTGTACGCCGACAGTGAGGTGGGATGCCACGGGCGCGTCACATGGTTATATTTTACACTTATGACTGTCGGCAGTGATGGGGGATTCCACGGGCACGCGTTGATATTTGTGTGACTTGATCGCGTCCCAGATTGGGCCGGGTAGTATATGCGTCCCTCCATAAAGGGCCGGATTATGTTATGAAAGATAAGTAAGTTAGATGGTAATGACATGGTAGGATCTGGTATGTACCCTTTTTATACTTGCCCTCGCCATTCTTTTATGCGATTATAAGTTATTTATCAGACGTTATTTTAGTTCCATATTAAATTTTTGTTATCGACTTCTTCTGGGCTGCGTTCATGCCCGCAGTTTAGGTACAGTTGGTGATCCTTTCTCTTAGGATCTCGGTCGCTTTTGGGAAAAAGCTCCATTTGCTCGGAGGCTTATCTCTTGTGCAGTTTTCCCGAGGTTGTAGATTCGTGTGTATTCGGGGGTTTGGCGGGGCCTGCCCACCGTTGTTATGTTAAAAAGCTTAGAGGTCTGTAGTCACCTATGATGGGTCCGTGGGTAAAGGCAATGTGGCAACTGCTTCGGGTGTGTATATGTATGTCGGAAAGGTAACCATCGGCTAACTTTGTTGTTTTACATTGCTTTATTTTGTAAGTTTCATGTATGTTCCGCTGATTTTCTCTGATGTATACCTGTAAGGGTGCCCAGGTAGGGCACCAGTCGTGGGCCCGGGGTCGGGTCGTGACAAATCGCCCATAGTATCATTATGCGAGCCTAATCTTGGAACTCCCGCAGTCCGCATGGGCACCCTAGGCCCGCATGAGGTATTCCTCGCATCGGGGGTAGCTAACCCGCGGCATCGTCCTGGACTCCCGCAGTCCGCATGGCCATATAGACCGCATGAGGTATTCCTCGCATCGGCGTAACACACCTGGAGTGATCATCCTGCAACTCCCGCAGCTCCGCATAGGTCCCATGGACCCGCATGAGGTATTCCTCGCATCGGGGGCGGCTAACCCACGACATCGTAACAAGTCAGGAGGGTGAGTGATATAATACTAACACAACGGCTTATCGCTAAACAACATAAGCACAACAAGAATAACCTCCTTACACAAGTGTCACAAGATACTAACACACGTAGCATCATAACATGTTTATCAAACCAACTTACCATACCTTCAAATATCATTTCAAGCATTTGATAAACAAATAATTAAACCGTTTTTCTTATCTTTCTTAAGTCGTTATAGTTAACTTCCCATAAAGCTAGTATAACACTTAAACTTTTTTATGAAAACCAAGTATTACTTTTCTTCCAAAATGATTCATAACTCTTTTTGAAATATTCAAGATTCTTATTAATTAGAACTCAAGTCCAAAGACATCAAAGTAAAGCCAAATTTAGTTTAACACACGTACGTTTACCGTACTATATATATTTCACAAATATCATGCTCAAAGGGATAGGAAGAATCACATACCTCCTCGGCTAAATCAACTTGCCAAGTCGGATATGTCGCGCAGATGTCAACCTATAATAGTCAAAACACACCTATCAACTTCTAGTTTCGTGGGATTCTTCTAAGTAAGATTTCTCTTAGTCTACGAAAAATTGGGCAGCACCTCCCCGTTTATACTCAATTCTCCACCTTTTCAAGGCGATAACTTGAACCAACGTGCCGTAAATAAGGCGCAATAATTCCGAAATTTAAAGAAGGATCACACGCCCAAACGAACGCGATTAACAATCTTCCCTTAACAACAATAATTAAAGAAGGGGATCACACGCCAAAGCGGAACGCGATTAACAATCTTCCTTAACAACAATGTAAATACATCCAAAGTAAATACGGTCAAAGTAAATACATGTCACGACCGAACCAGGGCGTGGCGGTGCCTACCGCACCCTAGTGATACAACATCGAGAGAAAATCAGCGGAACATAAAACATGAACATGAACAAGTGACATGATAAATAAGCAGTCAACCAAAGCAGTTGCCTTCTGCGTATATACATAAATACCCGACGATTATCCTTTTACAAACCACGCCCAGCGATACTACGGACCTAAGATTTACAACAACTATGACGGGACGGGGCCGCCATACCACGAATGTACAAGAACCTACAACTCGGGAAACACATACCAAAAGATAAGCCTCAGAAGGAAACGGAGCTTCCCATATCTTTGAAAGGTGATCCTAAGCGGGGATCGGCGGCACGATGTACCTCTACTGCGGCATGAGCGCACCGAAGGAGGTCGATCAACAGTACGAAGTATGTGAGCGTAAAATCACGTAAATGAAATCATAGCGATCATATAAAGCGGGAGACATGTATGATAACCAAACTACGATATCTGACATATAAACAGTCATATTAAGTCAGGGACTCACGCCCTCCAAATCATCACTCGTGCCCGTGGGATTCCT
This sequence comes from Przewalskia tangutica, assembly GCA_029844215.1. Lineage (NCBI taxonomy): Eukaryota > Viridiplantae > Streptophyta > Magnoliopsida > Solanales > Solanaceae > Przewalskia > Przewalskia tangutica. Next base: position 1,508,397 of record JAQGDG010000037.1, on the reverse strand, counting down.
TCCTCACCGCCGGCAGTCTATGATATGATATCCACAAGACAGCAATCCAAATGGGAGCATACCCGTGCGCTACGCATCGTGTCAGTATGACCAAAAGGGAACAATAAAAGATTCCAAATGGAAACATACCCGCGCGCTACGCGTCGTGTCGATATGCCCACAGGGAAACAATAAAGCAGGATTCCAAATGGAAACATACCCGTGCGCTACGCATCGTGTCAGTATGCCCAAAGGGAAACAATAAAGCAGCATTCTAAATGGAAACATACCCGTGCGCTACGCATCGTGTCAGTATGCCAGCGGGAAACAATAAAGCGATATCAAAATGGAAGCATACGATGCGCTACGCGTCGTGTCGGTATGTCCAAAGCGATTAGCAAAGTAACACAATCAACAGGAACGTACCCGTGGAATTTCTTCGTCACTGCCGGCACGTCCAGGTAAGTTCTCAACAAGTCAACCGACCCTCCACCGAGAGGCGCGGTAGTATAGAAACACAATTCTTGCACAACAAAGGCTATCACGACAAGCATAGGCAAGTTTCACATCAACAAGCATAGGCAACTTACACAACAACAAGCATAGGCGGTTTCACAACAACAACAAGCATGGCGGGTTTCACAACAACTCAAAGTACTTTCATTTTTATGCCAAGGTCGGGTTTTAACCTAAAGTACTACTGACGTTAAATTCCTTTTAAGAGATTCATTCTTTTATAAAAGTCACCCGATACGTAGTATAAAAATAGAGTGACTTACATCTTTTAAGTAAACCAAAACAACTTCCATACTTTCCTTTTTAAAACCAAATTAAGGCAACACTACGCCTTATTTTTAGACTAAAACACTTTTCTTTTTAAAGTCAAGTTACCACATTAAAACCAATGATAAAAACCCTTCTTTTGTTTTCATAAGGTCGTTATAACCAACTTCCCATAAAGTTGTTATAACACTTTATGTTTTAAACCATTTTAAGACAACACAATGCCTTTCTTTTCCCTAAAGTTCGGTTGCCTAATTTCATTACACAGTCTCTTTTTAGGAAAGTTTCATAGTTCAATGTCTTAATCTCTTTTAAAACAATTGAGTAACATATGCCATAGGCGAGTAGGTTATTCTTGTTCATAATCAACCTTATTAAGCAGCCATGATCTAGAAAATGTAATATCATTTTGTCTCATCTTAGCTTCTATGCAGATGGAGGTTTCTACTGGTTTTAATAATACTTAATTATTCAATACATTTTCCTTTATTAACGCTGCAGTGGTTTGTCGATACACATTCTGATTTCCGAAATCAGTAAAACATTATTCCCTTCAAAAACCAAGTACTCATTACTCACGAATGAGGTTTCACACATCTTACAACTTTCAAATCAATTTAATTAAGTAAGTCTCTTATCTTATAAGATCAAGTCTCTTAACTTCTAAGATCAAATAGCCATTCTTTTTATCTCTTTTAGACGTTATACCTAACTTCCCATAAAGCTAGTATAACTCTTAAGTTCTCAAAACCAAGTATTACTCTTCTTTCAAAAAGGGTTTCTTAACGAAAGACTTCAAGTTCTTTATTATTGTTATACCCCGTATTTCCAGAGTATGTACGTAAGGGAATACGTACAAAAAGTCTAGCCTTAAAGTTTAGGCAAAACGTTTTTTTTGGGCACAACTCACAAAACGAATAGTTTTCCGACGAAACGTTTCCACAGCTTTCGTAGGGTCAATTCCGGCTATGCCATTTCTAATTTTTGCGGATTTTTCCGAGAGACGAAACATTTTGGACCAACGGGAGGGCGACACTTGTCACCCTCCAATTGATGGACTTGAAATCGTCCATTTGGACGATTTGGACTATGGAGAACACGTTTTTTGTGCCTTGTGCACAAGTCAAGGAGTTGGTAGGATATTTGTGTATAGTTAATCCTCACCCTACACTTGTCTTGCACTTGTCTTAATCTTGGCCATTGGTTGACCACTTCTTGACCTATAAATACCCCCAGAGATGAAGAGTTCTTCATCCACAAATCTTTCAAGTCTTGAAAATCCTCTCCTCTCCTTAAGCCTTTTAGTCCAACACCTCCCCTCCACTTGTGAAGTTTGGCGAGGGCCTACCCACTAGCTCAGCCGAAATCTACCCTCCCTTGGTAGAAAAGTGGCCTTCTTGTATTGTTATAATGCCCAAAATACCTAGCCCAAATACCTTAGTACTTAGTAGAAGTTGTGAAGAACTTCTAAGGTTTCTTTAGACATACAACTTAGGAGCAAAACCTTGCTCGGTAGCGACTTTTCTAGGATATTATTGGGCTTACCGAGGTAACTAATCCTAACCCTCTTTTGAATTAGCGAATATATACTGTTGTAGTATAAGAATAAGTATAAATACTTAGAAGAATATCACAAAATAGAATTGAACTATTACCACAGTAGAAGGGTTTAAAAGAAGAATAATCAACTGTACTTACATAGGACTGTTTTCACAGTAGACTTATATAGCTCACCGGGTAGGGAAGTGCTGCCCGACTTTCCGTAGAATTGTGAACCCTCTGTTTAGAATGACCTTCAGAGTAGTCTTTGATAGATATCTGTGACTATTATAAATTGACTCTCTGCGCGACATATTGACTTGGCGGTGGTTTTTTGAGAAGGTGTAATGCCGAACCGGGCAGATGCAGTGCCTTACCCCGGGCACCCTAGTGATACAACATCAGAGAAAACCAGCGGAAAATAAAACACGAGTCATGAAACAAGAGATATAATAAATAAACAGGCCAACCAAAACAGTTGCCTTCAGTATATACATAAAAACCCGAACAGTTATCCTTTTTACAAACCCTGCCCACAACAGTGCTACAGACCTCTAAGATTTACAACAACTATGACGGGACAGGGCCCCGCCATACCCCTGAATGTACAAGAACCTACAACTCAGGGAAACATACCAAAGATAAGCCTCCGAAGGAACGGAGCTGTCAACACACGAAATGAGATCTAAGGCGGGGATCCACGGCCGATGTACCTCTACTGCGGCGTGAACGGCCCCGAAGGAGGTCGATCTAACAGTACCAAGTATGTGGAATCACAAATCAGTAAATGAAATCATAATAGCTTAAAAAGCGGAGAGACATGTATGATAACCAAAATACGATGACGCAACATAAGCGATCAAGTCGAGGACTCGCGCGCCAAAGTCACCACTCAATATAACTATGGGTCTCACGCCCACACCATCCATCATGTTCGCATCGTGGCGCGTGCCCCGGAATCGTGCGCCGGTGTAGACATGTCCATGATGCAACAATAACATGCCGCGTGGCCACGTACCGGAATCGCATCGGTGTAGACATGTCCATGATGCCACACCACATATATGAGCCCCGAATCTTGCGCCGGTGTAGACATGTCCATGTGACATCAACAACAAGCGATAATCAAAATGGAAACATACCCGTGGAATTCTCCATCACCGGCCGCGTCCAAGTAAGTTCTCAACAAGTCAACCTATCGAGAGCGGTAACGTAAATACCACACTTGCACAACAAAGGCTATCATCATAGGCAAGTTTCACAACAACAAGCATAGGCAAGTTTCACAACAACAAGCGTAGGCAAGTTTCACAACAACAAGCGTGAGAAGTTTCCACGACAACTCAAAGTACTTTCATTTTATGCCAAAGTCGGGTTTTAACCCCAGTACTACATACGTTAAGTTCTTTAAAAGAGATCCATTACTTTTATAAAAGTCACGATACCGTAGTATTAGAATGACCAACCCACATTCCTTTTCAAAATCAAGTAACAACATTCTTTTCCTAAGTTCGGTTTGCCTAATTTCAATTACTCAAGCTTCTCATTTTCAAATGGTTTCATAGTTCCCAAACTTAATCACTGATTCCTTTTTAGAACAATTGAGTAATATATGTCTCGCGTGAGTAGGTTATTCTTGTTTACAACATCCTTATTACAACGACCATGATCTAGAAAATGTAATATCATTTTGTCGTCTTAGTTTCTATGCGGATGGAGGTTTCTCTTGGTTTTAATACGATACATCATTATTCAATACATTTTCCTTTATTAACGCTGCGATGGTCCTGTCGATACATTACGATTTCAAATCGGTAAAACATTATCCCTTTAAATAAAACCAAGTACTCATTACTCACGAATGAGGTTTCACACAAACATTCACATTAAAACAAATAAGTTAAGTCTCTTATCTTATAAGATCAAGTCTCTTAACTTCTAACATCGATAAACCATTTTCTTTACCTCTCTTAAGACATTATACCTAACTCCCATAAAGCTAGTATAACTCTTTTTAAAACCTTTAAAACCAAGTGTTACTCTCCTTCAAAACGATTTATAAATCTTTTGAAATACATCAACTTCTTTATTATAACTAGCCGATTATAATTCACATCGATTACCTTTTAAAACCACAAAGTATTTTCTTACCTACATAAAGTATTATAACCAACTTCCCATAAAGCGTTATAACACTTTATGTTTTAAACAATCAAACACGGTTAACACGTATGCGTCTACCGTACTACATAGTTCACACATATCATGCTAGAAGAGATAGGAAGAGGTTCACATACCTCGCGACGATTATCGACAATAAGCAAAAAGCTCCAAGTACTACAACGCACTAGCCCTTTCCACTCGCCGAGTAGAATCGCTACTCTTAGTACTTTCACCTATAAAGGCCACAAACGTCTATTAAATCTTAAACACAAGTTCCCATCTTTCTCTGAGAAAATTGGCGGCACCTCACACTTGCGGCGTAAATCTCCTCCACTAACGAGGTAGGCTATCAAGCCAACGAGGGGTTTATACGCCTAACAGGACGTATATAATTCTACTCGATAATACTACACAAGTCTCTGTCTGATCCTATGTAATTCTGATTCGATTCGATTCTTTATTCTTGAGCTTAAGTCAAAAGACATTGCCACAATACTAAGTTCATTCTATATATAGTATACTTCACTATATATTCTAACATGTAATTTCCAATTACAATAGAAGACGATAGTGTTTACCTCGATAAGCCCAAAATTATCCAAGTATAAAGTCGATCACGAGCAACGCTTAGCTCCTACTCGGCGCTCAAACAACCCTTAGAAGTTCTAACCAACTTCTACTTACAACTTCAACAACGGGTGAAGATTTCCTTAGGGTTTCGTTTTTGTGGCTAAAGGAAGTATAATCGTATTTTCCGGGCTTTTGTATAAGTGTAACCTTGGGAATACTACAAGGTATTTGGGCGAGGTATTTGGACATTATAACAATACTAGGAGAGTATTTCTATACCACAAAGGGGTATTATACGAAAACAACTAGGCTAGGGGGTACCCGGCTAGACACCACAAAGGGAGGGTGAGGCTCTCGGCAAAGGCCTTAACAAAGGGGAGGGTGTTGGGCGATTTCAAGGTTGAGGAGAGGAGAGATTTTAACACTTAGAACAATTTTGGATGAAGAAGTTCATCAACGTGGAGGGTATTTATAGGTCAAGCAAAGGCCAACCAATGGCGAAGATCCATCCAAGTGTATAGCAAGTGTAGGGCTAGGATTCACCTAAGTACACCTTATCCATCTACCACCAAAATATCCAACCTAACCCTGACTAAAAGCCAGGCCAAATCGTCCAAGCCTTGCCATGTTTGCCGTCGAGCCTTCGATGTGAGGGTGACACGTACGCCACCCTCGTTGGTCCAAAATGTTTCGTCTCTCGGAAAAATCCGCCAAAAATTATAAATGACATAGCGGAAATTCCCTACGAAAGGTGGAAGCGTTTCGTCGAAAACGACTCTAACGGGTGTTGTGCACAAAAGAATTCGGCCAAGCCTAATGAAGTTCGAAAATTTCTACGTCGTCCCCACGCATACTGCGGAAATACGGTATAACATTCTCCTCCTTAGAAACATTCGTCGAATGTTCCTTCTAAGTCTCAAAACAAGCGTGCGCGAAGATAGTCTTCACTACTATACTTACTAGAATCAAACATGCCACACCGGCCACAAAATAACATGCGCGCAAAACCCAAATCCACGCTACGAGGAACCACCTCGGTTAGCACAAAAGTCCCCAAAGGTCTAAAATACACTCGCCCCGCTACATTTCACAAAAAAACGATCACACGCGTTCACTTCTCCCTATCTCGTCGTGCCGCTTCTCGAACACTCGAGCTCTTTCTAGTATCCGTACCACACAGTCAGCGTTTACGTTTCCAACCCTTGGAGTTACTACCTCCAATTTGGTCATCTTACTACCCTCGATTTCCTCTAAGGCCATTCTCGCCTCCGAACCGATTCAGTCGAACATATCTATGAACTCATACGATGGTCATCTAAACTTGGGCTAGCACCTCGTGACCACCGCTGGCGGGACCACTGGTGACCGCCGCCGAAGCGGGGCGGGTTGGCCGCAACATGGCCAACCCGACCATCTGTAGCGCCAACTTCGCTCGCCGACACGGAACACGTCATGGAAGCTACCACTTCCATCTCACCTAACGATTTTTTTTTTTTTCACACTATAGCACAAAGCTATCCGAACATAACACTTAACACATCATTAACATCAATACATACAAGTATCTGAGGTTAAGGATATACGAAACTAGGCGGTTGAGGCCGCTAAAGCGGAACTTCCACGCGACCTGCAGTGGCAGCGCTCTAGTAGTCTGTGCTATCCTACCAGCGCTACCGCAGTCGGGACGGTCTCGTCATATGGCCTGTTGGCGCAAGAATAACAAGCTCCTTGGTACTACGACACTCTCGAAATGCGGTCTACCACATCGACCACGCGAGGTAGGGGTATGCATCAGCCAACACCCTACTCGCGAACATCTCAAACACAGGAGCCACGACACGCTCTGAATATCCGAGGTCCCGAGGCTGCGGAGGACCACTCTGCAATGGCGGAGTACATAACTAGTCTGCTTCGAGGCGGTCCGCCTCGAAAGTCGCTAAAATATCCGGCCGTCTTGGCCTTCTGTGGCGGTCCGCTGCGTCGATCTGCGCTCGCCGCACCCAGTGCATGAGCACGAATGCGGGCAATGTCCATGCGGTGAAGAAACACCAGAACAACTCTGCTAGGTAATCATCGAGCCTGTAACATATCGGTGCACTCGATCCTCCATACTAGCTACTAATGCGAGAACATACGGGCGATGAGTCGAACTCACATTGTACTCCCGGTATGCGCGGATTACGCCTCAACATCAAAAATCGCCGGCCGAGCCCTCGCCGTTTGTGGAGGCAAGAAATGTCGAGAAGGCCTCGAAAACTCGTCCCAAACGGTGGAAGTGCGTGCTCTCCCGGAAAGCTCGCGAGTCAAACCCGATCGACTGCGGTATCACGCGGCCGTCGCGAACAAATGTCACGGACTCGGTCTGAAGCCTTGATCACGCGTGATCCTCTGCATCGGCGTATGAACTCCTGCGGATCATCCTCGGCCTCGACCGTAAAACTCGGCGTGCTCTGACTAAGGAAATCCGTAGCCTCAGTATGCGCCTCGGGTGCACTACAGTCTTCTTTGGGCTGAGGCTGCTGCGTCCGGCCTATCTCCATATCGGCCTGACCACGGCAATAATCGGGCCGTCTCGCGTGACCCATCTCCCGCTCGGTGTGGGGTGGAGGCTCGTATCTTATAGTCTCGGCAGACCCGCTGCGGCTCTAAGCTCTCTTTGGTCTTTGGCGTCGCAAAACTCGCCGTCGAAGCACTACCTCGAGCGGCCAGGGCTGCGCCTCGTACTCCTGAATCCACTAGCGGCTCCTCGCTGCCTTGCCGCTCTGGGCCTGGTTGCCTTCGCGAGGCATAGCGGTAAAAGCGAAACACGTCGGAGGGTCCAACTTACAACACGGCTCTAAGGCACGATCTCGAGAATGAGAAGAATGGAAATCAATCCTAAATGTCCTATAGCCTCACGATTATAGATGTGGTGCACAACACACCGATAATCAAGACTCTACTAGACACGGTCGTAGACACTTTCAGAGGACTAGCGCTCGATACCACTTTGTAACGCCCGAACCGGGCGTTCATCGTGTCTTACCGGGCACCTAGTGATACAACATCGAGAAAACGGCGGAAAATAAAACACGAGTCATGAAACAAGAGATATAATAAATAAACAGGCAACCAAAGCATTGCCTTGGTATATACATAAAAACCGAGCAGTTATCTTTTTACAAACCACGCTTGTGATTACTCTGCACTCTAAGATTTACAACAACTATGGCGGGACGGGGCCGCCATACCACGAATGTACAAGAACCTACAACTCAGGAAACATACCAAAGATAAGCCTCAGAAGGCAGACTTTCAACACTGAAATGAGATCCTAAGCGGGGATCGCGGCCGATGTACCTCTACTGCGGCGTGAGCGCAGCCCGAAGGAAGTCGATCTGGCAGTACAGTATGTGAAGCGTCAAATCACGTAAATGAAATCATAATAGCTTAAAAGCGGGAGACATGTATGATAACCAAAATACGATGCAACATAAAGCGGTCAGTCGGGGACTCACGCCAAAGTCACCACTAAATATAACTATGGGTCTCACGCCCAGCATCCATCATGTTCGCATCATGGCGCGTGCCCGGAATCTGCGTCGGTGTAGACATGTCCATGATGCAACAATAATAACAAGGCGCGCACGTACCGAATCTGCGTCGGTGTAGACATGTCCATGATGCAACAATAATATGAGCGCGTGGCCACGTACCGGAATCTGCATCGGTGTAGACATGTCCATGTGACATCAACAACAAGCGATAATCAAAATGGAAACATACGTGGAATTCTCCATCACGGCGGACGTCCAGTAAGTTCTCAACAAGTCAACGGCCTACATCGAGAGCGGTAACACAGAAATACCACACTTGCACAACAAAGGCTATCATCATAGGCAAGTTTCACAACAACAAGCATAGGCAAGTTTCACAACAACAAGCGTAGGCAAGTTTCACGACAACTCAAAGTACTTTCATTTTATGCCAAAGTCCGGGTTTTTAACCCCAAAGTACTACATACGTTAAGTTCTTTTAAAAGAGATCCATTACTTTTATAAAAGTCACGATACAGTAGTATTAGAATGACCAACCCACATTCCCTTTTCAAAATCAAGTAACAACATTCTTTTCCTAAGTTCCAGTTTGCCTAATTTCAATTACTCAAGCTTCTCATTTTCAAATGGTTTCATAGTTCCCAAACTTAATCACTTGATTCCTTTTTAGAACAATTGAGTAATATATGTCTCACGTGAGAGTAGGTTATTCTTGTTTACAACATCCTTATTACAGCAGCCATGATCTAGAAAATGTAATATCATTTTGTCTCATCTTAGTTTCTATGCAGATGGAGGTTTCTACTGGTTTTAATACGATACATCATTATTCAATACATTTTCCTTTGTTAACGCTGCAGTGGTCTGTCGATACACATTCTGATTTCCGAAATCAGTAAAACATTATCCCTTTAAATAAAACCAAGTACTCATTACTCACGAATGAGGTTTCACACAAACATTCACATTAAAACAAATAAGTTAAGTCTCTTATCTTATAAGATCAAGTCTCTTAACTTCTAACATCAGTAAACCATTTTCTTTACCTCTCTTAAGACATTATACCTAACTCCCCATAAAGCTAGTATAACTCTTTTTAAAACCTTTAAAACCAAGTGTTACTCTCCCTTCAAAACGATTTATAAATCTTTTGAAATACATCAACTTCTTTATTATAACTAGCCAGTTATAATTCACATCAGTTACCTTTTTAAAAACCACAAAGTATTTTCTTACCTACATAAAGCTGTTATAACCAACTTCCCATAAAGCCGTTATAACACTTTATGTTTTAGGAACAATCAAACACAGTTAACACGTACGCGTCTACGTACTACATAGTTCACACATATCATGCTAGAAGAGATAGGAAGAGGTTCACATACCTCGCGGCGATTATCGACAATAAGCAAAAAGCTCCAAGTACTACAACGCACTAGCCACTTTCCACTCGCCGAGTAGAATACGCTACTCTTAGTACTTTCACCTATAAAGGCCACAAACGTCTATTAAATCTTAAACACAAGTTCCCATCTTTCTGAGAAAATTCGAAGGCACCTCCCCCACGCAGCGTAAATCTCCTCCACTAACGAGGCCGTATCAAGCGAGCGAGGGTTTATATGTCTAACGGGCGTATATAATTCTACTCGATAATACTACACAAGTCTCTTGTCTGCAGTCTATGTAATTCTGATTGATTCGATTCTTTATTCTTGGGCTTAAGTCAAAAGACATTGCCACAATACTAAGTTGATTCTATATATAGTATACTTCAACTATATATTCTAACATGTAATTTCCAATTACAATAGAAGAACGATAGTGTTTACCTCGATAAGCCCAAAATTATCCAAGTATAAAGTCGATCTGAGCAGCGGCAGCTCTACTCAGCGCTCCAAACAACCCTTAGAAGTTCTAACCAACTTCTACTTACAACTTCAACAACGGGTGAAGATTTCCTTAGGGTTTCGTTTTTGTGGCTAAAGGAAGTATAATCGTATTTCTGGGCTTTTGTATAAGTGTAACCTTGGGAATACTACAAGGTATTTGGGCAAGGTATTTGGACATTATAACAATACTAGGAGAGTATTTCTATACCACAACAAGGGTATTATCTGAAAACAACTAGGCTAGGGGTACCCGGCTAGACACCATGAGGGGAGGGTGAGGCTCTCGGCCAAAGGCCTTAACAAAGGGGAGGGGTGTTGGACGATTTCAACGTTGAGGGAGAGGGAGAGATTTTTAACACTTAGAACAATTTTGGATGAAGAAGTTCATCAACATGGAGGGTATTTATAGGTCAAGCAAAGGCTAACCAATGGCGAAGATCCGTCAAGTGTATAGCAAGTGTAGGGCTAGGATTCACCTAAGTACACCTTATCCATCTACCACCAAAATATCCAACCTAACCGCCGACTAAAAGCGAGGCCAAATCGTCCAAGCCTTGCCATGTTTGCCGTCCAAGCCTTCCAATGTGAGGGTGACACATGTCACCCTCCCGTTGGTCCAAAATGTTTCGTCTCTCGGAAAAATCCGCAAAAATTATAAATGACATAGCCGGAAATTCCCCTACGAAAGTTGTGGAAACGTTTCGTCGAAAAACGACTCTAACCGGGTGTTGTGCACAAAAAGAATTCGGCCAAGCCTAATGAAGTTCGAAAATTTCTACGTACGTCCCCCACGTACATACTCTGGAAATACGGGGTATAACAGAAGGTATGTGATTCTTCCTAAAGCATGATATTTTACAATATATATAGTACGGTAGACGTACATGTGTTAACTAAAATATAACTACGGCAATGTCTTTGACTTAAGCCTGAATAATACTTACGGCAATGCCTCACGCTTAAGCTGAATAACACTTACGGCAAGGCCTCACGGCTTAAGCCTGAATAATAAAGATCTGAAAGCATTTCAAAAGAATACTGAATCATTTTTAACAGAAGAGAACTAATTGGTTTTTAAACAAAAGCTTAAGAGTTATACTAGCCTTATGGGAAGTTAAGTATAACCACTTAAGATTGATAAAAGAAACAGTTTGCCTATGTGTTTATAACAGACTTATCTTGAATTGTGAAAAGAATAATAAGATGGTTTGATAAGTAGACATGATATGATGCTATGTGTGTTAGTGTCTTGTAACGTTTGTGAAAAAGAGTATTCTTGTTGTGCTTATGTTGTTTAACGATAAGCTGTTAGGTTAGTGTAGCATCACTCACCTCTTGACATATTAGGGGTTAAGCTGCGCCTCCGTCGCGGGGGTAGACTCAGTGATGCAGGACCGTGATTCGAGAATACCTCATGCGGGTCGAGGGACCTATGCGAGCTACGGAGTTCGGGTTAGTGTGCGGGGTTATACCTCATGCGGTCTATGTGGCGTGCGGACGGCGAGTCGGGGCGATCTTAGGAGTAGCTACCCTCGATGCGGGGTTATGTACCCTATGCGGGCCTATGTGATTGGCCTATGCGGACTACGGGAGTCCAGGATTAGGCTTGCATGGTGATACTACGGGCAATTGGCCCTGCTTCGATCATTCGCAGCCTAGAAAAGACCTGTTACAGTTTACCTATTGCTGCTCTTGTTTGTGATGTGGCACTATGTGCGGTTTCCTTGGTTGTTTCATACATACTTGCAAAACTGTTTTTAAATGATATGTTTCATTTAAGTATTTTACAAGTTTCATATACTTAGTACCTGTTGTACTGACCTCCTTCGGGGGGCTGCGTTCATGCCGCAGGTAAGGGCAAGCAGGTGCTAGATCCACATTCTTAGGATCTCTACGTTGGTGTCGGGAGCTCCATCTTTTCCGGAGGCTCTACTTTTGGGTATGATCTCCCTGTTGTAGATATTTTTATGCTGATCGAGGGTATGGCGGGGCCTGTCCGTCATAGTTGTATATTTCCTTAAGTGCGTAGTCATGTTATGCGATTGTCGGATGTAGCGCTAAACCACATTTTATATATATATGCGAAAGCGTGTTTTCTCACATAAAGCGTATGTCTTATTTTATAAAGCGTTTCATGTCTTGCTTTATATTTCGATTACTACGATGTATGACTACTTGGGTGCCCCGGTAAGGCACCAGTCACGGGCCCCGGAACGGGTCGTGACAAAAGTGGTATCAGAGCAGTTAATCCTCGGAAAGTGTCTACAGACCGTATCTAGTAGAGTCTTGATTATCGGTGTGTTGTGCACCACACCAATAATCAGGAGGCTATAAGATATTTAGGATTGGTTTCCATTCTTCTCATTCTGAGATCGTGCTTTAGAGGCGTGTTATAGGTTGGACCCTCTAACGTATTCCTTTCTATATGATTATGCCTCACGTAAGGCAACCGGCCCGAAAGGCAAAGCGAGGAGGCGCTAGCGAGACACCCGAGTCACGAGGCTCGAGCCAGTCTATACGAGCGGCCCGAGTTCTATGGCGCCGCCCGGCCCAACAGAGACCACGGTACCCGCCTCGTCCCGCGGCTGGGGCGGAGAGTTAGGAGTCTGAGAGATGGCCCGACTTTTGGCTAAAGTTGTGGCCCGTCGAGAGAAGGCTGGATGCGGCGGTTCGATTCAGCTCGGCGCGGTCGCACCGTGGTACCGAGGCGAATAGTTTGAGCTACGAGATTTCTTGAGTTGTAGCGCGAGTTTTACTGGTGGCGGGAGGATGATCGCGAGAGTTCATCCGTCGGCTTGAGAGGATCGTGAGGTGATCAAGGCCTCGAGGCAGTCTGTGACCGGTTCGCGTCGGTGCGTGATACCGCGATCGATTGGTTTGATTCATGGGAGTTATCGGGAGAGCAGCGTCCCATTTGGGATGAGTTCTCGAGGCTTTCCTCACTCACTGCCTCGCGGATGAGGAGCGCGGGTGATAGATTTTTACTGCGAGGCGAGAGGGCCTTGTGTCGGGAGTACAATGTCGAGTTTGATTCATTGGCTCGATATGTCCCGGCATTGGTAGCGAGATATGGAGGATAGGGTGCCGCTATGTCAGGGCTAGGCGACTATATGGCGAAGTCGTATGCGGGTGTTTCTCTCGGTAGGGTATGGACATTACCGCGTGCGAGCTCATGCTCTTGGATGTGAGGCGTAGAGACCGCCGGGTTGTGGCGAGAAGAAGACGGGGCGAAGTGTCTTTGGTGGCTATCGTGGTGGCGGCCTCAGCGATCTAGATTTGCACCACGGCCGGCCAGAGCACTCTGCGCGTCCTCGGCCTGGCCGGGATATTCGAGGCGGACCCGAGGCCCGGGACTTGAGCGTCAGGCGGCGGAAATGCGGCGATCGGGACCACCCGCCGGTGTAGCGTCGGTAGATCCCCGGGAGTTGTGGTGCTACGGGAGTTTGTTTGATTGTGGCGGCGAGTCATTTATCGCGGCTGTCCGACTAAGGCGATCTTGATGGTAAAGTCGACTACTGAGTTCTTTCGCCGGTCTTCTTCATCCCAGCGATTACTCGCCTGGAGGGCAAGGTACTCGTGGGCGGAGTGCGGCGAGTCGTGGCGTGGTCCCGATTCTAGCGGTCCTCGAGCCGCGTTTATGCTTTGTCGGTAAGCGGATCGGGAGGCCTCGCGATGTAAATCCGCGGTACCTTATCGGTTCACGGGTTTGATGTTTATTGTTATACCCCGTAGTCCCAGGGTATGTATGCGAGGACGTACGTACGAGAATACGACAGAAAGATTGGAAAGGAAGAAAGAGGCGATTTTTCCACGGAAAAGTTTCCGGTTTTTGTGAAGGAAGAAGGTTCGTTAATGGGAATTGGATTCCCAGTTTGGTATCGGACTTCTGGAATATTAGAGAATTATGGAATTTTATTTCGGAAATGGTCACGTGGGGCCACGGAGAAATTCTGATTTTGTAGAGCCCACTTTGTTTTGAGATTTTGGCCATTGTGGATATTTTGGAAGATGTTTTATTTTGGGCCAATAGGAGGGTGACACGTGTCACCCCGCCTAGGTGGCCGAATTGGCATTTGTGCACGGCCTAGGTTAGAGTCGTTTTTCGACGAAGCGTTCTACCTAACTGCGAAGGGTAAATTACGGCTATGTCATTTAGTATTTTTGCGGATTTTTCAGAGGCGAAGCGTTTTGGACCAGCGAGAGGGCAACACTTGGCACCCTCTCGTTGGTGGACTGAAAGGCGTTAGGCCGATTGGATGAGCAAGTCTTGGATGATATTTGTGTAGATATTTTGTGAGGTTTTAGGAGTAGGGTCTAGGGGGCACTTGGGCATATCTTGGCCTTACACTTGCTATACACTTGGCTAGATCTTGGCCCTTGGTTGGCCTTGGCTTGTGCTATAAATACCCCTCTCCTTTGATGAACTTCTTCATCCTAAATATTTCTAAGTGTTAGAATCCTCCTCCCTTCCTTATGGTTCGTCCCTCCCCTTGTGGCGAGAGCACCCCACTCTAGGGGGTCTTTGGCCAGAGTGTACCCCACTAGCCTAGTTGCTTTCGTATAATACCCACTTTGTGGTGTAGAAATACTCTACAGAGTATTGTTATAATGCCCAAATTACCTTAGCCGTATACCTTGTAGTATTCTAAGGTTATACCTATCTGAAAAGCAGGAAATACTATTATACTTCCGTCAGTCCACAAAACCGAACTAGGAAAATCTCCATAGTCAGTTGGAGTATTGTGTAGAAGTTGGTTAGAACTTCTAAGGGTGGTTTAGAGCGGGTTGGGCGCTCGGAGTTGGAGCTAAGCGATTGCGGGATCGACTTTATACTTGGATAATTATGGGCTTATCGAGGTAAATATCTTGTCCTCTATTGTAATTGGAAATTACATGTTGTTAGAATATATAGTTAAAGTATACTATATATAGAATGAGCGTGGTTAGTTGGCGATGTCTTTTGACTTAAGCTGAAGAAGCGAGTATTCTGATGAACTTGTGTAGTAATCTTGTGGAGTAGAATTGTACAGTTCGGGTTAGATGTATAACCCCCCCCCTGGTTGGCTTGGTAGCCGGCCCCGTGAGAGGAGGAGAGTTACGCTGTTGCGGGGGGGAGAGGTGCTGCCGAATTTTCTGTAGGATGTTCTACGATAAGATCTTAATGTTAATAAGCGCCTTGTGGCCTTATAGGTTGAAGTACTACGTGTGGCGCGTTACTTGGCTTTAGGAGTAGCGACGGTTGGGAGTACTTGGAGCGTTTTGCTATTAGTCGATACTCGTCGCGAGGTATGTGAACCTCTTCCTATCTCTTCTGGCATGATATGTGTGAACTATGTAGTGCGGTAGACGTCACGTGTACTAAATGTATTTGATTGGTGTAAAACATAAAGTGTTATAACGGCTTTATGGGAAGTTGGTTATAACGGCTTTATGTTGGTAAGAAAATACATGTGGTTTTAAAAGGTAAGCGATTTGAACTATAACTGGCTTGTTATGTGTTAATAAAGAACTTGAAGTATTTCAAAAGAGTTTTGAGTCATTTTGAGAGAAGAAGTAATACTTGATTTGTTTTGAAAACTTAAGAGTTATACTAGCTTTATGGAAAGTTAGGTATAACGTCTTAAGAATGTTTTACTGATTTTGGAAATCAGAATGTGTATCGACAAACCAACTGCGGCGTTAATAAAAGGAAATGTTTTGTGATTAAGTATTATTAAAACGTTAGAAACTTCCATCTGCATAGAAGCTAAGATGAGACAAAATGATATTTCTAGATCATAATTTCTGTAATAAGATTGTTGTAAACAAGAATATCCTACTCACATATAAGACTTATGTTTCTCGATTAGTTTAAAGAGAATTATATTCTTAAATGAATAAGACTATGAACTACTGAAACCTTTCTAAATAAGAAACATGAACATTTGAAATTAGGCAAACTTGGGCGTTTGGAAAATAATGTTATTCTTTGAGTTTTACAAAGAGAAGTGTTTTGATTTACTTCAAAAGATAATCACTATATTGTAATATACTACGGGTATTGTGTGACTTTTGTGAAAGTAACGTATCTTTTAAAGAGTTAATGTATGAAGAACTTTTGGTATAAAACCAGAACTTGTTAGCATATAGTGGAAAGTACGGTGTGTATAACTTGATTTTGTTGGTTGGTGATAGACTTGTTATACCTTCTTGTTGATTTGATTAGTAAACATGCTAGGATTCTACGTGTGTTAGTATCTTGTGATGTTTGTGTAAAGGGGTTTTTCCTTTGTTGTGCTTATGTTGTTTAACGATTAGCTGTTATGATAGTATTATCTGGCCTCATCTCTTGAGATGATTAGGGGTTAAGGCGCCTCCGTCTGCGGGGTAGACTCAGGCGGGTCGATGGACCTATGATTCGAGACTACCTCATGCGGGTCGGGGGCTATATGCGGGGCTGCGGAAGTTCGAGTTGAGATCGCGGCCCTTGTGGTCATGCGGTCCTTGTGGCGTGCGGGCGAGTCGGGGCGGCTGCCGGGAGTAGCTACCTCGATGCGGGGTTATACCTCATGCGGGCGTCCGATTGGCCTATGCGGAGCTGCGGGAAGTTCGGGGCTGAAGCGCACATTAGATCTGCGGGCAAGTGGTCGGCTTTGATCATGTGGCGGTGCAGGCAGATCTTATAATCTGATTCGCGACCTTGTTGATGCGTGGGTGTTAGTAGTCGGCTATGCCTTCGTACTTACCGATGCGTGTTATTATAGCGCAGTGGGACACGGTGTTCGTGTGTGTTCCTTGGTCTGTTATATCATAAACTGCCGGCAGTGAGGAATGTGTTCCACGGGCACGATTGATGTTGTGGGCGTGAGACCCGTTGTTATATTTGAGTGATGACTTGAGGGCGTGAGTCCCTGACTTGACATGACTGCTTATTATTGTGAACTGTAGTTTGGTTATCATACATGTCTCCTGCTTTATAGACTATTATGATTTCATTTACAGTATTTTTAGTTTCACATACTCGGTACTGTTATGCGACCTCCTTGAAGTGCGTTAAATCTGCGCGGTAAAGTACACGCGATCATTGATCCTCGCTCTTAGGGTCACGATTCGTGTGGGAAAGCTCCGTTTCTCGGAGGCTTATCGATGGTATAGTCCCTGTTGTTGTAGGTGTTTACATTCGGGGTATGGCGGAATCGCCCGTTGTTGTCGTATCATTTCTAAGTGCATGAAATCTTGTTGTGGCGGGGTTTGTAAAAGGATTAAAGCGTTCATGTTGGAAAAAGTTGTTATATATATATATCTTAGAAAGACAAGTTTTTCTCAGATTATTGTTTCATATTTTATAATATGTCTTGTATTGTTTATGTTCATTGATTACTCGATGTTGTATCACTAGGGTGCCGGTAAGGCACGATCACGCCGGAATCGGGTCGTGACATTTATGCCTTGATAGATTCGGTTCTACTGCCCCTATATATCTCCCTTGTTGCTAGTAGGATAGGGATAGAGCACGAGTCCATAGATCCTTTCGAGGTAGCTACGCCAGCGGGTGATTGATGGTAGCTCGGCGGGTATATAGAGCTTGTCTGTGACCATTCTGATCGTCGGACCACCGACTTGATAGAGTTGGAGATGATTGACTTCGACGTGATTATGGGGATGGATTGGCTAGCTTTGCTACGCCAATGTAGGCCGCAGAGAGAGTAGTGCGGTTCCGCTTCAGGAGGGTTGTTGTGTGGGAGGAGCACTAGACGCCGAGGGTAGGTTTATTTCCTACCTCAAGGCTAGGAAGATGGTGCGAGAAGGGTATATCTACCATCTCGTTCGGTGTTTGATCTTCAAGCCGCGGTACGCATTTTTGATCGATTCGATGAGTCGTGAGTTCCCAGACGTGTTTCGGATGACCTCGGGTATCCCTCACGAGAGGAGATTGAGTTTTGTATTGACATATTGCGGACACTCGACCTATTTCCATTCCGCCATCTGAGAATGGCACCGCCAAGTTGAGGGAGTTGAAGGATCGCTTAGAGATTTCTTTGGAGAAGCGGCTTCATCGGGCTAGTGTTTCTCCCAGGGAGCGCGTATTGTTCGTAAAGAAGAAGGGCGGACGCTGCGCATGTGTGTTGATTACTGGCACGAACAAGGTGACCATTAAACGAATACCCTTCCCGGATTGATGATTTGTTCGACCCGTTGCAGGTGCGAGATGTTTCTCCAAGATTGATCTGCGATCGGGCTATCATCAGTGCGAAGTCGAGAGGTGGATGTCCCTAGATCGCATTCAGACCCGCAGACGCATTATGAGTTCGTGGTCATGTCTTTTGGGTTGACGAATGCTCGTGGTATTCATGGATTTGATGAACCGAGTGTTCAAACCATTTTTGGACGCGTTTGTGATAGTGTTCATTGATGATATCTTGGTTTATTCTCGCCAGAAGCGAGCGTACGCGATCATTTGAGGATCAGGCCGGCGCTTCTCAGACCAGCGATTATACGCCAAGTTTTCCAAATGTGAGTTTTGTTGACTTGATGGCGTTTCTTGGGCATATCGTCGGTGATGGCATTCAGTGGATACGCCAAGATCGAAGCGATGACTTGGCCTAGACCTACTACTCAAACGAGAGGTTCGCGATTTACGGGCCTTGCGAGGATATTATCGGTTAAATGCGAAGTTTGCTTCTATCTCGCACCATTGACTAGGCCGACTCGGAAGGCCCAAGTTTGATGGTGATGCTTGTGGCGGGGTTTCGATTCTTGAAAGAGAGACCGGCGACCGCCCGTTCTTACTCTTCCGGAGGGTCGGATGGTTATGTCGCGTGTATTGTGATGCGTCGGCATCGGGTTGGGATGTGTGTTGATGCAGCATGGCAGGGTTATAGCATATCGATCCCGACACCAAGAAACACGAGGAACTACCCCACCCATGATTTGAGTTAGCGGTAGTGATTCACGCTTTGAAGATGCGAGGCACTATTTGTATGGGGTTCACGTGGATATTTATACGGACCACAAGAGCCTCCAGATATCTTCACCAGAGGAGTGAACTACGGCAGAGCGGTGGTTAGAGTTGCTTAAGGATTACGATGTTGATATCTGTACCACGGGAAGGCCAATGTGGCGGATGCTCTAGTCGTAGGTCGATGGGAGCCTATCGGATGTGCGGCTAGAGAGAGGGACATGGTTCGTGATTTGCATCGATTAGCGAGCCTTGGTGTCCGTTTGATTGATTCGATAGCGGTGGGGTTAGAGTTCGTGAGGTTGCCGAGTCTTCCATCGTCGAGGAGGTGAAGAGGCAGCGATTCGAGGATCGGCTTTGATTCGATATCGTGATCTGACTCTTCGTGAGGCAAGGGTCCTTGAGGTAGCACTTTGATGGGGTGCTAAGGTTTGAGGGCGGTATGTGTTCGGATGTTTGAGACTTGGCGGAGGTTCTCGGGAAGCACAGCGCAAGCGTTTCTATCCATCCGGTCGACCAAGATGTACCACGACCTTAGATCCGTATTGGTGGGATGGCTTGAAGAGGACGTTGCGAGTTCGTAGCTCGGTGCCGTGTTGTCGCGGTGAAGGTAGAGCACCGAGGCTGGTGGTTTATTCTGACGATTGAGATCCCGAGCACGGAAGTGGGAGGTAATCAACATGGACTTCATTCTGGATTACCTCGCACTCGGAGGAGACATGATTCTATATGGGTTATCGTCGGCAGTCGAAAATCAGCCCACTTTCTTCCGTCGGGCGACCTTTCACCTGAGGATTATGCGAACTTTACATCAGAGAGATCGTCGGACTACATGGAGTCCCTACTTCGATCATATCGCATGCAGGAGCCCGCCACGGCTAACTTCGAGGTCCTTCCAGGGGTTTAGGGGCGGTGAGCTGAGTCACGCATTTCATCCACGCAGCACGACAGGCGAGCGCACTATCCGACTCGAGGATATCTGCGAGCCCGTGTTATTAACCGATGGTAGTTGGGAGGATCATTTGCCTCTAGTTGAGTTCGCGATAATAATAGCTACCACTCCAGATTCGAGATGGCGCCATGAGGCCTTGTATGAGGAAGTGCAGATCGCCTATAGGTTGGTTCGATGTGGGCGAGTGCGGCTAGTGGGACGATTTGGTACGGCGATGGATAAGGCGGCTTATCCGAGGCGGCTATCGACACCGAGTCGGTAAGTCGATGCAGATCATCGTCGTCGGCATCTTGAGTTCGAGGTTCATGATTGGGTTTTCCTAAGGTGTCACCCATGGCGGTGTGATGAGATTCGGAAGAAGGAAACTCACCCAGTACATTGGGCGTTTGATTATCCGCAGGTAGTGCAAGGTTGCACATGAGTTGAATCTGCCGTCCGTCCGGAAGCGCATCCGGTTTTTCACGTATCTATCTTTGAGAGATGTATCGGGGATCCATCTAGGGTACACCCGATTGGCGATGTCCGTGTGGCCGAGGGTTATCGTATGAGGAGATTCCCATAGCGATAGTCGATCGTCCCGGGTTAGGCGTCTGCGGACGGGGCGTGGCTTCCGCAAAGTCTTGGCGGGCGAACGAGCTCGGGAGGAGATAGCGTGGAAGCCGGCGAGGACATGAGGCGTAAGTATCCTCACCTATTCCCACACCTCCGGGTAATTCACTTTCCTACTTGTAAATTTTCGTTATCGTTTACGCTAAGTGTTGTTACGTGGCCTTGTGTGGCATTTGCAATTGTTTTAGTTATGAAAAATCTTATCGTTAAGCGTCTTGGAAGGAACATTCGGACGAATGTTTCTAAGGAGGAGAATGTTATACCGTATTTCCGGAGTATGCGTGAGGGAATACGTCTGAAAAGTCTAGCCTTAAAGTTTAGGCAAAGCGTTTTTTTGGGCCTGACTCACAAAGCGAATAGTTTCCGGCGAAGCGTTTCCACACTTTCGTAGGTAAATTCGGCTATGCCATTTCTAATTTTTGGATTTTTCCGAGAGGAAACATTTTGGACCAGCGGGAGGCGACACTTGTCACCCTCCAATTGATGGACTTGAAATCGTCCATTTGGACGATTTGGACTATGGAGAACACGTTTTTGTGCCTTGTGCACAAGTCGAGAGTTGGTAGGATATTTGTGTATAGTTAATCCTCACCCTACACTTGCCTTGCACTTGTCTTAATCTTGGCCATTGGTTGGACACTTCTTGACCTATAAATACCCCTTAGAGATGAAGAGTTCTTCGTCCACAAATCTTTCCAAGTCTTGAAAATCCTCTCCTCTCCCTTAAGCCTTTTCGTCCAACACCTCCCCTCCCTTGTGAAGTTTGGCCGAGGCCTACCCACTAGCCTGGCGAAATCTACCCCCTCCCTTGGTAGAAAAGTGGCCTTCTTGTATTGTTATAATGCCCAAAATACCCAGCCCAAATACCTTAGTACTTAGTAGAAGTTGTGAAGAACTTCTAAGGTTTCTTTAGACATACAACTTAGAGCAAAACCTTGCTCAGCGACTTTTCTAGGATATTATTGGGCTTACCGAGGTAACTAATCCTAACCCTCTTTGAATTAGAGAATATATACTGTTGTAGTATAAGAATAAGTATAAATACTTAGAAGAATATCACAAAATAGAATTGAACTGTTACCATAATAGAAGGGTTTAAAAGAAGAATAATCAACTGTAATTACATAGGACTGTTTTCACAGTAGACTTATATAGCTCACCGGGTAGGGAAGTGCTGCCTGACTTTCCGTAATTGTGAACCCTCTGTTTAGAATGACCTTGAGTAGTCTTTGATAGATATCTGTGACTATTATAGTGACTCTCGCGCGACATATTGACTTGGCGGTGGTTTTGAGAAGGTATGTGATTCTTCCTAAAGCATGATATTTTACAATATATATAGTGCGGTAGACGCATACGTGTTAACTAAAATATAACTACGGCAATGTCTTTGACTTAAGCTGAATAATACTTACGAATGCCTCACGCTTAAGCACGAATAACACTTACGAATGCCTCACGTCTTAAGCCCGAATAATAAAGATCCAAAGCATTTCAAAAGAATCTTGAATCATTTTTAGAAGAGAACTAATTGGTTTTAAGCGAAGCTTAAGAGTTATACTAGCCTTATGGGAAGTTAAGTATAACCACTTAAGATTGATAAAAGAAACAGTTTGCCTATGTGTTTATAACGGACTTATATTGAATTGTGAAAAGAATAATAAGATGGTTTGATAAGTAGACATGATATGATGCTATGTGTGTTAGTGTCTTGTAACGTTTGTGAAAAGAGTATTCTTGTTGTGCTTATGTTGTTTAACGATAGTTGTTAGGTTAGTGTAGCATCACTCACCTCTTGACATATCAGGGGTTAAGCCGCCTCCGACGCGGGTAGACTTCGGTGATGCAGGACCATGATTCGAGAATACCTACGCGGGTCCAAGGGACCTATGCGCGAGCTACGGAGTTCGAGGTTAGTGTGCGGGTTATACCTCACGCGATATGTGGGCTGCGGACGACGAGTCGGGGCGATGCCGAGGAGTAGCTACCGACGCGGGTTATGTACCCTATGCGGGACTATGTGATTGGCCTACGCGACTACGGAGTCGAGATTAGGCTTGCATGGTGATACTACGGGCAATTGGCCTCGCCGATCATTCGCAGCCTAGAAAAGACACATTAGTTTACCTATCACGCTCTTGTTTGTGATGTGGCACTATGTGCGGTTTCCTGGTTGTTTCATACATACTTGCAAACTGCTTTTTAAATGATATGTTTCATTTAAGTATTTTACAAGTTTCATATACTTAGTACTGTTGTACCGACCTCCTGGGGCTGCGTTCATGCCGCGGTAAGTAAGCGGCAGTGCTAGATCCACATTCTTAGGATCTCTACGTTGGTGTCGGAGCTCCATCTTTTAGGAGGCTCTACTTTTGGGTATGATCTCCTGTTGTAGATAGTTTTGTACGATCGAGGGTATGGCGGCCCTGTCCCGTCATAGTTGTATATTTCCTTAGGTCTGTAGTCGTATTTGCGATGGTCGGATGTAATCGCTAAAACCTGCTATATATATATACGCAAAGGCGTGTTTTCTCACATAAAGCGTGTCTTATTTTATAAATCGTTTCATGTCTTGCTTTATATTTCATTGATTACTCGATGTATGACTACTGGGTGCCCGGTAAGGCACGATCCACGCCCGAGCAGGTCGTGACAATTATCACACATCAAGTCGATTATAAGTCAAATCGATTACCTTTTAACAATCACAAGGCTTTTTCTTATCTACGTAAATTGTTATAACCCACTTCCCATAAAGCCGTTATAACCCTTTATGTTTTAAACCAATCAAATACATTTAACACATGACGCTACCGTACTACATAGTTATACACATATCATGCTAGAAAGATAGGAAGAGGTTCACATACCTCGCGATCAGCACCGACTAATAGCAAAGCGCTCAAGTACTTCAAACCGTCGGCTACTCCTTAAGCCACGATCGCACCACACGTAGTACTTCAACCTATAGAGGCCACAAGGCGCCTATTAACATCTAGAGCTCAATGTAGAACATTCTACAGAAAATTCGGCAAGACCTCCCGCAATCAGCGTAAGTCTCCTCGCTTTATCGAGGCCGCTACGAAGCCAACGAGGGTTAACGCCTAACCGGACGTGTACAATTATACTACACGCAATGCTACAAGTCTCTTTAGAATACACCCTAAGTAACTACGATTCGATTCTCTTCTTTAATTCGGGCTTAAGTCGCAAGACATTGCCGTAGAAGTATATTCAGGCTTAAGTCAAAAGACATTGCCGCACAACTATGATCAATTCTATATATAGTATACTTTAACTATATATTCCTACAACATGTAATTTCCAATTACAACAGAAGGTCACGAATGTTTACCTCGATAAGCCCAAAATTATCCGAGTTTATATGTCGATCTTGAGCAAGGTTTAGCTCCTACTCCGCACGCCCAACCCGCTCCAAACAACCCTTAAGTTCTACACAACTTCTACTTATAACTTCAACTACGGGTGAAGATTTACTTAGGGCTTTAGTGGCTAAAGAAAGTATAACCGTATTTTCGGGTTTTTCGTATAAAAGGTACTTTGGAAGAACTATCAGGTAGATGGGCTAGAGTATTTTGGGCATTATAACAATACGATGAGAGAATTTCTATCCCCCACGGGGGGGTATTTATACGAGACAACTAGGCTAGGGGGGGGGTACCCCACGGCTAGACACCACAAAGGGAGGAGGAGGCCTGGCTAAGACTCTCAAAAGAGGGGAGACTTTGACGAGAACTCTCTAAGAGGAGGATTTTTACACTTAGCAAATGATTTTTGGATGAAGAAAGTTCATCACTTAGAGGGGTATTTATAGGTCAAGCAAAGGCCAACCAATGGCCAAGATCAAACCAAGTGTTAGGCAAGTGTAGGGCTAGGATCAAGCCATGTGCACCTTATCCATCTACCACACCAACTTGCACAAAATATCCTACCTAACCAATGCCACCTATTTTTCGTCTATTTCCGCCCACTTCCTTCCAATGTGAGGGTGACACTTGTCACCCTCCCGTTGGTCCAAAATGTTTCGTCTCTCGGAAAAATCCGCAAAAATTATAAATGACATAGCCGGAATTTTCCCTATGAAAGTTGTGGAAACGTTTCGTCGAAAAACGACTCTAATCGGGTGTTGTGTACAATTTTCGAAACTAGCCAATCTTTAAGGCTTAAATTATTATACGTACGCCCTCACGTACATACTCTGGAAATACGGGGTATAACAATACAGTCCTTAAGTTGGGGTCCTTGGCCAACTTTTATAATTTTACTTATCCAATTACTTCATTAGTCTTCCAACTTATATTCCAATCTTTATATAAGTTATAGTTTCTTTGTTGTTAACTTCTTAGTAAGTAATGAATACGTTTTTACCATTTTAATGGCTAATATGCCAATTCTCCTTTTAACATCTTAACAAGATCCAAATCTTTCCTTATATCTCATACTCCATAATATACTTCCAATATATGTATAATATCCAATATACATAATAATCAACTTCACAAAGAGGTTAAGGTTCATTACCTCAATTTAGCCCAAAAATATCCAAGAACTTAAAGTCGTTCCTAAGCAAGTTTTAGCTCCAAATCTTTGTGTTCCAAACCACCAAAAGTCACCTTTAGAAGTTCCTAACCAACTTCTATTCAAGAATTAACTCCAAAAAGTGAAGAACACTAAGGCTCCATTTTTGGCATGCTCTCGGCCAAGGGGGGTTTTGAGGCTAGGGTGTGAAATCTTGTCTAACTCTTGGTTACTAATCTTCCTAATATATTAAGGAAGAACACTTAGATAAGAAGTTTAGGAATTTTTGGACAACACTAGGTTAAGGGGAGGGGTGTTCGACGAGAGCAAGAAGAGAGGAAGGGAGAGGGAAATTATTTTCAAGTCTTGAAATATTCTAAGTGTGGAAGATTTTCATCAACTAGAGGTGTTTATATAGGACAACCAAGGGTTAGGATTGAAACATGTGTATGATATAGATTTAGGACAAGTGTTTGTGTAGGTTCCTTTGTCCACTTGTCCCACAAATGCCATGCAAGACTTTGACCATTTGACTTGCCCACTAACCTTGCAAAAACCGTCCATAATGCCATGCAAATGCCATGCAAGACTTTGGCCACTTGTCTTGCCCACTAGTCTTGAAAAAAACGTTCTCTCATGTCCACTTGGGGTGACACATGTCGCCCTCCTATTGGTCCAAAATATTTATCTCTCAGAAAAATTCCATAGTTGGTTAAAATATTGAAAACGTAAAATTTCCTTCACAAGGTTCGGAATATTTTCCGTCGGAAAACAATTCTTTCATTCTTACCCTAATTAGGGTTTATACATTAAATGCGTGCGCCCTTACATACATACTCGGAGCTACGGGTATAACATTCTCCTTAGAAACATTCGTCGAATGTTCCTTCAAGATTCAATTAAATCGGATAACGACATAGTCCTCATAACTTGAACAATTTGCAAATGCCACATATGGCCTGATAGAACACTTAAGTACATATGACAATTAAGTTTTAACAAGTAGAAAAGTGAGTTACCCGGAGGTGTGGGAATAAGTGAGATACTTCGCCTCGTGTCCTCATCTGCTTCCCACGTCATCTCCTTCTCGTTCGCTCCGCCATAAGACTTTGTGAAGCCACATCCTTTGTCCGCCTAACACGACGATCGAGTATCGCTATGGGAATCTCCTCATATGATAATCCCTCTGTCCCCTGACATCATCAATCGGGTGCACTCTATATGGATCTCCGATACATCTCCTCAGCATAGAAACATGAAAAACCGGATGTACCTTGCCTACCCTACGGACAATCTGATAAGGCCCAATGTACCTTGGGCTGAGCTTCCATTTCTTCCCAAACCTCATCACACCCTTCATGGGTGACACCTTCAGGAAAACCCAATCAACAACCTCAAACTCCAAATGTCGACGCCGATGATCTGCATCGACTTGGCCGACTCGAGTGCCAATAACCGCTCCTGGATAAGCTTCACCTTATCCACCGCCTGCTGAACCAAGTCTGGCCCGACTAACTGGACCTCACCCACATCAAACCCAGATCGGTGACTGCGACTTCCTCATATAAGGCCTCATGCGCGCCATCCGATCTTTGAGTGGTAGTTGTTAAACGCAAACTCTACTAGCGGCAAATGATCCTCCCGGCTACCTCGGAAATCAATAACACGGCTCGCGAATATCCTCGTGTATGCGGATAAGACGCTCGCTCGTCGTCGGCCCGAGGATGAAATGCGATCGAGGCTCACGTCGTCCCTAATCCTTGCGGAAAGACCTCCGGGTTAGCCTTAACCGGCTCCTCGTCCGATATGATAGATATAGGGACCCTACGCGATCTCACGATCTCTCGGATGTAAAGTCTAGCGTAATCCTCGGCCGAAAAAGTCGTCCTGACGGGAAGAAAGTGGGCGGATTTCGTCAGCCTGTCGACGATAACCCAGATGGAATCATGATTCCTCTGAGTGCGAGGTAACCCTGTAATAAAGTCCATATTGATCACCTCCCACTTCCATGTCGGAATCTCTATAGCCTGCAACAACCCACCAGGCCTCTGGTGCTCCACCTTGACCTGCTGACAACTCGGGCACTAAGCAACAAACTCTACAACGTCCCTCTTCAGGCCGTCCCACCAATACACAGATCTGAGGTCGTGGTACATCTTTTTCGACCCCGGATGGATAGAGTAATGTCACGACCCGAACCCGGGCCCGTGACTGGTGCCTTACCCCGGGCACCCAAGTAGACATACATCAGAGTAATCAGCGGAACATAAAGACAATACATGAAACCAGTGTAATAAGACAGTGAAATAAGAAGATAAAGCAACTAAAAGCGGTTACCTTCGGTATAAATATAAATAGCAACTTTTTCAACATGAGCAGTTTAATCCTTTTTACAAACCCCGCCCACAGCGATACATGACCTCAAGAATGATATGACAACAATGATGGCGGTGGCCCCGCCAAACCCCGAATGTAAACACTTACGACGCGGGGACTATACCATGATAAGCCTCGGAGAAACGGAGCTTCCCAAACGCCAACTGTGACCACGAGAGCTAGGATCAACGATCGGTGTACCTCAACTGCAGATGAACGCACTCAAGCGAGGTCGACAACAAAAGTTTAGTATGTGAAATCGAAAATACATATCAGAAATGAAATCATAGCGATCATATAAAGCGAGAGACATGTATGATAACCAAACTACGATTACAACAAAGCGATGTCAAGTCGTGGACTCACGCCTCAAGTCATCACTCAAATATAACAATGGGTCTCGGGCCCACAACATCAATCATGCGTGGAATACCTTCCTCATCGCTAGCCTATGATATAAAAGCACCAAGGAACACATGAACACGAGTCCCACTGTGTCATAATAAAATCTGACGGGTAAGTGCGAAGGCATAGCCGAGCTACTAAAAACCCACAGTACCAACAAGGTCATGAATCGTATCATAAGATCTGTCTAGGCCGTCACGTGATCAAAGGCGCCACTTGCCCGCAGATCGATGTACGCGTCTAACCACGAACTCCCTGACTCCGCGATAGGCCAATCTCATCGGCCCGCATGAGGTATTCCGCATCGAGGGTAGCTACTCCCAAGATCGCCCCGACTTCGCGATCCGCGTGGCCACACGTGGACCGCATGCCCATAAAGCGACGACACTAACACGGAACTCTCGTAGCTCGCATAGGCCTCAGGACTGCATGAGGTATTCTCGAATCATAGGTCCATCGACCGCTGAAGTCTACCCGCGTCGGAGGCTTAACCGGAATCATCTCAAGAGATGGTGATGTAAAATACTAACACAACGACTTTATCGTTAAACATAAGCACAACAAAGGAAACCCTTTACTCAACATCACAAAGATACTAACACACGTAGCATCCTAACATGTTTACTTATCAATCAACAAGAAAGTATTACGGGCTATCACAAACCAACACAATCAAGTTATACACACAAGGTACTTTCTACTATATGCCAACAAGTTCGGGTTTTATCCCCAAAGTACTTCATACATTAACTCTTTAAAGATCGTTACTTTCACAATGTCACACAATACCGTAGTATAAAAATAGAGTGACTATCCTTTTAAAGTAAATCGATTACTTCTCTTTGTAAAATCAAGTAGCAACATTCTTTTCCAATGATCAAGTTTGCCTAATTTCCAATGTTCAAGTTTCATTTTAGAAAGGTTTCAGTAGTTCATAGTCTTATTCATTTAAGAATATAATTCTCCTTTAAACTATCCGAGAAACATAAGTCTTATATGAGTAGGATATTCTCGTTTATAACAATCTTATTACAAAGCATGATCTAGGAAATATCATTTTGTCTCATCTTAGCTTCTATGCAGATGGAAGTTTCTCGGTTTTAATAATACTTACTTATTCAAAACATTTTCCTTTATTAACGCCGCAGATGGTTTGTCGATACACATTCTCGATTTCCAAATCAAGAAACATTCTTAAGCCGCTATACCTAACTTCCCATAAAGTTAGTATAACTCTTAAGTTCTCAAAACCAAGTATTACTTCAAGTTCTCTATTAATCACATAACAAGCCGCTTATAGTTCAAATCGCTTACCTTTTAAAACCACAAGTATTTTCTTACCAACATAAAGTCATTATAACCGACTTCCCATAAAGCCTTTATAACACTTTATGTTTTAAATCAACTAAATACATTTAGCACATGAACGTCTACCGTACTACATAGTTCACACATATCATGCTAGAAGAGATAGGAAGAGGTTCACATACCTCGCGACGAGTATCGACTCATAGCAAAACGCTCCAAGTACCTCAAACCGCTGGCTACTCCTTAGCCCTAGATCGCGCCACACGTAGTACTTCAACCTATAAGGCCACAAGGCGCTTTATTAACATTTAGGTCTAACCGTAGAACATTCTACGTAAAATTCGCAAAGACTTCCCCCGCAACAACAGAAATCTCCTCTCTATCGAGGCTGGCCACCAAGCCAACCATGGGGTTATACATCTAACCTAACTGTACAATTCTACTCCACGCACTACTACACAAGTCTCTGTAATATGTTCTAAGTAAAAGCATTTAGTACTCTTCTTCGAAAAGGTTTCTTATTATTCGGCTTAAGTCCAAAGACATTGCCGACAACAACGTTCATTCTATATATATAGTATACTTCAACTATATAGTCTAACAATATGTAATTTCCAATTACAACAGAGGAACAAGATAATTACCTCGATAAGCCCATAATTATCCTAGTTAAAGTCGATCTGGGCAATCGTTTAACTCCAACTCCGAGCGCCCAACCCGCTTCTAAACCACCCTTAGAAGTTCTAACCAACTTCTACACAATACTCTAACGGACTATGGAGATTTTCCTAGGGTTTCGGTTTTTGTGACTAAGGGAAGTATAATAGTATTTAGGGCATTTTTGTATAGTATAACCTTAGAATACAACAAGGTATACTGGCTAAGGTAATTTGGGCATTATAACAATACTTTGAGAGTATTTCTACCAAGAGGGGGTATTATACGAAAACAACTAGGCTAGTGGGGTACCCACTGCTAGCACCCCAAGGAGTGGGGTGTATACCTCTAGCTACCCCACTGAGGGGAACTCTCGGCCAAGGGGGAAGGCTTTTGGACGAGAACCACAAGAAGGGAGAGGAGGATTTTAACACTTAGAAGATTTTAGGATGAAGAAAGTCTTCAACATAGGGGTATTTATAGGCCAACCAATGACCAACCAATGGCCAAGATCTTGCCAAGTGCAAGTGCAAGTGTAGGGCAAGATCTTGCCAAGTGCCCCTTAACCAACTAACACACAAATATCCTACCAACTAAAGCCATTCCAATCGGCCACAATCGAGCTCTCACGCCCGCTAACGGGAGGGTGCCAAGTGGCGCCTCTTGTTGGCCCAACACGCTTCGCCTCTAAAAATCCGCAAAAATTAAAAATGACATACCGAAATTCCCTACGAAAGTCGTGGAAAACGTTTAAAAACGACTCTAAACGGGTGTTGTGAACAAAATTAATTCGGCAAGCCTTAGTACAAGTTTCAAATTTTTCACGCACGCCCCACGCACATACTGAAATACGGTATAACATTCTCCTCTTCCTAGAAACATTCGTCCCGAATGTTCCTTATCAGTCTCACAACAAACGCGCGCCAGTATAGTCTTCACTACTATACTTACGAGAACAATCCTGCCACAGCTGCACCTGTGTAAATACTTACATCAAAGTCCACGAGGAAACACCTCTAATCATCACCACAAAACACTCTCACCGGGTCTAAAATATACTTCTTCCACACTTTTCCAAACAAAAGAAATGGTCACATCAATTCTCGCCATACATGCTCGCTTCTTCCCGATACCACTTTTGTCACTTTGCCGCGAGGTTCTAGTGTCACTCGCGACCCAACAAATGGTGCTGACTACATGCGATCCCCGAGGTCGTGACACTGAACTCTTACCACATTTCCGACATCGCTTCGCTTCCAAAACTCGGGTTACTATCCCTAACGTGGTCATCATTAACTGGAACACTGACGGATCTCGATACTTTCGAACATAACAATACGAAGACCGGACGCATCGCCTCCTAAGTCGGACGGCAAATCTATCATATAGGCAACCCGCCTATCCTTCACATGAACTCAAAGGCCCAAAGTAACTCGCTAAGTTCCTCTGTATTCCAAAACTCGTCACACCCACCCCGGTGGTACTTTCAAGAAGACCGACCGTCAACTGAACTCTAAGCCGTCGCCGATTATCCGCACGATTTCTCCGAGCCGCTAACCTCTTCTAGACAAGCTTTACTCTATCCACAATCACCGGAACAAACTGAACCAACTATCTGAATCTTGCCAACGTCGAACCAATCAACCTGAACTTACACTTCCGCCCTACAAGGCGCCACAAAGCGATATCAGAACACCGAAATGGTAGCTTAAACACTTCCTCCACAGGAGACAACAATCCCCACGACTACCTGCGAGATACACACACCGCCCGAGGCGAATGCGATTCGAGATTCACGAGTTCTTAACACATGCTTGGCAAAACTTCCAGAACAACAATACCTACCGGGCTCCATCTGTCATAAGGTGAAGGTAGGCACCTGCAGCCTTACAACCTTCGGATAACTCAACACAAAGTAAACTGGCCCCGATCGAAGAACACGATGGGCTGCCCCATCGACCACCACCGGTCGAACGCATCCACGAACTGCGACTGTTTGGTTAACTAAACTTGGGCCTAACACCTCACAACCCTAACACGCGCGGACCACCACAACCTGGCCCCACCACCAAACCTACCGCGGGTTGACCCGCAACGTGCCTCAACCCGACCGGCAACGCGCATAATACTAGCTCCCGATTCGAACAATCTCACAAATCACGTTTGAAAACCTAGCGGCCTTCTTACCTCAACTACCCCCTTTCATTCCACACTACCAGGACCTATCCCAAACATAACTCACGTGCACTATGCACTTCCGATAAGGGTCAAACATAACACTACACCTTTCTCGAGATGGCCTCACCTCTAAGGTCTCTACGTAAAAAGCTCAAGGCTCACACCTTCTCTATCCCCAAAATCTTACTCGGTTAAACAACCATGATCTAATCACGACTAACACACGTTATCGTAACATAGCACTTAAGGTATACTCACCTTATCACACATACCGATCTCTGTGAGGGTTAAAGATATATCTATATCCATCGCTTCACTCCCTTAGTCGCTCAAATCAAACCCGCCCGTAGGCGATACTAGGAAGATGACGAACTACCCACCGATCTGAAGGCTAAGTCCTCCTACAAGGACACTCTATCGACATCGACTCGACGGTCGTAGTACAACAAGTACCAACTAAAAGACGACATTCCCGATGGCGTCATTACACCGTGAACACCGAGGGAAAATCGAATCCGGGCTGGCCGAACCTACGTGAGGCGTGTGAGCGGAAGCTCGAGCTCGACCAACTCCTGCATACCGAACGCCCCGAACCCCGCGAGGACCACTCAGACCGTGGATGCGCATATTCATCTGGCCGCGAGGTGACTTCGCCTCGAAAGTTACCAAAGGACCTTGCCGCTCGCCCTCTTCGTCGCCCTTCGTTAACCCGCTGATCTCTACGTTTCTTGGCACGCGCATAAGCCCGCATACGTGCCATGCTCAAGCTAATCAAGAATTACTCTTGCACAACCCTCTCTTAGATAGTCATCAAGACCCGTGGTACATCGGTATACTCTCTGGTAGCCACATCCATAGCTAGTAACAGGGTCGTCTTCTTTGCACTCTATATTCACTGTTCCCGGTCGTGGAACTGAAGGTTCAAATATCATGGCCGCAGTGGGAACCGCCACGCTGCGTACAAACTCTTTGGGGCTAGTGACGTCGCAAAACTCCCGAATGAAGCACTACCTAGGTAATGATTGGGCCCGCCCTCGCCACCCTCGAACTCTACTCGCAGCCTCCTCGGCCGCTTTGCCTCACGGGCGGGTTGCCTACGCGAGGCATAACGGTAAGGGAAAGAAATACGTCAGAGGGTCCAACTTACAACACAGCTCTAAGGCACGATCTCAGAGTGAGAAGAATAGAAACCAATCCTAAAATATCCTATAGCCTCCTGATTATTGGTGTGGTGCACAACACACCGATAATCAAGACTCTACTGGATACGGTCTGTAGACACTTTCCGAGGATTAACTGCTCTGATACCACTTTTGTCACGACCAACCTGCGCGTGATCGTGCCTTACCCCGCACCCAAGTAGACATACATCGAGTAATCGGAACATAAAGACAATACATGAAACGATGTAATAAGACGGTTGAAATAAGAAGACAAAGCAACTAAAAGCGGTTACCTTCAAGATAAATATAAATAGCAACTTTTTCAACATGAACGCTTAATCCTTTTTACAAACCCCGCCACAACAAGCATTACATGCACTTCTAAGAATGATATGACAACAATGGCGGACAGGGCCCCGCCAAACCCCGAATGTAAACACTTACGACGACGTGGACTATACCATGATAAGCCTCGGAGAAACGGAGCTTCCCAAACGCCAAATCGTGACCGAGAGCTAGGATCAACGATGGTGTACTCAACTCGCGCAGATGAACGCACTCGGGCGAGGTCAAGACAACAGTGCAGTATGTGAAATCAAAATACATATCGTAAATGAAATCATAGCGGTCATATAAAGCGGGAGACATGTATGATAACCAAACTACGATTTACAACAAAGCGGTCATGTCAAGTCGTGGACTCACGCCTCAAGTCATCACTCAAATATAACAATGGGTCTCGGCCCACAACATCAATCATGCGTGGAATACCTTCCTCACCGCCGTAGCCTATGATATAAAAGCACCAAGGAACACATGAACACCGTGTCCCACTGTGTCATAATAAAATGTGACGGTAAGTACGAAGGCATAGCCGACTACTAAAACCCACGCACCAACAAGGTCATGAATCAGATCATAAGATCTGTCTAGACCGTCACATGATCAAAGCCGCCACTTGCCCGCAGATCGATGTACGCGTCTAACCACGAACTCCCGCACTCCGCGATAGGCCAATCTCATCGCCCGCATGAGGTATTCCGCGTCGAGGTAGCTACTCCTAAGATCGCCCCGACTTCGCGGTCGCGTGGCCACATGGACCGCGTGCCCATAAAGGACGACACTAACACGAACTCTCGTAGCTCCGCATAGGCCCTCGGGACTGCATTTAGGTATTCTCGAATCATAGTCCATCGACCGCTCGAAGTCTACCCCGACGGAGGCGCTTAACCCGGAATCATCTCAAGAGATGAGTGATGTAAAATACTAACACAACTTATCGTTAAGCAACATAAGCACAACAAAGGAAACCCCTTTACTCAACATCACAAGATACTAACACACGTAGCATCCTAACATGTTTACTTATCAATCAACAAGAAAGTATTACTGGCTATCACAAACCAACACAATCAAGTTATACACACGAGGTACTTTCTACTATATGCCAACAAGTTGGGTTTTATCCCCAAAGTACTTCATACATTAACTCTTTAAAAGATACGTTACTTTCACAATGTCACACAATACGTAGTATAAAAATAGAGTGACTATCCTTTTAAAGTAAATCGACATTTCTCTTTGTAAAATCAAGTAGCAACATTCTTTCCAATGATCAAGTTTGCCTAATTTCCAATGTTCAAGTTTCTCATTTTAGAAAGGTTTCAGTAGTTCATAGTCTTATTCATTTAAGAATATAATTCTCCTTTAAACTATCCGAGAAACATAAGTCTTATATGTGAGTAGGATATTCTCGTTTATAACAATCTTATTATAGCGACCATGATCTAGAAATATCATTTTGTCTCATCTTAGCTTCTATGCGGATGGAAGTTTCTCTTGGTTTTAATAATACTTACTTATTCAAAACATTTTCCTTTATTAACGCCGCAGTTGGTTTGTCGATACACATTCCGATTTCCAAATCAAGAAACATTCTTAAGCCGTTATACCTAACTTCCCATAAAGTTAGTATAACTCTTAAGTTCTCAAAACCAAGTATTACTTCAAGTTCTCTATTAATCACATAACAAGCCGATTATAGTTCAAATCGATTACCTTTTAAAACCACAAGTATTTTCTTACCAACATAAAGTTTATAACCGACTTCCCATAAAGCCGTTATAACACTTTATGTTTTAAATCAACTAAATACATTTAGCACATGCACGTCTACCGCATTACATAGTTCACACATATCATGCTAGAAGAGATAGGAAGAGGTTCACATACCTCGCGACGAGTATCGACTAATAGCAAAACGCTCCAAGTACCTCAAACCGTCGGCTACTCCTTAGCCCGGTAGATCGCGCCACACGTAGTACTTCAACCTATAAGGCCACAAGGCGCTTATTAACATTTAGGTCTAACCGTAGAACATTCTACGTAAAATTCGCAAAGACTCTCCCCCGCAACAGCGTAAATCTCTCCTCTATCGAGGCTGCCACCAAGCCAACCAGTGGGTTATACATCTAACCCTAACGGGTACAATTCTACTCCACGGTACTACTACACAAGTCTCTGTAATACATTCTAAGTAAAAGCTTTTAGTACTCTTCTTCGAAAAGGTTTCTTATTATTGGGCTTAAGTCCAAAGACATCACGACAACAACGTTGATTCTATATATATAGTATACTTCAACTATATAGTCTAACAATATGTAATTTCCAATTACAACAGAGAACAAGATAATTACCTCGATAAGCCCATAATTATCCTAGTTAAAGTCGATCCCGGCAATCGTTTAACTCCAACTCCGAGCGCCCAACTCGCCTAAACCACCCTTAGAAGTTCTAACCAACTTCTACACAATACTCTAACGGACTATGGAGATTTTCCTAGGGTTTCGGTTTTGTGACTAAGGAAGTATAATAGTATTTACGGGCATTTTTGTATAGGTATAACCTTAGAATACAACAAGGTATCTGGCTAAGGTAATTTGGGCATTATAACAATACTTTGAGAGTATTTCTACCAAGAGGGGGTATTATACGAAAACAACTAGGCTAGGAAATTTGCTCACTAGCACCCCAAGGAGTGGGGTGTATACCTACTACCCCACTAGGGGAACTCTCGCGGGGAGGAGTAAGGCTTTTGGACGAGAACCACAAGAAGGGAGAGGGAGGGATTTTAACACTTAAGATTTTAGGATGAAGAAAGTCTTCAACATAGGGTGGTATTTATAGGCCAACCAATGACCAACCAATGGCCAAGATCTTGCCAAGTGCAAGGCAAGTGTAGGGCCAAGATCTTGCCAAGTGCCCCTTAACCAACTAACACACAAATATCCTACCAACTAAAGCCATTCCAATCGGCCACAATCGAGCTCTCACGCCCGCCAACGGGAGGGTGCCGTGGCGCCCTCTTGTTGGCCCAACACGTTCGCCTCTAAAAATCCGCAAAAATTAAAAATGACATAGCCGGAAATTCCCTACGAAAGTTGTGGAAAACGCTTTAAAAAACGACTCTAAACGGGTGTTGTGAACAAAATTAATTCGGCCAAGCCTTAGTACAAGTTTCAAATTTTTCTACGTACGTCCTTACGTACATACTCTGGAAATACGGGGTATAACAAGTAACACGCGATGTGTGCTTCCCCTAGAACCTGTTGTCGAAGTCCTGCAATATCTGGAACACACAACCTGCCAAACCTTAGCACCCCATCGTGCTACCTCAAAAGGACCTTCCTCACGAAGAGCCGTATCTCGATATCGTGTCATAATCGGATCCTCATCGTCGCCTCTTCACCTCGCCGGCGATGGAAGATTCGCAACCTATCGAACCCGAACCCCACTACTATCGTAATCAATCAATCGGACTCCAGGCTCGCTACCGATGTAACTCGCGACCACGCCCCTCCTCTGCCGCAAATCGATAGACTACCCATCGACCTACGACTAAGGGCATCTGCCACTACATTGGCCTTCCCTGGGTGGTATAGGATATCGACATCATAATCCTTGAATAGCTCTAACCACCGCCTCTCGCCGCAGTTCGGCTCCTCCGTGAAGATATACCGGAGGCTCTTGTAGTGCGTGTAAATATCCATGAACTCCATACAAATAATGTCTCAGCATCTTGGCGTGAATCATCACGCCAACTCTAAGTCATGTGTGGGGTAGTTCTTCTACGCTTCTTGAGCCGTCGAGACGCGTAAGCTATAACCTTGCCTGTTGTATCAACACACATCCAAGCGATGCGACGAATCACAATAAACCACATAGTCGTGCGGACCGTTTGGAAGAGTAAGAATCGGGCTGTCGACCTCTCCTTCAAGAATCGGAAGCCCTCTCACAAGCATCCGTCCATCAAAACTTAGCTACCTTTCCGAGTCGACTTGGTCAAAGGTGCTGAAATAGAAGCAAACTTCTCCACAAACCTCGTAGTAACCCGCAAGGCCCAAAAATCGCGCACCTCTGTCGGTGCAGAGTTCAGGCCAACTCGATCGCCTCGATCTTTGCCGTATCCACCCGAATACCATCGGCCCGACAATGTGCCCGTAAACGCCACCGGCCAACCAAAACTCACACTTAAAACTTGGCATACAACCGGTCCCGAGAACTCTCAAGACCGCCTCAAATGCTCGCGTGCTCCCGCTCGGCGAGAATAAATCAAGATGCCATCGATGAATACTATCACAAACGATCCAAAATGGCTTCAACACTCGGTTCATCAAATCCATAAATCTCTGGAGCATTGGTCAAGCCAAAGACATGACCACGAACTCATAGTGCGCATCGGTCCTGACGCGAATCTAGGGACATCCGTCTCCTTAACTCGCACCTGATGGTAACCAGATCGCAGGTCTATCTTGGAGAAACACCTCGCACCCTGCAACTGGTAGAACAAGTTGTCACGACCCGACCTCGGGCCCGCGACTGGTGCCTTACCCCGGGCACCCTAGTGATACAACATCAGAGAAAATCAGCGAAAATAAAACTAAAACATGAGACAAGACATAAAGTATGAAACAGGCTAACCAAGACGGTTACCTTCCTGTATATATATCAAACCGAACAGTTAAATCCTTTTACAAACCCTGCCCACAACAGTACTACATACCTCTAAGAATGTAACCATAACTATGACGGGACAAGGCCCCGCCATACCCATGAATGTACAAGTACTTACAATGACAGGGGACTACACCAAAGATAAGCCTCCGGAGAAACGGAGCTTCCCAAACGCAGAACTGTGATCCTATGAGCGAGGATCAACAACCGGTGTACCTCTACCTGCGGCATGAACGCAAAGCACCGGGCGAGGTCGATAACAGTACCAAGTATGTCGAAAATACGGTGAGAATCATAGCGATCTATATAAAACAAGAGACATGTATGATTACCAAACTACGATACACTGATATGTAGCGATATGTCAAGTCGGGGACTCGCACCTCAAAGTCATCACCCCAAATATAACGAGGTCTCACGCCCACAATATCAATCATGCGTGAAATTCCTTCTCGCAGTGGCAGCGCCAATGTAATCTATATTTACATATATATCATGCCTGCGTCATGGCGCATGCCCAATTCTCCATCGGTGTATATGTCTAGGATGCAATAATATGGCCGGAGTTTAACCCGCGACGGGCCGCATGCCGGAATTCTTCATCGGTGCAGACATGTCCATGTATCAATAACAATATACCGTAATCAACGCCTGACGGGCCACATGCCCCAAATTCTTCATCGCATACGTGTCCATGTAACAATAATAACAATATACCGTAATCAACCCGCCAGACGGCGCATGCCCCTAATTCTTCATCGCAGACATGTCCATGTAACAATAATAACAATATACCTGGTAATCAACTCGCCAGATGGCCACATGCCTCGAATTCTTCATCGTGCGATATGTCCATGTAACAATAATAACAATATAATCAATCCGCCAGACGGGCCGCATGCCTAATTCTTCATCTGCAGTACATGTCCATGTAACAATAATAATATACCGTAATCAATTCGCCAGATGCGTACATGCCCCTAATTCTTCATCGCGCGTATATGTCCATGTAACAATAATAACAATATACCGTAATCAACCGCCAGACGTGCGCATGCCTTAATTCTTCATCGCAGGTATGTCCATGTAACAATAATAACAATATACCGTAATCAACCTGCCGCGTGGCCACATGCCCCTAATTCTTCATCTGTGTACATGTCCATGTAACAATAATAATAATATATCGTAATCAACCCGCCGCACGGCCGCATGCCGAAATTCTTCATCTGCATGCATGTCCATGTAACAATAATAACAATATACCGTAATCAACCCCGCCAGCGGGCCATGCCCCTAATTCTTCATCTGCAGTACATGTCCATGTAACAATAATAATATACCGGGTAATCAACCGCGACGTGCCGCATACCGGAATTCTTCATCAGTGCGAACATGTCCATGTAACAACAATAACAATATACGGGTGATTAACCCGCCAGCGGGCCGCGTGCCGGAATTCTTCATCGGTGCAGACATGTCCATGTAACAACAACAATATACCCCTCCATCGAGAGACACGGTAGCATAAGAATACAACTTTTGCACAACAAGGCTATCACAAGCAAGCTGACAAATTACCATACTTCAGACTCTCATTTTTATGCCAAAATCCGGTTTTAACCCCAAGTACTACATCTTCAACTCACTTAAAAGACCCATTTCTTTCACAAAAGTCACCTGATACTAACGCTCGTAGTATCCAAAATAGAGTAACTATTATTTTAAGTAAACCAACACAATTTCCATACCTTCTTTTTAAACCAAATCACTTCTCCCTTTAAAGTCAAGTTACCATTTTTAATCAGATAATAAAACCATTCTTTCATTTTCATAAAGTCGTTATAACTAACTTCCCATAAAGCTATTATAACACTTTATGTTTAAAACCAACAAAACCACTCAAGTCCTTAACATTTCACAATGAAGTCACCTAACTTTAAAATCAAGTCAAGGACACAAAAAGAAGTTAAACTCCTTAACACACGCGTCTACCGCACTATATAGTTCACAACAATCATGCTCAAGAGTATAGGAAGAATCACATACCTCTTGGCAATCCACAAGCCAAGTCGAGTATGCCGCGCGTAGAAAATCCACCTATAATAACCACAATACATCTATCAACTTCTAGTTCTCTTCGTAGAACAATTTTAAGTACAAGGTTCCTTATTCTACGGAAAATTGAAGATTCCCGCAACCACATAAATCTCTCCTCTATCGAGGCCCGCTACCAAGCCAACAACTCGAGGGGTTACACGCCTAACCTGACGTGTACATTTACTCCAAAATAATACTACAAGTCATCAGAATACGGTCCAAATGTAAATCTGATTCAATTCTTTATAAACATCCTTCCATATATCTTATACTCGATTCTAAACTACTACAAATACGTAATATTCACTTACAATAGAAGGACTAACATCATTACCTCGATAAGCCCAAAATTATCCAAGATTAAGAAGTCGATCACGATCAACGTTTAGCTCGAATTCCTTACATTCCAACCCGCTCCAAGCAACCCTTAAGCTCCTAACCAACTCCTCTTCAAGATCCAACTCCAAAAGTGAAGAACACTTAGGTTCAAACTATGGCAAGTTTCGCCAAGGCAAGGTTTCTAGGCTGGGGTGTGAAATCTTTTCCAACTCTTGGTACACAATCTTCCTAACACCCTAAGGAACAACACTTAAAAGTTTAAGAATTTTTGGACAACATTTGCTCCCAAAAATAGCCCATGGCCGAGAGCACTAACAAAGGGGAAGGAGTATTTTTGTCTTGGAAATTATCACAAGTGTGGATGAAGAAGTCTTGCTATCAAGGGGGTATTTATAGAGAATTCAAGGGCCAAGATCAAGGCAAGTGTGTGGTGATATTGGGGTACAAGTGTGGTGCCACAAGTCTACACAAGACTTCAGGATGTTGGCTAGACACTTGGCAAGCCATCAAGGACACATGGCACCTATATTTCGGCCATGCCACCTAGGGGGGTGACACATGTCGCCCTCCCACTCGTCCAAAATATTTCATCTTCCGAAAATATCCAAAATATAGAAAAACTCGAAAACAAAGTGGGCCCCACAAAACCGTAAATTTTCCCCGTGGGCCCCACGGGACCAATTCCGGAAATAAAATTTCATAATTCTAATATAATCCAGGAAGTCCAAATACCAAATTTGGGAATCCAATTCCCATTAACGAACCTTTTTCCTTCACAGAAACCGGAAACTTTTCCGTCGAAAAATCACATATTCCTTCCTTTCCAATATTGTTGTCTTATTCTCATACGTACGTCCTCACCTACATACCCAGTAACTACGGGGCGTAACATTCTTCCCCCCTTAGAAACATTCGTCCTGAATGTTCCCTCTAAGTCTCCAAACACACATGCGCCGGTATAGTCTTCACTACTATACTTACGAAACCAGTCATGCCATCAATGGACATAGTATAACATACGCACAAAACTAAAATCCAAGACAACGAGGAATCACCTCTAACATCACAAAAAGCTCCAACCCAAGGTCTAACGGATACTCCATTCGTATCTTCACTTCACAAAAGAAATGATCACTTCCGATCTCTTAACACAGGTTGACTTCTTTCCTTACTCGTCGTACCCTTCTCGTACACCCGAACTCTTTCTAGTACACGTACCATACTCCAGTCATCGCTTCAGTTTCCAAAACCTTTGGAGCCACTACCTCCAAACTTGGTCATCTTACTAGCCTTCAAATTCCTTTAAGGCCATTCCCGACCTTCACGATCCGATTCTAGTCGAACACATCCACGAACTCATACGATGGTTACCTAAACTTGGGCCTAGCACCCTTGTGACCCTACCACCTGGCGGGACCACCTAAAACTGACCCCACCTCATTCCGGGCTGTGGGTTGACCCCCGATCTGGCCTCAACCCGACCCGCTATCGCGCCAAACTCTTGTTCCCCGATCCGGAACAATCTTACCAATTCACGTCATGAAAGCTAACACTTCCATCTCACACTACCCATGGAATCACCTCATAATATATATCACGCATACCAAGTACTTCGACAAAGACCAACCGTAAAATCATCCACTCAAGACGGCCTTGCATCCAAGGTCCCAACTGTTATAAATTCTAAGGCTCATAATTGTCTCGTCCCCAGACTTACCCTTTTCAACTACCCATGTTTTCTAATTCACACTTAACACAATGCTATCCATACATAACACTCCACATGTATCTACCATGACAACATAAATAGGTCTCTTAAGGGCTAAAGATATCTCTGCTGGAGCTAGCGGCGTCATAAAACTCGCCGTCTGAAGTACTATCTCAGGTAATGACCGGGCCCGCGCCCTCGTACTCCTCTGTGTTCTACTCGCAGCTCCCTCTGCTGCCTTGCCCTTCTGGGCCCTGGTTGCCTTGCGTAGAGGCATAACTGGTACATACGAATACGTCCGAGGGAGTCCAACTTATAACAAAGCTCTAAGGCACGATCTCAGAGTGAGAAGAATGTAAACCAATCCTAAATATCCTGCAGCCTCCTGATTATAGGTGTTGTGCACAACACGCCGATAATCAAGACTCTACTAGATACGGTCTGTAGACACTTTCCGAGGATTAACTGCTCTGATACCACTTTTGTCACGACCCGACCTCGGGCCCGCGACTGGTGCCTTACCCCGGGCACCCTAGTGATACAACATCATAGAAAATCAGCGGAAATAAAACTAAAACATGAGACAAGACATAAAGTAAGAAACATGCTAACCAAGACGGTTACTGTTACACCCCGTATTTTCCAGAGTATGTACGTAAGGACGTACGTATGAAAGTTTTAGCCTTAAGTAGGCAAGGGTCGAAATTTTGTGCACAACCCCCGAAAAGAATCGTTTTCCGACGAAACGTTTTCCAAACTTTGCGAAGGGAAAATTACGGCTATGTCATTTATTATTTTTGCGGATTTTTCCGAGAGATGAAATATTTTGTACCAACGAGAGGGCGACACTTGGCCCTCAAGTGACGCAAAGCTAAAGGGTCTTGCACGTTTTTGTGCTAGGACTTTGGTCAAGGGGTTGGTAAGATATTTGTAGATATTTTATGTAGTTGATGAGCAAGTGGGACCCACAAACACTTGTCCAAATCTTGACCCTACACT
The DNA here is from genome assembly GCA_029844215.1 of Przewalskia tangutica. Classification (NCBI taxonomy): domain Eukaryota; kingdom Viridiplantae; phylum Streptophyta; class Magnoliopsida; order Solanales; family Solanaceae; genus Przewalskia; species Przewalskia tangutica. The sequence continues at coordinate 1,464,654 of JAQGDG010000037.1, read as the reverse complement.
TGCCCACCACTTGTCTTGATCTTGGCCATTGGTTGGCCTATAAATACCCCCCTTTGTTGAAGACTTCTTCATCCACAAATTGTTTCTAAGTCTTGAAATCCCCCTATCCCCCTTTGTAAGGTTTTCGTCCAAAGCCTCCTCCCCTCATGAGCCTCTACGAGAGAGTACCCCCTCTTGAGTGTTGTCTCGTAAATATACCCCCCCTCTTGGTAGAAAATACTCTCCAAGTATAGTTACTATACCAAAATACCTTGGCCCAAATGCCTTGTAGTATTCCAAGGTTACACCTATACTAAAAGCCCAGAAATACTATTATACTTTCCTTCAGTCACAAAACGAAACCCTTAGGAAAATCTTCATAGTTGGTTGAAGTATTAAGAAGAAGTTGCGTAGAACTTCTAAGGGTTGTTCAGAGCGGGTTGGAGCACCCAGAGTTGGAGCTAAACGTTGCTCAGGATCGACATTTAAACTTGGATAATTTGGGGCTTATCGAGGTAAATACTCTTGTCCTTATATTGTAATTGGAAATTACATACTGTAGTAGTATAGAAATGAATATAAGATTCATAGAAGAGAATTGAACTGTAATAGAAGGATATTACAGATAAGACTCGAACTGAAATCACATCAGAAGAATATTAAAGAAGAAGATTAAACTGTATTTTACATGTGATTGTATTCTGTAGACTTGTGTAGTTTAACGTAGGAAGTCTGCCCGATTTTCCGTAGAATAGAGAACCTCTCGCAGAATATTCTCTGAGTAGTCTAGACGTTGATAGACGTATATGGCCTTTATAGGTTGAAAGTACTGCGAGTAGCGTGTTCTACTTAGAAGGTGGACAAGGCTAGCCGGGTTATAGCCGTGGAGCGTTTTGCTAATAGTCGATTATCGTCGCGAGGTATGTGAACCTCTTCCTATCCTTTCTAGCATGATGTTTTGTAAACTATGTAGTACGGTAGACGTACATATGCTAAATGAGTTTTGGTTGGTTTAAAACATAAGGTGTTATAATAGCTTTATGGGAAGTTAGTTATAACGACTTTATGTAGGTAAAAGAATGGTTTATTGATTTTAGAAGTTAAGAGACTTAATCTTAAAAGATAAGAGACTTGACTTAATTGAATTAATATGAATTTTGTTAAAAAGTGTGAAACCTCATTCGTGAGTAATGAGTACTTGGTTTTCAAAAGGGATAATGTTTTACTGATTTCAGAAATCATAATAAGTATCGAACGAACCACTGCAGCATTAATAAAGGGAAATGTATTGACTAATTAAGTATTAAAACCAGTAGAAACCTCCATCTGCATAGAAGCTAAGATGAGACAAAATGATATTACATTTCCTAGATCATGGCTGCTTTAATAAGATTGTTATAAACAAGAATAACCTACTCACACATAAGGCATATGTTTCTCAAATTGTTTAAAAGAGAATTATCTTATTACGTGATTAAGACTATGAACTACGAAACCTTTCGAAAATGAGAAACTTGAGTATTTGAAATTAGGCAAACTTGAACGTTTGGAAAAGAATGTTGTTACTTGATTTTACAAAGAGAAGTGTTTTGGTTTACTTAAAAAGATAGTCACTCTATTTTTATACTACGGGTATTGTGTGACTTTTGTGAAAGAAGCGGATCTTTTAAAGAGTTAATGTATGAAGTTCTTTGGGGATAAAAACCCGAACTTGTTAAAATAAAGTAGAAAGTACCTTGTGTGAATAACTTGACTATGTTGGTTTGTGATAGCCTTGTAATACTTTCTTGTTGGTTTGATAAATAAACATGTTAGGATGCTACGTGTGTTAGTGTCTTGTAATGTTGTGTAAGGGGGTTTCCCTTGATTGTGCTTATGTTGTTTAACGATAAGTCGTTATGTTAGTATTATATCACCACCGACTTGATCCCGGGGTTAAGCGCCTCCGACGGGGTATAGCTCGGTGATGCAGGACCGTGATTCGAGAATACCTCATGCGGGTCCAGGGACCTATGCGAGCTATGAGAGTTCGAGTTAGTGTGCGGGGTTATACCTCATGCGGTCTATGTGGCTACGCGGATGCGAGTCGGGGCGTTTCAGGGAGTAGCTACCCTCGACGCGGGAATACCTCATGCGGGCCTATGTGAGTGGCCTATGCGGAGTGCGGGAAGTTCGAGGATTAGACGCGCACATTTGATCTGCGGGCAGTGGCGGCCGATCATGTGGCGGTGCAGACACTCGTGATACGATTTATGACCTTGTTGGTACTGCGGTTTTAGTAGTCGGCTATGCCTTCGCATTTACCCCGTGCGGTTTGATTATGACACGAGATGAGACACGGTGTTCATGTGTATTCCTTGGTGCTTTTATATCAAAGCTGCGGTAGTGAGGAAGGTATTCCACGCATGATTGATGTTGTGGCGTGAGACCCATAGTTATATTTGAGTGATGACTTTGGCGTGAGTCACCGACTTAACATATTTGCTATTTATTGAAGCGTAGTTTGGTTATCATATATGTCTCGCTTTATATAGACTACTATGATTTCATTTCTGATTTTCGGGCCACATACTTGGTACTGTTATCTTGACCTCCTTCGGGCTGCTCATGCCGCAGTAAGTACGATCCATTGATCCCCGCTCTTAGGATCACGCAGCGTTTTGGGAAGCTCCGTTTCGAGGCTTATCTTTGGTATAGTCCTGTCGTTGTAGGTACTTACATTCGGGGTATGGCGAACACTGTCTGCCATTGTTGTTATATCATTCTTAAGTGCAGTCTTGTTGTGGCGAGAGTTTGTAAAAAGGATGCTATTGATTTAAGTTTTTATATATATGCAGAAAGGCAACTTTTCTTACGATAAGCGTGTCTCTTCTACATTGTTTCATGTTGTGTTTTATATTCTGATTACTCGATGTATGTCTACTTGGGTGCGGGTAAGGCACGACCACGCCCGGTTCGGTCGTGATTACCTTCCTGTATATATATCAAACCGAATAGTTAAATCCTTTGACAAACCCTGCCCACAACAGTACTACAGACCTCTAAGAATGTAGCCATAACTATGATGGGACAGGGCCCCGCCATACCCCTGAATGTACAAGTACTTACAATGACAGGGGACTACACCAAAGATAAGCCTCCGGAGAAACGGAGCTTCCCAAACGCTGAACTGTGATCCTATTAGCGAGATCGACAACGGTGTACCTACACTGCGGCAACGCAGCCTCAAGGAGGTCGATAACAGTACCAATGTGAAATCGAAAATGCGTGATAGAATCATAGCGATATAAAACAGGAGACATGTATGATAACCAAACTACGATACACACAATATGTAGCGATGTCAAGTCGTGACTCACCCTCAAAGTCATCACCCCAAATATAACCAAGGGTCTCACGCCCACAATATCAATCATGCCCGTGGAAATTCCGTCCTCATGGCCGGCAGGCGCCAATGTAATCTATATTTACATATATATCATGCGTGCATCATGGCCTCATGCCCCCGGAATCCTCCATCGGTGTAGACATGTCCAGGATGCAATAATAATATGACCGGGAGTTTAACGCGTGCATGGCGCACGCCGGAATTCTTCATCGGTGCAGACATGTCCATGTATCAATAATAACAATATACCGGGTAATCAACCCTGCCGCATGGCCACATGCCCCCGGAATTCTTCATCGGTGCAGACATGTCCATGTAACAATAATAACAATATACCGGGTAATCAACCCGCGTAGCGCGCATGCCGAATTCTTCATCGCGCATGTCCATGTAATAATAATAACAATATACCGGGTAATCAACTCCGCACGCCACATGCCGAATTCTTCATGCGAGCATACCCATGTAATAATAATAACAATATACCGGGTAATCAACCCGCCGCATGGCCGCATGCCCCCGAAATTATTCATCGGTGCAGATATGTCCATGTAACAATAATAACAATATACCGGGTAATCAACCTGCCAGCGTACATGCCCACGAAATTCTTCATCGGTATACGTGTCCATGTAATAATAATAATATATCGGTAATCGACGCCGTGGCCGCATGCCGGAATTCTTCATCGGTGCGAGCATGTCCATGTAACAATAATAATAATATACTTGGGTAATCAACCTCGCGCGTAGCTACATGTTATACCGTATTTCCAGTATATGCGTGAGGGCGTATGTCAAAAGTTTTAGCCTTAAGTAGGCATAAGGGCGAAATTTGGCACAACTAGGCGAAAAGAATCGTTTTCGAGGAAACGTTTTCGGACGTTGCGAAGGGAAAATTACGGTTGCAACATTTATAATTTTACGGATTTTTCAGAGATGAAATATTTTGGACCAACGAGGCGCAGTGTCACCCAGTGAAGCGGAAATTGATGGACGAACTTGGCACGTTTTTGGCCTTTATTTTTTGGTCAAGGAGTTGGTAGGATATTTTGTGATATTTTGTGTAGTAGATGAGCAAGTGGGACCCACTCAACACTTGTCCAAATCTTCACCCTCCACTTGCCCACCACTTGTCTTAATCTTGGCCATTGAAGGCCCTATAAATACCCCCCTTAGTTGAAGGATTTCTTCATCCCTCTAATGACTTCTAAGTCTTAAAAATCCCTCCCTCCCTTGTAGTGAAATTCTCGTCCAAGTCCTCCCCCTCCCCCTTTGAGAAGCCTTGGCCGAAACCCCCCCCTACCTTGAGTTGTTCTCGTGAAATACACTCCCCCCTTGGTAGAAAAGTATTCTCCAAGTATTGTTACTATCCCAAAATACCTTGGCCCAAATACCTTGTAGTATTCCAAGGTTACACCTATACTAAAAGCCCAGAAATACTATTATACTTCCCTTCAGTCACAAAAACGAAACCCTAAGGAAAATCTTCATAGTCGGTTGAAGTGTTGAGTAGAAGTTGTGTAGAACTTCTAAGGGTTTCTTGGAGCGAATAGGAGCGTTCAGAATAGGAGCTAAACGTTGCTCAGGATCGACATATAACTTGGATAATTTTGGGCTTATCGAGGTAAATACTCTTTTCCTTCTATTGTAATTGAAAATTACATACTGTAGTAGTATAGAAATGAGTATAAGATATATAGAAGGATGGTATAAGAGAAGAGAATTGAATTGAAGTCACATCAGAAGAATATTAAAGAAGAGAACTGAACTGTACTTACATAGGACTGTATTTACAATAGACTTGTGTAGTTTGACGGGTAGGGAAGTGCTGCCCAATTTTCCATAGAATAAGGAATCTTGTATCTAGAATTATTCTGCAGAATAGTCTAGACGTTGATAGACTTATATGACCGTTATAGGTTGAAGTACTGCGAGTAGCGTATTCTACTCGAAGGGTGGAAAAGGCTAGCAGGATTACAGTACTTTGGAGCTATTTGCTAATTGTCGGTAATCGTCGCTAGGTATGTGATTCTTCCTATCCTCTTGAGCATGATATTTTAAAAGAATATATATAGTACGGTAGACGTACGTGTGTTAGCTGAACGTGGTTTTACTTCGATGTCTTTTGACTTGAGTTTTAAATTATAAGAATCTTGAAGTATTTCAAAAGAATTAAGAATCGTTTTTGAAAGAAGAGTAATACTTGGTTTTGAAAGTTTAAGAGTTATACTAGCTTTATGGGAAGTTAGGTATAACGACTTAAGAGAGATAAAAAGAATGGTATTGATTTTAGAAATTAAGAGACTTGATCTCAAAAGATAAGAGACTTGACTTAATTGAATTGATATGAAAGTTGTTAAAAAGTGTGAAACCTCATTCGTGAGTAATGAGTACTTGGTTTTTAAAGAATAATGTTTTACTGATTTCGGAAATAAGAATAAGTATCGAACGAACCACTGCAGCGTTAATAAAGGAAAATGTATTGACAAATAATTAATTATATTAAAACCAATAGAAACCTCCATCTGCATAGAAGCTAAGATAAGACAAAATTGTATTACGTTTCCTAGATCATGGCTGCTTTAATAAGGATTGTTATAAACAAGAATAACCTACTCACACATAAGGCATATGTTACTCAAATTGTTTTAAAAGAGAATTATGTTATTAAGTGATTAAGACTATGAACTACGAAACCTTTCGAAAAGGAGAAACTTGAGTATTTGAAATTAGGCAAACTTGAACTTTTGGAAAAGAATGTTGTTACTTGACTTTAAGAAGGAAAGTGTTTTGGTTTAAAAAGAAGAGCATAATATTTCCTTAGTTGATTTTAAAAAGGAAAACTTGGTATTATCTTAATCTGTCTTAAAAGAGCGTTTAAATGTTATGGTCAATACTATACCGCGTTCATGGGATGAACCGGAAATGTATTCCATACGATTCTATCGAGTCCCAGATGGGCCGAGACACGATTTGATTCCTATCGAGTCGTGAGATGGGCCGAGACACGATTCTCTATCGAGTCCCGTGAGATGGGCCGAGACACGATTCCTATCGAGTCCCGTGAGATGGGCCGAGACATGCACGATTCCTATCGAGTCCCATGAGATGGGCCGAGACACGCACGATTCTATCGAGTCCCATGAGATGGGCCGAGATATGACGATTCCTATCGAGTCCCACGAGATGGGCCGAGACATGTATTCCACACGATTCCACCTCGAGTCCCAGGATGGGCCGAGACATGTTATCGTGATCACACGATTTATACCTAGATCGCGCGGTGAGGAAGGAGTTCCACGCACGAGGGATGACTTTGAGGGCGTGAGTCACGACTTGACATGACTATTTTTATGTTGTGAATCGTAGTTTTGTTATCATACATGTCTCTGCTTTATTTGCATTGTTATGATTTCGCTGATTTTTCGTTTCACATTCTTGGTACTGTTAGATCGACCTCCTTCGGGCCGCGTTCACGCCGCAGTGAGGTACACCGATTGTTGATCCTCGCTCATAGGATCACGCCAACAGATTGGAAGCTCCGTTTCTCGGAGGCTTATCTTTCGTATAGTCACATCGTAGGTACTTGTACATTCAGGGGTATGGCGGGGCCCTGTCCCGTCATGTTGTATAAAACTCTTAGAGGTTTGTTGTACTGTTGTGGGCAGATTTTGTAAATGGGGATGTAACTGTTCAAGTTTTATTATATATACATGTCGAAAGGCGATATTTTCATGGATAAACTGTTCGCATTCTATAATTGTTTCATGTCTTGTTTTTATATTCCGCTGATTACTCTGATGTATGACTACTTGGGTGCCCGGGTAAGGCACCAGTCACGGGCCCGGGATCGGGTCATGACAAAAGTGGTATTAGAGCAGTTAATCCTCGGAAAGTGTCTACGCATCGCGTTCAGTAGAAGTCTTGATTATCGATGTGGCACCACATCTATAATCAGGAGGCTGCAGGACATTTAGGATTGGTTTCCATTCTTCTCATTCTGAGATCGTGCCTTAGAGCTGTGTTATAAGTTGGACCCCTCTAACGCATGTCGTTTTTACCAGTTATGCCTCCGCGCAAGGCAATCGTGACCGGAGCGGCAAGGCAGAGGGAGTCGCGAGTAGTAGCGGCCTCACCGAGACCACGCGACCGAGCCTCCACCCCACACCGGAGCAGGAGACGGGTTATGCGAGATGGCCCGATTATTGGCCGTGATAGTGGCAAGGCACGAGGATAAGCCGACGCAGCGATTCCGTGACTAGTACCCGTAGTTCACCCGAGAGCGGATAGTTTGAGATGCGGACTTTCAAGTCGCACCGCCAGTGTTTTATGGATCGAGGCCTGAGGATGATCCGCAGGATTTCATCCGACAGTTACAGCGGATCATTAGAGTGATCAAGGCTTCGGAGACCGAGTCAGTGGTCTTAGGTTCACATCGGCTGCGTGATACCGCAGTCGACTGGTTTGATTCGCGAGCCGCCCCGGGGAGACGCGCCCAACTATTCGGGACGAGTTCTCGAGGCATTTCGCCCATTTCTTGCCTCCACAGATGGCGAGGGCACGCCGACATATTTTTGATATCGAGGCGTGACGCGACGGTTCGAGTACAATGTGAGTTTGACTCATTAGCCTGACGCCCCGCGTTAGTAGCCGATATGAGGATGAGTGCACCGCCACGCCACCGCTCGACGACTATTTGGAAGAGGCTTGTTCGGTTAGCTCTTTCACCGCATGACATTGCCCGCATGCCGCAGCTTATGCACTTGGATGTGAGGAGCGAGAGGTCGGCACGACCGAGATCAGCGAAGAGGCCGAGCAATGAGGTCCTTTGGTAACTTTCGAGGCGAACCGCCAAAGAAAGTTAGTTATATACCTCCGCCAAGATGAGTGGTCCTCCGCGCCTTCGTGGACGTTCGTGGTATTCGAGCCGGTGAGCTCTAGGGCTTCGGTTCACGGTATACATGGGTTCTAGCTACGGTTCATGCTTTCTCGGTGGCACGATGGCGCAAACGCCATCCCGGAGTGTCGTCTTCATCGCGCTTGTTTCACCGCGCCGCCGTGGGCCATGTGATGAGGGATCGCCCTGTATGAGGGATACAGTAGAGTGACGCAGCCTACCGGTCATGGCGAGTTCATCGCTTCTATAGCTATGCGCAGGCGTGATTATGATTAGAGCGACGGCGGAAAATGAAGCAGATGATCTGGTATATTCTTACCCTCTGAGACTAGTAAGCGTTGATGTTATGATGAAGTGTTAAGTATTATGTTCAGATAGCATTATGTTAAAATTGTGATTAGAAACACGGTTAGTTAGAAGGGTAAGTCTGGGGTCGTGGAAAGTGCGAGCCTTAGAGTTTTATACGTAGAGACCTTAGACGCGAGGCCATCTTGAGAAAAAATTATGTTTGTGTTGACCTTTATCGAGTGCATAGTATACGTGGGATATATTTGCGTGATGAGTCCCTGAGTGGTATGAAATGAAAGAGGGTAGTTGAGCTAAGAAGACCACTAGGTTTTCGTGTCTTGATTTGTGAGATTGTTCCGGATAGGGGGAAACAAGTGTTTGGCGCGATAGCGGGTCGGGTTGAGGACCGACGCGGTCAACCCGCGGCCGTAGTGTGGTGGGTCGGTTCGAGGTGGTCCCACTGGTGGTAGGGTCACGCGGTGCTAAGCCCAAGTTTAGGTAACCATCGATGAGTTCGTGGATATGTTCGACCAGAATCGGATCGTGAAGGTCGGGAATGGCCTTAAAGGAGATTGAGGCTAGTAAGGTGACCAAGTTGGAAGTAGTAACCCAGAGATTTTGGAAACTGAAGCAATAGCAGAAATGTGGTAAGTTATGAGAAAGAGCTCGAGTGTACGAGAAGCGGTACACGAGTAAGGGAAGCGAGCATGTGTTAAGAACATAGATGTGATCATGTCTTTTGTAAAGTGCGGCGAATGGAGTATATTTTAGACCTCGGGGAGCTTTTGTGACGCAGAGGTGATTCTCGTGGACTTGGATTAAGTATTTGCGCGTGTGTTATTTTATGGCGGTGTGGCATGATTGTTTTCGTAAGTATAGTAGTGAAGACTATCTCGCGCACGTATGTTTTGAACTTAGAAGGAACATTCGGACGAATGTTTCTACGAGGGAGAATGTTATACCGTATTTCCAGTATGTACGTGAGGCGTATGACAAAAGTTTTAGCCTTAAGTAGGCATAAGGACGAAATTTGTGCACAACTAGCGAAAAGAATCGCTTTTCCGACGAAACGCTTTTCCGGACTTTAAGGGCGGAAAATTACTTGCAACATTTATAATTTTACGGATTTTTCCGAGAGATGAAATATTTTGGACCAACGAGAGGCGACAAGTGTCACCTCCAGTGGGCGGAAATTGATGGACGAACTTGGCACGCTTTTTGGCCTTTATTTTTGGTCATGAGTTGGTAGGATATTTTGTAGTAGATGAGCAAGTGGGACCCACTCAACACTTGTCCAAATCTTCACCTCCACTTGCCCACCACTTGTCTTAATCTTGCCATCAAGGCTCTATAAATACCCCTTAGTTGAAGGATTTCTTCATCCTCTAATGACTTCTAAGTCTTAAAAATCCCTCCTCCCTTGTAGTGAAATTCTCGCCCAAGTCCTCCCCTCCCCTTCAGAAGCCTTGCCAAACCCCCTACCTTGAGTTGTTCTCGTGAAATACACCCCCTTGGTAGAAAAGTATTCTCCAAGTATTGTTACTATCCCAAAATACTCGCCCAAATACCTTGTAGTATTCCAAGGTTACACCTATACTAAAAGCCCGTAAATACTATTATACTTCCTTCATACAAAAACGAAACACTAAGGAAAATCTTCATAGTCGGTTGAAGTGTTGAGTAGAAGTTGTGTAGAACTTCTAAGAGTTTCTTGGAGCGAATCGAGCGCTCGATAGGAGCTAAACGTTGCTCAGATCGACATATAACTTGGATAATTTTGGGCTTATCGAGGTAAATACTCTTCTTCTATCAGAATTGGAAATTACATAATGTAGTAGTATAGAAATGAGTATAAGATATATGTAAGGATGGTATAAGAGAAGAGAATTGAATTGAAGTCACATCGTAAGAATATTAAAGAAGAGAATCGAATCAGACTTACATGGGATCAGATTTACTGAGACTTGTGTAGTTTGTGCAGTGGAAGTCACGCCAATTTTCCATAGAATAAGGAATCTTGTATCTAGAATTATTCTGAGAATAGTCTAGACGTTGATAGACTTATATGACCGTTATAGGTTGAAGATCGCGAGTAGCGTATTCTACTCAAGGGTGGAAAAGGCTAGCAGGATTACTGATTGGAGCTATTTGCTAATTGTCGAATCGTCGCGAGGTACGTGATTCTTCCTATCCTCTTGAGCATGATATTTTAAAAGAATATATATATAGTACGAGACGACGATGTGTTAATCGAACGTGGTTTTACTTCATGTCTTTTGACTTGAGTTTTAAATTATAAGAATCTTGAAGTATTTCAAAAGAATTAAGAATCGCTTTTGAAAGAAGAGTAATACTTGGTTTTGAAAGTTTAAGAGTTATACTAGCTTTACGGGAAGTTAGGTATAACGACTTAAGAGAGATAAAAGAATGGTATTGATTTTAGAAATTAAGAGACTTGATCTCAAAAGATAAGAGACTTGACTTAATTGAATTGATATGAAAGTTGTTAAAAGTGTGAAACCTCATTCGTGAGTAATGAGTACTGGTTTTTAAAGAATAATGTTTTATTGATTTGGAAATAAGAATAAGTATCGAACTAACCACTGCAGCGTTAATAAAGGAAAATGTATTGACAAATAAGTAATTATATTAAAACCAAGAGAAACCTCCTCGCATGTGCTAAGATAAGACAAAATTGTATTACATTTCCTAGATCATGGTCGCTTTAATAAGGATTGTTATAAACAAGAATAACCTACTCACACATAAGGCATATGTTACTCAAATTGTTTTAAAAGAGAATTATGTTATTAAGTGATTAAGACTATGAACTACGAAACCTTTCAAAACGAGAAACTTGAGTATTTGAAATTAGGCAAACTTGAACTTTTGGAAAAGAATGTTGTTACTTGACTTTAAGCATGAAAGTGTTTTGGTTTAAAAGAAGAGCATAATATTGACTTAGTTGATTTTAAAAGGAAAACATGGTATTATCTTAACTGCCTTAAAAGAACGCTTAAATGTTGTGGTCAATTTATACCGCTCACGGGATGAACCGAATGTATTTCACACGACAACGCTGCTCACGGGATGAACCGAATGTATTCCATACGATTCCTATCGAGTCCCATGAGACGGGCCGAGACACGCACGATTCCTATCGAGTCCCATGAGACGGGCCGAGACATGCACGATTCCTATCGAGTCCCATGAGATGGGCCGAGACACGACGATTCTATCGAGTCCCACGACGGGCCGAGACATGACGATTCCTATCGAGTCCCATGAGATGGGCCGAGACATGTACGATTCCTATCGAGTCCCACGACGGGCCGAGACATGCACGATTCCTATCGAGTCCCACGAGACGGGCCGAGACACGTATTCCACACGATTCCACCTCGAGTCCCAGGGACGGGCCGAGACACGTTATACGTATCACACGATTTATACCTAGATCACGCGGTGCGGAAGGAGTTCCACGTACGAGGGATGACTTTGAGGTGTGAGTCCCCGACTTGACACGATCGTTTTTATGTTGTGAATCGTAGTTTTGTTATCATACATGCCTCTCGCTTTATTTTAGATCGTTATGATTTCGTTTACAATATTTTTCGCCACATACTTGGTACTGTTGTATCGACCTCCTTCGGGCCGCGTTCACGCCGCAGTAGGTACACCGCTTGTTGATCCTCGCCATAGATCACGCCAACAGATTGGGAAGCTCCGTTTCTCCAAGGCTTATCTTTCGTATAGTCCTCATCGTAGGTACTTGTACATTCGTGGTATGGCGGCCCCGTCCCGCCATGTTGTATAAAACTCTGTAGGTCTGTATCTTGTTGTGGGCAGTGTGTTTTGTAAATGGGATGAATCGTTCAAGTTTTATTATATATACGCCGAAAGGCGATATTTTCATGGATAAACCGTCGCATTCTATAATTGTTTCATGTCTTGTTTTATATTCCTGATTACTCGATGTATGACTACTGGGTGCCCGTAAGGCACGACCACGCCCGGATCGGTCGCGACACCACATGCCCCTAATTCTTCATCGGTGCGTATATGTCCATGTAACAATAATAAAAATATATCGTAATCAACCCGCCGCACGGCCGCACGCCCCTAATTCTTCATCTGCATGCATACGTCCATGTAATAATAATAACAATATACCGTAATCAACCTCGCCGCGTGTCCCCTAATTCTTCATCGCAGTATATGTCCATGTAACAATAATAACAATATACCGTAATCAACTCCAGACGGGCCGCACGCCCCGTAATTCTTCATCTGCAAACATGTCCATGTAACAACAATAACAATATACCGTGATTAACCCACAGATGGCCGCATGCCCTAATTCTTCATCTGCGTATATGTCCATGTAACAACAATAATAACAATATATCTACCTCCATTAAGAGACACGGAGCATAAGAATACAACTTTTGCACAACAAGGCTATCACAAGCAAGCACAAGCAAATTACTATACTTCTAGACTCTCATTTTATGCCAAAATCCGGTTTTAACCCCAAGTAGTACATACTTCAACTCTCTTAAAAGACCCATTTCTTTCACAAAGTCACCGATACTAACGCCAGAGTATCCAAAATAGAGTAACTATTATTTTAAGTAAACCAAAACAATTTCCATACCTTCTTTTAAACCAAATCACTTCTCCTTTAAAGTCAAGTTACCATTTTTAATCCGATAATAAAACCATTCTTTCATTTTCATAAAGTCGTTATAACTAACTTCTCATAAAGCTATTATAACACTTTATGTTTAAAACCAACAAAACCACTCAAGTCCTTAACATTTCACAAAGAAGTCACCTAACTTTAAAATCAAGTCAAGGACACAAAAATAAGTTAAACTCCTTAACACACGCGCCTCACCGCACTATATAGTTCACAACAATCATGCTCAAGAGTATAGAAGAATCACATACCTCTTCTACTTAATCCACAAGCCAAGTCGAGTACGCCGCGTAGAAAATCCACCTATAATAACCACAATACATCTATCAACTTCTAGTTCTCTTCAGAGAACAATTTTAAGTACAAGGTTCCTTATTCTACTAAAATTGACAAGACTTCCCGCAACCACATAAATCTCCTCCTCTATCAAGGCCCGCTACCAAGCCAACAACTCCAAGGGGGGGGGGGGGTTACACGTCTAACCGGACGTGTATATTTCTACTCCAAAATAATACTACAAGTCTACTGTAAATACCATCCAAATGTAAATACAGTTCAATTCTTTATAAACATCCTTCCATATATCTTATACTCAATTCTAAACTACTACAACATGTAATATTCAATTACAATAGAAGGACTAAGATCATTACCTCGATAAGCCCAAAATTATCCAAGATTAATAAGTCGATCCTGAGCAACGTTTAGCTCCAATTCCTTACGTTCCAACCCGCTCCAAGCAACCCTTAGAAGCTCCTAACCAACTCCTATCCAAGATCCAACTCCAAAAAGTGAAGAACACTTAGGTTCAATCTATGGCAAGTTTCGGCCAAGGCAAGGTTTCTAGGCTAGGGGTGTGAAATCTTTTCCAACTCTTGGTACACAATCTTCCTAACACCCTAAGGAACAACACTTAAAAGTTTAAGAATTTTTGGACAACATTTGCTCCCAAAAACAGCCCATGGCCGAGAGCACTAACAAAGTGGGAGGAGTATTTTGTCTTGGAAATTATAAGCGTGGATGAAGAAGTCTTGCTATCGGGGTATTTATAGAGAATTCAAGGGCCAAGATCAAGGCAAGTGTGTGGTGATATTGGGTACAGTGTGGTGCCACAAGTCTACACAAGACTCATGGATGTGGCTAGACACTGCAAGCCATCAAGCGACACACGGCACCTATATTTCGCCACGCCACCTGTGGGGTGACATGTCGCCTCCCACTCGCCCAAAATATTTCATCTTACAAAATATCCAAAATATTGAAAACTCGAAAACAAAGCTGGCCCCACAAAATCAGAAATTTTCCCCGCCCACTGAACCAATTCCTAAATAAAATTCCATAATTCTAATATAATCCAGAAGTCCAAATACCAAATGGGAATCCAATTCCCATTAATGAACCTTTTTCCTTCACGTAAACCTAAACTTTTCCGTGAAAAATCACATCTTCCTTCCTTTCCAATATCATTGCCGATTCTCGCACGCACGCCCTCACCTACATACCTGTGAACTACGGGCGAACACAAGTCATCAATCCCGGGAAGGGGTATCTGTTTAATAGTCACCTTGTTCACCGTCAGAATCGACACACACGCGCAGCTGCCCCATCCTTCTTCTTCACAAACACACCAAGGCTTCCCTGCGAGAAACACTAGGCCCGATAAAGCCCTTCTCCAAAGAAATCTCTCACCTGGTCCTTCAAATCTCTCAACTCTGCAGTGCCATCCTCGTATGGCTGAACGGATATAGCCGAGTGTCCGCAACACATCGATGCAAAACTCAATCTCCTCTCGTGAGGATACCCGACAGTCGCGGGAACACATCCGGGAACTCTCTCGACATCGGAATCGATCAAGGTCCGTATCTCGCCTCGTGATCAAATACTGAATGAGATGGTAGATATACCCCTTCGCACCATCTTCCCGGCCTCGAGGTAAGAAATAAACTTACCTCTACGACACACGTTGTTCTCCCACTCAATAACCGGCCTCAGAAATCGAACTGCATCAATATCTCCCTACAGCTACATTGGCGTAAGAAGCTAACCAATCCATACCCATGATCACATCCAAATCGGTCATATCCAACTCTATCAAGTCGCCAGGGTCCGACGATCGCATATAGTCACCGGGCAAGCCCTATATACCCGCCGCCTACCATCAATCCTCACCGCGTAGCTACCTCAAAAGGTCTATGGACTCGTGCTCATCCTCATCCTACTAGCACATGGGGAGATATATAGACAAGCGTAGAACCCGGATCTATCAAGGCATATACGCTACAACAAGAAACCGATAAAGTACCGTGATGACATCCGCGACGCCTCGTCCCCGGCGGCCGACATGGTATAAATACGGCTTCGAGGACCGCCGAACTAGGACCCTTTCCACGCACTGCCGCGACCGGCCGCCTATGAGCACCCCGCCCCGGGCGAGTAATCAGAGATGAAGACCGCTAAAGACTCAGAGGCCGAACCCTACCATCTCGCGCCGCCTCGCCTGATAGTTCTCGCAGTGACCTCGCCGCCGCAGTGTAACAAGCTCCCGCAGAGTACCACAACTCCCGTGAATGGATCTACCACATCGAACATACCGGTATGGCGTGGTTCGACGGTTAGCACCTCTACCCGAAGTCCAAGTCCGGGCCCCGACCGCCTCAATACCCCGCCGCTCAAGACGCGTAGTAGGAGTGCTCAGCCGGCCGAGGTGCAAATCTAGTCCGCCACGAGATCGCCCACCCAGAGCTACCAAAAGACTTCGCTGCCCCGCCTTCTTCGCTGATACTGCCAACCCGTCGCTTACGCCTCACACCTGCGCACGAGCTCGCATACGCAATGCCCATGCCGGCCAAGAGCTACACCGAGCAAGACCGCTGGCAGTCATCAAGCTCGTGACGTACGGCACTCGCCCTCCATATTCGCCACTAACGCGGACATACCGAGCCAACGAAGTCGAACTCCACGCTGTACTCCCGAATCGTGGCGCTGCTCGCCAAAGATCAAAAATCTGGCGGCTGCGTTTTCTTATTCGCGGAGGCAAGAAGTGAGCGAAATGCCTCCGAGAACTCGTCCCAAATACCGGAGCGCATGCTCCCGATGCCTCATGAACAAACTACCGATCGCAGATCACGCAGCCGATGTGAACCTAAGACCACCGACTTTGCCTCAAGCTCGATCACTACGATTCGTCAGAATCGCTTGATTTAACTCGCGATCATCCTCGTGCCTCACCCATGTAACTCGCGGCCGCAACTCTAAAGTCCCGACTTCAAACTATCCGACTCGTGAACCACGTACTATCGAATCGAATCGATGATCCAAATTTATCTCGCCTCGCCACGACTCGCTAATAATCGCCATATCTCAGAACGACGGTAGGGTCAAAATTGGGTGTCAACACATGCAACATGATATTATGACAACCAAGAGCTGGGCTCCGTGATCCACGAGTTATTCTCGTCGGGCGGTATACGGACTTCGCGAGTCCTCATGCGTGTCACTTTCATACGGCATACCCGTCGTACGCTTGGCCACGGAAAGGTACCGTGCATACGCATTGATTCATATCATCTATATATTTGTTATATTATTGATTATTTGTTATCGAAATTGTATTTCGATTGTTGATGTTTTGACTAAGTCTCGATACGGAAGGATTATACTTGTTCGATACTGAGTTATCAGAGAACTCTTGAAACGAACAAAGTAATATGTATTTAACTCTTATCAATAAGAATCATGTGAACTTTGTGGATCGTTACGTGGATTATATGACTTACCTAGATTATCGATCGCGTAATGTAATTACTTACTATTTATCTCTCGACATGCATTTCACCGTTGTTTACCACGACGCCTATGTGGGTACGATATGTATTCATGTTACACTTGTTGTTTGGCTTGACGCTACAAAAAGCATCACCACCAAGATCACGCGACTAAGTTCGAGCAAATGATCCTCGATATTCAAAGCAGGATGTTATCTTCAAAGATACCGATGCTCCTTTTTATCACGCTTTTTCGCACCGAGAAACTTTTTCAAACTATGTATTTGATTTTGGCTCATGTCCACTTCTCATACTTGTATCAGATTGTTAGTGGTCCCGTACCCACAAATTAGATTACTTATGGGTGTTTGGTTGTGACAGACTTATTTTTTTCTTTCGCATTATATATTATCAGACAACTTATGTAGTATTATATTTCTTCCGCTTTTATTTATATCTTATCATGTTTGTTGAGTTGGCTATCAAAATGTAAAGTCCATTTTGAAATATGTTCAAAAGAGGATAGAAGTAGATTACTTAGATTTTCTTTTCCTTTTTTGCATTTTTGAATACCCTGTTCTTTTTTGTTGATTAATTAAGAGCATGTTTGGCCCTGCGGTAAAAAAATTGCTTATTTTGAGAAGTATTTTTTAAAAAGTGCTTTTGGTAAAAAATGGTTTGTATTTGATTAATTCATTTAAATTTGTTTTGATTGCTTTTAATAAGAAAATTGTGTTTGACTAATCTTCTTAAAAAATGCTTTGAGTGTCAAATTACGTAAAATGACCAAAGATAAATGAACGTTTACTATCCAGATTATTTTATAGAGAGAAATTATTTTAAATAATTATTATGAAAGACTTTAATTAAGTTTTTTATTTATATTTAATTAAAATTTAAAAATACATATTAAATTTTTTAATTAATATAATACATAGATAAATCAAAAAATATATTAAATATAAATTTAATATCAACACAATGATTTGAATATACTAAACGATATCAACTTAAATAAAATTCAAAATGATTGCACAAATTAAAATTCATAGCATCCTTCATAAATCAGGTAGATTGTCAATGATTTCATCCCTAATTTTATCACGCAATGTCTCCATATAATGTATCTATTTTTTTCATCCAAACAAAATTCCACCAGTCACGAAAAAAAATTAAGGCTAATTGCTAACTTTACAATGTAAAATAAAATGAAAAATTATTAATTAGAAATTAATGAATTAAATATGAATATACATGGAATTTCCGATATGTATTATGATAAAGATATTTTTATCTCGAAGAAATTCATTTTTTTGCTTCTTCCTAAGTAAAAAAACTGTTTCTTCACTAATTGATCAAACATCTCAAATATTCAAAAAAAAAAAAAAATCTCCAATACTTTTGACCTCAAAAGCTAGGCCAAAAATTCATTTAAAAAAAGATTTTGGGATATCAAGAGGAAGTATTGTAATATGTGAAAGAAAGAATATATACGAGTTTTATTTTATTGAAATTCAAAAGAAAAAATAGAGATGGATGATAAAGGAGACACGTCCCACAATGGCACGTAGCAGTTGAAACGTGTACATAAAGAGTTAGCTTTAACGTGTGGTCATCACACTTGCTTTGGCTTTTCATCTTTATAATCAAATTCCAATTCCTGAGATATTTCTACTAGACTAGAACTAGATACATATTTCATAACAAAAAGAGAAATGGACATGGTGGCGAAGGTACACGTGTCAACACTAGAGTGCCAGCACTACTACCACCGCAGTAGTAGAGGCCACCCAGTGCCGCCCAGGAATGTTGTCCGGCGAGTTCTGACTAGGTGGGACCCTTTGATGGTAAATGATCGTCGTAGAATTGTTGTACAACCTTGCAGGAGTTTTAAGTCTGAGGATGTGGATGAATATGTGAAGGTAAAGGAACCCGTGAACAAATTTATCGGAGCTATAAGGTCTGCTGTGTGGAGTTGTTCAAAGCCAAGTTTGAGAACCGAAAATAAGTATAGAGAAGCTATGGAGAATTTGGAGGACAGATTATTCTTGGTATGTCACACATCAATTCCATATATGTACCTTTACGCATCTATCTATATATTTGGTGGGTAATGATTTTTGTATTACTTTATCCCCAAAGGGCTTATTAGTACTATAGGCTATGATTTTCTTTTCTTTGATAATCGTGTTAAAACTTAAAAACGTAGTAAGAGTCGCAAATGGACATTTTTATGCTATTGCATCTGAAAATCATGAAGGGTTCAATCACCATTTAGTACATCTGATTGTGTCACTTATCTAATTAGAGTTATGTTGGACTCCATCCTTATATGATGTTTTATGTTGCCTTCAAAAATATCTCAATTCTATTTATTTTTTATATAATTACAACAACAACAACCTACCAAGTTAATCCCACAAAGTGGTGTAGGCGGTTTTCGATAGACCCACGACTAAAAAACATAGTCAATACAAGATTGCAAGAAAATAAGACAAATATCAAGATATAGAACAAATGAAGTAATACACATGTAAATGAAGAAAATACACATATAGAAATAATGATACTACTATTAAGAACAGTAGAAGAGGAGATGGAAGGCTAGCCCCATCTGGCCATCTCACTTACAAACATCGCAATAAACTCAACTACCTACTAACCTTCTATCATTATTCTCGACCTTCATATCTTTCAAATCTACGGTCATGTCTTCACAGTCATCAGCTGAAGTTGTATCATATCCTTGTATCATATCTTGTCTAATTACCTTCCTAGTTTTTTTTCGGTCTACCTTACCTCTCCAACCTGTGTCGCTACCTCCAATCTCTCCTAACTGGTGCATCCTCACACTTTCCCTCTTGAAAGAGGAAAGGGGAGTAGGCATAGTATCGGAAAGTACGGATTCGGGGTTCATCCCTCAATCAAGCGCTACTTGAAAGTCAGCACATGGCCGAACCATCTTAGTCTCGATTCTCTCATCCCTCACACTATCTCTTGTTGGATATACAAGTTTGTATTCCAACCTTTTAAATGAAGAGGTCTTGCTTGATATAGGAAGATAATCTTTTAAGGTTTGTTGTTAATGGAGTCTTATGTTCCTTCCATACCTTGATGTCGATTATCCGTCTGATTTTTGCAGTTGGCGTTGTATGTTGGAAGATATATCATCACGATGATGAGCACAGGTGTTGTCATGTTCGTTGGATTTCAGTTTTCAGGTTAGCAAATTAAAGTTGTGAACTTCTGAAGTTTAAGGCATTGATGACTTCCAACATAGATGTAACTGTATAAGGGTATGCTCTAATTGTAAATGTTACAGGTGGAGATAGCCAGATGAATGAGTTGATATGGTATAGCTGGCTTGGAGGAATTATTATTGGGACTATGATAGGATCCAATTTGGTTTTGGATGAAGTTGCTCGAGCTGGCCCACGTAATGTCGTTATAACAGGAAGGTATGACACTTTACTGTATTATTCAAAGTCAGCTTCATTTTACACTAAAGACAACTTGATTGTATTGCGCACTTGCTAAATATTTTATGCTTGTTTAATCATCTGTTTTTCAAAATTTTGTTGAATTACGAAGGGCACAATGTAGTCTTGCTAGAACATTCCTGGATTATAGAAATAGCAACTCATCTCCCTCATCTTTAACAATTTGTTTGGTGAAAATGCATTTTTCATATTTGAAGAATGATGATGCTTAACTTTCAAATTTAAGTCTCATTCAACTGGTTTTCCTTTTCATCAAGGGAGTTCTTTCTTCCGGATAAGTGTTTTTCTTTTCCCCTCATGAATTTTACAACAAAGAGAGAGATTTTAGGTATATCAATTTAGACTCTGAAGATGGTGTTTTAATGTAAGTACCTACTTATTGTTTGGTGCAGTACAAGAGGACTAGGGAAAGCTCTTGCACGTGAATTTTTACTTTCTGGGGATCGTGTAATTGTTACCTCTCGCAGGTAATTTCTTAGATTATGGAATTCACTTATTTGGTCTACTTGTAGTTTAGGATCTCTTGTTAATGTATGTTTCCTGAAGACAGCCTTGAATCTGTCGATTTGACTATCAAGGAGCTTGAGGAAAATCTGAAGCAAGCTGTGAATGCTTCCACTGGGTCGGCTAGAAAAGAATTGGCACATGCAAAAGTGGTTGGTATGGCCTGTGATGTCTCTGAACCTGTTGATGTTAGAAAGCTGGGCAAGTTTGTTGCAGATGAACTTGGTTACGTTGACATTTGGGTTAGTAATGTTCTTTTGTTTACATTCTTTTTTCTTGATAGTACATTTATATGGTCGTCCACATCTCAGAGGACTTGTGAGGGGAAAAAAAACTTTCTTGGTTTGTTGTTCAATTTTCATGCTTCTAAAGATTGGTTTTTGTATAGGTAAACAATGCTGGAACAAACAAAGGTTTTCGACCCTTGCTGCAGTTCACCGACAATGATATTCAAGAGGTATGCATCTTGTGGACAATCTTCATAATGCTCATCTTGATGCTTTACAACTTCTTCCATTTCTCTACTCTAGCAAAAACACATTGTTTTGATAATGCATATGTCATAGCAGATCGATTGTTAAGGCATCGGCATTAGAGTGGATAATATTAAATTGACAAGACAAAGCTTCACTCTTCTCTCTCTCTCTCTCTCTCTCTCTCGTGGAGGAGCGTGTGTTTGCACTGTATGTTTTCTACCAATTCACTAGTAGAAATTTGTTAAGTTATGTCTCTCTTTCTCCAATACGTATATAGTGTATATGACCAGAGTACATACGCCACTCAATTTGACTTTGTTTTCTTGTAATTATCCACAATATATCCCCATGTCTTGTTTTTTCTGATAACTACTACTAGACAATTTTCCCCATCTCCTCATGCATGGCAAATGTTCATACATGTTGAGTCTTCAAGTTAAACTTTATTTGTGCATGTAATCAACTACTGTACTTGCATGCTGGGTCACCCAATGTACCAGTAATTATTTATGGCTCGTGCTCACCAAAATCATTTTATACAGATCGTCTCCACAAACCTGATTGGTTCTATACTATGCACTAAAGAAGCCATCCAAATCATGAAAACCCAAAGCAAAGGTGGACATGTCTTTAACATGGATGGTGCAGGTTCTGGAGGATCTAGCACCCCACTAACAGCTGTGTAAGTTGATTGCTGTGGTTGGAGTACTAGGTTATCTATTGTGAATAGCAGATCTTTACCATGTATTCATCTAATACTTTTTGTTATGGATATTTATATCAGTGCTATCATCTTCACTGTTCTGCAGCTATGGTTCAACAAAATGTGGTCTCAGGCAGCTTCAATCATCCCTACTGAAGGAGTGCAAGCGGTCAAAAGTTGGAGTGCATACGGCCTCTCCAGGCATGGTCCTAACTGACCTTCTGCTGAGGTATGCGAGGAAGGATCATCAGATCTTTGCACTCAAATGTCTGTTGTATCTCTTTCGGTAGGACTAGTTATCCACACCATTCAGTGGCTATTGAAGTATTAGACCAGAGATTCTTACCTTGGTCTGATTCTCTTTCTGGTGCTTATGGTTAAGATGAAATGTTTCTACTTTTATTTTGTTCTAGTAATCGACTGTGACCACCTTTTCTAATACTGCCACCACGGTGAAACTGGAGGCTAATTTAGTGGTCTCATTTTTATACTCAATCTCATCCAATACCTACAAGATAGAGCCCTCATACCTATTCATTGCCCTCCCTTCAGTCCTCCACAACAACTAAAAGAGAAGTTTAAGAAGGAAAATGCAAAAGCTGGTCTAGCAAACTGCAAAAAGGAGGTAAAAGGGAGGCACGAAGATTAATGATACTAATTAGTTTTCCTTGTTTCAAAACAGAAGGTGTTGGGCTTTTCTCTCCCTGCT
This sequence comes from Przewalskia tangutica, assembly GCA_029844215.1. Taxonomy (NCBI): domain Eukaryota; kingdom Viridiplantae; phylum Streptophyta; class Magnoliopsida; order Solanales; family Solanaceae; genus Przewalskia; species Przewalskia tangutica. The sequence continues at coordinate 1,441,742 of JAQGDG010000037.1, read as the reverse complement.
TTTTCAGGCAACTATTTGAACTTTTCGGATCTTTAGAGTAAACTTTTCTTTTGGATTTTCATTCGCCATATCAAATTATTTATAGCTAGGTTTACTAAGAATGAGCCTTTCCTGCAGTGGATCAACTATCCAAAATAGACAGATGTTCAACATCATTTGCGAACATCCAGAGACAGTTGCTAGAACACTAGTACCAAGGATGCGGGTTGTAAAAGGAAGTGGAAGAGCCATCAATTATTTGACTCCACCAAGGATCTTAATTGCCTTAGTAACCGCATGGTTGAGACGGGCCGATGGTTTGATGATCAGGTAATTAACCTACTACGGTATGGATGCATGTGGACGCTCTGTGTTGCCGCACTTTGATGCTTTATGGTTTTCTGTCAATATGGTCAAATTAAGCTTCTGTACTAATATCTCATGGAGTACATATGTAATTATTTGTCTGTGTTGTTTGTCCTCAGTATTACCAATTGATAAAAAGCAAGTATTACCATAGTAGGAAATAATTGATACTTCAGTGTTCATCCTTGTACAAGCGTCAGTTTCAAGGGTTATTAGTTTCTTGATTCGTTAATGGTGTTTAGTAAGTTCCTAATTATTAGTTGTCATACATGTTCAGGGAAGAGCACTGTATGCTGCAGAGGCAGATCGATCATGAATTGGGCTGAAAGCCGAGCACGCTTTTCATTCACAGATGCCATGGAGATGTACACTGAGAGTACTTGGATCTCGGTGTTCTCACTCTCTGTGGTTTGTGCATTCATCATATTGTCAGGCACAGGTAGCACATAGACTCGACTTAGATGCTAACCTCTATTGTTTAAGGTGGTTTGAAAGATAGGAATCCCCCCAACTATGACAGCTAACTTATGTCACTCCAGCTTCTAAATTGATCATAAAAAAGCACATACCGATTGGGATGGATGCATGGCTTTATCCATTGAATGCTTAAAAAAGAAATCAGCCCCGCAATGGCATGATTGTCTCAGTGAATGATATTGGATGTACAGGAATTTGGCTTTTGTTAAGTGTGAAATGAAAGGTAATAGGTTTCTTTTTAGCAAAAATCAATGTAATAGTTATTGTTATTGAGATGATGTGAACCCTGGTCTCTTGAAACAACTTTCTTGCATTTTTCTTGTTTTTGTGTAAAAGTGTTTCGGCTTTGTTAACAAAGAGTAGGCCTCGGTCGATCTCATGATCATCCACATATGCCTCGACATGTGGCATTTGAATAGGATTCTGGAATTATCTATGCATTTGGTGAAACACTGATGGTTCAGCTATATGTTTGAATTGGATTTGCAACCCAACTTGTCACTTCTTTTAATATGGGTTTCTTTTGAAAAGCCCAAACTCCTCTAGAACTACCCTGGAAACTTCTTCTGCTCGAAGTTTGTCCTTTTTAGGGTCTTTTATACTTGGTTCGAAATTTAGGCGGTAAAGTGAAGGTACATATAAATAAATTTCTATGCCATGTAGTATGTTGCCGCATTTGACTTTGCTAACATTCTATCGTTTTTGCCTTTGTCGCAACACAACTTGTTTTGACATCAAGTTATCTCGCCTTGACATTATTTTCACTTTAAGCCGTATATTTTTGTCTCTAGATGTCTTGCTCCCGCAAGTAGCTTATGACATCGCTTTTACACCGAGTTTCTCCCGTAAACGTGTATAATTAGACATCCTATCAAATTTGTTTTATGAGGGGTTAACCAGCATTGTCCTTTGGCATTTTTCCGCTTTTGCCACAATCTAGAAATGATTTTCATATGCATGCACACTTGTCTGTCCCTCCTCTTATTGTTCCTCTTGATCATTTTCTTCTGCTGAGTGTTGTTGTGAAACTGTATCCGATTCGGGAAAACTCTTGAGGAGTCCGGTACTAGATAATAAATAAACGAAATAAATGGATAATGTAAATAAATGAACTTAGATTCAAGATCGTATAGAAATAATGAATGAAAAATATTCTCCACAATATTGTTTAGAGAGAAAATAGTGTTTAGATTACAAGTGAGCAGAATCTGGTTCCTTCTTTCCTAAGCTTTGTATATATAAGTTAAACTAGACTATTCTACCCCCAAAGGTCATTCTGACAAGACTACGCCGATGTCATCGTGGCTCACACATTGTGGATCTATGACCATGCGTGGACGTGATGCGAGTTGCGGGAGGAGCGTAATCGTTCCTTCTTTCCTAAGCTTTGTATATATAAGTTAAACTAGACTATTCTACCCCCAAAGGTCATTATGACAAGACTACGCCGATGTCATCGCGGCTCACACACATCAGGGCTCTACGACCGCCAAAGTGACGTGGATGCGAGTCGCGGGAGCGGGTCACCATAGAACGCTCCCGAAGTCGCCCGAGTCTCCGAATGCGTTGATCCATTCGGAGGCACTCTTCACCCAATACAGATAGTCTCCCACTTTTTGGGTCCTTTACATTTTCAAAACTTTTTTGCGGAAATCGAAACATCGCCTATTTTTCCACGATCATACACTTCATCGAGTCGACTTTTAATGTATCCAGTCACTCTTTCGATGGTGCCCTTTCAGAGACACCGATTTCCAAGGCTAATGATTACTTCTACTTGCTATTTAAATAGATGACCCGCTCGTATTTCACCATCTTTACTTTCATTCTTCACTTTTGTGCAAACCTAGAACCTTACCTACTTGATCTTCTTTACAATGTCTTCATCGTCTACATCCATATCTTCCTCTTATGACCTTACTCTTGCAAGCATGCCATAGCGGTTAGGCATTACATCGGCGGTATTCATCTACCGCCAACCCTCATCTTCTTCAATCACTTAAACGATAGACATGGGTTCCTCCTCGTTTAACATCATTCCCTCCAACTTTAATTACAATAAGGATTTTCGTGTCATGATCTCCATTATGAATCTGTGGAAGGCATTACTTTCTTGATTGATGATTCCACTATACTCCAGGTCTATATCGACTGTCCATGGGGGCCTAAGGATGTTGTATTCCCCCTCCTATTAATGCCAGCATCACCTAATATATCTTGGGTATGCTTATGATATATACTTACCCCTTCACCATCGGGTTTGGCCTCTCGATTCACGATGTTATTGAGGCCTTCTGTCATTGGTATGGCGTTTGTCTGGGAAACTGGCCCCCCAAACTTGGAGGGTAGTCCTCTGCTTGCAATACCTGGCGGACCTTGATAATCTTTCAATTACTCTGGATCATCTGATCCATTTATACTCCCTCCGAGTGTTTTATGAGGGAATGATAAACCTTGATTTTCGAAGCTCCCTGTTACACCCCGTATTTTCCAAGGAAATGATGTGAGAACGTACTTAAGGAATTAAGATTTGAATTTTGGAACGAAAGAAACTTAAGGAATAATTTCGGAACTTTGTGAAGGAAAAAGTTTATAACTTGAAATTTGATTCTCAAATTTGGTATATGGAATTAATATAATATATTGAGGTATTGGATCTAATAATATAGGGCCCGCCAAAATTTTACAATTTCGCGGGACCTTCGATTTAAGATTTTTGGACACTAGATATTATAGAAGGAAATTTCGCCACTTGTAGGTGACATTTGTCCTCATTAATCGCCCACTTGTCTTGACTCGACTTTGACCACGAGATATTTATATATACAAGATTTAGCCAACACTTAGACATATTTTCATTACACAAATATCTCTCTCTCTCTTGGAGCTCTCGGCTCCTTGAACATTTGAAGAGCAAAAATTCTAATCTTTCAAGTTTGATTTAATAATTCAAGATTAGCTCCCTAATGGACTGATTAAGTCAAGGCTATATTATTTTCAAGAAGCTCACTGCTTTGCCTTTAAGATTCTCGAGAGACCCTAACTTGTTATCCACTTTTCGAGACGAAACGTGAATAAGACGGGTGTAAGGTTGTCAGGGGTACATATACGTGATTTGAACTCAAGAATACGAGCTAAGACTAACCTAAGGACCGACTTTGCGCGACTATTTTGGACGACTTTGAGGTAAGATTGCCCTCCTCTTGACGTAATTAGATATTACATGTCAGAGTAATGTATAGATAAGCTTGTGCTAAAAGAATGAAGATTAAAAAGTGTTTGGAAGGTTTTCGGTCGAGGCCTAGAGCTTGGCTATTCTAGTCGCTGATTCGCTGGTTATTATCATTGTTATTTACACTTGTCGCATGTTATATAATGAAGGAAATATTGTCATTGATATTTTATATGATTTATATAACATGTTGAAACGTGAATTGATAATAAGAAATCGTGGAAAAGCGGCTTGATTGTCAGAGCTGTGGTCGTCGAGAACGGGCTAGAGATCGCTGGATATCGCGGGCTATTTTAAGCGGTTGTTCAGACGCGTTTATATGCTTGAAAGTCGCGGTTATATTGCATGCTTAATGTAGTAGATTGCTAATGAAAGTCCCAAAGAATAAGAGCGTGGAAAGACGCTGAAAGGCCTCACATTCCACCCTCGTTATACTGGATATCGACTGCTTTTTAAGGATGTCGCGGGCTGTTTTATATGGTTTACGGGTTGAATTTTACACGCCAAGTAGCGCGGTGATCTCCTTTGGTTAACTGTCAGGCTCCTTAATTATGTTTTGTTTGTTGTTGAATTTGGCCTTGGAAAAGTGGAAAAGACGATAAACGGGAAGTTACGCCCAAAATTTCGTAGAATAAGAGGATTTTTACTTAGTATTAACCTACTCTAGAAACCTTGAAGCTGATAAGTGTTATTGTATTTATAGGTCAAGTACCTAATCTGACTTATTCTACTTGTCGTGTCAAGTTAGTCGCAACGAGGTACGTGAACTACTCTTCATCTGCATGACTTGTTTCTCAAGTATACTTGCCTTGTTATCGAGTATACATGACTTATTTCTCAAGTATACTTGCCTTGTTATCGAGTATACATGACTTGTTTCTCAAGTATACTTGTCTTGTTATTGTGAGTATACATGACTTGTTTCTCAAGATACTTGCCTTGTTATCGAGTATACGTGACTTGTTTCTCAAGTATACTTGCCCTATTATCGGTATATATGACTTGTTTCAAAGGTGTAAATGACTTGCTCTATAAAGTGAATTGATTTGAAAAGTACGGTAACTTGGCTTTAGATTGTAAGTTACGTGACGCTGGAAAGTGAAAGTGTTTTAGACTACATGTTGTTAGTGTCTCGGGTGTTATAAGAGAATGAACGTATGAAAGACGTACGTTGTATAGTTGAGCTTTCTAGAATGTAAGACGTGTTATTCCTTCTACCCTTACTCTTTCATGACTTAATAACGCCTTAGGCTTTCTAAAGTAAGACGTATATACCTTTTAGTAAAGTGAAAAAGATGATTTTTACTTACATATGGTTTCTCATGATAGTTATTCGTGCAAGTGTTGTATTTCACTTCACCGAGTTCCTCACTAAATGACCTTTGTTATTTATATACGGGATATTGGTTATATATTATTCTATGACGCGTCGATGCTGATGTTGAAATTCCACGCACGTCGCGATTTTGATTTTATATTATATCATGGACTTGCTGATAGTGTTGTTGGAATTCCACGGGCATACTCCAATAATGCTGGTTTGATATTCTACTATGGACATGCTGATAGTGATTTTGGAATTCCACGCACGCCCAGCCGTGCCGATTTGATATTCTATTACGATACGCCGACGTTGATGTTGACTTCCACGCACGCCTCGATATCGTTATATATTACACTTGTTACACGCCGACGGTGATGCTGGAATTTCACGCACGCTCGAGCATCGTTATATATTACACTTGTTACACGCCGACAAAGGACGCTGGAATTCCACGCACGTTTCTCACGACGGTTATATATTACACTTGTTACATGCTGATAGTGATATTGGAATTCCACGGGCATGCTTCTCTGATGATGGTTATATATTACACTTGTTACATGCTGACAGTGATGTTGGAATTCCAAGAGCATGCTTCATTGATACTGGTTATATATTACACTTGTTACATGCTGACTGTGATGTTGGAATTTCACGTACGCTTATCCGACGACGGTTATATATTATATTTTGTATACGTTACCGACATGATGCTGGAATTCCACGCACGCTTCTTTGATATCGTTATACATTATACCATGTACACGCCGGTGATTGGGTATTCCACGAGCATGCTTCGCTGATACAAAGGGTACAAGAGTACAAAGTTGATACATCGATACATGATACAGGTACAATGATACAAAGAGTACTGTGGATACAATGATATAATAGTACAAAGATACGGATACAAAGATACAATGAGTACAGTGATACAGTGGTACAGTAGTACAGTGATACAGTGGTACAATAGTACAGTGATACAGTGGTACAGTTGGTTCCATATCTGAAACGGTATTTTAAAAAGGTAAAGATGACTCTCATTACTCTATTTGAAAAGGCGCAGTGTACTAGTATTTGATTATCAGATTTGTCTCTTGTTATCTTTCCGACTGCTATAATCTTGTTTATCAGATTTCATGTCGACATACTTGGTACCTTGTCAGATCGACTTCTTCGGGTCGCTCATGCCACTGTAGGTACTCGGCCAGCGATCCGCGGCTGGTCATCGCTCCACTTTCGGGATATCTCCATCAGACGGAGTTGTCATTTTGGTACGCTTGATTTTAGACTCAGGTATATTCACGGTACGGGGCCTTGTCCCGGCCACATGTTGTTATCAAACTCTGCAGGTCCGATTCATACGCTGGCCGACTTGCGTAAGTTGCAGATGTGGCTTCTTTGGATTGTTCTATATATATAACGGCGACTCAGAGGCTTTACCGCTTTATAAAAAAACGATGATGAGTTTTCTTTAGCTTTCACTGGTTACACGTGATGATGGGTGGCGGTGCCCGTGCAGTGGCACCAATCGCGGGCCCGGTTCGGATCGTGACAGAGTGGTATCGAGCGCTTAGTCCTCGAATGTCTATGCATCGCGTCTAGAGTTCGTTATCGGTGTCGCGCACCACACCTATAAACAGGAGTCTACAAGACATTTAGGATTGGTTTTTATTCTTTTTACTCGGCGTCGTATGATAGCCGTGTCGTTGTGGTAGTCCTCCCTAACGATATCAGTAGCTACGCCTATATTCCAGTGCCGAAGTTACAATGCCGCAGAAAGGAATATTCGGGCTTTGTATACGCGCTGGTTGAGCTTTACTAATTGATTGGAAGGTTTGCAGGTTATGAAAATCTACATGTTTTAAGGTGACGCTGATGATTATAATTATAGAGAAACGCAACAGACCATGAACGTGGTCGCGATTACAAATAAGTACAATATGTAACCATCGAGGTAGAAATATTTTGTTTAGTAAATGAGTAGAATGAAGGATTTTGACAAGAATGATAAGTGAACGAAACTATAGTTGCAGGTTCCATAAGTATAATCATCCTGCAACAGAAAGACCAATAGTAGAGGATGGATGAGGAACATTTCGCCATGGGTAACTAACCCATGATGATCGTAAAGATAGTATGAGAAATACTTGAGATGTAAGACCGTGGCAACTTGAAATGGAAGTGTAAAGGTAAGGCGAATAGGAACTCGATCGACGAGAGACCTAATAGCGATAAGACGGAAAGTCTCGCCACGCAGGCAAGTGAAGGAAATCAATCTAAGTATAATGACCAAGTTGGATTTAGTAACGCCAAGGATTGAAAACACGAGCTATAATCGAGATCTCGTGATATATATACCTGAGTATTTTGGAAGTATGAGAAAAGTATGACAAGTAAGAAAAGGAGTGAACAAGTACTAAAATAATTGAAGTTGTTTATAGTTACGAGTAGTGAGAAGATATGAGAAATAAGAGAAAGATTCATTTCAGACCATGAATGAGACTGTGTTATATCAGGCCACGCAAGACATCTTTGGGTTTGCCGAGTACGGTCGAACTCATAGAGAAGTTAAGAGATCGAGCGAGGCAACGCGAGCGTGAATTTCAGAACGGACGCGGCAAAGTTGCAGAGGAGTGGCGAATTCAAGGCCGCGTGTCGACACTAATGAGTATAGTTGGCAGTATAGCTAAATGAGACTATGCCAAGTTTGTATAGCTCGAGATCGACTATGAACATTCGGACGAATGTTTCAAGAGGAAGGATGTTACACCCCGCATTTTCCAAGAAATGACGTGAAAACGCACTTAAGAAATTAAGATTTAAATTTTGGAACGAAAGAAAATTTCTTTTCTTAAGGAATAATTTAACTCGTGAAGGAAAAAGTGTAACGACTCAACTCACGCAGTCGTGATGTCAACTACCCTATTCCCGAGTAAAGTAACCACATTCTCAATAACAAGTTAATCGGAAAATAAAGTAACTAAAAGAAGTTATTAAGTCTTAAATATGAAATCCCCAAAAATCGTCAAACGTACAAGAGCACTAACAAGTCCGAAAATAAGTCTAAAATACCCAAGGCTACACATAGTCTATCAATAACCAACTAAAAATGGAAATAACTAAGAAGCCCTTCAGTGGCCATGACGCACCAAGAGCTCACCCCGAATGACTGTAAGATGTCCACCTCGCGAATCACCCACGGGCGTAGAATCGAACTCGACTGTAGTCAGACTCAATAAAAGTGCAAGAAGAGTAGTATCGACAACACTAGTACCGTAAGCATCATAGGCCGATGTGATTAGATAACACATGAAGTTGAAACTAACAAGTAGCACATAGAAGATGTACGGTCACGATCATAAACAGTAAAGTGTAAAGAAATCGAGAATCAACCAAGATGATATAATTTCACCAAACGATCACCAATTAGAAGAGTGGACGAATGCAATGCAACGCAATAGTCACCTCTCTCTCTCACTCACTCCACTCGCACACACGCTAAGGTAGTGCCTTCGCCACGACCCACTGGGGACCCGCATCACCCGCGTTTCTCGGATGTAACCCTGAGGCCATTAATCACTCACGCCTACTACAGAAACCCTGAGGCCAATCACCCACGCCTCCGAAGAAAAGAAACCCTGAGGCCAATCACTCACGCTCCTGCAGAACCCTGAGGCCAATCACTCACGCTCGCAAAACCCTGAGGCCAATCACTCACGCTCCCAGAAACCCTGAGGCATAAATCATCACAAATAATATGAAAAGTATGTCAGGCATAATATCAAGTCTCAACACAAGCACTAACATACAATCAGATGATAATCACAGAAAAATAACACATATGAAGACAAGTCACATAAAAGTGACGAAACCAACGTAATTGTAATTCATCTCCACTTCATGCCCGAAGGCCTATCATGCTATCCCCGTCACTTCCTACAACTACATACGATTCTCTAATCAGAGTCTAACTCAAGTAAACCATAACCTACCTCAATGCCGAACGGGTGCCACGAACAATCAACCAATGCCTTCCCCTTGCGTAGAGCCTCAGAACGATTAAAATCTAGAAAATAGAGCCTCGGAACGATTAAAATCTGAATTTAATTGAGCGTTTCCTCCTCGTCTAGCTACTAGGGTTTTTTTATTCTCCTTGTTTTCTGCCTGCTGCGTTCTTTTCTCCTATTCTTTTCTTTCTTTGTTTTCTTTGCTGCTCACGTTTCCTTCTTTCTTTACCCTCTAATCCTTTATCTCAAATATGAAGAACCCTCTTCTCGTATTGCCTTCTTTGACCTGTGCCAATTTTTTTTTTGTTTCTCTTGTTTGCTAGGGCTGCAACGTTCCCTTCTCTTTTGTTTTGTACAAATGTCGTGCCCTACCCAAAAGGGTAGTGAGCTTGGCCCACCAACTCACTTAACTACATTCCCGCACAATTTCATCTCTTTAACAAATCACATAATTCACTTAACTAAATTTCTGCACAATTTCATATTTTAAAAAATCATATAATTAATTACCACGTAGTCCCATACCCTTTTCGTAGTCTTAAAGTGCTAAACGACCAAACGAGTCGTTACATTAGATACCAATCAAACAATCGCTCGTCCTCGAGCGACGAGGTAGGGGTGGAGGAAAAGAGATACATGAACTGTCGAACAATTGAGGATATCTACTCCGCATATCCGCCTCGGTCTCCCAAGTGGCCTTCTCAACTTTCTCACTTGCCCATCCAAGATTGCTACCGACTCTTCCTCGCATGATAAAGAAAGTATTAAAGTTGTCGAGCATCAAAAATATATGTTATAAACCTCGTGTAAGCCTTCGTGGCAAGGATCACGCTAATAGTTACACTTGCTCATTGTATCTATCAAAATTTTGAATTAACTTAGCTCAAAATCAAATCTCCATTTTTCATGGCCGAAAATTTCCCCGTAGCTAGTTCCCATAAGTTTAAACTAAATCTGATCGAATTGCTTGATTTTGATTATAACCACATCTCTGAACAAAATTTATCGATTCCGCAAATACCATCATCGTCACCACAATCCCTTAGTTGTAGCCGCAATCCTTTATCAAACACGTACCAGTTAATTATCTTGATTCTACTTACTCTTCTTTCACACCTTCTGATATCGTCATCAATACAAAATCCATATAAAATACGTTGTCACCCACCGCAAGTTTTAATCGTGACTCCTTCTCGCCGGAAAGAATAACACTCATCGTCCAATTTCCCTTAAACCTTCAAATGACGACATGCGATCACTCTAGTGATTATTTTATCATTCCAAATTTGTCAAAAATCAGTCCATCACCCCAACGACTTCCCACATCTATTTGTAACTCCTCAGTATATCACTAAGTACATGTGCAAACCGTTAGAACGGTTCGTAAAGTTGCCATCAACTAAATATTATCAAATCTCCTTGTAAACTCCAATAAGCCTGAATAACCCATTATATCTCTATCCTGAAATAAAATCTATCATCTTTAAAAATGGGCTACTAGGATACCGATAAGCCTCTCTGGTAATGCATCCATAATCCACTTGACCCTAGATAAGCAGATTCGACCAAATGTAAAATGTAAAATTTCTCTAATATCGCTAATAGTCACTCGAACTGATTTTGAACATTAACAGTATAAGTAGCGAGCCTTCCAAAAGTCCGTGATGACTCATTCCGTCCATTTTCTCTTGAATAATCAATCTTGTGTCGTCACTCTAACCATTTCACCCAACTCATTAACTTGACACAACTATACCCTTCCACTTAAATCTTCATGTTTCTCAATTAACCCTAACTAGTCATACAAATTTGATAAATCCTTATAAAATCAAAATACTTCAAGTCCTTCTTTTTGTTCATTCACTTATCTCATTCACCACTATGAATACTTTGATATATGACTTTTGGCCTCCTACCCTTCACAATCGTAACAACTCTGAGTGCGATGTCTCATTACACCCTTACAAAAATCCAAGAGTACCCAATCTTAAAATTTTACATGTCTCACTCCAATATTCCTATGTTATTCATACTTGAAATGTTCAATCATGCTATCAAGCTAGAAACGTTTCGACATAGTCTACTATCATGACACAATTTCACCTCAAAAATATACATCAACTACAAGTTGCAGAGATTCCAAAATTTCCTCTTATTTATCAACTCTAGCCCATCAATTAAATAATACTAGGAAATTACCTATCTTGGTACAACACATCGTCTTTCCATCAATCTTATCATATTAGTCATCTGAATATTACATCTTACTAGTCACCAATCGCAAAACCCCATGACACTTTTTCATAACACTTAGTCAACATCCATAGACTTCCATCTTCAGTCATATTTATCAATTACACTCTAACCAAATGACGCATGACAAGCCGCCATAATCCATACCTAACTTAAGTAATCTTGTTTCTTCAAATTTAAATCCTTTTTCCTTTCCGAAGATGTACCTTAATACTTCCAATTCGAATCCAAACATGCCCTCATCTTAATTCTTCAATTTTTCATATTCCATTCCCAACCACTTCTACCATTAACAATCAGAAATTTTCCAAACCCACGCGAGGGTGCATCAAAATTTCATTACTCTTGTAGAATAGTTAAACCCTTCACAACCTTAAGCATCTGGAAGGTTTCCTTACACCACTCTAACCTTTAAAATAAATACTCTTCCAAGTCTATCGTATGACAAGTACAATCCTGCACGAGTCCTTTCCATCAAAGTATCGACTAACCCTCGTGATTCCAACAAGTCAATTATTACCAATGTAATATCCTGATACATCACTGTCCTGATACATAATTTGTAAGGCAATCCTTACTTATCATACACACAATCCTACCAACGTTCTCACAAGGTTCCTTACGAGTATCCTTGCCAAATATCCTTTAATTGAACAGTACTCCTTCCATATTAGTTCATGCGTTTACCAACCCAATATCCATGTCGGAATTCCTATAGTGAATTCACTTCTCTTGGCCTCAACCGATATTACTAATCCTTAATTCAATTTCCAAAATGCTCTTCACAACTTGAATTAACTAAGATGTAACTTTGATCTACCACTTTACATGTTCTTATTGACTAACACCTCGCTCGAGGGTCCTTAAGTGATGTTTTCCCCATATCTTCTCTTATTTTTCTGAACTTTAACGCCCTTAGCAAATCATGTAATCATCAACTCCACAGATTCACGTCACGGTTAATTGTAAGAACTTTTCGAGTCCTAAGAACATATACAATACCCACATATATCCTTCCTAAGATTAGGTGCAACAGTAGATGACCCCTAACGTAATATACTTTCACAATTATTCACCCCTAGGTCCATCATCATTAGTCGATCATTATACTCCCCGTAGCCCACGACATAGTCAACTTTACAAAATTCTTGTTCATTTAACATTTACTTAGGTCAAGCAACCAAAATATCATAGAATCATAGATTGTGAGAATTCGAAGAGCAGGAACAAAGAAAAAAAGACCAATTAACTAAAACTCAAACTCACCTCTCAGGCTAAGAAGTCTCAAACTGCAACGGTCAACAACGAGAAAGACTGGAAAATAAAATCTCCACGGAAATACCGACCAGGTTTCATCATGTCTATTGAGAGGAAACTCAAACCAAACACACTAAAGAGATAGGGACCCAAACTAAAACTGAAGACACCACCAAAGATTAGCTTGCCAAGTGGGACTACCAGATTAACAGTGCTAATTACCATCACCAGAGTAAACAAAAGCGTCTATAGAATCGCCCACAAGAACCAGTAACGACCACAAGAGAGAAAAGGGTTTCGTATTCTATCTTGTCATGCATGTAATTGAAAGACAATAAGCAATCTCATGATAAATAATAACAACAAAGAAGCAACATAAGGCAATTCGTTTCTTGCCCATTCCACATATTTCACACACCCAGCATAAAAAAACCATTAAATTAGATATCCTCTTGGTAGATTTAGAAACCACCCATAATCTGATCTTAAAACAAATTTCGACATCATCTTAAAACGCCAAGTAAATCAGATGGCTTGCATCTGAACACAAAGCAACACATATCATTCACTGAATCAATTATGTTTTGCCATTCATTCTCCCGCGCAATACCAAACTAAGCACACCTCGTGCTCCCATCAAAGAATATTTTACCATTATGACTATTTTGTCACCAGACATAAACTATTTGGATTCTCGTCGGTACATCTCAACCTATAGGATATAGAGAAAATACTTTATATGAATCACATAAAGACTCCTACCACCTGTGAGAGAATATATAAATGAGTTTAAGATACCAATTTGAACAATATCGCATGAAAAAAATGAACCAGATACCAATCGGACTGAACTAGCACGAAAGGAATGAACCAGATACCAATCAGATTGAACTCACATGAAAAGAAAAAAGAAGTGAAGTGTTTCCTAAATGTCCTATAGCCTCTCGAGGATGGGTACGGACATCTACATACCAATCCTCAAGACTCTGCTAGACATTGCTCTTGTACTCATTAGACCGATTAACCTAGAAGACGAGTCGTGATGGCAACTACCCTATTCCCCCGAGTAGGCGAACCACATTCTCAATAACAAGTTAATCAGCGGAAAATAAAGTAACGAAAAGAAGTTATTAAGTCTTAAATATGAAATCCCCAAAAATCTGGTCAAACGGGTACAAGAGCACTAACTAGTCTGAAAATACCCGAAGGCTACACATAGTCTATCAATAACCAACGAAAAAAATGGAAATAACTAAGAAGCCCTTCAGGGGCCACGGACGACCAAGTAGCTCACCCTGAATGACTAGAAGATGTCCACCTCGCGAATCAGCCACAGGGGGTAGAACTGGAACCTGGATTGTAGTCTGCACTCAACAAAAGTGCAGCAAGAGTAGTATCAGTACAACACTAGTACCGGTAAGCATCATAGGCCGACAATGATTAGATAACACAAGAAGAAGTTAAAACTAACAAGTAGCACATAGAAGAAATAGGCATGGTCACGTATCATAAACAGGTAAAGTGTAAAGAAATCGAGAATCAACCAAGACAGATAATATTTCACCAAATGATCAGTCAATTATAAGAGTGGATGAATGCAATGCAATGCAATAGTCACCTCTCTCTTTCTCACTCCACTCTCGTGCACACATGCTAAGGCAGTGCCTTCAAGACATGACCCATGGGGGACCCGCGAAGTCCATGTACCACTCGTGCTCTCTGGATAGAACCTCGGAGGTCATTAATCACTCACGCTCTCCGGCAGAAACCTCGGAGGCCAATCACCACGCCTCGAAGAAACCCTGAGGCCAATCACTCACGCCTCCCAGAAACCTCGAGGCCAATCACTCACGCTCCCAGAAACCCTGAGGCCAATCACTCACGCTTTGCAAAAACCCTGAGGCCAATCACTCACTCTCTCCGGCAGAAACCTCGGAGGCCATAAATCATCACAAATAATATGGAAAGTATGTCAGGCATAATATCAAGTCTCAACACAAGCACTAACATACAATCAGATGATAATCACAGAAAAATAACACATATGAAGACAAGTCACATAAAAGTGACGAAACCAACGTAATTGTAATTCATCTCCACTTCATGCCCGAAGGCCTATCATGCTATCCCCGTCACTTCCTACAACTACATACGATTCTCTAATCAGAGTCTAACTCAAGTAAACCATAACCTACCTCAATGCCGAATGGTGCCACTTAACAATCAACCAATGCCTTCCATGCGTAGAGCCTCGTAACGATTAAAATCTAGAAAATAGAGCCTTAACAATTAAAATCTGAATTTAATTGAGCGCTTCCTCGCCCAGCTACTAGGTTTTTTTAATTTCCTTGTTTTCTGCCTGCTGCATTCTTTTCTCCTCTTCTTTTCTTTTTTTGTTTTCTTTGCTGCTCATGTTTCCTTCTTTCTTTACCCTCTAATTCTTTATCTCAAATATGAAGAACCCTCTTCTCGTATTGCCTTCTTTGACCTATGTGCCAATTTGTTTTTTGTTTCTCTTGTTTGTTAGGGCTGCAACGTTCCCTTCTCTTTTGTTTTGTACAAATGCCGTGCCCTACCCAAAAGGGTAGTGGGCTTGGCCCACCAACTCACTTAACTACATTCCCGCACAATTTCATCTCTTTAACAAATCACATAATTCACTTAACTAAATTCCCTGCAGAATTTCATATTTTAAAAAATTATATAATTAATTACCACGTAGTCCCATACCCTTTCGTAGTCTTAAAATTCTAAACGACCAAACGGGTCGTTGTTTGGTCGTTACAAAAATTTATTGTTTGGTTGTTACAAAAAATTTATAACTTGAAATTTGATTCTCAAATGCGGTATATGGAATTAGTATAGTATATTGAGGTATTGGATCAAATAATATAGGGCACGCCAAAATTTCACAATTTCATGACCTTCGATTTAAGATTTTGGACATAATATCTAGATATTATGGAAGGAAATTTCGCCACTTAGAGGTGACATTTGTCCTCATTAATCGCCCACTTGTCTTGTCTCGACTTTGACTACGAGATATTTATATATTCAAGACTTGGCAAGACTTAGCCAAAGACTTAGCCATATTTTATTTACACAAATATCTCTCTTCTCTCGAGCTCTCGGCTCGAACATTCAAGAGTAAAAATTCTAAATCTTCCAAGTTTGATTTAATAATCCAAGATTAGCTCCATAATGGAGTGATTTAGCCAAGGTCTATATTATTTCCAAGAAGCTCACGGTTTTGCCTTGAAGATTCTCGAGAGACCCTAACTTGTTATCCACTTTTTAGAGATAAAACGTGAAGGGAAGATGGGTGTAAGGTTGTAGGGGATACATATATGTGATCGAACTCAAGAATAGGTGCTAAGACTAACCTAATGACCGACTTTTGCGCAGACTGTTTTGGACGACTTTGAGGTAAGATTTAGTCCTCCTCTTGATGTAATTAGATATTATATGTTGTAGTAATGTATAGATGAGCTTGTACTAAAAAGAATGAAGATTAAAAAGTGTTTGGAAGGTTTTGGGGGTTGAGGCCGAGAGCTTGGCTATTCGAGTCGTTGGATTCGTTGGTTATTATTGTTGTTATTTACACTTGTTGCATGTTATATAATGAAGAAAATATTGTCGTTGATAGTTTATATGATTTATATAACATGTTGAAATGTGAATTGGATAATAAGAAATTGTGGAAAAAGGGCTTTGGATTGTCAGTAGTGGTCGATCGAGAACGGGCTGTAGATCATTGATATCGCGGGCTGTTTTAAGGGCAGTTTAGACGTGTTTATATGCTGGAAAATTGGTGGTTATATTGCATGTTTAGTGTAGTAGATTGCTAATGAAAGTCCCGAAAGAATAAGAGTGTGGAAAGGCGTTGAAAGACCTCACATTCCACCCTCGTTATAGTCGATATCGACTGCTTTTAAGCGGTGTTGGCATGGGCTGTTTTATATGGTTTATGGGATGAATTTTTCACGCCAAGTAGACATGTAATCCCTTTGGTTAAATGTTGGTTGTGCCCTTAATCGTGGCTTGTTTGTTGTTGAATTTGGGCCTTGGAAAATGTGGAAAAGACGTATAAACTGGGTCGCCAAATTTTCGTAGAATAAGAGGACTTTACTTAGTATTAACCTACTCTAGTAACCTTGAAGTTGATAGAAGTGTTATTGTATTTATAGGTTAAAGTACCTAATCGTGACGTATTCTACTTGTCGTGTTGGTTAGTCACAACGGGTATGTGAACTACTTCCTTCACCGCATGACTTGTTTCTCAAGTATACTTGCCTTGTTATTGTGAGTATACACGACTTGTTTCAAGTATACTTGCCTTGTTATCGAGTATACATGACTTGTTTCTCAAGTATACTTGCCTTGTTATCAAGCATACATGACTTGTTTCAAGAATACTTGCCTTTTATCGAGTATACGTGACTTTTTTCAAGTATACTTGCCTCATATCGGGGTATAAATGACTTGCTCTATAAAGTGAATTGATTTGAAAAGTATGAGTTACTTGGCTTTAGATTGTGTTACGTGATGTTGGAAAGTGAAAGTGTTTTAGACTACAAGTGTTAGTGTCTCGTGTTATAATGTAATGAACGCACGACTGACGACATCATTGTATAGTTGATCTTTCTAGATTAGAAGACGTGTTATTCCTTCTACCCTTACTCTTTCACGACTTAATCACGCCTTAGGCTTTCTAAAGTAGATGTCGTGCTATACCTTCTAGTAAAGTGAAAAAGATGATTTCTACTTGCATATTGTTTCTCATTGTCACGACCCGACCCCGAGCCCACGACTGGTGCCCTACCTGGGCACCCTTACAGGTATACATCAGAGATAAACATCGGAACATACATGAAACTTATAAAATAAAACAACAGGTTAGCCGATAGGGCTACCTTCATGGACATATATATACAACCGAAGCAGTTGCCTCCTTTCCTTTACAACCGACTCCACACATGTGACTACAAACTCTAAGAGTTTTAACATAACATCAGTATGGACAGGCCCCGCCATACCCCAATATACGAATCTACAACCTCGTGGAAAACCGTACAAAGAGATAAGCCTTCGAGCAACAGAGCTTTTTCCCAAAATCAACCGAGATCCTAAGAGCAAGGATCACCAACTCAGTACCTAAACTCGCGGCATTTAACGCAGCTTCTCGGGTTCGCATAACAAAAATTTAATATGGAACGGAAAAATAAGGTACAAGAAACAAATCATAATCAGATAAAAGAATGACATGGCAAGTATAAAAGGGTACATACTGATCCTACCGTGTCATTACCATCTCGTGGAATTAATCGCACCTTTATTATCTTTTCCCATTTTCAATAAAAGTTATAGTCACTTTCTTACGCATATACTTAGGAAAAATCGTCAAGTTCATTACCATATAACTTACTTATCTTTCATAACATAATCCGACCCTTTAGGAGGGACGCATATACTACCCGGCCCAATCTGGGACGCGATCAAGTCACACAAATATCAAAGCGTGCCCGTGGAATCCCCATCACGCCGATACCATAAGTGTAACATATAACCACGTGACGCGCCTGTGGCATCCTACCTCACCGCTTGCGCATACATACACAATACATATATATATCTCCCGCCCGTGGAATCCACATCATCGCCGACACCGTAGGTGTAACATATAACTCGTGACGCGCCTGGCATCCTACCTCACCGCTGAGTACACATATACAACACACACATATATATATATATATATAACGTGGCCGCATGCCCCGGAATCCCTCATCGTATAAGCATGGCCATAACGTGCCTCTGATCCTCATCGAGGCGCAGTCTTCACGGGAGCTAGCCCATGGAGTAATAATATAACATGCCTCCGAATCCTCATCGTAGGTACATGTCTTCGCGGGAGCTAGCCCATGGAGTAATAATCGACATAGCACGGTCGCATGCCCTAATCCTCATCGATAAGTACGGCTACGGTAGTAAAACAACCGAATCTAACCCGCCTCCTGGTCACATGCCCCGGAATCCCACATCGTATAAGCATGTCCAAGGATCAATCATAATGTAAGCATACCCGTGGAATCCCACATCACTGTCGGTACGTCCAAGTAAACTTACAACAAGACAGCCGACCCTCCAACTGAGAGTCACGACAACGTAAACATATAATACTTGCACTCAAAGCTATCACAAGCAAACATAGGAAAGTTCATTAAACCTTTAGAATTCCATTTTTTTATAAACTCATGGCACTTTCGTTTCACACATAAAAATCCGGGAATTTAACCCAAAGTACTACATACTTCCATTCTTTTCAAAAGATTCATTTTCATATAAAACCCCAAGATACTAACACCCGTAGTATCAAGTCTTGTGTACATTTCACATAAGTCACTATACTTTTAGAAATACATTTCTCGGCTTCTAAATCAAGTGACCCTTACTTTAAAGCTTTAAGCAAGTGATACCTTTAAATCAAATTGCTCTTCCTTAATTCAAGTTATTTATTTGTTTACCTTGTTAGAGAAAACCATTCTCTTAACCTTCCATAAAGCCGTTATAACCAACTTCCCATAAAGCCGTTATAACCCTTTATGGTTTTAGACAAACTCATTCCTTTTATAACCAAGAGACTTATACTTTTTAAAACCAAGTATTATATACTTTCAAATCAATTCTCTTAACTTTCAAAATACATTTAGTCTCTTAACTTTTAGAAATCAAGTTTCTTAACTCAAGTACTCACATCTTTTAAAACAAGTTACTTCCCTTAAATCAAGTCAATTCTTCCTTTAAGAATCAAGTTTCATTACCTGAAAATAAAGTCTCTCAACCTTTTATGAGTCTGAGGTTCACAGTCTTAAAACTTTATAACGTAAATTCTTTAAGTTAAGCACATATGCTTTATGAGCGTGAGTAGATTATACTGATTATAACGATCTTATTAAAGCAAATATGATCTAGAAAATGTAATACAATTTTGTCTTATCTTAGCTTCTACGCAGATGGAGAATTCTACCATTTTAATATAATCAATTGTCTTTACATTTTCCTTTATTAACGCCGCAATGGCTTGCTCGATACTTATTCTCATTCGTACATAAATTAGCCACGTCAACTGCTCCAAAGTACCTCCTAACGACTCTTACCAACATCCCCCATAAGACTCGGTAAGGACTTAGGATAACTTTGACATAAACTTTACATAGAGTAAATCACACACATACCTCTTAACTTCTAAGAGTAGAAGGAAACATGAAATAATACCACATGTATATTCCATACATAGAATCATGCCAAAGGAAGGAAGAGGTTCACATACCTCGCGACGATTATCGACAAATAGCAAAATGCTCCAAAGTACTTCAACCTTGATAGCTATTCCATCCTCCAAGTAGAATACACTATACTTAGTACTTCAACCTATAATGGTCACAATACGTCCATTAACCTCTTACTTCAAACGTAGAATATTCTAGGTGCTAAGTCACTAAATTCTACGGAAAATCGGACAGCACCTCCTTTGTTTCTACATACTTTGCCACCTTTTTTAAGGCCGAATTCAATAACCAAACACGCCACATTTAAGGCCCAACAATGCAATTAATCAATAGGGGATTACACGCCTACTAGACGTGTAAAATTCCGCCCCACAAAAGATATCAAACTAATACAAACTACTAGTCCAATTCGGCCACATTGAGTACAATAACACCAATTCTTATCCAATTTCCATTTCAATCCAAGTTGTTAGCATAACATGATATCAAGTCGCAATTGATTATTCTACTATAATCTTCAAGTAAGTAACATGCGACGATTCTAATAAACGACCAATTTGTAATCCAACTTCACATGAATTAAATGACATTTTGGATTTTAAGGCTACAATCAATCCATACTACTTATAAACTTCAACACATATACCTCATGCTAGCAAACATGTAAAGCTAACAACAATATATATAATCTTGTAACACTTTTAAGAGACAAGATTATTACCTCAACGAATCTTAATCCAACTCCAAATCCAAAGTCGCTCCCTAGTAACTTAGAGCCCCTCTTTGACACTCCAATCCGCTACTTGAGACCCTTAGAACGACACCAACAAATTTCCTTCAATCTTCCAACCAAAACCTAGAAAGGCAACTAGGTTTTCATCTTGCGACTAATACGAAAACTATCTTTTTCCGGGATTTTTCTATTGAGATACACTTACAATACCCTCATGAACCTTGGTTTAAAGTGTGAAGCTTATTGGACAAGAAACAAAAAAATTTCTCTTTCAAATGGGCATGAACCCAAGAGCCTCATTTGTTGTTCTTGAAATTCTTGAATTTTTTTCTAAGTGTGGAACTTAGTCTTGCTACTAGTACTATTATAAAGCACAATGGAGGGTCAAGATGTGTACAAATGGGTGACTAGGATGAGGTTCTCTTAAATATCAAGCTCATGGACCCATCGACTAAGTCAATTTTCTCAAGCTCTATAAGTTGCAAGATCAGATTCCTAACAAGGGTCAAATGACCCTTGTACCCATGCTACATTTCGTCCAAGACAAACATAAGGGGGGTGACACGTGTCGCCCTCCCATTCGTCACAATATTCGTTTTCCGACAATTTCATAATTTCGATAAATTTTTACTAGTCTCAAATCTTAACATTTGGAATTCTTACGTACGTTCTTAACACATGTCCTGTAAATACGGGGTGTAACACTCATGATAGTTATTCGTGCAAGTGTTGTATTTCACTTCACGGAGTTCCTCACTTGGGGGCCGGACTTTGTTATTTATATACATGAGATATTGATTATATATTATTCTATGACGCATCGACAAATGATGTTGAATTCCACGTACGTCTTCGCGATATTGATTTTATATTATATCACGGATCACGACGTGATGTTGGAATTCCACGGGCATGCTGCAGTGATGCTGGTTTGATATTCTACTATGGACATGCTGACAGTGATATTGGAATTCCACGGGCATGCTTCCTAGATACTGGTTATATATTACACTTATTACACGACAGTGACGCTGAATTCCACCGATACGCCTCGAGCATCGTTATATATTACACTTGTTACATGCTGACAGTGATGTTGGAATTCCACGGGCATGCTTCTCTGATGATGGTTATATATTATACTTTGTACATGCTGACAGTGATGTTCGAATTCCACGGGCATGCTTCTTTGATATTGGTTATACATTATACCATGTACATGCTGGCGGTGATGGGGTATTCCACGAGCATGCTTCAGTGATACAGTGGTACAGTAGTACAGTGATACATTGATACAGTGATACAGTAGTACAGGGATACAGTGATACAATGGTATAGTGATACAATGATACAGTTGGTTCCATATCTGAAACGGTATTTTAAAAAGGTAAAGATTACTCTCATTACTCTATTTGAAAAGGCGCAGTGTACTGGTATTTGATTATTGTTGTTACACCCCGTAATTCTAGGACATGAATTAGAGAATGGACGCGAGAACACAAGACTTGAAAAATGGTACGAAAGGAAGAATTGTTTTTCCGACGGAAAATCTTCCGAACGTCGGAAAGGAAAAATGTTCGTTGATGAGAATTAGATTCTCAAAATGCATTATTTGAGGAATATAGAATGTATTATCACTGTGGAAATTTATTTTTATGGATTTGGTCACGTGGGGCCCACCCGAGAAATTTTACATTTTGTAGGGCCCACGAGGGTTACGAAATTTTATGGATGAATGGGAGGGCGACACTTGTCACCCCCCTTGGATGGTCTTGGTCGAAATTGACCAAGCATAAAATGGTCATTTGACCAAAGTATAGATGACCAAGTCTTGCAAGCTAAGAGATTGAGATAATTGACTAAGTCAAAGAGCCACTTGGCTTGATCTCTTTCATCCAAACCTAACAAGTGTTATAATCTAGACCCTCCAATGTGTTATATAAGCACACTAGTAGCAAGACAAGTCTTCCAACACTTAGAAAAAATTAGAGAACTTGAGCTACACTTTGAGGTGCTCTCGGCATTGGGCTATTTCCCACACAATTTTTTTTAGTTTGTGGTCCATTATTCACAAGACTTTAACCCAAGGTACCTAAGGGTATTTTAAGGATATCTCAATAGAAAGATCTTGGAAAAACGACGTTTTCACGTTAGTCGCAAGACGAAAACCTAAGATGTTCTTCAACTTTGAAGATGGAACTTGAAGAGGAGTTCTTCATGAGCTTCTACGAGTGCTCGAGCGGATTGGAACATAAGAAGAGGAGCTAATCGAGGTAAAATCTTTACGCTTGGACATTATTAGGGCTTATTGAGGTAAAATCTTCATCTTCTTAATGTAAATCAAGATACATGTTATAATAGTTAAGAAATGAGCATGTGGTATATAGAATGAAGTTTGAAAAGATTTGGATCATGTTGACATGTTAAAACCGAAAATGGACAAGTTAGCCATTAATGTTGTAATCAATTTGGACGGTAGTTACAATCGTCGCATGTTAAGGAAGAAAAGGATTTATAGTTGTTGTAATTGTTATTATGTATATAACATGTTGGAATAACAACTTAGATTGAAAAAGTAATTGAAAGGAAATTGATAATTGTTGTGACATTGTAGCCGAATATGGCTTGGAACTATTGGACAATTTTATATTGATTGTGGGGCAGAATTTTACACGTCCTATTAGGCGTGTAATCCCCTTTGTATTTGCTGAATTGTTGGGCCTTAACTGTGGCGTTTGGTTATTGATTTTCGGGCCTTGAAAAAAGTGGAAAAGTACGTAAAAATAAAGGTAGTGCTTCCCGATTTTCCGTAGAATAAGAGACCTTACACTTAGTATGATTCTACGTTAAAGTGAGGAGTTGATAGACATGTTATGATTAATATAGGTTGAAGTACTACGAGTAGCGTATTCTACTTAAAGGATGGAATAGCTCAAGGTTGAAGTACTTTGGAGCATTTTGCTACTTGTCGATAATCGTCGCGAGGTATGTGAACCTCTTCCTTCTTTTAGCATGATTCTATGTATGAAATATACATGTGGTGTTATTTCATGATCCCTTATTCTCTTAGAAGTTAAGAGGTCTGTATGTTGATTTACTTTATGTAAAAGCTACGTCTAAGTTATCCTAAGTTCTTACCAAGTCTTATGGGGGATGTTGGTAAGAGTCGTTAGGAAGTATTTGGAGTCGAGTTGACTTTGCTAAGTTACTGCACGAATGAGAATAAGTATCGAACAAGCCATTGCAGCGTTAATAAAAGAAAATGTATCGACAATCAATTAAATTAAAATGAGTAGAATTCTCCATCTGCATAGAAGCTAAGATAAGACAAAATTGTATTACATTTTCTAGATCATGGTTGCTTTAATAAGATCGTTAAAAACAAGTATAACCTAGTCACAACGCACAAAAGTATATGTTACTTAATTTAAAGAGTTTACGTTATGAAGTTTTAAGACTATGAACCTTAAATTCTTAAAAGGTTAAGAGACTTTATTTTTCAAGTTATGGGACTTGATTCGTAAAGAAAGGAATGACTTGATTTAAAAGTATAGAATACTTGATTTGGAAAGTATTGATTTCTTGATATTCTAAAGAGAGAGACTTGATTTCTAAAGTTAAGAAACTTGATTTCTTAAAAGTTAAGAGACTTGAAGTATTTTTGAAAGCTATGTAACTTGAGTTTTTAAAAGAAGAAGTTTATGGATTTAAGAAGAGAAGGAGTTTTATGATTCTGTTTAAGTATGTATGTACGTAGTACTTTTGGGTTTAATTTTCCCTAATGTAAAAAGAAATAAAAGTGCCTTAAGTTCTCTAAAGTGAAAGGTTGTTATAATAGCTTTATGGGGAGTTGTTATAACGACTAAAGAAGAAGTGAAAAGATGATTTAAAATGTTATGTAAAGAGACATTATAGCGTCCCAGGAATGGGCCGGCAAGATACCTTTATGGGCGCACTATATGACATTATCGCCCCAGAATGAGCCGGCAAGATACCTTTATGGGCGCACTATATGACATTATCGCGCCCCGTGAACGGGCCGCATTATACCTTTACGGGCACTATATGACTTTTATCGCGCCCCGTAACGGGCCGGCAAGATACCTTCGTGGGAAGATTCTTATGAATTCGCCGTGTCTCGCAAATGGGCCGGGTTACATTATCACGTATGAATAATCAAATTAAACTCCAAAATGAGGCGTCCCTCCATAAAGGGCCGGATTATGTTATGCAAGATAAATAAGTTATATGGTAATGAACATGATGATTTTTCCTAAGTATGTATGTAAGAATTTGACTATAACTCTTATTGAAAAATGGGAAAAGATAAGAATGTGCTTTTAAGTTCATGAGTTGTAATGGCATGGTAGGATCTGGTATTTACTTTTTATACTTGCCCCTGTCATTCTCTTGTATAGTTATGATCTGTTTATTTTACCTTATTTCCATTCCATATTCTGCACTGTAATCGATTCTTCGGGCCGCTCATGTCCGCAGGTTTAGGCACACAGTTGTGGATCCGCGGCTTAGGATCCTGGTTCAGCATTTTGAGATGGCTCCAATGTTCCGGAGCTTGTCATTATGGCTATGTATATTCAGGGGTACGGCGGGGCCTTGTCCCGTCATAGTATTGGTCCAAAATCTTAGAGGTCTGTATTCATATGTGGGCTGGACTGGTTAGAGTTGTAATTACATTATTAAATAGTGTAGGCCCTTTTGGGTGATTTATATTATGACAGCCTTATCGGCTTTGCCTTTGTTTTTTAAAAAAAATGTGTTACTTATTTTCCGCAGTTATTTGGTATCAGATGATTAGGCGGTGCCCAGTAGTGGCACCCATGCGGGTTGGGTCGTGACAATTGTACTTGTCTTATTATCTTTCTGGCATGTTATAATATTGTTTACTGTACTTCATGTTTACATACTTGGTACCTTGTCAGATCGACTTCTTCGGCCGCTGCGTTCATGCCCGCAGGTGTAGGTACTCAGTTTGGTGATCCGCGTGCTTAGGGTCAGTGGTCCACTTTTGGGATAGCTCCATTGTACCGGAGTTGTCATTTTGGTATAGTCTTGATTTTAGACTTGTGTATATTCAGGGTACGGCGGGGCCTTGTCCCGTCACATGTTGTTATCAAACTCTTAGAGGTCTGTATTCATATGTGGGCTGGCTTGCGTAAGTTGTACAGATGTAGCTCCTTTGGGTTGTTCTATATATATAATGGCGACTTTGTCGGCTTTGCTTTATAAAAAAAATGATGATGAGTTTTCTTTAGCTTCCGCTGGTTACATGTGATGATGGGTAGGCGGTGCCCGTAGGCACCGCCGCGCCCGGGTTCGGGTTGTGACACTCCCGAAGCCTCATTACAAGTACTGAGGACGATCACGGCCGAGGGTGGTGTAATCTGTTCATGATGATGCACACCAACCGCCTCTACGATCCCGTCTTTGGCCCTCTTCCGAGGTAGTATAACAACGCTCGTGAGTATCTGGTCCCTTTTATTTATGTATTTTCTCCTTACCTTTCTTTGGATGTCATTTCTAACTCTATATTCCATGTTCTTCTAGCGGCCCTGGTTGTACCTAAACCCTTTCCTGATATTTTTGGTTGGGTGATGGACATGCTCTGCGCTTTCTAAAATGTTAAGCAAACTTAGAGAGGTATTTCCGCTGATAGGTGAAAAGGGAAAACAATGGTAATTGCCTTTTTCTTATCCTCAACCATTGTTTCTTGAATCTTGGGGTATTACTCTGACTTCTTTCATATTTTGAAAGGTCATCCCGCTCAAATGGCTTCTGCCAGGAAGGAGCCCTCCCGAGAGGAGGTGCAGGCTTGTATTATCGAGGCGACCACAGAGGCGAGAAGCAGTAGAAAGTGTGCGCTTCAGATGATGATGGGGAATCTTTATCTAAGGAGATCGATTCGCATGTAAGAATGCATCATCGATTCGGCAAATCGAAAGCGAGGAAATTCATAGGGTGGTGGTCGGGTGGAGGACGATGATGGAGAGGCTACTTACACCACGGACACGGTGTCGCCCATCGAGGTCGTAGCTGGCCTGAGTCAATGAATACCAACTCGGAGCGTGGATGAGGCATGTCCTCTTTTGAGAACGCGCGCATTGGACTTTCCATTCCACATCCTCTCGTTACTAGCTTGAACCTTGGCCAGAGGCTTCGTGACCCATCCGCGTATTATGCTCGTAATAGGAATCATCTACTCTTTACTGCGGTTGTTCTGTGAGCGAACGCGTATTAAGTTTACCTATTTGTCTTTTCCGTGGTCATGTGTCGCTTTCTACCCTCAAGCTTTTCAAGAACATACCTCATTCTTTCTTTCGTGATGTGGAGAGGCTAATAGAGGAGAACCAGCACCTCCGGGATGATCTTTCCCATCTTTGGATAGAGAATAGAGGTCTTCAAGAATTGAGGACCACTTTGGAGCTTCAGTGGGAGGAGTCCAAGCAAGCTCTGGCGGCTCGGGAAGACGCATTTTGGATCATGACTACGGCTCGCTAGCTACTGGGGAGAGGTTGGACCGGGTGGAGGAAAAACATAATGTTGCTCGGGGATGGGTACAAGCGTTTGAGGCCTCTCATGCCCTCAAACCCTAGAACCAGGGTCTAGTGCTTCGCCGAGAGGACGAACAAAGGAGGGCCACCTTGCTTTGAGACTATGTCGTCCTTAACACTCGGCATGAGGTTTTGTAAGGCATTGAGGAGGGATGGTGTTATGCCCCGTAGTTCCGGAGTATGTATCTGAGGACGTACGTATGAATGTATACGCCCTAATTAGGGTAAGAATGATAGAATTGTTTTTCCGAAAATTATTCGAACTCGTGAAGGAAATTTTATGCTTTTCAATATTTTTACGATTATGGAATTTTTCGAGAGATAAATATTTTGGATCAATAGGAGGGTGACAAGTGTCACCCCTAGATTGGGCCATGTTGACTAAATTGAGTGGACAAGTGGGCAAGACAAGTGGCCAAAAGTCTTGCATGGTATCGCATAGTGGCTTGACGATTTTTGCTAGTAGTGGGCAAGTCTTGCATGGTCAAGGTCTTGCATGGCTTTTGTAAGACAAGTGTGGAAAGGAACCTACACAAACACATCTATACCATACACATGTTTCAATCCTAACCCTTGGTTGTGCTATATAAACCCCTTTAGTTGATGAAAATCTTCCACACTTAGTATAATTCTAGACTTGAAAATATTTCCCTCTCCCTCCTTCTCTATTGCTCTCGTCGAAACAGCCCCCTTCCCTAACCAAATGTTGTCCAAAAATTCTTAAACTTATAAGTGTTCTTCCTTAATGTGTTAGGAAGATTATTAACCAAGAGTTAGACAAGATTTCACACCCCTAGCCTCAAAAAAACCCCCCCTTGGCCGAGAGTGTGCAGATTTTCGGGACTGTTTTGGGCAGATTTTTAGTCAAGTTTGGAAGGGAATATCTCCTAGTATATTAGGAGTTTTTGGGTGTTTCAAAAGCCTAAAATGAAGTTCGTCGAGTCTAGTTTCCAACTCAACAAACCACTCGTCTATAGGACACTGGATTAGAGAGTTATCAACGTTACAAGTTCAGATGACGAAGCAGTGGCGAAAAATCTGGACAGTCACGTTTTTTGGACTATCTTGAGGTAATGAACCTTAACCTCTTTGTGAAGTTGATTATTATGTATATACGGATATTATACATATATTGAAAGTATATTATGGACTATAAGATATAAAGAAAGATTTGGATCTTGTTAAGATGTTAAAAGGAGAATTGGCTTATTATCCATTAAAATGGTAAAAATGTATCCATTACTTACTAAGAGGTTAACAACAAAGGAACTATAACTTATAATAAGATTGGAATATAAGTTGAAGGACTAATGAAGTAATTAGATAAGTAAAATTGTAAAAGTTGGCCAAGGACCCCAACTTAAGGACCGTATCTACTTTGGACCGTATCTACTTTGGACCGTATCTACTTTGGACTATATTTACTTTGGACCTTCTTTACTTATTGTTATTATGAAGGATAGATTGTTAATCGCGTTCCGTTTGGGCGTGTTATCCCCTTCTTTACTTATTGTTATTATGAAGGAGAGATTGTTAATCGCGTTCCGTTTGGGCGTGTTATCCCCTTCTTTACTTATTGTTGTTATGAAGGAGAGATTGTTAATCGCGTTCGTTTGGCGTGTTATCCCTTCTTTACTTATTGTTATTATGAAGGATAGATTGTTAATCGCGTTCCGTTTGGGCGTGTTATCCCCTTCTTTAAATTTTGCTATTATTTCACCTTAATTATAGTATGTTAATTACGGTTATCGGGCCTTGGAAAAGGTGGGAAATTGAGTAGAAACGGGGGAGGTGCTGCCGAATTTTCTGTAGAAATGGAACCTTGTTCTTAGAAATATCCTACGAAGAGATCTAGAGGTTAATAGACGTTTCATGGCCATTATAGGTGGGAGTACTACGAGTAGCGTATTCTACTTGAAGGGTGGAAAAGGGCTAGCAAAGTTATAGTACTTCGGAGCGCTTTTGCTAATTGTTTAATCGTCGCGAGGTATGTGAACCTCTTCCTATCCTTTCTAGCATGATTATTTTAAACTATGTAGTACGGTAGACGTACGTGTGTAAAATGAATTTGGTTGGTTTAAAACATAAAGTGTTATAATGACTTTATGGGAAGTTAATTATAACAACTTTATGTAGGTAAAAGAATGTTTATTGATTTTTAAAAAGATAAGAGACTTGACTTATATTTGACTTAATTTGATACGTGAAGAACTTGAATTGTGTGGAAAGTTGTGAAACCTCATTCGTGAGTAATGAGTACTTGGTTTTGAATAATAATGTTATTTTGATTTCGAAAATGAGAATAAGTATCGAACAAACCACTGCAGCGTTAATAAAGGAAAATATATTGACAAATAATTTGAGTACTTGGTTTTGAATAATAATGTTATATTGATTTCGGAAATGAGAATAAATATCGAACAACCCACTGCAGCGTTAATAAAGGAAACTATTTTGACAAATAATTAATATTATTAAAACAAGTAGAAACCTCCATCTGCATAGAAGCTAAGATAAGACAAAATTGTATTACATTTTCTAGATCATGATTGCTTTAATAAGGTCATTAATAACAAGTATTGATTTTTCTTAAATTCCAAATTAAGGAACTTGTTTTCTAAAAGAAAAGAGACTTGAGAAATTGAAGTGTGTTTTTTTTAAAAAGAAGGCATGGTTTTGTCTTAAGTTGGTTTAAAAAGAACGTATGGAAATTGTTTTGGATCACTTAACAAGATAGTTACGCTATTTTGATACTACGTATCGTGTGACTTTTGTGAAAGAAATGGCTCTTTTAAAGAGTTAAAGTATGTAGTACCTTGGTGTTAAAACCCGGATTTGTTGACATGAAATGCAAGTACCTTGTGTGAGTAACTTGCCTATGTTTTGTGATAGCCTTGTCATACTTTCGTGTTGGCTTGATGAAGTAAACATTTTGTGATACTACGTGTGTTAGTACCTTGTGATGTTTGTGTAAAGAGGTTATTCTTGTTATGCTTATGTTGTTTAACGATAAGCCGTGGTGTACGATTCTTGTGATGTTGTGTAAAGAGGTTATTCTTGTTATGCTTATGTTGTTTAACGATAAGCCGTGGTGTACGATTCTTGTGATGTTTGTGTAAGGAGGTTATTCTTGTTGTGCTTATGTTGTTTAACGATAAGCGGTTGTGTTAGTATTATACCACTCACCTCTTGACATGATACCGGGGGTTAAGCTGCCCCCCGATGCGAGGAATACCTCATGCGGGTCCAGGGGACCTATGCGGAGCTGCGGGAGTTCCAGGATTGTGTGCGAGGAAATACCTCATGCGGTCTATGTGGCCATGCGGACTACGAGAGTCCAGGACGATGCCGAGGATTAGCTACCCTCGATGCGAAGAATACCTCATGCGGGCCTAGGTGACCTATGCGGACTGCGGGAGTCCAGGATTAGGCACGCATAATGATACTATGGGCGATTGGCCTTGCTTCGATCATTCGCGGCCTAGAAAAGACCAGTTACATTATATCTATTATTGCTCTTGTTTGTGATGTGGCACTATGTGCAGTTAACTTGGTTGTTTCGTACATATTTTGTGAATTGGTTTTAAAATGTTATGGTTATATTTGAGTGATGACCTTGAGGGCGTGAGTCCCTAACTTGACACGATTGTTTATAGATTGTGAAATGATATCTTTTTAGAGACAATGTTGATGTCCATTACTCTTGTTGATTTGCCGGGCTTGTGAAATGCATTTTGATTGTCATATACGTCTCCTGTTTTATATAAACTATTATGATTTCCTTTACAATATTTTCAGTTTCACATACTTGGTACCTGTTGTACTGACCTCCTTCGGGGGGCTGCGTTCATGCCGCAGGTAAGGAAAAGCAGGTGGTAGATCCTCATTCTTAGGATCTTTACTCAGGTGTCAGGAGCTCCATTTCTCCAGAGGCTCGACTTTTGGTATGGTTCTCCCTGGTGTTGTAAATGTTTTGTACATTCCGGGGTATGACGGGGCCCTGTCCCGTCATAGTGTTTACATTTAGAAGGTTCAGTAATCGTTGTGGGAAGGGTTTGTAAAAGATGTAATCGCTCAAGTTTTGGTTTATATATACATGCCGAAGCGACGCTTTCTTAGTTGGGATCGTTCTTACTCGTTATTGTTTCATGTCTTGGTTTTTATATTCCGGTTACTCGATGTATATCTACTTGGGTGCTCGTAGGCACCACCACGCCCGAACGGGTCGTGACAAAAGTGGTATCGAGCGGTTATGTAACGACCGCCCGGGGCCCAATTCGTGCCTTACCGGCACCCTGATACATACATCGAGAAAATCAGCGGAACATAAAACATGAGTCATTTAACAAAAGATATAATAAATAAACAAAGCAACCAAAACAGCTTGCCTTCAAGATATACATAAAACACGAACAGCTTTAATCCTTTTACAACCTCGCCACAACAAAGATTCTGCACTTAAGATATACATGACTATGACGGACAGGGCCCCGCCATACCGAATGTACAAGAACCTACAACTCAGTGAACACCTACCAATGATAAGCCTCCGAGAAACGGAGCTTCAAATGCGCTCGAACGGTGATCCTATGGCGAGGATCCACGATGATGTACTCTACTGCGGCATGTAACGCACTTCGGGAGGTCGACAACAGTACCAAGTATGTGAAACTGCATAATATCAGAAATGAAATCATACTAGTCTATATAAAGCGAGACATGTATGATAACCAAACTACAGCCACAACATAAAACAGATATCACTCCAATATAACTATGGGTCTCACGCCCACCACATCAATCGTTCGCATTATGGCGCATGCCCGAATCTCAGACGGTGTAGACATGTCCATGATGCAACAATAATACCAATGTCCCATGGCCACATGCCCGGACCAGACGGTGTAGACATGTCCATGTGACCTCAACAACAAGACAAAGAATCCAAATGGAAGCATACCCGCGCGCCACGATCGTGTCGGTATGTCCAAAGGGAAACAATAAGACAACTTTCCAAATGGAAGCATACCCGCGCGCTACGATCGTGTCGGTATGTCCAAAGGGAAACAATAAGACAACTTTCCAAATGGGCGCATACGCGGCGCTACGCATCGTGTCGGATGTCCAAAAAGGAAATCACAAGGCGATAATCGAATGGAAACATACCCGTGCGCCACGATCGTGTCGATATATCCAAAGCGATTAACCACAAGACCTTAACCAAAATGGAAGCATACCCGCAGCGCCACGATCGTGTCGATATGTCAAGCGATTAACAACAATAATACTATCAACAGGAACGTACCCGTGGAATTTCTCCGTCACTGCCGGCACGTCCAAGTAAGTTCTCAACCAGTCAACCGACCCTCTATCGAGAGACGCGGTAACACAGAAACACAACGATTGTACAATAAAGGCTATCATCACAAGCATAGGCAAGTTTCACACAACTCAAAGTACTTTCATTTTATGCCAAAGTCCGGGTTTTTAACCCCAAAGTACTACATACGTTAAGTTCTTTTAAAAGAGATCCATTACTTTTATAAAAGTCACCCGATACCCGTAGTATTGGAATGACCAACCCACCTTCCTTTTCAAAATCAAGTAACAACATTCTTTTCCTAAGTTCCAGTTTGCCTAGTTTCAATTACTCAAGCTTCTCATTTTCAAATGGTTTCATAGTTTCCCAAACTTAATCACTTGATTCCTTTTTAGAACAATTGAGTAACATATGTCATATACGTGAGTAGTTTATTCTTGTTTATAACGATCTTATTACAATGACATGATCTAGAAAATGTAATATCATTTTGTCTCATCTTAGCTTCTATGCAGATGGAGGTTTCTACTGGTTTTAATACAACACATCATTATTCAGTACATTTTCCTTTATTAACGCTGCAGTGGTCTGTCGATACACATTCTGATTCCCGAAATCAGTAAAACATTATCCCTTTAAAACCAAGTACTCATTACTCACGAATGAGGTTTCACACAAACATCCACATTAAAACAAATAAGTTAAGTCTCTTATCTTATAAGATCAAGTCTCTTAACTTCTAACATCAGTAAACCATTTTCACTTACATAAGGTCGTTATAACTAACTTCCCATAAAGCTATTATAACACCCTATGTTTTAAACCAACCAAATCACTTAGCACATGTACGTCTACCGTACTACATAGTTCACAACAATCATGCTAGAAAAGATAGGAAGAGGTTCACATACCTCGCGACGATTTATCGACAATAAGCAAAATGCTCCAAGTACTACAACCTTGCTAGCCCTTTCCACTCCTCGAGTAGAATACGCTACTCTTAGTACTTTCACCTATAAAGGTCAAAACGTCTATTAACCCCAAAACATAAGTTTCTATCTTTCTATAGAAAATTCGAAGACTCTCCCCGCAACAGCAGAAAACTCCTCCTCTATCGCAGGCCGCTACCAAGCCAACCAGTGGGGTTTACACGTCTAACCGGACGTGTACAATTCTACACAAGTCTACTGCAATACAGCCCTATGTAAATACAGTTCAGTTCAGTTCTTTATTCTTCAGGCTTAAGTCAAAAGACATTGCCGAATACTAAGTATAGTTCCATATATAGTATACTTCAACTATATATCCTAACAAACATGTAATTTCCAATTACAATAGAGGGACAAGATAATTACCTCGATAAGCCCAAAATTATCCAAGTTATAATGTCGATCTGAGCAAGGTTTAGCTCACTTCGCGCTCCAAACCACTCCAAACAACCCTTAGAAGTTCTAACCAACTTCTACTCAAATACTTCAACCAACTATGAAGATTTCCTTAGGGTTTCGGTTTGAGACTAAAAAGGACAAAAGGTAGTATTTCCGGACTCTACGTAAAGAGGTATCTTTGGAATACTACAAGGTACAAGGCTAAGGTATTTTGGGCATTATAACAATACTAGGGGAGTATTTCTATACCACAACAAGGGGTATTATACGAAAACAACTAGGCTAGGGGGGGGGTACCCCACGGCCAAGGCACCACAAAGGGGAGGGGGAGGCTCTCGGCCACAAGGCCACCCAAAGGGGGGGGAGAAGGCTTAGGGCGAGAGCAACAAGAAGAGAGGGGAAGGATTGCAAGACTTAGAACACATTTGGATGAAGTCTTCAACAAAGGGAGGGGTATTTATAGCAAAGCCAAAGGCCAACCAATGGCCAAGATCTAGCCAAGTGCTACACAAGTGTAAGGCCAAGATATGCCCAAGTGCCCCCTAGTCCCTACTCCTTAAAACCCTCACAAATATCTACCAAAATATCTACCCACTGACACCCCAATCGCCCAAGTGCGCCCCACCTAGCTTCCAATGTGAGGGTGACACATGTCACCTCCCGTTGGTCCAAAATGTTCCGCTCTCTCTAAAAATCCGCAAAAATACAAAACGACATAGTCGGAATTTTCCTCGCAAGTTATGCAAAACGTTTAGTCAAAACGACTTACCCGGTGTTGCACAAAGGTAAATTCGCCAAGGGTGCCACATGGGGTGACACGTGTCGCCTCAATTCGCCTAATATTCCGTCTTAGAAAATATCCAAAATACCGGAATCTCAAAACAAAGCGTCTCTACAAAATCAGAATTTCTCAGTGGGCCCCACGTGACCATTTCCGAAATTAAAATCTCAAAATTCTAATATTCCAGGAAGTCCGAATACCAAATCTGGGAATCCAATTCCCATTAACGAACCTTTTTCCTTCACAAAAACCGGAAACTTTTCCGTGGCAAAATTTACCTCGGTCTTCCTTTCCAATCTTGCTGCCGGATTCTCGTACGTACGTCCTCGCATACATACTCTGGAAATACGGGGTATAACATTCTCCCCTCCTTAGAAACATTCGTCCCGAATGTTCCTTCTCAAGACGGATATCGATGAAGTTCCTCTAACAAGTTGTCAACGCCACAGCTTGGCCACGAAATAACACACGTTATCTTCCTTCCTTACTCGTCGTGCCCTTCTCGAACACTTGAACTCTCCCAGTACGTACCATACTTCAGTCATTACTTCCGTTCCCGAAAATCTCTGGAGTCACTACCTCCAACCTTGGTCATCTTACTAACCTCAAACTTCCTTAAGGCCATTCCCGGCCTTTACGAACCGCTTCTGGTCGAACGCGTCCACGAACTCATACGATGATCATACAAACTTGGGCCTAGCATCCTCGTGACCCTACCACCTGGCGGGACCACCCAGAACTGACCCCACCCCAAACCGGGTTACGGGTTGACCCGCAAATGGTCCTCAACCCGACCCCAATCGCGCTAAACCGTTGTTTCCCGATCCGGAACAATCTTACTAATTCACGTCATGAAAGCTACCACTTCCATCTCACACTACCCACGGACTTATCACACAAATAAATCCCACGTATACTACTACTCTGATAAGGGTCAAAAATAAATCTTTAACTCAAGACGACCTTACCCCTAAGGTCTCAGTCGTGACATAGTCTAAGGTTCACACTTACCATGCCCCCATACGTATCCTCCCAACTAAGCATGTTTCTAACTCACACATATCACAATGCTATCCGTACATAGCACACAATAATGAGATCATCATAACAAGCATACCAAAACTCTAGAGGGTTAAGGATATACCTGAAGCTACCGCTCCACTCTAATCATAGGCACGCAGGCGATATGCGTAGGAAGGTGATGAACCAGCCATGATCCCGGCGTCGAAGTCGTAACATCCGCGCTTCCCTTGGTAGGACAGCCGCAAAATGGCCTGCTGGCCGCATGCAAAACAAACTCCCAATCTAGCACGACACTCTCCAAAATGGAGTCTACCACAATGGTCACAACGAGGTAGGGTGGCTTCACCGTTAACACCCCGCTCAGAAAATCTGAACCTCGAGCCCGACTGCCTCGAAGACGGTGGAGGACCACTCTGCAGGTGGGGTATATAACTAGCTCACTGAGGCGGTCCGCCGAAAGCCACCAAAGGACCCCGCCGCCCCGGCCCTCTTCTCGCGATCCAGTCATTCCGTCGACCTCCGTGCCTCACATCTCAGTGCATGAGCTGCATGCGGCAATGTCCATGCCGGCCAAGAGAAACACCCGCACAAGATTCGCCATATAATCATCAAGCCCGGTGAAGTAGCGATGCACAATATCCTCCATATATGAAACTAGCGCAGGGACAAATATAGACAAAGAATCGAACTCGACATTGTACTCCCGACGGCGCGCCTCTCTGCCTCGAGAACAAAATCTGCGCCGCGTGCTCCTCAATGCGCGAGGCAAGAAGTGCGTGAGGAAAGCCCCAAAACTCATCCCATACTGCTGAGTGCATGCTCTCCCGAAAGCTCCTATGAATCAAACCAATCGATCGCGTATCACGCAGCCGATGCGAACCAAAGGTCACAGACTCGGTTTCTGAAGCCTTGATCACCCGCATGATCCGCTGTAACTGCCGGATGAACTCCTGCGGATCATCCTCAGGCCTCGACCCATAAAAATCTGGCGGGCTACAACTCAGAAAGTCCCGTAGCCTCAAACTATCTGCTCGGGGGTGAACCATCGGTGCATCGAACTGAATCGGCCGTGATCCAAATTGCCCTCATATCCGCCACAACTCGCCAATAATCGGGCCATCTCCTGTGACCCATCTCCCGCTTCCTGCATCGGGATCGAGGCTCGTGCATCAGAGTCTCATCACCACCGCCGCGCTCTAAACTCTTTGGCCGGGCGCGTCGCGAAACT
The DNA here is from genome assembly GCA_029844215.1 of Przewalskia tangutica. NCBI lineage: Eukaryota > Viridiplantae > Streptophyta > Magnoliopsida > Solanales > Solanaceae > Przewalskia > Przewalskia tangutica. The sequence goes on along the minus strand of JAQGDG010000037.1, from coordinate 1,404,513 downwards.
CCGCCGAAGCACAACCTCGTGTATCGCAGGCTCGCGCTCGTACTCCTCAGATCGCACTAGCGGCACTCTCGCCTTGCCCTTCGGGCTCTGGTTGCCTTGCGCGAGGCATAATCGGTAAAGCGAGATACGTCGAGGGGTCCAACTTACAACACGGCTCTAAGGCACGATCTCGTAATGAGAAGAATGGAAACTAATCCTAAATGTCTCAGCCTCCTGATTATAGATGTGCACAACACATCGATAATCAAGACTTACTAGACACGGTCAGACACTTTCCGAGGATTAATCGCTCGATACCACTTTTGTAACGACTGCCCGGTTCGCATCGTGCCTTACCCGCACCCTAGTGATACATACATCGAGAAAATCAGCGGAACATAAAACATGAGTCATTTAACAAAAGATATAATAAATAAACAAAGCAACCAAAACAGCTTGCCTTCAGATATACATAAAACTCCGAACAGCTTTAATCCTTTTACAACCCCGCCCACAACAAGATTACATGCACTCTAAGATATACAATGACTATGACGGACAGGCCCCGCCATACCCCGAATGTACAAGAACCTACAACTCGTGGAACACCTACCAAGATAAGCCTCGAGAAACGAGCTTCAAATGCGCTGAATTGTGATCCTATGAGCGAGGATCCACGATCGACGATGTACCTCTACTGCAGATGAACGCAGCCCCAAGGAGGTCACAACAGTACCAAGTATGTGAAACTGCATAACATCAGAAATGAAATCATACTAGTCTATATAAAGCAGAGACATGTATGATAACCAAACTACGCTCACAACATAAAACTATCATCTAATATAACTATGGGTCTCACGCCCACCACATCAATCAGTTCGCATTATGGCCGCGTGCCCTAATACCGTGACGGTAGACATGTCCATGATGCAACAATAATACCAATGTCCCATGGCCACATGCCCCGAATGCCAGACGGTGTAGACATGTCCATGTGACCTCAACAACAAGACAAAGAATCCAAATGGAAGCATACCCGCGGCGCCACGTGATCGTCGGTATGTCCAAAGGGAAACAATAAGACAACTTTCCAAATGGAAGCATACCCGCGCGCTACGATCGCGGTCGATGTCCAAAGGGAAACAATAAGACAACTTTCCAAACGGACGATACCCGTGCGCCACGCATCGTGTCAAGATGTCCAAAAAGGAAATCACAAGGCGATAATCGAAATGGAAACATACCCGCAGCGCTACGCATCGTGTCGATATCCAAAGCGATTAACCACAAGACCTTAACCAAAATGGAAGCATACCCGCGCGCTACGATCGTGTCGATGTCCAAAGCGATTAACAACAATAATACTATCAGCGTGAACGCACGTGGAATTTCTCCACATCGCCGCAGACGCCCAAGTAAGTTCTCAACCACCAACCGACCTATCGAGAGACGCCAGAATACGTAAAACACAACGATTGTACAATAAAGGCTATCATCACAATCATAGGCAAGTTTCACACAACTCAAAGTACTTTCATTTTATGCCAAAGTCCGGGTTTTTAACCCAAAGTACTACATACGTTAAGTTCTTTTAAAAGAGATCCATTACTTTTATAAAAGTCACCCGATACCGTAGTATTGGAATGACCAACCCACCTTCCTTTTCAAAATCAAGTAACAACATTCTTTCCTAAGTTCCAGCTTGCCTAGTTTCAATTACTCAAGCTTCTCATTTTCAAATGGTTTCATAGTTTCCCAAACTTAATCACTTGATTCCTTTTAGAACAATTGAGTAACATATGTCATATACGTGAGTAGTTTATTCTTGTTTATAACGATCTTATTACAAAGACCATGATCTAGAAAATGTAATATCATTTTGTCTCATCTTAGCTTCTATGCAGATTTGAGGTTTCTACCGGTTTTAATACAACACATCATTATTCAAGACATTTTCCTTTATTAACGCTGCAGTTGGTCCTGTCGATACACATTCGATTCCCAAATCAAGAAACATTATCCCTTTAAAACCAAGTACTCATTACTCACGAATGAGGTTTCACACAAACATCCACATTAAAACAAATAAGTTAAGTCTCTTATCTTATAAGATCAAGTCTCTTAACTTCTAACATCAGTAAAAAATTTTCACCTACATAATGTCGTTAAAACTAACTTACCATAAAGAAATTATAACAACCTATGTTTTAAAACAACCAAATCAAATAGAACAATTACGTCTACCTAACTACATAATTCTCAACAATCATCCTAGAAAAGAAATGAAGAGGTTAACATACCTCGAGACGATTTATCGACAATAAGCAAAGTGCTCCAATTACTACAACCATGCTAGCCCTTTCCACTCCTCGAGTAGAAAACGCTACTCTTAGTACTTTCACCAATAAAGGTCAAAACGTCTATTAACCCCAAAACAAAAGTTTCTATCTTTCTATATAAAATTCGAAGATTTCCCGCAACATGACAGAAAACTCCTCTCTATCGAGGCCGTACCAAGCCAACCAGGGGGGGGGTTTACACGTCTAACCGGACGTGTACAATTCTACACAAGTCTACTGCAATACAGTCCTATGTAAATACAGTTCAGTTCAGTTCTTTATTCTTCAGGCTTAAGTCAAAAGACATTGCCGAATACTAAGTATAGTTCCATATATAGTATACTTCAACTATATATCCTAACAAACATGTAATTTCCAATTACAATAGAGGGACAAGATAATTACCTCGATAAGCCCAAAATTATCCAAGTTATAATGTCGATCCTGAGCAAGGTTTAGCTCCACTCCGCGCGCTCCAAACCACTCCAAACAACCCTTAGAAGTTCTAACCAACTTCTACTCAAATACTTCAACCAACTATGAAGATTTCCTTAGGGTTTCGGTTTGAGACTAAAAAGGACAAAAGGTAGTATTTCCGGACTCTACGTAAAGAGGTATCTTTGGAATACTACAAGGTACAAGGCTAAGGTATTTTGGGCATTATAACAATACTAGGGGAGTATTTCTATACCACAACAAGGGGTATTATACGAAAACAACTAGGCTAGGGGGGGGGGGTACCCCACGGCCAAGGCACCACAAAGGGAGGAGGCTCTCCACAAGGCCACCCAAGGGGGGAGAAGGCTTAGGCGAGAGCAACAAGAAGAGAGGGAAGGATTGCAAGACTTAGAACACATTTGGATGATGAAGTCTTCAACAGGGAGGGTATTTATAGCAAAGCCAAAGGCCAACCAATGGCCAAGATCTAGCCAAGTGCTACACAAGTGTAAGGCCAAGATATGCCCAAGTGCCCCTAGTCCCTACTCCTTAAAACCCTCACAAATATCTACCAAAAATATCTACCCACTGACACCCCAATCGCCCAAGTCGCCCCACCTAGCTTCCAATGTGAGGTGACACATGTCACCCTCCCGTTGGTCCAAAATGTTCCGTCTCTCTAAAAATCCGCAAAAATACAAAACGACATAGTCGGAATTTTCCTCGCAAGTTATGCAAAAACGTTTCGTCGAAAAACGACTACAACTGTTGTGCACAAAGGTAATTCGGCCAGGGTGCCACGTGGGGGTGACACGTGTCGCTCTCAATTCGCCTGAATATTTCGTCTTCGAAAAATATCCAAAATACCGGAATCTCAAAAACAAAGCGGGTCTACAAAATCAGAATTTCTCCCGTGGGCCCCACGTGACCATTTCCGAAATTAAAATCTCAAAATTCTAATATTCCAGGAATTCCGAATACCAAATCTGGGAATCCAATTCCCATTAACGAACCTTTTTCCTTCACAAAAACCGGAAACTTTTCCGTGGAAAAATTTACCTCCTTCTTCCTTTCCAATCTTTCTGCCGTATTCTCGTACGTACGTCCTCGCATACATACTCTGGATATACGGGGTATAACAAGTTAGTCCTCGAAAAGTTTCTACAGACCGTGTCTAGTAGAGTCTTGATTATCGGTGTGTTGTGCACCACATCTATAATCAGGAGGCTGCAGGACATTTAGGATTGGTTTCCATTCTTCTCACTCTGAGATCGTGCCTTAGAGCTGTGTTATAAGTTGAACCCCTCTGACGTACTTCTTTTTACCAGTTATGCCTCTGCGAAAGGCAACCAAGGCCCGAAGGCAAGGCGAGAAGGCGAGCCGCAAGTAGAACACGAGAGTACGAGGCACGCGTGCCCACCATCACCTGAGGTGGTGCTTCATTTAGAGAGTTCTGTGACGTCGCCAGCCCCAGCAGAGTTTAACACGGCAGCAGCTTCCTCGCGCCAGATATATGAGCCTTCGCCCAATGACCGAACTGAGAGTATGGATTACAAAGGGATGGACCTGTTACTAGCTAGGATTTTAGCAAACAGAGAGTATAAAGTGCGCCAATATATCACGGGTCTAGACGATTATCTAGTAAAAGGGTGTACAAGAGTAGCTCTTCAGTCAGGCATGGACATTGCCCGCGTACAGGCTTATGCACAGCAGACTGAGGAACGTAGAGATCGACGGATTAACCAAGATCAGCAGAAGAGGGCCAGAATAGCAGGGTCCTTTGGTAACTTTCGAGGTGAACCTTTGTCACGCCCCGACTTTTCCTAAGCCTTTACTTAGGGCGTGATGGCACCTGGACAATTATTTCCCACCAGGAGCACCATTTAATTCTCTTTATTTAGAAATTTAAACTTATATTCAAATACAGAGCTATTAATAAAAATAACAATAAAGAAATCTGTTTATGACTTTATTGAAAACATAACGCGAGCCTATGCTCGTGCAAATATTATTTCTACATAGACATACTGACAAAGATTATTCTAAGTTGGAAGGGAGACCATTCCACACGGGCAGTTCGAGACAATCAGAATCGACATTCTCGACTGACGAGTACCAAGCCCAAGCAATGGACTTGGTATGATAAGAGGTCATGGACGATTGCTAGCCTTGGCGTGGAGCCTTTCCTCTATCACGCTTTCAAACATGTTAAATAAAAGAGTCACCTACCATCCGGGTGAGGAGAACCTTACTCGCAATTCAAAGCAACACCACAATATTCCAAGCGATCACATTATAACGTAATAAGCATATTGCAAAAACATATCAAAGTTACAACATTTTTAAATACGCAGAACTCCTCATAGGAAATTCTCGCTTAACTAACACTTCATTTTATCTCAGATATACGTGAGGACATTCCCCTGCATTTCCATATGTTTGTTATATTTATATATTTGTGAATGCGTATTCACTTTTCATATTTATATGTAGGTGAACATGTATTCATTTTTCATATTTGTTGCGGCGTGCAACCCGATCCATTATGTTTACGTATTTGTGAACACGTATTCGCTTACGCTTTGTTGCGCGCAACCCGATCCATTATGTTTACGTATTTGTGAACGCCGTATTCACTTTACGCTTTGTTGCGCGCAACCCGATCCATTATATTTACGTATTTGTGAACACATATTCACTTTACGCTTTGTTGCGCGCGCAACCCGATCCATTATGTTTACGTATTTGTGAACGCGTATTCACTTTACGCTTTGTTGCGCGGCAACCCGATCCATTATATTTACGTATTTGTGAACACATATTCACTTTACGCTTTGTTGCGCGCAACCCGATCCATTATGTTTACGTATTTGTGAACGCGTATTCACTTTACATTTTGTTGCGTGCAACCCGATCCATTATATATTTATATATTTATGTGAACACGTATTCACTTTTCATATTTTTCAGAAGATTGAATAAATACTATTCTCTTTTCTAACATTCTGTCATTCATACTTGTAACGATTATAACTTTTTAACCATAACTCCAACTAAGGTGTTTCTCAAGCGGAAAATAAGGTAATACGGGGATCTTTCACTGTACCAAATTTCATTTAAAACTACTTTGGGTAACTAACACAAATTTATCCTCAAAACAGCCACATGAAATTTATTTCGGCAGAATTTTTATTAAACAACACCCAATCTTAGAATAGTCATAACTCCTAATATGTAAACCCGTTCAAGCCCCATAAAATCTCAAAACGACGAGAACAGAGAGCTACATGTCTCCATGTGAACCATACTTTCATATTCTGTACCATTTGGTACAGTTTTACCCTTTTATTCGCTGCCCTTCCTGGATCTCGATAGATCCGAGGCAGAAACTTTAAACAGCGATAACTCTCAATCCGTAAGTCGCATAGACCCCCGTAAGATCTTAAAATGTCCACAACAGAGAGATATAGAACTTTCATTTAGCAACAATTTTCATATTCCCCACAGATTAGTACATTGTTACGTTTCAACATCCTGCCCTTCTGGATTCCGATGAATCCGAGGCAGCAACTTCAAACTACAATAACTCTCAACTCGTAAGTCCGTTTTAATAAATATTTATCTATATCTGTCCGTAACAGAGATATTTACAACCATGTAAATTTTCATACAATTCTAATAAGTAAAACTCAATAAAAACAGTCCGTAATTATGCCTTTCCGAATTTCGGCCAAATCTAAGGCAGAAACTTTGAACTATGATAACTTTCAAACCGTATGTCCATTTTACCTCATTTTTGGTTCTATATGATCATATTAGAGAGGTGTACCACTCCTCCGAATTTCATCAAATTCTAATAATTATAACTCAGTGAGAACAGTTCGTAAAGTTCATGACGTAACTAGTTGTCAAAAGTTCAATATTTCTTTTCAACACTCAATTCTTATTCTAACATGTATTGAACTTAAAATAAAGGATGTTACCAAGAATTTTTGAGTGAGAAAACTCACCTTGTAAGCGTGAAAATGATTGTTGTTTTGTTGCTACAAGTGATCCTTGCTCCCTAGTATTCCTATTTTTGTTCTCCTTCATCTCTTGATGTTTTTCAGATTTTTCCTCTTCTTGTTCACTTGTTTTTTTTGATTTTGTATTCTTTGTGCTAGGTATTTTATTTGTGTCAAGTACAATGTATAAGTAGAAGTGTGGGAGGTGGAAGGTGGAAGGGTAAGAGTTGAGAGGAATTAAGGGGAGGGGGTAGGGTAGTGGACATTTTCAGTCCAAGTGCCCAGGTGAAGACAATTAGTCTACTCCATTTTCTAAACATAAATATGTAGGATAATGCTAGTTGATGAGATTTATGACAAGACTAACAAGTCTAGAATTCAATTGTCATAATGCTAATTTTCATTCAATTTTTTTCCGTATGCAAAATGTAAGTCATAGCAAGTGTTTTTTTTTTTTTTTTTTTTTTAAATTTCAATAATAGTATATTAATTTCACCTTATTAATTACCAAAAACTAATATGACCAATCACTTAAGAGTGAAAATGTCATTTTCGGATGTGTTGCCCATTCCTTCACTAAAGAATGAATTGAAGACTGCAAATCCATTTGTTGGAACTAATTAATGTATATATTTTTTTTTATTAACCCAACCATAACTATATATTATTTTTTCCTGATTTTACATTCTCTCCTTCTTAAGCAACATTCGCCCTCGAATGTGAATAAGGTCGTAACATAATCACATAGACACAATAATGTTTATTATTATTGTAACAAATTTGGGCTTCACATTCTCCCTTCCTTAAGAAGCATTCGTCCTCGAATGAGAATAAGGTTGTAACACATGCATATAGACACGCAAATGGCACACATATGAAGTACTATGTAACGCATTTTTTTTTTATTACCCTAGGTCAAATAGGAATGGATATTTGACTTTCATCGCCTCTTCCGCTTCCCAGGTGGCTTCCTCTGTGGAGTGATTCTTCCATAGGACTTTCACGGAAGCAATATCTTTATTTCTAAGGCGCTGACCTTTCTATCAAGTATTTCTACCGAGCCTCTTCATATCAAGCTCTTTATTAAGAACTATCTCCGGGAAGGATGACGTGACTTGATCGTGCAAGTATTTTCGTAATATCGACACATGAAATACTGGATGCATCGCCAACTCTTGTGGAAGTGCTAATTGTAAGCCACATTCCCACTCTTCGCAAGATCTCATATGGCCCAATAAACCTTGGGCTCAATTTTCTTTTCTTACCAAAACGCATCACTCCATTCATCGGGGACACTTTTAAAAATACTTTCTCCCTCTTGAATTCAAGATCTCTTTCCGATGATCGCATAGGACTTATGACGGCTATGAGCTGCTTTTGATCCGCTCAATCATTTGTACCTTATCATTTGTTTCTTGAATGACTTCCGGTCCGAATAACAAGGTCTCACCCACCTCGAACCATCCAAATGGAGACCTACATTTTCGTCCATATAATGCTTCAAACGGGGTCATTTGTATGCTAGAGTGAAAACTATTGTTGTAGGCGAACTCAATTAGACATAGATGGTCCAACCAGCTTCCCTGAAAATCCAACACACAAGATCGCAATATGTCCTCAAGTGTTTGAATTGTTCGCCACCGCCATCTGCTTCATGGGTGGAAAGTCCGTGCTTAACTTAACTTTTGTCCCGAGACCGCTGGAAACTTTGCCAAAAGTGAGGTGAATCGAACCCCTATCTGAAATAATTTGTAAAGGAATCCCGTGTAACCGCACAATCTCCTTCAAAGAAATCTGTGCATACTGTGGTGCGCGATACGTAGTCTTGACCGATAAGAAATGTGCTGACTTTGTAATCCGATCAACAATCACCCAAATAGAATCATACCCTTCTCGAATTTTCGGTAGACCAGTTACGAAATCCATATGAATATCCTCCCACTTCCACATGGGGACTCCAATGTCCTGAAGTAATCCGTCAGGTTTTGGATGTTCAAATTTTCACCACGACATATAAGACACCTCCCGACAAACTCGCAACGCTCTTTCTTCATCCCGTCCCACCGCATTTGCCTTGAGGTCCTGATACATTTTTGTTGACCCTGGATGAATGGAATATCTTGTGTTGTGACCCTTATCTAAGATCTTCCTCCTTAGATCCTTTACCTTAGGAACACATAACCTACCCTTATACCGAAGAGTTCCGTCATTATCTCCCAATGTAAACTGTGAAGGTTTGCCCTGTTGGATCCTCTCCCGAAATCCAACAAACTCCGATCCTCAAACTGACTTTCTTTTATTTCTGAAGCTAAGGCAGACTGCGAGGTATCATGTACCACCACCCTACCTTCACCGATCTCAGTTAAGCTAACCCCGAGGTTTCCCAATCTTTGTACCTCACGAACAATACCCCTCGTTTGCATTGCCAAATGGGCGAAGCTGCCCATTGATCTCCCATCGAGTGTCACCACCACGTTGGCTTTCCCAGGATGGTAAAGAATACTAAGGTCATAATCCTTAAGCAACTCTAACCATCTTCTTTGTCGGAGATTCAAATCTTTCTGCGTGGTTATGTACTGCAAACTCTTATGATCTCAGAATATGTCCACATGCACACCATACAAATAATATCTCCATATTCGTAGAAGGCAAACACCACCCCACTAATTCCAAGTCATGAGTTGGGTAATTCTTCTCATGTATCTTCAATGGTCTAGATGCATACGCAATAACCTTTCCAAACTGCATCAAGACACATCCTAACCCAACTCTAGAGGCATCGCAATAGACTGTGAACCCTTCTTGTCCCGATGGTAAGGTTAGGATCAGCAGAGTCAACAATTCCTTTAGTTTTGAAAACTTGCTTCACATGCTTCGACCATCGTTCTTAACCGCTTTTTGAGTCAACCGGTCAAAGGAGCAGAAGACTAGAGAAACCTTTACGAATCTTCTATAATACCCACCAAACCCAAGAAACTTCTAACCTCTATCTGAGTGGTCGGTTTTGGCCGCTTCTTCATCGCTTCTATCCTCCTGGGGTCTACCATAATTCCATCCTCGACACAACATGACCCAAAAAGGCTACCTCTTCCAACCAAAATTCACACTTTGAAAATTTAGCATATAGTTTCTCCTGCTTCAAGACTCAAGCACTACCTCGACGCTCTTCATGTTCTTCAACACTCTTATCAGAGATTAGGATATCATCTATGAACACAATCACGAACAAATCTAGAATGGTTTGAAGATTATGTTCATTAAATACATAAAAGGCTGGGCATCGTTAACCCAAAAGACATGACCAAGAACTCATAATGGCCGATCGGGTTCTAAAGGTTGTTTTGGATATATCATCCGGATTTATTTTCACCGTGATATCCCTAACGAGATCAATCTTGGAAAAATAGCTAGCTCCTGAAATTGGTCAAAAGATCATCGATTCTTGGTAATGGGTACCGCTTCTTGATCGCGACCTTATTGAGTCGATAATCGATGCACATCTCGAGCGATCCGTCTTTCTTTTCACAAACAGATCGTGCACCTGCGGGAAACACTAGGCCTTATAAAGCCTTTATCCGTAAGATCCTTCAATTGTTCTTTTAACTCCTCAATTCACCGGGCCATTCGATATGGAGGAATAGAAATGGGTCTTGTGCGAATTAACTCTATAGCAAACTCCACTTCTATCCGAGGAAGGCTGGAAGATCTTCAGAAAACCTCCTAAAATTTCAACAATAGAACATCATTCATCGTTGGGATTCCTTTTGGGTATCTACTATATTAGCCAGATATGCATACTCCACTCTGTGACTTCTCAATAACTTTTGAGCCCCAAGGTAGGAAATAAACTGACCTGAGGATATTCCAACCCTACCCCTTATAACAACTTCTGGTTCTCCGGGAAAAGTTAATCTCACTATCTTTCACCGACAATCTAACATGGCATAACATGCCGACAACCAATCCATACCCAAAATGATGTCGAAGTCCACCATATCAAGTAGTACTAGGTTCACCATTGTTCCTCGCCATTCACTTCTAATGGAAATTATTTACCACCCGAGAGACCCAAATGAGGCCCATCGTGTCATAACCTCAAAAGGTTCACTTAAATAAGAAGGTTCTACGGTAAATTCTTAGCAAAGCCCATTGACACATATGAAAATGTAGAGCCGGATCGTATAATACAAATGCAGAATACTCGAGACTAGCAAAATACCCGCGACCACCGCATTAGATGCTTCGCCTCATTCCTCCGGGGCAAAGCATGAGCCGATTATAATTGTTGGGTTGTTGACCTCCCGACTGGGCGGATTGGTTTCCCCGATTTCCATGGCGATTGTTGCTTCGACCTCCCGAATAGATTGTATTTGAGTCCTCTTTGCAATCTCCGACATAGTGTCCCGATTCTCCACGCTTATAACATGACTTCGTTAAGAGTCGACATTCTCCAGCAGATTTCTTTGACAAATCTTACAAACCGGTTTGTCCTCCCGTGTTAGGATTGGTGGCCTTGTCCTGCTCACTTGGTGATTAAACCAACTGCTCAGCCAGATCGCTATGCGCTCCGCCAAGATGAGTGGTCCTCCACAAGCTTCGTGACGTTCGAGTACGCAGAGTTGGTCGAGCTCCGTGGTTTTTGGTTCATAGATTTACATAGTTCTAGCCACCAGATTCGCTTTCCTCGTTCACTATGTGGTAGGCGCCATTCCGGAAATGTCGTCTTTTACCAATGCTTGTTTTACGCACGGCAGGCTACGTGAGAGAGAATGTCCTAGTAGGAGGATAGGTGGGATGACTCACCATCGGGTGGTTGCGGATTCGATGGTTCGGAGAGGGGTGTTAGCGAGAGGCCACCCCACCTCGGTGGTCGTTGTGGTAGGTGTCATTATGGGGAGTGTCGTACTACTTGACAACTTGTTATGCTGGCCAGCAGGCCATTTGCAGAAATTGTCCACTGCAGGTGGCACGCGGATAGCACAGACTACGGATCGGCCATGGGTTCTTCACAGGATGTTCATACACGGCAGGCCACAGAGGTCATGGTGGAAGTTCAGCTTTAGCGGTCCTTTGAACCGCCTATTTGATTTTCGTATATCCTTAACCTCTGTAGACTAGTTTGTATTGATGATATGATGATGTGTTAAGTGTTATGTTCGGATAGCTTGTGTTAAAATGTGATTTAGAAGCCTGGTTTGTGAAAAGGGTAAGTCTGGGGATGAGATAATTGTGAACCTTAGAATTTATAACAGTTGAGACCGAGACCTTAGATGTAAGTCCGTCTTGAGTAAAAGATTTTACGGTTAGTCTTTGTCGGAGTGCATAGTATACGTGGAGTATTTGTGTGATAATTCCATGGGTAGTTTGAGATAGAAGTGGTAGCTTTCATGACGTGAATTAGTAAGATTGTTCTGGATCGGGGAACGAGAGAGTTTGGCGCGATAATGGGTCGGGTTGAGGCCAGATTGCGGGTTAACCCGCAGCCCGGAATGAAGTGAGGTAAATTTGAGGTAGTCCCGCTAGGTGATAGGATCACGAGGGTGTTAGGCCCAGGTTTAGGTAACCATCGTACGAGTTCGTGGATGCGTTCGACCAAGATGTCGCCGACGAGGTCACCATCTTGTCTTTCACCAGGATCTGCATTTTACTACGAGGGTTATGCTAGATGTTATATATCAGGAAGGTTGTAAGGCTGCACGGGGGTCCTACTTTTTATTTTATGACAGGCAGTGGAGCCCAGTTTATGACTATTTTCTTTTTTCTGGAGGTTTTACCAAAGAGGTTAGGAACTCGTGAGTCTCAAGATTGCATTCACCCTCGGGCCGACGGACAAACAACGCGTTTTATCCAGATATTTGAGGATAGGTTACGGGCCGGTGTTTTGATTTCGGGGGAGCGGTGAGGATTATTTGCCTCGTGTTAAGTGGATATTATAATAGCTATCATTTCAGTGTTCGGATGGCGCCTTATGAAGCCTTGTATGGGCGGAAGTATAGGTTGCCGGTCGATTGGTTCGATGTTGGCAAGGTTCAGATAGTTGGTCCACACTTGATTTAGCAGAATGAGGATAAGGCGAAGCTTATCAGAGGAGGTTATTAGCAGCTCAGAGTCAACCGAAGTCTTGCGGATAATCCACATTAACACTTGGAGTTCAGCCGACTGGGTCTTCCTGAAGGTACCACCCCGGAAGGGTGTGACGAGATTTGGAAAGCAAGGGAAACTTAGCCCGAGGTACTTTGGGACTTTTCAGATCATTTGTAGAATAGGCCAGGTTGCCTATAAGTTAGAACTGTCGTCCGACTTAGGAGGCAGTACATCCGGTCTTTCATGTTGCAATGATTCGGAAGAGTATCGGAGATCCATCCAGAGTGTTCCCAGTTAATGACGACCAAGTTAAGGATAGTAACCCCGAGATTTTAAAAACTGAAGCAATAATGTAAATGTGATAATGATATTAGGAAGAGTTCGAGTGTACGAGGAGGGTACGATGAGTAAGAAAAGAGGCGAAGATGTGTTAAGAAGATGGAAGTGTCCTTTTTATAAAGTAAAGAGGTGAAGAAAGTATCCTTTGGAACATGGGTGGAGCTAATAGTATTGTTATACGCTTTAGAGATGATTCTTCGTTGGCTCGAATGTGAGTTTTTGCGCGTACGTTGTATTGTGGCCATATGTGGAATTTTGCAAATTGTTCAAGTTATGAGGGACTATGCCGTTATCTGAGTTATTTGAATTCGAGGAACATTCGGACGAATGTTTCTAAGGGAGAATGTTATGCCCGTAGTTCCGAGTATGTATCCGAGGACGACGCATTTAATGTATACGCCTAATTAGGTAAGAATGATAGAATTGTTTTTTCGACGGAAATTATTCCAACTCAGAAGGAAATTTTGCTTTTCAATATTTTTACGATTATGGAATTTTTCCGAGAGATAAATATTTTGGACCAATAGGAGGGCGACAAGTGTCACCCCTAGATTGGGCCATGTTGGACGAAATTGAGTGGACAAGTGGGCAAGACAAGTGGCCAAAAGTCTTGCATGGTATTGCATAGTGGCTTGGACGATTTTTGCTAGTAGTGAGCAAGTCTTGCATGGTCAAGGTCTTGCATGGCTTTTGTAAGACAAGTGTGGAAAGGAACCTACACAAACACATCTATACCATACACATGTTTCAATCCTAACCCTTGGTTGTGCTATATAAACTCCTTTAGTTGATGAAAATCTTCCACACTTAGTATAATTCTAGACTTGAAAATATTTCCCTCTCCCTCCATCTCTATTGCTCTCGTCGAAACAGCCCCCTTCCCTAACCAAATGTTGTCCAAAAATTCTTAAACTTATAAGTGTTATTCCTTAATGTGTTAGGAAGATTATTAACCAAGAGTTAGACAAGATTTCACACCCCTAGCCTCAAAAAAAACCCCCTTGGCCGAGAGTGGGCAGATTTTCGGGACTGTTTTGGGCAGAATTTTAGTCAAGTTTGGAAGGGAATATCTCCTAGCATATTAGGAATTTTTGGGTGTTTCAAAATCCTAAAATTAAGTTCGTCGAGTCTAGTTTCCAACGCAATAAACCACTCGTCGATAGGACACTGGAGTAGAGAGTTATCAACGTTACAAGTTCAGCTGACGAAGCAGTGGCGAAAAATCTGGACAGTCACGTTTTTTGGACTATCTTGAGGTAATGAACCTTAACCTCTTTGTGAAGTTGATTATTATGTATATACGGATATTATACATATATTGGAAGTATATTATGGACTATAAGATATAAAGAAAGATTTGGATCTTGTTAAGATGTTAAAAGGAGAATTGGCTTATTATCCATTAAAATGGTAAAAATGTATCCATTACTTACTAAGAGGTTAACAACAAAGGAACTATAACTTATAATAAGATTGGAATATAAGTTGAAGGACTAATGAAGTAATTGGATAAGTAAAATTGTAAAAGTTGGCCAAGGACCCCAACTTAAGGACCATATCTACTTTGGACTATATTTACTTTGGACCTTATTTACTTATTGTTATTATGAAGGAGAGATTGTTAATCGCGTTCCGTTTGGGCGTGTTATCCCCTTCTTTACTTATTGTTATTATGAAGGAGAGATTGTTAATCGCGTTCCGTTTGGGCGTGTTATCCCCTTCTTTACTTATTATTATTATGAAGGAGAGATTGTTAATCGCGTTCCGTTTGGGCGTGTTATCCCCTTCTTTACTTATTGTTATGGCGAGAGATTGTTAATCGCGTTCCGTTTGGGCGTGTTATCCCCTTCTTTAAATTTCGGTATTATTGCACCTTAATTATAGTATGTTAATGTTACACCCCGTAAGTCCAGGACATGTATAAGAGAATGTATGTAAGGAAATCAAGACTTGAAAATTGGTACGAAAGAAAGAATTATTTTTACGACGGAAAATCTTCCGAACGTCGGAAAGGAAAAATGTTCGTTGTTGAGAATTGGATTCTCAAAATGCATTATTTGAGGAGTATGGAACTTATTAACATTATGGAAATTTATTTTTACGGATTTGGCCATGTGGGGCCCACCCGAGGAATTTTACGTTTTGTGGGGCCCACGAGGGTTATGGAATTTTATGGACGAATGGGAGGGCGACATGTGGCACCTCCCCCACTTGGTGTTGGACGAAAATTGCAAGGGTTGGATGGTCATTTGACCATTGTGGATGATAAGTCTTCAAGCTTGATATTATTGACCAAGTCAACTTGTCCACTTGGCTATTATCCATGTGTTCTTCATCCTAGCCACACATTTGTTGAGATCTTGACCCTCCATTGTGTTATATAAGCTTACTAGTAGTGCAAGACTTGTTCATTCTATACTTAGTAAAAAAAATTCAAGAACTAGTCTTGTGAAGAGAGGGCTCACGGCTTTGAGCTTTTTGAGAGAAGAAAATTTTCAATTGTTGTCCAATATTCACAAGACTTAAACCCAAGGTCCCTAAGGGTATTGTAAGGATATCTCAATAGAAAGATTTCGGAAAAGTGGCGTTTTCGTATTAGTCGCAAGGCGGAAACTTAAGGAGTTCTTCAACTTTGAAGTTGGGACTTGAAGATGAGTTCTTCATAGGCTTCTAAGGAGTGCTTGGAGCGGATTGGAACATAAGGAAAGGAGCTAAGAATTGCTAAGGAGCGACTTTGAATCTTGGGAAGATTAAGGGCTTATAAAGGTATAATTCTTGTCGTTTTAGTAATTAAGATTACTTATTGTTGTAACTATGGATATTAGCAAGCATGAGATGTTTATATTATGAAGTTTGATATGTATATCGCTATTGGAACCCTAATCCGAAACTAGCATGTTTAGGCTTAAGATTACAATTCAAGTTGATTATAAGTATAAGTTGTCACATGTTATATAAAGAAGGAAATTGTAGTTGTTGAAGTTGTCTATGAATATATAACATGTTAGACCTAAGAACGTGGATTGAAAAAGAATTGGAAAGGACTTAGGATTGATTATAAGTTGGCCGAGAATGGCTTGGATATTAAACTTACTTGGTATGAATTGTGGGGCGGAATTTTACACGTATTGTAAGGCGTGTAATCCCCTTTGATTGGTTGGTATGTTGAGCCTTAAATGTGGCATGTTTGGCTATTGTATTCGGCCTTGAAAAAGGTGGCAAAGTATGTAGAAACAAAGGAAGTCGCCCGATTTTCCGTAGAATAAGAGACCGTATACTTAGTATTATCAGACGTCGTTTGAAGCTAGTGGTTAATGGACGTATTATGGCCATTATAGGTTGAAGTACTACGAGTAGCGTATTCTACTTGAAGGGGTGGAAAAGCTAGCAAGGATAAAGTACTTGGGAGCATTTTGCAACTTGTCGCTAGTCGTCACGAGGTATGTGAACCTCTTCTTTCTTTGGCATGATCCTACGTATGAAATATCCATGTGATAGTATTTCATGATTCCTTCCACTCTTAGAAGTTAAGAAGTATTCACATTGTTTATTCTAAGTTAAAAGTATGTTTAAATTGGTAAGAATGGTTATGAAGTTATGAGTTTGATTTAAAGCTATGTGTCTTGATTTATTTAAAGTAAGCAAGTTGATTTTATGTTTAAAAAAATGACTTGAATTTATATATGAAAAGGGGATTGATTTTAAAAGTGGAGGTTATATGATTTTATAAGTATAAGTAAATGGACTTTAAAGAATGTATGTTATGAAGTTTTAAGACTACGAACTTTGATTGTCTTTTAAGGATTTTGAAGTTTTAGGCGATATGATTTTAAAGAATGTATGCTACGAGGGGTTAATACTATAAGCCTGGATTTTATGAGTGGAAATGACTAAACTTTAAAAAGTATGGCTTCTTAATTTATTTCAAAAGTTAAGAAGATGGTTTCAAAAGAGTGTGACTTGAGCTTTAAAAAGAAAGGAGTTTTATGATTCTTTTAAGTATGTATGTACGTAGTATTTTTGGGTCTAGTTTTCCTAATGTTGTAAGAATAAAAGTGTCTTAAGTTCTCTAAAATGAATGGTTGTTATAATAGCTTTATGGGAAGTTGTTATGACGACTTAAGAAGAAGTGAAAAGATGGTTTAAAAATGTTATGTAAGGAAAATTACACCGAGCCTACAAATAGGCCAGATTACGTTATGAAATACACCGAGCCTACAAATAGGCCGGATTATGTTATGAGATACACCGAGCCTACACATAGGCCGAATTACGCCATATTACCCCGAGCCTACACATAGGCCGGGTTACGTCATCTTACACCGAGCTCCACAGGCGGGCCGGATTATGCTACATGATTCCACATTACACCGAGCTCCACAGGCGGGCCGGATTATGCTACATGATTCCACAGTACACCGAGCCCCACAGGCGGGCCGGATTATGTCACATGATTCATCAGTACACCGTGTCCCGCAAATGGGCCGGATTACGTTATCACGTACGGATAATCAAAGTAAGCTCCCAAATAAGAAGTTCCTCCATAAAGGGCCGGATTATGTATTGTAAGATATGTAAGTTATGTGGAAAAACTTGATTAAATCCTTAAAGTAAGTACGTAAGAATATGATGTTAATTCTCATTGAAAGAAGGAAAAGAACGGTTAATATACGATTGATTTCAGGAGTTAAAATGGCACGGTAGGATCTGGTATTTAATTTTTATACTTGCTCCTGTCATTTCTTTTATACAGTTATGATTTGATTATCGTATCTTGTTTCGCTTCGCCACGACCCGACTCGCCCCGCGATCGTGCCTTACCCCGCACCCTAAATGATACAACATCGAGAAAATCAACTAAATAAAAACTTAAACATGAACAAGACATAAAATAAGCAATAGGCTAACCAAAATGGTTACCTTCAGATATATAAATCAAAATTGAATAGCTTAAATCCCTTACAAACCCCGCCCACAACAAGATTACATGCACTTACGAATTTTATAACAACTATGACGACAGTCCTCGCCATACCCCGAATGTACAAGAACCTACAAACTCGTGGAATCATACCAAAAGATAAGCCTCCTGAGAAACGGAGCTTCCCAAAATGTCGAATCGTGATCCTATGAGCGAGGATCAACAACCGGTACTCTACTCGCGACATTTAACGCAGCCTCGGGCGAGGTCAAGATAACAGTACCAAGTATGTGAAATCAAAATATCAGAAATGAAATCATAATAGTCTATATAAAACAGAGACATGTATGATAACCAAACTATAGCTTCACAATATATATTAGCAAATATGTCAAGTCGTGACTCACGCGTAAAGTCATCACTCAAATATAACCCGAATTTAACTCAAGACAACGGCCGCATGCCCCAAGATCTTACTCTCAGATAAGCATGGCCATGGAACCATCCTAATGGAAGCATACCCGTGGCCACCCATCGTGTCAAGATGTCCAAAGGAAATAATAAGATAACAATCATAATGGAAGATACTCGCCACCCATCGTGTCAAGATGTCCAAAGCAAATAACATAATAACACTCTTAATGGAAGCATACCCGTGGGCCACCCATCGTGTCAGTATGTCCAAAAGGAAATAACAAGATAACAATCATAGTGGAAGCATACTTGTGGGCCACCCATCGTGTCAAGATGTCCAAAGCAAATAATGTAATAACACTTAATGGAAGCATACCCGGGCCACCCATCGTGGTCAAGATGTCCAAAAGGATCGATATAGTGGAAGATACCCGTGGGCCACCCATCGTGTCGCAGATGTCCATCAATCAACCAGATAGCCGCCCTCCAACGAGACGCCAGTAGTACGTAAACACAACACTTGCACAACAAAAGCTATCACCACAAGCATAGGCAAGTTCAACATACTTTTAGACATTCTTTTATGAACACAAATCCGGGTTTTAACCCCAAGGTACTATGTATTTTAACTCTTTAAAAG
The DNA here is from genome assembly GCA_029844215.1 of Przewalskia tangutica. Taxonomy (NCBI): domain Eukaryota; kingdom Viridiplantae; phylum Streptophyta; class Magnoliopsida; order Solanales; family Solanaceae; genus Przewalskia; species Przewalskia tangutica. Next base: position 1,385,352 of record JAQGDG010000037.1, on the reverse strand, counting down.
ATCCATTTCTTTCACACAAAGTCATACGATACCCGTAGTATCAAAAATAGAGTAACTGTCTTTGTAAGTAAACCAAAACAATTTTCATACTTTCTTTTAAACCAAATCATTTCTCCATTTAAAGTCCAGCTTACCATTTTAAATCCAATAATAAAACCATCCTTTTGTTTTCATAAAGTCGTTATAATTAACTTTCCATAAAGTCGTTATAACACTTTATGTTTTAAACCAATTTAAGACAAAACCATGCCTTTCTTTTAAACCAAAACACTTCAAATTCCTCAAGTCTCATTTCTTTAGAAAACAAGTTCCTTACTTTGAATTTAAGAAAATCAATACTTGTTATTAATGATCTTATTAAAGCAAATATGATCTAGGAAATATAATACAATTTTGTCTTATCTTAGCTTCTATGCAGATGGAGGTTTCTACTGGTTTTAATATAATTAATTATTTGTCAATACATTTTCCTTTATTAACGCCGCAGTTGGTTTGTTCGATACTTATTCTCATTTCCAAATCAATATAACTTATTCCTTTTAAAACTCAATTACCCATTTATCATAAATGCGTTTCACAACTTTTAACACAAACCAAATCCTTAATATTTCACATCAAGTCATTTATAAGTCAAGTCTCTTATCTTTTAAAAATCACAGACCATTTCTTTACCTACATAAAGTTGTTATAACAAACTTCCCATAAAGTCGTTATAACACTTTATGTTTTAAACCAATCAAATTCATTTAGCACACGTACGTCTACCGTACTACATAGTTCACATAATCATGCTAGAAAAGATAGGAAGAGGTTCACATACCTCGCGACGATTATCGACAATTAGCAAAACGCTCCAAAGTACTATCACTCTGCTAGCCTTTTCCACCCTTCAAGTAGAATACGCTACTCATAGTACTTCCACCTATAATGGCCATAAAATGTCTATCAACTTCTAGATCTCTTCGTAGAATATTCTAAATACAAGATTCCTTATTCTACAGAAAATTCAAGAAGACCTCCCCGTAACTACATAAATCTCCTCCTCTATCAAGGCCCGCTACCAAGACAACAACTCCTAGGGGGGTTACACGTCTAACCGGACGTGTACAACACTGCCCCACAATAATACTACAAGTCTACATCGCGCGTTACTCTATCCATCCAGGGTCGACCAAGATGTACCGACCTTAGATCTGTAACGCGGATGGCTTCAAGAGGACGCCGCGTGCGTGTGTTGACATGTGCAATCGAACAAGGTGACCATTAAGAATGATACCTCTTCCTGTGATTGATGATTTGTTCGATCGCAGGGTGCGAGATGTTTTTCAAGATTGATCTGCGATCGCTATCATCAAAAGTAGTCGAGAGGCGGATGTCCCTAAGACTGCATTCCGAACCCGGTACGGGCACTATGAGTTCAGGGTTATGTCTTTCGGGTTGACAAATGCTCCGGCAGTATTCATGGATTTGATGAACTGAGTGTTCAAACCATTTTTGGACACGTTTGTGATAGTGTTCATTGATGACATCTTGGTTTATTCTCGCCGAGCGCGAGCACGCAGAGCATTTGAGGACCGTACGAGTTCTCCAGACCAAAGATTGTACGCGAAGTTTTCCAAATATGAGTTTTGGTTAACTTCGGTGGCTTTTCTTGGGCATATTGTCGGGGCTGATGGCATTCGGGTGGATACGACCAAGATCGAGGCATTCAGGAGTTGGCCTAAACCTACTACTCCTATAGAGGTTCGCAGTTTTCTGGGCCTTGCAGGTTATTATCGGCGGTTCGTAGAGAAGTTTGTTTATCTCTCGCACCATCGACAGGGCTCGATGCGCTAAGTTTAAGTGGACTGACGCGCGTGAGCAGTGGTTTCCGCCATCGGGAGAGATCGACGACCGCCTCGCTTCTACTTCCGCAGGTCCGGATGGCTATGTCGTATTGTGACGCGCCGCATCGGGTTGGGATGTGTGCTGACGCAGCAGGCAAGGTTATAGCGCATTTATCCCGACAGCTTAAGAAGCATGAGAACTACCCCACCCATGATTTGGATTCGCAATGTGATTCACGCCAAGATCCGAGGCACTATTTGTATGGGGTTCATGTGGATATTTATACGCACCACAAGAGCCTCCAAGATATCTTCACCAGAGGAGCCGAACTTACGCTGCAGACGGTGGTTAGAGCCGCCAAGGATTACGATGTCGACATCCCGCACCATCCGCAAGGCCAACGCCAGGCGTACGCTCTTAGTCGTAGGTCGACGGGAGTCTATCGGATGTGCGCGAGCAGAGAGGGCCATGGTCCGCGAGTTACACCCGCTTAGCGAGCCTCGAGTCCGACCGATTGATTCCGATAGCAGTGGATTCGAGTTCGAGAGGTTGTCGAGTCTTCCATCGCCGGCGAGTGAAGAGGCAACAGCTGAGGATCCGCTTTGACACTGCATCGCGATACGCTCTTCGTGAGAGGAAGGGTCCTGAGGTAGCACCGATGGGGTGCTAAGGTTTGAGGGCAGTTGTGTGTTCCAGATATTGCAGGACTTCTCGCAGGTGTTCTGGGAAGCACACAAATAGCGCGTTACTCATCCATCCGTGGTCGACCAAGATGTACCACGACCTTAGATCCGTGTATTGGTGGGATGGCGAAGAGGACGCTGCAGTTTGTAGCTCGGCCCGTGGTTGTCCGCAGTGAAGATAGAGCACCGCAGGCCCGTGGTTTGTTGCGCATTTATCGAGATCCCGACTGAAGCCGGAGGTGATCAACACGGACTTTATCACGTGATTACCTCGCACTCGGAGACATGATTCTATATGGGTTATCGCCGACAGTCGACGAAATCAGCCCACTTTCTTCCCGTCAGACAACTTTTCTACCGAGGATTATGCCGACTTTACATCCGAGAGATCGCCGATCGCATGGAGTCCCTATTTCGATCATATCGCATGAGGAGCCCGACGCTAACTTCGGAGGTATTTCCGTATGGTTTTGGGACGCAGAGTTCGAGCATCGCATTCCATCCACGTACGCATCGACAGCCGAAGGCATCATCCGCATCATCGCGAGCCCGTGTTATTGACTTCGTGGTAGCCGGGAGGATCATTTGCCTCTAGTTGAGTTTCATAATAATAGCTACCACTCCAAAGATTCGAGATGACGCCATGAGGCCTTGTATGGGAGGAAGTGCAGATCGCCGATGATCGTTTGATGTGGGCGAGGTGCGATTAGTGGGACCAGACGGTGCGCAGCAGCGATGGATAAGCGTGAAGCTTATCCAGAGCGATTCTCGACAACTCGAGTCGCATGTAAGTTATACGCAGATCATCGCCGCGCATCCGGAGTTCGAGGTTGATGATTGGGTTTTCTGAAGGTGTCACCCACGGCGTGTGATCAGATTCGGAAGAAAGGGAAACTCACCAAGGTACATCAGTCAGACGATTGTCCGCAGGTAGGCAAGGTTGCTATGAGTTGATCTGCCGTCCGATCCGGAGGCGGCATCCGGTTTTTCATGTTTCTTTCGGCGAGATGTATCGATCCATCTAGAGTGCACCCGATTGACGATGTCCAGTGATCGGGGGTTATCGTGAGGAGATTCCCATAGCGATAATCGATCGTCGTTAAAGCGTCTGCGCACCAAGCGACGTGGCTTCCGGCCAAAGTCTTATGGTGGAACGAGCTCAGGGAGGAGATGACGTGGGAAGCTGAGGAGGACATGAGGCAGAAGTATCCTCACCTATTCCCCACACCTCCAGGTAACTCACTTTCCTACTTGTAAATTTTCATTGTCATATTTTCTTAAATGTTGTATTGCGCTACGTGTGACATTTGCAAACCGCTTATGTTATGAGAAACCTTATCGTTATCTGTCTGGGAAGGAACATTCGACGAATGTTTCTAAGGCGAGGAGAATGTTATACCGTATATCCAGTATGTACGTAGGCGTGCACGATAAAAGTTTAGCCTTAAGAAAGGCACTACGGGCGAAATTTGGGCACAACTCACGAAACGAATGGTTTTCCGATTAAACGCTTTCCAAAACTTGCGTAGGAAAATTACGGCTATGTCATTTATAATTTTGGCGGATTTTTCCGAGAGATGAAACATTTTGGACCAACGAAAGGTGACACTTGTCACCCTCAAGTGACGCAGCGGCAAATGCCTTGGACGATTGGTATGGTTTTGGGGCCTAAAACTGGGTCAATGTTTGTTGAGTGATTTGAGGAGTAGGCTAGGTGCACTTGTGCAAATCTCCACCTTACACTTGCCTACCACTTGGCTTCATCTTGGCCCTTGAAAGCCCTATAAATACCCCCTTGAGTTGATGAATTCTTCATCCACAAATCAACTTTCCAAGTCTTAAAAACTCCTCCCCTTAGTTGCTCTCTCGCCCAAAGCCTTCTCCCCTCTTGGAAGCCCTAGCTGAAACACCCCTCTCCCCCCTCTAGCCTAGTGGCTTCGGCCGAGTACCCCTTGGTAGAAAGTTGTCTTCCAAGTATAGTTACTATTCCAAAATACCCTAGCCCCAAATCCCTTTTAGTATTTAAGTAGAAGTTGTTAGAAACTTCTAAGGGTTTCTCGAGCTATCTGAGCGTGCAAATTAGAGCTAAACCTTGCTCAGATCGACATTTAACTTGGATAATTTTGGGCTTATCGAGGTAAATACTCTTGTCCTTCTATTGTAATTGGATATTACATATAAGAATAGTTAAGACTTGAGTATAAGATATGTAAGAATATTAAAGAATAGAATTGAACTGTTATCACAAGAGGCGGTATAATGTAAGAAGAATTAAATCAGATTTACATGTGATTGTATTTACAAAGACTTGGGTAGCTTGACGTAGGGAAGTGCTGCCCAATTTTCCGTAGAATAGAGAACCTCTCGCTTAGAACTTTATACAAAATAGTCTAGACGCTGATAGACGTATTTGACTATTATAGGTTGATACTCTGCGCGACATATTCGACTCAGGTGGATTTCACGGAAGGTATGTGATTCTTCCTATACCCTCGAGCATGATATTTTAAAGTATATATATAGTACGGTAGACGACGTGTTAATCGAACATGGTTTTACTTGGCGCCTTTTGACTTGAATCTAAATAATAAGAATCTTGAAGTCTTTCAAAAGAATTATAAATCATTTTTGAAAGAAGAATATTTGTTTTTAAACAAAAGCTTAAGAGTTATACTAGCTTTATGGGAAGTTAGGTATAACGACTTAAGAAAGAGAAAGAACGCTTTACTTATGTGTTTATGAAAGACTTGTATTGATTTGGAAAGTATAAAAGATGGTTTGATGAGTAGACATATTATGATGCTACGTGTGTTAGTGTCATGTAACGCTTGTATAAGAGGGTATTCTTGTTGTGCTTATGTTGTTTAACGATAACTCGTTATGTTAGTATTATATCACTCACCTCGACACGATCACGGGGTTAAGCCGTCCACGCGGTAGACTCAGCGGTCCAGGACCATGATTCGAGAATACCTCACGCGGGTCCAGGGACCTATGCGGAGCTACGAGAGTTCCGTGTTAGTGCGGCCTTTATGGTCATGCATGTACGCTACGCGACTACGAGTCGGTGATTTACGCCGGTGAGTAGCTACCCTCGATGCGGGAATACCTCACGCGCCTACGCGAGTGGCGCATGGATCGCGGAGTCCGTGATTAGGCATGCATAATGATACTATGGGCGATTGGCCTTGCTTCGATCATTCGCAGCCTAGAAAAGACTCATAGCTTTACCTATTATTGCTCTTGTTTGTGATGCGGCACTATGCGCGTTACATTGGTTTTGTACACATTTGTAAAATTGGTTTTAAAATGATATGATTTCATTTAAGTACTTTACGCTTTCAGATACTTGGTAATCGACTCCTTCGGGGCCGCGTTCATGCCGCAGTAAAGGGAAGGTAGCGGATCCTCGCCCAGGATCTTTTCTTTGGTCGTGAGCTCCATCTTCTCCGAGGCTCGACTTTTGTATGATCTCCCTGTCAGTAGATAGTTTTGTACATTCAGGTATGGCGGGCCCCGCCCGCTATAGTTGTTTACTTCCTTAGAGGTCTGTAGTCCTATTGTACAGTTGGGATGTAACTGCCAGATTTTGGTTTATATATATGCCGAAAGGCGACTTTTCTCAGATAAACGATGTCTTAATTTACATTTGTTTCTTGTCTTGTTTTTATATTTCGACACTCGATGTATGACTACTGTGTCCGGTAAGGCACCACCACGCCCCGAACGGGTCGTGACAAAAGTGGTATCGTGAGCGCTTAATCCTGAAAGTGTCTACGCACCGTATCTAGTAGAGTCTTGATTATCGGCGTGTGCACCACACCAATAATCGTGAGGCTATAGGATATTTAGGATTGGTTTCCATTCTTCTCACTCGAGATCGTGCCTTAGAGCCGTGTTATAAGTTGGACCTCTAACGATTTCCTTTAACGCTTATGCCTCCACGTAAGGCAACCCGCCTGGCGGCAAAGCAGCAGGAGTCGCTAGTGGGACACCGAGAGTCACGAGGGCTCGTGCCCGCTTATACCCGAGACAATGAGTTCCACGACGCCGCCCCCAACAGGTTTAGGGTCGCAGCAGATGGTCACGAGACCACAATACCACACCTCCACCCCACACCGGAGCATTTAGACGGGTTACGAGACGGCTCGCCATCGCCGTGATCGTGGCCGCATACGGCGATAGGCCGGACGCAGCAGCCTTCCAGCAGCGTCGCATGGTTCACCGAGATCGGACGCTGAGGCTACGGATTTTCTCGAGTCAGCCCGCCGCAGTTCTACGGTCGAGGCCCGAGGATGATCCGCAGGAGTTCATCCGCTACCAGAGGATCATGCGAATGATCAAGGCTTCGAGACCGAGTCCGCGATCTTCGGTTCACATAGCCGCGTGGATACCGCACGATTGGTTTGATTCACGGAGTTATCCCGGAGAGCACGTGTCCCCAGCCTACTGGGACGAAGTTCTGAGGCTTTTCTCACCCACTTCGCCTCCGCAGATGGCGAGGCACGGCCGACGATTTTTGTTGGCCGATGCAGAGGCGCACGCCAGTGAGTACAACGCTGAGTTCGATTTGTTGGCTCGATATGTCCCAAGATTGCAATGTATACGGAGGATGTGGTGCATCACCACGCCACCGCTAGATGATTATATGGCCGAGTCTTGTGCGCGTGGCTCTTCACCAGCATGGACATTACCCGCACGCAGCTCACGACTGACGCGGCGAGCGTAGAGGCCGACGGCCGACAGACAGCAGCAGGTAGACCAGACGGCAGGTCTTTTGGTAGCTATCGGTGGACGGCCAAAGCAGAATCTAGATTTGCACCACAACCAAGCAGAGCACTCCTACACCGCCTTCGTGATAGTGATATTCGAGAGCGCATCAGGCCCCTGTGACTTCGGACGCCCGCAGAGCAGAGGTGCGGCTGCCGACGACCACCGCCTCGGTGGCCGATGCGTAGATCCCATTACGGGAATTGTGGTACCGCCCGAGTTTGTTACGCGCGGCCACCGTCACTTTGCGAGCCCGTCCACCAAGCGGCAGCGCAGAGGTGGGGTCACCTGTGGTCTTTCACGTCTTCTTCATCTCCTAGCCATCGCCCGAGGCGGTACTCATGAGCCGCCAGATCGCGCAGAGGTCGTGGCGCGGTCCTAGCCTAGCGGTCCTCGTAATCGATTTATGCCTTGTCCACTGCAGACCGTGAGGCTCACCGATGTCGCCGGTGTACTTTATCGCTGTCAGCGACGTATGCCTTGATAGATCCGGTTCTACTGGCCCCATATATCTCCCCATATTGCAGGAGGATGTGGATAGATCCCGAGTCCATAGACCTTTTGAGGTAGCTACGCCAGCTGGTGATTCGCGGTAGCTCTACGTATATGTGGCTTGTCCAAAGGACTATATGCACGCCGACTTAGCCGACTTGATAGAGTCGATATGACCGATTTCGATGTGATCACGGGTATGGATTGGCTAGGCCTTGCTACGCCAATGTAGACCGCAGGAGAGAGTACGGGTTCCAGCCTGCAGGAGCCGGTTGTTGAGCGAGGGGAACATCAGACGCCGGTGGTAGGTTTATTTCCTACCTCAAGGCTGCGAAGACGCAGGCGGTATATCTACCATCTCATTCGTGTTTGATACCGAGGTCGCACCAGATTTTCGGGCCCAGAGTCGAGAGTTCCCACGTGTTTCCGCACGACCTCCTGTATCCTCGCGAGAGGAGATTGAGTTTTGTATAGATGTGTTGCAGACACTCGCCTATTTCCATTCCGCCATACGTAACGACACCCGCCAAGTTGAGAGAGTCAAGGACCACCGAGAGATTTGGCTGGAGAAGCGGCTTCATCGTGCCTAGTGTTTCTCCCCGGGAGCGCCAGATTGTTCGTGAAGAAGAAGGACGACGCGCACGTGTTGATTATGTGCACCGAACAAGGTGACCATTAAGAATGTATACCCCTTCCTGTGATTGATAATTTGTTCGATCACCAGTGGTGCGAGATGTTTTTCCAAGATTGATCCGCGATCGCTATCATCAAAGTAGTCGAGAGACGGATGTCCCTAGATCGCATTCCGACTTCAGACGCACTATGAGTTCGGTTATGTCTTTCGTTGACAAATGCTCCGCGGTATTCATGGATTTGACGAACCGAGTGTTCAAACCATTTTGGACACGCTTGTAATAGTGTTCATTGATGACATCTCGCTTTATTCTCGCCAGAGCAGGAGCACGCGAGCATTTGGCGACCGCGGCCGAGTTCTCCAGACTGATTGTACGCTAAGTTTTCCAAATGTGAGTTTTGGTTAACTTCGTGGCTTTTCGGGCATATTGTTTGGCCGATGGCATTCGGGTGGATACGACCAAGATCGGCGCAGCGTGAGTTGGCCTGCACCTACTACTCCGGCAGAGGTTCGCAGCTTTTGGGCCTCGCAGTTATTATCGGTTCATAGAGAATTTTGCTTTATCTCTCGCACCATCGATCAGGCCGACTCGTGGCGCGCTAAGTTTAAGCCGATCACGCGCGACTGTGGTTTCGCCATCGGCGAGAGATCGACGACCGCCCCGTTTACTCTTCCGCAGGTCCGCACGGCTATGTCGTATCAGGATGCGCCGCATCGTCGGGATGTGTTGACGCAGCAGGCAAGGTTATAGCGCACGATCCCGACACCTTAAGAAGATGAGAGGAACTACCCCACCCATGATTTGATTTCGCGCCGTGATTCACGCCAAGATCCGGAGGCACTATTTGTAATGGGTTCATGTGGATATTTATACGCACTACAAGAGCCTCCAGATATCTTCACCAGCAGGAGCCGAACTTACGGCGTAGACGGTTGAGCCGCCAAGGATTACGATGTCGACATCCCGCACTCATCCGCAAGGCCAACGTTGTGGCGTACGCCTTAGTCGTAGGTCGACGGGAGTCTATCGACGCGCATGCAGAGAGTGAGGCCACGGTCCGCGAGTTACACCCGCTTAGCGAGCCTTGAGTCCGACCGATTGATTCTCGATAGCAGCCGGGTTCGAGTTCGAGAGGTTGCCGAGTCTTCCATCGCCGGCGAGGCGAAGAGGCAACGCTGAGGATCCAGCTTTGACACGATACCGCGATACGGATCTTCGTATGGCGGCGGTCCTTTGAGGTAGCACCACGGGGTGCTAAGGTTCGAGGGCGTTGTGTGTTCCAGATATTGCAGACTTCGCACAGGTTCTAGGGAAGCGCACACAAGCTTACTCTATCCATCCGTGGTCGACCAAGATGTACCACGACCTTAGATCCGTATTGCGGGATGGCTTGAAGAGGACGCTGCAGAGTTTGTAGCTCGCCCGTGGTTGCCGAGCGAAGATAGAGCACCAGAGGCCCGGTGGTTTGTTGCGCATTTATCGAGATCCCGACCGGAAGCCGAGGTGATCAACATGGACTTTATCACGATTACCTCGCACTCGCAGGAGACATGATTCTATATGGGTTATCGCCGACAGTCGACGAAATCAGCCCACTTTCTTCCCGCAGACGACTTTTTCTACCGAGGATTATGCGGACTTTACATCCGAGATCGCCGATCGCATGGAGTCCCTATTTCGATCATATCGCATGCAGGAGCCCATTTACGCTAACTTCCGGAGGTCTTTCCGTATGGTTTAGGACGCAGTGAGCTCGAGCAATCGCATTCCATCCACAGCAGACGGACAGCCGAGCGCACTATCCGCACTCGAGGATACGCCGCGAGCCCGTTATTGACTTGTGGGTACGGGAGGATCATTTGCCTCTAGTTGAGTTTCATGTGATAATAATAGCTACCACTCCAAAGATTCGACGGGCGCCTTACGAGGCCTTGTATGAGGAAGTGCAGATCGCCGATAGTCTGGTTTGATGTGGGCGAGGTGCGCTTAGTGGGACCAGACGGTGCGCAGAGATGGATAAGTGAAGCTTATCCAGAGCGGTTGCCGATACCGTAGTCGATGTGTCATACGCAGATCATCGCCGCCAGATCCGGAGTTCGAGGTTGATGATTGAGTTTTCTCAAGGTGTCACCCATGGCGGTGTGATCGATTCGAATAAAGGGAAACTCACCAAGGTACATCGGGTCGACGATTGTCCGCAGGTAGGCAAGGTTGCATGAGTTGGATCTGCCGTCCGATCCGAGGCGCATCCGGTTTTTCATGTTTCTGCCGGCGAGATGTATCGGATCCATCTAGAGTGCACCCGATTGACGATGTCCAGTGATCGAGGGTTATCGATGAGGAGATTCCCATAGCGATAATCGATCGCCGTTAGGCGTCATGCGACCAAGGACGTGGCTTCCACAAAGTCTTGTGGCGAACGAGCTCAGTGAGGAGATGACGTGGAAGCCGAGAGGACATGAGGCGTAAGTATCCTCACCTATTCCCACACCTCCGTGTAACTCACTTTCCTACTTGTAAATTTTCATTGTCATATTTGCTTAAGTCTTTGATGCTATGTGGCATTTGCAAACCGCTTAAGTTATGAGAAACCTTATCGTTATCTCGTCTGGGAAGGAACATTGGGGACGAATGTTTCTAGCGAGGAGAATGTTATACCGTATTTCCAGTATGTACGTAAGGCGCACGTACAAAAGTTTAGCCTTAAGAAAGGCACTATGGGCGAAATTTGGGCACAACTCACGAAACGAATGGTTTTCCGACGAAACGTATTCCAAAACTTGCGTAGGGAAAATTACGGCTATGTCATTTATAATTTTTGCGGATTTTTCCGAGAGATGAAACATTTTGGACCAACGAAAGGGTGACACTTGTCACCCTGCCGAGTCGCAGCGGGCAAATGCCTCGACGATTGGCACGGTTTGGGGCCTAAAACTTGGGTCAATGTTTGTTGAGTGATTTGAGGAGTAGGCTAGGGTGCACTTGTGCAAATCTCCACCTTACACTTGCCTACCACTTGGCTTCATCTTGCCCTTGAAAGCCCTATAAATACCCCTCGAGTTGATGAATTCTTCATCCACAAATCAACTTTCCAAGTCTTAAAACTCCCTCCCCTTAGTTGCTCTCTCGCCCAAAGCCTTCTCCCCTCTTGGAAGCCCTAGCCGAAACACCCCTCTCCCCCTCTAGCCTAGTGGCTTCGGCCGAGTAACCCCCCCCACCCCTTGGTAGAAAGTTGTCTTCCAAGTATAGTTACTATTCCAAAATACCCTAGCCCCAAATCCCTTTAGTATTTAGGTAGAAGTTGTTAGAAACTTCTAAGGGTTTCTGAGCTATCTGAGCGTGCAAATTAGAGCTAAACCTTGCTCAGATCGACATTTAACTTGGATAATTTTGGGCTTATCGAGGTAAATACTCTTGTCCTTCTATTGTAATTGGATATTACATATAAGAATAGTTAAGACTTGAGTATAAGATATGTAAGGATATTAAAGAATAAAATTGAATCAGAATCACAAGAGGCGGTATAAATGAAGAAGAATTAAACTGATTTACATAGATTTGTATTTCTGAGACTTGGGTAGCTTGACGGTAGGAAGTGCGCCCAATTTTCCGTAGAATAGAGAACCCTCTCGCTTAGAACTTTATACAAAATAGTCTAGACGTTGATAGACGTATTTGACTATTATAGTTGATACTCGCGCGACATATTCGACTTGGCGGTGGATTTCGCCGAGAAGGTATGTGATTCTTCCTATACCTCGAGCATGATATTTTAAAGTATATATATAGTACCAGACGTGACGCGTGTGTTAATCGAACATGGTTTTACTTGACGCCTTTTGACTTGAGTCTAAATAATAAGAATCTAAGTCTTTCAAAAGAATTATAAATCATTTTTGAAAGAAGAAAATATTTGTTTTTAAACAAAAGCTTAAGAGTTATACTAGCTTTATGGGAAGTTAGGTATAACGACTTAAGAAAGAGAAAAGGAACAGCTTTACTTATGTGTTTATGAAAGACTTGTATTGATTTACGGAAAGTATAAAAAGATGGTTTGACGAGTAGACATATTATGATGCTATGTGTGTTAGTGTCATGTAACGCTTGTATAAGAGGTATTCTTGTGCTTATGTTGTTTAACGATAAGTTGTTATGTTAGTATTATATCACTCACCTCTTGATACGATACGGGGTTAAGCTACCCGACGCGGGTAGACTCAGCGATCCGGGACCATGATTCGAGAATACCTACGCGGGTCCAGGGACCTATGCGGAGCTACGAGAGTTCCGAGTTAGTGCGCGCCTTTACGGTCACGCGCCTACGCGCTACGCGACTACGAGTCCGGGCGATGCCGAGGAGTAGCTACCCTCGACGCGGGAATACCTCACGCGGCCTACGCGAGTGGCCTATGCGATCGCGGAGTCCGGATTAGGCACGCATAATGATACTATGGGCGATTGGCCTTGCTTCGATCATTCGCACCTAGAAAAGACCGCATTACGATTTACCTATTATTGCTCTTGTTTGTGATGTGGCACTATGCGGTTACATCGTTGTTTTGTACACATTTGTAAAATTGGTTTTAAAATGATATGATTTCATTTAAGTACTTTACAGTTTCACATACTTGGTACTGTCAGATCGACCTCCTTGGGGCCGCTCATGCCGCAGTAAAGGAAGCAGTAGCGGATCCTCGCCTTAGGATCTTTTCTTTGGTGTCGTGAGCTCCATCTTCTCCGAGGCTCGACTTTTGGGTACGATCTCCTGTTGTTGTAGATAGTTTTGTACATTCAGGGTATGGCGGGGCCCTGTCCCGCCATAGTTGTTTACTTCCTTAGATGTCTGTAATCCTATTGTACAGTTGGGATGTAACTGCCAGATTTTGGTTTATATATATGCCAAAAGGCGACTTTTCTCAGATAAACGGTGTCTTAATTTACATTTGTTTCTTGTCTTGTTTTTATATTCCGCTAATTACTCTGATGTATGACTACTTGGGTGTCCGGGTAAGGCACCACCACTGCCCCGAACGGTCGTGACACCTTTCTTTTAAACCAAAACACTTCAAATTCCTCAAGTCTCATTTCTTTTAGAAAACAAGTTCCTTACTTTGGAATTTAAGAAAAATCAATACTTGTTATTAATGATCTTATTAAAGCAACCATGATCTAGGAAATATAATACAATTTTGTCTTATCTTAGCTTCTATGCAGATGGAGGTTTCTACTGGTTTTAATATAATTAATTATTTGTCAATACATTTTCCTTTATTAACGCTGCAGTGGTTTGTTCGATACTTATTCTCATTTCCGAAATCAATATAACTTATTCCTTTTAAAACTCAATTACCCATTTATCATAAATGCGGTTTCACAACTTTTTAACACAAACCAAATCCTTAATATTTCACATCAAGTCATTTATAAGTCAAGTCTCTTATCTTTTAAAAATCACAGACCATTTCTTTACCTACATAAAGTTGTTATAACAAACTTCCCATAAAGTCGTTATAACACTTTATGTTTTAAACCAATCAAATTCGCTTAGCACACGACGCTCACCGCACTACATAGTTCACATAATCATGCTAGAAAAGATAGGAAGAGGTTCACATACCTCGCGACGATTATCGACAATTAGCAAACGCCCAAAGTACTATCACTCGCTAGCCTTTTCCACCCTTCAGTAGAATACGCCACTCGTAGTACTTCCACCTATAATGGCCATAAAATGTCTATCAACTTCTAGATCTCTTCGTAGAATATTCTAAATACAAGATTCCTTATTCTACGGAAAATTCGGCAAAGACCTCCCGTAACTACATAAATCTCCTCCTCTATCAAGGCCCTCTACCAAGCCAACAACTCCAGTGGTTACATCGCCTAACCTGACGTGTACAACACCGCCCCACAATAATACTACAAGTCATCAGAATACACAATGTAAATAGTTCAATTCTTATCCATATTCATTCTACATATAGTATACTCAACTATACATTACTACAACATGTAATATCCAATTACAATAGAGGACAAAGATAATTACCTCGATAAGCCCAAAATTATCCAAGATATAAGTCGATCCCGAGAAACGTTAGCTCCATTCCTTACGCCCAACCCGCTCCAAGCAACCCTTAGAAGTTTCTAAACAACTTCTCTTAACACTTCATCTAAGCTATGAAGATTTTTCTAGTGGCTTCATTTTGCGACTATGGAATAAAGTAGTATTTTGCTCTTATGTTGGGATTTCTTTGGAATACCACAAGGGATTTAGGCTAAAGTACTTGGAATAACAACAATACTTGAAGAATTCTACTCAAGGTGGGGTGTTTGGACGAGAACTCACTAAGGAGGAGGGAATTTTTGCCTTGGAAACTTTCTAATGTGGATGAAATAAAGTCTTGCATACGAGGGTATTTATAGGGAAATCAATGGCCAAGATCTAGGCAAGTGGATGGTGAGGATGGGGTACATGTGTGTGGGTAGTTGTCCAACCATTTGGCTACCACAAATGGGACAAGTGGCCACCACAAAACGGGCCACTTGTCCACCAAAAACGTCCCACTTGTCCTTCCACCGCCAACATGGCCACACGGGGTGACACGTGTCGCCCCTACTCGCCCAAAATATTTCATCTTCCAAAATATCCGTAATGCCAAAAATCCAAAATAAAGTGGGCTACAAAACCAGAATTTTCGTGGGCCCCACGTGACCAATTCGGAAATAAAATTTCATAATTCTCAAATATTCCAAAAGTCCAAATACCAAACTGGGAATCCAATTCCTTTAACGAACATTTTTCCTTCACAAAATCCGAAACTTTTCCGAAAAAATCACATCTTTCTTCCTTTCCACTTTATCGTATTCTCAAATGCACGCCCTCGTATACATACCACGAACTATGGGTGTAACATTCTTCCTTAGAAACATTCGTCGAATGTTCCTTCTAAGTCTCCAATCGCATACGCGGCAGGTATAGTCTTCACTACTATACTTACGAAACCAATTATGCCCCATATTGCCATAATACAACACACGCGCAACAACTCAAATCCAAGCCAACGAGAAATCACCTCTAACATTACAAAAGATTCCACCTATGGTCTAAAGGATACTCCTTCGTGATCTTCACTTCACAACAAAATGATCTTTTATTCTCTAACACACGCTCACTCCTTTCCTTACTGCATACCCTTCTCATACACCCGAACTCTCTAGTACACGCACTGCATCTACCATCGCCTGATTCCAAAACTTTGGAGTCACTACCTCCAAACTTGGTCATTTTTCTAGCCTCATATTCCTTTAAGGCCCTTCCCGGCCTTCACGATCCGATTCTGGTTGAACGCATCCACGAACTCGTACAACGGTTACCTAAACTTGGGCTTAACACCCTCGTGACCCTATCATCTAACGTGACCACCTCAAACTGACACAAACACATACCGGCCTGCGGGTTGACTAGCGAAATGGCCTCAACCCGACCCACTTCAGACTAAACTCTCGCTCCCGATCCGAACAATCTTACTGGATTCACGCCATGAAAGATACTACTTCCATCTCACACTACCCATGGATTTATCACAACTTACACCATGCTAACCGAACATAGCACTCACACGAATCTACCATAACGACCTAAACAAGTCTCTTAAGGTCAAGATCTCCTCAGAACTCACCGCTCACTTTCCCTTTGCCACTCTAATCAAATCTTGCTCACTGGGCGCATAACTCGAAGGTGATGAACCACCATCGATCCCGGTCGAGTAGTAACATCCGCGCCACTGTTTCGGACAATTTCTCGCAAATGGCCCGCTGGCCGCAAGCCTAACAAGCTATTTAAGTAGTACGACACTCCATAAGAACCCCTACCACAACGACCATACCGAAAGGTGGCCTCTCTAGGTAACACCCTTCCTCTCCGATCCACTGAATCCGAATCGACTGCAGGCTAAGTTATCCCAATGTATCCCTCCTACTAGACATTCTCTCCTTACATCGCTCGACGGCCGGTAAAACAAGCATTAGTAAGAAAGACGACATTTCCTCGGGATGACGTCTACCATGGTGAACACCGAGGAAAATCGAACTGGCCGCTAGAACCTATGCAAATCGTGAACTAAACCCCGAGTTCGACCAACTCCTAAATACCCCGAACGCCCCAAGTCCGCGAGGACCACTCAGATCGGGCGAGGCGCATAACCGATCTGCCGAGAAGGTCCGCCTCGAAAGTTACCAAAGGACCTGCTCGCCTCTTCGCGATCTTAGTTAATCCGTCGATCTCCACGCTCTCGATCTGCTTTGCGTAAGCTCAGACGCGCAATGTCCATGTCGATCAAGAGCTACTTTGTACAACTCTCTCGCTAGATAATCGTCATGTCTCGACATACCGTGCACTTCATCCTCCATGTCCGCCACTAACGCGGGACATAACGAGCCAATAAGTCAAACTCTATATCAGATTCACGAACTGGCCCGCCTGCTCGCGTCAACCTCATAAATCTATCTGCCCGAGCTCTCCTCATCTGCGAGGGCAAGAAGTGTGTAAGAAATGCCTCTGAGGTCTTGATCACTTTCATGATCCGCTGCAAATGTCGAATAAACTCCTGATGATCTTCCCCAGTCCTCAATCCATAGGACTCGGGTGGATCAACTCGAAGTCCGAAGTCTCAAAACTATCGGATCTAGGGTGAACTCATCGTGCCCGGAACCACCGGCTCCGTCGTCCCATTCCCACCACGGACTAGCTAATCGGGCCATCTCCTTGTAACTCATATCCTTTGTTCTGGCCGTGGGCAAGACTGGTATCGTGGTCTCGTAGCTCTGCTTCTTTGCTCTAAACTCTCCTGGGGCTAGCGGCGTCGCCGAACTCCCTGAATGAAGCACTATCTCAGGTAATGAACAGGCCTGTGCCCTCGTAACCCTCCGTGTTTTACTCATAGCTCCCTCCGCTGCCTTGCCCTATCTGGGCCCTGGTTGCCTTACGTAGAGGCATAACTAGCACAAACGAATACGCCAGAGGGAGTCCAACTTATAACACAACTCTAAGGCACGATCTCAGAGTGAGAAGAATGGAAACCAATCCTAAATATCCTGCAGCCTCCTGATTATAGGTGTGGTGCACAACACACCGATAATCAAGACTCTACTAGATACGGTCTGTAGACACTTTTCGAGGATTAACTGCTCTGATACAACTTTTGTCACGACCCGACCTCGGGCCCGCGACTGGTGCCTTACCCCGGGAACCCTAGTGATACAACATCAGAGAAAATCAGCGGAAATAAAAACTTAAACATGAACAAGACATAAAATAAGCAATAGGCTAACCAAAATGGTTACCTTCTTGTATATATAAATCAAAATTGAACAGTTAAATTCCTTACAAACCCTGCCCACAACAGTACTACAGACCTCTACGAATTTTATAACAACTATGATGGGACAGGGCCCCGCCATACCCCTGAATGTACAAGAACCTACAAACTCAGGGAATCATACCAAAAGATAAGCCTCCGGAGAAACGGAGCTTCCCAAATGTTGAACTGTGATCCTATGAGCGAGGATCAACAACCGGTGTACCTCTACCTGCGGCATGAACGCAGCCCCCCGAAGGAGTCGATAACAATTGCAGTATGTGAAACTGAAAATACTGTAAATGAAATCATAATAGTCTATATAAAACAGGAGACATGTATGATAACCAAACTACAGTTCACAATATATATTAGCAGTCATGTCAAGTCAGGGACTCACGCCCGTAAAGTCATCACTCAAATATAACCCGGGAATTTAACCCGGACAACGGCCGCATGCCCCGGCATCTTACCTCGGTATAAGCATGGCCATGGAACCATCCTAATGGAAGCATACCCGTGGGACACCCATCGTGTCAGTATGTCCAAATGAAATAACAAGATAACAATCATAATGGAAACATACTCGTGGGCCACCCATCGTGTCAGTATGTCCAAAGCAAATAATGAATAACAATGATAATTGAAGCATACCCGTGGGCCACCCATCGTGTCAGTATGTCCAAAAGGAAATAACAAGATAACAATCATAGTGGAAGCATACTCGTGGGCCACCCATCGTGTCAGTATGTCCAAAGCAAATAACAGAATAACACTCCTAATGGAAGCATACCCGTGGGCCACCCATCGTGTCAGTATGTCCACAAGGATCGATATAGTGGAAGCATACCCGTGGGCCATCCATCGTGTCAGTATGTCCATCAATCAACCAGATAGCCGGCCCTCCAACGAGAGACGCGGTAGCATAGAAACACAACACTTTCACAACAAAAGCTATCACCACAAGCATAGGCAAGTTCAACATACTTTTAGACATTCTTTTTATGAACACAAATCGGGTTTTAACCCAAGGTACTACGTATTTTAACTCTTTAAAAGATCCATTTCTTTCACACAAAGTCACACGATACAGTAGTATCAAAAATAGTAATGCTTGTCTTTGTAAGTAAACCAAAACAATTTTCATACTTTCTTTTAAACCAAATCATTTCTCCTTTAAAGTCGATTACCATTTTAAATCCAATAATAAAACCATCCTTTTGTTTTCATAAAGTCGTTATAACTAACTTCCCATAAAGCTGTTATAACACTTTATGTTTTAAACCAATTTAAGACAAAACCATGCCTTTCTTTTAAACCAAAACACTTCAAATTCCTCAAGTCTCATTTCTTTTAGAAAACAAGTTCCTTACTTTGGAATTTAAGAAAAATCAATACTTGTTATTAATGATCTTATTAAAGCAGCCATGATCTAGGAAATATAATACAATTTTGTCTTATCTTAGCTTCTATGCAGATGGAGGTTTCTACTGGTTTTAATATAATTAATTATTTGTCAATACATTTTCCTTTATTAACGCTGCAGTGGTTTGTTCGATACTTATTCTCATTTCCGAAATCAATATAACTTATTCCTTTTAAAACTCAATTACCCATTTATCATAAATGCGGTTTCACAACTTTTTAACACAAACCAAATCCTTAATATTTCATATCAAGTCATTTATAAGTCAAGTCTCTTATCTTTTAAAAATCACAGACCATTTCTTTACCTACATAAAGTTGTTATAACAAACTTCCCATAAAGTCGTTATAACACTTTATGTTTTAAACCAATCAAATTCGTTTAGCACACGTACGTCTACCGTACTACATAGTTCACATAATCATGCTAGAAAAGATAGGAAGAGGTTCACATACCTCGCGACGATTATCGACAATTAGCAAAACGCTCCAAAGTACTATCACTCTGCTAGCCTTTTCCACCCTTCAAGTAGAATACGCTACTCGTAGTACTTCCACCTATAATGGCCATAAAATGCCTATCAACTTCTAGATCTCGTCGTAGAATATTCTAAATACAAGATTCCTTATTCTACGGAAAATTCGACACCTCCCCACGTAACTACATAAATCTCTCTCTATCAAGGCCCGCTACCAAGCCAACAACTCTAGGGGTTACCGTCTAACGGACGTGTACAACACCGCCACAATAATACTACAAGTCTCATCAAATCTGATCCAATGTAAATCTGATTCAATTCTTATCCTATTCATTCTACATATAGTATACTCAACTATACATTATTACAACATGTAATATCCAATTACAATAGGGGGACAAAGATAATTACCTCGATAAGCCCAAAATTATCCAAGATATAAGTCGATCTGAGCAACGTTTAGCTCGATTCCTTACGCTCCAACCCGCTCCAAGCAACCCTTAGAAATTTCTAAACAACTTCTCTTAACACTTCATCTAAGCTATGAAGATTTTTCAGGGCTTCATTTTGCGACTATGGAATAAAGTAGTATTTAGGGCTCGTATGTTGGGCTTTCATTGCAAGACCACAAGGGATTTAGGCTAAAGTACTTGGAATAACAACAATACTTGAAGACTTCTACTCACGGTGGGGGTGTTTGGGCGAGAACTCATAAGGAGGGAGGAATTTTTGCCTTGGAAACTTTCTAATGTGGATGAAATAAAGTCTTGCACACAGGGGTATTTATAGGAAATCAATGGCCAAGATCTAGGCAAGTGGATGGTGAGGATGGGGTACATGTGTGGGTAGTTGGCCAACCATTTGGCTACCACAAAAATGGGACAAGTGGCGCACAAAATGGGCCACGTCCACCAAAACAACGTCCCACTTGTACTTCTCCAATTCGGCCAACATGGCCACACGGGGTGACACGTGTCGCCCCTACTAAATCAAAATATTTCATCTTCCGAAAATATCCGTAATGCCAAAAATCCGAAAATAAAGTGGGCCCCACAAAACCGTAAATTTTCTCGTGGGCCCCACGTGACAAATTTCGGAAATAAAATTTCATAATTCTCAAATATTCCAAAAAGTCCAAATACCAAATCTGGGAATCCAATTTCCTTTAACGAACATTTTTCCTTCACAAAATCCGGAAACTTTTCCGTCGAAAAAATCACATCTTTTTTCCTTTCCAATTTTACTGTCGTATTCTCGTACGTACGTCCTCGTATACATACCCTGGAACTATGGGGTGTAACAGTTCCATACTCGGTACCTGTTGTACTGACCCCCTTCGGGGGGCTGCGTTAAATGCCGCGAGGTGTTATGTGTGATTTGGTGATCTGCAGTGTAGGACCGCTCGAGTTTTTGGATAGCTCCGTACATTCAGAGTTTATCTTTTGGTATAGATCCTTGATCTGAGGCTTTTATGCGATTATGATGCAGCGGGGCCTTGTCCGTCATAGATCGATAAAACTCTTAGAGTGCGTATTCATATGTGGGATTGGACTCATGTACAGTGTAGTGTCTTTTTATTATGTATATTATATGGAAGCCTTGTCGGCTTTGCCCTTGCAAGTATGTTGGTTTTAAAAAAAAAATGAGGTGTTATTTAAATTCCGCAGTTTACTTGTGTTGTTAAGGTAGTAGGGTGCCCGTGTAGGCACGATCCACTGCCCGGTTGGGCGTGTGATTAATTACTGATTATCGGGCCTTGGAAAATGTGGGAAATTGAGTAGAAACGGGGGAGGTGCTGCCGAATTTTCCGTAGAAATGGAACCTTGTTCTTAGAAATATCCTACGAAGAGATCTAGAGGTTAATAGACGTTTCATGGCCATTATAGGTGGGAGTACTACGAGTAGCGTATTCTACTTGAAGGGTGGAAAAGGGCTAGCAAAGTTATAGTACTTCGGAGCGTTTTGCTAATTGTCGGTAATCGTCGCGAGATATGTGAACCTCTTCCTATCCTTTCTAGCATGATTATTTTAAACTATGTAGTACGGTAGACGTACGTGTGTAAAATGAATTTGGTTGGTTTAAAACATAAAGTGTTATAATGGCTTTATGGGAAGTTAATTATAACAACTTTATGTAGGTAAAATAATGGTTTATTGATTTTTAAAAAGATAAGAGACTTGACTTATATTTGACTTGATTTGATACGTGAAGAACTTGAATTGTGTGGAAAGTTGTGAAATCTCATTCGTGAGTAATGAGTACTTGGTTTTGAATAATAATGTTATTTTGATTTCGGAAATGAGAATAAGTATCGAACAAACCACTGCAGCGTTAATAAAGGAAAATATATTGACAAATAATTTGAGTACTTGGTTTTGAATAATAATGTTATATTGATTTCGGAAATGAGAATAAATATCGAACAACCCACTGCAGCGTTAATAAAGGAAACTATTTTGACAAATAATTAATATTATTAAAACAAGTAGAAACCTCCATCTGCATAGAAGCTAAGATAAGACAAAATTGTATTACATTTCCTAGATCATGGTTGCTTTAATAAGGTCATTAATAACAAGTATTGATTTTTCTTAAATTCCAAATTAAGGAACTTGTTTTCTAAAAGAAAAGAGACTTGAGAAATTGAAGTGTTTTTTTTTAAAAAAGAAGGCATGGTTTTGTCTTAAGTTGGTTTAAAAAGAACGTATGGAAATTGTTTTGGATCACTTAACAAGATAGTTACGCTATTTTGATACTACGGGTATCGTGTGACTTTTGTGAAAGAAATGACTCTTTTTAAAGAGTTAAAGTATGTAGTACCTTGGTGTTAAAACCGGATTTGTTGACATGAAATGCAAGTACCTTGTGTGAGTAACTTGCCTATGTTTTGTGATAGCCTTGTCATACTTTCGTGTTGGCTTGATGAAGTAAACATGTTGTGATACTACGTGTGTTAGTACCTTGTGATGTTTGTGTAAAGAGGTTATTCTTGTTATGCTTATGTTGTTTAACGATAAGCCGTGGTGTCCGATTCTTGTGATGTTGTTTAAAGAGGTTATTCGTGTTATGCTTATGTTGTTTAACGATAAGCGTGGTGTCACGATTCTTGTGATGTTTGTGTAAGGAGGTTATTCTTGTGCTTATGTTGTTTAACGATAAGCGGTTGTGTTAGTATTATACCACTCACCTCTTGACATGATCTGGGGTTGGCGCCCGTACGAGAATACCTCATGCGGTCCAGGACCTATGCGAGTCGCGGGAGTTCGAGTTGTGTGCGAGGAAATACCTCACGCGGTGCATGTGGCCATGCGGACTACGAGTCGGGGCGATGTCGAGGATTAGCTACCCTCGATGCGAAATACCTCATGCGGGCCTAGGTGGCCTATGCGATGCGGGAGTCGTGATTAGGCACGCATAATGATACTATGGGCGATTGGCCTTGCTTCGATCATTCGCGGCCTAGAAAAGACCAGTTACATTATATCTATTATTGCTCTTGTTTGTGATGTGACACTATGTGCGGTTAACTTGGTTGTTTCGTACATATTTTGTGAATTGGTTTTAAAATGTTATGGTTATATTTGAGTGATGACCTTGAGGGCGTGAGTCCCTAACTTGACACGATTGTTTATAGATTGTGAAATGATATCTTTTTAGAGACAATGTTGATGTCCATTACTCTTGTTGATTTGCCGGGCTTGTGAAACGCATTTTGATTGTCATATACGTCTCCTGTTTTATATAAACTATTATGATTTCCTTTCTGATATTTTGTTTCACATACTTGGTACTGTTATCGACCTCTTTCGGGCCTGCGTTCATGCATGAGTAAGGGAAAGCAGGTGGTAGATCCTCATTCTTAGGATCTTTACTCAGGTGTCAGGAGCTCCATTTCTCCGGAGGCTCGACTTTTGGTATGGTTCTCCCTGGTGTTGTAAATGTTTTGTACATTCCGGGGTATGACGGGGCCCTGTCCCGTCATAGTGTTTACACCTTCTTAGAGGTCTGTAGTACTGTTGTGGGCAGGGTTTGTAAAGGATGTAACTGTTCAAGTTTTGGTTTATATATACATGCCGAAAGGCGACGCTTTCTTGGTTAGACTGTTCTTACTCGTTATTGTTTCATGTCTTGGTTTTTATATTCCGCTGGTTACTCTGATGTATATCTACTTGGGTGCCCGGGTAAGGCACCAGTCACGGGCCCGGGAACGGGTCGTGACGGATGGATTGATGTTTTCTCAACCCTAATAGATGCGAAGATGGATTTGGGTACAACTGAAGAAGATATGGATGATCTTCATGATGAAAAGCCCCCTTCTTTTGATGCTTCTAATGGTTCTTCCGGTGGTGAAGATGTTCCCCCCCTCCGACTTCGCTTTGTAAGTCTTGAGCCTCTTGACATTGGTTTGGAGGCCTTCTTTAGCATGCCTTGGGAAGATAACTAGCTTCAGCCTCATGAATTTACTGTGGGCATGTGTGGGCCTTATGCATGTTTTTGTTTCGTCCTGTGCGCCATTTGTGTTTCATGGATACTTAACGGCATGTGTGCCCTTTTAACTTTGGTTTTGAGCCGTCATGTTTTTTTGGAATTTCTAGGGCCTGTGTGTCCTCAAATATATTTTTATAAGCCTTTGCGCTCTCTTTGCTCCCTGTTTAATGATAATTATTAGTTTTCTTTTAACATTGAGTCCTTGTTCCCACACTTTTATATGTTCTTTATTTTTTACAATAATTGTGATCATAAAATGACATGTTGGCTTTTTATTTTTTTCAATTAACCGTCTTATGTCTGTCTACCAGAACTATGCTAATATTAGAGTATTTGTTTTTTAAGTTAAGGTATGATGACCGGTGCATGCTTGTTTTGTTTTCGTGTTTTGTGTTTAAGGTCATCATTCCTAACCCATTCTGTGAATGTCTCTTCCAGAAACACTTTTGCAATATTGGGGATCTAAACATCTAATTCGCAATAAGAGAGGGCCTTTGCTTTTCGGTGATGATGGGGAGGACGTCTCTGCCTCATTTAATGGCACAAAGATTCATGAAACCTGTACGCTCATAGGTTCTATGGTTGTGTCGTGTGTTAGAAGCAGTTTACGGGGTCGTATGGCTTCCGGGTCCGGTTTTCCCCCAAACATTTTTTAGTATTAACCAAAGGAATCCTTGCTAACAACAATAAAAAATAAGTGGAGATTCTTATTTGTTTCTGAGATTATGAGCGACAACTCGTTCTATTGGAACATAATCCCTTTCCGGGGTTTTTACAAACTGGCAACAAAAAGAAACTGGGCGAGTGCAGTGATTGCTAGCAGTCCGTACAAGTTCGTCTTCAGAGAGATCCCATGCTCTAAACACTTGGATGCACTCTTCTCCACCCCCCCGACACTCAGGTGAGAGGTCTTGAGGAGGTGAGTGTTGGGATATGATCTGGTATGATATGCTTTTGAGTTGTTGCTTCGTTAAAAACCTTTCCAGGAAAACCTTATTGGGACAAAACCTTGGTCAAGTAAAAGAGTGCAACGCGTATCCTTATTCTTCCCCCGGGTGATGAAGAGATCTCTATTTTAAGGGAAGTCCCTATCAGGGAGGAAAGGCAAGTTAACCTAAGATATGTTACACCGTGAGTTCTGAGGGTATGTATGTGGGACGTGCGTGCGAGAATACGACATTTTAAATTAAAAAGAAGAAAGATGTGATTTTTACGGAAAAGTTTCCGAATTTTGTGAAGGAAAAATGTTCGTTAAAGGGGAATTGGATTCCCAGATTTGGTATTCGGACTTTTTGGAATATTTGAGAATTATGGAATTTTATTTTCCGGAATTGGTCACGTGGGGCCAGGAAAATTCTGATTTTGTGGGGCCACTTTATTTTCGGATTTTTGGCATTACGGATATTTCGGAAGATGAAATATTTTGGGCGAGTAGGGGCGACACGTGTCACCCCATGTGGCCTATGGCGAAACTATCGGACACTGACGTTTTTGTGGGGACAAGCAAGCCACTTGTCCCATTTTTGTGGTGGACATTTGGTTGGCAAATTACCCACACACATGTACCCAATCCTCACCTTACACTTTCCTTGATCTTGGCCCTTGATTTATCTATAAATACCCCTTGATTGCAAGACTTCTTCATCCACACTTGAGATAATTTCCAAGACAAAAATACTCCCTCCCTCTTGAGTGTAGCTCTCGGCCATGGGCTGATTTTAGGAGCTAATTGTTATACCCCGTATTTCAGTATATGCGTGGGGCGTGCGTAGAAAAATTGAACTTGTGATTTAGGCTTGGCGAATTCTTTTGTTCACAACACCGATTAAGTCGTTTTCTAAACGTTTTCACTGACTTTCGTAGGGAATTTCCGGCTATGTCATTTTTAATTTTGCGGATTTTTCAGAGACGAAACATTTTGGACCAACAAGAGGCGACACTTGTCACCCTCTCATTGGAACACCGGCAGTAAAGGGGTTGGCGAATGGCCATTGTTTGGTCGAGGGTTGGTAGGATATTTTGGTGGTAGATGGATAAGGTGCACTTGGCAAGATCTTGGCCTACACTTGCCTTGCACTTGGCAAGATCTTGGCCATTGGTTGGCCTTCACTTGACATATAAATACCACCCCTTTGAAGACTAATTCATCCACAAAATTGCCTAAGTCTTGAAAGCTTCTTCCTCCCCAGTGTAGTGTCTTGGCGAGAGCCCCTCTTCCCTCGGCGAGAGTCCCCAGTGGGGTAGGCCGAGGGTATACACCCCCTCCTTGGGTGCTAGCGTAGGGTACCACTGCCTAGTTGTTTTCGTATAATACCCCTCTTGGTAGAAATACTCTCAAAAGTATTGTTATAATGCCCAAATTACCTTAGCAGTATACCTTGTAGTATTCTAAGGTTATACTTATCTGAAAAGCCAGAAATACTATTATACTTCCCTTCATCCACAAACCGAAACCCTAAGGAAAATCTCCATAGTTAGTTGGAGTATTAAGTAGAAGTTGGTTAGAACTTCTAAGGGTTGTTTGGAGCGGTCGGAGCGCGCGAGTAGGAGCTAAACCTTGCTCAGGATCGACATTTAAACTCGGATAATTATGGGCTTATCGAGGTAAATATCTTGTCCCCTATTGTAATTGGAAATTACATGTTGTTAGATTATATAGTTGAAGTATACTATATATAGTCTTGAACGTTGTTATCGTGCAATGTCTTTTGACTTAAGCTGAATAATAAGAAACCTTTTGAAAGAAGAAATCTTGAATCAGATTTACATAAGCGTATCAGATAGACTTGTGTAGCTTTTGTGTGTGGTTTAATTGTGCACGTCCGGATTAAATGTATAACCCCGGTTGGCTTGGTAGCGGCCCGATAGAGGATGAGATTCTGTCATGTTGGGAGAGTCTTCGAATTTTACGTAGAATGTTCTACGATAAGATCTAGATGTTAATAAGCGCCTTGTGGCCTTATAGGTTGAAATCGCGTGTGGCGCGATTTACTTGGCTTAAGGAGTAGCCGAGCGGCTTGAGGTACTTGGGCGTTTTGCTATTAGTCGATACTCGTCGCGAGGTATGTGAACCTCTTCCTATCTCTTCTAGCATGATATGTGTGAACTATGTAGTACGGTAGGCGTACATATGCTAAATGTATTTGATTGGTTTAAAACATAAAGTGTTATAACGGCTTTATGAGAAGTTGGTTATAACAGCTTTATGTTGGTAAGAAAATACTTGTGGTTTTAGAAGGTAATCGATTTGAACTATAAGCGGCTTGTTATGTGTTAATAAAGAACTTGAAGTATTTCAAAAGATTTTGAATCATTTGAAAGAAGAAGTAATACTTGGTTTTGAAAACTTAAGAGTTATACTAGCTTTATGGGAAGTTAGGTAATAACGGCTTAAGAATGTTTCTTGATTCGAAATCGGAATGTGTATCGACAAACCAACTGCGGCGTTAATAAAAGGAAATGTTTTATGATTAAGTATTATTAAAACCAGAGAAACTTCCATCTGCATAGAAGCTAAGATGAGACAAAATGATATTTCCTAGATCATGGCTGCTGTAATAAGATTGTTATAAACAAGAATATCCTACTCACATATAAGGCTTATGTTTCTCAGATAGTTTAAAAGAGAATTATATTCTTAAATGAATAAGACTATGAACTACGAAACCTTTCTAAAATAAGAAACGTGAACATTTGAAATTAGGCAAACTTGGACGTTTGGATAATAATGTTGTTACTTGATTTTACAAAGATAAGTGTTTTGATTCACTTCAAAAGATAATCACTCTATTTTCATATACTACGGGTATTGTGTGACTTTTGTGAAAGTAACGTATCTTTTAAAAAGTTAATGTATGAAGTACTTTGGGGATAGAAACCCGAACATGTTGACACATAGTAGAAAGTACCTTATGTGTGAATAACTTGATTGTATTGGTTTGTGATAGCCTTGTAATACCTTCGTGTTGATTTGATAAGTAATCATATTAGGATGCTACGTGTGTTAGTATTCGTGATGTTTGTGTAAAGGGCTTTCCACTTGATTGTGCTTATGTTGTTTAAACGTTAAACCGTTATGTTGGTATTATACCACTCACGTGTTTCGGGGTTAAGCTGCCTCCGATGCGGGGTAGACTCGAGCGATGCAGGACCATGATTCGAGAATACCTCATGCGGGTCGGGGCCTATGCGAGCTACGAGTTCGAGTTAGTGTGCGGCCTTTATGGTCATGCGGTCTATGTGGCCATGCGGATGCGAGTCGGGGCGATCGCGGGAGTAGCTACCTCGATGCGGGGTTATACCTCATGCGGGCCTATGAGATTGGCCTATGCGAGGCTGCGGGGAGTTCGGGGCTAGGCGCACATTTGATATTGCGAGCGGCGACAGCTTTGATCATGTGGCGGTCTAGGCGGATATCATGATACGATTTATGACCTTGTTAGTCTTGTAGGTGTTAGTAGTCGGCTATGCCTTCGCATTTACCCCAGATCTTTTATTTGGACACAGGTGGGACCTGCTGTTCA
The DNA here is from genome assembly GCA_029844215.1 of Przewalskia tangutica. Lineage (NCBI taxonomy): Eukaryota > Viridiplantae > Streptophyta > Magnoliopsida > Solanales > Solanaceae > Przewalskia > Przewalskia tangutica. Next base: position 1,356,670 of record JAQGDG010000037.1, on the reverse strand, counting down.
TGTTTAGTCCTTGGTGCCTTATATATCATAGACTGCGGGCTGTGAGGAAGGTATTCCACTGGCATGATTTATGTTGTGGGCGTGATACCCATTGCTATATTGGATTGATGACTTTGAGGGCGTGAGTCCCTGACTTGATATGATGCTTATTTATTGTGAGCGTAGTTTGGTTATCATACATGTCTCGCTTTATATAGACTACTATGATTTCATTTACGATATTTTTGATTTCACATACTAAATTTTTGTCTTGACCTCCTTGGTGCATTCATCCGCAGTAAAGGTACACGATCGTTGATCCTCGCTCTTAGGATCATGATTCAGCGTTGGGAAGCTCCGTTCCTCGGAGGCTTATCTCGTATAGTCCTGTTGTTGTAGGTGCTTACGTTCGGGGTATGACGGCCCTGTCCGTCGTTGTTATCATATCATTCGTAGAGTGCTGTAATCTTGTTGTGGCGAGAAATTGTAAGAGGTTTGTAAAAGGATTAAACTGTTCATTTGTAGGAGTTGTTATTTATATATACGCGAAAGGCATGTTTTCCTCAATTCTTGTTTTGTACTCCATTTGTTTCATGTATGTGTTTTATGTTCCGATTACTACGATGTTGTATCACTAGGGTGCGGGGTAAGGCACGATCCACGGGCCAGTTCGGTCGTGAAAAAGTGGTATCGAGCGATTAATCCTCGGAAAGTGTCTCTGACCGTATCCGATAGAAGTCTTGATTATCGGTGTGTTGTGCACCACACCAATGATCAGAAGGCTATAGGATATTTAGGATTGGTTTCTATTCTTCTCACTCTGAGATCGTGCCTTAGAGCTGTGTTGTAAGTTGGACCCTCTAACGTATTTCATTCCCTTACCGTTATGCCTCAGCGTAGGCAACCCGCCCGGGAGGGCAAGGCGGCCAGGAGGCTGCGAGTAGAGTCTGAGAGGGTTCGTGGGCACAGCCCAATTATCACCTTGGGTGGTGCTTCATTCGGGAGTTCTGCGACGCCACTAGCCCCACAGAGTTTAGCACCGGCGGCGATTCCTCTGCGGCCATGATATTTGAACCTTGATTCCACGGCCAGGAGCAGAGAATATAGATTTCAAGGAGGCGACCACATTACTAACTATGGATTTGACTACCGAGAGTATCTGCGATGTATCGCGAGTCTTGATGAATATCAACGGAAGGTTGTACAAAAGTAAGTTCTTGATTGAAGCTTGAGCATGGCACGTATGCGGGCTTATGCGCCGGTGAGCGTAGAGATCGGCGGGTTAACGGCGGCGAGAAGAGGGCGAGCGGCAAGGCCGCTGGTAACTTTCGAGGCGAGTCGCCTCACGGCGAATCAGATTATGCGCATCCACGGTGCGAAAGGAGGTTCGGGGCGTTCGGGGTATGCAGGAGTTGGTCGAGCTCGAGCTTCCGTTCACGATCACACGAAGGTTCGGCCATCCGGATTCGATTTTTCGGTGTTCACGGTGTGGCAGCGCCATCTCGAGGAATGTCGTCTTTTAGTTGGTACTTGTTGTACCTATCACCGTCGAGTCGATGTCGAAAGAGTGTCCTCGCGGGAGGACTTAGCCTTGAGGATCGGTGGGTAGTTCTTCATCTTCCTTAGCTACGCCTACAGGCGAGTTTGATTAGAACGACTAAGGGAGTAAAGCAGATTCGGTATATCTTTAACCCTAGGGTTTAGTATGTGTGATAAGGTGAGTATACCTTAAGTGTTATATTCGATAGCATTGTGTAAATGGTGATTAGAAATCTTGGTTAGTTAACCAAGTAAGATTTGGGGATAGAAAGTGTGAGCCTTAGAGTGTTATACGTAGAGACCTTAGAGGTAAGGCCATCTCGACTAAAAGATGTATTGTTTATGTTTGACCCTTATAGGAGTGCATAGTGCACGTGAGTTATGTTTGTGGGATTAGTCCCGAGTAGTGTGGAATGAAGAGGGTAGTTGAGCTAAGAAGACCGCTAGGTTTTCGTAACGTGATTAGTGAGAGTTTTCCTTGAGGAGCTAGCGTTTCGCGCGTTCCGGTCGGGTTGAGGCCCGCGTTGCGGGTCAACCTGGCATGTTTGGTGGTGGGGTCGGTTGTGGTGGTCCGCCTTGTGGTAGGTCACGAGGGTGTTAGGCGAGTTTAGTTAACCAACGCACGATTTCATGGACGATTCGACCGGTGGTTGGCGAGGAGGTCACCGTGTTGTCTTAGCAAAGACCGTTTACTCGGCAGAGGTTATGCGAGATGATATATCGAGAAAGGTTGTAAGGCTGCGAGGTGCCTACCTTCACCTTATGTCGCAGATGGAGCCAGTTGCGTTGTTTCTTTTACGGAGGTTTTACCGAGCAAGGTTAGGAACTCAGTAAATCTCAGAATCACATTCGCCCTCGGGCCAGTGTTTGGATTTCAGGGATAGTTGCGAGAATTGTTGTCTCCTGTTGAAGGAGTGTTTAAGCTACCATTTCAGTGTTCGGATGTCGCCTTATGAAGCCTTGTAGGGGCGGATGTGTGAGTCGCCGGTCGATTGGTTCGATGTTGGCAGGATTCAGATAGTTGGTTCAGGCTTGTTCAATGGTCGTGGATAGAGTAAAGCTTGTCTAGAAGAGGTTCTGGCAGCTCAGAGAAATCGTGCGGATAATCGGCGACGACGCTTAGAGTTCAGGTTGACGGTCGGTCTTCTTGAAAGTACCACCCCGGGTTGGGTGTGACGAGTTTTGGAATACAGAGGGAACTTAGCCCGAGTTACTTTGGGCCTTTGAGTTCATGTGAAGAATAGGCCAGGTTGCCTATATGTTAGCATTTGCCGTCCGACTTAGGAGGCAGTGCGTCCAGTCTTTCGTGTTATGTTCGAGAAGGAAATCGGAGATCCATCCAGAGTATTCCCAGCTAATGATGACCAAGTTGAAGATGATAACCCCGAGTTTTGGATACTGAAGCAGTATCAGAAATGTGGTAAGAGTTCGAATGTACGACATCTTCAGTGATCGCATGCAGCCCGGTACCCTTTGTTGGGTCGCCGGAGTGACACTAGAACCTCGCGGCAAAGTGACAAAAGTGGTATGCTTTATGATGTTAGAGGTGCTTCCCCGTGGACTTGGATGTAAGCATTTTGCGCAGTTGTTTCGGTGGCCATGTGTGACAGGTTTGTCCTCGTAAGTATAGTAGTGAAGACTATACTGGCGCGCGTTCGTTTTGAGACTTAGAAGGAACATTCGGGACGAATGTTTCTAAGGAGGGGAGAATGTTATACCCCGTATTTCCAGAGTATGTACGTGGGGCGTGCGTGAAAAATTTGAACTTGTGATTTAGGCTTGGCGAATTCTTTTGTTCACAACACCCGATTAGAGTCGTTTTTAATGAAACGTTTTCCACGGCTTTCGTAGGGAATTTCGGCTATGTCATTTTTAATTTTTGCGGATTTTTCCGAGAGACGAAATATTTTGGACCAACAAGAGGCGACACTTGTCACCTCTCATTGGAACACCTTGGGCGTAAAGGGGTTGGCGAATGGCCATTGTTTGGTCAAGGGGTTGGTAGGATATTTTTGGTGGTAGATGGATAAGGTGCACTTGGCAAGATCTTGACCCTACACTTGCCTTGCACTTGGCAAGATCTTGGCCATTGGTTGGCCTTCACTTGACCTATAAATACCCCCCCCTGTGAAGACTCATTCATCCACCAAATTGCGTACGTCGTGAACGCTTCTTCCTTCGCCCTTAGTGTAGTGTCTTGCCGAGAGCCCTCTTCCCCTTGGCCGAGAGTCCCCAGTGGGGTAGGCCGAGGGTATACACCACTCCTTGGGGTGCTAGCCGGGTACCCCAGCCTAGTTGTGTTCGTATAATAACCCCCCTCTGGGTAGAAATACTCGAAAGTATTGTTATAATGGCCAAATTTCCGTAGCCGTATACCTTGTAGTATTCTAAGGTTATACTTATATGAAAAGCCCAGAAATACTATTATACTTCCCTTCAGTCACAAAACCGAAACCCTAAGGAAAATCTCCATAGTTAGTTGGAGTATTAGGTAGAAGTTGGTTAGAACTTCTAAGGGTTGTTTGGAGCGGGTCGGAGCGCGCGGAGTAGGAGCTAAACCTTGCTCAGGATCGACATTTAAACTCGGATAATTATGGGCTTATCGAGGTAAATATCTTGTCCCCCTATTGTAATTGGAAATTACATGTTGTTAGATTATATAGTTGAAGTATACTATATATAGATTGAACGTTGTTATCGGATGTCTTTTGACTTAAGCTGAATAATAAGAAACCTTTTCGAAAGAAGAGTACCGAATGTATTTACATAGGGTATTCAGATGAGACTTGTGTAGCTTTACGTGAGGTAGAATTGTGCACGTCGGATTAACGTATAACCCCCGGTTGGCTTGGTAGTCGGCCGATAGAGGAGAGATTTCTGTTTGTGCGGGAGGTGGTCGAATTTTACGTAGAATGTTCTACGATAAGATCTAGATGTTAATAAGCGCCTTATGGCCTTATAGGTTGAAGTACTGCGTGTGGCGCGATTTACTTGGCTTAAGGAGTAGCCGACGGCTTGAGGTACTTGGAGCGTTTTGCTATTAGTCGATACTCGTCGCGAGGTATGTGAACCTCTTCCTATGGCCAATAGGAGGGTGACACGTGTCACCCCCGCCTAGGTGGCTTGGCCGAATGACATTTGTGCACAACACCCGGTTAGAGTCGTCTTTTGACGAAACGTTTTACATAACTTGCGAGGGGAAAATTCCGGCTATGTCTTTTCTTATTTTTGCGGATTTTTCCGAGAGACGAAACATTTTGGACCAACGGGAGGGTGACATGTGTCACCCTCACAATGGAAGCAAGTGGGGCGGCACTTGGCCGATTGAGGGGGCAAGTTGTGGTAGATATTTGTGTAGATATTTGTGAGGGTTTTAAGGAGTAGGGTCTAGGGTGCACTTGGCTTGATCTTGGCCTTACACTTGCCTTGCACATGGCTTGATCTTGGCCATTGGTTGGCTTTTGGTTTTGCTATAAATACCCCCCTTGGCTTGAAGACTTCATTCATCCAAATATGTTCCAAGTCTTGCTTTCCTTCCCCTCTCCTCTTGTTTGACTCTCGCCCAAGAGCCCTCCCTAGTAAAGGCCCTGGCCGAGAAACCCTCCCTTTGAGGTGCTGGCAGTGGGTACCCCCCCTAGCCTAGTTGTTTTCGTATAATACCCCTTTTTGTGGTATAGAAATACTCTCCTAGTATTGTTATAATGCCCAAAATACCTTAGCCTTTACCTAGTAGTATTTCAAAAGTTACCTCTATACGTAGAGCCCGGAAATACTACCTTTTGTCCTTTTAGTCTCAAACCGAAACCCTAAGGAAATCTTCATAGTTGGTTGAAGTATTTGAGTAGAAGTTGGTTAGAACTTCTAAGGGTTGTTTGGAGTGGTTTGGAGCGCACGGAGTGGAGCTAAACCTTGCTCAGGATCGACATTATAACTTGGATAATTATGGGCTTATCGAGGTAATTATCTTGTCCCTCTATTTGTAATTGGAAATTACATGTTATTAGAATATATAGTTGAAGTATACTATATATAGAACTAAGCTTAGTACTGCGCAATGTCTTTTGACTTAAGCCCAAGAATAAAGAAAAGAATCGAATCAGATTTACATAGATCAGCGCAGAGACTTGTAGCATTGTTGTGTTGTAGAATGGTACACGTCCGTTAGACGTAAACCCCACTGGTTGGCTTGGTGTAGCCTCGATAGATGAGGAGATTTACGCTGTTGCGTGGCTGCGAATTTTACGTAGAACATGGAAATGCATTTAGAAGTTAATAGACGTTTGTGGCCTTATAGGTGGAAGTCGCGAGTAGCGTATTCTACTTGAAGAGTGGAAACGGCCAGCCGTTACTGATCTTGTGGGGCATTTTGCTTATTGTCGATACTGCCGCGAGGTATGTGAACCTCTTCCTATCTTTTCTAGCATGATTGTTGTGAACTATGTAGTACGGTAGACGTACATGTGCTAAGTGATTTGGTTGGTTTAAAACATAGGGTGTTATAATAGCTTTATGGGAAGTTAGTTATAACGACTTTATGTAGGTAAAAGAATGGTTTACTGATGTTAGAAGTTAAGAGACTTGATCTTATAAGATAAGAGACTTAACTTATTTGTTTTAATGTGGATGTTGTGTGAAACCTCATTCGTGAGTAATGAGTACTTGGTTTTAAAGGGATAATGTTTCTTGATTTGGAAATCGAATGTGTATCGGCAGCACCAACTGCGGCGTTAATAAAGGAAAATGTATTGAATAATGATGTGTTGTATTAAAACCAAGAGAAACCTCCATCTGCATGAAGCTAAGATGAGACAAAATGATATTACATTTTCTAGATCATGGTCTTTGTAATAAGATCGTTATAAACAGAATAAACTACTCACATATATGACATATGTTACTCAATTGTTCTAAAAAGGAATCAAGTGATTAAGTTTGGGAACTATGAAATCATTTGAAAATGAGAAGCTTCGAGTAATTGAAACTAGGCAACCGGAACTTAGGAAAAGAATGTTGTTACTTGATTTTGAAAAGGAATGTGGGTTGGTCATTCTAATACTACGGTATCGGGTGACTTTTATAAAAGTAATGGATCTCTTTTAAAAGAACTTAACGTATGTAGTACCTTGGGGTTAAAACCCGACTTTGGCATAAAATGAAAGTACTTTGAGTTGTGTGAAACTTGCCTATGCTAGTTGTTTTGAAACTTGCCTATGCTTGTGATGATATACTTTGTTTTGCAAGTGATGTATTTCTGAGTTACCGCGTCTCGATGAGGCGGTCGACTTGTTGAGAACTTACTTGACGCGTCTTGGCAAGAATGGAGAATTCCACGTATGTTTCCTTTTTGATTACTGTCTTGTGGTTTATGTAACATGGACATGTCTACACCGATGAAGTATTCCGGGGGCATGCGGCCATGCGGCCGTGTTGATTACCCGTTATATTGTTAATGTGGTTACATGGACATGTCTACACCGAGGTAGAGTTCCGGGGCATGTGGCTACGCGCGGGTTGATCACCCAAGATATTATTGTTGATGTCACATGGACGCGTTCACACCGAGGTAGAATTCCGGTACGCGCATGGGCATTGGTATTATTGTTGCATCATGGACATGTCTACACCGATGCAGACCGGCATGCGCCATGCGAACATGATTGATGTTGTGGGCGTGAGACCCATAGTTATATTTGAGTGATGACTTGAGGCGTGAGTCCCCGATCGACATGATCGCTTTTATGTTGTGAATCGTAGTTTGGTTATCATACATGTCTCCCGCTTTATATAGACTAGTATGATTTCATTACGATTTTTACGCTTTCACATACTTGGTACTGTTATCGACCTCCTTCGGGCCGCTCATGCCGCAGTAGAGGTACGTCGGCCGTGGATCCTCGCCTAGGATCTCGATCAGCTTGGGAAGCTCCGCTTTCTCCGAGGCTTATCTTTTGCATGTGTTCCACTGAGTCAGGTTCTTGTACATTTAGGGTATGGCGGCCCCGTCCCGTCATAGTTGTTGTAAATCTTAGAGGTCCGTAGTAATCACAAGGCGTGGTTGTAAAAGGATTAAACTGCTCGCTTTGGAAAGAGTTGTATTTATTTATGTTATTGGAAGGTAACGTTGGGTTGGCCTGCTTTATGTTCATATATCTTGTTTCTTGTTTAAAGTTTTATTTTCCTGGTTTTCTCTCGATGATTGTATCACTAGGGTGCCCGATAAGGCACCGAAGAACGCCCCGAAACGTCGTTACAAAAGTGGTATCGAGCGATTAATCCTCGGAAAGTGTCTACTGCATCGCGTGTCTAGTAGAGTCGATTATCGGTGTGTTGCACCACATCTATAATCGTGAGGCTATAGGACATTTAGGATTGGTTTCCATTCTTCTCATTACGAGATCGTGCCTTAGAGCCGTGTTGTAAGTTGGACCCTCCGGCGTATCTCGTTTTTACCAGTTATGCCTCCGCGCAAGGCAACCAGAGCCCAGAAGGGCAAGGCAGCCGAGGGTGCTTCTAGTGAGATACAGAGGAGTACGAGGGCGCAGGCCCGGACAGTACCTGAGGTTGTGCTTCAGACGGCGGGTTTTGTGACGCCGCCAGCCCCAGCAGAGGTAAGAGCCGCAGCAGTGGTCGCCGAGACCACATACTGAGCCTCGGTCCCACACCGGGCAGGAGATGGGTTACAAGGAGATGGCCCGATTGCCGCCGTGGTCGTGCCGATATGGCGGATAGGCCGGATGCAGCAGCCTGGTTCCAGAGCACCGGTTCACCCCGAGCAGATAGTTTGAGGCTACGGACTTTACGAGTCAGAGCCCGCCAGAGTTTTATGGGTCGAGGCACGAGGATGATCCGCAGGAGTTCATCGGCAGCTACGGATCACGCGGTGATCAAGGCTTCAGAGACCGAGTGCGTGACCTTTGTTCAGACGGCCGCGTGATACCGCAATGATTGGTTTGATTCACGAGCTTTCCGGGAGAGCATGCACTCCGCAAGATGGGATGAGTTTTCGGGCTTTCCTCACTACTTGCCTCCGCACGGCGAGGGCACGAGCCGACAGATTTTTGATGCTTAGACAGAGCGCGACGGTTCGGGAGTACAATGTGGAGTTCGACTCATTGGCGAGACGTCCCGGCGTTAGCTAGTATGGAGGATCGAGTGCACCGATATGTTTGAGTGGCTCGATGATTACATGTCGAGGCATGTTCGTGAGTAGCTCTTCACCGCATGAACATTGCCCGCACGCAGCTCACGACCGATGTGAGGCACGAGAGGTCGACGAATGACCAAGATCAGCGAAGAGGCCGAACAACAGGGTCCTGGTGACTTCCGAGGCGGACCGCCAAAGAAGATACTAGTTTTGTACTCCGCCCGCAGCAGTGGTCCTCCACAACCTTGAGTATTCGGAGCGGTCGTGGCTCGAAGGGTTGAGTTTCCGCGGAAGGCGGTGTTGGCGGATGCGGTCACCCCTACCTCGGTGTGGTCGATGGTAGACCGCATTTCGGGAGTGTCGTGGTGCCAGGAGCTTGTTATTTTTGCGGCCAGGCCATTTGCGAGGAACTGTCCGACCAAGGGTAGCACGGATGTTACGACTCACCACGGATCGATGGCTGGTTCATCGCTTTCATAGCATGCGCAGGCAGTGCCTATGATTAGAGTGAGCGGTAGCTTCGGTATATCCTTAACCTCTAGAGTTTTGGTATGCTTGTTATGATGGTCTCATTATTATGTGCTATGTACGAATAACGTTGTGTTAATTGTGAGTTAGAGAACATGCTTAGTTGGGAGGATACGTAGGGGCATGGTAAGTGAACCTTAGACTATGTCACGATCGAGACCTTAGGGTAAGGTCGTCTTGAGTTAAAGATTTATTTTGACCCTTATCGCAGTAGTAGTATACGTGGGATTTATTTGTGTGATAAGTCCGTGGGTAGTGTGAGACGGAAGTGGTAGCGTCATGATGTGAATTAGTAAGATTGTTCGGATCGGGAACAAGAGTTTGGCGCGTTGGGGTCGGGTTGAGGACCATTTCGGGTCAACCAGAACCCGGTTTGGGTGGGTCGCTCTGGGTGGTCCCGCCAGTGGTAGGGTCACGAGGATGCTAGGCCCAAGTTTGTGTGACCATCGTATGAGTTCGTGGACGCGTTCGACCGAAGCGGTTCGTAAAGGCCGGAATGGCCTTAAGGAAGTTTGAGGTTAGTAAGATGACCAAGTTTGGAGGTAGTGACTCTAGAGATTTTCGAACGGAAGTAATGACCAAGTATGGTACGCATCGAGAGTTCGTGTTCGAGAAGGCACGACGAGTAAGGAAAGAAGAGGGCGTGTGTTATTTCGCGCTGCGTTGGCAACTTGTTAGAGGAACTTCATCGATATCCGCTTGAGAAGGAACATTCGGACGAATGTTTCTAAGAGGAGAATGTTATACCCGTATTCTCGTGGTATGTATGCGAGGACGCACGCACGAGAGCACGAAAAAATTGGAAAGAAGAAAGAGGTGATTCTTCCACTAAAAGTTTCCGGTTTTGTAAGGAAAATGTTCGTTGAAGGGAATTGGGTTCCCAGTTTGGAATTTGGGCTTCTTAGATTATATTAGAATTTTGAGATTTTATTTTCGGAATGGTCACGTGGGCCCACGGAGAATTTACTGGTTTGGGGGCCCACTTTGTTTTGAGATTTTGGCCATCAGGATATTTTTTCTAAGACGTTTTTGAGGCCAATAGGAGGGTGACACGTGTCACCCCGCCAGTGGCTTGGCCGAATGACATTTGTGCACAACACCCTGTTAGAGTCGCTTTTGACTAAACGCTTTACATAACTTGCAGGGAAAATTCGGCTATGTCTTTTCTTATTTTGAGGATTTTTCCGAGAGACGAAACATTTTGGACCAACGGAGGTGACATGTCACCTCACAATGGAAGCAAGGGCACTTGGCGATCGGCGGGCAAGTTGTGGTAGATATTTGTGTAGATATTTGAGGGTTTTAAGGAGTAGGGTCTAGGTGCACTTGGCTTGATCTTGGCCTTACACTTGCCTTGCACATGGCTTGATCTTGGCCATTGGTTGGCTTTTGGTTTTGCTATAAATACCCCCTGGTCAAGACTTCATTCATCCAAATATGTTCCAAGTCTTGCTATCCTTCCCTCCTCTTGTTTGACTCTCGCCCAAGAGCCCTCCCTAGTAAAGGCCCTTGGCCGAGAAACCCTCCCCTTTGAGGTGCTAGCCGTGGGTACCCACTAGACTAGTTGTTTTCATATAATACCCCTTTTGTGGTATAGAAATACTCTCCTAGTATTGTTATAATGCCCAAAATACCTTAGCCTTTACCTAGTAGTATTTCAAAAGTTACCTCTATCGTAGAGTCCGAAATACTACCTTTTGTCCTTTTAGTCTCAAACCGAAACCCTAAGGAAATCTTCATAGTTGGTCAAGTATTTGAGTAGAAGTTAGTTAGAACTTCTAAGGGTTGTTTGGAGTGGTTTGGAGCGCACTGAGCGAGCTAAACCTTGCTCAGGATCGACATTATAACTTGGATAATTATGGGCTTATCGAGGTAATTATCTTGTCTCTATTTGTAATTGAAATTACATGTTATTAGAATATATAGTTGAAGTATACTATATATAGAACTAAGCTTAGTATCGCGGCAATGTCTTTTGACTTAAGCTGAAGAATAAAGAAAGAATCGAATGTATTTACATAGATTGTATTGCGAGACTTGTGTAGCATTGTTGTGTAGTAGAATGGTACACGTCCGGTTAGACGTGTAAACCCCCCCCCCCCCCCCTGGTTGGCTTGGTAGCCCGCCGCGAGATAGGAGGAAATTTTCGCTGTTGCGGGGAGGTCTTTGCGAATTTTCTCAGAACATGGAACCGCACGGTTAGAAGTTAATAGGCGTTTGTGGCCTTATAGGTGGAAATCGCGAGTGGCGTATTCTACTTGAAGAGTGGAAACGCCAGCCGTGTTTCTGATCGCGTGGGCATTTTGCTTATTGTCGATACTCGTCGCGAGGTATGTGAACCTCTTCCTATCTTTTCTAGCATGATTGTTGTGAACTATGTAAGACGGCAGACGCATACGTGCTAAGTGATTTGGTTGGTTTAAAACATAGGGTGTTATAATAGCTTTATGGGAAGTTAGTTATAACGACTTTATGTAGGTAAAAGAATGGTTTACTGATGTTAGAAGTTAAGAGACTTGATCTTATAAGATAAGAGACTTAACTTATTTGTTTTAATGTGGATGTTGTGTGAAACCTCATTCGTGAGTAATGAGTACTTGGTTTTTAAAGGGATAATGTTTTACTGATTTCGGAAATCAGAATGTGTATCGACAGACCACTGCAGCGTTAATAAAGGAAAATGTATTGAATAATGATGTTGTATTAAAACCAAGAAACCTCCATCCGCATAAGCTAAGATGAGACAAAATGATATTACATTTTCTAGATCATGGCTGCTGTAATAAGATCGTTATAAACAAGAATAAACTACTCACATATATGACATATGTTACTCAATTGTTCTAAAAAGGAATCAAGTGATTAAGTTTGGGAACTATGAAATCATTTGAAAATGAGAAGCTTGAGTAATCAAACTAGGCAAACCGAACTTAGGAAAAGAATGTTGTTACTTGATTTTGAAAAGGAATGTGGGTTGGTCATTCTAATACTACGTATCGGGTGACTTTTATAAAAGTAATGGATCTCTTTTAAAAGAACTTAACGATGTAGTACCTTGGGGTTAAAAGGACTTTGGCATAAAATGAAAGTACTTTGAGTTGTGTGAAACTTGCCTATGCTTGTTGTTGTGAAACTTGCCTATGCTTGTGATGATAGCCTTTGTTGTGCAAGTGTGGTATTTCTGTATTACCGCGTCTCTCGATAGAGGGCCGGTCGACTTGTTGAGAACTTACTTGACGTCCGGCGGTAATGGAGAATTCCACGTATGCTTCCATTTTGATTCTTGTCTTGTGGTTGATGTCACATGGACATGTCTACACCGACGCGATTCAGGCATGCGGCCACGCGCCGGGTTGATTACCCGATATATTGTTATTGTGGTTACATGGACATGTCTACACCGAGGTAGAATTCCGGCATGTGCCGTTACGCGCAGGTTGATCACCCAAAGATATTATTGTTGATGTCACGTGGACGTGTCTACACCGAGGTAGAATTCAGGGCATGTGGCCGGGCATTGGTATTATTGTTGCATCATGGACATGTCTACACCGATGCAGAATTCGGGGCACGCGCCGTGATGCGAACATGATTGATGTTGTGGGCGTGAGACCCATAGTTATATTTGAGTGATGACTTGAGGCGTGAGTCCTCGATCGACATGATCGCTTTTATGTTGTGAATCGTAGTTTGGTTATCATACATGTCTCTGCTTTATATAGACTAGTATGATTTCATTCTGATTTTTCTGATTTCACATACTTGGTACTGTTAGATCGACCTCCTTCGTGGCCGTTCACGCCGCAGTGAGGTACATCGGCCGTGGATCCTCGCTCTAGGATCTCGGGCGTTTTGGGAAGCTCCGCTTTCCGAGGCTTATCTTTTGCATGTGTTCCCCGAGTCAGGTTCTTGTACATTCTGTGGTATGGCGGGCCCCGTCCGTCATAGTTGTCAGAAATCTTAGAGGTCCGTAGTATTGTGGCGCGGTGGTTGTAAAAGGATTAAACTGCTCGTTTTGAAAGAGTTGTATTTATTTATGTTATTGGAAGGTAACCGTTAGGTTGGCCTGCTTTTATGTTCATATATCTTGTTTCTTGTTTAAAGTTTTATTTTCCGCCGTTTTCTCGATGATTGTATCACTAGGGTGCCGGATAAGGCACGAACTGCCCCTAACGTCGTTACAGTATGGCGGGGCCCCGTCTCCGTCATAGTTGTGGTTACATTGTTAGAGGTCTGTAGTCGTGTTGTGGGCAAGGTTTGTAAAGGATATAACTGTCGGGTTTTACGATATACGTGAAGGTGACCGCTTTGGTTAGCCTGCTTTTCTTATATTTCATTGTTTCATATCTTTGAGTTTTTATTTCATTGGTTTTTCTCTGATATATTATCACTAGGGTGCCCGGGGTAAGGCACCAGTCGCGGGCCCGAGGTCGGGTCGTGACAAGATAGATAATAACGAAGCTTAGGGACATACCTATCGTGCTTTCAAATGTAGACTCTCTTCAAGTGACTGACGTTCCAGCTGTTCTTCTTCTCCTTTCCGAATTCGTCTTTGATCTATTAGGATCCCTTTCCTGTGATTCCTACTATTTGGTATGAAAATTCCCTGTTTGCTCCTAGCTTACCCACGCGGGGATCCCTAGTTGCGAGTGTGACCTTCCGGAGGATGTAGTCTCTGATTTTGAAATGTCTCAAATTTGTTTTCCTAATAAAGTACCTCTCAATTTTATACATTTGCCGCCATACGATGAGGTCACTCCGAGCTCTTCTAACAAGTTTAGTCTTCTTGCCGTGGCTTTATTGTTAGATTCTTGGTGGCACAGGTGTATCGATGGTTGGGTTCCCAACTTCTACGGATCGTGGCCTCGGCCCGTATAGTAGGGAAAATAGGGTTTCCAGACTAGTCTTGGTCGTAGTCTGTAAGCCCATAATACCCCAAGAATTCTTCCGACCATTTACCTTTGGCATTTTTATCCTTTTCTAAATGTCACGGATCAATGTTTTGTTAAATCGATTATGCATGTCCATTTGCGCATGGATGGAATGGTGATGAAGTAATCCTCTTAATGTTCAATCCTTCTAGAAATTTGGTAACCTTTGCTCCCACGAACTATCGATCGTTGTCGTAGGATATCTCTTTTGGTATCTCGAATTGGCAGATGATACGGTCCAAATACGTAAGTCTATGACATACTTCTCTCGACTTTTATACGCTTTCCTCCACCTATTTTGAAAAATAATATGTCAAGATCGTGAGAACCTCGCATTTCCATTTCCTCACAACGCCCCACAATGTCCATTCCTATTTTAGAATGGCTGGGCCACTACCGAGTGGAGCCATTTGGCGGGCTGATGTACCTTGGGGCAGTGTTGCTAGCATTTTTCACATTTTTCGAATATAGGCCTTGGAATCTTCCTCCATCAGAGACCAATAATATTTGGGCCCTACTATCTTCTTTACTAGTGAGTCATATTCAGAATGATTTCCATAGTTACCTTCATGTATTTCCTTTATTACGTACTCAACTTTTGTTGGTCCCAGACATTTTCCAGGGGACCAAGGTAAGACCTTCTGTATAGTTATCCTTAGTGCAGGTAATACCGCGAGGCTTTGGTTATCAAGGCTCGAGCAACCTTATTGTCTTCCGGTACCCAGTCTATAAATAGTTAATGTTGTCGTTTTGTGAGTCCCATGTCAAACTGGTGGAATTTACTTCGTGCAAGATAGGGTCCAAGAGAGAATGCAAGAGGTGGACTATGAATTCTGACTCTCTCTTAGTCACTCAAGATGAAAAATCTAGGTTAGCTAGGGCATCCGCTTCGACGTTCTACTCTCGAGGGATTTGAGCCACCTTCCACTTTCGGAAGTGGGTCACCACTTTGTTCAAGTATTCCTGCATTCGGCTATCTTTGGCCTTGTATTTGTCGAGGATATGGTTGATGACCAGTTGGGAGTCACTTTTTAGCTCTATGTTTTCACTCGAGCCCCGAGCTAATTCCAAACTTGCAATTTCGGCCTCAGACTCAGCCTCATTATTAGTTAATGACATATATTTAATAACTTTCATGATCATAGTCCCCGATGGGGTAACTTGGACAATTCCCAACCCGGTGCCTTTCATGTTTGTGGCTCCATCTATGTAGAAAATCCATTCCCGAAAGGAGACCTCGGTTTCTCGAATTGCTTCTTTTTTGGCATGGGGTATCAATCCCGGACTATAATCAGCCACGAAGTCAGCCAAGGCTTGTGACTTGATAGCAGTCTGGGGTCGATGAGTAATATCGTACCCGCAAATTTCGATTGACCAATTAACCAATCTGCCTGAAAGCTCATGCTTGTGCAAGATATTCCTCAAGTGATGGTTGTTATTACACATATGATATGACATAGAAAGTATGACCTTAGTTATGAGACACAGTTACTAGAGAAAAGGCCAATTTTTCGAGATGGGGGTAACGTTTTTCAGCCTCATACAAGGCCTTACTAGTATAATAAATAGGGGAGTGTGTACCCTTTTCTTCCTGAACGAGCACAACACTTACCGCGGTCTCAAAGACAGCCAGGTAAATGGCTCTCCACCCCTGGCCTCATGGGTAAAGGTGGGGTTGTCAAGTATCTTTTAAGGTCCCTCAGCGCCTGCTAAAATTCTGGGGTCTATTCAAAGTCTTTCTTTTACTTCAACACACTGAAGAATTTTTGACATCGCTCGGATGACCTTCATATGAACCTTCCGAGTGAGGTTATTCTCTCAGTTAGCCATTGTACTTCCCGTGCATTATCAAGCACGTCTAGTATTTGTTCGATTGCCTGGATATGATCCATATTGGTCTTGATGTCCCTGTTCGATACTATGAAACCCAAGAACTTCCCTAAGCCTACCTGGAAAGCATATTTCTCCAGGTTTAGCTTGAGGTCATACTTGCAGAGAATATCAAATGTTTTCTGCAAATGTCTAATGTGTTTCGCTATTTTTAGGGACTTACTGATTATATCATCTAAATAGATCTCCACATTCTGACCCAGCTGATGCTGAAACATCTGTTTGGTCAATTAGTGGAAGGTGGTCCCTGCATTCTTTAAGCTAAAGGGCACGAAATTATAATAGTATATCTCGTGCTCCGTTATGAACAAAGTCTTTTCTTGGTCCATCGGGTTCAACCGTATTCGATCGAACCCTGAAAAGACGTTCAGAAAACTGAGCAACTCATGTCTGGCCACCGCATCGACAACGTTGTCCAGATGGGGCATATGATACGAGTTCCTTAGATATTCCTTATTCAATCCTATTAAATCTAGGCATATTTGAAAAGTGTCGGGCTTTTAGGGAGTACTACTACGTTAGCTAGCTAGTAGGGATACATTACTTCTCCAACTACTAATTTGATGAGCCGAGCCACTTTTTCTTTAATAAATTGGCCTCGTTCTACTAACACCTGATGTTTTTTATATTTAATGGGCTAGCACCAAGTTTACGCTCAGCTCGTGGATGGAAAATTCTTAAGGGACAACTGTAATATCCAACCTCTACTAAGTGAAGCTACTCATGTTATTGGTTAAAAAATTGATCAATTTTCCTCGAAACTCAGGGTCTAGACCCGTGCCTAGGTATACCTATTCCTCGGGATGGCTCAAATGGCAGGATGTCAGTTCAAGATATTTTATCATGGATGTCCCGACAGCTAATTTTTCTGGTGCGACAAATCCTCAGGGTGCTCAATCCGACTAGTCCTCCGGACATGGGTTTTGTCACGACCCGACCCCGGGCCGCGACTAGTGCTCTACCTGGGCACCCTTCTAATCATACAACATAATAAACTGCGGAAGATAAATAACACACTTTTTTTTTTAAACTAAGGCCAAGCCGATAAGGCTGCCATAATCATAAAAAATTACCCGAAAGGGGCTACATTGTTTAACAATGTAAAAAAACAACTCTAGATCCACCATGGATGAATACGCACCTCTAAGATTTGAACAAATACTATGACGGACAAGGCCCCGGTACCCTGAATATACATATATATATATCTCCCGCGTGGAATCACATCACCGCTGAGTAGTAGGTGTAACATATAACCATGTGACGCGCGTGGCATCCTTCCTCACCGGCATACACATATACCACACATATATATATATATATATATATATATATATATATATATAACGTGGCCGCATGCCCCGGAATCCCTCATCGTATAAGCATGTCCATAACGTGCCCTCAACATCCCTCATCGTAGGTGCAGGTCTTCATGGGGAGCTAGCCCATGGAGTAATAATATAACATGCCCCCGGAATCCCTCATCGTGGGTACATGTCTTCATGGGGAGCTAGCCCGTGAGTAATAATCATACATAACATGGTCGTGCCGGAATCCTCATCGTAAGCGGCCATGGGTAATAAAACAACCGAATCTAACCCGCCTCCTGGTCACATGCCCCGGAATCCCACATCGTATAAGCATGTCCAAGGATCAATCATAATGGAAGCATACCCGTGGAATACCACATCACTGTCGGTACGTCCAAGTAAACTTACAACAAGACAGCCGACCCTCCAACTGAGAGTCACGACAACGTAAACATATAATACTTGCACTCAAAGCTATCACAATCAAACATAGGCAAGTTCATTAAACCTTTAGACTTCAATTTTTATAACTCATGACACTTTCGTTTCACACATAAAAATCCGGGAATTTAACCCAAAGTACTACGTACTTCCATTTTTTTCAAAAGGTTCCTTTTCATATAAAACCCCAAGATACTAACACCCGTAGTATCAAGGCTTGTTTACATTTCACATACTTAGAGTAAACCACTCTTTTAACTTTACATAAAGCTATTATAACCCACTTCCCATAAAGTCGTTATACTAACTTTATACTTTAGGCAAATACATTCTTTTTATAACCAAGAGACTTATACTTTCGAAAACCAAGTATCGTATACTTTCAAAATACTTCAAGTCTCTTATCTTTTAGAATCAAGTTTCGTAGTTCATAGTCTTAACACTTCATAACGTAAACTCTTTAAATTAAGCAACATATGCCTTATATGTGTGAATAGGTTATACTTATTTATAACGATCTTATTAAAGCAGCCATGATCTAGAAAATGTAATACAATTTTGTCTTATCTTAGCTTCTATGCAGATGGAGAATTCTACTTGTTTTAATATAGTTTATCGTCATTACATTTTCCTTTATTAACGCTGCAGTGGCTTGTTCAATACTTATTCTCATTCGTTTCAGAAATTAGCCAAGTCAACTGCTCCAAATACCTCCTAACGACTCTACCAACATCCCCCATAAGACTTGGTAAGAACTTAGGATAACTTAGACATAACCCTTATGTAGAGTAAATCAACATACATACTTCTTAACTTCTAAGAGTAGAAGGAATCATGAAATAATACCACGTGTATATTCCATACATAGAATCATGTCTAAAGAAGGAAGCGGTTCACATACCTCGCGACGATTATCGACAAGTAGCAAAATGCTCCAAAGTACTTCAACCTTGATAGTTATTCCATCCTTCAAGTAGAATACGCTATACTAGTACTTCCACCTATAATGGCCATAATACGTCCATTTACCTCTAGCTTCGAACGTAGAATATTCTAAGTGCAAAGTCACTAAATTCTACGGAAAATCGGACAACACTTCCTTTGTTTCTACATACGTTGCCACCTTTTTCAAGGCCGAATACAATAACCAAACACGCCACATTTAAGGCCCAACAATTCAGCTAACCAAAGGGGATTACACGCCTTAACAGGACGTGTAAAATTCCGCCCCACAAATTAATACGAAACTAGTTCCATATTTAAAGCCATTCTTGGCTAAACATATACAACAACACAAAGTCATTTTCCAATTCTTTTCAATCCAACTTAGGCCTAACATGTTATATAGTCATAAACAACTTAACAATTATAATTCCTTCCTTATATAACATGTGACGATTAAACTAATAATCCAATTGAATTGAAATCTCAAGGCTAAACATACTAGTTTTCGGATTAGAGTTCTAATAGCCAATACACTTATCAACTTCATAATACATATCTCATACTTGCTAATATCCATAGCTACAACAATAAGTAATCTCAATTACTAAAATGACAAGAATTATACCTTAACAAGCCCTTATAATTTCCAAGATTCAAAGTCGCTCCTTAGCAATTCTTAGCTCCTTTCCTTTACGCTCCAATCCGCTATTTGAAGCCCTTAGAAGCTCACAACTAACTTCTCTTCCATTCCCAATCAAAACGTATGAAAATGCCTTAGGTTTTCGCCTTGCGACTAACGTGAAAACGCCATTTTTCCGAAATCTTTCTATTGAGATATCCTTAAAATACCCTTAGGGACCTTGGGTTAAAGTCTTGTGGCTAATGGATCAAAACTACAAAATTTCTTGTGAGGATAATGTCAAAGCCGAGAGCAATATTCAAGCTCAAGAATGTTGTGAAAAATTTCTAAGTGTTGGAGACTTAGTCTTGCACTAGTTATGTATATATAACACAATGGAGGGTCAAGATAATAACAAATGTGTGGCTAGGATGAAGAACATTAATTAAATAGCCAATTGGACAAGTTGACTTGGTCAATATTATCAAACTTGCAAGACTTGATCTTTTACCTTGGTCAATGACCATCTTACCCTTGCTTCAATTTCGTCCAAGACCAATGTGGGGGGTGCCACGTGTCTCCCTCCCATTCGTTCATAAAAATCCGTAACCCTCGTGGGTCCCACAAAATGTAAAATTCCTCGGGTGGGCCCCACACGACCAAATCCGTAAAATTAAATTTCCAAAATGATAATAAGTTCCACACTCTTCAATTAATGCATTTTGAGAATCTAATTCTCACCAACGAACATTTTTCCTTTCCGACGTTCGAAAGATTTTACGTCGGAAAAACAATACTTCCTTTCGTACCCTTATAAATTATTGTGTTCCTGACATACATTCTCTTAAACATGTCCTTGAACTACGGGGTGTAACATTCTTCCCCCCTTAGAAACATTCGTCCCCGAATGTTCTTTCGGAGTCCAATCTAATTAAAGCGCGACATAGTCTCCTTTTACTACACCCTTCTTACAACATATGCCACCCATGGACACATCACAATACTTATACTAAAAGGTCAACCTTGGCACTCACGAAGCCTACTAGTCCATACTCAAAATGACTTCAAAGTCTGTATTAATCATCTCTACAAGGTCTACTATGGTCTGACGACTGTATAATCACCGGGCAATTCTCATATACCCGCTCAGCTACCACCCCAAATACTCACAGCGTAGTTACCTTGAAAGGTTCTTATGGATTCAGGCTCTACTCCTTTACACATGGTTGCTATCTTTCTTCGGGTCGATTTCTTTTCGTACTTCCAACTCATACTAGCATACATACATAACTTCCATACCGATTCGCCCCCAATCTTTGGAGTTACTCTTAAACAACATAAAGCCATTTCCGCTCTCCCGCCCCGGTTCGGTGGAACGCGTCCACGAACCCGTAAAACCATTAACTAGACTTGGGCCTTGCACCTCGTGACCGGCCACGAGCGGAACTACTACCAACTGATCCTCTCCATTTCAGGCTGGGCGACCCGCACAGGTCCTCACCCCGCCCTACCGTCGTGACTTAACTCTTATTCTTGGTCTATAATAAATCTTTCTGCAGAAGACCTTGTACATCTAAGGTCTCGACAGTTATCAAAATTCTTAGGCTCGCAATCTCCATGCTCCAAGCCTACCTTACCAGTCCCCCCGTAAACGGGTACAATAACTTCTCATAATACCATAATCGTGTCGTCTTGATCACAACAACCATTACTAACTCTATACGGACCTCATCCGTACAATTCTCTTAAGCCTACCCCGTAGCTTAATCTATTAACATAGCATTCCATTAAGTTCCTTAACATGACTTCTTAAGGGTTCATCACCCTATCAGACAGCTCATCCTTCCCTAATTATATCAAAATAGTACATAAACCTTGATGAGATTTCATTAACTGTTCCATACCTTCCCGGTATCTAGTTAGTCCTTACCAACTCTTGGTAATCTAAAACTATTCTAGGCAACACGCGTCTGACCCTCATACATAACTCCGTATAGATGTATGTCACAATACCAACTATACTATAATCATTACCAACCTGGATACACAATCCACGTAGTCCTTCCTGGGTCACTGCTGCCTTTCTCGTAGCTGCAATCAACATAACTCGTTAGGGAGAGACGACCCTAACAACACAGCTTTCATTAACTGTTCCATACCTTCCCGGTATCTAGTTAGTCCTTACCAACTCTTGGTAATCTAAAACCATTCTAGGCAACACGCGTCTGACCCTCATACATAACTCCGTATAGATGTATGTCACAATACCAACTATACTATAATCATTACCAACCTGGATACGCAATCCACGTAGTCCTTCCGGTCATCACGCTTTCTCGTGCTGCAATCAACATAACTCGTTAGGAGACGACCCTAACAACACTCTATCGCACAATCTCGTGAGTGAGAAAAATGGAAACCAATCCTAAATGTCCCGCAACCTCACGATTATAGATGTGGTGCGCAACACACCGATAATCAGAATCTACTAGACACGGCGTAGACACTTTCCGAGGACTAACTGCTCTGATACCACTTTTGTCACGACCCGACCCCGGGCCGCGACTAGTGCCCTACCTGGGCACCCTTCTAATCATACAACATAATAAACTGCGGAAGATAAATAACACATTTTTTTTTTAAAACTAAGGCCAAGCCGATAAGGCTGCCATAATCATAAAAATTACCCGAAAGGGTCTACACTGTTTAACAATGTAAAAACAACTCTAGCCAGTCCAGCCCACAGATGAATACAGACCTCTAAGATTTGAACAAATACTATGATGGGACAAGGCCCCGCTGTACTTCGAATATATATATATATATATCTCCCGCCCGTGGAATCCCACATCATCACATACCGTAGTGTAACATATAACCACGTGACGCGCTTGTGGCATCCTTCCTCGATACCGCATACATACATATACATATATATATATATATATATATATATATATATATATATATATATATATATATAAACACACATATATATATATATATAACGTGGCGTGGCCTGAATCCTCATCGTATAAGCATGGCCATAACGTGCCTCGGCATCCTCATCGAGGCGCATGTCTTCATGGGGAGCTAGCCCATGGAGTAATAATATAACATGCCCCCGGAATCCCTCATCGTGGGTACATGTCTTCATGGGGAGCTAGCCCGTGGAGTAATAATCGTACATAGCATGGTCGTATGCCCCGGAATCCCTCATCGTATAAGCATGGCCATGGGTAATAAAACAAATCCGGGAATCTAACCCGCCTCCTGGTCACATGCCCCGGAATCTCACATCGTATAAGCATGTACAAGGATCAATCATAATGGAAGCATACCTATGGAATCCCACATCACTGTCGGTACGTCCAAGTAAACTTACAACAAGACAGCCGGCCCTCCAACTGAGAGTCACGACAACGTAAACATATAATACTTGTACTCAAAGCTATCACAATCAAACATAGGCAAGTTCATTAAACCTTTAGACTTCAATTTTTATAACTCATGGCACTTTCGTTTCATACATAAAAATCCGGGAATTTAACCCAAAGTACTACGTACTTCCATTTTTTTCAAAAGGTTCCTTTTCATATAAAACCCCAAGATACTAACACCCGTAGTATCAAGGCTTGTTTACATTTCACATAAGTCACTACACTTTTAGAAATACATTTTAATTTCTAAATCAAGTGACTTCTTCCCTTAAAACTTAAGCAATTGATGCTTTTAAATCCATTTGCCTTTCTTTATTTCAAAACATTTATCATTACTTACAGTAAACCACTCTTTTAACTTTCCATAAAGCTATTATAAACCACTTCCCATAAAGTCGTTATACTAACTTTATACTTTAGGCAAATACATTCTTTTTATAACCAAGAGACTTATACTTTCAAAATACTTCAAGTCTCTTATCTTTTAGAATCAAGTTTCGTAGTTCATAGTCTTAATACTTCATAACGTAAACTCTTTAAATTAAGCAACATATGCCTTATATGTGTGAATAGGTTATACTTATTTATAACGATCTTATTAAAGCAGCCATGATCTAGAAAATGTAATACAATTTTGTCTTATCTTAGCTTCTATGCAGATGGAGAATTCTACTTGTTTTAATATAGTTTATCGTCATTACATTTTCTTTTATTAACGCTGCAGTGGCTTGTTCGATACTTATTCTCATTTGTTCCGTAAATTAGCCAAGTCAACTTGGCTCCAAATACCTCCTAACGACTCTTACCAACATCCCCCATAAGACTTGGTAAGAACTTAGGATAACTTAGACATAACCCTTACGTAGAGTAAATCAACATACATACTTCTTAACTTCTAAGAGTAGAAGGAATCATGAAATAATACCACGTGTATATTCCATACATAGAATCATGTATAAAGAAGGAAGAGGTTCACATACCTCGCGACGATTATCGACAAGTAGCAAAATGCTCCAAAGTACTTCAACCTTGATAGCTATTCCATCCTTCAAGTAGAATACACTATACTAGTACTTCCACCTATAATGGCCATAATACGTCCATTTACCTCTAGCTTCGAACGTAGAATATTCTAAGTGCAAAGTCACTAAATTCTATGGAAAATCGGACAACACTTCCTTTGTTTCTACATACTTTGCCACCTTTTTCAAGGCCGAATACAATAACCAAACACGCCACATTTAAGGCCCAACAATTCAGCTAACCAAAGGGGATTACACGCCTTAACAGGACGTGTAAAATTCCGCCCCACAAATTAATACGAAACTAGTTCCATATTTAAAGCCATTCTTGGCTAAACATATACAACAACACAAAGTCCTTTTCCAATTCTTTTTCAATCCAACTTCTTAGGCCTAACATGTTATATAGTCATAAACAACTTAACAATTATAATTCCTTCCTTATATAACATGTGACGATTAAACTAATAATCCAATTGAATTGAAATCTCAAGGCTAAACATACTTGTTTTCGGATTAGAGTTCTAATAGCCAATACACTTATCAACTTCATAATACATATCTCATACTTGCTAATATCCATAGCTACAACAATAAGTAATCTCAATTACTAAAACGACAAGAATTATACCTTAACAAGCCCTTATAATTTCCAAGATTCAAAGTCGCTCCTTAGCAATTCTTAGCTCCTTTCCTTTACACTCCAATTCGCTATTTGAAGCCCTTAGAAGCTCACAACTAACTTCTCTTCCATTCCCAATCAAAACCTATGAAAATGCCTTAGGTTTTCGCCTTGCGACTAACGTGAAAACGCCATTTTTCCGAAATCTTTCTATTGAGATATCCTTACAATACCCTTAGGGACCTTGGGTTAAAGTCTTGTGGCTAATGGATCAAAACTACAAAATTTCTTGTGAGGATAATGTCAAGCAGAGCAATATTCTATTCTAGCTCAAGAATGTTGTGAAAAATTTCTAAGTGTTGGAGACTTAGTCTTGCACTAGTTATGTATATATAACACAATGGAGGGTCAAGATAATAACAAATGTGTGGCTAGGATGAAGAACATTAATTAAATAGCCAAGTGGACAAGTTGACTTGGTCAATATTATCAAGCTTGCAAGACTTGATCTTTTACCTTGGTCAATGACCATCTTACCCTTGCTTCAATTTCGTCCAAGACCAATGTGGGGGGTGCCACGTGTCTCCCTCCCATTCGTTCATAAAAATCCGTAACCTCATGGTCCCACAAAATGTAAAATTCCTCGGGTGGGCCCCACACGACCAAATCCGTAAAATTAAATTTCCAAAATGATAATAAGTTCCACACTCTTCAATTAATGCATTTTGAGAATCTAATTCTCACCAACGAACATTTTTCCTTTCCGACGTTCGGAAGATTTTCCGTCGGAAAAATAATTCTTCCTTTCGTACCCTTCTCAAGTCTTGTGTTCCTTACATACATTCTCTTAAACATGTCCTTGAACTACGGGGTGTAACAGGTTTCTTGTCGGTTCTTCTTTACGCCCGACTTTTGATTTGGTCCCAGAGTCGGGCATCTATAATTTCTAGTTATTTCTTTCAACCTGCTCATCTTTTTTTGACAACCAAAGCCACGTCCTCTTGATCGGGTTCCAAGTCTCCTTGGATTTTGGTTATTCCCCATTATGTTGGGAATTTTACGACTTGGTTAAAGGTAGATAGGACCATATTCATGCCATGCACCAAGGCCTCCCAATCGCTGATTGTAGGGCATTTATCATTCGAGAACATTAAACAAGGCATTCAATGAGACTCCCTCCATATGAGTGGTCAACTTGATATGTCCTTGGGTTGTTTCACTAGACATGTTAAATCCAGTCAAGATTTTTATTATCGGGATTGTTACACCCCGGAATTTCAGGATATGTTTATAAGAACGTAAGTAAGAACTCACAAATGTTAAGATTTGAGACTTGTAAAAATTTATCGAAAATTATGGAATTGTCGGAAAATGTATTATTGTAACGAATGGGAGGGCGACACGTGTCACCCCCCTTATGTGATGCCTTGGTCGAAATGTGCAAGGGCAAGAGGGTCATTGGACCTTTGTTGCAAGACAAGTCTTGCAACTTGTGTAGCATGAGAAGGTTGACTAAGTCAAGGTCAATTAGTCTTGATTTTTATGTAAGACTTCATCCTAGCCACCCATATGGTTACATCTTGTCCCTCCATGCCCCTTTATATTACTACTAGTAGTGCTAGAGTGAGCTAACACTTAGAAATTTCACAAAAATTGGATGAACTTTGAGCATTGCTCTCGGGTTCAAGAAAAAGAAGAAAGAAAAATTTTCGTTTCTTGTCCTTTTGATCCCACACTTTAAACCAAGGTTCTTAGGTGTATTGTAAACACATCTCAATAGAAAAGTCTTGGAAAAAGGTAGTTTACTGGTTAGTCTCTAAACAAAAACCTAAGGTTCTTTCTATGTTTTGTTTGGAGTTTTGAAGGATAATTGTTGGTGTTGTTCTAAGGGTCTCAATGCGGATTGAAGTGTCTTGGAGAGGCTATAAACTACTAAGGCGACTTCGGATTGGAGTTGGATTAAGAATCATTGAGGTATAATCTTGTTCTTTGAAAGTATTACAAGATTATTTATATGGTTGTTGTTAGCTTTATATGTTGCAAGCATGGAGTTGTTATATTGAGGTTATAAGGGTTATGGATTGATTATAGCCTTGGAAATCCGAAATGTAATGTAAGTCATGACTAAGTTGAATTACAATTTAATCGTTGTTAGAATCGTCGCATGTTACTTACTTAAAGATTATGGTAATTATAATCAAATGCGACTTGATATCATGTTATGCTACCAATATGGATTGAAATGGAAGTTGGATAAGAATTGGTTTTGTTGAACTCAAGGTGCCGATTTTGGACTTGTAGTTTGTATTAGTTGGTTATTCATTTGTATTGGACTACCTTATATAAAATTGTGAGCCAATTGGGGCTGTTTAATTAGTCATTTGTATTGGACTACCTTCTATATAATTGTGAGCCAATTGGGACTGTTTGGTTATTGTATTCGGCCTTGAAAAAGGTGGCAAAGTTAGTAAAAACAAAGGAAGTGCTGTCCGATTTTCCGTAGAATTTAGTGACTTACACTTGGAATACTCTACGTTTGAAACTAGAAGTTAATGGGCGCACTATGGTCATTATAGGTTGGCATACTACGACGGCGATTGGACTTAGCAAAGTGGATTAAACCGAAGAGGTATGTGGAACTTTCTTATCTCTTGAGCATGATTAAGTTGTAAATGATAGTACTACAGACGACAAGACTTTGACAATCTAGTCTATTTGATATCCTTGGCTTATTTTAAGAATGCCCAAGTTGTTTGAGTTAGGGAATTAACTCACTTGTTTAATTATTAAGGATATCTTGGTTTTCAAAAGTTAAGAGACTTTAAGTATGTTGAAAGTATTTTGATACTTGTTTTGTTGGAAAGTTTAAGTCTCTTGGTTAAAAAGAAGTAAGTTGCTAATGTATAAAGCTAGTATAACGCTTTATGGGAAGTTAGTTATAATAGCTTTATGGAAAGTTAATAAGAGAATGGTTTACTCTTAAGTAATTTAAGCATGTTAAGGGACTTGAAGAGTTTTAAAGAATGTGACACTTGTTTCGCTTTTAAACGTATAAGTCCTCGATAGGAAATTGTACTTGACTTAGGTATAAAGTGAATATAACGACTTTATGGGAGTTGGTTATATTGGCTTTATGGAAAGATAAATGGCTTGATTTATTTGAAAGGCAATTTGATTTAAAGGCATCTATTGCCTAAGGCTTTACGAGAGAAAAGTCACTTGATTTAGAAGCCTAATTTTATTTCTAAAAGTATTGTGACTTGCCTTGAAAAGAAATTGTAACTTGATACTACGGTTATTAGTATCTTGGAAGTTTTATAATGAAATGAGTTATTTTGAAAGAATAGAAATACGTAGTACTTTGGGTTAAATTCGGATTTTTATTAAGAACATGTTAGTGCCTTAAGTAAACTAAAATGAGAGTGTATATGAAATGAATAATAAGAAGTTAGTGGATTGCTTAACTTGCTTATATATTGTATGATAAGCGGTAGTGCTTATGTTATGTGTGATAGCGGATTTGTGCTAGTAGTTGAAATAATCGCGGTCATTCCGGTTTGTGGCATTGCATATTTCCACGGATTTGCTACCCACGACGCGAGGAATACCTCACGCGAGTCCGTAGGGCTTATGCGGATGAAATAGTCCCACGCGCGGTCCAAATTACGCGAGGAATACCTCACGCGAGTCCGTAAGGGGCTTATGCGGTGAAATAGTCCCGTGCGAGGAATACCTCATGCGGGTCCACGCGATCTACGCGGGTGAAATAGTCCCGTGAATAGGATCGCTTAACGATATCGCGACAGTGGTCTGTTTGATCGTGAGCTTCCTACTTTATATTGTAAGTATACACCTATTTACTCTCATTGTTAGTA
The DNA here is from genome assembly GCA_029844215.1 of Przewalskia tangutica. Taxonomy (NCBI): domain Eukaryota; kingdom Viridiplantae; phylum Streptophyta; class Magnoliopsida; order Solanales; family Solanaceae; genus Przewalskia; species Przewalskia tangutica. Next base: position 1,328,385 of record JAQGDG010000037.1, on the reverse strand, counting down.
AGGCACAATGTCTTCGTTAATGAGTATCATACATGTCTCCGCTTTTATTATTAGACTTATGATTTCATTACAAGATTTCGGGCCACATATTTGGTACATGTTGACCGACCTCTTCGGGCCGTTCACGCTGCAGGTAGTATGAGTTCGATCCTCGCTCTTAGGATCACTGTTCACCGTTGAGAAGCTCCTCATTTCGGAGGCTTATCCTCGGTATTGTCGGTTGTTGTACATTCGTGGTATGGCGGGCCACGTCCCGCCGTGATTGTTATTCTTAGAAGGTGCGTAGAGTCACATTGTGGATTGGGTTGTAAAGAAAAAATGTCTTGCTTTTATTGTTATAAGTTACGGAAGGTGGCCTTATCTGGCCTTTGTTGTTATTTTATGTTTAAGTATTTTATCATTGTGTATGTTCCGCTATTCTGCGATGTATGCAAAAGCGGGTGCCCGGTAGGCACCGCGCCCGGGGTCGGGTCGTGACAGGGATCACCTGTTTGGTCAGCTACATCTCCTTGAGTACACGGAGTTGCATTATGGTTAAAGCGCTACCTAATCGATAAGCACACGCTCAATGTTAAATATAAAGATTTTGATAGATATTATCGGTCATTGCGCCATGACCGACGCTTCTTCTTTTCATCTGTCAAATATGATGGGGTCTTGGACTGCCTCTTCAGATTTTCCTAGATGGAGAAAGTTCTTCACTTTTCCGCATTTGTGACACTACTCTAACTATTTCTCCTTGTGATCATGTTGACTACACTCGTGCAGACCGACGCCCTATGAAGTCTGAGTTATCTTTTCTCGATCATACTTGGATTGGCTACTGAAGAATTCTTTCAAGTGCCCACTCCTTAATAGATCTGCCACCTCATACCATAAATGTTTGCAGTCTTTTGTCGAATGCCCTAGAATTTCATGAAACTCACACCAAAGCTCTACGTTTGTGCCCCACTTATTCAAGTTGGATTGTGTTGTTACCGGCAACCGAGTTTCTTTTATATTTTTCATTACCATAACCAGCTCCACATTGAAGTTATAAGATGTCACGCTCAGTGGACCCGAGTCTATGGGCTTTCTCTGCGGCGCCTTCCTATCTCTTCTAGGTTAACCCTGGTCATACATTGACCTAGTCATCCTTCCCTCGCTTCTCAGAGGTGGGCAAGCCGAATAGGCTCATACCAACTTCTCGGGTCTCGCTAACTGAATGGGAGAGCAATCTGAGGCTTACTTTGCAGTCCTCTCCTAACCCCTTCTCGGGCGTTGGCCTTGAGATCGTCCTCAAACCTCAGTTTAGTTGTTTACCTCATTCCAAGACTTGGCTAGGAACTCTCTAAAGCTTTCTTTCAATTGTTACACCCTGTAGTTCAGGTCCTGCTTATGGGGATGTACGAAAGGAGTTAAGACTTAAATTTTGACGGAATGTTTCGGATGGGTTTTTAGTCAACTTTGAGGCGGTGTATGTCCAGTAATATTGAGAGTTCCTAGGTGTTTCAAAGGCCTAGTACGTAGTTCGTTGAGTCTAGTTTCCAACGCAACCAACCGCGTCGATAGGACATCGAGTAGAAAGTTATGGAAGTTGCAAGTTCGCTGCAATCGGACGTAAAAAATGTTTCGGCCAGGGCCGTGGCCGCGGCCGACGCAGGATCGCGCGCCAAATGTGCTGAATGTTCGCTGAAGTTATAGCACCGCCGTAGCTGTGGCGCAGCCACAAAGTTCCGAGAGTTGGCAAGCCAGCGCCGCGATCGCAGGTCGCGCGCCGAGGCGGGTTCTGCGAGGCTGAGTGGAAAAATCTGAACTGTTTTGTTTTAAAAAAAGGCCATGGGAGGGTGACAAGTGTCCCCCCCATCTGATTTTGCATGTACTATTTATTGACCAAGTCTTGACTTGGTCATTCTTCAAGCTCTTCTCTCTCTCTAAACTAAAAGCATTCCCTTCTCTCTAGAAAATCAAGAGGAAATCAAGGCTTGAGGAAAATCTGAAAAGTGTGGCAAGAAGGAAACTTGTTTGCAAGCTTGTAGGAGTTATTGTGATGGTGTTTTTGGAAAGGAGGCTAGCAAATTGGTTGGATTAATTTGGCTAAAGCTCTAAGGTAACAATTTTTTCTCTTGTTGCTAGTTTTTGGTGTTGCATGTGAAGAAGAAAGAACTTGTAGTTGAAAATATTGCTCTTAGATAAATTGCATGTAAGAAATATGGTTTGGATATGAAAGAATTGGATAAGAAGGTTCTGTAAGCATGTTGTAGCCAAAATACTACCTTAAACTTGTTAAGTTAGTTGTTATGTATTGTGGGGCAGAATTTTACACACCTAAGATTAGGTGTGTAATCCCCTTATTTTGATTGGATTGTTGGGCCTTAAAAGTGGCATTTGGATGTTGAATTTCGGCCTTGAAAAAGGTGGCAAAGTATGTAGAAACAAAGGAAATCTTCGATTTTCCATAGAATTTAGTGACTTTGCACTTGGAATATTCTACGTTGAAACTAGAGGTTAATAAACGTATTATGGTCACTATAGTTGACGACACGTGCGGTATTTTGGACTTAGCAAGTGGATCGACCCGAAGAGGTATGTGGAACCTTCCTACCTCTTGAGCATGAATAGTTTCATCTATGTAGTACGGTAGACGTACAAGGCTGCGATATTTCTTACTTGTTTTAATGTTGTCTTAAGTTTCAAAGTTAAGGGACTTGAAGTGTTTTAAGTATATGATACTTGTTTCGTTTTAAAAGTATAAGTCCCTTGGACATAAGGGAAATGGGTTTGAATAACGTATAAAGTTAATATAACGACTTTATGGGAAGTTGGTTATATTAGCTTTATGGAAGGTTAATAAAGAAAGATCTACTCTAAGTAAAATAAGTACGGACAAATGATTTGAATTTGTGAAAGGAAAATTGTTTTTAAGGCATTGATTGCCTAAGGTTTTAAAAGAAATGGAGTCACTTGATTTAGAAGCCTATTACATCTCTAAAGGAAAACGTGACTTGTCTTGAAAAATAGTCTTGACTTGATACTACGGTTATTAGTATCTTGGGAGTTTTATGTAAAAATGAGTTTTCTTAGAAGGTTAGTGGTACGTGGTACTTGGGTTGAATTTCCGGATTTTCTCTTAAATGGCATGTTAGTGCCTTAAGTAAACAAAAATGAGAGGGTACATTAATAATATTAATAAGAAGTTAGGGGATATTCTTAACTTGCTTACGTTATGATAAGCCGGTAGCGCTTATTTTATGTATGATAGCCGGTTGTGCTGGGTTATGTATTATTATTATTATTACTACTTATTCCATGGATTTGCTACCCATGATGCGAGTGCGGCGCTTGTACTCATACGGGCCCACCGGGTCCATGCGGGTGAAATAGTCTCATGCGGGTGAAATAGTCTCATGCGAGACGGATGACCTCATGCGGGTGAAATAGTCCCATGCAGGTGAAATAGTCCCATGCGAGGCGGATGACCTCATGCGGGTCCACAGGACCTATGCGGGTGAAATAGTCGAGTAGGATCGCACGATACTACGGGCGAGGGCCCTGCTTTTGATCATGAGCTTCCTATTTTTATACAAAGAAAGTTTATACTTGATACTCTCATTGTTAGTAAGGCACGGTTATCGTATTTTGATTTTCTTCCATGACTCGCTTATTTAGACTTGTGATATTATTACGATTTTCCGATTTTACATACTTGGTACATATTGTGTACCGACCCTTCCTGGCCGTTGCTCATGTCGCAGTAGTGGTAAGCAGTGGTGGATCCTCATTCTTAGGATCTTTGCTCGGTGTCAAGCTCTATTTCTCCGGAGGCTTGACATTTGGTACGGTTCTCCCTGGTGTTGTAGATGTTTTATATATTCAGGGGTATGACGGGGCCCTATCCCGTCATAGTGGTTACACATTCTTAGAGGTCTGTAGTCCTGTTATAAATTGGGTTGATACGGATGTAACTGTTCAGTTTTTGTTTTATTTAAAGGTAGCCATTTTGGGTTAGCCTGCTTTATATTTTGTATGGTTTCTTGTTGTGAGTTATTTCCGCTGGTTTTCTCTGATGTTGTATCACAAGGGTGCCCGGGGTAAGGCACGACCACGTCCGAGGTCGGTCGTGACAAAGTGGTATCGAGCGCTTAATCCTCGGAAAGGGTCTACAGGCCGTATCTAGTAGAGTCTTGATTATCGGTGTGTTGTGCACCACATCTATAATCAGGAGGCTACAAGATATTTAGGATTGGTTTCCATTCTTTCACTCTAATATCGTGCAATAGAGCTGTGTTATAGGTTGAACTTCCTCTGACATATTTTTATGTATCAGTTATGCCTCCACGCAAGGCAACCGCGACCCAGAAGGGCAAGGCAGCTGAGGGAGCTGCTAGTAGGACACAGAGGGTTACGATGGCACAGACCCAGTCCTTACCTGAGATGATGTTTCGGTCGGCGAGTTCCACGACGTCGCCACCCCCAGCAGAGTTCGGGGCAGCAACAGCGGCTACTGAGACCGCGGTACCTGAGCCTCCAGTTACACAGCCTGGAGCAGAGGATATGGGTTACAAGGAGATGGCCCAGTTATTAGCCAGGATTGTGGCGAGGCAGGAGGACAGACGAGAGACAGCGGTTCCGGTTGTACCCGTAGTTCACCCCAGATCTGATAGCTCGAGACTTCGGGACTTTTTGAGTTGCATCCCACCAGAGTTCTATGGGTCGAGGCCTGAGGATGATCCTCAGGAGTTTATCCGGCAGTTACAGCGGATCATGAGAGTGATCAAGGCCTCGGAGACAGAGTCGGTAGTATTGGGTTCACATCGGCTGCGTGATACTGCAGTTGACTGGTTCGATTCATGGGAGCTGTCCCGGGGGGAGCATGCGCTTCCAGCTGTGTGGGACGAGTTCTCAGAGGCATTCCTTAGCCATTTCTTGCCTCCGCAGATGAGGAGAGCTCGAGCTAATAGGTTTCTGACGTTGAGATAGAGCGGGCGGACGGTCCGGGAGTACAACTTAGAGTTTGATTCGTTAGCTCGGTATGTACCCGCTTTGGTAGAGACATGGAGGATAGGGTGCACCGATATGTCACAGGGCTCGATGATTACTTGGCAGAGAGTTGCACAGGAGTAGCTCTTCAGCCGGGCATGGATATTGCCCGCATGCAGGCTTATGCACTTGGGTGTGAGGAACGCCGGCCAACAGTTGATAGGTATCGCCAGAAGGCCAGACAGCAGTGGTCCTCGGTAGTTTTCGAGGTAGACAACCTCAGCAGCAGATCGGATTTGCACCTCAGCTAGTTCAGAGCGCTCCTCCACCATCCTCCTGGACGCACAGGCATTCGAGGCGACAGGTTCCAGGCTTCGGTTCCTGCAGGACCAGAGTTCCAGTCAGATGAGGCCACCTATACCTCGGTGTGGTCGATGTGGCGATTGCCATTATGGGGGGTGTCATGTTCCTCCAGGATCTTGTTACTCTTGTGGCCAACAGGGCCATTTGAGGAGAGATTGTCCGACCAGAGGCGGCGGGAATGTTATGGTTCACCACAGGTCGGGCTTGTCGGATCTTCGCCTTCGGGCGACGCGCCCGAGGCGTGGTGTTCACGGACCAGCAGCCGCGCAGGGTCGTGGTGGGGGTCCCAGTTCCAGCGGTCCTCAGAATCGCATTTATGCTATGTCCAGCCGTCAGGACCAGGAGGCGTCACCAGATGTCGTCACAGGTACATTATTGGTTTCATGTTGTGATGTATATGCTTTGATAGATCCGTGTTCTACCTTGTCCTATATCTCCTCATATTCTTTGGTAGAATAGGATAGAGCCCGAGTCCATAAAACCTTTGAGTGGCTACGCCAAGAAGTGATTCGGTAGCCAGGCGGGTATATAAGGCTTGCCCAATGACTATTTACTGCCACAAACCCTAGCCGACTTGATAGAGTTGGATACGACGTGTCACGACCGACCTCGGCCAAGGATCGTGCCTTACCCGGCATCCTAGTGATACAACATCGTAGAAAATCAGCGGAAATAAAACTTAAACAGAAACAAGATACAACATAAGAAAACAGCAATCAAAGCGGTTGCCTTGCCTTGCATATATAGAAAATTTGAACAAGCTACATCCTTTACAAACCCCGCCACAACAAGATTACATGCACCTTTAAGAGTGTAACAACTATGACGACAGTGGTCTCGCCATACCCCGAATGTACAAGAACCTACAACTCGGAAACATACCAAAAGATAAGCCTCCGAGAAACGGAGCTTCCTAATACGAATCGTGATCCTATGAGCGAGGATCAACAATCAAGTACTCTACTGCAGATGAACGCAGCCTCGGGCGAGGTCGATAACAGTACCAAGTATGTGAAATCAAAATATTGTAAATGAAATCATAGTAGTCTATATAAAACAGAGACATATATGATAACCAAACTACAAGATATAACATAAAAGCAATCATGTCAAAGCGAGGACTCACGCCTCAAAGTCATCACTCAAATATAACCAAGGTCTCACGCCCACAATATCAATCATGCCCGCATCACGGCCACATGCCCCGAATTCTCCATCGGCAGACATGTCCAGATGCACATAAGATACCGTAATCAACCCGCCGCACGGCCACATGCCCTGCAGTGACGGCAGACATGTCCATGTAACAACACAACAATATATCGTAATCAACCACGCCGCATGCCACATGCCGAATTCAGACGGTGCGTACATGTCCATGTAACAACAATAACAATATATCGTAATCAACCTCGCCGCATGGCCACATGCCCTAATGCAGACGGCGTACATGTCCATGTAACAACAATAACAATATACCGGTGATTAACCCGCCGCACGGGCCGCATGCCTCGACTGCAGACGGCATGTCCATGTAACAACAATAACAATATACCGTGATTAACCCGCCGCATGGCCGCATGCCCTTGAATTCGCAGACGGTGCAAACATGTCCATGTAACAACACAATAATATACCGCCTCCATCGAGACGCCAGAGCATAGGAATACAACTTTTACACAACAAGGCTATCACAAGCAAGCACAAGCAAATTACCATACTTCAATTCTCTTACAAATATCCATTCTTTCACAAGAAGTCACCTGATACCAACACTCGTAGTATCCAAAACAGAGTAACAATTATTTTAAGTAAACCAAAATAATTTCCCTTTTTTAAAGACAAGCAACAACCTTCTTTTCCAAAAGTTCAAGTTTGCCTAATTTCAAATACTCAAGTCTCTTATTTTCGAAAGGTTTCGTAGTTCATAGTCTTAATCACTTAATAACATAATTCTCTTTTAAAACAATTTGAGTAACATATGCCTTATGTGTGAGTAGGTTATTCTTGTTTATAACAATCTTATTAAAGCAACCATGATCTAGAAAATGTAATACAATTTTGTCTTATCTTAGCTTCTATGCAGATGGAGGTTTCTACCGGGTTTTAATGATAATTAATTAGTCAATACATTTTCCTTTATTAACGCCGCGATGGTTTGTTCGATACTTGTCCTCATTTCCGAAATCAATATAACATTATTCCTTTTAAAACCAAATTACCCATTTCTCATTAAAGCGGTTTCACAACTTTTTAACACAACCCAAGTCCTTATTATTTCACATCAAGTCTTTTATCTTTTAAAAACCACAAACCATTTCTTTGCCCACATAAAGTTGTTATAACAAACTTCCCATAAAGCCGTTATAACACTTTATGTTTTAAACCAGCCAAATTCATTTAACACATGTACGTCTACCGTACTACATAGTTCACAACATATCATGCTAGAAAAGATAGGAAGAGGTTCACATACCTCGCGACGATTATCGACAATTAGCAAAATGCTCCAAAGATCAGAACTCGCTTAGCCCTTTTCCACCTCCAGGTAGAATAAGCTACTCGTAGTACTTCCACCTATAATGGCCATAAAACGCCTATTAACTTCTAGTTCTCTTCGTAGAACATTTCTAAATACAAGGTTTCATATTCTACGGAAAATTCGGCAGCACCTCCCCCCCGCAACCACAAAAATATCCTCCTCTAACAAGGCCCGCTACTAAGCCAACAACTCCAAAAGGGGGGGGGGGGGGTTACACGTCTAACCGGACGTGTACAACACTGCCCCACAATAATACTACAAGTCTCATCAGAATACCAATTTAAATACAGTTCAATTCTTTATAAACGTCCTTCCAATATATCTTATACTCAATTCTAAATTACTACAATATGTAATATCCAATTACAATAGAGGGACATAGATCATTAATGTTATACCCCGTATTTTCAGAGTATGTACGTGAAGACGTACGTAGAAAATTTGAGCCTTAAGTTAGGCAAGTTTCGAAATTTGTACACAACACCCGATTAGAGTCATTTTTCGACGAAACGCTTTCCAGTTTTTGTTGGGAAAATTCCGGCTATGTCATTTATATTTTTTATGGATTTTTCCGAGATTTAAACATTTTGGATCAACGGGAGGTGACATGTGTCACCCTCACATCGAAGGCTTGACGGCAACCATGGCATGTCTTGGACGATTTTGGTCCACTTTAGTTGGTAGGATATTTTGTGCAAGTTGTGTGGTAGATGGATAAGATAGCACATGGCTAAATCTTGGCCTTACACTTGCTATGCACTTGTCTTCATCTTGGCCATTGGTTGGCCTTCACTTGACCTATAAATACCCTCTAGTTGAAGACATTCTTCATCCTAAACTTGAGCAATCTATCTAAGTCTCAAACTACTCCCTCCTCTTGTCTTGCTTTCGTCCCAAAGCCCTCCCCATGAGAGGCCCTAAGCCGAGCACACCCCTTTGAAGCTTTGCAGGCGGGTATCCCCTAGCCTAGTTGTCTCGTATAAATACCCCTTTGTGGTATAGAAATACTCTCCTAGTATTGTTATAATGCCCAAATACTGGCCCAAATACCTTGTAGTATTCCCAAGGTTACACTTTTACAAAAGCCCAAATACTATTATACTTCCTTTAGCCACTAAACGAAACCCTAAGGAAAACCTTCACAAGTTGAAGTGTTTAGTAGAAGTTGCGAGAACTTCTAAGGTTGTTTGGAGCGGATCGAGCACTCGAGTAGGAGCTAAGCGTTGCTCAGAGCGACATTTAAACTCGGATAATTTTGGGCTTATCGAGGTAAACACTCTTGACCTTCTATTGTAATTGGAAATTACATGTAGTAGGAATATATAGTTGAAGTATACTATATATATAATCAACATTATAATTGTGGCAATGTCTTTTGACTTAAGCTCGAATAATACTTACTGCAATGTCTTGCGACTTAAGCTCTGAATTTAAATTAAGAGAATCGAATCTGTAATTACATAGATCGTAGACATGAGACTTGTGTAGCATTACCGTGAGTAGAATTGTACACGCCCAAGCGTGTAAAACCCCTGGTTGGCTTGTAGCCGCCTCGATAGAGAAGGAGATTTACGCCGTGGGGGAGACGCCGCCAATTTTCAGTAGAATATTCTACGTTGTGGTCTAGATGATAATAGGCGCCTTGTGGCCTTATAGGTCAAGTACCTACGTGTGGCGCGATTTACTTGGCTTAAGGAGTAGCCGATCGCTTTGGAGCGCTTTTGCTATTAGTCGATACTCGCCGCGAGGTATGTGAACCTCTTTCTATCTCTTCTAGCATGATATGTGAACTATGTAGTACGGTGACGCATACGTGTTAACCGTGTTTGATTGTTTTAAACATAAAGTGTTATAACGCTTTATGGGAAGTTGGTTATAACTTTTATGTAGGTAAGAAAATGGGTTGTGATTTTTAAAAGATAATCGATTTGATTTATAAGCGCGGGGCGTTATAATAAAACTTGAAGTATTTCAAAAGATTTATGAATCGTTTTGAAAGAAGTGTAGTATTGTGTTTTGAAAACTTAAGCGTTATACTAGCTTTATGGGAAGTTAGGTATAACGGCTTATGGTTTATTGATGTAAGAAGTTAAGAGACTTGATCTTATAAGATAAAGAGACTTAACTTATTTGTTTTAATGTGGATGTTTGTGAAACCTCATTCGTGAGTAATGAGTACTTGGTTTTATTTAAAGGATAATGTTTATCGATTTGGAAATCGTAACGTATCGACAGCACCATCGCAGCGTTAATAAAGGAAAATGTATTGAATAATGATGTATCGTATTAAAACCATGAGAAACCTCCATCTGCATAGAAACTAAGATGAGACAAAATGATATTACATTTTCTAGATCATGGTCTTTGTAATAAGAATGTTGTAAACAAGAATAACCTACTCACGTAAGACATATATTACTCAATTGTTCTAAAAAGGAATCAGTGATTAAGTTTATGAACTATGAAACCATTTGAAAATGGAAGCTTGAGTAATTGAAACTAGGCAACCGAACTTAGGAAAAAATGTTGTTACTCGATTTTGAAAAGGAATGTGGGTTGGTCATTCTAATACTACGTATCGGGTGACTTTAATAAAAGTAATGGATCTCTTTTAAAGAATTTAACGACGTAGTACTTTAGGTTAAAACCCGATTTTGTCATAAAATGAAAGTACTTTGAGTTGTGTATAACTTGCTATGCTTGTTGTTGTGAAACGTGCCTATGCTTGTCGCGATAGCCTTTGTTGTGCAAAGTGTTGTATTTCGCTACCGCGCCTTCTCGATGGAGGTCGGTTGATGGTTGAGAACTTACTTGGACGTAGCGGTGACGGAGAAATTCCACGCACGCTCTCGCTGATAGAATTATTGTTAATCGCTTTGGACATACTGACACGATGCGTAGCGCACGGGTATGTTTCCATTTTGATTATCGCCTTGTGATTTCCTTTTGGACATACTGACACGATGCGTAGCGCATCGTATCGCCCATTTGGAATCTTGTCCTATTGTTTCCTTGGACATACCGACACGATGCGAGCGCACGGGTACGCGCCATTTGGAATGTTGTCTTATTGTTCCTTTGGACATACCGACACGATCGTAGCGCACGGGTATGCGTCCATTTGGAATGTTGTCTTATTGTTCCCTTTGGACATACTGACACGATGCGTAGCGCACGGGTATGCTTCCATTTGGATTGTTATCTTGATTGATTAATGTTGCATCATGGACATGTCTACACCGTCGCAGACCGGCACGCGCCGTGATGCGAACATGATTGATGTTATGGGCGTGAGAACCATAGTTGTATTTAAGTGATGACTTGAGGCGTGAGCCTCGACTTGACCGCTTACGTTGTGTCGTAGTTTGGTTATCATGCATGTCTCGCTTTTATAGATCGCTATGATTTCATTTATAGTACTTACGCTTTCACATACTGTACTTGCATCGACCTCCTTCGGGCCGTTCACGCCGCAGTGAGGTACATCGATCGTGGATCCCCGCCTTAGGATCTCATTTCAGTGTCGAAAGCTCCGTTCCTTGAGGCTTATCTTTAGTATGTTTCCACGAGTTGTAGGTTCTTGTACATTCTGGGTATGGCGGCCTCCGTCATAGTTGTCAGATATCTTAAGTGCCAGTAGTAATCGTTGCGGGGTTGTAAAAGGATTAAACTGTTCAGGGTTTATGTATATACTGAAGGCAACTGTTTTGGTTGGCCTGTTTATTTATTATATCTCTTGTTTAATGACTCATGTTTTATGTTCCGCTGATTTTCTCTGATGTATGTATCGCTAGGGTGCCCGGGGTAAGGCACCAGTAACGGGCCCGGGTTCGGGGCGTTACAATTACCTCGATAAGCCCAAAATTATCCAAGATTATAAGTCGATCCTGAGCAAAGCTTAGCTCCAATTCCTTATGCTCCAACCCGCTCCGAGCAACCCTTAGAAGTTTCTAAACAACTTCTCTTCAAGATCCAACTCCAAAAAGTGAAGAACACTTAGGCTAAAACTATGGCAAGTTTCGGCCAAGCTAAGGTTTCTAGGCTAGGGGTGTGAAATATTTCCAACTCTTGGTACACAATCTTCCTAACACTCTAAGGAAGAACACTTAAAACTTTAAGAATTTTTGGACAACTTTAGCTCACAATTTCAGCCCATGGCCGAGAGCTCACAAGGAAAGGGGAGGGAATTTTTCAAGACTTGGAAACTCTCTAAGTGTGGATGAAGAAGTCTTGCATTGAGGGTATTTATAGAAATCAATGGCCAAGATCTAGGCAAGTGTATGGTGAAGATTGGGTCCAAGTGTGTGGTAATTTGCCTACCAAATGTCCACCACAAAATGGGACAAGTGGCTTGCCACTTGTCCCCCAAAAACGCCCAAGTCATCTACGGTCCCCTAATTTTTCGGCCAATGAGCCACGTGGGGTGCCATGTGTCTCCCTACTCGCCCAAAATATTTCATCTTAGAAAATATCCGTAATGCCAAAAATCCAAAAATAAAGTGGCCCCACAAACCGTAAATTCCTCCGTGGCCCCACGTGACCAATTCGGAAATAAAATTCCATAATTCTCAAAATTCCAAAAGTCCGAATACCAAATCTGGGAATCCAATTCCTTTAACGAACATTTTCCTTCACAAAATCCGAATCTTTTCCGTGAAAAATCACATCTTTCTTCCTTTCCAATTTTTGTGTCGTATTCTCGCACGCACGCCCTCACATACATACCACGAACTATGGGTGTAACATTCTTCCTCTTAGAAACATTCGTCCCGAATGTTCCTTCTAAGTCTCAAAACATACATGCTTGCAGTATAGCCTTCACTACTATACTTACGAAACCAATTATGCCACCAATGGCCATAATATAACATACGTGAAAAACTCCAATCCAAGCCAATGAGGAATCACCTCTAACGCTTATAACATCACCATAAGCTCCTACCCAAGGTCTAAAGGATACTCCCTTCGTGATCTTCACTTCACAACAAAATGATCTCTTTTATTTTGTTAACCCATCGCTCACTTCTTTCCTTACTCGCCGTACTCTTCTCGTACACGAACTCTCTCTAGTACACGCACCATACTCGCCATCGTCAGCTTTCCAAAACCTCGAGTCACTACCTCCAAACTTGGTCATCTTACTAACCTCAAATTCCTATAAGGCCATTCCCGCCTTCACGATCCGATTCAGTCGAACATATCCACGAACTCATACGATGGTTACCTAAACTTGGGCCTAGCACCCTCGTGATCCTACCACCGCGACCACCTCGAATCGACCCCACCTCACTCCGGCCGCGGTTGACCCGCGATCTGGCCTCAACCCGACCCACTATCGCCCAAACTCTCTCGTTCCCCGATCCGGAACAATCTTACTAATTCACGTCATGAAAGCTACCACTTTCATCTCACACTACCCATGGAATTATCCCACAATATATTTCACGCATACCAAGTACTTCGACAAAGACCAACCGTAAAATCATCCACTCAAGGCGGCCTTGCATCCGAGGTCCTAACTGTTATAAATTCTAAGGCTCACAATTGTCTTGTCTCCATACTTACCCCTTTCCAACTACCCACGCTTAATTCGCACTTAACACAATGCTATCCGCACATAGCACTCCACATGTATCTACCATAACAACATAAACAAGTCTCTTAAGGGCTAAAGATATCTCCGCAACTACTGCCTCACTTTTCCTTTGTCGCTCTAATCATAATCCTGCCCTGCAGGTCGCCTAGATATACAAGGCGATGAACCAACCACCGATCCCGAAGGCTGAGTCTCTACATCTATGCTATCTCTGGTCGGACAAACTCTCACCAAATGGCCCTGTTGGCCGCAAGCATACAAGCTGTCGAAGCAGTATGACACTCCCCATAATGGAGTCTATTAGAATGGCCACAACGAGGTAGGGGTGACCTCATCTGACTAACACCCCCTTCTCCCGAACAATTGAACCCGCCACTGACCCGGTAGGGTGATTCATCCCTCTTGTATCCCTCCTACTTGGACATCCTCCCATCACATGGCCCTGACGGCCGCAAGTATAACAATCTCCCAAGCTAGCACGACACCCTGAGGATCATCCTCAGCTCTCTATCCATAGAACTCTGGCGAACTGCAACTCAAGAAATCCCGAAGTCTCAGACTATCGGATCTATGGTGAATCATCGGTATCGCTGAACCACCTGGTTCGTCCGCCTCATTCCCAACCACCAGCCTAGCTAGTAACTTGGGCCATCTCCTTCTAACTCATATCCTCAGCTCCTGGTCGTGGAATCGAGACCTGTGTATCGTGGTCTCGTGAGCTACCGCTCGCTCTAAACTCTCTCGCTAGCGGCGTCGCAGAACTCCCCGAATGAACTGTCTCGGATAATGATGGGCCCGTGCTCGTAACCCTTTGTGCTCTACTGCAGCCTCTCTCACGCTTTGCCCTTCGGCTCTGCCGTTTGCTGCAGGCGTACCCGTACATAAGAATATGCCGAGGAGTCCAACTTATAACACACTCTAAGGCACGATCTCGAGTGAGAAGAATGGAAACCAATCCTAAATATCCTGTAGCCTCCTGATTATAGATGTGGTGCACAACACACCGATAATCAAGACTCTACTAGACACGGTCTGTAGACACTTTCCGAGGATTAATCGCTCGATACCACTTTTGTCACGACCACTGCCTCGCGATCGTGCCTTACCGGGCACCCTAGTGATACAACATCGAGAAAATCAGCGAAAATAAAACTTAAATAGGAAACAAGATACAACATAAGAAAACAAAGCAATCAAACTTGCCTTCTCGCATATATACAGAAAATTTAAATAGCTACATCCTTTACAAACCCCGCCACAACAAGATACATGCACTTAAGAGTGTAATAACAACTATGACGGACAGGGCCCCGCCATACCCCGGAATTTACAAGAACCTACAACTCAGGGAAACCTACCAAAAGATAAGCCTCCGGAGAAACCGAGCTTCCTAATACGGAACTGTGATCCTATGAGCGAGGATCAACAATCAAGTACCTCTACTGCGGCATGAACGCACCAAGGAGGTCATAACAGTACCAAGTATGTGAAATCAAAATATTGTAAATGAAATCATAGTAGTCTATATAAAACAGAGACATATATGATAACCAAACTACAAGATATACATAAAAGCAAATATGTCAAAGCAGGGACTCACGCCCTCAAAGTCATCACTCAAATATAACCAAGGGTCTCACGCCCACAATATCAATCATGCATGGATCATGGACACATTCCCCCGGAATTCTCCATCGGTGTAGACATGTCCAGGATGCACAATAAAGATATCTGGGTAATCAACCCCGCCAGTGGCCACATGCCTCGAATTCTTCATCGGTGCAGTATATGTCCATGTAACAACAATAACAATATATCGTAATCAACCTCGCCGCATGGCCACATGCCCCGACCAGACGCGCAGATATGTCCATGTAACAACAATAACAATATATCGTAATCAACCCCGCCGCACGGCCACATGCCCCTAATTCTCAGACGGCGCATATGTCCATGTAACAACAATAACAATATATCGGGTAATCAACCGCCGCGTAGCCACATGCCTTAATTATGACGTGCGTATATGTCCATGTAATAACAATAACAATATACCGTGATTAACCCGCGATGGCCGCATGCCGAATTCGTGACGGCGTATATGTCCATGTAACAACAATAACAATATACCGGTGATTAACTCCGCCGCATGGCCGCATGCTCGAAATTCTCAGACGGCGTATATGTCCATGTAACAACAATAACAATATACCGACCCTCCATCGAGAGACGCCAGAGCATAGAATACAACTTTACACAACAAGGCTATCACAAGCAAGCACAAGCAAATTACCATACTTCAATTCTCCTACAAATATCCATTCTTTCACAAGAAGTCACCTGATACCAACACTCGTAGTATCCAAAACAGAGTAACTATTATTTTAAGTAAACCAAAATAATTTCCCTTTTTTAAAGACAAGCAACAACCTTCTTTTCCAAAAGTTCAAGTTTGCCTAATTTCAAATATGCAAGTCTCTTATTTTCGAAAGGTTTCGTAGTTCATAGTCTTAATCACTTAATAACATAATTCTCTTTTAAAACAATTTGAGTAACATATGCCTTATGTGTGAGTAGGTTATTCTTGTTTATAACAATCTTATTAAAGCAGCCATGATCTAGAAAATGTAATACAATTTTGTCTTATCTTAGCTTCTATGCAGATGGAGGTTTCTACTGGTTTTAATGATAATTAATTAGTCAATACATTTTCCTTTATTAACGCTGCAGTGGTTTGTTCGATACTTGTCCTCATTTCCGAAATCAATATAACATTATTCCTTTTAAAACCCAATTACCCATTTCTCATTAAAGCGGTTTCACAACTTTTTAACATAACCCAAGTCCTTATTATTTCACATCAAGTCTTTTATCTTTTAAAAACCACAAACCATTTCTTTGCCCACATAAAGTTGTTATAACAAACTTCCCATAAAGCCGTTATAACACTTTATGTTTTAAACCAACCAAATTCATTTAACACATGTACGTCTACCGTACTACATAGTTCACAACATATCATGCTAGAAAAGATAGGAAGAGGTTCACATACCGCGACGATTATCGACAATTAGCAAAACGCTCCAAAGTATCAGAATCGCTAGCCCTTTCCACCCTCCAGGTAGAATACGCTACTCGTAGTACTTCCACCTATAATGGCCATAAAACGCCTATTAACTTCTAGTTCTCTTCGTAGAACATTTCTAAATACAAGGTTTCATATTCTACGGAAAATTCGACAGCACCTCCCCCCCGCAACCACAAAAATATCCTCCTCTAACAAGGCCCGCTACTAAGCCAACAACTCCAAAAAGGGGTTACACGCCTAACCGACGTGTACAACATCGCCCCACAATAATACTACAAGTCTCATCAGAATACATCCAATTTAAATACATTCAATTCTTTATAAACATCCTTCCAATATATCTTATACTCAATTCTAAATTACTACAATATGTAATATCCAATTACAATAGAGGGACATAGATCATTACCTCGATAAGCCCAAAATTATCCAAGATTATAAGTCGATCCTGAGCAAAGCTTAGCTCCAATTCCTTATGCTCCAACCCGCTCCGAGCAACCCTTAGAAGTTTCTAAACAACTTCTCTTCAAGATCCAACTCCAAAAAGTGAAGAACACTTAGGCTAAAACTCGCAAGTTTCGCCAAGGTAAGGTTTCTAGGCTGTGGTGTGAAATATTTCCAACTCTTGGTACACAATCTTCCTAACACTCTAAGGAAGAACACTTAAAACTTTAAGAATTTTGACAACTTTAGCTCACAATTTCAGCCCATGGCCGAGAGCTCACAAGGAAAGGGGAGGGAATTTTTCAAGACTTGAAACTCTCTGGCTGGATGAAGAAGTCTTGCATTAAGGGGTATTTATAGAGAAATCAATGGCCAAGATCTAGGCAAGTGTATGGTGAAGATTGGGTCCAAGTGTGTGGGTAATTTGCCTACCAAATGTCCACCACAAAATGGGACAAGTGGCTTGCCACTTGTCCCCAAAAATGTCCAAGTGTCCACGTGTCCCCTAATTTTTCGGCCAACGAGCCACGTGGGGTGCCATGTGTCGCCCCTACTGGCCCAAAATATTTCACTTCCAAAATATTCGTAATGCCAAAAATCAAAATAAAGTGGCCCCACAAACTGTAAATTCCTCCCGTGGCCCCACGTGACCAATTCGGAAATAAAATTCCATAATTCTGAAAAATTCCAAAAGTCCGAATACCAAATGGGAATCCACCCTTTAACGAACATTTTTCCTTCACAAAATCCTAATCTTTTCCATTTAAAAATCACATCTTTCTTCCTTTCCAATTTTTGTGTCGATTCAGACGCACGCCCTCACATACATACCCGAACTACGGGGTGTAACATGACGGACTTTGATGTGATTATGGTATGGATTGGCTAGCGCCGCTATGCCAATGTAGTAGAGAGATATTGTACGGTTCCGCCAAAGTTATCGAGTGGAAGGGAACATCGCTACGCCGGCGGGTAGGTTTATTTCTTACCTCAAGGCCGGGAAGATGGTGCGGAAGGGTATATCTACCATATGTTTCGAATTGACATCGAGGTCGAGATATCGACCTTCATCACCCGGCCGTTAGAGAGTTTCCAGACGTATTCCCGCACGAAGCTCGCATCCTCCCGAGAGGAGATTGAGTTTTGCATTGATATGGCGCCGCACACTCGACCGATATCTATTCCACCATACAGATGACACCGCCGAGTTGAGGAATTAAAAGACCACCAAAGATTTGGCCGAAAAAGCTTTATCGTGCCAAGTGTTTCTCCAGGGAGCGCTGTTATTTGTAAAGAAGAAGGACGAGACATCGCAGATGTGTGTTGATTATGTAGTGAATAAGGTAACTATCAAGAATGTATATCCTCCCCGTGATTGATGATTTGTTTGACCCATAGGGCGAGGTGTTTTTCAAGATAGACTGCGTCCGGTTATCATCAAAGCGCAGTTAGAGAGACGGATATCCCAAAGATCGCATTCAGACCCTAGATGTGGGCACTATGAGTTCAGTGGTGATGTCTTTCGGGTTGACCAACGCCCCAACAAGATTCATGGATTTGATGAACAGGTGTGTTCAAGCCATTCTTGGATATGTTCGTTATAGTATTCATTGATGATATCCTCGTTTATTCGCGCATAGCAGAGCACGCAGATCACTCGGAGGGCGGTATCGAGTCCTCCGACCGGCAGTATGCCAAGTTCTCGAAACGCGAGTTTTGGTTGGCCTCTGGCTTTCTTAGGGCATGTTATCGGGCCGATGGTATTCGTTGATACAAAGAAAGATTAAGGCACCAAGACTTGGCCTAGACCCACTACACCAACGGCGTGCACGCCTTTTAGGCCTCATGTTATTATCGAGATTTGTGGAGAAGTTTGCTTCCATCTCAAGACCTTTCACTAGTTGACTCGTAAAGCGCCATGTTCCGTGACGGATGCTTGTGAGGAGAGCTTCCAGACATCAAGGAGAAATTGACGATCGCTCAGCCTTACTCTTCCGCAGAGTTTAGACGAATATGTGGTTTATTGTGACGCGCCGAGTGTCGGCTGGGTGCGCATCGACGCAAAGACGATAAAGTTATAGCACGATCTCGACAAATTTCGAAGCATGAGAAGAACTATCCCACGCATGACTTAGAGTTGGCGGTGATTCATGCCTCAAGATCCGAGACATTATTTATATGTAGTTCATGTGGATATTTACACGTATCACAAGAGCCTCCAAGATATCTTCACCGCAGGGTTTAACTGCAGCAGGCGGTGGTCGAGCTACTTAAGGACTATGATGTTGATATCCTATACCACCGGAAGGCTAACGAGTTGCCGACGCCTTAGTCGCAGATCGACGGGTAGTCCGTCAAAGTGTGGCAAAAGAGGGACACGGTCCGCGAAGTTACATCAACTAGCGAGCCTCGGGGTTCGCTTGGTTGGTTCCGTAGTAATAGAGTTCGTTCGAGAGGTTTCAGTCTTCCATCATCGAGGAGGTGAAGAGACGCAATACGAGGATCCGACATGGTACGCATCGACGCAGCTCTTCGTGAGGAAAAAGTCTATTTGAGGTAGCACCACGGGTGCTAAAATTTGAGGGCCGGCCATTGTGTTCCTACGTGACAGACTTCGCCACAGATTCTCGTGAGGCACATAAGCTTGTTATTCTATTCATCCGGGTCGACTAAGATGTACCATGACCTCGGGATGTGTATTGGGACGACCAAGAGGACGTGGCAGTGTTTTGTCGCACAAAGGTCCTAATTGTCGCAGGTCAAGGTTGAGCACCGTAAGTTCGCTGGCTATTACAGGCTATTGATATCCCGATGTGGAAATGGGAGGTGATCAACATGGACTTTATTACAGGGTTACCTCACACCCATAGGAAGCATGATTCCATTTGGGTTATTGTCGACAGGCTGACGAAATCAGCCCATTTTCTTCCAGTCAGGACGACTTTTTCGGCCGAGGATTATGCTAGATTGTATATCAGAGAGATTGTGAGACTGCACGGGGTGCCTATATCGATCATTTCGCATGGAGCCTGTTCTTGGCTAACTTCGAGGTCCTTCCGTATGGATTAGGGACACATGTGAGTCTCAAGATCGCTTTCATCCTCGCATCGACGGACAGCCGAGCGCACTATCCGCATACACTGAGGATATGTCGCGCTTGTGTTATTGATTTCAGGGGTAGCTGGGAGGATCATTTACCCCTTGTGGAGTTTTCATATAACAACAGCTACCATTCTAGTATCCAGATGACGCCTTATACGGGAGGAAGTGCATGTCACCGATAGGCTGGTTTGAGGTAGGAGAAGTTCAGTTAGTCGGGCCAGATTTGATTCAGCAGCAGGACAAGGTGAAGTGTTTATCCAGAGCGGTTGTTGTCACCGCAGTCGATGAAGTCGTATGCAGATCATCGGCGTCGACACTTGGAGTTTGAGGTAGATGATTGGGTCTTCCTGTAGGTATCACCCATGAAGGGCGTGATGAGATTTGGGAAGAAAGGGAAACTTAGCCCAAGGTACATTGGGCCTTATCAGATTTGTTATACCCCGTATTTCCTGAGTATGTATGTGAGGGCGTACGTACAAAAGTTTAAGCTTTAGTTAGGCATAAGGGACGAAATTTGTGCACAACTAGCGAAAAAGATTGTTTTTCCGATTTAAAAATTTTCCGAACTTGTAAGGGAATTTTTGTGTTCAATAATTTATTTTATGGATTTTTTCCGAGAGATGAAATATTTTGACCAACGAGAGGCGACACTTGTCACCTCAAGTGGACGGTTTGGGTGGGCAATTCTGGCACGCTTTTGTCAAGAAAAGGCCTTAAACATCGTCAAGGTTAGGTAGGATATTTTGTGATATTTGGAGTAGATGGATAAGGTACACATGTGCAAATCTACACCTCCACTTGCCTCCACTTGCCTTAATTCGCCCTGGTAGTCCTATAAATACCCCTTAGTGCAAGAATTCTTCATCCACAAATCATTTTCCAAGTCTCAAAACTCCCCTTCGGGAGAAGCTCGCCCAACACCATCTCCCCTCTAGAGAGCTCTAGCCAAACACCCCCTTTGGTAGAGAAATCTCTCCAAAGTATTGTTACTATTCCCAAATACCTTAGCCAATCCCTTGTAGTATTTCCAAAGTTACTTCTATACTTAGAGCCCAAAAATACTACTATACTTCCTTTAGTCACTAAACGAAACCCTAGGAGAAACTTCATAGTTGGTTGAAGTAGTAAGAAGAAGTGTAGAAACTTCTATGGTTTCTTGAGCGGATTGAGCGCATGACAGAGCTAAACCTTGCTCAGATCGACTTATATCTTGGATAATTTTGGGCTTATCGAGGTAAATAATCTTATTCTTCTATTGTACTTGGAGATTACATAGTGTAGTAGTATAGAAATAAGTATCAGATGCAGAGAAGGATATTAAAGAAGAGAATTGAATCAGAATTGCATCAAGAATAGAATTGAATCAAATCACATCGTAAGAATATAAAAGAAGAATTGAATCAGATTTACATGTGACCGTATTTACGAGACTTGAGTAGTTTGACGGTAGGGAAATGCTGCCCAATTTTCCGTAGAATAGAGAACCTCTCGCTTAGAACTTTCTACAGAGTAGTCTAGACGCTGATAGACGATTTGACTATTATAGGTTGATACTCGCGACATATTCGACTTGGCAGTGGATTTCACATGAGGTATGTGATTCTTCCTATCCTCTTGAGCATGATATTTTTATATATATATATATATATATATATATATAGTACGGTAGACGTACTTGTGTTAACTGACCATGGTTTTACTTGACGTCTTTTGACTTGAGTCTAAACAATAAGAATCTTGAAGTATTTCAAAATAATTATGAATCATTTTGAAAGAAGAGAAATACTTGGTTTTTAAACAAAAGCTTAAGAGTTATACTAGCTTTATGGAATGTTAGGTATAACGACTTAAGAAAGATAAAAGGAACAGTTTACTTATGTGTTTACGAAAGACTTGTATTGATTTCTGGAAAGTATAGTAAGATGTTTGGATGAGTTGACATATTATGACGCTATGTGTGTTAGTGTCTTGTAACGCTTGGAGAGGTTATTCTTATCAGGCTTATGTTGTTTAACGATAAGCCGTTATGTTAGTATTATACCACTCACCTCGACATGATATACCGGGTTGTCGCCCCGACGCGAGGATGCCTCACGCGGGTCCAGGGACCTATGCGCGAGCTACGAGAGTTCCGTGTTAGTGCGGGGAATACCTCACGCGTCTATGTGGCCACGCGACTACAAGAGTCCGTGACGATGCCGAGGAGTAGCTACCCTCGATGCGGGAATACCTCACGCGCCTCAGTGGCCTATGCGATCGCGGAGTCCGTGATTAGGCATGCATAATGATACTACGGGCGATTGGCCTTGCTTCGATCATTCGCAGCCTAGAAAAGACCTGTTACAGTTTACCTATTATTGCTCTTGTTTGTGATGTGGCACTATGTGCGGTTACATTGGTTGCTTCGTACATATTTGTAAAATTGGTTTTAAAATGATATGATTTCATTTAAAGTACTTTACGCTTTCACATACTGGGTACTTGCAGATCGACTCTCTTCGGGCCGCGCTCATGCCGCAGGTGAAAGGTGTGTTAGATCCGCATCTCAGGATCTTTACTTTGGTGTCGTGAGCTCCATCTTCTCCGAGGCTCGACTTTGGGTATGATCTCCCGTCATGGTAGATATTTTGTACATTCAGGTATGGCGGGCCCCGTCCCGCCATAGTTGTTACTTCCTGCAGGTCCTGTAGTCCCGTTGTAAAGTTGGGATGTAACTGCTCACCGTTGATATGTATATATATGCCAAAGACAACTTTTTCTCGTATAAACTGCTTTCTTTTCATGTCTTGTTTTTATATTCCGCCGACACTGATGTATGACTACTGGGTGCCCGTTGTTACACCGTAATTGCAGGATACATGTTTTAAGAACATAAGTAAGAACCCACAAGTGTTAAGATTTGAGACTTGTAAATTTATCTAATTATGAAATTGTCGAAAACGTAAGTGTTGGATTTAACGGGAGGGCGACACGTGTCACCCCCTTAGCAATGCTCGACGAAATGGCATGGCCATTATGGTCATTTACCTTATGTCGATGACTAAAGTCTCAAGTTGTGGCTTGACAATCTTGACTAAGTCAATGGTCAATAAGTCTTGATTTTTGCAAGAGTTTATCCAAGCCAACCATTCGATGCATCTAACCTCCATGACCCTTTATATTACTACTAGTAGCACTACTAGTGCCAACACTTAGCTAAATTTCACACAAATTGATGATCATAGAGCAAAGCTCTTGTTCTATAGCAAGAAAAAGAAAAATCTTTGTTCCTTGTTCTTTTAGCTCCCCACTTTAAACCAAGGTTCTTAGGTGTATCAGAAACACATCTCAATAGAAAAATCTTGGAAAAGTGTAGTTTACTGTTAGTCGCAAACGAAAAACCTAATGGTCTTTCTAGGTTTTGTTTGGAGTTTTGAAGGATAATTGTTGGTGTTGTTCTAAGGGTCTCAACAAGCTGGATTGAAGTGTCTTGAAAGGCTCTAAACTACTAAGGAGCGACTTCGATCGAGTTGGATTAAGAATCGTTGAGGTATAATCTTGTTCTTTGAAAGTATTACAAGATTATTTATATTGTTGTTGTTAGCTTTGTATGTTGCAGTACGGTTGTTATATTGAAGTTATAAGGATTACGGATTGATTATAGCCTTGGAACCAAATGTAATGAAAGCCATGACTAAGTTGAATTACAATTTAATCGTTGTTAGAATCGTCGCATGTTATCGACTCAAGATTATGGTAGTTATAACCAAACGCGACTTGATATCATATTATGCTACCAATTTGGATTGAAATGGAAATTGATAAGAATTGGTATTGTTGAACTCAAGGTACGAATTTGGACTCAGAGTTTGTATTAGTTTGTTATTCATTTGTATCGACCACCTTCTATATAATTGTGAGCCAATCGGTCATGTTTAGTTATTCATTTGTATCGACCACCTTCTATATAATTGTAAGCCAATCGGGGATGTTTAGTTATTCATTTGTATCGACTACCTTCTACATAATTGTGAGCCAATTGGGTATGTTTGGTTATTGTATTTCGCCTTGAAAAAGGTGGCAAAGTGGTAAAACAAAGGAGGCCGTCCGATTTTCCGTAGAAAATGGAGACTTTACATTTATAGTATTCTACATTTGAAGTAAGGCGTTAATAGACATTGGAATATTATAGGTTGATATACTACTGGACTTTGTACTTGGCAAGTGGTTTGACCCGACAAGGTATGTAGAACTTTTCCTATCTTCGAGCATGACTAGTTTCACGATATATAGTATTTAGACGACAAGACTTTGACATTCTTTACTTGTTTTGTGAAATGCCAAGTCGGGTGAGTTAGAGATTAACTCACTTCTTTGAGAATATTAAAGATGTCTTAAGTCTTGTTAAAGATAAGGACTTGAAGAATTTTAAAGTAAGTGATACTGTGTCGCTTTAAAACGATAAGTCCTCGATAGAAATGGTACTTGACTAAGGTATAAAGTGAATATAATGACTTTATGGGGAGTTGGTTATATTGACTTTATGGAAATATAAATGACTTGATTTAATGGAAGACAATTCGATTTTAAGGCATCAATTGCCTAAGGTTTTATAAGACACGAGTCACTTGATTTAGAAGCCTAATTTTTATTTCTAAAAGTATTGTGACTTGTCTTGAAAAGAAATTGTAACTTGATACAACGGTTATTAGTATATTGGAAGTTTTATAATGAAATGAGTCATTTTAAAAGAATAGAAGTAAGTAGTACTTTGGGTTAAATTCCCGCATTTTTATAAAAGACATGTTAAGGCCTTAAGTGAACTAAAATGAGTGTATATGAACAAGAATAGTAAGAAGTTAGGGATTTCTTAACTTGCTTATATATTGTATGATAAGTCGATAGAGCTTATGTTATGTGTGATAGCTGATTTGGGCTAGTGATATATTATTCGCCATGGTCATTCCTCGATTGTGGCATTGTATATTTCCGTGGATTTGCTAACCACGATGCGAGGAATACCTCACGCGAGTCCGTAGTGGCTTACGCGGTGAAATAGTCCCACGCGGGCGTCCAAATTTATGCGAGGAATACCTCACGCGAGTCCGTAGCGGCTTATGCGGTGAAATAGTCCCATGCGAGGAATACCTCACGCAGTCCATCGACCTACGCGTGAAATAGTCCCGTGAGTAGGATTCCAATCCTATTTTTCGTTGTAAGTATACACCTATTTTTACCTCATTGTTAGTAAGACACCGTAATCGTAATTTTGTTATCATACATGCCTCCGCTTTCTTTAAACTTATGTTGTAATTACAAGATTTTCCAGCTTTTACATACTTAGTACATATCAGGTAACGACCCTTCTGGGCCGCGCTCATGCCGCAGAAAGTGGTAAGGTGTTGCGATCCACCCTCTTAGATCACTTATCGACGCCTAAGCTCCATTCTCCAGGCTTGTCTTTCTTTGGTACGCCTTTTCCCCGATGTTGTAGATTATGTACATTCGGGTATGGCGGCCCCGTCCCGCCACGCTTGTTATTCCAGAGGTCCGTATTCACATATGTGGTCACCGTAAGAATCGAGTCAGAAAGTTGCACTTTGACTTTGTTTATATATCGAAGCGCACCTTATCGCCAGCCCGTTGATATATTGTTTACACTGTTTATGTTGTATGTTCCGCCGCTATTCTTTGATGTATATCAACAGGTGCCCGTGTAGGGCACCCGCGCCCGGCTCGGGTCGTGACAAAAGTGGTATCGTGAGCGCTTAGTCCTCGGAAAGTGTCTACGCATCGTGTCAGTAGTCTTGATTATCGCGTGTTGTGCACCACATCTATAATCGTGAGGTCCGCAGGACATTTAGGATTGGTTTCCGCTTCTTCTCTCCGAGATCGCATTAGAGCCGTCTTATTAGGTTGAATCCTCTCCGACTGTTCTTATGAAACAACTATGCCTCCACGAGCGACTGAGCCCGAAGGCAAGGCAGCAGCAGAGTCGCTAGCGGTACTCGAGGGTTACACTGCTCGTGCACGCACTATGCCCGAGGTAGCAGGCGGTCGGCGAGTTCAGCCACGCCGCAGCTTTAGAGGAGCCGAGAGCGGCAGAGAGCTCCAGAGGTTCCGATACTGCACTCTCCGCTCACCACCACCGAGTATAGAGACTACGGAGCAGATTCTTATTGATCAAGATAGTAGCCGGCAACACGATGCAGCAAATTTCACCCTGAGCCGATGGCCATGGATTAGGGATTTTCCGGGATGTCATCCACCGAGTTTTATGGTTCAAGGTCCGATGAGGATCCGCAGAGTTCATTCGGCACGCTACGACTACGCAGTCCTTAGGGCTTCGTGAGACAGAGTTCGTTACGTTAGCCTTCTACCGGCGCGATATCATACCGAACCGGTTTGAGTCGTGGTTGCTTTCGAGATGTGATGATGCTCTTCTAGCCGTTTGGGAGGAGTTTACAGAGGCTTTCATGGATCACTTTTTGCCTCCCGAGATGAGGAGAGCCCGGGTAGACAGATTCTTGACTTTGAGGCGTAACGAGGACCGCTGTGGAGTATAGCTTGAGTTTGACTCTGGCTGCATACGCGATACTATTGTAGCTAGCATGGCGGATAGAGTTCATCGTTATGTGATGGGCTAGACGTCATATGATTACAAAGATGCTCGGGGTGGCTCTTCAGCCAGATGGACATCGCCGGACGCAGCCTATGCACAGGGTATAGAGGATAGAGAGAGTGAGGACCAGATTGACGCAGGCCACCAAGAGGCCGTGACATCGTGGTCGCAGGCGCTGAGGCGGGCCTCGCAGCAGATCGGGTCCACTTTCCATCCAGACAGAGTGCTCACACGGTTTTCGGTAGGAGATCCGATCAACAAGGTCATTCAGAGCAGTCGTGGCTCCAGTGACTTCGGGGTTTGGGAGGCAGAGATCTGCCGATCGAGACCACCCACACCTCGGTGTGCTCGATGCGTAGGTCTCACCTGTGCGAGTGTCGTGTTCCCCGCAGGAGGTTGTTACTCTTGCCACCGGGCCACTTGAAGAGGATTGTCCGCTCAGAGGCAAAGACGTGGTGGTACAAAGACACCGACGGATCGGGCTTGTCGGGTCTTTCTCCTTCAGGTTATGCGCCGAGGCGTGGTACTCACGACAGGCAGCGGCGTAGAGGTCGTGGTGGTTCCAGCTAAGCGGTCCCCGAACCGATATATTCTTCTAGCCACCGCCAGATCGTGAGGCTTCCCCGACGCCGTCACGGTATATTATCGATTTCAGCCGTGATGTTTATGCATTGATAGATCCGTGTTCTACCTTGTCCTATGTGTCCCCTCTTATCGCGAGTAGAATCGGATAGAGCCGGGTCGATAGAGCCGCTTGAGGTAGCTACGCCAGCTGGGTGATTCGGTGTTAGCCGAGTGTATAGAGGTTGCCAGATTTATTTACACCGCCGACTTTGCGCACTTGATAGAGCCGAGATGACAGATTTTGACGTCATTACGGGTATGGACCGGTTGGCTTGTTATGCCAACGCTGATCGTAGGGACAGTTGGTTCGTTCCGCTTCGGCGAGCCGCTTATCGAGTGGAGGGCAACACAACGCCGGCGGTAGGTTTATTTCTTACCTCAAGGCTGCGAAGATGGTGCGTAAGGTACATCTATCATCCGTTCGTATTCGATACGCAGGCCGAGGTGCCGCTTCTTCCGCTGGTTAGGAGTTTGGGACGTGTTCCTGCATGATCTTCCGTATCCTCCCGAGAGGAGATCGAGTTTATTATTGACACGCCGGACACTCGACCTATTTCCATTCCGCCATACGACGGCACTCACGAGCTGAGGAGTCAAGGACCACCAAAGATTTGCCGAGAAAGGCTTTATCGTGCCTAGTGTATCTCTCCGGGAGTGCGGTGTTGTTTGTGAAGAAGATGATGAACGCCGCGATGTGTTGACTATGCATACCAATAAGGTAACCATTAAGAATAGGTATTCTCCCCGTGATTGATGATTTGTTTGACCAACAGTGGTGCGAGGTGTTTTCAAAGATAGACTGCGGTCCGTTATCATCAGTTCGAGTTCGAGAGATGATATCCCAAAGATCGCATTCAGACCCAGATGGGCACTATGAGTTCGTGGTTATGTCTTTCGGTTTGACTAACGCCCAAATGGTATTTATGGATTTGATGAACCGGGTGTTCAAGCCATTTTTGGATACGCTTGTGATTGTATTCATTGATGACATCCCGTGTATTCACGACAGAGCAGAGTACGCAGATCACTCGGCGATCAGATTGGGATTCTCCGAGCCGGCAGCTATTCGCCAAGTTCTCCAAGTGAGTTTTGGTTGGCCTCGCGGCATTCCCGGGCATATTATCGGGGTGATGGTGTTGGTAGATACGCAAAGATTGAGGCGCTAAGTATTGGCCGAGACCTACTACTCCGATCGAGGTGCGCAGCTTAGATCGGCGTTATTATCGCAGGTTCGGAGCGCTTGTTTTCGATTTCAAAGACCGCTGACTAGGTGACTCGTAAGGCAGCAAGTTCCAGCCGACAGAGGTCATGAGAAGCGGTTTCCATTGTTGAAGGAAAGGTTGACTACAACTCCGCCTACTCTTCCGAGGGGTTAGATGGGTACGTGATCTATTGTGATGACTCGCATCGCCAGGGTGTGTTTTGACGCAAAGACGACAAGGTTATAGCCTATGCTTCCTGCTAGCTACGGAAGCATAAGAGGAATTACCCTACCCATGACTTAGAGTCGTCGGTTATTCATGCCTCAAGATTTGGAGACACTATTTGTACGGGTTCATGTGGATATTTATATTGCACCACAAGAGCCTCCAGATATCTTCAGCAGAGGAGCTGAATTTGAGACAGAGACGGTGGTTAGAGTCATGAAAGACTATGATGTTGATATTCTATACCATCCGGAAAGCCAACGAGTGCCGATGCCTTGAGTCGTAGATCGACGGGGAGCCTATCGAGGTACACCAGAGACAGATACGGTCCGTCGATCCACCGCTTAGCGAGCCTCGGGTTCGATTGATCGATACCGACGATAGTGAGTACGGGTTCGCGAGGTTGCCGAGTCTTCCATCGTTGATGAGGTGAAGAGGCGACAATTTTAGGAACCGCATTGGTACGCATGTTGATGCAGCCTCTTCGGGAGGAGAAAAGTCTATTCGAGGTAATACCGATGGGTGTCGAGATTTGAGGTCGGCCATTGTGTGTTCTCGATGTATCAGACTTCGCCAGATTCGGGAGGCACACAGCTGTTATTCTATTCATCCGGTCGACCAAGATGTACCATGACCTCGATGTTTGTATTGCGGATGGCCCAAGAGGACGTGGCGGTTTTGTCGCACAAATGTCCTAATTGCACAAGAGTTAAGGTCGAGCACCGCCCAAAGGATTATCGCCTATCGAGATTCGACCGGAAGTGGGAGGCGATCAACATGGACTGTGTTACAGGGTTACCTCGTACTCAGAGGAAGTACGACTCCATTTGGGTTATTGTTGACAGGCTGACAAAATCAGCCCATTTCCTTCCAGTCAGGACGACGTTTTCAGCTGAGGACTATGCCAGATTGTACATCCGAGAGATAGTGAGGTTGCACGGTCCCTGTCGATTATATCCGATAGGAGCCTGCTTACAACTAACTTCGGAGGTCTTTCCGTAAGGGTTTGGGACACAGTGAGTCTCAAGACAACATTTCATCCCGTGATCGACGGCAGCAGGCGCACTATCCATACACTCGAGGATATGCCGCGAGCCTGCGTGATTGATTTCAGTGGTATCTAGGAGGACCATTTGCCTCTTGTGGAGTGTGCGTATAATAACAGCTACCATTCCAGGATACAGATGGCGCCATACGAGGCTTTATATGGGCGGAAATGCAGGTCGCCGATCGCTGGTTCGACGGGCGAGGTACGCTTAGTTGGCCTGCATTTGGTACAGGCCGTGGATAAGTGAAGCTTATCCGTGAGAGACCGTTAGCTCGTAGTCGGCAGGTCATACGCGATAATCGGCGCCGGCATTTGGAGTTTCCGTAGACGATCGGGTCTTCGAAGCGTGTCACCCATGCGGGGTGATGAGATTCGTAGAAGGCGGGAAACTCACTTCAAGGTACATTGTGTAACGCTCAAACCGACCCATCGTGCCTTACCCCGCACCCTAGTGATACAACATCGAGAAAACCAAATGAAATAAAAACTTTAAACATGAAATGAGAGATATAATAAGTAAACAAAGCAACCAAACAAGCTTGCCTTGATATATACATAAGACCAACAGCTTATCCTTTACAACCCCGCTCTACAACTTCTATGCACTTCTAAGATTTACACAACTATGACGGACAGTTCTCGCCATGCCCCCGAATGTACAAGAACCTACAACTCGTGGAAACATACCAAAGATAAGCCTCCAAGGAACGGAGCTTTCCAACACGCCAAATGAGATCCTAAGAGCGGATCCACGACCGATGTACTTCTACTCATGCAGATGAACGCAGCCTCAAGGAGGTCAAGACAACAGTACCAAGTATGTGAATCAGAAATATCAGAAATGAAATCATACTAGTCTATATAAAGTGAGACATGTATGATAACCAAACTACAGCTCACAACATAAAACAAATATGTCTACCGTGGACTCACGCCTCAAGTCATCACTCAAATATAACTACGGGTCTCACGCCCACAACATCAATCAGTTCGCATCACGGCCGCATGCCCCGGACATCAGACGGCAGACATGTCCATGATGCAACACTAATACCCATGCCCCATGGCCACATGCCCCGACTTCGTGACGGTAGACACGCCCATGTGACATCAACAACAAGACAACAATCCAAATGGAAGATACCCGCAGCGCCACGATCGCGTCAAGATGTCCAAAGTGGAAACAATAAGACAAGATTCCAAATGGACGATACCCGCGCGCTACGATCGTGTCGTGATGTCCAAAGGGAAACAATAAGACAAAGATTCCAAATGGACGATACCCGCGCGCCACGATCGCGGTCAAGATGTCCAAAGGGAAATCACGCGCGATAATCAAAATGGAAACATACCCGCGCGCCACGATCGTGCAAGATATCCAAAGCGACAACCAAAAGACATCAACCAAATGGAAGATACCCGCGCGCCACGATCGCGGTCGATGTCCAAAGTGATTATTAAAAGTAACACTATTAACAGAACGCACTGCGGAATTTCTCCGCCATTGCCGCCCGCCCAAGTAAGTTCTCAACAAGTCAACCGACTCTATCGAGAGACGCCAGAATACGTAAATACCACATTTGCACAACAAAGGCTATCATCACAAGATAGGCAAGTTTCACAACAACAAGCATAGGCAAGTTTCACAACAACAAACATAGGCAAGTTTCACAACAACAAGCATAGGCAAGTTTCACACAACTCAAAGTACTTTCATTTTATGGCAAAAATCGGTTTTTAACCCCAAAGTACTACATACGCTAAGTTCTTTAAAAGAGATCCATTACCTTTATAAAAGTCACCCGATACCCGTAGTATTAGAACGACAAACCCACATTCCTTTTCAAAATCAAGTAACAACATTCTTTTCCTAAGTTCCGCTTGCCTAGTTTCAATTACTCAAGCTTTCCATTTTCAAATGGTTTCATAGTTCATAAACTTAATCACTTGATTCCTTTTAGAACAATTGAGTAATATATGTCTCACGCGAGAGTAGGTTATTCTTGTTTACAACATTCTTATTACAAAGAAATGCATGATCTAGAAAATGTAATATCATTTTGTCTCATCTTAGTTTCTATGCAGATGAGGTTTCTACTGGTTTTAATACGATACATCATTATTCAATACATTTTCCTTTATTAACGCCGCAGGGTCCTGTCGATACACATTCCGATTTCCAAATCAAGAAACATTATCCCATTAAATAAAACCAAGTACTCATTACTCACGAATGAGGTTTCACACAAACATTCACATTAAAACAAATAAGTTAAGTCTCTTATCTTATAAGATCAAGTCTCTTAACTTCTTACATCAAGAAACCATTTTCTTTACCTCTTAAGACATTATACCTAACTCCCCATAAAGCTAGTATAACTCTTTTTAAAACCTTTAAAACCAAGTGTTACTCTCCTTCAAAACGATTTATAAATCTTTTGAAATACATCAAGTTTCTTTATTAAACAAGCCGCTTATAATTCACATCGCTTACCTTTTAAAACCACAAAGTATTTTCTTACCTACATAAAGTCGTTATAACCAACTTCCCATAAAGCCGTTATAACACTTTATGTTTTAAACCAATCAAATACGCTTAGCACACGACGCTCACCGCACTACATAGTTCACACATATCATGCTGTAAGAGGTAGAAAAGGTTCACATACCTCGCGACGATTGTCGACTAACAGCAAAACGCCCAAGTACCTCAAACCGCTACTCCCTGCCAAGCTGGATCACTCCACACGTAGTACTTCAACCTATAAGGCCACGCGCGCTTTATTAACATCTAGATCTCAACGCTCCATAATCTACGTAAAATTGGCAAAGACTCCCGCCACAACAGAAATCTCCTCCTCTATCGAGGCCTGCTACCAAGCCAACTGGTGGGGTTTACACGCCTAACCTGACGTGTACAATTCTACTACACCGCAATACTATACAAGCTCATCGCAATTCACCCATGCAATTACAGCCTGCTCATTCTTATTCTTCAGCTTAAGTCAAAAGACATTGCCACAATACTAAGTTCGCTTTTATATATATAGTATACAACAACTATATATTCAACACTTATGTAATTTCCAATTACAATAGGACAAGATATTTACCTCGATAAGCCCAAAATTATCCGAGTTTAATGTCGCTTCCCGAGCAAGGTTTAGCTCCTACCAGACGCCCAATCCGCTCCAAACAACCCTTAGAAGTTCTAACTAACTTCTACTTAAATACTTCAACCAACTATGAAGATTTCCTTGTGGTTTTGGCTGAGACTAAAAAGGACAAAAGGTAGTATTTCCGTATTCTACTTATAGAGGTAACTTTGGAATACTTCAAGGTATAAGGCTAAGGTATTTTGGGCATTATAACAATACTAGAGAGTATTTCTATACCACAACAAGTGGTATTATACGAAACAACTAGCAGTGGGTACCCTACCTAGACTCTCACAAAGTGAGAGGAGACCTCTCTACCAAAGGCCACTTTCTGGGGAGAGGATTTCTGGACGAGAGTCAACAAGAGGGAGGAGGGGTTTCAAGACTTGAAGATTTGGATGAATGAAGTCTTCAAAGAGAGTGGGTATTTATAGAAAGCCAAAGGCCAACCAACGGCCAAGATCAAGCCACGCAAGGCAAGTGTAAGGCCTTGATCGCCAAGTGCACCCTAACCCCTACTCCACAAAACACGGCACAAACAAGCCACAAACAAGGCCAAAACAAGGCACAAAACAAGGAACCAATAGGGCCAAAAACGCGAGCCAAAAGATCAAGCCACCCGTGAACCACATCTTCCACTGACGCCCACTGCTTCAATGCAGGGTGACATACGCCACCCTCCCGCTGGTCCAAAATGTTTCGCCTCTAAAAATCCGCAAAATTTAAAAAGGACATAGCCGAATTTTCCCTACGAAAGTCGCGAAAACGCTTGTTTAAAAAAACGACTCTAACCGTGTCAGGCACAAAGCGTCATTCTACTAAGCCACCTAGGCGGGGTGACACGTGTCACCTCCTATCGCCCAAAATAAAACATCTTCCAAAATATCCACAATGGCCAAAATCTCTAAAACAAAGCTGGCTCTACAAAACCAGAATTTCTCCCGTGGGCCCCACGTGACCATTTCCAAAATAAAATTCCATAATTCTCTAATATTCCAGAAGTCCGAATACCAAACTGGGAATCCACCCATTAACGAACCTTTTTCCTTCACAAAACCTAAACTTTTCCGTGGAAAAAATCACCTCTTTCTTCCTTTCCAATCTTTCTCGTCAGATTCTCGCACGCACGCCCCACGCATACTGGAAATACGGTATGACATCCTTCCTCCTTAGAAACATTCATCCCGAATGTTCCTTCTCAAGTCTCCACACAAACTCGCGCTTAGTATAGCCTTCACCGCTATACGCATTTAAAACAATCACGCCACACCGCCATAAAAATAACAAACGCACTCAATACTTAAACCCAAGTCAACGAGGAAACACTCTAATCATCACAAAACCCCTTACCGAGGTCTAAAATATACTCCTTCACACCTTCATTTCACAAAAGAAACGATCACACACGCTCACTTCTCCTCATCTCGTTGTTCCCTTCTAACACTCGAACTCTTTCTAGCTGCTCGCACCACACTCCACAACACTGCTTTCCAACCCTCGAGTCACTACCTCCAAACTTGGTCATCTCACTAACTTCGATCTTCTCTAAGGCCGCTCCCGCCTCCACGATCCGCTCGGTCGAACATATCCACCAACTCATACGATGGTCATACAAACTGGGCCTAGCATCCTCGTGACCCTACCACCAAGTGACCACCTGAACCGACCCCACCCCAAACCGTTACTGGTTGACCCGCAAATGGTCCTCAACCCGACCCCAACCGCGCTAAACTCTTGTTCCCGATCCGAATAATCTTACTATTTCACATCACGAAAGCTACCACTTCCATCTCACACTACCCATGGACTTATCACACAAATAAATCCCAATGATACTACCACTGATAAGTGGTCAAACATAATATAAATCTTTAACTCAAGACGACCTTACCCCTAAGGTCCCAACCGTGACATATTCTAAGGTTCATTATCCGTATACCTCGGGCACAAGCCCCAATAACTCTCGAGTCCGACTAGTAGCTCCTCGCTACTTCTTTGCCCTTCTCGGCCGCTGCTTTCGCAGGGCATAATCGTAAAACACGCCGAGGGTCCAACTTCTCACACAGCTCTAAGGCACGATCTCAGAATGAGAAGAATAGAAACCCATCCTAAATGTCCTATAGCCTCCTCGACATAGATGTGGTGCACAACACACCGATAATCAAGACTCTACTAGACACGGCCAGCAGACACTTCCGAGGACTAATCGCTTCGATACCACTTTGTAACGCCCAAACCGGGACTATCGTGCCTTACCCGGCACCCTAGTGATACAACATCGAGAAAACCAATGGAAATAAAAACTTTAAACATGAAATGAGAGATATAATAAGTAAACAAAGCAACCAAACCTTGCCTTCAAGATATATACATAAGACCCGAACAGCTTATCCTTTTACAACCCCGCCACAACGCTTCATGCACTTAAGATTTACACAACTATGACGGACAGGTTCGCCATGCCCCGAATGTACAAGAACCTACAACTCGTGGAAACATACCAAAGATAAGCCTCAAGGAACGAGCTTTCCAACACGCTAAATGAGATCCTAAGAGCGGATCCACGATCGACGATTTCTACCGCAGATGAACGCACTTCAAGGAGGTCAAGATAACAGTACCAAGTATGTGAAATCAGAAATATCAGAAATGAAATCATACTAGTCTATATAAAGCGGGAGACATGTATGATAACCAAACTACGCTCACAACATAAAACAATCATGTCCACTGTGGACTCACGCCTCAAGTCATCACTCAAATATAACTACGGGTCTCACGCCACAACATCAATCGTTCGCATCACGGCCGCATGCCCCGAACATCAGACGGCAGATATGTCCCACGATGCAACACTAATACCCATGCCCCACGGCCACATGCCCGGACCGTGACGGGTGTAGACACGCCCACGTGACATCAACAACAAGACAAAGAATCCAAATGGAAGATACCCGCGCGCTACGATCGTGGTCGATGTCCAAAGGGAAACAATAAGACAAAGATTCCAAATGGACGATACCCGCGCGCCACGATCGCGGTCAAGATGTCCAAAGTGGAAACAATAAGACAAAGATTCCAAATGGACGATACCCGCGCGCCACGATCGTGTCGATGTCCAAAGGGAAATCACAAGCGCGATAATCAAATGGAAACATACCCGCAGCGCCACGATCGCGTCAAGATATCCAAAGCGGATTAACCAAAAGACATCAACCAAAATGGAAGCATACCCGCGGCGCTACGATCGTGGTCAAGATGTCCAAAGTGATTATTAAAAGTAACACTATTAACAGTGAACGCACTGCGGAATTTCTCCGTCATTGCCTGGCCCAAGTAAGTTCTCAACAAGTCAACCGACTCTATCGAGACGCCAGAATACGTAAATACCACATTTGCACAACAAAGGCTATCATCACAAGATAGGCAAGTTTCACAACAACAAGCATAGGCAAGTTTCACAACAACAAGCATAGGCAAGTTTCACAACAACAAGCATAGGCAAGTTTCACACAACTCAAAGTACTTTCATTTTATGGCAAAATCCGGTTTTTAACCCCAAAGTACTACATACGTTAAGTTCTTTAAAAGAGATCCATTACCTTTATAAAAGTCACCCGATAATTCGTAGTATTAGAATGACAAACCCACATTCCTTTTCAAAATCAAGTAACAACATTCTTTTCCTAAGTTCCGCTTTGCCTAGTTTCAATTACTCAAGCTTTCCATTTTCAAATGGTTTCATAGTTCATAAACTTAATCACTTGATTCCTTTTAGAACAATCGAGTAATATATGTCTCACGTGAGAGTAGGTTATTCTTGTTTACAACATTCTTATTACAAAGACCATGATCTAGAAAATGTAATATCATTTTGTCTCATCTTAGTTTCTATGCAGATGGAGGTTTCTACCGGTTTTAATACGATACATCATTATTCAATACATTTTCCTTTATTAACGCCGCAGTTGGTCCTGTCGATACACATTCGATTTCCAAATCAAGAAACATTATCCCATTAAATAAAACCAAGTACTCATTACTCACGAATGAGGTTTCACACAAACATTCACATTAAAACAAATAAGTTAAGTCTCTTATCTTATAAGATCAAGTCTCTTAACTTCTTACATCAAGAAACCATTTTCTTTACCTCTCTTAAGACATTATACCTAACTCCCATAAAGCTAGTATAACTCTTTTTAAAACCTTTAAAACCAAGTGTTACTCTCCTTCAAAACGAT
Organism: Przewalskia tangutica; assembly: GCA_029844215.1. Lineage (NCBI taxonomy): Eukaryota > Viridiplantae > Streptophyta > Magnoliopsida > Solanales > Solanaceae > Przewalskia > Przewalskia tangutica. The sequence goes on along the minus strand of JAQGDG010000037.1, from coordinate 1,291,189 downwards.
TTATAAATCTTTTGAAATACATCAAGTTTCTTTATTAAACAAGCCGCTTATAATTCACATCGCTTACCTTTTAAAACCACAAAGTATTTTCTTACCTACATAAAGTCGTTATAACCAACTTCCCATAAAGCCGTTATAACACTTTATGTTTTAAACCAATCAAATACGTTTAGCACATGACGCTCACCGCACTACATAGTTCACACATATCATGCTGTAAGAGGTAGGAAAAGGTTCACATACCGCGACGATTGTCGACTAATAGCAAAACGCCCAAGTACCTCAAACCGCGGCTACTCCCTGCTGCTGGATCACTCCACACGAGTACTTCAACCTATAAGGCCACGCGCGCTATTAACATCTAGATCTCAACGCTCCATAATCTACGTAAAATTCGGCAAAGACTCTCCTCGCCACAACAGAAATCTCCTCCTCTATCGAGGCCGCTACCAAGCCAACCGTGGGGTTTTACACGCCTAACCGGACGTGTACAATTCTACTACATCGCAATACTATACAAGTCTACCGCAATTCACCTATGCAATTACAGCCTGTCAGCTTCTTATTCTTCAGCTTAAGTCAAAAGACATTGCCACAATACTAAGTTCGCTTTATATATATAGTATACAACAACTATATATTCAACACTTATGTAATTTCCAATTACAATAGGGACAAGATATTTACCTCGATAAGCCCAAAATTATCCGAGTTTAATGTCGCTTCCCGAGCAAGGTTTAGCTCCTACTCCGCACGCTCAATCCGCTCCAAACAACCCTTAGAAGTTCTAACCAACTTCTACTTAAATACTTCAACCAACTATGAAGATTTCCTTAGGGTTTTGGTTTGAGACTAAAAAGGACAAAAGGTAGTATTTCCGTATTCTACTTATAGAGGTAACTTTTGGAATACTTCAAGGTATAAGGCTAAGGTATTTTGGGCATTATAACAATACTAGAGAGTATTTCTATACCACAACAAGGGGTATTATACGAAAACAACTAGGCAGTGTGGGGTACCCTACTAGACCTCACAGGGAGAGGGAGACCTCTCGCCAAAGGCCACTTTCAAGGAGAGAGGGCTCTGGACGAGAGTCAACAAGAGGGAGGAGGGGTTTCCAAGACTTGGAAGATTTGGATGAATGAAGTCTTCAAAGAGAGTGGGTATTTATAGAAAGCCAAAGGCCAACCAACGGCCAAGATCAAGCCATGCAGAAGGCAAGTGTAAGGCCTTGATCAAGCCAAGTGCACCCTAACCCCTACTCCACAAAACATGGCACAAAACAAGCCACAAAACAAGGCCAAACAAGGCACAAAACAAGGAACCAATAGGGCCAAAAACGCGAGCCAAAAGATCAAGCCAATTCGGAACCACATCTTCCACTGACGCCACTGCTTCAATGCGAGGTGACACATGTCACCCTCCCGCTGGTCCAAAATGTTTCGCCTCTAAAAATCCGCAAAATTTAAAAAGGACATAGCCGGAATTTTCCTACGAAAGTAGAAAACGCTTTCGTCAAAAACGACTCTAACGTGCGCCAGTGCACAAAGCGTCATTCCCAAGCCACCTAGGCGGGGTGACACGTGTCACCCTCCTATCGCCCAAAATAAAACATCTTCCAAAATATCCACAATGGCCAAAATCTCTAAAACAAAGTGGGTTCTACAAAATCAGAATTTCTCCGTGGCCCCACGTGACCATTTCCGAAAATAAAATTCCATAATTCTCTAATATTCCAGGAAGTCCGAATACCAAATCTGGGAATCCAATTCCCATTAACGAACCTTTTTCCTTCACAAAAACCGGAAACTTTTCCGTGGAAAAAAAATCACCTCTTTCTTCCTTTCCAATCTTTCTGTCGTATTCTCGTACGTACGTCCTTACGTACATACTCTGGAAATACGGGGTATGACATCCTTCCCTCCTTAGAAACATTCGTCCCGAATGTTCCTTCTCAAGTCTCCACACAACTCGCGCTAGTATAGCCTTCAACGCTATACGCATTTAAAACAATCATGCCACACCGCCGTAAAAAATAACAAACGCCCCACTACTTAAACCCAAGTCAACGAGGAAACACCTCTAATCATCACAAAAACCCCTTACCTGAGGTCTAAAATATACTTCCTTCACACCTTCATTTCACAAAAGAAACGATCACACACGTTCACTTCTCCCCTATCTCGTTGTCCCCTTCTCGAACACTCGAACTCTTTCTAGTGTTCGTACCACACTTCCACAACACTGCATTTCCAACCCTCGAGTCACTACCTCCAAACTTGGTCATCTCACTAACTTCGATCTTTCTAAGGCCGCTCCCGCCTCCACGATCCGCTTCGTCGAACATATCCACCAACTCATACGATGGTCATACAAACTGGGCCTAGCATCCTCGTGACCCTACCACCGTGACCACCCAATCGACCCCACCCCAAACCGGTTACTGTTGACCCGCAAATGGTCCTCAACCCGACCCCAATCGCAAACTCTTGTTCCCGATCCGAACAATCTTACTATTTCACATCACGAAAGCTACCACTTCCATCTCACACTACCCACGGACTTATCACACAAATAAATCCCACGTATACTACCACTGATAAGGGTCAAACATAATATAAATCTTTAACTCAAGACGACCTTACCCCTAAGGTCCCAGTCGTGACATATTCTAAGGTTCATGATCTGGTATACCCTGGGCACAAGCCCTAACAACTCTCTGAGTCTGACTAGTAGCTCGCTACTTCTTTGCCCTTCCGGGCGGCCGCCTTCGCAGGGGCATAACTGGTAAAAACACGTCAGAGGGGTCCAACTTATCACACAGCTCTAAGGCACGATCTTAGAATGAGAAGAATAGAAACCCATCCTACATGTCCTATAGCCTCCTGATTATAGATGTGGTGCACAACACACCGATAATCAAGACTCTACTAGACACGGTCTGTAGACACTTCCCGAGGACTAACTGCTCTGATACCACTTTGTAACGCCCGAAACCGACCTGCATCGTGCCTTACCGGGCACCCTAGTGATACAACATCGAGAAAACCAATGGAAATAAAAACTTTAAACATGAAATGAGATATAATAAGTAAACAGCTAACCAAACGCTTGCCTTCAAGATATATACATAAGACCAACAGCTTATCCTTTTACAACCCCGCCACAACAGCTTCTACGCACTTAAGATTTACACAACTATGACGGACAGGGCTCGCCATGCCCCGAATGTACAAGAACCTACAACTCAGGGAAACATACCAAAGATAAGCCTCAAGGAACGAGCTTTCCAACACGCTGAAATGAGATCCTAAGAGCGGGATCCACGATCGATGATTTCTACCGCGCAGATGAACGCAGCTTCAAGGAGGTCAAGATAACAGTACCAAGTATGTGAAATCAGAAATATCAGAAATGAAATCATACTAGTCTATATAAAGGGAGACATGTATGATAACCAAACTACGCTCACAACATAAAACAATCATGTCCCGTGACTCACGCCTCAAGTCATCACTCAAATATAACTATGGGTCTCACGCCCACAACATCAATCGTTCAGATCACGGCCGCATGCCCCGAACATCAGATCGGTGTAGACATGTCCATGATGCAACACTAATACCCATGCCCCACGGCCACATGCCCCGACTCGTGACGGTGTAGACACGCCCACGTGACATCAACAACAAGACAGCAATCCAAATGGAAGCATACCCGCGCGCTACGATCGTGTGATGTCCAAAGGGAAACAATAAGACAAGATTCCAAATGGACGATACCCGCGGCGCCACGCATCGTGGTCGATGTCCAAAGGGAAACAATAAGACAAGATTCCAAATGGACGATACCCGCGCGCCACGATCGTGTCGATGTCCAAAGGGAAATCACAAGGCGATAATCAAAATGGAAACATACCCGCGCCACGATCGTGTCGATATCCAAAGGATTAACCAAAAGACATCAACCAAAATGGAAGCATACCCGCGCTACGCATCGTGTCGATGTCCAAAGTGATTATTAAAAGTAACACTATTAACAGTGAACGCACTGCGGAATTTCTCCGCATTGCCGCCCGCCCAAGTAAGTTCTCAACAAGTCAACCGACCTCTATCGAGACGCAGAATACGTAAATACCACATTTGCACAACAAAGGCTATCATCACAAGATAGGCAAGTTTCACAACAACAAGCATAGGCAAGTTTCACAACAACAAGCATAGGCAAGTTTCACAACAACAAGCATAGGCAAGTTTCACACAACTCAAAGTACTTTCATTTTATGGCAAAAATCCGGGTTTTTAACCCCAAAGTACTACATACGTTAAGTTCTTTTAAAAGAGATCCATTACCTTTATAAAAGTCACCCGATACGTAGTATTAGAATGACAAACCCACATTCCTTTTCAAAATCAAGTAACAACATTCTTTTCCTAAGTTCCAGTTTGCCTAGTTTCAATTACTCAAGCTTTCCATTTTCAAATGGTTTCATAGTTCATAAACTTAATCACTTGATTCCTTTTAGAACAATTGAGTAATATATGTCTCACGAGAGTAGGTTATTCTTGTTTACAACATTCTTATTACAAAGCCCATGATCTAGAAAATGTAATATCATTTTGTCTCATCTTAGTTTCTATGCAGATGGAGGTTTCTACTGGTTTTAATACGATACATCATTATTCAATACATTTTCCTTTATTAACGCCGCAGGGTCCTGTCGATACACATTCCGATTTCCAAATCAAGAAAACATTATCCCATTAAATAAAACCAAGTACTCATTACTCACGAATGAGGTTTCACACAAACATTCACATTAAAACAAATAAGTTAAGTCTCTTATCTTATAAGATCAAGTCTCTTAACTTCTTACATCAGTAAACCATTTTCTTTACCTCTCTTAAGACATTATACCTAACTCCCCATAAAGCTAGTATAACTCTTTTTAAAACCTTTAAAACCAAGTGTTACTCTCCCTTCAAAACGATTTATAAATCTTTTGAAATACATCAAGTTTCTTTATTAAACAAGCCAGTTATAATTCACATCAGTTACCTTTTTAAAACCACAAAGTATTTTCTTACCTACATAAAGCTGTTATAACCAACTTCCCATAAAGCCGTTATAACACTTTATGTTTTAAACCAATCAAATACGTTTAGCACATGTACGTCTACCGTACTACATAGTTCACACATATCATGCTAGAAGAGGTAGGAAAAGGTTCACATACCTCGCGACGATTGTCGACTAATAGCAAAACGCTCCAAGTACCTCAAACCGCCGGCTACTCCCTAAGCCAAGTGGATCACTCCACACGTAGTACTTCAACCTATAAGGCCACAAGGCGCTTATTAACATCTAGATCTCAACGTTCCATAATCTACAGAAAATTGGAAGACTTCCTCGCCACAACAGAATCTCCTCCTCTATCGAGGCCGGCTACCAAGCCAACCAGGGGGGGGGGTTTACACGTCTAACCGGACGTGTACAATTCTACTACACTGCAATACTATACAAGTCTACTGCAATTCAGTCCTATGCAATTACAGTTCCGTTCAGTTCTTTATTCTTCAGGCTTAAGTCAAAAGACATTGCCACAATACTAAGTTCAGTTTTATATATATAGTATACAACAACTATATATTCAACACTTATGTAATTTCCAATTACAATAGGGGGACAAGATATTTACCTCGATAAGCCCAAAATTATCCGAGTTTAATGTCGCTCCTGAGCAAGGTTTAGCTCCTACTCCGTACGCTCCAATCCGCTCCAAACAACCCTTAGAAGTTCTAACCAACTTCTACTTAAATACTTCAACCAACTATGAAGATTTCCTTAGGGTTTCGGTTTGAGACTAAAAAGGACAAAAGGTAGTATTTCCGTATTCTACTTATAGAGGTAACTTTTGGAATACTTCAAGGTATAAGGCTAAGGTATTTTGGGCATTATAACAATACTAGGAGAGTATTTCTATACCACAACAAGGGGTATTATACGAAAACAACTAGGCTAGGGGGGGGGGTACCCCACGGCTAGACCTCACAAGGGGGAGAGGGAGACCTCTCGGCCAAAGGCCACTTTCAAGGGGGAGAGGGATCTTGACGAGAGTCAACAAGAGGGAGGTGTGGTTTTTCCAAGATTTTGAAGATTTGGATGAATGTAGTCTTCAAAGAGAGGGGTATTTATAGAAAGCCAAAGTGCCAACCAACGCCAAGATCAAGCCATGTGCAAGGCAAGTGTAAGGCCTTGATCGCCAAGTGCACCCTAACCCCTACTCCACAAAACATGGCACAAAACAAGCCACAAAACAAGGCCAAAACAAGGCACAAAACAAGGAACCAATAGGGCCAAAAACGTGAGCCAAAAGATCAAGCCAATTCGTGAACCACATCGTCCACTGACGCCCACTGCTTCCAATGCGAGGTGACACATGTCACCCTCCCGCTGGTCCAAAATGTTTCGCCTCTCGGAAAAATCCGCAAAATTTAAAAAGGACATAGCCGAATTTTCCCTACGAAGTCGCGAAACGCTTCGCCGAAAACGACTCTAACCGTGTCAGGCACAAAGGTCATTCGGCCAAGCCACCTAGGCGGGGTGACACGTGTCACCCTCCTATTGCCCAAAATAAAACATCTTCCAAAATATCCACAATGGCCAAAATCTCTAAAACAAAGTGTCACAAAATCAGAATTTCTCCGTGGGCCCCACGTGACCCTTTCCGAAAATAAAAGTCCATAAGTCTCTAATATTCCAGGAAGTCCGACTACCAAATCTGGAATCCAATTCCCATTAACGAACCTTTTTCCTTCACAAAACCTAAACTTTTCCGTGGAAAAAAATCACCTCTTTCTTCCTTTCCAATCTTTCTGTCGTATTCTCGTACGTACGTCCTTACGTACATACTCTGGAAATACGGGGTATGACAATTGGGCCCTGCCAGATCATTCGTAGAGTGGGCAAGGTTGCCTACGAGTTGGATCTGCCATCAGAGTTGGAGGCGTTACATTCGGTATTCCATATTTCTATGTTGCGGAAGTGTATCGGTGATCCAGCGAGAGTTTTCCCTACTAGTGAGGTCCAGGTGACAGAGGGGTTATCGTATGAGGAGAGTCCCATAGCGATACTCGATCGCCAGTCAAGCGATCATGACCAGGATGTAGCTTCCACAAAGTCCCGTGGAGAAATGATAACCTAGGAGTTGACTGGGAAGCGGAGGAGGACATGTTGAGGAGGTATCCTCACTTATTTCCTATACCTTCGTGTATTTCATTTTCCCTTACTTGTCGTGTTTTATTGAAGTGTTTCTTTTGCTTAAATGCTTTTATGTGGCCACGAGTGGCATTGCTGGTTGGTCGTGTGAAAGGAAACTATGTCGCTAATTGTAAGTGTGACTCCGAAAGAACATTCGGGGACGAATGTTTCTAAGGGGGGAAGAATGTTACACCCCGTAATTGCAGGACATGTTTTAAGAACATAAGTAAGAACCCACAAGTGTTAAGATTTGAGACTTGTAAATTTATCTAATTATGAAATTGTCGAAAACGTAAGTGTTGTGGACGAATGGGAGGCGACACGTGTCACCCCCTTAGCAATGCTCGACGAAATGGCATGGCCATTATGGTCATTTACCTTAAGTCTTGGATGACTAAAGTCTTGCAAGTTGTGGCTTGACAATCTTGACTAAGTCAATGGTCAATAAGTCTTGATTTTTGCTAAGAGTTTATCCAAGCCAACCATTTGGATGCATCTTAACCCTCCATGACCCTTTATATTACTACTAGTAGCACTACTAGTGCCAACACTTAGCTAAATTTCACACAAATTGGATGATCATAGAGCAAAGCTCTCGGGTTCTATAGTAAGAAAAAAGAAAAATCTTTGTTCCTTGTTCTTTTAGCTCCCCACTTTAAACCAAGGTTCTTAGGTGTATCAGAAACACATCTCAATAGAAAATCTTGGAAAAAGGTAGTTTACTGTTAGTCGCAAACGAAAACCTAATGGTCTTTCTAGGTTTTGTTTGGAGTTTTGAAGGATAATTGTCGGTGTTGTTCTAAGGGTCTCAATGTCGGATTGAAGTGTCTTGGAGAGGCTCTAAACTACTAAGAAGCGACTTGGATTGAGTTGATTAAGAATCGTTGATGTATAATCTTGTTCTTTGAAAGTATTACAAGATTATTTATATTGTTGTTGTTAGCTTTGTATGTCATGCAGCATGAAGTTGTTATATTGAAGTTATAAGGATTATGGATTGATTATAGCCTTGGAAATCCGAAATGTAATGAAAGCCATGACTAAGTTGAATTACAATTTAATCGTTGTTAGAATCGTCGCATGTTATTGACTTGAAGATTATGGTAGTTATAACCAAATGCGACTTGATATCATATTATACTACCAATTTGGATTGAAATGGAAATTGGATAAGAATTGGTATTGTTGAACTCAAGGTGGCCGAATTTGGACTTGTAGTTTGTATTAGTTTGTTATTCATTTGTATTGGACCACCTTCTATATAATTGTGAGCCAATTGGGGCTGTTTAGTTATTCATTTGTATTGGACCACCTTCTATATAATTGTGAGCCAATTGGGGCTGTTTAGTTATTCATTTGTATTGGACTACCTTCTACATAATTGTGAGCCAATTGGGTCTGTTTGGTTATTGTATTTCGGCCTTGAAAAAGGTGGCAAAGTGGGTAAAAACAAAGGAGGTGCTGTCCGATTTTCCGTAGAAAATGGAGACTTTACACTTATAGTATTCTACATTTGAAGTAAGGCGTTAATAGACGTATTGTGAATATTATAGGTTGATATACTACAGGCGGACTTTGTACTTGGCAAGTGGTTTGACGACAAGGTATGTAGAACTTTTCCTATCTTTGAGCATGACTAGTTTCACGTATATAATACGGTAGACGTACAAGACTTTGACATTCTTTACTTGTTTTGTGAAATGCCAAGTCGGGTGAGTTAGGAGATTAACTCACTTCTTTGAGAATATTAAAGATGTCTTAAGTCTTGTTAAAGATAAGGGACTTGAAGAATTTTAAAGTAAGTGATACTTGTGTCGTTTTAAAAACGTATAAGTCCCTTGGATAGGAAATGGTACTTGACTAAGGTATAAAGTGAATATAACGACTTTATGTGGAGTTGGTTATATTGACTTTATGGAAAGATAAATGACTTGATTTAATGGAAGGCAATTCGATTTTAAGGCATCAATTGCCAAGGTTTTATAAGACATGAGTCACTTGATTTAAGCCTAATTTTTATTTCTAAAAGTATTGTGACTTGTCTTGAAAAGAAATTGTAACTTGATACTACAGTTATTAGTATCTTGGAAGTTTTATAATGAAATGAGTCATTTTTTTAAAAAGAATAGAAGTACGTAGTACTTTGGGTTAAATTCTGACTTTTATAAAAGACATGTTAGTGCCTTAAGTGAACTAAAATGAGAGTGTATATGAACAAGAATAGTAAGAAGTTAGGGATTTCTTAACTTGCTTATATATTGTATGATAATGTCGATAGAGCTTATGTTATGTGTGATAGCAATTTGGGCTAGTGATATATTATTCGTCATGGGTCATTCCCGATTGTGGCATTGTATATTTCGTGGATTTGCTAACCACGATGCGAGGAATACCTCACGCGAGTCCGTAAGGGCTTACGCGGTGAAATAGTCCCACGGGCGGGTCCACTATGCGAGGAATACCTGCGAGTCCGTAAGGGGCTTATGCGGGTGAAATAGTCCCATGCGAGGAATACTCACGCAGTCCATCGGACCTATGCGGTGAAATAGTCGAGTATGATTCCAATCCTATTTTTCGTTGTAAGTATACACCTATTTTTACTCTCATTGTTAGTAAGACACTGTGTACTGTAATTTTGTTATCATACATGTCTCCGGCTTTCTTTTAAACTTATGTTGTAATTACTGATTTTCCGCTTTACATACTTAGTACATATCACCGAATTTCATTCCTGGGCTGCGTCACGCCGCAGAAAGTGGTAAGGTGTCATGATCCACACTCTAGATCACTTATCGACGCCTAAGCTCCATTCTCCGAGGCTTGTCTTTCTTTGGTACGCTTTTCCCCGATGTTGTAGATTATGTACATTCGTGGTATGGCGGGCCCCGTCCCGCCACGCTTGTTATTCCTGTAGGTCCGTATTCACATACGTGGTCGGTAAGAATCGAGTCAAAGTTGCACTTTGACTTTGTTTATATATCGAAGCGCGCTTTATCGCCAGCCCGTGTTGATATATTGTTTACACATGTGTTTATGTTGTGTATGTTCCGCCGCTATTCTCTCGATGTATATCAACAGGTGCCTGGGTAGGCACCAGCCGCGCCCGGGTCGCCGCGACAAGGCAACTTTTTCTCATAAACTGCTTTCTTTTCATGTCTTATTTTTATATTCGATTACTCGATGTATGACTACTTGGGTGCGGGTAAGGCACGATCCACGCCCCGAACGGTCGTGACAAAAGTGGTATCGAGCGATTAATCTCGGAAAGTGTCTACGCATCAGATCTAGTAGTCTTGATTATCGGTGTGTTGTGCACCACACCAATAATCGTGAGGCTATAGGATATTTAGGATTGGTTTCCATTCTTCTCACTCGAGATCGTGCCTTAGAGCCGTGGTTATAAGTCGGACCTCTAACGTATTCCTTTCTCAGACGATTATGCTTCCGCCAAGTGCAACCCGCCCGTATGGCAAGACACCGAGGAGTCGCTAGTAGGACACAGAGGGTCACGAGGCCTGTGCCCACCTATACCCGAGACGATACCTCAGACGGCGAGTTCCACGACGCCGCCAAATTTCAGAGGGTTTAGAGTCGCAGCAGTGGGTCGATGAGACCACAAGACTGCACTCCGCCCCACACCGGAGCAGAGGAGACGGGTGCAGAGATGGCCCGCCATCGCCGGATCAGGCCGATATGGCGATAGGCCGACGCAGCAGCCCAGCCCAGAGTACCCGTGGTTCACCCGAGGCCTGATAGTTTGAGGCTACGGATTTTCTCGAGTCAGAGCCCGCCGCAGTTCTACGGGTCGAGGCCTGAGGATGATCCGCAGGAGTTCATCCGACAGTTACAGAGGATCATGCGAGTGATCAAGGCTTCAGAGACCGAGTCCGTGATCTTCGGTTCGCATCGGCTGCGTGATACCGCAGTCGATTGGTTTGATTCGTGGGAGCTATCCCGAGGAGAGCATGCGCCTCCAGCAGTATGGGACGAGTTCTCTGAGGCATTTCTCACTCATTTCTTGCCGCCACAGATGAGGAGAGCACGGGCCGACAAGTTTTTGATGCTGAGACGCAGGCGCACGTTAGGGAGTACAACGTTGAGTTCGATTCATTGGCTCGATATGTCCCTGCGCTAGTAGCAGATATGGAGGACAGGGTGCACCGCTACGTCACCGGGCTAGATGATTATATGGCAGAGTCTTGCGCAGGTGTAGCTCTTCAGCCGGGCATGGACATTGCCCGCATGCAGGCTCATGCACTGACGCGGCGAGCGCAGAGGCCGACGGTCCGATGACAGCCAGAGAAAAGGCCGTGACGGCAGGTCTTTTGGTAGCTCTGGTGGACGGCCTCGCAGCAGCCTAGATTTCCACCACAACACCAGAGCACTCACACAAATTGATGATCATAGAGCAAAGCTCCTGTTCTATAGCAAGAAAAAGAAAATCTTTGTTCCTTGTTCTTTAGCTCCCACTTTAAACCAAGGTTCTTAGGTGTATTGTAAACACATCTCAATAGAAAAATCTTGGAAAAAGGTAGTTTATTTGTTAGTCGCAAACGAAAACCTAATGGTCTTTCTAGGTTTTGTTTGGAATTTTGAAGGATAATTGTTGGTCTTGTTCTATGGTCTCAAGCGGATTGAAGTGTTCTGAGAGGCTCTAAACTACTAGGAGCGACTTGATTGGAGTTGGATTAAGAATCGTTGAGGTATAATCTTGTTCTTTGAAAGTATTACAAGATTATTTATATTGTTGTTGTTAGCTTTGTATGTCATGAGCATGAAGTTGTTATATCAAGTTATAAGGATTATGGATTGATTATAGCCTTGAAACCGAAATGTAATGAAAGCCATGACTAAGTTGAATTACAATTTAATCGTTGTTAGAATCGTCGCATGTTATTGACTTGAAGATTATGGTAGTTATAACCAAACGCGACTTGATATCATATTATACTACCAATTTGGATTGAAATGGAAATTGATAAGAATTGGTATTGTTGAACTCAAGGTGGCGAATTTGGACTCAGAGTTTGTATTAGTTTGTTATTCATTTGTATCGACCACCTTCTATATAATCGTGAGCCAATTGGGGCTTTAGTTATTCATTTGTATCGACCACCTTCTATATAATTGTGAGCCAATTGGGTCATTAGTTATTCATTTGTATCGACTACCTTCTACATAATCGCGAGCCAATCGGGTCTGTTTGGTTATTGTATTTCGCCTTGAAAAAGGTGGCAAAGTGGGTAAAAACAAAGGAGGCTTTGTCCGATTTTCCGAGAAAATGGAGACTTTACACTTATAGTATTCTACATTTGAAGTAAGGCGTTAATAGACGATTGTGAATATTATAGGTTGATATACTACGCGTGACTTTGTACTTGGCAAGTGGTTTGACCCGACAAGGTATGTAGAACTTTTCCTATCTTTGAGCATGACTAGTTTCACGATATAGTACGGTAGACGTACAAGACTTTGACATTCTTTACTTGTTTTGTGAAATGCCAAGTCGGGTGAGTTAGGAGATTAACTCACTTCTTTGAGAATATTAAAGATGTCTTAAGTCTTGTTAAAGATAAGGGACTTGAAGAATTTTAAAGTAAGTGATACTTGTGTCGTTTTAAAACGTATAAGTCCCTCGGATAGAAATGGTATTGACTAAGGTATAAAGTGAATATAACGACTTTATGGGGAGTTGGTTATATTGACTTTATGGAAAGATAAATGACTTGATTTAATGGAAGGCAATTCGATTTTAAGGCATCAATTGCCTAAGGTTTTATAAGACATGAGTCACTTGATTTAGAAGCCTAATTTTTATTTCTAAAAGTATTGTGACTTGTCTTGAAAAGAAATTGTAACTTGATACTACGGTTATTAGTATCTTGGAAGTTTTATAATGAAATGAGTCATTTTTTTAAAAAGAATAGAAGTACGTAGTACTTTGGGTTAAATTCCCGCACTTTTATAAAAGACATGTTAGTGCCTTAAGTGAACTAAAATGAGAGTGTATATGAACAAGAATAGTAAGAAGTTAGGGGATTTCTTAACTTGCTTATATATTGTATGATAAGCCGATAGAGCTTATGTTATGTGTGATAGCCGGATTTGGGCTAGTGATATATTATTCGTCATGGGTCATTCCCGGATTGTGGCATTGTATATTTCCGTGGATTTGCTAACCACGATGCGAGGAATACCTCACGCGAGTCCGTAAGGGCTTACGCGGTGAAATAGTCCCACGCGGGCGTCCAAATTATGCGAGGAATACCTCACGCGAGTCCGTAAGGGCTTACGCGGTGAAATAGTCCCATGCGAGAATACCTCACGCAGTCCATCGACCTACGCGTGAAATAGTCCTGCGAGTAGGATTCCGCCTTATTTTTCGTTGTAAGTATACACCTATTTTTACTCTCATTGTTAGTAAGTCACGCAGATCGTAATTTTGTTATCATACATGTCTCCCGCTTTCTTTAAACTTATGTTGTAATTACAAGATTTTCCGCTTTACATACTTAGTACATATCAGGTACCGACCCTTCCTGGGCCGCTCATGCCGCAGAAAGGGTAAGGTGTTGCGGATCCACACTCTTAGATCACTTATCGACGCCTAAGCTCCATTCTCCGAGGCTTGTCTTTCTTTTGGTACGCCTTTCCCCGATGTTGTAGATTATGTACATTCGTGGGTATGGCGGGCCCCGTCCCGCCACGCTGTTATTCCTAGAGGTTTGTATTCACATATGTGGTCACTGTAAGAATCGAGTTGTAAAGTTGCACTTTGACTTTGTTTATATATCGAAGCGCGCCTTATCGGCTAGCTTCGTGTTGATATATTGTTTACACCGTGTTTATGTTGTGTATGTTACGTTGCTATTCTCTCGATGTATACCAACAGGTGCCTGTAGTGGCACCGCCGCCCTGGCCCGGTCGTGACAAGACAACTTTTTCTCGATAAACTGCTTTCTTTTCATGTCTTATTTTTATATTCCGCCGACACTCGATGTATGACTACTTGGGTGCCAGGCACTACCACCACGCCCCGAACGGTCGTGACAAAAGTGGTATCGCAGCGCTTAATCCTCGGAAAGTGTCTACGCACCGTATCTAGTAGTTCTTGATTATCTGTGCGCACCACACCAATAATCGTGAGGCTATAGGATATTTAGGATTGGTTTCCATTCTTCTCACTCGAGATCGTGCCTTGAGCCGTGTTATAAGTTGGACCTCTAACGTATTCCTTTCTCAGACGCTTATGCCTCCGCGCAAGGCAACCCGCCCGTAAGGGCAAGACACCGAGGAGCCGCTAGTAGGACACAGAGGGTCACAAGGCCTGTGCCCGGGCCTATACCCGAGACGATACTCGACGGCGAGTTCCACGACGCCGCCAAATTTCAGAGGTTTAGAGCGCAGCAGTTGGTCGATGAGACCACAATACCGCACTCCACCCCACACCAGAGCAGAGATGGGGCAGAGATGGCCCGCCATCGCCAGGATCAGGGCTGCATACGAGGATAGGCCGACGCAGCAGCCCAGCCCAAAGAGTACCCGTGGTTCACCCGAGGCCTGGATAGTTTGAGGCTACGGATTTTCTCGAGTCAGAGCCCGCGAGTTCTACGGTCGAGGCCCGAGGATGATCCGCAGGAGTTCATCCGACAAGAACAGAGGATCATGCGAGTGATCAAGGCTTCGAGACCGAGTCCGTGATCTTGCCGCAGACGGCCGCGTGATACCGCAGCCGATTGGTTTGATTCAAGCGAGCTATCCCGAGGAGAGTACGCGCCAAAGCAGATGAGACGAAGTTCTCTCGAGGCATTTCTCACTCATTTCTTGCCGCCACGTATGAGAGAGCACGCCGACAAGTTTTGATCCGAGACAGAGAGGCGCCTAGGAGTACAACGTGGAGTTCGACTCGTTGGCTCGAGCATGTCCCTCGCTGCAGCAGATATGAGGATGTGGTGCACCGCCACGTCACCAGCTAGATGATTATATGGCGTAGTCTTGCGCAGTGTAGCTCTTCACCGCATGGACATTGCCCGCACGCAGCTCATGCACTTGACGCGGCGAGCGAGAGAGGCCGACGTCGATGACAGCAGAAAAGGCCGTGACGGCAGGTCTTTTGCAGCTCTCGGGTGGGCGGCCTCAGCAGCCTAGATTTGCACCACACCACCAGAGCACTCCTACACCGCCTTCGAGGGCGGTATCAGGCCCCGTGACTTCTGACGTCCAGTGGTAGCAGAGGTGCTAACCGACGGACCACCCTCGCTGTGGCCGACGCAGATCCCATTACGGGAATTGTGGTCCTACTTCATGAGTTTGTCTCACTTGCGGCCAGCAGGGTCACTGTCACACCTCGAACCCCGGGCCCGTGACTGGTGCCCTACCTGGGCACCCTTCTACCTTAACAACACAAGTAAACTGCGGAAATTAAATAACACCTCATTTTTTTTTTTTAAAACCAACGTACGTGCAAGGGCAAAGCCGATGCCGCCATATATACATAAACAAAAGACACTACACCGCATACGAGTCCAATCCCACATATGAATACGCACTCAAGAGTTTTATCGAAATATGACGACAAGGCCCCGCCGTACTCCATAATCAGATCGAAAGAACTTATACCAAAAAGATAAACTCCGAATGTAAGGAGTTATCCAAAACTCGAAAGGTGGTCCTACACTGCCGATCACCAAATCAAGCAGACCTAAACTCGCGCATTTAACGCAAAGACCAAGGAGGTCAAGACGTAATAATGTACCAAGTATGTGAACAAGAAATCGTGAATGAAATCATAACAATCTAAACAAGCAGAGACATGTATGATAGCCAACCTACGCATACAATACATAAGCAACATATCAAGTCGTGACGCAGCCCTCAAGGTCACTACTCAAATATAACTATGGGTCTCACGCCCATAATATCAATCATGCCGTGTAATCCTTCCTCACCGCCAAAGCATACGATGTAATAACACCAATAAGGATACATGAACACCAAGTCCCACTGTGTCCTAAATACCACGTGGTCTCATGCCCTAATCCCACATCGTAAAAGCACGCACCATAGGTAACACAAACAAATCCGGGACATATATGATAATCAAATTACAACACATTGTGCCTTACTAACAATGAGAGTAAACAGAGTATCCTTACAATATAAAATAAGAAGCTCATGATCAAAACGGACCATCCGCCCGCAGATCATTTAGCCATCCTACTCCCGGGACTATTTCACCCGTGATAGCCGCGTGGACCCGCGTGAGGTATTCCTCACATGGGACTATTTCACCCGCATAAGCCCTTACGGACTCGCATGAGGTATTCCTCGCATAGGCTGGACCCGCCCGCATGGGACTATTTCACCCGCATAAGTCCTTACGGACCCGCATGAGGTATTCTCGTGATCGTGGGTAGCAATTCCACTAACTGAAATGCCACAAACCCGGAATGACCCCGAACGACCGATATACCAATAGCACACAACCGCTATTTCCAAAGACACATAGTGCGCTTCTCAACTAAACAAGCCAAAGTACTTATCAAGGCACACATAGAATAATTCTCAATTAAACAAGCCAAAGTACTTATCAAGGCACACTTAGACTAATTCTCAATTAATCAGGCCAAAGTACTTATCAAGGCACAAATAGAATAATTCTCAATTAACAAGCCAAAGTACTTATCAAGGCACACTTAGACTAATTCTCAATTAATCAGGCCAAAGTACTTATCAAGGCACAAATAGAATAATTCTCAATTAACAAGCCAAAGTACTTATCAAGGCACACTTAGACAAATTCTCAATTTAATCAGGCCAAAGTACTTATCAAGGCACAAATAGAATAATTCTCAATTAACAAGCCAAAGTACTTATCAAGGCACACTTAGACAAATTCTCAATTTATCAAGCCAAAGTACTACGTACGTACATTCTTTTCAAAATACTCATTTTTATGTAAAATCCCAAGATACTAACACCCGTAGTATCAAGGCGTGTCTATTCTTCAAAGTAAGTTACTATACTTTTTAAAAGACTCATTTCAAAGCTTGAAATCAAGTAACTCCAAATTTTCACAATCTAGGCAACTTATGCCTAATACTCAAAATAGACAACTTTTTAAACCTTCCATAAAGCCGTTATAACCACTTCCCATAAAGCCGTTATAACCCTTTATGGTTTTAGACATATCCATTCCTTTTATAACCAAGAGACTTATACTATTAAAAACCAAGTATCACATACTTACAAATCAAGTTCTTAACTTTCAAAACACTTCAAGTCTCTTAATGTATAGAAAACAAGTTTCTTCTACTTTTAAACCTCGAGTAACTCACACCTTTAAAACAAGTTACTTCTCTTAAATCATGTCATTTCTCCTCTTTTAAAACAATTAAGTAAATCACTCCTTTGACTCCCCTAAGGTCATTATAATGACCTTTAGGATTTTGAGACTAAGGTACTAGCCCAAAAGATTTGGAAACCACTTCCTTTTCCAGACTCTATGTACTTTAAGTAAAATACTTTCACTTTTAAGAATCCAACTTCACTAAGGCAATGGATTATACAACTTACAATTTAAACATCAAAGTACAGTCAAAGGAAGTACATAGAACAATTTCTACTTTAGGCAATCCAAATACAACCAAGGAATGGATCATTTACGAGTAGGACGATTTTCTTTATCTTAAGGAATCATGCTAGAAGAGGAGATAGTTCACATACCTCTTCGGCTAAAATCCACAAGCTAAGCCGAATACACCGTACGTAGAAGTATCAACCTATAATGGTCACAACAAGACTATCAACTTCTAGTCTCAACGTAGAATAATACTAAGTATATGGTCTCTAATTCTACGGAAAATCGGGCAGAACTTCCTTTTTTTCTACTCACTTTGCCACCTTTTTCAAGGCCGAATACAATAACCAACAAGCCACATTTAAGGCTCCAAACAACAACCAAACAAAGGGGATTACACGCCTTTCAATACGTGTAGAATTCCGCCCCACAATTCATACCAAATAGTATAATACTTCACTAGCCATTCTCGGCCAACATATAACCAATAATACTACGTCTTTTCCAATCCTTTTCCAATTCCATGTTCTTAGGTCAACATGTTATTTAGTCATAAACAACTTCAAAAACTACAATTTCCTTCTTTATACAACATGTGACGACTTAACTAATAATCGACTTGAATTGAAATCTTAAAGCTAAACATGCTAGATTTCGGATTAGGGTTCCAATAGTCAAAATACTTATCAAACTTCATACTATATAACTCATGCTTGCTAATAACCATAGCTATAATGATAAGTAAACCTTAATTGCTAAAACGACAAAAATATACCTTTATAAGCCCTTAAAATTTCCAAGATTCCAAAGTCGCGCCTTAGCAATTATTAGCTCCTTTCCTTAGGTTCCAATCCGCTCCAAGCACTCCTTAGAGGCCTATGAAGAACCCATCTTCAAGTTCCAACTTCAAAGTCAAGAACTCCCTTAGTTTCCGCCATGACTAACGTAAAAATGTGTTTTTTCCGAAATCTTTCTATAGAGATAACCTTATAATACCCTTAGGGACATTGGGTTTAAGTCTTGTGGCTAATGGATCAAAACTACAAATTTTTCATGTGGAAATGGTAATGAACCCGAGAGCTAAGCTACAAGAACAAGAATGTGTGATTTTTTTCTAAGTCTTCAAGACCTTGTCTTGCTACTAGTATGTATTTATAACACATTGGAAGGCTTAGATTATAAAAAATGGGTGGCTAAGATGAAAATCACAAGGATTAAGCACAAGTGGACAAGTTGACTTTGTCAAATATAATGCTCAAGACTTATCTTCCAAGATGGTCAATGACCATATTACCCTCCTCTAATTCGACCAAGACCTTGGCGGGTGCCACGTGTCTCCTCTCATTCGCCCATAAAATTCAGAACCTCATGGCCCCACAAAATGTAAAATTTCTCAGGGCCCCACGTGACCAAATCCGTAAAAAAATAAATTTCCATAATGCTAATAGGTTCCATACTCTTCAAATAATACATTTTGAGAATCCAATTCTCAACAACTAACATTTTTCCTTTCCGACATTCGGAACATTTTCCGTCGGAAAAACAATTCTTCCTTTCGTATCAATTTCCAAGTCTTGTTTCATTTCGTACATTCTCTTTTACATGTCCCGACTTACGGTGTAACATTCTTCCTCTTAGAAACATTCGCCCCGAATGTTCTTAGTCGCTTGCCAAGATCTACAAACTCCGCAGATAATCTCTATACTATGCCTATCAATCAAAACATGCACAAGACTAACGATGCCACACCTGGCCATCGCCTAACATACGTAAACATATCAATGGACCTTCCATCCGCTACCCCTTCTCACAAACTCGAAGGTTACAGTCTTCCCAAACACGGGATCCTTAGAGGTTCCTTTCTTTCCTTACTTGTCTTACTTTCTCTTACTTTCAAACTCATCTAGTACACGTACAAAATCTCAAATTTTGTTTCGCTCCCAACTGAGTTACTAACCAACTTGGCCATATTGTTACTTACATTCCCGTTAAGGCTTTTCTCGGTCCTTACGACTAGTTCGGTGAACGCTGGCCCACAAACTCGCATAACGATTTACTAAACTTGGGCCTGGCATCCTCGGGACCCTATCACATAACGGGACCATTTCTAACTGATATCACCCCATTCCATACTACCGGCTAACCCGAAATGAGTCCATAACCCGACTCATCGTCACACTTAACTCCTCATTCCTAGTCTGAAATAAATCTCTCTTATCTCCAGGTACTTCTCACCCTATCCTCCCATTCACTAGAGGTTCGTCACATAGGCCAAAGTATTTCTACTGCACAATCTTCCCTATTGGTCTTACACTGTTACGGGGTAAATACAACTTGTGAACTCTACACAACTATAGTCTCAGTTCACTTATCATTCTTGTCAACATTCTTAACTTCTCACTTTACTAATCAAGGTATCCCTACCTCTGGGGTACTATCACTTACAACTGCTAGCAACAAAGGGAAAACATATATGCTAGGGCGAAATCTGAATCTATCAATGCACGCATGATTCAAAAGAATCGAGATATACCTGTAACCCCGTGCGATGTCGCCTCCTGATCCTGCCCAGTAGTCACGTCATTTCTGCGTCAAGGACCGCTAACTATAAACTCCACTCGACTCTACCACCTGGCCGACATCTCAACACCGCTCGGGGACGACAACCGCGAGGAAAGGGAATCAACTACCGCCCCATAGCCGAGCCACCTCACCTGCTCCTTCTAAAAGGACATACTGCATTATGGCCCGACGCCACAATAAAACAAAGACCCGCGCCATAACGGCATTTCCGAACGACGCTACCACATCTCAAACACCGAGGAATAGGTGGCCTGATCGAGAAAATCCTCGCCTTCGGTAACCTCGACCGGAGCTCGACCGGCTCCTAAATACCTGGGGTCCAATCTTCCACCGTGAGCCGCGGGGTATGTACCGGGTAGGCCGACGAATATCTCACTCATCGCCGAGGCACTCGCCCAAAACTCACCGAATAACAAACCGGCTAGCCTCTTACGCAGATCTCCGCTACCGCCTCTACTCAGACACTGCTCAGATCGCCGAATAACCTCCCGCCGACGAAATCGCAGCACCGCTTATCTTGGTCAATAACATAATGGCTTCCTTCACGACCCTAAGGTTTTTCCCTAATCGAGAAACTGGAGGCTCGTGCCGGGCCTCAAAACTCGTGAAGAAGAATCGCGATCATGAACAACATCCGTATAACCCGGGCATAAGCCCTATCAACTCTCGAGTCCGACTAGTAGCTCGCTACTCCTTTGCCCTTCTCGGGCTGCCGCTCTCCTCGAGGCATAATCAGAATACACAACAATACGCCGAGAGGAATTATCTTACTAACACACTTCTATGGCACGATCTTAGAGTGAGAAGAATAGAAACCAACTCCTAAATGTCCCGTAGCCTCCTGCTTATGGGTGTGGCGCGCAACACACCGATAATCAAGACTTACTAGACACGCCTCAGAAACATTCCGAGGATCGATCGCTCGATACCACTGTCACACCCCAACCTCGGCGTGGATCGTGCCCTACCCGGGCACCCTTCTACCTTAACAACACAAGTAAATCATGCGGAAATTAAATAACACCTCTTTTTTTTAAAAACCAACGACGTGCAAGTGGCAAAGCCGATGCGCCGCTATATATACATAAACAAAAGACACTACACCGCATACGAGTCCAATCCCACATATGAATACATACTTAAGAGTTTTATCAAATATGACGACAAGGCCCCGCCGCACTCCATAATCAGATCGAAAGAACTTATACCAAAAAGATAAACTCCCAATGTAAGAGCTATCCAAAACTCGAAAGCAGGTCCTACACTGCCGATCACCAAATCACACCTAAACTCGCAGATTTAACGCACTTCCAAGGAGGTCAAGATTTAATAATGTACCAAGTATGCGGAATGAAGTAGCATCAGAATGAAATCATAACAGTCTAAACAAGCAGGAGACATGTATGATAGCCAACCTACAATACACAATACATAAGCAGTCATATCAAGTCAGGGACGCATGCCCTCAAGGTCACTACTCAAATATAACTATGGGTCTCACGCCCATAATATCAATCATGCCCGTGGACTCCTTCCTCACCGCCATCCATGATGTAATAACACCAATAAGGATACATGAACACCAAGTCCCACCTGTGTCCTAAATACCACGTGGTCTCATGCCCCGGAATCCCACATCGTAAAAGCATGATCATAGGGTAACACAAACAAATCCGGGGACATATATGATAATCAAATTACAACACATTGTGCCTTACTAACAATGAGAGTAAACAGTAGTATCCTTACAATATAAAATAGGAAGCTCATGATCAAAACAGGACCATCCGCCCGCAATCATTTAGCCATCCTACTCCCGGACTATTTCACCCGCGATAGGTCGCGTGGACCCGCGTGAGGTATTCCTCGCACGGGACTATTTCACCCGCCTAAGCCCTTACGGACTCGCATGAGGTATTCCTCGTGATAGGTCGGACCCGCCCGCACGGGACTATTTCACCCGCATAAGTCATTACTGACCCGCATGAGGTATTCCTCACATCGCGGTAGCAATTCCACTAACTGATAATGCCACAAACCCGGAATGACCAAACGATCGATATACCAATAGCACACAACCGCTATTTCCAAAGACACATAGGCGCTTCAACTAAACAAGCCAAAGTACTTATCAAGGCACACATAGAATAATTCTCAATTAATCAAGCCAAAGTACATATCAAGGCACACTTAGACTAATTCTCAATTAATCAGCCAAAGTACTTATCAAGGCACAAATAGAATAATTTCAATTAACAAGCCAAAGTACTTATCAAGGCACACTTAGACTAATTCTCAATTAATCAAAGCCAAAGTACTTATCAAGTCACAAATAGAATAATTCTCAATTAACAAGCCAAAGTACTTATCAAGGCACACTTAGACAAATTCTCAATTTAATCAAAGCAAAGTACTTATCAAGGCACAAATAGAATAATTCTCAATTAACAAGCCAAAGTACTTATCAAGGCACACTTAGACAAATTCTCAATTTATCAAGCCAAAGTACTACGTACGTACATTCTTTTCAAAAGACTCATTTTTATGTAAAATCCCAAGATACTAACACCCGTAGTATCAAGGCGTGTCTATTCTTCAAAGTAAGTTACTATACTTTTTAAAAGACTCATTTCAAAGCTTGAAATCAAGTAACTCCAAATTTTCACAATCTAGGCAACTTATGCCTAATACTCAAAATAGACAACTTTTTAAACCTTCCATAAAGCCGTTATAACCACTTCCCATAAAGCCGTTATAACCCTTTATGGTTTTAGACATATCCATTTCTTTTATAACCAAGAGACTTATACTATTAAAAACCAAGTATCACATACTTACAAATCAAGTTCTTAACTTTCAAAACACTTCAAGTCTCTTAATGTATAGAAAACAAGTTTCTTCTACTTTTAAACCTCGAGTAACTCACACCTTTAAAACAAGTTACTTCTCTTAAATCATGTCATTTCTCCTCTTTTAAAACAATTAAGTAAATCACTCCTTTGACTCCCCTAAGGTCATTATAATGACCTTTACGATTTTGAGACTAAGGTACTAGCCCAAAAGATTTGGAAACCACTTCCTTTTCCAGACTCTATGTACTTTAAGTAAAATACTTTCACTTTTAAGAATCCAACTTCACTAAGGCAATGGATTATACAACTTACAATTTAAACATCAAAGTACAGTCAAAGGAAGTACATAGAACAATTTCTACTTTAGGCAATCCAAATACAACCAAGGAATAGATCATTTAAGGAGTAGGACGTACTTTCTTTATCTTAAGGAATCATGCTAGAAGAGGAGATAGTTCACATACCTCTTCGGCTAAAATCCACAAGCTAAGCCGAATACACCGTACGTAGAAGTATCAACCTATAATGGTCACAACAAGACTATCAACTTCTAGTCTCAACGTAGAATAATACTAAGTATATGGTCTCTAATTCTACGGAAAATCGGGCAGAACTTCCTTTTTTTCTACTCACTTTGCCACCTTTTTCAAGGCCGAATACAATAACCAACAAGCCACATTTAAGGCTCCAAACAACAACCAAACAAAGGGGATTACACGCCTTACAATACGTGTAAAATTCCGCCCCACAATTCATACCAAATAGTATAATACTTCACTAGCCATTCTCGACCAACATATAACCAATAATACTACGTCTTTTCCAATCCTTTTCCAATTCCAAGTTCTTAGGTCAACATGTTATTTAGTCATAAACAACTTCAACAACTACAATTTCCTTCTTTATACAACATGTGACGACTTAACTAATAATCGACTTGAATTGAAATCTTAAAGCTAAACATGCTAGATTTTGGATTAGGGTTCCAATAGTCAAAATACTTATCAAACTTCATACTATATAACTCATGCTTGCTAATAACCATAGCTACAATGATAAGTAAACCTTAATTTCTAAAACGACAAGAATATACCTTTATAAGCCCTTAAAATTTCCAAGATTCCAAAGTCGCGCCTTAGCAATTCTTAGCTCCTTTCCTTAGGTTCCAATCCGCCCAAGCACTCCTTATAGGCCATGAAGAACCCATCTTCAAGTTCCAACTTCAAAGTCAAGAACTCCCTTAGTTTCCGCTGCGACTAACGAAAAATGCATTTTTCCGAAATCTTTCTATAGAGATAACCTTATAATACCCTTAGGGACATTGGGTTTAAGTCTTGTGGCTAATGGATCAAAACTACAAATTTTTCATGTGGAAATGGTAGTGAACCCGAGAGCTAAGCTACAAGAACAAGAATGTGTGATTTTTTTCTAAGTCTTCAAGACCTTGTCTTGCTACTAGTATGTATTTATAACACATTGGAAGGCTTAGATTATAAAAAATGGGTGGCTAAGATGAAAATCACAAGGATTAAGCACAAGTGGACAAGTTGACTTTGTCAAATATATCAAGCTCAAGACTTATCTTCCAAGATGGTCAATGACCATATTACCCCTCCTCTAATTCGACCAAGACCTTAAGGGGTGCCACGGTCGCCTCTCATTCGCCCATAAAATTCAGAACCTCGCGGGCCCCACAAAATGTAAAATTTCAGTGGGCCCCACGTGACCAAACAGAAAAAAAAAAATTCCATAATGCTAATAGGTTCCATACTCTTCAAATAATACATTTTGAGAATCCAATTCTCAACAACTAACATTTTTCCTTTCCGACATTCTAACATTTTCCGTCTGAAAACAATTCTTCCTTTCGTATCAATTTCCAAGTCTTGTTTCCTTCGTACATTCTCTTTTACATGTCCCGACTTACGGGTGTGTAATCACTTTGGCGAGATCGTCCACTAAGGGCAACGCAGAGGGGTGGTCACCATGTGGTCTTTCACGGTCTTCTTCATCTCCTACAGTTAATCGCCCCGGAGGGCAGGGTAGTCATGGGCCAGCAGGTCGCGACAGAGGTCGTGGCGCGGGTCCCAGTTCTAGCGGTCCTCAGAACCGCATTTATGCCTTGTCCATCCGGCAGACCGTGAGGCGCCACCGATGTCGCCACTGTACTTTATCGGGCCATATTGTGACGTGTATGCCTTGATAGATCCGGGTTCTACTCTGTCCTATATATCCCCAATTATTTCTAGTAGGATAGGGATAGAGCCTGAGTCCATAGACCCTTTCGAGGTAGCTACGCCAGTGGGTGATTCGGTGGTAGCTCGGTGGGTATATAGAGCTTGCCCGGTGTCTTTATGCAGTCGTCAGACCCTAGCCGACTTGATAGAGTTGGATATGACCGATTTTGATGTGATCATGGGTATGGATTGGTTAGCTTCTTGCTACGCCAATGTAGACTGCAGGGAGAGAGTGGTACGGTTCCGCTTTCTGGGGAGCCGCTTATCGAGTGGGAGGAACACCGTGGTCGCCGGTGGGTAGGTTTATTTCCTACCAAGGCTAGGAAGACGCGCAGAAGGATATATCTACCATCTCATTCGTGTTTGATATCGAGGTCGCGGTA
Organism: Przewalskia tangutica; assembly: GCA_029844215.1. Classification (NCBI taxonomy): domain Eukaryota; kingdom Viridiplantae; phylum Streptophyta; class Magnoliopsida; order Solanales; family Solanaceae; genus Przewalskia; species Przewalskia tangutica. The sequence goes on along the minus strand of JAQGDG010000037.1, from coordinate 1,265,295 downwards.
CCAGATTTTCACCGGCCATGAGTCGAGAGTTCCCGATGTATTTCCGATGACCTCCCAGTATCCTCCCGAGAGGAGATAGAGTTTTGTATCGATGTCTACCGACACTTCGCCTATTTCCATTCCGCCATACGTAACGGCACCGCCGAGTTGAGAGAGTCAAGGATCACCGAGAGATTTCTTGGAGAAGCGGCTTCATCAGACCTAGTGTTTCTCCCCGGGAGCGCCGTATTGTTCGTGAAGAAGAAGGACGGACGCCGCGCATGTGTTGATTACAGGTGAACAAGGTGACTATTAAGAATGATACCCCTTCCTGTGATTGATGATTTGTTCGACCACTGCGGTGCGAGATGTTTCTCCAAGATTGATCTGCGATCGGGCTATCATCAGGTGCGAGTTAGAGAGGCTGATGTCCCTAGGACTGCATTCCGGACGCAGACGCACTATGAGTTCGTGGTCATGTCTTTCGGTTTGACCAATGCTCCGGTATTTATGGATTTGATGAACCGAGTGTTCAAGCCATTTTTGGATACGCTTGTGATAGTATTCATTGATGACATCTTGGTTTATTCCCGCCAGAGCGAGCACGCGAGCATTTGAGGATCGTGGCCGAGAGTTCTCCAGACTGCAGCTTGACGCCAAGTTTTCGTGTGAGTTCGCCGACTTCGTGGCTTTTATCGGGCATATTGCGGGCCGATGGTATTCGGTGGATACGCCAAGATCGAGGCGACAAGAGTTGGTTTAGACATATTACTCCGGCAGAGTGCGCAGCTTACGGGCCTTGCAGTTACTATCTGAGGTTCGTGGAGAAGTTTGCTTCTATTTCGCACTTTGACTAAGCCGACTCGTGGCGGCTAAGTTTGCCGGTCGATGCTTGTGAGCGTGGTTTCCGCCATCGGCGAGAGGTCGACGACCGCCCCGCTTACTCTTCCCGAGGGTCTTGACGCACATGTGGTGTATTGTGACGCGCTGCATCGGGCTTGGATGTGTGTTGACGCAGCAGACAAGGTTATAGCATACGCATCCCGACAAATTAAGAAACATGAGGAACTACCCCACCCATGATTTGGAGTCAGCGGTAATTCACGCCAAGATCCTGAGGCACTATTTGTATGGAGTTCATGTGATATTTACATTGCACCACAAGAGCCTCCAAGATATCTTCACCAGAGGAGCTAAACTTACGGCGAGACGGTGGTTAGAGTTACTCAAGGATTATGATGTCGATATCTGTACTCACCCGTGAAGGCCAATGTTGTGGCGTATGCCCTTAGTCGTAGGTCGATGGGAGTCTATCGGATGTACGGCCAGAGAGGAGGGAATGGTCCGCGAGTTGCATCGCCAGCGAGCCTTGGAGTCCGATTGATTGGTTCCGATAGCGGTGGGTTCGAGTTCGAGAGGTTTCCGAGTCTTCCATCGCCGGCGAGGTGAAGAGGCAACATTGAGGATCCGATTTTGACGCGTATCGTGATACGGCTCTTCGTGAGGAAGGGTCTGAGGTAGCACCTGATGGGGTGCTAAGGTTTGAAGGCAGGTTGTGTGTTCCAGATATTTCAGGGCTTCGGCAGCAGGTTCTAGGGGAAGCACACAACGACGCATTACTATCCATCCGGTCGATCAAGATGTACCACGACCTCGACCGTATTGGTGGGATGGCCTGAAGAGAGACGTTGCAGAGTTTGTTGCTCAGTGCCCGTGTTGTCAGCAAGTAAAGGTAGAGCACCAGAGGCCTGGTGGATTATTGCAGACGATAGAGATCCCGACCTGGAAGTGGGAGGTGATCAACATGGACTTTATCACAGGATTACCTCGCACTCCGAGGAAACATGATTCTATTTGGGTTATCGTCGACAGGCTGACGAAATCAGCCCACTTTCTTCCCGTCAGGACGACTTTTTCGGCTGAGGATTATGCCAGACTTTACATCCGAGAGATCGTCAGACTGCATAGAGTCCCTATTTATATCATATCTGACCAAGGAGCCCAGTTTACAGCTAACTTCTGGAGGTCTTTCCGTGGCGGGATTAGGACGCAGTGAGCCTCAAGATCGCATTCCATCCTCGATCGACGACAAAGTGAGCGCACTATCCGACGCTGAGGATATGCTACGAGTCTGTGTTATTGACTTCAGGGGTAGCTGGGAGGATCATTTGACTCTAGTTGAGTTTGCGATAATAATAGCTACCACTCCAAGATTCATGGCGCCTTATGAGGCCTTGTGGGAGGAAGTGCAGATCGCCGATAGCTGGTTTGATGTGGGCGAGGTGCGATTAGTGGGACCAGACTTGGTGCAAGACGCGTGGATAAGGTGAAGCTTATCCAGAGCGGCATCGACACCGTAGAGTCGGCGTAAGTCGATGCAGATCATCGCCTTCAGATCCGGAGTTTGAGGTTGATGATTGGGTTTTCTGAAGGTATCACCCATGGCGGTGTGATGACGAGGTTTGGGAAGAAGGAAGCTCACCAAGGTACATTGGGCCTTATCGATTGTCCGCAGTGGTAGGCAAGGTTGCTATGAGTTGGATCCGCCATTCGATCCGGAGGCGTGCATCCGGTTTTTCATGTTTCTACGCCGGCGAGATGGTGTCGGGATCCATCTGAGTACACCCGATCGACGATGTCCGGTGACCAGCGGGTTATCGTATGAGGAGAGTCCTATAGCGATACTCGATCGTCAGGTTAGGAGGTTGCGGACGAAGGATGTGGCTTCCGTCAAGGTCTTATGGCGGAACGAAAACAGGGAGAAGATGACGTGGGAAGCAGAGGAGGACATGAGGCAGAGGTATCCTCACTTATTCCCCACACCTCCAGGTAACTCACTTTCCTACTTGTAAATTTTCTTTGGCATATGTACTTAAGTGTTGTATTGTGGCCATGTGTGGCATTTGCAAACTGTTTAAGTTATGAGGAACTTTATCGTTATCTGTCTTGGGAAGGAACATTCGGGACGAATGTTTCTAAGGAGGGGAGAATGTTATACCCCGTATTTCCTGAGTATGTATGTGAGGGCGTACGTACAAAAGTTTAAGCCTTAGTTAGGCATAAGGGACAAAATTTGTGCACAACTAGCGAAAAAGATTGTTTTTCCGACGAAAAATTTTCCGAACCTTGTAAGGGAATTTTGCGTGTTCAATAATTTATTTTTGCGGATTTTTTCCGAGAGATGAAATATTTTGGACCAACGAGAGGGCGACACTTGTCACCCTCAAGTGGACGGTTTGGGTGGGCAATTCTTGGCACGTTTTTGTCAAGAAAAAGGCCTTAAACATTGGTCAAGGTTAGGTAGGATATTTTGTGATATTTGTGGAGTAGATGGATAAGGTACACATGTGCAAATCTACACCCTCCACTTGCCTTAATCTTGGCCCTTGGTAGTCCTATAAATACCCCCCCCTTAGTGCAAGAATTCTTCATCCACAAATCATTTTCCAAGTCTCAAAACTCCCCGCTGGAGAAGCTCGCCCAACACCATCTCCCCCCCCCCCCCTCTAGAGAGCTCTAGCCGAAACACCCCCCCTTTTGGTAGAGAAATCTCTCCAAAGTATTGTTACTATTCCCAAATACCTTAGCCAATCCCTTGTAGTATTTCCAAAGTTACCTCTATACTTAGAGCCCGGAAAATACTACTATACTTCCTTTAGTCACTAAACGAAACCCTAGGAGAAACTTCATAGTTGGTTGAAGTAGTAAGAAGAAGTTGTGTAGAAACTTCTAAGGGTTTCTTGGAGCGGATTGGAGCGCATGACAGAGCTAAACCTTGCTCAGGATCGACTTATATCTTGGATAATTTTGGGCTTATCGAGGTAAATAATCTTATTCTTCTATTGTAATTGGAGATTACATACTGTAGTAGTATAGAAATAAGTATAAGATGCATAGAAGGATATTAAAGAAGAGAATTGAACTGTAATTGCAATGAAGAATAGAATTGAACTGAAGAATAGAATTGAACTGAAATCACATCAGAAGAATATAAAAGAAGAATTGAATCAGACTTACATGTAATCAGATTTATGAGACTTGAGTAGTTTGACGGGTAGGGAAATGCTGCCCAATTTTCCGTAGAATAGAGAACCCTCTGCTTAGAACTTTCTACAGAGTAGTCTAGACGTTGATAGACGTATTTGACTATTATAGGTTGATACTCTGCGCGCGACATATTCGACTTGGCAGGTGGATTTCGCCAAGGAGGTATGTGATTCTTCCTATCCTCTTGAGCATGATATTTTAAAATATATATATATATAGTACGGTAGACGTACGTGTGTTAACTGAACATGGTTTTACTTGACGTCTTTTGACTTGAGTCTAAACAATAAGAATCTTGAAGTATTTCAAAATAATTATGAATCATTTTTGAAAGAAGAGAAATACTTGGTTTTTAAACAAAAATCTTAAGAGTTATACTAGCTTTATGGGAAGTTAGGTATAACGACTTAAGAAAGATAAAAGGAACGGTTTACTTATGTGTTTATGAAAGACTTGTATTGATTTCTGGAAAGTATAGTAAGATGTTTGGATGAGTTGACATATTATGATGCTATGTGTGTTAGTGTCTTGTAACGTTTGAGAGGTTATTCTTATTGTGCTTATGTTGTTTAACGATAAGCCGTTATGTTAGTATTATACCACTCACCTCTTGACATGATATACCGGGGGTTAAGCTGCCCCTCACGCGAGGATGCCTCACGCGTGCAGGGACCTATCGCGAGCTACGAGAGTTCCGTGTTAGTGTGCGGGGAATACCTACGCGTCTATGTGGCCATGCGGACTACGAGAGTCCAGGACGATGCCGAGGAGTAGCTACCCTCGATGCGGGGAATACCTCATGCGGGCCTAGGTGGCCTATGCGGACTGCGGGAGTCCAGGATTAGGCATGCATAATGATACTATGGGCGATTGGCCTTGCTTCGATCATTCGCCTAGAAAAGACACATTCTGATTTACCTATTATTGCTCTTGTTTGTGATATGGCACTATGTGCGGTTACATTAGTTGTTTCGTACATATTTGTAAAATTGGTTTTTAAATGATATGATTTCATTTAAAGTACTTTACAGTTTCACATACTTGGTACTGTTATCGACCTCCTTCGGCCGCGTTCATGCCGCAGGTGAAAGCGAGTGCTAGATCCGCATCCTTAGGATCTTTACTTTGGTGTCCGTGAGCTCCATCTTCTCGGAGGCTCGACTTTTGGGTATGATCTCCTGTCATGGTAGATATTTTGTACATTCAGGTATGGCGGGCCCCGTCCCGCCATAGTTGTTTACTTCCTTAGAAGTCTGTAGTCTGTTGTAAAGTTGGGATGTAATCGTTTCACCGTTGATATGTATATATACGCAGAAGGCAACTTTTTCTCAGATAAAGCTTTCTCTTTTCATGTCTTGTTTTTATATTCCCGATTACTCGATGTATGACTACTTGGGTGCCGGGTAAGGCACGACCACGAGCCGGAAAGTCGTGACAAGATTGTCCGTAGGGTAGGCAAGGTTGCCTATGAGTTGGATCTGCCGTCCGATCTGGAGGCAGTACATCCAGTTTTTCATGTGTCTATGTTGCAGAAATGTATTGGAGATCCAGCTAGGGTGCACCCGATTTGTGATATCCAGGTGACAGAGGGGTTATCATATGAGAAGAGTCCCATAGCGATACTCGATCGGCAGGTTAGGCGACTACAGACAAAGGATGTGGCTTATGTCAAGGTCTTATGGCGGAACGAGAACAGGGAGGAAATGACATGGGAAGCAGAGGAGGACATGATGAAGAAGTATCCTCACTTGTTCCCTACACCTCCAGGTAACTCACTTTCCTGATTGTTAGTTTTTAAATTTAGCAATTATGCTTAAGTATTGTTGAGGCCATGTGGAGCGTCTTTATTTGCAAGAAGAATAGTTAAGATGGTCTATGTCGGTATCGTGATTTGAGTAAGCCTAGAAGGAACATTCGGGATGAATGTTTCTAAGGGGGGGAGAATGTTACACCCCGTAGTTCAGGTCCTGCTTATGGGGACGTACGAAAGGAGTTAACACTTAAATTTTGACGGAATGTTTCGGATGGGTTTTTAGTCAACTTTGAGGCGGTGTATGTCCAGTTACATTGAGAGTTCCTAGGTGTTTCAAAGGCCTAGTACGTATTTTGTTGAGTCTAGTTCCCAACGCAACCAACCGTTCGTCGATAGGACATCAGAGTAGAAAGTTATGGAAGTTTCAAGTTCAGTGCGCAGTCGGACAGAAAAATATTTCGGTCAGGGGCCACAGGGCCGCGGCGCCAAATGTGCTGAATGTTCGCTGAAGTTGCAGCGCCGCGGCGCCGGAAAGCAGGGCCGCGGCGCCGGAAGTTCTGAGAGTTGGCAGAGGTTTCAGCGCCGCGGCGCCGGCTGCAGGGCCGCGGCGCCGAGGCGGGTTCTGCGAGGCTGAGTGGAAAAATCTGAACTGTTTTGTTTTAAAAAAAGGCCATGGGAGGGTGACAAGTGTCCCCCCCCCCCCCCATCTGATTTTGCATGTACTATTTATTGACCAAGTCTTGAAGACTTGGTCATTCTTCAAGCTCTTCTCTCTCTTTAAACTAAAAGCTCTCCCTTCTCTCTAGAAAATCAAGAGGAAATCAAGGCTTGAGGAAAATCTGAAAAGTGTGGCAAGAAGGAAACTTGTTTGCAAGCTTGTAGGAGTTATTGTGGTGGTGTTTTTGGAAAGGAGGCTAGCAAATTGGTTGGATTAATTTGGCTAAAGCTCTAAGGTAACAATTATTTCTCTTGTTACTAGTTTTTGGTGTTGCATGTGAAGAAGAAAGAACTTGTAGTTGAAAATATTGCTCTTAGATAAATTGCATGTAAGAAATATGGTTTGGATATGAAAGAATTGGATAAGAAGGTTCTGTAAGCATGTTGTAGCCAAAATACTACCTTAAACTTGTTAAGTTAGTTGTTATGTATTGTGGGGCAGAATTTTACACACCTAAGATTAGGTGTGTAATCCCCTTATTTTGATTGGATTGTTGGGCCTTAAAAATGGCATTTGGATGTTGAATTTCGGCCTTGAAAAATGTTACACCCCGTATTTCCGGCAGTTGAGATAAGAACGTACGTAAGAATTTGGGAATTTAATTTCGAAAATTGGTCATGTGGGACCACCCGAGAAATTTTGTATATGTTGGGGAGTTTGGGAAGGCAAAGCGGAGAACAAAAAATACCAAAACGTGTATGAACAGTGAAAACCCGTCCATGAACAGTGTTGTTCGATGAACAGTGTTCAGAAAAACACCATTTCCGGCCAAACCAGGAATCCGTCGGGGGCGAGACAAGATACCAAAAGCTTCGTCTCGTCGAGCCCGTCACGTCCATACCAACCGCCACCGTCGATTCTCCCGGAATCGCGGCGATTCAGATCGGGTTTCGGCCATCGCTCATCCATCTTCCCCGTTCGGTTTTTCTGATTTTCCGACCAACTGAGGTGCAATCGACGGGAGTGGAGTATACCATCAGAACCACCATCTCCTTGCCGTCATTTCCATGTAAACCAGGACCCTCGATTCTTGCTCAAGCTCGCCGTCGACCAGATCGATTTTCGTCGAAACCCTAGGTCGTCGACGAGCATTTTCCGGCCACCACAGGTAGAGTCGACGGTCGTGGCTAGTGTAGAAACATTCAGGGTGGAAAGGCCGACATTTTGGCACCACCCACGACCTCCAATTCAACCCAGATCGTCGGGTCAACCAAAACCCTTTTTTCGATCGGAAGTTGGAAGATTCCGATCGATTCCGGTACAGTTGAGGGCTAAGGCGTATACCGTTGTGTTCGTATTGATCTTAGCTACGTTTTGCAACCAATCCCGAGCCTCAATTCTCAGTATTTCGGAATCCGCCATTGATGCCGCCTTGAGCTCGCTGGCGGCGGCGGTGCCGCCGCAGGACCACCAGCGATGTGCCGCGTGACCACGGCGAACCTCAAAAATTGTTTTCCCCCCCCATTAATTCATCCACGCAACAACAGTTCGATGAATTCACTTCCAACAGATCAAAAATGGAATTTTTCCGACGAACAATTCGGCGGCGGATAAGCGGCGGTGGGAATACGCCACAAATGGCGGTAGTTCAGCCGCTTAACCACACGAAATATTCCACGGTACTCAGGCAGTCGGACAACAATTTTCCAATCAGCGTTGTCTACTTAGCGTGTGGATTAGCCAAGCGGTATGTAAACTTACTTCTTTTGACATGAATTTGATAAGTCTAGAGAATTTGGAAGTACTTTGGTAAGTCTATGTGACTTGATTCTTGGAAGTAAGTAAATTGATTTTCAAGGTTAATGGACGTATGGTGACCATTATAGGTTGACGTACTAGGTATAACGTATCCTACTTGAAGAATGGAATAGCTCAAGGTGGAAGTACTTTGGAGCTTTTTGCTCTTGTCGATAAGCGTCGCGGTATGTGAACCTCTTCCTTCTTTAGACATGGTTCTATGTATGGAATATACATGTGGTATTATTTCATGATTCCTTCTATTCTTAGAAGTTAAGAAGTATGTATGTTGATTTACTCTACGTAAGGGTTATGTCTAAGTTACCCTAAATTATAAGTATGTTAAATTGTCCTAAGTCCTTACCAAGTCTTATGGGAGATGTTGGTAAGAATGGTTAGGAAAATATGAGATTTGATTTAAAACTATGTGTCTTGATTTATTTAAAATAAGTAAGTGGATTTTACGTTCAAAAATGACTTGAATTTATATGTGAAAAGGGGATTGATTTTAAAAGTGAAAGTTATATGGTTTTAAGAGAATAAGTTACTTGGTTTTGGAAGTGTATGGAACTTTATATTTGTTTTGTATAAGTATAAGTAAGTGGATTTTTAAAGAATGTATGATATAAGGTTTTAAGACTATGAACTTTGGTTGTCTTCTAAGGATTATGAAACTTTATTTTTCAAGTTGTGGACTTGATTTCTAAAAGTACTGATGACATGATTTTAAGAGTATGTGACTTGAGTTTTAAAAAGAAAGAAGTTTATGATTCTTTTAAATGCATTATGCGTGGTATTTTTGGGTCTAGTTTCCCTAATGTTGTAAGAATAAAAGTGCCTTGAGTTCTCTAAAATGAAGGGTTGTTATAATAGCTTTATGGGAAGTTGTTATAACGACTTAAGAAGAGGTAACAATACGTTTTAAAATGTTACGTAAGGAAAATTACAGAGCCTACAAATAGGCGGATTACGTTATGAAATACACCGAGCCTACAAATAGGCGGATTACGTTATGAAATACAGAGCCTACAAATAGGCGGATTACGTTATGAAATACACCGAGCCTACAAATAGGCGGATGCGTTATGAAATACAGAGCCTACAAATAGGCGGATTGCGTTATGAAATACACGAGCCTACAAATAGGCGGATTACGTTATGAGATACACCGAGCCTACACATAGGCGGATTATGCCATATTACCAGAGCCTACATGGCAAGTTACGTCATCTTGCAAGGCCCGCGGTGGGCGGATTATCTACATGATTCCACGATGCAAGGCCGCGGGCGGATTATGTTATATGATTCCACAAGATGCAAGCCCCACGGGCGGGCGGGTTATGTTATATGATTCCACAAGATGCGAAGGCCGCGGCGGGCGGATTATGTCACATGATTCATCAAGACACCGTGTCCCGCAAATGGGCGGATTTTGTTATGTAAGATATGTAAGTTATGTGAAAAGGCTGGATTAAGCTCTTAAGTAAGTATGTAAGAATATGTTGTTAAATCTTATCGAAAGAAGGAAAGGAGCGGTTAATATATGATTGATTTGAGGAGTTAAAAGGATGTTCTTTTGTGCGATTATGATTTGATTCTTGCGTTATTTACATTTCCATATTAAATTTTTGTTATCGACCCGCCCGAGTTTGCGTTAATGTCCGCAGTTTAGGTACAGTGTGGATCCGCGAGCTTAGGATCCGGTTCAGCATTTTAGATGGCTCCGATGTTAGGAGTTGTCATGGCTATGTATATTCAGGGTATGGCGGGGCCACTGTCCAGCAAAGATTATGTTAAAACTCTTAGAAGTGCTGTAGTCACATATTGTGGAGTGCATTTGTAAAGAAAGGCAACCGCTTCGTTCGTATGTATGCGTCGGAAGGTAGTCCTATCGGCTGACCTGTTGTTTATTTCTGTTGTTCTATGTTATAAGTTTCATGTATGTTCCGCTGATTATCTCTGATGTTTACCGGTAAGGGTGCGGGTAGGGCACGATCCACGCCCGGGTCGGTCGTGACACACGTGGTATCAGAGCAGTTAGTCCTCGGAAAGTGTCTACAGACCGTGTCTAGTAGGGTCTTGATTATCGGTGTGTTGTGCACCACATCTATAATCAGGAGGCTGCAGTACATTTAGGATTAGTTTCCATTCTTCTCACCGAGATCGTGCGATAGAGTTGTGTTGTTAAGTCGTCCTCCCTAACGAGTTATGTTGATTGCAGCTACGAGAAAGCAATGACCAGAAGGACTATGTGGATTGCGTATCCGGGTTGGTAATGATTATAGTATAGTTGGTATTGTGACATACATCTATCAGAGTTATGTATGAAGGTCGACGCGTGTTGCCTAGATCGATTTTAGATTACCAAGAATGGTAAAGACTAACTAGACAGGGAGGTATGGAATAGTTAATGAATTTTCGCCAAGGTCTTATGTTTTATTTAAGGTAATTGGGAAAGGATGAGTCATGCGATAGGGTAGTGAACCCTAAGAAGCCATGATTAAGGAACCTGGAATGTCATGTTAATAGATTAAGGCTGCGTAGTAAGCTTAAGAGAATTATACGGATGAAGTGCGGATAGAGTAAGTAATGGTTGTTGTGATCGAGACAACATGGTTATGGTTTTATGAGATGTTTTGTACCGGTTCTTGGGGGCGGGTAAGGTAGGCGTGGAGCATGGAAATTGCGAGCCTAAGAATATTGATTCCGCGAGACCTTAGGTATATAAGGTTTTCTCGGCAATAAGATTTTAAGTTAGACCAAGGATAAGAGTTAAGTGCGCTGAGTGGTGGAGGACTGTTATGGGTCTCCCGGCACTGGAATGGAGTGGGATCGGTTGGTAGTAGTTCGCTACGTGGCGAGTCACGAGGTGCAAGGCCCAGTCTAGTTAATTGTTTCTGGGTTCGTGGACGCATTCCACCGGAACCAGTCGTGAAGCCGGAAATGGTCGTATATTGTTTTATTGAGTGACTCCAGATTAGAGGCGAATCGGTATGGAAGTTATGTATGTATGCTAGTAAGAGTTGGAAGTACGGAAAGAAATGCGGTCGATGAAAGATAGCAACCAAGTGTAAAGGAATAGAGCACGAATCCATAAGAACATTTGGGTAACTACACGTGAGTGTTTGGGGTGGTAGTGGCGGGTATATGAGATTGCGGTGATGATCTGATCGTCGGACCACTAGTAGACCTAGTAGAGATGATTACGACAGACTTTGTGGTCATTATGAGTATGGACTAGTTGGCTTCGTGAGTGCCAAGGTTGACATTTTAGTATAAGTATTGTTATGTGGCCATGGGTGGCATATGTTGTAAGAAGGGTGTAGTAAGAGGAGACTATGTCGCTATCTAATTAGATGGAACTCCGAAAGAACATTCGAGGACGAATGTTTCTAAGGGGGGAAGGATGTTACACCCCGTATTTCCGGCAGTTGAGATAAGAACGTACGTAAGAATTTGGGAATTTAATTTCGAAAATTGGTCATGTGGGACCACCCGAGAAATTTTGTATATGTTGGGGAGTTTGGGAAGGCAAAGCGGAGAACAAAAAATACCAAAACGTGTATGAACAGTGAAAACCCGTCCATGAACAGTGTTGTTCGATGAACAGTGTTCAGAAAAACACCATTTCCGGCCAAACCAGGAATCCGCCGGGGGCGAGACATATACCAAAAGCTTCGTCTCGTCGAGCCCGTCACGTCCATACCAACCGCCACCGTCGATTCTCCCGGAATCGCCGGCAGTTTCAGATCGAAGTTTCGGTCACTGTTCATCCATCTTCCCCGTTCGGTTTTTCTGATTTTCCGACCAACTGAGGTGCAATCGACGGGAGTGGAGTATACCATCAGAACCACCATCTCCTTGCCGTCATTTCCATGTAAACCAGGACCCTCGATTCTTGCTCGAAGCTCGCGTCGACGGATCGATTTTCGCCGAAACCCCAGGTCGTTGACGAGCATTTTCCGCCACCACGGTAGAGTCGACGGTCGTGGCTAGTGTAGAAACATTCGGTGGAAAAGGCGACATTTTGGCACCACCCACGACCTTCAATTCAACCGGATCGTCGGGTCAACAAAACCCTTTTTCGATCGGAAGTTGGAAGATTCCGTCGATTCGATGCGATTGAGGGCTAAGGCGTGCCGTTGTGTTCGTATTGATCTTAGCTACGTTTTGCAACCAATCCCGAGCCTCAATTCTCGCATTTCGAATCCGCCATTGATGCCGCCTTGAGCTCGGCGGTGCCGCCGAGACCACCAGCGATGCGCGCGTGACCACCAACAGACCTCCAAAAATTGTTTTCCCCCCCCATTAATTCATCCACGCAAACGATTCGATGAATTCACTTCCAACAGATCAAAAATGGAATTTTCCGACGACAATCGGCGACGGATGGCGGCGCGATGGGAATCCGCCACAAACGGCGGTAGTTGGTCGCTTAACCACACAGAAATATTCCACAGTACTCTCAGGCAGTCCGGACAACAATTTTCCAATCACCGGCGTTGTCTACTTAGCGCGTGGATTAGCCGAAGCGGTATGTAAACATCTTACTTCTTTTGACATGAATTTGATAAGTCTAGAGGACTGGAAGTACTTTGGTAAGTCTATGTGACTTGATTCTTGGAAGTAAGTAAATTGATTTTCAAGGTTAATGGACGTATGGTGACCATTATAGGTTGACGTACTAGGTATAACGTATCCTACTTGAAGAATGGAATAGCTCAAGGTGGAAGTACTTTGGAGCTTTTTGCTACTTGTCGATAAGCGTCGCGAGGTATGTGAACCTCTTCCTTCTTTAGACATGGTTCTATGTATGGAATATACATGTGGTATTATTTCATGATTCCTTCTATTCTTAGAAGTTAAGAAGTATGTATGTTGATTTACTCTACGTAAGGGTTATGTCTAAGTTACCCTAAATTATAAGTATGTTAAATTGTCCTAAGTCCTTACCAAGTCTTATGGGAGATGTTGGTAAGAATGGTTAGGAAAATATGAGATTTGATTTAAAACTATGTGTCTTGATTTATTTAAAATAAGTAAGTGGATTTTACGCTCAAAAATGACTTGAATTTATATGTGAAAAGGGATTGATTTTAAAAGTGAAAGTTATATGGTTTTAAGAGAATAAGTTACTTGGTTTTGGAAGTGTATGGAACTTTATATTTGTTTTGTATAAGTATAAGTAAGTGGCTTTTTAAAGAATGTATGATATAAGGTTTTAAGACTATGAACTTTGGTTGTCTTCTAAGGATTATGAAACTTTATTTTTCAAGTTGTGGACTTGATTTCTAAAAATCTTGATGACATGATTTTAAGAGTATGTGACTTGAGTTTTAAAAAGAAAGAAGTTTATGATTCTTTTAATGCGTATATGCGTGGTATTTTTAGTCTAGTTTCCCTAATGTTGTAAGAATAAAAGTGTCTTGAGTTCTCTAAAATGAAGGGTTGTTATAATAGCTTTATGGGAAGTTGTTATAACGACTTAAGAAAGAGGTAACAATCGTTTTAAAATGTTACGTAAGAAAATTACAGAGCCTACAAATAGGCGGACACGTTATGAAATACAGGAGCCTACAAATAGGCGGATTACGTTATGAAATACAGAGCCTACAAATAGGCGGATTACGTTATGAAATACAGGAGCCTACAAATAGGCGGATTACGTTATGAAATACACCGAGCCTACAAATGGCGGATGCGTTATGAAATACACCGAGCCTACAAATAGGCGGACACGTTATGATACACCGAGCCTACACATAGGCGGATTATGCCATATTACCCGAGCCTACATGCATAGGCGTTACGTCATCTTACCGAGCCCGCGGTGGGCGGATTATCTTACATGATTCCCAAGACACCGAGCCCCACAGCGGGCGGATTATGTTATATGATTCCACAAGACACGAGGCCCACAGCGGGCCGAGTTATGTTATATGATTCCACAAGATAACCGAGGCCACAGGGCGGATTATGTCACATGATTCATCAAGACACCGTGTCATAAATGGGCGGATTATGTTTTGTAAGATATGTAAGTTATGTGAAAAAGGGATTAAGCTCTTAAGTAAGTATGTAAGAATATGTTGTTAAATCTTATCGAAAGAAGGAAAGGAGCGGTTAATATATGATTGATTTGGAGTTAAAGGGCGTTCTTTTGTGCGATTATGATTTGATTCTTGCACGTTATTTACATTTCCATATTAAATTTTTGTTATCGGCCCCGCCGAGGTGCGTTCATGTCCGCAGTTTAGGTACGCAGTGTGGATCCGCGAGCTTAGGATCTGGTTCAAGATTTTAGATGGCTCCGATGTTCGGAGTTGTCATGGCTATGTATATTGGGGTATGGCGGGGCCTGTCCCGCCACAGCTTATGTTAAAACTCTTAGAGTGCAGTAGTCACATATTGTGGGTCTGCTTGTAAAGAAAGGCAAGCTTGCGTTCATGTATGTCGTCGGGAAGGTAGTCCTATCGGTGACGCATTGTTTATTTCGTTGTTCTATGTTATAAGTTTCATGTATGTTCCATGATTATCTCGATGTTTGCAGTAAGGGTGCCTGTGTAGGGCACGATCCACGAGCTTGGGGTCGTCGTGACAAAAAAGGTGGCAAAGTATGTAGAAACAAAGGAAATGCTGCCCGATTTTCCATAGATTTAGTGACTTTGCACTTAGAATATTCTACGTTGAAACTAGAGGTTAATAAACGTATTATGGTCACTATATGTTGACGTGTGCGTGCGGTATTTTGGACTTAGCAAGTGGATCGACCGAAGAGGTATGTGGAACCTTCCTACCTCGGCATGAATAGTTTCATCTATGTAGTACGTTAGATGTACAAGGCTGCGATATTTCTTACTTGTTTTAATGTTGTCTTAAGTTTCAAAGTTAAGGGACTTGAAGTGTTTTAAGTATATGATACTTGTTTCGTTTTAAAAGTATAAGTCCCTTGGACATAAGGGAAATGAGTTTGAATAACGTATAAAGTTAATATAACGACTTTATGGGAAGTTGGTTATATTAGCTTTATGGAAGGTTAATAAAGAAATATCTACTCTAAGTAAAATAAGTACGGACAAATGATTTGAATTTGTGAAAGGTAAATTGTTTTTAAGGCATTGATTGCCTAAGGTTTTAAAAGAAATGGAGTCACTTGATTTAGAAGCCTATTACATCTCTAAAGGAAAACGTGACTTGTCTTGAAAAGTAGTCTTGACTTGATACTACGATTATTAGTATCTTGGAAGTTTTATGTAAAAAGGAGTTTTCTTAGAAGGTTAGAGGTACGTGGTACTTGGGTTGAATTCCTGGATTTTCTCTTAAATGACATGTTAGTGCCTTAAGTAAACTAAAATGAGAGGGTACATTAATAATATTAATAAGAAGTTAGGGGATATTCTTAACTTGCTTACGTTATGATAAGCCGGTAGCGCTTATGTTATGTATGATAGCCGGTTGTGCTGGGTTATGTATTATTATTATTATTACTACTTATTCCATGGATTTGCTACCCATGATGCGAGTGC
This sequence comes from Przewalskia tangutica, assembly GCA_029844215.1. Taxonomy (NCBI): domain Eukaryota; kingdom Viridiplantae; phylum Streptophyta; class Magnoliopsida; order Solanales; family Solanaceae; genus Przewalskia; species Przewalskia tangutica. The sequence continues at coordinate 1,249,535 of JAQGDG010000037.1, read as the reverse complement.
GGCACTTGTACTCATGCGGGCCCACCGGGTCCATGCGGGTGAAATAGTCCCATGCGGGTGAAATAGTCCCATGCGAGGCGGATGACCTCATGCGGGTGAAATAGTCCCATGCGGGTGAAATAGTCCCATGCGAGGCGGATGACCTCATGCGGGTCCACAGGACCTATGCGGGTGAAATAGTCCCAGGAGTAGGACTGCTTAATGATACTACGGGCGAGGGACCCTGTTTTGATCATGAGCTTCCTATTTTTATACAGTAAAGTTTATACTTGATACTCTCATTGTTAGTAAGGCACAGTGTACTGTATTTTGATTTTCTTCCATGACTCCAACTTATTTTAGACTTGTGATATTATTACAGTATTTTCCAGTTTTACATACTTGGTACATATTGTGTACTGACCCCCTTCCTCGGGGGCTGCGTTCATGCCGCAGGTAGGGGTAAGCAGGTGGTGGATCCTCATTCTTAGGATCTTTTCTCAGGTGTCAGAAGCTCCATTTCTCCGGAGGCTTGACTTTTGATGCAGTTCTCCCGGTGTTGTAGATGTTTTATACATTCGGGGTATGGCGGGGCCTGTCCGTCATAGTGTTACACATTCTTAGAAGTCTGTAGTCTGTTATAAATTGGGTTGATACGGATGTAATCGTCGCTTTTGTTTTATTTAAAGGTAGCCATTTTGGGTTAGCCTGCTTTATATTTTGTATGGTTTCTTGTTGTGAGTTATTTCCGCTGGTTTTCTCTGATGTTGTATCACAAGGGTGCCCGGGGTAAGGCACCAGTCACGGGTCAGAGGTCGGGTCGTGACATCAACTTTTTTGAAGTATTTAAGTTGTTGACATTCAGACCGTCCGTGAATGATGTGGCAGCCCAATCCTTAGGAATGACGTGCAGCTACATCCTCTCTCGCTGGAATCATTCTATGAAACTACAGAGCAGCTCATCTTTTCTCTATTTTGTAGTGAAAATATCTTCTTTGTGGGTCTCGACCCTTTGAGCCGCCCTTGCATGGGTCTTTTAGGAACGCATCTTCAAGAGAAACAAAAGAGTTAGTAAAATTTTCAGGTAAAAGAGTATACCAAGAGAGTGCTCCCTTTGTGAGCGTTTGGATGAATTACTTCAGCATGAATGATTCGATTTGATGATGATGTATGTCACGACCCGTTCCGGGGCCCGTGACTGGTGCCTTACCCGGGCACCCAAGTAGTCATACATCAGAGAACAATCAGCGGAATATAAAACAAGACATGAAACATGATATAACTAGAACATTTTATCTGATGAAAAAGATTGCCTTTCGGCATATATACATAAACCAAGTTTTTGCAGTTACATCCCAACTGTACAACAGGACTACAGACCTCTAAGGAAATAACAACTATGGCGGGACAGGGCCCCGCCATACCCTGACTGTACACACTATCTACAACAGGGAGATCATACCCAAAAGTAGAGCCTCCGGAGAGAGTGGAGCTCCTGACACCAATGTAGAGATCCTAAGGATGTGGATCTAGCACCTGCTTTCCTCTAGAACCTGCGGCATGAGCGGCCCCGAAGGAGGTCAGTACAACAGGTACCAAGTATGTGAAACTATAAAGTACTTTAAATGAAATCAAGGTATTTAAAACCTTTTCACAAATATATTCAGTTCAATTGCACATAGTGCCACATCACAACAATAACAGTAATAGGAAAAGCTTGGCAGTGTCTAGTCTAGGCGCGAATGATCGAAGCAAGGCCAACCTCCCATAGTATCATTCTGCGTGCCTATTCCTGGACTTCCGCAGTCCGCATAGGTCACACACAGACCCGAATGAGGTATTCCCCGCATCGGGGGTAGCTAGCCCTGTATTCTCCCGGACTTCGCGATCGCATAGCCTCAAAAGACCGCGTAGTCCATGGACCGCATAGGGCATCCCCCGCATCGGGCTAAACACCCGGAATGATCAATCCTGGAGCATACCGCTGCTCCACATAGTCTCACAGACCGCATAGGCCGTATAGACCCGCATCAAGAGGGGCAAGCCCTCGGTATAACAGTCAAGGGGGTAGGTGATACAATAACGATGCAAATCGGACTTAGGTTAGCAACGTAAGCCTGACAAGAATGACCCCTTTCACACATTACAAGGCATTTAACACACGCGGATCATAGTATGTCTACCTATCAACCAATCTTACTACACTTAACAGAAAGCAATACAAGGCTTTTATAAACAAACAAGTAAACATTTCCTTTTTATCATTCTTAGGTTGTTATACCTACTTCCCATAAAGCTAGTATAACTCTTAAGCTTTTGTTTTAACACCAACTATTACTCTTCTGTTAAAATGATTCATTATTCTTTTGACATACTTCAAGGTTCTTATTATTCAGGCTTAAGTCAAAAGACATTGCCGATTATCATATGACGTCTGTAGTACTATATATACTTAAAATATCATGCTCGAGTATAGGAAGAATCACATACCTTACCGTGAAATCCACCGCCAAGTCGAGTATGTCGCTTGAGAGAATCAGCTATAATAGTCAGACATCTATCAAAGTCTAGACTATTACGTAGGTCATTCTAAGCAGAGGGTCCTCAATTCTACGGAAAGTCGGGCAGACAACCCTACGGTGAGCTATATAAATCTCTTGTGAAAACAGTCTATGTAAGTCTGATTCGTATAATCTTCTTTATACCCTTCTAAGGTGTTACAGTTCAATTCTATTCTTAATAACCTCCTAAGTATTTATACTTATTTCAATACTTCTACGGATGCATTCTCTAATTACAAAAGAGGGTTAGGATTATTTACCTCGATAAGCCCAATAATATCCAAGTAAAAAGTCGATCCCGAGCGAGGTTTAGCTCACAATCCAAAGCTCAGCGCTCGAATCCTTAGAAGTTTCCCACAACTTCTACTAAGTACTAAGGAATTTGGGCTAGGTTAAATTGGGCATTATAACAATACTAGAAGGCAACTTTCCTACCAAGGGAGGGGGGGTAGGTTTCGGCTAGGCTAGAGGGGGGAAGGGCCTCGGCCAAAACTTCACTCAAAGGGGGAGGGGTGTTTGGACGAATTGCTCACAAGGGAGAGGGGAGGATTTTTCAAGACTTGAAAGCTTTAGTGGATGAAGAACTCTTCATCTCAAGAGGGGTATTTATAGGTCAAGACATGGCCAACCAATGGCCAAGATTTAGCCAAGTGCTAGGCAAGTGTAAGGTCAAGATTAGGGCAAGTGTACCTAGCCAACTTGCACACAAAATATCTATCCAACTTTATGACAAGGATTGTCATCCAATCGGCCCTATTGCCGTGACAAGTCCACCAATGAGAGGGTGGAAAGTGTCGCCCTCTCATTGGTCCAAAGTGTTACGTCTCTCGGAAAAATCCGCAAAAATAAGAAATGACATAGCCGGAATTTATCCTATGAAAGCTGTGGAAACGTTTCGTCGGAAAACCAATCGGTTTGTGAGTTGTGCCCAATAATTTTCGTCCAAGCCTAACTTTTAAGGCTAACCTTTTGTACGTATTCCCTTACGTACATACTCTGGAAATACGGGGTATAACATTCTCCCCTCCTTAGAAACATTCGTCCCGAATGTTCCTTCCCAAGACAGTTAAAGATAAGGTTCTTAACAACCTAAGCAGTTCGCAAAAAAAAACACTTAGCACATAAGTCAATTGAATCAATAAGTAGGAAAGTAGGTTACCTGGAGGTGTGGGGAATAGGTGAGGGTATCTCTGCCTCATGTCCTCCTCTGCTTCCCACGTCATCTCCTCCCTAAGCTCGTTCGCCACAAAACTTTGTGGAAGCTACGTCCTTGGTCCGCAGCGCCTAACCTCGACGATCGACTATCGCTATGGGAATCTCCTCACGATAACCCCTGGTCACCGGATATCGTAAATCGGGTGTACCTAGATGGATCCCCGACACATCTCCTCAGCATAGATACGTGAAATACCGGATGCACTGCCTCCAGATCGGACGGCAGATCCAACTCATAGGCAACCTTGCCTACCCTGTGGACAATCTGAAACGGCCCAATGTACGCCTTGGTGAGTTTTCCTTCTTCCGAATCTCATCACACCCTTCCATGGGTGACACGCCAGAAAACCCAATCATCAATTGCGAACTCGGATGTCGACGTCGATGATCTGCATACGACCATGCGACTCGAGTGTCGATAGCGCCTCGGATAAGCTTCACCTTATCCACTGCGCTTGCACCAAGTCGGTCCCACTAATCGCATTTCGCCCACATCGAACCATGCTATCGGCGATCTGCACTTCCTCCCATACAAAGCCTCATACGGCGCCATCCCGAATGCTAGAGTGGTAGCTGTTATTATACGCGAACTCTACCCGGCAAGTGATCCTCGGCTACCACTGAGTCAATAACACAGGCTCGCAGATATCCTCAAGAGTCCGGATAGTGCGCTCTGCTGTCCGATGCATGCGTGGATGAAATGCGATGCTCGGGCTCACTGCGTCCTAAACCCTCTGGAAGGACCTCGAAGTTAGCGTAAATGGGGCTCCTCTGCATGCGATATGATCGAAATAGGGACTCCATGAAGTCGGCGATCTCGTATGTACGATGCCGCATAATCCTCGGTAGAAAGTCGCCTGACGGGAAGAAAGTGGGCTGATTTCGACTGTCGACGATAACCCATATAGAATCATGTCTCCTGAGTGCGAGGCAATCCCGTGATGAAGTCCATGTTGATCACCTCCCACTTCGGTCGGGATCTCTATCGTCAGAACAAACCACGGGCCTGCGGTGCTCTACCTTCACTGCGACAACACGGGCCGAGCTACGAACTCGCAACGCCCTCTTCAAACCATCCCACCAATACACGGATCTAAGGTCGTGGTACATCTTGGTCGACCACGGATGGATAGAGTAACGCTACCGTGTGCTTCCCAAGAACCTGCTGCCGAAGTCCTGAAACATCTGGAACACACAACCTGCCCTCAAACCTTAGCGCCCCATCAGGTGCTACCTCAAAAGGACCCTTGCCCTCACGGAGAGCTGTATCACGATAACGTGCCAAAACCGGATCCTCGAACTGTTGCCTCTTCACCTCCTCGACGATGGAAGACTCGGCAACCTCACGAACCCTAACCCCACTGCTATCAGAATCAATCAAACGGACACCAAGGCTCGCTGGCGATGCAAATCACGAACCATGCCTCCTCTCTGCTGCGCCTGATAGACTCCCATCGACCTACGACTAAGGCATACGCCCAACATTGGCCTTCCCCGGGTGGTACAGGATATCGACGTCATAATCCTTAAGCAACTCTAACCACCGTCTCTGTCGTAAGTTCAGCTCCCTCTGGCTGAAGATATACTGGAGGCTCTTGTGGTCTGTATAAATATCCACGTGAACCCCATACAAATAGTGCCTCCAGATCTTCAAAGCGTGAATCACCGCCGACTCCAAATCATGGGTGGGGTAGTTCCTCTCGTGCATCTTAAGGCTCGGGACGCGTATGCTATAACTCGCCTGCTGCATCAACACATCCCAACCCGATGCGACGATCACAATATACCACGTAACCATCCGGACCTCGGGAAGAGTAAGAACGAGGGGGTGGTCGTCGATTTCTCTTTAGCTGAAACCCCGCCACAAGCATCGCCCATCAAACTTGGCTGCCTTCGAGTCACCTAGTCAATGGTGCGAAGATAGAAGCAAACTTCTCCACGAACCGATAATATCCTGCAAGGCCCGAAATGCGAACCTCGCCGGAGTAGTAGGTCTAGGCCAAGTCCGATCGCCGATCTTGGCCGTATCCACTCGAATGCCATCAGCCCCGACAATGTGCCCAAGAAAAGCCCCCGAAGTCACACAAAACTCACATTTGGAAAACTTCGCATACAGCGATCGGAGAAGCGTCGGCCACGGTCCTCAAATGCTCGCGTGCTCACGCTCTGGCGAGAATAAACCAAGATATCATCAATGAACACTATCACAAACGTGTCCAAAATGGTTTGAACACTCGGTTCATCAACTCCATGAATACCACGAGCATCGTCAACCCAAAAGACATGACCTGAACTCATAATGCGTCTGGTCCGAATGCGATCTAGGGACATCCACCTCTCTAACTCGAACGATGATAGCCCGATCGTAGATCAATCTTGAAAAACATCTCGCGCTCGCAATCGATCGAACAAATCATCAATCCCGGAAGAGGGTATTCGTTCTTAATGGTCACCTTGTTCACCGTAATCAACACACATGCGCGGCGTCGCCCTTCTTCTTTACGAACAATACGGCGCCCGGGAGAAACACTAGTCGATGAAACCCTTCTCCAACAAATCACTCAACCGCTCCTTCAACTCTCTTAACTCGGCGGGTGCCATCTGTATGGCGGAATGGAAATAAAGAGTGTCCGCAACACATCTATACAAAACTCAATCTCCTCTGCGGAGGAATACGGGAGGTCGTGAAACACGCCTCGAGAACTCTCGGACCTGGGCTCGAAAATCTGGTACGCACCTCGAGATCAACCACCCGAACGAGATGGTAGATATACCCTTCGCACCATCTTCCTAGCCTCGAGGTAGGAAATAAACCTACCTTTCGGCGATACCGTGCTCCTTCCCACTCAACAACCGGCTCGTGAAGCGGAACCGCACTACTCTCTCTGCAGTCTACATTGGCGTAGCGAAGCTAGCCAATCCATCCCGTGATCACGTCGAAGTCAATCATCTCCAACTCTATCAAGTCGGCAGTGGTCGGCGTAAATGAATCACAGGACAAGCTCTATATACCCGCCGAGCTACCACCGAATCACCCACGGCGTAGCTACCTCGAAAGGTCTATGGACTCGTGCTCTATCCCTATCCTACTAGCAACAAGGGGAGATATATAGGACAGAGTAGAACCCGGATCTATCAAAGCATATACATCAAACCCAGAAACTGATAAGGTACCTGTGACGACATCAGGTGAGGCCTCCTGATCCTGTCGGCTGGACAAAGCATAAATGCGGTTCTGAGGACCGCTAGAACTGGGACCTGCGCCACGACCTCTGCCGCGACCTGCTGATCTCTGAGTACCCTGCCCTCCGGGGCGAGTAACAGTCGGGGATGAAGAAGCGGCAACAGACCCTGTAGGCTGGGCCCTACCCCGGGCCCGGTCGGGCAAACTCGCGAAATGACCTGCGGCCACAAGTATGGCAAGTTCCCGTAGTAGCATAACAGCTCCCAGAATGGAATCTACCACAACGGGCACACTGAACAGACCTCGAACGGTTAGCACTCTCACTACAAATCCGAAGTCCCGGGGCCGACACGCCCCAGGCTCTGGTGTCTTGAAAATGATGTAGAGCGCTCTGGCGGTGTGGTGCAAATCTGGACCTCTCGATGCTGCCCACCACGAGAACCACCAAACGAACCGCCATCTTGGCCTTCCTCGCTCGCGATATCGGTCTACCGGCGGTCTCTACGCCTCGCATCCCAATGCATGAGCTCGCATACGGGTAATGTCCATGCACTGGTGAAGGGACACTCCGCACAAGACTTCGGCCATATAGTCGTCTAGCCGGTGACGTAGCGATGCACGGTCCTCCATATCGCTACCGGTCAGAGGAACATATCGAGCCAATGAATCAAACTCGACATTGTACTCTCTAGCGTGCGTCCTCCCGCCTCAAGAACAAAAATGCTGATCGTGCCTCTCTCATCCGCGGAGGCAAGAAGTGTGTGAGAAAAGCCTCTGAAAACTCATCCCATACTGCTGGAGGTGCATGCTCTCCCCGGGAAAGCTCCCATGAATCGAACCAATCGACTGCGGTATCACGCAGCCGATGCGAACCGAATGTCACAGACTCAGTCTCTGAAGCCTTGACCACCCGCATAATCCTCTGCAACTGACGGATGAACTCCTGCGGATCATCCTCTGGTCTAGACCCGTAAAACTCTGGCGGGCTACAACTCAGGAAGTCCCGTAGCCTCAAGCTATCTGCCTACGGTGAGCACGGGTGCTAATGAGCCGGGCCGGAGGTCGTCTCAAACCTCTCTCATATCCGCCACGACCTTGGCTAGTAATCGCCATCTCCTTGTACCCTAACTCCTGCCCGGTGAGGGCGGGAGGTGTGGAGTGCTGCGGTCTCGCTGGGCCGGCGGGTTCATAGAACTCGCAGTCTATGGTATAGCCTGGTCCTGAGCCATCGTGACTGTGGGTGTCACACTAGCGCCTCCTCGCTGCCTTGCCCTTCAGGCGGGTTGCCTTACGTGAGGCATATGCATAGGAAAGGAATGCGTTAGAGGTCCAACCTATAACACGCCTCTAAAGCACGATCTCGAGTGAGAAGAATGGAAACCAATCCTAAATATCCTATAGCCTCACGATTATTGGTGTGGTGCACACACCGATAATCAAGACTCTACTAGATACGATGCGTAGACACTTTCCGAGGATTAATCGCTCGATACCCCTTTTGTCACTTTGTCGCGAGCCTTGCCGCGTCGACCCAACAAATGGTACCGGCTGCTTGCGATCCCTGAGGTATGCCCTACGGCCCTTCTCAGGATGGGCCATACGGTGAGCCACTTGCTCGGGTTCCGTGGTAGGCTCGCCTCTTTATACGCCACCCGGCGAGGTCAAGACAACAGGTACCAAGTATGTGAAACTATAAAGTACTTTAAATGAAATCAAGGTATTTAAAACCTTTTCACAAATATATTCAGTTCAATTGCACATAGTGCCACATCACAACAATAACAGTAATAGGAAAACTGTAACAGGTCTAGTCTAGGCCGCGAATGATCGACGCAAGGCCAACCGCCCATAGTATCATTCGTGCCTAGTCTGGACTTCCGCGATCGCATAGGTCACACCGCAGACCCGCATGAGGTATTCCCGCGTCGGGGGTAGCTAGCCGGTACTCTCGGACTTCCGCAATCGCATAGCCTCAAAAGACCGCATAGTCCCACGTCGACAGGCATCCGCGTCGGGCTAAACACCGGAATGATCAATCTCGAGCATACCGCTGCTCCGTATAGTCTCACAGACCGCATAGGCCGTATAGACCCGCATCAAGGGGGGCAAGCCCTCGGTATAACAGTCAAGGGGGTAGGTGATACAATAACAGTACAACGGACTTACCGGTTAGCAACGTAAGCACAGCAAGAAGGACCCCTTTTCACACATTACAAGGCACTAACACAGGTAGCATCATAATGTGTCTACTTATCAACCAATCTTACTACACTTAGCAGAAAAGCAATACAAGGCTTTTATAAACAAACAAGTAAACAGCCTTTTATCATTCTTAGGTTGTTATACCTACTTCCCATAAAGCTAGTATAACTCTTAAGCTTTTGTTTTAACACCAACTATTACTCTTACATTAAAATGATTCATTATTCTTTTGACATACTTCAAGGTTCTTATTATTCAGCTTAAGTCAAAAGACATTGCCGATTATCATATGTACGTCTGCTGTACTATATATACTTAAAATATCATGCTCGAGTATAGGAAGAATCACATACCTTCTGGCTAAATCCACCGCCAAGTCGAGTATGTCGCAGAGAATCACTATAATAGTCAGACATCTATCAAAGTCTAGACTATTCTGTAGGTCATTCTAAGCAGAGGGTCCTCAATTCTACGGAAAGTCGGGCAGCACAACCCTACCGGTGAGCTATATAAATCATCATGTGAAAACAATTCTATGTAAGTACAGATCAGATAATCTTCTTTTATACCCTTCTAAGGTGTTACTATTCAATTCTATTCTTAATAACCTCCTAAGTATTTATACTTATTTCAATACTTCTATGATGCATTCTCTAATTACAAAGAGGGTTAGGATTATTTACCTCGATAAGCCCAATAATATCCAAGTAAAAGTCGATCTGAGCGAGGTTTAGCTCTCTAATCCAAAGCTCAGCGCTCAAGAATCCTTAGAAGTTTCCCACAACTTCTACTAAGTACTAAGGAATTTGGGCTAGGTTAAATCGGGCATTATAACAATACTAGAAGGCAACTTTCCTACCAAGGGAGGGGGTAGGTTTCGCCAGGCTAGAGGGGAAGGGCCTCGCCAAAACTTCACTCAAAGGGGAGGGTGTTTGGACGAATTGCTCACAAGGGAGAGGGAGGATTTTTCAAGACTTGAAAGCTTTAGTGGATGAAGAACTCTTCATCTCAAGAGGGTATTTATAGGTCAAGACACGGCCAACCAACGGCCAAGATTTAGCCAAGTGCTAGGCAAGTGTAAGGTCAAGATTAGGGCAAGTGTACCTAGCCAACTTGCACACAAAATATCTATCCAACTTTATGACAAGGATTGTCATCCAATCGGCCCTATTGCCGTGACAAGTCCACCAATGAGAGGGTGGAAAATGTCGCCCTCTCATTGGTCCAAAGTGTTACGTCTCTCGGAAAAATCCGCAAAAATAAGAAATGACATAGCCGGAATTTATCCTATGAAAGCTGTGGAAACGTTTCGTCGGAAAACCAATCGTTTTGTGAGTTGTGCCCAATAATTTTCGTCCAAGCCTAACTTTTAAGGCTAACCTTTTGTACGTATTCCCTCACGTACATACTCTGGAAATACGGGGTATAACAATGTAAGTCGTGTCCGATGATGGCTTCTTCGAAGGTCATAATGTGCTCATCTGGATCCTTGGTGCCATCATACTTGGATATGTTAGGCATTTTGAACTTCTATGGAATGGGATCGGGAGCCACGTCCAACCTGTAGGGTATCTTCCCATACTTTCTCGCTCCGACCCTCTTCAAGATAGGGGCTCCTAGTATCTGGCTCATTAGCTCGTAGAGCTCTTTTTCTAGCGCGGTCAGTCTTGTCAAGCCTATTTTTGGCATTTTAGGGTTCAGTTTCGTGTTCTTTGTGTCTACTACAGAAGTCCCAGACACCTCGATAACTTTCGGGTTATCTGACGGGTGGCTACCCGATGCTTCCTCAGATAATGAATTTATGAGTTTTTTCATGCGCTCCATCATTGCGTTGTTCGATGCCAAAACAGCGGCCTAGGCTATTTCTGAAGGAAATCATTCTTCTTTGAACATTCCCTCCACCTTAGAGCGCTGGCTTTTTTTCTCGAGTAACGTTCTTTAGGTCGCACCTCATGGCTTTCTACTGAGTGACTTTGCTCTTCCTCTCAATTGAAAAGGGTTGTTGGGGACCTCTCCTGGGGGCATTATGACATTTTCCCATTGCTTTTGTGCCTCCAACTCCAGGTGATTTTTTCCTGTAGGAACTTCATAGATATGTTGGTTGTGACCCTTGTGGGCCTTTTGTTTTGGATGAAACTTTGCTTCCCAATACATTGCTGATTTGTTTAGCCATAGTCGGGAGTTATATTATGGGTTGATTTTGTACGTACGTCTGAGAGTTTTAGGCGACGAATCAGGATAACACTACAACTATATATCCCCACAGACGGTGCAAAACCGTGTTCCAGTGAAATCGATTCTAACCAGAAATTTAGTTAGAGATTTGTATTCTAGGGTTTAAAGACAAGTGAGTTGTATCCTATTCGGAAAACCCTTTGACGATTCTGGTTCTAGATAATAAATAAATGAAATAAATGGATGAAGTAAATAAATAAACTTATATTCTAGATCAGAAGTAGAAATAATGAATGAAAAATGTTATCCGTCTATATTACTTTTAAAGAAAATATTTTTTATATTACAAGTGAGCAAGATGATCCAGAATCTAGTTCCTTCCTTCCTAAGCTTTGTATATATAAGTTAAAACTAGAGTATTCCATCCTCAAAAGTCATGATGATGAGACTACGCTGATGTCATTGTGCCTACGCGCGATGTGGCACTCTGACCAAGGTTGGTAGATGTGACAGGAGTTGGTGAGAGTAGGGGACAACTATCTAATGATCCCTAGTCGTCTAAGTCTCTGAATGCGTTGATCTATCTGGAGGCACTCTTTACCCAATACGGTTGTATTTAAATATTTTAATTATTGAAAGTCTCTCGCCATGTGGGCCTCTTTTATAAATAAAGTAATTGATGAATATACCATTTTGTTATTTTTGCTTTGATGTTCCCATATTATGTTTTTGTCACGACCCGACCCCGGGCCCGCGACTGGTGTCCTACTTGGGCACCCTTACAGGTATACATCAGAGAAAATCAGCGGAACATACATGAAACTCATAACGTACATTAACAGGAAATAAACAATGACTAGCCACGAGGCTACCTCGAAATATATATATATATACATAGCCAAAAGTCAAGTTACATCCTTCTTCTTAACAAACCGACCCACAAGATATGACTACGCACTCTAAGAGTTTTTGATCGTAATAAGCGTGACGGACAGGCCCGCCATACCCCAATGTACAACACCCGACAATACCGTGGATCAACCAAAGATAAGCCTCCGAGTAATGGAGCTTCAACACCAACAATGATCCTAAGAGTGAGGATCAACAACTGTTAACTCTACTGCGCATTTAACGCATCCCCGAGGAAAGGGGGTCAGTACAAAATATGTACCAAGTATGTGAACTGAAAGTACTGCAATTTAAATCATAAGTCGAGACATAAAGCTGGAGACAAGTATGATAACCAAATTAACAGTACACTTGTGCCTTATTAACAAAAAGGGTGAACAAGAATAAACTTTTGTCGTTTAAAAGTAGGAAGGTTATGATTAATTCAGGGCTACCCGCCCGTCTTACCATTATGCAATCCTATTCATGGGAATTTAACCCGCATGGGAATTGAACCCGCATAGGTCACGTGGACCCGCAATGAGTATATATGGATACCCGCATCGTGGAGAGCTAGCCCACGGAATAGTCATGGGAATTTAACCCGCATGGGAATTGAACCCGCATAGGTCACGTGGACCCGCAATGAGTATATATGGATACCCGCATCGTGGAGAGCTAATCCACGGAATATGCAAATGCAACATGCCCGAGGAATGACCCCATGATGAATAATATATCACAAGCACAACCAGCTAACATAATCACGTAACATAAGTACAATCGACTATCATAATCACATAACATAAGCACAACTGGCTACCATAAATATCATAAGCAAGCTAAGAAATCCCTTAACTCTTATTAGACTTAATTTCCATGCACTCTCATTTTATTTAACTTAAGGCACTAACATGTCATGAAAACCCCGGGAATTTACCCCAAAGTACCACGTATTTCTATTCTTTTCAAAAGACTCTTTTTATATAAAACCCCAAGATACTAACACCCTTAGTATCAAGGCATGCTTACTTTTTCAAAACAAGTCACTACACATTTTGAAAATTCGTTTCAAAGCTTTTAAACCAAGTGACTTCTACTTTCAAAACTTAAGCAACTTATGACTTTAAATCAAGTTGCCCTTTCTCTAAATCAAGTCATTTATCTCCTTTAAAATCAATAGAGTAAACCACTCTTTTATCTTCCATAAATTCGTTATAACTAACTTCCCATAAATCCATTATAACACTTTATGTCTTTTTGAAAACCAAGGCATCTACATCCTTTCAAATCAAGTGAGTTAACTTCCTGTCTCAATCAAACTTGCACATTTAAAATCAAGTCTATGAATTCAAAAGACGCCGAATTCATTTAAAGCTTGTACGTCTATCGTACCATACATTTATAAAACTTCATGCTCAAGAGATAGGGAAAGTTCCACATATCTCTCCGACTTAATCCACTTGCCAAGTTGAATACGCCGCACGTAGAATGTCAACCTATAATGACCATAATATGTCTATCAACTTCTAGCATTCTATCGTAGAATAATTCTAAGCATAAAGCTTCCTATTCTACAGAAAATTGGGCAGCACTTCCTTTGTTTCTACGTATTTTTCCACCTTTTTCAAGGCCCAAAAATCAATAACCAACATGCCACATTTAAGGCTCAACCGATCAACTAAACAAAGGGGATTACACGCCTAACAGGACGTGTAAAATTCTGCCCCACAATTTCTATAAAATTGTCCAATATTCCAAAGCCATTCTCGGCTAAAATGAGCAACAACATGAAGTCTTTTCCAACCCTTTAATCCAAGTTGTTAGTTTAACATGTTATATAGTCGAAACCAATTTTAACAACTATAATCTCTTCTTTATATGACATGCGACGATAGTAACTAACAACTAAATTGATTTACAATTTTAATGGCTAATCATGCCAATCTCGGATTTGGGCTTCTAAATTCCATAATATTTATCAATCTTCATTATACACATCACATGATCAATTATCAACTACTACAACATGTAATCTTTAATTACATAAGTAAGGCGAAGATTATTACCTCTTTAAGCCCAAATACAATCCAAAACCTAAAGTCGATCCTTAGCAACTTTAGCTCCTTTTATTGACGTTTCAATCCACTTCAAGCAACCCTTGGAAGCTTATGAAGAACTCCTCTTCAAGTTCCAACTCCAACTATGAAAAACCCCTTAGGTTTTCATGTTGCGACTAACGTAAAAACGTAGTTTTTCCGGGATTTTTGTGTTGAGATATCCTTAGAATACCTTTAGGGATCTTGGGTTTGAATATTGGGATTTATGAAGCAAGATTGCAAAAAATTTCTCTTTTCTTTTCCTCTTGGCCGAGAGCTTCACTAAGCTCTTCCAACATTCTTGATTTTTTTTCTAAGTGTGGATTTGTCTTGCTACTAGTAGTAGTAGTAGTAGTAATATATAATACCATCCAAGGGCTAGGATCATCACAAATGTGTGGCTAAGATTGGTCAAAAATATCAAGCTCAACTTTCCCTTTGACTTGGTCCATTCTTCTTCATCCAACAAGCCCATGTGGAGGGTGACACATGTCGCCCTCCCATTGGTCTAAAATATTCCGTTTCCCGAAATTTCCATAATTGGTTAAAATATCGGAAACCTCGTGGGCCCCACAAAAACGTAAAATTTCTCGGGTGGGCCCCACATATCCAACTCTGAAAATAAAATTCCATAATTCCGATAAATTCTAAAAGTATTAAATAGCAAATGTGAGAATCCAATTCTCCTTAACGAACAATTTTCCTTCCCGGGGTTCGGATGATTTTTCCTTTGGAAAACAATTCTTTCTTTCATTCAAATTTTTAAGTCTTGTGTTCTCGCGTCTATTCTCGTATACATGTCCTGGATTTACGGGGTGTAACATTCTTCCCCCCTTAGAAACATTCGTCCCCGAATGTTCTTTCGGAGTCCAATCTAATTAGATAATGACATAGTTCCCTTTAACCATACCCAACATAATCACATATGCCACATAAGAATACTTAGGAAAACACGTCAATTTAACATTGACAAGTAAGGAAGCGAATTTCCTGTAGATGTAGAGAACAAGTGTGGGCACTTCTTCCTCATGTCCTCCTCGGCTCCCCAAATCATCTTCTCTTTCAGTATCATTCCGCCACAAGACTTTGACGGAAGCTACGTACTTAGTCCGTAGTCGCCTGACCTGGCGATCAAGCATCGCTATGAGACTCTCCTCAACTGATAACCCCTCTGTCACTTGGACATCACTAACCGAGAAACTCTGGATGGATCTCCGATACCCTCACATAACATAACAACACGGAATATCGGATGCACATGCCTCCCAAGCGAACACATATCTAACTCATAGGCAACCTTGCCTACTCTACGAACAATCTGATAAGGCCCAATGTACCTTGGGCTTAGTTTCTCTTTCTTACCAAGCCTTATCACACCCTTCATGGGTGATGCCTTTAAGAAGATTCCATTGTCAATATGAAACTCTAAGTGTCGACGTCGATTCTCTGCATAAAGCACGACTCAGCTTGCTAATAATCTTTCCTGGATAAGCTTCGCCTTATCCACAGCCCGCTGAATCAAGTCTGGGCCAATTAACTGAACCTCGCATACGTCGAACCAACCAACCAGCGATCTACACTTTCTTTCATACAAAGCCTCATACCGGGCCATCTGAATACTGGGATGGTAACGGGTTTTATACGCAACTCAACGAGAGGTAAAAGATCCCCCCTAGCTACCCCTGAAATCAGTAACACATGCCCGCAACTCGCCCAAGTGTTCGGATAGCATGCCCGCCTATCCGCTTGGCCGAGGTGAAATGCAACACTGAGACTCATTAATTATATAAAGGTATCAATGTAGGAGCTATAGAGAATATTGTTCTTAGAGCAATATTGTTATACCCCGTATTTCCAGAGTATGTACGTGAGCGCGTACGTATTATAATTTGAGCCTTAAAGTTGGCTAGTTTCGAAATTTGTACACAAGTGCCGAAAAGAGTCGTTTTCCGAAAACGTTTCCACACTTTCGAGGGAAAATTCCGGCTATGTCATTAATAATTTTGCGGATTTTTAGAGACGAAACATTTTGGACCAACGAGAGGCAACACTTGTCACCTCTAATTGGAAGAGTGAATCGACGAAATGGGCAAGTTGGCACGTTTTTGTGCATTGTTTTTGGTCAAGGAGTTGGTATGATATTTTGGTTAGATGGATAAGGTTGCACATGGCTTAATCTTGGCCCTACACTTGCATGGCACTTGGCTTGATCTTGGCCATTGGTTGGCCTTCACTTGACCTATAAATACCTCTCTAGTTGAAGACATTCTTCATCCAAAACTTGAGCAATCTATCTAAGTCTCAAAATACTCCTCCTCTTGTTTGCTTCGTCCAAAGCCCCTCCCCTCCTTGAGAAGCTTTGGTGAGAGGGCCTCCCCTCCCCTGTGGTGCCCCTAGCCAGGGGTACACCCCAGCCTAGTTGTCTCGTATAAATACCCTTGTTGTGGTATAGAAATACTCTCCTAGTATTGTTATAATGTCCAAATACCTTGGCCCAAATACCTTGTAGTATTTCCCAAGGTTACACTTATACAAGCCCAGAAAATACCATTATACTTTCCCTCAGTCACTAAAACGAAACCCTAAGTAAATCTTCACCTGTAGTTGAAGTTATAAGTAGAAGTTGGTTAGAACTTCTAAGGGTTGTTGGAGGCGGGTTGGAGCGCGTGGAGTAAGAGCTAACCCTTGCTCAGGATCGACATATAAACTCGGATAATTTTGGGCTTATCGAGGTAAACATTCTTAACCTTCTGTTGTAATTGGAAATTACATGTTGTAGGAGTATATAGTTAAGTATACTATATATAGAACTGAACATAGTTGTGCGGCAATGTCTTTTGACTTAAGCTGAATAATACTACGGCAATGTCTTGCGACTTAAGCTGAATTTAAAGAAGAGAATTGTAATTACATGGGATCAGACATGAAGCTTGTGTAACATCACCGTGTAGTAGAATTGTACACGCCCGGTTAGACGTGTTAACCCCCGGTTGGCTTGGTAGCCCGCCAGAGGAGGAGATTTCTGTTGTTGCGGGAGGTCTGCGAATTTTCGTAGAATATTCTACGACGGGATCTAAAGATGTTAATAGGCGCCTTGTGGCCTCTATAGGTTGAAGTACTACGTGTGGAGTGATCGCTTGGCTTAAAGTGTAGTCGGCGGTTTGAGGTACTTGAGCGTTTTGCTATTAGTCGATAATCGTCGCGAGGTATGCGAACCTCTTCCTATCTGTTCTAGCATGATATGTGTATAACTATGTAGTACGGTAGACGTGCATACGTGTTAAATGTATTTGATTGCTTTTAAACATAAAGTGTTATAACGGCTTTATGGGAAGTTGGTTATATGACTACATGTAAATAAGAAATGCTTTGCGGTTTTAAAGATAACCGATTTGACTTATAACCGACTTGATGTGTGATAATAAAGAACCTTGAAGTATTCGAAAGATTAAGAAACCTTTTGAAAGAAGTGTAATACTTGGTTTGAAAACATAAGAGTTATACCACTTTATGGGAAGTAGGTATAACGCCTTAAGAAGGAATAATGTTTCTTGATTTGGAAATCGAATGAGTATCGACAAACCACTGCAGCGTTAATAAAGGAAATATATTGAATAAAGAAGTATTATTAAAACCAGTAGAAACCTCCATCTGCATAGAAGCTAAGATGAGACAAAATGACATTACATTTCCTAGATCATGGCTGCTTAATAAGATTTATGAGCAAGAATAACCTACTCGCCTATGGCATATGTTACTCAATTGTTTTAAAGGAAATTAAGACATCGAACTATGAAACTTTTCTAAAGTAAAGAGACTTGAGTAATTGAAATTAGGCAAACTGGAACTCTAGGGAAAAGAAAGGCATTGTTTTGTCTTAAAATTGGTAAAACATAAAGTGTTATAACAGCCTTATGGGAAGTTAGTTATAACGACTTTATGAGAACAAAAGAAGGGTTTTTATCATTGGTTTTAATGTGGTAAATTGACTTTAAAAAAAGAAGTATTTTGGTCCCACAGAAGGCATGGCATTGCCTTAATTTTGGTTTTAAAAAGGAAAAGTATGGAAGTTGTATTGGTTTACTTAAAAGATGTAAGTCACTCTATTTTTTTTATACTACGGGTAACGGGTGACTTTTATAAAGGAACGGATCTCTTAAAAGAATTTAACGTACGTAGTACTTTAGGGTTAAAACCCGGACTTTGGTATAAAATGAAAGTACTTGAGTTGCGTATAACTTGCCTATGCTTGTTGTTGAGAAAACTTGCCTATGATTGTTGTTATAGCCTTTGTTGTGCAAAAATTGTGTTCCTATGCTACCGCATCTCGATGGAGGGCGGTTGACTTGTTGAGACCTTATTGGGGCGTCTTGCGGTGACGGAGAAATTCCGCACGCTCCTCTTGATAGTGTTATTTTGCTGATCGCTGAACATACCGACACGATCGTGGCGCGCGGGTATGCTTCCATTTTGATTCTTATGCGGTTGTTCCTTTTTGGACATATCGACCGCGATCGCGTAGCGCGCGGTATGTTTCCATTTTGGATTCGTCTTATTGTTTCCCTTTTGGATTGTTGTCCTATTGTTTCCTTTTGGACATCGACACGACGCGAGCGCACGGGTATGCTTCCATTTGGAATGATGTCTTATTGTTTCCACGTGGACATATCGACACGATCGTAAGCGCATCGTATGCTTCCATTTGGAATGTTATCTTAGTGTTTCGACATCACGACACGATGAGTAGCGCACGGGTATGCTCCCATTTGGATTGCTGACTTATGGTTATCATATCATAGACTGCCGGCGGTGAGGAAGGAACTCCACGGGCACGAGTGATGATTTGGAGGGCGTGAGTCCCTGACTTGATATGATTATTTATATGTTGTGTACTGTAGTTTGGTTATCATACATGTCTCCTGCTTTATATAGATCGTTATGATTTCACTTGATATTTTACGATTTCACATACTTGGTACCTGTTGTACTGACCTCCTTCGGGGGGCTGCGTTCATGCCGCAGGTAGAGGTACATCGGCCGTCGATCCCCACTTTTAGGATCACCTTTCAGCGTATTGGGAAGCTCCGTTCCTTCGGAAGCTTATCTTTGGTATGTTACCAGAGTGCATGGGTCCTTGTACATTCACTGTATGGCGGGGCCACGTCCGTCATAGTTGTTGTATAAATCTTAAGTGCAGAATAACCTTTGTTGTAGGCGAGGTTTGTAAAAAGGATAACTGTTCGGGTATTTATGTATATTTAATAAAGGCAACTGTTTTGGTTGGCCTGTTTATTTATCTTGTCTCTTAATTCATGTTCATGTTTTTATTTCCGCTGATTTTCTCTGATGTTGTATCACTAGGGTGCCCGGGGTAAGGCACCAGTCACGGGCAGGTTCGGTCGTGATAAAAGTGGTATCGAAGCGATTAGTCCTCGGAAAGTGTCTCTGACCGTGTCTAGTAGAGTCTTGATTATCGATGTGTTGTGCACCACATCTATAATCGAGGTCGCAGACATTTAGGATTGGTTTCCATTCTTCTCATTACGAGATCGTGCCTTAGTCGTGTTGTAAGTTGAACCCTCCGGCGTATCTCGTTTTACGCTTATGCCTCCGCGCAAGCAACCGGGCGAAGGGCAAGCGGCGAGGAGATACGAGTAAAGCGTGGCGATCTCTACAGAGACCACAAGCACTGAGCCTCCATCCTACAGTGGGGCAGAGAGATGGTTACAAGAGATGGCCCGATTAATGGCGAGGTTATGGCTGACTTGAGATAAGGACGCCAGCGGCGATTCGATCGAGAGCACCGTAATTCAACCCCGAGCGCATTTGAGACTACGGGATTTTCTCGAGTGTAACCCGAGTTTTATGGGTCAAGGCACGAGGATGATCCGAGGAGTTCATCCGGCGATTCTGACGGATCGTGAGAGTGATCGAGGCATCGGAGACCGAGTCGCTGGTCTGAGGTTTCGCATCGGTGCGTGATACCGCAATCGATTGGTTTGATCGTGGGAGCTGTCGGGAGAGAATGCACCGGCTTTGTGGGACGAGTTCTCAAAGGCATTTCTTGCACTTCTTGCCGCCAGATGAGAGGGCTCGGTCGATTTTTGGTGTTGTTGCGGCGAAACAGGCGTCTGGTGCGGGAGTATAATGTGGAGTTCGACTCATTGGCGTGACGTCCCGCATTAGTAGCTAGTATGGAGGATCGAGTCCACCGATATGTTCTGAGGCTCGATGATTACCTAGCGAGAGTTGTTCGGGTGTAGCTCTTGTAGGGCATGGGCATTGCCGCATGCGAGCTTATGCACAGAGGTGAGGCGGAGAAATCGGCAGAATGACCAAAGTCGCGAAGAGGCGAGCGCAGGTCCTTTGGTGATTTTAGCGGACGCCTCGGCCAGACTAGTTATGCGCCTCGCCCGATCTGAGTGGTCTCTACAATCTTGAGCGTCGAGTTTTCGGAGCGGTCGGGGCTCGAGGTTGATTTTGAGAGAGCGAGGTGTTAACGGTGAAGCCACCCCTACCTCGTTGTGACAGCTGTGGTAGACTCGCGGTGGGAGTGTCGTGCTAGTCAGGGAGTTTGTTTTACATGCGGCCAGTGAGGCCATTTGGGAGAACTGTCAGACCAGAGGGTGCTGGTAGGATAGCCTGACTCACGAGATCAGTTTGGGTTCTTCACCTTCCACCTAGGAAGGATGTTCATACACCGGCGGAGCCACGGTAGAGTCGCGGTGGAAGTTCGATTTTAGCGGTCCTTGAACCGCCTACTTTGGTATATCCTTAACCTCAGAGATTTGTATGTATTGATGTTATGATAATGTGTTAAGTGTTATGTTGAGATAGCTTTGTGCTAAAACGTGATGTAGAACTGGTTAGTGAGAAGGGTAAGCTTGGGGTGAGAAAATGATGAACCTTAGAATATTACGGTTGAGACCTTAGATGTAAGGTCGTCTTGAGTACCAGTTTTTCGTGATCCTTGTCGGAGCGCATTTTATGCCTAGAAACGTTTTGTGTGATAAAGTCCCAGGTAGTGTGCAATGGAAGTGGTAGCTTTCATGACCTGGAGAGTTAAGATTGTTCCGGATCGGGGAACAAGAGCGTGATGCGTTAAGTGGGTCGGGTTGGGGCCAGGATGAGGGCCAACCCGCGGCTGTTCGAGGTAGGGTCGGCTCTGGGTGGTCGCCCGGTGGTAGGTCCACGAGGTGTTAGGCCCGAGTTTAGATGACCATCGTATGAGTTCGTGGATATGTTCGACCATAAGCGGATCGTGAAGGCCGGGAATGGCCTTAAGGAAGATTGAGGATAGTAAGATAACCAAGTTGGAGGTGGTGACTCCAAGGTTTGGAGAACTGAAGCGAGGACTGAAGTGTGGTACGTATACTAGAAGAGTTCAAGTGTTCGAGAAGAGTACGACGAGTAAGGGTAGAGGCGAGCATGTATTGCGAGCATAGATATGATCAATTCTTGTGAAGGGAGAAGGTGCGAAGGATGTATATTTTAGACCTCGTGGATCGCATGCGATCCATTACCATTTGTTGGTCAGGAGTGACACTAGAACCTCGCGCACAGTGACAAAAGTTTGTGATGTTAGAGTGTTTCCTCGTGGACTTGGATATAAGTATTTGCGTGCATGTTATTTCGTGGCGGTTGTGGCATTGGCAACTTGTTAGAAGAACTTTATCGTTATCCGTCTTGAGAAGGAACATTCGGGACGAATGTTTCTAAGGAGGAGAATGTTATACCCGTATTTCAGTATGCGTGAGCGTCGTATTATAATTTGAGCCTTAAAGTTGGCTAGTTTCGAAATTTGTACACAAGTGCGAAAGAGTCGTTTCCGAAAACGTTTCCCACTTTCGTAGGGAAAATTCGGCTATGTCATTAATAATTTTTGCGGATTTTTAGAGACGAAACATTTTGGACCAACGAGAGGCGACACTTGTCACCTCTAATTGGAAGGAGTGACGGACGAAATGGGCAAGTTGGCACGTTTTTGTGCATTGTTTTTGGTCAAGGAGTTGGTAGGATATTTTGGGTAGATGGATAAGGTTGCACATGGCTTAATCTTGCCCTACACTTGCATGGCACTTGGCTTGATCTTGGCCATTGGTTGGCCTTCACTTGACCTATAAATACCTCTCTAGTTGAAGACATTCTTCATCCAAAACTTGAGCAATCTATCTAAGTCTCAAAATACTCCTCCTCTTGTTTGCTTCGTCCAAAGCCCTCCCCTCCCTTGAGAAGCTTTGGCGAGAGGGCCTCCCTCCCCTGTGGTGCCCTAGCCGAGGGTACACCCCCTAGCCTAGTTGTCTCGTATAAATACCCTTTTGTGGTATAGAAATACTCTCCTAGTATTGTTATAATGTCCAAATACCTCGCCCAAATACCTTGTAGTATTTCCCAAGGTTACACTTATACAAGCCTAGAAAATACCATTATACTTTCCCTCAGTCACTAAAACGAAACCCTAAGTAAATCTTCACCTGTAGTTGAAGTTATAAGTAGAAGTTGGTTAGAACTTCTAAGGGTTGTTGGAGCGGGTTGAGCGCATGAGTAGAGCTAAACCTTGCTCAGATCGACATATAAACTCGGATAATTTTGGGCTTATCGAGGTAAACATTCTTACCTTACATTGTAATTGGAAATTACATGTTGTAGGAGTATATAGTTAAGTATACTATATATAGAACCGAATAGTTGTGCGGCAATGTCTTTTGACTTAAGCTCGAATAATACTTACAGCAATGTCTTGCGACTTAAGCTGAATTTAAAGAAGAGAATTGAATCAGAATTACATAGACTTGTATTACAAAGAGTTTGTGTAACATCACCGTAGTAGAATTGTACACG
Organism: Przewalskia tangutica; assembly: GCA_029844215.1. NCBI lineage: Eukaryota > Viridiplantae > Streptophyta > Magnoliopsida > Solanales > Solanaceae > Przewalskia > Przewalskia tangutica. The sequence goes on along the minus strand of JAQGDG010000037.1, from coordinate 1,226,391 downwards.
TCAGGTTAGGATCCGTGGTTGGCTTGTACCGCCTCGCCAGAGGAGATTTACGCTGTCATGCGGGGAGGTCTGCTGAATTTTCTCAGAGAATATTCTACGACGGGATCTAAAGATGTTAATAGGCGCCTTGTGGCCTCTATAGGTTGAAGTACTACGTGTGGAGTGATCTGCTTGGCTTAAAGTGTAGCCGACGGTTTGAGGTACTTGGAGCGTTTTGCTATTAGTCGATAATCGTCGCGAGGTATGTGAACCTCTTCCTATCTGTTCTAGCATGATATGTGTATAACTATGTAGTACGGTAGACGCATGTGTTAAATGTATTTGATTGCTTTTAAACATAAAGTGTTATAACGGCTTTATGGGAAGTTGGTTATAACAGCTCTATGTAAATAAGAAATGCTTTGCGGTTTTTAAAAGATAACTGATTTGACTTATAACTGACTTGATGTGTGATAATAAAGAACCTTGAAGTATTCTGAAAGATTAAGAAACCTTTTTGAAAGAAGTGTAATACTTGGTTTGAAAACATAAGAGTTATACCAGCTTTATGGGAAGTAGGTATAACGTCTTAAGAGGGAATAATGTTTTACTGATTTCGGAAATCAGAATGAGTATCGACAAACCACTGCAGCGTTAATAAAGGAAATATATTGAATAAAGAAGTATTATTAAAACCAGTAGAAACCTCCATCTGCATAGAAGCTAAGATGAGACAAAATGACATTACATTTCCTAGATCATGGCTGCTTAATAAGATTTATGAGCAAGAATAACCTACTCGCCTATGACATATGTTACTCAATTGTTTTAAAGGAAATTAAGACATCGAACTATGAAACTTTTCTAAAGTAAAGAGACTTGAGTAATTGAAATTAGGCAAACCGAACTCTAGGGAAAAGAAAGGCATTGTTTTGTCTTAAAATTGGTAAAACATAAAGTGTTATAACAGCCTTATGGGAAGTTAGTTATAACGACTTTATGAGAACAAAAGAAGGGTTTTTATCATTGGTTTTAATGTGGTAAATTGACTTTAAAAAGAGAAGTATTTTGGTCCCACAAAGAAGGCATGGCATTGCCTTAATTTTGGTTTTAAAAAGGAAAAGTATGGAAGTTGTATTGGTTTACTTAAAAGATGTAAGTCACTCTATTTTTTTTATACTACGGGTAACGGGTGACTTTTATAAAGGAACGGATCTCTTAAAAGAATTTAACGTACGTAGTACTTTAGGGTTAAAACCCGGACTTTGGTATAAAATGAAAGTACTTGAGTTGCGTATAACTTGCCTATGCTTGTTGTTGAGAAAACTTGCCTATGCTTGTTGTTATAGCCTTTGTTGTGCAAAAATTGTGTTCCTATGCTACCGCATCTCTCGATGGAGGGCCGGTTGACTTGTTGAGACCTTATTGGGACGTCAGCGTGATGGCGGAGAAATTCCACGCACGCCTCCTCGATAGTGTTATTTTTGTCGATCGCTTTGAACATACCGACACGATGCGTGGCGCACGTATGCTTCCATTTTGATTCTCGCAGGTTGTTCCTTTTGGACATATCGACACGATCGTAGCGCACGTATGTTTCCATTTTGGATTCTTTGTCTTATTGTTTCCCTTTTGGATTGTTGTCCTATTGTTTCCTTTTGACATACCGACACGCGCGTAGCGCACGGGTATGCTTCCATTTGGAATGATGTCTTATTGTTTCCCTGTGGACATACTGACACGATGCGTAGCGCACGGGTATGCTTCCATTTGGAATGTTATCTTAGTGTTTCCTTTTGGACATACTGACACGATGCGTAGCGCACGGGTATGCTCCCATTTGGATTGCTGACTTATGGTTATCATATCATAGACTGCCGGCGGTGAGGAAGGAACTCCACGGGCACGAGTGATGATTTGGAGGGCGTGAGTCCCTGACTTGATATGATTATTTATATGTTGTGTACTGTAGTTTGGTTATCATACATGTCTCCTGCTTTATATAGACTGCTATGATTTCACTTACAGTATTTTACAGTTTCACATACTTGGTACCTGTTATCGACCTCGCTGGGGCGTCACGCCGCAGTGAGGTACATCGTGTCGATCCCCACTTTTAGGATCACCTTCAGCGTATTGAAGCTCTCCTTCCTAAGCTTATCTTTGGTATGTTACCACGAGTGCAGAGGTCCTTGTACATTCGGGGTATGGCGGGCCCCGTCCGTCATAGTTGTTGTATAAATCTTAAGTGCAGTAACCTTTGTGTGGTTTGTAAAAAGGATAATCGTCGGTATTTATGTATATTTAATGAAGGCAACTGTTTTTGTTGGCCTGTTTATTTATCTTGTCTCTTAATTCATGTTCATGTTTTTATTTCCGCTGATTTTCTCTGATGTTGTATCACTAGGGTGCCCGGGGTAAGGCACCAGTCACGGGCCCGGGTTCGGGTCGTGACAAATATTGTTCTTAAGTTACTAGGAACCCTGTTACACTGTTCCCGTTCCTATAGTTACTTTGTTGTTATCCTGTTCTTAAGATCTCCGCTTAGTCTACAGTAATAGGCAGGTGCATCCTGGACGGCTTGGATTAGCACGATAGGACGGAAGGACCAGTGTCGGACCCCGTGGAAGCAGTCGATGTACTATAGGATAAGAAGTCAGATAACAAGAGTAGGATACCCGCTTTAGTAACCAGAGGAATAGGAACAGATTCTACAGGATCCTAGCAGCCGATAGAACAATAGCTCCAAAAGGATAGTAGCCTCCACGCATAGCAGCAACAACCCTTTGTTGATAAACCCTTTATAAATGAAGACCCATCCATATTTTAATTATATAAGGAAAGAAAATTTATTCAGGCTTGAATGTGTAATAGAAAAGTATGGTTGCATAAAAAGACAAAGAATAATTCTTAAAGAATTAGAGTATTATGAAACTGCAAAACCATGCGTAAGGTTTAGATAATTATACCTGATTATAATAAAACAAGTAATCATTAATAAAATGGTTGAACTTTACAAAGAAATGTAAGCATAAGATAAAGAATTTGTTATCTCGAAACACACGAATCTATCTCTCAATTCTTACTCGAACGCTTCTCTGTCCATTATTACGATGAACGATGCAGGAATTATTAACAGTGAAAATTTAGCAACTTCAAAGATTGCTAAAGTTGAGAAGGATCTCCAGAACTGGAATATTCCCAAAGAATCTTTCAGATCTGTATATGAAACAGGAAAGTTTGATTTTATAAAAAATTATAATATCAAAACTTGTGAGTCCACTATAGCTATCAATAATTCAAAAGAAATTATTAAGCTATTGTCTACCCAAGATATAAATAGGTATAAATAGTAAAATAAACACAAGAGAAATTGCCATAATATACAGAGTCTATTACAGGCTAATGAAAACAACTCTAGCCCCAAAAGCTAAGTTAGTTAGCAGTAAAGGTGCTACCATGCTAATGGAAGCAAACCAGGAACATAGCAATATCTTTGTTCCTAGAATGTTAAAATGGAATGAAATTTTAACAAAAGATGAGTGACACTTTGATACCATCACTCAACCAAAAGTAGAACTAGAAAGTTCTAACATTGAACAAATAATTCAGCATTTAGATGAATCAATTGACTTAATGTTTTTAAAGTCAAAATCTAAATCTGTTACACCCCGTAAATTCAAGAAGATAAGATAAGAACATACCAAGGAATATAAGATTTGAAAGTGGAAAGATAAGTGGACAAACATGTGTTGGACGGATTTTGAGTCTACCTTGGAGTGTTGTACCCCAGTTGTTAAGAATTTCGAGGTGTTTAAAAAGCCTAGTGTGTAGTCCGTTAAATCTAGTTCCCAACGCAACAAACCGTTCGTCGATAGGACATCGGAGTCAAAAGTTATGGAAGTTTCACGTTTGCGCGATCGAGCAAAGCGATGGTTTCGGTTGAAGTGCAGCGCGGCCGGACTGAGGCCGCGGCGCGAATCTGAGGCGCGGCGCCGGTTATCTGGGGTTCGCAGAGGTTGCAGCGCCGCGGCGCCGGAATGAGGCAGCGGTGCCGGAACGCGGTAATTATTCTGCGATGCGCTGGCCGGCTGGCGCGGCGCCAAGGCGGGATTTTTCTGCGGTAAAGGGCGAAAATCAGGGGATATTTTGTTAAAAGCCTATGGGAGGGTGACAAGTGTCCCTCCCATCCTTTTGACCAGGAAAGGGGCCTATTTTAGGGCCAAGTCTTGGAAGACTTGGCCATTTCATTTTGAAAACCCTCCCAAGAACTCCTCTCCCTTCTCTCTAGATTTTGAAGAAAACCTAGCCTAAAGGGAAAATTGTTGGAGCGGCGGCAAGAAGGCAAAGTGTGGGTGAACTTGGGGGAAGCGGTGGCGTAGTTGAGGGAAAGAAGTGGAAGAAGAAGGGCTTTTGTGGGCTATTCCGAAAGGTAAAAGTTTCCCCTTCTCTTTGATATGAGTTAATACTTGTTATAGTAGTTTAGAAATGAGCCTGAGGCTGTTATATTTATGTTTGAATAGATTTAGTGTTATACCCCGTATTTCCAGAGTATGTACGTGGGGGACGTACGTAGAAATTTTCGAACTTCATTAGGCTTGGCCGAATTCATTTTGGGCACAAGTGCCGATTTGAGTCGTTTTTCGACGAAACGTTTCCACGACTACGTTGGAAAAATTCCGGCTATGTCATTTATATTTTTGCGGATTTTTCCGAGAGGCGAAACATTTTTGGACAACGGGAGGGTGACACTTGTCACCCTCGTCGACGATTTGGAGGCGTCGAGGTTGGTTGGCCTTGGCCGATTGGCCCCTTGATTTGTGCCTTGCTTTGTGGCTTGTTTTGTGGAGTGTTTTGTGGAGTAGGGTTTAGGGTGCACTTGGCTTAGTCTTGTCCTTACACTTGCTATACACTTGGAAGGATCTTGGCCCTTGGTTGGCCTTTGGTTTTTCTATAAATACCCCAAGTGTGAAGACTTCATCCATTCCAAAAATTTCCAAGTCTTGAAAACCCTCCTCTCCCTCTTGCTTGTGATTCGTCCAAAGCCATCCCTCCCCTTTGTGGAGCTTTGGCCGAGAGGCCACCCTCCACTTTGTGGTGCCTTGGCATGGGGTACCCACTAGCCTAGTTGTTTCGTATAATACCCTTGTTGTGGTATAGAAATACTCTCCTATAATTGTTATAATGTCCAAATGCCTTGGCCCAAATACCTTGTAGTATTCCCAAGGTTACACTTATACAAAAGCCCAGAAAATACGATTATACTTCCTTTAGCCACAAAAACGAAACCCTAAGGAAATCTTCACCCGTTGTTGAATTTGTAAGTACAAGTTGGTTAGAACTTCTAAGGGTTGTTTGGAGCGCTCGGAGTAGGAGCTAAGCGTTTCTCAGGATCGACTTTATACTTGGATAATTTTGGGCTTATCGAGGTGAAAGTACTAAGAGTAGCGTATTCTACTCGAGGAGTGGAAAGGGCTAGCAAGGTTGTAGTACTTGGAGCTTTTTGCTTATTGTCGATAATCGTCGCGAGGTATGTGAACCTCTTCCTATCTCTTCTAGCATGATATGTGTGAACTATGTAGTACGGTAGACGTATATGTGTTAATTGTGTTTGATTGTTTTAAAACATAAAGTGTTATAACGGCTTTATGGGAAGTTAGTTATATGACTTTATGTAGGTAAGAAAATACTTTGTGGTTTTAAAAGGTAACTGATGTGAATTATAACTGGCTAGTTATAATAAAGAACTTGATGTATTTCAAAAGATTTATAAATCGTTTTGAAGGGAGAATAACACTTGGTTTTAAAGGTTTTAAAAAGAGTTATACTAGCTTTATGGGGAGTTAGGTATAATGTCTTAAGAGAGGTAAAGAAAATGGTTTACTGATGTTAGAAGTTAAGAGACTTGATCTTATAAGATAAGAGACTTAACTTATTTGTTTTAATGTGGATGTTTGTGCGAAACCTCATTCGTGAGTAATGAGTACTTGGTTTTATTTAAAGGGATAATGTTTCCGATTTGAAATCGAATGTGTATCGACAGACCAACTGCGGCGTTAATAAAGGAAAATGTATTGAATAATGATGTATCGTATTAAAACCCGGTAGAAACCTCCATCTGTAGAAACTAAGATGAGACAAAATGATATTACATTTTCTAGATCATGGTCTTTGTAATAAGAATGTTGTAAACAAGAATAACCTACTCACGTGAGACATATATTACTCAATTGTTCTAAAAAGGAATCAAGTGATTAAGTTTATGAACTATGAAACCATTTGAAAATGAGAAGCTTGAGTAATTGAAACTAGGCAAACTGGAACTTAGGAAAAGAATGTTGTTACTTGATTTTGAAAAGGAATGTGGGTTGGTCATTCTAATACTACGGGTATCGGGTGACTTTGATAAAAGTAATGGATCTCTTTTAAATAATTTAACGTACGTAGTACTTTAGGGTTAAAACCCGGACTTTGGCATAAAATGAAGGTACTTTGAGTGATGTGAAACTTGCCTATGCTTGTTGTTGTGAAACTTGCCTATGCTTGTTGTTGTGAAACTTGCCTATGCTTGTTGTTGTGAAACTTGCCTATGCTTGTGATGATAGCCTTTGTTGTGCAAGTGTGGTATTTACGTATACCGCGTCTCGATAGAGGGCCGGTTGACTTGTTGAGAACTTACTTGGACGTGCTGGCAGTGATGGAGAATTCCACGGGTATGTTTCCATTTTGATTACTGTCTTGTTGTTGATGTCACATGGACGTGTCTACACCGTCACGATTCCGGCATGTGGCCACGCGCGTGGTTGACCACCCAAGATATTGTTATTGAGGTTACATGGGCGTCTACACCGAAGCGATTCCGGTACGTGGGCCACGCGCCTTGTTATTATTGTTGCATCATGGACATGTCTACACCGTCGCAGATTCGGGCACGCGCCGACGCGAACATGATGGATGTTGTGGGCGAGACCCATAGTTATATTTGAGTGGCGACTTTGAGGCGAGTCCACGACTTGACCGCTTTATGTTGCTGATCGTATTTTGGTTATCATACATGTCTCCTGCTTTTTAGGCTATTATGATTTCATTTACAGTATTTGACAGTTTCACATACTTGGTACCTGTTGTACTGACCTCCTTCGGGGGGCTGCGTTCATGCCGCAGGTAGAGGTACATCGGTCGTGGATCCCCGCTCTTAGGATCTCATTTCAGCGTGTCGGAAAGCTCCGTTCCTTCGGAGGCTTATCTTTGGTATGTTTCCCTGAGTTGTAGGTTCTTGTACATTCAGGGGTATGGCGGCCCCGTCCGTCATAGTTGTGTATATCTTAGAGTGCAGTAATCTTGTTGTGGGCAGGGTTGTAAAAGGATTAAACTGTTCAGGTTTTATGTATACACTGAAGGCAACTGTTTTGGTTGACCTGTTTATTTATTATATCTCTTGTTTAATGACTCATGTTTTATGTTCCGCTGATTTTCTCTGATGTATGTATCACTAGGGTGCCCGGGGTAAGGCACCAGTCACGGGCCCGATTTTCGGGGTGTGACATAGTGGTATCAGAGCAGTTAGTCCTCGGAAAGTGTCTACAGACCGTGTCTAGTAGAGTCTTGATTATCGGTGTGTTGTGCACCACATCTATAATCAGGAGGCTATAGGACATGTAGGATTGGTTTCTATTCTTCTCATTCTAAGATCGTGTCTTGTGAGTTGGTAAGTTGACCCTCGATGTGTTTCATTTTACGATATGCCTCCGAAGGCGACCAAAGAGGCGAGTGCAAGGCAAAGAGGATCTGAGATCTGAGCAAGCGAGCGAGACGACAGCAGGCAGTGAAGACGGCGCGAGTTTCGACCGGCCAGCGAGGAGTTTAGAGCGCGGCCGTGGTGATGAGACTACAAGACTGAGCCTCGATCCACGATGCAGGCGGGAGATGGGTCACTGAGATGGCGATTATTGGCGAGTTGTGGCGATATGAGGCAGTGGATGCGGTTCAGTTCAGCGGCTATGGTGCACCCGAGCGTATAGTTTGAGGCTACGGACTTTACGAGTTGTAGCCCGAGAGTTTTATGGGTCGAGGCACGAGGATGATCCGCAGGAGTTCATCCGTCGATTCTGAGGATCACGCGGTGATCAAGGCTTCAGAGACCGAGTCTGTGACCTTCGGTTCGCGTCGCCGCGTGATACCGCGATCGATTGGTTTGATTCGTGAGCTTTCCGGGAGAGCATGCACTCCGGCAGATGGGATGAGTTTTGGGCTTTTCTCACGCACTTTTGCCTCCGCAGATGAGGAGGGCACGGCCGACAAATTTTTGTTCTTGAGACAGAGAGGCGACCGTCGTGAGTACAATGTCGAGTTCGATTCTTTGGCTCGATATGTCCCCTGCGCTTATTGCAGATATGGAGGATAGGGTGCATCGCCACGTCACGGGCTAGATGATTATATGGCCGAGTCTTGTGCGGGTGTTTCTCTTCACCGGGCATGGGCATTGCCCGCATTCGTGCTCATGCACTGGTGCGGCGAGCGCAGATCGACGGGTACCGGCGAGAGAAGGCCAAGACGGCGGATATTTTGCGACTTTCGAGGCGGACCGCCTCGAAGAGACTAGTTATGTACCTCCGCCATTGCAGTGGTCCTCCGCAGCCCGGGACCGCGGGATATTCAGAGCGGTCGGGGCTCCCGAGTTTCAGATGTTCGAGGAGTAGGGTTGGCAGATGCGATCACCCCTACCTCGGTGTGGTCGATGTAGTAGACCGCATTTCGGGAGTGTCGTAGTACGAGGAGCTTGTTATTCTTGCGCCAGCAGGGCCATATGACGAGATCAGGAGCGGTGGTAGCGGTAGGATAGCCGCACTACTAGGCGATTGCGGGCCACGGTAGAGGTCGCGGTGGAAGTTCGATTTTAGCGGTCCTTGAACCGCCTAGTTTCAGGTATATCCTTAACCCTGTAGATACTTGTATGTATTGATGTTAATGATGTGTTAAGTGTTATTTTCGGATAGCTTTGTGCTATAGTGTGATTTAAAAATCTGGTTAGTGTGAGATGGAAGTGGTAGCTTCCATGATGTGTTCCGTGTCGAGGAGCGGGAGTTGGCGCTACAGTGGGTCGGGTTGGGGCCATGTTGCGGGCCAACCCGCGTCCCGTTTCGAGGAAGGGTCAGCTCTGGGTGGTCCCGCCAGGTGGCAGGGTCACGAGGGTGCTAGGCCCAGGTTTAGATGACCATCGTATGAGTTCATAGATATGTTCGACCAAAATCAGTTCGTGAAGGCCGAGAATGGCCTTAGAGGTAATCGAGGGTAGTAAGATGACCAAGTTTGGAGGTAGTAACTCCAAGGGTTGGAAACGAACGTTGTGGAGTGTGGTACGGATACTAGAAAGAGCTCGAGTGTTGAGAGAAGTGCGGCGAGATAGAGGAGAAGTGAACGTGTGTGATCGTTTCTTTTGTGAAATGTAGGTGCGAAGGGAGTATATTTTAGACCTTGGTGGGGACTTTTGTGCTAACTGAGGTGGTTCCTCGTTGGCGTGGATTTGGGTTTTGCGCGCATGTTATTTTGTGGCCAGGTGTGGCATGTTTGATTCTCGTAAGTATAGTAGTGAAGACTATACTGGCGCACGTTTGTTTTGAGACTTAGAAGGAACATTCGGGACGACTGTTTCTAAGGAAGGAGAATGTTATACCGTATTTCCGCAGTATATGCGTGGGGGACGTACGTAGAAATTTTCGAACTTCATTAGGCTTGGCCGAATTCATTTTGGGCACAAGTGCCGATTTGAGTCATTTTTCGACGAAACGTTTCCACAGCTTACGTTGGAAAAATTCCGGCTATGTCATTTATATTTTTTGCGGATTTTTCCGAGAGACGAAACATTTTTGGACCAACGGGAGGGTGACACTTGTCACCCTCATTGGACGGTTTGGAGGGGGCGGTCAAGGTTGGTTGGCCTTGGCCGATTGGCCCCTTGATTTGTGCCTTGCTTTGTGGCTTGTTTTGTGGAGTGTTTTGTGGAGTAGGGTTTAGGGTGCACTTGGCTTAATCTTGTCCTTACACTTGCTATACACTTGGAAGGATCTTGGCCCTTGGTTGGCCTTTGGTTTTGCTATAAATACCCCCCTAAGTGTGAAGACTTCATCCATTCCAAAAACTTCCAAGTCTTGAAAACCCTCCCTCTCCCTCTTGCTTGTGATTCGTCCAAAAGCCATCCCTCCCCCCTTTGTGGAGCTTTGGCCGAGAGGCCACCCCTCCCCCCTTTGTGGTGCCTTGGCCGTGGGGTACCCCCCCCCTAGCCTAGTTGTTTTCGTATAATACCCCTTGTTGTGGTATAGAAATACTCTCCTAGTATTGTTATAATGTCCAAATGCCTTGGCCCAAATACCTTGTAGTATTCCCAAGGTTACACTTATACAAAAGCCCAGAAAATACGATTATACTTCCTTTAGCCACAAAAACGAAACCCTAAGGAAATCTTCACCCGTTGTTGAAGTTGTAAGTAGAAGTTGGTTAGAACTTCTAAGGGTTGTTTGGAGCGCTCGGAGTAGGAGCTAAGCGTTGCTCAGGATCGACTTTATACTTGGATAATTTTGGGCTTATCGAGGTGAAAGTACTAAGAGTAGTGTATTCTACTCGAGGAGTGGAAAGGGCTAGCAAGGTTGTAGTACTTGGAGCTTTTTGCTTATTGTCGATAATCGTCGCGAGGTATGTGAACCTCTTCCTATCTCTTCTAGCATGATATGTGTGAACTATGTAGTACAGTAGACGTACATGTGTTAATTGTATTTGATTGTTTTAAAACATAAAGTGTTATAACGGCTTTATGGGAAGTTGGTTATAATGACTTTATGTAGGTAGAAAATACTTTGTGGTTTTAAAGGTAATCGATGTGAATTATAAGCGGCTAGTTATAATAAAGAACTTGATGTATTTCAAAAGATTTATAAATCGTTTTGAAGGAGAGTAACACTTGGTTTTAAAGGTTTTAAAAAGAGTTATACTAGCTTTATGGGGAGTTAGGTATAATGTCTTAAGAGGTAAAGAAAATGGTTTCACGATGTTAGAAGTTAAGAGACTTGATCTTATAAGATAAGAGACTTAACTTATTTGTTTTAAGGTGGATGTTTGTGCGAAACCTGAATCGTGAGTAATGAGTACTTTGTTTTATTTAAAGGGATAATGTTTTACCGATTTGGAAATCGAATGTGTATCGACAGCACCAACTGCGGCGTTAATAAAGGAAAATGTATTGAATAATGATGTATCGTATTAAAACCGGTAGAAACCTCCAATGCATAGAAACTAAGATGAGACAAAATGATATTACATTTTCTAGATCATGGTCTTTGTAATAAGAATATTGTAAACAAGAATAACCTACTCACGTGAGACATATATTACTCAATTGTTCTAAAAGGAATCAGTGATTAAGTTTATGAACTATGAAACCATTTGAAAATGAGAAGCTTGAGTAATCAAACTAGGCAACCGGAACTTAGGAAAGAATGTTGTTACTTGATTTTGAAAAGGAATGTGGGTTGGTCATTCTAATACTACGGTATCGGGTGACTTTGATAAAAGTAATGGATCTCTTTTAAAGAATTTAACGTCGTAGTACTTTAGGGTTAAATCCGGACTTTGGCATAAAATGAAGGTACTTTGAGTGATGTGAAACTTGCCTATGCTTGTTGTTGTGAAACTTGCCTATGCTTGTTGTTGTGAAACTCGCCTATGCTTGTTGTTGTGAAACTTGCCTATGCTTGTGATGATAGCCTTTGTTGTGCAAGTGTGGTATTTACGTATACCGCCGTCTCGATAGAGTAGGTTGACTTATTGAGAACTTACTTGGAGCGTCTTTGGCGGTGATGGAGAATTCCACGGGTATGTTTCCATTTTGATTCTTGTCTTGTTGTTGATGTCACATGGGCGTGTCTACACCGTCTGATTCGGGGCATGTGGCCATGCGCAGGGTTGACCACCCGATATATTGTTATTGAGGTTACATGGGCACGTCTACACCGATGCGCGAGGCGTGTGGCCACGCGGCCTTGTTATTATTGTTGCATCATGGACATGTCTACACCGATGCAAGATTCCGGCATGCGCCATGATGCGAACATGATGGATGTTGTGGGCGTGAGACCCATAGTTATATTTGAGTGGCGACTTTGAGGCGTGAGTCACGACTTGATCGCTTTTATGTTGCATCAGTATTTTGGTTATCATACATGTCTCACTTTTTAGGCTATTATGATTTCATTTCTGATGTTGTGATTTCACATACTGTACTGTTGCATCGACCTCGCCCGAAGTGCGTTAATCTGCGCGAGTAAGTACATCGGTCGTGGATCCCCGCTCTTAGGATCTCATTTCGTGTCGGAAAGCTCCGTTCCTTGGAGGCTTATCTTTGGTATGTTTCCGAGTTGTAGGTTCTTGTACATTCGGGGGTATGGCGAGCCCTGTCCGTCATAGTTGTTAATATATCTTAGAGTGCAGTAATCTTGTTGTGGCGAGGGTTGTAAAAGGATTAAACTGTTCAGGTTTTATGTATACACTGAAGGCAACTGTTTTGGTTGGCCTGTTTATTTATTATATCTCTTGTTTAATGACTCATGTTTTATGTTCCGCTGATTTTCTCTGATGTATGTATCACTAGGGTGCCCGGGGTAAGGCACCAGTCACGGGCCCGATTTTCGGGGTGTGACATTTGGATATTGTTGTCTTGTTGAGAACCGAAATGGGCATGTTAGCCTTAAGATTGTAACTTCAATTGGATTACTAATTTAGGCGTCACATGTTGTAAAGGGGGATTTTAGTTGTTGAAAATGTCTAGGGCTAGATATCATGTTAGACCTAAGAACTTGGATTGGAAAAGAGTTGAAAGGGGTTAGGATTGGTTATATTGTTGGCCAAGAATGGCATGGAAATTATTGGGTTATTTTGTGTTATTGTGGGGCGGAATTTTACACGTATTGTTAGGCGCGTAATCCCCTTGTATTTGCTGATTTAATTGAGCCTTAAATGTGGCGTTGGTTATTGAATTTCAGCCTTGAAAAAGGTGGCATTGTAAGTAGAAACAAAGGAAGTGTCGTCCAAATTTCCGTAGAATGTAGGGACCTTGCACTTAGTTATTCTACGTTCGAAGCTAGAGATTGATAGACGTTTTATGACCCTTATAGGATTGAAGTACTACGAGTAGCATATTCTACTTAAGGGAGATAGTACTGTGGAGCATTTTGCTAACCGTCGATAATCGTCGCGAGGTATGTGATTCTTCCTATCCTCTTCAGCATGATTATTTGTGAAATATATAGTGCGATAGATGCGTGTGTTAAAAGAATTTGATTTCCTTGTTACGCCTTGACTTGATATGAAGTGTAAAGGTCTTGATTGTTTGAAAAAGTAGGAAAATCTTATTCGTTAGTAAGGGGTACTCGGTGGTTAAAGAATAAGCCCTCTTGGTCTCATAAGGGTTTATAGTTGTAATTGGTTGGTTTAAAACATAAAGTGTTATAACGGCTTTATGGGAAGTTTGTTATAACCACTTTATGTAGGTAAAATAATGGTTTGTTGTTTTCAAAAGATAAGAGACTTGACTTATAATTGACCTAAATGGTGTTGAAAAGGGTGAAACCTCATTCGTGAGAAATGAGTACTTGGTTTTTAAAAGAATAATGTTTTACTGATTTCAGAAATGAGAATAAGTATCGAACGAACCACTGCAGCATTAATAAAGGAAAATGTATTGACAAATAAGTGATTATATTAAAACCAGTAGAAACCTTCATCTGCATAGAAGCTAAGATAAGACAAAATTGTATTACATTTCCTAGATCATGGCTGCTCTAATAAGAATTATTGTAATCAAGTTTTGATCTTCTTAAAAATTCCAAAGTAAGGAACTCGATTTCTAAAAGAAAAGAGACTTAAGAATTTGAAGTGTTTAGGTCTAAAAGAAAGGCATGGTTTTGTCTTGACTTATTTTAAAACATAAAGTGTTATAATAGCTTTATGGGAAGTTAGTTATAACGACTTTATGGAAAATAAAAGAATGGATTCATTATTGGATTTAAAATGGTAACTTGATTTTGGGAAAAGAGAAGTAACTGTTTTCAAATATCGAACTCTTTGTGATGGAAAAACATAAGTGGCTTGGTTATAAAAGGTAGGAGTACCTTGATCTTAAAGGGGTTAGATACTTGGGTTTTAATGGTATACTTGACGTTGTGTTAAGAAGTGTGTAAAGTACCTTGAGTGGTGTGTAACTTGCCTATGCTTGGTTGATATAGCCTTGTTGTGCAAGGGTGTGATTTGTGCTATCGAGTCTCTCGATGGAGGGCCGGCTATCTGTTTGTTTGATTGGACATACTGACACGTTGGGTAGCCCACGGGTATGCTTCCATAGTGAGTATTCTCTTGTTATTTGTTTGGACATACTGACACGTTGGGTAGCCCACGGGTATGCTTCCACAGTGAGTATTCTCTTGTTATTTGTTTGGACATACTGACACGTTGGGTAGCCCACGGGTATGCTTCCACAGTGAGTATTATCTTGTTAGTTGTTTGGACATACCGACACGTTGGGTGGCCCACGGGTATGCTTCCACAGGGATTGTTATCTTGTTATCTCCTTTGGGCATACCGACACGTTGGATGGTCCACGGGTATGGGCCCACTAGGACGGTTCCAGGGCCATGCTTATACCGAGGTGAGATGCCGGGGCATGCGGCCATTGTGCGGGTTAAATTCCCGGGTTATATTTGAGTGATGACTTCACGGGCATGAGTCCCTAACTTGACATGACTGCTTATATGTCAGGTATCGTGGTTTGGTTATCATACATGTCTCCTGCTTTATATAGACTATTATGATTTCATTTACAGTATTTTTCAGTTTCACATACTTGGTACCTGTTGTACTGACCTCCTTCGGGGGGCTGCGTTCATGCCGCAGGTTGAGGTACATAGCTTGCTGATCCGCACTCTTAGGATCGCTGTTCGGTTCTCGGAAAGCTCCATATCTCCGGAAGCTTGTCCTGTGGTACGGTTCCCTGAAGTTGTAGACTTTTGTATATTCAGGGGCATGGCGGGGCCCTGTCCCGTCATTATGGTTTTAAAATTCTTAGAGGTCTGTAGCACTGTTGTGGGCAGAGTTTGTAAGGGATGTAACTGTTCAAGTTTTCATTTATGTACAAAAAGGTAACCGTTTGGGTTAGCCTGTTTTCTTATTTCACTGTTTTCTTTCATGAGTTTTTATTTCCGCTGGTTTTTCTCTGATGTTGTATCACTAGGGTGCCCGGGGTAAGACACCAGTCACGGGCCCGAGGTCGGGTCGTGACAAAAGTGGTATCAGAGCAGTTAATCCTCGGAAAGTGTCTACAGACCGTATCTAGTAGAGTCTTGATTATCGGTGTGTTGTGCACCACATCTATAATCAGGAGGCTATAGGATATTTAGGATTGGTTTCCATTCTTCTCACTCTGAGATCGTGCCTTAGAGCTGTGTTATAAGTTGGACTCCTCGCGTATTTTTGTATACCGATGATGCCTCGCATGAGCAACCGAGCCCAGAAGGGCAAGCGGCAGAGGAGGCTGCGAGTAGAGCGGCCAGCGGTCTCTCATCGAGACCACGGCTTTGAGCCTCGGTCCACGGCACAGGCGAGAGGAGATGGGTTACGCGAGAAGGCCCGATTATTGGCGGGATCGTGGCTAGGCATGAGGATAGGCCGGATCACGGCGATTCGTCTGCCGGTAGCACCCAAAGTTCACCCGAGGTCAGATAGTTTGAGACTACGGGATTTTCTGAGTTGTAGCCCACCTGAGTTCTACAGGTCGAGGCCTGAGGATGATCCGCAGGAGTTCATCCGACAGTTACAGCGGATCATGAGAGTGATCAAGGCTTCGGAGACCGAGTCAGTGGTTTTGGGTTCACATCGGCTGCGTAATCATGATCGGCTGGTTTGATTCGTGGGAGCTGTCCCGGGGGGAGCATGCACCTCCAGCTGGTTGGGGCGAGTTCTCAGAGGCTTTCCTTGGCCATTTCTTGCCTCCACAGATGAGGAGGGCACGGGCCGACAAATTTTTGATGCTGAGACAAAGAGGGCGCACAGTTCGGGAGTACAATGTAGAGTTTGACTCATTGGCTCGGTATGTCCCCGCTCTGGTGGCCGATATGGAGGATAGAGTGCACCGTTATGTCACAGGACTCGATGACTACTTAGCAGAGAGTTGCACGGGAGTAGCTCTTCAGCCGGGCATGGATATTGCCCGCATGCAGGCTTATGCACTTGGGTGTGAGGAGCGTAGAGGTCGGCGGATTAACCAAGATCAGCAGAAGAGGGCCAGGACAGCAGGGTCCTCTGGTGACCTTCGAGGCAGGCAGCCTCGGCGGAGAACTAGTTATGCGCCTCCGCTGACGGAGTGCTCGCCCGCCACGATCTTGGGGCGTTCGAGATTCCGGAGCAGTCGTGGCTCCAGTTTCGTGTTTTGGGAGCGAGGGCGTTAGTCGAGATGGGACCACCCTACCTCGTTGTGGCCGTTGTGGTAGGCTCCATGATGGGAGTGTCGTCTTTGGAATGGGAGTTTGTTTTGCATGCGGCCAGGCCATTTTGCAGAAATTGTCCAACTGCAGGTAGCGCGGATGTAGAGACTCGACGCCGGGATCGATGGCTGATTCATCTCTCCTTTTGTGCGCCCGTGCGAGGAACATGAGTAGAACGACAAAAAGGGAATGTGAAGCAATAGTTACAGGTATATTCTTAACCCTCTAGAGACTAGTAGACTTTGATGTCATGGTGATGTGTAAGCGTTATGTTCGGATAGCTTTGTGTTAAAAATGTGATTTAGAAGCTTGGCTAGTGAAAAAGGGAAAGTCTGGGGATGAGAAATTTTGAACCTTAGAATTTATAACAATCGAGACCTTAGAGGTAAGGCCGGCTATAGTAAAAGATTTTACAGTGATCTTTGTCAGAGTACATAGTATACGGGGAATATTTATAACTGACACGTTGGGTAGCCCACGGGTATGCTTCCACAGTGAGTATTCTCTTGTTATTTGTTTGGACATACTGACACGTTGGGTAGCCCACGGGTATGCTTCCACAGTGAGTATTCTCTTGTTATTTGTTTGGACATACTGACACGTTGGGTAGCCTACGGGTATGCTTCCACAGTGAGTATTATCTTGTTAGTTATTTGGACATACCGACACGTTGGGTGGCCCACGGGTATGCTTCCACAGGGATTGTTATCTTGTTATCTCCTTTGGGCATACCGACACGTTGGATGGTCCACGGGTATGGGCCCACTAGGACGGTTCCAGGGTCATGCTTATACCGAGTGAGATCTTGGGCATGCGGCCATTGTGCGGGTTAAATTCCCGGGTTATATTTGAGTGATGACTTCACGGGCATGAGTCCCTAACTTGACATGACTGCTTATATGTTGTGTACTGTGGTTTGGTTATCATACATGTCTCCTGCTTTATATAGACTATTATGATTTCATTTACAGTATTTTTCAGTTTCACATACTTGGTACCTGTTGTACTGACCTCCTTCGGGGGGCTGCGTTCATGCCGCAGGTTGAGGTACATAGCTTGCTGATCCGCACTCTTAGGATCGCTGTTCGGTTCTCGGAAAGCTCCATATCTCCGGAAGCTTGTCCTGTGGTACGGTTCCCTGAAGTTGTAGACTTTTGTATATTCAGGGGCATGGCGGGGCCCTGTCCCGTCATTATGGTTTTAAAATTCTTAGAGGTCTGTAGCACTGTTGTGGGCAGAGTTTGTAAGGGATGTAACTGTTCAAGTTTTCATTTATGTACAAAAAGGTAACCGTTTGGGTTAGCCTGTTTTCTTATTTCATTGTTTTCTTTCATGAGTTTTTATTTCCGCTGGTTTTTCTCTGATGTTGTATCACTAGGGTGCCCGGGGTAAGGCACCAGTCACGGGCCCGAGGTCGGGTCGTGACAAAATCTTCCAGAAGATACTCCTTCGCAGCATCTTCTTCTAAACCCCGGGAGGAGGAGGAAGAATGTTCTAATAATTCTGGCGAAACTATACTCGAACGAAAAGTTCAAGGAATAGACTATTCGTCAGCCATACCCAAGGTCTACTATCTACCAATCGATAGGACGACTGGCAGTCCCACCAGAAGCGAAATGCATGGTGAAGACAACCTTGGCACTATTAAACAAGATATAAGTTTTAAGATAGATTTTAAAACCCTTGATAAATTATGGGTAGACCCAGAAAATGCCATTAAAAGAAAATGGTATGTAAGCACTTTCTCGCTCAAAGAAAGAAGAGCATTCAGAGAACAACGGATCAGTGACATGAACATAATTAATGCCAATATAGAATTCTTTAGGTGGTTTCAAATTACTGATAAACTTAATAACAACAGAGAATCCCTCAGTACTATTGTCAAAAAATGGTACACATGAGAAGAAACCATTGAATCTATAGCTCCACCGTTAAAACAAATTAATATCCCAGTAGACGGTGAAGTCTTAACAGCCGCCCCTTTCAAAAGGGATATAAAAGTTACTAGAACGGTCCCCACCATGGAAGATATTAATAAAATCCTCCAACAGAACAACTACACCAATCAGTTGTTACATGTGGTCTCTAACCAAGTTGCAGAAGCGAGTAATGCCTCGACTTTTAAAAGTAAACCTGTCAGGTCAGAAGAAAGCACTTTGTCCGAACCCCTCTTTAAGATTCCACAATTTTCGATAAATAGCCACCCGAGATTTGGGAATGAAATTGAAGATAACCTGTAAGATAGAATAAGTAATAAGTTTAAAGAATTAAAAATATCTGAGGAGTCTACCTCCAAAAAACCAGATAATTCAGTCAAAGTACTTAGTGAAGGTTCCAGTTCAAAAAATAAACAAGATCTTAATAGAATATCGAAATTTGCTGGTGTAGGAGCTAAAAACTTCTACAAAGGACCCACATTTCCTGATATGTTATTTGAAGAACATACCCCGTACATGGCTTCCTATTCAGGGGACGAAATCCATGAATGGAACATAGATGGGATGTCTGAAGGTCAAATAATTAAAATACTTCATGAAATGGGAGTATGTATTACCAGTTATAAAATAAAAACACATACGGATGATGCCCAACTAGCTACAATCCTAGTTTCAGGCTTCACTGGAATGTTAAAAAATTGGTGGGATAACTACCTAACAGAAGGTGTAAGGTGTGGCATCATGGATGCAACCACCACTTTCCAAATAAAAAACATCGATAACAGTTATAGTAGTGAAGTCCAGAAAAACGCCACAACAACTGTACTATACTGTAATGGTAAACACTTCATTGGAGAGCCGAAGCTATTCCAAGATAAAAGTTTAGAAATACTTAATAATCTAACTTGCCCAAAGTTACATGACTTTAAATGGTATAAAGACATATTCCTTAACAAAGTAATGCTAAGAAGTGATTGTAATCATGATTATTGGAAAGAAAGGTTCATCAGTGGACTGCCTAAGCTTTTTGCTGAAAAGGTAAGGACCACCATAAGAAATAAATATAATGGTGAAACTCCTTATGGCTTCATGACATATGGAGACATAGTCAGCTTTATTAATCTAACAGGATTAGAATTATGTAGCACAATAAAGCTTAATAAAAATCCACCAAAGGAGAATTAGGAAGTTTTTGCGAAGACTTCGGATACGTCAAGATATCTGCCCCGTCAAAAAGCATCAAAAAGATGAAAAAGAGGCATAACATATCTCGACCCAAAACTTATAAAAGGAATTGTACTCCTAAAAAGAACTATAGAAAAAATAATACCAACAAAAATACCAAACAAAAAGGTAAATGTTGGAATTGTGGAAAAGATGGCCACATGGCAAATAATTG
The DNA here is from genome assembly GCA_029844215.1 of Przewalskia tangutica. Classification (NCBI taxonomy): domain Eukaryota; kingdom Viridiplantae; phylum Streptophyta; class Magnoliopsida; order Solanales; family Solanaceae; genus Przewalskia; species Przewalskia tangutica. Next base: position 1,206,553 of record JAQGDG010000037.1, on the reverse strand, counting down.
CAAAGAACCCAATAAAAAGAAGGACAAGATTAATCTGTTAGCTATTGATTCTGAGATAAAAGAAAAGCTTAATACAATCCTAGATGAAGATCAATCTAGTGATAGCTCTGAAGAAACTTCAGAAGACTATTACAGTGATGAAGGATCACTAGATCTAGAGTACAGTTCAGATAGCTCTACTTCCGAATTTGTGAATGCGGGAAAATCTGCACTTGTACAAACCAAACAATTAGTGTTATCTCAAGTAACAGCCAATAATTTTTCTTTGATATGATCGATCACATCGATGACGATGATGTTAAAAGGAAATACTTAACAGAACTTAAAAAACTAGTCATTAACCAGAAAAAGGAAAAAAAGATAATCGATCCTTCTGATATGAAAAGAGTTTTTAACAAGTTTAAAGAATCCAAGACAGATACTACCATGCAAGACTTGCAAGGAGAAGTATCACTCTTGAAAGAAGAAATTATCCAAGTCAAAGAAAGGCTCAGTTCTTCAGAAACTGAAGCATTTGCAAACAGTTTACTAAAAGAAATAGGCCCTATAAAGGATCCTCTTGCACCATCTACTTCAAAAGGGATAAACACAAGTGATCCCGAAGAAGAAGAGACGGAAGATAACTCAGATTCAGGTTTGAAATTAATCTCCAGGGCCAAAGCTTTAAGCTACCATGTCCCTATTAAAATAATAATAAACAAGAATTTTATTCTAGAAAAGATTGCATTGCTAGACTCAGGAGCAGATCAAAATTGTATCTGCGAAGGATTAATTCCCACCAAGTACTTAAACAAAAGTACTCATAAATTATACTCAGCTATAGGAGATAGTATAAAAATTAATAATAAGCTTTCTAAAGCTCATGTTTGTAATAATGGAGTCTGTTTTACCAACGACTTTATCATTACAAGAAATATAACTGAAGAAATCATATTAGGAATTCCTTTCCTAACACAGATAAAATCATATACCGCAAAATTAGATGGTATTTATACTACCTCAATGGGAAGAGACCTTGTATTCCCATAAACCCCTTGTCAGCGGATCATAGTGATCACGTCAAACAAAAAACATTCTTTAGGATACAACTATTAACCAATCAGGTTAACTACTTAAAAGACGATATTAAAATTAAATGGATAGAATCCACTTTAAAAACCCCGGAGTTAGTCAATAAGATAAAAGCCTTACAGGATTCTATAGAAAAGGAAGTTTGTTCAGAACTACCAAACGCCTTTTGGAAAATAAAAAAGCATACAGTAAGCCTACCTTACTCGGACGACTTTAGTGAAAAGACATACCCACTAAAGCCAGACCAATCCAAATGAGCCACGAGCTCATGGAAACTAGTAAAGAAGAAATTAATGACCTTCTAGAAAAGAAGATAATTAGGCCCTCCAAATTCCAATGGAGTTGTTCAGCCTTCTATGTTAATAAGAATGCTGAAAAAGAAAGAGGATCCCCAAGGCTTGTCATTGATTATAAACCTCTTAACCAAATATTAAAATGGATTAGATACCCTATTCCAAATAAAAGAGATTTATTAAAAAGGAGTTATAATGCTAACATCTACGGCAAATTCGATATGAAGTCAGGATTCTGGAAAATTCAAATAGAAGAAAAAGATAAGTATAAAACAACCTTCAATGTCTCCTTCGGACAATATGAATGGAATGTAATGCCATTTGGGCTTAAAAATGCCCCATCAGAATTCCAAAACATCATGAATGATATCTTCAATCCTTATAGTCAATTCTTAATTTTCTATATTGATGATGTTCTGGTATTTTCAGATAATATAGATCAGCACCATAAACATCTAAACACTTTTGTTAAAACAATTAAAAATAGTGGATTAGCAGTAAGCGCTAAGAAAGTAAAACTCTTTCAAACATCAATAAGATTCTTAGGTCATGACCTTTACCAAGGTACCTATAAACCGATCTGCATAGCCATTGAGTTCTCAGCCAAGTTTCCTGACGAAATTATAGATAAAACTCAACTCCAGAGATTCTTAGGGAGCTTAAACTATGTAGCAGATTTTATTCCTAAGATCAGACAAATCTGTGAACCGCTATATAAGAGGTTAAAGAAAACCCCAGTTCCTTGGTCTAACGACCAAACCAAAGTTGTTAGACAGGTTAAAGAGATAGTCCAGAAACTCCCATGCTTAGGTATCCCAAATCCGGAGGCCTTCATGATTGTTGAAACAGATGCCTCCGATATAGGTTATGGTGGCATTCTTAAACAGAAAATATCATCCGAATCTACTGAGCAATTAGTAAGATTCACTTCAGGTGTCTGGAACCAGGCTCAAAAGAATTATAGCACAGTTAAAAAAGAAATTTTATCAATAGTGCTATGTATCACTAAATTTCAAGATGATTTGGTAAACAAAGAGTTTTTACTAAGAGTAGACTGTAAATCAGCCAAAGATATTTTACAAAAGGATGTAAAAACCATAGTTTCAAAACAGATTTTTGCCAGATGGCAAGCCTTGTTATCAAGTTTTGATTTTAAAATCGATTTTATAAAATGAGAAGATAATTCTTTGCCAGACTTCTTAACAAGAGAATTCTTGCAGGGAAAAAATGAGACCAGGCTTCCCAGGCTTACGCCCGATGAGACCACCCTTCCAAAGTAAACCAGAAGAAAAAATGAAGCAGCCCTTTTCCCCAGAAACTTCGTCCAGAACCATTCTCCATAAACCCAGTGGACAGAATAAATTTACAGTCCTTGGGGATCTCCTCATCATACCAGTTCTTCCCGAAAAACCAAAAGCTAAGGAAAGAACACAAACTCAGCCGTTCAAAGCTACTCCAGCAGCTGCCCAGAGCAGAGATAACTATAAAATGATTCCCCCAGAATCTTATTCTGAAGCAGTTAAACCAGTAGTCCCTTCAAAAAAGGAAACACCAGCTCCCGTTCAGAAATGGGAATTCATTGCTATTCAGGCCTTGCCTATAATGGCACTGGACAAACAATATGAAAACTTCAGGGTACAAGATCTACTAAAAACCTGCTACACAGACCACCAGTACGTAGATACTCAAGACGCCATGAAAACCAGGAGATACTAGGAGTTCATCTTGGTAGACACCGACTCCATAGAAGTCGAACACAAATACTTTGATAAAACAGATGGGATTGAATACTCTAAATTCACCATTAAAAAGATATTAAGCCCGTTTAATTGGTATGTAGACCATCTACAAACCCAAATACCATTATCCAGGACCCATAAGCCTCAGACCTTCAATTGGCATGACTATAAGGATGCATGGTTCAACTTTCTATATGTTAGGCCTAATACTCATACTTGGTTCATAAAGTATGATGAAAGTATCAAAGAAAAGGTCATCCCCATATGGTTCTACGAATGGTGGGACATCTTCGGAGGAAATCTACAGGTCATAGCCCCGAGCTTTCAAAATAAATTTGCCAGTTTCCAAGAGGAACAACAGATTTCAGGTTTACCAGACCATATTAAGTTGTGTAAATTCTTTTTTAATAAAAGGATTTCATATATTAGTAATTGGTCCTTTGATATACAAGAAATAAACAGAATTCGTTATTTAAGCAAAACCATCAGAATTAAAGGATGGAGTCCCAAGCTTAAAGAAGAATTGAAGTTAAAACCAGAGAAGAAGAAGAGTCCATCCTCATCCGGAGAAACCTCAGCTTCGAAGGCAGAAACAAGAAGAAGGCTCCTGGAAGCCTTAGCACGATTGGAAGACGACGAAGAAGTAGCATCCAATCAAAGTGAAACAGACAACAGAGACATGATGGCCCCACAAGGAATTGCACAAGCATACGCCAACGCGTACCTCCTTGAATAAAAGCAGCAGTCCTTTCAGAAAAGGACATAAAGATGGAAAGTAAACAGACAAAATAGATAAAGCAGATGCTAAAGAAGAAAAGGACGGTCGCCCCTTCAGAAAAGCAGGAGACACCCTTTCGAAAAAAAAGAAGGCAATACTTAGCCTCTTATTTACTTTTTTCTTTAAATCATATCCGTCGACCTGTTAGGACGAGATTCTATTCGAGGCCTATTTAAGGCTCTCAAGTTGTAATTCATAAGGCATTCGAAAATATCCCTCTCTCTCTATATATATCTCCATGCCTGATCTTATGTATTCTCTATGCTTTCCAGTTTGAAATAAAATTGTAAGTTTTATTAAACAGCTTTCCTTCTATTTAAATTATGGTATAAGAGTCATGTTGTTAGAAATCATGAGTAGCTAAACTCATTCTACTGTCCTTAGAACAATATTGTTCTTAAGTTACTAGGAACCCTGTTACTCTGTTCCCGTTCCTATAGTTACTTTGTTGTTATCTTGTTCTTAAGATCTCCGCTTAGTCTACAGTAATAGGCAGGTGCATCCTGGACGGCTTGGATTAGCACGATAGGTCGGAAGGACCAGTGCCGGACCCCGTGGAAGCAACCGATGTACTATAGGATAAGAAGTCAGATAACAAGAGTAGGATACCCGCTTTAGTAACCAGAGGAATAGGAACAAATTCTACAGGATTCTAGCAGCCGATAGAACAATAGCTCCAAAAGGATAGTAGCCTCCACGCATAGCAACAACAACCCTTTGTTGATAAACCCTTTATAAATGAAGACTCATCCATCTTTTGATTACATAAGGAAATAAAATTTATTCAGGCTTAAATGTGTAATAGAAAAGTATGGTTGCATAAAAAGACAAAGAATAATTCTTAAAGAATTAGAGTATTATGAAACTGCAAAACCCGCAGAAGGTTTAGATAATTATACCCAGATTATAATAAAACAAGTAATCATTAATAAAATGGTTGAACTTTACAAAGAAATGTAAGCATAAGAGAAAGAATCTGTTATCTCGAAACGCACGAATCTATCTCTCAATTCTTACTCGAACGCTTCTCTGTCCATTATTAAGATGAACGATGCAGGAATTATTAACAATGAAAATTTAGCAACTTCAAAGATTGCTAAAGTTGAGAAGGATCTCCAGAACAGGAATATTCCCAAAGAATCTTTCAGATCTGTATATGAAACATGAAAGTTTGATTTTATAAAAAATTATAATGTCAAAACTTTTGAGTCCACTATAGCTATCAATAATTCAAAAGAAATTATTAAGCTATTGTCTACCCAAGATATAAATAGGTATAAAAAATACTTTAACTTCCTACATATAGGATTAGTGCAAATAGCAGTCAAACCTTTATACCGTTTAGGGTTAGACACCCCCATCTGTCTCTTACTAAGAGACTCCAGACTATTAAACTTTGGCGATTCCTTACTAGGAGTCTTACAAAGTAATCTAGCCAGGGGACCAGTTTATTTTAACTGCTATCCAAATTTTTCAGTTGATATTAATGATCAGAACATTATGGATACCCTAACATTAAATATTAAAACAAAAAATATAAATAGTAAAATAAACACAAGAGAAATTGCCATAATATACAGAGTCTATTACAGGCTAATGAAAACAACTCTAGCCCTAAAAGCTAAGTTAGTTAGCAGTAAAGGTGCTACCATGTTAATGGAAGCAAACCAGAAACATATCAATATCTTTGTTCATAGAATGTTAAAATGGAATGAAATTTTAACAAAAGATGAGTGGCACTTTGATTCCATCACTCAACCAAAAGTAGAACCATAAAGTTCTAACATTGAACCAATAATTCAACATTTAGATAGATCAATTGACTTAAAGTTTTTAAAGTCAAAATCTAAATCCTCCGGAAGATACTCCTTCGCAGCATCTTCTTCTAAACCCCGGGAGGAGGAGGAGGAAGAATGTTCTAATAATTCTGGCGAAACTATACTCGAACGAAAAGTTCAAGGAATAGACTATTCATCAGCCATACCCAAGGTCTACTATCGACCAATCGATAGGACGGCTGGCAGTCCCACCAGAAGCGAAATGCAAGGTGAAGCCTTGGCACTATTAAACAAGATATAAGTTTTAAGATAGATTTTAAAACCCTTGATAAATTATGGGTAGGCCCTAGAAAATGCCATTAAAAGAAAATGGTATGTAATCACTTTCTCGCTTAAATAAAGAAGAGCATTCAGAGAACAATGGATCAGTGACATGAACAGAATTAATGCCAATATAGAATTATTTAGGTGGTTTCAAATTACTGATAAACTTAATAACAACAGAGAATCCCTCAGTACTATTGTCAAAAAATAGTACACAGGAGAAGAAACCATTGAATCTATAGCTCCACCGTTAAAACAAATTAAGATCCCAGTAGACGGTGAAGTCTTAACAGCCACCCCTTTCAAAAGGGATATAAAAGTTACTAGAACGGTCCCCACCGTGGAAGATATTAATAAAATCCTCCAACAGAACAACTACACCAATCAGTTGTTACATGTTGTCTCTAACCAAGTTGCAGAAGCGAGTAATGCCTCGACTTTTAAAAGTAAACATGGCAGGTCAGAAGAAAGCACTTTGTCCGAACCCCTCTTTAAGATTCCACAATTTTCGGTAAATAGCCACCCGAGATTTGGGAAAGAAATTGAAGATAAGCTGTTAGATAAAATAAGTAATAAGTTTAAAGAACTAAAAGTATCTGAGGAGTCTACCTCCAAAAACCAGATAATTTAGTCAAAGTACTTAGTGAAGGTTCTAGTTCAAAAAATAAACAAGATGTTAATAGAATATCGAAATTTGCTGGTGTAGGAGCTAAAAACTTCTACAAAGGACCCACATTTCCTGATATGTTATTTGAAGAACATACCCCGTACATGGCTTCCTATTCAGGGGACGAAATCCATGAATGGAATATAGATGGGAAGTCTGAAGGTCAAATAATTAAAAAAATTCATGAAATGAGAGTATGTATTACCAGTTATAAAATAAAAACACATACGGATGATGCCCAAATAGCTACAATCCTAGTTTCAGGCTTCACTGGAATGTTAAAAAATTGGTAGGATAACTACCTAACGTAAGGTGGTGTGGCATCATGGATGCGACCACCATCGTCCAAATAAAAACATCGATACTTGATTATAGTAATGAAGTCGGAAGACGCCACAACAACTTTACTATCTGTATTGGTAAACACTTCATCGGGAGAGTCGGCTATTCCAAGATAAAAGTTTAGAAATACTTAATAATCTTCTGCTTAAAGTTACATGACTTTAAATGGTATAAAAACATATTCCTTAACAAAGTAATGCTAAGAAGTGAGTGTAATCATGATTATTGGAAAGAAATGTTCATCGATTTGCTAAGCTTTTTCTTTGAAAAGGTAAGGACACCATAAGAAATAAATATAATGGTGAAACTCCTTGCTTCATGACATATGGAGACATAGTCGACTTTATTAATCTAACAAGATTAAATTACGTAACACAATAAAGCTTAATAATCAAATGAAATCCACGAAGGAGAATTAGGAAGTTTTGCAAAGACTTCGGATACGTCAAGATATCTGCCCCGTCAAAAAGCATCAAAAAGATGAAAAAGAGGCATAACATATCTCGACCCAAAACTTATAGAAGGAATTATACTCCTAACAAGAACTATAGAAAAAAGAATACCAACAAAATACCAAAAGGTAAATGTTGGAATTGTGGAAAAGTTGGCCACATGACCAATAATTGCAAAGAACCCAATAAAAAGAAGGACAAAATTAATCTGTTAGCTATTGATTCTGAGATAAAAGAAAAGCTTTATACAATCCTAGATGAAGATCAATCTAGTGATAGCGAAGAAACTTCGTAAGACTATTATGAAGGATTTAAGATCACTAGATCAGAGTATAGCTTCAGCTCTTCGATCAGTGAATATGCGGGAAAATTTGCACTTGTACAAACAAACAATTAGTGTTATCTCAGTAACAACCAAGAATTTTCTTTGATATGATCGATCACATCGATGACGATGATGTTAAAAGGAAATACTTAACAAAACTTAAAAAACTAGTCATTAACCAGAAAAAGGAAAAGAAGATAATCGAGCCTTTTGATATGAAAAGATTTTTTAACAAGTTTAAAGAATCCAAGACATATACTACCATGCAAGACTTGCGGAAAGTATCACTCTTGAAAGAAGAAATTATCCAAGTCAAAGAAGGCTCAGTTCTTAGAAACTGACATTCGCAAACAATTTACTAAAAGAAATAGGCCATAAAGGATCCTCTTTGCACATCTACTAAAAGGATAAACAGTGATCAGAAGAAGAGACGGAAGATAACTCAGTTTGAAATTAATCTCCAGGGCCAAAGCTTTAAGCTACCATGTCCCTATTAAAATAATAATAAACAAGAATTTTATTCTAGAAAAGATTGCATTGCTAGACTCAGGAGCATATCAAAATTGTATCTGCGAAGGATTAATTCCGCTACTTAAACAAAAGTACTCATAAATTATACTTCATTTACATGAGATAGTATAAAAATTATAAGCTTTCTAAAGCTCATGTTTGTAATAATGGAGTTTGTTTTACCAACGACTTTATCATTACAAGAAATATAACTGAAGAAATCATATTAGAAATTCCTTTCCTAACACAGATAAAACCATATACCGCAAAATTAGACGGTATTTATACTACCTCAATGGGAAAAGACCTTGTATTCCCATACTTAAACCCCTTGTCAGCGGATTATAGTGATCACGTCAAACAAAAAACAGTCTTTAGGATACAAATATTAACCAATCAGGTTAACTACTTAAAAGACGATATTAAAATTATTAGCCTCCTATTTACTTTTTACTTTAAATTATATCCGTCCACCTGTTAATCTCGTCCTAACAGGTGGACGGATATAATTTAAAGTAAAAAGTAAATAGGAGGCTAATAATTTTAATATGGTCTTTTAAGTAGTTAACCTGATTGGTTAATAGTTGTATCCTAAAGACTGTTTTTTGTTTGACGTGATCACTATGATCCACGACAAGTGTGTTTAAGTAATGGGAATACAAGGTCTTTTCCCATTGAGGTAGTATAAATACCGTCTAATTTATAGCGATATGGTTTTATCTGTGTTAGGAAAGGAATTCCTAATATGATTTCTTCAGTTATATTTCTTGTAATGATAAAGTCGTTGGTAAAACAAACTCCATTATTACAAACATGAGCTTTAGAAAGCTTATAATTAATTTTTATACTATCTCCTCAGAATGAGTATAATTTACGAGTACTTTTATTTAAGTACTTGGAGGAATTAATCCTTCGCAGATACAATTTTGATCCGCTCACAGTCTAGCAATGCAATCTTTTCTAGAATAAAATTCTTGTTTATTATTATTTTAATAGGGACGTGGTAGCTTAAAGCTTTGACCCTGGAGATTAATTTCAAACCTGAATCTGAGTTATCTTCCGTCTCTTCTTCTTCGGGATCACTTGAGTTTATCCCTTTGAAGTAGATGCAAAGAGGATCCTTTATAGGCCTATTTCTTTAGTAAACTGTTTCATGCTTCAGCTTTCTAAATAATCGAGCCTTTCTTTGACTTGGATAATTTCTTCTTTCAAGAGTGATACTTCTCCTTGCAAGTCTTGCATGTAGTATATGTCTTGGATTCTTTAAACTTGTTAAAAACTCTTTTCATATCAAAAGGCTCGATTATCTTCTTTTCCTTTTCCGTTAATGACTAGTTTTTAAGTTCTGATAAGTATTTTCTTTAACATCATCGCCATCGATGATCGATCATATCAAAGAAAAATTCTTGGTTGTTACTTGAGATAACACTAATTGTTTGTTTTGTACAAGTGCATTTTCCGCACATCTACAAATTGGAAGTAGAGCTATCTCGAATCATTTCAGATCTAGTGATCCTTCATCACCGTAATAGTCTTAGAGTTTCTTCAGAGCTATCACTAGATTGATCTTCATCTAGATTGTATAAAGCTTTTCTTTATCTCAATCAATAGCTGATTAATCTTGTCCTTCTTTTATCGGGTTCTTTGCAATTATTGGTCATGTGGCACTTTGTCCACAATTCCAACATTTACCTTTCGCTTGGTATTTTTGTTGGTATTCTTTATTCTATAGTTCTTTTAGAGTATAATTCCTTTTATAAGTTTTGGGTCGAGATATGTTATGCCTCTTTTTCATCTTTTGATGCTTTTGACAGCGTATATCGACGATCCAAGTCTCAAAAAACTTCCTAATTCTCCTTCGTGGATTTATGTATTTGATTATTAAGCTTTATCAGGTTACGTAATTCTAATCTTGTTAGATTAATAAAGTCGACTATGTCTCCATATGTCATGAAGTCATAAGGAGTTTCACCATTATATTTATTTCTTATATGTCCTTGCCTTTTCAAAGAAAAGCTTAGTACCAGCGATGAACCTTTCTTTCCAATAATCATGATTACAATCACTTCAGCATTACTTTGTTAAAATATGTCTTTATACCATTTAAAGTCATGTAACTGGAAGCGTTAGATTATTAAGTATTTCTAAACTTTTATCTCGAATAGCCGACTCTCCAATGAAGTGTTTACCAATACAAGATAGTAAAGTTGTGGCGCCCTTCCGACTTCATTACTATAATCATATCGATGTTTTTATTTGACGATGGTCGCATCCATGATGCCACACCTTACACCTTCGTTAGGTAGTTATCCCACCAATTTTTAACATTCCATCAAGCCGAAACTAGGATCAGAGCTAGTGGCATCATCCGTATGTGTTTTTATTTTATAATTGTAATACATACTCCCATTTCATGAAGTATTTTTATTATTTGACCTTCAGACATCCCATCTATGTTCCATTCATGGATTTCGTCCTCGAATAAAGCATGTATGCGGTATGTTCTTCAAATAACATATCGTGAAATGTGGGTCCTTTGTAGAAGTTTTTAGCTCCTACACCAAAGAAATTTCGATATTCTATTAACATCTTGTTTATTTTTGAACTAGAACTCACTAAGTACTTTGACTGAATTATTCGGTTTTTGAGGTAGACTCTCGATACTTTTAGTTCTTTAAACTTATTACTTATTCTATCTAACGGTGTTATCTTCAATTTCCCAAATCTCGGTGGCTATTTATCAAAATTGTGGAATCTTAAAGAGGGTTCGACAGAGTGCTTTTCCGACTTGTGTTTACTTTTAAAAGTCGAGGCATTACTCGCTTCGCAACTGTTAGAGACAACGTGTAACAACCGACATGTAGTTGTTCATTGGAGGATTTTATTAATATCTTCCATGGGACCATTCTAGTAACTTTTATATCCCTTTGAAAAGCGGCTGTTAAGACTTCACCGCTTCATCGATATTAATTTGTTTTAGCGATGAGCTATAGATTCAATGGTTTCGCCTCTGCGTACCATTTTTTGACAATAGCATCAAGGATTCTGTTGTTATTAAGTTTATCAGTAATTTGAAACCACCTAAAGAATTCTATATTGGCATTAATTTTGTTCATGTCACTGATCCATTGTTCTCTGAATGCTCTTCTATCTTTGAGCGAGAAAGTGCTTACATACCATTTTCTGGGTCTACCCATAATTTATCAAGGGTTTTAAAATCTATCTTAAAACTTATATCTTGTTTAATAGTGCCAAGGTTGTCTTTACCATGCATTTCGCTTCTGGTGGGACTGCCAGCCGTCCTATCGATTGGTAGATAGTAGATCTTGGGTATGGCTGACGAATAGTCTATTCCATGAACTTTTCGTTCGAGTATAGGTTCGCCAGAATTATTAGAACATTCTTCCTCCTCCTCCTCCCGGGGTTTAGAAAAAGATGCTGCGAAGGAGTATCTTCTGGAGGATTTAGATTTTGACTTTAAAAACTTTAAGTCAATTGTCATGACCCGACCCCGGGCCCGCGACTGGTGCCCTACCTGGACACCCGTACAGGTAAACATCAGAGATAATCTGCGGAACATACGTAAACTTAACAATGAATTAAATACTAGGTTAGCCGTTAAGGCTATCTCCCGGGATATATATACAAAACCAAAAGCAGTTACCTCAAATCTTTTTTTTAACAATGACCCACAACATATGACTACAGACCTCTAAGAGTTTACATAACAACTGTGACGGGACAGGGCCCCGCCATACCCCTGAATGTACAAAAGTCTACAACTTCAGGGTACCGTACCAAAAGACAAAGCCTCCGGAGAAATGGAGCTTTCCAAGAACCGAACAGTGATCCTAAGAGTGCGGATCAGCAAGCTATGCACCTCAACCTGCGGCATGAACGCAGCCCCCCGAAGGAGGTCAGTACAACATGTACCAAGTATGTGAAACTAAGAAAATACTGTAATGAAAGCATAACAGTCTATATAAAACAGGAGACATGTATGATAACCAAAATACAGTACACATAGCCTGGTTAACAACCAGAGTAACGAAAATCAACATCGTCTTTCAAAAAGCCCATTTCACAATCTATAAACAATCATGTCAGGTCAGGGACGCATGCCCTCAAAGTCATTACTCAAATATAACCACGGGTCTCATGCCCAACAATATCAAACGTGCCCGTGGAATTTCTTCTTCACTACCGGCAGTCTATGATATAACAACACCAAGCAGTACACAAGAACACCAGGTCCCACTTGTGTCATAAGAACAGACGGCGGCACGGGCGCCGACTACCAGATACCTCCTGCGTCACATCGCTGACCGGGGCAAGTACGAAAGCCAACTACCAGATACCTACCGTACCAACAATACCGTATAACTGTACCACAAAGCTGACCGGGGCAAGTACGAAGGCTGACTACCAGATACATCATGCGTCACATCGCTGACCGGGGCAAGTACGAAAGCCAACTACCAAATACCTTCTGCATCACGAGGCTTCGCCATAATACTGACCGGGGCAAGTACGGAAGCCAACTACCAGATACCGCCTGCATCAGCTACGACCGGGGCAAGTACGAAAGCTAACTACCAGGTACCTCCTGCATCAGGAAACCTCATGGGGAGCTAGTCCATGGAATAACACTATCAACAGGGAACGGACCCTCATCGTGGCCGCATACCCGTGGACCTTCCATCGAGTCAGTATGCCCAACATGATCGAGAATAACAAGACCGGCCTTCCATCGAGAGGCGCGGTAGCATAAGGATACAACACTTGTACACCAAGACTATCACAAGCAAACATAGGCAAGTTATTCACACTCAAGGTACTTTCATCCTATGCCAAAAATCCGTGTTTTAACCCCAAGGTACTACTTTATTTCTTTAAAAAGTCCATTTCTTTTTCACAAAAGTCACATGATATTAACACCCGTGGTATCAAAATAGAGTAACTATTATTTTAAGTAAACCAAAAACAATTTTCATACTTCCTTTTCAAATAACCCAAGACAATACCATGTCTTCCTTTTAAACCAAATCAAGACAATGCCATGCACTATTTTTTTATATCAAATCACTTCTCGAACTAGTATAGATTTCGAAACTTTAAATTCTCAAGTCTCTTACTTTTAAACCAAATCCCATAATGGGGAAATCAAGTCTCATATCTTTTTAAAACAAATGTCAAGTTACCATTTTGAAGCCAATAATAAAAATGTTCTTTCGTTTTCATAAAGTCGTTATAACTAACTTCCCATAAAGCTATTATAACACTTTATGTTTAAAACCAACCAAATACAACTATAAGCATTTATGAGACCAAGAGGGCTTATTCTTTAACAACCAAGTACCCGTTACTTACGAATAAAGTTTTACCACTTTTCAACACAATCAAGTACTTTACACTTCATATCAAGTCAAGGGCACAAAAAGGAAATCAAACTCCTTTAACACACGTGCGTCTACCGCACTATATATTTCACAAATAATCATGCTCAAGAGAAAAGGAAGAATCACATACCTCCTCGGCTAAATCTACTTGCCAAGTCGAATATGCCGCGCGTAGAGTATCAACCTATAATAATCAAATACTTCTATTAACGTCTAAACTTCTTCGGCGAATATTCTAGCATAAAGTTCCTTATTCTATGGAAAATTGGACAGCACTTCCTTTGTTTCTACGTACTTTTCCACCTTTCCAAGGCTCGAATTCAATATCCAAACGCCACTTAAGGCCCAACAATCCAACAATACTAAGGGGATTACACGCCCAATCTTGGACATGTAAAATTCTGCCCCACAATACATAACAACTCATACAACTACAAGGTCCAATTTGGCAATTTTGAGGTATAACAACATAAATTCTTATCCAATTCCTTTTTAATCCAAATTCTACATGCAATATATCTAAAGGCAATATTGACAACTACAAGTCATTTCTTCCACACATGCAATCCAATTTACTAGCAAAAGAGAAAAGATTGTTACCTTAGAGCTTACCCCAATTTAGTCCAACAAAAATCCACTTGTCTTCTTTCCACAATCCTCCTACAAGCTTGTCAACATGTTTCCTTCTTGCCACCTTTTCAGAATTTCTCTAGGCTTAGGTTTTTCTTGAATTTCTACAGAGAAGGGACAGGAATTTTAGAGAGAAGGAATAGTTTTTTAGAGAGAAGAAGGAGCTTTGAAGAATGACCAAGTCTTCAAGACTTGGTCAATAAATAGGACATGCAAAAATCAGATGGGGACACTTGTCACCCTCCCATGGCCTTTTAAAAGAAAATATCCGATTTTCCTCGCTTCGCCAAAAAACTCGCCATGGCTGAAACATCCGCTAACTATCGCACTTCCGTCGTGGCCGCTTTCGGCGGCGGCGCTGCAACCTCAGAGAAATTTCAGTGTGTCCGACGCCGCGGCCCTGCATCCGGGGCCGCGGCGCTGCGGCCCCTGACCGAAAATTCATTACTGCTCAACAGCGCACTGAACTTGTAATTTCCATAACTTTCTACTCCGATATCCTATCGACGAACGGTTGGTTGCGTTGGAAACTAGACTCAACGAACTACGTACTAGGCCTTTGAAACACCTAGGAACTCTCAATGTAACGGGGCATAAACCGCCTCAAAGTTGACCAACAACCCGTCCGAACATTCCGTCAACCCATCATTCCAAAATTTAAAACTTAATTCCTTTCGTACGTCCCCCTAAGCATGACCCAAACTACGGGGTGTAACATCAATTGATCCATCTAAATGCTGAATTATTTGTTCAATGTTAGAATTTTCTGGTTCTACTTTTGGTTGAGTGATGGTATCAAAGTGTCACTGATCTTTTGTTAAAATTTCATTCCATTTTAACATTCTAGGAACAAAGATATTGCTATGTTCCTGGTTTGCTTCCATTAGCATGGTAGCACCTTTACTGCTAACTAACTTAGCTTTTGGGGCTAGAGTTGTTTTCACAGCTTTGTAATAGACTCTGTATATTATGGCAATTTCTCTTGTGTTTATTTTACTATTTATATTTTTTGTTTTAATATTTAACGTTAGGGTATCCATAACGTTCTGATCATTAATATCAACTGAAAAATTTGGGTAGCAGTTAAAATAAACTGGTCCCCTGGCTAGATTACTTTGTAAGACTCCTAGTAAGGAATCGTCAAAGTTTAATAGCCTGGCGTCTCTTAGTAAGAGACAGATGTACTATAGTAGATTAGCACGATAGGTCGGAAGGACCAGTGCCGGACCCCGTGGAAGCAGCCGATGTACTATAGGATAAGAAGTCAGATAACAAGAGTAGGATACCCGATTTAGTAACCAGAGGAATAGGAACAGATTCTACAGGATCCTAGCAGCCGATAGAACAATAGCTCCAAATGGATAGTAGCCTCCACGCATAGCAACAACAACCCTTTGTTGATAAACCCTTTATAAATGAAGACTCATCCATCTTTTAATTACATAAGGAAAGAAAGTTTATTCAGGATTGAATGTGTAATAGAAAAGTATGGTTGCATAAAAAGACAAAGAATAATTCTTAAAGAATTAGAGTATTATGAAACTGCAAAACCCGCAGAAGGTTTAGATAATTATACCCAGATTATAATAAAACAAGTAATCATTAATAAAATGGTTGAACTTTACAAAGAAAATGTAAGCATAAGAGAAAGAATCCGTTCTCTCGAAACGCATTTAATCTATCTCTCAATTCTTACTCGAACGCTTCTCTGTCCATTATTAAGATGAACGAAGCAGGAATTATTAACAGTGAAAATTTAGCAACTTCAAAGATTGCTAAAGTTGAGAAGGATCTCCAGAACTGGAATATTCCCAAAGAATCTTTCAGATCTGTATATGAAACAGGAAAGTTTAATTTTATAAAAAATTATAATATCAAAACTTGTGAGTCCACTATAGTTATCAATAATTCAAAAGAAATTATTAAGCTATTGTCTACCCAAGATATAAATAGGTATAAAAAAGACTTTAACTTCCTACATATAGGATTAGTGCAAATAGCAGTCAAACCTTTATACTGTTTAGGGTTAGACACCCCCATCTGTCTCTTACTAAGAGACGCCAGGCTATTAAACTTTGACGATTCCTTACTAGGAGTCTTACAAAGTAATCTAGCCAGGGGACCAGTTTATTTTAACTGCTACCCAAATTTTTCAGTTGATATTAATGATCAGAACGTTATGGATACCCTAACGTTAAATATTAAAACAAAAAATATAAATAGTAAAATAAACACAAGAGAAATTGCCATAATATACAGAGTCTATTACAGGCTAATGAAAACAACTCTAGCCCCAAAAGCTAAGTTAGTTAGCAGTAAAGGTGCTACCATGCTAATGGAAGCAAACCAGGAACATAGCAATATCTTTGTTCCTAGAATGTTAAAATGGAATGAAATTTTAACAAAAGATGAGTGGCACTTTGATGCCATCACTCAACCAAAAGTAGAACCAGAAAGTTATAACATTGAACAAATAATTCAGCATTTAGATGGATCAATTGACTTAAAGTTTTTAAAGTCAAAATCTAAATCCTCCGGAAGATACTCCTTCGCAGCATCTTCTTCTAAACCCCGGGAGGAGGAGAAGGAAGAATGTTCTAATAATTCTGGCGAAACTATACTCGACGAAAGTTCAAGGAATAGACTATTCGTCACCATACCAGGTCTACTATCGATCAATCGATAGACGATCGTGATCCACCGAAGTAAATGCATGGTGAAGACAGCCTTGACACTATTAAACAAGATATAAGTTTTAAGATAGATTTTAAAACCCTTGATAAATTATGGGTAGACCCAGAAAATGCCATTAAAAGAAAATGGTATGTAAGAACTTTCTCGAAGAAAGAAGAGCATTCAGAGAACAATGGATCAGTGACATGAACATAATTAATGCCAATATAGAATTCTTTAGGTGGTTTCAAATTACTGATAAACTTAATAACAACATAGAATCCCTCAGTACTATTGTCAAAAAATGGTACACAGGAGAAGAAACCATTGAATCTATAGCTCCACCGTTAAAACAAATTAAGATCCCAGTAGACGGTGAAGTCTTAACAACCGCCCCTTTCAAAAGGGATATAAAAGTTACTAGAACGGTCCCCACCGTGGAAGATATTAATAAAATCCTCCAACTGAACAACTACACCAATCAGTTGTTACATGTTGTCTCTAACCAAGTTGCAGAAGCGAGTAATGCCTCGACTTTTAAAAGTAAACCTGTCAGGTCAGAAGAAATCACTCTGTCCGAACCCCTCTTTAAGATCCCACAATTTTCGGTAAATAGCCACCCGAGATTTGGGAAAGAAATTGAAGATAACCTGTTAGATAGAATAAGTAATAAGTTTAAAGAACTAAAAGTATCTGAGGAGTCTACCTCCAAAAAACCAGATAATTCAGTCAAAGTGTTTAGTGAAAGTTCTAGTTCAAAAAATAAACAAGATGTTAATAGAATATCGAAATTTGCTGGTGTAGGAGCTAAAAACTTCTACAAAGGACCCACATTTCCTGATATGTTATTTGAAGAACATACCCCGTACATGGCTTCCTATTCGGGGGACGAAATCCATGAATGAAACATAGATGGGATGTTTGAAGGTCAAATAAATAAAATACTTCATGAAATGGGAGTATGTATTACCAGTTATAAAATAAAAACACATACGGATGATGCCCAACTAGCTACAATCCTAGTTTCAGGCTTCACTGGAATGTTAAAAAATTGGTGGGATAACTACCTAACAGAAGGTGTAAGGTGTGGCATCATGGATGCAACCACCACTGTCCAAATAAAAAACATCGATAACAGTTATAGTAATGATGTCCAGAAGGACGCCACAACAACTTTACTATACTGTATTGGTAAACACTTCATTGGAGAGCCGAAGCTATTCCAAGTAAAAGTTTAGAAATACTTAATAATCTAACTTGCCCAAAGTTACATGACTTTAAATGGTATAAAGACATCATGATTGTTTATAGATTGTGAAATGGTCTTTTTAAAAGACGATGTTGACTTTCATTACTCTTGTTGTTAACCAGGCTTTGTGTACTGTATTTTGGTTATCATACATATCTCCTATTTTATATAGACTGTATTCCTTAACAAAGTAATGCTAAGAAGTGATTGTAATCATGATTATTGGAAAGAAAGGTTCATCAGTGGACTTCCTAAGCTTTTTGCTGAAAAGGTAAGGACCACCATAAGAAATAAATATAATGGTGAAACTCCTTATGGCTTCATGACATATGGAGACATAGTCAGCTTTATTAATCTAACAGGATTAGAATTATGTAACACAATAAAGCTTAATAATCAAATACAGAAATCCACCAAAGGAGAATTAGGAAGTTTTTGCAAAGACTTCGGATACGTCAAGATATCTCGCCAGTCAAAAGCATCAAAAAGATGAAAAAGAGGCATAACATATCTCGACCCAAAACTTATAAAAGGAATTATACTCCTAAAAAGAACTATAGAATAAAGAATACCAACAAAAATACCAAACGAAAAGGTAAATGTTGGAATTGTGGAAAAGCTGGCCACATGGCCAATAATTGCAAAGAACCCAATAAAAAGAAAGACAAGATTAATCTGTTAGCTATTGATTCTGAGATAAAAGAAAAGCTTTATACAATCCTAGATGAAGATCAATCTAGTGATAGCTCTGAAGAAACTTGAAGACTATTACAGATGATGAAGGATCGAGATCTGAATCTGATTCGGATAGCTCTACTTCCGACCATTTGTGAATGCGGGAAAATATGCACTTGTACAAAACAAACAATTAGTGTTATCTCAAGTAATGTACCATAATTTTTCTTTGATATGATCGATCACATCGATGACGATGATGTTAAAAGGAAATACTTATGAACTTAAAAACTAGTCATTAACGAGAAAAAGGAAAGAAGATAATCGAGCCTTTTGATATGAAAAATGTTTTTAACAAGTTTAAAGAATCCAAGACAGATACTACCGTGCAAGACTTGCAGGAGAAGTATCACTCTTGAAAGAAGAAATTATCCAAGTCAAAGAAAGGCTCGATTCTTTAGAAAGCTGAAGCATTATAAACGATTTACTAAAAGAAATAGGCCTATAAAGGATCCTCTTGCATCTACTTCAAAAGGGATAAACACAGTGATCAGAAGAAGAAGAGACGGAAGATAACTCAGTATCTGTGTTTGAAATTAATCTCCAGGGCCAAAGCTTTAAGCTATCATGTCCCTATTAAAATAATAATAAACAAGAATTTTATTCTAGAAAAGATTGCATTGCTAGACTCAGGAGCAGATCAAAATTGTATCTGTGAAGGATTAATTCCCACCAAGTACTTAAACAAAAGTACTCATAAATTATACTCAGCTACAGGAGATAGTATAAAATTAATTATAAGCTTTCTAAAGCTCATGTTTGTAATAATGGAGTTTGTTTTACCGATGACTTTATCATTACAAGAAATATAACTGAAGAAATCATATTAGGAATTCCTTTCCTAACACAGATAAAACCATATACCGCAAAATTAGACGGTATTTATACTACCTCAATGGGAAAAGACCTTGTATTCCCATACTTAAACCCCTTGTCAGCGGATCATAGTGATCACGTCAAACAAAAAACAGTGTTTAGGATACAACTATTAACCAATCAGATTAACTACTTAAAAGACGATATTAAAATTAAAAGGATAGAATCCACTTTAAAAACCCCGGAGGTAGTCAATAAGATAAAAGCCTTACAGGATTCTATAGAAAAGGAAGTTTGTTCAGAACTACCAAACGCCTTTTGGAAAATAAAAAAACATACAGTAAGCCAACCTTACTCGGACGACTTTAGTGAAAAAGACATACCCACTAAAGCCAGACCAATCCAAATGAGCCACGACCTCATGGAAACTTGTAAAGAAGAAATTAATGACCTTCACAAAGAAGATAATTAGGCCCTCCAAATCCCATGGAGTTGTTCAAATTTATGTTAATAAGAATCTTTGAAAAAGAAAGAGGAGCCCCAAGGCTTGTCATTAATTATAAACCTCTTAACCAAGTATTAAAATGGATTAGATACCCTATTCCAAATAAAAGAGATTTATTAAAAAGGACTTTTAATGCTAACATCTACAGCAAATTCGATATGAAGTCAGGATTCTGGCAAATTCAAATCGAAGAAAAAGATAAGTATAAAACAACCTTCAATGTCCCCTTCGGACAATATGAATGGAATGTAATGCCATTTGGGCTTAAAAATGCCTCATCAGAATTCCAAAACATCATGAATGATATCTTCAATCCTTATAGTCAATTCTTAATTGTCTATATTGATGATGTTCTGATATTTTCGTGATAATATAGAACAACACCATAAACATCTAAACACTTTTGTTAAAGCGATTAAAAATAGTGGATTAGCGATGGCGCAAGAAAGTAAAACTCTTTCAAACAAGAATAAGATTCTTAGGTCATGACCTGCAAGATGCCTATAAACCGTCTGCAGAGCTACTGAGTTCTCACCAAGTTTCTGACGAAATTATAGATAAAACTCAACTCCGAGATTCTTAGGGAGCTTAAACTATGTAGCAGATTTTATTCCTAAGATCAGACAAATCTGTGAACCGCTATATAAGAGGTTAAAGAAAACCCCAGTTCCTTGGACTAATGACCAAACCAAAGCTGTTAGATAGTCCAGAAAATCCCATGCTTAGGTATCCCAAATTCGGAGGCCTTCATGATTGTTGAAACAGATGCCTCTGATATAGGTTATGGTGGCATTCTTAAACATAAAATATCATCCGAATCTCGAGAATTAGTAAGATTCACTTGAGTGCGGAACTGTGCTCAAAAGAATTATAGCATAGTTAAAAAAGAAATTTTATCAATAGTGTTATGTATCACTAAATTTCAAGATGATTTGGTAAATAAAGAATTTTTACTAAGAGTAGACTGTAAATCAGCTAAAGATATTTTACAAAAGGATGTAAAAAACTTAGTTTCAAAACAGATTTTTGCCAGATGGCAAGCCTTGTTATCAAGTTTTGATTTCAAAATCGATTTTATAAAAGGAGAAGATAATTCTTTTCCAGACTTCTTAACAAGAGAATTCTTGCAGGGAAAAAATGAAACAAGGCTTCCCGGGCTTACGCCCGATGAGACCACCCTTCCAAAGTAAACCAGAAGAAAAAATGAAGCAACCCTTTTCCCCAGAAACTTCATCCAGACCCATTCTCTATAAACCCAGTGGATAGAATAAATTTACAGTCCTTGGGGATCTCTCCATCATACCAGTTCTTCTCGAAAAACCAAAAGCTAAGGAAAGAACACAGACTCAGCTGTTCAAAGCTACTCCAGCAGCTTCCCAGAGCAGAGATAACTATAAAATGATTCCCCCAGAATCTTATTCTGAAGCAGTTAAACCAGTAGTCCCTTCAAAAAAGGAAACACCAGCTCCCGTTCAGAAATGGGAATTCATTGCTATTCAGGCCTTGCCTATAATGGCACTGGACAAACAATATGAAAACTTCAGGGTACAAGATCTACTAAAACCCTGTTACACAGACCACCAGTACGTAGATACTCAAGACGCCATGAAAACCAGGAGATACTACGAGTTCATCTTGGTAGACACCGACTCCATAGAAGTCGAACACAAATACTTTGATAAAACAGATGGGATTGAATACTCTAAATTCACCATTAAAAAGATATTAAGCCCGTTTAATTGGTATGTAGACCATCTACAAACCCAAATACCATTATCCAGGACCCATAGGCCTCAGACCTACAATTGGCATGACTATAAGGATGCATGGTTCAACTTCCTATATGTTAGGCCTAATACTCATACTTGGTTCATAAAGTATGATGAAAGTATCAAAGAAAAGGTCATTCTCAGATGGTTCTACGAATGGTGGAACATCTTCGGAGGAAATCTACAGGTCATAGCCCCGAGCTTTCAAAATAAATTTGCCAGTTTCTAAGAGGAACAACAGATTTCAAGTTTACCAGACCATATTAAGTTGTGTAAATTCTTTTTTAATAAAATGATTTCATATATTATTAATTGGTCCTTTGATATACATGAAATAAACAGAATTCGTTATTTAAGCAAAACCATCAGAATTAAAGGATGGAGTCCCAAGCTTAAAGAAGAATTGAAGTTAAAACCAAAGAAGAAGAAGAGTCCATCCTCATCCGGAGAAACCTCAGCTTCGAAGGCAGAAACAAGAAGAAGGCTCCTGGAAGCCTTAGCACGATTGGAAGACGACGAAGAAGTAGCATCCAATCAAAGTGAAACAGACAACAGAGACATGATGGCCCGAGAATTGCACAAGCATACGCCAACGCTGTACCTCGCGAATAAGCAAATTCTTTGAAAAAGGACATAAAGATGGAAAGTAAACAGACAAAATAGATAAAGCAGATGCTAAAGAAGAAAAGGACGGTTGCCCCTTCAGAAAAGCAGGAGACACCCTTTCGAAAAAGCAGAAGGCAATACTTAGCCTCCTATTTACTTTTTACTTTAAATCATATCCGTCCACCTGTTAGGACGAGATTCTATTCGAGGCCTATTTAAGGCTCTCAAGTTGTAATTCATAAGGTATTCGGAAATATCCCTCTCTCTCTCTATATCTCCCCGCCTGATCTTATGTATTCTCTATGCTTTTCAGTTTGAAATAAAATTGTAAGTTTTATTAAACAACTTTCCTTCTATTTAAATTATGTGTTTTCAATTGCTCTATCGATTGGTCGATAGTAGACCTTGGGTATGGCTGACAAATAGTCTATTCCTTGAACTTTTCGTTCGAGTATAGTTTCGCCAGAATTATTATAACATTCTTCCTCCTCCTCCCGGGGTTTAGAAGAAGATGCTGCGAAGGAGTATCTTCCGGAGGATTTAGATTTTGACTTTAAAAACTTTAAGTCAATTGATCCATCTAAATGCTTAATTATTTGTTCAATGTTAGAACTTTCTGGTTCTACTTTTGGTTGAGTGATGGCATCAAAGTGCCACTCATCTTTTGTTAAAATTTCATTCCATTTTAACATTCTAGGAACAAAGATATTGCTATGTTCCTGGTTTGCTTCCATTAGCATGGTAGAACCTTTACTGCTAACTAACTTAGCTTTTGGGGCTAGAGTTGTTTTCATTAGCCTGTAATAGACTCTGTATATTATGACAATTTCTCTTGTGTTTATTTTACTATTTATATTTTTTGTTTTAATATTTAACGTTAGGGTATCCATAACGTTCTGATCATTAATATCAACTGAAAAATTTGGGTAGCAGTTAAAATAAACTGGTCCCCTGGCTAGATTACTTTGTAAGACTCCTAGTAAGGAATCGTCAAAGTTTAATCGCCTGGCGTCTCTTAGTAAGAGACAGATGGGGGTGTCTAACCCTAAACGGTATAAATATTTGATTGCTATTTGCACTAATCCTATATGTAGGAAGTTAAAGTTTTTTTTATACCTATTTATATCTTAGGTAGACAATAGCTTAATAATTTCTTTTGAATTATTGATAGCTATAGTGGACTCACAATTTTTGATATTATAATTTTTTATAAAATCAAACTTTCCTGTTTCATATACAGATCTGAAATATTTTTTGAGAATATTCTAATTTTGGAGATCCTTCTCAACTTTAGCAATCTTTGAAGTTGCTAAATTTTCACTGTTAATAATTCCTGCTTCGTTCATCTTAATAATGGACAGAGAAGCGTTCGAGTAAGAATTGAGAGATAGATTCGTGCGTTTCGAGATAACGGATTCTTTCTCTTATGCTTACATTTTCTTTGTAAAGCTCAACCATTTTATTAATGATTACTTGTTTTATTATAATCTGGGTATAATTATCTAAACCTTCTGCGGGTTTTGCAGTTTCATAATACTCTAATTCTTTAAGAATTATTCTTTGTCTTTTTATGCAACCATATTTTTCTATTACACATTCAAGCCTGAATAAATTTTCTTTCCTTATGTAATTAAAAGATGGATGAGTCTTCATTTATAAAGGGTTTATCAACAAAGGGTTGTTGTTGCTATGCGTGGAGGCTACTATTCTTTTGGAGCTATTGTTCTATCTACGCTAAGATCCTCAGAGAATATGTTCCTATTCCTCTGGTTACTAAAGCGGGTATCCCACTCTTGTTATCTAACTTCTTATCCTATAGTACATCTACTGCCTGACGGTCCTAAGATCGGTCCTTCGACCTATCGTGCTAATCCAAGCCGTCCAGGATGCACCTGCCTATTACTGTAGACTAAGCGGAGATCTTAAGAATAGGATAACCACAAAGTAACTATAGGAACGGGAACAGAGTAACAGGGTTCCTAGTAACTTAAGAACAATATTGCTCTAAGGACAATAGAATGAGTTTACCTACTCATGATTTCTAACAACATGGCTTTGATACCATAAAAGCGGAATTGAAACACATAATTTAAAATGTATGAAAGCCGCTTAATAAAACTTACAATTTTATTTCAAATCGAAAGCATAGAGAATACATAAGATCTGGCGAGAGATATAGAGAGAGAGGGATATTTGAATGAGGATGGACTCTTTCTTCTTCTTCGTTTTAACTTCAATTATTCTTTAAGTTGGGACTCCATCCTTTAATTACGATGGTTTTGCTTAAATAACGCAAGTGTTTTATTTCAGTATATCAAAGGACCAATTAATAATATATGAAATCCTTTTATTAAAAAGAATTTACACAACTTAATATGGTCTAGTAAACTTGAAATCGTTGTTCCTCTTGGAACCGGCAAATTTATTTTGAAAGCTGGCTATGACTGTAGATTTCTCCAAGATGTTCCACCATTCGAACTATCCGGGAGAGGATGACATTTTCTTTGATAATTTCATCATACTTTATGAACCGCATGAGTATTAGCCTAACATATGAAGTTGAACCACGCATTATAGTCACGCCAATTAGTCCGAGGCCCATGGGTCCCGGATAATGGTATTTGGTTTGTAGATGGTATACATACCAATTAAACGCTTAATATCTTTTAATGGTGAATTTAGAGTATTCAATCCCATCCGCTTTATCAAAGTATTTGTGTTCGACTACGATGGAGTCTGGTCTACCAGATGAACTCGTAGTATCTCCCGTTTTCATGGCGTCTTGAGTATCTACGCACGTGGTGTAACAGGTTTTAGTAGATCTTGCACTAAGTTTTCATATTGTTTGTCCAGCCATTATAGCAAGGCTGAATAGCAATGAATTCTCATTCGAACGAGTGGTGTTTCCTTTTTGAAGGACTATCGGTTTAATCGCTTAATAAGATTCTGGGAATCATTTTATAGTTATCTTCGCCAGCCTTTGAGTAGCTTTGAACGATCGAGTTCGTGTTCTTTCCTTAGCTTTTGGTTTTTCGAAGAATCGCATGATGAGATCCTCGCGATCAGAAATTTATTATGTCCACCGGGTTTTTGGAGAACGGTCCGACGAAGTTTCGGGAAAATGGTCGCCATTTTTTCTTCGTTTACTTTGAAGGGTGGTCTCATTTCGCGTAAGCCGAAGCCTGGTCTCATTTTTTCCCCGCAAGAAATTCTCATGTTAAGTCCGCAAAGAATTATCTTCTCCTTTATAAAATCGATTTTGAAATCAAAACTGATAACAAGGTCGCTTATCCGCAAAAATCTGTTTTGAAACTAAGTTTTTATATCCTTTGTAAAATATCTTTGGTTGATTTACTACTCTTAGTAAAAATTCTTTGTTTACCAAATCATCTTGAAATTTAGCGATACATAGCACTATTGATAAAATTTCTTTTTAATCGCATATAATTCTTTTGAGCGTTCCGGTTCAAGTGTTGAATCTTACTAATTGCTCAAGAGATTCATGATATTTTCTAAGCTTAATGCCACCATAACCTATATCGGAGGCCGCTTCAACAATCAGCGGCCTGATTTGGGATACCTAAGCATGGGAGTTTCGACTATCTCTTTAACACATCTACTTGACTTTGGTACGGTCGTTAGACCAAGGAACTGGTTTTTTAACCTCTTATATAGCGATTCACGATTTGTGCGATCTTAGGAATAAAATCGCTACATAGTTTAAGCTCCTAAGAATCTGAGTTGAGTTTTATATATAATTCGTCAGTGGAACTTGGTGAGAACTCAATGGCTCAGATCGGTTTATAGGTACCTTGCAAAGGTCATGACCTAAGAATCTTATTGTTGTTTGAAAGAGTTTTACTTTCTTAGCGCCATCGCTAATCCACTATTTTAACTTTAACAAAAGTGTTTAGATGTTTAAGTGTGTCGATCTATATTATCAAATACCGTAACATCATCAATATAGACAATTAAGAATTGACTATAAGGAATGAAGATATCATTCATGATGTTTTGGAATTACGGGCATTTTTAAGCCCAATGACATTACATTCCATTCATATTGTCAGAAGGGGACATCAAGGTCGCTTTTATACTTATCTTTTCTTCGATTTGAATTTACGAGAATCGACTTCATATCAATTTTCAGATGTTAGCATTATAAGTCCTTTTAATAAATCTCTTTCATTAGAATAGAATTATCTAATCCATTTTAATACTTGGTTAAGAGGTTTATAATTAATGACAAGCCTCGGGCTCTCTTTCTTCAAAGATTCTTATTAACATAGAAATTTGAACAACTCATCAGATTTGGAGGCCTAATTATCTTCTTTGTAGAAGGTCATTAATTTCTTCTTACAAGTTTCCATGAGCTCGTGGCTCATTTGGATTAGTCGCTTTAGTGGTATGTCTTTTCACTAAAGTCGTCCCAAGTAAAGCCATCGTATGTTTTTTATTTTCCAAAAGGCGTTTGGTAGTTCAACAAACTTCCTTTCTATAGAATCTTCAAGGCTTTTATCTTATTGACTACCTCAGGGTTTTTAAAGGATTCTATCCTTTTAATTTTAATATCGCTTTTAAGTAGTTAACTTTGATCGGTTATTGTATCCTAAAGACTGTTTTTTGTTTGACGTGATCACTATGATCCGCTGACAATGGGTTTATGGGAATACAAGGTCTTTTCCCATTGAGGTAGTATAAATACCGTCTAATTTTGCGTTATATGGTTTTATCTATGTTAGGAAAGGAATTCCTAATATGATTTCTTCAGTTATATTTCTTGTAATAATAAAGTCGTTGGTAAAACAAACTCCATTATTACAAACATGAGCTTTAGAAAGCTTATAATTAATTTTTATACTATCTCCTCGAATGAGTATAATTTATGAGTACTTTTGTTTAAGTACTTGGAGAATTAATCCTTGTGATATACAATTTTGATCTCGCATCGGAGTCTAGCAATGCAATCTTTTCTAGTATAAAATTCTTGTTTATTATTATTTTAATAGGACATGGTAGCTTAAAGCTTTGCCTCGAGATTAACTTCAAACCGAATCAGTTATCTTCCGCCTCTTCTTTTGGATCACTTGTTTATCCCTTTGAAGTAGATGGAAAGAGATCCTTTATAGGCCTATTTCTTTTAGTAAATTGTTTGTGAATCGCTTCAGCTTAAAGAATGAGCGCCTCTTTTGACTTGGATAATTTCTTCTTTCAAGAGTGGTACTTCTCCTTGCAAGTCTTGCATGGTAGTATATGTCTTGGATTCTTTAAACTTGTTAAAAACTCTTTTCATATCAAAAGGCTCGATTATCTTCTTTTCCTTTTTCTGGTTAATGACTGGTTTTTTAAGTTCTGTTAAGTATTTCCTTTTAACATCATCGTCATCGATGTGATCGATCATATTAAAGAAACATTCTTGGCTGTTACTTGAGATAAAACTAATTGTTTGTTTTGTACAAGTGCAGATTTTCCCCGATACATTGGTCGAAGTAGAGCTATACGAATCGCATTTCAGATCTAGTGATTCTTCATCAGCTGTAATAGTCTTCGAAGTTTCTTGAGCTATCAGATTGATCTTCATCTAGGATTGTATAAAGCTTTTCTTTTATCTCGTAATCAATAGCCAATGTTAATCTTGTCCTTCTTTATTATCTTTGCAATTATCGCATGTGGGCTTTTCCACAATTCCAACATTTACCTTTTCGTTTGGTATTTTTGTTGGTATTCTTTTTTCTATAGTTCTTTTTAGGAGTATTATTACTTTTATAAGTTTTGGGTCGAGATATGTTATGCCTCTTTTCATCTGATGCTTTTGTGAGCGAGATATCTCGGCGATCAAGTCTTCGCAAAACATTCTAATTCTCCTTGGTGGATTTGTATTTGATTATTAAGCTTTATTGTGTTACATAATTCTAATCTGTTAGACAATAAAGCTGACTATGTCTCCATATGTCATGAAATATAAAGAGTTTCACCATTATATTTATTTCTTATGGTGGTCCTTACCTTTTCAAAGAAAGCTTGGCGATCGATGAACCTTTCTTTCGAATAATCATGATTACAATCACTTCTTAGCATTACTTTGTTAAGAATATGTCTTTATACCATTTAAAGTCATGTAACTTTGGGCAAGTTAGATTATTAAGTATTTCTAAACTTTTATCTTGGAATTTTCACTTCAATGAAGTGTTTACTGGTCATAAAGATAGTAAGTCTTTGTGGCGTCCTTCGACTTCATTATTATAAGCGTTATCGATGTTCTTTATTTGGACAATGTGGTTGCATCCATGATGCCACACGCTTACACCTCTAGGTAGTTATCCCACCAATTTTTAACATTCCAAAATTGGGACTAGATCAGGTCGGGCATCATCCATATGTGTTTTTATTTTATAATCGTACATACTCCCATTTCATGAAGTATTTTAATTATTTGACCTTCAGACATCATTTCTATGTTCCATTCATGGATTTCGTCTCGAATAGAAGCCATGTACATGGTATGTTCAGAATAACATATCAGAAATGTGGGTTTGTAGAGTTTTTAGCTCATACACCAAAGAAATTATATTCTATTAACATCTTGTTTATTGTTTGAACTAGAACCTTCACTTAGTACTTTGATCGAATTATCGTTTTTGAGGCAGACTTCAAGTACTTTTAGTTATTTAAACTTATTACTTATTCTATTTCAGTTATCTTCAATTTTTCAATCGGTGGCATTTATCGAAAATGTGAATTTGCAGAGAATGACAGTTTTCAAGCTGCTTTGACTTTTTAAAGTCGAGGCATTACGCTTCGACTGTTAGAGACAACATGTAACAATGACGTAGTTGTTATGTCTGATGATTTATCAATATCTTCACGGTGGGGATTTAGTAACTTTATATCTCCTTTGAAAGGGCCGTTAAGATTAGCCATCTCTTGGGATCTTAATTTGTTTTAATGGTGGAGCTATAGATTCAATGGTTTCTTCTCCCAATATTTTTGACAATAGTACTTAGGGATTCTCTGTTATTACGTTTATCGCATTTGAAACCACTCAAAGAATTCTATATCGCATTAATTATGCTGTCATCGATCCATTGTCTCCAACGCTTCTTCTTCGGTAAAGTTTTAATGGCATTTTCGTTCACCATAATTTATCAAGGTTTTAAAATCTATCTTAAAACTTATATCTTATTTAATAGTTTAGTTCACCATTTCGCCAGCGATCGCCAGCCTCATCGATCGTCGATAGTAGACCTTGTCGAATAGTCTATTCCTTGAACTTTCGTTCGAACAGGTTCGCCGAATTAGCTTATTCTTCCTCCTCCCGGTTTAGAAGACGTCGCTGCGAAGGAGTATTTTCGATTTAGATTTTGAAAAACTTGTCAATTGATCCAAACGTCGAATTATTTGTTCAATGTTAGACTTTCTTTTTGCCGAGTGATGACATCAGTGCCACTCATCTTTTGTTAGCCATTCATTTAACATTCTAGAACAAAGATATCGCTATGTTCTTGTTTATTAGCTTCCATTTTTTGTCGCTACCAACTTAGCTAGTTAGAGTTTTATTAGCTCGTAATAGATTTCGTATATTATGGCATTTCTGTGTTTATTTTATTATTTATATTTTGTTTTAATATTTAACGTTAGTGTCCATAACGTCGATCAATATCAATATCAAAAATTGGTAGCGCTATAAATCGTCCTCAACTAGATTACTTTGTAAGACTGCAGTAGTGAATCGCCAGTTTAATAACTGGCGTCTTCAGTAAAGAGACGGAAGTGTTCAATTAACGGTATAGCTTTGATCGTTATTTGCACTAATCCTATAGATAGTTAAAGTCTTTTATATCTATTTATATTCGTAGAATAGCTTATTGTTTCTTTTGAATTATTGATTATAGTGGGACTCAGTTTTGATATTATAATTTTTTATAAAATCAAACTCTCGTTATATACAGATCGAAGATTTTTGGGAATATTCCAGCCGAGATTCTTCTCTCTTTAGCACCTTGAATCGTTATTATCCTTCCGCTCGCTCATCTTAATAATGGACAGAAGCGCCTGGTCAAGAATTGAGATATAGATTCGCAGCGCTCCATTATTAGCATTTAACGGCGTGAATTATTAATAAAGAAATTTAGCAACTTCAAAGATTGCTAAAGTCGAGAAGATCTCTAACCGAATATTCCCAAAGAATATTTCAGATCAGATATGAAACAGAAAGTTTGATTTTATAAAAAATTATAATATCAAAACTTGTGAGTCTACTATAGCTATCAATAATTCAAAAGAAATTATTAAGCTATTGTCTACCCAAGATATAAATAGGTATCAAAAGACTTTAACTTCCTACATATAGGATTAGTGCAAATAGCAGTCAAACCTTTATACCGTTTAGGGTTAGACACCCCCATATGTCTCTTACTAAGAGACGCCAGGCTATTAAACTTTGATGATTCCTTACTAGGAGTCTTACAAAGTAATCTAGCCAGGGGACCAGTTTATTTTAACTGCTACCCAAATTTTTCAGTTGATATTAATGATCAGAACGTTATGGATACCCTAACGTTAAATATTAAAACAAAAAATATAAATAGTAAAATAAACACAAGAGAAATTGCCATAATATACAGAGTCTATTACAGGCTAATGAAAACAACTCTAGCCCCAAAAGCTAAGTTAGTTAGCAGTAAAGGTGCTACCATGCTAATGGAAGCAAACCAGGAACATAGCAATATCTTTGTTCCTAGAATGTTAAAATGGAATGAAATTTTAACAAAAGATGAGTGGCACTTTGATTCCATCACTCAACCAAAAGTAGAACCAAAAAGTTCTAACATTGAACAAATAATTCAGCATTTAGATGGATCAATTGACTTAAAGTTTTTAAAGTCATAATCTAAATCCTCCGGAAGATACTCCTTCGCAGCATCTTCTTCTAAACCCCGAGAGGAGGAGGAGGAAGAATGTTCTAATAATTCTGGCAAAACTATACTCGAACGAAAAGTTCAAGGAATAGACTATTCGTCAGCCATACCCAAGGTCTACTATCGACCAATCGATAGGACGACTGACAGTCCCACCAGAAATGAAATGCATGGTGAAGACAGCCTTGGCACTTTTAAACAAGATATAAGTTTTAAGATAGATTTTAAAACCCTTGATAAATTATGGGTAGACCCAGAAAATGCCATTAAAAGAAAATGGTATGTAAGCACTTTCTCGCTCAAAGAAAGAAGAACATTCAGAGAACAATGGATCAGTGACATGAACAGAATTAATGCCAATATAGAATTCTTTAGGTGGTTTCAAATTACTGATAAACTTAATAACAACAGAGAATCCCTCACTACTATTGTCAAAAAATGGTACACAGGAGAAGAAACCATTGAATCTATAGCTCCACCGTTAAAACAAATTAAGATCCCAGTAGACGGTGAAGTCTTAACAACCGCCCCTTTCAAAAGGGATATAAAAGTTACTAGAACAGTCCCCACCGTGGAAGATATTAATAAAATCCTCCAACAGAACAACTACACCAATCGGGCTTGTTACACGTTGTTCTAACTGCTGCGTAGCGAGTAATGCCTCGACTTTTAAAAGTAAACTCACAGTCGTAAGAAAGCACTCGTCCAACCCCTCTTAAGATTCCACAATTTTCAGAATAGCCACCCGAGATTTGGGAAAGAAATCAAGATAACTCGTTAGATAGAATAAGTAATAAGTTCAAAGAACTAAAAGTATCCGAGGAGTCTACTCCAAAACCAGATAATTCAACAAAGTACTAGCAAGGTTCTAGTTCAAAAATAAACAAGATGTTAATAGAATATCGAAATTTGACGTAGAGCTAAAACTTCTACAAAGGACCCACATTTCCGATATGTTATTTCAAGAACATACCTCGCATACGGCTTCCTATTCAGGGACGAAATCCATGAATGGAACATGTAATGGATGTCCAAGGTCAATAATTAAAATACTTCATAAAACGGGAGTATGTATTACCGCTATAAATAAAAACACATACGACGATGCCCAACTAGCTACAATCCTAGTTTCAGTTTCACCGAATGTTAAAAATCGTGGATAACTACCTAACGTATGTGTAAGCGTGGCATCACGAATGCAACCACCACCGCCCAAATAAAGAACATCGATAATGCTTATAGTAATGAAGTCCGTATGACGCCACAGAACTTTACTATATGTATTGTAAACACTTCATCGAGAAATGGGTGCTATTCCAAGATAAAAGTTTAGAAATACTTAATAATCTAACTTGCCCAAAGTTACATGACTTTAAATGGTATAAAGACATATTCCTTAACAAAGTAATGCTAAGTTGATTGTAATCATGATTATCGAAAGAAAGGTTCATCAATGGACCGCTAAGCTTTTTTTGAAAAGGTAAGTGACCACCATAAGAAATAAATATAATGGTGAAACTCCTTATGGCTTCATGACATACGGAGACATAGTCACTTTATTAATCTAACAGATTAGAATTATGTAACACAATAAAGCTTAATAATCAAATACAGAAATCCACCAAAGGAGAATTAGGAAGTTTTTGCGAAGACTTCGGATACGCTAAGATATCTGCCCCGTCAAAAAGCATCAATAAGATGAAAAAGAGGCATAACATATCTCGACCCAAAACTTATAAAAGGAATTATACTCCTAAAAAGAACTATAGAAAAAAGAATACCAACAAAAATACCAAACGAAAAGGTAAATGTTGGAATTGTGGAAAAGCTGGCCACATGGCCAATAATTGCAAAGAACCCAATAAAAAGAATGACAAGATTAATCTGTTAGCTATTGATTCTGAGATAAAAGAAACACTTTATACAATCCTAGATGAAGATCAATCTAGTGATAGCTCTGAATAAACTTCAGAAGACTATTACGTGACGAATGATCACTAGATCAGAGTACGCTCGATAGCTTTACTCACCTGATCGTGAATGTACGGGGAAAATCTGCACTTGTACAAAACAAACAATTAGTGTTATCTCAAGTAACAGCCAAGAATCTTTCTTTGATATGATCGATCACATCAAGACGCATGATGTTAAAAGAAATACTTAAAAGGACTTAAAAACTAGTCACAACCGTAAAAAGGAAAAGAAGATAATCGAGCCTTTGATATGAAAAGAGTTTTTAACAAGTTTAAAGAATCCAAGATGATACTACCATGCAAGACTTGCAAGGAGAAGTATCACTGAAAGAAGAAATTATCCAAATCAAAGAAAGGCTCGATTCTTTAGAAACCAAGCATTCGCAAACAGCTTTACTAAAAGAAATAGCCATATAAAGGATCTCTTGCACCATCTACTTCAAAAGGATAAACACAATGATCCCAAGAAGAGACTGAAGATAACTCGATTTAGGTTTGAAATTAATCTCTGTACAAAGCTTTAAGCTACCATGTCCCTATTAAAATAATAATAAACAAGAATTTTATTCTAGAAAAGATTGCATTGCTAGACTCGTGAGCGCATCAAAATCAGATCGCATGGATTAATTCCCACCAAGTACTTAAACAAAAGTACTCATAAATTATACTCAGCTACAGGAGATAGTATAAAAAATAATTATAAGCTTTCTAAAGCTCATGTTTGTAATAATGGAGTTTGTTTTACCAACGACTTTATCATTACAAGAAATATAACTGAAGAAATCATATTAGGAATTCCTTCCTAGCAGATAAAACCATATACCGCAAAAATTGCAGATTTATACTACCTCAACGGGAAAAGACCTTGTATTCCCATACTTAAATCACAATCGGATCATAGTGATCACGCCAAACAAAAACATTCTTTAGGATACAACTATTAACCAAGCAGGTTAACTACTTAAAAGACGATATTAAAATTAAAAGGCTAGAATCCACTTTAAAAACCCCGGAGGTAGTCAATAAGATAAAAGCCTTACATGATTCTATAGAAAGTTTGTCTAACTACCAAACGCCTTTGGAAAATAAAAGCATACAAGAAGAAGCCTACTATCTGACGACTTTAGTGAAAAAGACATACCCACTAAAGCCGCATCAATCCAAATGAACCACGAGCTCATGGAAACTTGTAAAGAAGAAATTAATGACCTCTACAAAAGAAGATAATTGCCTCCAAATCCCACTGAGTTGTTCACTTTCTATGTTAATAAGAATGTCAAAAAGAAAGAGGCCCCAAGGCTTGTCATTAATTATAAACCTCTTAACTAAGTATTAAAATGGATTAGATACTATTCCAAATATAAGAGATTTATTAAAAAGGACTTATAATGCTAACATCTACAACAAATTCGATATAAATTCAGGATTCTGGCAAATTCAAATCGAAGAAAAAGATAAGTATAAAACAGTATTCAATTTCCCCTTCTGACAATATGAATGGAATGTACTGCCATTCGCTTAAAAATGCCCCATCGTAATTCCAAAACATCATGAATGATATCTTCAATCCTTATAGTCAATTATTTATTGTTTATATTGATTATGTTCTTGTATTTTCTGATAATATAGATCATAACAATAAACATCTAAACACTTTTGTTAAAACAGTTAAAATTATTGGATTAGCAGTAAGCGCTAAGAAAGTAAAACTCTTTCAAACAAAGAATAAGATTCTTAGGTCATGACCTTTACCAAGGTACCTATAAACCGATCTACAGAGCTATCGTTCTCACCAAGTTCCCGACTAAATTATAGATAAAACTTAACTCCAGAGATTCTAGGAGCTTAAACTATGAGCAGATTTTATTCCTAAGATCGCACAAATCATGAACCGTTATATAAGAGGTTAAAGAAAACCTCAGCCCTTGGTCTAACGACCAAACCAAAGTCAAGTAGACAGTTAAAGAGATAGTCCGTAAACTCCCATGCTTAGGTATCCCAACCGAGGCCTTCATGATTGTTGAAACAGATGCCTCCGATATAGGTTATGGTGGCATTCTTAAACAGAAAATATCATCCGAATCTACTGAGCAATTAGTAAGATTCACTTCAGGGGTCTGGAACCAGGCTCAAAAGAATTATAGAACAGTTAAAAAAGAAATTTTATCAATAGTGTTATGTATCACTAAATTTCAAGATGATTTGGTAAACAAAGAATTTTTACTAAGAGTAGACTGTAAATCAACCAAAGATATTTTACAAAAGGATGTAAAAAACTTAGTTTCAAAACAGATTTTGGCCAGATGGCAAGCCTTGTTATCAAGTTTTGATTTCAAAATCGATTTTATAAAAGGAGAAGATAATTCTTTTCCAGACTTCTTAACAAGAGAATTTCAGGAAAAATGAGATGAAGTTTCCGGCTTACGCCCGATGAGACCACCCTTCCAAAGTAAACCTAGAAGAAAAATAAAGCAATTTCTTTTCCCGTAAACTTCGGCCCGCACTCCATTCTCCATAAACCCAAATGGGACGTAATAAATTTACAAATTCGGGATCTCCCATCATACCAGCTTTTCCTAAAAACCAAAAGCTAAGGAAAGAACACATACTCACTGCTCAAAGTTACTCCAAAGAACGCCAGAGCGTAGATAACTATAAAATGATTCCTGTAATCTTATTCTGAAGCAGTTAAACTAGTAGTCCCTTCAAAAAAGGAAACACCACCCTGCTCGTAAACGAGAATTCATCGCTATTCAGCCTCGTGATAATGGCAATCGACAAACAATAAGAAAACTTCAGAGTACAAGATCTACTAAAACCTCACATACTGCACTCACCGACGTAGATACTCAAGACGCCATGAAAACCGTGAGATACTACGAGTTCATCTCAGACACCGACTCCATGTAAGTCTAACACAAATACTTTGATAAAACAGATGGGATCAATACTCTAAATTCACCATTAAAAGGATATTAAGCCCGCTTAATTGGTACGTAGACCATCTACAAACCCAAATACCATTATCCAGACCCATAGGCCTCATACCTACAATCGTACGACTATAAGAACGCACGGTTCAACTTCCTATATGTTAGGCCTAATACTCATACTTGGTTCATAAAGTATGATGAAAGTATCAAAGAAAGGTCATCCCTGCATGATTCTACGAATAGTGGAACATCTACGGAGGAAATCTACAGGTCATAGCCCCGAGCTTTCAAAATAAATTTGCCAGTTTCCAAGAGGAACAACAGATTTCAAGTTTACTGCATCATATTAAGTCAGGTAAATTATTTTTTAATAAAAGTATTTAATATATCATTAACTGGTCTTTTGATATACAAGATATAAACAAAATTAGTTATTTAAGAAAACCATCGAATTAAAGGACGGAGTCCCAAGCTTAAAGAAGAATTGAAGTTAAAACCAAAGCAAGAAGAGTCCATCCTCATCCGAGAAACCTCACCAAGGCGTAAACAGAAGGCTCCCGAAGCCTTAGCACGATCGGAAGACGACTAAGAAAGATCCAATCAAAGTGAAATGCATAACAGAGACATTTAATGGCCCCACAAGGAATTGCACAAGCATACGCCAACGCTGCACTCCTTGAATAAAGCGAAATTCTTTCAGGAAAGGACATAAAGACGGAAAGTAAACAGACAAAATAGATAAAGCAGATGATAAAGAAGAAAAGGACGGTTTCCCCTTCAGAAAAGCAGGAGACACCCTTTCGAAAAAGCAGAAGGCAATACTTAGCCTCCTATTTACTTTTTACTTTAAATCATATCCGCCCAATTGTTAGATTTAGATTCTATTCGAGGCCTATTTAAGGCTCTCAGGATGTAATTCATAAGGCATTCGGAAATATCCCTCTCTCTCTCTATATCTCCCTGCCTGATCTTATGTATTCTCTATGCTTTCCAATTTGAAATAAAATTGTAAGTTTTATTAAACAACTTTCCTTCTATTTAAATTATGTGTTTTCAATTCCGCTTTTATGTCACATAATTCACTTAACTAAATTTCTGCACAATTTCATATTTTAAAAAATCATATAATTAATTACCACGTAGTCTCATACCCTTTTCGTAGTCTTAAAGTGCTAAACGACCAAACGGGCCGTTACATTAGATACCAATCAAACAATCGCTCGTCCTCGAGCGACGAGGTAGGGGTGAAGGAAAAGAGATACATGAATTGTCGAACAATTGAAGATATCTACTCCGCATATCCGCCTCGGTCTCCCAAGTGGCCTTCTCAACTTTCTCACTTGCCCATCCAAGATTGCTACCAGCTCTTCCTCGCATGGTAAGGAAAGTATTAAAGTTGTCGAGCATCAAAAATATATGTTATAAACCTCGTGTAAGCCTTCGTGGCAAGGATCACGCTAACAGTTACACTTGCTCATTGTATCTATCAAATTTTTGAATTAACTTAGCTCAAAATCAAATCTCCATTTTTCATGGCCGAAAATTTACCCGTAGCTAGTTCCCATAAGTTTAAACTAACTCTGATCGAATTGCTTGATTTTGATTATAACCACATCTCTGAACAAAATTTATCGATTCCACAAATACCATCATCGTCACCACAATCCCTTAGTTGTAGCCGCAATCCTTTATCAAACACGTACCAGTTAATTATCTTGATTCTACTTACTCTTCTTTCACACCTTCTGATATCGTCATCAGTACAAAATCCATATAAAATACGTTGTCACCCACCGCAAGTTTTAATCGTGACTCCTTCTCGCCAGAAAGAATAACACTCATCGTCCAATTTCCCTTAAACCTTCAAATGACGTGACATGCAGATCACTCTAGTGATTATTTTATCATTCCAAATTTGTCAAAAATCAGTCCATCACCCCAACGACTTCCCACATCTATTTGTAATCCTCAGTATATCACTAAGTACATGTGTAAACCGTTAGAACGATTCGTAAAGTTGCCATCAACTAAATATTATCAAATCTCCTTGTAAACTCCAATAAGCCTGAATAACCCATTATATCTCTATCCTGAAATAAAATCTATCATCTTTAAAAATGGGCTACTACGATACCGATAAGCCTCTATGGTAATGCATCCATAAGCCACTTGACCCTAGATAAGCAGATCCGACCAAATGTAAAATGTAAAATTTCTCTAATATCGCTAATAGTCACTCGAAATGATTCCGAACATTAACAGTATAAGTAGCGAGCCTTCCAAAAGTCTGTGATGACTCATTCCGTCCATTTTCTCTTGAATAATCAATCTTGTGTCGTCACTCTAACCATTTCACCCAACTCATTAACTTGACACAACTATACCATTCCACTTAAATCTTCATGTTTCTCAATTAACCCTAGCTAGTCATACAAATTTGATAAATCCTTATAAAATCAAAATACTTCAAGTCCTCTTTTTTGTTCATTCACTTATCTCATTCACCACTCTGAATATTTTGATATATGACTTTTGGCCTCCTACCCTTCACAATCGTAACAACTCTGAGTGCGATGTCTCATTACACCCTTACAAAAATCCAAGAGTACCCAATCTTAAAATTTTACATGTCTCACTCCAATATTCCTATGTTATTCATACTTGAAATGTTCAATCATGCTATCAAGCTAGAGACGTTTCGACATAGTCTACTAACATGAAACAATTTCACCTCAAAAATATACATCAACTACAAGTTGCAGAGATTCCAAAATTTCCTCTTATTTATCAACTCTAGCCCATCAATTAAATAATACTAGGAAATTACCTATCTTGGTACAACACATCGCCTTTCCATCAATCTTATCATATTAGTCATCTGAATATTACATCTTACTAGTCACCAATCGCAAAACCCCATGACACTTTGTCATAACACTTAGTCAAGATCCATAGACTTCCATCTTCAGTCATATTTATCAATTACACTCTAACCAAATGACGCATGACAAGCCACCATAATCCATACCTAACTTAAGTAATCTCGTTTCTTCAAATTTAAATCTTTTTTCCTTTCTGAAGATGTACCTTAATACTTCCAATTCGAATCCAAACATGCCCTCATCTTAATTCTTCAATTTTTCATATTCCATTCCCAACCACTTCTACCATTAACAATCATAAATTTTCCAAACCCACGCGAGGGTGCATCAAAATATCATTACTCTTGTAGAATAGTTTAACCCTTCACAACCTTAAGCATCTGGAAGGTTTCCTTACACCACTCTAACCTTTAAAATAAATACCCTTCCAAGTCTATCGTATGACAAGTACAATCCTGCACGAGTCCTTTCCATCAAAGTACCGACCAACCCTCGTGATTCCAACAAGTCAATTATTACCAATGTAATATCCTGATACATCACTGTCCTGATACATAATTTGTAAGGCAATCCTTACTTATCATACACACAATCCTACCAACGTTCTCACAAGGTTCCATACGAGTATCCTTGCCAAATATCCTTTAATTGAACAGTACTCCTTCCATATTAGTTCATGCGTTTACCAACCCAATATCCATGCCGGAATTCCTATAGTGAATTCACTTCTCTTGGCCTCAACCGATATTACTAATCCTTAATTCAATTTCCAAAATGCTCTTCACAACTTGAATTAACTAAGATGTAAATTTGATCTACCACTTTACATGTTCTTATTGACTAACACCTCGCTCGAGGGTCCTTAAGTGATGTTTTCCCCATATCTTCTCTTATTTTTCTGAACTTTAACGCCCTTAGCAAATCATGTAATCATCAACTCCACAGATTCATCACACGACCTGCCCGGACCGGATCGCGCTACCGGCACCCAAGTAGTCATACATCGTAGTAATCGAAATATAAAGCAAGACATGAAACAGCTTTATAAAATAAGATACGCTTTATGTGAGAAAACATCGCTTTTCGCATATATATATATAAACATGGTTTAGCAACATCCGATAATCGCATAAATACGACTATGCACTTAAGGAAATATACAACTATGGCGACAGGCCCCGCCATACCGATCAGATAAAACTATCTACAACAGGAGATCATACCCAAAAGTAGAGCCTCCTAAAAGACGGAGCTCCCGACACCAACGTGAGATCCTAAGAATGTGGATCTAGCACTCGCCGCTCTTACCGCAGATGTAACGCAGCTTCGGGCGAGGTCGCATAACAGTACTAAGTATATGAAATCGTGAAATACTTAAATGAAACATATCATTTTAAAAAGCTTTGCAAGTATGTATGAAACAACCATGAAACCGCATATAGTGCCACATCACAAACAAGAGCAAAGAATAGTAAACTGAATGGTGTCTTTTCTAGCCGCGAATGATCAAGCAGGCCACCGCCTGTAGTATCACCATGCAAGCCTAACTCGACTCAGTAGTCCGCATAGGCCAATCACATAGGCCCGCATAGGTATATAACCCCGCATCGAGGGTAGCTACTCCTCGGCATCGCCCCGACTCGTAGTCCGCACGGCCACATAGATCGCATGAGGTATAACCCCGCACACTAACTCGAACTCCCAGAGTTCGCATAGGTCCTTGACCCGCATGAGGTATTCTCGAATCATGGTCCTGCATCACCGAGTCTACCCCGCACGGAGACAAATTAACCCCTGCAATATGTCAAGAGGCGAGTGATGTTACACTAACCCAATAGCCTTATCGTTAAACAACATAAGCACAACAAGAATACTCTTTTACACAAACTTTACAAGACACTAACACACATAGCATCCTATCATGTCTACTTATCAAACCATCTTATTATTCTTTTCACAATTCAATATAAGTCTGTTATAAACACATAGGCAAACTGTTTCTTTTATCAATCTTAAGTGGTTATACTTAACTTCCCATAAAGCTAGTATAACTCTTAAGCTTCTATTTAAAAACCAATTAGTTTCTCTTCTGTTAAAAATGATTTAGTATTCTGTTGAAATGCTTTTAGATCTTTATTATTCAGGCATTGCCGTAAGTGTTATTCAGGCTTAAGCCGTGAGGCATTGCCGTAAGTATTATTCAGGCTTAAGTCAAAGACATTGTCGTAGTTATTATTCAGTTAACACATGTACGCTTCACCGCATTATATATATTGTAAAATATCATGCTTTAGGAAGAATCACATACCTTCTCAAATAAAACCACCGCCAAGTCAATATGTCACGCAGAGAGTCACCATAATAGTCACGCACATCTATCAAAGACTACTCAAGGTCATTCTAAACAGAGGGTTCTATATCCTACGGAAAATTGGGCGACTTCCCTACCCTGAGCTACTCAAGTTCATCGTGAAAACACTCCCATGTAAGGCTGCTTGATTATTCTTCTTTAAACCCTTCTACCGTGATAACAGCTCAATTCTATTCGCAATATTCTTCTAAGTATTTATACTTATTCTTATACTACTACAAGAAGTATTCTCTAATTCAAAAGAGGTTAGGATTAGTTACCTGAAGCCCAATAATATCCTAGATAAAGTCGCTACCGAGCAAGGTTTTGCTCCTAAGTTGTATGCTCCATGAAACCTTAGAAGTTCTTCACAACTTCTACTAAGTACTATGGATTTGGGCTAGGTATTTTGGGCATTATAACAATACTAGAAGACAACTTTTCTACCAAGGGAGTGGGGTAGATTTTTGGCTAGGCTAGGGGCCTCGCCAAACTACTAGGCTAGAGTGGGTATTCGCCAAGGGCCTTCACAAGTGGAGGAGGTGGACGAAAAGGCTACAAAGGAGAGGAGAGGATTTTCAAGACTTGAAAGATTTGTGGACGAAGAACTCTTCATCTCTACGGGGTATTTATAGGTCAGTGGCCAACCAATGGCCAAGATTAAGACAAGTGCAAGGCAAGTGTAGGTGAGGATTAACTATACACAAATATCCTACCAACTCCTCGACTTGTGCACAAGGCACAAAAACGTGCCAATGGTTCTTCAATTCGGCCCAACGGACGCATTTCAAGTCCACAAATCGGAGGGTGCCAAGTGTCGCCCTCCCGCTGGTCCAAAATGTTTCGCCTCTGAAAAATCCGCAAAATTAGAAATGGCATAGCCGAATTTACCCTACGAAAGCCGTGGAAACGCTTTCGTGAAAAACGATTCTTTAGTGAGTTGTGCACAAATAAAAACGCCCAAGGCTAACTTTAAGGCCAAACTTTTCAGACGTATTCCTTACGCATATACTGAAATACTGGTATAACATTCTCCTCCTTAGAAACATTCGTCTCCGAATGTTCCTTCTCAAGACAGCTTATCGAAGAAGCTTAAACAAAGTGTGCCACACATGACCACAAAATAACACTTAGGCATATATGATAATGGAAATTTACAAGTAGGAAAGTGAATTACCCGGAGGTGTGGGAATAGGTGAGGATACTTCGCCTCATGTCCTCCGCCTCCCACGTCATCTCCTCCCGAGCTCGCTCCGCCACAAGACTTTGACTAAGCCACGCCCTTCGTCCGCAGACGCCTAACCCGACGATCGACTATCGCTATGGAATCTCCTCATACGATAACCCCACACCGACATCGCCACTGTGTGTACCCTAGATGGATCCCGATACATCTCCTCAAAGATAGATACGTGAAAACCGATGCACCGCCTCCAGACGGACGGGCAGATTCAACTCATGTGCAACCTTGCTTACCTCGCGACAACCAAACGCCCAATGTACCTTGGGTCGAAGTTTCTTCCTCCCGAATCTCATCACACCCTTCATGGGTGACACCTTTAGGAAAACCTAATCATGAACCTCGAACTCAAGATGCCGACGACGATGATCCGCATACTTCGGCCGACTCGAGTCGCCAATAGCCGCCTGATAAGCTTCACCTTATCCATCGTCACCGTATCAAATCTGGTCCCACTAGCCGCACTCGCCCACATCGAACCAACCTATAGGCGATCCGCACTTCCTCCCATACAAGGCCTCATAAGGCGCCATCCGAATACTTGAGTGGTAGCTATTATTATACGCGAACTCAACAAGAGGCAAATGATCCTCCCAACTACCATCGGTCAATAACACAGTGCTCGCAAAGATATCCTCAAGAGTCCGGATAGTGCGCTCGCT
Organism: Przewalskia tangutica; assembly: GCA_029844215.1. NCBI lineage: Eukaryota > Viridiplantae > Streptophyta > Magnoliopsida > Solanales > Solanaceae > Przewalskia > Przewalskia tangutica. Next base: position 1,162,934 of record JAQGDG010000037.1, on the reverse strand, counting down.
CGTCCGTCTGCTCTGCGGATGAAATGCGATTAAAGCAACTCGGCCCCTAAACCCTCCGAAGGACCTCTGGTTAGCCAGAACCGCTCTTCCGTCTGATATGATCGAAGTAGGGACTCCATGCAATTGACGATCTCTGATGTAAAGTTCGCATAATCCTCACCAAAAGTCGCCGACGAGAAAAAGTGGGCTGATTTCACACCGTCGACGATAACCCATATAGAATCATGTCTCCTCCGAGTGCGAGGTAATCTCGTGATGAAGTCCATGTTGATTACCTCCCACTTTCGTGCCGGGATCTCAATCGTCAGAATAAACCACCGTGCCTCCGTGCTCTACCTTCACCGCCGACAACACGCATCGAGCCATTAACTCGCAACGCTCCACTTCAAGCCATCCCACCAATACACGATCTGGTCGTGGTACATCTTGTCGACCCGGATGGATAGAGTAACGCGCTACGCGCGCTTCCCAAGAACTCCCGCCAAGTCTCAAACATCCGAACACACACCGCTTCTCAAACCTTAGCACCCCATCAAAGCTACCTCAGCGACCCTTGCTCACGAAGAGTTGTATCACGATATCGAATCAAAGCCGATCTCGAATCGGCCTCTTCACCTCTCAACGACGGAAGACTCGCAACCTCACGAACTCTAACCCCATCGCTATCGTAATCAAACAAACGGACACCAAGGCTCGCTAATCGATGCAAATCACGAACCATGTCCTCCTTTCTATCCGCACATCCGATAGGCTCCCATCGACCTACGACTAAGAGCATTCGCCACAACATTGCCTTCCCGTGGTACAGATATCAACATCGTAATCCTTAAGCAACTCTAACCACCGCCTTCGCCGTGAAGTTCAGCTCCTCCTCAAGATAAACCGAGGCTCTTGTGGTCCGTAAAAATATCCACGTGAACCCCATACAAATAGTGCCTCCAGATCTTCAGCGTGAATCACACCGCCAACTCCAAATCATGGGCGGGTAGTTCCTCTCGTGTTTCTTCACCGTCGGATGCATATGCTATAACCCCGCCATGCCGCATCAACACACATCCCAACCCGATGCCCGACGATCACAATACACGACATAACCATCCGACCTCCGAAGAGTAAGAACGGGCGGCCGCCTCTCTTTCAAAGAATCGAAACCCCGCCACAAGCATCACCATCAAACTTGGTCGCTTTCCGAGTCGCTCTAGTCACCGGTGCAGAGATAAGCAAACTTCCACGAACCGATAATATCCTCGCAAGGCCTAAAATCGCGAACCTCTCGCTGAGTAAGAGTTCAGGCCAAGTCCCGATCGCCGATCTTGGCCGATCCACTCGAATGCCATCACCCATAATATGCCCAAGAAACGCCATCAAGTCAACCAAAACTCACATTTGGAAAACTTGGCGCATAATCGCCGTCTGGAGAATCACAAGACAGCCTCGTTGCTCGCATGCTCCCGCTTGAGCGAGAATAAACCAAGATATCATCAATGAACACTATTACAAACGTGTCCAAAATGGTTTGAACACTCGCTCATCAAATCCATGAATACCGCCGAGCATCGTCAACCCAAAAGACATGACCAACTCATAATGCCCGCACGTCCGAATGCGCCTAAGGACATCCACCTCTCTCGACTCGCACTGATGATAGCCCGATCGCAGATCAATCTTGAGAAACATCTCGCACTTCGCAACCGGTCGAACAAATCATCAATCCCGGAAGGGGTATCTGTTTAATGGTCACTTGTTCACCGCTCAGTAATCAACACACATGCGCAGCCGCCCCGCCCTTCTTCTTCACGAACAATACCGGCGCTTCTCTGTGGAGAAACACTAGGCCCGGATGGCTCGTTACACTCAGAAATTCAAGAGGTTAAGTTAAGAACGTATGAAAGGAAATAAGATTAGAAAGATGAAGATAAGTTGACCAACATGTGTTGACGGATTTTTAGTCTACCCGAGTGTTGTACCGCTGTTAAGATTTTGTAAAGTGTTTGGAAGCCTAGTGTGTAGTACGTTAAATCTAGTTCCCAACGCAACAAACCGCTCGTCGATGGGACATCTGAGTCAAAAGTTATGAAAGTTTCAAGTTTGCGCGCAATGTGCAAAACAGTTGGTTTCGCCAGGGTACGGCCGCAGTCACGGACGCAGGCGCGCGCGTTGTACCGGGAGTTCGCGGAGTTGCAGCCGCCGCGCCGACGCAGGTCACGCTACGAATGTTGGAAATTCTCGAGGTTGAGCGCCATACGTGGCCATGGCGCCAAGCGCGGGATTTTTCTCATGAAATTGCTAAAAACAGAGGTTATTTTCGAAAAGGGCCCTATTTTAAGACCAAGTCTTTCATTTCACCTTAGAACTCCAAAAATCTCTCTCTCTCTTTCTCTGGGTTTTGAAGGAAAACCTAGCCTTGCAGGTATTGATTGGAGCGACGCCAAGAAGCAGAGTGTGGATAGACTTGTGGGAAGCTTGGGTAGACAAGTTTGGCAGAGAAGTGGAAGAAAAGGGCTTTGTGGGCTTTTCCAAAAGGTAAAGCGCTTCCTTCTCGATTGAAGTTTTCTAGTTATAGTAGTTAAGAACCGAGCTCGAGGTCGTTAGTAGTTAAGAGATGAGCCCGAGGTCGTTTTATTTAAGTTGAATTGATCGAGCCTTAAATGTGGGCTTGGTTATCGCTTTCGCCTTGAAAAAGGTGGCAAAGTAAGTTGAAACAAAGGAGGTGTCCAATTCGTAGAGTTTAGTGACTTAACACTTAGAATGTTCTACGCTCAAGCTAGAGGTTAATAGATGTTTTATGACCCTTTATAGGATCAAGTACTAAGTATAGCGTATTCTACTTGGAAGATGGAATAGCTATCAAGGTTGAAGTACTTGGAGCATTTTGCTACTTGTCGACAATCGTCGCAAGGTATGCGAACCTCTTCCTTCCTTTGGCACGATTCTATGTATGGAATATACCGTGGTATCATTTCATGTTTCTCGTTACTCTTAGAAGTTAAGAGGTAGTTATGTGATCTACTCTATGTAGAACTTTTCCTATTTTGTGAACTTGACTAGTTGCACGTGCATGTAGTACTGAGAGACGACAACACCTTGATATCCTTTACTAGTTTTATGAATAGCCAAGACGTGAGTTAGAGATTAACTCACTTCTTTGAAAGTTTAAAGGATGTCTAATGTTTTATTAAAGTTAAGGGACTTGAAGAGTTTTAAAGTATGTGATACTTGATTCGCTTTTAAACGTATAAGTCCTTGGATAGAAATTGTATTATGGCTAAGGTATAAAGTGAATATAACGACTTTATGGGAGTTGGTTATATTTGCTTTATGGAAGGATAATGACTTGATTGTAGAACAAAAGGCAACTTGATTTTAAGGCATCAATTGCCAAGGATTTATAATATAAAGAGCCAAGTTGACTTGGCTAAGTCACATGACAAATGAGAATAAGTATCGAACAAGCCATCGCAGCGTTAATAAAGGAAAATGTAATGACAATCGCTTATGTTAAAACAAGTAGAAATCCTCCATCCGCATAGAAGCTAAGATAAGACAAAATTGTATTACATTTTCTAGATCATGGCTACTTGAATAAGATCGTTATAAATAAGTATAACTTATTCACGACGCACCAAAGATTTGTTACAAATTTTAAAAGAGTTTACGATTGAAGCTTTTAAGACTTGAAACTTGTTTTCTTAAAAGTTAAGAGACTTGAAGTATTTGAAAGTTAAGAGAAGTGATTTGAAAGTAGAAGTCTCTTGTTATAAAAGGAACGATTGGTCTAAAACCATAAAGGGTTATAACGGCTTTATGGGAGTTAGTTATAACGGTTTTATGGAAGGTTAAGAGAATGAGTTTCTCTAGTAAAGCAATCAAAGGAATAACTTGTATTAAGGAAGGGCAATTGTTTTAAAGGTACCAATTGCTTACGGTTTTAATAAAGAAGTCACTTGATTTAGAAGTTCAGTAATTGTATTTCTAAAAAGGTATTGTGACTTGTCTTGAAAGGAGGATAGGACTTGATATCGCGGTGGTTTGTATCGGGAAGTTTTATTGAGCGAGTCTTTTGAAAAGAATGTACGCACGTAGTACTTTGGCTTGATTAATTGAGAATTAGTCTAAGTGTGCCTTGATAAGTACTTTGGCTTGGTTAATTGAGAATTAGCCTATATGTGTCCGTGATAGCCTTTGAGTGCAAGTATTATGTTTTATTGCGTTACGCGACTTCGGTTGAGGTCGCTGTCTTGTTGTAAGTTACTCGACGCATCGGCGGTGATGTGGAATTCCACCGGTATGCTCCATTGCCTTGTTATGAGTCTACCCGACGCACCGGTGATGTGGGATTCCACGTATGCTTCCATGGCCTTGGTATGAGTTTACCGACATACCGTCACCGAGGTAGGGATTCCACGCATGCTCCCGTTGCCTTGTTATGAGTCTACCGACGCACCGTCGCTGATGTGGATTCCACGTATGCTTCCATGGCCTTGTATGAGTTTACCGACATACCGTCGGTGAGGTAGGGATTCCACGGGTATGCAGTAGACATGCTACGATGAGGATTCCGAGGCATGTAGTTTCGTGGTAAGAGTATATCCGAGGATAGCTTCCCAAGATCGTTATACCAATTGCTTTTGTGGATTTGCTACCCACGATGTGAGGACGCCTCGTAAGTCATGTATCAGATGAGGGATTCCACGGGCATGAGATATATATATGTATGTATTGATTGTGCACGCTTACGGTGAGGTAGATGCCACGCGGCCACACGGTTATAGTTTACATACGGCCATCGGTAGTGATGGGGATTCCACGGCGAGATAGATATATATATATGTATTGTGTATGTGTATGACGATGAGGTAGGATGCCACGCGCCACATGGTTATATTTTACACTTATACCGCGACGTGATGGGGATTCCACGCATGCTTTGATATTAGTGATTGGATCGCGCCCCACTTGGGCGTAGTATATGTGTCCCTCCGTAATGGGTGGACTATGTTATGAAAGATAGTAAGTTAAATAGAGATGAACTTAATGACTTCTCCTAAGTAAGTACGTAATATATGGCTATAACTTTATTGAAATGGGAAAAGATAATAAGGTACGATTAAGTTCATGTGGTAATGACACTCAGGATCCGTAAGTATTTTTATACGTGTCCTCATTCTCTTGTACATCTGTGATCTGTTTCATCAGACGTTATTTCGCTCCATATTCGCATTCTTCAGATCGACTTTCGGGCCGCTCATGCCCGCAGGTTTAGGTACACAGTTGTGGATCCGCGAGCTTAAGATCCCGGTCGCCAAGTCGAGATGGCTCCAGTTCCGGAGTTGTCACGTTTATGTATATTCAGGGGTACGGCGGGGCCTTGTCCCGCCCCAGTTGTTATTCCTAGAGGTCTGTAGTCACCTATGTGGTTGGGCTATAAGAACTGAGTTGTAAAGTTGTACTTTTGACTTTGTTTATATATTGGAAGCGCGCCTTATCCGGCCAGCTGTGTTATGTTGTTACACCTATGTTTATGTTGTGTATGTTCCGCTATTCTCGATGTATACCAAAAGGGTGCCTGTAGGGCACCGCGGCCCGGTTCGGTCGTGACAAAGCCCTTCTCCAAAGAAATCTCTAAGCCGATCCTTCAACTCTCTCAACTCGGCGGTGCCATTCGTATGGCGGAACGGAAATAGCCGAGTATCCGCAACACATCTATACAAACTCGATCTCTCTCGGGAGGATACCCGAGGTCATCCGGAAACACGTGGGAACTCGCGACCATCGGAATCGATCAAAATCTGGTACCGCAACTTCAGATCAAACACCCGAACGACGGTAGATATACCCCTTCGCACCATCTTCCTAGCCTCGAGGTAGGAAATAAACCTACCCCTGGCGATACCGTGCTCCTCCCACTCGACAACCGGCCCTCAGAAACCGAACCGCATTACTCTCTCTGCAGCTTACATTGGCGTAAGTGAAGCTAGCCAATCCATCCCCATGATCACGCGTCAATCATCTCCAACTCTATCAAGTCGGCTGGGTTCGACGATCGTAAACGGTCACAGACAAGCTCTATATACCCGCCGAGCTACCACCGAATCACCCATCGGCGTAGCTACCTCGAAAGGGTCTATGGACTCGTGCTCATCCACATCCTACTAGCAACAAGGGGAGATATATAGACAGAGTAGAACCGGATCTATCAAAGCATACACATCAAACCCAGAACCGATAAGGTACGCGATTTACATCGTGCGAGGCCTCCGATCCCGGTACCGGACAAAGCATAAATGCGTTCTCGAGGACCGCTAGAACTAGGACCCGCGCCACGACCTCTGCCCGCGACTGGCTGGTCCATGAGTACCTTGCCTCCAGGCAGTAATCGTAGGAGATGGCAGACCGTGCGAAAGAACTCGTAGGCCGACCCTACCATCAAGATCGCCTTGGTCTGACAAGCCGCATAGTGACCTGCGGCCACAATCAAACAAACTCCGCACCACAACTCCCGGCCGGGATCTACCGTGACGGCCACATCGAGGGGTGGTCCCGTCGCCGTAACCTCCGCGCTCAATGTTCAAGTCCCGGCCCCGTCCGCCTCGAATATCTCGGCCGTGATGAGGACGGTGCAGAGTTCTCAGCCGGCCGTGGTGCAAATCTGAGATCGGCCGAGACCGCCCACCACGATAGCCACCAAAAGACCCCGCCGCCCCGGTATTCTTCTCGCACGTCACAACCCGGCGATCTCACGCCTCACATCCAAGAGCACGAGCTCGCACGGGTAATGTCCATACCTGAAGAGAAACACCCGCATACGACTCGCCATATAGTCATCTAGCCGTGACGTAGCGGTGCACCCTATCCTCCATAATCGCTACTAATGCCGGGACATATCGAGCCAATGAATCAAACTCGACATTGTACTCCCGACAAGGCCCTCTCTCGCCTCGCAAAGAAAATCTATCACCGCGCGCCTCCTCATCCGTGGAGGCAAGTGGTGAGAAAGCCTCGAGAACTCATCCCAAGTAGCCGGGGACGCGTGGTTCTCCCGGGATAACTCCCATGAATCAAACCAATCGATCGCGATCACGCAGCCGACGCGAATCGGCGTCACGGACTGCCTCCGAGGCCTTGATCACCTCACGATCTCAGAGCCGGATGAACTCCCGTGGATCATCCTCCGCCTCGACGTAAAACTCGGCGGGCTACAACTCAAGAAATCTCGCACCTCAAACTATTCGCCTCGGTGTACCACGTGCGACGGCTAGGCTGAGCCGAATCGAATCGCCGTGATCCAGCCTCTCTCACCGTGACGGGCCACAACTTTAGCCAATAGCTGGCTATCTCTCAGTACTTCCTAACTCTCCGCCTGTGTGGGACGGGAGGTGTGGTATCGTGGTCTCGCTGGGTGGCGCCATAGAACTCGCTGCCTCGTATAGACCGGGCTCGAGCCTCGTGACTCTAGGTGTTCGATCGCGCCTCCGCTTTGCTCCTCTCGCCCGGGTTGCCTTACGTGGAGGCATAACTGTTACAGAACAAGGAATACGTTAGAAGGGTCCGACTTAAACACAGCTCTAAAGCACGATCTCAGAGTGAGAAGAATAGAAACCAATCCTAAATATCCTATAGCCTCCTGATTATTGATGTGGTGCACAACACATCGATAATCAAGACTCTACTAGATACGGTCTGTAGACACTTTCCGAGGATTAATCGCTTCGATACCACTTTTGTCACGCACTGCCCGGTTCGGATCGTGCCTTATCGGCACCCAAGTAGTCATACATCGAGTAATCGGAAATATAAAGCAAGACATGAAACAGCTTTATAAAATAAGACACGCTTATGTGAGAAAACATCGCTTTCGCATATATATATAAACATGGTTTAGTAGTTACATCCGACATCGCATAAACATGACTACTGCACTTCTAAGGAAATATACAACTATGGCGGGACAGGCCCGCCATACCCCGATCAGACAAAACTATCTACAACAGGAGATCATACCCAAAAGCAGTAGAGCCTCCTAAAAGATGGAGCTCCGACACCAACGTAGAGATCCTAAGAATGTGGATCTAGCACTGCCGCCTTACCTGCAGATGAACGCACTTCAAGGAGGTCAAGATAACAGTACTAAGTATATGAAATCGTGAAATACTTAAATGAAACATATCATTTTAAAAACAAGCTTTGCAAGTATGTATGAAACAACCAAGGAAACCGCATAGTGCTACATCACAAACAAGAGCAAAGAATAGGTAAATCGTAATGTGTCTTTTCTAGGTCGCGAATGATCAAGCAGGCCAATTGCCCGTAGTATCACCATGCAAGCCTAACTCGACTCCGTAGTCCGCATAGGCCAATCACATAGGCCCGCATAGGTATATAACCCCGCATCGAGGGTAGCTACTCTCGGCATCGCCCCGACTCGTAGTCCGTATGGCCACATAGATCGCATGAGGTATAACCCCGCACACTAACCTGAACTCCCAGTAGTTCGCATAGGTCCCTTGGACCCGCATGAGGTATTCTCGAATCATGGTCCTGCATCACCGAGTCTACCCCAGACGGAGGCGCTATCCCCAGAATATGTCAAGAGGTGAGTGATGTTACACTAACCTAACAAATTATCGTTAAACAACATAAGCACAACAAGAATACTCTTTACACAAACTTTACAAGACACTAACACACATAGCATCCTATCATGTCTACTTATCAAACCATCTTATTATTCTTTCACAATTCAATATAAGTCCGTTATAAACACATAGGCAACCTGCTTCTTTTATCAATCTTAAGTGGTTATACTTAACTTCCCATAAAGCTAGTATAACTCTTAAGCTTCGCTTAAAACCAATTAGTTTCTCTTCATAAAAATGATTTAGTATTCTTGAAATGCTTTCGATCTTTATTATTCAAAGCTTGTGAGGCATTCGTAAGTGTTATTCAAAGCTTAGCGTGAGGCATCGCTGTAAGTATTATTCAGCTTAAGTCAAAGACATTGCCGTAGTTATTATTCGCTTAACACACGACGCTCTACCGTACTATATATATTGTAAAATATCACGCTTTAGGAAGAATCACATACCTTCTCAAATGAAAACCACCTCGCCAAGTTGAATATGTCGCACAAGAGAGTCACCATAATAGTCATGCATCTATCAAAGACTACTCAAGGTCATTCTAAACAGAGGGTTCTATATCCTACGGAAAATTGGGCAAGACTTCCCTACCCGTGAGCTACTCAAGTTCATCAGTGAAAACAAATCCCATGTAAGTACAGTTTGATTATTCTTCTTTAAACCCTTCACCGTGATAATACCAATTTATTCTCAAATATTCTTCTAAGTATTTATACTTATTCTTATACTACTACGTAAGTATTCTCTAATTCAAAAGAGGGTTAGGATTAGTTACCTGGTAAGCCCAATAATATCCTAGATAAAGTCGCTACCGAAAGCAAGGTTTTGCTCCTAAGTTGTATGCTAAGGAAACCTTAAGTTCTTCACAACTTCTACTAAGTACTAAGGATTTGGGCTAGGGTATTTTGGGCATTATAACAATACTAGAAGACAACTTTTCTACCAAGGGAGGGGGTAGATTTTGGCTAGGCTAGGGGCCCGGCCAAACTACTAGGCTAGAGGGGTATTCGCCAAAGGCCTTCACAAGGAGGGGGAGGTGTTGGACTAAATGGCTACAAAGGAGAGGAGAGGATTTTCAAGACTTGAAAGATTTGTGGATGAAGAACTCTTCATCTCTGGGCGGTATTTATAGGTCAAGAAGTGGCCAACCAATGGCCAAGATTAAGACAAGTGCAAGGCAAGTGTAGTGAGGATTAACTATACACAAATATCCTACCAACTCCTCGACTTGTGCACAAGGCACAAAAACGTGCCAATGGTTCTTCAATTCGGCCCAATGGACGATTTCAAGTCCACAAATTGGAGGTGCCAAGTGTCGCCTCCCGTTGGTCCAAAATGTTTCGCCTCTCTAAAAATCCGCAAAATTAGAAATGGCATGGCGGAATTTACCCTACGAAGTCGTGGGAAACGCTTCGTCGAAACGATTCTTTTAGTGAGTTGTGCACAAATAAAACGCCCAAGGCTAACTTTAAGGCCAACGCTTTTAGACGTATTCCCACGCATATACTGGAAATACTGGTATAACATTCACGTCACGGTTAATTGTAAGAACTTTTCGAGTCCTAAGAACATATACAATACCCATATATATCCTTCCTAAGATTAGGTGCAACATTAGATGACCCCTAACGTAATAAACTTTCACAATTATTCACCCCTAGGTCTATCATCATTAGTCGATCATTATACTACCCGTAGCCCACGACATAGTCAACTTTACAAAATTCTTGTTCATTTAACATTTACTTAGGTCAAGCAACCAAAATATCATAGAATCATAGATTATGAGAATTCGAAGAGCAGGAACAAAGAACAAAAGACCAATTAACTAAAACTCAAACTCACCTCTCAGGCTAAGAAGTCTCAAACTGCAACGGTCAACAACGAGAAAGACTGGAAAACAAAATCTCCACGGAAATACCGACCAGGTTTCATCATGTCTGTTGAGAGGAAACTCAAACCAAACACACTAAAGAGATAGGGACCCAAACTAAAACTGAAGACAACACCAAAGATTAGCTTGCCAAGTGTCACTACCAGATTAACAGTGCTAATTACCATCACCAGAGTAAACAAAGGTGTCTATAGAATCGCCCACAAGAACCAGTAACGATGTTATACCCCGTATTTCCAGAGTATGTACGTGAGGGCGTACGTACAAAAGTTCAAGCCTTAAGTAGGCATAAGGGACGAAATTGTGCACAACTAGCGAAAAAAATTGTTTTCCGACGAAAAGTTTTCCGGACCTCATGGGCGGAAAATTACGGTTATGACATTTATAATTTTATGGATTTTTTCCGAGAGATGAAATATTTTGGATCAACGAGGGTGACAAGTGTCACCTCAAGTGGACGGTTTGGGCATGGAATTCTTGGCACGTTTTTTTGATGACAAAGGCCTTAAACATTGGTCAAGGTTAGGTAGGATATTTTTGTGATATTTGTGGAGTAGATGGATAAGGTTACACTTGCCCAAATCTACACCATCCCCTTGCCCTCCACTTGCCTTAATCTTGACCCTTGGTTGTCCTATAAATACCCCTAAGTTGGAAGAATTCTTCATCCACAAAACATTTTCCAAGTCTTAAAATCCTCCCCTTTAGTTGTAGTTCTCGCCCAAGCTTCTCCCTCTAGAGAGCTCTAGCCGAAACACCCCCTTTGGTAGAAAATATTCTCCAAAGTATTGTTACTATTCCCAAATACCTTAGCCAATCACTTGTAGTATTTTCAAAGTTACCTCTACTAAAGCCCGGAAAATACTACTATACTTCCTTTAGTCACTAAACGAAACCTCAGGAATGTCTTCATAGTTGGTTGAAGTATTAAGTAGAAGTTGTGTAGAACTTCTAAGGGTTTCTTGGAGCCAATTGAGCGTACATAATAGGAGCTAAACCTTGCTCAGATCGACATATATCTTGGATAATTTTGGGCTTATCGAGGTAAATAATCTTGTCCTTCTATTGTAATTGGAGATTACATATCAGAAGTGTAGAATTGAGTATAAGTTATATACAAGGAAGGTATATAAGAAGAGAATTGAATCAGATTTACATAGACCGTATTTACGAGACTTGTGTAATTTGACTGTAGGGAAGTCTCGCCCAATTTTCCGTAAGATAAGGAATCTTGTATCTAGAATTATTCTACGAGTAGTCTAGACGTTGATAGACTTTTATGACCGTTATAGGTTGAAGTACTGCGAGTAGCGTATTCTACTCGAAGGGTGGAAAAGGCTAGCAGGATTACAGTACTTTGGAGCTATTTGCTAATTGTCGATAATCGTCGCGAGGTATGTGATTCTTCCTATCCTCGAGCATGATATTTTAAAGAATATAATTAGTACGGTAGACGACGTGTGTTAATCGAACGTGGTTTTACTTCGATGTCTTTTGACTTGAGTTTTAAATAATAAGAATCTTGAAGTATTTCAAAAGAATTAAGAATCGTTTTTGAAAGCTTAAGAGTTATACTAGCTTTATGGGAAGTTAGGTATAACGACTTAAGAGAGATAAAAAGAATGGTTTATTGATTTTAGAAGTTAAGAGACTTGATCTTAAAAGATAAGAGACTTGACTTAATTGAATTGATATGAATTTTGTTAAAAAGTGTGAAACCTCATTCGTGAGTAATGAGTACTTGGTTTTTAAAGAATAATGTTTTACTGATTTCGGAAACGAGAATAAGTATCGAACGAACCACTGCAGCGTTAATAAAGGAAAATGTATTGACAATAATTAATTTATATTAAAACCAGTAGAAACCTCCATCTGCATAGAAGCTAAGATGAGACAAAATTGTATTACATTTCCTAGATCATGGCTGCTTTAATAAGATTGTTATAAACAAGAATAACCTACTCACACATAAGGCATAATGCTACTCAATTGTTTTAAAAGAGATTACGTTATTTGATTAAGACTATGAACTATGAGATCTTTCGAAACTAAAAGACTTGAGTATTTGAAATTAGGTAACTTGAACTTTTGGAAAAGAATGTTGTTACTTGACTTTAAAAAGGAAAGTGTTTTGGTTTAAAAAGGAGGGCATAATATTGCCTTAGTTGTTTTAAAAGGAAAGCATGGTATTGTCTTAATCTGTCTTAAAAGAGCGTTTAGATGTTATGGTCGATTCTATACCGCGTTCATGGGATGAACCGGGAATGTATTTCACTCGACACCGCGTTCATGGGATGAACCGGGAACGTATTTCACTCGACACCGCGTTCATGGGATGAACCGACAATGTATTCCACTCGACACCGCGTTCATGGGATGAACCGGGAATGTATTCCACTCGACACCGCGTTCATGGGATGAACCGGGAATGTATTCCACCCGACTACCGCGTTCATGGGATGAACCGGGAATGTATTTCACTCGACTACCGCGTCCATGGGATGGACCGGGAATGTATTCCATCCGACTACCGAGTTCATGGGATGAATCGGGAATGTATTCCACACTATTCGATACCGAGTCCATGAGATGGACCGGGAATGTATTCCATACGATCCGACACCGAGTCCATGAGATGGGCCGAGACATGTTATACGTATCACATGATTTATACCTAGACTGCCGGCAGTGAGGAAGAAGTTCCACGGGCATGAGGGATGACTTTGAGGGCGTGAGTCCCTGACTTGACATGACTGCTTTTATGATATGAACTGTAGTTTTGTTGTCATATATGTCTTATGTTTTTATATAGACTATTATGATTTCATTTTCGTGATTTTCGCCACATACTTGGTACTGTTATCGACCTCCTTCGGCCGCGTCACGCCGCAGTAGAGGTACACCGTTGTTGATCCTCGCTCATAGGATCACGCCAACAGATTGGGAAGCTCCGTTTCTCCGAGGCTTATCTTTTGGTATGTTTTCCCGAGTTTGTAAGTTCTGTACATTCAGTGGTATGGCGGGCCCCGTCCCGTCATAGTTGTTGTAAAAATCTTGAGGTCCAGAGTAATCTTGTGGGAAGGATTTGTAAAAGGGATGTAACTGTTCGTTGTATATATATGTATGCCGACAGCATTTTTCTCATAAACTGTTTTCACTTCATATTGTTTCATGTCTTGTTTTTATATTCCGTTACTCGATGTATGTCTACTGGGTGCGGGTAGGCACGATCCACTGCCCGAGGTCGGTCGTGACAAAAGTGGTATCGAGCGATTAATCCTCTGAAAGTGTCTACGCATCGTGTCAGTAGAGTCTGATTATCGATGTGTTGTGCACCACATCTATAATCGTGAGGTCGCAGACATTTAGGATTAGTTTCCATTCTTCTCATTCCGAGATCGTGCCTTAGAGCCGTGTTATAAGTTGGACCCTCCGACGTACGTTTTTACCGCTATGCCTCCGCGAAAGGCAACCCGCCCAGATGGGCAGGCACCGAGAAAGTCGCTAGTAGGATACAGAGGAGTACGAGGGCGCAGCCGGCCATTACGAGATAGTGCTTCAGACGGCGAGTTTTGACGCCGCCAAATTTCCCAGAAGTTTAGAGCGCAGCAGATGGCTGAGACCACGAGCACTGAGCCTCGACCCCACACCGGAGCAGCAGGAGTTGGGGTACAAAGAGATGGCGCCATCGCCGTGATCGTGGCATACGAGGATAAGATGGACGCAGCAGCGAGCCCAGTACCCACGGTTCACCCGAGATCGGATAGTTTGAGGCTACGGACTTTCCGAGTTGTAGCCCGCGAGTTCTACTGTCTAGGCACGAGGATGATCCACAGGAGTTCATCCAAGCCATAGCCGATCATGAGAGTGATCAAGGCGAGACCGAGTCGGTGGTCTTAGGTTCGCATCGGCCGCGTGATACGCAATGATCGGTTTGATTCGCGAGCCGTCCCGGGGAGAGTATGCACTTCCAGTCGTAAGGGACGAGTTCTCAGGGGCATTTCTTGCACATTTCTTGCCTCCACAGATGAGAAGGGCTCGGCCGGCGATTTTTGACGTTGAGGCGACGGCGCATTTGCCGAGTACAACGTGGAGTTCGACTCGTTGGCTCAGTATGTCCCGCGTTAGTAGCCGATATGGAGGATGAGTACACCGCTACATCACCGACTCGATGACTACTTGGCGAGGCTTGTTCGGTGTAGCTCTTCACCGCATGGACATTGCCCGCATGCAGCTTATGCACAGGTGAGGAGCGAGAGGTCGGCGGAATGACCGAGATCGCCAGAAGAGGCCGTGACAGCAGGTCCTTTGGAAACTTTCGAGGCGACCGCCAAAGAAAGCTAGTTATGTACCTCCGCCAGACAGAGTGGTCCTCCCGTCTTGGGGCGCTCGGTATTCGAGCCGGTCGAGCTCCGTGGCTTAGTTTACGATATACGGGTTCTAGCCGCAGGATTCATGTCCCTCGGTGCACGATGTGGCGTGCATCATCCCGGAATGTCGTTTTTATCGGTGCTTGTTTCACTGCGCCGCCGTGGCCTTGTGACGAGAGATCGTTTCATAGGAGGGTACAGCAGAATGACGCAGCCTTACCGGGTCGATGTGTTCATCGCCTTCTATAGCTATGCGGCAGTAAGGTGATTATGATTAAAGCGACGGGCGGAAAATGAAGCAGTTGATACAGGTATATTCTTACCCCTCTAGAGACTAGTATGCGTTGATGTTATAATGAAGTGCTAAGTATTATGTTCAGATAGCATTATGTTAAATTGTGTTTAGAAAACATGGTGAGTTAGAAGCGGTAAGATTGGGGGCAGTAAATTGTGAGCCTTAGAATATTATACGTAGAGACCTTAGATGCGAGGCCATCTGGAGTAAAAGATTTATTTTTATGTTTGACCTTTATCGGGGTGCATAGTATACGTGGGATTTATTTGTGTGATAAGTCCCTGAGTGGTATGAAATAAAAGAGGGTAGTTGAGCTAAGAAGACCACTAGGTTTTCGTGACTTAATTAGTAAGATTGTTCTGGATCGGGGGAATAAGAGTTTGGCGCGATATGGTCGGGTTGAGGACCGATCGCGTCAACCCGCGCCTGTAATGTGGTGGGGTCAGTTCGAGGTGGTTCCGCCCAGTGGTAGGTCACAAGGCGCTAGGCCCAAGTTTAGATAACCATCAGATGAGTTCGTGGACGTGTTCGACCAGAATCGGATCGTGAAGGCCGGGAATGGCCTTGAAGGAATTCGAGGCTAGTAAGATGACCAAGTTTGGAGGTAGTGACTCCAAAGATTTTGGAAACTGTAGTGATGACTGAAGTATGGTACGTATACTAGAAGGAGTTCAAGTGTTCGAGAAGAGTACGACGAGTAAGGAAAGAAGTTAACATGTGCTGAGAAAATAGAAATGATCATTACTTTTTTGAAGTAAAGGTGCGAAGGGAATATCTTTTAGACCGTGGGTGAGAGCTTTTGTGATGCTAGAGGTGATTCCTTGTGGACTTGGATTTAAGTATTTGCGCGTGTTGTATTGTGGCCATGTGTGGCACTTGCAAACTGTTAAGTTAAAGAGGAACTTTATCGTTATCTGTCTTGAGAAGGAACATTCGGGACGAATGTTTCTAAGGAGGGGAGAATGTTATACCCCGTATTTTCAGAGTATGTACGTGAGGGCGTACGTACAAAAGTTCAAGCCTTAAGTAGGCATAAGGGACGAAATTGGGCACAACTAGCGAAAAGAATTGTTTTCCGACGAAAAGTTTTCAGGACTCTGAAGGGAAAATTACAGTTCATGACATTTATAATTTTTGCGGATTTTTTTCCGAGAGATGAAATATTTTGGACCAACGAGAGGGTGACATGTTTCACCCTCAAGTGGACGGTTTGGGCATGGAATTCTTGGCACGTTTTTTTGATGAAAAAGGCCTTAAACATTGGTCAAGGTTAGGTAGGATATTTTTGTGATATTTTTGGAGTAGATGGATAAGGTTACACTTGCCCAAATTTACACCCTCCACTTGCCCTCCACTTGCCTTAATCTTGACCCTTGGTTGTCCTATAAATACCCCCCCTAAGTTGGAAGAATTCTTCATCCACAAAACATTTTCCAAGTCTTAAAATCCTCCCCCCCTTTAGTTGTAGTTCTCGCCCAAGCTTCTCCCCAGAGAGCTCTAGCCGAAACACCCCCCCCCCCTTTGGTAGAAAATATTCTCCAAAGGATTGTTACTATTCCCAAATACCTTATCCAATCCCTTGTAGTATTTTCAAAGTTACCTCTACTAAAAGCCCGGAAAATACTACTATACTTCCTTTAGTCACTAAACGAAACCCTAGGGAAAGTCTTCATAGTTGGTTGAAGTATTAAGTAGAAGTTGTGTAGAACTTCTAAGGGTTTCTTGGAGCGAATTGGAGCGTACGGAATAGGAGCTAAACCTTGCTCAGGATCGACATATATCTTGGATAATTTTGGGCTTATCGAGGTAAATAATCTTGTCCTTCTATTGTAATTGGAGATTACATATTGTAGAAGTGTAGAATTGAGTATAAGTTATATACAAGGAAGGTATATAAGAAGAGAATTGAACTGTAGATTTTACATAAGATCGTATTCACAGAGACTTGTGTAATTTGACTGTAGGAAGTCTTTGCCAATTTTTCGTAAGATAAAGAATCTTGTATCTAGAATTATTCTACAGAGTAGTCTAGGCGTTGATAGACTTTTATGACCGTTATAGGTTGAAATCGCGAGTAGTGTATTCTACTCGAAGGGTGGAAAAGGCTAGCAGGATTACAGTACTTTGGAGCTATTTGCTAATTGTCGATAATCGTCGCGAGGTATGTGATTCTTCCTATCCTCTTGAGCATGATATTTTAAAAGAATATAATTAGTACGGTGACGACGTGTGTTAATGAACGTGGTTTTACTTCGATGTCTTTTGACTTGAGTTTTAAATAATAAGAATCTTGAAGTATTTCAAAAGAATTAAGAATCGTTTTTGAAAGCTTAAGAGTTATACTAGCTTTATGGGAAGTTAGGTATAACGACTTAAGAGAGATAAAAAGAATGGTTTATTGATTTTAGAAGTTAAGAGACTTGATCTTAAAAGATAAGAGACTTGACTTAATTGAATTGATATGAATTTTGTTAAAAGTGTGAAACCTCATTCGTGAGTAATGAGTACTTGGTTTTTAAAGAATAATGTTTTACTGATTTCGGAAACGAGAATAAGTATCGAACGAACCACTGCAACGTTAATAAAGGAAAATGTATTGACAATAATTAATTTATATTAAAACCAGTAGAAACCTCCATCTGCATAGAAGCTAAGATGAGACAAAATTGTATTACATTTCCTAGATCATGGCTGCTTTAATAAGATTGTTATAAACAAGAATAACCTACTCACACATAAGGCATACGTTACTCAATTGTTTTAAAAGAGATTACGTTATTTGATTAAGACTATGAACTATGAAATCTTTCGAAACTAAAAGACTTGAGTATTTGAAATTAGGCAACTTGAACTTTTGGAAAAGAATGTTGTTACTTGACTTTAAAAAGGAAAGTGTTTTGGTTTAAAAAGGAGGGCATAATATTGCCTTAGTTGTTTTAAAAGGAAAGCATGGTATTGTCTTAATCTGTCTTAAAAGAGCGTTTAGATGTTATGGTCGATTCTATACCGCGTTCATGGGATGAACCGGGAATGTATTTCACTCGACACCGCGTTCATGGATGAGCAGGAACGTATTTCACTCGACACCGCGTTCATGGGATGAACCGGGAATGTATTCCACTCGACACCGCGTTCATGGGATGAACCGGGAATGTATTCCACTCGACACCGCGTTCATGGGATGAACCAGGAATGTATTCCACACGATACCGAGTTCATGAGATGAACCGGGAATGTATTCCACACGATACCGAGTTCATGAGATGAATCGGGAATGTATTTCACACGATACCGAGTTCATGGGATGAACCGGGAATGTATTCCACACGGTACCGAGTTCATGAGATGAACCGGGAATGTATTTCACACGATACCTGTTATACCCCGTATTTCCAGAGTATGTACGTAAGGACGTACGTAGAAAATTTGAACTTGAGAAAGTAGCTTGGCCGAAATTTATTTGTGCACAACACCCGATTAGAGTCGTTTTTCGACGAAACGTTTTCACGACTTTCGTAGGGAATTTAGGCTATGTCATTTTTAATTTTGCGGATTTTTAGAGAGGCGAAACATTTTGGACCAACAAGAGGCGCCACTGGCACCCTCTCATTAGTGCGGTAGAGTGGACGATATGGTGACTATTTTGTCAAGTAGTTGGTAGGATATTTTGTGTGTAGTTGGTTAAGGTGCACTTGGCAAGATCTTGGCCCTACACTTGCCTTGCACTTGGCAAGATCTTGGCCATTGGTTGGCCTTTGCTAGACCTATAAATACCCACTTTTGAAGACTAATTCATCCACAAATTGCCTAAGTCTTGAAAGCTTCTTCCTCCCCTTAGTGTAGTGCCTTGGCGAGAGCCCCTCTTCCCCTGGCGAGAGTTCCCCCAGTGGGGTAGGCGAGGGTAGCCACCCCACTCCTTGGGGTGCTAGCAGTGGGTACCCCACTAGTTGCTTTAGTATAATACCCCTCTCTTGGTAGAAATACTCTCAAAGTATTGTTATAATGCCCAATTACCGTGGCGTATACCTTGTAGTATTCTAAGGTTATACTTATCTGAAAAGCCGAAATACTATTATACTTCCCTTAGTCACAAAACCGAAACCAAGGAAAATCTCCACGATTAGTTGGAGTATTAAGTAGAAGTTGGTTAGAACTTCTAAGGGTTGGTTGGGCGGGTTAGAGCACTGAGTAGGAGCTAAACCTTGCTCGGGATCGACATTTAAACTTCGGATAATTATGGGCTTATCGAGGTAAATATCTTGTCCTCTATTGTAATTGGAAATTACATGATTGTTAGACTATATAGTTGAAGTATACTATATATATAGAACTGAGCGTTGTTGTCGGCAATGTCTTTGGACTTAAGCTTTGAATAATAAGAAACCTTTTGAAGAAAATCTTGAATTGTATTTACATAGGGTGTATTCTGATAGACTTGTGTAGCTTTTACGTGGAGTAGAATTGTACGTTCGGGTTAGATGTATAACCCACGGTTGGCTTGGTAGCGGCCTCGATAAAGGAGGAGATTTCTGTTGTTGCGGGGAGAGTCTTTGCCGAATTTTACGTAGAATGTTCTCTGAAGGGATCTAAATGTTAATAAGCGCCTTGTGGCCTTATAGGTTGAAGTACTACGTGTGGCGCGATCTCGGCTAAGGAGTAGCCGACGGTTTGAAGTACTTGGGCGTTTTGCTATTAGTCGATACTCGTCGCGAGGTATGTGAACCTCTTCCTATCTCTTCTAGCATGATATGTGTGAACTATGTAGTACGGTGAGCGTCATGTGCTAAATGTATTTGATTGGTTTAAAACATAAAGTGTTATAACGGCTTTATGGGAAGTTAGTTATAATGACTTTATGTTGGTAAGAAGATACTTGTGGTTTTAAAGGTAAGCTGGTTTGAACTATAAGCGGCTTGTTATGTGTTAATAAAGAACTTGAAGTATTTCAAAGATTTTTGAATCATTTTGAAAGAAGAAGTAATACTTGGTTTTGAAAACTTAAGAGTTATACTAGCTTTATGGGAAGTTAGGTATAACGGCTTAAGAATGTTTCTTGATTTGAAATCGAGAATGTGTATCGACAAACCATGCGGCGTTAATAAAAGGAAATGTTTTGATTAAGTATTATTAAAACCGGTAGAAACTTCCATCTGCGTAGAAGCTAAGATGAGACAAAATGATATTTCCTAGATCACTATTTCGTAATAAGATTGTTATAAACAAGAATATCTACTCACATATAAGACCTATGTTTCTCAGATTGTTTAAAGAGAATTATATTCTTAAATGAATAAGACTATGAACTCTGAAACCTTTCTAAAATAAAAGCGTGAATATTTGAAATTAGGCAAACTTGGGCGTTTGGAAAATAATGTTGTTACTTGATTTTACAAAGGTAAGTGTTTTAGTTTATTTAAAAAGATCACTCTATTTTATACTACGGGTATTGTGTGACTTATGTGAAAGCAACGGATCTTTTAAAAGATTTAATGTATGAAGTACTTTAGGGGTAGATACGAACTTGTTAGCTTAAAGTACCTTGTGTGAATAACTTGATTGTGTTGGTTTGAGATAGCCTTGTAAATACTTTCTTGTTGATGTGATAAGTGAAAATGTTAGGATGCTACGTGTGTTAGTATCTTGTGTGATCGTGATGTAAGGGGTCATTCTTGTTGTGCTTACGTTGTTAAGCGTTAAGCGGTTGTACTATTATTGTATCACATACCCTTTGACTTATTATACAGGGCTTGCCACCCGATGCGGGTCTTTACGGCTATGCGGTCCTCGTGACTATCGCGAGTGCGGTAGCTCGGGATTGATCATTCGGGTGTTTAGCCCGATGCGGGGATTCCTATGCGGTCTGTTGAGACTATGCGGTCTTTTGAGACTATGCGGGTTGCGGGAGCCTAGGCGGATATCGAGGTTAGGCGCCCGATCACGGGGTATACCTCGAGGTGTGGGACCATGATTCGAGAATACCTCATGCGGGTCCGTGTGTGACCTATGCGGGCTGCGAGTTCGAGGATAGACGCGCATTGATATTGCGGGCGAGTGGCCGCCGATCATGTGGTGCGGTCTAGAAAGACCTCGGGATACGATTTGTGGTATTTTTGGTGCATGGGTCTTAGTAGTCGGCTATGCCTTCGTACTTGCCGTGCGGTTTTATTGTGATGACTTTGAGGCGTGAGTCCCCGACTTGACATATCGCTTATTTGTTGTGAAGCGTAGTTTGCTTATCATACATGTCTCTGCTTTATAGACTATTATGATTTCATTTCTGATATTTTTAGTTTCACATACTAAATTTGTTATCTTGACCTCGCCTTGAAGTGCGTTCATGCAGCGAGTTGAGTACACGATCGTTGATCCTAGCTCTCGGTCACGATTTGCGTTTGGGAAGCTCCGTTTCTCGGAGGCTTATCGGTGGTATAGTCCCTGCGTAGTAAGTGTTTACATTCGGGGGTTTGGCGGGGCCTGTTCGCCATTGTTGTCATATCATTCTTAAGTGCATGTAATCTTGTTGTGGCGGGGTTTGTAAAAGGATTAAGCATTCATGTTGAAAAAAGTTGTTATTTACATATATGCAGAAAGGCAAGTCTTTCTCAATTATTGTTTCATATTTCATAATATGTCTTGTATCGTTTATGTTCTGATTACTACGATGTTGTATCACTAGGGTGCGGGGTAAGGCACGATCCACGGGCGGAATCGGGTCGTGACAAAAGTGGTATCGAGCGATTAATCCTCGGAAAGTGTCTGAGCCGTATCGATAGAGTCTTGATTATCGGTGTGTTGTGCACCACATCAATAATCGAGGAGGCTATAGGGTATTTAGGATTGGTTTCTATTCTTCTCACTCTGAGATCGTGCCTTAGAGGCTGTGTTGTAAGTTGGACCCTCGCGAAATTATTTCCACTTATCATTATGCCTCGCGTAGGCAAACCGGGCAGGAGGCAAGCGGCCGAGGAGGCTGCAGTAGAGTTGAGAGATTACGAGGGCACAGCCCAATCATCACACGAGTTAGGTGCTTCATTCGAGGATTTCTGCGACATCACTAGCCCGGTAAAGTTTAGCCGCGGCGGCGGTTCTCTGCGGCCATGATATTTGAACGCCCGGTTCGCGACCGAGAGCAGAGAATATGGATTGCAAAGGCGACCATTACTAGCTATGGATTTAACTACGGAGAGTATACCGATGTCTGCGAGTCTTGATGAATATCAACGAGAGGGTTGTGCAAGTAGTTCTTGATTGAAGGCTTGAGCATGGCTGCGTGCGAGCTTATACGGCGGTAGAAAGCGTAGAGATCGGCGGGTTAACGAGGCAGCGAGAAGAGGGCGGGCGGCGAGGTCCTTTGGTAACTTTGGAGGCGAGTCACCTCGCGTAGATTCGATTATGCACATCCACAATGCAGAGTGGTCTTCCGCGGATTTCAGGACGTTCGGGGTATGCAGGAGTTGGTCAGAACTCCAGGGCTTCCGGTTCACATTTTGGCGAGCGTCATCGGGAATGTCGTCTTTTAGTTGGTACTTGTTGTACTGCGGCGTCGAGGCCATGTGTCGAATGGGTGACCTAGTAGGAGGACCTTGCCTTCGATCTGGTGGGTAGTTCGTCACCTTCCTTAGCTATCGCCTACAGGCGAGTTTGATTAGACGACTAAGGAGTGAAGCGATAGATATAGATATATCTTTAACCCTCAGAGATCGTATGTGTGATAAGGTGAGTATACCTTAAGTGCTATGTTACGATGGCCGTGTGTTAGTCGTGATTAGATCATGGTTGTTTAACCGAGTAAGATTTTGGGGATAGAAGGTGTGAGCCTTAGAGCAACTGCGTAAAGACCCAGAGGTGAGGCCATCTCGAGAAAGGTGTAATGTTATGTTTGACCCTTATCGGAAGTGCATAGTGCACGTGAGTTATGTTGGGATAGGTCCCAGTAATGTGGAGCGAAGGGGTAGTTGAGCTAAGAAGACCGCTAGGTTTTCAAGCGTGATTAGTGAGATTGTTCGGATCGGGAGCTAGTATTGTGCGGCGTTGTCGGGTCGGGTTGAGGCCACGTTGCGGGTCAACCCGCGGTAGGTTTGGTGGTGAAGTCGGGTTGTGGTGGTCGCCTTGTGTTAGGGTTGTGAGGTGTTAGGCCCAAGTTTAGTTGACCAGTCTGAGTTCGTGGATGCGTTCGACCGATGGTTGGGCGAGAGGTCGTAGTGTTGTCTAGCAAAGGCAGTGTACTCGTGAGGTTATGCGAGATGATATATCGAGAAAAGTTGTAAAGGCGCAGGGTGCCTACCTTCACCTTATGTCGAGTGGAGCCAGTTGCGGTGTTTCTTTTACGGAGGTTTTACCGAGCAAGGTTAGGAACTCGAGTAAGTCTCGAATCACATTCGCCTCGGGCGGTGTTTGGATTTCGAGGATAGTTGCGAAATTGTTGTCTCGGTTGAAGGAGTGTTTAAGCTACCATTCGGTGTTCGGATGTCGCCTTATGAAGCCTTGTAGGGGCGGATGTGTGAGTCGCCGTCGATTGGTTCGATGTTGGCGAGATTCAGATAGTTGGTTCAGCTTGTTCCGGTAATTTGTGGAGTAAAGCTTGTCTAGAAGAGGTTACGGCGGCTCGGAGAAATCGTGCGGATAATCGGCGGCGGCAGAGTTTAGGTTGACGGTCGATCTTCTTGAAAGCACCACCCGGGGTGGGTGTGGCGAGTTTTGGAAGACAGAGGAACTTAGCCCGAGTTACTTTGGGCGTTGAGTCCATGTGAAGAATAGGCGGGTTGCCTATATGTTAGCTTTTGCCGTCCGACTTAGGAGGCGGTATGTCGATCTTCGTATTGTTATGATCGGGAAAGTATCGGAGGTCCATCAGTGTTCGATTAATGATGACCACGTTAGAGATAGTAACCGAGTTTGAGCGAAGCGATATCGAAGTTTGGGTGTCTGACGGTATGATGATCCGCATACGATCCGGTACCATTTGTTGGGTCGCTGAGAAGGTTTATGCCTCGGGCAAAGTGACAAAAGTGGTATCATGTGGTATGAATTCGAGTGTGCGAGAAAGTGCGACACGTAAGGGAAGAAGCGGCGTGTATGGCGGCGTAGATGTGATCATTTCTTTTGTGTGGAGAAAGTGCGAAGGAAGTATATTTTAGACCCGGTGAGAAGTGTTTTGTGGTGATGATTAGAGGTGTTTTCCTCGTGGACTTGGATGTAAGTATTTTGCGTGATTGTTTACGTGGCCATTGTGGCGAGATTGTTTCGTAAGTATGGTAGTGAAGACTATCTTTGGCGCGTTTGTTTTGAGACTTAGAAGGAACATTCGGGGCGAATGTTTCTAAGGAGAGGAGAATGTTATACCGTATTTCGCAGTATGTACGTGGGGCGTGCGTGAAAATTTGAACTTGAGAAAGTAGCTTGGCCGAAATTTATTTGTGCACAACACGATTAAGTCGTTTTCGGCGAAAGCGTTTTCCACGACTTTCGTAGGGAATTTGGCTATGTCATTTTTAATTTTTGCGGATTTTTCGAGAGGCGAAACATTTTGGACCAACAAGAGGCGCCACTTGGCACCCTCTCATTAGTGTGATGAGTGGACGAAATGGTGACTATTTTGTCAAGTAGTTGGTAGGATATTTTGTGTGTAGTTGGTTAAGGTGCACTTGGCAAGATCTTGGCCTACACTTGCCTTGCACTTGGCAAGATCTTGGCCATTGGTTGGCCTTTGCTGACCTATAAATACCCCTTTTGAAGACTAATTCATCCACAAATTGCCTAAGTCTTGAAAGCTTCTTCCTCCCTTAGTGTAGTGCCTTGGCGAGAGCCCTCTTCCCCGGCCGAGAGTTCCCACAGTGGGGTAGGTAGAGGGTAGCCACCCCCTCAGGGTGCTAGCCGTGGGTACCCACTGCCTAGTTGCTTTCGTATAATACCCCTCTCTTGGTAGAAATACTCTGAAAGTATTGTTATAATGCCCAAATTACCGTGGCAGTATACCTTGTAGTATTCAGGTTATACTTATACGAAAAGCCAGAAATACTATTATACTTCCCTTAGTCACAAAAACCGAAACCACAGGAAAATCTCCACGATTAGTTGGAGTATTAAGTATAAGTTGGTTAGAACTTCTAAGGGTTGGTTGGAGCGGGTTGGAGCACGGAGTAGGAGCTAAACCTTGCTCGGGATCGACATTTAAACTTCGGATAATTATGGGCTTATCGAGGTAAATATCTTGTCCTCTATTGTAATTGGAAATTACATGATTGTTAGACTATATAGTTGAAGTATACTATATATATAGAAATGAGCGTTGTTGTCGGCAATGTCTTTGGACTTAAGCTTTGAATAATAAGAAACCTTTTGAAAGAAGATCTTGATGTATTTACATGGGGTGTATTACTGATAGACTTGTGTAGCTTTTACGTGGAGTAGAATTGTACCGTTCGGGTTAGATGTATAACCCACTGGTTGGCTTGGTAGCGGCCTCGATAAAGGAGGAGATTTCTGTTGTTGCGGGGAAGTCTTTGCCGAATTTTACGTAGAATGTTCTCGAAGGGATCTAAATGTTAATAAAGCGCCTTGTGGCCTTATAGGTTGAAGTACTACGTGTGGCGCGATCTACGGCTAAGGAGTAGCCAGCGGTTTGAAGTACTTGGGCGTTTTGCTATTAGTCGATACTCGTCGCGAGGTATGTGAACCTCTTCCTATCTCTTCTAGCATGATATGTGTGAACTATGTAGTGCGGTGAGCGTCACGTGTGCTAAATGTATTTTATTGGTTTAAAACATAAAGTGTTATAACGGCTTTATGGGAAGTTGGTTATAATGACTTTATGTTGGTAAGAAGATACTTGTGGTTTTAAAAGGTAGCTGGTTTGAACTATAAGCGGCTTGTTATGTGTTAATAAAGAACTTGAAGTATTTCAAAGATTTTGAATCATTTTGAAAGAAGAAGTAATACTTGGTTTTGAAAACTTAAGAGTTATACTAGCTTTATGGGAAGTTAGGTATAACGGCTTAAGAATGTTTCTTGATTTGGAAATCGGAATGTGTATCGACAAACCAACTGCGGCGTTAATAAAGGAAATGTTTTGTGATTAAGTATTATTAAAACCGATAGAAACTTCCATCTGCATAGAAGCTAAGATGAGACAAAATGATATTTCCTAGATCACAATGCTTTGTAATAAGATTGTTATAAACAAGAATATCCTACTCACATATAAGACTTATGTTTCTCAGTTGTTTAAAGAGAATTATATTCTTAAATGAATAAGACTATGAACTCTGAAACCTTTCTAAAATAAGAAGCGTGAATATTTGAAATTAGGCAAACTTGGGCGTTTGGAAAATAATGTTGTTACTTGATTTTACAAAGGTAAGTGTTTTAGTTTATTTAAAAGAGCGGTCACTCTATTTTATACTACGGGTATTGTGTGACTTATGTGAAAGCAACGGATCTTTTAAAAGATTTAATGTATGAAGTACTTTAGGGGTAGATACGAACTTGTTAGCTTAAAGTACCTTGTGTGAATAACTTGATTGTGTTGGTTTGAGATAGCCTTGTAAATACTTTCTTGTTGATGTGATAAGTGAAAATGTTAGGATGCTACGTGTGTTAGTATCTTGTGTGATCGTGATGTAAGGGTCATTCTTGTTGTGCTTACGTTGTTAAGCGTTAAGCGGTTGTACTATTATTGTATCACATACCCCTGACTTATTATACAGGGCTTGCCACCCTTGATCACGGTCTTTACGGCTGTCACGGTCCTCGTGACTATGCGGTCACGGTAGCTCGGGATTGATCATTCGGGTGTTTAGCACGATGCGGGATTCCTATGCGGTCTGTTGAGACTATGCGGTCTTTTGAGACTATGCGGGTTGCGGGAGCCTGGCGGATACCGAGGGTTAGCTGCGCCGATGCGGGGTATACCTCGGTGATGCAGGACCGTGATTCGAGGAATACCTCGTGCGGGTCGTGTGTGACCTATGCGGGCTGCGAGAGTTCGAGGATAGACGCGCATTGATATTGCGGGCGAGTGGCGGCCGATCATGTAGTGCGGTCTAGAAAGACCTCGGGATACGATTTGTGGTATTTTTGATGCGTGGGTCTTAGTAGTCGGC
Source organism: Przewalskia tangutica (assembly GCA_029844215.1). Classification (NCBI taxonomy): domain Eukaryota; kingdom Viridiplantae; phylum Streptophyta; class Magnoliopsida; order Solanales; family Solanaceae; genus Przewalskia; species Przewalskia tangutica. The sequence goes on along the minus strand of JAQGDG010000037.1, from coordinate 1,135,635 downwards.
TATGCGCCGTACTTGCCGTCACGGTTTTATTGTGATGACTTTGAGGCGTGAGTCACGACTTGACATATTTGCTTATTTGTTGTGGCGTAGTTTGCTTATCATACATGTCTCTGCTTTATAGACTATTATGATTTCATTTCTGATATTTTTAGTTTCACATACTAAATTTTTGTTATCTTGACCTCGCCCGGGGTGCGTTCATGCCGCGAGTTGAGGTACACGATCGTTGATCCTAGCTCTCGAGTCACAGTTTGACGTTGGGAAGCTCGTTTCTCGGAGGCTTATCGGTGGTATAGTCCTGTCGTAGTAAGTGTTTACATTCGGGGTTTGGCGGGGCCACTGTTCGCCGTTGTTGTCATATCATTCTTAAGTGCATGTAATCTTGTTGTGGGCGGGGTTTGTAAAAAGGATTAAACTATTCATGTTGAAAAAGTTGTTATTTACATATATCAGAAAGGCAAGTCTTTCTCAGTTATTGTTTCATATTTCATAATATGTCTTGTATCGTTTATGTTCGATTACTCGATGTTGTATCACTAGGGTGCGGGGTAAGGCACGATCACGGGCCGGAATCGGGTCGTGACAATCCGAGTTCATGGGATGAGCAGGGAATGTATTCCAGCGATTCGATCTAGGAGTCCATGAGATGGATCGGGAATGTATTCCATACGATCCGACAGGAGTCCATGGGATGGGCCGAGACATGTTATACGTATCACACGATTTATACCTAGACTGCCGGCAGTGAGGAAGGAGTTCCACGGGCATGAGGGATAACTTTGAGGGCGTGAGTCCCTGACTTGACATGACTGCTTTTATGATATGATCTGTAGTTTTGTTGTCATATATGTCTTATGTTTTTATATAGACTATTATGATTTCATTTGATATTTTGATTTCACATACTTTGGTACTGTTATCGACCTCCCGGAAGTGCGTTCATCTGCGGTAGAGGTACCGGTTGTTGATCCTCGCTCATGGATCACGATTCACGTATTGGGAAGCTCCGTTTCTCCGGATGCTTATCTTGTGGTATGATTTCCCCGAGTTTGTAAGTGCTTGTACATTCAGGGGTATGGCGGGACCCTGTCCCGTCATAGGTGTTGTAAAAATCTTAGAGGTGCAGTAATCTTATTGTGGCGGGATTTGTAAAAGGGATGAATGCATTCAAGTGTATATATATGTATCTTAAAATGACACTTTTCTCAGATAAACTGTTTTCTCACTTCATATTGTTTCATGTCTTGTTTTTATATTCCGCTGATTACTCTGATGTATGTCTACTTGGGTGCCCGGGTAAGGCACCAGTCACGGGCCCGAGGTCGGGTCGTGACAAACGACCACAAGAGAGAAAAGGGTTTCGTATTCTATCTTGTCATGTACAGAATAGTTGAAAGACAATAAGTAAGCTTGCGTATAAATAATAACAGCCAAAGAAGAAACAACATAAGGCAATTCGTTTCTTGCCCATTCCACATATTTCACTCACCCAGCATAAACAAACCATTAAATTAGATATCCTCTTGGTAGATTTAGAAACCACCCATAATCTGATCTTAAAACAAATTTCGACATCATCTTAAAGCGCCAAGTAAATCAGATGGCTTGCATCTGAACACAAAGCAACACATATCATTCACTGAATCAATTAGGTTTTGACATTCATTCTCCCGCGCAATACCAAACTAAGCACACCTCGTGCTCCCATCAAAGAATATTTTACCATTATGACTATTTTGTCACCAGACATAAACTATTTGGATTCTCGTCGGTACATCTCAACCTATAGGATAGAGAGAAAATACTTTATATGAATCACATAAAGAGTCCTACCACCTGTGAGAGAACATAGAAATGAGTTTAAGATACCAATTTGAACAATATCGCACGAAAAAATGAACCAGATACCAATCGGACTGAACTAGCACGAAAGGAATGAACCAGATACCAATCGAATTGAATTCTCATAAAAAGAGAAAAGAAGTGAAGTGTTTCCTAAATGTCCTATAGCCTCTCGAGGATGGGTACGGACATCTACATACAAATCCTCAAGACTCTGCTAGACATTGCTCTTGTACTCATTAGACCGATTAACCTAGAAGTTTTGATACCAACTTTGTCACGACCCAACTCACGAGTCGTGATGGCAACTACCCTATTCCCCCGAGTAGGCGAACCACATTCTCAATAACAAGTTAATCAGCGGAAAATAAAGTAACGAAAAGAAGTTATTAAGTCTTAAATACGAAATCCCCCAAAATCTGGTCAAACGGGTACAAGAGCACTAACAAGTCTGAAAATAGAAGTCTAAAAATACCCGAAGGCTACACATAGTCTATCAATAACCAACGAAAAAAATGGAAATAACTAAGAAGCCCTTCAGGGGCCACGGACGACCAAGTAGCTCACCCTGAATGACCAGAAGATGTCCACCTCGCGAATCAGCCACGGCGTAGAATCGGAACTGGATTGTAGTGAACTAAACAAAGTGCGTGAGTAGTATCAGTACAACACTAGTACTGGTAAGCATCATAGGCCGACAGTGATTAGATAACACATGAAGAAGTTGAAACTAACAAGTAGCACATAGAAGAAACAGGCATGGTCACGTATCATAAACAGGTAAAGTGTAAAGAAATCGAGAATCAACCAAGACAGATATAATTTCACCAAATGATCAGTCAATTAGAAGAGTGGATGAATGCAATGCAATGCAATAGTCACCTCTCTCTCTCTCACTCACTCCACTCTCGTACACACATGCTAAGGTAGTGCCTTCAAGCCATGACCCATGGGGGACCCGCGTACCACCTGTGCTCTCTGGATAGAACCTCGGAGGCCATTAATCACTCACGCTCTACGGCAGAAACCTCGGAGGCCAATCACCCACGCTCTCCGAAAGAAACCTCGGAGGCCAATCACTCACGCCCTCCGGCAGAAACCTCGGAGGCCAATCACTCACGCTGTTATACCCCGTATTTCCGGTATGCGTGGGGCGTCGTGAAAAATTTGAACTTTACATAGGCTTGGCGAATTAACTTTGTTCACAACACCCGATTAAGTCGTTTTTGTGAAAGCGTTTCCCACTTTACGTAGGAAAATTAGGCTATGTCATTTTTAATTTTTGCGGATTTTTCCGAGAGGCGAAACATTTTGGACCAACAAGAGGCGACACTTGTCACCTCTCATTGGAACACCTTAGGCGGTAATAGTGGTGGTAGAAAGTATGGCCATTGTGGTCAAGAGTTGGTAGGATATTTTGTGTTAGTTGGCTAGTGTGCACTTGGCAAGATCTTGGCCCTACACTTGCTATGCACTTGGCAAGATCTTGGCCATTGGTTGGCCTTGGCTTGTCCTATAAATACCCACCCCTTTGGAAGACTAATTCATCCATAAATTTGCCTAAGGCTTGCAAGCTCTCTTTCTCCCCCCTTGTGTGTAGAGTTCGTAGAGGCCTCCCCTCTAGAGGTGCTAGCAGTAAAGTACCACTAGCCTAGTTGCTTCGTATAATACCCCCTTTGTGGTGTAGAAATACTCTCAAAAGTATTGTTATAATGCCCAATTACCTTAGTAGTATACCTTGTAGTATTCTAAGGTTATACTATCTGGAACCGGAAAATACTATTATACTTCCGTGGGTCCTACAAAACCCTAGGAAATCTCCATAGTCGGTTGGAGTATTATGTAGAAGTTGGTTAGAACTTCTAAGGGTGGTTTAGAGCGGGTTGGGCGCTCAGTTGGAGCTAAGCGTTGCCCGGGATCGACGTTTATACTTGGATAATTATGGGCTTATCGAGGTAATTATCTTGTCCCCCTATTGTAATTGGAGTTTACATGTTGTTAGAATATATAGTTGAAGTATACTATATATAGAACTGAACTTAGTGTTGTGGCAATGTCCTTGGACTTAAGCACAATTTAAAGAAGAGAAGCGACTGTAATTACGTGGGGCGTATTCTGATGAACTGTAGTTTGGCGGGTAGGGAAGGTGCGCCAATTTTCCGTAGGATCTTGCATCTAGATTTATTCTACCGAGTAGTCTAGACTTTGATAGACTTGTGTAACTGTATAGGTTGAATGTTACGCAAGTAGCATGTGCTACTTGAGAAGGTGGACAGAGCTAAGCGGGTTATAGCCAGTGGAGCGATTTGCTAATAGTCGATAATCGTCGCGAGGTATGTGAACCTCTTCATATCTCTCCTAGCATGATATGTGTATAACTATGTAGTACGGTAGGCGTGCGTGTGTTAATTGAGCGTGGTTATGCAGCAATGTCTTTTGACTTAAGCCCGAATAATAATAATCTTGAAGTAGTTCAAGAGAATTAAGAACTGTTTTAGAAGAAGAGTAATACTTGGTTTTAAAAGCTTAAGAGTCATACTAGCTTTATGGGAAGTTAGGTATGACGGCTTAAGAAAGATAAAACGAATGATTTAATTATTTTTAGAAGTTATGAGACTGGATCTTATGAGATAAGAGACTTAACTTAAATGAATTAATATGGATTTTGTGAGAAACCTCATTCGTGAGTAATGAGTACTTGGTTTTTTTTTTTAAAAAGGAATAATGTTTTACTGATTTCGGAAATCAGAATGTGTATCAATAAACCACTGCAGCGTTAATAAAGGAAAATGTATTGAATAATTAAGTATTATTAAAACCAGTAGAAACCTCCATCTGCATAGAAGCTAAGATGAGACAAAATGACATTACATTTTCTAGATCATGGCTGCTTAATAAGATTGATTATGAACAAGATTAACCTACTCACCTATGGCATATGTTACTCTATTTGTTTTAAAAAGAGGTTAAGACATTGAACTATGAAACTTTTCCAAAAAGAGACTTGCGTAATTGAAATTAGGCAAACTGGAACTTTTAGGAAAAAGAAAGGCATTGTGTTGTCTTAAAATGGTTTAAAACATAAAGTGTTATAACAGCTTTATGGGAAGTTGGTTATAACGGCTTTATGAAAACAAAAGAAGGGTTTTATCATTTGTTTTAATGCGGTAACTTGACTTTTAAAAGAAAAGTATTTTGGTCCAAAGGAAGGCATGGTATTGCCTTAATTTGGTCTTAAAAAGGAAAGTATGAAAGTTGTTTTGGTTTACTTAAAAGATATAAGTCACACATTTTTTTATATATACTACGGGTATCGGGTGACTTTTAGAAAAGGAATGAATCTCTTAAAAGGAATTTAACGTACGTAGTACTTTAGGGTTAAAATCCGGACTTTGACATAAAATGAAAGTACCTTGAGTTGTGTATAACTTGCCTATGCTTGTTGTTATGAAACTTGACCATGTTACGTGTGATAGCCTTGTTGTGCAAGTACTGTGTTCTACTCGACTACCGGTTCATCCGGGAATGTATTTCACTTGACTACCGGTTCATCCGGGAATGTATTTCACTTGACTACGGTTCATCCAGAATGTATTTCACTTGACTCTAGGTTCATCCAGAATGTATTTCACTTGACTCTGGGTTCATCCGAATGTATTTCACTTGACTACCGGTTCATCCAGAATGTATTTCACTTGACTCTGGGTTCATCCGAATGTATTTCACTTGACTACTGGTTCATCCGAATGTATTCCACTCGACTCTGGTTCGTAGGATGAGCAGGAATGTATTCCACACGTTTCTATATTGGGTCCATAAGATGGGCGAGACACATATCGTATCACATAATTTGCACCTAGACTGCCGGCAGTGAGGAAGGAGTTCCACGGGCATGAGGGATGACTTTGAGGGCGTGAGTCCCTGACTTGACATGACTGCTTTTATGTTGTGAGCTGTAGTTTGGTTATCATACATGTCTCCTGCTTTATAGACTCTTATGATTTCATTTCTGATATTTTCTGATTTCACATACTTGGTACTGTTATCTTGACCTCCTTGGGGCTGCGTTCATCTGCGAGTAAAGGTACATCATTGTCGATCCTCGCTTATAGGATCACATTTGTGTTGGGAAGCTCAGTTCCTTGGAGGCTTATCTTTGGTATTTTACCACAGTGCAGAGGTTCTTGTACATTCGGGGTATGGGGGCCACTGTCCGTCATAGTTGTTGTCACTTCTTAGAAGTGCAGTAATCTTTGTTGTGGGCGATGCGTAAAAAGGATAAATGTTAGTATTTATGTATATATACTGAAGGCAACTGTTTTGGTTGGCCTGTTTATTTATCATGTCTCTTAATTCATGTTCATGTTTTTTTTATTTCCGCTGATTTTCTCTGATGTTGTATCACTAGGGTGTCCGGGGTAAGGCACCAGTCACGGGCCCGGGTTCGGGTCGTGACACACGCTCTCCGACAGAAACCTTGGAGGCCAATCACTCACGCTTTCCGGCAAAAACCTCGGAGGCCAATCACTCACTCTCTCCTGCAGAAACCTCGGAGGCCATAAATCATCACAAATAATATGGAAAGTATGTCAGACATGATATCAAGTCTCAACACAAGCACTAACATACAATAAGATGATAATCACAGAAAAATAACACATATGAAGACAAGTCATATAAAAGTGACGAAACCAACGTAATTGTAATTCATCTCCACTTCATGCCCGAAGGCCTATCATATTATCCCCGTCACTTCCTACAACTACATATGATTCTCTAATCAGAGTCTAACTCAAGTAAACCATAACCTACCTCAATGCCGAGCGGGTGCCACGAACAATCAACCAATACCTTCCCCTTGCGTAGAGCCTCAGAACGATTAAAATCTAGAAAATAGAGCCTCGGAACAATTAAAATCTGAATTTAATTGAGTGTTTCCTCCTCGTCTAGCTACTAGGGTTTTTTTATTCTCCTTGTTTTCCGCCTGCTGCATTCTTTTCTCCTCTTCTTTTCTTTTTTTGTTTTCTTTGCTGCTCATGTTTCCTTCTTTCTTTACCCTCTAATTCTTTATCTCAAATATGAAGAACCCTCTTCTCGTATTGCCTTCTTTGACCTATGTGCCAATTTTTGTTTCTCTTGTTTGCTAGGGCTGCAACGTTCCCTTCTCTTTTGTTTTGTACAAATGTCGTGCCCTACCCAAAAGGGTAGTGGGCTTGGCCCACCAACTCATTTAACTACATTCCCGCACAATTTCATCTCTTTAACAAATCACATAATTCACTTAACTAAATTCCTGCATAATTTCATATTTTAAAAAATCATATAATTAATTACCACGTAGTCCCATACTCTTTTCGTAGTCTTAAAATGCTAAACGACCAAACGGGTCGTTGTTTAGTCGTTACAAAAATTTATTGTTTGGTTGTTACAAAAAAATTATAACTTGGAATTTGATTCTCAAATGTGGTATATGGAATTAGTATAGTATATTGAGGTATTGGATCAAATAATATAGGGCACGCCAAAATTTCACAATTTCGCGGGACCTTCGATTTAAGATTTTTGGACATAATATCTAGATATTATGGAAGGAAATTTCGGCCACTTAGAGGTGACATTTGTCCTCATTAATTGGCCCACTTGTCTTGACTTGGACTTTGACCATGAGATATTTATATATACAAGACTTGGCAAGACTTAGCCAGCACTTAGCCATATTTTCTTTACACAAATATCTCTCTCTTCTCTTGGAGCTATCGGCTCCTTGAACATTTGAAGAGTAAAAATTCTAAATCTTCCAAGTTTGATTTAATAATCCAAGATTAGCTCCATAATGGAGTGATTTAGCCAAGGTCTATATTATTTCCAAGAAGCTCACGGTTTTGCCTTGAAGATTCTCGAGAGACCCTAAATTGTTATCCATTTTTTAGAGATAAAAAGTGAAGGGAAGATGGGTGTAAGGTTGTAGGGGATACATATATGTGATTGGAACTTGAAGAATAGGAGCTAAGACTAACCTAAGGACCGACTTTTGCACAGACTGTTTTGGACGACTTTGAGGTAATATTTCGTCCTCCTCTTGATGTAATTAGATATTATATGTTGTAGTAATGTATAGATGATCTTGTGCTAAAAATAATGAAGATTAAAAAGTGTTTGGAAGGTTTTGGGGGTTGAGGCCGAGAGCTTGTCTATTCGAGTCGTTGGATTCGTTGGTTACTATTGTTGTTATTTACACTTGTTGCATGTTATATAATGAAGAAAATATTGTCGTTGATAGTTTATATGATTTATATAACATGTTTAAATGTGAATTGGATAATAAAAAATTGTGGAAAAAGGGCTTTGGATTGTTGTAGTTGTGGTTGACCGAGAATGGGCTAGAGATTGTTGGATATCGTGGGCTGTTTAGACGTGTTTATATGATGGAAAATTGGTGGTTATATTGCATGTTTAATGTAGTAGATTTCTAATGAAAGTCCCGAAAGAATAAGAGTGTGGAAAGGCGTTGAAAGGCCTCACATTCCACCCTCGTTATAGTTGGATATTGGACTGTTTTTAAGGGCTGTTGGTGGGCTGTTTTATATGGTTTACGGGGATGAATTTTACACGTCAAGTAGGCGTGTAATCCCCTTTGGTTAAATGTTGGTTGTGTCCTTAATTGTGGCTTGTTTGTTGTTGAATTTGGGCCTTGGAAAAGGTGAAAAAGTACGTATAAACGGGGGAAGTGCTGCCCAAATTTTCGTAGAATAAGAGGACTTTTACTTAGTATTAACCTACTCTAGTAACCTTGAAGTTGATAGAAGTGTTATTGTATTTATAAGTTAAAGTACCTAATCGGGACGTATTCTACTTGTCGTGTTGGTTAGTCGTCAATGGGGTATGTGAACTACTTCCTTCTACCGGCATGACTTGTTTCTTGAAGTATACTTGCCTTGTTATTAGAGTATACGTGACTTGTTTCTTGAAGTATACTTGCCTTGTTATTGGAGTATACATGACTTGTTTCTTGAAGTATACTTGCCTTGTTATTGAAGTATACATGACTTGTTTCTTGAAGAATACTTGCCTTGTTATTGGAGTATACATGACTTGTTTCTTGAAGTATACTTGCTCTGTTATTGGGGTATAAATGACTTGCTCTATAAAGTGAATTGATTTGAAAAGTATGAGTAACTTGGCTTTAGATTGTAAGTTACGTGATGTTGGAAAGTGAAAGTGTTTTAGACTACAAGTGTTAGTGTCTCGGGTGTTATAACAGAAGGAACGTACGACAGACGTACGTTGTATAGTTGATCAATCTAGATTAGAAGATGTTTTATTCCTTCTACCCTTACTCTTTCATGACTTAATCATGCCTTAGGCTTTCTAAAGTAGATGACGTGCTATACCTTCTAGTAAAGTGAAAAAGATGATTTCTACTTGCATATGGTTTCTTATGATAGTTATTCGTGCAAGTGTTGTATTTCACTTCACGGAGTTCCTCACTTGGGGCCGGCCTTTGTTATTTATATACATGGGATATTGATTATATATTATTCTATAGGCGTCTTGTGATGATGTTGGAATTCCACAGGCGTGCTTACGCAATATTGATTTTATATTATATCATGGACTTCTTGTGATGATGTTGGAATTCCACGGGCATCTGCGATGATCTTTGGTTTGATATTCTACTATGGACATCTTGTGGTGATGTTGGAATTCCACGGGCATGCTTACGAGATCTGGTTATATATTACACTTGTTACGTCTTGTGATAATGTTGGAATTCCACTAGCATACTTCTAGAATCTGGTTATATATTACACTTTTACATCTTGTGATGATGTTGGAATTCCACGGGCATGCTTTTCTAATGATGGTTATATATTACACTTGTTACATGCTTACAGTGATTTTGGAATTCCACGGGTATGTTTCTCTGATGATGGTTATATATTACACTTGTTACATGCTGACAGTGATGTTGGAATTCCACGGGCATGTTTCTTTGATACTGGTTATATATTACACTTGTTACATGCTGACAGTGATGTTGGAATTCCGCGGGCATTCTTCTCTGATGATGGTTATATATTATACTTTGTACATGCTAACAGTGATGTTCGAATTCCACGGGCATGCTTCTTTGATATTGGTTATACATTATACCATGTACATGCTGGCGGTGATGGGGTATTCCACGAGCATGCTTGATGTCTGATGGTATGATGCGATGATACATTGTCTGATGATACTGATGTCTGAGGATATAGTAATCTGATGTCTGATGATGCGGTGTCTGATGATCTGATGATCTGATGATACGATTAGTACGATGATACAATGATACAATTGGTTCCATATCTGAAACGGTATTTTAAAAAGGTAAAGATGACTCTCATTACTCTATTTGAAAAGGCGCAGTGTACTGGTATTTGATTATTGTACTTGTCTCTTATTATCTTTCTGGCATGTTATAATCTTGTTTATTGTACTTCGTGTTTACATACTTGATACTTTGTCGTACTGACCCCCTTCGGGGGGCCGCGTTTGTTATACCCCGTAGTTCCAGGGTATGTATGCGAGGACGTACGTACGAGTGCACGACAGAAAAATTGGAAAGGAAGAAAGAGGTGATTTTTCCACGGAGAAGTTTCCGGTTTTTGTGAAGGAAAAATGTTCGTTGATGGGAATTGGATTCCCAGATTTGGAATATGGGCTTCTTAAATTATATTAGAATTTTGAGATTTTGGCCATTATGGATTTTTTTTCGAAAGATGAATTATTTTGGACAATAGGAGGGCGACACGTGTCACCCCCCCCCCTAGGTGGCTTGGCCGAATGATCTTTGTGCACAACACCCGGTTAGAGTCATTTTTCGACGAAACGTTTTACATAACTTGCGAGGGGAAAATTCCGGCTATGTCTTTTCTTATTTTTGCGGATTTTTCCGAGAGACGAAACATTTTGGACCAACGAGAGGGAGACACTTGTTACCCTCTCATTGGGGACGTTGGGCGGCAACAAGTGGGACGAAATGGCCTTATTTTGGTCAAGGGGTTGGTAGGATATTTTTGTGGTAGATGGATAAGGTGCACTTGACATGATCTTGGCCCTACACTTGCCTTGCACTTGGCATGATCTTGGCCATTGGTTGGCCTTTGCTGAACTATAAATACCCCACGCTGAAGACTTCTTCGTCCAAATATTTTCCTAAGTCTAAAATTTCTCCCTCCTTTGTGTTGAGTTTCGTCAACACCCTCTCCCTTTGAGAAGGCCCTTGGCGAGAGCCCTTCCTCCCTTGGCGAGAGTACCCCACTAGTGGGGTTAGTAGAGGGTATACACACACTTGTGGTGTTGTCTCGTATAAATACCCCTCTTGGTAGAAATACTCTCAAAGTATTGTTGTTATACCCAAAATTACCTTAGCCGTATACCTTGTAGTATTCCAAGGATACCTCTATCGTAGAGCAGGAAATACTAGTATGTCCTTTTGTCTCAGGCCAGAAACCACAGGAAAATCTCCATAGTTGGTTGGAGTATTAAGAGGAAGCTGCGTAGAACTTCTAAGGGTTGTTTGGAGCGGGTTGGAGCACCCGGAGTAGGAGCTAAGCGTTGCTAAGGATCGACATCTATACTTGGATAATTGGAAATACATGTTGTAGGAATATATAGTTGAAGTATACTATATATAGAACTGAACATAGTTTTGCGGCAATGTCTTTGGACTTAAGCCTGAATCTAAAGAGAAGCTGTAATTACGTGGGGCGTATTCTGATGAAGACTTGTGTAGTTGTGGATAGGGAAGTCTTTGCCCGATTTTCCGTAGGATCTTGTATCTAGATTTATTCTCTGAGTAGTCTAGACTTTGATAGACTTGTATAACTGTATAGGTTGAATGTTCTGCAGTAGCATGTCTACTTGAGAAGGTGGACGGGCTAGCGGGTTATGGCGTGGAAGCGATTTGCTAATAGTCGATAATCGTCGCGAGGTATGTGATTCTTCCTATCCTCTTGAGCATGATATTTTAAAAGAATATATATATAGTACGGTAGACGTACGCGTGCTAATTGAACGGAGTTGTACGGCAATGTCTTTTGACTTAAGCTCGAATAATAAAGATCTTGAAGTAATTCAAGAGACTTAAGAACTGTTTTTGAAAGGAGAGTAATACTTGGTTTTAAAAACTTAAGAGTTATACTAGCTTTATGGGAAGTTAGGTATAACGGCTTAAGAATGATAAAATGAATGAGTTATTGATTTTAGAAGTTAAGAAATGGATCTTAAAAGATAAGAGACTTGACTTAATGTGAATTTTGTGTGAAACCTCATTCGTGAGTAATGAGTACTTAGTCTTAAAAGGAAAAATGTTTCTTGATTTGAAATCGAGAATGTGTATCGACAAACCACTGCAGCGTTAATAAAGGAAAATGTTTGATTAATGAAGTATTATTAAAACCAGTAGAAACTTCCATCTGCATAGAAGCTAAGATGAGACAAAATGATATTTCTAGATCATGATTGCTTAACGTAATAAGATTGTTATAAACAAGAATATCCTACTAACCTATAAGGCTTATGTTTCTCAGTTGTTTAAAAGAATTATATTCTTAAAGGATTAAAACTATGAACTACGAAACCTTTTGAAAATGAGAAACTTGAGTAATTGAAATTAGGCAAACTTGAGCGTTTGGAAAAGAATGTTGTACTTGATTTTACAAAGAGAAGTGTTTTGATTTACTTGAAAGATAATCACTCTATTTTTATATACTACGGGTATTGTGTGACTTTTGTGAAAGCAACGTATCTTTTAAAGAGTTAATGTATGAAGTACTTTAGTGATAAAAACCCGAACTTGTTAACATAAAGCAGAAAGTACCTTGTGTGAATAACTTGATTGTGTTGGTTTGTGATAGTCTTGTAATACTTCTTGTTGATTTGATAAAGTAAACATGTTAGGATGCTACGTGTGTTAGTATCTTGTGATGTTTGTGTAAAGGGTTTCCCTTGTTGTGCTTGTGTTGTTTAACGATAAGTTGTTATGTTAGTATCATATCACTCATGATTAGGGGTTAAGCGCCTCCGTCGCGCGGGGTAGACTCGGTAGTGTGTGACCTATGATTCGAGAATACCTCATGCAGTGCTGTGTGACCCGTGCGGGCTACGAGTTCGGGTTAGTGTGCGGCCTTTATTGTCATGCGGTCTATGTGGCCATGCGTACTCCGAGTCAAGGCCGTTGCCGGTGAGTAGCTACCGTCGATGCGGGGAATAACTCATGCGGTCCATCGGAGTGGCTTAGGCGGAGCTGCGGGAAGTTCGGGGCTGAACGCGCACATTAGATCTGCGGGCGAGTGGCGGCTTTGATCATGTGGCGATGCAGACAGATCTCATGATACCGTTTATGACCTTGTTTATCTGTAGGTTTTAGTAGTCGGCTATGCCTTCGTACTTACCGTCACGGTTTATGATGACACAGTGGGACACGGTGTTCATGTGTATTCCTTGATGCTTTTATATCATAGGCTGGCGGTGAGGAAGGTATTCCACGGGCATGATTGATGTTGTGGGCGTGAGACCCATTGTTATATTGAGTGATGACTTTGAGGCGTGAGTCCACGACTTGACATATCGCTTATTTATTGTGAGCTGTAGTTTGGTTATCATACATGTCTCCCGCTTTGTATAGACTACTATGATTTCATTCTGATGTTATTTTGATTTCACATACTTGGTACTGTTGTCTTGACCTCGCCCGAGTGGCGTATAAAGAGGCGAGCCTCTGCGGAACATACCGAACCGTGGCTCTCCGTATGGCACGTCCCGAGTGTCACGACATCCTCGGGGATCGCATGCAGCCGGTACCATTTGTTGGGTCGCCGAGTGACACTAGAACCTCGCGGCAAAGTGACAAAAGTGGTATCGAGCGATTAATCCTCGGAAAGTGTCTCTGGCCGTATCCGATGAAGTCTTGATTATCGGTGTGTTGTGCACCACGCCAATAATCGAGGAGGCTATAGGATATTTAGGATTGGTTTCTATTCTTCTCACTCGAGATCGTGCCTTAGAGGCTGTGTTGTAAGTTGGACCTCTAACGTATTTCTTTCCACTACCGTTATGCCTCGCGTAGAGGCAAACCGGGCCCGGAGGAGCAAGCGGCAGGAGGCTGCGAGTAGAGTTGAGAGGGTTGCGTGGGCACGAGCCTAATCATTACCTAGGTAGTGCTTCATTCGGGAGTTCTGCGGCGTCACTAGCCCCGAGTTTAGCGGCGGCGATTCCTCTGCGGCCATGACATTTGAACGCCCGGTTCCACGGCCAGGGCGAGAGAATATGGATTGCAAAGGCGACCTGTACTAACTATGGATTTGGCTACGGAGAGTATACCGATGTACCTCGAGTCTTGATGAATATCAACGAGAGGGTTGTGCAAAGTAGTTCTTGATTAGGCGAGCATGGCACGTATGCGGGCTTATGCAGCGGTCGGCGTAGAGATCGGCGGGTTAACGAGGGCGAGAAGGGCGAGCGACAAGGTCCTTTGGTAACTTTGGCGAGTCACCTCACCGTGGATTAGATTATGCACATCCACGGTCGCAGTGGTCCTCCACGGGGTTCGGGGCGTTCGGGGTATGCGAGAGTTGGTGAGCTCGGGACTTAGGTTCCGATGTGTACAGACGTCATCCCGGGGAATGTCGTCTTTTTGTTGGTACTTGTTGTACTGCGGCCCGTCGAGGCAGTGTCGAAAGTGTCCTAGTAGGAGGATGCAAGTAGGAGGACTCGGCCTTCGGATCGGTGGGTAGTTCGTCACCTTCCTTAGCTATGCGCCTGCAGGCGGGTTTGATTAAACGACTAAGGGAGTGAAACGATGAATCTGAGATAGATCTTTAACCTGCAGGGATTAGTATGTGTGATAAGGTGAGTATACCTTAAGTGTTATATTCTGATAGCATTGTGTAAATTGTGATTAGAAATCTTGGTTAGTTAACCAAGTAAGATTTGGGGGATAGAGAAGGTATGAGCCTTAGAGTTTTATACGTGGAGACCTTAGAGGTAAGGCCATCTCGAGTAAAGGTGTAGTGTTATGTTTGACCCTTATAGGAGTGCATAGTGCACGTGAGCTACGTTTGTGGGATAAGTCCCTAAGTAGTGTGGAATGAAAGAGGGTAGTTGAGCTAAGAAGACCGCTAGGTTTTCGTAACGTGATTAGTGAGATTGTTCCGGATCGGGGAGCTTGAGTTTTGCGCGTTGCCGGGTCGGGTTGAGGCCATGTTGCGGGTCAACCCGCGGCCTGTTTGGTGGTGGGGTCTATTCGTGGTGGTCCCGCCTTGAGGTAGGGTCACGAGGGTGTTAGGCCCAAGTTTAGTTAACCGTGCGAGTTCGTGGATGCGTTCAACGATGAGTTGGGTCGATGGGGCAGCCCATCGTGTTTTTGATCGGGCCGTTTACTCGGCAGTGTCGACTTATCAGAAAGGTTGTAAGGCTGCACGGGGTGCCTACTTTCACCTTATGTCAGACAGTGGGGCCCAGGGTATGGCTGTTTCTTTTTCTTCTGAAAGTTTTACCAGGCAGGGTTAGGAACTCAGGTGAGTCTCCGTATCGCATTCGCCCTCGGGCCAGTGTTTAGATTTCAGGGGTAGTTGTGGGGATTGTTTCCTCCTGTTGAGGGAGTGTTTTAGCTACCATTTCAGTGTTTGGTTATTGCCTTATGAAGCCTTGTAGGGGCGGAAGTGTAGTTCTTGGATCGGGTTCGATGTTGGCAAGGTTGAGATAGATGGTTGGACTTGTTCCGGTAATTTGTGGATAAGGTGAAGCTTGTCTAAAAGAGGTTTTGGCGGCTCGGAGAAATCGTGCGGATGTCGGTGGCATGGCTTAGAGTTCAGGTTGTGGTCGGTCTTCTTGAAGGTACCACCGGATAGGTGTGGCGAGTTTTGAAGCGAAGCGATGAGAAATGTGGTAGAGTTCGAGTGTACAAGAAAGTGCGACACGTAAGGGAAGAAGCGAGCATGTATGGCGAGCATAGATGTGATCATTTCTTTTGTAAAGAGAAGGTGCGAAAGAAGTATATTTTAGACCCCGGGGAGAGGTGTTTGTGGTGATATTAGAGGTGTTTCCTCGTGGACTTGGATGGTAGTATTTTGCGCGGGTGTTTCTGTGGCCAGGTGTGGCAGGTTTGTTCTTATAAGTATAGTGGTGAAGACTATACTGGCGCGCGTTTGTTTTGAGACTTAGAAGGAACATTCGGGACGAATGTTTCTAAGGAGGGGAGAATGTTATACCCCGTAGTTCCAGGGTATGTATGCGAGGACGTACGTACGAGTGCACGACAGAAAAATTGGAAAGGAAGAAAGAGGTGATTTTTCCACGGAGAAGTTTCCGGTTTTTGTGAAGGAAAAATGTTCGTTGATGGGAATTGGATTCCCAGATTTGGAATATGGGCTTCTTAAATTATATTAGAATTTTGAGATTTTGGCCATTATGGATTTTCGGAAGATGAATTATTTTGGACAATAGGAGGCGACACGTGTCACCCACTAGGTGGCTTGGCGAATGATCTTTGTGCCTGACACCGGTTAGAGTCGTTTTTAAAGCGTTTTACATAACTGCGAGGAAAATTAGGCTATGTCTTTTCTTATTTTGCGGATTTTTAGAGAGGCGAAACATTTTGGACCAACGAGAGGCGACACTTGTTACCCTCTCATTGGGGGCGTTAGCGACAAGTGGGGCCGAAATGGCCTTGTTTTGGTCAAGGGTTGGTAGGATATTTTTGTGGTAGATGGATAAGGTGCACTTGGCATGATCTTGGCCCACACTTGCCTTGCACTTGGCATGATCTTGGCCATTGGTTGGCCTTTGCTAGAACTATAAATACCCACTTTGAAGACTTCTTCATCCAAATATTTTCCTAAGTTTAAAATTCCTCCCTCCCTTTGTGTTGAGTTTCGTCAACACCCTCTCCCCTTTGAGAAGGCCCTGGCGAGAGCCCTTCCCACTCCCTTGGCGAGAGTACCCCACAGTGGGGTTGGCGAGGGTATACACCCCACTTGTGGTGTTGTCTCGTATAAATACCCCCCTCTTGGTAGAAATACTCTCAAAAGTATTGTTGTTATACCCAAAATTACCTTAGCCGTATACCTTGTAGTATTCCAAGGATACCTCTATACGTAGAGCCCGGAAATACTACCGTATGTCCTTTTTGTCTCGGCCAAAACCACAGGAAAATCTCCATAGTTGGTTGGAGTATTAAGAAGAAGTTGCGTAGAACTTCTAAGGGTTGTTTGGAGCGGGTTGGAGCACCCGGAGTAGGAGCTAAGCGTTGCTAAGGATCGACATCTATACTTGGATAATTGGAAATAAATGTTGTAGGAATATATAGTTGAAGTATACTATATATAGAACTGAACATAGTTTTGCGGCAATGTCTTTGGACTTAAGCCTGAATCTAAAGAAGAGAACTGAACTGTAATTACGTGGGGCGTATTCTGATGAGACTTGTGTGGTTGTGGATAGGGAAGTCTTTGCCAGATTTTAGTAGGATCTTGTATCTAGATTTATTCTACCGAGTAGTCTAGACTTTGATAGACTTGTATAACCTGTATAGGTTGAATGTTCTGCGAGTAGCATGTGCTACTTGAGAAGGTGGACCAGGCTAGCCGGGTTATAGTCGTGGAGCGATTTGCTAATAGTCGATAATCGTCGCGAGGTATGTGATTCTTCCTATCCTCTTGAGCATGATATTTTAAAAGAATATATATATAGTACGGTAGACGTACGCGTGCTAATTGAGCAGGTTATGCGGCAATGTCTTTTGACTTAAGCTCGAATAATAAAGATCTTGAAGTAATTCAAGAGACTTAAGAACTGTTTTTGAAAGGAGAGTAATACTTGGTTTTAAAAACTTAAGAGTTATACTAGCTTTATGGGAAGTTAGGTATAACGGCTTAAGAATGATAAAATGAATGAGTTATTGATTTTAGAAGTTAAGAGACTGGATCTTAAAAGATAAGAGACTTGACTTAATGTGAATTTTGTGTGAAACCTCATTCGTGAGTAATGAGTACTTGGTCTTAAAAGGAATAATGTTTTACTGATTTCGGAAATCAGAATGTGTATCGACAAACCACTGCAGCGTTAATAAAGGGAAATGTTTGATTAATGAAGTATTATTAAAACCAGTAGAAACTTCCATCTGCATAGAAGCTAAGATGAGACAAAATGATATTTCTAGATCATAGTTTCTTTGTAATAAGATTGTTATAAACAAGAATATCCTACTCACCTATAAGGCTTATGTTTCTCAGATTGTTTAAAAGAGAATTATATTCTTAAAGGATTAAAACTATGAACTACGAAACCTTTTTAAAATGAGAAACTTGAGTAATTGAAATTAGGCAAACTTGAACGTTTGGAAAAGAATGTTGTACTTGATTTTACAAAGAGAAGTGTTTTGATTTACTTCAAAAGATAATCACTCTATTTTTATATACTACGGGTATTGTGTGACTTTTGTGAAAGCAACGTATCTTTTAAAGAGTTAATGTATGAAGTACTTTGGGGATAAAAACCCGAACTTGTTAACATAAAGCAGAAAGTACCTTGTGTGAATAACTTGATTGTGTTGGTTTGTGATAGTCTTGTAATACTTCTTGTTGATTTGATAAAGTAAACATGTTAGGATGCTACGTGTGTTAGTATCTTGTGATGTTTGTGTAAAGGGGTTTCCCTTGTTGTGCTTGTGTTGTTTAACGATAAGCTGTTATGTTAGTATCATATCACTCATGATTCCGGGGGTTAAGCTGCCCTCCGATGCGGGGTAGACTCAGGCGGGTCTGTGTGACCTATGATTCGAGAATACCTCATGCGGGTCTGTGTGACCCATGCGGAGCTACGAGAGTTCCAGGTTAGTGTGCGGCCTTTATGGTCATGCGGTCTATGTGGCCATGCGGACTGCGAGTCCAGGACGTTGCCGGGGAGTAGCTACCCTCGATGCGGGGAATACCTCATGCGGGCCATCGGAGTGGCTTATGCGGAGCTGCGGGAAGTTCCAGGGCTAGACGCGCACATTAGATACTGCGGGCGAGTGGCCAGCTTTGATCATGTGACGGTCTAGACAGATCTCATGATACAGTTTATGACCTTGTTTGTACTGTGGGTTTTAGTAGTCGGCTATGCCTTCGTACTTACCCCGTACGGTTTATGATGACACAGGTGGGACCTGGTGTTCATGTGTATTCCTTGATGCTTTTATATCATAGACTGCCGGCAGTGAGGAAGGTATTCCACGGGCATGATTGATGTTGTGGGCGTGAGACCCATTGTTATATTTGAGTGATGACTTTGAGGGCGTGAGTCCCTGACTTGACATGACTGCTTATTTATTGTGAACTGTAGTTTGGTTATCATACATGTCTCCTGCTTTATATAGACTACTATGATTTCATTTATGATTTATTTTGATTTCACATACTTGGTACTGTTATGCTTGACCTCCTTTGGGGTGCGTTCATGCCGCGAGTAAAGGTACACGATCGTTGATCCTCGTTCTTAGGGTCACGATTCAGCGTTAGGAAAGCTCCGTTTCTCGGAGGCTTATCTTGGTATAGTCCCCGTAGTTGTAGGTGCTACATTCAGGGTATGGCGGGCCTGTCGTCGTTGTTGTCATATCATTCGTAGAGGTCTGTAGTACTGTTGTGGGCAGGGTTTGTAAAAAGGATTAAACTGTTCATTTTGAAAGAGTTGTTATTTATATATTTGCCGAAAGGCAACTTTTCTTCAGATAAACATGTGTCTTCTTTACATTGTATCATGTATTGTTTTATATTCCGCTGATTACTCTGATGTTGTATCACTGGGGTGCCCGGGGTAAGGCACCAGTCACGGGCCCGGGTTCGGGTCGTGACAGCGTTCTTGCCCGCAGGTGTAGGTACTCAGTTTGGTGATCCGCGTGCTTAGGGTCAATGCTCCACTTTTGGGATAGCTCCATTGTACCGGAGTTGTCATTTTGGTACAGTCTTGATTTTAGACTTGTGTATATTCAGGGTACGGCGGGGCCTTGTCCCGTCACATGTTGTTATCAAACTCTTAGAGGATTGTATTCATATGTGGGTTGGACTTGCGTAAGTTGTACAGATGTAGCTCCTTTGGGTTGTTCTATATATATAATGACGACTTTGTCGGCTTTGCATGTTTTATAAAAAAATGATGATGAGTTTTCTTTAGCTTCCTCTGGTTACATGTGATGTATGGGTAGAAGGGTGCCCAGGTAGGGCACCAGTCGCGGGCCCGGGGTTCGGGTTGTGACACACCCGAAGCCTCATTACAGGTACTGAGGACGATCACGGCCGAGGGTGGTGTAATCTGTTCATGATGATGCACACCAACCGCCTCCACGATCCCGTCTTTAGCCCTCTTCCGAGGTAGTATAACAACGCTCGTGAGTATCCGGTCCCTTTTATTTATGTATTTTCTCCTTACCTTTCTTTGGATGTCATTTCTAACTCTATATTCCATGTTCTTCTAGCGGCCCTGGTTGTACCTAAACCCTTGCCTGATATTTTTGGCTGGGTGATGGACATGCTCTGCGCTTTCTAAAATGTTAAGCAAACTTAGAGAGGTATTTCCGCTGATAGGTGAAAAGGGAAAACAATGGTAATTGCCTTTTTCTTATCCTAGACCATTGCTGCTTGAATCTTGGGGTATTACTCTGACTGCTTTCATATTTTGCAAGGTCATCCCGCTCAAATGGCTTCTGCCAGGAAGGAGCCCTCTCGAGAGGAGGTGCAGTCTCGTATTATCGAGGCGGCCACAGAGGCGAGAAGTAGTAGAAAGTGTGCGCTTCAGATGATGATGGGGAATCTTTATCTAAGGGGATCGATTCGCATGTAAGAATGCATTATCGATTCAGTAAGTACTGAAAGGAGGAAATGCATAGGGTGGTCGGGGTGGAGGACGATGATGGAGAGGCTACTTACACCATGGACACGAGGGTCCCTTCCATCGAGGTCGTAGTGGGGTCGGGAGTCAGTGAATGCCAACTCGGGAGTGTGGATATAGGCATGTCCTCCTTTGAGAATGCGGGCATTGGACTTTCCATTCCACCTCCTACATTACTTGAACCTTGGCTTAGAGACTTTTCTGACCCATCTGGCGGGTATTATGCTTTAG
The DNA here is from genome assembly GCA_029844215.1 of Przewalskia tangutica. Classification (NCBI taxonomy): domain Eukaryota; kingdom Viridiplantae; phylum Streptophyta; class Magnoliopsida; order Solanales; family Solanaceae; genus Przewalskia; species Przewalskia tangutica. The sequence continues at coordinate 1,114,653 of JAQGDG010000037.1, read as the reverse complement.
GTAATAGGAATCATCTACTCTTTACCGGTTGTTCTTAGAGCGAACGCGTGTATTAAGTTTACCTGTTTGTCTTTTTCCAGGGTCATGTTGCTGTTTTCTCTACCCTCAAGCTTTTCAAGAACATATCTTATTCTTTCTTTCGTGATGTGGAGAGGCTAATAGAGGAGAACCAGCACCTCCGGGATGATCTTTCCCATCTTTGGATAGAGAATAGAGGTCTTCAAGAATTGAGGACCACTTTGGAGCTTCAGTGGGAGGAGTCCAAGCAAGCTCTGGCTGCTCGGGAAGACGCATTTTGGATCATGACTACGGCTCGCTAGCTACTGGGGAGAGGTTGGACCGGGTGGAGGCAAAACGTAATGTTGCTCGGGGATGGGTACAAGCGTTTGAGGCCTCTCATGCCCAGCTCAAAGCCCAGAACCAGGGTCTAGTGCTTCACCGAGAGGACGAACAAAGGAGGGCCACCTTGCTTTGAGACTATGTCGTCCTTCACACTCGGCATGAGGTTTTGTAAGGCATTGGGGAGGGATGGATTGATGTCTCCTCAACCCTAATAGATACGAAGATGGATTTGGGTACAACTGAAGAAGATATGGATGATCTTCATGATGAAAAGCCCCCTTCTTTTGATGCTTCTAATGGTTTTTCCGGTGGTGAAGATGTTCCCCCCCCCCTCCGGCTTCGCTTTGTAAGTCTTGAGCCTCTTGACATTGGTTTGGAGGCCTTCTTTAGCATGCCTTGGGAAGATAACTAGCTTCAGCCTCATGAATTTACTGTGGGCATGTGTGCGCCTTATGAATGTTTTTGTTTCGTCATGTGCGCCATTTGTGTTTCATGGATACTTAACGGCATGTGTGCCCTTTTAACTTTGGTTTTGAGTCGTCATGTTTTTTTGGAATTTCTAGGGCCTGTGTGTCCTCAAATATATTTTTATAAGCCTTTGCGCTCTCTTTGCTCCCTGTTTAATGATAATTATTAGTTTTCTTTTAACCTTGAGTCCTTGTTCCCACACTTTTATATGTGCTTTATTTTTTACAATAATTGTGATCATAAAATGACATGTTGGCCTTTTATTTTTTGCAATTAACCGTCTTATGTCTGTCTACCAGAACTATGCTAATATTAGAGCATTTGTTTTTTAAGTTAAGGTATGATGACCGGTGCATGCTTGTTTTGTTTTCGTGTTTTGTGTTTGAGGTCATCATTCCTAACCCATTCTGTGAATGTCTCTTCCCGAAACACTTTTGCAATATTGGGGATCTAAACATCTAATTCGCAATAAGAGAGGGCCTTTGCTTTTCGGTGATGATGGGAAGGACGTCTCTTCCTCATTTAATGGCACAAAGGTTCATGAAACTTGTACGCTCATAGGTTCTATGGTTGTGTCGTGTGTTAGAAGCAGTTTACGGGGTCGTATGGCTTCCGGGTCCGGTTTTCTGCCAAACATTATTTAGTATTAACCAAAGGAATCCTTGCTAACAACAATAAAAAATAAGTGGAGATTCTTATTTGTTTCTGAGATTATGAGCGACAACTCGTTCTATTGGAACATAATCCCTTTCCGGGGTTTTTACAAACTGGCAACAAAAAGAAACTGGGCGAGTGCAGTGATTGCTAGCAGTCCGTACAAGTTCGTCTTCAGAGAGATCCCATGCTCTAAACACTTGGATCCACTCTTCTCCCCCCCCCCCCCCCCGACACTCAGGTGAGAGGTCTTGAGAGGTGAGTGTTGGGATATGATCTGGTATGATATGCTTTTGAGTTGTTGCCTCGTTAAAAATCTTAACAGGAAAACTCAATTGGGACAAAACCTTAGCCAAGGAAAAAAGTGCAACGCATATCCTTATTCTTCCCCCGGGTGATGAAGAGATCTCTATTTTAAGGGAAGTCCTATCGTGGGAGGAAGGCAAGTTAACCTAAGATAGATAATAACGAAGCTTAGGGACATACCCATCGTGCTTTCAAATGTAGAATCTCTTCAAGTGACTGACGTTCCAGCTGTTTTTCTTCTCCTTTCCGAATTCGTCTTTGATCTATTAGGATCCCTTTCCTGTGATTCCTACTATTTGGTATGAAACTTCCCGCTTGTTCTAGCTTACCCACGCGGGGATCCCTGGTTGCGAGTGTGACCTTCCGGAGGATGTAGTCTTTGATTTTGAAATGTCTCAAATTTGTTTGCTAATAAAGTACCTCTCAATTTTATACATTTGCCTTTGCCATACGATGAGGGCGGCTCTGCGAGCTCTTCTAACAAGTTTAGTCTTCTTGCCATGGCTTTGTTGTTAGATTCTTGGTGGCTGGGTGTATCGATGGTTGGGTTCCCAACTTCTACTGCATCGGGCCTCGGCCCCGTATAGTAGGAAAATAGGGTTTCCCAGTACTAGTCTTGATCGTGGTCTGTAAGCCCATAATACCCCCAGTAATTCTTCTGACCATTTACCTTTGGCATTTTTATCCTTTTCTAAATGTCCTGGATCAATGTTTTGTTCATCGATTATGCATGTCCATTTGAGCATGGATGGAATGGTGATGAAGTAATCCTCTTAATGTTCAACCCTTCTAGAAATTTGGTAACCTTTGCTCCCACGAACTATCGACCGTTGTCGTAGGATATCTCTTTTGGTATCTCGAATTGGCAGATGATACGGTCCAACATGAAGTCTATGACATACTTCTCTTAGACTTTTTTATACGCTTTCCCTCCACCTATTTTGAAAAATAATATGTCAAGATCAGTAGGAACCTCACATTTCCCATTTCCCCGTCAACGGTCCCACAATGTCCATTCCCTATTTTAGGAATGGCCATGGGGCCACTACCGAGTGGAGCCATTTGGCGGGATGATGTACCTTGGGGCAGTGTTGCTAGCATTTTTCACATTTTTCGAATATAGGCCTTGGAATCTTCCTCCATCAGAGACCAATAATATTTGGGCCCTACTATCTTCTTTACCAGTGAGTCATATTCGGAATGATTTCCATAGTTACCTTCATGTATTTTCTTTATTACGTACTCGACTTTTGTTGGTCCCAGACATTTTCCAGGGGACCAAGGTAAGACCTTCTGTATAGTTATCCTTAGTGCATGTAATACCGCGAGGCTTTGGTTATCAAGGCTCGAGCAACCTTATTGTCTTTGGCACTACCTATAAATAGTTAATGTTGTCGTTTTGTGAGTCCCATGTCAAACTGGTGGAATTTACTTCGTGCAAGATAGGGTCCAAGAGAGAATGCAGGAGGTGGACTATGAATTCTGACTCTCTCTTAGTCACTCCAGATGAAGAATCTAGGTTAGCTAGGGCATCCGCTTCGACGTTCTACTCTCGAGGGATTTGAGCCACCTTCCACTTTCGGAAGTGTGTCACCACTTTGTTCAAGTATTCCTGCATTCGGCTATCTTTGGCCTTGTATTTGTCGAGGATCTGGTTGATGACCAGTTGGGAGTCACTTTTTAGCTCTATGTTTTCAGCTCTAAGCCCCCGAGCTAATTCCAAACTTGCAATTTCGGCCTCAGACTCATTATTAGTTAATGACATATATTTAATAGCTTTCATGATCATAGTCCTCGAGGTAACTTGACAATTCCCAACCGGTGCCTTTCATGTTTGTGGCTCCATCTATGTAGAAAATCCATTCCCCAAAGGCGACCTCGGTTTCTCGAATTGCTTCTTTTTGGGCATGGGGTATCAATCCTGGACTATAATCAGCCACGAAGTCAGCCAAGGCTTGTGACTTGATAGCAGTCTGGGGTCGATGAGTAATATCGTACCAGCAAATTTCGATTGACCAATTAACTAATCTGCCTGAAAGCTCATGCTTGTGCAAGATATTCCTCAAGTGATAGTTGTTATTACACATATGATATGACATATAAAGTACGACCTTATTTATGAGACACAGTTACTAGAGAAAAGGCCAATTTTTCGAGATGGGGGTAACGGTTTTCAGCCTCATACAAGGCCTTACTAGTATAATAAATAGGGGAGTGTGTACCCTTTTCTTCCTGAACGAGCACAACACTTACCGCGTCTCAAAGACACCAGTAAATAGCTCTCCACCCCGGCCTCATGGGTAAAGGTGGGGTTGTCAAGTATCTTTTAAGGTCCTCGGCCGCTAAAACTCGGGTCTATTCAAAGTCTTTCTTTTACTTCAACACACTGAAGAATTTTTGACATCGCTCGGATGACCTTCATATGAACCTTCCGAGTGAGGTTATTCTCTCAGTTAGCCATTGTACTTCCCGTGCATTATCAAGCACGTCTAGTATTTGTTTGATTGCCTGAATATGATCCATATTGGCCTTGATGTCCCTGTTCGATACTATGAAACCCAAGAACTTCCCTAAGCCTACCTCGAAAGCATATTTCTCCAGGTTTAGCTTGAGGTCATACTTGCAGAGAATATCAAATGTTTTCTGCAAATGTCTAATGTGTTTCGCTATTTTCAGGGACTTACTGATTATATCATCTAAATAGATCTCCACATTCTGACCCAACTGATGCTGAAACATCTGTTTGGTCAATTAGTGGAAGGTGGTCTCTGCATTCTTTAAGCTAAAGGGCACGAAATTATAATAGTAAGTCTCGTGCTCCGTTATGAACAAAGTCTTTTCTTGGTCCATCGGGTTCAACCGTATTCGATCGAACCCTGAAAAGAAGTTCAGAAAACTGAGCAACTCATGTCTGGCCACCGCATCGACAACGTTGTCCAGATGGGGCATATGATAAGAGTTCCTTAGATATTCCTTATTCCATCCTATTAAATCTAGGCATAGTTGAAAAGTGTCGGGCTTTTAGGGAGTACTACTACGTTAGCTAGCTAGTAGGGATACATTACTTCTCGAACTACTAATTTGATGAGCCGAGACACTTTTTCTTTAATAAATTGACTTCGTTCTACTAACACCTGATGTTTTTTATATTTAATGGGCTAGCACCAAGTTTACGCTCAGCTCGTGGATGGAAAATTCTTAAGGGACAACTGTAATATCCAACCTCTACTAAGTGAAGCTACTCATATTATTGGTTAAAAATTTGATCAATTTTCCTCGAAACTCAGGGTCTAGACCCGTGCCTAGGTATACTTATTCCTCGGGATGGCTCAAATGGCAGGATGTCAGTTCAAGATATTCTATCATGGATGTCCCGGCAACTAATTTTTCTGGTGAGACAAATCCTCGTGGTGCTCAATCACTAGTCCTCCGGACATGGGTTTTTTGTCGGTTCTTCTTTACGCCCGACTTTTGATTTGGTCCCAGAGTCGGGCATCTATAATTTCTAATTATTGCTTTCAACCTGCTCATCTTTTTTCGACAACCAAAGCCACGTCCTCTTGATCGGGTTCCAAGTCTCCTTGGATTTTGGTTATTCCCCATTATGTTGGGAATTTTACGACTTGGTTAAAGGTAGATAGGACCACATTCATGCCATGCATCCAAGGACTCCAAATCACCAGATTGTAGGGCATTTCTCATTCGAGAACATTAAACAAGGCATTCAATGAGACTCCCTCCATGTGAGTGGTCAACTTGATATGTCCTTGGGTTGTTTCACTAGACATGTTAAATCCAGTCAAGATTTTTATTAGCGGGATCACCTGTTTGGTCAGCTACATCTCCTTGAGTACACGGAGTTGCATTATGTTTAAAGCGCTACCTAATCGATAAGCACACGCTCAATGTTAAATATAAAGATTTTGGTAGATATTACCAGTGCATTGGCGTGCGGACCCTCGATGCTTCTTCTTTTCATCCTGTCAAATATGATGGGGTCTTCAGACTCGTCTCTTCGTATTTTCCTAGATGGAGAAAGTTCTTCATTTTTCCGCATTTGTGACACTACTCTAACTATTTCTCCTTGGTGATCATGTTGACCACACTCGGTTGCACTGGACGCTCCTATGAAGTCTGAGTTCTCTTTTCTCGATCATACTTGGATTGGCTACTGAAGAATTCTTTCAAGTTCCCACTCCTTAATAGATCTGCCACCTCATACCATAAATGTTTGCAGTCTTTTGTCGAATGCCCTAGAATTTCATGAAACTCACACCAAAGCTCTACGTTTGTGCCCCACTTATTCAAGTTGGATTGTGTTGTTACCGGCAACCGAGCTTCTTTTATATTTTTGATGACCATAACCAGCTACACAAACTCCACATTGAAGTTATAAGATGTCACGCTCAGTGGACCCGAGTCTATGGGCTTTTTCTGCGGCGCCTTCCTATCTCTTCTAGGTTAACCCTGGTCATACATTGACCTAGTCATCCTTCCCTCGCTTCTCAGAGGTGGGCAAGTCGAATAGGTTCATGCCAACTTCTCGGGTCTCGCTAACTGAATGGGAGAGCAATCTGAGGCTTACTTTGCAGTCCTCTCCTAACCCCTTCTCGGGCGTTGGCCTTGAGATCGTCCTCAAACCTCATTTTAGTTGTTTACCTCATTCCAAGACTTGGCTAGGAACTCTCTAAAGCTTTTCTTCAACTTTCTTGAACTATTTAAGTTGTTGACATTCAGACCGTCAGTGAATGATGTGGCAGCCCAATCCTTAGAAATGACGTGCAGCTACATCCTCTCCCGCTGGAATCATTCTATGAAACTACAGAGCAACTCATCTTTTCTCTATTTTGTAGTGAAAATATCTTCTTTGTGGGTCTCGACCCTTTGAGCCACCCTTGCATGGGTCTTTTAGGAACACATCTTCAAGAGAAACAAAAGAGTTAGTAAAATTTTCAGGTAAAAGAGTATACCAAGAGAGTGCTCCCTTTGTGAGCGTTTGGATGAATTACTTCAGCATGAATGATTCGATTTGATGATGATGTAAGTCGTGTCCGATGATGGCTTCTTGGAAGGTCATAATGTGCTCATCTGGATCCTTGGTGCCATCATACTTGGATATGTTAGGCATTTTGAACTTCTATGGAATGGGATCGGGAGCCACGTCCAACCTGTAGGGTATCTTCCCATACTTTCTCGCTCCGACCCTCTTCAAGATAGGGGCTCCTAGTATCTGGCTCATTAGCTCGTAGAGCTCTTTTTCTAGCGCGGTCAGTCTTGTCAAGCCTATTTTTGGCATTTTAGGGTTCAGTTTCGTGTTCTTTGTGTCTCTTCTGAAGTCCTGCACACCTCGATAACTTTCGGGTTATCTGACGGGTGGCTACCCGATGCTTCCTCAGATAATGAATTTATGAGTTTTTTCATGCGCTCCATCATTGCGTTGTTCGATGCCAAAACAGTGGCCTAGGCTATTTTTGAAGGAGATCCTTCTTCTTTGAACATTCCCTCCACCTTAGAGTGTGGGCGTCTTTTTTTTCTTGGAGTAACGTTCTTTAGGTCGCACCTCATGGCTTTCTACTGAGTGACTTTGCTAGTCCTCTCAATTGAAAAGGGTTGTTGGGGACCTCTCCTGGGGGCATTATCACATTTTCCCATTGCTTTTGTGCCTCCAACTCCAGGTGATTTTTTCCTGTAGGAACTTCATAGATATGTTGGTTGTGACCCTTGTGGGCCTTTTGTTTTGGATGAAACTTTGCTTCCCAATACATTGCTGATTTGTTTAGCCATAGTCGGGAGTTATATTATGGGTTGATTCTGTACGTACGTCTGAGTGTTTTAGGTGACGAATCAGGATAACACTACAACTGTCTATCCCCACGCATCTGCAAAACCGTGTTCCAGTGAAATCGACTCTAACCAGAAATTTAGTTTAGAGATTTGTATTCTAGGGTTTAAAGACAGTGAGTTGTATCCTATTCGGAAAACACTTTGACGAGTCTGGTTCTAGATAATAAATAAATGAAATAAATGGATGAAGTAAATAAATAAACTTATATTCTAGATCAGAAGTAGAAATAATGAATGAAAAATGTTATCCGTCTATATTACTTTTAAAGAAAATATTTTTTATATTACAAGTGAGCAAGATGATCCAGAATCTAGTTTCTTCCTTCCTAAGCTTTTTATATATAAGTTAAAACTAGAGTATTCCATCCTCAAAAGTCATGATGATGATACTACGCTGATGTCACTGTGCCTACGCGCGATGTGGCGCTCTGACCAAGGTGGATAGATGTGACAGGAGTTGGTGAGAGTAGGGGACAGATATCTAATGCTCCCTAGTCGTCTAAGTCTCTGAATGCGTTGATCCATCTGGAGGCACTCTTCACCCAATACGGTTGTATTTAAATATTTTAATTATTAAAAGTCTCTCGCCATGTGGGCCTCTTTTATAAATAAAGTAATTGATGAATATACCATTTTGTTATTTTTGCTTTGATGTTCCCATATTATGTTTTTGTCACGACCAGACCAAGCTCACGATCGTGCCCTACTTGGGCACCCTTACAGGTATACATCAGAGAAAATCAGCGGAACATACATGAAACTCATAACGTACATTAACAGGAAATAAACAACAGACTAGCCGATGAGGATACCTCCCTGGACATATATATATATATATACATAGCCAAAAGTTGTTACATCCTTCTTCTTTACAAACCGACCCAAAAGATATGACTAAAGACCTCTAAGAGTTTTTGGACATAATAACTGTGACGGGACAAGGCCCCGCCATACCCCTGAATGTACAACAACCGACAATACTAGGGATCTGAACCAAAGATAAGCCTCCGGAGTAATGGAGCTTCTCAACAGCTGAACAGTGATCCTAAGAGTGAGGATCAGCAACCTGTTTAACTCTACCTGCGGCATGAACGCAGCCCCCGAGGAAAGGGGGCCAGTACAAAATATGTACCAAGTATGTGAACTGAAAGTACTGCAATTTAAATCATAAGTCGAGACATAAAGCTGGAGACAAGTATGATAACCAAATTAACAGTACACTTGTGCCTTATTAACAAAGAGACTAATGAGAGTAACTTTTGTCGTTTAAAAGTAGGAAGGTTATGATTAATTCTGGGCTACCCGCCCGTCTTACCATTATGCAATCATATTCATGAGAATTTAACCCGCATAGGAATTGAACCCGCATAGGTCACGTGCACCCGCAATGAGTATATATGGATACCCGCATCGTGGAGAGCTAGCCCACGGAATAGTCATGGAAATTTAACCCGCATGGGAATTGAACCCGCGTAGGTCACATGGACCCACAATGAGTATATATGGATACCCGCATCGTGGAGAGCTAATCCACGGAATATGCAAATGCAACATGCCCGGGGAATGACCCCGTGATGAATAATATATCACAAGCACAACCGGCTAACATAATCACGTAACATAAGTACAACCGGCTATCATAATAACATAACATAAGCACACCCGGCTACCATAAATATCATAAGCAAGCTAAGAAATCCCTTAACTCTTATTAGACTTAATTAGCATGCACTCTCATTTTATTTAACTTAAGGCACTAACATGTCATGAAAAATCCGGGAATTTACCCCAAAGTACCACGTACTTCTATTCTTTTCAAAAGACTCTTTTTTATATAAAACCCCAAGATACTAACACCCTTAGTATCAAGGAATGCTTACTTTTTCAAAACAAGTCACTACACATTTTGAAAATTCGTTTCAAAGCTTTTAAACCAAGTGACTTCTACTTTCAAAACTTAAGCAACTTATGACTTTAAATCAAGTTGCCCTTTCTCTAAATCAAGTCATTTATCTCCTTTAAAATCAATAGAGTAAACCACTCTTTTATCTTCCATAAAGTTGTTATAACTAACTTCCCATAAATCCATTATAACACTTTATGTCTTTTTGAAAACCAAGGCATCTACATCCTTTCAAATCAAGTGAGTTAACTTCCTGTCTCAATCAAACTTGCACATTTAAAATCAAGTCTATGAATTCAAAAGACGCCAATTCATTTAAAGTCAGACGTCTATTGTACCATACATTTATAAAACTTCATGCTCAAAAGATAGGGAAAGTTCCACATATCTCTCCGACTTAATCCACTTGCCAAGTTGAATACGCCGCACGTAGAATGTCAACCTATAATGACCATAATACGTCTATCAACTTCTAGCATTCTATCGTAGAATAATTCTAAGCATAAAGCTTCCTATTCTACAGAAAATTGGGCAGCACTTCCTTTGTTTCACGTACTTTTCCACCTTTTTCAAGGCCCGAAAATCAATAACCAACATGCCACATTTAAGGCTCAATCGATCAACTAAACAAAGGGGATTACACGCCTAACAGGACGTGTAAAATTCTGCCACACAATTTATATAAAATTGTCCAATATTCCAAAGCCATTCTCGGCTAAAATGATCAACAACATGAAGTCTTTTCCAACCCCTTTTTAATCCAAGTTGTTAGTTTAACATGTTATATAGTTGCAACCAATTTTAACAACTATAATCTCTTCTTTATATGACATGCGACGATAGTAACTAACAACTAAATTGATTTACAATCTTAATGGCTAATCATGCCAATCTCGGATTTGGGCTTCTAAATTCCATAATATTTATCAATCTTCATTATACACATCACATGATCAATTATCAACTACTACAACATGTAATCTTTAATTACATAAGTAAGGCGAAGATTATTACCTCTTTAAGCCCAAATACAATCCAAAACCGAAAGTCGATCCTTAGCAACTTTAGCTCCTTTTCTTGACGTTCCAATCCACTTCAAGCAACCCTTGGAAGCTTATGAAGAACTCCTCTTCAAGTTCCAACTCCAACTATGAAAACCCCTTAGGTTTTCATGTTGCGACTAACGTAAAAACGTAGTTTTTCCGGGATTTTTGTGTTGAGATATCCTTAGAATACCTTTAGGGATCTTGAGTTTGAATATTGGGATTTATGAAGCAAGATTGCAAAAAAAATCTCTTTTCTTTTCCTCTTGGCGAGCTTCACTAAGCTCAAGCTCTTCCAAGGGCTAGGATCATCACAAATGTGGCTAAGATTGGTCAAGAATATCAAGCTCAACTTTCCCTTTGACTTGGTCCATTCTTCTTCATCCAACTAGCCCATTCTTCTTCATCCATAATTCCGATAAATTCTAAAAGTCTTAAATAACAAATGTGAGAATCCAATTCTCCTTAACGAACAATTTTCCTTCCCGGGGTTTGGATGATTTTTCCTTTAGAAAACAATTCTTTCTTTCGTTCAAATTTTTAAGTCTTGTGTTCTCGCCTATTCTCGTATACATGTCCTGGATTTACTGGTGTAACATTCTCCCCTTAGAAACATCCGCCCTCGAATGTTCTTTCGGAGACCAATCTAATTAGATAACGACATAGTTCCCTTTAACCATACCCAACATAATCACATATGTCATATAAGAATACTTAGGAAAACACGTCAATTTAACATTGACAAGTAGGGAAGCGAATTTCTTATAGATGTAGAGAACAAGTGTGGGCACTTCTTCCTCATGTCCTCCTCGGCTCCCCAAATCATCTTCTCTTTCAATATCATTCCGCCACAAGACTTTGACTAAGCCACGCCCTTAGTCCGTAGTCACCGACCGGCGATCAAGCATCGCTATGGGACTCTCTCAACCGATAACCCTCTGTCACTGACATAACTAACCGAAACTCGGATGGATTTCCGATACCCTCCTATAACATAACAACACAGAAGATCGGATGCACATGCCTCCCAAGCGGACGCATATCTAACTCATAGGCAACCTTGCCTACTCTACTGACACCGATAAGGCCCAATGTACCTTGGGCTTAGTTTCTCTTTCTTACCAAGCCTTATCACACCCTTCATGGGTGATGCCTTTAAGAAGATTCCATTGTCAATCTGAAACTCTAAGTGTCGACGTCGATTCTCTGCATAAAGCTTCTGTCTACTCTGAGCTTGCTAATAATCTTTCTGGGATAAGCTTCGCTTTATCCACACCACCAATCAAGTCCGCCAATTAATCGAACTCGCCACGTCGAACCAACCAACCGGCGATCTACACTTTCTTTCATACAAAGCCTCATACCGGGCCATCTGAATACTGGGATGGTAATGGGTTTTATACGCAACTCAACGAGAGGCAAAAGATCCCCCCTAGCTACCCCTGAAGTTAGTAACACAGGCCCGCACTGCCCTGTTGCTGGATAACATGCCCGTATGCCGCTTGGATCGAGGTGAAATGCAACACTGAGACTCACCTGTGTCCCTAACCCTTTCTGGAGAACCTCCAGAAGTTAGCCGTAAACTGAGCTCATAAGTCTGACATAATAAATGTAGTAACCCCGCAAATTTCACAATCTTCCCGCTATATAATCTAGCATAATCTTCACCGAGTAAGTGGTCCTCGACTGAAGAAAATGGGCTGATTTCGCAGTCATTTCTTATGACCACAGGAGTCGCACTTCCTCCGAGTACGATGCAACCCTGTAATAAAATCCAAATTAATCACCTCTTACCTCTAAGTCGGGATCTCAATCGTCTGTAATAGCCCACCGGGCTTCTGGTGCTTAATCTTGACCACGACAATTCGCACCGAGCAACAACTCTGCTACGTCCCTCCCCAGGTCATCTTACCAATACATATATCTGAGGTCATGATACATCTTAGTCGACCCCGAACAAATAGAGTAATGAGCACTGCGTGCCTCCCCTAAAACCTGCTGACAAGTCCTGCAGCATTGGGTACACATAATCTATCATCATAACACCGCACCCCATCCGGTGCGACCCAAACAGGCCCTTCTTCTCTCGGAGAGCCGTATCTCAATTCCGCACTAGAACTGGATCATTATACTGTCGCCTCTTCACCTACTCAACGAGGGAAGACTCGGCAACCTCTCGTATATGAACTCCACTATTATCGGAATCAACCAGACGAACCCCTAGGCTTGCTAGCTAATGAATCTCACGGACCATGTCCTGACTATCTGGTTGTCCTTCTGACAGACTACCCATAGATCTACGACTAAGAGTATCTTCCTCCGGATGGTATAGGATGTTAACATCATAATCCTTAAGAAACTCTAACTACCGTCTCTGTCGTAATTTCGGCTTCATCTGTCCGAAGATATACTGGAGACTCTTGTGTCCCGCATAAATATCCACCTGAGCTCCACGTAACTAATCTCTCCGAATCTTCAAGGAATGAATAACTGCTGCCAACTCTAAATCGTGGCTAGGGTAACTCCACTCATGCTCCCGTAGCTGCCGGGAAGCATAGGCTATAACCTTACCGTTCTGCATCAGCACACAACCTAACACAACACTCAAAGTGTTACAATAATAATCTAACCCTCTAGTCCCTCAGGAGGGGTTAGAACTGTAGTCGTAGTCAACTTATCTTCCAATAACTGGAAGCCTTTCTCACACTTCCGAAATGTTCGGGCACAATACAATCTAAATCATGATTCTTGTTTCCAGTCTTCTGTTGCAACCAAACTTGGTTACTATACTTAGATTCAAATTCCTTCACTTGCCTCATGGCTACGACTTTCTGTCGATCACAATATAGGGGGAGATTTCCTTGATCTCGTCAAGTAGTAATCCTATTATTCTCCGCAGCTCATATAGCTTATAGTCAGGTGTTCAACTTCAATTCATGATATTACATAATCCACAGGCTTGCCAAGATTTCTTATCTTGTCATGATTAGGTCTCTCATCGTTCGAGTGTCTACTCATCTTACCATTTCACGTTGTCCTGAGGGCTCTTATCTCCTCGTATTGATATCCTTACGACACTTCTTCAACCATTTCCTAGTGTCGTCCTCAATTACCCCAACCCAATACATTTTTCTAAGGTTATCTAAAGTTGTAACCTATTGCATAACGAAGCCGGAGAATTTACCAGTCCCATATCTATGGCCTAATAATATGGGTACGCATAACCCTCAATAATACGTAAAACTATCCTTTTACGTGGGGGAGAGAACTTATCTCTCTTTCATAATCTTAATCATGAAGCGCCACCTTATAATCGTATAGATTTTTAAGACCTGCCAATGATATCTTCTGCTTTCCACAAAAGACTGCATTTATCTTATTCTTGCTTTGCGTATTTTCCTGAAATCATTCGGAAAGTCGTGGCCCTGACTGCCACACTAAGCCGACTCCAAGTACCTCCAAGGGTACTTATCATAAAATCCTTCAATAATCGTACGTTCTTATCCCCGTCTCTTAACGTTCAAATTTAAATCAATCACCACTTCAATGAAACAAGTCACATAGACTCCACCATTTATCATGTCAAAGAAGGAAGGAATAACTTACATATTACTAACACTTCCATTCCTTCCCCATTGATAACCGGCTCACCGAAAAACTGGAATCGAACAAATCTCTCTCTACAGTCAACTTTGGCATACAAGAAGCCAACTAGTCCATCCCCATAATGACCTCAAGGTCTATCATATCCAGCTCTACTAGGTCTGCTAGGGTTTGACGACTGTATCATCACCGGGCAAAACTTAAATACCCACTCTACTACCAACCAATCACTCACGGGTGTAGCTTCCTCGAAAGGTTCTTATGGATTTAGGCTCTATTCTTTTACACTTGGTTGCTCTCTTTCTTACTGGTCGAACTCTTTCCGTACTTCCAAACTTTTTCTAGCATACGTACATAACCTCCATACTGATTCTGGCCTCCAATATTTGGAGTTCCAATATCACACAATTTAAGGCCATTTCCAGCTCTCGCGATCCGGTTCCGGTGGAACACGTCCACGAACCCGTAAAATAATTAACTAGACTTGGGCCTTGCACCCTCATGACCCTGTCCCACAGCGGGACAACCCTTAACTGGCCCCGCTTCATTACAGGCTATGGGTCGAACCGTAATAGGTCCATAACCCGACTCGGCGGCTATCAATGTTCTAAGGCTCACAATTTCCATGCCTCACGCCTACATTATCCTTCCCCGCATACGGGTAAGATAGCTTCTCATAAACCCACAATCGTGTTGTCTTGATCACAACAACCATACTTACTTCATACGGATCTCATCCGTACAATTCTCTTAAGAATACTACGTAGCTTAATCTATTAACATCTTCCACTAATTCATTTAACATGATTTCTTAAGGGTTCATTACCTTCTCAGACAACTCATCATCTCCTAATTATCTCAAATTAGCACGTAAACCCTTGATGAGAATTCATTAAACTGTTTCATACCTTCCCGGTATCTATTTAGTCCTTACCAATTCCTGGTAATCTAAAATCATTCTAGGCAACACATATATGACCCTCATACATAAATCTGTATAGTTGTATGTCATTATACCAACTATACAACAATTATTACCAATCTGGATACGCAATCCACATAATCCTTCCTGGGTCATTGTTTCCTTTCTCATAGCTGCAATCAACATAACTCGTTAGGGAGAGACGACCCTAACAACAAAGCTCTATCGCACGATCTCAGAATGAGAAGAATGGAAATCAATCCTAAATGTCCTGCAGCCTCCTGGTTATAGATGTGGTGCACAACACACCGATAACCAAGACTCTACTAGACATGGTCTGTAGACACTTTCCGAGGACTAACTGCTCTGATACCACTTTTGTCACAACCCGACTCGCCCACGCATCGTGCCTGCACGGGCACCCTTACAGGTATACATCAGAGAAAATCAGCGGAATATACATGAAACTCATAACGTACATTAACAGGAAAGAAATAACAGGCTAGCCGATGAGGCTACCTCCATGGACATATATATATATACATAGCCAAAAGCAGTTACATCCTTCTTCTTTACAAACCGACCCACAAGATAT
Source organism: Przewalskia tangutica (assembly GCA_029844215.1). Lineage (NCBI taxonomy): Eukaryota > Viridiplantae > Streptophyta > Magnoliopsida > Solanales > Solanaceae > Przewalskia > Przewalskia tangutica. The sequence continues at coordinate 1,098,973 of JAQGDG010000037.1, read as the reverse complement.
GACTACAGACCTCTAAGAGTTTTTGGACATAATAACTGTGACGGGACAGGGCCCCGCCATACCCCTGAATGTACAACAACCGACAATACCAGGGATCTGAACTAAAGATAAGCCTCCGGAATAATAGAGCTTCACAATAGCTGAACAGTGATCCTAAGAGTGAGGATCAAGAACTCGTTTAACTCACTGCAAGATTTAACGCAGCCTCGAGGAAAGGGGCCAAGACAAAAATATGTACCAAGTATGTGAACTGAAAGTACTGCAATTTAAATCATAAGTCGAGACATAAAGCTGGAGACAAGTATGATAACCAAGTTAACAGTACACTTGTGCCTTATTAACAAAGAGACTAATGAGAGTAACTTTTGTCGTTTAAAAGTAGGAAGGTTATGATTAATTCAGGGCTACCTGCCCGTCTTACCATTATGCAATCCTATTCATGGGAATTTAACCCGCATGGGAATTGGACCCGCATAGGTCACGTGGACCCGCAATGAGTATATATAGATCCCCGCATCATGGAGAGCTAGCCCATGGAATAGTCATGGGAATTGAACCCGCATGGGAATTGAACCCGCATAGGTCACGTGGACCCGTAATGAGTATATATGGATACTCGCATCGTGGAGAGCTAATCCACGGAATATGCAAATGCAACATGCCCGGGGTATGACCCCGTGATGAATAATATATCACAAGCACAACCGGCTAACATAATCACGTAACATAAGTACAACCGGCTATCATAATCACATAACATAAGCACAACCGGCTACCATAAATATCATAAGCAAGCTAAGAAATCCCTTAACTCTTATTAGACTTAATTAGCATGCACTCTCATTTTATTTAACTTAAGGCACTAACATGTCATGAAAAAACCGGGAATTTACCCCAAAGTACCACGTACTTCTATTCTTTTCAAAAGACTTTTTTTTATATAAAACCCCAAGATACTAACACCCTTAGTATCAAGGCATGCTTACTTTTTCAAAACAAGTCACTACACATTTTGAAAATTCGTTTCAAAGCTTTTAAACCAAGTGACTTCTACTTTCAAAACTTAAGCAACTTATGACTTTAAATCAAGTTGCCCTTTCTCTAAATCAAGTCATTTATCTCCTTTAAAATCAATAGAGTAAACCACTCTTTTATCTTTCATAAAGTCGTTATAACTAACTTCCCATAAATCTATTTTTAACACTTTATGTCTTTTTGAAAACCAAGGCATCTACATCCTTTCAAATCAAGTGAGTTAACTTCCTGTCTCAATCAAACTTGCACATTTAAAATCAAGTCTATGAATTCAAAAGACGCCAAATTCATTTAAAGCAGACGTCTATCGTACCATACATTTATAAAACTTCATGCTCAAGAGATAAGGAAAGTTCCACATACCTCTCCGACTTAATCCACTTGCCAAGTTGAATATGCCGCACGTAGAATGTCAACCTATAATGACCATAATACGTCTATAAACTTCTAGCATTCTATCGTAGAATAATTCTAAGCATAAAGCTTCCTATTCTACAGAAATTTGGGCAGCACTTCCTTTGTTTCTACGTACTTTTCCACCTTTTTCAAGGCCTGAAAATCAATAACCAACATGCCACATTTAAGGCTCAACCGATCAACTAAAAAAAGGGGATTACACGCCTAACAGGACGTGTAAAATTCTGCCCCACAATTTATATAAAATTGTCCAATATTCCAAAGCCATTCTCAGCTAAAATGAGCAACAACATGATGTCTTTTCCAACCCTTTTTTAATCCAAGTTGTTAGTTTAACATGTTATATAGTCGCAACCAATTTTAACAACTATAATCTCTTCTTTATATGACATGCGACGATAGTAACTAACAACTAAATTGATTTACAATCTTAATGGCTAATCATGCCAATCTCGGATTTGGGCTTCTAAATTCCATAATATTTATCAATCTTCATTATAGACATCACATGATCAATTATCAACTACTACAACATGTAATCTTTAATTACATAAGTAAGGCGAAGATTATTACCTCTTTAAGCCCAAATACAATCCAAAACCTAAAGTCGATCCTTAGAAACTTTAGCTCCTTTTCTTGACACTCCAATCCACTTCTAGCAACCCTTGGAAGCTTATGAAGAACTCCTCTTCAAGTTCCAACTCCAACTATGAAAACCCCTTAGGTTTTCATGTTGCAACTAACGTAAAAACGTAGTTTTTCTGGGATTTTTGTGTTGAGATATCCTTAGAATACCTTTAGGGATCTTGGGTTTGAATATTGGGATTTATGAAGCAAGATTGCAAAAAAAATCTCTTTTCTTTTCCTCTTGGCCGAGATCTTCACTAAGCTCTTCCAACATTCTTGATTTTTTTTCTAAGTGTGCATTTGTCTTGCTACTAGTATTAGTAGTAGTAGTAATATTTAATACCATCCAAGGGCTAGGATCATCACAAATGTGTGGCTAAGATTGGTCAAAAATATCAAGCTCAACTTTCCCTTTGACTTGGTCCATTCTTCTTCATCCAACAAGTCCATGTGGAGGGTGACACATGTCGCCCTCCCATTGGTCTAAAATATTTTGTTTCCCGAAATTTCCATAATTGGTTAAAATATTGGAAACCTCGTGGGCCCCACAAAAACGTAAAATTTCTCGTGTGGGCCCCCGTATCCAACTCTGAAAATAAAATTTCATAATTCCGATAAATTCTAAAAGTCTTAAATAACAAATGTGAGAATCCAATTCTCCTTAACGAACAATTTTTCTTCCCGGGGTTCGAATGATTTTTCCTTTGGAAAACAATTCTTTCTTTCGTTCAAATTTTTAAGTCTTGTGTTCTCGCGTCTATTCTCGTATACATGTCCTGGATTTACGGGGTGTAACATTCCCCCCTTAGAAACATTCGTCCCTGAATGTTCTTTCGTAGTCCAATCTAATTAGATAACGACATAGTTCCCTTTAACCATACCCAACATAATCACATATGCCATATAAGAATACTTAGGAAAACACGTCAATTTAACATTGACAAGTAGGGAAGCTAATTTCTTGTAGATGTAGAGAACAAGTGTGGGCACTTCTTTCTCATGTCCTCCTCGGCTCCCCAAATCATCTTCTCTTTCAATATTATTCCGCCACAAGACTTTGACGGAAGCCACGTCCTTAGTCCGTAGTCGCCTGACCTGGCGATCAAGCATCGCTATAGGACTCTCCTCAACCGATAACCCCTCTGTCACTTGGACATCACTAACCGGGAAACTCTGGATGGATCTCCGATACCCTTCCATAACATAACAACACGGAAGATCGGATGCACATACCTCCCAAGCAGACGCATATCTAACTCATAGGCAATCTTGCCTACTCTACGGACAATCTAATAAGGCCCAATGTACCTTGGGCTTAGTTTCTCTTTCTTACCAAGCCTTATCACACCCTTCATTGGTGATGCCTTTAAGAAGATTCCATTGTCAATCTGAAACTCTAAGTGTCGACGTCAATTCTCTGCATAAAGCTTCTGTCGACTCTGAGCTTGCTAAGAATCTTTCCTGGATAAGCTTCGCCTTATCCACAGCCCGCTGAATCAAGTATGGGCCAATTAACTGAACCTCGCCGATGTCGAACCAACCAACCGGCGATCTACACTTTCTTTCATACAAAGCCTCATACCGGGCCATCTGAATACTGGGATGGTAACGGGTTTTATACGCAACTCAACGAGAGGCAAAAGATCCCACCGCTACCTCGAAATCGTGAACACAGCCCGCAACTTTGTCCTAAGTGTGCGGATAACATGTCTTGCCTCGCTCGTCGGCGAGGGTGAAATGCAACACTTAGACTCACCTGTGTCCCTAACCCTTTCTGGAAAACCTCCAGAAGTTAGCCGTAATCTGAGCTCATCTGTCTGACATCATAAATGTAGGAACCCCCTGCAGTCTCACAATCTTCCTGCTATATAATCTAGCATAATCCTCAGCCGAGTAAGTGGTCCTGACCGGAAGAAAATGGGCTGATTTCGTCAGCCTGTTTATTATGACCTACAGGGAGTCGCACTTCCTCCGGGTACGATGCAACCCTGTTATAAAATCCAAATTAATCACCTCCCACCTCTAAGTCGGGATCTCAATCGTCTGTAATAGCCCACCGGGCTTCTGGTGCTTAATCTTGACTGCCGCAATTCGGCACCGAGAGCAACAACTCTGCACGTCCTCTCCAAATTTCATCTTACCAATACATATATCTGAGGTCATGATACATCTTAGTCGACCCCGAACAAATAGAGTAATGAGCACGGCGTGCCTCCCCTAAAACCTGCTGACAAGTCCTGCAGCATCGGGTACACATAATCTATCATCATAACAAAGCACCCCATCTGATGCTACCCAAACAGGCCGTTCTTCTCTCGGAGAGTCGTATCTCAATTCTGCACTAGAACTGGATCCTTATATTGTCGCCTCTTCATCTCCTCAACGAGGGAAGACTCGGCAACCTCTCGTATCTGAAATCCACTATTATCGGAATCAACCAGACGAACCCCTAGGTTTGCTAGCTAATGAATCTCACGGACCATGTCCTGACTATCTGGTTGTCCTTCTGACAGACTACCCATAGATCTACGACTAAGAGCATCTTCCTCCGGATGGTATAGGATGTTAACATCATAATCCTTAAGCAACTCTAACTACCGTCTCTGCCGTAATTTTGGCTTCCTCTGTCCGAAGATATACTGGAGACTCTTGTGGCCCGCATAAATATCCACCTGAGCTCCACGTAACTAATCCCTCCGAAACTTCAAGGCATGAATAACTGCTGCCAACTCTAAATCGTGGCTAGGGTAACTCCACTCATGCTCCCGTAGCTGCCGGAAAGCATAGGCTATAACCTTACCGTGCTGCATCAACACACAACCTAGCCAAACACTCAAAGTGTTACAATAATAATCTAACTGCCTAGTCCTCGGGAGGTTAGAACCGTAGTCGTAGTCAACTTATCTTCCAATAACTGAAGCCTTTCACACTTCCGAAATGTTCGGGCACGATACAATCTTAATCATGATTCCTGTTTCCAGTCTTCTGTTGCAACCAAACTTGGTTACTATACTTAGATTCAAATTCCTTCACTTGCCTCTTGGCTATGACTTTCTGACGATCACAATCTAGGGAGAGATTTTCTTGATCTCGTTAAGTAGTAATTCTATTATTCTTCCCAACTCATAGGGCTTATAGTCCGGTGTTCAACCTCAATTCATGGTATTACATGATCCAATGGTTTGCCAAGATTTCTTATTTTGTCATGATTATGTCTCTCATCGCTCGAGTGTCTACTCATCTTACCATTTCACGTTGTCACGAGGCTCTTATCTCCTCGTATTGATATCCTTACGACACTTCTTCAACCATTTCCTAGTGTCGTCCTCAATTACCCCAACCCAATCCATTTTTCTAAGGTTATCTAAAGTTGTAACCTATTGCATAACGAAGCCGGAGAATTTACCAGTCCCATATCTATGGCCTAATAATATGGGTACGCATAACCCTCAATAATACGTAAAACTATCCTTTTACGTGGGGGAGAGAACTTATCTCTCTTTCATAATCTTAATCATGAAGCGCCACCTTATAATCGTATAGATTTTTAAGACCTGCCAATGATATCTTCTGTTTTCCACAGCAAAGACTGCATTTATCTTATTCTTGCTGCGTATTTTCCAAATCATTGGAAAGTCGTGGCCCCGATCGCCACACGAACTCCAAGTACCTCCATGGGTACTTATCATAAAATCCTTCAATAATCGTACGTTCTTATCCCCGTCTTTTAACGTTCAAATTCAAATCAATCACTTCAATGAAACAAGTCACATAGACTCCACCATTTATCATGTCAAAGAAGGAAGGAATAACTTACATATTACTAACACTTCCATTCCTTCCCCATCGATAACCGGCTCACCGGAAAATTGGAATCGAACAAATCTCTCTCTACAGTCAACCTTGGCATACAAGAAGCCAACTAGTCCATCCCCATAATGACCACAAGGTCTATCATATCCAGCTCTACTAGGTCTGCTAGGGTTTGACGACTGTATCATCACCGGGCAAAACATAAATACCCACTCAACTACCACCCAATCACTCACGGGTGTAGCTACCTCGAAAGGTTCTTATGGATTCAGGCTCTATTCTTTTACACTTGGTTGCTCTCTTTCTTACTGGTCGAACTCTTTCCGTACTTCCAAACTTTTTCTAGCATACGTACATAACCTCCATACTGATTCTGGCCTCCAATATTTGGAGTTACAATATCGCACAATCTAAGGCCATTTCCAGCTCTCACGATCCGGTTCCGGTGGATCGCGTCCACGAACCCGTAAAACGATTAACTAGACTTGTTGTTATACCCCGTATTTCCAGAGTATGTACGCAGGGACGTACGTAGGAAATTTCGAACTTCAAGTAGGCTTGGCCGATTTAATTTTGTGCACAACACCCGGTTAGAGTCGTTTTTCGGCGAAACGTTTTCACAGCTTTCGTAGGGGAATTTCCGGCTATGCCATATTTTATTTTTTGCAGATTTTTCCGAGAGACGAAACATTTTGGACCAACAAGAGGGCGACACTTGTCACCCTCTCATTGGAACACCTTGGGCGGTCAAGCTTGGCCGAAAGTTGGCCATTTTTGTCATGGAGTAGGTAGGATATTTGTGTGTTAGTTGGTTAAGGGGCACTTGGCAAGATCTTGGCCCTACACTTGCCTTGCACTTGGCATGATCTTGGCCATTGGTTGGCCTTCACTTGACCTATAAATACCCACCCCTTTGGAAGACAAATTCATCCACAAATTTGCCTAAGTCTTGAAAGCTCTCCTTCTCCCTCCCCTTTGTGTTGAGTTCGGCCGAGGGCCTCCCCCTTGTGGCCGAGAGCACCCCCCCCCCCTCTAGGGGTGCTAGCCGAGAGTGTACCCCCCCCCCCTAGCCTAGTTGCTTTCGTATAATACCCCCCCTTTGTGGTGTAGAAATACTCTCAAAAGTATTGTTATAATGCCCAAATTACCTTAGCCGTATACCTTGTAGTATTCTAAGGTTATACCTTTACAAAAAGCCCAGTTATACTATTATACTTCGTCACCACAAAACCGAACCCTAAGTAAATCTTCACCCGTAGTTGAAGTTATAAGTAGAAGTTGGTTAGAACTTCTAAGGGTTGTTTGAGCTGGTCTGAGGCACTGAGTAGAGCTAAACCTTGCTCGGGATCGACATTTAAACTAGGATAATTATGGGCTTATCGAGGTAATTATCTTGCCCCTATTGTAATTGGAAATTACATGTTGTTGATTATATAGTTGAAGTATACTATATATAGTCTTCGAACGTAGTTATCGGCAATGTCTTTTGACTTAAGCTGAATAATAAGAAACCTTTTAAGAAAAGTAACGAACTGTAATTACATAGAAATGTATTACGAGACTTGTAGTAGTACCGTGGAGTAAAATTGTACCGTTAGGGTTAGATGTATAACCCGCCCGGTTGGCTTGATAGCGCCGATAAAGGAGAGATTTACGTCATGGGGGAGGTGTCTTAGAATTTTCAGAGAATATTCTACGAAGAGACCTAATGTTAATAAGCGCCTTGTGGCCTTATAGGTTGAAGTACTACGTGGCGCGATCTACCGCTGGGAGTAGCCGACTTGAAGTACTTGAGCGTTTTGCTATTAGTCGATACTGCCGCGAGGTATGTGAACCTCTTCCTATCTCTTCTAGCATGATATGTGTGAACTATGTAATACGGTGAGCGTACGTGTGCTAAATGTATTTGATTGGTTTAAAACATAAAGTGTTATAACGGCTTTATGGGAAGTTGGTTATATGACTTTATGTTGGTAAGAAAATACTTGTGGTTTTAAAAGGTAACTGATTTGAACTATAACTGGATTGTTATGTGTTAATAAAGAACTTGAAGTATTTCAAAATATTTTTGAATCATTTTGAAAGAAGAAGTAATACTTGGTTTTTGAAAACTTAAGAGTTATACTAGCTTTATGGGAAGTTAGGTATAACGGCTTAAGAATGTTTTACTGATTTCGGAAATCAGAATGTGTATCGACAAACCAACTGCGGTTAATAAAAGGAAATGTTTGTGATTAAGTATTATTAAAACCAAGAGAAACTTCCATCCGCATAGAAGCTAAGATGAGACAAAATGATATTTCCTAGATCATGGTCATTGTAATAAGATTGTTATAAACAGAATATCCTACTCACATATAAGGCATATGTTTCTCAAATTGTTTAAAGGAGAATTATATTCTTAAATGAATAAGACTATGAACTACTGAAACCTTTCTAAAATAAGAACCGTGAACATTGAAATTAGGCAAACTTGAACATTGGAAATTAGGCAAACTTGAGCAGGGAAAAGAATGTTGCTACTTGATTTTACAAAGAGAAGTAATTGATTTACTTTAAAAGATAGTCACTTATTTTTATACTACGTATTGTGTGACATTGTGAAAGTAACGATCTTTTAAAGAGTTAATGTATGAAGTACTTTGGGGATAAAACCCGAACTTGTTGACATATAGTAGAAAGTACCTCGTGTATAACTTGATTGTGTTGGTTTGTGATAGCCTTGTAATACTTTCTTGTTGATTGATAAGTAAACATGCTAGGATGCTACGTGTGTTAGTATCTTGTGATGTTTGTGTAAAGGGGTTTTTCCTTTGTTGTGCTTATGTTGTTTAACGATAAGTTGTTATGTTAGTATTTTACATCACTCATCTCTTGAGATGATTAGGTTTAAGCCGTCACGCGGTAGACTCAAAGCGTCGATGGACCTATGATTCGAGAATACCTACGCAGTCCTGAGGCCTATGCGAGCTACGAGTTCAGTTCCGTTAGTGTCGTCCTTTATGGGCACGCGTCCACGTGGCCACGCGGATCGCGAAGTGACGATGCCGGGAGTACCCTCGATGCGGGAATACCTCATGCGGCCGATGAGATTGGCCTATGCGGAGTCGGGAAGTTCGTGGCTTGACGCGACATTAGATCTGCGCGCAAGTGGCGGCTTTGATCATGTGACGATGCAGACAGATCTTGTAATCTGATTCATGACCTTGTTGATGCGTAGGTGTTAGTAGTCGGCTATGCCTTCGTACTTACCCCGCATGTTATTATGGCACGTGGACTTGGTGTTCATGTGTGTTCCTTGGTGCTTTTATATCATAAATCTAGCCGATGAGGAAGGTATTCCACGGGCATGATTGATGTTGTGGGCGTGAGACCCATTATTATATTTGAGTAATGACTTTGAGGGCGTGAGTCCCTGACTTGATATGACTGCTTGTTTATTGTGAACTGTAGTTTTGTTATCATACATGTCTCCTGCTTTATATAGACTACTATGATTCCATTTATAGTATTTTCGCCACATACTTGGTACTGATCGACCTCCTTCGGGTGCGTTCATGCCGCAGGTTGAGGTACACCAGTCGTTGATCCTAGCTTTCAGGGTCACAGTTCAGCGTATGGGAAGCCCCGTTTCTCCGGAGGCTTATCAGTGGTATATTCCCCTGTCGTAATAGGTGTTTACATTCAGGGGTTTGGCGGGGCCCTGTCCCGCCATTGCTGTCGTATCTTTTCTTAGAGGTCTGTAGTACTGCGCAGTGGCAGGGTTTGTAAAGAAAGGATTAAACTGTTCATTTTTGAAAGAGTTGTTATTATTATTTATGCCGAAGGGCAAGTTTTCTAAAGATAATTGTTGTACGCTTCTTGTTATTTCATGTTGTTGTGTTATGTTCCGCTGATTTCTCTGATGTTGTATCACTAGGGTGCAGGGTAGGCACGACCACGCCCGGTTCGGTCGTGACAAAGTGGTATCGAGCGATTAATCCTCGGAAAGTGTCTACGCACCGTATCCAGAGTCTTGATTATCGGTGTGTTGTGCACCACATCAATAATCGAGGCTATAGTGGTATTTAGGAATGGTTTCTATTCTTTCACTCGAGATCGTGCCTTAGTCGTTGTAAGTTGGACCTGACGAAATTATTTGTAACGACCTGCCCGGCCCGCATCGTGCCTTATCGGGCACCCTAGTGATACAATCATCGAGAAAACCAATGGAAAATAAAACTTTAAACAAGAAACAAGATATAGGAACATAAACAAAGCCAACCCAACGGTTACCTTCCAACAACATAAATAAATACAATTCTTTCAAACGAACAGCTTTAATCCTTTTTACAACCCCGCCCACAACAAGATTTCATGCACTTAAGATTTACAACAACTATGACGGACAGGGGCCCCGCCATACCTCGAATGTACAAGAACCTACAACTCAAGGAACACATACCAAAAGATAAGCCTCCGAGAAACGAGCTTCCCAAAACGCCGAATCGAGATCCTAAGAGCGAGGATCCACGGCCGACACTCTACTGCGGCATGAACGCACTCCAAGGAGGTCGCATAACAGTACCAAGTATGTGAAATCAGTAAAAATATCAGAATGAAATCATACTAGTCTACATAAAGCAGAGACATGTATGATAACCAAACTACGCTCACAACATAAAAGCAAATATGTCCACCGTGACTCACGCCTCAAGTCATCACTCAAATATAACTACGGGTCTCACGCCCACAACATCAATCATGTTCGATCATGGTCGCATGCCGGAATTCTGCATCGGTGTAGACATGTCCATGATGCAACAATAATACCAATGCCCCATGGCCACATGCCCCTAATTCTACCTGTAGACACGCCCACGTGACATCAACAATAATATCTCGGGTGATCAACCGCCGCACGGCCACATGCCCTGGAATTCTACCTCGGTAGACATGTCCATGTAACCACAATAACAATATATCGTAATCAACCCGACCGCACGGCCGCATGCCCCTAATCGTGACGGTAGACACGCCCATGTGACATCAACAACAAGACAAGAATCAAAATGGAAACATACCCGTGGAATTCTCCATCATCGCCAAAGACGCCCAAGTAAGTTCTCAACAAGTCGACCGCCTCTATCGAGAGACGCCAGAATACGTAAATACCACACTTGCACAACAAAGGCTATCATCACAAGCATAAGTTTCACAACAACAAGCATAGGCAAGTTTCACAACAACAAGCATAGGCAAGTTTCACACAACTCAAAGTACTTTCATTTTATGCCAAAGTCCGGTTTTTAACCCCAAAGTACTACATCGTTAAGTTCTTTTAAAAGAGATCCATTACTTTTATAAAAGTCACCCTATACCCGTAGTATTAGAATGACCAACCCACATTCCTTTTCAAAATCAAGTAACAACATTCTTTTCCTAAGTTCGGCTTTGCCTAGTTTCAATTACTCAAGCTTCTCATTTTCAGATGATTTCATAGTTCCCAAACTTAATCACTGATTCCTTTTAGAACAATTGAGTAACATATGTCATATATGTGAGTAGTTTATTCTTGTTTATAACGATCTTATTACAAAGACCATGATCTAGAAAATGTAATATCATTTTGTCTCATCTTAGCTTCTATGCAGATGGAGGTTTCTACCGGTTTTAATACAACACATCATTATTCAATACATTTTCCTTTATTAACGCCGCATGGTCCTGTCGATACACATTCTCGATTCAAATCAAGAAACATTATCCCTTTAAAACCAAGTACTCATTACTCACGAATGAGGTTTCACACAAAATCCACATTAAAACAAATAAGATAAGTCTCTTATCTTATAAGATCAAGTCTCTTAACTTCTAACATCTGTAAACCATTTTCACCTACATCAGGTAGTGATAACTAACTTCCCATACAGCTATTATAACACCCTATGTTTTAAATCAACCAAATCACTTAGCACATGTACGCTTCACCGCACTACATAGTTCACAACAATCATGCTAGAAAAGATAGGAAGAGGTTCACATACCTCGCGACGATTTATCGACAATAAGCAAAATGCTCCAAGTACTACAACCTTGCTAGCCCTTTCCACTCCTCGAGTAGAATACGCTACTCTTAGTACTTTCACCTATAAAGGTCACAAACGTTTATTAACCCCAAAACACAAGTTTCTATATTTCTACGTAAAAAATTTCAACAGCCCTCCCCGCAACAACAGCGTAAATCTCCTCCTCTATCGAGGCCGGCTACCAAGCCAACCAGGGGGGGGTTTACACGTCTAACCGGACGTGTACAATTCTACGCAGTAATACTACACAAGTCTATCGCAATACAATCTATGTAAATACACGATCAGATTCTTTATTCTTCAAAGCTTAAGTCAAAAGACATTGCGAATACTAAGTATAGTTCCATATATAGTATACTTCAACTATATATTCTAACAAACATGTAATTTCCAATTACAATAGAGGGACAAGATAATTACCTCGATAAGCCCAAAATTATCCAAGTTATAATGTCGATCCCGAGCAAGGTTTAGCTCCTACTCAGGCGCTCCAATCCGCTCCAAACAACCCTTAGAAGTTCTAACCAACTTCTACTCAAATACTTCAACCAACCATGAAGATTTCCTTAGGGTTTCTGGTTTGAGACTAAAGGACAAAAGGTAGTATTTCCTGCTCTACGTATAGAGGTATCTTTGGAATACTACAAGGTACAAGGCTAAGGTATTTTGGGCATTATAACAATACTAGAGAAGTATTTCAATACCACAAGGAGGGTATTATACTAAAACAACTAGGCAGTGGGTACCCCACTGCTAGCACCACAAAAGGGGGAGGAACCCGCGCCAAAGGCCACACTAAAAGGGGGAGGAAGGCTCGCTAAGAGCTCACAAAGGGGAGGAGAGTTTTCAAGGCTTAGACAAGTGAAGAGTGGATGAAGAAGTTCATCTCTAAGGGGTATTTATAGGAAACCAAAGCCAACCAATGGCCAAGATCAAGCCATGTGCAAGGAAAGTGTATGGCCTTGATCAAGCCAAGTGCACCCTAACCCTACTCCACAAAACAAGGCACAAAACATGGCACCAAACAAGCCACAAAACAAGGCCAAAACAAGGAGCCAATAGGCCTCCAACCCGTGACCAACCGCCAACCCATTATCGCCAAATGAGGTGACAAGTGTCACCTCCCGTTGGTCCAAAACATTTCGTTGCTCGGAAAAATCCGCAAAAATACTAAATGACATAGCGAATTTTCCCAACGTAGCGTGGAAACGCTTCGCGAAAAATCGACTCCAATCGCACTTGTGCCCAAAATTCGATCCTTTGCCTAACTTAAGGCTCAAATTCTCTACGCACGCCCCACGCACATACTGGAAACGCGTATAACATTCTCCTCCTTAGAAACATTCGTCCGAATGTTCCTTCTCAAGTCTCAACACAAACACGCGCTAGTATAGCCTTCATCGCTATACGCACGAAACAATCATGCCACACTGCCATAAAAATAACAAACGCACCAATACTTAAACCCAAGTCAATGAGGAAACACCTCTAATCATCACAAAACCCTTACCCGAGGTCTAAAATATACTCCCACACACCTTCATTTCAAAAGAAACGATCACACACGCTCACTTTTCCCCATCTTGTTGTACCTTCTCGAACACTCAAACTCTTTCTAGTATCTGTACCATACTCACAACGCTCGTTTCCAACTCGAGTCACTACCTCCAAACTTGGTCATCTTACTAACCTCGATCTTCTAAGGCCGTTCGGCCTCCACGATCCGCTTTGGTCGAACATATCCACCAACTCATACGATGGTCATACAAACTGGGCCTAGCATCCTCGTGACCCTACCACTGGCGACCACCCAGAATGACCCCACCCCAAACCGGTTACGGGTTGACCCGCAAATGGTCCTCAACCCGACCCCCAACCGCGCCAAACTCTTGTTCCCGATCCTAACAATCTTACTAATTCACATCATGAAAGCTACCACTTCCATCTCACACTACCCATGGACTTATCACACAAATAAATCCCACGTATACTACTACTCTGATAAGGGTCAAAAATAAATCTTCAACTCAAGACGACCTTACCTAAGGTCTCGGGCCGTGACATAGTCTAAGGTTCACACTTACCATGCCCCCATACGTATCCTCACAACTAAGCATGTTTTCTAACTCACAATTAACACAACGTTATTCGTACATAGCACATAATAATGAGACCATTATAACAAGCATACCAAAACTCTAGAGGGTAAAGATATACCCGCTACCGCCCACTCTAATCATAGGCCCACCGCAGGCGCATAATCGTAGGCGCGCGATGAACCAGCATCGATCCGTAGGGTGAGTCGTAACATCCGTGCTACCTTGGTCGGATGACAGCTTCGCAAAATGGCCCCGCTGGCCGCAAAATAACAAGCTCCCCGCACCACGACACTCCCCGAAATGCGGTCTACCACATCGACCACACCGAGGTAGGGGTGACCGATCCGCCAACACTTACTTCCCCGAAACTCAACCGCGAGCCACGACCGCCCCGAATACTCAAGGTTGTGGAGGACCACTCTGACCGGGCGGAGGTACAAAACTAGTATCTTTCGAGGCGGTCCGCCGAAAGTCACCAAAGGACCTCGTTGTTCTCGCCTCTTCGCCGATTCGTCATTCCGCCGACCTCTCCGTGCCTCACATCCCAGCCGCATGAGTCGCACGCGGCAATGTCCATGCCCTACAAGAGCTACTCCCGAACATGCCTCGACATGTAATCATCGAGCCTCAGAACATATCGGTGCACACGATCCTCCATACTAGCTACCAACGCCGACGCATCGCCAATGAGTCGAACTCACATTGTACTCCCAACCGCACGCTCGCTCGCTTAAGCATCAAAATCTGCCGCCGCGTTCTCCTCATCTGCGGAGGCAAGAAGTGCGTGAGAAAGCCCCAAAACTCATCCCATACCGCTGGAGGTGCATGCTCTCCCGAAAGCTCCTATGAATCAAACCAATCGATCATGCGGTATCACGCACCGATGCGAACCAAAGGTCACAGACTCGGTCTCAAGCCTTGATCACCCGTGATGATCCAGAATCGCCGGATGAACTCGCGATCGCCCTCGTGCCTCGACCCATAAAACTCAAGGCTACAACTCGTAAAGTCCCGTAGCCTCAAACTATTCGCCGGGGTGAACCATCGGTGCTCGAATCGAATCGCCAGATTCAAATTTATCTCATATTCGCCACGACCGCCAAAGAATCGGGCCATCTCCTTATAACTCATCTCCTCTCGCCTGCATCGCTGGATGGAGGCTCGTGTATCATGCGTCTCGGCAGCCATTGCTGCGCTTCTAACCTCGCTGGGTCGGTGGCGTCTACAAAACCCGGGCTGAAGCACAACCTCGGTCGCTCGCGCTCGCGTTTCTCTCAGTATCTCACTAGCGGCTCCTGGCCTTCTTGCCCTTCGTGGCTCGTTGCTCGCGCGGAGGCATAATCGGTAAAAACGAGACACGCCGGAGGGTCCGACTTACAACATGACTCTAAGGCACGATCTCGTAATGAGAAGAATGGAAACCAATCCTAAATGTCCTGCACTCACGATTATAGATGTGGTGCACAACACACCGATAATCAAGACTCTACTAGACACGCGTCAGACACTTTCCGAGGATTAATCGCTCGATACCACTTTTGTAACGACTGCCCGGCCCAAGTATCGTGCCTTATCCCGCACCCTAGTGATACAATCATCGAGAAAACCAAATGGAAAATAAAACTTTAAACAAGAAACAAGATATAGGAACATAAAACAAAGCAACCCAACTGTTACCTTCCAACAACATAAATAAATACAATTCTTTCAAAACGCAGCTTTAATCCTTTTTACAACCCCGCCACAACAAGATTACTCTGCACTCTAAGATTTACAATAACTATGACGACAGTGGCTCCCGCCATACCCCGAATGTACAAGAACCTACAACTCAGTGGAACACATACTAAAAGATAAGCCTCCGAGAAACGGAGCTTCCCAAAACGCCGAACCGAGATCCTAAGAGCGAGGATCCACGCATCGATGTACTCTACCGCGCATGAACGCAGCCAAGGAGGTCGAGACAGTACCAAGTATGTGAAATCTAAAAATATCAGAATGAAATCATACTAGTCTACATAAAGCGGAGACATGTATGATAACCAAACTACGCTCACAACATAAAAGCAAATATGTCCATCGTGGACTCACGCCTCAAGTCATCACTCAAATATAACTACGGGTCTCACGCCCACAACATCAATCATGTTCAGATCACGGCCGCATGCCCCGAATTCGCATCGGTGTAGACATGTCCATGATGCAACAATAATACCAATGCCCCATGGCCACATGCCGGAATTCTACCTCGGTGTAGACACGCCCATGTGACATCAACAATAATATCTGGTGATCAACCTCGCCGCACGGCCACATGCCCGAATTCTACTCGGTGTAGACATGTCCATGTAACCACAATAACAATATATCGGGTAATCAACCCGACCGCACGGTCGCATGCCCGAATCTTGATCGGTGTAGACATACGCCCATGTGACATCAACAACAAGACAAGAATCAAAATGGAAACATACCCGTGGAATTCTCCATCACCGCCAAGACGTCCAAGTAAGTTCTCAACAAGTCGACCGCCTCTATCGAGACGCGGAATACGTAAATACCACACTTGCACAACAAAGGCTATCATCACAAGCATAGGCAAGTTTCACAACAACAAGCATAGGCAAGTTTCACAACAACAAGCATAGAAGTTTCACACAACTCAAAGTACTTTCATTTTATGCCAAAGTCCGTTTTTAACCCCAAAGTACTACATACGTTAAGTTCTTTTAAAAGAGATCCATTACTTTTATAAAAGTCACCCTATACCCGTAGTATTAGAATGACCAACCCACATTCCTTTTCAAAATCAAGTAACAACATTCTTTCCTAAGTTCCAGCTTGCCTAGTTTCAATTACTCAAGCTTCTCATTTTCGGATGATTTCATAGTTCCCAAACTTAATCACTGATTCCTTTTAGAACAATTGAGTAACATATGTCATATATGTGAGTAGTTTATTCTGTTTATAACGATCTTATTACAAAGAGCATGATCTAGAAAATGTAATATCATTTTGTCTCATCTTAGCTTCATGCAGATGAGGTTTCTCTGGTTTTAATACAACACATCATTATTCAATACATTTTCCTTTATTAACGCCGCAGTTGGTCCTGTCGATACACATTCCGATTTCCAAATCAAGAAACATTATCCCTTTAAAACCAAGTACTCATTACTCACGAATGAGGTTTCACACAACATCCACATTTAAAACAAATAAGTTAAGTCTCTTATCTTATAAGATCAAGTCTCTTAACTTCTAACATCAAGAAACCATTTTCACTACATAAGGTCGTTATAACTAACTTCCCATAAAGCTATTATAACACCCTATGTTTTAAACCAACCAAATCACTTAGCATACGTACGCTCACCGTACTACATAGTTCACAACAATCATGCTAGAAAAGATAGAAGAGGTTCACATACCTCGCGACGATTTATCGACAATAAGCAAAATGCTCCAAGTACTACAACCTTGCTAGCCCTTTCCACTCCTCGAGTAGAATACGCTACTCTTTGTACTTTCAACTATAAAGGTCACAAACGTTTTTTAACCCCAAAACACAAGTTTCTATATTTCTACGTAAAATTCAAGAAGACTCTCCCGCAACAACAGCGTAAATCTCCTCCTCTATCGAGGCCGCTACCAAGCCAACCAGTGGGGTTTACACGCCTAACCTGGGACGTGTACAATTCTACTCAAAGAATACTACACAAGTTCACTGCAATACACCCCATGTAAATACAGTCAGCTTCTTTATTCTTCGGCTTAAGTCAAAAGACATTGCCGAATACTAAGTATAGTTCCATATATAGTATACTTCAACTATATATTCTAACAAACATGTAATTTCCAATTACAATAGAGGACAAGATAATTACCTCGATAAGCCCAAAATTATCCAAGTTATAATGTCGATCTGAGCAAGGTTTAGCTCCTACTCGTGCGCTCCAATCCGCCTCCAAACAACCCTTAGAAGTTCTAACCAACTTCTACTCAAATACTTCAACCAACCATGAAGATTTCCTTAGGGTTTCGGTTTGAGACTAAAGGACAAAAGGTAGTATTTCCTGCTCTACGATAGAGGTATCTTTGGAATACTACAAGGTACAAGGCTAAGGTATTTTGGGCATTATAACAATACTAGGAGAAGTATTTCAATACCACAAGGAGGGTATTATACGAAAACAACTAGGCTAGGGGTACCCCACTAGCACCACAAAGGGAGGAACCCTGCCAAAGGCCACACGGTGGGGAGGGGAAGGCTCTCGGCTAAGAGCTCACAAAGGGGAGAGTTTTCAAGGCTTAGACAAGTGAAGAGTGGATGAAGTTCATCTCTGGGGTATTTATAGGAAACCAAAAGCCAACCAACGGCCAAGATCAAGCCATGTGCAAGGCAAGTGTATGGCCTTGATCAAGCCAAGTGCACCCTAACCCCTACTCCACAAAACAAGGCACAAAACATGGCACCAAATAAGCCACAAACAAGGCCAAAACAAGGAGCCAATAGCCTCCAACCCGTGACCAACCGCCAACCCATCGCCAAATGAGGTGACAAGTGTCACCTCCCGTTGGTCCAAAACATTTCGTTGCTCGGAAAAATCCGCAAAAATACTAAATGACATAGCCGGAATTTTCCCAACGTAGTCGGAAACGCTTTCGCCGAAAATCGACTCAATCGCACTTGTGCCCAAAATTCGTCCTTTGCCTAACTTAAGGCTCAAATTCTCACGCACGCCCCACGCATATACCGAAATGCGGGTATAACATTATTTCCTTATCGTTATGCTCCGCGTAGGCAAACCCGCCCAGAGGCGCGCAAAGGAGCCGCGTAGAGTTCGAGGGTTACGAGGCACAGCCCAATCATCACCGAGTTAGGTGCTTCATTCGGGATTTCGTGACATCAATAGCCCCAAGAAAGTTTAGCACGGCCGCGCTCATCGCGACCATGATATTTGAACCTTCGCCCACGACCAGAACAGAGAATGGATTGCAGAGCGGCGACCACATTAGCTATGGATTTAACTACCGAGAGTATACCGATGCATCGCGAGTCTTGATGAATATCAACGAGGGTTGTGCAAGAGTAGTTCTTCGCTTAGGTTGAGCATGGCACGTGTGCGAGCTTATACACAGCCGTAGAAACGTAGAGATCGACGTTAACGGGCGACGAGAGGCAGGCGAGCAAGGTCCTTTGGTAACTTTCGAGGCGAGTCACCTCACCAAAGATTTGATTATGCACATCCACAATGCAGTGGTCTTCCACGGATTTCGTGGACGCTCGGGGTATGCAGGAGTTGGTTAGAACTCCGTGGCTTCCGACCATTTAGCGCACGCCATCCCGAATGTCGTCTTTTAGTTAGTACTTGTTGTACTATGACCGCCGTGGTCCGATGTCGAAAGAGTGTCTCAGGGAGGACTTAGCCTTCGTGATCGGTGGGTAGTTCGTCACCTTCCTTAGCTGCGCGCTACGGCGTTTGATTAGAACGACTAGGGAGTGCAAGAAGATTCGTGCATATCCTTAACCCTGCAGAGTTGACCAGGTGATAAGACGGGTATATCATAAGTGCTATGTTTTGATAGCAGTGTTAATATTTGTGATTAGAAATCATGGTTAGTAACCGGGAAGATTGGGGATAGAGAAAGTGGAGCCTTAGAGTTTTATACGTAGAAACCTTAGAGGTGCGCCGCTCGAGTAAAGGTGTAGTGTTATGTTTGATCCTTATCGGAGTGCATAGTGCACGTAAGCTATGTTTATGGGATAAGTCCCTGAGTAGTGTGAAATGAAAGAGGGTAGTTGAGCTAAGAAGACCGCTAGGTTTTCGTAACGTGATTTGTGAAATTGTTCCGACGGAGCTAATGTTTCGTGTACGCCGCCGTCAGGTTGACGCCATGGGTCAACCCGCAGCATGTTTGGTGGTGGGGTCAGTTTGTGGTGGTCCCGCCTTGAGGTAGGGTCATGAGGGTGTTAGGCCCAAGTTTAGTTAACCAACACAGGTGGGACGATTCGACCGATGGTCGGGCCGAGGTCACCATCTCGTTTTCTAGCAGGGACCGCTTACTCGGCAGAGGTTATGCGTGAGGTTACATGAAAGGTTGTAGGCTGCACGAGGTGCCTACCTACACCTTAAGGCAGACAGTGGAGCCAGTGTTACGATCGCTTTTTCTCGGAGGTTTTACCGTGCAAGGTTAGGAACTCAGGTGAGTCTCGACCGCATTCGCCAGCCTGGGCCGCAGTGTGTATTTGAGGTAGTTGTGGGGATTGTTGTCTCTGTGGAGGAGTGTTTAGGCTACCATTTCGTTTTCGAATGTCGCCTTATGAGGCCTTGTAGCGGAAGTGTAAGTTGCGTCGATTGGTTCGATGTAGGCAAGATTCGATAGTTGGTTCAGCTTGTTCCAGCAGATGGATGTAAAGCTTGTCTAAGAGGTTCGGCAGCTCGGAGAAATCGTGCGGATAATCGGCGACGACGCTTAGAGTTCGTGCCGACGGCCGGTCTTCAAAGTACCACCGGACAGGTGTGACGAGTTTTGAAATGTATGAACTTAGCCCGAGTTACTTTGGGCCTTTTGAGTTCATGAGAAGAATAGCCAGCGGGTTGCCTATATGTTAGCTTTGCCGTCCGACTTAGAGAAGACATCCGGTTTTCGATTGTTATGTTCGGAGTGGCGTATAAAGAGGCGAGCCTCTACCACGGAACAGACCAACCGTGGCTCTCCGTATGGCACATCACGAGAAGCGGTCGTTGGGCACGCCTCGTGGATCGCAAGCAGCCCTGTACCATTTGGGTCAGTCGAGCAAGGCTCGCGACATAGTGACAAAAGTGGTATCCACTTTAGAGATAGTAACCCCGAGTTTTGGAAACTGAAACGGTAACAGGAAATGTGGTAAGTTATGAGAAGGAGTTCGAGTGTACGAGAAGGGTACGACACGTAAGGGAAGAAGCGAGCGTGTATGGCGAGCGTAGATGTGATCATTTCTTTTGTGTGGAGAAAGTGAGAAGAAATTATATTTTAGACCCTTGGATGGGAGCGTTTGTGATGTTAGAGGTGTGTCCTCGTGGACTTGAAGGTAAGTACTTTGCGCAAGTTGGTTCCGTGGCCATGCGTGGCAGGATTGTTTTAGTAAGTATAGCAGTGAGGACTATACCGGCGCGCGTTTGTTTTGAGACTTAGAAGGAACATTCGGGACGAATGTTTCTAAGGAGGGGAGAATGTTATACCCCGTATTTCCAGAGTATGTACGCAGGGACGTACGTAGGAAATTTCGAACTTCAAGTAGGCTTGGCCGATTTAATTTTGTGCACAACACCCTTAGAGTCGTTTTTACAAACGCTTTCCACACTTCGTAGGGGAAATTACGGCTATGGCAAATTTTATTTTTGCAGATTTTTCCGAGAGACGAAACATTTTGGACCAACAAGATGGCGACACTTGTCACCCTCTCATTGGAACACCAGGCGGTCAAGCTTGGCGAAAGTTGGCCATTTTGTCATGGAGTAGGTAGGATATTTGTGTGTTAGTTGGTTAAGGGCACTTGGCAAGATCTTGGCCCTACACTTGCCTTGCACTTGGCATGATCTTGGCCATTGGTTGGCCTTCACTTGACCTATAAATACCCACTTTGGAAGACAAATTCATCCACAAATTTGCCTAAGTCTTGAAAGCTCTCCTTCTCCCTCCCCTTTGTGTTGAGTTCGGTGAGGGCCTCCTCTGTGGCCGAGCACCCCCTCTAGGGGTGCTAGCCGAGTGTACCCCTAGCCTAGTTGCTTTCAGATAATACCCCCTTTGTGGTGTAGAAATACTCTCAAAGTATTATTATAATGCCCAATTACCTTAGCCAGATACCTTGTAGTATTCTAAGGTTATACCTTTACAAAAAGCCCGCTTATACTATTATACTTCCCGTCGGTACAAAACCGAAACCCTAAGTAAATCTTCACCGTAGTTGAAGTTATAAGTAGAAGTTGGTTAGAACTTCTAAGGGTTGTTTGGAGCGGCCTGAGGCACTTGTGAGTAGAGCTAAACCTTGCTCAAGATCGACATTTAAACTAGGATAATTATGGGCTTATCGAGGTAATTATCTTGCCCTATTGTAATTGGAAATTACATGTTGTTGATTATATAGTTGAAGTATACTATATATAGCATCGAACGTAGTTATCGCAATGTCTTTCGACTTAAGCCCGAATAATAAGAAACCTTTCGGAAGAAAATCAGGTAATTACATTGTACACATGAGACTTGTGTAATGCAGTGAGTAAAATTGTACCCGTTAGGGTTAGATGTATAACCCCCCCTCTGGTTGGCTTGGTAGCCGGCCTCGATCGAGGAGGAGATTTACGCTGTTGCGGGGGGGGGGGGAGGTGCTGCCGAATTTACTGTCGAATATTCTACGAAGAGACCTAATGTTAATAAGCGCCTTGTGGCCGTAGAGGTTGAAGTACTACGTGGCGAGATCTCGGCAAGGAGTAGCCGAGCGGTTGGAAGTACTTCGAGCGTTTTGCTATTAGTCGATACTCGTCGCGAGGTATGTGAACCTCTTCCTATCTCTTCTAGCATGATATGTGTGAACTATGTAGTACGGTAGACGTACATGTGCTAAATGTATTTGATTGGTTTAAAACATAAAGTGTTATAACGGCTTTATGGGAAGTTGGTTATAACACTTTATGTTGGTAAGAAGATACTTGTGGTTTTTAAAGGTAATCGATTTGAACTATAATCGCTTGTTATGTGTTAATAAAGAATTTGAAGTATTTCAAAAGATTTTTGAATCATTTTGAAAGAAGTATAATACTTGGTTTTGAAAACTTAAGAGTTATACTAGCTTTACGGGAAGTTAGGTATAACGGCTTAAGAATGTTTCATCGATTTCGAATCGTAATGTGTATCGACAAACCACCGCAGTTAATAAAAGGAAATGTTTTGACAGATTAAGTATTATTAAAACTAAGAGAAACTTCCATCCGCATGGCTAAGATGAGACAAAATGATATTTCCTAGATCATGGCTGTAATAAGATTGTTATAAACAAGAATATCCTACTCACATATAAGGCATATGTTTCTCAAATTGTTTAAAGGAGAATTATATTCTTAAATGAATAAGACTATGAACTACGAAACCTTTCTAAAATAAGAACCGTGAACATTGGAAATTAGGCAAACTTGAACATTGGAAATTAGGCAAACTTGAACAGTGGAAAAGAATGTTGCTACTTGATTTTACAAAGAGAAGTAATTGATTTACTTCAAAAGATAATCACTCTATTTTTATACTACGGGTATTGTGTGACATTGTGAAAGTAACGTATCTTTTAAAGAGTTAATGTATGAAGTACTTTGGGGATAAAACCCCGAACTTGTTGGCATATAGTAGAAAGTACCTCGTGTGTATAACTTGATTGTGTTGGTTTGTGATAGCCTTGTAATACTTTCTTGTTGATTGATAAGTAAACATGCTAGGATGCTACGTGTGTTAGTATCTTGTGATGTTTGTGTAAAGGGGTTTTTCCTTTGTTGTGCTTATGTTGTTTAACGATAATCGTTATGTTAGTATTTTACATCACCATCTCTTGAGATGATTCCGGTTGCGCCTCCGACGGGGTAGACTTCGGCGGTCGATGGACCTATGATTCGAGAATACCTCACGCAGTCCCGCGGGCCTACGCGAGCTACGAGAGTTCCGGTTAGCGCGTCCTTTACGGGCACGCGTCCACGTGGCTACGCGGATCGCGAAGTCGGGGCGATCTTGGGAGTAGCTACCTCGACGCGGGAATACCTCGTGGGCGATGAGATTGGCCTATGCGGAGTGCGGAAGTTCTGTGGCTTGACGCGCATTAGATCGCGGGCAAGTGGCCGCTTTGATCATGTGACGGTGCAGACAGATCTTATGATACGATTCATGACCTTGTTGGTGCTGGGTGTTAGTAGTCGGCTATGCCTTCAGACTTACCGTCTGGTGTTATTATGGCACGTGGGACTCGTGTTCATGTGTGTTCCTTGGTGCTTTTATATCATAAATCGCCGGCGATGAGAAGGTATTCCACGCATGATTGATGTTGTGGCGTGAGACCCATTATTATATTTGAGTAATGACTTTGAGGCGTGAGTCCTCGACTTGATATGATCGCTTGTTTATTGTGAATCGTAGTTTTGTTATCATACATGTCTCTCGCTTTATATAGACTACTATGATTCCATTTACGTATTTTCGGGCCACATACTTGGTACTGTTATCGACCTCCGGGCCGCGTTCATGCCGCAGTTGAGGTACACCGATCGCTGATCCTAGCTTTCGGTCCGCATTCAGCGTATGGGAAGCCCGTTTCTCGGAGGCTTATCAGTGGTATATTCCTGCCGTAATAGGTGTTTACATTCGTGGGGTTTGGGCCAATCCGCCCATTCTTTGCCGTATCTTTCTTAAGTGCAGGTCCCAGTTGTGGCGTGGTTTGTAAAGAAAGGATTAAACTGCTCATTTTGAAACATTGTTATTATTATTTACGCGAAGGGCAAGTTTTCTAAAGATAATTGTTGTACGCTTTGTTATTTCATGTTGTTGTGTTATGTTCCGCTGATTTCTCCGATGTTGTATCACTAGGGTGCCCGGTAAGGCACTGACCACGCCCGGTTCGGTCGTGACACTTGGGCCTTGCACCTCATGACCACGTCCCACGGGACAACCCTTAATCGCCCGCTTCATTACAAAGCATGGGTCAACTCAGACAGTCCATAACCCACTCGGCTATATCAATGTTCTAAGGCTCACCATTTCCATGCCCCACGCTTACATTATCCTTCCCGCATACTGGGTAAGATAGCTTCTCATAAACCACAATCGTGTTGTCTTGATCACAACAACCATTCTTACTTCATACGGATCTCATCCAGACAATTCTCTTAAGCATACTACGTAGCTTAATCTATTAACATAGTCTTCCATTAAGTCCTTTAACATGATTTCTTAAGGGTTCATTACCTTCTGCACAACTCATCATCTCCTAATTATCTCAAATTAGCACGTAAACCCTTGATGAGAATTCATTAAACTGTTTCATACCTTCCCGGTATCTATTTAGTCCTTACCAATTCCTGGTAATCTAAAATCATTCTAGGCAACACATATATGAATTATACATAAATTTGTATAGATGTATGTCATTATACCAACTATACAAAAATTATTACCAACCCGATATGCAATCCACATAATCATTCCCGGTCATCATTGCCTTTCGCATACCGTAATCAACATAACTCGTTAGGGAGAGACTACCCTAACAACATAGCTCTATCGCACGATCTCAGAATGAGAAGAATGGAAATCAATCCTAAATGTCCTGCATCCTCCTGGTTATAGATGTGGTGCACAACACACCGATAACCAAGACTATACTAGATACGGTATGTAGACACTTTCCGATGACTAACTGCTCTGATACCATTTTTGTCACAACCCGACTCCGGGCCCACGACTGGTGCCCTACCTGGGCACCCTTACAGGTATACATTAGAGAAAATCAGCAGAATATACATGAAACTCATAACGACATTAACAGAAATAAATAAGGCTGAATGAGGCTACCTCGCGGACATATATATATATACATAGCCAAAAGTTGTTACATCCTTCTTCTTTACAAACCGACCACAAGATATGACTACTGACTTCTAAGAGTTTTTGGACATAATAACTGTGACGGGATAGGGCCCCGCCATATCCCTAAATGTACAACAACCGACAATATCAGGGATATGAACCAAAGATAAGCCTCCGGAGTAATGGAGCTTCTCAATAGCTGAACAATGATCCTAAGAGTGAGGATCGACTGCTTAACTCTACTGCGACATTTAACGCAGCCCAGAAAGGGGCCACAAAATATGTACCAAGTATGTGAACTGAAAGTACTGCAATTTAAATCATAAGTAGAGACATAACGATGGAGACAAGTATGATAACCAAATTAACAGTACACTTGTTCCTTATTAACAAAGAGACTAATGAGAGTAACTTTTGACGTTTAAAAGTAGGAAGGTTATGATTAATTCAGGGCTACCCGCCCGTCTTACCATTATGCAATCCTATTCATGGGAATTTAACCCGCATGGAAATTGAACCCGCATAGGTCACGACCCGCAATGAGTATATATAGATACCCGCATCGTGGAGAGCTAGCCCACGGAATAGTCATGGTAATTTAACCCGCATCAGAATTGAACCCACATGGGAATTGAACCCGCATGGGAATTGAACTCGCATAGGTCACGTGGACCCGCAATGAGTATATATGGATGCCCGCATCGTGGAGAGCTAATCCACGGAATATGCAAATGCAACATGCCCGGGGAATGACCCCGTGATGAATAATATATCACAAGCACAACCGGCTAACATAATCACGTAACATAAGTACAACCGGCTATCATAATCACATAACATAAGCACAACCGGCTACCATAAATATCATAAGCAAGCTAAGAAATCCCTTAACTCTTATTAGACTTAATTAGCATGCACTCTCATTTTATTTAACTTAAGGCACTAACATGTCATGAAAAATCCGGGAATTTACCCCAAAGTACCACGTACTTCTATTCTTTTCAAAAGACTTTTTTTTATATAAAACCCCAAGATACTAACACCCTTAGTATCAAGGCATGCTTACTTTTTCAAAACAAGTCACTACACATTTTGAAAATTCGTTTCAAAGCTTTTAAACCAAGTGACTTCTACTTTCAAAACTTAAGCAACTTATGACTTTAAATCAAGTTGCCCTTTCTCTAAATCAAGTCATTTATCTCCTTTAAAATCAATAGAGTAAACCACTCTTTTATCTTCCATAAAGTCGTTATAACTAACTTCCCATAAATCCATTATAACACTTTATGTCTTTTTGAAAACCAAGTCATCTACATCCTTTCAAATCAAGTGAGTTAACTTCCTGTCTCAATCAAACTTGCACATTTAAAATCAAGTCTATGAATTCAAAAGACGCCGAATTCATTTAAAGATTGTACGTCTATCGTACCATACATTTATAAAACTTCATGCTCAAAAGATAGGGAAATTCCACATACCTCTCCGACTTAATCCACTTGCCAAGTTGAATACGCCGCACGTAGAATGTCAACCTATAATGACCATAATACGTCTATCAACTTCTAGCATTCTATCGTAGAATAATTCTAAGCATAAAGCTTCCTATTCTACAGAAAATTGGGCAGCACTTCCTTTGTTTCTACATACTTTTCCACCTTTTTCAAGGCCCGAAAATCAATAACCAACATGCCACATTTAAGGCTCAACCGATCAACTAAACAAAGGGAATTATACGCCTAACAGGACGTGTAAAATTCTGCCCCACAATTTATATAAAATTGTCCAATATTCCAAAGCCATTCTCGGCTAAAATGAGCAACAACATGAAGTCTTTTCCAACCCTTTTTAATCCAAGTTGTTAGTTTAACATGTTATATAGTCGCAACCAATTTTAACAACTATAATCTCTTCTTTATATGACATGCGACGATAGTAACTAACAACTAAATTGATTTACAATCTTAATGGCTAATCATGCCAATCTCGGATTTGGGCTTCTAAATTCCATAATATTTATCAATCTTCATTATACACATCACATGATCAATTATCAACTACTACAACATGTAATCTTTAATTACATAGGTAAGGCGAAGATTATTACCTCTTTAAGCCCAAATACAATCCAAAACCTAAAGTCGATCCTTAGCAACTTTAGCTCCTTTTCTTGACGTTCCAATCCACTTCAAGCAACGCTTGGAAGCTTATGAAGAACTGTTATACCCCGTATTTCCAGAGTATGTACGTGAGGGCGTACGTATTAAATTTTTGCCTTAAGAATTGACAAGTTTCGAAATTTGTACACAAGTGCCAAAAAGAGTCGTTGACTAAACGCTTCCATACTTCGTAGGGAAAATTCGCTATGTCATTAATAATTTTTATGGATTTTTCCGAGAGACGAAACATTTTGGACCAACGGGAGGGGACAAGTGTCACCTCCCATTGAAGCAAGTGGACGGCTAGCTTGACCATTGGCACGTTTTTGGTGTTGAAATTTTGGTCAAGGGTTAGGTAGGATATTTTGTGTAGATGGATAAGGTAGCACATGGCTAAATCTTGGCCTTACACTTGCTATGCACTTGTCTTCATCTTGGCCATTGGTTGGCCTTCACTTGACCTATAAATACCTCTCTAGTTGAAGACATTCTTCATCCAAAACTTGTGCAATCTATCTAAGTCTCAAAATACTCCCTCCCACTTGGTTGCTTCGTCCAAAGCCCCTCCCCCCTCCCTTGAGAAGCTTTGGCCGAGAGGGCCTCCCCCTCCCCCTTTGTAGAGGCTTGGCCGTACACCCCTAGCCTAGTTGTTTTGTATAATACCCATTTTTGTGGTATCGAAATAATCTCCTAGTATTGTTATAATGCCCAAATACTTTAGCCCATATACCTTGTAGTACTTTCCAAAGTACTCTTTTATACAAAAGCCTAAAATATTATTATACTTCCTCTTAGCCTCTAAACGAAACCCAAGGAAATCTTCATTGTTAGTCAAGTATTTAAGTAGGTTGGTTAGAACTTCTAAGGGCTGGTTGGAGCGTTGAGCGCACTGAGTAGGAGCTAAACCTTGCTCAGGATCGATATATAAACTCTGATAATTTTGGGCTTATCGAGGTAAACACTTCTTGACCTTCTATTGTAATTGGAAATTACATGTTGTAGGAATATATAGTTGAAGTATACTATATATAGAATGAACTTTATAATTGTGCGGCAATGTCTTCGACTTAAGCTGAATAATACTTACGGCAATGTCTTGCGACTTAAGCCTGAATTTTAAGAAGTGGCTGACGTAATCAGACTACATAGGATCAGACAAGAGGCTTGTGTAGTATTACTGTGAGTAGAATTGTACACGTCCGGTTAGGCGTAAACCCCCACTGGTTGGCTTGGTGGCGGCCTCGATAGAGAGGAGATTTACGCCGTTGCGGGGAGTCGCGAATTTTACGTAAGCTATTCTACATTGAGATCTAAGATGTTAATAGGCGCCTTGTGGCCTCTATAGGTTGAAATACTACGTGTGGCGTGGTCTGCTTGTCTTAAGGTGTAGCCGACGGTTTAAGGTACTTGAGCGCTTTGCTTTTAGTCGTGTCGTCGCGAGGTATGTGAACCTCTTCTTATCTGTTCTAGCATGATATGTGTATAACTATGTAGTACTGAGACGTGCATGTGTGTTAAATGTATTTGATTGTTTTTAAACATAAAGTGTTATAACAGCTCTATGTAAATGAGAAATGCTTT
Organism: Przewalskia tangutica; assembly: GCA_029844215.1. NCBI lineage: Eukaryota > Viridiplantae > Streptophyta > Magnoliopsida > Solanales > Solanaceae > Przewalskia > Przewalskia tangutica. Next base: position 1,069,573 of record JAQGDG010000037.1, on the reverse strand, counting down.
GTGGTTTCTTTTTTTAAAAGATAACTGATTTGACTTATAACCGACTTGATGTGTGATAATAAATAACCTCAAAGTATTCTAAAATATTAAGAAACCTTTTTGGAAGAAGTGTATACTTGGTTTGAAAACATAAGAGTTATACCAGCTTTATGAAAAGTTAGGTGTAACGTCTTAAGAGAGATAAAAAGAATGGTTTAATGGTTTAGAAGTTAAGAGACTTATTCTTAAAAGATAAGAGACTTGACTTAATATGGATGTTTGTGTGAAACCTCATTCGTGAGTAATGAGTACTTGGTTTTTGAAAAGAATGATGTTTTACCGATTTGGAAATCGAGAATGTATCGACAAACCATCGCAGCGTTAATAAAGGAAAATGTATTGAATAATTAAGTATTATTAAAACCGAGAAACCTCCATCTGCATGTAAGCTAAGATGAGACAAAATGATATTACATTTTCTAGATCATGGTACGCTTAATAAGATTGATTATGAACAAGAATAACCTATTCGCCGCGCATGGCATATGTTACTCAATTGTTTTAAAAGAGATTAAGACATTGAACTATGAAACTTTTCAAAAAGAGACTTGTGTAATTGAAATTAGGCAAACTGGAACTTTAGGAAAAGAAAGGCATTGTGTTGTCTTAAAATGGTTTAAAACATAAGGTGTTATAAATACTTTATGGGAAGTTGGTTATAACGACCTTATGAAAACAAAAGAAAGGTTTTATCATCGGTTAACGTGGTAACTTGACTTTAAAAAGAAGTGTTTTGGTCAAAAAGAAAGAATGGAAGTTGTTTTGGTTTACTTAAAAGATATAAGTCACTCTATTTTATACTACGTATCGGGTGACTTTTATAAAAGGAATAGATCTCTTTAAAAGGAATTTAACGCACGTAGTACTTTAGGGGTTAAAACCGGACTTGGGCATAAAATGAAAGTACTTCGTTGTGTAAACTTGCATATGCTTGTTGTTGTGAAACTTGCCTATGCTTGTTGTTGTGAAAACTTGCCTATGCTTGTTGTGATAGCCTTTGTTGTGCAAAGAATTGTGTTTCTATACTACCGCGTCTCTCGATGGAGGGTCGGTTGACTTGTTGAGAACTTACTTGGACGTGACCGGCGGTGACGGATAAATTCCGCAGCACGTTCCTCGTTGATAGTGTTACTTTTGTAATCGCTTTGGACATCGACCGCGATCGTGGCGCGCGGGTACGCTTCCACTTTGATTCGCCTTGTTGTCTTATTGTTTCCTTTGGACATATCGACACGATGCGTAGCGCACGGGTATGCTTCCATTTGGAATCCGTCTTATTATTTCCTTCGACTCATCGACACGATGCGTGGCGCTGCGGGTATGCTTCCATTTGGAATGTTGTCTTATTATTTCCCTTTGGACTCATCGACACGATCGTAGCGCTTGGCGGGTATGCTTCCATTTGGAATGTTTTCTTATTTGTTCCCTTTGGACATTTCATCGACGATGCGTAGCGCGGGTATGCTCCCATTTGGATTCTGTCTTGTTGTTATCATATCGTAGATTGCAGCGGTGGAGCGTACTCCGGGCGGGATTGATGCCGTGGGCGTGAGACCGAATTGATATAATCACCTTAGTTTTGAATTTAATCCATACACTGTCTCGCCCGCTCTTGCTATTATGCTGTAGTTTGGTTATCATGCCTGTCTCCTACTTTTATAGGCTCCAACAATTTCATTTCTGATATTTTTACGCTTCACATACTTGGTACTGTTGTCCGACCTCCTTCGTGCGTTCATGCCGCAGTAGAAGTACATCTACCGATCCCCGCGAGGATCTCATTTCAGCGTTTTGGGAAGCTCCGCTTAGTGGAGGCTTATCTTTGGTATGTTACCCCAGTCCGTAAGTTCTGACGCTCGTGGTACGGCGGGGCCCCTATCTGTCATAGTTGTTGTATAAATCTTAGAGGTCCAGTAACCTTGCGGGCGAGTGTAAGGATTGTAATCGCTCAAATGTTTATATATACGCTGGAAGGCAAATCGCTTTGGTTGCCTATTTGCTTTTATTTATCATGTCTCGTTTCATATTTATGCTTTATGTTCCGTGATTTTCTCGATGTTGTATCACTAGGGTGCCCGGTAAGACACTGATCCACGCCCCTTCGGTCGTGACCAAAGTGGTATCAGAGCAGTTAGTCCGCGGAATGTGTCTAACGACCGTGTCTAGTAGAGTCTTCATTATCGGCAAGTGTTGTGCACCACATCTATAATCGTGGAGGCTATAGGACATTTAGGATTGGTTTCATTCTTCTCATTCCGAGATCGTGCCCTAGAGATGTGTGATAAGTTGGACCCTCCGACGTATTCCTTTCCTTTACTCGTTATGCCTCGCGTAGTGCAACCTGTGCCCATGGGCAAAGCGCCGAAGGAGTTGTTAGTGGGATACAGAGGAGCACGAGGGCGCAGCGTCCAAGACTGAGACAGCCCGACGGCGAAGTTTCACGCGCCGCCAAGACCAAAGCAGAGTTTAGAGCCGCAAAGCTGCGAGACTCGATGACCGAGCCTCTGGCCCCACTACCGGCGTATGAGACGGGGTACAAGAGATGGCGCCATCGCCAGTCGTGGCGAATATGAGATAGGTCGACGCAGCAGCCCAGAGCACCGTGGTTCACCCTAGATCGGATAGTTTGAGGCTACGAGACTTCGAGATGTAGCCCGCGCAGTTCTGTCGAGGCTGAGGATGATCCGCGAAGTTCATCCGGCGATGCACGGGATCGTAGAGTGATCAAGGCTTGAGACCGAGTCGCTGGTCCCAGGTTCGCATCGGCCGCGCGATACCAATGATCGGCCGGTTTGATTCGCGAGCTGCCGGGAGAGAATGCACTTCAATTATTTGGCTCGACAAGTTCGCGGCATTTCTTGCACATTTCTTGCCTCCACAGATGCGAGGGCTCGCCGGCGAATTTTTGGTATTGCGGCGAAGCAGGCGCATTTCGGGAGTACAATGTGGAGTTCGACTCATCGCCCTGTGACGTCCCGCGTTAGTAGCTAGTATGGAGGATCGAGTCCACCGATATGTTACGGCTCACGATTACCCAGAAGAGTTGTTGTGTAGCTCTTCACCAGCATGGACATTGCCGCATGCAGCTTATGCACTGGAGTGAGGCGGAGAAATCGACGGAATGACCAAAGTCAGGAAGAGGCGAGCCGCAGGTCCTGGTGATTTTCGAGGCGCACCGCCTCGAACAGAACTAGTTATGCGCCTCCGCGACAGAGTGGTCTCTACAATCTTGAGCGTCCAGTTTTCGAGAGCGGTCGTGGCTCGAGGTTCAGATTTTGGGAGAGCAGTGGTGTTAACCCGAAGCCACCCATACTCTCGTTGACTGGCCGCGTGGTAGACTCCATGATGGGAGTGTCGTGCTAGTCCTGGAGTTTGTTTTACATGCGGCGGCAGGCCATTTTGGGAGAAACTGTCCGACTGTGGTAGCTGGTAGGATAGCACAGACTCACGGATGCGTTGCGGGTTCTTCACCTTCCATAGTTAGGCAGGATGTTCATACACCAGCGGGCCACTGCAGAGGTCATGTGGAAGTTCCCGCTTTTAGCGCCTCCAATCGCCTATTTTCGTGTATATCCTTAACCTCTGTAGTTTTGTATGTATTGATGATGTGATGATGTGTTTAGTGTTATGTTCGGATAGCTTGTGCTAAAACGTGATGTAGAACCCGTTGTGAGAAGGGTAAGCTTGAGGGTGAGAAAATGATGAACCTTAGAATATTACAGTTGGGACCTTAGATGTAAGGCCGTCTTGAGTACCAGATTTTGCAAGTGATCCTTGTCTGAGTGCATTTTTATGCCTAGAACGTTTTGTGTGATAAAGTCCCTGGGTAGTGTGTAATGGAAGTGGTAGCTTTCATGACTCAGAGGTAAGATTGTTCGGATCGGGAACAAGAGTGTGACGCGCATGGTCGGGTCAGCCGTGTTGAGGCCAACCCGCGGCCGCTTCGGCGCTGGGTCGCTCGGGTGGTCCCGCCAGGTGGTAGGGTCACGAGGGTGATAGGCCCAAGTTTAGATGACCATCGTATGAGTTTGTGGATATGTTCGACCAGAATCGGTTCGTGAAGGCCGGGAATGGCCTAAGAGGAAATAAAGCTAGTAAGATGACCAAGTTTGGAGGTTGTGACTCCAAAGTATTGAATCAAGCAATGATCAAGTATGGTGCGATACTAGAAGAGTTCAGTGTTCGGCGAGGCACGAGTAAGAAAGGCTTAATAGACGTGTGTTAGTTCGTGGCTGTGCATGGCGTTGGCAACTTGTTAGAAGATCTTCTCGTAATCCACTGAGAAGGAACATTCGGGATGAATGTTTCTAAGGAGGGGAGAATGTTATACCCCGTATTTCCAGAGTATGTACGTGAGGGCGTACGTATTAAATTTTTGCCTTAAGAATTGACAAGTTTCGAAATTTGTACACAAGTGCCAAAAAGAGTCGTTTTTCGACGAAACGCTTCCACAGCTTTCGTAGGGAAAATTCCGGCTATGTCATTAATAATTTTCATGGATTTTTCCGAGAGACGAAACATTTGACCAACGGGAGGGACAAGTGTCACCCTCCCATTGGAAGCAAGTGACAAGCTTGACCATTGGCACGCGTTTTGGTGTTGAAATTTTGGTCAAGGGTTAGGTAGGATATTTTGTGTAGACGGATAAGGTAGCACATGGCTAAATCTTGGCCTTACACTTGCTATGCACTTGTCTTCATCTTGGCCATTGTCGCCTTCACTTGACCTATAAATACCTCTCTAGTTGAAGACATTCTTCATCCAAAACTTGAGCAATCTATCTAAGTCTCAAAATACTCCCTCACTGTTGCTTCCATCCAAAGCCCTCCCTCCCTCGAGAAGCTTCGGCGAGAGGGCCTCCTCCCCTTTGTAGAGGCTGCGCCGTGGGGTACACCCCCAGCCTAGTTGTTTTCGTGATAATACCCATTTTGTGGTATAGAAATACTCTCCTAGTATTGTTATAATGCCCAAATACTTTAGCCCATATACCTTGTAGTACTTTCCAAAGTACCCTTTTTATACAAAAGCCTTAAAATATTATTATACTTCCTCTTAGCCTCTAAACGAAACCCTAAGGAAATCTTCATTGTTAGTTGAAGTATTTAAGTAGAAGTTGGTTAGAACTTCAAGGGTTGGTTGGAGCGGTTGGAGCGCACTGAGTAAGAGCTAAACCTTGCTCGTGGATCGACATATAAACTCTGGATAATTTTGGGCTTATCGAGGTAAACACTCTTGACCTTTCTATTGTAATTGGAAATTACATGTTGTAGGAATATATAGTTGAAGTATACTATATAGAACTAAACTTTATAATTGTGCGTGATGTCTTTCGACTTAAGCCCGAATAATACTTACGGCAATGTCTCGCGATTTAAGCCCAATTTTAAGAATGAATCAACTTGTAATTACATGGGTGTATTACGGTGAGGCTTGTGTAGTATTCGCTGAGTAGAATTGTACACGTCCGGTTAGACGCAAACCCCGTTGGCTTGGTGGCCGCTTCGATAGAGGAGAGATTTACGCATGTGTGGGAGATCGCGAATTTTATAAGATATTCTACATCGAGATCTAAGATGTTAATAGGCGCCTTGTGGCCTCTATAGGTTGAAATACTACGTGTGGCGTGGTGCTGCTTGGCTAAGGTGTAGCCGACGGTTTAATGTACTGAGCGCTTTGCTTTTAGTAGGTAACGTCGCAGGTACGTGAACCTCTTTTATCTGTTCTAGCATGATACGTGTATAACTATGTAGTACCGTAGACGTATACGTGTGTTAAATTTATTTGATTGTTTTTAAACATAAAGTGTTATAAATTATTTCTATGTAAATGAGAAATGCTTTGTGGTTTCTTTTAAAAAGATAACTGATTTGACTTATAACCGACTTGATGTGTGATAATAAAGAACCTCGAAGTATTCTAAAAGATTAAGAAACCTTTTTGGAAGAAGTGTATACTTGGTTTGAAAACATAAGAGTTATACCAGCTTTATGAAAAGTTAGGTGTAACGTCTTAAGAGAGATAAAAAGAATGGTTTAATGGTTTAGAAGTTAAGAGACTTATTCTTAAAAGATAAGAGACTTGACTTAATATGGATGTTTGTGTGAAACCTCATTCGTGAGTAATGAGTACTTGGTTTTTGAAAAGAATGATGTTTTACCGATTTCGGAAATCAGAATGTGTATCGACAAACCACTGCAGCGTTAATAAAGGAAAATGTATTGAATAATTAAGTATTATTAAAACCAGTAGAAACCTCCATCTGCATAAGCTAAGATGAAACAAAATGATATTACATTTTCTAGATCATGGCGCTAATAAGATTGATTATGAACAGAATAACCTATTCGCCTATGGCATATGTTACTCAATTGTTTTAAAAGAGATTAAGACATTGAACTATGAAACTTTTCAAAAAGAGACTTGTGTAATCGAAATTAGGCAAACCGAACTTTAGGAAAAGAAAGGCATTGTGTTGTCTTAAAATGGTTTAAAACATAAGGTGTTATAATGACTTTATGGGAAGTTGGTTATAACGACTTATGAAAACAAAAGAAAGGTTTTATCATCGTTAACGTGGTAACTTGACTTTAAAAAGAGAAGTTTGATCAAAAAAGAATGGAAAGAATGAAGTTGTTTTGGTTTACTTAAGATATAAGTCACTCATTTTATACTACGTATCGGGTGACTTTTATAAAAGGAATAGATCTCTTTAAAAGGAATTTAACGACGTAGTACTTTAGGTTAAAACCCGGACTTGGGCATAAAATGAAAGTACTTCGAGTTGTGTAAAACTTGCCTACGCTTGTTGTTGTGAAACTCGCCTATGCTTGTTGTTGTGAAAACTTGCCTACGCTTGTTGTGATAGCCTTTGTTGTGCAAGAATTGTGTTTCTATACTCACGCGTCTCGATGGAGGTCGGTTGACTTGTTGAGAACTTACTTGGACGTGACGGTGTGACGGATAAATTCCGCAGTGCGTTCTGATAGTGTTACTTTGTAATCGCCAGACATACCGACACGACGCGTAGCGCACGTATATGCTTCCACTTTGATTACCGCCTTGTTGTCTTATTGTTTCCTTTGGACATCTTACGACACGACGCTGCAATGGCGCTGCGGTATGTTTCATTTGGAATGCCGCCTTATTATTTCCCGCTTTTTGGACTCTTGGCAACGATCGTAGCGCTGGCGGGTATGCTAATTTGGAATCTTTATGCTTTATTATTTCCACTTTGGACTCCTGCGACCACGATCGTAAGCGCACGGTATCTTCCAATTTGGAATGTTTTCTTATTTGTTCCACTTTGGACATCTTGACCGCGATCGTAGCGTACGGGTATGCTTCCATTTGGATTGTTGGGTCTTGTTGTTATCATATCATAGATTGTTGCTGGCGGTGAGAAAGGTACTCGCGCAGAGGCGGGGATTGATGTTGTGGGCGTGAGACCACGAGATTGATATAAGCGTTATGTGTGTGTCTTTGTAGTTTGGTTTATATCTGCATACACATCTCACTTTTTATGAGCATAAGTATTATGATTTCATTCTGATTATTTCTGATTTCATGCGAGTACTTAGTTACTGCTTCTTGACCTCCTTCGAAATTTGCGTTTCATCTGCGTGAGGTAAGTACGTGTCATTGTCGATCCATTTTACGGATCTCATTTCAGCTGACATTGGGGAAGGCCCCGATTTCCAACCAGGAAACATCTTTTAGTATGCATGTTCCACGAGTTGTGGGATTCTTGTACATTCGAGGGTATGGCGGAACCACGACTCAAAGTCATAGTTGTTATTTAAATCTTAAGTGTAGAAATGCTTGTTGTGGGCGAGTGTTTGTAAAAAAAGGATTAAAGCGTTGACCGGGTTGTATGTATATGTCTGGCCATTTATCTCTTGAGAAAATGTGTTTTAGTTGAGCTGTGTTTATTTTTACAACTATACTTTAACTTTCTTAGTAAGCCTGTTTTATGCTTTAGCACAGTTTTCTCACGATGTTGTATCATTTTAGGAGTGCAGGGCGGAGCACAGTCACGGGAGCTTGGGTTGAGATGCGTGAGAACTCAAGTCTCTTTACTTTAGAAAAGTTTCCAAACATGTCTTAATTTCATTTAATCAGTTGATAACGTATACCGTAGAAAGCGTGAAGCGGTTATTCTTGTTTATAACCGATTTATTAAGCGACCGCTGATCTGAAAATGTAATATCATTTAGTCGAAATCAAAGCTTACAACTGAGATGGAAGTTTCTCTTTAAGTTTACACACTTTAACATCCATTTAAGGAATACATTTTCACTTTTAGAAGAGCTGCGAATGGTTTGTCACATACCGTTACGATTTAGGTCGGTAAAACGTATTCACTTTTAAAACCAAGTACTCAATATTTACTCACGAATGAGGTTTCACCTGTGAAACATCCGTAATAAGTCAAGTCTCTTATCTTTAAGATTGGTCTCTTAACTGACAAGGTTATCAACTTCTAGTCTACATGTAGAATATCTTAAGTATTTGATCTACAATTACTGGAAAATGGGCCGACACTTCCTTTGTTTCTACTCACTTTGCTTACCTTTTTCCAAGGCCAAATACAATAACGACAAGCCACATTTCAGGCTCCAAACAACATCGAACAAAGGGGATTACCGCCTTACACTACGTGTAAAATTAGCCCACACTTGATTAAATGCGAAATAGTATAATACTTACTTTAGCCATTCTCGACGACACAATTTCCTCATCTGAATTTCCTTTCCGTTTTTGTTTCACTTTTTCCCTTGTTCTTGTTCCCCATTTTTAGACTTTGTAATATAAGAGAATTCCCAATGCATCCATTGTCGTAAAGATATTAGAAAGGTCTTTCACACTTACATTTGTAGATTCATTTTCCTTCATGACTACAACGCATAAAGGAAATTGTGCAACTTTTGTTCTTCCGATAAATGTTGGCTATATCAAAAATTGAATTCTTGACATATCTCCTCATTTACATTTGCTTTAATTTTTTAAAAATGATTCTACTAATTCACACTGCTAGGAGAGAATTAATCCTTCAATTCTCATTTCAGTCGCTTCTATAAGTTATATATTGTTTTCTAACACACACGTTGTCTACTATGTGCATCCACTACTACAACGTTGCTTCATCTACCAATGACTTTGTTGTTATGATAACCTGATGTCGTCATCAGTATATTCCTTTGTATGTATAGTTATTTTTCCTTCATCTGTGGTAGAAGGGATTTTAGAACCTTCCACGATAATATTCTGGGCAATTTACCTAGCTGATTGACTTTATCCCATTCTTGGCCGACTTCAAACACACTGCACCGCGTTTAAATACGATTTTTCACAACACGCACGCATACGCCGTAGACAACGCCTTCCAGCTAAATTTCAATGAGCGAAATATGTTGTTAATACACGTTGTTACACCGTAATTCAAAGAATATTGATTATAGAATTAAGATTGGAATGTCGAAGTGAAAGGATTTTACATTTCATACTTAAAATTTTCGAAGTTTAATGTGATTTATAGACAAGAATTAATTCTAGTAATGGAATTATTTTTCTATTAGAATTTACGGACTTTAAGTGATTTATTAGTCTTGTATAATATGTTATGTCCATCAAATGGAGATGAAAATAATCTAGTTGTGGATGAAATATTTTGTGAAGAAATACTCAGTCCCACACAGTGAAAGTTAGCATAGTGCGCCTCCCCACTGGCTCAGGAAGACTCACACACCTTTATATATGATAAGTCTCAAGACTTAGAACAAAAGATATTCATCCATACAAACCCTCATCTCTCCAAAACCTAGAGCAATTCAAATCCCCATATCCAAAGACAAGATCAAGATCAAAGTATTTTCTTTTTCCAAGATTAAGTTACTTAACCCCTAAATCTAGTTAATGAAATGTAATGAAACTCCTAGGGTTTTCCAATCGACTTTTTGGAAGCTAAACGTGAAGAGAAGTTGATCCTAATGTTGTAGGGATACATATATGTGATTGAACTCACAGTTGAGCTAAACGAAAATTGCTGACCAATAAAGACTCTGGACAGCTAAATGCTAGAAAACAAATGAGGTAAAGTCCTTCTTTAAAGTAATTGATATGGCTACTTATTGTTATAATGTATGATGAACTTGTGTTAAAAATAATGAAGAATAAAGAAGCCGCTTGAGCCATTTTTCGTGGGCTAAAACCGATTTGGGACATATTTGGTGTAAATGGAATTCGTTGGTTATTGTCATGGTTATCTTCACCTATTGCATGTTATAATGGATTAATATTGTTGTTAATAAGTTGTTATAACTTATGTAGATGTTTTGGAACTCGAATTGGAATAAAAAGGATTGGCGAAAGAAAGAGTTCGATTTATCGATTGGCTGTTTCAGAATCTATAAAACGTCGCTGATATTGTCGGCGCTTTTAGAGACTGCTTTAGACGTGTTGTGGCGCTGGAAAATCAACCCCTATATTTCATGTTTAATGTAGTAGATTGCTAATGAAACCCCCCGGCGAATAAGGTGTGGAAAGGCGTTGAAACTCACTTCCACCTCTCATTATAGTGAATTACGGACTGTTTGTGGGCTGTTTGGTATGGTTCTCGTAGCAGAATTTTACACGCCCCGTTAAGGCGTATAATCCCCTTTTTGGTTAGCTGGAATTGTTGCCTAAATGTGGCGTGCATTTATTATTGAATGGCCTTGAAAAAGGTGAAAAGTATGAGATGAAAACAAAGGAAGAATGATGTCCGATTTTCCTAGGAATTCTAGTGACTTTGCACTTTAGAATATTCTACTGCTTCAAGCCAAATGGTTAATGACTTATTGGCCATTTATAGGTTAAAGTACTAAGTATAGCGTATCTTACTCAAGCGATGGGAATAGCAATCAAGGTTGAAGTCATACTTTTGGAGCATTTCTATTTGTCGCATAATCGTCAAGGAGGTGGCTATGAACTCCTTCCTTCTTTCTACACGATTCTATGTATGCGAATGTACACGCATTACTATTTCATGATTCCTTCTACTCTTAGAAGCAAGAGAAATGTATGTCAGATTTACTCACGTAAAGCGTTATGTCTGTTATCCTGTTCTACCAAGTCTGGCTGGACGCCAAAAGAGTCATAGAGATTTGAGCCAAGTCGACTTGGCAAGCATGCACAAATGCAGAATAAGAATCGAATCAAGCCATAGCAGTAAGCATACAAAGCGAAAATGTACCGATGACAATCAATTAAGCTAAAATGAGTAGAATTTCCATCCGCATAGAAATCCAAGATAAGACAAAAATTGTATTACATTTTCTGGGATCGCATGGCTACTGACACATAGATCATTATAAATAAGTATAACTTATTCACAACGCACCAAAGTATATGTTACTTAATTTATAAGAATTTTACTTTATTTAAGTTTAAGACTTGGTGAACCTCAAATTCCTTAAAAGGTTATGGACTTTATTTTTCAAGTTACGTGGACTCGATTCTGAAGGAAGAAATGAATTGATTTAAAAGTATAAATACTCATTTGAAAGTATTGATTTCTTGCCATTCTAAAGTTAAGAAACTTGTTTTCTTAAAAGTTAAGAGACTTGAAGCATTTTGAAAGCTATGTGATTTGAATTGAAAGTATAAGTTTCTTGGTCATAAAAGAATGAATTTATCTAAGACATAAAAGAGTTATAACGGTTTACTGAAGTTGTTATAAATAACTTTATGAAGATTAAAAGAATGGTTTTCAAGAATGGGCAAAGAAATGATTTGAAATAAAGAAGGCAAATTGCTTTAAAGGTACTAATTGCTTAAGGTTTTAAAGAAAGAAGTCACTTGATTTAGCTCATAAATGTATTTCTAAAAGGTATCATGACTTGTCTTGAAAAGTAGATATGACTTGATACTACTGCATTAGTATCTTGGAAGTTTTATTTGAAAGAGAATCATTTTAAAGAGAGAGGCACGCAGTACGCTAAATTCTGGATTTTATACCATACGTTAATGTTGCCTTAAGTAAACAAAACGAGTGTATACGAATGCTAATGTTAGTTGTGGATTTCTTAACTCGACATGTAACGATGATGTCGGTGCTTATGTTATGTATGGTGTTTGCCGTGCTTATGTTACGCATGATAAGTCGGGTAGTGCTTATGTTATGTATGATAAGCTCAGAAGGCTTATGTTTAGCGTATGTATGATGTTTCGCAGGGCTTGCGCATGTATGGCTTGGCCGAGTTAGGGTAAGAGATAAACGGCGGGTAAACCCCCAAGACGTTATACCACCTTCTCCGTGGTAAGAGTATAACGGTGGTAAACCCCAAGACGTTATACCACCTCTTCGTGTAAGAGTATAAACGGCGGGTAAACCCCAAGACGCTATACCACCTGCCCGTAGATTTACCCATGACGCGAGGAATACCCGCGAGTCCTTACGGGCTTACGCGGTGAAATAGTCCCACGCGCGTACAACCTATGCGAGGAATACCTCACGCGGGTCCACTGGACCCATGCGCGTGAAATAGTCCGCGAGTAGATCGCATCGATACTACCGCGCAGGACCGCTTTGATCACGAGCCTCCTATTTTTATGCAAGATACCTTTACGGCAAACTTATGTGATTTTTATCGCATCCCGCATCGGGTTTGCAAAGATACCTTTACGGGCCGGGCAGACTTACGTGATTTATCGCATCCCGCATCGGGTCGACAAAGATGCTGCCTCCATAGCGGACTGATTAGGTTATGCAAGATACGTAAGTTATATGTTTATGAACTCGATGAGTTTTCTGAAGATGCACGTAAGAATTTGAATATACTCTATGGAAAATGGGAAAAGATAATAAGGTACGATTAAGTTCACTTAGATGGAAATGACACTTAGAGGATCCGTATTTACCCTTTCTTTATACTTGCCTCGCTATTCTTTTTGCACGCTTATGATTTGTTATCAGACTTATTTTTCGCTCCATATTCGGTAATTGCACGCCAGATTTCGGGGTTGATTCATGTCCGCACGCTTAGGTACACGCTGTGGATCCGCAGCTTAGGATCCCGCTCAAAGATTTTGAGATGACTTCAATGTTCCGAGTTTGTCGTCATGGTTATGTATATTCGTGGTATCATGGCCCGTCTCCACATAGCATCGGGTCCAAATCTGAGGTCAGATTCATCTCACAATGGATCTGCTAGAGTTGTTTTTACATTGTTAAACAAAGGTAGACCTTTCGTGTAATTTTTATATTATGGCAAACTTTATCGCTCTGGCTAGCTTTTTTTTCTAAAGGTTATTTATCTTCCGCAGCTTTATTATGTCAGATGAGTATGCGGTGCCTGTGTAGGCACTACGCGCCCGGTCGGGTCGTGACAAAAGTGGTATCGTGAGCAGTTAGTCCTGAAAGTGCTCATGCACCGTGTCTCAGTGCAGTCTTGATTATCGTGTGTCACGCACCACATCTATAATCGTGAGGCTGCAGGGCATTTAGGATTGGTTTTCATTCTTCACTCCGAGATCGCCGACAGAGGTGTGTTGTTAGGGTCGCTTCTCCCTAACGAAAGCATGTTGATCGGCAAAATGACGATAAAGGCGCAGCTTGTCACGACCTAACTCGCCCACCCGTAATTTTACCGGGTACCCTGCCGTATATGTCGAGAATAGCAAATGAACATACATAAATACATAACTTATAAAAGTGGTAACATCACCGCCACCGATAAAGGGCCGCTTCTTCCATAAAACATACTTAAACAAAGTATAGTAGTACAACCGGGTTCTTATAGCCCAAAACATATATGTGACTACGCACTTAAAGATGTAATCAACTCGTATGACAGGCCCTCGCCATACCTGAATGTACAAAATACCTATAAAGATCGGGAATATCCGCACATAGACAAGCTTCCTGGAGGAATGGAGCTGACACCTAATGTTGATCCCAAGAACGAGGATCTCAATCGCTACCACCCGCAGATCAACGCAGCCTCTGATAAGGGTCGCATACAATATGTACCAAGTATGTAAAGTGGAAAATATCAGAATAATGATATCATAAGTTTCAAGAAAGTCGAGTCACGGAAGGAAATCAAATACCTTTATCGCGTGCCTTACTAACAATGAGAGTGACAAGTATATATATATATAATCGTGATAAAATAGGGGCTCGTGATCAAACAGGTCCTCGCCATGTATCATTAAGCAACTTACTCGAACTATTTCACCCGCACGGGTCCCGACCCGCACGGTATTCCTCGCATATATCGTGAGACTGCCGCACGGGACTATTTCACCCGCATAAGCCCATAAGGACTGCATGAGGTATTCTCGCGATCGTGGGTAGCAAGTCCACTTTAATGTGGTATAACGATCTTGGGGACTTACCCTCAGGATATACTCTACCAAACAGACGGTATAACGACTCCTGGGACTTACCTCGATATACTCTTACACCGGAGCGGATGGTATAACTATCTCTGGGTCAGACTTCGATATACTCTTATACCGAGCGATGGTATAACGATCTCGGGCTTGCCTCGATATACTCTACATCGTGCGATGGTATAACCATCTTGGGCCCGCTTCTGATATACTCTACTAATGAGTAGCGGTATGACGATCTCGGGGCTTGTCTCTCGTATATACTCTTACCCGAGAAGCGGTATAACGATCTTTCGGGGGGCTTGCCTCTTATATACTCTACTCCTACTCAAATCATCATATCAATATCATAAATAAGTTAAGAAAACTTATAACCGCTATTAGTCTTGTTCGGCTGTCACGACTAACCTGCCCGTGATCGTGCTCACCTCGGCACCTGTTAGCCATACATCGAGTAATCAACGGAATATAAACAAGACATGAATAAAGTGAAGTGTAAAACAGCTTATTCGAGAAAAGTTGCCTTTTCGCATAAATATATAACAACTAGAATAGCTTACATCCCTTTACAATTTCCGCCTACAACAAGATTTGGCTGCACTTCAAGAACGATACGACAACACGGTGGGACAGGCTCCCGCCATACCCCCGAATGTAAGCACTTACAACGACAGTGGACTATACCACCTGATAAGTCGAGAAACGGAGCTTCCCAAACGCCGAATCGTGACCCTAAGAGCGGTAGGATCAACACCGCGTGCACTTACCGCGCAGATTTAACGCAGCCAAGCGAGGTCAAGACAACAGTACCAAGTATGTGAAACTGAAATACTGTAAATGAAATCATAGTAGTCTATATTAAGCAGGAGACATGTATGATAACCAAACCACGCTCACAATAAATAAGCAAATATGTCAAGTCGTGGACTCACGCCAAAGTCATCACTCAAATACAACTATGGTCTCACGCCACAACATCAATCACGCTCGTGGAATATCTTCCTCACCGCGGCATAGCCTATGATATAAAAGCACCAAGGAATACATACGAACACCAGAGTCCTACTGTCATAATAAAACCGGGACGGTAAGTACGGCGCATAGCCGACTACTAAATCCCACAGTACTAACAAGGTCATAAATCGACGAGATCTGTCTAGACCGCCATGATCAAGCCGCCACCGCTCGCAGCATCTAATGCGCGTCTAGTCCTCGAACTTCGCAGCCCGCATAAGCCACTCCGATGGCCCGCATGCAGGTATTCCCCGCATCGAGGTAGCTACTCGGCAACGCCCCGACTCGCACCGCACGCCACATAGACCGCATGACCATAAAGGCCGCACACTAACTGAACTCCCGTGAGCTCGCATAGGTCACACAAACCCGCATGAGGTATTCTCTGAATCATAGGTCACACAGACTACCGAAGTCTACCCCGCACGGAGGCCTTTAACCCCTAATCATGTCAAGAGTGAGTGATATAATACTAACATAACACTTATCGTTAAACAACATAAGCACAACAAGGAAACCCCTTTATACAAACATCACAAGACACTAACACACGTAGCATCCTAACATGCCTACTTATCAAACCATCTTACTACACTTTCCAATCAATACAAGACTTCATAAAAAAATAAGTAAACTGTTCCTTCTATCTTCCTTAAGTCGTTATACCTAACTTCCCATAAAGCTAGTATAACACTTAAGCTTTAAAACCAAGTATTTCTTTTCTTTCAAAAATGGTTAATAACTCTTTGAAATACTGATTCTTATTATTTAAACTCAAGTCAAAAGACATCAAAGTAAACCAAAACAATTTCCATACCTTTCTTTTAAAACAAAGGCACTTCTCCTTTAAAAGTCAAGTAGCAATATACTTTTTAAACCAAGTGTCTTACTTTTTAAAAACAAGTAACCTATACCTTTAAATCAAATTACTTCTCCTTTCCCAAAATCAAGTTGTTTATAAGTCGTTATCATTTTAAATCCAATGATAAAACCATTCTTATTTTCAAATCAAGATAACTTTATTCTTTAAAAGACCACACACCCATTAATCATGAGTGAGATTTTACAACTTTTAACATAATTCAAGTCCTTAATGTTTCATAACAAGTCACTTAACTTTGGAATCAAGTCAAGGACACAAAAGGAAAATCAACTTCCTTTAAACACACGCGCCTACCGCACTAAATATATTTCACAAATATCATGCTAGAAAGGATAGTAAGAGGTTCACATACCGCGACGATTATCGACAATTAGCAAAACGCCCAAAGTACTCTAACCTTGCTCGCCTTTTCCACCTCTTCAAGTAGAATACACTACTCGTAGTACTTCAACCTATAAAGGCCACAAAACGCCTATCAACCTCTAGCTCTCTTCGTAGAATAATTCTAGATACAAGATTCCTTATTCTACGGAAAATTCAGCAAGACCTCCCCGCAACCACATAAAACTCCTCCTCAAACGAGGTCCTACCAAACCAACAATTCCAGGGTTACACGCCTAACCCTGACGTGTACAATTCTACTCCACAATAATACTACAAGTCTACTTGCAAATACCCAATGTAAATACAGTTCAATTCCTTATAATTATACTTCCAATATATCTTATACTCAATGATTAACTCATTACAACATGTAATTTCCAATTACAATAGAGACATAGATCATTACCTCGATAAGCCCAAAATTATCCAAGATTATAAGTCGATCCCGAGCAACGCTTAGCTCCATTCCGACGCCCAACCCGCTCTCCAAGCAACCCTTAGAAGTTTCCAAATAACTTCTCTTAACACTTCATCTAAGCTATGAAGATTTTTCTAGGGCTTCGTTTTTGCGACTAAAGGAATAAAGTAGAATTTCCTGCTCCTAGTATCAAATAACTTGGAATACAACTAGGATACTAGGCTAAGGTATTTGGGACTATATCAACACTTGAAGAATTTTTCCTACACCAAGGGGAGAGTAGGACGAGAACCTCAACAAAGGGAGTATTTTGTGACTTAGAATCTCAAAGTGTGGATGAAATAAGTCTTGAAACAATGGGGTATTTATAGGAAAATCAATGGCCAAGATCTAGGCAAGTGTGTGGTGAGGATGGGTACATGTGTGTGGGTAGTTGGCCAACCATTTGGCTACCATTAAATGGGACAAGTGGCCACCACAAAAATGGGCCACTTGTCCACCTAAAAACGTCCCACTTGGCCTTCTCCAATTCGGCCAACATGGTCACACGGGGGTGACACGTGTCGCCCCCCTACTCGTCCAAAATATTTCATCTTCCAAAATATCCAATGCCAAAATCCAAAATAAAGTGGGCCCTACAAAACCGTAGAATTCTCCTGGGCCCCGTGACCAATTCTGAAATAAAATTCCATAATTCTCAAATATTCCAAAAGTCCGAATACCAAATGGGAATCCAATTCCCATTAACGAACATTTTTCCTTCTAAAAATTCTAAACTTTTCCGTCGAAAAATCACATCTTTCTTCCTTTCCAATTTTAATGTCGTATTTACGTACGTACGTCCTCATATACATACACTGGAACTACGGGGTGTAACATTCTCCCCTCCTTAGAAACATTCGTCCCGAATGTTCCTTCTCAAGACAGATAACGATCAAGTTCCTCATAGCTTAACCAGTTTGCAAATGCCACACATTGCCCCAGAAAACACCCGCAAATACTTACATCAAAGTCCACGAGAATCACCTCTAATATCACAAAACTCCCACCCAAGGGCTAAAAGATACTCCCTTCGCACCTTCACTTTACAAACGAAATGATCACAACTATGTTCTTAACACATGCTCGCTTCTTCCCTTACTCGTCGTACCCTTCTCGTACACTCGAACTCTTTCTCACAACTTACCACATTTCTGCTACTGCTCCAGTTTCCAAATCTCGTCATACCCTTTCCGGGGTGGTACCTTAGAAGGCCCACCGTCAACTCTAAGTGTCGTCGCCGACTATCCGCGACTTCGGTGACTCGAGTGCCAAAAATCTCTTACGGATAAGCTTCACCTTATCCACATCCCGCCAAACAAGTATGAACCAACTATACGAACTTTGCCAACATCGAACCAATCGACCGACAACTTACACTTCCGCCCTACAAGGCGCCATAAGGCGATATCCGAATCTGAAATGGTAGCTATAAAACACTCCTCAACAGAGGCAACAATCCTCACACCACCTCAAATCCAAACACCGCCCGGCGAATGTGATACTAAGACTCACCGAAGTTCCTAACCGCTCGTAAAACCTCCAAAAGAAACAGTAAACTAGGCTCCATCGTCATCATAAGGTGAAAGTAGGCACCTCGTGCAACCTTACAACCTTCCTGATATAACATCTCGCATAACCCTCTGCCGAGTAAACGGTCCTGACTGAAAGACAAGATGGGCTGACCTCATCGGCCCGACTACTGGTCGAACGCTTCCACGAACTCGTACGATGGTTAACTAAACTTGGGCCTAACACCCTCGTGACCCTATCATCTAGCGGGACCACCTCAAACTGACCCCACCACTTTCCGGGCTGCGGGTTGACTCGCGATACGGCCTCAACCCGACCCACTTCAGACTAAACTCTGCTCCGATCCGAACAATCTTACCAATTCACGCCATGAAAGCTACCACTTTCATCTCACACTACCCATGGAATTATCCCATAAATACACCACGTATACCGAGTACTTCGACAAAGACCAACCGTAAAATCATCCACTCAGGACGGCCTTGCATCCAAGGTCCCAACTGTTATAAATTCTAAGGCTCCCCATTTTCTCGTCCCCAGACTTACCCTTTACAACTACCCATGTTTTCTAATCACAATTAACACAATGCTATCAGAACATAACACTTAAGGTATACTCATCTTATCACACATACAAATATCTAGAGGTTAAGGATATACCGCATCTCTTCACTTCCTTTGTCGCTCTAATCAATCCCCTGTTGATAGCATATTAGGAAGATGATGAATTAGCCACCGATCTCAAGGTGAGTCTCTACATCCGCGCCACATCTGGTCGGAAAATTTCTCGCAAGATGGCCCGCCGCCGAGAGCAAAACAATTTGTCGAAGAAGTACGACACTCTCACAATGTCACTTACCACAATGGCCACATCGAGGTGGGGTGGCCTCTCAAGCTAACACCCCTTCCTCTCGAACCACCGACCGCAATCGACTGACAGTAGGCTAAGTCATCCCACCGTATCCTCCTACTAGGACATTCTCTCTCACATGGCCCCGACGGCCACCGGTAAAACAAGCATTAGTAAAAAGACGACATTTCACGGGATGACGTCTACCATAGTGAACATAGAGGAAATCGAATCGCTGCTGGAACCTATATAAATCGGAACTAAACCCCGGAGTTCACCAACTCCTAAATACCGAACGCCCCGAAGTCCGTGGAGGACCATCAGATCTTGGCGGAGGCGCATAACGATCTGGCTGAGAAGGTCCGCCTCGAAAGTTACCAAGGACCTGCTATTCTGGCCTCTTCTGATCTTGGTTAGTCCGTCGATCTCTACGCTCCTCGCTGCTGCGTGTAAGCATGTACGCCGGAAATGTCCATGTCTCGAAGAGCTACTCTTGTACAACTCTCGCTAGATAATCGTCATGTCTGTGACATATCGGTGCACTCTATCCTCCATACGCCACTAAAGTGGGGACATAACGAGCCAATAAGTCAAACTCTATCTTTGTATTCCCGAACTGTTCGCCGTTCGCCTCACCTCATAAATCTATCTCGCCCGAGCTCTCGCCGAGGGCAAAAGTGTGTAAGAAATGCCTCGAGGTCTCGATCACTTTCATGATCCACAGAATGTCGAATAAACTCACGATGATCTTCCTCACCTCAATCCATAGAACTCGGGTGATCGCACTCAAGAAGCCCCGATGCCTCGAAACTATCGGATCTAGGGTGAACTACTGCTACTGTCGGAACCACCGGCTCCCGTCCGTCCTCATTCCAGCCACGGACTAGCTAGTAATCGCCATCTCCTTGTAACTCATATCCTTTGTTCTGGCCGCGACTAGAGGCTCAGTATCGTGGTCTCGTTAGCTACCGCTCGCTTCTAAACTCTCTCTGGGCTAGCGGCGTCGCAGAACTCCCGAATGAAGCGTTGTCTCGGATAATGAATGGGCGTGCCCCGTAACCTTCTACTCTACTCGCGGCTCCTCTGCCGCTTGCCCTTCGGGCTCGGTTGCCTTGCGTGAGGCATAGCCCGTGAAAAAGAATACGTCGGAGGAGTCCAACTTATAACACGGCTCTAAGGCACGATCTCAGAGTGAGAAGAATGGAAACCAATCCTAAATATCCCGCAGCCTCTTGAGTATAGGTGTGGTGCACAACACGCCGATAATCAAGACTCTACTAGATACGGTGCGTAGACACTTTCCGAGGATTAATCGCTCTGATACCACTTTTTGTCACGACCCGAACCCGGGCCCGTGACTGGTGCCTTACCCCGGGCACCCAAGTAGCCATACATCAGAGTAATCAGCGGAATATAAAACAAGACATGAATAAAGTGAAGTGTAAAACAGTTATCTGAGAAAAGTTGCCTTTCTAAGATAAATATATAACAACTAGAAACGATTACATCCCTTTTTACAATTTCGCCACAACGATTACTACGGCACTTCTAAGAATGATATGACAACAATGGCGGGACAGGGTCGCGCCATACCCCTGAATGTAAGCACTTACAACGACAGGGGACTATTCCACTGATAAGCCTGCGGAGGAACGGAGCTTCCCAAACGCTGAACTGTGACCCTAAGAGCGAGGATCAACACTGGTGTACCTCTACCTGCGGCATGAACGCAGCCCCCCGAAGGAGGTCAGTATAACAGGTACCAAGTATGTGAAACTGAAAATACTGTAAATGAAATCATAGTAGTCTATATAAAGCAGGAGACATGTATGATAACCAAACTACAGCTTCAATAAATAGCGGTCATGTCAAGTCGTGACTCACGCCTCAAAGTCATCACTCAAATACAACTATGGGTCTCACGCCCACAACATCAATCACGCGTGGAATATCTTTCTCTCACCGGCGGCTAATGATATAAAAGCACCAAGGAATACACATGAACACCGTGTCCTACCGTGTCATAATAAAACCGTGACGGTAATGCGAAGGCATAGCCGACTACTAAATCCCACGCACTAACAAGGTCATAAATCGTATCACGAGATGTCTAGACCGCCATATGATCGAAAGGCCACTCGCCGCGATATCTAATGTGCGCGTCTAGTCCCGAACTTCCCCGACCCGCGATAAGCCACTCCGATGGCGCATGAGGTATTCCCGCACGAGGGTAGCTACTCCTAACGCCCTGGACTCGCGATCCGCATGGCGCATAGACCGCATGACCATAAAGGCCGCGCTAACTCGGAACTCTCGTAGCTCCGCATAGGTCACACAAACCGCATGAGGTATTCTCGAATCATAGGTCACACAGACGCTGAGTCTACCCGCGTGGAGAGGCGACAACCGGAATCATGTCAAGAGGTGAGTGATATAATACTAACATAACGACTTATCGTTAAACAACATAAGCACAAAGGAAACCCCTTTATACAAACATCACAAGACACTAACACACGTAGCATCCTAACATGTCTACTTATCAAACCATCTTACTACACTTTCCGTAATCAATACAAGACTTTCATAAAAAAATAAGTAAACTGCCTTCTATCTTCCTTAAGTCGTTATACCTAACTTCCCATAAAGCTAGTATAACACTTGCTTTAAAACCAAGTATTTCTTTTCTTTCAAAATGGTTAATAACTCTTTTGAAATACTTCCGCATTCTTATTATTTAAACTCAAGTCAAAAGACATCAAAGTAAAACCAAAACAATTTCCATACCTTCTTTTAAAACAAAGGCACTTCTCCTTTAAAAGTCAAGTAGCAATATACTTTTAAACCAAGTGTCTTACTTTTTAAAAACAAGTAACCTATACCTTTAAATCAAATTACTTCTCCTTTCCCAAAATCAAGTTTTTTATAAGTCAAGTTATCATTTTAAATCAAATGATAAAACCATACTTATTTTCAAATCAAGATAACTTTATTCTTTAAAGACCACACACCCATTAATCATGAGTGAGATTTTACAACTTTTTAACATAATTCAAGTCCTTAATGTTTCATAACAAGTCACTTAACTTTGGAATCAAGTCAAGGACACAAAAAGGAAAATCAACTTCCTTTAAACACACGTCGCCTACCGCACTAAATATATTTCACAAATATCATGCTAGAAAGGATAGTAAGAGGTTCACATACCGCGACGATTATCGACAATTAGCAAAACGCTCCAAAGTACTTAACCTTGCTCGCCTTTTCCACCCTTCAGTAGAATACACTACTCGTAGTACTTCAACCTATAAAGGCCACAAAACGTCTATCAACCTCTAGCTCTCTTCAGAATAATTCTAGATACAAGATTCCTTATTCTACGGAAAATTCAGCGAAGACCTCCCGCAACCACATAAAACTCCTCCTCAAACGAGTGCGCTAACAAACCAACAATTCCGGGGTTACACGCCTAACCTGACGTGTACAATTCTACTCCACAATAATACTACAAGTCTACTGCAAATACAGTCAATGTAAATACGGTTCAATTCCTTATAATTATACTTCCAATATATCTTATACTCAATGATTAACTACAACATGTAATTTCCAATTACAATAGGGACATAGATCATTACCTCGATAAGCCCAAAATTATCCAAGATTATAAGTCGATCTGAGCAACGTTTAGCTCCATTCCCGACGCTCCAACCCGCTCCAAGCAACCCTTAGAAGTTTCCAAATAACTTCTCTTAACACTTCATCTAAGCTATGAAGATTTTTCTAGGGCTTCGTTTTGCGACTAAAGGAATAAAGTAGAATTTCAGGCTCCTAGTATTGAAATAACTGGAATACAACTAGGGATACTAGGCTAAGGTATTTGGGACTATATCAACACTTGAAGAATTTTTCCTACACCAAGGGAGAGTAGACGAGAACCTCAACAAAGGGGGAGTATTTTGTGACTTAGAATCTCAAAGTGTGGATGAAATAAGTCTTGAAACAATGGGGTATTTATAGGAAAATCAATGGCCAAGATCTAGGCAAGTGTGTGGTGAGGATGGGGTACATGTGTGTGGGTAGTTGGCCAACCATTTGGCTACCACAAAAATGGGACAAGTGGCTACCACAAAATGGGCCACTTGTCCACCTAAAAACGCCCCACTCGGCCTTCTCCAATTCGCCAACATGGCCTACGGGGTGACACGTGTCGCCCCTACTCGTCAAAATATTTCATCTTCCAAAATATCCGCAATGCCAAAAATCCGAAAATAAAGTGGGCCACAAAACCGTAAATTCTCCTGGGCCCTGCGTGACCAATTTGAAATAAAATTCCATAATTCTCAAATATTCCAAAAGTCGAATACCAAATCTGGGAATCCAATTCCCATTTACTAACATTTTTCCTTCTAAAAATTCGGAAACTTTTCCGTCGAAAAATCACATCTTTCTTCCTTTCCAATTTTAATGTCGTATTTACGTACGTACGTCCTCATATACATACACTGGAACTACGGGGTGTAACATTCGTATACCCTCTCATTTTAGTTTACTTAAGGCACTTAATCCTATCTTTAATAAAAGAAAACCGGGAATTTAACCCAAGTACCACATACTTCAACTCTTTCAAAAGTGACTCTTTTTCATACATAAAACCTTTGGGCAATTGATACCTAAAAATCAATTTGTCTTTCATAAATCAAATCATTTGTCCTTGCTTATCTTACTTAGAGTAAATCTCTTCTTGTTAACCTTTCATAAAGCTAATATAACTAACTTCCCATAAAGCCGTTATACTATCTTTATACTTTTGAAATTAAGACCTTCTTATCTTTTCATAAGGCCGTTATAACTAACTTCCCATAAAGCCGTTATAACTCCTTATAAACCATTTTGTTCTTTTACTAACCAAGAGACTTATACTTCAAACAAATCTACACAACTTTCAAAAATACTTCAAGCCTCTTATCTTTAGAATAATTCAATACTCAATACTTTCACACCAAGTACCCTATACTTTTGTAAAATCATACTTTTCCCTTAACCAAGGGACTTATACTTCTTAAAACAAAACAAGTCTTTATTTATACTTAAACAAGTAAGAATACTAAATCTTGTACGTCTACCGTACTACATAGATACAAATACTCATGCTCAAAAGATAGGAAAGCTTCACATACCTTTTTGATCAATCCACTTGCTAAGTCCAAACTACTGCAAGTAATATGTCAACCTAAAATAACCATGATACGTTTATTAACCTCTAATTTCAATGTAGAATAATCTAAACTCAAAGCCACTAAATTCTATGGAAAATTGGGCAGCATTTCCTTTGTTTCTACATACTTTGCCACCTTTCACAAGGCCGAATTTATCATCCAAACGCCACATTTAAGGCTCAACAATCCAACATTTCAAAGGGGATTACACACCTAAACTTGGGTGTGTAAAATTCTGTCCCATAAGGTACAACAATTCACTTAACAATTCTAAGGTAGTTTTTAGGCTACAACATGCTCATAATATCTTCTTAACCAATTCTTTTATATCCAAACCACATTTCTTACATGCAATGAGTCTAAGAGCATTATTTACTACCACAAGTTCTTTCTTCTTAGCATGCAACACTAAAAACTAATAATAAAGGAGGAACCATTACCTTAGAGCTTTAGCCAAATTTATTCCAACAATTTTGCTAGCCTCCTTTCCAAGAATACCACCACAACCACCTTCACAAGCTAGCCACAAGTTTCCTTCTTGCCTTTTACTTTTCAGATTTCTCCTAAGGCTAAAATATCACTTGGATTTTTAGAGAGAAGTGGGAGCTTAAACTTTAGAGAGAGAGAGAAATTGGAAGATGACCAAGTCTTCAAGACTTGGTCAATATATTGCATGCAAGAAATCAGATGGGGGGGACACTTGTCACCCTCCCAAGGTCTTTTAAAAGAAAAATCTGACTTTTCCTAAGTCTTTCCGCCCAAAAATCCCGCCTCGGCGCCGCGGCCCCGCCTCCGGCGCCGCGGCGCTGAAACCTCCGCAGCCTCTCTGAACTTTCGGCGTCGCGGCCCTGCTGTCCTGGCGCCGCGGCGCTGCAACTTCAGCGACCCCTCAGTACTTTCGGCGCCGCGGCCCTGCATCCGGCGCCGCGGCCCTGTCGCCTTTGTCCGAAACACATTTCTGTCATTGCGCGAACTTGTAACTCTCATAACTTTCTACTCCGACGTCCTATCGATGAACGGTTGGTTGCGTTGGAATCTAGACTCCACGAACTACGCCCTAGGACTTTGAAACACTTAGGAACTCTCAATGTATCGGGTCATAACCCGCCTCAAAGTTGACTAAAACCTGTCTGGAATAATCCGTCAACCTATCCTTGAAAATTTTAAGTCTTACCCCCTTTCGTACGCTCTCAAACGCATGGCTTGAACTACGGGGTGTAACATTCTCCCCCCCCTTAGAAACATTCGTCCCCGAATGTTCCTTTGGAGCCAATCTACTATTCCTCGGTACATCCTCGTACTTCACGCTTAATAGGAACTTACTATGCCACTTGTAACCATAAGATATCGCACACGCTCAATCATTCCTCATAAATCAAACAGGAAAACGAATCCATCGTATGACCCATTACCACTTACTCTCGTTCACGGCTAACAATTGCGTTCGTATCTACCAACTTATTCTAACACATGTACATAGTCTCAATATCCTCTGTTCATAACACTAAATCATACAACAATCCTATCACACATACTAATCTCTAAAGGGTCAAAGATGTACCTGTAAATATTGCTTCGCATTCTCCTTGTCGCCCTAATCGCGATCACCTCGCACGACGCATAACAAAAGAAGGCGATGAATCGACCATCGATCCCGTGGCGAATCTCTACATCCGCGCTATCCTAGTGGACGGTTCCTCGCATAATGGCCTGCGTCACATGTATAGAAATTACCCAAACTAGCACGACACTCCCATAATGGGTCCTACCACATCGACTACACCGGTAGAGGTGGCCTCGTAGACTAACACCCTACTCCTCGAAAACTTGAACCCCGAGGCCACGACTGCTCCCGAATCTCGAATGTCTGATGATGGTGGAGTACTCATCTTGGAGGCGTATAACTAGCTTCTTGAGGTGGTCCGCCTTGAAATCGCCACGAGATCCTGCTGTCACGGCCTCTTGGGCTGGCGAGTCAAGCCGACCCTCCTTTCTCTCGTCCTCTATCCCTGCGCATATGCTGCGTCACGGCAATATCCATCCACGGTGAAGAGCCACCCCATCACGATAATCATATGACGGTCTAACCCATCACATATCGATGAACCCTATGCGCCATGTCCGCTACAATGGTGTGCGCATACCGTCAAGGAGTCAAACTCGGTGTACTCTCGATAGTCCTTCCGTCGCCTCGAGGTCAAGAATCTATCTCGCGGGCTCTCATCTCGGGAGGCAAGAAGTGATCCAGAAAGCCTCGTGAAATCCTCCCAAACAGCGGAGAGCATCCTCACCTCTCGTCAACACTCCATGACTCAAACAGTTCAACGCAATATCGCGTAACAGGTAGAAGCTAACACTCACGGACTCAGTCTCAGAGGCCCTAATCACTGCGTGGTCCGCGCACTGTCGAATAAACTCCTGAGGATCCTCCTCAGACCTCGAACCATAGAACTCGGGTGGATCACAACTCAGAAAGTCCCGAATCCTTAAGCGCCGGCTCAGGGTTAGCCAGGCCTGGCGGTCTTTGCCACCGCGATGCTAGTCAACAACCTGACCGCTCTCGTAATCCTATACTCGCCTGCCGTGGAATCGAGGCTCGCAGGAACCTCTGGGGCGGCTGCGCTCTCGCCTTCTAACGCTGCCAGGCGTGTTTGAACTCGCCGACCGCCATCGCTTCTCGGGCATAGTCCGTGCAGAGTCTCGGTAACTCTGCGTGCTACTAGCGACTCCTGCTGTTGCCTTGCTCGGGCTCCGGTCACCTTCGTGGAGGCATAATCATTACACAAGGATAGGTCGAGAGGACTCGACCTACTATGACGACTCTCTCGCACGATCTCAAAGAGAGAAGAATGAAACCAATCCTAAATGTCCTGCAGCCTCACGATTATAGATGTGGTGCCTGACACACCGATAATCAAGACTCTACTAGACACGATGCGTAGACACTTTCCGAGGACTAAGCGCTCACGATACCACTTTTGTCACGACTCCAACCTCGGGCGCATGGTACCTCTAGGTTACCTGCAGTATATGTCGAGAGAATAGCGTAAACATACATAACACATAACTTATAAAAGGGTAAACATCACTAGCCATTGATAAGTTGCCTTCCATAAAACATACTTAAACAAAGTATAGTAGTACAAGCGGTTCTTATAGCCCAAAACATATATGTGACCACGGACCTCTAAAGATAACAAGCGTGGCGACAGGGCCCCGCCATACCCGAATGTACAAAATACCTATAGCATCGGGAATATCCGTACCAATAGACAAGCTTAGGAGGAATGGAGCTTCGACACGGAATAGTGATCCTAAGAACGAGGATCCTCAATGCGCTTACCCTGCGGCGTGAACGCAACCCAGGAAGGGGGTCGATGCACAATATGTACCAAGTATGTAAAGTGGAAAATCTTTGTAATAATGATATCATAAGTTTAAGAGTAGTGAGTCATGGAAGGAAATCAAATACCTTTATTTGTGCCTTACTAACAATGAGAGTGACAAGTATATATATATATAATACTGCATAAAATAGGGGGCTCGTGATCAAAACAGGGTCCCTCGCCCATAGTATCAATAAGCAATCCTACTCCTGGGACTATTTCACCCGTGGGTCTGTGGACCCGCATGAGGTATTCCTCGCATAAGTGTACCGCCGCGTGGGACTATTTCACCCGCGTAAGCCCATGGGACTCGCATGAGGTATTCCTCGCATCGTGGGTAGCAAGTCCACGGAACAGGTAGTATAACGATCTTGGGGACTTACCCCTCAGATATACTCTTACCCTGAAGCAGATGGTATAACGATCTTGGGGACTTACCGCCGGATATACTCTTACCTTTGGAGCGGACGGTATAACGATCTTGGTGTACTCGCCGGATATACTCTTATCTTTGAGCGGATGGTATAACGATCTTGGGGCTTGCCCGCCGGATATACTCTACACCAGTGCGGATGGTATAACGATCTTGGGCACGCCCGCCGGATATACTCTTACCTTTGGAGAAGGTGGTATGACGATCTTGGGGCTTGCCCCTCAGACATACTCTTACCCTGGAGAAGGTGGTATAACGATCTTGGGGCTTGCCCCTCAGATATACTCTTACCCTAGCTCAAACTGTCATCATATCAATATCATAAATAAGTTAAGAAAACTTATAACTTCTTATTAGTCTTGTTCGTATACCCTCTCATTTTAGTTTACTTAAGGCACTTAATCCTATCTTTAATAAAAGAAAACCGGGAATTTAACCCAAGTACCACATACTTCAACTCTTTCAAAAGTGACTCTTTTTCATACATAAAACCTTTGGGCAATTGATACCTAAAAATCAATTTGCCTTTCATAAATCAAATCATTTGTCCTTGCTTATCTTACTTAGAGTAAATCTCTTCTTGTTAACCTTTCATAAAGCTAATATAACTAACTTCCCATAAAGCCGTTATACTATCTTTATACTTTAGAAATTAAGACCTTCTTATCTTTTCATAAGGCCGTTATAACTAACTTCCCATAAAGCCGTTATAACTCCTTATAAACCATTTTGTTCTTTTACTAACCAAGAGACTTATACTTCAAACAAATCTACACAACTTTCAAAAATACTTCAAGCCTCTTATCTTTAGAATAATTCAATACTCAATACTTTCACACCAAGTACCCTATACTTTTGTAAAATCATACTTTTCCCTTAACGAGGACTTATACTTCTTAAAACAAAACAAGTCTTTATTTATACTTAAACAAGTAAGAATACTAAATCTTGTACGTCTACCGTACTACATAGATACAAATACTCATGCTCAAAAGATAGGAAAACTTCACATACCTTTTTGATCAATCCACTTGCTAAGTCCAAACTACATGAGTAATATGTCAACCTAAAATAACCATGATACGTTTATTAACCTCTAATTTCAATGTAGAATAATCTAAACTCAAAGCCACTAAATTCTATGGAAAATTGGGCAGCATTTCCTTTGTTTCTACATACTTTGCCACCTTTCACAAGGCCGAATTTATCATCCAAACGCCACATTTAAGGCTCAACAATCCAACATTTCAAAGGGGATTACACACCTAAACTTGGGTGTGTAAAATTCTGTCCCATAAGGTACAACAATTCACTTAACAATTCTAAGGTAGTTTTTAGGCTACAACATGCTCATAATATCTTCTTAACCAATTATTTTATATCCAAACCACATTTCTTACATGCAATGAGTCTAAGAGCATTATTTACTACCACAAGTTCTTTCTTCTTAGCATGCAACACTAAAAACTAATAATAAATGAGGAACCATTACCTTAGAGCTTTAGCCAAATTTATTCCAACAATTTTGCTAGCCTCCTTTCCAAGAATACCACCACAACCACCTTCACAAGCTAGCCACAAGTTTCCTTCGCCTTTTACTTTTGATTTCTCCTAAGGCTAAAATATCACTTGGATTTTTAGAGAAGTGGGAGCTTAAACTTTAGAGAGAGAGAGAATTGGAAGATGACCAAGTCTTCAAGACTTGGTCAATATATTGCATGCAAGAAATCGGATGGGGACATTTGTCACCCTCCAAGGTCTTTTAAAAGAAAAATCGACTTTTCCTAAGTCTTTCGCCCAAAAATCCCGCCTCGGCGCGCGGCCTGCGTCTGGCGCCGCTGCAACTTCAGCGACCCTCGGTACTTTCGGCGCTGCGACCCGCATCCGACGCCGCGTACATCGTCTTTGTCCGAAACACATTTACGTCATTGCGCCGAGCGTGTAACTCTCATAACTTTCTACTCCGACGTCCTATCGACGAACGGTTGGTTGCGTTGGAATCTAGACTCCATGAACTACGCCCTAGGCCTTTGAAACACTTAGGAACTCTCAATGTATCGAGTCATAACCCGCCTCAAAGTTGACTAAAACCTGTCCGGAATAATCCGTCAACCTATCCTTGAAAATTTTAAATCTTACCCCCTTTCGTACGCTCTCAAACGCATGACTTGAACTACGGGGTGTAACAGCAGTGACCCAGGAAGGACTATGTGGATTGCGTATCCAGGTTGGTAATGATTATAGTATAGTTGGCATTGTGACATACAGCTATACGGAGTTATGTATGAGGGTCAGACGCGTGTTGCCTAGAATGATTTTAGATTACCAGGAGTTGGTAAAGACTAACTAGATACCGGGAAGGTATGGAACAGTTAATGAATTCTCGCCAAGGTCTTATGTTTTATTTTGGGATAATTGGGAAAGGATGAACTGTCTGATAAGACAGTGGACCCTTAAGAAGTCATGTTAAGAAACTTAATGGAATGCCGTGTTAATAGATTAAGCTACGTGGTGTGCGTAAGAGGATTGTACGGATGAGATCCGTATAGAGTAAGTAAGGGTTGTGGTGATCAAGACGACACGATTATGGTATTGTGAGAAATTATTGTACCGTTCTGAGAGGGAGTAAGGTAGACTTGGAGCATGGGAATGCGAGCCTAAGAATATTGATAGCGAGACCTTAGATATATAAGGCTTTCTCTGGCAATAAGATTTTAAGTCAGACCAAGGATAAGAGTTAAGTGCGACGCAGAGTCGGGTTGAGGACCTATTACGGGTCGCCTCATAGTTTGAAATGGAGTGGGATCGGTTGGTAGTAGTTCCGCTATGTGATAGGGTCACGAGGGTGCAAGACCCAAGTCTAGTTAATTGTTTTACGGGCTCGTGGACGCGTTCCACCGGAACCAGGTCGTGGGAGTCGGAAATGGCCTTATGTTGTTTAAAAGAGTGACTCCAAATATTAGAGGCCAGAATCGGTATGGAAGTTATGTATGTATGCTAGTATGAGTTGGAAATGCGGAAGAGTACGACCGATAAGAAAGATAACAACCAAGTGTAAAGGAATAGAGCACGAATCCATAAGAACCTTTTGAGGTAACTACACCCGTGAGTGTGTGGGGTGGTAGCTGAGCGGGAATATGAGATTTTCCCGGTGATGATACAGTCGTCAGACCCTAGTAGACCTAGTAGAGAGGATTATGACAGACTTTAAGGTCATTATGAGTATGGGCTAGTTGGCTTCGTGAGTGCCAAGGTTGACATTTTAGTATAAGTATTGTTATGTGGCCATGGGTGGCATATGTTGTATGAAGGGTGTAGTAAAGGGAGACTATGTCGCTATCTAATTAAATTGGACTCCGAAAGAACATTCGGGGACGAATGTTTCTAAGGGGGGAAGAATGTTACACCCCGTAATTCAAGAACATGATTATAGAATTAAGATTGGAATGTCGAAAGGAAAGGATTTTTACATTTCCTTATACGAAAATTTTTCGAGTTTAATGTGATGACAAGAATTAATTCTAGTAATGGAATTATTTTTCATTAGAATTATGGACTTAGTGGATTTATTAAGTCTTGGTATACTATGTTACATGTCCATCGAAATGGGATGAAAAATAACTAAGTGTGGATGAAATATTTTGTGAAGAAATACTTGGCCAATAGGAGGTTAGCAAGTGCCCTCCCCACTTGTCTTGTGAAGACTCCACACACCTTTATATAGATAAGTCTTGAAGACTTAGAACAAAAGATATTCATCCATACAAACCCTCATCTCTCCAAAAACCTAGAGCAATTCGAAATCCCCATATCCAAAGACAAGATCAAGATCAAAGTATTTTCTTTCCAAGATTAAGCACCCTTAACCCCTAAATATAGGTTGGGCCGAAAATAGAATGAAACCCTAGGGGTTTTCCGTCGACTTTTTGGAAGAGAAACGTGAAGAGAAGTTGATCCTAAGGTTGTAGGGGATACATATATGTGATTGGAACTTGAAGAAGTGGAGCGAAACGAAAACTGCGGACCAATAAAGACCGGACTGTTTTGGGGCGTTTTTGGGCAAACAAATGAGGTAAAAGTCCTTCTTATTTTAAAGTAATTGGATATTACTTATTGTTATAATGTATGGATGAACTTGTGTTAAAAATAATGAAGAATAAAAAGCGTTTGAGCCATTTTTTGGGGCTAAAACCGATTTGGGACATATTTGGTGTAAATGGAATTCGTTGGTTATTGTCGTTGTTATCTTCACCTATTGCATGTTATAATGGATTAATATTGTTGTTAATAAGTTGTTATAACTTATGTAGATGTTTTGGAACTCGAATTGGAATAAAAAGGATTAAGGAAAGAGTTATCGGATTTTAGTTGTTGCCGTAGAATCTATAAAACTGTTGGATATTGTCGTGCAGTTTTTAGGGACTGATTTAGACGTGTTGTATGCTGGAAAATCAGCCCCTATATTTCATGTTTAATGTAGTAGATTGCTAATGAAAACCCCGAAGGAATAAGGGTGTGGAAAGGCGTTGAAAGGCCTCACATTCCACCCTCGTTATAGTAATTATGGACTATTTTAGGGGCTGTTTTGGTATGGTTCTGGGGCAGAATTTTACACGTCCTGTTAAGGCGTGTAATCTCCTTTGGTTAGCTGAATTGTTGGGCCTTAAATGTGGCGTGTTTGGTTATTGAATTCGGCCTTGAAAAATGTGGCAAAGTATGTAGAAACAAAGGAAGTTTTGACAGATTTTACGTAGAATATAGAGACTATGCACTTAGAATATTCTACGTTCGAAGCTAAAGGTTAATGGACGTATTATGGCCATTATAGGTTGAAGTACTAAGTATAGCGTATTCTACTTGAAGGATGGAATAGCTATCAAGGTTGAAGTACTTTGGAGCATTTTGCTATTTGTCGATAATCATCGCGAGGTATGTGAACCTCTTCCTTCTTTTGACATGATTCTATGTATGGAATATACATGTAGTACTATTTCATGATTCCTTCTACTCTTAGAAATTAAGAGGTATGTATGTTGATTTACTCTACGTAAAGGTTATGTCTAAGTTATCCTAAGTTCTACCAAGTCTTATGGGGATGTTGGTAAGAGTCGTTAGGAGGTATTTGGAGCTGTTGACTTGGCTAAGTTCTGACACAAATGAGAATAAGAATCGAACAAGCCCTTTGCAGCGTTAATGAAGGAAAATGTAATGACAATCAATTAAGTTAAAATGAGTAGAATTCTCCATCTGCATAGAAGTTAAGATAAGACAAAATTGTATTACATTTTCTAGATCATGGCTACTCGATTAAGATCGTTATAAATAAGTATAACTTATTCACAACGCACCAAAGTATATGTTACTTAATTTATAAGAATTTACGTATGATGTTTTAAGACTATGAACCTCAAATTTTTAAAAGGTTAAGGGACTTTATTTTTCAAGTTATGGGACTTGATTCTTAAAGGAAGAAATGAATTGATTTAAAAGTATAGAATACTTGATTTGGAAAGTATTGATTTCTTTGCCATTCTAAAGTTAAGAAACTTGTTTTCTTAAAAGTTAAGAGACTTGAAGTATTTTGAAAGCTATGTGATTTGAATTGAAAGTATAAGTTTCTTGGTCATAAAAGGAATGAATTTGTCTAATACATAAAGAGTTATAACGGCTTTATGGGAAGTTGGTTATAACAACTTTATGGAAGATTAAAAGAATGGTTTTCTTCAGTAATGTAAGAAAAGAAATGATTTGAAATAAAGAAGGGCAAATTGTTTTAAAGGTACCAATTGCTTAAGGTTTTAAAGAAAGAAGTCACTTGATTTAGAAGCCTATAAATGTATTTCTAAAAGGTATTGTGACTTGTCTTGAAAAGTAGATATGACTTGATACTACAGTTATTAGTATCTTGGAAGTTTTATTTGAAAGAGAATCATTTTAAAGGAGTAGAGGCACGTAGTACGTTGGGTTAAATTCCCAGATTTTATAATGACATGTTAGTGCCTTAAGTAAACAAAAATGAGAGTGTATATGAACAAGCTAATATGAAGTTAGAGATTTCTTAACTTGCTTATGTAATGTATGATAAGCCGATGGTGCTTATGTTATGTATGGTAAGCCGGTGGTGCTTATGTTATGTATGATAAGTCGGTAGTGCTTATGTTATGTATGATAAGTCGGTAGTGCTTATGTTATGTATGATAAGCCGGTATGGCTTATGTTATGTATGATGGCTGGTTGAGTTAGGGTAAGAGTATAAATGAGGGGTAAACCCCCAAGACGTTATACCACCTTCTTCAGGGTAAGAGTATAAATGAGGGGTAAACCCCCAAGACGTTATACCACCATTAGTGGATTTGCTACCCATGATGCGAGGAATACCTCATGCGAGTCCTTATGGGCTTATGCGGGTGAAATAGTCCCATGCGGGCGGGTACATCCTATACGAGGAATACCTCATGCGGGTCCACAGGACCTATGCGGGTGAAATAGTCCCAGGAGTAGGATTGCTTATCGATACTACGGGTGAGGGACCCTGTTTTGATCATGAGCCTCCTATTTTTATGCAGTATACCTTTATGGGCAGACTTATGTGATTTTATCGCGTCCCAGATTGGGCCGGGCAGTATACCTTTATGGGAAGACTTATGTGACTCTATCGCGTCCCAGATTGGGCCGACATTATAGGCGTTCCTCCATAAAGGGACGGATTAGGTTATGCAAGATACGTAAGTTATATGTTTATGAACTTGATGAGTTTTCTTAAGTATGTACGTAAGAATTTGACTATACTCTTATGGGAAAATGGGAAAATGGGAAAAGATAATAAGGTACGATTAAGTTCACGAGATGGAAATGACACGGTAGGATCTGGTATTTACCCTTTCTTTATACTTGCCCCTGTCATTCTTTTGTACAGTTATGATTTGTTACTGTACCTTATTTTTCGTTCCATATTAAATTTTTGTTATCTGACCCCGAGGCTGCATTCATGTCCGCATGTTTAGGTACACAGTTGTGGATCCGCGAGCTTAGGATCCCAGTTCAGCATTTTGAGATGACTTCAATGTTCCGGAGCTTGTCGTCATGGTTATGTATATTCGAAGTGCGGCGGGCCCTGTCCCGTCATAGCATTGGTCCAAATCTTAGAGGTCTGTATTCATCTGTGGGCTGGACTGGCTAGAGTTGTTTTTACATTGTTAAACAGTGTAGACCCTTTCGGGTAATTTTTATATTATGGCAGCCTTATCGGCTTGGCCTTAGTTTTAAAAAAAAAAGTGTTATTTATCTTCTGCAGTTTATTATGTATTATGAGTATAAGGGTGCCCAGGTAGGGCACCAGTCGCGGCCCGGGGTCGGGTCGTGACAACAAGTTAAAGTGTTCTTAAGTTATGTAAGGATGGGCGATTAATCAGCCAAATTAATGTATATCCCACAACGGTATACGAAAAGAAGAAATGTGCAAAATACGGAAAATGGGGAAGAGCCGCGGTGTCGAGCCCGCAACGGTTTGCACGACCGAGCTGCGGCGCCACGGCGCCAAAACTCATGAGGCTCGAGGTTGGCTTCTAACAGGTCAGCGTCGCGGCGCTCCAGGTCCAGAGAACCGAGAATTGTCTAGAATCTTCTGATTCATTGACTGATTTGAAGAGCCAGATGTCAGCCAACCCTTGGAATGATCAAGGTGTCCTTTGGTGAAATCTATGCACATTCAAGACATTCACATGGTATGTGAATGATCATTTTGCAACTATAAAAGGAGCTTCAAATTCAGATTTAAAACATTCATTCACAACACAAAATCTGGAAATTTATTGAGAGCTTTGTTTCTTCTTCTAGTAATCTTTTGTTCTTGTTTCTTATACAAGGATTCTCAAGTATTGGGTTTGTGCTTGAGAAAGTATTGTTGTTTTATCTTGGGAGACTATTATCCATCTACCGTAAGCCATTATATACGGAGATAATTTTGTCTTAAGGAGAGATTGTTAAACAATTGACTCGACAAACATTGCACTAAACTTCTTTGTGTTTAACATTTCAGTTCTTCCGTTCTCGTTCATACCCACAAAGTTACAACAATTTAAGACAAAATTAATATTACGAAGAACTAAAGATAATGAATGGAAAGGAACAAGTCTATGCTTCCAACAACGCCACATCCTCTGGCACTGCTACCACCGCTGGTATCACTTTTTGTACATTGGGAATACCATGATTCCTCCCAACTTCCAAGCCGAAAGACCCGAAAAGTTTGTGGGCACCAACTTCAAAAGGTGGCAGCAAAATATGTTGTTTTATCTCACCGTACTAGGTATGGCAAAATACTTATCTGAAGATCCTCCTTCTATTGGAGATGATATGGACGTCCAAACCGACAACACGGTTCAGACAGGGCCAGGATACCCAGGCTACTGGTGGCCTGATGATGAAATTTGACCCCTGGAGTCAAAATGGCTACATATGCAGGAACTACATCCTAAATTGCATGTGCGA
This sequence comes from Przewalskia tangutica, assembly GCA_029844215.1. Lineage (NCBI taxonomy): Eukaryota > Viridiplantae > Streptophyta > Magnoliopsida > Solanales > Solanaceae > Przewalskia > Przewalskia tangutica. Next base: position 1,032,512 of record JAQGDG010000037.1, on the reverse strand, counting down.
CCCACTCTACAAGGTATATTGCACTATAAATACCGCAAATGAGTTATGGGATCTGTTGCAGAAGAAGTACAGCACTCATGATGCGGGTGCTAAGAAATTTATAGTTGGAAAATTTCTGAAGTACCAAATGGTGAATGACAAATCAGTCATGTCACAAGTGCATGAGTTTCAGTTAATCATCCATGATCTGGATCTAGAAGGTATGAAGCCCAATGAGTCATTCTTGGTCGCTTCACTTATTGAGAAACAGCCTCACTCGTGGGGTGAGTTCATTAGTTATCTCAAACTCAAATCCAAGGAAATGAGTTTTGAAGAACTTTTCATCAAGCTTCATATCCATGAAGACAACTAGAAGACCTTGGTCAAAAGCAAGGCAACAACTGATGTCAAGGTTAACTTGGTTGAGACCAAAGGAAACCCGAGTAAGAAAGGTGTTAGACCCCGAAATTCCATGGCTACTAAGTGAGAACGTAAGTTAGGATATAATATTTGAACGTTGGAAGGAAAGTATATTACATTTTCTAGATGGAATAATTTCGGACATATAAGTGTGACGATGAAAATTATTAACTTGTAGTTGGATTATTTCCAATAGAGATATGGACTTAGTGTGGATTAATTAAGTCTTGACATTGATAAAGTGAGGCCCACCAAAAATTTCACAATTTGGGGGGGGGGGGGGGGGGGGTTCGAAATTTGGAAAAAATTGGCTAAGTGGGGGAGATATTTGTGAAGGGAAGACAAGTGGACAAGTGTGGGAGATATTTGTTAGACAAGTGGACTAGTGGGGTTCATGGGTCCCCCTCCACTTGTGAGATATTCATCTATATTATTCAAAGCTTTGCAAGACTTAGCTTAAAGATATTTTCATCATCCAAACTCTCTTCTCTCTCTCTTGTTCTTCAAGCTCTCGAAAACCTAGCCAAAGTGAAGAACAAGATTAAGTTATTTTCCAAGATTAAATTCTCTAATCAAATTCTAAGCCAAGATAACTCTCCAAGTTTAGTGATCACAGTTTTGAACTAAAAACTATCTTGAAACCCTAAGTTCGTTATGAACTTCATGAAAGAAGACCATGAAAGCAATAAGGATACAAGCTTGTAGAGGATACGTGTGTGTGATTGTGACTTGAAGGAGTGGTGTGGAAAAGAGGCAGGTTGGCCGAAACTAGGGTTGTTTTATGCAAAGATTAAGGTAAGATTTATTCTTCCTCTTGAAGTAATTGGAAGTGATATGATATTGTAATTGATAGATGAACTTGTGTTAAGTAAAAAGGAGAATAAGAAATACATGTCACAGTTTTGTCATGCTAGCCGAAAACTGGACAGTTTTGGTGTTGTCGGATTCGTTGGTTATTGTTGTTGTTATCATCACTACTTGCATGTTAAAATGAAGGAAATCTTGTTATTACAAGTGGATGTGTTTTATATATAATTGTTGGAATGTAAATTGGATTATAAGAAGTTATGAAAATGGCTTTGGTTGTAGTAGTTGGCCGAAAAACTGCATGAAATTGTGAGACGTTGTTGTGCTGTTTTAGGGATTGTTTTGTGGCGTTGGAATGCTGGAAATTCAGCCACCAATATGCATGTTTAAATGTAGTAATTTCTAATGAAAGTCCTAAGGGAATAAGGGTGTGGAAATGTGTTGAAAGGCCTCAGATTTTACCATTGTTGTTGTTGGATTGTGGACTGATTTTAGTGGACTGTTTTACGTGAATAAGAGGTTGTTTTTTATGTGATAAATAGGTGTGTGAATCACCTTGGTTAACTGTTGGTTGTGCCCTTAATTGGTGCCTTGGTTGTTGATGAAATTGGCCTTCTTGAAAGGTGGAAAAGTACGTATAAATAGGGGAAGTGCTACCCAAATTTTTATAAGAAAGGAGATTCATTATGTGGTATAAGTATATACTAGTATCATGAAGTTGATAGACGTGTTATTGTCATTATAGGTTGAAGTACTACTTGAGATGTATTCTAGTTGTCAAGTTGGTGGAGCCTATAAGGTATGTGAACTCTTCTTTTCTTCTTTTGGCATGAACTTTATAAAATGAGTGTACGGTGGACGTACGTATTTTAAATGAATCTAGATTTTATGTGGTACATGAGGTGGAAGTGACTTGATTTTAAAAGTATAACTTACTTGATTTTAAAAGTGTAAGTAACTTGATTTTAAAAGTGAAAGTGCCTTGATGCTACAAGTGCTAGTGTCTTGGGGTTTATAATTGAAAGGATGTACGGCGGACGTACATGGTGCTATTGAGTTCAAGTCCCTAATATTACATGATATGATTCTTTTTATAAAAAGGATGTACGGCGGACGTACATGGTGCTATTGGGTTCAAGTCCCTAATATTACATGACATGGTAATGCCATGGGTTTTTTTAAAATGATAGTTCATTCTATTTGTTCTAATGAGAGTCAAAGATGATTTAACTTGCATATGGTTGCTCATGATAGTTATTCGTGCAAGTGTTATATTCTCACATCACTGCGTCCCTCACTAGAGGTCCGACAACATTTTTATATTATTCCATGGACTTGCGATCTATGATGCGAGTAGGTATACTCATGCGGGTCTAAGGACTCATGCGGGTGAAACAGTCCCATGAATATTCCATGGACTAGCTCTCCATGATGTGGGTATATATACTCATTGCGGGTCTACAAGATCCATGCGGGTTTGAGTCCCATACGGGTATAATAATTCCATGAATAGGATATGCATAATGATCCTGAGGGCAGGCGTCCCTGATTTTGACATGACTTTCATATTTTGAAATGGTACGGTTGATTTCATAATTTGAAATGGTACGGTTGATTTCATATTTTAAACTGGTACGGTTGTCTCTCTATTTTTTATAAGGCACAGTGTACTCTCTATCCTTTACAAGGTACAGTTGGCTCTTATTTTATATGGCACAGTTGGATCTGGTATTTGATTTTCATATTTGTCCCTGTCATCTTTTGGCCATCTTTAAATCATGTCATTTCTCCTCTTTTAAATCAATTAAGTAAATCACTCCTTTGACTCTCCTAAAGCCGTTATAACAACCTTTAGGTTTTTGAACTAAGGCACTATCCAAATGATTTGGAAACCACTTCCTTTTCAAGACTCTATGTACTTCAAGTAAAATACTTTTACTTTTGAAAATCCAAAGTTCATCAAGGTAATGGATTATAACAACTTCCAATTTAAACATCCAAAGTACAATAAAGGAGGTATATAGAACAAATTCTATATTAGGCAATCCAAGTACAATCAAGGAAGTATATAGAACAACTTCTATATTAGGCAATCCAAGTACAATCAAGGAATGAATCATTTAAGGAGTAGGACTTACTTTCTTTATCATAAGGAATCATGCTAGAAGAAGAGGAGATGGTTCACATACCTTTTCGGCTTAATCCACAAGCTAAGTCGAATACGCCGCACGTAGAATTGCCAACCTATAATGGCCACAACACGACTATCAATTTCTAGTTTCTAACGTAGAATGATACTAAGTATACGGTCTCTTATTCTACGAAAAATCGGACAACACCTTTTTTGTTTCTACGTACTTTTCCACCTTTTTCAAGGCCCGAAAATCAATAACCAACATGCCACATTTAAGGCTCAATAAATCAACCAATCAAAGGGGATTACACACCTTACAATACGTGTAAAATTCTGCCCCACAATTCATATAAAACAATCCAACACTTATAAGGGAATTCGGCCACCAATATAACCAATCCTAAGTCCTTTCCAATTCTTTTTCAATCCAAGTTCTTAGGTCTAACATGTTATATAGTCATAAACAACTTTAACAACTATAATTCCTTCTTTATATAACATACGATGACTAAACTAATAACCAAATTGAATTGTAATCTCAAAGGCTAATCATGCTAGTTTCGGATTAGGGTTCCAATATCCATAACACCTATCAACTTCATAATATATGCATCTCATGCTTGTTAATGTCAATAACTACAACATAAGTAATCTTTAATTACTACAACGATAAGATTGTTACCTTTATAAGCCCTTATAAAATTCCAAGATTCAAAGTCGCTCCTTAGCAATTCTTAACTCCTTTCCTTTACGCTCCAATCCGCTATTTGAAGCCTTTATAAGTTCACAACCAACTTCTCTTCCATTTCCAATCCAAAACTATGAAAACGACTTAGGTTTTCGCCTTACGACTAACGTGAAAACGTCGTTTTTCTGACATCTTTCTATTGAGATATCCTTACAATACCCTTAGGAACCTTGGGTTAAATTCTTTTGAATAATGAACCAAAATTGCAAAAAAAATTTGTGTGGGATTTGTACTAAACCCGAGAACTCCTTAAAGACAAGAACAAGGTCTTGAAATTTTCTAAGTGTTGGAGCTAAGTCTTGCTACTAGTGTAGTATATATAACACAATGGAGGGCTTAGATTACAACATATGTGTGGCTAGGATGAAGAGTAATTAATATCTACGCAAGTGGGCAAGTTGACTAAGTCAATTATCTCAAGCTTGAAGACTTGATCATCTATATTGGTCAATGACCATTACACCCTTGGCCCATTTTGTGCAAGCCTATGTGGGGGGTGACATGTGTCGCCCTCCCATTCGTCCATAAAATTTCGTAACCCTCGTGGGCCCCACAAAACGTAAAATTTCTCGGGTGGGCCCCACGTGACCAAATCCGTAAAAATAAATTTCCATAATGATAATAAGTTTCATACTCCTCAAATAATGCATTTTTAGAATCTAATTCTCATCAACGAACATTTTTCCTTTCCGACGTTCGGAAGATTTTCCTTCGAAAAAAACAATTCTTCCTTTCGTACCAATCTTTCAAGTCTTGTGTTCTCGCGTCCATTCTCTTATACATGTCCTGAAATTACGGGGTGTAACATTCTTCCCCCCTTAGAAACATTCGTCCCCGAATGTTCATAGTCGGTTGTCAAGTTATACAAACTCCGGCATAGTCTCTTTGCTATGCCTATCAATCAATACTCCACAATACCAACGATGCCACACATGGCCACCACATAACATATGTAAAACATATCAATGGACCTTCCATCCACGGTCCCTTCTCACAAAACTCGAAGGTTACAGTCTTATCAAAAAAATGAAATCTTTTAGAGGTTCCTTTCTTTTTCCCGCATAAAGGGATGGCCCTGCCGTATTCTAAGTCATAGGACTAACACTATCTGAATCCTTCAGTCGGACTTCCACTCAGCTAACTGATGTGTTTCCTCGTGTTACTTCCCTTATCTGCCTCACTTAGTCACCAAACTAGTTGGGACAATGAACCCATAATCTGCCTAGCTTAGTTTACCAACCGGTGTAAACTCTAATACTAGTAGTGTTACACCCCGTAGTTCCAGGGTATGTATGTGGGGACGTACGTACGAGAATACGACATTTAAATTAAAAAGAAGAAAGATGTGATTTTTTTTCGACGGAAAAGTTTCCCGATTTTATGAAGGAAAAAGGTTTATTATTGAGAATTGGATTCTCAACTTTGGTATTTAAGACTTTAAGAATTTTTAAGAATTATGGAATTTTATTTCCGAAATTGGTCACGTGGGGCCCACGGGAGAATTTACGGTTTTGTGGGGCCCACTTTATTTTCGGATTTTTGGCATTACGGATATTTTCGGAAGATGAAATATTTTGGACGAGTAGGGGGCCGACACGTGTCACCCCCATGTGGCCATGTTGGCCGAATGGTTGGTGGACAAGTGTTGGACGTTTTTTGGTGGACAAGTGGCAAGCCACTTGTCCCATTTTTGTGGTGGACACATGTCTCATTGTTGTGATGGACATTTGGTTGGAAGACTCCACCCCCACATGGACCAAATCCTCACCATACACTTGATTAGATCCTAGCCTTTGATTTCTCTATAAATACCCCCCTTAAGTGCAAGACTTATTCATCCCTCACTTGAAATAATTTCCAAGGCAAAAATTCTCCCTCCCTCCTTAGTGTAATTCTCGTCCAAACACCCCCCCCCCCCTTTGTGTAGAAAATTCTTCAAGTGTTGGTATAGTCCCAAATACCTTAGCCTTGAAATCCCTTGTTGAATTCCAAAGTTATCTTTATACTAAGAGCCCGAAAATACTACTTTATTCCAATAGTCACAAAGTGAAACCCTAGAAAAATCTTCATAGCTTGGTTGAAGTGTTAAGAGAAGTTGTTTAGAAACTTCTAAAGGTTGCTTGGAGCGGGTTGGAGCGTAAGGAATTGGAGCTAAGCATTGCTCAGGATCGACTTATTAATCTTGGATAATTTTGGGCTTATCGAGGTAATGATCTTTGTCCCCCTATTGTAATTGGAGATTACATGTTGTAGTAATGTATAGTTGAATATACTATATATAGAATGAATATTGATAAGAATTGAACTGTATTTACATTGGGTGTATTCTGATAGACTTGTAGTATTATTGTGGGCGAATTGTACACGTCAGGTTAGGCGTGTAATCCCTCGAGTTGTCACTTAGTAGCGGGCCTTGATAGTGGAGGTTATTTATGTGGTTACGGGGGTAGGTCTGCGAATTTTCCGTAGAATATGGAACCTTGTTCTTAGAAATGTTCTACGAAGAGATCTAGAAGTTAATAGACATTTTATGACCGTTATAGGTTGAAGTACTACGAGTAGCGTATTCTACTTGAAGGGTGGAAAAGGCTAGCAAGGTTATAGTACTTGGGAGCATTTTGCTAATTGTCGATAATCGTCGCGAGGTATGTGAACCTCTTCCTATCCTTTCTAGCATGATTGTTGTGAACTATGTAGTACGGTAGACGTACGTGTGCTAAACGAATTTTGGTTGGTTTAAAAACATAAAGTGTTATAATAGCTTTGTGGGAAGTTAGTTATAACGACTTTATGTAGGTAAAAGAATGGGTTGTTGATTTTAAAAGGTAAGAGACTTGACTTATAAATGACCTGATATGATATGTGAAGAACTTGAAATTGCGTTAAAAAGTGGTGAAACCTCATTCGTGAGTAATGAGTAGTTGGTCTTTAAAAGAATAAAGTTTTACTTGATTTCGGAAATGGGAATAACTATCGAACAAGCCATTGCAGCGTTAATAAAGAAAAATGTAATGACAAATAATTATATTAAAACAAGTAGAATCTTCCATCTGCATAGAAGCTAAGATAAGACAAAATTGTATTACATTTTATAGATCATGGCTACTTTAATAAGAATCATTATAAACAAGTATTGTTTTCTTAAAATTCCAAAGTAAGGAACTTGATTTCTAAAAGAAAAGAGACTTGAGGAATTGAAGAGTTTTTGGTTTAAAAGAAAGGCATAGTTTTGTCTTAAATTGGTTTAAAACATAAAGTGTTATAATAGCTTTATGGGAAGTTAGTTATAACGACTTTATGAAAACAAAAGAATGGTTTTATTATTGGATTTAAAATGGTAACTTGATTTTGGGAAAAGAGAAGTATACTTGACGTTCTTTTAAAAGTGTAAGTCACTTGGTTTAAAAAGTATAAAGTACTTGATTTAAACATGAACGTGTTTGGTACTACGGATATTAGTATCGAGTTCTTTTTACGTAAAAAGAGATCTTTTCGAAAAAATTAAGGTACGTAGTACTTTAGGGTTAAAACCCGGATTTTTGGCAAAAAATGGGAGTAGTTGAGTTTATATATATGGTGAATCAATTTACATGTTAATGAAAGTCTAAAAGTATGTTGAACTTGCCTATGCTAGTTGTGATAGCTTTTGTTGTGCAAGTATTGTATTTCTATACCACCGCGTCTCTCGATGGAGGGCCGGCTGACTTGTTGTGAACTTACTTGGACGTCTGGCGTGTGGAGGATTCCACGGGTATGCTTCCATTGTTATTATCACATGGACATGTCTATACCGATGAGGGATTCCGGGGGCATGCGGCCATGCAGCGGGTTAAACTCCCGGTATAATATTGTTGTCACATGGGCATGTCTACACCGATGAGGGATTCCGGAGGCATGTGACCATTATTGTTATTCCATGGACTAGCTCTCCATGAGGTTTTACTGATTCGGCTTTGGTATCTGGTAGTTGGCTCTCGTACTTGCCCCGGTCGTGGCTGATTCGGCTTTGATAACTGGTAGTTAGCCTTCGTACTTGCCCCATTCAGTTTAGTGGCGAAGTCTCGTGATCCGGCTTTGGTATCTGGTAGTTGGTCTTCGTACTTGCCCCCATCAGCGACGTGATGCGGCTTTGGTATCTGGTAGTTGGCCTTCGTACTTGCCCCGGGTCAGCTTCGTGGTATAGTTGTATAGTATTATTAGTACGGCTTTGGTATCTGGTAGATGGCTTTCGTACTTGCGCCGGTCAGTTGATGATGCGGCTTTGGTATCTGGTAGTTAGCCTTCGTACTTGCCCCGTACGGTTTTATGACACAGGTGGGCCTGGTGTTCATGTGTACTCCTTGGTGTTGTTATATCATAGACTGCCGGCAGTGAGGAAGGAATTCCACGGGCATGATTGATGTTGTGGGCGTGAGACCCATTGTTATATTTTGAGTAATGACTTGGAGGGCGTGAGTCCCTGACTTGACATGACTGCTTATATGTTGTGTACTGTAGTTTGGTTATCATATATGTCTCCTGCTTTATTTAGACTATTATGATTTCATTTTCAGTATTTTCAGTTTTACATACTTAATTTTTGTCTTGACCTCCTTCGGGCTGCGTTACGCCGCGGTAGAGGTACACGATTGTTGATCCTCGCCATAGGATCACAATTCAGCGTTTTGGGAAGCTCCGCTTTCTCAGGAGGCTTATCTTTTGGTATGATTCCACGAGATTGTAGGTTCTTGTACATTCGAGGTATGGCGGGCCTGTCTGGTCATAGTTGTTATAAAATTCGTAGAGTGCAGTAATCTTGTTGTGGGCAGGTTTTGAAAAAGATGTAGCTCGTGTTTAATTATTTATTTATACGTAAAGAACGTTTTGGTTGCTTTGTTTTCTTATTATCTTGTTTCTTTGTTTATCTTTTATGAGTTTTTATTTTCGCTGATTTTCTCTGATATTGTATCACTAGGGTGCCCGGGGTAAGGCACCAGTCGCGGGCCCGAGGTCGGGTCGTGACAAGTAGCATCTCAATCACGAGCACCTAAGGATAGTGTTACTGAACCTAAGGCGTGTGTATCATCACACTTAACCTCCACTCATGGCCTAAAAGGGGATTTTCTCTACGCACCCTCATTACTCATAACTATAACCACTATAGTTCTTTTAACCCTTGTTCCTTCCTTTTCTTACTTGTCATACTTTTCTCGTACTTCCAAACTTATTTTAGTACATGTACAAAATTTCTAATATTGTTTCTGTTCTCCAATCCTCGAAGTTACTATCCAAACTTGGCCATTTTGCTACTTGCATTTCCGTTAAGGCTCTTCTCGGCCCTTACGACCTGGTTCCGGGGGAATGCGTCCATGAACCCGTACAACGATTAACTAGACTTGGGCCTGGCATCCTCGTGACCCTATCACATAGCGGGACCCTATCCAACTGACATCACCCCATTCCATACTATCGGTTGACCCGAAATGAGTCCATAACCCGACCCATCGTCACACTTAACTTCTCATTATTAGTCTAAAATAAATCTCTCTTATCTCAAGGTACTTCTCACCCTATCCTCCCATTCACTAGAGGTTCGTCACATAGGCCGAAGTATTTCTACTGTACATCCTTCTCTATCGGTCTTCACACTGTTATGGGGTAATTACAACTTGTGAACCCTACACAACTATAGTCTCAGTTCACTTTATCATTCTTGTCAACATTCTTTACTTTTCACTTTACTAATCAAAGTATCCCTACCTCTGGTAGTGTTACCAATCACAACTACTAGCCACAAGGGAAAACATATACGCTAGGGCGAAATCTGAATCTATCAATGCACGTATGATTCAAAAGAATCGAAATATACCTGTAACCACATGCGATGTTGCCTCCTGATCCTTCCCAGTAGCCACGTCATCTATGCGGTTCGAAGGAACGCCAGAACTATAAACTCCACCCTGACCTCTACCACGGCCGACTGACATCTGAACACCCTGCCCTGGGGGCGCACAACTGTGGAGGAAAGGGAACCAACCACCGACCTCATAGGCTGAGCCACCTCACCGGTGCTCTTTCTAAAAGGACATACCCTCAGTATATGGCCCGGACGGCCACAATAAAAACAAACACCTGTGCCATAACGGCATTTCCCCATATGACGCTTACTACATCGGAAACACTGAGGAATAGGTGGCCTCGACTGAGAAAATCCTCTGCTCCTCTGAGAACCTCGACCCCTGGAGCTTGGACCGGCTCCTAAATACCTTGTGGGGTCCAATCTCCCACCTGTGAGCTGCGGCATGTCACAGGTAGGTGGACGAATATCTCACTCGCCGAGGTTGCTCGTCCAAAACTCAGGATAACCAACCGGTCCTAGCTCTCTTCTTGATCTCTGCGTTGCCTCTACCTCTCGTACACTGTCTGCACCGGCCGAATAACCTCCCCGATGAAATCAGAGTACCGCTATCTTGGTCAATAACATAACCGCTTCCTTATGACCTATAGTCTTCCTAATCGAGAAACTGGAGGCTCGTGCTTGGGGCCTCAAAACTGGCGCAGAAGAACTTCATGATCTGCGACAATATCCAGATACCACGGGCATGAGCCTTATCAACTCTGCGAGTCCGACCGTAGCTCCTGCTACTGTTTTGCCCTTCTGGGCGACTGTTGCCCTCCTTGGAGGCATAGCTGTAACACAATAATACGTCAGAGAGAAATTATCTTAATAACACAGCTCTATAGCACGATCTCAGAGTGAGAAGAATAGAAACCAACTTCTAAATGTCTTGTAGCCTCCTGTTTATGGGTGTGGCGCGCAACACACCGATAATCAAGACTCTACTAGACACGGTCTGTAGATATTCCGAGGATCGATCGCTCGATATCAATCACACGCCTCAAACCCGGGCCTGATCGCCGCCTCTACCGGGCACCCTTCTATCTAACTGACACAAGTAAATCGCGGAACTAAATAACACCTCATTTTTTTTTAAACCAACATACATGCAAGGGCAAAGCCGACAAGGCTGCCATATAATATACATAACAAAACGGAACTACACTAAACACGAGTCCAATCCCACATATGAATACAGACCTCTAAGAGTTTTACTAAACTATGACGGGACAAGGCTCCGCCGTACCCATAACTGTACAAAAGCCTGTACTAAAGGATCTATACCAAAATGATAAACTCCTTAACAGATGGAGCTATCCAAAAACTCTTAGCAAGGGTCCTACACCTGCAGATCACCGAATCTAGCACCTAAACTCATGCGGATGAACGCACCCAAGCGAGGTCAAGACAAAGAATGTACCAAGTATGTGAAACTGAAAATACTGTAATGAAATCATAACAGTCTATACAAAACATGAGACATGTATGATAGCCAAACTACAGTACACAATACATAAGCAGTCATGTCAAATCAGGGACGCATGCCCTCAAAGTCAATACTCAAATATAACCATGGGTCTCACGCCCATAACATCAATCATGCCCGTGGAATCCTTCCTCACTGCCGGCAGTCCATGATATAATATAACATCAATAAGCATACATGAACACCAAGTCCTACGTGTCACAAATCAGACGCTAAGTAGGAAGCGAACCACCAGATCCACTGCATCATAAAGCGGCCGGGCAAGTACGAAAGCTAACTACGATCCGGCTAACGTCGATCGGCAAGTACGAAAGATAACTACGGCACACTGTGTCACGAGATATGATCGGGGCAAGTTCGAAGCTATCTCACGAGCCTACCGTACAAAGCGCAATAGAAGCGACGGGGCAAGTACGAAAGCTATCTACCAGACCATCCTACGACAGCCACTGACCGAGGCAAGTACGAAAGATCTCTACCAGACCATCCTGCGTCACTAAATCTCATGGAGGGCTAGTCCATGGAATATCAATATCCAACATAGTCGCATGCCCCGGAATCCCACATCGTATAAGCATGTCCATAGGGTAATACAAACAAATCCGGGAATCTAACCCGCCTCCTGGTCGCATGCCCCGGAATCCCATATCGTATAAGCATGTCCAAGGAGTAATAAAAACAATCCGGGAATCTAACCCGCATCCTGGTCGCATGCCCCGGAATCCCACATCGTGTAAGCATGTCCAAGGATCAATCATAATAGAAGCATACCCGTGGAATCCCACATCACTGTCGGTACGTCCAAGTAAACTCACAACAAGACAGCCGGCCCTTCAACTGAGAGTCGCGGCAGCGTAAAAATATAATACTTGCACTCAAAGGCTATCACAAGCACACATAGGCAAGTTCATAAAATCGTTAGACTTTCATTATCATACAAAACTGAATTTCATTTTATAAACTCAAGGCACTTACGTTTCATATAAAAATCCGGGATTTTAACCCTAAGTACTACGTACTTCCATTCTTTTCAAAAGACTCATTTTTATATAAAACCCCAAGATACTAACACCCGTAGTATCAAGGCATGTCTATTTTTCAAATTAAGTTACTACACCTTTAGAAATTCGTTTCAAGACTTTGAAACCAAGTAACTTAAAATTTCACAACCTAGGCAACTCATGCCTATCAATCAAAATAGACTACTCTTTTAACCTTTCATAAAGTCGTTATAACTAACTTCCCATAAAGCCGTTATAATTCTTTATGTATTAGACAAATTCATTCTTTTTATAACCAAGAGACTTATACTTTTAAAACCAAATATCATATACTTTCAAATCAAGTTTCTTAACTTTCAAAATACTTTAAGTCTCTTAACTTTAGAAATCAAGTCTCTTAACTTTAGAAATCAAGTAGCTTATACTTTTAAATCCCAAGTAACTCACACCTTTAAAATAAGTTACTTCTCTTTAAATCATGTCATTTCTCCTCGTTTAAATCAATTAAGTAAATCACTCTTTTGACTCCCCTAAAGCCGTTATAACAACGTTTGTGTTTTAGAACTAAGGCACTATCCAAAAGATTTGGAAACCACTTCATTTTCAAGACTCTATGTACTTCAAGTAAAATACTTTCACTTTTGAAAATCCAAAGTTCATCAAGGTAATGGATTATAACAACTTCCAATTTAAACATCCAAAGTACAATCAAGGAGGTATATAGAACAAATTCTATATTAGGCAATCCAAGTACAATCAAGGAAGTATATAGAACAACTTCTATATTAGGCAATCCAAGTACAATCAAGGAATGGATCATTTAAGGAGTAGGACTTACTTTCTTTATCATAAGGAATCATGCTAGAAGAAGAGGAGATGGTTCACATACCTTTTCGGCTTAATCCACAAGCTAAGTCGAATACGCCGCACGTAGAATTTTCAACCTATAATCGCCACAACACGACTATCAATTTCTAGTTTCTAACGTAGAATGATACTAAGTATACGGTCTCTTATTCTACGGAAAATCGGGCAGCACCTCCTTTGTTTCTACGTACTTTTCCACCTTTTTCAAGACCCGAAAATCAATAACCAACATGCCACATTTAAGACTCAATACATCAACCAATCAAAGGGGATTACACGTCTTACAATACGTGTAAAATTCTGCCCCACAATTCATATAAAACAATCCAACACTTATAAGGGCATTCGGCCACCAATATAACCAATCCTAAGTCATTTCCAATTCTTTTTCAATCCAAGTTCTTAGGTCTAACATGTTATATAGTCATAAACAACTTTAACAACTATAATTCCTTCTTTATATAACATGCGACGACTAAACTAATAACCAAATTGAATTGTAATCTCAAAGGCTAATCATGCTAGTTTCGGATTAGGGTTCCAATATCCATAACACTTATCAACTTCATAATATATATATCTCATGCTTGTTAATGTCCATAACTACAACATAAGTAATCTTCAATTACTACAACGACAAGATTGTTACCTTTATAAGCCCTTATAAAATTTCAAGATTCAAAGTCGCTCCTTAGCAATTCTTAGCTCTTTTCTTTTACGCTCCAATCCGCTATTTGAAGCCTTTAGAAGTTCACAACCAACTTCTCTTCCATTTCCAATCCAAAACTATGAAAATGACTTAGGTTTTCGCCTTGCGACTAACGTGAAAATGTCATTTTTCCGACATATTTCTATTGAGATATCCTTAAAATACCCTTAGGAACCTTGGGTTAAAGTCTTGTGAATAATGAACCAAAATTGCAAAAATTTTGTGTGGGATTTGTACTAAACCCGAGAGCTCCTTAAAGACAAGAACAAGGTCTTGAAATTTTCTAAGTGTTGGAGCTAAGTCTTGCTACTAGTGTAGTATATATAACACAATGGAGGGCTTAGATTACAACATATGTGTGGCTAGGATGAAGAGTAATTAATATCTACACAAGTGGGCAAGTTGACTAAGTCAATTATCTCAAGCTTGAAGACTTGATCATCTACATTGGTCAATGACCATTACACCCTTGTCCCATTTCGTGCAAGCCTATGTGGTGGGGGTTACACGTGTCGCCCTCCCATTCGTCCATAAAATTTCGTAACCCTCGTGGGCCCCACAAAACGTAAAATTTCTCGGGTGGGCCCCACGTGACCAAATCCGTAAAAATAAATTTCCATAATGATAATAAGTTCCATACTCCTCAAATAATACATTTTGAGAATCTAATTCTCATCAACGAACATTTTTCCTTTCCGACGTTCGGAAGATTTTCCTTCGGAAAAACAATTCTTCCTTTCGTACCAATCTTTCAAGTCTTGTGTTCTCGCATCCATTCTCTTATACATGTCCTGGAATTACGGGGTGTAACAACACCAGTTAGTTAAGTGGGAGTCTGATTGAAGGATTCAGATAGTGATAACCCTAGGACTCATAATACATCATAGTCATCCCTCATACGGGAAGGAAAAAGAACGTCACGATAAAAATCCCATTTATGGAATATATTGGGGAAGATTTCTAACAAAATAGAAACTGCAACCTTCGTGTATATAGGAAAGGGACCCTCAGATGGAGGGTCAATCTATGCATTCCGAATATAGCTGGATTACGAAACAAGATTACGACGGAGGTCTATGGTTCACAATATTTCATTTCACCAGGAATCTACTAAGAGGTATCATGATCCCAAAAGGTATGTATTGGTGGGATGGCATGAAAAGGGAAGCTTAGCCTGAGGTACATTATGTCTTACCTGTTCGTAGAGTAGGCAAGGTTGCCTATGAGTTGGATCTGCCATCTGATTTGGAAGCGGTACATACGGTCTTTCATGTATCGATGTTGCGTAATTGTATTGGTGATCCTTCTAGTGTCTTCCCAGTGAATGATGTCCAGGTGATAGAGGAGTTGGCTTATGAGGTGAGTCACATAGCCATACTTGATCACCAGGTTAGAAGGTTGCGGACTAAAGATGTGGCTTCCGTCAAGGTATTGTGGCAGAATGATAATAGGGAAGAGATGATGTGGGAAGAGGAAGATGAGATGAAGAGGAAGTATCCTCACTTATTCCTGATGCCTACAGGTAATTCCGATCCCTATTTGACTATTTGATTGATGCATGATACTATGTGTTAAATTGTGGCCATGTGAGGCATCTTTGTGTTTGCTAAGTATAGGTTGGTAAGTATAGTTAAAGGATACTGTGCCGAAATCTGTATAGCTTGAGACCTTATGAACATTCAAGACGAATGTTTCTAAGGGGGGGAGAATGTTACACCCCGAAATTCCATGGCTACTAAGTGAGAACATAAGTTAGGATATAAGATTTGAACGTTGGAAGGAAAGTATATTACATTTTCTAGATGGAATAATTTCGAACATATAAGTATGACGACGAAAATTATTAACTTGTAGTTGGATTATTTCCAATAGAGATATGGACTTAGTGTGGATTAATTAAGTCTTGACATCGATAAAGTGGGGCCCACTGAAAATTTCACAATTTGGGGGGGGGGGGGGGTTCGAAATTTGGAAAAAATGGCTAAGTGTGGGAGATATTTGTGAAGGGAAGACAAGTGAACAAGTGTGGAAGATATTTGTGAGACAAGTGGACTAGTGGGGTTCATGGGTCCCCCTCCACTTGTGAGATATTCATCTATATTATTCAAAGCTTTGCAAGACTTAGCTTAAAGATATTTTCATCATCCAAACTCTCTTCTCTCTCCCTTGTTCTTCAAGCTCTAGAAAACCTAGCCAAAGTGAAGAACAAGATTAAGTTATTTTCCAAGATTAAGTTCCTTAATAAAGTTCTAAGCCAAGTTAACTCTCCAAGTTTAGTGATCACGGTTTTGGACCAAAAACTATCTTGAAACCCTAAGCTTGTTATGAACTTTACGAAAGAAGACCATGAAAGCAATATGGATATAAGCTTGTAGAGGATACGTGTGTGTGTGATTGTGACTTGAAGGAGTGGTGTGGAAAAGGTGAAGGTTGGCCGAAACTTAAGGGATATTTTGTGCAAAGATTAAGGTAATATTTCTTCTTCCTCTTGAAGTAATTGGAAGTTATATGATATTGTAATTGATAGATGAACTTGTTTTAAGTAAAAAGGCTAATAAGAAATACATGTCACAGTTTTGGCATGCTAGCCAAAAACTGGACAGTTTTGATGTTGTCGGATTCATTGGTTATTGTTGTTGTTATCATCACTACTTGCATGTTAAAATGAAGGAGATCTTGTTATTACAAGTGGGTGTGTTTTATATATAAGTGTTGGAATGTAAATTGGATTATAAGAAGTTATGAAAATGGCTTTGGTTGTAGTAGTTGGCCGAAAAACTGCATGAAACTGTAAGACGTTGTTGTGCTGTTTTAGGAAATGTTTTGTGGCGTTGGAATGATGGAAATACAGCCACCAATATGCATGTTTAAATGTAGTAATTGCTAATGAAAGTCCTAAGGGAATAAGGGTGTGGAAAGGTGTTGAAAGGCCTCACATTTTATCCTTGTTGTTGTTGGATTGTGGACTAATTTTAGTGGACTGTTTTACGTGAATAAGAGGTTGTTTTTACGTGAGAAATAGGTGTGTGAATCACCTTGGTTAACTGTTGGTTTTGCCCTTAATTGGTGTCTTGGTTGTTGATAAAACTGGTCTTCTTGAAAGGTGGAAAAGTACGTATAAATAGGGGAAGTTATGCCCAAATTTTTGTAAGAAAAGAGATTCATTATGTGGTATAAGTATATACTAGTATCATGAAGTTAATAGACGTGTTATTGTCATTATAGGTTGAAGTACTACTTGAGACGTATTCTAGTTGTCAAGTTGGTAGAGCCTATAAGGTATGTGAACTCTTTCTTTCTTCTTTTGACATGAACTTTATAAAATGAGTGTACGGTGGACGTACGTATTTTAAATGAATCTAGATTTTATGTGGTACATGAGGTGGAAGTGACTTGATTTTAAAAGTATAACTTACTTGATTTTAAAAGTGTAAGTAACTTGATTTTAAAAGTGAAAGTGCCTTGATGCTACAAGTGCTAGTGTCTTGGGGTTTATAATTGAAAGGATGTACGGCGGACGTACATGGTGCTATTGAGTTCAAGTCCCTATTATTACATGATATGATTATTTTTATAAAAAGGATGTACGGCGGACGTACATGGTGCTATTGGGTTCAAGTCCCTAATATTACATGACATGGTAATGCCATGGGTTTTTTTAAAATGATAGTTCATTCTATTTGTTCTAATGAGAGTCAAAGATGATTTAACTTGCATATGGTTGCTCATGATAGTTATTCGTGCAAGTGTTATATTTCCACATCACCGCGTCCCTCACTAGAGGGCCGACAACGTTTTTATATTATTCCATGGACTTGCGATCCATGATGCGAGTAGGTATACTCATGCGGGTCTAAGGACTCATGCGAGTGAAACAGTCCCATGAATATTCCATGGACTAGCTCTCCATGATGTGGGTATATATACTCATTGCGAGTCTACAAGATCCATATGGGTTCGAGTCCCATGCGGGTGAAATAGTCCCATGAATAGGATATGCATAATGATCCTGAGGGCAAGCGTCCCTGATTTTGACATGACTTTCATATTTTGAAATGGTACGGTTGATTTCATATTTTGAAATGGTACGGTTGATTTCATATTTTGAACTGGTACGGTTGCCTCTCTATTTGTTATAAGGCACAGTGGACTCCCTATCCTTTACAATGTACAATTGGCTCTTATTTTATATGGCACAGTTTGATCTGGTATTTGATTTTCATACTTGTCCCTGTCATCTTTTGGCCATTTATGACTGTTATACCCCGTATTCTCAGGGTATGTATGCGAGGACGTACGTACGAGAGCACGACAGAAAAATTGGAAAGGAAGAAAGAGGTGATTCTTCCACGGAAAAAGTTTCCGGTTTTTGTAAGGAAAAATGTTCGTTGAAGGGAATTGGGTTCCCAGATTTGGAATTTGGGCTTCTTAGATTATATTAGAATTATGGAATTTTATTTTCGGAAATGGTCACGTGGGGCCCACGGGAGAAATTTGCGGTTTTGTGGGGCCCACTTTGTTTTCGAGATTTTGGCCATTGTGGATATTTTTTTCGGAAGACGTTTTATGAGGGCCAATAGGAGGGTGACACGTGTCACCCCCGCCTAGGTGGCTTGGCCGAATGACATTTGTGCACAACACCTTGCTAGAGTCGTTTTTGTAAACGTTTTACATAACTTGCGAGGGGAAAATTCCGGCTATGTCTTTTCTTATTTTTGCGGATTTTTCCGAGAGACGAAACATTTTGGACCAACGGGAGGGTGACATGTGTCACCCTCACAATGGAGGCAAGTGGGGCGGCACTTGGCCGATTGGAGGGGCAAGTTGTGGTAGATATTTGTGTAGATATTTGTGAGGGTTTTAAGGAGTAGGGACTAGGGTGCACTTGGCTTGATCTTGGCCTTACACTTGCCTTGCACATGGCTTGATCTTGGCCATTGGTTGGCCTTTGGTTTTGCTATAAATACCCCCCTAAGCTTGAAGACTTCATCCATTCCTAAAATCTTCCAAGTCTTGAGTCCCTCTCCCTCCCTTTGAGTGTGTTCTCGTCCTAAGCCTTCCCCCTCCCCCCCTTGAGTGGCCTTGTGGCCGAGAGCCTCCCCCTCCCCCCTTTGTGGTGCTAGCTGGGTACCCCTAGCCTAGTTGTTTCGTATAATACACCCCTATTGGTAGAAATACTCTGAGTATTGTTATAATGCCCAAAATACCTTAGCCTTTACCTTGTTGTATTCCAAAAGTTACCTCTATACGTAGAGCAGGAAATACTACCTTTTGTCCTTTTAGTCTCAAACCGAAACCCTAAGGAAATCTTCATAGTTGGTTGAAGTATTTGAGTAGAAGTTAGTTAGAACTTAAGGGTTGTTTGGAGCGGATTGGAGCGCACTGAGGAGCTAAACCTTGCTCGGATCGACATTATAACTTGGATAATTTTGGGCTTGTCGAGGTAAATATTCTTGTCCCTTGTTGTAATTGGAGATTACATGTTGTAGGAATATATAGTTGAAGTATACTATATATAGTATCTTGAACATTATTGTGCGGCAAATGTCTTTTGACTTAAGCCCGAATTTAAAGAAAATAATCGAATCGTATTTACATAGGATCAGACATGAGACTTGTGTAGCATTGTTGTGTAGTAGAATGGTACACGTCAGGTTAGACGTGTAAACCCCACTGGTTGGCTTGGTAGCCACCGATAGAGAGGAGATTTACGCTGTCATTGCGGGTGAGGCGCCAATTTTCTCGTAGAAAAATGGAACCTTGTGTTTTGAAGTTAATAGACGTTTGTGACCTTTTTAGGTGAAAGTACTAAGAGTAGCGTATTCTACTTGAGAGTGGAAAGGGCTAGTGAGTTGTAGTACTTGGAGCATTTTGCTTATTGTCGATACTGTCGCGAGGTATGTGAACCTCTTCCTATCTGTTTCTAGCATGATATGTGTGTAACTATGTAAAGACGGTGACGTGCGGTGCTAAGTGTATTTGTTTGGTTTAAACATAAAGTGTTATAACGGCTTTATGAGAAGTTGGTTATAACAGCTTTATGTAGGTAAGAAAATGGTTTACTGATGTTAGAAGTTAAGAGACTTGATCTAATAAGATAAGAGACTTAACTTATTTGTTTTAATGTGGATGTTTGTGTGAAACCTCATTCGTGAGTAATGAGTACTTGGTTTTTAAAGGGATAATGTTTTACTGATTTCGGAAATCAGAATGTGTATCGACAGACCACTGCAGCGTTAAAAAAAAGGAAAATGTATTGAATAATGATGTGTTGTATTAAAACCAGTAGAAACCTCCATCTGCATAGAAGCTAAGATGAGACAAAATGATATTGCATTTTCTAGATCATGGCTGCTGTAATAAGATGTTATAAACAAGAATAAACTACTCACATGTATGACATATGTTACTCAATTGTTTTAAAAGGGATTAAGACTATGAGTTATAAAACCTTTCTAAAATGAGAAACTTGAACGTTTGGAAATAATGTGGTTACGTGATTTTTGCAAAGGGAAGTATTTTGGTTTACTTAAAAAGATAGTCACTCTATTTTTATACTACGGGTATTGTGTGACTTATGGGAAAGTACTTTGAGTTGTGTGAAACTTGCCTATGCTTGTGATGATAGCCTTTGTTGTACAAGTGTTGTATTTACGTATTCGCGCTCTCGATAGAGGCCGGTTGACTTATTGAGAACTTACTTGGGCGTCTTGCGTGTGGAGAATTCCACGTATGTTTCCATTTTGATTCTCATCTTGTTGATGACATGGACATGTCTACACCGAGGTAGAATTCGGCATGTGCATGCAGG
This sequence comes from Przewalskia tangutica, assembly GCA_029844215.1. NCBI lineage: Eukaryota > Viridiplantae > Streptophyta > Magnoliopsida > Solanales > Solanaceae > Przewalskia > Przewalskia tangutica. The sequence goes on along the minus strand of JAQGDG010000037.1, from coordinate 1,011,672 downwards.
GTTGATTACCCGATATATTGTTATTGTGGTTACATGGACATGTCTACACCGAGGTAGAATTCCGGGGGCATGTGGCCATGCGACAGGGTTGATCACCCAGTATATTATTGTTGATGTCACATGGACGTGTCTACACCGATGCAGAATTCCGGGGGCATGTGGCCATGGGGCATTGGTATTATTGTTGCATCATGGACATGTCTACACCGATGCAGAATTCCGGGGGCATGCGACCATGATGCGAACATGATTGATGTTGTGGGCGTGAGACCCATAGTTATATTTGAGTGATGACTTGAGGGCGTGAGTCCTCGATCGACATGATCGCTTATGTTGTGAATCGTAGTTTGGTTATCATACATGTCTCTGCTTTATATAGACTAGTATGATTTCATTTACTGATTTTTCGATTTCACATACTTGGTACTGCCAGATCGACCTCCTTGTGCGCGTTCATGCCGCAGTAGAGGTACATCGGCCGTGGATCCTCGCCATGGGATCACGATCAACAGATTGGGAAGCTCCGCTTTCCGAGGCTTATCTTTTGGTATGTGTTTCCACGAGTTGTAGGTTCTTGTACATTCGTGGTATGGCGGGCCCTGTCCGTCATAGTCGTGTAAATCTTAAGTCCGTAAAATCGCCAAGTGTGGTTGTAAAGGATTAAACTGTTGAGTTTTATGTATATCCAAGGCAACCGCTTTTGGTTGGCTTTTATTATTATATCTCTTGTTTCACGACTCATGTTTTATTTTCCGCCGTTTTCTCGATGTTGTATCACTAGGTGCCCGGTAAGGCACGACCACGCCCGAATTCGGTGTGACAAAGTGGTATCGAGCTGTGTTATCTCGGAAAGTGTCTACGCATCGTGTCTAGTAAGTCTTGATTATCGATGTGTTGTGCACCACATCTATAATCGAGGTCGCAGGACATTTAGGATTAGTTTCCATTCTTCTCATTACGAGATCGTGCCTTAGAGTTGTGTAAGTCGACCCCTCCGACGTATCTCGCTTTTAACGATTATGCCTCCGCCAGGCAACCAGAGCCACGAAGGGCAAGGCGTGAGGAACCGCTAGTGAGATCTGAGGAGTGCGAGGCGCAGCCCGCATAAAGACGAGGTTGTGCTTGACGACCAGGTGTTGTGACGCCGCCAGCCCCAACAGAGGTTAGAGCCGCAACAATGGCTGCTGAGACCGCAGTACCTGAGCCTCCAGTCCCACAGTCTGGGGCAGAGGAGATGGGTTACAAGGAGATGGCCCGATTCTTTGGCCGCCGTGGTCGTGGGCCGATATGAGGATAGGCCGACGCAGCAGCCTCGATTCGAGCACCATGGTTCACCCCGAGCGTATAGTTTGAGGCTACGGACTTTCCGAGTCAGAGCCCGCCAGAGTTTTATGGGTCGAGGCTCGAGGATGATCCGCAGGAGTTCATCCGGCGATTCTGCCGATCATGCGGGTGATCAAGGCTTGAGAGACCGAAGTCCGTGACCTTTGTTCGCATCGCCGCGTGATACCGCAGCCGATTGGTTTGATTCACGGAGCTTTCGGGAGAGCATGCACTCCAGCAGATGGGATGAGTTTCGGGGCTTTCTCACGCACTTCTTGCCTCCGCAGATGAGGAGGGCACGGCCGACATATTTTTGATGCTTAGACAGAGCGCGACGGTTCGAGTACAATGTGAGTTCGACTATCGTCTTGTGACGTCCCGGCGTTGGTAGCTAGTATGGAGGATCGAGTGCACCGATATGTTACGGTGGCTCGATGATTACATGTCGAGGCATGTTCAGAGTAGCTCTTTAGCCGGCATGGACATTGCCCGCATGCAGCTCATGCACCGGATGAGGCACGAGAGGCCGACGGAATGACCAAGATCAGCGTAAGAGGCGAACAACAGTGGTCCTTTGGTGACTTTCGAGGCGGACCGCCTCAAAGAAGATACTAGTTTTGTACCTCCGCCCTGCAGAGTGGTCCTCCACAACCTTCGTGAGCATCCAGAGTATTCGGGAGCGGTCGTGGCTCGGGTTGAGTTTCGGGAAGTAGGTGTTGGCGGACGCGTCACCCTACCGGTGTGGTCGATGTAGTAGACCGCATTTCGGGAGTGTCGTGGTGCCAGGAGCTTGTTATTTTGCGGCCAGCAGGGCCATTTTGCAGGAACTGTCCACCAAGGTAGCACGGATGTTACGACTCACCTACGGATCGATGGTTGGTTCATCGCCTTCTACGCATGCGCCTGCAGGCGTGCCTATGATTAGAGTGGAGTGGTAGCTTGGTATATCCTTAACCTCTAGAGTTTTGGTATGCTTGTTATGATGGTCTCATTATTATGTGCTATGTACGAATAGCGTTGTGTTAATTGTGAGTTAGAAAACACGCTTAGTTGGGAGGATAAGTATGGGGGCAGGGTACGTGTGAACCCTAGAGTGTCACGATTGAGACCTTAGAGGTAAGGTCGTCTTGAGTAAAAGATTCGCTTTATGTTTGACCTTTATCGAGTGCGTAGTATTCGTGGGTTTTATGTGAGTGATCACCCATGGGTAATGTGAGACGGAAGTGGTAGCTTTATGACGTGTGATTTAGCGCGATTGTTCCGTGTGTGGAACAAGGGCGTGACGCGATTGTGGTCGGGTTGAGGACGTGATACGGTCAACCCGTAGCCCGATTAAGGTGGGGCAGTTCGGGTGGTCCCGCCAGGTGGTAGGGTCACGAGGATGCTAGGCCCAAGTTTTTATGATCATCGATGAGTTCGTGGACGCGTCGACCGAAGCGGTTCGTAAAGGCCGGAATGGCCTGGCGAAGTTTGAGGTTAGTAAGATGACCAAGTTTGAGGTAGTGACTCTGCAGATTTTTGGGAACGGAAGTAATGACCAAGTATGGTACGCATCGAGAGTTCAAGTGTTCGATAAGGGCACGACGAGTAAGGAAGGAAGAGAATGTGTGTTATTTCGCTGCGGCAAGGCGTTGACAACTTGTTAGAGGAACTTCATCGATATCCGTCTTGAGAAGGAACATTCGGGACGAATGTTTCTAAGGAGGAGAATGTTATACCCGTATTCTCGTGGTATGTATGCGAGGACGCACGTGCGAGAGCACAGAAAAATTGGAAAGGAAGAAAGAGTGGATTCTTCCACTAAAAGTTTCCGCTTTTTGTAAGGAAAATGTTCGTTGAAGGGAATTGGGTTCCCGATTTGGAATTTGGGCTTCTTAGATTATATTAGAATTATGGAATTTTATTTTCTGAAATGGTCACTGGGCCCACGGAGAAATTTACTGGTTTGTAGGGCCCACTTTGTTTTCGAGATTTTGGCCATTGTGGATATTTTTCGAAGACGTTTTATGAGGGCCAATAGGAGGGTGACACGTGTCACCCCGCCTGTGGCTCGTAGAATGACATTTGTGCACAACACCTTGCTAGAGTCGCTTTTTGACGAAACGTTTTACATAACTGCGAGGAAAATTCCGCTATGTCTTTTCTTATTTTTATGGATTTTTCCGAGAGATGAAACATTTTGGACCAACGGAGGGTGACATGTGTCACCCTCACAATGGAGGCAAGTGGGCGCACTTGGCCGATCAAGGGCAAGTTGATGGTAGATATTTGTGTAGATATTTGTGAGGTTTTAAGAGTAGGGACTAGGTGCACTTGGCTTGATCTTGGCCTTACACTTGCCTTGCACATGGCTTGATCTTCGCCATTGGTTGGCCTTTGGTTTTGCTATAAATACCCCCTAAGCTTGAAGACTTCATCCATTCCTAAAATCTTCCAAGTCTTGAGTCCTCTCCTCCCTTTGAGTGTGTTCTCGTCTAAGCCTTCCTCCCCCTTGAGTGGCCTTGTGGCCGAGCCTCCTCCCCTTTGTGGTGCTAAATGGGTACCCCTAGCCTAGTTGTTTCGTATAATACACCCCCCCTCTTGGTAGAAATACTCTCCGAGTATTGTTATAATGCCCAAAATACCTTAGCCTTTACCTTGTTGTATTCCAAAAGTTACCTCTATACGTAGAGCCCGGAAATACTACCTTTTGTCCTTTTAGTCTCAAACCGAAACCCTAAGGAAATCTTCATAGTTGGTTGAAGTATTTGAGTAGAAGTTGGTTAGAACTTCTAAGGGTTGTTTGGAGCGGATTGGAGCGCACGGAGTAGGAGCTAAACCTTGCTCAGGATCGACATTATAACTTGGATAATTTTGGGCTTGTCGAGGTAAATATTCTTGTCCCCTTGTTGTAATTGGAGATTACATGTTGTAGGAATATATAGTTGAAGTATACTATATATAGTACTGAACATTATTGTGCGGCAATGTCTTTTGACTTAAGCCTGAATTTAAAGAAAAGAACTGAACTGTATTTACATAGGACTGTATTACAGTAGACTTGTGTAGCATTGTTGTGTAGTAGAATGGTACACGTCCGGTTAGACGTGTAAACCCACGGTTGGCTTAGTAGCTACTCGATAGAGAGAGATTTACGCTGTATGCGGGGAGAGTCCCGAATTTTCTGTAGAGAAATGGAACCTTGTGTTTTGAAGTTAATGTAGATGTTTGTGACCTTTTTAGGTGAAAGTACTAAGAGTAGCGCATTCTACTTGCGAGTGGAAAGGCCTAGCAAGGTTGTAGTACTTGGAGCATTTTGCTTATCGTCGATACTGCCGCGAGGTATGTGAACCTCTTCCTATCCGTTCTAGCATGATATGTGTGTAACTATGTAGTACGGTGGACGTCAAAGTGCTAAGTGTATTTGTTTGGTTTAAACATAAAGTGTTATAACGCTTTATGGGAAGTTGGTTATATGACTTTATGTAGGTAAGAAAATGGTTTCCTGATGTTAGAAGTTAAGAGACTTGATCTAATAAGATAAGAGACTTAACTTATTTGTTTTAATGTGGATGTTTGTGAAACCTCATTCGTGAGTAATGAGTACTTGGTTTTAAAGGGATAATGTTTCCGATTTCGGAAATCGAATGTGTATCGGCTGCACCACGCTGCGTTAAAAAAAAAAAAGGAAAATGTATTGAATAATGATGTGTTGTATTAAAACCAGTAGAAACCTCCATCTGCATAGAAGCTAAGATGAGACAAAATGATATTGCATTTTCTAGATCATGGCTGCTGTAATAAGATGTTATAAACAAGAATAAACTACTCACATGTATGACATATGTTACTCAATTGTTTTAAAAGGGATTAAGACTATGAGTTATAAAACCTTTCTAAAATGAGAAACTTGAACGTTTGGAAATAATGTGGTTACGTGATTTTTGCAAAGGGAAGTATTTTGGTTTACTTAAAAAGATAGTCACTCTATTTTTATACTACGGGTATTGTGTGACTTATGGAAGTGCTGAGTTGTGTGAGCTTGCCTGAAACTTGAATATTAGTGGGCGTTATTGGCGTATTTGTATTGTTGTATTGCCGTGTTCTGCTCTGAAATGGGTTGAGTTATGAGAACACGACGTGGCGTCTTTGGCGGTGGCCGTGACGGGCCGCGCGTCGTATCCATCATTTTGATTTTGTCTTGTTGTTGATGTCACATGGACATGTCCACACCGAGGTAGAATTCGGGCGGTACGCCGTTACGGTATATTGTTGATCGTATGATCACCCAAAGATATTATTGATGTCACATGGACGTGTTCACACCGACGCAATCCGGGGCGTGGCATGGGCATTATTATTGTTGCATCACGGACATGTCTACACCGGCGCAGTAATCCGAGGGCACGCGACCGTGATGCGAACATGATTGATGTTGTGGGCGTGAGACCCATAGTTATATTTGAGTGATGACTTGAGGCGTGAGTCCCCGATCGACATGATCGCTTTTATGTTGAATCAGAGTTTGGTTATCATACATGTCTCCCGCTTTATATAGACTAGTATGATTTCATTTACGTATTTTACGCCACATACTTGGTACCAGATCGACTCTTCGCCCGGTGCTCACGCCGCAGTAGAGGTACATCGTGGATCTCGCCATAGATCACGATTCAGATTAGGAAGCTCCGCTTTCTCGAGGCTTATCTTTTGGTATGTGTTTCTGAGTTGTAGGTTCTTGTACATCTGAGGTATGGCGGCCCCGCCCCGTCATAGTGGGTGTAAATCTTAGAGGTCTTTGTAGTACTGGCGTGGTTGTAAAGCGATTAAACTGTCGTGTTTTATGTATATACCAAGGCAACCGCTTTTGGTTGCTCGTTTATTATTATATCTCTTGTTTCATGACTCATGTTTTATTTTCCGGTTTTCTCCGATGTTGTATCACTAGGTGCCCGGTAAGGCACGACCACGGGCCAATTGGGTGACAATGACCTTATTTCATCATGGCTTTATGTTTACATACTTAGTACATTGTTAATCGACTTCTCCGGAGGATGCGTTCACGCCCGCAGTATTAGGTACTCTGGTCGATCCTCGAGCTTAGGATCTCCACTCAGCTTTGATTGAGATAGCTTCACTATTCCGGAGTCTAGTCATTTTGGTACATGTTTTCCATTATGGCTTATGTATATTCAGGGGTACGGTGGGGCCTTGTCCCATCATAGTTAGTGTCAAACTCTTAGAGGTCTTTATTCATATGTGGGCTGGACTTGCGGGAGTTGTATTATTTTTGTCGGTTGTACCATCAGATTGTCGGGATGTGCGTTATATATATATGGCAGCCTCCGCTTACCTTGTTGCTACATATCGGTTTCCATATGTTATCCGCCCTGTGTTTTATGGATGCGAGGTATAAGAGGGGTGCAGGTAGAGGCACCTGCGGACCGGGGTTCGGGTCGTGACAAAACGCAAGTTTCCGAAATATGGAAGGACTCCGTCCGTTGAGAAATTCAAGGGAAACTGTCATCATTGTGGCAAAGCTGGCCACATGATCAGAGACTTCCGCCACCAAGCGCGAGCAGCGAAGAAGGCCAAAGGAAAGAAGAAGGCCAAAGCTAACATGGTTAAAGACAAGATCCTTGATGATCTTTGTGAAGACTTCTCGACCGTCGTGCTAGAAGCAAATCTGGTCGAAAACCCCAAGAAGTGGTGGTTGGATACGGTGCAACTCACATATGCTCCGACCAAATGCTTTCACCTATGCGTGTTCGACAGAAAAAGTTGTACATGGAAACAATGCTACCTCGGATGTCTTTGGGAGAATGCATTGTAGTCAAGATGTCTTCCGCAAAGACCTCAAGTCAAGAACGTCACGCATGTTCCGAAAAAGAATTTAATTCGTTAATGTTTTAGTTCCGGATTTGGTGGTGTTCGACCGTAAGTTTGTTATTACTAAGAATGACGTGTTTGTAGGAAGGGGTTCTCCTGTGAAGGCCTCTTCAAATTAAACGACATGTCTGTAATTCGTAACATTAATGAAATTGCATCTTCTTACTTGCTTGAGTCGCCCAGTCTATGGCATCATAGACTGGGACACGTAAACTATCAGTCAATTAAACGATTGGTAAAGTTAGAGTTATTGTCGTCTGACGCTACAAACCCTAAATCCAAATGTGAGGTATGTGTAGAGGAAAAACATACCAAGTTGGCTTTTCGTTCCGTAGAACGAGATACCGCCCCTCTAGAACTTATACACACAGACATCTGTGATTTAAAGTTCGCTCAAACTAGAGGGGGAATAATTACTTTGTGACTTTCATATATGATAGTACAATGTACTGCTACATTTACTTACTCAAAAGTAAGAACGAAGCGTTCGATGCCTTTAAGTGCTATAAAGCCGAGATTGAAAACCAACTAAGTCTACGAATTAAAGCGATTCGTAGCGATATAAGGGGAGAGTATGTAGCTCCGTTTGAGGAATATTGTGCCCAAACCGACATAATCCATCAAACAACTGCACCATATTCTCCACAGTCAAATGGTGTGGCGGAACGCAAGAACCGTACACTAAAGGAAATGATGAACGCCTTGCTTATCAATTTCGGCCTTGCGCAAAACATGTGGGGAGAGGCAATTCTTACTGCTAACATGATACTCAATAGAGTCCCTCACAGAAGCAAGGAGAAAACTCCATATGAACTGTGGAAAGGAAAGGCATCCTCTTACAAATACCTAAGAGTATTGGGTTGTTTGGCCAAGGTCGAGGTACCTAAGCCAAAATAGGTCAAGATAGGACCTAAGACAGTAGATTTCATCTTTATTGGATACGCAAATAACATTAGTGCTTATCGCTTTCTGGTACATAAGTCAAATAGACCTGATATCTACGGGAGTACAATAATTGAGTCAATGAATGCTGAATTCTTTGAGACAATCTTTCCAAAGAAAATTAAGTCGCCTCGCAAAAGGAGTCATGATTCCCCGGGATCTGATGAGTCTAACCAAATGGATACAGATATGGATGAGAATCCAACTGATCCTGAAACAGAACCTAGGCAAAGCAAAAGGGCCAAAATCACCGCTTTGGTAAGAAGCTATGGAAAGTGAGATAGAGTTCATCATGCACAATCACACTGGTGCTGTCGATCTTCCTCCAAAAATAAACCACTAGGTTGTAGTGGGTACTTAAAAGTAAGTACAAAGCTGATGGATCTATAGACAAGTACAAGGCTAGGTTGGTAGTCAAAGGATACTATCACGACTCGACTCGTCTGGATCGTGCCTTACCCCGGGCACCCTAGTGATACAACATCAGAGAAAAACCAGCGTAAATAAAACTTATTAAAGAAAACAATGAACTAAGAAAACAGGATAACCCAAACGGTTACCTTTTGTACATAAAAGAAAACTTGAAGCACATCCTTACAAACTCGCCACAACAAAGGTGCACTTAAGAATTTTAAAATCATAATGACGGACAGGCCCCGCCATGCCCCCGAATGAACAAAAGTCTACTACTTGTGGAACCGTATCACGTGACAAGCTTCCGGAGATATGGAGCTTCCGAGAACCGAAGCGATCCAAGAGCGGATCGCTATGTACCTCAACTCGCATGAACGCAGCCTCCGGCGAGGTCAAGATTGGCAACAGTACCAAGTATGTGAATCAGAAATCAGAAAAATCATAATAGTCTATATAAAGTGAGACATGATGATAACCAAAATACAAGACACAACATATAGCCATGTCAAGTCGTGGACTCATGCCCGTGAAATCATCACTCAAATACAACCCGAATTTAACCCGCACAACGGCCGCACGCCCCAAGATCTCACTCCTGTGATAAGCATGGCCATGGAACCATCCTAGTGGGCCCATACCGTGGACCATCCAACGGTCAAGATGCCCAAAGGAAATAACAAGATGATACTCACTTGGAAGCATACCCGGCTACCCAACGTGTCAAGATGTCCAAACAAATAACAAGATAACACTACTAATGGAAGCATACCCGGCTACCCACCGTCAAGATGTCCAAGAGGATCGACATGGGAAGCATACCCGTGGGCTACCTAACGTGTCAAGATGTCCATCAATCAACCGGATAGCCGCCTCCATCGAGAGACTTTGAGCACAATCGTTATACCCCGTATTTCAGTATGTATGCACGTAAGGACGCACGAGAAAGTTTGGGCTTTGTGCTGGCTCGCCGAATTATTTTTGTGCACAACACCCTGCTAGAGTCGTTGACGAAACGCTTCCATAGCTTTCGTAGGGAAAATTCGGCTATGTCATTTTTAATTTTATGGATTTTTCCGAGAGACGAAACATTTTGGACCAACAAGAGGGCACACTTGTCACCCTCTCATTGGAAGGACTGCGGTCAAGGGTGGACGAAATGGGTGGGTTTTTGTCAAGTAGTAGGTAGGATATTTTGGTGGTAGATGGATAAGGTGCACTTGGCATGATCTTGGCCCTACACTTGCTATGCACTTGGCATGATCTTGGCCATGGTTGGCCTTTGACCTATAAATACCCCTTCAAGAGACTTCTTCATCCATTCCTAAAATTTCCTAAGTGTTAAAATCCTCCCTCCCTTCAGCTCGTCCTCGCCCTCCTGTGAGGCCCTCTTGGCAGAGCCCTCCCCTGGTGGAGAGTACCCACAGTGGCAGGTGGGTATACCCCCTGTAGTGTTGTCTTGTATATATACCCTCTTGGTGAAATACTCTCAAAAGTATTGTTATAATGCCCAAATTACCTTAGCCGTATACCTTGTAGTATTCTAAGGTTATACCTATACAAAAGCCAGCTTATACTACTATACTTCCCGTGGTCATAAAACCGAAACCCTAGGAAAATCTCCATAGTTAGTTGGAGTTTTGTGTAGAAGTTGGTTAGAACTTCTAAGGGTGGTTTGAGCGGGTTGAGCGCACGGAGTCGAGCCAAACGTTGCCTGGATCGACATCTATACTTGGATAATTATGGGCTTATCGAGGTAATTATCTTGTCCTATTGTAATTGGAAATTACATATTGCTAGAATATATAGTTGAAGTATACTATATAGAACTGAACATAGTTTTGTGGCAATGTCCTTGGACTTAAGCTGAATTTAAAGAAGAGAATCAATCGTAATTACGTAGAATCAGTATTCTGAAGAGACTTGTGTAGTTGACGGGTAGGGAAGGGCTGCCCAATTTCCCGTAGGATCTTGTATCTAGATTTATTCTACTGAGTAGTCTAGACTTTGATAGACTTGTATAACTTGTATAGGTTGAATGTTCTGCGAGTAGCATGTGCTACTTGAGAAGGTGGACCAGGCTAGCCGGGTTATAACCGTGGAGCGATTTGCTAATAGTCGATAATCGTCGCGAGGTATGTGAACCTTGTTATACCCCGTATTTTCAGTGTATGTACGTAAGGACGTACGTAGAAAAATTTAGAAGCTTAAGTAGGCTTGGCCGATTTTCACTTTGTGCACAACACCCGATTAGAGTCGTTTTTCGATTTAACGTTTCCACAGCTTTCGTAGGGAAAATTCCGGCTATGTCATTTATAATTTTTTTGGATTTTTACGAGAGACGAAAAATTTTTGGCCAACCGGAGGGTGACCCTTGTCACCCTCATTGGGCTTTAGAGGGGCGGTCAACGGTTGGTTGGCCTCGCCGATTGGTCCCTTATTTCGGGCCTTGTTTTGTGGCTTGTTTTGTGCCATGTTTGGTGGAGTAGGGTTAGGGTGCACTTGGCTTGATCTAGGCCTTACACTTGCCTTGCACATGGCTTGATCTTGGCCATTGGTTGGCCTTGGGTTTTGCTATAAATACCCCCCCTTGGAAGACTTGTTCATCCATTCCTAAATATTTCTAAGTGTTAAAATCCTCCTCCCTCCCCTTTGTGTTGAGTTCGGCCAAGAGCCTCCACCCTCCCCCTTGGCCGAGAGCCCTCCCCTCGGGGTGCTAGCTGGTACCCCTAGCCTAGTTGTTTTAGATAATACCCTCTTGGTAGAAATACTCTCAAAAGTATTGTTATAATGCCCAAAATACCTTAGCCTTTTGTCACGACCGATTCCGTGTGATCGTGCCTACCGGGCACCCTAGTGATACAACATCGAGTAATGGAACATAAAACAATACGAGACATATTATGAAATATGAAACAATAACTGAGAAAACTTGCCTTTCGGATATATATAAATAACAACTTTTTCCAACATGAGCAGTTTTAATCCCTTTTACAAACCTCTCGCCACATCTGCATTTCAGCACTTCTAAGAAATGATCGACAACAATGGCGGACAGGGCCGCCATACCCCGAATGTAAACACCTACAACAACAGGGACTATACCATGATAAGCCTCGAGAAACGGAGCTTTCCCACACGCGAATCAGTGACCCTAAGAGCGAGGATCAATGATCAGTGTATCTTTACTGCGGCATGAACGCACTTCGAAGAGGTCGGCACAACAGTACCAAGTATGTGGCGAAAATAAATCAGTAAATGAAATCATAGTAGTCTATACAAAGCGGGAGACATGTATGATAACCAAACTACGATTCACCATAAGTAAGCAACATGTCAAGTCGTGGACTCACGCCTCAAGTCATCACCAATTTTACCAACGGGTCTCACGCCCACAACATCAATCGTGCCCGTGGAATACCTTCCTCACCGCCAGCTTTATGATACACAAACACCAAGGAATACACATGAACACCGGTCCCACTGTGTCCTAATAAAGCGATGACAGGTAAGTGCGAAGGCATAGCCGACTACTAACACCTACAAGACCAACAAGGTCATAAATGTGTCATGATATCTGTCTAGACCGTCGCATGATAAAAGCTGGTCACTCGCGCGATATCAAATGTGCGCGTTTAGCCCCGAACTCTCCGCACTCCGCATAGGCCAACCTCGTAGGCCCGTGAGGTATAACCCCGCATCGAGGGTAGCTACTCCCGGCGATCGCCCCGGACTCGCAGCCGCAGCCACAAAGACCGCGTGACCACAAGGGCGTAAACTAACCTCGGAACTCCGTAGTTCCGCATGGATCCTCGGACCGCATAGGTATCCTCGAATCACGGTCCTGCATCACGAGTCTACCCGCGACGGAGGGCGACAACCTCCGGACACAAGTCAAGGTAGGTGGTACAATACCAACATAACGGCTGATAGTCAAACAACTTTAAGCGCAGTCGAGGGGAAAACCCCTTTACACTAACATCACAAGATACTAACATACGTAGCATCCTAACATGTTTACTTCTCAAATCAACAAGAAAGTATTATAAGGCTATCACAAACCGATACAATCAAGTTATTCACAAGGTGCTTTCTACTAACAAGTTCGGGTATCTAACCCCAAAGTACTTCACACATTAAATCTTTAAAAGATCTGTTTCTTTCACATAAGTCACACAATACCCGTAGTATAAAATAGAGTGACCGTCCTTTTAAGAAAACCAAAACTCTTACCTTTGTAAAATCAAGTAACAACATTATTTCCCAAACGTCCAAGTTTGCCTAATTTCAAATGTTCACGTTTCTTATTTTAGAAAGGTTTCGTGGTTCATAGCCTTATTCATTTAAGAATATAATTTTCTTTTAAACAATCTGAGAAACATAAGCCTTATATGTGAGTAGGATATTCTTGTTTATAACAATCTTATTACAGAAACCATGATCTAGGAAATATCATTTTGTCTCATCTTAGCTTCTATGCAGATGGAAGTTGCTACTGGTTTTATTAATACTTAATTAATCAAAACATTTCCCTTTATTAACGCTGATGTGGTTTGTCGATACACATTCTGATTTCCGAAATCAGTAAAACATTCTTAAGCCGTTATACCTAACTTCCCATAAAGCTAGTATAACTCTTAAGTTTTCAAAAACCAAGTATTACTTCTTCTTTCAAAATGATTCAAAACTCTTTTGAAATACTTCAAGTTCTTTATTAACACATAACAAGCCAGTTATAGTTCAATTCAGTTACCTTTTAAAAACCACATGTATTTTCTTACCAACATAAAGCCGTTATAACCAACTTCCCATAAAGCCGTTATAACACTTTATGTTCTACACCAATCAAATACATTTAGTACATGACGTCTGGTACTACATAGTTCACACATATCATGCTAGAAGAGATAGGAAGAGGTTCACATACCTCGCGGCAGTATCGACTAATAGCAAAACGCTCAAAGTACTTCCAACTGTCGGCTACTCCTTAAGCCAAGTAGAACGCGCCACACGTAGTACTTCAACCTATAAGGCCACAAGGCGCTTATTAACATCAAGATCTTATCGTAGAACATTCTACAGAAAATTCGGCAGCACCTCCCCCCCCCGCAACAGCGTAAATCTCCTCCTCTAACGGGGCCGGCTACCAAGCCAACCAGGGGGGGTTATACATCTAACCCGAACGGGTACAATTCTACTCCACAGTACTACTACACAAGTCTCATCAGAATACACCCTATGTAATTACAGATTCGATTCGCTTCTTGAGCTTAAGTCAAAAGACATTGCCACTAAGCTTAGTTCTATATATAGTATACTTCAACTATATAATCTAACAACATGTAATTTCCAATTACAAATAGAGGGACAAGATAATTACCTCGATAAGCCCATAATTATCCAAGTATAAATGTCGATCCTTAGCAACGCTTAGCTCCTACTCCGGGTGCTCCAACCCGCTCCAAACAACCCTTAGAAGTTCTAACCAACTTCTACTTAATTACTTCAATCACTCAATGAAGATTTCCTTAGGGTTTCGGTTTGAGACAAAAAGGACATACGGTAGTATTTCCGGGCTCTTCGTATAGAGGTTTCTTTGGAATACTACAAGGTATACGGCTAAGATAATTTGGGCATTACAACAATACTTGGAGAGTATTTCCTACCACGAGGGGGGGGGGTACCTCACGGCACACCACTAGGAGGGTGTGCCCTCGGCCAAGGCCTCAGGAGGGTGCACCTCGGCCAAGGCCTCACAAAGGAAGAGGGGAGGGACGAAACCAACAAGGAGGGAGGGAGGTTTTCAAGACTTGGAAATTATGGAATGGATGAAGAAGTCTTCAAAGGGGGAGGGTATTTATAGGCCAAGCAAAGGCCAACCAATGGCCAAGATCTAGCCAAGTGGGGGGCAAGTGGAGGGCCAAGATATGCCCAAGTGCCCCTAGACCCTACTCCCAAAACCTCACAAATATCTACACAAAAATCTAGCAACCTTGCCCATCCAATCGGCCCTAACGCCTTCAAGTCCACCAACGAGAGGTGCAAGTGTTGCCCTCGTTGGTCCAAAACGTTTCGTCTCTCGGAAAAATCCGCAAAAATACTAAATGACATAGCCGTAATTTACCGCCGTAAGTTAGGTAGAACGTTTCGTCGAAACGACTCTAACAGGGTGTTGTGCACAAACATATTTCGGCCTGAGGGTGCCACATGGGGATGACACGTGTCGCCCGATTCATCCAAAATATTTCGCCTTCGAAAATATCCATAACGGCCAAAATCTCAAAATCAAAGCGGGCCCTACAAAATCAGTAAATTTCTCCCGTGGGCCCCACGTGACCATTTCCGAAAATAAAATTCCATAATTCTAATATAATCTAAGAAGTCCAAAAACCAAATCGGGGAATCCAATTCCCATTAACGAACCTTTTTCCTTCACAAAAACCGGAAACTTTTCCGTGGAAAAATCACCTCTTTCTTCCTTTCCAATCTTTCTGTCGTATTCTCGCACGCACGCCTCGCATACATACCCGGAACTACGGGTATAGCATTCTTCCCCTTAGAAACATTCGTCCGAATGTTCCTTCTAAGTCCCCAAACATACTGGCGTCGATATAGTCTCTACTACTATACTTATGAGAACAATCACGCCACGCCGCATGAAACACTGCGCAAAGACTTACATCCAAGCCCACGAGGAAACACCTCTATATCACCACAAATACCTCTTCCGGGGTCAAAATATACTTCCTCGATCCGATACCACTTTTGTCACTTTGCGCGAGCCTTGCTCGACGACCCAACAAATGGTACCGGGCTGCGATCCTCGAGGCGTACCTACGGCCGCTTCTCGTGATGTGCCATACGGAGAGCCACGGTTGGTGTTCCGTGGTAGAGGCTCGCCTCTTTATACGCCACTCGAACATAACAATACGAAGACCGGACGTCGCCTCCTAAGTCGGACGGCAATTGCTAACATATAGGCAACTGGCCTATTCTTCCATGAACTCAAAAGCCCAAAGTAACTCGGGCTAAGTTCCTTCGTTTCCAAAACTCGTCACACCGTCCGGGTGGTACTTTCAAGAAGACCGATCGACTCAACTCTAGCGCCGTCGCGATTATCCGCGACGATTCCTCCGAGTGCCAGAATTCTTCTAGACGAGCTTTACCACATCCACGATCTGCTGGAACAAGTATGGACCAACTGTCTGAACCTTGCCAACATCGAACCAATCGACCGGCAACTTACACTTCCGCTCTTACAAGGCTTCATAAAGTGACATCCGAACACTGAAAAGGTAGCTAGAAGCACTTCTCTCTACAGGAGACAACAATCCCACGACTACCCCCGAAATCCACACATGCCCGGTGGCGAATGCGGTCGAGACTCACTGAGTTCTTAACCTGCTCGTAAAACTTCCAAACAAAAACAGCCGCACTGGCTCCACTGCTTGTCATAAGGTGAAGGTAGGCACCCTGCAGCCTTACAACCTTTTAGATAACTCAACACAGTGAGTAAACGGTCCCGGTGAAAAATACGATGGGCTGCGCCATCGGCCCGATCACGGTCGAACGCGTCCACGAACTCAGACTGGTTAACTAAACTTGGGCCTAACACCTCACAACTCCTAACACAAGGCGGGACCACCACAACCGACCCCACCACAAACTGCGGCGGGTTGACCGCGGCGTGGCCTCAACTCGACCCACTTTCATTCCACACTACCAGGACCTATCCCCAACATAGCTCACGTGCACTGCACTTCCGATAAGGATCAAACATAACACTACACCTTTTCTTGAGATGGCCTTACCTCTAAGGTCTCCACGTATAACACTCTAAGGCTCACACCTCTCTATCCCCAAAATCTTACTCGGTTAACCCACCATGATTTCTAATCACAACTAACACACCGCTATCGAACATAGCACTTAAGGTATACTCACCTTGAAAGTTACCGAAGGACCTTGCCGCTCGGCCTCTCCCCGCTGTCCTTGGTTAACCCGCCGATCTCTACGTTTCTCGCTGCTGTACATAAGCCGCATACGTGCCATGCTCAAGCCCAATCAAGAATTACTCTTGCACAACCCTCTGTAGGTAGTCATCAAGACTCGTGGTACATCGGTATAATCTCCGGTAGCCAAATCCATGGCTAATGTGGTCGCCTCTTTGCAATCTATATTCATCGTTCGTGGGCGAAGGTTCAAATATCATGGACGCAGTAGGAACTGCCATCACTGTGCTAAACTCTGCTGGGGCTAGTGACGTCGCAGAAATCCCCGAATGAAGCACTACCCTAGGTAATGATTGGGCCTGTGCCTCGCAACCCTCGAACTCTACTCGCGCTCCTCGGCCGCTTGCCCTCCCGGGCGGGTTGCCTACGCGGAGGCATAACGATAAGGAAAGAATTTCATCGGAGGGTCAACTTACTCGGCTCTAAGGCACGATCTCGAGTGAGAAGAATAGAAACCAATCCTAAATATCCTATAGCCTCACGATTATTGGCGTGGTGCACACACCGATAATCAAGACTCTCTTGGATACGATGCAGACACTTTCCGAGGATTAATCGCTCGATACCACTTTTGTCACGACCCGATTAGGCCGTGATCGTGCCTACCGGGCACCCTAGTGATACAACATCGAGTAATCAACGAACATAAAACAATACGAGACATATTATGAAATATGAAACAATAACTGAGAAAAACTTGCCTTTGGCGTATATATAAATAACAACTTTTTCCAACGTGAACAGTTTTAATCCCTTTACAAACCACGCCCACGCGGTACTGACCTCTAAGAAATGATACGACAACAATGGCGGGACAGGGCCGCCATACCCTCGAATGTAAACACCTACAACAACAGGGACTATACCACTGATAAGCCTCGGAGAAACGGAGCTTTCCCACACGTGACGCGACCCTAAGAGCGAGGATCGATGATGGTGTACCTTTACTGCGGCATGAACGCAGCCTCGAAGGAGGTCGATAACAGTACCAAGTATGTGGCGAAAATAAATCGTAAATGAAATCATAGTAGTCTATACAAAGCGGGAGACATGTATGATAACCAAACTACGATTCACCATAAGTAGCGATCATGTCAAGTCGTGGACTCACGCCTCAAGTCATCACTCAATTTTACGAATGGGTCTCACGCCACAACATCAATCGTGCGTGGAATACCTTCCTCATCTGCGGCTTTATGATACACAAACACCAAGGAATACACATGAACACCGTGTCCCACTGTGTCCTAATAAAACGATGCAGGGTAAATGCGAAGGCATAGCCGACTACTAACACCTACATGCAACAAGGTCATAAAATGTGTCATGATATCTGTCTAGGCGTCACATGATAAAAGCGGTCACCGCCGCAGATCAAATGTGCGCGTCTAGCCCTGGAACTCTCGCTGACTCGCATAGGCCAACCTCATAGGCCCGCATGAGGTATAACCCGCATCGAGGGTAGCTACTCCCGGCATCGCCCCGACTCGCACCGCAGCCACTGAACCGCGTGACCACAAGGGCGTAAACTAACCCGGAACTCCGTAGTTCCGCATGGATCCTCGGACCCGCATAGGTATCCTCGAATCATGGTCCTGCATCACCGAGTCTACCCCGACGGAGGCGACAACCTCGGACACAAGTCAAGGTGAGTGGTAAATTACAAACATAACGGATGATATTAATACAACTTTAAGCGCAGTCGAGGGGATAAACCCTTTACTCTAACATCACAAGATACTAACATACGTAGAATCCTAACATGTTTACTTCTCAAATCAACAAGAAAGTATTATAAGGCTATCACAAACCGATACAATCAAGTTATTCACACAGGTGCTTACTAACAAGTTCGGTATCTAACCCCAAAGTACTTCACATTAAATCTTTAAAAGATCTGTTTCTTTCACATAAGTCACACAATACGTAGTATAAAATAGAGTGACCGCCCTTTTAAGAAAACCAAAACTCTTACCTTTGTAAAATCAAGTAACAACATTATTTCAAACGTCCAAGTTTGCCTAATTTCAAATGTTCACGTTTCTTATTTTAGAAAGGTTTAAGTGTTCATAGCCTTATTCATTTAAGAATATAATTTTCTTTTAAACAATCTGAGAAACATAAGCCTTATATGTGAGTAGGATATTCTTGTTTATAACAATCTTATTACAAAGAACCATGATCTAGGAAATATCATTTTGTCTCATCTTAGCTTCTACGCAGATGGAAGTTGCTACCGTTTTATTAATACTTAATTAATCAAAACATTTCCCTTTATTAACTTTGTGGTTTGTCGATACACATTCGATTTCAAATCAGTAAAACATTCTTAAGCCGTTATACCTAACTTCCCATAAAGCTAGTATAACTCTTAAGTTTTCAGAAACCAAGTATTACTTCTTCTTTCAAAATGATTCAAAACTCTTTTAAAATACTTCAAGTTCTTTATTAACACATAACAAGCCAGTTATAGTTCAATTCAGTTACCTTTTAAAAACCACATGTATTTTCTTACCAACATAAAGCCGTTATAACCAACTTCCCATAAAGCCGTGATACCACTTTATGTTCTACACCAATCAAATACATTTAGTACATGACGCTACTGCACTACATAGTTCACACATATCATGCTAGAAGAGATAGGAAGAGGTTCACATACCTCGCGACGAGTATCGACTAATAGCAAAACGCCCAAGTACTTCCAACCGGCTACTCCTTGCCAAGTAGAACGCGCCACACGTAGTACTTCAACCTATAAGGCCAAAAGGCGCTTATTAACATCAAGATCTTATCGTAGAACATTCTACCGAAAATTCGGCAGCACCTCCCCCCCCCCGCAACAGCGTAAATCTCCTCCTCTAACGGGGCCGGCTACCAAGCCAACCAGGGGGGGTTATACATCTAACCCGAACGGGTACAATTCTACTCCACAGTACTACTACACAAGTCTACTGTACCCTATGTAATTACAGATTCGATTCTTGGGCTTAAGTCAAAGACATTGCCAAAGATTAAGCTTAGTTCTATATATAGTATACTTCAACTATATAATCTAACAACATGTAATTTCCAATTACAAATAGAGGGACAAGATAATTACCTCGATAAGCCCATAATTATCCAAGTATAAATGTCGATCCTTAGCAACGCTTAGCTCCTACTCCGGGTGCTCCAACCCGCTCCAAACAACCCTTAGAAGTTCTAACCAACTTCTACTTAATTACTTCATCACTCAATGAAGATTTCCTTAGGGTTTCGGTTTGAGACAAAAAGGACATACGGTAGTATTTCCGGGCTCTTCGTATAGAGGTTTCTTTGGAATACTACAAGGTATACGGCTAAGATAATTTGGGCATTACAACAATACTGAGAGTATTTCCTACTAAGAGGGTACCTCACGGCACACCACTAGGAGGGGGTGTACTTCGGCCAAGGCCTCAGGAGTGGTGCACCCGCCGGCAAGGCCTCACAAAGGAAGAGGGGAGGGACGAAACCAACAAGGAGGGAGGGAGGTTTTCAAGACTTGGAAATTATGGAATGGATGAAGAAGTCTTCAAAGGGGGAGGGTATTTATAGGCCAAGCAAAGGCCAACCAATGGCCAAGATCTAGCCAAGTGGGGGGCAAGTGGAGGGCCAAGATATGCCCAAGTGCCCCCTAGACCCTACTCCTTAAAACCCTCACAAATATCTACACAAATATCTAGCAACCCTTGCCCATCCAATCGGCCCTAACGCCCCTTCAAGTCCACCAACGAGAGGGTGACATGTGTTGCCCTCTCGTTGGTCAAAAACGTTTCGTCTCTCGTAAAAATCCGCAAAAATACTAAATGACATAGCCTTAATTTACCCTTCTTAAGTTTGTTAGAACTTTTCGTCTAAAAACGACTCTAACCGGGTGTTGTGCACAAACATATTTCGGCCCAAGGGTGCCACATGGGGGTGACACGTGTCGCCCCCCGATTAAATCAAAATATTTCGTCTTAGAAAATATCCATAACCAAAATCTCAAAATCAAAGCGGGCCCCACAAAACGTAAATTTCTCCGTGGGCCCACGTGACCATTTCCGAAAATAAAATTCCATAATTCTAATATAATCTAAGAAGTCCAAAAACCAAATCTGGGAATCCAATTCCCATTAACGAACCTTTTTCCTTCACAAAAACCGGAAACTTTTCCGTGGAAAAAATCACCTCTTTCTTCCTTTCCAATCTTTCTGTCGTATTCTCGTACGTACGTCCTCGCATACATACCCTGGAACTACGGGGTATAACACCTTTACCTTGTTGTATTCCAAAAGTTACCTCTATACGTAGAGCCCGGAAATACTACCTTTTGTCTTTTTTTGTCTCAAACCGAAACCCTAAGGAAAATCTCCATAGTTAGTTGGAGTAATAAGTAGAAGTTGGTTAGAACTTCTAAGGGTTGTTTGGAGCGGGTCGGAGCGCACGGAGTAGGAGCTAAACGTTGCCCAGGATCGACTTTATACTTGGATAATTATGGGCTTATCGAGGTAATATCTTGTCCCTCTATTGTAATTGGAAATTACATGATTGTTAGACTATATAGTTGAAGTATACTATATATAGTACTGAACGTAGTTATCGGCAATGTCTTTTGACTTAAGCCTGAATAATAAGAAACCTTTTCGAAAGAAGAGTACTGAACTGTAATTACATAGGACTGTATTACAGTAGACTTGTGTAGCTTTGCTGTGTAGTAGAATCGTACACGTCCGGTTAGACGTGCAAACCCCCCCCCCTGGTTGGCTTGGTAGCCGGCCTCGATAAAGGAGGAGATTTACGCTGTTGCGGGGGGGGGGGAGGTGCTGCCGAATTTTCTGTAGAATGTTCTACGAAGAGATCTAAATGTTAATAAGCGCCTTGTGGCCTTATAGGTTGAAGTACTACGTGTGGCGCGATCTACTTGGCTTAAGGAGTAGCCGACGTTTGGAAGTACTTGGAGCGTTTTGCTATTAGTCGATACTCGTCGCGAGGTATGTGAACCTCTTCCTATCTCTTCTAGCATGATATGTGTGAACTATGTAGTACGGTAGACGTACATGTGCTAAATGTATTTGATTGGTTTAAAACATAAAGTGATATAACGGCTTTATGGGAAGTTGGTTATAACAGCTTTATGTAGGAAGAAAATACTTGTGGTTTTTAAAAGGTAACTGATTTGAACTATAACTGGCTTGTTATGTGTTAATAAAGAACTTGAAGTATTTCAAAAGATTTTTGAATCATTTTGAAAGAAGCGTAATACTTGGGTTTTTGAAAACTTAAGAGTTATACTAGCTTTATGGGAAGTTAGGTATAACGGCTTAAAAATGTTTTACTGATTTCAGAAATCATAATGTGTATCGACAAACCACTGCAGCGTCAATAAAAGGAAATGTTTTGAATAATTAAGCATTATTAAAACCAGTAGAAACTTCCATCTGCATAGAAGCTAAGATGAGACAAAATGATATTTCCTAGATCATGGCTGCTGTAATAAGATTGTTATAAACAAGAATATCCTACTCACATATAAGGCTTATCTTTCTCAGATTGTTTAAAGGAGAATTATAATCTTAAAAGTATGAGACTATGAACTACGAAACCTTTTTAAAAATAAGAAACGGGAACATTTGAAATTAGGCAAACTTGGACGTTTGGATAATAATGTTGTTACTTGATTTTACAAAGATAAGTGTTTTGATTTACTTCAAAAGATAATCACTCGATTTTCATATACTACGGGTATTGTGTGACTTTTGTGAAAGTAACGTATCTTTTAAAAAGTTAATGTATGAAGTACTTTGGGGATAGAAACCCGAACATGTTGACATATAGTAGAAAGTACCTTGTGTGTATAACTTGATTGTGTTGGTTTGTGATAGCCTTGTAATACTTTCTTGTTGATAGATAAGTAAATGTGCTAGGATGCTACGTGTGTTAGTATCTTGTGATGTTAGTGTAAAGGGGTTTTCCCCTCGACTGCGCTTAAAGTTGTTTGACTATCAACCGTTATGTTGGTATTATACCACTCACCGTGTTTCTGGGGGTTAAGCTGCCCTCCGATGCGGGGTAGACTCAGGCGGTCTGGGACCATGATTCGAGAATACCTCATGCGGGTCCCGGGCCTATGCGAGCTACGAGAGTTCGTGTTAGTGTGCGGCCTTTATGGTCTTGCGGTCATGTGGCCACGCGGATCGCGAGTCCGGGGCGATGCGGAGTAGCTACCGATGCGGGTTATACCTCACGCGGCCTATGAGATTGGCCTATGCGAGTCGGGGAGTTCGTGGCTAGACGCGCACATTTGATATTGCGAGCGGCGACCACTTTGATCATGTGACGGCCAGACAGATATCATGATACGCTTTATGACCTTGTTAGTACCGTGAGTGTTAGTAGTCGGCTATGCCTTCGCATTTACCCCGCATCGTTTTATTTGGACACAGTGGACCCGCTGTTCATGTGTATTCCTTGGTGCTTTTCTATCATCGATCACGGCATGAGGAAGGTATTCCACGGGCATGATTGATGTTGTGGGCGTGAGACCCATTGTTATATCGAGTGATGACTTTGAGGCGCGAGTCCCGACTAGACATGATCGCTTATTTATTGTGAATCGTAGTTTGGTTATCATACATGTCTCCCGCTTATAGACTACTATGATTTCATTTACGATCTTCATGTTTCACATACTTGGTACTGTTATCGACCTCCTTCGGGCCGCGCTTCATGCCGCAGTTAAGGTACACCGCCGTTGATCCTCGCTCCTAGGTCACAGATTCAGCGTTTGGGAAGCTCCGTTCCTCCGAGGCTTATCTCGGTATAGTCCTGTTGTTGTAAGTGCTACATTCGTGGTATGACGGCCCCGTCCGTCGTTGTTGTCATACCATTCGTAGAGGTCTGTAGTACTATTGTGGGCAGGGTTTGTAAAAAGGATTAAACTGTTCATGTTGAAAGAGTTGTTGTATATATATATATGCCGAAAGGCAACTTTCTTCAGATATCTGTGTCTCAATTTATACTGTTTCATATCTTGGTTATTTTATATTCCGCTGATTACTCTGATGTATGACTACTGGGGTGCCCGGGTAAGGCACCAGTCACGGGCCCCGGAACGGGTCGTGACAAACCTCTTCCTATCTCTTCTAGCATGATATGAGTATAACTATATAGTACGGTAGACGTACGTGTGTTAATTGAACATAGTTGTACGGCAATGTCTTTTGACTTAAGCCCGAATAATAATAATCTTGAAGTAGTTCAAGAGAATTAAGAACTGTTTTTAAAAGAAGAGTTATACTTGGTTTAAAAAAAAAGCTTAAGAGTTATACTAGCTTTATGGGAAGTTAGGTATAACGGCTTAAGAGGGATAAAACGAATGATTTATTTATTTTAGAAGTTAAGAGACTTGATCTTGTAAGATAAGAGACTTAACTTAAATGAATTATATAAATTTTGTGTGAAACCTCATTCGTGAGTAATGAGTACTTGGTTTTTTTTAAGGGATAATGTTTTACTGATTTCGGAAATCAGAATGTGTATCGACAAACCACTGCAGCATTAATAAAGGGAAATGTTTTGATTAATGAAGTATTATTAAAACCAGTAGAAACTTCCATCTGCATAGAAGCTAAGATGAGACAAAATGATATTTCCTAGATCATGGCTGCCGTAATAAGATTGTTATAAACAAGAATATCCTACTCACATATAAGGCTTATGTTTCTCAGATTGTTTAAAAAGAGAATTATATTCTTAAATGAATAAGACTATGAACTACGAAATCTTTCTAAAATAAGAAACATGAACATTTGAAATTAGGCAAACTTGGACGTTTGGAAAATAATGTTGTTACTTGATTTTACAAAGGTAAGTGTTTTGGTTTACTTAAAAAGACAGTCACTCTATTTTATACTACGGGTATTGTGTGACTTATGTGAAAGAAACGAATCTTTTAAAAAGTTAATGTATGAAGTACTTTGGGGATAGATACCCGAACTTGTTAGTAGAAAGTGCCTTGTGTGAATAACTTGATTGTATTGGTTTGTGATAGCCTTGTAATACTTTCTTGTTGATTTGATAAGTAAACATGCTAGGATGCTACGTGTGTTAGTATCTTGTGATGTTTTGTGTAAAGGGGTTTTCCCTCGTTTGCGCTTAAAGTTGTTTAACAATCAGCCATTATGTTGGTATTATACCACTCACCTTGACTTTTCCGGAGGTTAAGCTGCCCTCCGATGCGGGGTAGACTCAGGCGGGTCTGTGTGACCTATGATTCGAGGATACCTCTGCGGGTCCTGTGGGCTATGCGAGCTACGAGAGTTCCGTGTTAGTTTGCGTCCTTTATGGGCACGCGGTCTATGTGGCCACGCGATGCGAAGTCGGCGGATCTCGGGAGTAGCTACCGACGCGGGAATACCTCATGCGGGCCATCGGGGTGGCCTACGCGAGTCGCGGGAAGTTCGGGGCTAGACGCCAAGCATTAGATCGCGGCGAGTGGCGGCTTTGATCATGTAATGATGCAAGCAGATTTAATGATCTGATTTATGACCTTGTTGTACGGTGGGTTTTAGTAGTCGGCTATGCCTTCATACTTACCGCACGATTTTATTATGACACACGTGGGACCCGGTGTTCATGTGTATCTCTTGGTGCTTTATATATCATATTTGGCTGATGAGGAAGGTATTCCACGGCATGATTGATGTTGTGGGCGTGAGACCCATATTTATATATTTGAGTGATGACTTCGGCGTGAGTCCTCGGCTTGATATGACCGCTTATTTATTGTGAATCGTAGTTTGGTTATCATACATGTCTCCGCTTTATATAGACTACTATGATTTCATTTACGGTATTTCGATTTCACATACTTGCACTGTTGATCGACCTTCTGGGCTGCGTCACGCCGCAGTAAAGGTACACGATCATTGATCCTCGCCTTAGGGTCATAGTTCACGTTGGGAAAGCTCCGCTTTCTCCGAGGCTTATCAGTGGTATAGTCCCGTCGTTGTAGGTATTTACATTCAGGGTACGGCGGGCCCCGTCCCGCCATTGTTGTTGTATCATTCTTAGAAGTCCGTAATCGTTGTGGCAGAGTTTTAATAAGGATGTAATTCGGTTTTAAATTGATTTATATATATGCCGAAAGGCAAGTTTTCTCACATCGCTTTCTTACTTCATAATATTTTCATGTCTTATTTTATGTTCATGATTACTATGATGTATGGCTACTTGGGTGTCCGGGTAAGGCACCAGTCACGGGCCCGGGTTCGGGTCGTGACAAAAGTGGTATCAGAGCAGTTAATCCTCGGAAAGTGTCTACAGACCGTATCCAGTAGAGTCTTGATTATCGGTGTGTTGTGCACCACACCAATAATCAGGAGGCTATAGGATATTTAGGATGGTTTCTATTCTTCTCACTCTGAGATCGTGCCTTAGAGCTGTGTTGTAAGTTGGACCCTCTAACGTATCTCTTTCCCTTATCGTTATGCCTCCGCGTAGGGCAAACCGGGCCCGGGAGGCAAGCGGCAAGGAGAGCAGAGTAAATCTGAGAGGGTTACGAGGGCACAGGCCCAACCATCACCTGAGTTAGGTGTTTCGTTTGAGGAGTTCTGCGACGTCACTAGCCCCAGCAGAGTTTAGCACGGCGGCGGCAGTTCCTACTGCGGCCATGACATTTGAACCTTCAGTTCCACGACCAGGGACAGAGAATATAGATTGCAAAGAGGCGACCCTGTTACTAGCTATGGATTTGGCTACCAGAGAGCATACCGATGTACCGCGAGTCTTGATGACTACCTAAGAGAGGGTTGTGCAAGAGTAATTCTTGATTAGGCTTGAGCACGGCTCGTATGCGGGCTTATGCGCAGCCGAGAAACGTAGAGATCGACGGGTTAACGGCGATGAGAAGAGGCGGGCGGCGAGGTCCTGGTAACTTTCGAGGCAAGTCGCCTCGCGCCAGATTAGATTATGCACACCCGCGGTGCAGAAGGTCCTCGCGGATTTCGGGGCGTTCGGTATGCAGAGTTGGTCGTAACCTGTGGCTTCCGGTTCACAGATGGCGCACGCCATCGGGAATGTCGTCTTTTAGATCGGTACTTGTTGTACTACGACCGTCAGTGTCCGATGTCGGAAGAGTGTCTAGTAGGAGGACTTAGCCTTCGTGATCGGTGGATAGTTTGTCATCTTCCTTAGCTATCGCCCTACAGGCGTGTTTGATTAGAATGACTAAGGGAGTGAGCGATAGATGCAGCATATCTTTAACCCTAGAGTTTTGTATATGTGATAAGGTGAGTATACCTTAAGTGTTATGTTCAGATAACATGAGTGTAAATTGTGATTAGAAATCTTGGTTAGTTAACCAAGTAAGATTTGGGGGATAGAGAAAGTGTGAGCCTTAGAGTTTTATACGTAGAGACCTTAGAGGTAAGGCCATCTCGAGTAAAGACGTATGTTTATGTTTGACTTTATAGGAGTGCATAGTGCACGTGAGCTATGTTTGTGGGATAAGTCCCCGAGTTGTGTGGAATGAAAGAGGGTAGTTGAGCTAAGAAGGCAGTTAGGTTTTCGTAACGTGATTAGTGGTTGTTAGGATCGGGAGCAAGTGTTTTACGCGGAGTGGGTCGGGTTGAGGCCATGCCGGAGTCAACCCGCGACTGTTGTATGGTGGGGTCAGTTTGTGGTGGTCGCACGGTGGTAGTCACGAGGTGTTAGGCCCAAGTTTATTTAACCAGTCTGAGTTCGTGGATGCGTTCGACCAGTGGTCGGGCGATGGGCAGCCCATCGTGTTCGCCGTCGGGACCGTTCACTCGGCGATGTTGATTTATCGAAGGTTGTAAGGCTGCGGGGTGCCTACCTTCACCTTATGACGCATGAAGCCGGGTTGTGGCTATGTTCGTTTCCTAAAGTTTTACCGGGAGGATTAAGAACTCGAGGTGAGCCTCGGTGATCGCATGCGATCGGCACCATTTGTTAGGTCGCGGGTGACACTAGAACCTCGCGGCAAAGTGACAAAAGTGGTATCCGGTGCTTGGATTTGAGGGTAGTTGTGGGGATTGTTGTCTCTGTGGAGGAGCGTTTAAGCTACCATTTCGGTGTTGGATGTCGCCATGAAGCCTTGTAGGGGCGGAAGTGTAAGTTGCCGGTCGATTGGTTCGATGTTGGCAAGGTTCGGATAGTTGGTTCAGCTTGTTCGGCAGACTGTGGATAGGGTGAAGCTTGTCTAGAAGAGGTTCGGGCAGCTCAGAGAAATCGTGCGGAAAATCGGCGACGACGCTAGGAGTTCAGGTTGACGGTCGGTCTTCTTGAAAGTACCACCCCGGTTAGGGTGACGAGTTTTGAAATGAAGGAACTTAACCCGAGTTACTTTGGGCCTTTTGGAGTTCATGTGAAGAATAGGCGGGTTGCCTATATGTTAGCAATTGCCGTCCGACTTAGGAGGCGACGTCCGTCTTTCGAATTGTTATGTTCGAAGTATCGGAGATCCATCAGTGTTCGATTAATGATGACCACGTTAGAGATAGTAACCAGAGTTTTGGAACCAAGCGGTAATGAAATGTGGTAAGAGTTCGAGTGTACAAGAAGGGTACGACACGTAAGGGAAGAAGCGAGCATGTATGGCGAGCTTAGATGCGAAGGAAGTATATTTTAGACCCCGGAGAGTGGTGTTTGTGGTGATGTTAGAGGTGTTTCCTCGTGAACTTGGATGTAAGCATTCTGCGCTAGTTGTTTCTGTGGCCATGTGTGGCAGGATTGTTTCGTAAGTATAGTAGTGAAGACTATACTGGCGCACGTTTGTTTTGAGACTTAGAAGGAACATTCGGGACGAATGTTTCTAAGGAGGAGAATGTTATACCGTATTTCCAGTATATGCGTGGGGCGACGTACAAAAGTTTGGGCTTTAAAGTGGCTTGGCCGAATTATTTTTGTGCACAACATCCGGTTAGAGTCATTTTTCGACGAAACGTTTCCACAGCTTTCGTAGGGAAAATTCCGGCTATGTCATTTTTAATTTTTGCGGATTTTTCCGAGAGATGAAACATTTTGGACCAACAAGAGGGCGACACTTGTCACCCTCTCATTGGAAGGACTTGGGCGGTCAAGGGTGGACGAAATGGGTGGGTTTTTGTCAAGTAGTAGGTAGGATATTTTGGTGGTAGATGGATAAGGTGCACTTGGCATGATCTTGGCCCTACACTTGCTATGCACTTGGCATGATCTTGGCCATTGGTTGGCCTTTGCTAGACCTATAAATACCCCCCCTTTGGAAGACTTCTTCATCCATTCCTAAAATTTCCTAGGTTTTAAAATCCTCCCTCCCTTTGAGTGGTGTTCTCGTCCTCCCCCTTGTGAGGCCTCTTGGCCGAGCCCCTCCCCTTGGCGAGTACCCCTAGTGGGGTAGTAGAGGTATACCCCTTGTAGTGTTGTCTCGTATATATACCCCCCCTCTTGGTGAAATACTCTCAAAATTATTGTTATAATGCCCAAATTACCTTAGACGTATACCTTGTAGTATTCTAAGGTTATACCTATACAAAAAGCCCAGTTATACTACTATACTTCCCGTCAGTCACAAAACCGAAACCCTAGGGAAAATCTCCATAGTTAGTTGGAGTTTTGTGTAGAAGTTGGTTAGAACTTCTAAGGGTGGTTTGGAGCGGGTTGGAGCGCACGGAGTTGGAGCTAAACGTTGCCCTGGATCGACATCTATACTTGGATAATTATGGGCTTATCGAGGTAATTATCTTGTCCCCCTATTGTAATTGGAAATTACATATTGCTAGAATATATAGTTGAAGTATACTATATATAGAACTGAACATAGTTTTGTGGCAATGTCCTTGGACTTAAGCCTGAATTTAAAGAAGAATCGAGCTGTAATTACGTGGGTGTATTCTGAGTAGACTTGTGTAGTTGACGGGTAGGGAAGGGATGCCCAATTTTCCGTAGGATCTTGTATCTAGATTTATTCTACCGAGTAGTCTAGACTTTGATAGACTTGTATAACTTGTATAGGTTGAATGTTCTGCGAGTAGCATGTGCTACTTGAGAAGGTGGACCAGGCTAGCCGGGTTATAACCGTGGAGCGATTTGCTAATAGTCGATAATCGTCGCGAGGTATGTGAACCTCTTCCTATCTCTTCTAGCATGATATGAGTATAACTATATAGTACGGTAGACGTACGTGTGTTAATTGAACATAGTTGTACGGCAATGTCTTTTGACTTAAGCCCGAATAATAATAATCTTGAAGTAGTTCAAGAGAATTAAGAACTGTTTTTAAAAGAAGAGTAATACTTGGTTTAAAAAAAAAAGCTTAAGAGTTATACTAGCTTTATGGGAAGTTAGGTATAACGGCTTAAGAGGGATAAAACGAATGATTTATTTATTTTAGAAGTTAAGAGACTTGATCTTGTAAGATAAGAGACTTAACTTAAATTAATTATATAAATTTTGTGTGAAACCTCATTCGTGAGTAATGAGTACTTGGTTTTTTTTTAAGGGATAATGTTTTACTGATTTCGGAAATCAGAATGTGTATCGACAAACCACTGCAGCGTTAATAAAGGGAAATGTTTTGATTAATGAAGTATTATTAAAACCAGTAGAAACTTCCATCTGCATAGAAGCTAAGATGAGACAAAATGATATTTCCTAGATCATGGCTGCCGTAATAAGATTGTTATAAACAAGAATATCCTACTCACATATAAGGCTTATGTTTCTCAGATTGTTTAAAAAGAGAATTATATTCTTAAATGAATAAGACTATGAACTACGAAACCTTTCTAAAATAAGAAACGTGAACATTTGAAATTAGGCAAACTTGGACGTTTGGAAAATAATGTTGTTACTTGATTTTACAAAGGTAAGTGTTTTGGTTTACTTAAAAAGACAGTCACTCTATTTTATACTACGGGTATTGTGTGACTTATGTGAAAGAAACGGATCTTTTAAAAAGTTAATGTATGAAGTACTTTGGGGATAGATACCCGAACTTGTTAGTAGAAAGTGCCTTGTGTGAATAACTTGATTGTATTGGTTTGTGATAGCCTTGTAATACTTTCTTGTTGATTTGATAAGTAAACATGCTAGGATGCTACGTGTGTTAGTATCTTGTGATGTTTTGTGTAAAGGGGTTTTCCCTCGTTTGCGCTTAAAGTTGTTTAACGATCAGCCGTTATGTTGGTATTATACCACTCCTTGACTTTTCAGGAGGTTGCTGCCTCCGATGCGGGGTAGACTCAAGTAGTGCGTGTGACCTATGATTCGAGGATACCTCACGCGGGTCCCGAGGGCCTATGGGGAGCTACGAGTTCCAGTTAGTTTGCGTCCTTTATGGGCATGCGGTCTATGTGGCCATGCGGTGCGAAGTCGGCGGATCGGGAGTAGCTACCCTCGATGCGGGGAATACCTCATGCGGGCCATTGGGGTGGCCTACGCGAGTGCGGGAAGTTCGTGGCTAGACGCGCACATTAGATCTGCGCGAGTGGCGGCTTTGATCATGTGGCGGTGCAGACAAATTTCATGATCTGATTTATGACCTTGTTGTACGGTGGGTTTTAGTAGTCGGCTATGCCTTCATACTTACCGTCACGATTTTATTATGACACAGGTGGGACACGGTGTTCATGTGTATCTCTTGGTGCTTTTATATATCATAGGCTGCGGTGAGGAAGGTATTCCACGGCATGATTGATGTTGTGGGCGTGAGACCCATATTTATATATTTGAGTGATGACTTGGCGTGAGTCACGGCTTGATATATTCGCTTATTTATTGTGAATCGTAGTTTGGTTATCATACATGTCTCCGCTTTATATAGACTACTATGATTTCATTTACGATATTTTGATTTCACATACTAAATACTGTTATCGACCTCGCCCGGGCTGCGTTAAATGCCGGTAAAGGTACACCGATCATTGATCCTCGCTCTTAGGGTCACGATTCGGCGTTAGGAAAGCTCCGTTTCTCGGAGGCTTATCGGTGGTATAGTCCACATGCGTTGTAGGTATTTACATTCAGGTATGGCGGGGCCTGTCCGCCATTGTTGTTATCATTCTTAAGTGCAGTAATCTTGTTGTGGCGAGTTGTAATAAGGATGTAGCTGTTGATTTTAAATTGATTTATATATATCGAAAGGCAAGTTTTCTCAGATTCGTTTCTTACTTCATAATATTTTCATGTCTTGTTTTATGTTCCGATTACTCGATGTATGGCTACTTGGGTGTCGGGTAAGGCAGATCCAGGCCGGGTTGGTCGTGACACACACAACCAAACACTTGCACAACAAAGGCTACCAACAAGCGAGGCAAGTTACACCTGACTCAAGGTACTATACATAATTCTTACCACAACGTCAAGTATACCATTAAAACTCAAGTATTTAACCCTTTAAGATCAAGGTACTCCTACCTTTTATGAACAAGCCACTTATGTCTTTCCATCACAAGAGTTCAATATTTGAAAACAAGTTACCATTTTACCTTAATAATGAATCCATCCTTTTATTTTCCAAAAGTCGTTATAACTAACTTCCCATAAAGCTATTATAACACTTTTATGTTTTAAAACAAGTCAAGACAGAACCATGCCTTTCTTTTAAACCAAAACACTTCAAATTCTTAAGTCTCTTTTCTTTTAGAAATCGAGTTCCTTACTTTGAAACTTTTAGGAAAATCAGAACTTGATTTCAATAATTCTTATTAGAATGACCATGATCTAGGAAATGTAATACAATTTTGTCTTATCTTAGCTTCTATGCGGATGGAGGTTTCTCTTGGTTTTAAGATAATTAATTGTCATTACTTTTCCTTTATTAACGCGTTGGCTTGTTCGATTCTTATTTCCATTTCCGAAATTTATGTAACATTACTCTTTTAAAAACCAAGTATTCATTTCTCACGAATGAGGTTTTATACTTTTCAACACCAATTAGGTCAGTTATAAGTCAAGTCTCTTATCTTTTGAAAATCACAAACCATTCTTTTACCTACATAAAGTGGTTATAACAAACTTCCCATAAAGCCGTTATAACACTTTATGTTTTAAACCAACCAATTACCACTATAAACATTTATGAGACCAATAGGGCTCATTCTTTAACCACCGAGTACCCGTTACCAACGGATAAGACTTTACTACTTTTTCCACACAATGAAGCCCTTTACACTTCATATCAAGTCAAGACACAAAAGGGAAATCAAATTCCTTTAACACATGTGCGTCTACCGCACTATATACTTTACAAATAGTCATGCTGAAGAGGATAGGAAGAATCACATACCTCGCGACGATTGTCGACAATAAGCAAAATGCTCCACAGTACTTTCCCCCCTTAAGTAGAATATGCTACCGTAGTACTTCAATCCTATAAGGGTCATAAAACGTCTATCAGACTCTAGCTTCGAACGTAGAATAAACTAAGTGCAAGGCCCCTACATTCTACGGAAATTTGGACAGAACTTCCTTTGTTTCTATTAACTTGCCACCTTTCTCAAGGCCGAATTCAATAACCAACGCCACATTTAAGGCACACAAATCAGCTAACCTCAAAGGGGATTACACGCCTTTGCAGGACGCGTAAAATTCCGCCCCACAACAATCTAAAACAAAACCAATACTTTCCATGCCATTCTTGGCCAACAATATAACCAATCCTAGATCCTTTCCAATCCAAGTTATTTAGGTCTAACATGATATCTAGCCCTAGACATCTTCAACAACTACAATTTCCCCCTTTACAACATGCAACGACCAAATTGAAGTTATCATCTTAAGGCTAACATGCCCATTTTGGTTTCAACAAGACAACAAGATCCAAATTTATTCAAATATAACAGCCTCAGGCTCAATTCTAAACTACTAAAATATAACAGCCTCAGGCTCAATTCTAACTACTAAAATATAACAGCCTCAGGCTCAATTCTAACTACTAAAACAAGTATTAACCCAAATCCAAGAGAAGGGGAAACTTTTACCTTTGGAGAAACCCACAAAAGCCCCTTTCTTCTACTTCTTATCCACAAACTCGTCATGGTAGCTCCCACAAGTTTAATCACACTTTTCCTTCTTGCCGCCGCTCCAACAATTTCCTCTTAGGCTAGGTTCTCTTCAAAAATCTAGAGAGAAGGGAGAGGATTTTCATTGGGAGGGTTTTGAAATGAAATGGCCAAGTCTTCTAAGACTTGGCCCTAAAATAGGACCACTTTCAGGTAAAAAGGATGGGAGGGACACTTGTCACCCTCCCATAGGTTTTAAACAAAATATCCCCTGTTTTTCGCCCCTTTCTGCGCAAAAATCCCGCCGCGGCGCTTCCACTTCCGAAAAGTTCCAGCATTCGGCGCGCGACCATCGGCGCGTACTGTAATCCCATGACTCGATACACCGTGCGCGGCCACGCATTCGGCGCGCTGGCCGCTGTACCGATCTGCAAGACCAAACTTGAAACTTCCATAACTTTTGACTCCGATGTCCTATCGACGAACGGTTCATTGCGTTGGGAACTAGATTTAATAGACTACACCCTAGACTTTTTAAACACCTTACAATTCTTAACAACTGGGGTACAACACTCCAAGGTAAACTCAAAATCCGTCCAACACATGTTTGTCAACTTATCTTAACTTCTAGAATTTACGGGGTGTAACAGATACCGACAAACCGAAGGTCTTGACTACTTCGACACGTACTCCCCAGTATCGAGAATGACTTCTATAAGGGTGTTCATTGCCATTGCAGCACTGCATGACCTTAAAATCCATCAAATGGATGTTAAGACAGTCTTCCTAAATGGTGATTTGGAAGAAGAGATATACATGGAACAACCCGAGGGGTATGTTGTTCCAGGACAAGAGAATAAAGTCTGTAGACTTATCAAGTCTCTGTATGGGCTAAAACAAGCTCCAAAACAATGGCATGAAAATTTTGATTAGTACACTACTATCAAAAGGTTTCTCCATTAATGAGTGTGACAAGTGTGTCTACGTGAAAGGAGACTCTGACTCCTTCGTCATGATCTGTTTGTACGTAGATGACATGTTGATCACAGGCAGTAGTTGATCCTTGATCCTGAAAATAAAGAACATGTTGAAACAATGTTTTGACATGAAGGACATGGGTATCGCAGATGTCATCTTAGGAATTAAGATTTCTAAGTCATCTGACGGACTAGTGCTATCTCAGTCTCATTACATAGAAAATGTATTGAGAAAGTTTGAGATGTTTCACTGTCCGTCATTAAGGTCACCAATGGATATGATTCAAAGCATTGACAAGAATCGTAGTGCACCCGTGCTCCAGGAGCGATATGCACATGTAATCGGTAGCCTGATGTATTTAACAAGCATGCGACACGATATAAACATGCCATCAATAAATTTGCGAGGTTTACACGTAATCTCGGAGATGACATTGGAAAGTTCTTAATCGAATACTCCGGTATTTGAAATATTCAATGTCATATGTATTGTATTACTCAAGGTATCCACCTGTACTAGAGGGGTACAGTGATGCAAACTGGATATCCGATATACGGAACACAAAGTCCACCAGTGGGTATGTGTTTACAATTGGTGGTGGGGTTGTGTCCTGGAAGTCCTCCAAACAAACTTGCATCGCCCGATCCACCATGGAATAGGATTTCATCGCTTTAGACAAAGAAGGTGAAGAAGCTGAGTGGCTTCATGACTTCTTGGAGGATATCCCGTGTTGGGATAAACCCGTACCTTCGGTGGTGATCCACTGTGATAGTCAGTCGGCATTAGGAAGGGCACGAAGTAGCATATACAACGACAAATCTCGGCACATACATCGTAGACATAAGACCGTTAGGTAATTGATCTTCACGGGTATTATCTCCATCGATTACATAAAATCAAAGGAGAATATAGCTGACCCTTTGACTAAGGGATTACCCAATGATCATATGAACTGCCTGTCTAGGGGAATGGGCCTAAAACAAAATCAATAAGGACCGATATGGTGGTAACCCATCCATACTGACTGGAGATCCCAGAAATTTGGTTCAATGGAAAAACTAAGTTGTAAGGTCCAGCTGAGCGCTTATAGAAAAGCAAGAGCACTTCGGATATTGGTTCCTTATGGAAACACTAATCCAAAGCCTTACCGCGATAGACATTAAAGTGCTACCTGCATGGTGGGTACAGGCTAAGTGTCAAGTCTTAACATAACACTCGAGAGTCGAGGCTGAGATAAGGATACTTTTAATGACTCTTAGCACTGACACAGTAGGGTACTGCAGGGTATTGTTACACCCCGTAAATTCCAGGACATGTATATAAGAACGTACGTAAGAAATCAGGACGTTAAGAATTGAGACTTGTAGAATTTAACGGAATTATGGAAATGTCGGGAAACGAAATATTATAACGAATGGGAGGGCGACACATGTCACCCCCACCCCCCCCACCCCACTTGGACTTGGTCGATTTTAGCCAAGGCTAAAATGGTCAAATGACCAAGGTTAGATGATCAAGTCTTGACAAGCCCAAAGCTTGATATATTTGACTAAGTCAATGAGCCCACTTGACTATATATATTTAAATCTTCTTCATCCAAACCCCACAAGTGTTTTAATTTTGACCCTCCATTTAATTATATATACACCCATATAGAAAGACAAGTCTCAACACTTAGAAAAAATTAGAGAAACTTGTGTGTTCTTGCTAAGAGGTCTCGGCTAAGCTCCAATATTAGAAGAAAAAAAATTCAATTGTTGTTCATAATTCACAATACTTAAACCCAAGGTTCCAGGAGTATTACAAGGATATCTCAATAGAAAGATCCCGGAAAAGCTACATTTTTACATTAGTCGCAAGATGAAAACCTAAGTTGTTTTCATAAGTTTTGTTTGGAAATTGAAGGTAAGTTGTTTATGAACTTCTAAGGGCTTCAAATAGCGGATTGGAG
Organism: Przewalskia tangutica; assembly: GCA_029844215.1. Taxonomy (NCBI): domain Eukaryota; kingdom Viridiplantae; phylum Streptophyta; class Magnoliopsida; order Solanales; family Solanaceae; genus Przewalskia; species Przewalskia tangutica. Next base: position 975,178 of record JAQGDG010000037.1, on the reverse strand, counting down.
CATGAAGGAAGGGAGCTAAGTTGCTAAGGAGTGACTTTGAATCTTGGAGTTGGATTAAGGCTTGTCAAGGTAACAATCTTGTCCTCTTAGTGATTAAAGATTACATGTTGTTGTAATTATATATATAAACAAGCTTGAGATGTATATAATGGAGATTGATAAGTGTTATGGATAATGGAACCACTAAATCTGAAACTAGCATGTTTAGTCTTTGAGATTGTAATTCAATTTAGTTATTAGTTTTAGTCGTCGCATGTTATACAAATAAGGGATTATAGTTGTTAAAAATTGGTTGCGACTATATAACATGTTAGGACGACAATATGGATTGAAAAGGAATTGGAAAGGATGATATGTTGTTGTACCTATTAGCCGAGAATGGCTTTGTCTATTGAACTACTTGGTATTAATTGTGGGGCAGAATTTTATACGTCCTGTAAGGCGTGTAATCCCCTTTGATTGGTTGATGTGTTGAGCCTTAAATGTGGCATATTGGTTATTGATTTCGGGCCTTGAAAAAGGTGAAAGTATGTAGAAACAAAGGAAGTGTTGTCCGATTTTCCGTAGAATAAGTGGCTTTATACTTAGAATATTCTACGTTAGAAAGCTAGAAGTTGATAGACGTATTATGGTCATTATAGGTTGACATACTACGTGCGGCATATTGGACTTAGCACGTGGATTGAACCGAAGAGGTATGTAGAACTTTTCCTATCTCTTGAGCATGAGTTTTATAAATGTATAGTACGGTAGGCGTACGAGTTTTAAAGAAATTCGGTTTTGTTTTGATATCATTAACTTGATATAAGAATGTCTAAGTTTCGTTGAGTTAGGTAATTAACTCATTTGATTTTTAAAGAATGAAAATGTCTTAGTTCCTAAAGCATAAAGTTATTATAACGGTTTTATGGGAAGTTGGTTATAACAACTTTATGGAAAGTTAAAGGAATGGTTTTCTCTAGTAATGTAAACAAAGATAAATGACTTGAAATGAAGAAGGACAGATATTGATTTAAAGGCATCAATAGCTTAAAGTTTTACAGTAAAAGTCAATTGGTTTAGAAGCCTATAAATGTATTTCTAAAGGTATAGTGACTTGTCTTGAAAAGTAGATATGACTTGATACTACGGGTAGTAGTATCTTGGGGTTTTTATATGAAAAAAAGTCATTTTAAAAGATTAGAAGTACGTAGTACTTTAGGTTAAATTCCCGGATTTTTCATGATATGATTTAAGTTAAATAAAATGAGAGTGCATGCTTATTAAGTCTAATGAGAAGTTAAGAGATTTCTTAACTTGCTTATGTTATTTATGGTAGCCGGTTGTGCTTGTGTTATATTATTCTTCACGGGGTCATTCCCCGGGCATGTTGCATTTTGCATATTCTGTGGATTTGCTCCCCACGATGCGAGGAAGTTACCTCATGCGAGTCTGTAGGGCTCATGCGGGTGAAATAGTCCCATGCGGAGCGGACCAGTCCTATGCGAGAAAATTACCTCATGCGGGTCCACACGGCCTATGCGGGTGAAATAGTCCCAGGAGTAGGATTGCGTGATAATACTACGGGCGGATGGTCCTAGGTTAATCACAGGCTTCCTATTTTAAGAACCGAAAATGTTTATTTTGTTACTCTCATTGTTAGTAAGGCACAGTATACTGTTAATTTGATTATCATACATGTCTCCAGCTTTATTTTAGACTTACGATGTAAATTACAGTATTTCCAGTTTTACATACTTGGTACATATTGTGTACTGACCCCCTTTCCTCGGGGGTTGCGTTCATGTCGTAGGTAGGGGTAAGCAGGTTATGGATCCTCACTCTTAGGATCACTGATCAGTTGTCAGAAGCTCCATTTCTCCGGAGGCTTGTCTTTTGGTACGGTTTCCCTGATGTTGTAGATTTATGTACATTCAAGGGTATGGCGGGGCCCTGTCCCGTCACAGTTGTTATGTAAAAGTTCTTAGAGTTCTGTAGTCATATCTTGTGGATTGGGTTGTAAAAACAATGATGTAACTGCTTTTTGGGTTATGTAAATTTTTCTGGAAGGTGGCCTTATCGGCTAGCCTGTTGATATTTAATGTCTAGTACTTTATGAGTTTATGTATGTTCCGCTGCTATTCTCTGATCTATACCTGTGAGGGGTGCCCAGGTAGGGCACCAGTCGCGGGCCCGGGGTCGGGTCGTGACAAAAGTGGTATCAAAGCAGTTAGTCCTCGGAAAGTGTCTACAGACCGTGTCTAGTAGAGTCTTGGTTATCGGTGTGTTGTGCACCACATCTATAACCAGGAGGCTGCAGGACATTTAGGATTGGTTTCCATTTTTCTCTCTCTGAGATCGTGCGGTAGAGCTGTTTTATTAGGTTGAATCCTCTCTGACCTATTCTTATGTATCAGTTATGCCTCCACGGGAGGTGACCAGGGCCCAGAAGGGCAAGGCAGAAGTAGGAGCTGCTAGTGGTTCGCAGAGGGTTACTAGGACTCAGGCCCAGACTATGCCTGAGGTTGTGGGCCGGTCGGCGAGTTCAGCCACGCCGACAGTATTAGAGGAGCCGAGAGCAGCCGCAGCTCCAGAGGTTCCGATACCTGAGCCTTCAGTCCCTCAGCCAGGGGCGGAGTTTAGAGATTATGAAGAGTAGATCAGGTTATTGACCAGCATAGTGGCGAGCGGCGTGGCAGAGCAGGTAGCTAACCCTAGAGCCGACAGTTTGAGGATTCGGGATTTTCTGGGTTGTAATCCACCCGAGTTCTATGGTTCGAGCCTGAGGATGATCCTCAGGAGTTCATTCGGCAGATACAACGGACAATGCAGGTACTTAGGGCCTCAGAGACAGAGTCAGTTGTGCTAGCTTCTTACCGGTTACGCGATATTGTGTTGAACTGGTTTGAGTCATGGGAGCTGTCTAGAGGTGTGGGTGCTCTTCCAGCTGTTTGGGATGAGTTCACAGAGGCCTTCCTTGATCACTTTTTGCCTCCTGAGATGAGGAGAGCCCGCGTGGATAGGTTCTTGACATTGAGATAGAATGGGAGGACCATCAGAGAGTACAACCTGGAGTTTGACTCATTGGCCAGGTATGCGCTCACTATTGTGGCTGACATGGCTGACAGATCGCTATGTGATGGGGCTAGACCGTTATATGTGTTACACCCCGTAGTTCCAGGGTATGTATGTGAGGACATACGTACGAGAATACGACATAAAAATTGGAAAGGAAGAAAGATGTGATTTTTCGACGGAAAAGTTTCCGGATTTTGTGAAGGAAAAAGGTTCGTTAATGGGAATTGGATTCCCAGATTTGATATTTGGACTTCCCGGATTATATTAGAATTATGGAATTTTATTTCCGGAATTGGTCACGTGGGGCCCACGGGAGACATTCTGATTTTGTAGGCCCACTTTGTTTTAGAGATTTTTGGCATTTCGGATATTTTGGAAGATGAAATATTTTGGGCAGTAGGGCGACACGTGTCACCCCTTAGGTGGCCATGTGGCCGAAATGGTGGGACAGTGGCTGACACTGTCCGCTTGACCAAATGGCCTTAAAAGTGGCAAGCCAATTGTATTCTTCTTTGTGTAGACACTTGGAGGGTGGGACCCACACACACTTGTCCCCCAATCTTACCACACACTTGCCTTGATCTTGGCCATTGTTTTCTCTATAAATACCCCCCCTTGAGTGCAAGACTTATTCATCCCACACTTAGTTTATTTTCAAGGCAAAAATTCTCCCTCCCTTGTTGTAGTGCTCTCGGCCATGGGCTGTTTTTGGGAGCAAATGTTGTCCAAAAATTCTTAAACTTTTAAGTGTTCTTCCTTAGGGTGTTAGGAAGATTGTGTACCAAGAGTTGGAAAATATTTCACACCCCTAGCCTAGAAACCTTGCCTTGGCCGAAACTTGCCATAGTTTGAGCCTAAGTGTTCTTCACTTTTTGGAGTTGGATCTTGAAGAGGAGTTGGTTAGGAGCTTCTAAGGGTTTCTTGGAGCGGGTTGGAACGTAAGGAATTGGAGCTAAGCGTTGCTCAGGATCGACTTATTAATCTTGGATAATTTTGGGCTTATCGAGGTAATTATCTTTGTCCCCCTATTGTAATTGGATATTACATATTGTAGTAGTTTAGAATTGAGTATAAGATATATTGGAAGGATGATTATAAAAAAATTGAACTGTATTTACATTGGAATGTATTTATAGTAGACTTGTAGTATTATTGTGGGGCAGTGTTGTACCCGTCCGGTTAGGCGATGTAACCAGCAGAGTTGTTGGCTTGGTAGCGGGCCTTGATAGAGGAGGAGATTTATGTGGTTACGGGGGGGAGGTGCTGCCCAATTTTCCGTAGAATAAGGAACCTTGTACTTAGAATTGTTCTACGAATAGATCTAGAGGTTGATAGACGTTTTGTGACCTTTATAGGTTGAAGTTCTACGAGTAGCGTATTCTACTTGAAGGGTGGAAAAGGCTAGCATGGTTATTATACTTTGGAGCATTTTGCTAATTGTCGATAATCGTCGCGAGGTATGTGAACCTCTTCCTATCCTTTCTAGCATGATTTTTGTGAACTATGTAGTACGGTAGACGTACGTGTGCTAAACAAATTTGGTCGGTTTAAAACATAAAGTGTTATAATAGCTTTATGGGAAGTTAGTTATAACGACCTTATTTAGGTAAAAGAATGGATTGTTGATTTTCGAAGTTAAGAGACTTGATCTTAAAAGATAAGAGACTTAACTTATAAATGACTTTTTATGAAGTGTTAAGGACTTAAAGGGTGTTAATAAGTTGTGAAACCGCATTCATGAGTAATGGGTACTTGATCTTAGAAAGGATAATGTTATATTGATTTCGGAAATGAGAATAAGTATCGAACAAACCACTGCAGCGTTAATAAAGGAAAATGTATTGACAAATAAATTATATTAAAACAAGTAGAATCCTCCATCTGCATAGAAGCTAAGATAAGACAAAATTGTATTACATTTTCTAGATCATGGCTGCTTTAATAAGATTGTTATAAACAAGAATAAACTACTCACACATAAGGCATATGTTACTCAAATTGTTTTAAAAGAGATTACGTTATTAAGTGATTAAGACTATGAACTATGAAATCTTTCGAAAATAAGAGACTTGAGTATTTGAAATTATGCAACTTGAACTTTTGGAAAAGAATGTTGTTACTTGATTTTAAAAAGGAAAGTGTTTTGGTTTAAAAAGGAGGGCATGATATTGCCTTAGTTTGATTTAAAAGGAAAGCATGGTATTATCTTAATCTGTCTTAAAAGAGGGTTTAAATGTTATGACCGATTTTACATCGAGTCCCATGAGATGGGCCGAGACATGACGATTTTACATCGAGTCCCATGAGATGGGCCGAGATATGACGATTTTACATCGAGTCCCATGAGATGGGCCGAGACATGACGATTCTACATCGAGTCCCATGAGATGGGCCGAGATATGACGATTCTACATCGAGTCCCATGAGATGGGCCGAGACATGTTATACGTATCATACGATTTATACCTAGACTGCCGGCAGTGAGGAAGGAGTTCCACGGGCATGAGGGATGACTTTGAGGGCGTGAGTCCCTGACTTGACATGACTGCTTTTATGTAGTGAACTGTAGTTTGGTTATCATACATGTCTTCTGTTTTATATTGTCACGACTCGACCCCGGGCCCGCGACTGGTGCCCTACCTGGGCACCCCTTTCGGTATACATCAGAGAATAGCAGCGGAACATACACAACTGATAAAATGCTTAAAAAAAAACAACATGCTAGACGATAAGGCCACCTTCCGTAAACTTATACAATTAAACAGTACATTTTTTCTTTACAACCCAAACCACAATGTGACTACAGACCTCTAAGAATAACAACTCTGGCGGGACAGGGCCCCACCATACCCCTGAATGTACAACAACCGACAATACCAGGGATAAGCCTCCGGAATAAAGGAGCTTCTCAGCGGTGAGCAGTGATCCAAGGCGAGGATCGACACTGTACTCTACCTGCGGCATGACGCGGCCCCGAAGAGGTCGATACAACATGTACCAAATATGTGGCGAAAGTATTGTAATGAAATCATAAGTCTATAATAAAGCGGAGGCGGTATGATAACTTAATTAACGATTACCACGGTGCCTTACTAAGAATGAGAGTAATCAAGAGTATACTTACAACATAAAAATAGGAAGCTTGCGATCAAAGCAGGACCACCAGCCCGCAGTATCATTAAGCAATCCTACTCCTGGCACTATTACACCCGCATGGAGTCGTGTGGACCGCGTGAGGTATTCCTCGCATAAATTTGTACCGCCGCGTGGGACTATTTCACCGCGTAAGCCCATAAGAACTTTCATGAGGTATTCCTCGCATCATGGGTAGCAAATCCACGAAAACATGTGGTATAACGATCTTGGGGATTTACCCCTCATTTATCCTCTGACGCTGTATCAGTTGGTATAACGATCTTGGGGATTTACCCATCAGATATTCTCTTACCCTGGAGTAGGTGGTATAACGATCTTGAGGATTTACCCTCGGATATACTCTTACCCTATCTCAATGGCCATCATACATAACATAAGCCCTACCAAACATCATACATAACATAAGCACTGCCGGCTTATCATACAATAAATAAGCAAGTTAAGAAATCCCCCTAACTTCTTATTAGCCTTATTCATATACACTCTCATTTTAGTTTACTTAAGGCACTAACATGTCATTATAAATCTGGGAGTTTAACCCAAAGTACTACGTACTTCTATTCTTTTAAAATGACTCATTTTCATATAAAACTTCCAAGATACTAATAACCGTAGTATCAAGTCATAACTACATATTAAGAAAAGTCACAATAAATTTTTATAAAATACATTTTCGGGCTTCTAAATCAAGTGACTTCTTTCTTTTAAAACCTTAAGCAATTGATGCCTTTAAATCAATTTGCCTTTCGTTATTTCAAGTCATTTAACATACTTAAATTACTTAGAGTAAACCACTCTTTTTAACTTTCCATAAAGCTATTATAACCAACTTCCCATAAAGCCGTTATACTAGCTTTATACATTAGCAACTTACATACTTCTTTATAACGAGAGACTTAAACTTTCCAACAAAACAAGTATCAAAAATACTTTCAACATACTTAAAGTCTCTTAACTTTTGAAAACCAAGATATCCTTAATATTTAAACAAGTGAGTTAATTCCCTAACTCAATCAACTTGGACATTCTTAAAATAAGTCAAGGATATCAAATGGACCTAGATTGTCAAAATCTTGTACGTCTACCGTACTATACATTTACAACCTATTCATGCTCAAGAGATAAGAAAGTTCCACATACCTCTTCGGTTTAATCCACTTGCTAAGTCCAATTCGACGTACGTAGTATGTCAACCTATAATGACCATAGTACGTCTATTAACTTCTTACTTCAAACGTAGAATATTCCAAGTGCAAAGTCACTAAATTCTACGGAAAATCGGACAGCACTTCCTTTGTTTCTACATACTTTGCCACCTTTTTTCAAGGCCGAATTCAATAACCAAACACGCCACATTTAAGGCCCAACAATGCAATTAATCAATAGGGGATTACACACCTACTAGACGTGTAAAATTCCGCTCCACAAACGATATCAAACTAATACAATCTACTAGTCTAATTTTGCCACATTGAGACACAATAACACCAATTCTTATCCAATTTCCATTTCAATCCAAGTTGTTAGCATAACATGATATCAAGTCGCAATCGATTATAACTACTATAATCTTCAAGTAAGTAACATGCGACGATTCTAATAAACGACCAACTTGTAATCCAACTTCACAAGGATTAAATGATATTTCGGATTTAAGGCTACAATCAATCCGTAATACTTATAAAACTTCAACACATATACTTCATGCTAGCAAACATGTAAGGCTAACAATGATATATAATCTTGTAACACTTAAGAGCCAAGATTATTACCTCAACGATTCTTAATCCAACTCGATTAAGTCGCTCATAGCAACTTAGAGCCTCTTACAGACACGATCCGCTTTTGAGACCCTTAGAACAACACCAACAAATTTCCTTCAATCTTCCAAACAAAACCTAGAAAAGCAACTAGGTTTTCACGCTGCGACTAACACGAAAACTCTCTCTTTCCGGGATTTTCTATTGAGATACACTCACAATACACTCATGAACCTTGGTTTAAAGTGTGGAGCTAAATGAATGACAAACAAAAAAATTTGTGTTGAGAGCTAGCCAAACGAGAGCTCTAGATGGGTTCTTGAAATTCTTGAAAAATTTCTAAGTGTGGAACTTAGTCTTGCTACTAGTAGTATTATATAGCCTGATGGAGGGTCAAGATGTGACCAAATGGGTGGCTTGGATGAGCTTCAATTAAATATCAAGACTTGTGGACCCTTTGACTTAGTCAATTTTCTCAAGCTCACAACTTGCAAGACTTGTCATCTTAAGACTATGGTCAATGACCATTTTGGCCATGGCCCATTTCGTCCAAGGCAACAATAAGGGGGTGACACGTGTCGCCCTCCCATTAAATCCTGATATTCGTTTTCCGACAATTTCATAATTCCGATAAATTTTTACAAGTTTCCAATCTTAACATTAGGAATTCTCACGTATGTTCTTAAAACATGTCCTGTAAATACGGGGTGTAACATTCTTCCCCCCTTAGAAACATTCGTCCCCGAATGTTCTTTCGGGAGTCAAACTTAAAGATAGCGACATAGTCTTCTTTTACAACCCCTATAGAACAATAATACCACGAGGCCACAACAATACTCATACTAAAATGTCAAGTTTGAACCCGTATGTCAACGTCGGTTATCTGCATAAAAACCTGCTAACTCTAAGCTTACTAATAATCTTTCCCGGATAAGTTTCGCCTTATCCACAGCCCGCTGAATCAAGTCTGGACCAAATAACTGAACCTCGCCTATGTCGAACCATCCAACCGGCGATCTACACTTTCTTACATCTGAGGCCTCAGCGGGGCCATCGAATCTGGAAGGGTATACATTATCGCACGTAACACAACAAGAGGCAATTAACCCTCCGGCTATTTACGAAATCAAGAACACGGGCGCAACCTATCCTCGAGTGCGGATGATGCGTTACGCTGTCCGTCGGTGCGAGGTGTAATGCAACACCGAGACTCACATGTGTCCTTAAACCCTTCGAAAAACCTCGAAGTTATACGTAATCAAACTCATCATGCGACATCATAACCGTAGGAACCGTGCGATCTCACAATCCCCTGCTATAAAAGCTAGCACGAACCTCGGTAGAGTAAGTGGTCCTAACAGGAAGAACACGGCTGGTTTAGTCGACTTATTTACCATGACCCCGAGTCGCACTTCCTCGATGCGATGCCACGCGTAACAAGATCCATTTAAATACCTCTCATGTATAAGTCGGGTCTAAATCGCTGTAATAGCCACCGGGCTTCGGTGTTCAACCATGACTGCTACTAATTCGGATATTAAGCTACAACTCGCTCGTCCCTTTTTGGTCATCTTACCCATACATACCTCACGAGGTCACGACACAACTTAGTCGACCGAACGATTTGAGCAATAAGCCTTTGCACGCCTCGCAAAACCTGTGACTAGCCTTGCAAGACCGGTACACAATCTATCCTCAAATCACAGCACCTCATCCGGTGCTACTCAAGCAGGCTCTTCTCTTCTCGGAGAGCCGTATCTCGATACCGTATCATAACTAGATCCTCATATTGTCGCCTCTTTGCCTCGCCAGCGACGGAAGACTCGACAACCTCTCGGATCTAAACTTCATTAACCTTGAAACAAATAATCGAACCCACAGGCTCGTGGCGAAGAATCTCACGGACCACGTCCGATCTATCGGCTGCCCATCTGGCATACTACCCTTAGACCCGCGACTAAGAGTATCTTTAACTGTCTTGGCTTTCCCTGGGTGGTATAGGATATCGATATCACAATCCTTGAATAACTCTAACCACCGTCGCCGCAAATTCTCGCCGATCTGCGGATATCTGGAGTCTTTTGAGGTCTGCACAAATATCCACATGAAGTCTATATATACGTCATGCCCCCAAATCTTTAAGGCATGATTTAACTGCCGCCAGCTCTAAATCGGAAGTGGCGTAATTTCCTTTCCTGCTTCCCTAACTACCGGGAAAACATAGGCTCTATCCTTATCGGGTTGCGTCAGCACACAATCTAGCCCAACACCCAACGTGCTATCATAATAACCTAACCCTCTAGTCTTTTAGGAGGAGTTAGAACTGTAGTCTAGTCGACTTATCTTTCAATAACTGGAAGTCTTTCTCATTCCTGCGAAATATTCGGGTATCCTTAATCTCACTTATGGTTCCTGTTTCCCTTTCTCTGTTGCAACCAAACTTGGTCACTAAACTTATATTTGATTCATTTGCTTGCCCCATGGTTAAGACTTCCTGTCAATCACAATTTAGGGGGGGATTTCCTTGATCTCGTAACGTAGTAACCCGATTTTCCTTTCCCAGTTTGTAGAGCCTAATAGTGTCACGACCCGATCTCGGGCCCGCGACTGGTGCCTTACCCCGGGCACCCTAGTGATACAACATCAGAGAAAATCAGCGGAAATAAAAACTTAAACATGAAATAAGATAAAATAAGAAACAGGCTAACCAAAACGGTTACCTTTCTGCATATATATATACCTGAACAGTTAAATCCTTTTACAAACTCTGCCCTTGATGCTACAGACATCTATGAATTTTATAACAACTATGAGGCGGGGCCCGCCATACCCGAATGTAAGCACCTACAACGGCGAGGACTATACGAAAGATAAGCCTCGGAAAGCGGAGCTTCCTAAATATTGTGATCCTATGGCGAGGATCAACAGCGGTGTACCTACACTGCGGCATGACGCGGCCCGAAGGAGAGTCGATAACAGTACCAAGTATGTGGCCCGAAAATCGTAAATGAAATCATATTATTCTATATAAAACAGGAGACATTTATGATAACCAAACTACGATTACATAATATGTAGCGTATGTCAGTCGGGGACTCACGCCTCAAAGTCATCACTCAAATATAACAATGGGTCTCACGCCCACAACATCAATCATGCGTGGAATACCTTCCCACCGCTGTCAGATCTATGATATAACAACACCAAGAAGTACATGAACACGGTCCGCTGTGTTATAAAACCGTCTGGGCAAGTGCGAAGGCTAACTACCGGATACCAAAGCCGCGTCATCAAGGCCGGCAAGTACGAAAGCCAACTACGGATACCAAAGTCGTACCAACAATACTATACAACCAAACCACGAAGGCGTCACGGGCAAGTCTGAAAGCCAACTACGGATACCAAAGCCGTGTCACGTAATGGCCGGGCAAATACGAGGCTAACTACGGATACAAGCGTATCACGAGACTTCGCCACGAAGGCGTCACGGGCAATCTGAAGCCAACTACGGATACCAAAGCGTGTCACGTGGTGGCGGGGCAATCTGAGGGCTAACTACGGATACCAGCGTATCACGAGACTTCGCCACTAAACCGAGCGGGGCAAGTGCGAAGGCTAACTACCAGTACCAGGCCGAATCAGCCACGAGGCGGGGCAAGTACGAAAAGCCAACCACGGATACCAAGGCCGAATCGGTAAAACCTCATGGAGAGCTAGTCCGTGGAATAACGCTATCAACGAGGCGCGCGCGTGGAATCCTCCGTCGCTGGCAGTGCGTCCAAGTAAGATCATAACAAATCAGCCGCCCTCCATCGAGACGCGGTGGTATAGAAATACAATACTAGCACGACAAGGCTATCACACGCAAACATAGGCAAGTTACACACAACTCAAGGTACTTTCATTTTATGTCAATACGGGTTTCAAACCCAAAATAATACCTACTTTCATTCTTTCAAAAGACCTCTTTTTACGTAAAAGATACTAATACTCGTAGTATCAAAAACACATTTCCTTTTCAAACCAAATTACTTTACTTTCGTAAAAACCTTTACAAGACTTTTAAAATCAAGTACTATACTTTTTAAACCAAGTGCCTTTCTTTTAAAACAACATCAAGTATACTCTTTAAAACTCAAATACTTACTCTTTTCAAAACAAGTAACCTATACTTAAATCAAGTTACCATTTTAAAACCAATGATAAAACCATTCTTTTGCTTTCATAAAGTCGTTATAACTAACTTCCCATAAAGTGTTATAACACTTTATGTTTTAAACAATTTAAGACAAAACCATGTCTCTCTTTTAAACCAAAACTCTTGATTCCTCAAGTCTCTTTTCTTTTAGAAATCAAGTTCCTTTTAAAGACCAAATACACATTACTCATGAATGAGGTTTCACAACTTTCTACACAATTCGAGTTCTTCATATATCATATCAAGTCAAATATAAGTCAAGTCCTTTATCTTTTAAAATCGATAAACCAACCAAATTCACTTAGAACGTATGCGTCTACCGTACTACATAGTTCCTGACAATCATGCTAGAAAAGATAGGAAGAGGTTCACATACCTGCGACGATTATCGACAATTAGCAAAGCGCTCCACGTACTCTAACCTTGCTCGTCTTTTCCACCGCCCAGTAGAATACGCTACTCGTAGTACTTCAACCTAAAAGGCCACAAAACGTCTATCAACCTCTAGATCTCTTCGTAGAATAATTCTAGATACAAGATTCCTTATTCTACTGAAAATTCGGCAAAGACTCCCCGCAACCACATAAATCTCCTTCTCTAACGAGGCCCGCTGCAACCAACAATCCCGGGGGTTACCGTCTAACAGGACGTGTACAATTCTACTCCACATAATACTACAAGTCTCGTAAATACAGTCCTATGTAAATCTGGTTCAATTCTTATCCATATTCATTCTACATATAGTATACTCAACTATACATTACTACAACATGTAATATCCACTTACAATAGGGGACAAAGATCATTACCTCGCTAAGCCCAAAATTATCCAAGTTTATAAGTCGATCACGAGCAACGTTTAGCTCGATTCCTTACGTTCCAACCGCTCCAAGCAACCCTTAGAAGTTTCTAAACAACTTCTCTTAACACTTCAACCAAGCTTATGAAGATTTTCTAGGGTTTCATTTTGCGACTATTGGAATAAAGTAGTATTTCCTGCTCTAGTATTGAAATAACTTTGGAATACTACTAGGGATACTAGGCCAAGGTATTTGGGATTATACAATAATACCCAAAGTATTTTCTACTCAAGTGGGGAAGGGGACGAAAACAACTACAAAGGGATGGGAGTATTTTGCCTTGGAAGCTTAAGTGTGGGATGAAAATTGTCTTCAACCTAAGGGGGTATATATAGAAGAATCAAGGGTCAAGATTAATGCAAGTGGGTGGTGAGGATGGGTACATGTGTTATACCCCGTATTTCCTGAGTATGTACGTGAGGGCGTACGTATTAAATTTTTGCCTTAAGAATTGACAAGTTTCGAAATTTGGGCACAAGTGCCGATAGGAGTCGTTTTTAAATGAAGCGTTTCCACGACTTTCGTAGGGAAAATTCCGGCTATGTCATTTATAATTTTTGCGGATTTTTCCGAGAGGCGAAACATTTTGGACCAACGGGAGGGTGGCGTGTCACCTCACATTGGAAGGCTCGCGGCAACGTGGCTTGGCTTGGACGATTTGGACCACTTTAGTTGGTAGGATATTTTGTGCAAGTTGTGTGGTAGATGGATAAGGTCCACATGGTTGAAATCTAGCCCTACACTTGCCTTACACTTGGTTGAATCTTGGCCATTGGTTGGCCATTTCTTGACCTATAAATACCCACCCTTTGGAAGACTTCTTCATCCAAAAATCTTCCTAAGTCTTGAAGTTCTCTTCCTCCTCCCTTGTGTAGTTAGTCCACCACCCCTCTTCCCCTTGTGAGGCCTTGTGGCGAGAAACCCCTACCCTTTGTGAGTACTAGCCGAGAGCACCACCCCTCCTAGTGGTGCTAGTAGTGGAGTACCCACTAGCCTAGTTGTTTTAGTATAATACCCTTTGTTATGGTATAGAAATACTCTCTAGTATCGTTATAATGTCCAAATACTTTAGCCCAAATACCTTGTAGTACTTTCCAAAGTACCCTTTGTACGAAAAACCGGAAAATACGATTATACTTTCCTTTAGCCTCTAAACGAAACCCTAAGGAAATCTTCACCGTAGTTGAAGTTGTAAGTAGAAGTTGGTTAGAACTTCTAAGGGTTGTTTGGAGCACTCAGATGGAGCTAAACCTTGCTCGTGAGCGACATTAAACTCGGATAATTTTGGGCTTATCAAGGTAAACACTATTGTTCTTCTATTGTAATTGGAAATTACATGTTGTTAGAATATATAGTTGAAGTATACTATATATAGAATGAACTTAGTATTGTGGCAATGTCTTTTGACTTAAGCTGAAGAATAAAGAATCGAATTGTAATTACATGGGTGTATTACGGTAGACTTGTATAAGCGTTCTTGTGTAGTAGAATTGTACACGTCAGGTTAGGCGTGTAAACCCCACGGTTGGCTTGGTGGCCGGCCTCGATAGAGGAGGAGATTTACGCTGTTGCGGGGAGAGTCTTTGCCAATTTCGTAGAATATGGAGCGTTGAGATCTAGATGTTAATAAGCGCGCTGTGGCCTTATAGGTTGAAGTACTACGTGTGGAGTGATCCACTTGGCAGGAGTAGCGCGGTTTGAGGTACTTGAGCGTTTTGCTATTAGTCGACAATCGTCGCGAGGTATGTGAACCTCTTCCTATCTCTTCTAGCATGATATGTGTAAACTATGTAGTACGGTGACGCGCACGTGTTAAGCGTGTTTGATTGTTTTTAAAACATAAAGTGTTATAACGGCTTTATGGGAAGTTGGTTATAACAGCTTTATGTAGGTGAGAAAATGGGTTGTGGTTTTCAAAAGGGAACTGATTTGGTTATAACTGGCTTGTTATGTGTTAATGAAGAAGTTGAAGTATTTCAAAGATTTGTGAATCGTTTTGAAAGAAAGAGTAACACTTGGTTTTAAAGGTTTTAAAAAGAGTTATACTAGCTTTATGGGGAGTTAGGTATAATGTCTTAAGAGGTAAAGAAAATGGAGTTCTTGGTGTTAGAAGTTAAGAGACTTGATCTTATAAGATAAGAGACTTAACTTATTTGTTTTAATGTGAATGTTTGTGTGAAACCTCATTCGTGAGTAATGAGTACTTGGTTTTATTTAAAGGGAATGATGTCTTACTGATTTCCGAAATCAGAATGTGTATCGACAAACCCGCAGAGTTAATAAAGGAAAATGTATTTAAGTAATGAAGTATTATTAAAACCAGTGAAACCTCCATCTGCATAGAAACTAAGATGAGACAAAATGATATTACATTTTCTAGATCACGGCATTGTAATAAGATTGTTATAAACAAGAATAACCTACTCACATATATGGCATATGTTACTCAAATGTTTTAAAGGAGATTAAGACTATGAGTTATGAAACCTTTCTAAAAAAAGTGACTTAGGCATTTGAAATTAGGCACACTTGAGCGTTTGGAAAATAATGTTGTTACTTGATTTTTACAAAAGGGAGGTATTTTGTTTACTTAATAAGATAGTCACTATTTTAATACTCTGGTATTGTGTGACTTATGTGAAAAGCGGATCTTTTAAAGGGTTTAACGTAAGTAGTACTTTAGGGTTAAAAGGACTTTGGCATAAAATGAAGGTACTTGAGTGAGGTATAACTTGCTATGCTTGTTGTGGTGAAACTTGCTATGCTTGTTGTTGTGAAACTTGTCTATGCTTGTGATGATAGCCTTTGTTGTGCAAGTGTGGTGTTTCTGTGTTACCGCGTCTCTCGATAGAGGGCCGGTTGACTTGTTGAGAACTTACTTGGAGCGTCTTGGCGATGTGGAGAATTCCACGGGTATGTTTCCATTTTGATTCTGTATTGTTATTGTGGCTACATGGGCGTATCTGCCGTCTGCGGTCAGGGCGTGTGGCGTGCGGCAGGTTGATTACCCGATATATTGTTATTGTGGCTACATGGACATGTCTACCGATGTAAATTCGGGGCATGTGGGCACGCGGCAGGTTGATCACCCAGTATATTGTTGTTGATGTCACATGGACGTGTCTGCCGTCTGGCGGGGCATGTGGCCGTAGGGCATTGGTATTATTGTTGCATCATGGACATGTCTACACCGTCACGACTCGGGGCATGCGGCCATGATGCGAACATGATTGATGTTGTGGGCGTGAGACCCATAGTTATATTTGAGTGATGACTTGAGGCGTGAGTCCCGGATCGACATGATCGCTTTTATGTTGTGAATGTAGTTCGTTATCATACGTCTCTGCTTTATATAGATTAGTATGATTTCATTCTGATTTTTCTGATTTCACATACTTGGTACTGTTATCGACCTCCCCGGGCTGCGTTCATGCCGCAGTAGGTACATCGGCCGTGGATCCTCGCTCTTAGGATCACGATTCAGCGTATTAGGAAGCTCCGTTTCTTGAGCTTATCTTTTAGTATGTGTTCCCGAGTTGTAGGTTCTTGTACATTCGGGGTATGGCGGGGCCTGTCCGTCATAGTTGTGGTAAATCTTAAGTGCATGAAGCTGTGGCAAGGTTGTAAAAGGATTAAACTGTTGGGTTTTATGTATATCTGAAGGCAACTGTTTTGGTTGCTGTTTATTTATTATATCTCTTGTTTCATGATTCATGTTTTATTTTCATTTGGTTTTCTCTCGATGTTGTATCACTAGGGTGCGGGTAAGTCACGATGTGGGCGGGTTGGCGTTACAACATGTGTGTGGTAGTTGGCCAACCAAGTGTTCACCGAAAATGGGACAAGTGGCGCCACAAAATGGGCCACTTGTCCACCTAAAAACGCCCACTTCTTTCTCCACCCGGCAACATGGCTACACGGGGTGACACGTGTCGCCTCTACTCGCCCAAAATATTTCATCTTCGAAAATATACAGAATGCCAAAAATCCGAAAATAAAGTGGGCCCCACAAAATCAGAATTTTCCCGTGGCCCTACGTGACCAATTTCGAAATAAAATTTCATAATACTCAAATATTCTAAAAAGTTCAAATACCAAATGGAATCCAATTCCCATTAACGAACCTTTTTCCTTCACAAAATCGGAAACTTTTAGTCGAAAAATCACATCTTTCTTCCTCCACTTTTTGTGTCGTATTCTCGTGCGTGCGTCCTCATATACATACTGCGGAACTACGGGGTGTAACATTCTTCCCCTTAGAAACATTCATCCGAATGTTCCTTCTAAGTCTCCAAAACAGGATCTTGGTATAGTCTCCACTACTATACTTACGGAACCAATTATGCCACACGTGGCCATAATACCACATACGCAAAACTCACATCCAAGCCAATGAAGAATCACCTCAAATCGTATACAATACCATTAGCTCCACCTATGGTCCAAAGGATACTTTCTTCACACACGAAATGATCACTTATTCTCATAACACATGCTCGCTTTTTTCCCTTACTCGTCGTACTCCTCGTACACTCGAACTCTTCCTCATATACTTACCACATTTCATTGGTTCGTTTCCAAAATCTCGGTTACTATCTCTAACTTGGTCATCATTAATCGGGAACACTCGGAGGGATATCCGATTACTCTTCCAAACATAGCAACATGGAATACGGACGATCGCCTCGTAAGTCGGACGGTAGTGCTAACTTATAGCAACCCGCCTATTCTACTATTATCTGAAAATGCCCAAAGTACCTGCTAAGTTTCCCTTTCTTTCCAAATTTCGTCACACCTTCCGGATGGTACCTTGAAGACCCACCGTCAACTGAACTCCAAGTGTCGACACCGATTATCCACACGACTTGCTGACTCGAGTCGCTAAAAACCTCTTCCGATAAGTTTCACCTTACCCACATCACGAATCAAGTAGGGACCAACTATCCAACCTTGCCAACATCGAACCAATCGGCCAAGAACCTACACTTTCGCCCATACAAGGCTTCATAAGGCACCATCCGAATACTAAAATGGTAGCTAGTATAATACTCACTCAACAAGAGGCAAATAATCCTCACAATACCCTCAAATCAAAACACCGCCCGTAACCTATCCTCAAACGTACGGATAAATGCGATGTTCGTCCAGGTCGCCCGAGGGTGAATGCACATCGAGACTCACCGAGTTCCTAACCCCGCCGTAAAACCTCCCAAAAGAAATAGCCATAAACCGGGCTCCACCGCCGCCATAAAATAAAAGTAGGAACCCCGTGCGCTTTACAACCTTCCCGATAACATCTCGCATAACCTCCGCCGAGTAAATGCCCTAATCGAAAGACAAGATGGGCTGACCTCATCGGCCCGACCATCGTCGAACGCATCCACGAACTCGCACGATGGTTACCTAACTTGGGCTTAACACCTCGTGACTTATCATCTAATGACCACCTCAACCGACCACCACAATCCGGCCGCGGGTTGACTCGCGATATGGCCTCAACCCGACCCACTTCAGACTAAACTCGTTCCCGATCCTAACAACCTTACTGGGATTCACGCCATGAAAGCTACCACTTCCATCTCACACTACCCATGGAATTATCCTACAATATATATCACACATACCAAGTACTTCGACAAGGACCAACCGTAACATCCACTCAGACGGCCTGCATCCAAGGTCCCAATCGTTATAAATTCTAAGGTTCCCCATTTTCTCGCCCCGGACTTACCCTTTTCAACTACCCATGTTTTCTAATCACAACTTACACAATGCTAACCGAACATAGCACTCACACGTATCTACCATAACGACCTAAACAAGTCTCTAAGGTGAAGATATCTCTAACTCACCGCCTCACTTTCCCTTTGTCGCCTAATCAAATCCTCGCTCACTGGTGCATAACTATAGAAGGTGATGAACCAGCCACCGATCCGAAGGCCGAAGTCGTAACATCCGCGCCACTGCAGTCGGACAATTTCGCAAATGGCTCGCTGGCCGCAAGCCTAACAAGCTATCTAAGTAGTACGACACTCGTAAGAACACCTACCGCAACGCCATACCGAGTGGGGTGGCCTCTCGCTAACACCCCTTCCTCTCCGAACCATCAATCTCAATCGACTGTAGGCTAAGTCATCCCACCGTATCCTCCTACTAGACATTCTCTCCTCATATGCGCCACTAACGCGGGACATAACGAGCCAATAAGTCAAACTCTATATCAGTATTCCCGAACCGCCCGCCTGCTCGCCTCAACCTCATAAATCTATCTCGCCTAAGCTCTCATCCGCGAGGGCAAGTGTGTAAGAAATGCCTCGAGGTCTTGATCACTTTCATGATCCACGAATCGTCGAATAAACTCGATGATCTTCTCGCCTAGATCCATAGAACTCGGTGGATCGCAACTCAAGAAGTCCCAAATCTCAACTATCGGATCTAGGGTGAACTCATCGTATCGCGGAACCTCAGACTCGCCCGCCTCATTCCTAGCCACAAGCCTAGCTAGTAATCGGGCCATTTCTTGTAACTCATATCCTCGCCTCGGTCGTGGCCCGGAGGCTCGGTATCGTGGTCTCGTAGCTACTACTCGCTTCTAAACTCTCCTGGGCTAGCGGCGTCGCAGAACTCCCTGAATGCGCTACGCTTCGGATAATGATCGGCATGTGCTCGTAACCCTCGTGCTCTACTCGCAGCCTCCTTCACGCCTTGCCTCCCGGCTCGTTGCTTGCGTAGAGGCATAACGGGTGAAAAGAATACGCCAGGAGTCCAACTTATAACATGCCTTCTAAGGCACGATCTCGAGTGAGAAGAATGGAAACCAATCCTAAATATCCTGCAGCCTCGACGATTATAGATGTGGTGCACGACACACCGATAATCAAGACTCTACTGACACGGTCTGTAGACACTTTCCGAGGACTAATCGCTCGATACCACTTTTGTCACGACCGATCTCGGGCGCGATCGTGCCTTACCGGCACCTAGTGATACAACATCGAGAAAATCGTGAAATAAAACTTAAACATGAAATAAGATAAAATAAGAAACAAAGCAAACCAAAACGGTTACCTTTCTCGCATATATATATACCGAACAGCTTAAATCCTTTTACAAACTCGCACAACAAGACTACTGCACTCTATGAATTTTATAACAACTATGACGGGACAGGGCCCCGCCATACCCCTGAATGTAAGCACCTACAATGACAGGGGACTATACCAAAGATAAGCCTCCGGAGAAACGGAGCTTCCCAAACGCTGAACTGTGATCCTATGAGCGAGGATCAACAACCGGTACTCTACCGCGGCATGAACGCACGGCGAGGTCAGCATAACAGTACCAAGTATGTGAACGAAAATATCAGAAATGAAATCATAGTAGTCTATATAAAACAGACATATATGATAACCAAACTACAATACATAATATGTAAGCAGTCATGTCAAGTCAGGGACTCACGCCCTCAAAGTCATCACTCAAATATAACAATGGGTCTCACGCCCACAACATCAATCATGCCTGTGGAATACCTTCCTCACTGCCGGCAGTCTATGATATAACAACACCAAGAAGTACACATGAACACCGTGTCCCACTGTTATAAAACCGTGACGGCAAGTACGAAGGCTAACTACTGATACCAAAGCCGCGATCATCAATCGACCGGCAAGTGCGAAAGCCAACTACGGATACCAAAGTCGTACTCAACAATACTATACAACCAAACCACGAAGGTGATACGGCAAGTACGAAAGCCAACTACGGATACCAAAGCCGTGGTCACGAATGACCGGCAAGTACGAGGGCTAACTACCGATACCAAGGTCAGATCACGAGACTTCGCCACGGCGTCACGGCAAGGCACGAAAGCCAACTACGGATACCAAAGCCGCGGTCACGTGGCGATCGGCAAGTACGAGGGCTAACTACCGATACTGGTCAGTATCACGAGACTTCGCCACTAAACCAACGGCAAGCGCGAAGGCTAACTACTGTGTACCAAGGCCGAATCGCCACGAGACGGCAAGTACGAAGCCAACCACCGATACCAAGGCCGACCAAGAAACCTCATGGAGAGCTAGTCCATGGAATAACGCTTATCACCGCGAGCGCACCCGGAATCCTCCGCCACCGCAGACGCCCAAGTAAGATCATAACAAATCAGTCGGCCCTCCATCGAGAGACGCGGTGGTATAGAAATACAATACTAGCACGACAAGGCTATCACACGCAAACATAGGCAAGTTACACACAACTCAAGGTACTTTCATTTTATATCAACAATCCGGGTTTCAACCCCAAAATACTACATACTTTCATTCTTTCAAAAAGACCCCTTTTTACATAAAAGATACTAATACTCGTAGCATCAAAAACACATTTCCTTTTCAAACCAAATTACTTTACTTTCGTAAAAACCTTTACAAGACTTTTAAAATCAAGTACTCTATACTTTTTAAACCAAGTGCCTTTCTTTTAAAACAACATCAAGTATACTCTTTAAAACTCAAATACTTACTCTTTTCAAAACAAGTAACCTATACTTAAATCAAGTTACCATTTTAAAACCAATGATAAAACCATTCTTTTGCTTTCATAAAGTCGTTATAACTAACTTCCCATAAAGCTGTTATAACACTTTATGTTTTAAACCAATTTAAGACAAAACCATGTCTCTCTTTTAAACCAAAAACTCTTCGATTCCTCAAGTCTCTTTTCTTTTAGAAATCAAGTTCCTTTTAAAGACCAAATACGCATTACTCGCGAATGAGGTTTCACAACTTTCTACACAATTCGAGTTCTTCATATATCATATCAAGTCAAATATAAGTCAAGTCCTTTATCTTTTAAAATCAAGAAACCAACCAAATTCACTTAGAACACGACGTCACCGTACTACATAGTTCACAACAATCATGCTAGAAAAGATAGGAAGAGGTTCACATACCTCGCGACAATTATCGATAATTAGCAAAATGCTCCACGCATTTAACCTTGCTCGCCTTTTCCACCCTTCAAGTAGAATACGCTACTGTAGTACTTCAACCTAAAAAGGCCACAAACGCCTATCAACCTCTAGATCTCTTCGTAGAATAATTCTAGATACAAGATTCCTTATTCTACGGAAAATTCGGCAAAGACCTCCCCGCAACCACATAAATCTCCTTCTAACGAGGCCGCTACTAAACCAACAATCCCGGGGTTACACGTCTAACCTGACGTACAATTCTACTCCACAATAATACTACAAGTCTCATCAGAATACAAATTCTATGTAAATACAGCTTCAATTCTTATCCATATTCATTCTACATATAGTATACTCAACTATACATTACTACAACATGTAATATCCAATTACAATAGGGACAAAGATCATTACCTCGATAAGCCCAAAATTATCCAAGTTTATAAGTCGATCCCGAGCAACGTTTAGCTCCAATTCTTACGTTCCAACCCGCTCCAAGCAACCCTTAGAAGTTTCTAAACAACTTCTCTTAAAACTTCAACCAAGCTTATGAAGATTTTCTAGGTTTCATTTGCGACTATTGGAATAAAGTAGTATTTTCTGCCCTAGTATTGAAATAACTTTGAATACTACTAGGGATACTAGGCCAAGGTATTTGGGATTATACAATAATACCCAAAGTATTTTCTACTCAAGTGGGAAGGGGGACGAAAACAACTACAAAGGGAGGAGTATTTTGCCTTGGAAGCTAAGTGTGGGATGAAAATTGTCTTCAACCTAATGGGGTATATATAAGAATCAAGGGTCAAGATTAATGCAAGTGGGTGGTGAGGATGGGTACATGTGTGTGGGTAGTTGGCCAACCAAGTGTTCACCACAAAATGGGACAAGTGGCCACCACAAAATGGGCCACTTGTCCACCTAAAAACGCCCACTTGCTCTTCTCCAATTCGCCAACATGGCCACA
Source organism: Przewalskia tangutica (assembly GCA_029844215.1). Classification (NCBI taxonomy): domain Eukaryota; kingdom Viridiplantae; phylum Streptophyta; class Magnoliopsida; order Solanales; family Solanaceae; genus Przewalskia; species Przewalskia tangutica. The sequence continues at coordinate 952,209 of JAQGDG010000037.1, read as the reverse complement.
CGGGTGACATGTGTCGCCCCTACTGCCCAAAATATTTCATCTTCCGAAAATATCCGTAATGCCAAAATCCGAAATAAAGTGGGCCCCACAAAATCGTAGAATTTTCAGTGGCCCTACATGACCAATTTCGAAATAAAATTTCATAATACTCAAATATTCTAAAAGTTCAAATACCAAATCTGGGAATCCAATTCCCATTAACGAACCTTTTCCTTCACAAAATCCGGAAACTTTTCCACGAAAAATCACATCTTTCTTCCTTTCCAATTTTGTGTCGATTCTCGCACGCACGCCCTCATATACATACTGAACTACGGTGTAACAAATAGCTAGGTGTTACCACATTTCCTCGAAATGTTCTTACTTCCCATTATTTACTAATGGTCTTTACACTATTCTCGGGTAGTCATATCTCGTGCAACTTACATAACCATAGTATTCTCCTTTATCATTCGCCATATCCTTACCTTAGGCTTATTATTAGCAAAATTATTTCTATCTTGATTCATAATCGCATAGCTTCATACATACGCATAACCCGCATTTATATCTTTAAGATACTTCGACCAATTCGCACGTCGCTCTTAATTACCCCAACACAACACTTTTCCCACTGCTATCTACAATCAGAACCTATGGTACGACGATATCAAGACCTTACCAGTCTCATATCCTCGCCTAACAACATGGGTACACGCATCCCATAATACGTAAACCGTCCTTTTACGTGGGAAGAGAACTTATCTCCTTTCTTAAACTTTCTCGAGTCACAACCCTAATCACAGGTCCTCATGTCCAAGAATTATCTAATCATCACGACCGCCCTTAAGTTCGTGTAGATTTTCCAACCTACCAAAGATGCCTCATCTTTCCGCCAACAAGACTCAGACTTATTTTATTCTTGCCTTGTACATTTTCCGAAATTATCAAGGTCGTGGCCCTGACCGCCACACCAAACTAACTCCAAGTACCTCCAAGGGCACTTAACATAAATTCCTTCAAACTCAATTATTACTTACTTTCTGCATCAATTTACCTCAAGTGAACAAGTCACACAGACTTAAAAAGAAAACAATGATGCCAAAGAAGGAAGGATAATTCACTGGTTACTACCACTTCTCTTCCTTTACACCGATAATCACCTACTAAAACCGAATCGAGCCAATCTCTCTGCGCTAACGTTGGCATAACAAGAGGCCAACTAGCCTGCACTCATAATGACCTCAATATATGTCATAACAAATCCGCTAGGTCCGCTAGGGTCCAACGATCGTATTGTTACTGCAATTATCTACCCGCCACTACCACCCAACACTCACGGTGTAGTCACCATGAAAGGTCCTCATGGATTCGAGCCATTTCTACACTTGGTTGTTTCTTTTTCACCGGTCGCATTTCTTCCGCATTTCCAAACTTATACTAGCATACGACATAAATTCCATACTAATTTTGGCCTCACTCTTGGAGTTACTAAATTAAACAATATAAGGCCCATTCCGGCTCACAACTGTTCGGTGGAACACGTCCACGAACCCGTAAAATGATTAACTAAACTTGGGCCTTGCACCCTCGTGACCCTGTCAAGTAGCGGGACTACTACCAACTGATCCCATTTCATTTCAAGCTATTGGGCGACCCTTTATAGATCCCCAACCCGACTCGGCGTCGTATTTAACTCTTTTCCTTGGTCTGTCTTAACTTTTTACTACCCGAGAAGGCCTTATATATCTAAGGTCTCGGTGGTTATCAACATTCCTAGGCTCACAATTTCCATGCTCCAAGCCTAACTTATCAGTCCCCCCGTAAACGGGTACAAAACTTATCGTAATACCATAATCGTGTTGTCTTGACCACAACAACCATGCTTACTCCATACGGATCTCACCCGTACCATTCTCGAAATCCTACTACGTAGCTCAATCTATTAACTTAGTCTTTCATTAAGTCCCTTAATTAACCTCTTAAGGGTCCATTACATTCTCACACAACTCATCATCACCAATTATCTCAAATTAGCACGTAAAACCTTGATGAGAGTTCCTTAACTGTTCATACCTTCCCGGTATTTATTTAGTCCTTACCAAATCCTGGTAATCTAAATTCATCCTACGAAACACATATGTGACCCCCATACATAAATCTGTATAGTTGTATGTCCCAATACCAACTATACTACAAACATTACCAACCTGGATACGCAATCCACAAAATCTTTCCTGGGTCACTGCTGCCTTTCTCGTAGCTGCAAACAACATAACTTGTTAGGTAGAGACGACCCTAACCATACAGCTCTATCGCACGATCTTAGAGTGAGAAGAATGGAAACCAATCCTAAATGTCCTGCAGCCTCCTGATTATAGATGTGGTGCACAACACACCGATAATCAAGACTCTACTAGACACGGTCTGTAGACACTTTCCGAGGACTAATCGCTCGATACCACTTTGTCACGACCGACCCAAGCTCGCGATCGTGCTCTACCTGGGCACCCCTTTCGGTATACATCAGAGAATAGCAGCGGAACATACACAACTGATAAAATGCTTAAAAAAAAACAACAGGCAAGCCGATAAGGCCACCTTCCGTAAACTTATACAAATAAAACAGTACATTTTTTTCTTTACAACCCAAACCACAATGTGACTACAGACCTCTAAGAATAACAACTCAAGCGACGGTCCCGCCATACTCGAATGTACAACAACCGACAATACCGCGATAAGCCTCCGAATAAAGGAGCTTCTCAATAGTCAACAGTGATCCAAGAGCGAGGAGAAGCAACTCAGACTACACTGCATTTAACGCAGCCATGAGGTCGACAACATGTACCAAATATGTGGAATCGAAAGTAATGTAATGAAATCATAAGTCTATAATAAACTGAGACATGTATGATAACTTAATTAACAGTACACAGTGCCTTACTAAGAATGAGAGTAATCAAGAGTATACTTACAACATAAAAATAGGAAGCTTGCGATCAAAGCAGGACCACCCGCCCGCAGTATCATTAAGCAATCCTACTCGGGACTATTTCACCGCATAGTCGTGTGGACCCGCACAGGTATTCCTCGATAGGTTGTACCGCTCGCACGGGACTATTTCACTGCATAAGCCCATAAGGACTCGCGTGAGGTATTCCTCGCATCATGGGTAGCAAATCCACTAAACAGCGTGGTATAACGATCTGGGGATTTACCTCATTTATACTCTTACCCCGGCGGTGGTATAACGATCTGGGATTTACCCTCGATATACTCTTACCCGGAGAAGGTGGTGTAACGATCTTGGGATTTACCTCGATATACTCTTACCCTATCTCAACCGCCATCATACATAATATAAGCCCTACCGCTTATCATACATAACATAAGCACTACCGGCTTATCATATAATAAATAAGCAAGTTAAGATATCCCCCTAACTTCTTATTAGCCTTATTCATATACACTCTCATTTTAGTTTACTTAAGGCACTAACATGTCATTATAAATCCGGGAGTTTAACCCAAAGTACTACGACTTTCTATTCTTTTAAAATGACTCATTTTCATATAAAACTTCCAAGATACTAATAACCGTAGTATCAAGTCATAACTACATTTTAAGACAAGTCACAATACCTTTTAGAAAATACATTTTCGCTTCTAAATCAAGTGACTTCTTTCTTTAAAACCTTAAGTAATTGATGCCTTTAAATCAATTTGCCTTTCGTTATTTCAAGTCATTTAACATACTTAAATTACTTAGAGTAAACCACTCTTTTTAACTTTCCATAAAGCTATTATAACCAACTTCCCATAAAGCCGTTACACTAGCTTTATAGATTAGCAACTTACATACTTTTATAACCAAGAGACTTAAACTTTCCAACAAAACAAGTATCAAAAATACTTTCAACATACTTAAAGTCTCTTAACTTTTGAAAACCAAGATATCCTTAATATTTAAACAAGTGAGTTAATTCCCTAACTCAATCAATTTGGACATTCTTAAAATAAGCCAAGGATATCAAATGGACCTAGATTGTCAAAAACTCAGACGTCATCGTACTATACATTTACAACCTATTCATGCTCAAGAGATAAGAAAGTTCCACATACCTCTTCGGTTTAATCCACTTGCTAAGTCCAATTCGCCGTACGTAGTATGTCAACCTATAATGACCATAGTACGTCTATTAACTTCTTACTTCAAACGTAGAATATTCCAAGTGCAAAGTCACTAAATTCTACGGAAAATCGGACAACACTTCCTTTGTTTCTACATACTTTGCCACCTTTTTTCAAGGCCGAATTCAATAACCAAACACGCCACATTTAAGGCCCAACAATGCAATTAATCAATATGGTATTACACACCTACTAGACGTGTAAAATTCATCCAAACAAACGATATAAAACTAATACAATCTACTAGTTTAATTCGGCCACATTGAGACACAATAACACCAATTCTTATCCAATTTCCATTTCAATCCAAGTTGTTAGCATAACATGATATCAAGTCGCAATCGATTATAACTACTATAATCTTCAAGTAAGTAACATGCGACGATTCTAATAAACGATCAAATTGTAATCCAACTTCACAAGGCTTAAATGACATTTCGGATTTAAGGCTACAATCAATCCGTAATACTTATAAAACTTCAACACATATACTTCATGCTAGCAAACATGTAAGGCTAACAACAATATATAATCTTGTAACACTTAAGAGCCAAGATTATTACCTCAACGATTCTTAATCCAACTCCAATTCCGAAATCGCTCCTTAGCAACTTAGAGCCTCTTCTAGACACTTCAATCCGCTTCTTGAGACCCTTAGAACAGCACCAACAAATTTCCTTCAATCTTCCAAACAAAACCTAGAAAAGCAACTAGGTTTTCACTCATGACTAACACGAAAACTCTCTCTTTCCAGGATTTTTCTATTGAGATACACTCACAATACACTCATGAACCTTGGTTTAAAGTGTGGAGCTAAATGGACAACAAACAAAAAAAAATTGTGTTGAGAGCTAGCCAAACCCGAGAGCTCCTAGATGGGTTCTTGAAATTCTTGAAAAAATTTCTAAGTGTGGAACTTAGTCTTGCTACTAGTAGTATTATATAGCACAATGGAGGGTCAAGATGTGACCAAATGGGTGGCTTGGATGAGCTTCAATTAAATATCAAGACTTGTGGACCCTTTGACTTAGTCAATTTTCTCAAGCTCACAACTTGCAAGACTTGTCATCTTAAGACTATGGTCAATGACCATTTTGGCCATGACCCATTTCGTCCAAGGCAACAATAAGGGGGGTGACACGTTTCGCCCTCCCATTCGTCACAATATTCGTTTTCCGACAATTTCATAATTCCGATAAATTTTTACAAGTTTCCAATCTTAACATTAGGAATTCTCACGTATGTTCTTAAAACATGTCCTCAGAATACTGGTGTAACATATATAGTATCATGATTTCATTTACGATTTTCGATTTCACATACTGTACTGTTATCGACCTCCTTCGGGCCGTTCATGCCGCAGTAGAGGTACATCGGTTATGGATCCTCGCCATAGGATCACATTCGGTTTGGGAAGCTCCGCTTTCCGAGGCTTATCTTTGGTATATTCCTGTCATTGTAAGTACTTGTACATTCGTGGTATGGGCCCCTATCCCGTCATAGTTATGGTTACATTCTTAGAGGTCTGTAGTACTGTTGTGGGCAGGGTTTGTAAAAGGATTTAACTGTTCGGTTTGATATATATACAGGAAGGTAACCGTTTTGGTTAGCCTGTTTCTTATTTTCACTGTTTCATGTATTTGAGTTTTTATTTCCGCTGATTTTCTCTAATGTTGTATCACTAGGGTGCCCGGGTAAGGCATCACATGCCCCGAGGCCGGTCGTGACAATATGGTTATCGATGCTCGGGAGTGGCCCTTCATCCGTGTATGGATATTGCCGTGACGCATATATGCACGCGGATCGAGGACCGAGAGAGAGGACCACCAGATCGAGGCCACCAAGAGAGGCTGTGACTGCAGGTTTCAGTGGTAACTTTCGAGGCGACAGCCTCAGCAGAAAGTTAGGTCTACATTTCACCAAGATGCAGTGCTCCTTCCCGCTTTCGCGAGGTTTGATCACCGGTCCATGAGCATGTCATGGCTTCGGGGTTTCAGTGAGGCATAGATCCTAGCCGATCGAGACAACCCCTATCTCTGTGTGTTCGATGCGGTAGATCTCACCTCGGGAGTGTCAGATCGCCGGAGCTTGTTTCTCTTGTGGCCAGCAGGGCCATATGAAGAGGGATTGTCCGACCAGAGGCGACGTGGGAGGTATGGTTCAGCCTACAGGGTCAGTTGCTGGGTCTTCATCTTCGAGGGCAGGGAGTTCACGGGCCAGCAGGTCATGGCAGAGGTCGTGGCAGAGGTCCTAGTTCTAGCGGTCCACAGAACCGTATATATTCTTTAGCCAGCCGACAGGACCAGGAGGCTTCACCGGATGTCGTCACAGGTATATTGTTGATTTCATGCTGTGATGTTTATGCTTTGATAGATCCAGGTTCTACTTTCTCCTATGTGTCCCCTCTTGTTGCTAGTAGAATAGGGATAGAGTCGGTGTCGATAGAGCCTTTTGAGGTGGCTACGCCGGGGTGGTTCGGTGTTAGTGAGCTGGTATACAAAAATTGTCCTGTTCATATACATGCTGCAGACCAGCGCACTTGATAGAGTTGAGATAGATTTTGATGTCATTACGGGTATGGACTGTTGGCTTCTTGTTATGCCAATGTTGATCGTAGAGACAGTAGGTTCGATTCAGCTTCACGAGCCGGTTATCGAGTGGAAGCGGCAATACAGATCGCCGGCGGTATGTTTATTTCTTACCTCAAGGCTAGGAATATAGTTCGGAAGGTACATCTATCATCCGTTCGGTATTCGATACGTGTCGAGGTGTCGATTCTTCACCGGGCCCGTGGTTAGAGAGTTTTGGATGTATTCCCGCATGATCTCCTGCATTCCTCCGCAGAGGGAGATGAGTTCTGTATTGATACGTTGCCGACACTCGGCCATATCTATTCCGCCTGCATGTGACGGCACGCCGAGTTGAGGAGTCAAGGACCACCAAAGACTTGGCCGGAAAAAGGCTTTATTAGGCCTAGTATTTCTCCCCGGGAGCGGTTTTTTGTAAAAAGAAGGATGGACGTCGCAGATGTGTGTTGACTACATGCAGCTGAACAATGTAACCATCAAAAATAGATACCCCCACCCCAGGATTGAAGATTTATTTGACCAGTTGCAGGGTGCGAGGTGTTTCTCCAAGATAGACCTGTGGTCCGGTTATCATCAGGTGCGAGTTAGAGAGGCAGACATCCCGAAGATCGCATTCGTGACCTTATGGGAATTATGAGTTCAGTGGTGATGTCTTTCGGTTTGACTAACGCCCAAATGGTATTTATGGATTTGATGAACCGGTGTTTAAGCCATTTACTGGATACGCTTGTTATAGTATTCATTGATGACATCCAGTTTATTATCGCAGAGCGAGCATGCAGATCACTGAGGACGGTGATTGAGTCCTCCGACCAGCAGTTGTACGCCAAGTTTTCCAAGTGTGAGTTTTGGTTGGCCTCAGTGGCATTCTTGGGGCACATTATCTTGGCCGATTGTGCAGTTGATACGGCAAAGATCGGCGGTCAAGACTTGCCGAGACCTACCATCTCCGGAGGTACGATCTTCTTAGTGGCGAGTGTTATTACCGTAGATTCAGGAGCGGGCCGCGATATCGCACCATTGACTAGCCGACTCGAAGCGGCTAAGTTCGGTGGACGGAAGCTTGTGAGAAGGGCTTCCGCCATCAAGGACAAGTTGACGACGGCTCGCTTACTCTTCCCAGGGATCGGAGGTTATGTGATTTATTGTGATGCCTGCATCGGGCTAAGGTGTGTATTGATGCATCACGACAAGGTTATAGCCTATGCTTCCTACAGCCTACTAAGCATGAGGAATTACCCTACTCACGACTTAGAGTTGGCGCGATTATTCATGCCTTGAAGATTTGGAGACATTATTTGTACGGGTTCACGTGGATATTTATACGCACCACAAGAGCCTCCGACATCTTCGTGCAGAGGAGTTGAACTTGCGATAGAGACGGTGGTTAGAGTTCTTTGAAGGATTATGATGTTGATATCCTATACTATCCGAAAAGCCAACGTGGTTGCAGATGCTCAGTCGTAGATCTATGGGAAGTCTCGAGGTACATCCAGATAGACGGGATACATGGTCCGGTCGATCCATCGCTAGCGAGCCTTGGGTTCGGTAGTCGATACCGACGATAGTGGGTACGGTCCGAGAGGTTGCCGAGTCTTCCATCGTTGAGGTGAAGAGGCGGCATGAGGATCCATTACGATGTGGTATCGAGATACGCTTCTTCGAGAGAGAAGAGTTTATTTGAGATAGCACTGATGGGTGCTAAGATACGAGGATGATTGTGTTCGATGTTGCAGACTTCACCCAGATTCTCGGGAGAGGCACACGGTGCTCGTTACTCTATTCATCCGGTCGACTAAGATGTAACATGACCTTAGATGTATGTATTGGTGGGATGGCACAAGAGGACGTGGCGGGTTTGTTGCTCGATGTCGAATTGTCGCAGTCAAGTTGAGCACCGAGCCGCTGGCTATTATAGGCGATTGAGATTCCGACATGGAAGTGGGAGGTGATCAACATGGATTTTGTTACAGGGTTACCTCGTATTCAGAGGAAGTGTGATTCCATCCGGTTATCAGAGATGATCGAAAATCAGCCCACTTTCTTCCATCAGACTACGATTCTACCGAGGATTATGCTAGACTTTATATCAGGGAGATTGTGAGACTGCACGGAGTTCCTATATCCATTATATCAGACCGAGGTGCCCAATTTACGGCTAACTTCTGGAGGTCTTTCCAGAAGGGGTTAGGGACACAGGTGAGTCTCGACACGTTTCATCCTCGCATCGACCGGACAGCAGAGTGTATTATCCAGACATTTAAGGATATGTCATGCATGTGTTATTGATTTCGTGGGTAGCCGGGAGGATCATTTGCCTCTTGAGTTTGCATATAATAACAGCTACCATTCCAGTATACAGATGGCGCCATACGAGGCTTTGTATGGGCGGAAGTGTAGGTCGCCGATTGGTTGGTTCGAAGTGGGCGAATACCACTTTTGTCACGACCCGACCCCGGGTCCGCGACTGGTGCCCTACCTGGGCACCCTTACAGGTATACTTCAGAGATAATCAGCGGAACATACATGAAACTTATAAAATAAATCAACAAGAAATAAACAACAGGTTAGCCAATAAGGCTACCTCCCAGGACACATATACATATACTTAATCAAACGCAGTTACATCTTTTTTTTTTACAAATCGACCCACAAGATATGACTATGCACTCTAAGAATTACAATCGTATGGACGGGTTCGCCATACCTCTGAATGTACATAAATCTACAACATCGGGAAACTGCACTAAAAGATAAGCCTCCGGAGTGAATGGAGCTTCTTCCCAAAAACTGAACAGAGATCTTAAGAGCAAGGATCACCAACCTGTGTACCTAACACCTACGGGCATGAACGCAGCCTTCTGGGGTCAGATAACAAAAAATTTAGTATGGAATGTAAATAAGGTACAAGAACCACATCATAATCAGATAAAAGGATGATAAGTGGTATAAAAATGAAATACCACATCCTACGTGCCATTTTAACTCCCAAATCAATCGCATTAACCGCTTCTTTTCCTTCTTTCACCGAGAATTAACATCATATTCTTACATACATACTTAGGAATTTAATCAAGTTTTTCCAAATAACTTACATATCTTACATAACATAATCCTACTTCTTTATGGAGGGACTTCTTATTTGGGAGCTTACTTTGATTATCCATGCGTGATAACGTCCGCCCATTTATGGGACACGGTGTCTTGATGAATCATGTGGCATAATCCGCCCGCTGTGGGGCTCGGTGTCTTGCATGGAATCATGTAGCATAATCCGTCCGCTGTGGGGCTCGGCATCGTGGAATCATGTAGCATAATCCGCCCGCTGTGGGGCTCGGTGCATTGTGGAATCATGTAGCATAATCGTCCGCCCGGGCCTTGCATCGTGGAATCATATAGCATAACTGCCCACCTTGTGGGGCTCGGTGTAAGATGACGTAACCGGCCTATGTGTAGGCTCGGGTAATATGGCGACTTCGCCTATGTGTAGACTCGGTGTATCTCATAACATAATTCGCCTATTTTTAGGCTCTGTATCTCATAACATAATCCGGTCTATTTGTAGGCTCGGTGTGATTTTCCTTACATAACATTTTTAAACCATCTTTTCACTTCTTCTTAAGTCGCCATAACAACTTCCCATAAAGCTATTATAACAACCTTTCATTTTAGAGAACTTAAGACACTTTTATTATTGCAACATTAGGGAAACTAAACCCAAAAATACTACGTACATACATACTTAAAGAGAATCATAAAACTCCTTTCTTTTTAAAGCTCAAGTCACATACTCTTTGAAACCATCTTCTTAACTTTTGAAATAAATTAAGCCATACTTTTAAAATTTAGTCATTTCCACTTATAAAATCAAGGCTTATAGTCTTAACACCTCGTAGCATACACTCTTTAAAATCATGTCGCTTATACTTATAGAATCATGTCATCTATACTTTAGAAATCAAGTCTCATAACTTGAAAATAAAGTTTCATAATCCTTTAAAGAAAACCAATGTTCATAGTCTTAAAACTTCATAACTCATCGTTATACCGTATTCTCGTGGTATGTATGCGAGGACGCACGTGCGAGCACGCAGAAAAATTGGAAAGGAAGAAAGAGGTGATTCTTCCACGGAAAAAGTTTCCGTTTTTTTTTGTAAGGAAAAATGTTCGTTGAAGGGAATTGGGTTCCCAGATTTGGAATTTGGGCTTCTTAAATTATATTAGAATTTTGAGATTTTATTTTCTGAATGGTCACGTGGGGCCCACGGAGAAATTTACTGGTTTTGTGGCCCGCTTTGATTTTGAGATTTTGGCCATCTTGGATATTTTCGGAAGATGAGTTATTTTGGACAAGTAGGAGGGCGACACGTGTCACCCCCCCCTTGGTGGCTTGACCGAAGTTACCTTTGTGCACAACACCCGGTTAGAGTCGTTTTTCGACGAAACGTTTTTCGTAAATTGCGAAGGGGAAATTCGGCTATGTCGCTTTTGCATTTTTGCGGATTTTTCCGAGCGACGGAACATTTTGGTTAACAAGAGGTGACACTTGTCACCCTCGCCGACGCCTTAGGCGGTTTGCGCTCGCCGATTGGTGCCTTGTTGTGGCATTGTTTTGTGCAATGTTTTGTGCAATGTTTTGTGGCTTGTTTTGTGGAGTAGGGTTAGGTGCACTTGGCTTGATCTTGGCCTTACACTTTCCTTGCACACGGCTTGATCTCGCCATCGTCGCCTTTGGTTTTGCTATAAATACCCCTAAGCTTGAAGACTTCATCCATTCCTAAAATCTTCCAAGTCTTGAGTCCTCTCCTCCCTTTGAGTGTGTTCTCGCCTAAGCCTTCCTCCCCTCGAGTGGCCTTGTGGCCGAGAGCCTCCTCCCCTTTGTGGTGCTAGTGGTACCCCACTAGCCTAGTTGTTTCGTATAATACACCCCCCTCTTGGTAGAAATACTCTCCGAGTATTGTTATAATGCCCAAAATACCTTAGCCTTTACCTTGTTGTATTCCAAAAGTTACCTCTATACGTAGAGCCCGGAAATACTACCTTTTGTCCTTTTAGTCTCAAAACGAAACCCTAAGGAAATCTTCATAGTTGGTTGAAGTATTTGAGTAGAAGTTGGTTAGAACTTCTAAGGGTTGTTTGGAGCGGATTGGAGCGCACGGAGTAGGAGCTAAACCTTGCTCAGGATCGACATTATAACTTGGATAATTATGGGCTTATCGAGGTAATTATCTTGTCCCTCTAGTTGTAATCGAGATTACATGTTGTAGGAATATATAGTCAAGATACTATATATAATCGAACATTATTGCGGCAATGTCTTTTGACTTAAGCCCGAATTTAAAGAAAAGAATCGAATCGTAATTACATAGATCGTATGCAAGAGACTTGTGTAGCATTGTTGTGTAGTAGAATTGTATACGTCCGGTTAGACGTATAACCCCCCCCCCCTGGTTGGCTTGATAGCCGGCCTCGCTAGAGGAGGAGATTTACGCTGTTGCGGGGGGGGAGGTGCTGCCGAATTTTCTGTAGAACATGGAACCGTATGTTTAAGTTAATAGACGTTTGTGACCTTTTTAGGTGAAAGTACTAAGAGTAGCGTATTCTACTTGAGGAGTGGAAAGGGCTAGCAAGGTTGTAGTACTTGGAGCATTTTGCTTATTGTCGATACTCGTCGCGAGGTATGTGAACCTCTTCCTATCTTTTCTAGCATGATTGTTGTGAACTATGTAGTGCAGACGACGTGTGCTAAGTGAATTGTTTGGTTTAAACATAAAGTGTTATAACGGCTTTATGGGAAGTTAGTTATAACAGCTTTATGTAGGTAAGAAAATGGTTTACTGATGTTAGAAGTTAAGAGACTTGATCTAATAAGATAAGAGACTTAACTTATTTGTTTTAATGTGGATGTTTGTGTGAAACCTCATTCGTGAGTAATGAGTACTTGGTTTTTAAAAGGGGATAATGTTTTCTTGATTTGAAATCGAATGTGTATCGACAGACCAACGCAGCGTTAAAAAGGAAAATGTATTGAATAATGATGTGTTGTATTAAAACCAAGAGAAACCTCCATCCGCATGAAGCTAAGATGAGACAAAATGATATTACATTTTCTAGATCACGGTCATTGTAATAAGATGTTATAAACAAGAATAAAACTACTCACATATGACATATGTTACTCAATTGTTTTAAAAGGATTAAGACTATGAGTTATAAAACCTTTCTAAAATGAGAAACTTGAGCACTTGAAATTAGGCAAACTTGAACGTTTGGAAATAATGTGGTTACTTGATTTTTGCAAAGGAAGTATTTTGGTTTACTTAAAAAGATAGTCACTCTATTTTTATACTACGTATTGTGTGACTTATGGGAAAGTACTTTGAGTTGTGTGAAACTTGCCTATGCTTGTGATGATAGCCTTGTTGTACAAGTGTTGTATTTACGGTTACCGCTCTCGATAGAGGTTGACTTGTCGAGAACTTACTCGACGCGTCCGCGACGAGAATGCCACGTATGTTTCCATTTTGATTACTGTCTTATTGTTGATGTCATATGGACATGTCTACACCGAGGTAGAATTCGCATGTGGCCATGCGCGTGGTTGATTACCCGATATATGGTTATTGTGGTTACATGGACATGTCTACACCGAGGTAGAATTCCGGGCATGTAGCTACGGCGGGTTGATCACCCAAAGATATTATTGTTGATGTCACACGGACGTGTCTACACCGGCGCAGAATTCCGGCATGTGCCATGGGCATTGGTATTATTGTTGCATCATGGACATGTCTACACCGGCGCAGATTCCGGCACGCGCCATGATGCGAACATGATTGATGTTGTGGGCGTGAGACCCATAGTTATATTTGAGTGATGACTTGAGGCGTGAGTCCTCGATCGACATGATCGCTTTATGTTGTGAATCAGAGTTTGGTTATCATACATGTCTCCCGCTTTATATAGACTAGTATGATTTCATTTCTGATTTTACGCTTTCACATACTTGGTACTGTTATCTTGACTCTTCGGCCGCTCACGCCGCAGTAGAGGTACATCGGCCGTGGATCCTCGCCATAGGATCACGCCAACAGATTGGGAAGCTCCGCTTCTCGGAGGCTTATCTTTTGGTATGTGTTCCTCGAGTCAGGTTCTTGTACATTCGTGGTATGGCGGGGCCCGTCCGTCATAGTCGTTGTAAATCTTGCAGGTCTGTAGCATCGTTGTGGGTGGTTGTAAAGGATTAAACTGCTCGTGTTTTATGTTTTACCAAGGCAACCGCTTTTGGCTTTGCTTATTATTATATCTCTTGTTTTATGACTCATGTTTTATTTTCCGCTGGTTTTCTCGATGTTGTATCACTAGGGTGCCCGGTAAGGCACGAAGAACGCCCCGAACGGTCGTTACAAAAGTGGTATCGAGCGATTAATCCTGAAAGTGTCTACGCACCGTGTCTAGTAGAGTCTTGATTATCGATGTTGTGCGCACCACATCTATAATCGTGAGGTGCAGGACATTTAGGATTGGTTTCATTCTTCTCATTCCGAGATCGTGCCTTAGAGCCGTGTTGTAAGTCGGACCCTCCGACGTATCTCGTTTTACCGCTTATGCCTCCGCACAAGGCAACGAGCCCAGATGGCAAGGCAAAGGAGGCTGCTAGTGAGATACAGAGGAGTACGAGGGCGCAGGCCCGGACAGTACCTGAGGTTGTGCTTCAGACGGCGGGTTTTGTGACGCCGCCAGCCCCAACAGAGTTTAGAGCCGCAGCAGTGGCCGAGACCACGCACTGAGCCTCAGTCCCACACCGCAGGAGACGGGTTATGCGAGATGGCCCGATTCTTGGGCCGTGGTCGTGGGCCGATACATGAGGATAGGCCGACGCAGCAGATTCAGCCCAAGAGCACCAGTGGCTCACCCCGAGCAGATAGTTTGAGGCTACGGACTTTACGAGTTGTAGCCCGCCGCAGTTTTATGGGTCGAGGCACGAGGATGATCCGCAGGAGTTCATCCAGCTACACGGATCACGCGGGTGATCAAGGCTTCAGAGACCGAGTCTGTGACCTTTGGTTCGCATCGCCGCGTGATACCGCGATCGATTGGTTTGATTCATTGAGCTTTCCCGGGAGAGCATGCACCTCAGCAGATGGGATGAGTTTTCGGGCTTTCTCACGCACTTCTTGCCTCCGCATGGCGAGGCACGGCCGGTAGATTTTTGATGCTTAGACAGAGCGCGACGGTTCGAGTACAATGTGAGTTCGACTCATCGGCCTAAGACGCCCCGGCGTTGGTAGCTAGTATGGAGGATCGAGTGCACCGATATGTTCAGTGGCTCGATGATTACATGTCGAGGCATGTTCAGGAGTAGCTCTTCACCGGCATGGACATTGCCCGCACGCAGCTCACGACCGGATGTGAGGCACGAGAGGTCGACGGAATGACCAAGATCGCGAAGAGGCCGAACAACAGGTCCTGGTGACTTCGAGGCGGACCGCCTCAACAAAGATACTAGTTTTGTACCTCCGCCATGCAGAGTGGTCCTCCACAACCTTGAGCATCCAGAGTATTCGGAGCGGTCGTGGCTCCAGGGTTCGTGTTTCCGAGGTGGCGGTGTTGCTGATGGTCACCCCTACCTCTGTGGTCGATGTGGTAGACCGCATTTCGGGAGTGTCGTGGTGCGGGAGCTTGTTATTTTGCGACAGCAGGGCCATTTGCAGGAACTGTCCACCAAGGGTAGCACGGATGTTACGATCACTCACCACGGATCGCTGGTGGTTCATCGCTTCATACATGCTACCGCAGGCAGTGCCTATGATTAGAGTGGAGCGGTAGCTTCGTGTATATCCTTAACCTCTAGAGTTTTGGTATGCTTGTTATGATGGTCTCATTATTATGTGCTATGTACGAATGGCGTTGCGTTAATTGTGAGTTAGAAAACATGCTTAGTTGGGAGGATAAGTATGCGTGTAAGTGTGAACCCTAGATCGTCACGATTGAGACCTTAAGTAAGGTCGTCTTGAGTAAAAGATTCGCTTTTATGTTTGACCTTTATCGAGTGCGAGTATACGTGGGTTTTATGTGAGTGATCACCCACGGGTAATGTGAGATGGAAGTGGTAGCTTTCATGATGTGATTTAGCGATTGTTCCGTGTCGGGAACAAGCGTGACGCGATTGCTGGTCGGGTTGAGGACGTGATACGGGTCAACCCAGCCCGATTATGGGGTTCAGGGTGGTCCCGCCAGGTGGTAGGGTCACGAAGATGCTAGGACCAAGTTTGTATGATCATCGTATGAGTTCGTGGACGCGTTCGACCGTAAGCGTTCGTAAAGGCCGGAATGGCCTTAAGGAAGTTCGAGGTTAGTAAGATGACCAAGTTCGAGGTAGTGACTCAAAGATTTGTGGGAACGGAAGAAATGACCAAGTATGGTACGACCGAGAGTTCAAGTGTTCGAGAAGGGCACGACGAGTAAGGAAGAGAATGTGTTATTTCGCGCTGCCGTGGCGTTGACAACTTGTTAGAGGAACTTCATCGATATCCGCTCTTGAGAAGGAACATTCGACGAATGTTTCTAAGGAGGGAGAATGTTATACCCCGTATTCTCGTGGTATGTATGCGAGGACGCATTTACGAGGCACGCAGAAAAATTGGAAAGGAAGAAAGAGTGATTCTTCCACTAAAAGTTTCCGCTTTTTGTAAGGAAAATGTTCGTTGAAGGGAATTGGGTTCCCAGATTTGGAATTTGGGATTCTTAAAATATATTAGAATTTTTAGATTTTATTTTGGAAATGGTCACGTGGGCCCACGGAGAAATTTACTGCTTTGTGGCCTGCTTTGATTTTGAGATTTTGGCCATTTTGGATATTTTCTAAGATGAGTTATTTTGGACAAGTAGGAGGCGACACGTGTCACCCCCTCGTGGCTTGACCGGTTACCTTTGTGCACAACACTTTGCTAGAGTCGTTTTCGACTAAACGCTTTATGAACTTGCGAAGGAAAATTCGCTATGTCGCTTTGTATTTTTGCGGATTTTTCCGAGCGACGAACATTTTGGTTAACAAGAGGGTGACACTTGTCACCTCGCCGACGCCAGGCGGCTGGCTCGCCGATCGGTGCCTATTGTGGCATTGTTTTGTGCAATGTTTTGTGCAATGTTTTGTGGCTTGTTTTGTGGAGTAGGGGTTAGGTGCACTTGGCTTGATCTTGGCCTTACACTTGCCTTGCACATGGCTTGATCTTGCCATTGGTTGGCCTTTGGTTTTGCTATAAATACCCTAAGCTCAAGACTTCATCCATTCCTAAAATCTTCCAAGTCTTGAGTCCCTCTCCTCCCTTTGAGTGTGTTCTCGTCCTAAGCCTTCCTCCCCTCGAGTGGCCTTGTGGCCAGAGCCTCCTCCCCTTTGTGGTGCTAGCAGTGGGTACCCCCTAGCCTAGTTGTTTCGTATAATACACCCCCTTGGTAGAAATACTCCGAGTATTGTTATAATGCCCAAAATACCTTAGCCTTTACCTTGTTGTATTCCAAAAGTTACCTCTATACGTAGAGCGGAATACTACCTTTTAGTCTCAAAACGAAACCCAAGGAAATCTTCATAGTTGGTCAAGTATTTGAGTAAGTTGGTTAGAACTTCTAAGGGTTGTTTGAGCGATTGAGCGCACGAGCAGGAGCTAAACCTTGCTCAGATCGACATTATAACTTGATAATTATGGGCTTATCGAGGTAATTATCTTGTCCTCTAGTTGTAATTGAGATTACATGTAGGAATATATAGTTGAAGTATACTATATATAGTATGAACATTATTGTGCGCAAATGTCTTTTGACTTAAGCTCGAATTTAAAGAAAAGAATCAATCGTAATTACATAGATCAGTATTGCAATAGACTTGTGTAGCATTGTTGTAGTAGAATTGTATACGTCCGTTAGGCGTATAACCCCTCGGTTGGCTTGATAGCTTCGCTCAGAGAGGAGATTTACGCTGCATGTGGAGGCCGCTAATTTTCGTAGAGAATACGGAACCGTATGTTTAAGTTAATAGACGTTTGTGACCTTTTAGGTGAAAGTACTAAGAGTAGCGTATTCTACTTGAGCGAGTGGAAAGCGCCAGTGCGTTGTAGTACTTGGAGCATTTTGCTTATCGTCGATACTCGCCGCGAGGTATGTGAACCTCTTCCTATCTTTTCTAGCATGATTGTTGTGAACTATGTAGTACGTAGACGCATACGTGCTAAGTGAATTGTTTGTTTAAACATAAAGTGTTATAACGGCTTTATGGGAAGTTGGTTATAACTTTACGTAGGTAAGAAAATGGTTTATTGATGTTAGAAGTTAAGAGACTTGATCTAATAAGATAAGAGACTTAACTTATTTGTTTTAATGTGGATGTTGTGTGAAACCTCATTCGTGAGTAATGAGTACTTGGTTTTTAAAGGGGATAATGTTTCTTGATTTCGAAATCGTAACGCATCGACGCACCACCGCAAACGTAAAAAGGAAAATGTATTGAATAATGATGTTGTATTAAAACCAAGAGAAACCTCCATCCGCATAAGCTAAGATGAGACAAAATGATATTACATTTTCTAGATCACGGTCATTGTAATAAGATGTTATAAACAAGAATAAAACTACTCACATGTATGACATATGTTACTCAATTGTTTTAAAAGGATTAAGACTATGAGTTATAAAACCTTTCTAAAATGAGAAACTTGAGCACTTGAAATTAGGCAAACTCAACGTTTGGAAATAATGTAGTTACTTGATTTTTGCAAAGGGAAGTATTTTGGTTTACTTAAAAAGATAGTCACTCTATTTTTATACTACGTATTGTGTGACTTATGGGAAAGTACTTTGAGTTGTGTGAAACTTGCCTATGCTTGTGATGATAGCCTTGGTTGTACAAGTGTTGTATTTACGTTACCGCCTCTCGATAGAGGCGGTTGACTTGTTGAGAACTTACTCGACGCGGCCGGTGTGGAGAATGCCACGTATGTTTCCATTTTGATTATCGTCTTGTTGTTGATGTCACATGGACATGTCTACACCGAGGTAGAATTAGGCGTGGGCCACGCGGCGGGTTGATTACCCGATATATGGTTATTGTGGTTACATGGACATGTCTACACCGAGGTAGAATTCGGGCATGTAGCCACGCCGGCGGTTGATCACCCAAAGATATTATTGTTGATGTCATACGGACGTGTCTACACCGGCGAATTCCGGCACGTGGCCGGGCATTGGTATTATTGTTGCATCATGGACATGTCTACACCGATGCAGAATTCCGGCACGCGCCATGATGCGAACATGATTGATGTTGGGCGTGAGACCCATAGTTATATTTGAGTGATGACTGAGGCGAGTCCCCGATCGACATGATCGCTTTATGTCGTGAATCATAGTTTGGTTATCATACATGTCTCCGCTTTATATAGACTAGTATGATTTCATTTACTGATTTTACGCTTCACATACTTGGTACTGTTATCGACCTCTTCGGGCCGCGTTCACGCCGCAGTAGAGGTACATCGGCCGTGGATCCTCGCCATAGGATCACGTCAACAGATTGGGAAGCTCCGCTTTCTCGGAGGCTTATCTTTTGGTATGTGTTTCCGAGTTGTAGGTTCTTGTACATTCGGGGTATGGCGGGCCCCGTCCCCATAGTCGTTGTAAATCTTGCAGGTCCGTAGTACTGCAAGTGTGGTTGTAAAAGGATTAAACTGCTCGTGTTTTATGTTTTACCAAGGCAACCGCTTTGGTTGGCCTGTTTATTATTATATCTCTTGTTTTATGACTCATGTTTTATTTTCCGCTGGTTTTCTCGATGTTGTATCACTAGGTGCCCGGTAAGGCACGCAACGCCCGAACGGTCGTTACAAAAGTGGTATCGAGCGCTTAATCTCTCGGAAAGTGTCTACGCATCGTGTCTAGTAGAGTCTTGATTATCGATGTGTTGTGCACCACATCTATAATCGTGAGGCTGCAGGACATTTAGGATTGGTTTCATTCTTCTCATTACGAGATCGTGCCTTAGTCGTGTTGTAAGTTGGACCTCCGACGTATCTCGTTTTTACCGATTATGCCTCGCGCAAGGCAACCAGAGCCTGGCGGCAAGGCAGCCGAGGGTGCCGCTAGTGAGATACTGAGGAGTACGAGGCGCAGCCCGACAAGCACGAGGTTGTGCTTCAGACGGCGGTTTTGGACGCCGCCAAACAGCAGAGCTAGAGCCGCAGCAGCTGGCTGCCGAGACCACAAGACTGAGCCTCCACCCCACACCGGGGCAGAGGAGATGGGTTACGCGAGATGGCGATTCTTGCCGTGGTCGTGGGCCGATATGAGGATAGGCCGACGCAGCAGCCTGGCCCAGAGCACCATGCGGCTCACCCCGAGCAGATAGTTTGAGGCTACGGACTTTCCGAGTTGTAGCCCGCGAGTTTTATGGGTCGAGGCTCGAGGATGATCGCAGGAGTTCATCCGGCGATTCCAATGATCACGCGGGTGATCAAGGCTTCAGACCGAGTCAGTGACCTTTGTTCGTGATCGGCCGCGTGATACCGCGATGATTGGTTTGATTCATAGGGGAGCTTTCCGGGAGAGCATGCACTCCAGCGGTATGGGATGAGTTTTCGGGCTTTCTCACACACTTCTTGCCTCCGCGAGATGAGGAGGGCACGGGCCGGCGATTTTTGATGCTTAGACAGAGCGCGACGGTTCGGGAGTACAATGTGGAGTTCGACTCATCGTCGCGACGCCCCGTTGTAGCTAGTATGGAGGATCGAGTGCACCGATATGTTACAGGCTCGATGATTACATGTCGAGGCATGTTCGTGAGTAGCTCTTCACCGCATGGACATTGCCCGCACGCAGCTCACGACCGATGTGAGGCACGAGAGGTCGACGGAATGACGAAGATCGCAGCGAAGAGGCCGAACAACAGTGGTCCTTTGGTGACTTTCGAGGCGGACCGCCTCAAGAAGATACTAGTTTTGTACCTCCGCCAAGCAGAGTGGTCCTCCACAACCTTCAGAGCATCCAGAGTATTCGAGCGGTCGTGGCTCGAGGGTTCGAGTTTCAGGAAGTAAGGGTGTTGGCGACGCGGTCACCCCTACCTCTGTGGTCGATGTGGTAGACCGCATTTCGGGAGTGTCGTGGTGCCGGGAGCTTGTTATTTTTGGCCAGCAGGCCATTTTGCGAGGAACTGTCCGACCAAGGGTAGCACGGATGTTACGACTCACCTACCGGATCGCTGGTGGTTCATCGCTTTCATAGCATACACGCAGGCGTGCCTATGATTAGAGTGGAGCGGTAGCTTGGTATATCCTTAACCTCTAGAGTGTTGGTATGCTTGTTATGATGGTCTCATTATTATGTGCTATGTACGAATGGCGTTGCGTTAATTGTGAGTTAGAAAACATGTTTAGTTGGGAGGATAAGTATGGGGTCGTGGTAAGTGTGAACCCTAGACTGTCACGATTGAGACCTTGCAGGTAAGGTCGTCTTGAGTAAAAGATTCGCTTTATGTTTGACCTTTATCGAGTGCGTAGTATACGTGGGTTTTATGTGAGTGATCACCCATGGGTAATGTGAGATGGAAGTGGTAGCTTTCATGATGTGATTTAGCGATTGTTCCGTGTCGTGAACAAGCGGCGTGACGCGATTGTGGTCGGGTTGAGGACGTGATACGGGTCAACCGTAGCCGGCTTAAGGTGGGTCGTTGGGTGGTCCCGCCAGGTGGTAGGGTCACGAGGATGCTAGGACCAAGTTTGTATGATCATCGTATGAGTTCGTGGACGCGTTCGACCGAAGCGGTTCGTAAAGGCGGGAATGGCCTTAAGGAAGTTTGAGGTTAGTAAGATGACCAAGTTTGGAGGTAGTGACTCCAAAGATTTGTGGGAACGGAAGAAATGACTGAAGTATGGTACGTACTGGGAGAGTTAAAGTGTTCGAGAAGGGCACGACGAGTAAGGAAGGAAGAGAATGTGTTATTTCGCGCTGTGGCGTTGACAACTTGTTAGAGGAACTTCATCGATATCCGTCTTGAGAAGGAACATTCGGACGAATGTTTCTAAGGCGAGGAGAATGTTATACCCGTATTCTCGTGGTATGTATGCGAGGACGACGTATGAGAGCACGAGTAAAAATTGGAAAGGAAGAAAGAGCGATTCTTCCACTAAAAAGTTTCCGCTTTTTGTAAGGAAAATGTTCGTTGAAGGGAATTGGGTTCCCAGATTTGGAATTTGGGCTTCTTAAATTATATTAGAATTTTGAGATTTTATTTTGGAAATGGTCACGCTGGGCCCACGGAGAAATTTACTGATTTTGGGGCCCGCTTTGATTTTGAGATTTTGGCCATTTGGATATTTTCTAAGATGAGTTATTTTGGACAAGTAGAGGGCGACACGTGTCACCCTCGTGGCTTGACCGGTTACCTTTGCACAACACCCTGTTAGAGTCGTTTTCGACGAAACGCTTTCGCGAATCTGCGAAGGAAAATTCGGCTATGTCGTTTTGTATTTTTGCGAATTTTTCCGGCGACGAACATTTTAAGTTAACAAGAGGGTGACACTTGTCACCTCAGCCGACGCCTTAGGGCGGCTCGCCGATGGTGCCTTGTTGTGGCATTGTTTTGTGCAATGTTTTGTGCAATGTTTTGTGGCTTGTTTTGTGGAGTAGGGGTTAGGTGCACTTGGCTTGATCTTGGCCTTACACTTGCCTTGCACATGGCTTGATCTTGGCCATTGGTCGCCTTTGGTTTTGCTATAAATACCCCCTAAGCTTCAAGACTTCATCCATTCCTAAAATCTTCCAAGTCTTGAGTCCCTCTCCTCCCTTCGAGTGTGTTCTCGCCCTAAGCCTTCCCTCCCCTCGAGTGGCCTTGTGGCCGAGAGCCTCCTCCCCTCGGTGGTGCTAGCCGTGGGTACCCCTAGCCTAGTTGTTTCGTATAATACACCCCTCTTCGGTAGAAATACTCCGAGTATTGTTATAATGCCCAAAATACCTTAGCCTTTACCTTGTTGTATTCCAAAAGTTACCTCTATACGTAGAGCAGGAAATACTACCTTTAGTCTCAAAACGAAACCCTAAGGAAATCTTCATAGTTGGTTGAAGTATTTGAGTAGAAGTTGGTTAGAACTTCTGGCGGTTGTTGGAGCGGATTGAGCGCACGAGTAGGAGCTAAACCTTGCTCGGGATCGACATTATAACTTGATAATTATGGGCTTATCGAGGTAATTATCTTGTCCCTCTAGTTGTAATTGGAGATTACATGTTGTAGGAATATATAGTTGAAGTATACTATATATAGTAATCGAACATTATTGTGCGGCAATGTCTTTTGACTTAAGCCCAATTTAAAGAAAAGAATCGAATCAGTAATTACATGGACTGTATTGCAGAGACTTGTGTAGCATTGTTGTGTAGAGAATTGTATACGTCAGTTAGGCGTATAACCCCCTGGTTGGCTTGATAGCCTACGCTAGAGAGGAGATTTACGCCGCGGGTGAGTCGCCGAATTTTCTGTAGAACATGGAACCGTATGTTTAAGTTAATAGACGTTTGTGACCTTTTTAGGTGAAAGTACTAAGAGTAGCGTATTCTACTTGGCGAGTGGAAAGGGCTAGCAAGGTTGTAGTACTTGGAGCATTTTGCTTATCGTCGATACTCGTCGCGAGGTATGTGAACCTCTTCCTATCTTTTCTAGCATGATTGTTGTGAACTATGTAGTACGTGAGACGCATACGTGCTAAGTGAATTGTTTGTTTAAACATAAAGTGTTATAACGGCTTTATGGGAAGTTGGTTATAATGACTTTATGTAGGTAAGAAAATGGTTTCTTGATGTTAGAAGTTAAGAGACTTGATCTAATAAGATAAGAGACTTAACTTATTTGTTTTAATGTGGATGTTTGTGTGAAACCTCATTCGTGAGTAATGAGTACTTGGTTTTAAAAGGAATAATGTTTTACTGATTTCGGAAATCGTAACGTGTATCGACAGGACCACCGCTGCGTAAAAAGGAAAATGTATTGAATAATGATGTGTTGTATTAAAACCAGTAGAAACCTCCATCTGCATAGAAGCTAAGATGAGACAAAATGATATTACATTTTCTAGATCATGGCTGCTGTAATAAGATGTTATAAACAAGAATAAAACTACTCACATGTATGACATATGTTACTCAATTGTTTTAAAAGGGATTAAGACTATGAGTTATAAAACCTTTCTAAAATGAGAAACTTGAGCACTTGAAATTAGGCAAACTTGAACGTTTGGAAATAATGTGGTTACTTGATTTTTGCAAAGGGAAGTATTTTGGTTTACTTAAAAAGATAGTCACTCTATTTTTATACTACGGGTATTGTGTGACTTATGGGAAAGTACTTTGAGTTGTGTGAAACTTGCCTATGCTTGTGATGATAGCCTTGGTTGTACAAGTGTTGTATTTACGTTACCGCGTCTCGATAGAGGCGGTTGACTTGTGAGAACTTACTTGGAGCGTCTTTGGCGGTGACGGAGAATGCCACGGGTATGTTTCCATTTTGATTACTGTCTTGTTGTTGATGTCACATGGACATGTCTACACCGAGGTAGAATTCCGGGGGCATGTGGCCATGCGGCAGGGTTGATTACCCTATATATGGTTATTGTGGTTACATGGACATGTCTACACCGAGGTAGAATTCCGGGGGCATGTAGCCATGCGACAGGGTTGATCACCCAGTATATTATTGTTGATGTCATATGGGCGTGTCTACACCGGCGCAGAATTCCGGGCATGTGGCCGTGGGCATTGGTATTATTGTTGCATCATGGACATGTCTACACCGGCAGAATTCCGGGGCATGCGCCATGATGCGAACATGATTGATGTTGTGGGCGTGAGACCCATAGTTATATTTGAGTGATGACTGAGGCGTGAGTCCCTCGGACATGATCGCTTTTATGTTGTGAATCGTAGTTTGGTTATCATATATGTCTCTGCTTTATATAGACTAGTATGATTTCATTCTGATATTTACGCTTTCACATACTTGGTACTGTTGTGCCGACCTCGCCCGGGCTGCGTCATGCCGCAGGTAGGTACATCGGCCGTGGATCCTCGCTCATAGGATCACGCCAGCAGATTGGGAAGCTCCGTTTCTCGGAGGCTTATCTTTTGGTATGTGTTTCCCGAGTTGTAGGTTCTTGTACATTCGGGGGTATGGCGGCCTGTCCCGTCATAGTCGTGTAAATCTTAGAGGTTTGTAATCTTGTTGGGCGGGGTTGTAAAGGATTAAACTGTTCGGGTTTTATGTTTTTTCTTGAAGGCAACCGCTTTTAGTTGGCCTTTATTATTATATCTCTTGTTTTATGACTCATGTTTTATTTTCCGCTGGTTTTCTCTGATGTTGTATCACTAGGGTGCCCGGGGTAAGGCACCAGTAACGGGCCCCGGAACGGGTCGTTACACCTACATTCTTTAAAGTCGATTTACTTATACTTATAAAATCATGTCATCTATACTTTAGAAATCAAGTCCCATAACTTAAAAAATCAAGTTTCAGACACTTCCAAAACCAAGTAGCTTATTCTATTTAAAATCATATAACTTCCACTTTTAAAATCAATCTCCTTTTCACATATAAATTCAAGTCATTTTCAAACATAAAATCAACTTACTTTCTTCAAATAAATCAAGGCACATAGCTTTAAATCAAACCTAATAACTTCCTAACACTTCTTACCAACATCCCCCATAAGACTTGGTAAGGACTTAGGATAACTTAGACATACCTTTAACTTAGAATCAACAACATGGATACGTCTTAACTTCTAAGAGTAGAAGGAATCATGAAATAATATCACATGGCTATTTCATACGTAGGATCATGCCAAAGAAGTAAGAGGTTCACATACCTCGCGACGATTATCGACAAGTAGCAAAATGCTCCAAAGTACTTCAACCTTTATAGTTATTCCATCCTTTAAGTAGAATACGCCATACATAGTACTTCAACCTATAATGGCCATAATACGTCCATTACCCTCTAGCTTCTAACGTAGAATATTCTAAGTGTAAAGTCACCAAATTCTACGGAAAATCGGACAGCACTTCCTTTGTTTCTACGTACTTTTCCACCTTTTTCAAGGCCCGAAAATCAATAACCAAACGCCACATTTAAGGCCCAACAATTCAGCAATACAAAGGGGATTACACGCCTAATAGGACGTGTAAAATTCTGCCCCACAATCAATATAAAACTGTCCAATATTTCTAAGCCATATTCGGCTACCATTGCCACAACCATTATCAATTTCCTTTCCATTCCTTTTTCAATCCAAGTTGTTATTCCAACATGTTATATACATAATAACAATTACAACAACTATAAATCCTTTCTTCCTTAACATGCGACGATTGTAACTATCGACCAAATTGATTACAACATAAATGGCTAACTTGTCCATTTTCGGTTTTAACATGTCGACATGATACAAATCTTTTCAAACTTCAATCCATATACCACATGCTCATTTCTTAACTACTATAACATGTAATCTTCAATTACATTAAGAAGATGAAGATTTTACCTCAATAAGCCCTAATAGTATCCAAGCGTCAAAGTCGATCCTAGAAACTTTTAGCTCCTCTTCTTACGTTCCAATCTGCTCCAAGAACTCCTTAGAAGCTCATGAAGAACTCTTCTTCAAGTTTCAACTTCAAAGTTGAAGAACACCTTAGGTTTTTGCCTTGCGACTAACGTGAAAACGTCATTTTTCCGGGATCTTTCTATTGAGATATCCTTACAATACCCCTAGGAACCTTGGGTTAAAGTATTGTGAATAATGAACCACAAACTAAAAAAAATTGTGTGGGAATGGGCACAAAGCCGAGAGCCTCTTCTTCAAGAACAAGGAAATGAAATTTTTTTAAGTGTTGGATTTTGTCTAGTCTTGCACTAGTAGTAGTAATATATAAAGAGACCAAGGGGTGAGATCAAAACAAATGGATGGCTAGGATTGGGTCAATTATGTCAAGCTCCACTTTTTAGTTGACTTGGTCCATTTTTATTCATCCAACAAGCCCATATGGAGGGTGACACATGTCGCCCTCCCATTGGTCTAAAATATTTCATTTCCCGAAATTTTCATAATTGGTCAAAATATCGGAAACCTCGTGGGCCCCACAAAAATGTAAAATTTCTCGGGTGGGCCCCACGTATCCAACTCTGAAAATAGAATTCCATAATTTCGATAAATTCCAACAGTCTCAAATAAAAAGTTCTGAGAACCCAATTCTCATTAACGAACAATCTTTTTCCTTCCCGAGGTTCGTAAGATTTTTCCCTAGAAAATAATTTTTTCTTTCGTTCAAATTTTTTTAAGTCTTGTTTCCTTACATACCTTCTCTTAAAATTATCCTGGAATTACGGGGTGTAACATTCTTCCCCCCTTAGAAACATTCGTCCCCGAATGTTCTTTCGGAGCTCCATCTAAACATTTCTCGGTATAGCCTCATAAATTTACACTTAGTGTAACCTAATTATGCCACATATGGCCCTAGTACATCGCACATACATATCCATCCATCATAAGGCGAATGAGGAATCAAATCCAAAGTGTGCATCACCACTGTTTACTCTCATTCATGGCCAAAAATGATTCTCTTTTCGTACATTTCCTTAGGCATAACTATAAACACTTCAATTCTTTCAACCCTTGTTCTTTTCTTTTCTTACTTATCGTATTCTTCTCGTACTTCCAAACTTATTCTCGTACAGGTACATAATCTCAATCATTTCTTCTGTTTTCAATTCCTTGGAGTTACTACATCAAAACTTGGTCATTATACTTAGATTCAATTTCGTTAAGGCACTTCTACCTCACGACCGGCTCGTGGAACACGTCCACGAACTCGTACAACGATTAACTAGACTTGGGCCTTACACCCTCGTGACCCTATCACCTAGCGGGACCACCTCCAACTGACCTCATTCTATTTCGGGCTACGGGTTGACCCGCAACAGCCCATACCCGACCCATAGTCGCACTTAATTCTCATTCTTAGTCCGAAATAAATTTTACTACCCGAGAAAGCCTTATACATCTAAGGTCTCAGCGGTCATCAATATGCTAAGGCTCACAATTATTTCATGTTCCAAGCTTTCATAATCAGTCCCCACATACGGGAAATGTAGCTTCTTAATATCTCATAATCACGTTGCCTTACTCACAACAACTCTAATTACTCCATACCATTATTATTCACATAATAACTCAAGCGTACAACACAGCTTAATCCAACAACATGGTATGCTCTCAAATCAATAAATCATGGTCTCTTTTAAGAGTCTATCACTATCTCAGACCGTTCATTCCCTTCTAACTATTCCAAGTCAGTACATACATAAAGCCTAGGTGTCACGACCCGACCCCGGGCCCGTGACTGGTGCCTTACCCCGGGCACCCTAGTGATACAACATCAGAGTAACCAGCGGAATATAAAACAAGACATGAAACAATATGAATGAGAAACAGTTTATCTGAGAAAAGTTGCCTTTCGGCATATATATATATATGAAAACTTGAACAGTTACATCCCTTTTACAAACCCCCGCCATACAGCATTACTGCACTTAAGAATGTTATAACAAAAATGACGGGACAGGGCCCCGCCATACCCCTGAATGTAAGTACCTACAACGACAGGGGACTATACCACAGATAAGCCTCCGGAGAAACGGAGCTTCCCAAAACGCTGAACTGTGACCATGGCGAGGATCAACAATCGGGTGTACTCTACCGCGGCATGAACGCAGCCGGGCGAGGTCAGTACAACAGGTACCAAGTATGTGAAACTGAAAATACTGTAAGTGAAATCATAATAGTCTATGTAAAACAGAAGACATATATGATAACCAATTTACGATGCACAATATGTAAGCAGTCATGTCAAGTCAGGGACTCACGCCCTTAAAGTCATTACTCAAATATAACCATAGGTCTCATGCCCATAATATCAATCATGCCCGTGGAATTCCTTCCTCACCGCCGATCCCATGATATAAAAGCACCAAGGAATACACATGAACACCGTGTCCCACTGTCATAATAAAACCGCACGGTGACGGAAGGCATAGCCGACTACTAAAACCCACGCACCAATAATGCTATAAAAGCAGATCACGAGGTCTTTCTAGACCGCACTACATGATCGGTTGGTCACTCGCCTCGGATCAATGCGCGTCTAATCTTGGAACTTACCGCAGCCCGATAAAGCCACACATAGGCCCGCATGAGGTATTCTCGTGTCGGTAGCTAACCCGCGGTACCTCCTCGACTCCGCACCGCATAGTCACATAGACCGCATAGTCACACACCGCATAAGGCACTCCTCGTGACGGATAATACACCGAATGATCAATCCTCGAACTCCCGCGACTCGCATAGTCACACGATCGCATAGCCGTATAGACCCGCATCAAGGGTGGCAAGTCCCCAGTATAACAAGTCGTGAGTATGTGATATAATAACAAGATAACGGGCTTAACGCTTAACAACGTAAGCACAACAAGAATAACCCCTTACACAACATCACAAGACACTAACACGCCAGAAGATCATAACATGTTTACTTATCAAACCAACAAGAAAGTATTACAAGGCTATCACAAACCAACATAGTCAAATTATTCACACAAGGTACTTTCTATTTTATGTCAACAAGTTCGGGTTTTTATCCCCAAAGTATTTCATACATTAACTCTTTAAAAACCAAGTACTCATTGCTCACGAATGAGGTTTCGCACTTTTTAACAAAATTCATATCAAGTCAATTTAGTCAAGTCTCTTATCTTCAAAAGATTCATAGATCATAGTTTTAAACACTTAACAACGAAATCTCCTTTTTAAAATAATTTGAGTAACATATGCCTTATGTGTGAGTAGGTTATTCTTGTTTATAACAATCTTATTAAAGCAGCCATGATCTAGGAAATGTAATACAATTTTGTCTTATCTTAGCTTCTATGCAGATGGAGGTTTCTACTGGTTTTTAATAATCCTTAATTAGTCAATACATTTTCCTTTATTAGCGCTGCAGTGGTTTGTTCGATACTTATTCTCATTTCCGAAATCAATATAAGGCTTTCATAAACAATTAAGTAAACCGTTCCTTTTATCTCTCTTAAGTCGTTATACCTAACTTCC
This sequence comes from Przewalskia tangutica, assembly GCA_029844215.1. Classification (NCBI taxonomy): domain Eukaryota; kingdom Viridiplantae; phylum Streptophyta; class Magnoliopsida; order Solanales; family Solanaceae; genus Przewalskia; species Przewalskia tangutica. The sequence continues at coordinate 922,260 of JAQGDG010000037.1, read as the reverse complement.
CATAAAGCTAGTATAACACTTAAGCTTTTAAAACCAAGTATTACTCTTCTTTCAAAAACGATTCTTAATTCTTTTGAAATACATCAAGATTCTCATTATTTAAAACTCAAGTTAAAAGACATCGAAGTAAAACCACGTTCAGTTAACACACGTACGTCTACCGTACTATATATATTCTTTTAAAATATCATGCTCAAGAGGATAGGAAGAATCACATACCTCCTACCCGAAATCCACCGCCAAGTCGAATATGTCGCGCAGAGTATCAACCTATAATAGTCAAATACGCCTATCAACGCCTAGACTACTCGTAGAATATTCTAAGCGAAGGTGCTTATCACACGGAAAATTGGGCAAAGACTTCCTACCCGCTAACTACACAAGTCTACCGTAATACACCCCATGTAATTACAGCTCAATTCTCTTCTTTATACCATCCTCCTATATCTTATACTCATTTATAAACTACTATATGTAATCTCCAATTACAATAGAAGGACAAGGATATTTACCTCGATAAGCCCAAAATTATCCAAGTTTAAATGTCGATCCCGAACAACGCTTAGCTCCTAATCCGCGCGCTCCAATCCGCTCCAAGCAACCCTTATACGCTCCTAACCAACTCCTCATTAAGAAACAACCTAAACAAGTGAAGAACACTAAGGTTCTTGTCCTCACAACTCGGCCAAGTGAGGCTTTAGGGGCTGGGTGTGAAATCTTTTCTAACCTTTGTTAAAAACCTTCCTAATACACTAAGGAAGAATACTTAAGAGTTTAGGAATTTTTGGACAAAGTTTGGTTAAGGAGAGGGTGGGGGACGAACTATCAAGAGGGGTTTCTGACGAACCACTAGGAAGGGGTTGGGACGAACTTCTCAAAGGGGAGAGGATTGTTATACCCCGTATTTTCTCGAGTATGTACGTGACGACGTACAAAAGTGTAGCCTTAAAAGTTTAGGCTCAGACGTTTTGGGCACAACCCACACAAGGAATCGCTTTCCGACGAACGCTTTACACGACTCGCGTAGGTAAATTCCGCCATGTCATTTCTAATTTTTATGGATTTTTCCGAGATTTTAACCCTTTTTGACCAACGAGAGGGTGACACTTGTCACCTCCAGTTGGACGCCAATGGCCTTTGCCTTGGGCGGTTGAGAGGCTTTGGGACTTAGAACATGGACCTTTGTTTGAGTGATTTGAGAGTAGGTTGGGGGCACTTGGGCAAATCTGCCTCCACGCTTCCACTTGGCTTGATTCGCCATTGGTTGGCCATGTCTTAGCCTATAAATACCTCTCTCAAGACTTATTCATCACAAATTTCCAAGTCTAAATCCTCCTTCCCTTGTGAGCCATCGTCCCAAGCCTCACACCCCCTTTTAGAAGCCTTGGCCGAATACCCCCTTTTAGAAGCCTTGCCGAATACCCCTAGCCCCAGCCAAACACTACCCCTCCCTTGGTAGAAAAGTTGTCTTCTAGTATTGTTATAATGCCCAAAATACCCTAGCCCAAATCCCTTAGTCCTTAGTAGAAGTTGTGAAGAACTTAAGGTTTCTGTGCTCTGGAGCGTTCAACTTAGGAGCTAAACCTTGCTCAGGCGCGACTTTATCTAGGATATTATTGGGCTTACTGAGGTAACAAATCCTAACTCTCTTTTGTATAAGAGAATACTTACTGTTGTAGTATTAGAATAAGTATTAAATACTTAGAAGAATAATCAAACTGTGCTTACATAGGTGTCACGACCCGAACCCGGGCCCGTGACTGGTGCCTTACCCCGGGCACCCTAGTGATACAATCATCAGAGAAAATCAGCGGAAATAAAAACATGAACATGAATTAAGAGACAAAATAAATAAACAGGCCAACCAAAACAGTTGCCTTCATCATATATACATAAATACGACAGCTTATCCTTTTTACAAACTCCCCGCCACAACAGTGTTACAGACCTCTAAGATTTATACAACAACTATGACGGGACAGGGCCCCGCCATACCCCTGAATGTACAAGGACCTATAGACTCAGGGTAACATACCAAAGATAAGCCTCCGAAGGAACGGAGCTTCAATCTGAAAGGTGATCCTAAAGCGGGGATCGACGGCCGATGTACCTCTACCGCGGCATGAACGCAGCCCGAAGGAGGTCGATAACAGTACCAAGTATGTGAATCAGAAAATCAGTAAATGAAATCGTAGCGATCTATATAAAGCGGGAGACATGTATGATAACTAAACTACAAAGACACAACATATAAATAGTCATATCAAGTCGTGGAACCACGCCTCCAAATCATCACCGTGCGTGGAGTTCCTTCCTCACCGCGGCGATGCATGATATGATAACAATAAGACAGCAATCCAAAAGGGAGCATACCCGTGCGCTACACATCGTGTCAGTATGTCCAAAAGGAAACAACAAAGCGGCAATCAAAATGGAAGCATACCCGTGCGCTACGCATCGTGTCAGTATGTCCAAAGCGATTAGCAAAAGTAACACTATCAACAGGAACGTACCCGTGGAATTTCTCCGTCACTGCCGGCACGTCCAAGTAAGTTCTCAACAAGTCAACCGACCTCCATCGAGACGCGGTAGTATAGAAACACAATTTTTGCACAACAAAGGCTATCACAACAAGCATAGGCAAGTTTCACAACAACAAGCATAGGCAAGTTTCACATCAACAAGCATAGGCAAGTTTCACAACAACAAGCATAGGCAAGTTATACACAACTCAAAGTACTTTCATTTTATGCCAAAGTCCGGGTTTTAACCTAAAGTGCTACGACGTTAATTTCCTTTTAAGAGATCTGTTCCTTTTATAAAAGTCACCGTTACAGTAGTATAAAAATAGAGTGACTTACATCTTTTAAGTAAACCAATACAACTTCCATACTTTTCCTTTTTAAAACCAAAATTAAGGCAATGCCACGCCTTCTTTGTTGGACCAAAATATTTCTCTTTTTAAAGTCAATTTACCACATTAAAACCAATGATAAAAATCCTTCTTTTGTTCTCATAAAGTCGTTATAACTAACTTCCCATAAAACTGTTATAACACTTTATGTTTTAAACCAATTTAAGACAAAACAATGCCTTTCTTTTCCCTAGAGTTCGGTTTGCCTAATTTCAATTACTCAAGTCTCTTTACTTTAGAAAAGTTTCATAGTTCGATGTCTTAATTTCCTTTAAACCAATTGAGTAACATATGCCATAAAGTAGGTTATTCTTGTTCATAAATCTTATTTAAGCAGCCATGATCTAGGAAATGTAATATCATTTTGTCTCATCTTAGCTTACATGCAGATGGAGGTCTCTACCGGTTTTAATAATACTTCTTTATTCAATACATTTCCTTTATTAACGCCGCAGTGGTTTGTCGATACTCATTCGATTTCAAATCAAGAAACATTATTCCCTTTTAAAACCAAGTACTCATTACTCACGAATGAGGTTTCACACAAACATCCATATTAAGTCAAGTCTCTTATCTTTTAAGAATAAGTCTCTTAACTTCTAAACCATTAAACCATTCTTTTTATCTTTCTTAAGACGTTACACCTAACTTCTCATAAAGCTGGTATAACTCTTATGTTTTCAAACCAAGTATACACTTCTTTCAAAAAGGTTTCTTAATCTATTAGAATACTTCAAGGTTCTTTTACATCAAGTCGGTTATAAGTCAAATCGTTATCTTTTAAAAACCACAAAGCATTTCTCATTTACATGTTATTATAACCAACTTCCCATAAAGCCGTTATAACACTTTATGTTTAAAGACAATCAAATACATTTAACACGTACGCGTCACGTACTACATAGTTATACACATATCATGCTAGAACAGATAGGAAGAGGTTCACATACCTCGCGACGATTATCGACTAATAGCAAAACGCTCCAAGTTCCTCAAACCGTCGGCTACACTTTAAGCCAAGCAGATCACTCCACACGTAGTACTTCAACCTATATTCCTACAACATGTAATTTCCAATTACAGTGAGGTCAAGAGTGTTTACCTCGATAAGCCCAAAATTATCCGAGTTTAAATGTCGATCCTGAGCAAGGTTTAGCTCCTACACCGGGCGCTCCAACCCGCTCCAAACAACCCTTAGAAGTTCTAACCAACTTCTACCTAAATACTTCAACTAACAATGAAGATTTCCTTAGGGTTTAGTTTAGAGGCTAAGAGGAAGTATAATGGTATTTTCGGGGCTTTTGTATAAGTGTAACCTGGGAATACTACAAGATATTTGAGCCAAGGTTTTGGGCATTATAACAATACTAGGAGAGTATTTCTATACCACAAAAAGGGGGTATTATCACGAAAACAACTAGGCTAGGGGTGTACCCCGGCAAGCCTCTAAAGGGAGGGGGAGAGGGCTTTGGACGAAGCAAACAAGAGGAGGAGTAGTGTGAGACTTAGAAAGATTGCTCAAGTTTGGATGAAGAAAGTCTTCAACTTAGAGGGTATTTATAGGTCAAGTAAAGGCCAACCAATGGCCAGATGAAGACAAGTGTGGTGCAAGTGTAGGGCTAGATTTCAACCATGTGGACCTTATGCATCTACCACACCAACTTGCACAAATATCCTACCTAACCAAAGGCACAAAAACGTGCCGCCCGACTCGCCCTTGCCGCCCACTTGCTCCCAATGTGAGGGTGACACATGTCACCCTCCCGTTGGTCCAAAATGTTTCGTCTCTCGGAAAAATCCGTAAAAATTATTAATGACATAGCCGGAATTTTCCCTACGAAAGTTGTGGAAACGTTTCGTCGAAAAACGACTCTTTTTGTGCACTTGTGTACAAATTTCAAAACTATGCTTACTTTAAGGCTCAAATTATAATACGTACGTCCTCATGTACATACTCTGGAAATACGGGGTATAACATTCTCCCCTCCTTAGAAACATTCGTCCCGAATGTTCCTTCTAAGCCTCAAAACAAACATACGCCAGTATAGTCTTCACTACTATACTTACGAGAACAATCCTGCCACACCTGGCCACAGAAACACCCGCGCAAATACATACATCCAAGTCCACGAGGAAACACCTCTAACATCACAAACTTTTGTCACTTTGCCGCGAGGTTCTAGTGTCACTCCGGCGACCCAACCAATGGTACCGGATCGCACGCGATCCCCGAGGTCTAAAATATACATCCTTCGCACTCTCCTTCACAAGAAATGATCAAATCTATACTCGCAATACATGCTCGCCTCTACCCTTACTCGTCGTACTCTTCCGAACACTTGAACTCTTCTAGTATACGTACCACACTTCGCCATCGCAGTTCTCCAAACTCGAGTCACCACGCCCAACTTGGTTATCTTACTAGCCTCAATCTTCCTTAAGGCCATTCCGGCCTTCACGATCCGCTCGTCGAACACACCCACGAACTCATACGATGGTCAACTAAACTTGGGCCTAGCACCCTCGTGACCCTACCACCGGCGGGACCACGAGCTGACCCACTCGAAACAGCCGCGGGTTGGCCCGCATCATAGCCCCAACCCGACCTAATTAATCGTCAAGTTCTTGTTTCGATCGGAACAATCTTACCTCTACAGTCATGAAAGCTACCACTTCCATTTCACACTACCCAGGACTTATCACACAACACATTCTAGGCATAAAATGCACTCCGACAAGGATCACTTGCAAAAACTTGTACTCAAGACGGCCTTACATCTAAGGTCTCAACTGTAATATTCTAAGGTTCATCATTTTCTCACCCCCAGGCTTACCCTTTTTCACTAAGCATGTTTCTAAGTCACATTTTAGCACCAAGCTATCCGAACATAACACTTAACACATTATCATAACATACAAAACTCTAGATGGTTAAGGATATACCTGAAAATAGGCGGTTCAAAGGACCGCTAAAACTGGGAACTTCCACCGCGACCTCTACCGTGGCCCGCCTGTGCATGAACATCCTGCCTGGCTATGGAAGGTGAAGAACCCGCCCGACCGTAGTCTGTGCTATCCTACCAGCGCTACCCCTGGTCGGACAGTTTCTCCCAAAATGGCCCTGCTGGCCGCATGTAAAACAAACTCCTGGACTAGCACGACACTCCCCACTGTGGAGTCTACCACAGCGGTCACAACGAGGTAGGGGTGGCCGGTGGCTAACACCCTGCTCTCCCGAAAATCTGAACCTCGAGCCACGACACTGCTCCGAATACTCTGGATGCTCAAGATTGTGGAGGACCACTGACCGGCGAGGCGCATAACTAGTCTATTTCTGAGGCGGTCCGCCTCGAAAGTCACCAAAGGACCACTGCTCGGCCTCTTCTGCCGACCTTGGTCATTCCGCCGATTTCTCCGCTCCTCACCCCTAGTGCATAAGCTCGTGCGGGCAATGTCCATGCCGGCCAAGAGCTACCGAACAACTCTCTGCTAGGTAATCATCGAGCCTGAACATATCGGTGCACTCGATCCTCCATACTAGCCACTAACGCGGACGCGTCGCCAATGAGTCGAACTCCATTGTACTCCCGAAATGCGCCTGTTTCTGCGCAACACCAAAAATGTCGGCCGAGCCCTCCTCATCTGTGGAGGCAAGAAATGTGCAAGAAATGCCCTTGCGAACTCGTCCCAAATAGTGGAAGTGCATTCTCTCCCGGGATAGCTCACGAATCAAACCCGATCATTGCGGTATCACGCGGCCGATGCGAACCTAGGACCACCGACTCGGTCTCCAAGCCTTGATCACTCTCATGATCATTGCATCGTCGGATGAACTCTGCGGATCATCCTCGTGCCTCGACGTAGAACTGCGGCGCTACATCTCGGGAAGTCGTAGCCTCAAACTATCCGATCTAGGGTGAATCCATCGGTGCTCGGGCCGCTGCGTCCACCTATCCTCATCTGCCACGACCACGCCGATGGCGGGCCATCTCCTTGTACCCATCTCATCCGCTCCGGTGTGGGGTGGAGGCTCAGTATTGTAGTCTCAGCCCACCGCCGCGACTCTAACTTCAGGTCGGCGGTGTCGCAAAACTCGTCGTCTGAAGTACTATTCGTGTTGGCCGCTGCGCCCTCGTACTCCTCTGTATCTCACTAGCAGCTCCTCGCCGCCTTGCCCGTCTGGGCACAGGTTGCCTGCGGAGGCATAACTGGTAAAGGAAAGGAATACGTTAGAGGGGTTCAACTCATCACACAGCTCTAAGGCACGATCTCAGAATGAGAAGAATGGAAACCAATCCTAAATGTCCTATAGCCTCCTGATTATAGATGTGGTGCACAACACACCGATAATCAAGACTCTACTAGACACGGTCTGTAGACACTTTTCGAGGATTAACTGCTCTGATACCACTTTTGTCACGACCCGAACCGGCCCGTGGTCGTGTCTTACCGGGCACCCTAGTGATACAATCATCGAGAGAAAATCAGTGGAAATAAAAACATGAACATGAATTAAGAGACAAAATAAATAAACAGGCAACCAAAACGATTTGCCTCATCATATATACATAAATACCCGACAGTTATCCTTTTTACAAACCACGCCTACAGCGTTGTTCTGCACTCTAAGATTTATACAACAACTATGACCAGTGGCCCCGCCATACCCCGAATGTACAAGGACCTATAGACTCGGTGGTAACATACCAAAGATAAGCCTCCGAAGGAACGAGCTTCCCAATACGTTGAAAGGTGATCCTGGCGGGGATCGACACCGATGTACCTCTACTGCGGCGTAACGCAGCCCGAAGGAGGTCGATCTGGCCAGTACAGTATGTGAAGCGTAAAATCAGTAAATGAAATCATAGCCTATATAAAGCGTGAGACATGTATGATAACTAAACTACAAGACACAACATATAAATAGTCATATCAAGTCGTGGAACCACGCCTCCAAATCATCACTCGTGCTGGAGTTCCCTCACCTGGCGATCTATGATATGATAACAATAAGACAGCAATCCAAAAGGGAGCATACCCGTGCGCTACACATCGTGTCAGTATGTCCAAAAGGAAACAACAAAGCGGCAATCAAAATGGAAGCATACCCAGCGGCTACGATCGTGTCGGTATGTCCAAAGCGATTAGCAAAAGTAACACTATCGCGTGAACGCACTGGGAATTTCTCCGCCAACGCCATGTCCAAGTAAGTTCTCAACAAGTCAACCGACCCTCCATCGAGAGACGTGAGTATGAAACACAATTTTTGCACAACGAAGGCTATCACAACAAGCATAGGCAAGTTTCACAACAACAAGCATAGGCAAGTTTCACATCAACAAGCATAGGCAAGTTTCACAACAACAAGCATAGGCAAGTTATACACAACTCAAAGTACTTTCATTTTATGCCAAAGTCGGGTTTTAACCCTAAAGTGCTACGTCGTTAATTTCCTTTTAAGAGATCTGCCTTTTATAAAAGTCACCTGCTACAGTAGTATAAAAATAGAGTGACTTACATCTTTTAAGTAAACCAATACAACTTCCATACTTTTCCTTTTAAAACCAAAATTAAGGCAATGCCACGCTTCTTTGTTGGACCAAAATACTTCTCTTTTTAAAGTCAATTTACCACATTAAAACCAATGATAAAAATCCTTCTTTTGTTCTCATAAAGTCGTTATAACTAACTTCTCATAAAGCTGTTATAACACTTTATGTTTTAAACAATTTAAGACAAAACAATGCCTTTCTTTTCCCTAGAGTTCGGTTGCCTAATTTCAATTACTCAAGTCTCTTTACTTTAGAAAAGTTTCATAGTTCGATGTCTTAATTTCCTTTAAACCAATTGAGTAACATATGCCATGTAGTAGGTTATTCTTGTTCATAAATCTTATTTAAGCAACCATGATCTAGGAAATGTAATATCATTTTGTCTCATCTTAGCTTCATGCGGATGGAGGTCTCTCGGTTTTAATAATACTTCTATATTCAATACATTTCCTTTATTAACGCTGCAGTGGTTTGTCGATACTCATTCTGATTTCCGAAATCAGTAAAACATTATTCCCTTTTAAAACCAAGTACTCATTACTCACGAATGAGGTTTCACACAAACATCCATATTAAGTCAAGTCTCTTATCTTTTAAGAATAAGTCTCTTAACTTCTAAACCATTAAACCATTCTTTTTATCTTTCTTAAGACTTTACACCTAACTTCTCATAAAGTCGTATAACTCTTATGTTTTCAAACCAAGTATACACTTCTTTCAAAAGGTTTCTTAATCTATTAGAATACTTCTGTTCTTTACATCAAGTCTGTTATAAGTCAAATCGTTATCTTTTAAAAACCACAAAGCATTTCTCATTTACATAGATGTTATAACCAACTTCCCATAAAGCCGTTATAACACTTTATGTTTAAAGACAATCAAATACATTTAACACATGTACGCTCACCGCACTACATAGTTATACACATATCATGCTAGAAATGGATAGGAAGAGGTTCACATACCGCGACGATTATCGACTAATAGCAAAACGCTCCAAGTTCCTCAAACCGTCGGCTACACTTTAAGCCAAGCAGATCACTCCACACGTAGTACTTCAACCTATATTCCTACAACATGTAATTTCCAATTACAACAGGAGGTCAAGAGTGTTTACCTCGATAAGCCCAAAATTATCCGAGTTTAAATGTCGATCCTGAGCAAGGTTTAGCTCCTACACCGGCGCTTCCAACCCGCCCAAACAACCCTTAGAAGTTCTAACTAACTTCTACCTAAATACTTCAACTAACAACGAAGATTTCAGGTTTCGCTAGAGGCTAAGAGGAAGTATAATGGTATTTTCTGGCTTGTATAAGTGTAACCTTGGGAATACTACAAGATATTTGAGCCAAGTTTTGGCATTATAACAATACTAGGAGAGTATTTCTATACCACAAAAAGGGGTATTATACGAAACAACTAGGCTGGGGTGTACCCTGCCAAGCCTCTACAAAGGGAGGAGGGGGCTTTGGGCGAAAACAAGAGGAGGGAGTAGTGTGAGACTTAGAAAGATTGCTCAAGTTTGGATGAAGAAAGTCTTCAACTTAGAGGGTATTTATAGGTCAAGTAAAGGCCAACCAATGGCCAAGATGAAGACAAGTGTGGTGCAAGTGTAGGGCTAGATTTCAACCATGTGGACCTTATCCATCTACCACACCAACTTGCACAAATATCCTATCTAACCAAAGGCACAAAAACGTGCCCTTGACTCGCCCTTGCCATCACTTGCTCCCAATGCAGGGTGACACACGTCACCTCCCGCTGGTCCAAAATGTTTCGCCTCTCGGAAAAATCCGTAAAATTATTAATGACATAGCCGAATTTTCCCTACGAAAGTCAGGAAACGTCATCGAAAAACGACTCTTTTGTGCACTTGTGTACAAATTTCAAAACTATGCTTACTTTAAGGCTCAAATTATAATACGACGCCCTCATGTACATACTGAAATACTGGGTATAACATTCTCCTCCTTAGAAACATTCATCCGAATGTTCCTTCTAAGCCTCAAACAAACATACGCCAAATAGTCTTCACTACTATACTTACGAGAACAATCGCCACACTCGCCACGTAAAACACCCGCAAATACATACATCCAAGTCCACGAGAAACACCTCTAACATCACAAACTTTTGTCACTTTGCCGCGAGGTTCTAGTGTCACTCCGGCGACCCAACCAATGGTACCGGACTGCATGCGATCCCTGAGGTCTAAAATATACATCCTTCGCACCTTCTCCCTTCACAAGAAATGATCAAATCTATGCTCGCAATACATGCTCGCCTCTACCCTTACTCGTCGTACTCTTCTCGAACACTTGAACTCTTCTAGTATACGTACCACACTTCAGTCATCGCTTCAGTTCTCCAAACCTTGGAGTCACCACGTCCAACTTGGTTATCTTACTAGCCTCAATCTTCCTTAAGGCCATTCCCAGCCTTCACGATCTGCTTCTGGTCGAACACACCCACGAACTCATACGATGGTCAACTAAACTTGGGCCTAGCACCTCGTGACCCTACCACCGGGACCACCTGAGTGACCCACCTCGAAACAGGCCGCGGGTTGGCCCGCAACATAGCCCCAACCCGACCTACTTAATGCGTCAAGTTCTTGTTTCCTGATCCGGAACAATCTTACCTCTACAGGTCATGAAAGCTACCACTTCCATTTCACACTACCCAGGGACTTATCACACAACACATTCTAGGCATAAAATGCACTCCGACAAGGATCACTTGCAAAAACTTGTACTCAAGACGGCCTTACATCTAAGGTCTCAACTGTAATATTCTAAGGTTCATCATTTTCTCACCCCCATGCTTACCCTTTTTCACTAAGCATGTTTCTAAGTCACATTTTAGCACCAAGCTATCCGAACATAACACTTAACACATTATCATAACATACAAAACTCTAGATGGGTAAGGATATACCTGAAAATAGGCGGTTCAAAGGACCGCTAAAACTGGGAACTTCCACCGCGACCTCTACCGTGGCCCGCCTGTGCATGAACATCCTGCCTGGCTATGGAAGGTGAAGAACCTGAATCGACCAGAGTCAGGCTATCCTACCAGGCTACTCAGTCGGACAGTTTCCCAAAATGGCCCTGGCCGCATGTAAAACAAACTCCGGACTAGCACGACACTCCCCCGTGGAGTCTACCACGGCCACAACGGTAGGGGTGGCTTGGCTAACACCGCTGCTCTCACGAAAATCGAACCTCGAGCCCGACCGCTCCCGAATACTCGATGCCTTGAAGATTGCGGAGGACCACTCTGCTGGGCGAGAGGCGCATAACTAGTCGGCCACGAGGCGGTCCGCCTCGAAAGTCACCAGGACCTGCTCGCCCTCTTCACGACTCGTCATTCCGCTGATTTCTCGCTCCTCACTAGTGCATAAGCTCGCATGCGGGCAATGTCCATGCGGTCAAGAGCTACACCGAACAACTCTCGCTAGGTAATCATCGAGCCTCAGAACATATCGGTGCACTCGATCCTCCATACTAGCCACTAATGCGGGGACGCATCGCCAACGAGTCGAACTCCACATTGTACTCCCGAACCGCACGCGGCTTCGCCGCAACACCAAAAACTGTCGGCGAGCCCTCATCTGTGGAGGCAAGAAATGTGCAAGAAATGCCTCTTGCGAACTCGCCCCAAATAATTGGAAGTGCATTCTTCCCGGGATAGCTCCACGAATCAAACGATCGGCGCGGTATCACGCACCGACGCGAACCTAGACCATCGACTCGGTCTCCAAGCCTTGATCACTCATGATCCAGAATCGCTTCGGATGAACTCGCGGATCATCCTCGTGCCTCGACCAGAACTCGGCGGCTACATCTCAGGAAGTCATGTAGCCTCAAACTATCCGATCTAGGGTGAACCACGGTGCTCGGGCCGCTGCGTCCAGCCTATCTTCATATCCGCCACGACCGCCGCAGAATCGCCATCTCCTTGTACTTATCTCATCCGCTCCGGTGTGGGACTGGAGGCTCAGTATCAGAGTCTCAGCAGCCATCGCCGCGCTCTAAACTCGGTCTTTGGCGGTGTCGCAAAACTCGCCGTCAAGTACTATCTCGTCTTGGCCGACTCGCCTCGTGCTCCTCAGTATTCACTAGCGCCTCCTCGGCTGCCTTGCCTGTCTGGGCTCAGGTTTTACGCGAGGCATAATCGGTAAAGGAAAGGAATACGCCGGAGGGTTCAACTCATCACACAGCTCTAAGGCACGATCTCAGAATGAGAAGAATGGAAACCAATCCTAAATGTCCTATAGCCTCCTGATTATAGATGTGGTGCACAACACACCGATAATCAAGACTCTACTAGACACGGTCTGTAGACACTTTTCGAGGATTAATCGCTCGATACCACTTTTGTCACGATTCAACCGGGCGTGGATCGTGTCTACCGGGCACCCTAGTGATACAATCATCAGAGAAAATCAGCGGAAATAAAAACATGAACATGAATTAAGAGACAAAATAAATAAACAGGCCAACCAAAACAGTTGCCTTCATCATATATACATAAATACCCGAACAGTTATCCTTTTTACAACCCTGCCCACAACAAAGGTGTTCTGCACCTCTAAGATTTATACAACAACTATGACGGACAGGGCCCGCCATACCTCGAATGTACAAGGACCTATAGACTGTGGTAACATACAAAGATAAGCCTCAAGGAACGGAGCTTCAATACAAAGGTGATCCTAAAGCGGGGATCGACCGATGTACTTCTACTGCGGCATGAACGCAGCCCCAAGGAGGTCAAGACAACAGTACCAAGTATGTGAAATCAGAAAATCAGAATGAAATCATAGCACTATATAAAGCAGAGACATGTATGATAACTAAACTACAAGATACACATATAAATAGTCATATCAAGTCGTGGAACCACGCCTCCAAATCATCACTCGTGCGTGGAGTTCCTTCCTCACCGCCGATCTATGATATGATAACAATAAGACAAAGAATCAAAGGAGCATACCCGCGCTACATCGTGTCAGATGTCCAAAAGGAAACAACAAAGCGCAATCAAATGGAAGCATACCCGCGCTACGATCGTGTCGGTATGTCCAAAGCGATTAGCAAAAGTAACACTATCACCGCGAACGCATCTTTCGGAATTTCTCCCGCTCACGCGCATGTCCAAGTAAGTTCTCAACAAGTCAACCGACCCTCCATCGAGACGCGGAGTATAGAAACACAATTTTTGCACAACAAAGGCTATCACAACAAGATAGGCAAGTTTCACAACAACAAGCATAGGCAAGTTTCACATCAACAAGCATAGGCAAGTTTCACAACAACAAGCATAGGCAAGTTATACACAACTCAAAGTACTTTCATTTTATGCCAAAGTCGGGTTTTAACCACTAAAGTGCTACGTGACGTTAATTTCCTTTTAAGAGATCTGCCTTTTATAAAAGTCACGTTACGTAGTATAAAAATAGAGTGACTTACATCTTTTAAGTAAACCAATACAACTTCCATACTTTTCCTTTTAAAACCAAAATTAAGGCAATGCCACGCCTTCTTTGTTGGACCAAAATATTTCTTTTAAAGTCAATTTACCACATTAAAACCAATGATAAAAATCCTTCTTTGTTCTCATAAAGTCGTTATAACTAACTTCCCATAAAGTCGTTATAACACTTTATGTTTTAAACCAATTTAAGACAAAACAATGCCTTTCTTTTCCTAGAGTTCGGTTTGCCTAATTTCAATTACTCAAGTCTCTTTACTTTAGAAAAGTTTCATAGTTCGATGTCTTAATTTCCTTTAAACCAATTGAGTAACATATGCCATAGGCAGTAGGTTATTCTTGTTCATAAATCTTATTTAAGCAACCATGATCTAGGAAATGTAATATCATTTTGTCTCATCTTAGCTTCATGCGGATGGAGGTCTCTACCGGTTTTAATAATACTTCTTTATTCAATACATTTCCTTTATTAACGCTGGTGGTTTGTCGATACTCATTCGATTTCAAATCAGTAAAACATTATTCCTTTTAAAACCAAGTACTCATTACTCACGAACGAGGTTTCACACAAACATCCATATTAAGTCAAGTCTCTTATCTTTTAAGAATAAGTCTCTTAACTTCTAAACCATTAAACCATTCTTTTTATCTTTCTTAAGACGTTACACCTAACTTCTCATAAAAGTATAACTCTTATGTTTTCAAACCAAGTATACACTTCTTTCAAAAGGTTTCTTAATCTATTAGAATACTTGAGTTCTTTTACATCAAGTCGGTTATAAGTCAAATCGCTTATCTTTTAAAAACCACAAAGCATTTCTCATTTACATGAAATGTTATAACCAACTTCCCATAAAGCCGTTATAACACTTTATGTTTAAAGACAATCAAATACATTTAACACGTACGCTCACCGTACTACATAGTTATACACATATCATGCTAGAACAGATAGGAAGAGGTTCACATACCTCGCGACGATTATCGACTAATAGCAAAACGCTCCAAGTTCCTCAAACCGTCGGCTACACTTTAAGCCAAGCAGATCACTCCACACGTAGTACTTCAACCTATATTCCTACAACATGTAATTTCCAATTACAACAGGAGGTCAAGAGTGTTTACCTCGATAAGCCCAAAATTATCCGAGTTTAAATGTCGATCCTGAGCAAGGTTTAGCTCCTACACCGGGCGCTCCAACCCGCTCCAAACAACCCTTAGAAGTTCTAACCAACTTCTACCTAAATACTTCAACTAACAATGAAGATTTCCTTAGGGTTTCGTTTAGAGGCTAAGAGGAAGTATAATGGTATTTTCTGGGCTTTTGTATAAGTGTAACCTTGGGAATACTACAAGATATTTGAGCCAAGGTTTTTGGGCATTATAACAATACTAGGAGAGTATTTCTATACCACAAAAAGGGGGGGTATTATACGAAAACAACTAGGCTAGGGGGTGTACTTCACGGAAGCCTCTACAAAGTGGGGAGGAGGGCTTGACGAAGCAAACAAGAGGGAGGGAGTAGTGTGAGACTTAGAAAGATTGCTCAAGTTTGGATGAAGAAAGTCTTCAACTTAGAGGGGTATTTATAGGTCAAGTAAAGGCCAACCAATGGCCAAGATG
This sequence comes from Przewalskia tangutica, assembly GCA_029844215.1. Classification (NCBI taxonomy): domain Eukaryota; kingdom Viridiplantae; phylum Streptophyta; class Magnoliopsida; order Solanales; family Solanaceae; genus Przewalskia; species Przewalskia tangutica. The sequence goes on along the minus strand of JAQGDG010000037.1, from coordinate 906,675 downwards.
AAGACAAGTGTGGTGCAAGTGTAGGGCTAGATTTCAACCATGTGGACCTTATCCATCTACCACACCAACTTGCACAAATATCCTACAACCAAAGGCACAAAAACGTGCCCTTGACTTGCCCTTGCCGTCCACTTGCTCCCAATGCGAGGGTGACACATGCCACCCTCCGTTGGTCCAAAATGTTTCGCCTCTAAAAATCCGTAAAAATTATTAATGACATAGCCGAATTTTCCTACGAAAGTCAGGAAACGTTCGCCGAAACGACTCTTTTGTGCACTTGTGTACAAATTTCGAAACTATGCTTACTTTAAGGCTCAAATTATAATACGACGCCCTCATGTACATACTGGAAATACGGTATAACAATGGGATTTTCACAGAGACTCGAGTAGCTCGGGTAGGGAAGTGCGCGATTTTCCGTAGGATATAGAACCTATGTTTGGGCCTGTTTACAAGTAGTCCAACGTTGTTAGGCGTGTCGACTATTATAGGTGATTCTCCGCCACGACATATTCAACTTGGCGGCGGTTTTTGAGAAGGTATGTGATTCTTCCTAAAGCATGATATTTTACAATATATATATAGTACGGCAGACGCATACGTGTTAATCGAATAACTACGGCAATGTCTTTTGACTTAAGCCCGAATAACACTTACTAAGAATGCTCACCGCTAAGCTTTGAATAATAAAGATCGAAAGCATTTCATAAGAATATCAATCATTTTTAAATGAAGCTAAGAGTTATACTAGCTTTATGGGAAGTTAAGTATAACCACTTAAGATTGATAAAAGAAACAAGTTTGCCTATGTGTTTATAACGGACTTATGTTGAATTGTGAAATAGAATAATAAGATGGTTTGATAAGTAGACACGATATGATGCTATGTGTGTTAGTATCTTGTAACGCTTGTATAAGAGTATCCTTGTTGTGCTTATGTTGTTTAAAGATAAGGTTATGTTAGTGTACTATCACTCACCTCTTGAGATGATCAGGAGGTTGCCGCCTCCGACGCGGGGTAGACTCGGCGATGCAGGACCATGATTCGAGAATACCTCATGCGGGTCCAGGGCCTATGCGAGCTACGAGTTCCGTGTTAGTATGCGGGTTATGCCTCACGCGGCCTATGTGGCCATGCGGATAACGAGTCCGATTACGCCGAGGAGTAGCTACCGACGCGGGGTTATACCTCACGCGAGCCCGTGAGTGGCTCATGCGGACTCGAGTTCAGGATTAGGCTTGCATGATGATGTGGGCGAGTGGCCTGCTTTCGATCATTCGCGGCCTAGACAAGACCTATCGCTTACCTATTGTTGCTCTTGTTTGTGATGTGGCACCACGTGCGGTTTCCTTGGTTGTTTCACACGATTTGTAAACCGGTTTTAAAATAATATGTTTTCATTTAAGTACTTTCGCTTTCGCATACTTAGTACTGTTGTATCGACCTCCTTCTGGGCCGCGTTCATGCCGCAGTAAGGGCAAGGTGTGCTAGATCCGCATCCTTAGGATCTCTTTGCATTGGTGTCGAGCTCCATCTTCTCCGAGGCTCTACTTTTTGGTATGATCTCCTGTATTGTAGATAGTTTGTATCGTGGTATGGCGAGGCCCCGTCCGCCATAGTTGTATATTTCCTTAGAGGTTTGTAGTCATGTTATGCGATGTCGGATGTAATCGCTAAACTGGTTTATATATATATAGAAGGCGACGCTTGTTCACATAAATCGTGTCTTATTTTATAAACTGCTTTCATGTCTTGTTTTATATTTCCGCCGATTACTCGATGTATGACTACTGGGTGCCGGTGAGGCACGATCCACGCCCCGAATGGGTCGTGACAAAAGTGGTATCGAAGCGCTTAATCCTCGGAAAGTGTCTGCTGCACCGTATCTAGTAGAGTCTTGATTATCGGTGTGTTGTGCACCACACCAATAATCGTGAGGCTATAGGATACTTAGGATTGGTTTCTATTCTTCTCATTCGAGATCGTGCTTTAGCCGTGGTATAGGTTGGACCTCTAACGTATTCCTTTCTGTATGATTATGCCTCCACGTAAGGCAACCCGCCCCGTGGCGGCAAGGCAAGGCAGCGAGTCGCTAGCGTGACACCCAGAGTCACGAGGGCTCGTGCCCGGGCTATACCGCAGACGGCGAGTTCTATGACGCCGCCACCAAAGACCACAGCACCCACCTCGTCCCACGGCACGGGCGGAGAGTTAGGTACAAGAGAGACGCCCGGTATTGGCAAAGTCAGGCCCGTCTGAGAGATTGGATCGCGGCGATTCAGTTCAGCTCAGCTCGATCGCACCGTGGTGCACCCGAGGCGTATAGTTTGAGACTACGAGATTTCTTGAGTTAGAGCCGCCAGAGTTTTATTTGTCGAGGGAGGATGATCCGCAGAGTTCATCCGTCGGTATAGAGAATCATGAGGTGATCAAGGCCTCGGAGACAGTCCGTGACCTTTGGTTCGCACGGGCGTGATACCGATCGATTGGTTTGATTCACGGAGTTATCCGGGAGAGCACGTCCCGGTACTGGATGAGTTCTTAGAGGCTTTCTCGCTCACTTCTTGCCTCACAGATGAGGAGGCGCGGTCGATAGATTTTTACCATCGAGGCGAGAGGACGACCGCCGGGAGTACAATGTCGAGTTTGATTCATTGGCTCGATATGTCCCAAAGATTGGTAGCAGATATGGAGGATAGGGTGCACCGCCACGCCAGGGCTAGATGATTACATAGCCGAGTCATGCGGTGTTTCTCTTCGGCCGGGTATGGACATTACCGCATGCAGCTCACGCCTGGATGCGAGGAACGCAGAGGTCGACGAGTGATGCAAGCAGCGTGAAGAAGGCGGGGCGGAGAGGTCTTCCGGTGGCTATCGTGGTGGCGGCCCGGCGATCTAGATTTGCACCACGGCGGCACTGAGCACTCCTGCACCGCCCTCAGCGACCCGAGTATTCGAGGCGGACCGGCCCTGTGGCTTCGCGCCCGTAGTAGCAGAGTGCGGCGACGGACCACCCGGTGTGGCGACAAGCAGATCCCATTACGGGAAGTGTGGTACTGTTTTGGATCTTGTTACGATTGTAGCGGCCAGGTCATTTTGCGGATCGTCCCGCCGGAGGCGCCACGGTGGTAGGGCTCACTTCGTGTTCATTGCGCTTCATCATCTCCTACGATTACTCGCCGAGGCAAGGTACTCATGGGTCGGTCGCGAGTCGTGGCTCGGGTCGATTCTAGCGGTCCTCGTAACCGCATTTATGCTGTCGGTACCGACAGATCGTGAGGCCTCGATGTCGTCGCACGTGTACCTTATCGGTTCGGGTTTGATGTGTATGCTTTGATAGATCCGGTTCTACTGTCCCATATATCTCCCTTGTTGCTAGTAGGATAGGGATAGAGCACGAGTCCATAGACCCTTTCGAGGTAGCTACGCCAAATGGTGATTCGGTGGTAGCTCGGCGGGTATATAGAGCTTGTCCGTGACCATTTACGTCGGACCACTGGCCGACTTGATAGAGTTGGAGATGATTGACTTCGACGTGATTATGGGGATGGATTGGCTAGCTTCTTGCTACGCCAATGTAGACCGCAGAGAGAGTAGTACGGTTCGATTTCTGAGGCCGGTTGTTGAGTGGGAGAGCACGGTATCGTAGGGTAGGTTTATTTCTACCTCAAGGCTAGGAAGATGGTGCGAAGGGTATATCTACCATCTCGCTCGGTGTTTGATAATCAAGGCTGCGGTACGATTTTCGATCGATTCCAGAGTCACGAGTTCCCAGACGTGTTTCGGATGACCTCCGGGTATCCTCCCGAGAGGAGATTGAGTTTTGTATAGATGTGTTGCCGATATCGGCCTATTTCCATTCCGCCATACAGAATGGCACCGCCGAGTTGAGGAGTCAAGGACCACTGAGGATTTCTTTGGAGAAGGGTTTTATCGCACCTAGTGTTTCTCCCTCGGGCGCCGTATTGTTCGTAAAGAAGAAGGACGGACGCCGCGCATGTGTTGACTACGGTGCAAACAACAAGGTGACCATTAAGAATGTATACCCTTCCTGGATTGATGACTGTTCGACGGTTGCCAGGCGCGAGATGTTTCTCCAAGATTGATCCGCGATCGCTATCATCGTGTTCGTGTCGAGAGGTGGATGTCCTTAGGATCGCATTCCGGACGTGACGGGCATTATGAGTTCGTGGTCATGTCTTTTGGGTTGACCAATGCTCCTGGTATTCATGGATTTGATGAACCGAGTGTTCAAACCATTTTGGACACATTTGTGATAGTGTTCATCGATGATATCTTGGTTTATTCTCGCCAGAGCAGAGCATGCGAGCATTGAGGATCAGGCCGATTCTCCAGACTATAGCGGTTGTACGCCAAGTTTTCCAAATGTGAGTTTTGGTTGACTTCATGGCGTTTCTTGGGCATATTGTGGCCGATGGTATTCGGTGGATACGCCAAGATCGAGCGATCAGACTTGGCGAGACCTACTACTCCGGCAGAGGTTCGCAGCTCGGGCCTGAGTTATTATCGGTTCGTGGAGAAGTTTGCTTATCTTCGCACCATTGACTAGGCCGACTCGAAGGCGGCCAAGTTCCATGGGGATCTTGTGGCGGGGTTTCCATTCTTTGAAAGAGATCGACGACCGCCCCGTTCTTACTCTTCCGAGGTCCAGCGGTTATGTTGTGTATTGTGATGCGTCGGGCATCGGGTTGGGATGTGTTGATGCAGCATGGCAGAGTTATAGCATATGCATCCCGACAAACAAGAAACACGAGGAACTACCCCACCCATGATTTGGAGTCGGCACCGTGATTCACGCCAAGATCCGAGGCACTATTTGTATGGGGTTCACGTGGATATTTTTACGGACCACAAGAGCCTCCAAGATATCTTCACCAGAGGAGCCGAACTACGATGCAGAGCGGTGGTTAGAGTTGCTAAGGATTACGATGTTGATATCTGTACCACCCGGAAGGCCATGTTGTGGCGTACGCCTAGTCGTAGGTCGATGGGAGCCCATCGGATGTGCAACTAGAGAGAAGGGACATGGTTCGTGATTTGCACCGTTAGCGAGCCTTGGTGTCCGCTTGATTGATTCCGATAGCGTGGGGTTAGAGTTCGTGAGGTTGCCGAGTCTTCCATCGCCGAGGAGGTGAAGAGGCAATACCGAGGATCGGCTTTGATTCGATATCGCGATACAGCCTTCTTCGTGAGGGCAAGGGTCTTTTGAGGTAGCACTGGATGGGTGCTAAGGTTTGAGGGATTGTGTGTTCCAGATGTTTCAGACTTCGCAAGGAGTTCTTGGGGAAGCACACGCGCGTTACTCTATCCATCCGGGTCGACCAAGATGTACCACGACCCAGATCGTGTATTGGTGGGACGGCTTCAAGGGACGCTGCAGAGTTCGTAGCTCAATGCGTGTTGTCGGCAGTGAAGGCAGAGCACCGAGGCCCGGTGGTTTGTTACGAGCGATTGAGATCCCGACCGGAAGTGGGAGGTAATCAACATGGACTTCATCACAGGATTACCTCGCACTCGCAGGAGACATGATTCTATACGGGTTATCGTCGACAGTCGACGAAATCAGCCCACTTTCTTCCCGTAACGACTTTTTCGGTGAGGATTATGCCGACTTTACATCCGAGAGATTGTCGATCGCATGGAGTCCCTACTTCGATCATATCGCATGCGGAGCCTGGTTTACGCTAACTGGAGGTCCTTCGAGAGGTTTAGTGGCGCAGTGAGCCGAAAATCGCATTTCATCCACGCAGGCGACGGACAGCAGAGCGCACTATCCGCACTTTGGGATATTGTCACGACCGAATCGGGCCCGTGGATCGTGCCTTACCGGGCACCCTAGTGATACAACATCGAGAGAAAACAGCGGAAAATAAAACACGAGTCATGAAACAAGAGATATAATAAATGCAGCCAACCAAAATAATTTGCCTTGGTATATACATAAAACCCAACGATTAACCTTTTTACAAACCCCGCCACATCGCATGCACTTAAGATTTACAACAACTATGACGGACAGGCCCCGCCATACCCTCAATGTATAAGCATCTCTGCACTGTGGTAACATACCAAAGATAAGCCTCCAAGAACGGAGCTTTCCAATCTGAAGGTGATCCTAAAAGCGGGGATCGACACCGATGTACCTTTTACTGCGGCGTGAACGCACTTCAAGGAGGTCGATAACAGTACCAAGTATGTGAAATCGTAAATATCAAATGAAATCATAATAGTCTATATAAAGCAGAGACATGTATGATAACCAAACTACGATTCACAACATAGAAGCCATGTCAAGTCGTGGACTCACGCCAAAAGTCATCCTCATGCCCGTGGAACTCTTCCTCACCGCCGCGATCTAGGTACAAATCATGTGATACGATAATGTGTCTCGCCCGTCTTATGGACCCAATATAGAAAATGGTGGAATACATTCTGCTCATCCTACATGGCCGTCTAGTGGAATACATTCGGATGAACCGTAGTCAAGTGGAATACATTCCGGATGAACCGGTCCTCAAGTGAAATACATTCCTGATGAACGTCCTCAAGTGAAATACATTCCGGAACCGGTCCTCAAGTGAAATACATTCTGGATGAACGGTAATCAAGTGAAACACATTCTGGATGAACCGTAGTCGAGTGAAATACATTCGGATGAACCTAATCAAGTGATATACATTCGGATGAACCGTAGTCGAGTAGAACACGATTTACACAACAAGGCTATCACACGTAACATGGTCAAGTTTCATAACAACAAGTATAAGCAAGTTACACACGACTCAAGTACTTTCATTTTATATCAAAGTCCTGATTTTAACCTTAAAGTACTACGTCCGTTAAATTCCTTTTAAGATCCATTCCTTTTACAAAGGTCACCCGACACAGTAGTATAAGATTTGAGTGACTAACATTGTTAAGTAAACCAAAATGCTTTCCTTTGTAAAATCAAGTGACAACCTTATTTTCCAAACGCTCAAGTTGCCTAATTTGAATGCTCAAGTTTCTCATTTTAGAAAAAGGTTTCAGAGTTCATAGTTTTAAATCCTTTAAAGCATAATTCTCCTTTAAACGTTTTGAGAAACCTATGTCTTATAAGTGAGTAGGTATTCTTGTTTATAATCAATCTTATTAAGCAGCCATGATCTAGAAAATGTAATACAATCTTGTCTTATCTTAGCTTCTATGCAGATGGAGGTTTCTGGTTTTAATAATACTTCTTTAGTCAATACATTTTCCTTTTATTAACGCCGCAGTGGTTTGTCGATACACATTCGATTTCCAAATCAAGAAACATTCTTAAGCCGTTATACCTAACTTCCCATAAAGCTAGTATAACTCTTAAGCTTTCAAAACCCAAGTAATACTCATTCTTTCAAAGCGATTCATAGATCTTTTGAAATGCTTCAAGTTCTTTATTAACACATATCAAGCTTATTATTCAAATCGCTTACCTTTTTACAACCCACAAAGTATGTGCTTATCCACATAAAGCTATTATAACCAACTTCCCATAAAGCCGTTATAACACTTTATGTTTTAAATCAATCAAATACATTTAGCACGTACGCGTCACTGCATACTACATAGTTCACACATATCATGCTAGAAGAGATAGGAAGAGGTCCACATACCTCGACGATTGTCGACTAATAGCAAAACGCCCAAGTACCTCAAACCGCTGGCTACTCCTTAAGAGTGGATCACTCCACACGTAGTACTACAACCTATAGAGGCCACAGCGCCTATTAATACCTTTAGATCCCGACGAGAATATTCTACGAGAAAATTCGCGAATTCTCCCCGCAACACAGAAATCTCCTCCTCTATCGAGGCGGCTACCAAGCCAACCGAGGGTTAACACGCCTGACCGACGGTACAATTCTACTACACAAAGAATGCTACACAAGTCTCTGTAATACACCCTATGTAATTCAGATTCGCTTCTCTTATTTAAATTGAGCTTAAGTCGCAAGACATTGCAGTAAGTATTATTCAAGCTTAAGTCAAAAGACATTGCCGCACAATATAATGTTCAGTTCTATATAGTATACTTCAACTATATATTCCTACAACATGTAATTTCCAATTACAAGAAGGTCAAGAATGTTTACCTCGATAAGCCCAAAATTATCCGAGTTTATATGTGCTCTGAACAAGGTTTAGCTCACTACTCGTGCGCTCCAAAACGCTCCAAGAAACCTTTGAAGTCTACACAACTTCTACTTAATACTTCAACTACGGGTGAAGATTGTTCCTGAGGGTTTCGTTTAGTGGCTAAAGGAAAGTATAATAGTATTTTAAGCCAGATAAGTATAACCTTGGAAAGTACAACAAGGTATTTGGGCTAAAGTATTTTGACAAAGATAACAATACTAGAGAGTATTTCTATACCACAAATGGGGTATTATACGAAAACAACTAGGCTAGTGGGTACCCCACTAGCCACCACTAGGAGGGGGATACTTTCGGCAAGGCCTTCTCAGGGGAGGGTGTGTGACGACTACTACAAGGAGAGGAGGAGATTTCAAGACTTAGGCACATTTTGGATGAAGAACTCTTCAAGCTTAGGGGTATTTATAGGTCAAGCCATGGCCAACCAATGGCCAAGATGAAGACAAGTGTGGTGCAAGTGTAGGTTAGATTTCCACCATGTGTACCTTATCCATCTACCACACAACTTGCACAAAATATCCTACCAACTAAAGCCCTCTTTTTCGTCCACCATTGCCCATTTGTTCCAATGTGAGGGTGACACATGTCACCTCCGCTGGTCCACAATGTTTCTCTCGGAAAAATCCGCAAAATTATAAATGACATAGGAATTTTCCCAACAAAAGTCAGAAACGTTTAAAAACGACTTAATCGGGTGTTGTGTACAAATTTCAAACTTGCCTAACTTAAGGCTCAAATTTTCACGACGCCCTCACGCATATACTCCAAAATACGGTATAACGGATATGTTGCGAGCCCGTGTTATTGACTTCATGGTAGTTGGGAGGATCATTTGCCTCTAGTTGAGTTCGCGATAATAATAGCTACCACTCAAGATTCGGATGGCGCCTTATGAGGCCTTGTATGGGAGAAGTGCAGATCGCCTATAGGTTGGTTCGATGTGGGTGATGTGCGGCTAGTGGGACCAGATTTGGTGCGGCAGCGATGGATAAGGTGAAGCTTATCCGAGGCGCTATTAATTTCGAGTCGATGGTCGTGACGCAGATCATCGTCGTCGGCATCTTGAGTTCGAGGTTCATGATTGGGTTTTCCTAGTGTCACCCATGAAGGGTGTGATGCGATTCGGGAAGAACTCGGCCCAAGGTACATCGGGCCGTTTGATTGTCCGAGGTAGGCAAGGTTGCCTATGAGTTGGATCTGCCGTCCGATCCGAGGCAATGCATCCGGCTTTTCACGATTTATCTTGGAGAGATGTATCGGATCCATCTAGGGTACACCGATTGACGATGTCCGTGTGAGGGGTTATCGTATGAGAGATTCCCATGCGATAATCGATCGTCGTGTTAGCGTCTGCGGACGAAGGGCGTGGCCGTCAAAGTCTTGTGGCGAACGAGCTCGTGGAGGAGATGACGTGGGAAGGCGGGAGGACATGAGGCGAAGTATCCTCACCTATTTTCCCACACCTCCGTGTAATTCACTTTCCTACTTGTAAATCTTCATTATCGTTTATGCCTAAGTATTGTTTCGTGGCGTGTGTGGCGTTTGCAATCGTTTAAGTTATGAAAGAACCTTATCGATAATCGTCTTGGGAAGGAACATTGGACGAATGTTTCTAAGGAGAGAATGTTATACCGTATTTACGAGTATGTACGTGAGACGCACGCACAAAGTGTAGCCTTAAAGTTTAGGCCTGGGACGTTTTTGGGCACAACCCACAAGAATCGTTTTCCACGAAACGTTTTACGACTCGCGTAGGGTAAATTCGGCTATGTCATTTCTAATTTTTGCGGATTTTTCCGAGCGACGAACCCTTTTTGACCAACGAGAGGTGACACTTGTCACCTCAGTGGACGCCAGTGGCCTTTTGCCTTGGGCGGTTGAGAGGCTTTTGGGGCTTAGAACATGGACCTTGTTTGTGGAGTGATTTGAGGAGTAGGTTAGGGGCACTTGGGCAAATCTTGCCCTCCACTTGCCCACTTGGCTTGATCTTGGCCATTGGTTGGCCATGTCTTAGCCTATAAATACCCTCTCTTTGAAGACTTATTCATCACAAATTTCCAAGTCTAAATCCTCCTTCGCGAGCCATCGTCCTAAGCCTCACACCCCCTTTTAGAAGCCTTGGCCGAATACCCCCCCTTTTAGAAGCCTTGGCGAATACCCCCAGCCCTAGCCAAACACTACCCCCTCCTTGGTAGAAAAGTTGTCTTCTAGTATTGTTATAATGCCCAAAATACCTAGCCCAAATCCCTTAGTCCTTAGTAGAAGTTGTGAAGAACTTCTAAGGTTTCTTAGTGCTACCGGAGCGTTCAACTTAGGAGCTAAACCTTGCTCAGGCGCGACTTTATCTAGGATATTATTGGGCTTACTGAGGTAACAAATCCTAACCCTCTTGTGTATAAGAGAATACTTCCTGTTGTAGTATTAGAATAAGTATTAAATACTTAGAAGAATAATCATTGTGCTTACATAGGGATTTTCACATGAGACTTGAGTAGCTCACCGGTAGGGAAATCGCCCAATTTTCCGTAGGATATAGAACCTCTGCTTGGGCTGTTTACAAGTAGTCCAACGTTGTTAGGCGATGTCGACTATTATAGTCTGATTCTCTGCGACATATTCAACTTGCGGGCGGTTTGGCGAGAAGGTATGTGATTCTTCCTAAAGCATGATATTTTACAATATATATATAGTACGGTAGACGCATACGTGTTAATCGAATAATAACTACGCAATGTCTTTTGACTTAAGCACGAATAACACTTACGGAATGCCTCTAGCTTTGAATAATAAAGATCCAAAGCATTTCATAAAGAATCTTGAATCATTTTTAAGCGAAGCTAAGAGTTATACTAGCTTTATGGGAAGTTAAGTATAACCACTTAAGATTGATAAAAGAAACAAGTTTGCCTATGTGTTTATAACGGACTTATGTTGAATTGTGAAATAGAATAATAAGATGGTTTGATAAGTAGACATGATATGATGCTATGTGTGTTAGTATCTTGTAACGTTTGTATAAGAGAGTATCCTTGTTGTGCTTATGTTGTTTAAAGATAAGTTATGTTAGTGTACTATCACTCACCTCTTGAGATAATCCGGGAGGTTGTTTGCCTCCGACGGGGTAGACTCGGTGATGCAGGACCATGATTCGAGAATACCTGCGGGTCGGGGGGCTATGCGGAGCTACGAGAGTTCGTGTTAGTATGCGGGGTTATGCCTCATGCGGTCTATGTGGCCATGCGGACAACGAGTCGGGGCGACGAGAGTAGCTACCCTCGACGCGGGGTTATACCTCATGCGGGCCCACGCGAGTGGCCTATGCGGACTCAGAGTCGAGATTAGGCTTGCGAATGATGATGTGGGCGAGTGGCCTGCTTTCGATCATTCGCGGCCTAGACAAGACTATTCTGATTTTATTGTTGCTCTTGTTTGTGATGTAGCACTACGTGCGGTTTCGGTTGTTTCACGTATTTGTAAACCGGTTTTAAAATAATATGTTTTCATTTAAGTACTTTACGCTTCGCATACTTAGTACTTATGCGACCTCAGCCGCGTTCATGCCGCGGTAAGAAAGGCAGTGCTAGATCCGCATCTCAGGATCTCTTTGCATTAGTGTCGAGAGCTCCATCTTCTCGGAGGCTCTACTTTTTGGTATGATCTCCCTGTTGTAGATAGTTTGTGCGATCGGTATGGCGGGCCCACTGTCCCGCCATAGTTGTATATTTCCTTAGTGCCTGTAGTCATGTTGTGCAGTGTCGGATGTAATCGCTAAACTGGTTTATATATATGCCGAAAAGCGCGCGTTTATTCACATAAAGCGTGTCTTATTTTATAAACTGTTTCATGTCTTGTTTTATATTCGTGATTACTCGATGTATGACTACTTGGGTGCCGGTAGGCACGATCCACGCCTGAATGGGTCGTGACAGGATTTTGAGACTTGGAATTTGCTCAGTGAATGAAGAAGTCTGCTTATGAAGCGGTATTTATAGAACCTCCAATGGACAAGATTAAAACAAATGGAAGGTGTAGATGTGGTAGCTTGTTCAAGTGAGGTCTTCCACCAAGTGTCCACTCACAAAGTTGGGACATATGTCCACTACAACATTGGGACATATGTCCCCACAACAATGAGCCAAGTGGCCTCCCACTTGCTCAGAAAAACGCCCACAATGCCCCACATGCCCAAAAAACGCACCTACCTACTCACACTCACCCAAAGAAAATATCTTCCAAGACTTTGACCACTTGACCATGTCCACTTGGCCTACTATTTCGTCCAACCCATGCCAACTAAGGGTGACACATGTCGCCCTCCCATTGGTCCAAAATATTTCGTCTCTCGGAAAAATCTGTGTCGGTTAAAATATTAAAAGCGTAGAATTTCCTTCGAGTTGAATCTTTCCGTCGAAAGTTCACAATTTCATCCTTAACCTAAATAGGGCTTGTATAAATGCGTGCCCTCACATACATACTGGAAAATACGGTGTAACATTCTCCTCCTTAGAAACATTCGTCGAATGTTCCTTCTCAGCAGATAATGATAAAGTTCCTCATAACTTAAGCGGTTTGCAAATGCCACACATGGCCACAATATAACACACGCCCAAATACTTAACTCCAAGGCCACGAGCAAACACCTCTAACATCACAAAGCTCTACCCAAGGTCTAAAAGATACTCTTTTCGCACCTTTACTTCATAAATTGATCACTTCTATACTCTTAACCCATGCTCGCTTCTCCCTTACTCGTCGTGCCTTCCTCGAACACTCGAATTCTTAGGATAAACTTACCACGCTTGTTATTGCTTGCCAAAATCTCGGGTTACTATCTCCAACTTGGTTATCATTAGCGGGAACACTGGATGGGTTCTCCGATACTCTTCCGAACATAACAACATGAAAGACGGACGTCGCCTCCTACGCCGGACGGCAAATGCTAACTTATAGGCAACGGCCTATTCTACAAACAACTGAAAAGGCCCATAGTACCTCGGGCTAAGTTTCCCGCTTCCAAATCTCGTCGCCACGCCAAGGTGGTACCTTCAAGAAAACCCCGTCAACTGAACTCCAAGTGTCGGCGTCGATTATTCATACGATTTACGGTGACTCGAGTCGCTAAAAACCTCCTCTAGATAAGCCTCACCTTACCCACATCCCGCTGAATCAAGTATGAACCAACTATCCGAACGCTGCCAACATCGAACCAATCGATCGACAACTCACTTCCGCCAAAACGAGGCTTGAGCGACATCCGAATCACGAATATGGTAGCTATAATGATACTCACTCAACAAGAGGCACATAATCCTCACTGCACTTCGAAATCAAAACACCGGCCCGAGGGTGAATGCAATACTGAGACTCACCTGAGTTCCTAACCCTTCCTGGTAAAACCTCCAGACACAAAATAAATAGCCGAAAACTGGCTCCACTGCCTGTCACAAAAAGTAAAAGTAGGAACCCCGTGCAGTCTTACAACCTTCCTGATATATAACTTCTCGTATAACCTCTCGAGTAAAAGCGATTCTAAAAGACAAGATGGTGACCTTTCGGCTCGACCATCGGTCGAACGCATCCGGACTCGCACGATGGTTAACTAAACTTGGGCCTAACACCTCGTGACCTATCACCAATGGGACCACCAATTTTTCCTTTCTTCACGCGCCGCGGGTTGACCCGCAATCTGGCCTCAACCCGACCCATTTATCGCGCCAAGCTCTTGTTTCCCGATCCGGAACAATCTCACCATTGAGTCACGAAAACCTAGCATTTCACACTACTCAGGGACTTATCACACAAATCTATCCCACGTATACTAAGCACTCCGATAAAGGTCAACATAAATAAATCTTTTACTCGAGATGGCCTCGCCTCTAAGGTCTCCACGTATAAAACTCTAAGGCTCACACTTTCCTATCCCCATCTTACCCTTTTAACTAATCATGATTTCTAATCACAATTAACACAATGCTATCTGAACATCACACCTAAAATATACTCATCTTATCACACATACAAATCTCTGAGGTTAAGGATAAACTCAGTATCTCTTTCACTCTCCTTTGTCGTTCTAATCAATCACCTTGCTGGGCATAGATAGGGAAGGTGATGAACTAGCCACCGATCTGGTGAGTCTCTATATCCGCGCCACCTGGTCGGATAATTTCTCATAAAATGGCCTGCTGTCATGAGCATAACAAGTCGCCGAAGAAGCACGACACTCACAATGACACTTACTACTACGCGCCACCGAGGTGGGGTGGCCTCCTGCTAACACCTCTTCCTCTCGAATCATCAATCCGATGATCGGTAGGTCGAGTCCTCCTACTTGAACATTCTTTCGCACATGGCTCACGGCCGGAAAAACAAGCACCAACGAAAAGCGACATTCGGGATGACGCCGCCTTCGTGAACACCGAGGAAAATCAATCACTGGCCGGAACTGCGTGTATCTGTGAACCGGAAGCCACGAGCTCGACCAACTCTGCATACCGAACGTCTCGAACCGGTTGTCGACTGTTCGGGGCCGTGATCGTGCCTACCGGGCACCCAAGTAGTCATATATCGAGTAATTAGCGGAAATATAAAGCAAGACATGAAATGATTTATAAAATAAGACCAGTTTATGTGAGAAAACATCGCCTTTTCGGATATATATATAAACATGGTTTAGCGATTACATCCGACATCGCATACAACATGACTCAGACTTCTAAGGAAATATATTAACTATGGCGGGACGGGGCCGCCATACCTGATCAGACAAAACTATCTACAACGGGAGATCATACTCAAAGTAGAGCCTCAGGAAAAGATGGAGCTCAGCACCAACGTAGAGATCCTAAGAATGAGGATCTAGCACCTGCTTGCCTTTACCTGCGGCATGAACAGCCCAAGGAGGTCGATCTGCGGTACTAAGTATATGAAGCGTAAAATACTTAAACGAAACATATCATTTTAAAAGCGGTTTTGCAAGTATGTATAAAACAACCAAGGAAACCGCATATAGTGCACATCACAAACAAGAGCGTGATAGGTAAACTGTAGCAGTGTCTTTTCTATTGCGAATGATCGGCAGGCCAATTGCGTAGTATCACCATGCAAGCCTAATCTCGGACTCGTAGTCGCGTAGGCCAATCACATAGGCCCGTAGGGTATATAACCCGCATCGGTGGCTACTCCTCGGCATCGCCCCGACTCGTCGTCGCATGGCCACGTAATCGCGTGAGGTATAACCCGCACTAACACGGAACTCCGTAGCTCGCGTAGGTCCTGGACCCGCATGAGGTATTCTCGAATCATGGTCCTGCATCACCGAGTCTACCGCATCGGAGGCGCCTTAACCCCGTAATATGTCAAGAGGTGAGTGATGTTACACTAACCTAACAGCTAATCGTTAACAACAAAAGCATAACAATAATACTCTTTTACACAAACGTTACAAGAAACTAACACACATAGCATAAAAACATGTCTAATTAACAAACCATCTTATAATTCTTTTTCACAATACAATATAAGTCTTATAAACACATAAACTGTTTCTTTTATCAATCTTAAGTGTTTATACTTAACTTCCCATAAAGCTAGTATTACTATTAAGCTTCTGTTTAAAAACCAATTAGTTCTCTTCTGTTAAAAATGATTCAGTATTCTTATGTAATGCTTTCGATCTTTATTATTCAGGCTTAAGCGTGAGGCATTGCAGTAAGTGTTATTCAAGCTTAAGCGTGAGGCATCGGCCGTAAGTATTATTCAGCTTAAGTCAAAGACATTGCCGTAGTTATTATTCGGTTAACACGTACGCGTCACCGCACTATATATATTGTAAAATATCATGCTTTAGGAAGAATCACATACCTTCTCGTGAAAACCACCCTAAGTTGAATATGTCGCGCAGAGTCGACTATAATAGTCACAGACATCTATCAAAGACTACTCGAAGGTCATTCTAAACAGAGGGTTCACAATTCTATGGAAAGTTTGGCGGTACTTCCCTACGGTGAGCTATATAAGTTCATTGTGAAAACGATCCTATGTAAGTCTGTTTGATTATTCTTCTTTAAACCCTTCTACTGTGGTAGCAGTTCAATTCTATTCTCGTGATATTCTTCTAAGTATTTAATACTTATTCTAATACTACAACAAAGAAGTATTCTCTAATTCAAAGAGGGTTAGGATTAGTTACCTCAGTAATCCCAATAATATCCTAGATAAAGTCGCTGAGCAAGGTTTAGCTCTAAGTTGTATGCGCTCAGAGTCTCCAAGAAACCTTAGAAGTTCTTCACAACTTCTACTAAGTACTAAGGGACTTGGGCTAGGGTATTTTGGGCATTATAACAATACTAGAAGACAACTTTTCTACCAAGGGAGGGGGTAGATTTTTGGCTAGGCTAGGGGGGGTCCTCGGCCAAACTACTAGGCTAGAGGGGGGGGGGGGTATTCGGCCAAGGGCCTTCACAAGGGGAGGGCTAGGGGTTTGGACGAAAAGGCTACAAAGGGAGAGGACAGGATTTTCAAGACTTGGAAAGATTTGTGTATGAAGAACTATTAATCTCTAAGGGGGTATTTATAGGTCAAGAAGTGGCCAACCAATGGCCAAGATTAAGACAAGTGCAAGGCAAGTGTAGGGTGAGGATTAACTATACACAAATATCCTACCAACTCCTTGACTTGTGCACAAGGCACAAAAAACGTGCTCACCATTGTCCAAATCGTCCAAATGGACGATTTCAAGTCCATCAATTGGAGGTGACAAGTGTCGCCTCCGTTGGTCCAAAATGTTTCGTCTCTCGGAAAAATCCGCAAAAATTAGAAATGGCATAGCCGGAATTTACCCTACGAAAGCTGTGGAAACGTTTCGTCGGAAAACTATTCGTTTTGTGAGTTGTGCCCAAAAAAATTGTTTTGCCTAAACTTTAAGGCTAGACTTTTTGTACGTATTCCCTTACGTACATACTCTGGAAATACGGGGTATAACATTCTCCCCTCCTTAGAAACATTCGTCCCGAATGTTCCTTCCCAAGACAGTTAATGATAAGATTCTTCATAACTTAAACAGTTGCAAATGCCACACACGGCCACAGAACAACACTTGGCGTAAACGATAACGAAAATTTACAAGTAGGAAAGTGAATTACCTGGAGGTGTGGGGAATAGGTGAGGATACTTCTGCCTCATGTCCTCTCCGGCTTCCACGCCATCTCCTCACGAGCTCGCTCGCCACAAGACTTTGTGGAAGCCACGCCCTTGGTCGCAGACGCCTAACGACGATCGACTATCGCCATGGGAATCTCCTCATACGATAACCCCTCGACACTGGACATCGTCAATCGGGTGTACCCTAGATGGATCCCGATACATCTCTCAAGATAGATACGTGAAAATCGGATGTCGCCTCAGATCGGACGGCAGATTCAACTCATAGGCAACCTTGCCTACCTCATGGACAATCGAACGCCCGATGTACTGGTGAGTTTCCCCTTCTTCGAATCTCATCACACCCTTCATGGGTGACACCTTTAGGAAAACCCAATCATGAACCTCGAACTCAAGATCGACGACGATGATCTGCATCGACTTGCCGACTCGAAATCGATAGCCGCTCTCGGATAAGCTTCACTTATCCATCGCTGCTGTACCAAATCTGGTCCCACTAGCCGCACCTCGCCCACATCGAACCAACCTATAGGCGACCGCACTTCCTCCATACAAGGCCTCATAAGGCGCCATCGAATCTTTGGAGTGGTAGCTATTATTATACGCGAACTCAACTAGAGGCAAATGATCCTCCCAACTACCACTGAAGTCAATAACACGGGCTCGCAGATATCCTCGCAGTGCGGATAGTGCGCTCTGCTCGTCGTGCCTGCGTGGATGAAATGCAGACTCGTGCTCACTGCGTCCCTAAACCCTCTGGAAGGACCTCAGGAAGTTAGCGTAAACCGGGCTCCTCTGCGATATGATCAGTAGGGACTCCATGCGATCGGCGATCTCTCGGATGTAAAGTCCGCATAATCCTCAGAAAAAGTCGCCCGACGGAAGAAAGTGGGCTGATTTCACACCGTCGACGATAACCCATATAGAATCATGTCTCCTCTGAGTGCGAGGTAATCCTGTGATGGAGTCCATGTTGATTACCTCCCACTTCCAGGTCGGGATCTCAATCGTCTATAGCAAACCACCAGGCCTCTGGTGCTCTACCTTCACTGGCGACAACACGGGCGAGCTACGAACTCGCAACGTCCTCTTCAAGCCATCCCACCAATACGGATCTAAGGTCGTGGTACATCTTGGTCGACCCGGATGGATAGAATAACGCGCGTGTGTGCTTCCCCAGAACTCTCCGCCAAGTCTCAAACATCCGGAACACACACCGCCTCAAACCTTAGCACCCCATGGTGCTACCTCAAGGACCCTTGCCCTCACGAAGAGTCAGATCACGATATCGAATCAAAGTGGATCTCTCGAATTGCCTCTTCACCTCCTCGACGATGGAAGACTCGGCAACCTCACGAACTCTAACCCCACCGCTATCGTAATCAATCAAACGGACACCAAGGCTCGCTGGCGATGCAAATCACGAACCATGTCCCTCCTCTCTAGCCGCACATCCGATAGGCTCCCATCGACCTACGACTAGAGCATCGCACAACATTGGCCTTCCCGGGTGGTACGGGATATCAACATCGTAATCCTTAAGCAACTCTAACCACCGTCTGCCGTAAGTTCGGCTCCTCGGTGAAGATATCTGAGGCTCTTGTGGTCCGTAAAAATATCCACGTGAACCCCATACAAATAGTGCCTCGGATCTTCAAAGCGTAAATCACGCCAACTCCAAATCATGGGTGGGATAGTTCCTCTCGTGTTTCTTCACCGTCGGGATGCATATGCTATAACCCCGCCATCGCCGATCAACACACATCCCAACCCGATGCCGACGATCAATACGCGACATAACCATCCGGACCTCCGGAAGTAAGAACGAGGGCGCCGTCGGTCTCTTTCAAGAATCGAAACCCGCCACAAGCATCATCCCATCGAAACTTGGCCGCTTTCTCGAGTCACCCTAGTCAATGGTGCGTAGATAGAAGCAAACTTCTACGAACCGATAATATCCTGAGGCCCGTAAAATCGCGAACCTCTGCCGGAGTAGTAGGTCAGGCAAGTCTCGATCGCCTCGATCTTGCCGTATCCACTCGAATGCCATCGGCCGACAATATGCCCAAGAAACGCCATCAAGTCAACCAAAACTCACATTTGGAAAACTTGGCGATACAAGCTGGTCTGGAGAACTGTCAAGACAGCCTCAAATGCTCGCATGCTCCGCTCGAGCGAGAATAAACCAAGATATCATCAATGAACACTATCACAAACTTGTCCAAAAATGGTTTGAACACTCGGTTCATCAAATCCATGAATACCACGAGCATTGGTCAACCCAAAGACATGACCTCGAACTCATAATGCCCGTATCGGTCCGAATGCGATCCCAGGGACATCCACCTCTCGACTCGCACTCGATGATAGCCCGATCGCAGATCAATCTTGGAGAAACATCTCGCACTTCGCAATCGGTCGAACAAATCATCAATCCCGGGAAGGGTATTCGTTCTTAATGGTCACCTTGTTCACTATGCAGAATCAACACACATGCGCAGCGCCCGTCCTTCTTCTTCACGAACAATCTGGCGCTCCCGAGGAGAAACACTAGGCGATAAAGCCGCTTCTCCAAAGAAATCCTCACTGGTCCTTCAACTCTCTCAACTCGGCGGTGTCATTCGTATGGCGGAATGGAAATAGGCGAGTATCCGCAACACATCTATACAAAACTCGATCTCCTCTCGGGAGGATACGGAGGTCATCAAACACGCCTGGAACTTCGTGACTCTCGAACCGAAAATCTGGTACCGCAGCCTTGATTATCAAACACCCGAACGAGATGGTAGATATACCTTTCGCACTATCTTCCTAGCCTCGAGGTAGGAAATAAACCTACCTCTCGGCGATACCGTGCTCCTCCCACTCAACAACCGGCTCCTCGGAATCGGAACTGCATTACTCTCTTTCTGCGGTCTACATTGGCGTAGCAAGAAGCTAGCCAATCCATCCCCATGATCATGTCGAAGTCAATCATCTCTAACTCTATCAAGTCGGCAGGTCCGACGGCGTAAATGGTCACAGGACAAGCTCTATATACCCGCCGAGCTACCAGAATCACCATCGCGTAGCTACCTCGAAAGGGTCTATGGACTCGTGCTCTATCCTATCCTACTAGCAACAAGGGAGATATATAGGACAGTAGAACCGGATCTATCAACGATACACATCAAACCTGAACCGATAAAGTACCGTGACGACATCGGTGAGGCCTCACGATCTGTCGCTGGACAAAGCATAAATGCGGTTCGAGGACCGCTAGAACTGGGACCGAGCACGACCTCGCGACCTGCTGACCCACGAGTACCGCGCCTCCGGCGAGTAAATCGTAGGAGATGAAGAAGACCGTGAAAGAACATGGTGACCCTACCATCGACGCGCCCTTGGTCGGACAGCCTCGCATAGTGACCTCGCACCTGGCCAATCAAACAAACTCCCGTAGCACCACACTCCGAAGTGGGATCTGCATCGCCACACGAGGGGTGGTCCCGATCGCCGATACCTCGCCGCTCGACGCTCAAGTCTGGGGCCTCGGTCCGCTCAATATCGTGGGTGTCTTGAGGGCGGCAGGAGTGCTCTGGGCTGTGGTGCAAATCTAGGCCGCTGAGGCCGCCACCACGATAGCCACCAAAAGACCGCCGCCCCGGTCTTCTTCTTCGCTGTCAACCGGCGGTCTACGCTCCTCACATCCAAGAGCATGAGCCTGCATGCGGGTAATGTCCATACCCGGCTGGAGAGAAACACCCGCACATGACTCGGCCATATAGTCGTCTAGCCCGGTGACATAGCGGTGCACCCTATCCTCCATATCTGCTACCAATGCTGGGACATATCGAGCCAATGAATCAAACTCGACATTGTACTCCCTGACAGTCGCCCTCTGCCTCGATGGTAAAATCTATCAGACCGCGCCCTCCTCATCTGTGGAGGCAAGAAGTGAGTGAGGAAAGCCTCTGAGAACTCATCCCAAGTAGCTGGGGACGCGTGCTCTCCCCGGGATAACTCCCATGAATCAAACCAATCGACTGCGGTATCACGCAGCCGATGCGAACCAAAGGTCACAGACTCTGTCTCCGAGGCCTTGATCACCCTCATGATTCTCAGAGTCGACGGATGAACTCCTGCGGATCATCCTCCTCGACAGTAAAACTCTGGCGGCTACAACTCAAGAAATCTCGTAGTCTCAAACTATCTGCCCTCGGGTGCACCACGGTGCGACCGAGCCGAGGCTGGAACTGCCGGATCCAATCTCTCCACGTATCAGGCCACAACTTGAGCCAATAGCTGGGCCATCTCGCGTACCCTAACTCTCCGCCCAGGTGTGGAACGGATGTGTAGATGCTGTGGTCTCTGGGGCTGGCGCCATAGAACTCGCTGCCTCGTATAGACCGGCTCGAGCCCTCGTGACTCTGGGTGTCTGCTAGCGCCTCCGGCCGCCTTGCCGCTTCGGGCGGGTTGCCTTACGAGGCATAATCAGCAGGAAAGGAATACGTTAGAGGGTCCAACCTATAACATGCCTCTAAAGCACGATCTCGTAATGAGAAGAATGGAAACCAATCCTAAATATCCTATAGCCTCACGATTATTGGTGTGGTGCAACACACCGATAATCAAGACTTACTAGATACGGTGCGTAGACACTTTCCGAGGATTAATCGCTCGATACCACTTTTGTCACGACCTGTTCGGGGCCGTGTCGTGCCTCCGGCACCCAAGTAGTCATATATCAGTAATCGTGGAAATATAAAGCAAGACATGAAACAGCTTTATAAAATAAGACACGCTTTATGTGAGAAAACATCGCTTTCAAGATATATATATAAACATGGTTTAGCGATTACATCCGACATCGCATAACATGACTACGCACCTTAAGGAAATATATAACTATGGCGGGACAGGGCCCGCCATACCACTGCATACAAAACTATCTACAACAGTGAGATCATACCCAAAAGTAGAGCCTCGGAAAAGATGGAGCTCGACACCAACGTAGAGATCCTAAGAATGTGGATCTAGCACACCTTGCCGCCTGTGGCATGAACGCAGCCAAGGAGGTCGATAACAGTACTAAGTATATGAAATGTAAAATGCTTAAACGAAACATATCATTTTAAAACAGTTTTGCAAGTATGTATAAAACAACCATGAAACCGCATAGTGCACATCACAAACAAGAGCGCAATAGGTAACTGTAATGTGTCTTTTCTAGGCCGCGAATGATCAAGCAGGCCATTGCGTGGTATCACCATGCAAGCCTAATCTCGACTCCGTAGTCCGCATAGGCCAATCACATAGGCCCGCATAGGGTATATAACCCCGCATCGAGGTAGCTACTCCTCGGCATCATCCTCGACTCGTCGTCCGCACGGCCACATAGACGCATGAGGTATAACCCGCACACTAACCCGGAACTCCGTAGCTCGCGTAGGTCCCTTGGACCCGCATGAGGTATTCTCGAATCACGGTCCTGCATCACCGAGTCTACCCCGCATCGGAGGCGACTTTAACCCCGGTAATATGTCAAGAGGTGAGTGATGTTACACTAACCTAACACTTATCGTTAACAACATAAGCACAACAAGAATACTCTTTTACACAAACGTTACAAGACACTAACACACATAGCATCATATCATGTCTACTTATCAAACCATCTTATTATTCTTTTCACAATTCAATATAAGTCCGTTATAAACACATAGGCAAACTGTTTCTTTTATCAATCTTAAGTGGTTATACTTAACTTCCTATAAAGCTAGTATAACTCTTAAGCTTCGCTTAAAAACCAATTAGTTCTCTTACATTAAAAATGATTCAAGATTCTTATGAAATGCTTTGGATCTTTATTATTCGTGCTTAAGCCGTGAGGCATTCAGTAAGTGTTATTCGTGCTTAAGCGTGAGGCATTGCCGTAAGTATTATTCGAGCTTAAGTCAAAGACATTGCCGTAGTTATTATTCGCTTAACACGTATGCGTCACCGTACTATATATATTGTAAAATATCATGCTTTAGGAAGAATCACATATCTTCTCAAATGAAAACCACCGCGAGTTGAATATGTCGCGCAGAGAGTCACCTATAATAGTCGGACATCTATCAAAGACTACTCCAAGGTCATTCTAAACGAGGGTTCACAATTCTATGGAAAGTTGGCGTACTTCCCTACAGGTGAGCTATATAAGTTCATCAGGAAACAATTCTATGTAAGTACAGCTTTGATTATTCTTCTTTTAAACCCTTCTACTGTGGTAGTTCAATTCTATTCGTGATATTCTTCTAAGTATTTAATACTTATTCTAATACTACAAATGAAGTATTCTCTAATTCAAAAGAGGGTTAGGATTAGTTACCTCGAGAAGCCCAATAATATCCTAGATAAAGTCGCGCTGAGCAAGGTTTAGCTCTAAGTTGTACGTCGCTCAGAGTCTAAGAAACCTTAGAAGTTCTTCACAACTTCTACTAAGTACTAAGGGATTTGGGCTAGGGTATTTTGGGCATTATAACAATACTAGAAGACAACTTTTCTACCAAGGGAGGGGGGTAGATTTTTGGCTAGGCTAGGGGGGGGCCTCGCCAAACTACTAGGCTAGAGGGGGTATTCGGCCACGGGCCTTCACAAGGGGAGGTGTTGGACGAAAAGGCTACAAAGGGAGAGGAGAGGATTTTCAAGACTTGGAAAGATTTGTGGATGAAGAACTCTTCATCTCTAAGGGGGTATTTATAGGTCAGAAGTGGCCAACCAATGGCCAAGATTAAGACAAGTGCAAGGCAAGTGTAGGGTGAGGATTAACTATACACAAATATCCTACCAACTCCTCGACTTGTGCACAAGGCACAAAAACGTGCTCACCATTGTCCAAATCGTCCAAATGGGCGATTTCAAGTCCATCAATCGGAGGTGACAAGTGTCGCCTCTCGTTGTCCAAAATGTTTCGCCTCTCGTAAAAATCCGCAAAAATTAGAAATGGCATAGCGGAATTTACCCTACAAAGCCGTGGAAACGTTTCGCCGGAAAACTATTCGTTTTGTGAGTTGTGCCCAAAAACGTTTGCCTAAACTTTAAGGCTAGACTTTTTCAGACGTATTCCCTTACGCATACCGGAAATACGGTATAACAGGTGGAGGACCACTCGTGAGCGGAGGTGCATATCCATCACTTCGAGGTGATTCGCCTAGAAAGTTACCAAAGGACCTCGCGATCGCCTCTTCTGGATCTTGGTTAACCTGTCGATCCTACGTTTCTCGATGCTGCGCGCAGCCCGCTGCAGCCATGCTCACCCGAAGTGCTACTCTTGCACAACCCTCTTAGATAATCATCAAGACCGTGATAAATCGATACATAATATACTCCGGTTGCTAACTCCCTAGCTAATGTGGTCGCCTCTTTGCAATCCATACTTTCGCATCGTCGTGGGCGAAGATCGATATCATGGCCGCCGTAGGAACCGCTTACTGGTGCTAAACTTTGTTGGTGGCGACGTGCGAGGTAACTCCCGAATGAAGCACCACCAGGTGATGGTTGGGCTGTGCCTCGTGAACCTCGTGCTCTGCAGCCTCACGCTCCGCCGCCTTCCGGGCGGGTTGCCTTGCGCGGAGGCATAAGGTAGGGAAAGAATTACGTTAGAGGGTCCAACTTATAATCACAACTCAAGGCACGATCTCGAGTGAGAAGAATGGAAACCAATCCTAAATATCCTATAGCCTCACGATTATTGGTGTGGTGCACAACACACCGATAATCAAGACTTACTA
This sequence comes from Przewalskia tangutica, assembly GCA_029844215.1. Taxonomy (NCBI): domain Eukaryota; kingdom Viridiplantae; phylum Streptophyta; class Magnoliopsida; order Solanales; family Solanaceae; genus Przewalskia; species Przewalskia tangutica. The sequence continues at coordinate 881,559 of JAQGDG010000037.1, read as the reverse complement.
GATACGGTCGTAGACTTTCCGAGATTAATCGCTGATACCACTTTTGTCATGACCCAGGCTGGGCGTGATCGTGCCTTACCGGCACCCTAGTGATACAACATCGTAACCGGCGTGAATATAAAACAAGACATGAAACAATATGAATGAGAAAGCAGTTTATCTCGAGAAAAGTTGTCTTTCGGCATATATATATATGAAAACTTGAGCTTACATCCCTTTACAAACCTTGCCCACAACAAGATTACTGCACTTAAGAATGTTATAACAAAAATGACGAAGGGCCGTCCATACCCGAATGTAAGTACTACAACGACAGGACTATACTACGATAAGCCTCCGAGAAATAGAGCTTCCCAAACGCTCGTGACTCCATGGCGAGGATCAACAATCGTGTACTCTACTGCGCATGAACGCCCCGAAGGAGGTCGAAAGCAGTACCAAGTATGTGAAATCGAAAATATCGTAAGTGAAATCATAATAGTCTATGTAAAGTAAGACATATATGATAACCAATTTACGATGCACAATATGTAGCGGTCGTGTCAAGTCGTGGATGTTATACCCCGTATTTCCGGAGTATGTACGTGAGGACGTACGTATAAAAGTTTAGCCTTAAAGTTAGGCCAAGTTCGAAATTGTGCACAACTCGCTAAAAGAATCGTTTTCCGACGAAACGTTTCCACAGCTTCCATAGGAAAATTCCGGCTATGCCATTTCTAATTTTTTGGATTTTTCCGAGAGACGAAACATTTTGGACCAACGGGAGGCGACACTTGGCCTCCAATTGATGGACTTGAAATCGCCCATCGACGAATTGGACTCGAATGGCACGTTTTTTGTGCCTTTGCACAAGTCAAGGAGTTGGTAGGATATTTGTGTGTAGTAGATAGAATGGACACTTGCCTAAATCCTCACCCTACACTTGCCTTGCACTTGGCATCATCTTGGCCCTTGGTTGGCCATGGCTTGACCTATAAATACCCCTTAGATGAAGAGTTCTTCATCCACAAAATTACTTCCAAGTCTTGAAAAATCCTTCCTCTCCCTTTGCAGCATTTCGTCCAAAGCATACTCCCTAGCCTAGCCGAAATCTACCCCTCCCTTGGTAGAAAAGTTGTCTTCTAGTATTGTTATAATGCCCAAAATACCCTAGCCCAAATCCCTTAGTACTTAGTAGAAGTTGTGAAGAACTTCTAAAGGTTCTGGAGCTATCTGAGCGCACAAATTAGGAGCTAAACCTTGCTCGGGAGCGACGCTTATACTCGGATAATTTTGGGCTTATAGAGGTAAATAATCTTACCCTTCTTTTATAATTAGATAATGCATACGTAGAAGTATAAGAATAAGTATTAAATACTTAGAAGAATATTACGTAATAGAATTGAATCATATCACAAGTAGGCGGTTTAAAAGAAGAATAATTGAACTATACTTATATAGGACTATTTTCACAAGAGACTTATATAGCTCACCGTAGGGAAGTGCTGCCGACTTTCCGTAGAATTGTGAACCCTCTGCTTAGAATGACCTTCAGAGTAGTCTAGACTTTGATAGATGTCCGACTATTATAGTCGATTCTCTCAGCGACATATTCAACTCGCAGAGGTTTTCGCCGGAAGGTATGTGATTCTTCCTAAGCATGATATTTTAACATATATATATAGTACGAGACGATACGTGTTAATCGAATAATAATCACGCAATGTCTTTTGACTTAAGCCCGAATAATAACTACGCAATGTCTTTGACTTAAGCCCGAATAATAAGAATCACGATGCATTTCAAAAGAATATTGAATCATTTTTAATGTATATAATATCTGGTTTTTAAACAAAAGCTTAAGAGTTATACTAGCTTTATGGGAAGTTAGGTATAACAACTTAAGAATGATAAAAGGAACTATTTACTTGTTTGTTTGTAAAGCCTTGTATTGATTTCTAAGTGTAGTAAAATGGTTTGATAAGTAGACATATTATGCTACGTGTTGTGGCCTTGTGATATGTGAAAGGGGTCATTCTTGCCAGGCTTACGTTGCTAAGCGGTAAGTCCATCAGATTGTTATTATATCACCTACCCTCGACTTGATTATACCGGGGCTTGCCACCCTCGACGCGGTCTATACGGCCTACGCGGTCCGCGTGAGACTATGCAGAGCGGCGGTATGCTCCAGGATTGATCATTCCGGTGTTTAGCCCGACGCGGGGATGCCCTATGCGCGCGTGGACTATGCGTTCTATTGAGACTATGCGACCGCGGAGTCCAGCGGGTACGGTGGGCTACCCCGACGCGAGGAATACCTCACGCGGTCCGCAGGTGACCTATGCGGATCGGGAGTCCGTGATTAGGCACGATAATGATACTATGGGCGATCGCCTTGCTTGATCATTCGCGCCTATAAAAGACACATACCTACCTATTATTGTTCTTGTTTGTGGTACGCACTATGTGCAATTGAACCGATTGTATTTGCAAATGGTCTTTAAATACTTGATTTCATTTAAGTACTTTATAGTTTCACATACTTGGTACCTATCAGACCGACCTCCTTCGGGGCCGCTCATGCCGCAGTAAGGGCAAAGGTGCTAGATCCACATCCTTAGGATCTCTGCGTTGGTGTCGAGCTCCATCTACTCGGAGGCTCTACTTTGGGTATGATCTCCCGTTGTAGATAGTTTTGTACTGGTGGTATGGCGGCCCGTCCCGCCATAGTTGTTTATTTCCTTAGAGGTCTGTAGTCATGTTGTACAGTTGGGATGTAACTGCAAACCTTGGTTTATGTATATATGCCGAAAGGCAACCCTTTTCTCAGAAACTGTGTATCATTTACAATTATTTCATGTCTTGTATTATATTCCGCTGATTTTCTCTGATGTATGACTACTTGGGTGCCCGGGTAAGGCACCAGTCACGGGCCCCGGAACGGGTCGTGACAAGGGACTCACGCCCTTAAAGTCATTACTCAAATATAACCATGGGTCTCATGCCCATAATATCAATCATGCCCGTGGAATTCCTTCCTCACTGCCGGCAGTCCATGATATAAAAGCACCAAGGAATACACATGAACACCAGGTCCCACCTGTGTCATAATAAAACCGTACGGGGTAAGTACGAAGGCATAGCCGACTACTAAAACCCACAGTACCAATAATGCTATAAAACTGTATCACGGGGTCTTTCTAGACCGCACCACATGATCGAAGCCGCCACTCGCCTCGCATCAATGCGCGTCTAATCCTGGAACTTACCGCAGCTCCGCATAGGCCACACATAGGCCCGCATGAGGTATTCCTCGCATCGGGGGTAGCTAACCCGCGGTACCCTCCTGGACTCCCGCAGTCCGCATAGTCACATAGACCGCATAGTCACACGCACGCCAAGGCACTCCTCGACGGATAATACATCCGAATGATCAATCTCGAACTCCCAGACTCGCGTAGTCACGCTGCATCGCATAGCCGTATAGACCCGCATCGGTGGCAAGTCTCGGTATAACAAGTCGTGGAGTATGTGATATAATAACAAGATAACGGGCTTAACGCTTAACAACGTAAGCACAACAAGAATAACCCCTTACACAACATCACAAGACACTAACACGCAGAAGATCATAACATGTTTACTTATCAAACCAACAAGAAAGTATTACAAGGCTATCACAAACCAACATAGTCAAATTATTCACACAAGGTACTTTCTATTTTATGTCAACAAGTTCGGTTTTTATCCCAAAGTACTTCATACATTAACTCTTTAAAACCAAGTACTCATTGCTCACTTAACGAGGTTTCGCACTTTTAACAAAATTCATATCAAGTCAATTTAGTCAAGTCTCTTATCTTCAAAAGATTCATAGATCATAGTTTTAAACACTTAACAACGAAATCTCCTTTTTAAAATAATTTGAGTAACATATGCCTTATGTGTGAGTAGGTTATTCTTGTTTATAACAATCTTATTAAAGCAGTCATGATCTAGGAAATGTAATACAATTTTGTCTTATCTTAGCTTCTATGCAGATGGAGGTTTCTACTGGTTTTTAATAATCCTTAATTAGTCAATACATTTTCCTTTATTAGCGCTGCAGTGGTTTGTTCGATACTTATTCTCATTTCCGAAATCAATATAAGGCTTTCATAAACAATTAAGTAAACCGTTCCTTTTATCTCTCTTAAGTCGTTATACCAAACTTTCCATAAAGCTAGTATAACACTTAAGCTTTTAAAACCAAGTATTACTCTTCTTTCAAAAACTATTCTTAATTCTTTTGAAATACATCAAGATTCTCATTATTTAAAACTCAAGTTAAAAGACATCGAAGTAAAATCACGCTGATTAACACACGACGCTCACCGTACTATATATATTCTTTTAAAATATCATGCTCAAGAGGATAGGAAGAATCACATACCTCCTCGAAATCCACCGCCAAGTCGAATATGTCGCGCAGAGTATCAACCTATAATAGTCAAATACGCCTATCAACGCCTAGACTACTCAGAGAATATTCTAAGCGTATGCTTATTGCTACGGAAAATTGGGCAAGACTTCCTACCCGCTAACTACACAAGTTCATGTAATACACCCATGTAATTACAGTTCAATTCTTCTTTTATACCATCCTCCTATATCTTATACTCATTTATAAACTACTATATGTAATCTCCAATTACAATAGAAGGACAAGGATATTTACCTCGATAAGCCCAAAATTATCCAAGTTTAAATGTCGATCCTGAACAACGTTTAGCTCCTAATCCGTGCGCTCCAATCCGCTCCAAGCAACCCTTATACGCTCCTAACCAACTCCTCATTAAGAACCAACCTAAACAAGTGAAGAACACTAAGGTTCTTGTCCTCACAACTCTCGGCCAAGGTGAGGCTTTAGGGCTGTGTGTGAAATCTTTTCTAACCTTTGGTTAAAAACCTTCCTAATACACTAAGGAAGAATACTTAAGAGTTTAGGAATTTTGGACAAATTTTGGTTAAGAGAGGGGGGATAAGAACTATCAAGAGATGGGGTTTTGACGAACCACTGTGAAGTGGGTTGGGACGAGAACTGCTCAAAGGGGGAGAGGGATTTTGAGACTTGGAATTTTCTCAAGTGAATGAAGTCTTGCACAAGAGGGGTATTTATAGAGCCTCCAATGGACAAGATTAAAACAAATGGAAGGTGTAGATGTGGTAGCTTGTCTGGTGAGGTCTTCCACCAAGTGTCCACCACAAAGTCGGGACATATGTCCACCACAACATTGGGACATATGTCCCCACAACAATGAGCCAAGTGGCCTCCCACTTGCTCAAGAAAAACGTCCACAATGCCTCCCCCACATGCCCAAAAAACGCACCTACCTACTCCCACTCACCCAAAGAAAATATCTTCCAAGACTTTGACCACTTGACCATGTCCATTTGGCCTACTATTTCGTCCAACCCATGCCAACTAAGGGTGACACATGTCGCCCTCCCATTGGTCCAAAATATTTCGCCTCTCGAAAAATCCGTGTCGGTTAAAATATTAAAACGTAGAATTTCCTTCACAAGGTTCTAATCTTTTCCGTCGAAAGTTCACAATTTCATCCTTAACCTAAATAGGGCTTGATAAACGCACGACGCCCTCACATACATACTGAAAATACGGGGTGTAACACTAGGTGTGGATCCAATAAACTGTTTCACACCTTCCAAGTATTTATCAAGACTTTACCAACTTATGGTAACTCATAGTCATTCTAGGCAACACACATATGAACCCAAGTAAATATGCCCGTACAGATATACATCATCATAATACCATCTATACGACAATTGTTTACCAACCTGGATACGCAATCCATATAATCATTTCTGGGCCACTGTTGTCTTTCTCATAGCTGCAATCACAATAACACGTTAGGGAGAGACTACCCTAACGACACAACTCTATTGCACGATCTCAGAGTGAGAAGAATGGAAACCAATCATAAATGTCCTGCAGCCTCCTGGTTATAGATATGGTGCACAACACACCGCTAACCAAGACTCTACTAGACACGTCAGACACTTTCCGGGACTAATCGCTTCGATACCACTTTTGTCACGACCACCCTGCTCGCGATGGTGCCCTACAGGCACCCTCAGGTATACATCGAGATAATCAATGAACATACATGAAACTTATAAAATAAATCAACAAGAAATAAACAACAGGTTAGCCGATAAGGCTACCTCCTTGGACACATATACATATACTTAACCAAACACAATTACATCTTTTTCTTTTTTTTACAAATCGACCCACAAGATATGACTACGCACTCTAAGAATTACAATCGTATGGACAGGGGCCCGCCATACCCGAATGTACATAAATCTACAACATCAAAACCGTATCAAAATATAAGCCTCGGAGTGAATGGAGCTTCTTCCCAAAATCAACAGAGATCCTAAGAGCAAGGATCACCAACTCGTGTACCTAACACTGCGGCATTTAACGCAACCCCGGCGGGTCGCATAACAAAAATTTAGTATGGAATGTAAATAAGGTACAATAACCACATCATAACTGTATAAAAGGATGACAGGGGCAGGTATAAAAATGAAATACCACATCCTACCGTGTCATTTTAACTCCTGAAATCAATCGTACATTAACCGTTCTTTTCCTTCTTTCACTGAGAATTAACATCTTCTTACATACATACTAAGAAATTTAATCAAGTTTTTCCAAATAACTTACATATCTTACATAACATAATCCGGCCCTTTATGGAGGGACTTCTTATTTGGGAGCTTACTTTGATTATCCATGCGTGATAACGTAATCCGGCCCATTTGCGGGACACGATGTACTGATGAATCATGTGTCATAATCTAGCCCGCCTGTGGGCCTTGCAATCGTGGAATCTCAGAGCATAATCCGCCCGCTGGGGCCTTGCATTGTGGAATCATGTAGCATAATTCGGCCCGCCTATGGGGCTCGGTGTACTGTGGAATCATGTAGCATATGTTATACCCCGTATTTCCAGAGTATGTACGTGAGGGCGTACGTACAAAAGTTTTTAGCCTTAAGTAGGCATTAGGGACGAAATTTGGGCACAACTAGCGAAAAGAATCGTTTTCCGACGAAACGTTTTCCGGACTTTGCGAAGGGAAATACTTTGCAACATTTATAATTTTTATGATTTTTCCGAGAGATGAAATATTTTGGACCAACGAGAGGGTGACAAGTGTCACCCTCAAGTGGGCGGAAAGTGGGACGAACTTGGCACGTTTTTTGGCCCTCATTTTTGGTCAAGGATTAGGTAGGATATTTTGTGATATTTTGTGTAGTAGATGAGCAAGTGGGACCCACTCAACACTTGTCCAAATCTCCACCATCCACTTGACCTCCACTTGCCTCAATCTTGGCCATTGAATGTCCTATAAATACCCCTCAAATGCAAGACTTATTCTTCATCCACAAATCATTTTCCAAGTCTCAAAACTCTCTCCCCCATAAGTGTAGTTTTCGTCCAAGCTATCCCTCCCCATTTGAGAAGCCTTGGCCGAAACCAACCCCCCCCCCCTCTTGAGTTGTTCTCGTAAAATACCCCTGCAGAAAAGTATTCTCCAAGTATTGTTACTATTCCAAAATACCTTGCCCAAATACCTTGTAGTATTCCAAGGTTACACCTATACTAAAAGCCCGTAAATACTATTATACTTCCTTCACCACACAAACGAAACCCAAGGAAAATCTTCATAACGGGTTGAAGTATTAAGAAAGTTGCGTAGAACTTCTAAGGGTTGTTTGGAGCGGTTGGAGCGCTCGGAATAGAGCTAAACGTTGCTCAGATCGACATTAAAACTTGGATAATTTTGGGCTTATCGAGGTAAATACTATTGTCCTTCTATCAGAATTGGAAATTACATACCGTAGTAGTTTAGAAATGAGTATAAGACGATATAAGGATGGTATAAAGGAGAGAATTGAATTGAAATCACATCAAGAATATTAAAGAAGAAGATTGAATCAGATTTACATGTGATCAGATTTACGAGACTTCAGGTAGTTTGTCTGCAGGGAAGTCACGCCAATTTTTGCAGAGCAAGGAATCAGATCTAGAATTATTCTGCAGAGTAGTCTAGACGTTGATAGACTTGTATGACCGTTATAGGTTGAAGTACTGCAAGTAGCGTATTCTACTCGAATGGTGGAAAAGGCTAGCAGGATTACGATTGGAGCGCTTTTGCTAATAGTCGATAATCGTCGCGAGGTATGTGATTCTTCCTATCCTCTTGAGCATGATATTTTAAAAGAATATATATAGTACGGTAGACGTACGTGTGTTAACTGAACGTGGTTTTACTTCGATGTCTTTTGACTTGAGTTTTAAATTATAAGAATCTTGAAGTATTTCAAAAGAATTAAGAATCGTTTTTGAAAGAAGAGTAATACTTGGTTTTGAAAGTTTAAGAGTTATACTAGCTTTATGGGAAGTTAGGTATAACGACTTAAGAGAGATAAAAAGAATGGTATTGATTTTAGAAATTAAGAGACTTGATCTCAAAAGATAAGAGACTTGACTTAATTGAATTATTATGAATTTTGTTAAAAAGTGTGAAACCTCATTCCTGAGTAATTAGTACTTGGTTTTTAAAAGGAATAATGTTTTACTGATTTCAGAAATGAGAATAAGTATCGAACGAACCACTGCAGCGTTAATAAAGGAAAATGTATTGACAAATAAGTAATTATATTAAAACCAGTAGAAACCTTCATCTGCATAGAAGCTAAGATAAGACAAAATTGTATTACATTTCCTAGATCATGGCTGCTTTAATAAGGATTGTTATAAACAAGAATAACCTACTCACACATAAGGCATATGTTACTCAAATTGTTTTAAAAGAGAATTATGTTATTAAGTGATTAAGACTATGAACTACGAAACCTTTCGAAAATGAGAAACTTGAGTATTTGAAATTAGGCAAACTTGAACTTTTGGAAAAAAATGTTGTTACTTGACTTTAAGAAGGAAAGTGTTTTGGTTTAAAAAGAAGAGCATAATATTGCCTTAGTTGATTTTAAAAAGGAAAACTTGGTATTATCTTAATCTGTCTTAAAAGAACGTTTAAATGTTATGGTCAATTCTATACCGCGTTCATGGGATGAACCGGGAATGTATTTCACACGACACCGCTGCTCATGGATGAACCGAATGTATTCCATACGATTCTATCGAGTCTCATGAGATGGGCCGAGACATGTACGATTCCTATCGAGTCCCAGGAGATGGGCCGAGACATGTATGATTCTCATCGAGTCCCACGACGGGCCGAGACATGTACGATTCCTATCGAGTCCCACGAGATGGGCCGAGACATGTATTCCATACGATTCCTATCGAGTCCCATGAGATGGGCCGAGACATGTATTCCACACGATTCCACCTCGAGTCCCATGGGATGGGCCGAGACATGTTATACGTATCACACGATTTATACCTAGATCGCAGCTGGCGAATGAGTTCCACGCACGAGGGATGACTTTGAGGCGTGAGTCCACGATTTGACACGACTGCTTTTATGTTGTGAATCGTAGTTTTGTTATCATACATGTCTCCTGCTTTATTTTAGATCGTATGATTTCATTTACGATTTTTTTTTTTAGTTTCACATACTTGGTACTTGTCAGATCGACCTTCGGGCCGCGTCACGCCGCAGTAGGTACACCGCTTGTTGATCCTCTCATAGGATCACAACAACAGACGGGAAGCTCCGCTTTCTCGGAGGCTTATCTTTGTATGTTTCCGAGTTGTAGGTTCTTGTACATTCTGTGGTATGGCGGCCCCGTCCCGTCATAGTTGTTACATTCTTAGAGGTCATGTAGTAATCGCCAGCGGTGTTTGTAAACGGGATGAATCGCTCAAGTTTTATTATATATACGCCAAAGGCGATATTTTCATGGATAAACCGTTCTCATTCTATAATTGTTTCATGTCTTGTTTTTATATTCGATTACTCGATGTATGACTACTGGTGCCCGTAAGGCACGATCCACAGTTCGGATCGGTCGTGACAAAAGTGGTATTAGAGCGATTAATCCTCGGAAAGTATCTACGCATCGTGTCTAGTAGTCTTGATTATCGGTGTCGTGCACCACATCTATAATTAGGAGGCCGCAGGACATTTAGGATTGGTTTCCATTCTTCTCATTCCGAGATCGTGCCTTAGAGTCGTGTTATAAGTCGGACCCTCCGACGATTTCGTTTTTACCGCTTATGCCTCGCAGGCAACCCGCCCAGATGGGCAAGGCAGCCGGGGGAGCTGCTAGTAGAATACAGAGGAGTACGGGGGCGCAGGCCCAGTCATTACCTGAGATAGTGCTTCAGACGGCAAGTTTTACGACGCCGCCAAATTTCAAAGCAGAGTTTAGGATGCGGCAGTGGCCGCTGAGACCACGCACTCGAGCCTCCGCCCCACACCGGGCAGGAGTTGGGGTACAAAGAGATGGCGCCATCGCCAGGATCGCGGGCATACGAGGATAGGCCGACGCAGCAGCCCAAAGAGTACCCACGGTTCACCCGAGATCGGATAGTTTGAGGCTACGGGACTTTCTGAGTTGTAGCCCGCCAGAGTTCTACGGGTCGAGGTCTTAGGATGATCCGCAGGAGTTCATTCGACAGTTACAGCGGATCATGAAAGTGATCAAGGCTTCGGAGACCGAGTCGGTGGTCTTAGGTTCGCATCGGCTGCGTGATACTGCCGTTCATCGTTTGATTCGCGAGCTGTCCCGGGGAGAGTATACACTTCCAGCCGTATGGGACGAGTTCTCGGGGGCATTTCTTGCACATTTCTTGCCTCCACAGATGAGAAGGGTTCGGGCCGACAGATTTTTGACGTTGAGGCGCACTCGCACGGCTCGGAGTACAATGTGGAGTTTGACTCATTAGCTCAGACGCCCCCGAATTGGTAGCCTACATGGAGGACGAGTGCACCGCCACGCCACCGCTCACGACTACTGGCGAGGCTTGTTCGGTAGCTCTTCACGAGCATGGACATTGCCCGCATACGTGCTTATGCACTTGGATGCGAGGAGCGGAGCGCCGACTAATGACCGAGATCGCAGAAGAGGCCGTGACAGCAGGTCCTTGGTAACTTTCGAGGCGGACCGCCGCAGAAGCTAGTTATGTACCTCCGCCAAGATGCAGTGGTCCTCCGCGCCTTCGTGATGTTCGGTATTCGAGCCGGTCGAGCTCCGTGGCTTCGTTCACGGTATACGGGTTCCACCACGGTTCATGCTTTCCTCGTGCACGACGCGCAAACGCCATCCCGGAGTGTCGTCTTTCATCGGTGCTTGTTTCACCGCCGCCGTGGCCATGTGACGAGGACCGTCCTAGAAGGAGGATACGGTAGAATGACGATCCTACCGAAGTCGGTGGCGAGTTCATCGCCTTCAGAGCTATGCGCGCCGGCAGTGTGATTATGATTAGAGCGACGAAGGGAAAATGAAGCAGATGATACAGGTATATTCTTACCCCTCTAGAGACTAGTATGCATTGATGATATGATGAAATGCTGAGTATTATGTTCAGATAGCATTATGCTAAAATTGTGTTTAGAAAACATGGTTAGAAGGGTAAGTTTGGGGACAGGGAAAGTGTGAGCCTTAGAGTTTTATACGTAGAGACCTTAGATGCGAGGCCATCTTGAGTAAAGATTTATGTTTGTGTTGACCTTTATCAGAGTGCATAGTATACGTGGGATATATTTTTTGTGATAAGTCCCTGGGTGGTATGAAATGAAAGAGGGTAGTTGAGCTAGGAAGACCACTAGGTTTTCGTGACTTGATTTGGGAGATTGTTAGGACGGGGAATAAGTGTTTAGCGCGCAATGGTCGGGTTGAGGACCAATCGCGGTCAACCCGCGACTGAATGTGCGGGTCGGGCCGAGGTGGTCCTCCGTGGCAGTGGTCACGAGGGTGCTAGGCCCATTTAGGTAACCATCGATGAGTTCGTGGATATGTTCGACTGCAATCGGATCGTGAAGGCCGGGATGGCCTTAGCGAGATTGAGGCTAGTAAGATGACCAAGTTTGAGGTAGTGACTCCGCAGACTTTGGAAATCAAGCGACGATCAAGTATGGTACGATACTAGAAAGAGTTCAAGTGTTCGGAAGAGTACGACGAGTGAGGAAAGAAGAGAACGTGTGTTAGCGTAATAAAAGAGATCATTTTGTTGTGAAGTCAAGATGCGAAGGAGTATCCTTGCACGAGTGGAAGCTTTTGTGATGTAGGAATGATTTCGTGGACTCGTTAAGTATTTTCAGATGTTATTTTCAGGCCAGTGTGGCGTTGGCAACTTGTTAGAGGAACTTTATCGTTATCCGTCTTGAGAAGGAACATTCGACGAATGTTTCTACGAGGAGAGAATGTTATACCGTATTTCGCAGTATGCATTGAGGCGCACGTATAAAAGTTTTTAGCCTTAAGTAGGCATTAGGGACGAAATTTGGGCACAACTAGCGAAAAGAATCGCTTCCGACGAAACATTTTCGGACTTTGCGAAGGGAAAAATACGGTTGCAACATTTATAATTTTTGTGGATTTTTCCGAGAGATGAAATATTTTGGACCAACGAGAGGGTGACAAGTGTCACCCTCAAGTGGGCGGAAAGTGGGACGAACTTGGCACGTTTTTTGGCCCTCATTTTGGTCAAGGATTAGGTAGGATATTTTGTGATATTTTGTGTAGTAGATGAGCAAGTGGGACCCACTCAACACTTGTCCAAATCTCCACCTCCACTTGCCTCCACTTGTCTCAATCTTGGCCATCAATGTCCTATAAATACCCTCAAATGCAAGACTTATTCTTCATCCACAAATCATTTTCCAAGTCTCAAAACTCTCTCCCCATAAGTGTAGTTTTCGTCCCAAGCTATCCTCCCCTTTGAGAAGCCTTGGCAAAACCAACCCCTCTCGAGTTGTTCTCGTAAAATACCCCTTGGTAGAAAAGTATTCTCCAAGTATTATTACTATTCCAAAATACTGCCCAAATACCTTGTAGTATTCCAAGGTTACACCTATACTAAAAGCCCAGAAATACTATTATACTTCCCTTCAGTCACACAAACGAAACCCTAAGGAAAATCTTCATAACGGGTTGAAGTATTAAGAAGAAGTTGCGTAGAACTTCTAAGGGTTGTTTGGAGCGGGTTGGAGCGTTCAGAATAGGAGCTAAACGTTGCTCAGGATCGACATTAAAACTTGGATAATTTTGGGCTTATCGAGGTAAATACTATTGTCCTTCTATCAGTAATTGGAAATTACATACCGTAGTAGTTTAGAAATGAGTATAAGACGATATAAGGATGGTATAAAGGAAGAGAATTGAATTGAAATCACATCGAAGAATATTAAAGAAAGATTGAACTATTTACATGTGATCGTATTTACAGAGACTTGTGTAGTTTGTCGCAGGAAGTCGCCCAATTTTCCGTAGAGCAAGGAATCTGTATCTAGAATTATTCTGCAGAGTAGTCTAGACGTTGATAGACTTGTATGACCGTTATAGGTTGAAGTACTGCAAGTAGCGTATTCTACTCGAAGGGTGGAAAAGGCTAGCAGGATTACAGTACTTTGGAGTGTTTTGCTAATAGTCGATAATCGTCGCGAGGTATGTGATTCTTCCTATCCTCTTGAGCATGATATTTTAAAAGAATATATATAGTACGGTAGACGTACGTGTGTTAACTGAACGTGGTTTTACTTCGATGTCTTTTGACTTGAGTTTTAAATTATAAGAATCTTGAAGTATTTCAAAAGAATTAAGAATCGTTTTTGAAAGAAGAGTAATACTTGGTTTTGAAAGTTTAAGAGTTATACTAGCTTTATGGGAAGTTAGGTATAACGACTTAAGAGAGATAAAAAGAATGGTATTGATTTTAGAAATTAAGAGACTTGATCTCAAAAGATAAGAGACTTGACTTAATTGAATTATTATGAATTTTGTTAAAAAGTGTGAAACCTCATTCGTGAGTAATGAGTACTTGGTTTTTAAAAGGAATAATGTTTTACTGATTTCAGAAATGAGAATAAGTATCGAACGAACCACTGCAGCGTTAATAAAGGAAAATGTATTGACAAATAAGTAATTATATTAAAACCAGTAGAAACCTCCATCTGCATAGAAGCTAAGATAAGACAAAATTGTATTACATTTCCTAGATCATGGCTGCTTTAATAAGGATTGTTATAAACAAGAATAACTTACTCACACATAAGGCATATGTTACTCAAATTGTTTTAAAAGAGAATTATGTTATTAAGTGATTAAGACTATGAACTACGAAACCTTTCGAAAATGAGAAACTTGAGTATTTGAAATTAGGCAAACTTGAACTTTTGGAAAAGAATGTTGTTACTTGACTTTAAGAAGGAAAGTGTTTTGGTTTAAAAAGAAGAGCATAATATTGCCTTAGTTGATTTTAAAAAGGAAAACTTGGTATTATCTTAATCTGTCTTAAAAGAGCGTTTAAATGTTATGGTCAATTATATATCGCGTTCATGGGATGAACCGGGAATGTATTTCACACGACACCGCTGCTCATGGGATTTAACCGAATGTATTCCATACGATTCCTATCGAGTCCCATGAGATGGGCCGAGACACGACGATTCTATCGAGTCCCACGAGACGGGCCGAGACATGTACGATTCTATCGAGTCCCACGAGATGGGCCGAGACATGTACGATTCCTATCGAGTCCCACGAGACGGGCCGAGACACGTATTCCATACGATTCCTATCGAGTCCCACGAGACGGGTCGAGACACGTATTCCACACGATTCCACCTCGAGTCCCACGGACGGGCCGAGACATGTTATACGTATCACACGATTTATACCTAGATCGGCGGTGAGGAAGGAGTTCCACGCACGAGGGATGACTTTGAGGCGTGAGTCCCCGATTTGACATGATTGTTTTTATGTTGTGAATCGTAGTTTTGTTATCATACATGTCTCTGCTTTATTTTAGATCATTATGATTTCATTTACGATTTTTTTTTAGTTTCACATACTTGGTACCGCCAGATCGACTCCTTCGGGCCGCGCTCACGCCGCAGTAGAGGTACACCGGTTGTTGATCCTCGCCATAGGATCACAGTCAACAGACGAGAAGCTCCGCTTTCTCCGAGGCTTATCTTTCGCATGTTTCCTCGAGTCAGGTTCTTGTACATCTGGGTATGGCGGGCCCCGTCCCGCCATAGTTGTTGTTACATTCTAGAGGTCCGTAGTAATGTGTGGCAGTGTTTGTAAACGGGATGTAATCGCTCAAGTTTTATGTATATATATACAGGCCGAAAGGCGATATTTTCATGGATAAACTGTTCTCATTCTATAATTGTTTCATGTCTTGTTTTTATATTCCGCTGATTACTCTGATGTATGACTACTTGGGTGCCCGGGTAAGGCACCACCACGCCCGGATCGGGTCGTGATAAAGATAATCCCGCCCGCGGGGCCTTGCATCGTGGAATCATGTAGCATAACTGCCCACCGCTGGGCTCTGTAAGATGATGTAACCCGGCCTATGTGTAGGCTCGAGGTAATATGGCGTAATCCGGCCTATGTGTAGGGTCGGTGTATCTCATAACATAATCCGGCCTATTTGTAGGATCGGTGTATCTCATAACATAATCTGGCCTATTTGTAGGCTCGGTGTGATTTTCCTTACATAACATTTTTAAACCATCTTTTCACTTCTTCTTAAGTCGTCATAACAACTTCCCATAAAGCTATTATAACAACCTTTCATTTTAGAGAACTTAAGACACTTTTATTCTTGCAACATTAGGGAAACTAAACCCAAAAATACTACGTACATACATACTTAACAAGAATCTTAAAACTCCTTTCTTTTTAAAGCTCAAGTCACATACTCTTTTGGAAACCATCTTCTTAACTTTTGAAATAAATTAAGAAGCCATACTTTTTAAAATTTAGTCATTTTCACTTATAAAATCAAGGCTTATAGTCTTAACACCTCGTAGCATACACTCTTTAAAATTATGTCGCTTATACTTATAGAATCATGTCATCTATACTTTAGAAATCAAGTCTCATAACTTGAAAAATAAAGTTTCATAATCCTTTAAAGAAAACCAAAGTTCATAGTCTTATAACTTCATAACATACATTCTTTAAAGTCCATTTACTTATACTTATAAAATCATGTCATTTATACTTTAGAAATCAAGTCCCATAACTTGAAAAATAAAGTTTCATACACTTCCAAAACCAAGTAGCTTATTCTCTTTAAAATCATATAACTTCCACTTTTAAAATCAATCCCCTTTTCACATATAAATTCAAGTCATTTTCAAACATAAAATCAACTTCCTTTCTTCAAATAAATCAAGGCACATAGCTTTAAATCAAACCTAATAACTTCCTAACACTTCTTACCAACATCCCCCATAAGACTTGGTAAGGACTTAGGATAACTTAGACATACCTTTAACTTAGAATCAACAACGTGGATACTTCTTAACTTCTAAGAGTAGAAGGAATCATGAAATAATATCACATGGCTATTTCATATGTAGGATCATGGCAAAGAAGGAAGAAGTTCACATACCTCCCGACGATTATCGACAAGTAGCAAAATGCTCCAAAGTACTTCAACCTTGATAGCTATTCAATCATTTAAGTAGAATACGCTATACATAGTACTTCAACCTATAATGGCCATAATACGTCCATTACCCTCTAGCTTCAAACGTAGAATATTCTAAGTGTAAAGTCACCAAATTCTACGAAAAATCAGACAACACTTCCTTTGTTTCTACGTACTTTTCCACCTTTTTCAAGGCCCGAAAATCAATAACCAAATGCCACGTTTAAGGCCCAACAATTTAGCAATACAAAAGGGATTACACGCTAATAGACGTAAAATTTTGTCCCACAATCAATATAAAACTGTCCAATATTTCTAAGCCATATTCGGCTACCATTGCCACAACCATTATCAATTTCCTTTCCATTCATTTTTCAATCCAAGTTGTTATTCCAACATGTTATATACATAATAACAATTACAACAACTATAAATCCTTTCTTCCTTAACATGCGACGATTGTAACTATCGACCAAATTGATTACAACATAAATGGCTAACTTGTCCATTTTCGGTTTTAACATGTCGACATGATCCAAATCTTTTCAAACTTCAATCTATATACCACATGCTCATTTCTTAACTACTATAACATGTAATCTTCAATTACATTAAGAAGATGAAGATTTTACCTCAATAAGCCCTAATAGTATCCAAGCGTCAAATTCGATCCTAGCAACTTTTAGCTCTTCTTCTTATGTTCCAATCCGCTCCAAGCACTCCTTAGAAGATCATGAAGAACTCTTCTTCAAGTTCCAACTTCAAAGTTGAATAACACCTTAGGTTTTCGCCTTGCGACTAACGTGAAAACGTCGTTTTTCCGGGATCTTTCTATTGAGATATCCTTACAATACCCCTAGGAACCTCGGGTTAAAGTATTGTGAATAATGAATCACAAACTAAAAATTTTGTGCTGGAACGGGCACAACCAGAGCCTCTTCTTCAAGAACAAGGAAATGAATTTTTCTAAGTGTTGGATTTTGTCTAGTCTTGCACTAGTGGTAGTAATATATAAAGAGACCAAGGGGTGAGATCAAAACAAATGGATGGCTAGGATTGGGTCAATTATGTCAAGCTCCACTTTTCTAGTTGACTTGGTCCATTTTTATTCATCCAACAAGCCCATGTGGAGGGTGACACGTGTCGCCTCCCATCGTCTAAAATATTTCATTTCCAAATTTCCATAATTGGTCAAAATATCTAAACCTCGGCCCCACAAAAACGTAAAATTCTGTGGGGCCCACGTATCCAACTCTGAAAATAGAATTCCATAATTCCGATAAATTCCAACAGTCTCAAATAAAAAGTTCTGAGAACCCAATTCTCATTAACGAACAATCTTTTTCCTTCCCGAGGTTCGTAAGAATTTTCCCTGGAAAACAATTCTTTTTTTCGTTCAAATTTTTTTTAAGTCTTGTTTCCTTACATACCTTCTCTTAAACATATCCTGGAATTATGGGGTGTAACAAGTTAGTTGGCCCAGACTTGATTCAGCAGGTTGTGGATAAGGTAAAGCTTATCCAGGAGAGACTGTTAGCAGCTCAGAGTCTGTAGAAGTCTTATGCAGATAATCGGCGCCGACACTTGGAATTTCAGGTAGACGATTGGGTCTTCTTGAAATTATCACCCATGAAGGGTGTGATGAGGTTCAGAAAGAAGGTGAAGCTTAGCCCAAGGTACATTGGGCCTTATCAGATCATCCGTAGGGTAGTCAAGGTTGCCTATGAGTTGGAACTGTCGTCCGACTTGGAGGCAGTACATCCGGTCTTCCATGTTTCTATGTTGCGGAAGTGTATCGGAGATCCATCGAGAGTTTTTCCAGTTAGCGAGGTCCAGGTGACAGAGGGATTATCGTATGAGGAGAGTCCCATAGCGATACTCGATCGCCAGGTCAGGCGACTGCGAACCAAGGACGTGGCTTCCGTCAAAGTCTTATGGCGGAATAATAATAGGAAAGAGATGACTTGGGAGGCAGAGGAGGACATGATGGAGAAGTATCCTCACTTATTCCCTACACGTCCAGGTAATCTTTTTCCCTTACTTGTCAGTTTTAATTGACGTATTTGCTTAAGTGCTATTATGTGGCCATGTGTGGCATATTTTGGTATGTTGGGTGTAATTAAAGGAGACTACGTCGCTATACAATTAGATTGACTCCGAAAGAACATTCGGGGATGAATTTTTCTAAGGGGGGAAGAATGTTAAACCCCGTAAATTCCAGGACATGTATATAAGAACGTACGTAAGAAATCAGGACATTAAGAATTGAGACTTATAGAATTTAACGAAATTATGGAAATGTCGGGAAATGAAATATTATAACGAATGGGAGGGCGACACATGTCACCCCCCCCCCCTACTTGGACTTGGTCGATTTTAGCCAAGGCTAAAATGGTCAAATGACCAAGGTTGGATGATCAAGTCTTTACAAGCCCAAAGCTTGATATATTTGACTAAGTCAATGAGCCCACTTGACTATAGATATTTAAATCTTCTTCATCCAAACCCCACAAGTGTTTTAATCTTGACCCTCCATTTAATTATATATACACCCATATAGCAAGACAAGTCTCAACACTTAGAAAAAATTAGAGAAACTTGTGTGTTCTTGCTAAGAGGTCTCGGCTAAGCTCCAATAGAAGAAGAAAAAAAATTCAATTGTTGTTCATAATTCACAATACTTAAACCCAAGGTTCCTAGGAGTATTACAAGGATATCTCAATAGAAAGATCCCGGAAAAGCTACGTTTTTACATTAGTCGCAAGATGAAAACCTAAGTTGTTTTCATAAGTTTTGTTTGGAAATTGAAGGTAAGTTGTTTATGAACTTCTAAGGGCTTCAAATAGAAGATTAGAGCGTGAAGGAAGGGAGCTAAGTTGCTAAGGAGCGACTTTGAATCTCGAGTCGATTAAGGCTTGTCAAGGTAACAATCTTGTCCTCTTAGTGATTAAAGATTACACGTTGTTGTAATTATATATATAAACAATCTTGAGATGTATATAATGGAGATTGATAAGTGTTATGGATAATGGAACCACTAAATCCAAACTAGCACGTTTAGTCTTTGAGATTGTAATTCAATTTAGTTATTAGTTTTAGTCGCATGTTATATAAAGAAGGGATTATAGTTGTTAAAAATTGGTTGCGACTATATAACATATTAGGACGACAATATGGATTGAAAGGGAATTGGAAAGGATGATATGTTGTTGTACCTATTAGCCGAGAATGGCTTTGTCTATTGAACTACTTGGTATTAATTGTGGGGCAGAATTTTACACGCCATGTAAGGCGTGTAATCCCCTTTGATCGTTGATGTGTCGAGCCTTAAATGTGGCATATTGGTTATTGATTTCGGGCCTTGAAAAAGGTGAAAAAGTATGTAGAAACAAAGGAAGTGTTGTCCGATTTTCCGTAGAATAAGTGGCTTTATACTTAGAATATTTTACGTTAGAAAGCTAGAAGTTGATAGACGTATTATGGTCATTATAGGTTGACATACTACGTACGACATATTGGACTTAGCACGTGGATTGAACCGAAGAGGTATGTAGAATTTTCCCTATCTCTTGAGCATGAGTTTTATAAATGTATAGTACGGTAGGCGTACGAGTTTTAAAGAAATTCGGTTTTGTTTTGATATCATTAACCTGATATAAGAATGTCTAAGTTTGGTTGAGTTAGGTAATTAACTCATTTGATTTTTAAAGAATGAAAATGTCTTAGTTCCTAAAGCATAAAGTTATTATAACGGCTTTATGGGAAGTTGGTTATAACAACTTTATGGAAAGTTAAAGGAATGGTTTTCTCTAGTAATGTAAACAAACATAAATGACTTGAAATGAAGAAGGACAAATATTGATTTAAAGGCATCAATAGCTTAAAGTTTTACAGTAAAGGTCACTTGGTTTAGAAGCCTGTAAATGTATTTCTAAAGGTATAGTGACTTGTCTTGAAAAGTAGATATGACTTGATACTACGGGTAGTAGTATCTTGGGGTTTTTATATGAAAAAGAGTCATTTTAAAAGATTAGAAGTACGTAGTACTTTGGGTTAAATTCCCGAATTTTTCATGATATGATTTAAGTTAAATAAAATGAGAGTGCATGCTTATTAAGTCTAATGAGAAGTTAAGAGATTTCTTAACTTGCTTATGTTATTTATGGTAGTCGGTTGTGCTTGTGTTATATTATTCTTCACTTGGGTCATTCCTGGGCATGTTGCATTTGCATATTCCGTGGATTTGCTCCCACGACGCGGAAGTTACCTCATGCGAGTCCGTAGGGCTCATGCGGGTGAAATAGTCCCATGCGGAGTGGACCAGTCCTATGCGAGAAAATTACCTCATGCGGGTCAACACGGCCTATGCGGGTGAAATAGTCTCAGGAGTAGGATTGTGTGATAATACTACGGGCGGATAGTCCTAGGTTAATCACAGGCTTCCTATTTTAAGAACCAGAAATGTTTATTTTGTTACTCTCATTGTTAGTAAGGCACAGTATACTGTTAATTTGATTATCATACATGTCTCCAGCTTTATTTTAGACTTATGATGTAAATTACAAGATTTCGCTTTACATACTGTACATATTGTAATCGACCCTTTCTGGCCGCTCATGCCGCAGTAGGGGTAGCGTTGTGGATCCTCACTCTGGATCACCGATCGCTTGTCAAGCTCCATTTCTCCGGAGGCTTGTCTTTGGTACGGTTTCCCTGATGTTGTAGATTTATGTACATTCAGGGGTATGGCGGGGCCCTGTCCCGTCACAGTTGTTATGTAAAAATTCTTAAAGGTCTGTAGTCATATCTTGTGGATTGGGTTGTAAAAACAAAGATGTAACTGCTTTTTGGGTTATGTATATTTTTCTGGAAGGTGGCCTTATCGGCTAGCCTGTTGATATTTAATGTCTAGTACTTTATGAGTTTATGTATGTTCCGCTATTCTCCTCGATCTATACCGTGAGGGTGCAGGTAGGCACCGCCGCATGGCTGGTCGGTCGTGGCAATTATCTTGTAGGAGGTCACTTATTTAAGTGCGAGGACAGACCGTCTCAGTTGAACGCACTTAAGAATCCAAGAGTGTCCACGGCCCCAACGGATAAAACATAAGAAGAAACGAGATATTGGACTGTTATTTGTGTCTCTATCATTGTCTTGGAATATACTAAACACTGACGGTTCAAGACATCACGTTCACCGCTTAGTAAATATGTCTGATGGTAGTTGACTAGGAAAGGTTCAAAGTTGTGTGCTACCTATTTTGATGCAATACACTTCCGCTACTAGATTGCTAATGGTTGGCACTCCCCGTGCACCAATACCTCTTTCAAGAGGGGGTTGTTGGAAATTTACATAGTGAGATTGAGTTTATCCCATTCTAAGTGACTTGAACACATGGGCCCCGCATATCGGAAATATGTTTTCCACACACGTGCATACGTCATACAACGTCTAGCTAAATTTCACGTAGTGAAAGAGATGTTGGTACACAAGTTAGAGTGTTCTTATGTTATGTAAGGATGGACGATTAATTGGCCAAATTAATATATCTCCCACAACGGTATAAGAAAAGAAGAAATGTGCAAAATACGGAAAATGGGAAGAGTCGCGGCAGCCAGAATAAAGCGCGGCCGAGACACGACGGGCCAGCGCGGCTTCCAGTGTCCAGAATCGAGCATAATCGTCCGTAGTCTTCGATTCATCGATCGATTCAAGAGCCAAAGGTCAGCCAACCCTTGGCATGATCAAGGTGTCCTTTGGTGAAATCTATGCACCCTATTCAAGACATTCACATGGTATATGAATGATCATTTTGAAACTATAAAAGGAGTTTCAAATTTTAGATTTAAAATATTCATTCACAACACAAAATCTAGAAATTTATTGAGAGCTTTGTTTTTTCTTCTAGCAATCTTTTGTTCTTGTTTCTTCTACAAGGATTCTCAAGTATTGGACTTGTGCTTGAGAAAGTATTGTCGTTTTATCTTGGGAGACTATTATCCATCTACCGTAAGTCATTATATATGGGATAATTTTGTCTTAAGGAGAGGTTGTCAAACAATCGACTGACAAACATCAGACTAAACTTTTTTGTGTCTAACCTTCCAGTTCTTCCGTTTCCGTTCATACCCACAAAGTTACAACATATTCTATAGCTGGAGATCTTCTCCTATGATGAAATATCGTATTCTTGCTTTCCACCGACCATAATATAACTAGTTGAAAATACCTATTCTTTTCAAGAATAGCCTTTCCTTATCGAAAAAAAGGTCTGAATGAGAGAGGACTGACCATCATATTTATGATGTATCGACTTCAATTCACTTTCACTTTAAGAAATGGTTTATTTCTTCCAAATTAGACATGATTCATTTGTCCAAAATAAGAAATGGTGGGTTAATTTTCATATATTTCATCGTAAATGTGAAATACTTATACAAATAAAAAGGAAAAAGGATGTTGCATCTGGCATTAGATGATAAAGAGAGAGCTCCATCTATCGATGAACAACGGATTGACTGGGCGGGAAGAACTAAAACTTCGCTGAGCGAACCAATCTTCCGTGCCGCCCCTTCTCTCTATAAAAAAGCCTGCGGGAAGCGCAAAGAGCCTAAAATCAGCTCGAGCGAATGCGAGAGGAGCTAAAAGCAAAAAGACATTGGCTCACAAGAAACAGGAATGGCACGAGAAAAAGATGTCTTTGTATGGTAAAGAATGGTGCACTTCCTAACCTCACGTACCTCAAGATAGGACAAAAAGCCTCCCAGTGATCTTGTCGGAGCTCTTGCCATTGCCAAAACCTTTGAAGATGGACTCGACTCAAGAGTGTACATAGTCTCTATAGTATTTTTCATCAAGCATGGTGGTGTTGTTGTTTATTGGCTCTCTTGAACTCCAGGAAGTGCAACCATCTTTAATTTTCCAAGGTGCTAGCCATTATTTAAAGATCTAGCTCTCATACCAATTGTTAATTTTGGTTGCGAACTAAGCACTCAAAGAACCAAGTTCGTTGAGTAACTATGCAAGAAGGTAAAGTACATAATATGTAAATCAACACAAAAAAATTTATGTGGAAAACTCCTTGCTCAAGGGAGGAAAAAATCACGACCTACCTCTTGTCGGATTTTTTTGTAACTCTACTAAACATGAGAAGTTGTAAGGTTACAATTTTATGTACATCTCTCTCTCCTCGATATTTTTCTCAATTGTCGACACTCTCACCTAACTTCTTCAATGAATCTACCCAGTTAATGAAGTCCCTTACAAACATTAAACAACATCGATTACAATCAACTAAAAAAGTTATCAAGATCTTATTTTGGAACCACAAGAACCTAGCTATTACAACTGAATAATAGTATAAATAAATCTTGATAGGAACATGTTCTCTGATATTTTTGTACCCTAGAGACTTTTGTGTTGATTATGTGCTCACTCTAATGACTCTCTCTTTGGTTCTGGTTAAGCTTCAAAGCTTTTGTCATGTTGTATTTATAGGAGTAAATAGTCGCGTTTAGTTCTCCAAATCCATTCAAGATTTGGTTCCATTAATTGTACGAAAGCAATCCTTGTTTGACATGGATTTTCTTTTTCACGCGTAAACGATTTAGTTTTCCTATTTTCAAGATAACTCCATGTGTTCAATTTATAATAATATTTTCATATCTTGAACTATAGTTCCTTGTAGTATTGGATTGAGTCATAATTTTAATTCTCCAAGTCTGCACGAAACATCTTCTTCAAACAGTCTCAAACGCTTCATCTAAAGGATCAGTTCCTCTTCCGTGATGCCTATTTCACCAGTTCTTTTTGGAGATCTATTAAGGATCAAGTTCTTGTACATCTTTGACCTTCTTCCTTTCATGTTGATCATTACCAATCATCAAAACTCCATAAGCTCGTGAACTACTATTGAAACCACAACGTCTCAATACTTTGACATTCTTTTGGATAGCCTTGAATCATCAATGTTTTCTTCTCTTTTATTGAAAATAATTATTTTTCCATTTTCATATGTGATAGAGGGGATTTTTGGGACCTTCTATGATGATATCCCAAAGCTCAATGTCTTTTCATATGATGAAGTCTTGCATTCTTGCCTTCCACCAGCCATTATATTCTCGATTATATCATGATGGTTTTGTTGTTGATTGACCTTCTTGAACTCTAGAAGGTGTAACCATCCTTATTATTTCAAGGTGCTAGCCTTTATTGAAAGATTTAGCTTTGATATCAATTATTAGTTTGATGCAACTTGAGTACTCAAATAATCAAATTTTTAGCAGCTAAGAAAGAAGGTAAAGTGCGAAATAAGTAAATCAACACAAGTATTTTCATGTGAAAATTTTCTTGCTCAAGGAAGAAAAAACGACGACATATCTCTTGTAGGATTTTCCAAACTCTTCACTAACTACGAGCAGATTTAATGTTACACTCTATGTACACTTAAGGAACTGTTTCAAATAGTACTTACTCATGTTCTTAATAATTCTCTCAATTATTGGCTTTCTCACCTAACTCTTCAATGACTCTACCCAGTCAATCAAGATCACACAATACATACCAATAATGAACATCGAGAAACTGAATTTTCAGAGACAGCTTCCATAGATACACTACACGAAACTAAAATCTTAGAAACATGACAAAGCTACATCCATCTTTCTGCTTAAATAATTTTCAAAGATTTAAATTCCATTGCACCTGACGAGAGCTTGTAGGTAATTGATGATGACATCAAAGCAGGAGGAATTTGTTTTGAGATTAAGTTTTGCTTCCTTTTGACTATTGAAGACATGTTGTCTATTAATAGGATTTGCTTTAATTGTTTTATTTCTAGCTTAGTTTTTCTTTTCCTTTTCTGCTTTTGATCTTTGTAAATATTTTGATATTTTTTCTTTATATATCACCGTTAGCAATCTGCTATGTGGTTTTTGGTTAAAAAATATTTAAAAGAATTAAAATCACAAATTTGAAATTAAAATTATATCTTTTAGGTTTATTGAGATTAAAATTAGAATCTCAAGTTGAAGGTAATGTTGTTCAAAATGTTATAAAAATAGAAATTTCAAATAGAAGTCCAAATTGCATGTTCAAACACCTCCTAAAATATACTTCTTCCGTCCCAATTTATGTAACATTCTTTCGTTTTTGATCAATCTAAAAAAAATGATATTTTCTCATATTTAATTCTTAAATTATTTATAAATATAAAAATATGTCATTCTTTTTAGACTAACTAAAAAATAAAGCATGTCATATAAAATGGGATAGACGGAGTAACAATTTAACTTCGATCTTTCTATTTTATAATGATATGATTTATAGTCATAATTTTTTTTTATAATTTATTTAAGACTAAAAACTTTAAGAGTTTTTCCCTTTAATTATATCTTTACGTAAATTAAAATAGAGGGAATATAAGATGAAACAAAATTGGTTTTAAAATAAAACTAAAAAGGTGTAATGTAATGGATTGTCTATTGGAGAACGGGGACCGCCACCCGTCAAAGAAGCACCAAACTTGTCTTATTGTTCCAACAAATTTAAAGACAAAAAAAAAAAGGAAAAAAGACCCAATTTTCACATGGGCGGGCCAGACATGTCACGCGCTGGGTCTCGCTCAGATTATTCATTATCTCGACAGGGCCCCACCTTCCATGTGAAACATACTAATACAGTAGCTTTGAAGATCAGAAAAAGCATGTCAACATCTCAACCTCGCTGTTTTCCTTTTTTGTTCTTTAAGATTTCTCATAAGGTAAACTATAAGGACTCGTTTGGTACTAGAGATAAATGTAATTAAATTTGAGATGTGTTTATTTAATATTTGGTTAAAATAAAATTATGATATAATTAATTTTAAAATAAAATTATGATATAACTAATTCTAAAATTAGTTATCACGAGATTGTAGTGTTATTTTACCTCCATGGAAGGGTGGTATAAGTAATCCTAGGATAACTTATCCCACCATTAATTATTTTGAAATAACTTATTTCCAACCAAACTGTGGAGAATACAAAGTTAGTTAGAAGAAGTTACAAAGTAGTTAGAAGTTGATGTAGTAATTACTCAACTAATTAACTACCTTTAAGCTCCCCTAACTATGTAGTATACCTATATATATACTACCTAATGTACTCATTATCAATAATACAACCTACCAGGGTTGTTATTCTGATCGGCCAGTTCGGGTATCGACAGATCCGCAGGATCGATAAGGTTTCTGGCCCCGATCGAGATCGGATCGACCGAAACCTTATCGGTCCTGGTTCTCATCCGACCTAAGATTTTTCCAGTCTGCCTGGGGATTTTTTTATTTTTTTAAAAAAATTAAATTTCCAATATTGAAATTGACATTGTCTGACACATTACCACAAAATTTGAACGTTGAAATCTATTGTATATCGCGAGATATTTAGATTTGAAAAGGGAAAAAACGTAACAATTTGGGAGAAAATTGAAATTGATTGCCAAGAATGACGTTTTTTGAGAAATCGGCTGCTCCAAACCGTCTCAGGCCCCGTCTCGGAAAAATACGCGAAATCAAAAAAAATTAGGTCAGACGGACATCCTAGCGCAGAGTTATGACCATTTAAAGTTTCACTAATTTACAACTAAATTACTTTCTTCTCTCTTTACCTATATTTTATATGTCAATGCTTCAAATTAAAACATAAAGTCTACATCACATATATTTAAAACATGTAAAATAGTCCAACATTAGGGAATATTGCAATTAAATATAATTAGTGGGGGTGGTGGCGGAAGGGGTGTTATTCCGTTACCATCCGCCTTATCTGGCCTGGGTAATTTTGCTACTCAGATCCGACTGCTAACTTTTCGGTCCGAGTATCGGTCCGGTTCTCGAGTAATTACCGGGAGTATCCAGACCGCTAATAGCTCTACACCTACAATCTCCTTCTATTCTTCATTCTGTTTCTGCTTCTGCATCTTTCTTCATCTGCATACTTCTCCTCTTCTCTCGAATGTATCGACATCACAAATTTCACCATGCATGGACATAATGTTGATGATCTGAAGATATTCAATATGGTATCAGAGACATGGTCCTAGACACACCACTTCCATAATCATATATGGATTAAATACTATATCTAGTTACTTATTTGTCTCTCTAGATGATTCTTCTATTCTTCACATATTTTTTATATTGGTTACTGTGTTAATTCATGTCATAGTCATATTGCAGTAGTGTTCTCTTCTTCTGGTTTCTCTTCTTGTTTCTTACTCTCTGAAATCTGCTAGAATTCTGGTTTTAAAACCAGAGATTTAGTCTGAGAAAAACAGTAGGCAAGATCTGAGTTACTGATAAAACTTCAGAGCCCAGTTTTTTAATCTTGTGTCATTCTTCTCATCCTATTATTCTAGTTGAATAAAAATCAAAATCAGTATAATATGAATACTGAAAATTCCTCTGGTAGAAACAGTCCACCACCACCACCAAGAGAAAATGCAAGAGTCAACACTACCACTACAATTCTTGATCATAACCATCCATTGTTTCTGCAATCCTATGATGTTAGTGGGGTGTCACTGATCTCATTTCAACTTCTTGGATCAGAAAATTATGCTCTCTGGAACAAATCTATGAGAATAGCCTTAATTGGTAGGAAAAATATTGGCTTTGTAAATGGAAAATGTAAGAAAGAAAGCTATGGGGAAGAATTGTGGGATCAATGTGATAAAGTTAATGCAGTGGTGCAGGCATGGCTAATGAATTTTGTGTCAAATGATCGATTAAGTGGTGTACTGTATGCTGATTCTGCCTATGAAGTTTGTGAGGATCTTAAAGAAAGATTTTACAAGGTTGATGGTTCAAGAACATATGATTTACGCAGAGAAATAGCAACACTTACCCAAGGTAAGTCAAGTGTTGCTGAGTATTTCTCAAAGCTGAAAACTCTCTGGGTGGAATTCCAATCCTTGGTACCGCATCCCAGTTGTAGTTGTCCAAAGTCAAAAGACTTTGTGGACTACCTTCAAAGACAAAAGCTATATCAGTTCTTGATGCAACTGAATGAGAACTATATGCAGGCAAGAAGACAAATAATGTTAATGTCACCCCTTCCATATGTTAACAAAGCATATTCTATGATTACAAGTGATGAGAATCAAAATTCATTATAGCTAAATCTGCTGGACTACTAGGAATATGACCAAGTGGTCTTAAGCAACATACAACTCATGATTCTACTGCAATGTTTTCAAGAACAGGTACAAATATTCAGAAATACAAAAGGAATTTTAACCTGTTCTGTCAAGATAAAAGGACATACAAAAGATACTTGCTACAAAGTAGTGGGTTATCCTCCACATTTCAAGCAAAAAAGAAGAGATCATGTTGCTCACAATGCATACACTACTGAGGAGAATGAAGGGGGTAACAGTCCTGGAAGGTCTGGGAAGATACACAGTTCATATAACATGGATGACATATCAATTGATACAAGGATGACAAACAGTTGGAAATCTGGGGCACCTCTGTTTCTAAGGGACAATATGAACAAATTGTGCAACTATTGAATCAAAACAGACAGTCTCAGGAACCTTCAACAGTTCAATCCTCTGCTAATGTTGCATGTATGATGTCTCATAAAGCTCTACTTGTAGCTAACATTGTTAAACAATGGATCATAGACACTGGTGCAACTAACCATATGGTAGCTGATATTGAAATGCTGAATAAGGCCACCAGAATGAACAATAATTTAAAAAAAGTACACTTACCTAATGGGGATATGGTAAATGTGACTCATACTGGTTCTAGTACTATTTCTAATAGAAGCACACTTAAGAATGTGGTTTATTTATCTCAGTTCAAGTTTAATCTAATGTTTGTGTCTCAATTGATCAAAGAGTTACAATGTGCAGCTATATTCTTTTATGATTTTTGTGTATTTCAGGATCTCTACAGTGGGAGGGTGAAAGAGATTGGTAAAGTACAAGATGGCCTATACATGTTAGTAAACCAGGATCCATCAAGATATTCTAGTGATCAAGTCAAAATAGGATTAAATGCAACATAAAATAAAGAGTCTACTTCTACTTCAGTTTCAGAAGAAGATATAGTGTTGTGGCATAGAAGATGTGGACATACCTCTAGTACAATACTAAGTAGACTAATTAGTGCTAAACATGATGTTATAGAAAGTACTGTAAATAAATGTTTGTCCATGTGCAAAACAGTGTAGACTTCCATTTTCAGTAAGCAATAATAAAAATGGTTCTAGTTTTGAGCTTGTTCATATGGATGTATGTGGTCCTTATAACACACAAACTTACAATGGTCATAAATACTTTCTAACCATAGTTGATGATTATACAAAAATGACTTGGATCTATTTACTCAAGCTAAAATCTGATGTGTACATATTCATTAAGCAATTTTTAGCCTATGTCTAGAATCAGTTTAATAAAACAATAAAGGTGATAAGAACTGATAATGAAATTGAATTTGTAAAAGAATTGTGTAAGACTAGTTTCTTAAGCCAATGGATCATTCATAAAAAATCATGCCCCTACACACCTCAACAAAATGGTGTGGATGAAAGGAAATATAGGCACATTCTGGAGATAACTAAAGCACTAAGATTTCAGGCCAATATCGACTGAAATTCTGGGGATTATGTGTTCAAATTGTTGTGTATTTAACAACTGATTACCTTAGGTCCATTTGGCATAACACCATTTGAGAAACTTCATAAGAAAAAAACAAATATAGGTCATCTAAGAGTGTTAGGATGTTTATGCTATGCTAATGACTTAACTGTTTCTGATAAGCTACAGTCTAGAGTAAAAATTTGTGCTATGATGGGATATTCAGAAACACAGAATGGCTATATCTTATTTGATCTACAAAATAAGTCTTTTTTTGTTAGTAGAGATGTTTCTTTCAGAGAAGCTGAATTTTCTTTTAAAGAAGAAACACCAGAAGGACACATATTTCAAATTTAGTGATCCAAAGATGTAGGTATGACACTTCAGATTACAATACTACTTTACAAATATCTATATCTACTACTAACAGTCACATTGCAATATAAGAAGAATCAGTCCAGAGAATACTTACACCAGAAACCAGAACCACAATAAGAAACTCAGAACAAATATTGACAACACAAATACAAAATCAATCAACCACTGATGTACCTACCAGTAAATCCAGCAGATCAAAACAACCTCCTATTTGGCTGAAATTTTTTGTTACAAATCAGTCAAACAATATTCCTTATCCTATAACCAACTTCATATCATACAACTCAATACAAAATCAAGTATAAGGCAACATGAGAAATTGAAAGACTAAAAGCTAGACTAGTAGCAAAAGGGTACAGCCAAAGAGAAGGCATATATTATCAAGAAACATTCTCACCAGTTGTGAAAATGGTTATTGTCCGAACCATCTTATCTCTGGATGCAATCAGAAAATGACATATACATCAAATGGATGTCCATAATGCTTTCTTACAAGGTGACTTACATGATGAAATTTACATGAAATTACCACGCGGTTCATCACTGGGTAAGAAAGCACGTAGATCGATTAACTGTCACGACCCGACCCCAAGCTCGCGATCGCGCCCTACCCGGCACTTTCTGTGATACATCGAGAATAGAAGCGGAACATACACAACTTATAAAATGCTTAAACATAAAATAACAACAGGCTAGCCGATAAGGCCACCTTCCGTAGAATATACATAATAAAACAATACATTTTTTTTATTTACAACCCAATCCACAAATGTGACTACGCACTTAAGAATAACTTGGCGGAGACAGGGCCCCGCCATACCCCGAATGTACAACCAACCATACTGTGGATAAGCCTCCGAGTAATGAGCCTCTCAACACCGAATTAGTGATCCTAAAAGTGAGGATCGCCACTCAGATACTCTACTCGCAGATTTAACGTACTCAAGGAGGTCGACAACATACGTACCAAATATGTGGAACCAGTATCGCAATGAAATCATAAGTCTATAATAAACCGAGACACGTATGATAGCTCAATTAATAAGACAATCGTGCCTTACTAACAATGAGTAAATAAGAGTATACTTACAACATAAAAATAGAAGCTCACGATCAAAGAGACCACCCGCCCGTAGTATCATTACAATCCTACTCGGGACTATTTCACCCGCATAAGTCGTGGTGGACCCGCATGAGGTATTCCTCGACGGGACTATTTCACCCGTGACAGTCGTGGTAGACCCGCACGGTATTCCTCGCATAGGTCAGATCCGCCGCACGAGACTATTTCACCCGCATAAGCCCTTACGGACTCGCACGAGGTATTCCTCGATCGCGGTAGTAAATCCACTAATATGCAAATGCCACAAACCCGGAACGACCAGAATGAATAACATACTACTAGCACAAACCGGCTATCACACATAACATAAGCACTACCGACTTATCATACATAACATAAGCATTACCGGCTTATCATACCATATATAAGCAAGTTAAGAAATCCCCTAACTTCTTATTAGTCTTATACATGTACACTCTCATTTTAGTTTACTTAAGGCACTAACATGTCTTTTATAAAAATCCGGGAATTTAACCCAAAGTACTACATACTTCCACTCTTTTAAAATGACTCTTTTTCATATAAAACTTCCAAGATACTAATAACCATAGTATCAAGTCATAACTACTTTTCAAGACAAGTCACAATACCTTTTAGAAATACAATTATAGGCTTCTAAATCAAGTGACTTCTTTCTTTTAAAACTTTAAGCAATTGATGCCTTTAAATCAATTTGCCTTTAACTATTTCAAGTCATTTATCATACTTAAATTACTTAGAGTAAATCACTCTTTTGAACCTTCCATAAAGCTATTATAACCAACTTCCCATAAAGCCGTTATACTAGCTTTATACCTTAGAAACTTACATTCTTCTTTAAAACCAAAAGGCTTAAACTTTCCAACAAAACAAGTATCAAAAATACTTTCAACATACTTAAAGTCTCTTAACTTTTGAAAACCAAGATATTCTTAATATTTAAACAAGTGAGTTACTTCCCTAACTCAACCAACTTGGACATTCTTAAAATAAGCCAAGGATATCAAATGGGCTAGATTGTCAAAATCTCAGACGCCTACCGCATACTATACATTTACAACTTATTCATGCTCAAGAGATAAGAAAGTTCCACATACCTCTTCGGTTCCATCCACTTGCTAAGTCCAATACGCCGCACGTAGTATGTCCACCTATAATGACCATAGTACGTCTATTAACTTCTTACTTCAAACGTAGAATATTCCAAGTGCAAAGTCACTAAATTCTACGGAAAATCGGACAGCACTTCCTTTGTTTCTACATACTTTGCCACCTTTTTCAAGGCCGAATTCAATAACCAAAAACGCCACATTTAAGGCTCAACAAAGTAGTTAACAATAGGGGATTACACGCTTAATCAAGACGTGTAAAATTCCGCCCCACAATAAATATCAAACTAGTCCAACATATAATGTCCATTCGGCAAAATAGGGACAACAATACAAATTCGTTTCCAATCCCTTTTCAATCCAAGTGGTTTAATATAACATGTTATCTCGCCACAATTGATTACAACTACTACAATCCTCAAGTAGGTAAACATGCGACGATTCTAATTATCGACCAAATTGTATTTCAATTTCAAATGGATTAACATGTCATTTTCGGATTTTGAGCTTCCAAATTTCCATAACACTTATCAATATTCATAACACATATCACATGATCATTTCTAACTTATAATAACATGGAATCTTCAATTACAAAAGTAAGACGAAGATTATACCCCATTTAGCCCAAATATGATCCAAGATTACAAGTCGATCCTTAGCAACTTTAGCGCCTCTTTTTGACATTCCAATCCACTCCAAGCGACCCTTAGAAGCTTATGATGAACTTATCTTCAAGTTCCAACTTCAAAGTTGAAGAACTCCTTTAGTTTTCGCCTTGCGACTAACACGAAAACACCATTTTTCCGGGATCTTTCTATTGAGATACACTTACAATACCCTTAGGTACATTGGTTTAAAGTGGGGAGATTATTGGACAACAATTGAAAAATTTTCCTTTGAAACCCTAGCTTGGCCGAGAGCACCCCTCCATGTTCATCCAATTTTCTTGAAAATTTAACTAAGTGTAGAGCCTTGTCTTACACTAGGAAGCTTATATAAATATATGGAGGGTCAAGATTAGAACAAATGAGTGGTTTGGATGAAGTTCTTTTAAATAACAATACATGTGGTCCCATTGACCAAGTCAATTTTGTCAAGCTTTACTACTTGCAAGACTTGTCTTCCTAACAAAAGGTCAAATGACCCTTTTGCCCATGCCTATTTTCGTCCAAGACACCATAAGGGGGGTGACACGTGTCGCTCTCCCATTCGTCACAATATTACATTTTCCGACAATTTCATAATTCCGATAAATTTTTACAAGTCTCTAATCTTAACATTTTTGAGTTCTAACGTACGTTCTTAAAAACATATCACGAATTCGGGTGTAACAAAATCCTTGTATGGGCTTAAACAAGCACCAAGACAATGGAATTTCAAGCTTAGAGAAGCTCTAATGCAAATGAAATTCAAGCAATCACAATATGGTCACTCACTGTTTACCAGAAAAACAGAAAATGGAATAACTGTCACGACCCGAACCCCGGGCCCGCGACTGGTGCCCTACCTAGGCACCATTCTACCCATACAACACAAGTAACTCGCGGAAGCTAAATAACACTCATCATTTTTTTTTTGCAAAGACAAAGCCGGCAAGACTGTCATAATATATAACATACGAATGAGACTACAACAATATAAATACAACTCACGCAAGTCCAGCCCACATATGAATACAAACCTCTAAGAGTTTGGACAGTAAACTATGATGGGACAAGGCCCCGCCGTACCCCTGAATATACCTAGCCGTAATGGAAGACATGTGCCAAAATGACAAGCTCCGGAACATTGGAGCTATCCCAAAATGCTGAACAAGGATCCTAAGCTCTCGGATCACCCAACTGAGTACCTAATACTGCGGCATGAACGCACTCGGCCGGGTCGACAACAATGTACCAAGTATGTAAACATGAAGTACAGTAAACAAGATCATAGCAGTACAAAAGAATGACAGAGACAAGTATGAAAACTCAAATACCAGATCCTACCGTGCCATATAAAATAAGAGCCAACTGTACCTTGTATCATTGTACCACTATATCACAAGCATCATCGTGTCACTGTACATCGTGTCACCGTACATCAGTATCAATGTACCATCAGTATCATCAGATCAATGTACCATCGTTCTATATCTTGCACTTCCGATGAGGACTCGGTGTAACCATCATGCATATATGCCTCTAACGTGTCCCGACCCTTTAGTGAGACTTAGTGAAAGCATAAACACATAACGTACCCTTTAAAATATGCATTTTTAAAAGTGAGATCAGTCGTGTCATTTCAAATTATGAAATCAATACCATTTCAAAATATGAAAGTTATGCCAAAATCAGGGTCATCCGCCCTCAGAATCATTATGCAATCCTACTCATGGGACTATTTCACCCGCATGGGACACCCACATGGGTCTTGTAGACCCGCAATGAGCATTGGTACACGATACTCACATCACGGAGAGCTAATCCATGGAATGTGTCCTCGAATTGAACGCGCACAGTCTTTCGCACCGCGGTGAGTGTGTACCATCTCACGCCGGAACTACTCCATGAAATATATATAACGCCGCGCCTACAGTGAGGACGCGGTGATGTGGAAATATAACACTCGCATGCGAACGGCTATATGAGTAAACATATGCAAGTTAAAATATCAAAGTCACGTCAAAATCGTGACACCGCCCATAGAATCATTACGCAGATCCTATTCACGGACTATTTCACCCGCACGGATCTCAGAGACCGCGTAGGCAATCAGACCGATACCGCATCACGGAGAGCTAATCCATGGAATGTGTCCTGGGAATTGAACCCGCATGAGTCCTTCAGACCCGCAGTGAGTGTGTACCATCTCACATCATGGGACCTACTCCATGAAATATATATATACAATGTACGATATGTTCCGACCCATTCTGGGATTCGGTGTAATGTGCTATAAGTCAAATAAGGTACGACATGTTCCGGCCCATTCTGGGACTCGGTGTAAATATAAAGGATTGTACACCTATAACTATCACAAGCAACTATGTACAATTTAAATCATCTTTGACTCTCATTAGAACCACTAAAATGAACCTCCGCTTTAGAAAACCAAGGCATTACCATGCCTTCCTTTTTATAAACACCAAGGAAATACCATGCCTTCCTCTTTAGAAATATCAAAGTACTATCCCGTCATGTAATATTAGAGACTTGAACCCCAAAAGTACCATGTACGTCCGCCGTACATCCTTTCCTTTATAAAACCCCCAAGATACTAACACTTGTAGCATCAAGGGAATTGCCATAGTTTAGGACAATACATCTCTTTTATGTTTAGCTTGGGCACTCACGACTACCCGACTTGTGGGCTAGCTTGAGCTTTTGTTACTGACGAGCCTAAATCTTGTATTGACTTGCCTAGCAGAGACGCACTAGATTTACATCGTCTTTATGCCGTGGGCACGCCCACAAAACATGTACATTAGGATGATTATTAATACACATTTACCTTTTCATAAAAAAAAGGCACCTACTCTTTTAAATCCAAGTGACTTCTACTTTTAAAATCAAAACAAATATACTTTTAACAGCAAGTTACTACCACCTCATGTACCACATGAAATCTAGATTCGTCTCGCTCATCTGGCTAACATTATGGAAACATTTGCATAGTGATAACCGATCCGAATTGACAAATTAATCCATTTATGAGTCGTGATTAATATAAATATTATGAGATTTTATCTAATCAGATGTGAACCTAGAAAATATAAAATAAACTGGTTATATCTTAGCTTCTATGCAGATGGATGACATTCTACTCATTTCAATATAATTGATTGTCGATTCCTTTTTCATTTAACGCTGCAATGGCTTGTTCGATACATTTTCTCATTAGTGCTGTAACTAGCAAGATCAATTCGACCCCAACGTTTACTAAAAGCTCTTACCAACATCTCCCATAAGACTTGATAAGGACTTAGGAATAATTTAGACATGCCTTTAACATAGAATCAATAACAAAAATACTCATTAACTTCTAAGAGTAGAATAACTTTTGAAACAATACCACAGTTATGGTTCACACAAAGAACATGTCAAAAGAGAGAAGGAAGAGGTTCACATACCTCATTGACGACTAACCAACACGACAAGTAGAATACGCCCCGAATGGGTACTTCAATCTTATCGGCTATTCCAAACGCCAAGTAAAATATGCCACAAGTAGTACTTCAACCTATAACAACAATAATACTTCTATCAACTTCATACACACTAGTATAAGACTTATACCAAGTAATGGTCTCTTATTCTACGGAAATTTGGGTAGCACTTCCCCCGTTTATACGTACTTTTCCACCTTTTCCAAGGCCCAAATTCAACAACAATCAAGCCTCATTTAAGGCACAACCAACAGTTAACCAAAGGGGATTACACGGCTACTTGATGTGTAAAATTCAGCCCCTTAATCTACCAAAACAGTCCATAAAAATCAGTTCAATATCCAACAACAACAAGGGTACAAATTGAAGCCTTTTAATACCTTTTTATACCCTTAATGTTACACCCCGTAGTTCCAGTGTATGTATATGAGGACGTACGTACGTAAATACGACATTAAAATTGGAAAGGAAGAAAGATGTGATTTTTCGACGGAAAAGTTTCCGAATTTTGAGAAGGAAAAATGTTCGTTAATGGGAATTGGATTCCCAGATTTGGTATTCGGACTTTTTGGAATATTTGAGAATTATGGAATTTTATTTCCGAAATTGGTCACGTGGGGCCACGGAGAATTTACTTTTGTGGCCCACTTTATTTTGGATTTTTGGCATTGCGGATATTTTGGAAGATGAAATATTTTGACGAGTAGTGGAGACACGTGTCACCCCGTGCGCCATGTTGGCCGAATTGGAGAGGCTGGGGACGTTTTTAGGTGGACAAGTGGCCCATTTTGTGGTGCCACTTGTCCCATTTTTGTGGTAGCCAAATGGTTGGCCAACTACCCACACACATGTACCCCATCCTCACCACACACTTGCCTAGATCTTGGCCATTGATTTTCCTATAAATACCCCATTGTTTCAAGACTTATTTCATCCACACTTTGAGATTCTAAGTCACAAAATACTCCCCTTTGTTGAGGTTCTCGTCCTACTCTCCCTTGGTGTAGGAAAATTCTTCAAGTGTTGATATAGTCCCAAATACCTTAGCCTAGTATCCTAGTTGTATTCCAAGTTATTTCAATACTAGAGTCTTGAATTCTACTTTATTCCTTTAGTCGCAAAAACGGCCCTAGAAAAATCTTCATAGCTTAGATGAAGTGTTAAGAGAAGTTATTTGGAAACTTCTAAGGGTTGCTTGGAGCGTGAATCGAGCTAAACGTGCTCAGATCGACTTATAATCTTGGATAATTTTGGGCTTATCGAGGTAATGATCTATGTCCCTATCAGAATTGGAAATTACATGTTGTAGTAGTTAATCATTGAGTATAAGATATATTGGAAGTATAATTATAAGGAATTGAAGTATTTACATTGAGTATTTGCGAGACTTGTAGTATTATTGTGGAGTAGAATTGTACACGTCAGGTTAGGCGTGTAACCCCGGAATTGTTGGTTTGGTAGCAGCCTCGTTTGGCGAGGAGTTTTATGTGGTTGCGGGGAGGTGCCGCTGAATTTTCCGTAGAATAAGGAATCTTGTATCTAGAATTATTTTACAAGAGAGCAGAGGTTGATAGACGTTTTGTGGCCTTTATAGGTTCAAGTCACTACAGTGCGTATTCTACTTGAAGGGTGGAAAAGGCGAGCAAGGTTAGAGTACTTTGGAGTGTTTTGCTAATTGTCGATAATCGTCGCGAGGTATGTGAACCTCTTCCTATCCTTTCTAGCATGATATTTGTGAAATATATTTAGCGGTAGACGACGTGTGTTTAAAGGAAGTTGATTTTCCTTTTGTGTCCTTGACTTGATTCCAAAGTTAAGTGACTTGTTATGAAACATTAAGGACTTGAATTATGTTAAAAGTTGTAAAATCTCACTCATGATT
This sequence comes from Przewalskia tangutica, assembly GCA_029844215.1. Lineage (NCBI taxonomy): Eukaryota > Viridiplantae > Streptophyta > Magnoliopsida > Solanales > Solanaceae > Przewalskia > Przewalskia tangutica. The sequence goes on along the minus strand of JAQGDG010000037.1, from coordinate 842,675 downwards.
AATGGGTGTGTGGTCTTTAAAGAATAAAGTTATCTTGATTTCAAAATAAGAATGGTTTTATCATTGGATTTAAAATGATAACTTGACTTATAAACAACTTGATTTTGGGAAAGGAGAAGTAATTTGATTTAAAGGTATAGGTTACTTGTTTTTAAAAGAGTAAGACATTTGGTTTAAAAAGTATATTGCTACTTGACTTTTAAAGGAGAAGTGCCTTTGTTTTAAAAGAAGGTATGAAAATTGTTTTGGTTTTACTTTGATGTCTTTTGACTTGAGTTTAAATAATAAGAATCTGGAAGTATTTCAAAAGAGTTATTAACCATTTTGAAAGAAAAGAAATACTGTTTTAAAGCTTAAGTGTTATACTAGCTTTATGGGAAGTTAGGTATAACGACTTAAGGAAGATATGAAGGCAGTTTACTTATTTTTTTTTGAAAGTCTTGTATTGATTCGAAAGTGTAGTAAGATGGTTTGATAAGTAGACACGTTAGGATGCTACGTGTTAGTCTTGTGATGTTTGTATAAAGGGGTTTCCTTGTTGTGCTTATGTTGTTTAACGATAAGTCGTTATGTTAGTATTATATCACCACCTCTTGACATGATTCCGGGGTTAAGCCTCCACGCGGGTAGACTCAAAGTGTCTGTGACCTATGATTCGAGAATACCTCACGCGGGTTTGTGTGACCTACGCGAGCTACGAGAGTTCCGTGTTAGTGCGGCGGCCTTTATGGTCACGCGGTCTATGCGCCACGCGACCGCGAGTCGGGACGTTGCGGGAGAGCTACCGACGCGGAATACCTCATGCGGCCATCGGAGTGGCTTACGCGGAGTCGCGGAAGTTCGAGGACTAGACGCGACATTAGATCATCGCGCGAGTGGCGGCCGATCATGTGGTTCAGACATATCTCATGATCTGATTTATGACCTTGTTGCATCTGTGGTTTTAGTAGTCGGCTATGCCTTCGCATTTACCCCGTGCGGTTTTATTATGACACGTAGACCTAGTGTTCATGTGTATTCCTCGGTGCTTTTATATCATGATCGCCAGCTGAGGAAGATATTCCACGCATGATTGATGTTGGGCGTGAGACCCATAGTTGTATTTGAGTGATGACTTTGAGGCGTGAGTCCCCGACTTGACACGATCGCTTATTTATCGCGAATCGTAGTTTGGTTATCATACATGTCTCCCGCTTTATATAGACTACTATGATTTCATTTACTGATTTTCGCCACATACTTGGTACCAGATCGACCTCTCGGGCTGCGTTCACGCCGCAGCAGAGGTACACGATGTTGATCCTCGCTCTAGTGGTCACAAGGCTGGGAAGCCCGCTTCTCGAGGCTTATCACGTATAGTCCCCGCCGCTGTAAGTGCTTACATTCAGGTATGGCGAGCCCCGTCCCGCCATTGTTGTCATATCATTCTTAGAGGTCCAGAGTAATGCTGTGCAGAATTGTAAAAGGATGAATCGTCTAGTTGTTATATATTTATGCCGAAAGTCAACTTTTCTCAGATATCTGTTTTAAACTTCACTTTATTCATGTCTTGTTTTATATTCCGCTGATTACTAGTATGTATTGCTACTTGGGTGCCCGGTAGGCACGATCCACGCCCGTTCGGTCGTGACAAAAGTGGTATCGTGAGCGATTAATCCTCGGAAAGTGTCTACGCATATCTAGCAGTAGTCTTGATTATCGGTGTGCACCACACCTATAATCGTGAGGTCGCAGGATATTTAGGATTGGTTTCCATTCTTCTCACTCGAGATCGTGCCTTAGAGTTGTGTTATAAGTTGGACTCCTCCGACGTATTCTTTTCACCCGCTATGCCTCACGCAAGGCAACGAGCCCGTAGGCGGCAAGGCGGCAGGAGGCTGCGAGTAGAGCACAGAAGGTTACCTGGGCACGGGCCCATTTATTATCTGAGACAGCGCTTCATTCGGGGAGTTCTGCGACGCCGCTAGCCCCAGGAGAGTTTAGAGCAGTAGTAGTAGCTACTGAGACCACGATACCTGAGCCTCTATTCCCACGGCCAGGAACAAAGGATATGAGTTACAAGGAGATGGCCCATTTACTAGCTAGTCTGGTGGCTGGGAATGAGGACGGACGGGAGCCGGTGGTTCTGACAGTACCAGTAGTTCACCCTAGATCCGATAGTTTCGAGGCATCGGGGCTTTCGAGTCACCACCCGAGTTCTATGGATTGAGGATCGGCGAAGATCATCGAGTTTATTCGATCGTCTAACGGATCATGAAAGTGATCGAGACCTCGAGGCATTTCTTACACACTTTTGCCCTCGCGATGAGAGCTCGGCAGATAGATTTATGAGGTTGAGGCGTAAGCAGGCGAACGGTTCGAATACGATAGAGTTTGACTTATCGCTCGTTATGTCCCCGCTTTAGTGGTAGACATGGAGGATAGAGAGTGCAGATATGTCACGGGACATGACGATTATCTAGCAGAGTTGTACAAGAGTAGATCTTGATCGACATGGACATTGCCCACGCACATGCTTACACGCAGCAGATCGAGAACGTAGAGATCGACGGACTAACCAAGATCGCAGAAGAGGGCGAATAGCAGGTCCTTTGGTAACTTTCGAGGCGGACCTTCTCCAGCAGATGGTTATGCGCCTCCGCCAAGATCTGAGTGGTCCTCGCGTAATTCAGACGTTCGGGTATTTAGGAGTTGGTCGAACTCCGTGGTTTAGTTCACGATTTATATAGGTTCCACCACCATTGATTTTCTCTATGTTCACTACATGTGGTAGACGCCATCCCGGAAATGTCGTCTTTTACTAACGCTTGTTTTACCAGCCGTCAGGGCCATGTGAGAGAGAATGTCCTAGTAGGAGGGATACGGTGGGATGACTTAGCCTACCAGTCGATTGCGGATTGATGGTTCGAGAGGAAGGGGTGTTAGCTGAGAGGCCACCCCACCTCGATGTGGCCATTGTGGTAAGTGACATTGTGGAGAGTGTCGTCTTCTTCGACAGCTTGTTTTGCTCTCGCCAGCGAGGCCATCTTGAGATAAATTGTCCGACGAGATGTGGCGCGGATGTAGAGACTCATCCTTCAGGATCAGTGGCTAATTCATGATCTTCCCAGCTATCGTCAACAGGCGAGATTGATTAGAACGACAAAGGGAAGTGAAGCGAGATGCGGTATATCCTTAACCCTCAGAGATTTGTATGTGTGATAAGATGAGTATACCTTAAGTGTTATGTTCGATAGCATTGTGTTAATTGTGATTAGAAAACATGGGTAGTTGTAAAGGGTAAGTCCGGGACGAGAAACGGGGAGCCTTAGAATTTATAAGTTGGGACCTTGGATGCAAGGCCGCCCCGAGTGGATGATTTTACGGTTGGTCTTTGTCAAGTACTCGATACGTGGTGTATTTATGGGATAATTCCATGGGTAGTGTGAGATGAAAGTGGTAGCTTTCATGGCGTGAATTGGTAATATTGTTCGGATCGGAACGAGAGTTTAGTACGAAGTGGGTCGGGTTGAGGCCATATCGCGAGTCAACCCGCGGCCGAAAAAGTGGTAAGTCGGTTTGAGGTGGTCCCGCTAGATGATAGGTCACGAGGTGTTAGGCCCAAGTTTAGTTAACCATCGACGAGTTCGTGGGAAGGCGTTCGACCCGAGGTCGGGCCGATGAGGACGCCCATCTTGTCTTTCAGTCAGGACCGTTTACTCGGCAGAGGGTTATGCGAGATGTTATATCAGGAAGGTTGTAAGGTTGCACGAGGTGCCTACTTTCACCTTATGACAGCATGGAGCCTAGTTTACTACTGCTTTTTCTCGAGGTTTTACCAGCAGGTTAGGAACTCAGTGAGTCTTAGTATCGCATTCGCCGGGCCGTGTTTGATTTGCGGTAGCTGAGGATTGTTGCCTCACGTTGAGGAGTGTTTTATAGCTACCATTTCAAGATTCGGATATCGCCTTACGACGCCAGGGGTGGAAGTGTAAGTTGCGGTCGATTGGTTCGATGTTGGCAATGTTCGATAATTGGTTCATACTTATTTGGCGGGATGTGGATAAGTGAAGCTTATCCGTAAGAGATTTTGGCACTTCGAGTCAACGAAGTCGCATGGATAGTCGGCGACACTTAGAGTTCAGGTTGACGGTGGGCCTTCAAGGTACCACCGGAAAGCGGTATGACGAGATTTGGAACCGGAGCGAGCGTAAATGTGGTAAGTTGTGAGAAAGAGTTCGAGTGTACGAGAAGTGTCACGGCAGTAAGGAAGCGAGCATGTGTTAAGAACATAGTTGTGATCATTTCGTTTGTAAAGTGAATGTGCGAAGGGAGTATCTTTTAGCCATTGGGTGGGATTTTTTTGTGATGTTAGAGGTGATTCCTCGTGGACTTTGATGTAAGTATTTGCGGTGTTTTCGCGCTATGTGACATTTGCAAACCGTTAAGCTATGAGAACTTGATCGTTATCTGTCTTGAGAAGGAACATTCGACGAATGTTTCTAGGAGGAGAATGTTACACCGTAGTTCCGGTGTATGTATATGAGGACGTGCGTGCGTAAATACGACATTAAAATTGAAAAGGAAGAAAGATGTGATTTTTCGACGGAAAAGTTTAGAATTTTGAGAAGGAAAAATGTTCGTTAATGGAATTGGATTCCCAGATTTGGTATTCGGACTTTTGAAATATTTGAGAATTATGGAATTTTATTTCCGAATTGGTCACGTGGGGCCACAGGAGAATTTACTGGTTTTGTGGGGCCCACTTTATTTTCGGATTTTTGGCATTGCGGATATTTTCTAAGATGAAATATTTTGGGCGAGTAGGGAGACACGTGTCACCCCGTGCGCCATGTTGGCGAATTGGAGAAGGCAGTGACGCGTTTTAGTGGACAAGTGGCCCATTTTGTGCCACTTGTCCCTTTTGTGTGGTAGCCAAATGGTTGGCCAACTACCCACACACATGTACCCCATCCTCACCACACACTTGCCTAGATCTTGGCCATTGATTTTCCTATAAATACCCCATTGTTTCAAGACTTATTTCATCCACACTTTGAGATTCTAAGTCACAAAATACTCCCCTTTGTTGAGGTTCTCGCCCTACTCTCCCTTGGTGTAGGAAAAATTCTTCAAGTGTTGATATAGTCCCAAATACCTTAGCCTAGTATCCCTAGTTGTATTCCAAGTTATTTCAATACTAGGAGTCCTAAATTCTACTTTATTCCTTTAGTCGCAAAAACGGTTCTAGAAAAATCTTCATAGCTTAGATGAAGTGTTAAGAAGTTATTTGGAAACTTCGGGGTTGCTTGAGCGTCGTGGAATGGAGCTAAACGTTGCTCGGGATCGACTTATAATCTTGGATAATTTTGGGCTTATCGAGTAATGATCTATGTCCCCTATGTAATTGGAAATTACATGTCAGAGTAGTTAATCATTGAGTATAAGATATATTGGAAGTATAATTATAAGGAATTGAATCGTATTTACATTGACCGTATTTGCGAGACTTGTAGTATTATTGTGGAGTAGAATTGTACACGTCCGGTTAGACGTGTAACCCCGGAATTGTTGGTTTGCAGCGTGCCTCGTTTGGCGAGGAGTTTTATGTGGTCATGGGGAGGTCCGCTGAATTTTCCGTAGAATAAGGAATCTTGTATCTAGAATTATTTTACGAAGAGAGCTGAGGTTGATAGACGTTTTGTGGCCTTTATAGGTCAAGTACTCACGAGTAGCGTATTCTACTGGGCGGTGGAAAAGGCGAGCAAGGTTAGAGTACTTTGGAGCGCTTTGCTAATTGTCGATAATCGTCGCGAGGTATGTGAACCTCTTCCTATCCTTTCTAGCATGATATTTGTGAAATATATTTAGTGCGGTAGACGACGTGTGTTTAAAGGAAGTTGATTTTCCTTTTGTGTCCTTGACTTGATTCCAAAGTTAAGTGACTTGTTATGAAACATTAAGGACTTGAATTATGTTAAAAGTTGTAAAATCTCACCATGATTAATGGGTGTGGTCTTTTAAAGAATAAAGTTATCTTGATTTCGAAAATAAGAATGGTTTTATCATTGGATTTAAAATGATAACTTGACTTATAAACAACTTGATTTTGGGAAAGGAGAAGTAATTTGATTTAAAGGTATAGGTTACTTGTTTTTAAAAGAGTAAGACACTTGGTTTAAAAAGTATATTGCTACTTGACTTTTAAAGGAGAAGTGCCTTTGTTTTAAAAGAAGGTATGAAAATTGTTTTGGTTTTACTTTGATGTCTTTTGACTTGAGTTTAAATAATAAGAATCTGGAAGTATTTCAAAAGAGTTATTAACCATTTTTGAAAGAAAAGAAATACTTGGTTTTAAAAGCTTAAGTGTTATACTAGCTTTATGGGAAGTTAGGTATAACGACTTAAGGAAGATGTAAGAACAGTTTACTTATTTTTTTTTGAAAGTCTTGTATTGATTCGAAAGTGTAGTAAGATGGTTTGATAAGTAGACGTGTTAGGATGCTACGTGTGTTAGTGTCTTGTGATGTTTGTATAAAGGGTTTCCTTGTTGTGCTTATGTTGTTTAACGATAAGCTGTTATGTTAGTATTATATCACCACCTCTTGACATGATTCCGGTTAAGTCGCCTCCACGCGGTAGACTCAAAGTGTGTGACCTATGATTCGAGAATACCTACGCGGGTTTGTGTGACCTATGCGAGCTACGAGAGTTCGAGGTTAGTGCGGCCTTTATGGTCATGCGGTCTATGTGGCCACGCGGACTACGAGTCCAGACGTCACGGGAGTAGCTACCCTCGACGCGGAATACCTCACGCGGGCCATCGGAGTGGCTTATGCGGAGTCGCGGAAGTTCGGGACTAGACGCGACATTAGATATCGCGCGAGTGGCGGCTTCATGTGGCTTTAGACAGATCTCATGATACGCTTTATGACCTTGTATCGCTGGTTTTAGTAGTCGGCTATGCCTTCGCACTTACCCCAGACGGTTTTATTATGACACGTAGGACTCGTGTTCATATGTATTCCTTAGTGCTTTTATATCATGTGATCACCAGATGAGAAGATATTCCACGCATGATTGATGTTGTGGGCGTGAGACCCATAGTTGTATTTGAGTGATGACTTTGAGGCGTGAGTCCCCGACTTGACACGATCGCTTATTTATCATGAATCGTAGTTTGGTTATCATACATGTCTCTGCTTTATATAGACTACTATGATTTCATTTACGATTTTCGGGCCACATACTTGGTACTGTTGCAGACCGACCTCGTGGGCCGCGTTCATGCCGCAGTGAGGTACACCGATGTTGATCCTCGCTCTAGGGTCACGATTCGGCTTGGGAAGCTCCGTTTCTCGGAGGCTTATCACGTATAGTCCTGTCGTTGTAAGTGCTTACATTCAGGTATGGCGGCCACGTCCCGCCATTGTTGTCATATCATTCTTAAGTGCATAGAAATGCTGTTGTGAGAATTGTAAAAAGGGATATAATCGTCTAGTTGTTATATATTTACGCCGAAAGGCAACTTTTCTCGAATAACTGCTTTACACTTCACTTTATTCATGTCTTGTTTTATATTAGTGATTACTACGATGTATAGCTACTGGGTGCGGGAGTAGCATCACGGGCCCGGGTTCGGGTCGTGACACTTAATCTCTTAGGACTTTCATTAGTAATTACCATACTTAAACACACATAATGAGGGATGAATTTCCAGAATTCCAACGCCCTAAAACATTCCCCAAAACTGTGTAATAACATCCAACAGTTTTATAGATTCCACGGCCAACAACTACAATCCGATAACTCTCTTCTTAATCCATTTTATTCCAATTCAAGTTCCAACACTTCTATATATGACATACCAACTTATCAACAACCATATTACTTCATTTTAACATGCGACAAGTGTAAATAACAACAACAATAACCAACGAATCAATTGGAACCCGAAACTGTCCATTCACGGTTTCAACACTAAAAATCGTCCAAACCCTTTTTATTCTTCATTCTTTTTAGCACAAGCTCATCTATACATAACAACAATTAGTAATATCCAATTACTCCAAAAGGAAGAAGAGGTTTACCTTTTATTTTAGCCCAAAAATGTCCCAAACAGTCCGGGGAAGATTGGCCCACAGTTTTCATTTTGCTCCACCTCTTCAAGTTCCAATCACATATATGTATCCTCTACAACCTTACACTCATCTTCCTTCACGTTTCACCTCCAAAAAGTCGACGAACAAGCTAGGGTTTCACCCTACAATTCTCGGCCAAGACAAACTTTTCAAGGTGGAGTATTAATCTTGGCTTAGCACTAGGTTTGGGCTTAATTTTGGAGAAAGAAACTAATCAACTCTTGTTGTTCTTGGCTATGGGGTTCTCGAAAATATGGAGCTCAAAGGGAGAAGATGAGAGCTATTTTGGGTGAAGTGATAATGATCCAAGTCTTCCAAGACTTGGATATATACAAGTGTATGGACAAGTGGAGTGGGACCCACTTGTCCACTTGTCCTCCTTTGTCTCAAAATATCTAAAGTGTTGCCATCTTTCAAGACAAGTGGAGGGGTGACACATGTCACCCTCCGATTGGTCCAAAATACTATAATTTTAATTTCCCCAAAATTGTGAATTTTTCGGCGGACCCCATATTATCAATTCCAAATATTTGTAATCCAATACTAATCCCGCAAATCCAATTAGAAGTATTAAACTCCAAGTTAGTAATTTTTTGTCGTCATATTTTCCGAAATTTTCCTTAAGAAAATGTAATAATTCTTTCCTTCCAAAATTCAAATCTTAAATTCTTAATCACGTTCTCAATTAGTAGCAGGTATTATGGGTGTAACAATAACATTGGTACTAGTCTATGTAGATGATATGTTTATCAATGGAGATCATCTAGAACAAATAAATGAAACCAAGCAGGAGCTACAACAGGCATTTAAGATGAAAAATCTGGAGAACTAAAGTATATTTTGGGCATTGAATTTGCAAGATCGGAAAAGGGAATCCTAATGCATCAAATGAAATATGCATTAGAGCTAATCTCAGAACTTAGTCTATCTGCAGCTAAGACTCTAAACACCCCTATTGACTGTAGCCTGAATTTAACCACAAAAGAATATGATGAGTACACTCATCCACAAAAACACACAGACAAGGAGAAAACATGATCAGAAGATGAAGTAATACAAGATGGCAGTTCTTACCAAAGACTGATAGGAAAATTACTCTATCTAACTGTTACAAGACCATACATTGCATATAGTGTGCAGACACTTAGTCAGTTTCTACAGCAACCCAAGAAATCACATCTAGATGCAGCCATCAGAATAGTCAGTACATCAAAATCAACCAGACAAGGTATATTACTATCTAGTTATTCTAAGAATTAATAATCGCTATTGTGATGCAGATGCCGCGTGTCCTCACATAAGGAAATCGATGAATCGGATATATGATCAAGTTTGGAGAATCACTCATTTCATGGAAATCAAAGAAACAACCTACCATTTCTAAGCTCACTAAGCCGAATACGTAAGCTAGCAGAATCAGAGTGAACTAACATGGATTCTGAAAATGCTAGAAGAAATTGGAGTTCAATTCAATCTACTAGTCACTGTCTATACAGACAGCAAATCAGGCTTGCAAATTGCAGGCAACCCATTATTTCACGAAAGGACAAAACATATAGAAATAGATCTACACTTCATAAGAGAAAAAATTCAAAAGGGAATATATCAGAACAAAATATATCAATACTGCACAGAAACCTGCCGACATACTTACCAAATGCTTGAATCGAATCCAACATCAACATCCATGCTTCAAGCAAGGATTACTGAATATTTTCTCGATCCACTCGGCGGGATGGAGAATACAAAGTTAGTTAGAAGTTACAAAGTAGTTAGAAGTTGATGTAGTAGTTACTCAACTAATTAACTGTCTTTAAGCTCCTCTAACTATGTAGTATACCTATATATATACTACCTAATGTACTGATAATCATTATCAATAATACAACCTACAATCTCCTTCTCTTCTTCATACTTCTCCTCTTCTCTCGAATGTATCGACATCACAGATTTCACCATGCATGGACAGAATGTTGATCATCTGAAGATATTCAACACAAACAACCCTAAGTACTACAGTATATAATTTAATTTCCAATAAAACATAGCGCTATTAAATATTATTTCTTCTGTCTAAAAAAGATTTGCTTAATTTGACCGGGTGCGAATAAGAGACAGAACGACGTGCAAATTTTCATAACTTTAACTTATTTCTCTATCTATCATTTTCAGAAATTATGGGGTTATGTACGTAATTTACTTTTCACTTTCTTATTCGTCAGGATTTCTATTGCGGGACTTTTTGTTATTTCAAAACTTATTTGCTCAAATATTTTAATTAATTCCTTTTTACTTATAATTAAAATCTCACATGATTTTTAGTTATTATTTGAAAATGGTTATCTTCAGTATTCTTAAATTAAGATACAAATATAAAATATTAATTACATACAACAATTATTTTTTGTTGAATCTTTGTTTACAATATTTTAAGAGTGATATGTTCTCAGTTCTAAAATTTATATTTTTATCTCATTTTTTCCTCTTAAATTATATTCCACCTTATTCCACTTCTATAAAATACAAAAGAAGAGAAAAAGAAAGAATGATACAGAATTTTATAAGAATATAAAATTATAACTTGTGTTGAACCTTATCTTACATATATTTTAAAGTTCGTTTCTCCTAATAAATTAATTGGCAAAATAGATATTATTCAATTTTGGTAACCATGTAAATAGTTAAGTGAGGCCGGAGCAGTTAATTCCAGAATAAAATTGATCATTCTTTAGGACAGTGGGAGTACTAAAGAAGTGAATAATTAAAACGTATTTTCCTTCTTTCCTAACGGCTACTCTCTTTTAAGGAAAATTGTTTCAATTTTTCCAACTGTGTATTTGTGAGTTTTCTTATATATAAAGTGGTCGTCGGAAATGTCCACTCCGACGCCGGGAAGTGCTCCTTCTCCTATATCGCCTCCGGCGCCACCTACTAACTCTACTTCTCCGCCGCCAACAGTAGCGGTAGCTCCTCCTCCTGCTAGCCCTACGCCACCCACTGCCTCCACTTCTCCTCCACCACCTTCCACTCCTTCTCCTTCCTCATCTACCCCTGCTTCTCCATCACCGTCTGGTTCTTCGCCTTCACCTCCGGCGAGAGGGAACTCTCCGCCGGCTCCTTCTGGATCAGGGAGATCTCCGGAAGGTCCTAGAGGAGGAGAAGGTTCGTCCTCAGATGATGGGTCATCGGGAGTATCGACGGGAGTGGTGGTGGGAATAGCAATTGGAGGAGTTTTGATTCTGGCAGTGTTGAGTTTGTTGTTCATATGTTGCAGGAGAAAGAAGAGGAGACCAGTTAATTACTATCCTCCTCCTCCACCACCACCAATGGGGTATAAAGGTAACATCTATTATCATTCTTACTGCTCCCTCAGTCTAAAAAAAAATAAAAAATTGTTTTACTTTCTTTTGTCCAAAAAGATTGACACAATTTAACTTTATTTTGGACACATTTTCAAAGTAGTTTTTTTATTTCTTAAACTTCTAGTCAATCTTTTTGTACGGAGGGAGTATTTTTTTTTTTTGACTTGGCATCATTTATTATGTGGCTGTTTGGATTTTCATTATCATTATCAACATGTATATATATAAAACCCGAACAGTTATCCTTTATAAAACCCAACTTACAACAGGACTACAAACCTCTAAGAGTTTTTATAACAATTATGACGGGACAGGGCCCCGCCATACCTCTGAATGTACAAGAACCTACAATGTCAGGGAATCATACCAAAAGATAAGCCTCCGGAGAAACGGAGCTTCCCAAAATGCAGAACTGTGACCCTAAGAGCGAGAATCAACAACCGGTGTACCTCTACCTACGGCATGAACGCACTTCAAGGCGAGGTCGACAACATGTACCAAGTATGTGAACGAAAATCAGAATGAAATCATAACAGTCTATATAAAACAGGAGACATGTATGATAACTAAACTACAGTACACAATATATAAGCAGTCATGTCAAGTCAGGGACGCATGCCCTCAAAGTCATTACTCAAATATAACCATGGGTCTCACGCCCATAATATCAATCATGCCCGTGGAATTCCTTCCTCACTGTCGACAATCCATGATATAATATAACACCAATATGTATACATGAACACCAAGTCCCACCTGTCATAAAAATCAGACGCCAAGTAGAAAGCTAACCACCGATCCGGCTGCGTCATAAACCGGCCGAGCAAGAACGAAAGCAACTACGATCCGGCTGCAACAATCGATCGGCAAGTACGAAGTCACGCATTAGATCCGGCTGCGTCACGAGATATGGCCGGTAAGTGCGGTTATCTACCGTAGTCCGCATACCAAATCGTGTCATGAATCGATCGGCAAGTACGAAGCCAACTACGATTCACCATACAAGAATCGATCGTCATACGGTTAGCTACTGATTCACTGCGTCGACCTCGGAGAGCTAGTCCATGGAATAACAATATCATCCGGATTGAACGCGATTACGGCGCATGCCGGAATCCTTCATCGCAGTACGAGCGTATCCATGGAACAATAATAGTGGAAGCATACTCGTGGGCCTCCCAACGTGTCAGTATGTCCAAGGAACAATATTGTGGAAGCATACCCGTGGACCATCCAACGTGTCGATATGTCCAAGGAAATAGTGAGATGACCGGCCCTCCATCGAGAGACGCGGTATCATAAGAATACAACACTTGCACAACAAGACTATCACAAGCAAGCATAGGCAAGTTACCATACTTCTAGACTTTTATTAACATGTAAACTGATTCACCATTTTATAACTCAAGGTACTTTCATTTTATGCCAACAATCCGGATTTTAAACCCAAAGTACTACGTACTTCAACTCTCTTAAAAAGATCCCTTTTCACGTAAAAACCACACGATACTAATACTCGTAGTATCAAGACACGTCTACTTTTCAAACCAAGTTACTACACTTTTAAACTCAAGTAACTTACTCTTTTCAAAACAAGTAACCTATACTTTTAAATCAAGTTACTTCTTCTTTCCCAAAATCAAGTCGTTTATAAATCAGGTCTCTTATCTTTCAAGATCAAGTCTCTTAACTTTTAAGATCAAGCCTCTTAACTTTCAAAATCAAGTCTCATATCTTTTAAAATAATCAAGTCTCTTATCTTTCAAGATCAAGTCTCAAGTTTAAATTAAATAATTAAGCCATTCTTTTATCTTCATAAAGTCGCTATAACTAACTTCCCATAAAACCATTATAACACTTTATGTTTTAAACCAACCAAAGACAACCACACTCATTGCTGAAATTAAGAGAACTTTATTCTTTTAAAGACCAAGTATCAATTTCCTTCCGAATAATGATTTATAACTTTTTAGAATAATTCAAGGTTCTTAACATTTAGAACTCAAGTCAAGGACATCAAAGTGAAACCAAATTCATTTAACACACGTACGTCTACCGTACTATATATTTCACAACAATCATGTTCAAGAGGATAGGAAGAATCACATACCTCCTCGGCTAATCCACTTGCCAAGTCGAATATGCCGCGCGTAGAATATCAACATATAATAATCAAATACGTCTATCAACGTCTAGATTTCTTCGTAGAATATTTCCAAGTATAGGGTCTCTTATTCTACGGAAAATCGGGCAGCACTTCCCCTGTTTTTACGTACTTTTCCACCTTTTTCAAGGCCCGAAATTCAATAACCAACATGCCACATTTAAGGCACAATAATACAACAATACTAAAGAGGATTACATGCCTAACCAGACGTGTAAAATTCTGCCCCTTTATCTACAAAAACCGTCCACTAACTAGTCCATAGTCCAAAGTAAAAACAGTTCATTAGTTCATTAGTCCACTAATGCAATCCATTAGTCCATTAGTTGGTGTTCTTGGCCAACTACTACAATCAAACTTATCCAATTTTCGGCTAGCATGCCGAAATTACTTCTTTAATCTTCCAACTTATATTCCAATCTTTTTATAAGTTTCTTTAACTTATTAATACGATCCCTTCATGTCAACAAGTAATAGGTAATGTTTTAACCACTTTAATGGCTAGCATGCCAATTTCTCAATTTTAACAACTTTAATGGCTAGCATGCCAATTTCGATTTTTAACAACTTGTTAAGGTCCAAATCTTTTCAATCTTCCTTCCACATATCATATACTCAATTATATACTACTACAACATGTAATCTCCAATTACAATAGAAGGACAAAGATCATTACCTCGATAAGTCCAAAATTTTCCAATGATTAAAAGTCGATCCTTAGGAATCTTAGCTCCTATTCCTTACGTTCCAATCCACTCCAAGTAACCCTTAGAAGTTCCTAACCAACTTCTCTTAACACTTCATCCAAAAATATGAAGATCACCTTAGGGTTTCACTTTGCGACTATTGGATTAACGTAGTATTTCCGGGATTTTTGTGTTGGGATATCTTTAGAACACTACAAGGGATACTTGGTTTAAGTGTTGGGATTTATCAACAACAATTGAACAATTTCTATGCCTAAAGGGTTGTTTGGCCGAGAGCTCAACACGAGGGAGTGTATTTTTGTCTTGGAAATTTTTCTAAGTGTGGAAGACTTCATCCTCTAGGTGTGTATATATAAGACAACCAAGGGCTAGGATCAAAGCAAGTGTGTGGATGAGATTGGGGACAAGTGTGTGTGGGTCCCACAAGCCACTTGTCCAACACAAGACTTGTGACACTTGGCTTGCCACTTGTTACAAGATTTCGGCCAACATGGCCCCTATGGGGGGGGGTGACACATGTCGCCCTCCTACTCGTTCAAAATATTTTCATCTCCCAAAAACATCCATAATGGCCAAAATATCGAAAAATAATGTGGGCCCCACAAAATCGTAAATTTCTCCCGTGGGCCCCACGTGACCAATTCTGGAAATAAAATTTCATAATTCTATTATATTCCAAGAAGTCGAAATACCAAAATTGAGAATCCAATTCCCAATAAAAAACCTTTTTCCTTCACGAAATTCGGAATATTTTCCGTCAGAAAAACAAATCTTTCTTCCTTTTCGAACTTAATGTTGTATTCTCGTACGTACGTCCTCACATACATATCCTGGAACTACGGGGTGTAACACAAAAGATGAAAGTTGCGGAGATGAGGATGCTGAGATGGATGTGTGGGTAGACCAGGAGAGATAAGATTAGAAATGATGATATCCGAGAGAAAGTGGAGTGACCTCGGTGGAAGATAAGATGAGGGAAGCGAGGGTGAGATGGTTCGGGCATGTGCAGAGGAGAGACACAGATGTCCCAGTGCGGAGGTGTGAGAGATTGACTATAGACGGGTTCAAGAGGGTTAGAGGTAGACCGAAGAAGTATTGGAGAGAGGTGATTAGACGGGATATGAAGTAGGTGCAACTTACTGAAGATATGACCTTAGATAGGGAGTTGTGGAGAACACGAATTAGGGTAGAAGAGTAGTAGATACTCGAGCGTAGTCCTACTTATGCTTACAAATTGATAGTTGTGGTGCTATTACTGTAGCCCCGATTAGCGTATCACACTTATAGGCACATTCTTTAGTGTATTTTATTTAGCTTATTTAGTTGTGTTAGCTACTGCTCCATTTTGTTCGAATGCACTTTATACTACTTTAATTCCTTATATGAGTGACTGTTTCTCTTGCTTTACTCTATACTCTTGCTTTACTCGTGCTTTTTTTTTATTGTCTTGCTTGTGATTATGCTTTGTCTTGAGCCGAGGGTCCTCCCGAAAACCGCCGCTCTACCTAATAAGGTGAGGTAAGGTCTGTGTACACTATACCCTCCCCAGACCACGGTGTGGGATTTCACTGGGTATGTTGTTGCTGGTGGTGTCTTGAAATTTGTTATTTAGTTATCAGTTCCTTTATCTGACCATTCTATACTCATGATTGTGTTAATGTTATTTGCCAGCTGACCCTTATGGTGACCCTGTGCACCATTGGCAACAAAACGCACCACCACCTTCGGATCATGTTGTCTCGGTTCCACCAAAACCATCTCCGCCACCAGCAGGGGCTTCACGGCCTCCACATTCTCCAGTACGCGCCCCTTCACCTCAACCTCCTCCTCCACCTCCACCTTACATGAACAGCAGTGGAGCTTCGTCCAATTATTCGGGGTTTGAAAATCCACTTCCACCACCTTCTCCTGGAATGGTCTTAGGATTCACAAAGAGCACATTCACATATGAGGAATTGGTGCGAGCAACCGATGGCTTCTCAAATGCTAACCTTCTTGGACAAGGTGGTTTTGGCTATGTGCATAGCGGGGTCCTTCCTAATGGCAAAGAAGTTGCGGTCAAACAGTTAAAGGCTGGAAGTGGACAGGGTGAGCGTGAATTCCAAGCAGAGGTTGAGATCATTAGCCGAGTACATCACAAACATCTTGTTTCTCTCGTTGGATACTGCATAACTGGGTCTCAGAGGCTGCTTGTCTATGAGTTTGTTCCAAATAACACATTGGAATTCCACTTACATGGTACACTCTAATTTTTTACTTTACACCTCAAAGAATAATTTTTTACATGGTACATTATACCCTCTATGCACTGCCATTAGAAATGCACTCACTTGACATTCTTCTTGCAAACACTTGAAATATTGCAGAAAAGGAAGGCCGCCATTGGATTGGCCCATTCGACTGAAGATCGCTCTAGGGTCTGCTAAAGGACTGGCGTATCTGCATGAAGACTGTATGTTTTTCCTTCCTGGCTATCTCGTTCTTACGGAGATCAAATGTTAAATTATGTGGATAATTACTTTTTGTCTGTTATTCAGAATAGTTCGTTGTGTTAAATGAATTATATTCTTTTACACAGGTCAACCTAAAATCATTCATCGTGATATTAAGGCAGCAAACATACTTCTTGACTTTAACTTTGAGGCTAAGGTAAAGGTCTTATTCATTATTCCTAAAAAAAAAAAATTGGAAATTAATTGAGAATTTAGGTTCACCTCCTCTTTTCTACTTCAAGCGTTGTTTTACAAATGTTACACACACATACATGAGATTCTCCCAGCTACGGATGCAGCCTAGAGAGATTACCTACTTTTAGTTGGTACTCCCTCCATCTCAAATGTATGACATATTTGAGTTATGAGGGTCAACTATTTTGGTTAGTTTCAGGGCTTAACTTATTGTTCTAATTAAAATTAGATTTGAAGCTACAAGAAAAACACTGAACTGCCAATCTTTAGAAGGACAAAAATATGAAGGAACAATATTCTTTGCAAATAAATCTTGTTTCCTTGCATTAGAGAAACTGATAATGATATGCAAAATATTCTTTGCATTTCTATGTGACAAATAAATCTTGTGTCTTTTCTCAGGTTGCCGATTTTGGACTTGCGAAGTTGACATCTGATGTAAATACTCATGTCTCTACTAGAGTGATGGGAACTTTTGGGTAATGCTTCAATTCTTTTGTAATTTAATACATGTCTTAGTCTCTGTTTTCTTTTGGTAAAACTGATGGTGATGTGATTTTTATGGATGATGCTGCAATTATTTTTAATTTAATACTAATGCAGTGTCTGTTTTCTTGTTCCATAACTGTGTTATGATTGATCCCTGGTTTTACTTGGTTGCTTCCGTTCCTTGATCCCTGTTTGATATTCCAGTCAATTTGCTCCTTAGAGAAAAATGTCGTCGATGATGATTATTATAGAGGCTGGTGCTTTTGTTTCCATAAGAATTGTAGTTGCTTCAGTGGACCGTAATCTTATTTTTGTCCATTGATGTCGATTCCAGGTATTTGGCTCCAGAATATGCTGCTTCTGGGAAACTTACAGAAAAGTCTGATGTATTCTCCTATGGAGTAATGCTTCTAGAGTTGATCACCGGACGTCGGCCTGTTGACTCTAATCAAACATACATCGATGATAGTTTAGTTGACTGGGTGAGCAGTAATGCAACGGAAAAATATTTCTCCTCATCTTTGTTTTCCACCTTTTCCTTACCATCACTGGTTCTGCATTCATATAGCAAATGTTAGTTATTACCTGCTTTGTCTGTTACAGGCAAGGCCTCAGCTTACACGAGCTCTTGAAGACGAGAAGTTTGATTCCCTTATTGATCCACGCTTAGGAAATGATTATAACCATAATGAGGTGGCCCGGATGGTTGCTTGTGCTGCTGCTTGTGTGCGTCATTCAGCAAGACGTCGGCCACGCATGAGTCAGGTAGACAATCTTTTCCAAAACAGTTGTTTCCTCTAGTTAATATCAACTGAAACTTTGTGCATTGATACAATATAGCACTTAACGCATTTCATTGAGGAAATCTTGACGATGTTACAACCTCATTTGCACCAAGGAAATTTCACGTGTTAAAACTACCATGTGGGCTAACTAAATATATAGCTTAATGCTGTAAAGACACTTGGTCCACTGTCCTAGTTCACATGCAGATTGTTAAACTTGAATTATTGTTTTGAAAATGAGCAGGTAGTCAGAGCTCTGGAAGGAGATGTTTCATTGTACGATCTTAACGAAGGGATTCGACCTGGACACAGCACAGTATACAGTTCATATGGAAGTTCAGATTATGATGCTTCACAGTACAATGAAGACATGACAAAGTTCAGGAAGATGGCATTAGCAAGCCAGGAATATGGCAGCACTGACCAATACAGTAATCCAACAAGTGAGTATGGTTTGAATCCGTCTGGCTCCAGTAGCGAAGGCCAACAGACGAGGGAAATGGAAATGGGTAGGACGAAAAAAGAAAGTAGAGGTTTCAGTGGAAGTAAAGGATTTAGTGGAAGCTCTTGACGCAAGATATGGATTTCTGTATAATCTCTTCAAGCTGATTCATTTCCTTAGCGGGAAAAATGCTTCAGCAGTTGCAAAAATGGCTTGATATTTCTTTTTTACTTGGTTAACGTACAGATTATTTCCTTCATTTTTTTTTCTATGTAAGTTTGATGTCATCTTCTCCATTGTATTTATACCGGCTTTAATTCAATGCTTCAGTGATATCCGTTTAGAGTTTTCTTTTTTTCTGATGACGGGGAACCCGCAGCCGCTATTTTTTTTACAAGTGCGCACTGGGTAAACCCTCGAACTGACGCAATAGCCTGCAAACCACGTCAGGTAAACCACACTTGACAAGCCATGTGTGACAAACTCAACCAAGAAGGTGTTGGCAGGGTGAATCGAACTCGTGAACTTTGATCCGCTTCTCTACTCCACCAACTGCTTGCGGGTTAGAGTTTTCTTTAACCTGTTGCTGGTGGAGTAATATTTTGCTTAATGGGTATTGCCCCCAAGTATACCTGTCTAACGGGCCGAATCGGTTACCGGTCCGGTTCACCTGACTACTGGGCCAACCGGTCCGGTTCAACAACCGGATTTTAGGTCGGCCCGTGCGAATCCGTTCAACAGACCTCTGTCCGGTTTTTTTTTTTTAATTTCTAGTATTTATTTTCTACAATGTAAACTAATTTCAATTAAAATATGTAATATAATAATATAATATATAATATAGTTTTATATATTAAAATTGAAACTTTAAAGTTAACTTTCTATTTTATAGTTTATAACTTTATAGTTTATAGTTTATACTTTATCTTTATTTTATAGTTTACTTTATAGTACTGTTATAGTTATACTTTATAACTTTATATTGTAATTATATTTTTATTAATTTATTAGATTAGTAGATATAAGTTAACAAATAAGTAATAACAAATTAACAACTAAATAGATAGTAAAATTAAAACTAATGATAAGATGTAAACTTTTGAACTTTCATAATGTTAATAAGAGTATATTGTCACGACCGTTAGGGCGTGGTAGTATCCTTACCCGGCACCTAGTGATACAACATCAGTGTCGGCGGAATATAAAGACAATACATAAAACCAATGAAATAAGACAGTGAAAATAAGAAGACAGGCTATCCAAAAACGGTTACCTTTTGTATATATATCAATAGTAATTTGAGCGATTCTACAACCTCTTACAATTTACGCCACAAAGATCTCTGCACCTCACAGAATGATGCGACAACAATGGCGGGGCGGGGCCGCCATACCCCCGAATGTAAATACCTACAACGGCAGGACTATACCATCGATAAGCCTCGGGAAAGCGGAGCTTTCCCAATATTGGCTTATGACCAAGGCGAGGATCAACGGCGTGTACGCTACTGCGGCATGAACGCTCGGGCGAGAAGTCGATCAACAGTGCAGTATGTGGCGAAAATCGCAAATGAAATCATAGTAGTCTATAAAAAAGCGACATGTATGATAACCAAACTACGATTCACAATAAGCGATCGTATCAGTCGGACTCGCGCCTCAAAGTCATCATGATAAAACCGTGCGGGGTAAATGCGAAGGCATAGCCGACTCTAAGACCCCGGCACCGCAAATGCCATAAAGCGTATCGAGGTCTTTCTGACCGCACCACGTGATCGGCGGCCACTTGCGCAGATCGATGTGCGCGTCTATCCACGGAACTCTCGCGACTCGCATAGGTCACGCTTGGACCGCGTAAGGTATTCCTCGAATCATGGTCCTAGCGCTGAGTACGCCCCGCGTCGGCGGCAACCTCGGTATCCGCTAGGCTCCGCGGCCGCGTAGTCTCAAAAGACCGCATAGTCTCAGCGGACGCATAGGGAATCCGCGTCGGGCTAAACACCGGAATGATCAATCCCGGAGCTCTCGCTCGCGTAGTCACAAGGACCGCATAGCCGTATAGACCGCGTCAAGGGTGGCAAGCCCTCGGTATAATAAGTCGAGGGTAGGTGATATAATATGATTACAATGGACTTACCGTTTAGCAACGTAAGCACATCAAGAATGACCCGCTTACATAACAACCACAAGATACTAACACACGTAGCATCCTAACATGTTTACTTATCAAATCAACAAGAAAGTATTACAAGGCTATCACAAACCAATACAATCAAGTTATTCACTGAGTACTTTCTAACAAGTTCGGGTATCTATTCCCAAAGTACTTCATTCATTAAATCTTTTACAAGAATCATTTCTTTCATAAGTCACACAATACCCGTAGTACAAAAGAGTGGTATCTTTTTAAACCAAAACACTTACCTTTGTAAAATCAAGTAACATTATTTTCCAAGCGTTCAAGTTTGCCTAATTTCAAATGTTCACGTTTCTTATTTTAGAAAGGTTTAAATCGTTCATATTATTAACCACGTAATAATATAATCCTCTTTTAAAACAACTTTGAGAAACATATGCCTTATATGTGAGTAGGTTATTCTTATTCATAATCAATCGATTAAAGCGGTAGTGATCCAGGAAATGTAATATCATTTTGTCTCATCTTAGCTCTGTGCGGATGGAGGTTTCTCTTGGTTTTAATAATACTTAATTAGTCAAAACATTTCCTTTTATTAACTGCGGTGGTTTGTCGATACACATTCGATTTAGAAATCAGTAAAACATTAACCCTTTTAAAAAACCAAGTACTCATTACTCACGAATGAGGTTTCACACAAAATTCACATAATTCAATTAAGTTAAGTCTTTTATCTTACAAGATCAAGTCTCTTAACTTCTAAAATAAATAAATCATTCGTTTTATCTCTCTTAAGCCATTATACCTAACTTCCCATAAAGCTAGTATAACTCTTAAGATTTTAAAACCAAGTATTACTCTTCTTTTAAAAGCAGTTCTTAATTCTCTTGAACTCTTGAGATTATTATTGTCGGGCTTAAGTCAAAAGACATTGCGCATAACCACGTTCAATTAACACGTCGTCCGTACTACATAGTTATACATATCATGCTAGAAGAGATAGGAAGAGGTTCACATACCTCGCGACGATTATCGACTAAAGCAAATCGCTCACGGCTATAACCCGCTAGCTGGTCCACCTCTCAGTAGCACGTGCTACTCGCGAACATTCAACCTATACGGGTTATACAAGTCTATCAAAGTCTAGACTACTCGTAGAATAAATCTAGATGCAAGGTTCTACAGTAAATTGGGCGACCACTACCCAGTCAAACTATTAAGTCTCTGTCTGGTCTGCGTAATTACGATTCGGTTCATCTTTAAATTGGGCTTAAGTCGAGGACATTGCCACAAGCTATGTTGATTCTATATAGTATACTTCAACTATATATTCCAATAACATGTAATTTCCAATTCTGATAGGGACAAGATAATTACCTCGATAAGCCCATAATTATCCAAGTATAGATGTCGATCCCGGGCGTTTAGCTCGACTCCGAGCGCTCAACCAGCTCTAAACCACCCTTAGAAGTTCTAACCAACTTCTATACAATACTCAACCGACTATGGAGATTTTCCTTAGGGTTTCGGTTTGTATTGTGGGAAGTATAATAGTATTTCGGGCTTTTCGTATAGGTATAACCTTAGAATCTGACAAGGTATCGACTAAGGTAATTTGGGCATTATAACAATACTTTGAAGAGTATTTCTACACCACAGGGGTATTATACGAAAGCAACTAGGCTAGGGGGTGTATACCACCGCCTACCCAGTGGGGTACTCGGCCAAGGGGAGAGGGCTCGGCGAACTCAACACAAGGGGAGGAGGAGGTTTTAACACTTAGAAATATTTAGGAATGGATGAAGAAGTCTTCCGAAGGGGTGGGTATTTATAGGACAAGCCAAGGCCAACGATGGCGAGATCTTGCCAAGTGCATAGCAAGTGTAGGGCAAGATCTTGCCAAGTGCACCTAACCAACTAACACAAAATATCCTACCAACCCTTGACCACTTTAACCACACTTCGGCCACCCGCTACCGCGAGCCTAACGATGAGAGGGTGACAAGTGTCGCCTCTTGTTGTCCAAAATGTTTCGTCTCTGGAAAAATCCGCAAAAATTAAAAATGGCATAGCGGAATTTTCCTACGAAAGTGGAAACGTTTCGTCAAAAACGACTCTAGCAGGGTGTTGTGAACAAAGTTAATTCGGCCTAATTAAAAGTTTCAAATTTTCTCGCGTCACGCGTACATACTCGGAAATACGGGTATAACATTCTCCTCCTTAGAAACATTCGTCCGAATGTTCCTTCTAAGTCTCAAAACAAGCGTGCCAAAGATAGTCTTCACTACTATACTTACGAAACAATCCCGCCTGATAGCCAGAAACAACTATGGCGCTTACATCCAAGTCCACGAGGAAACACCTCTAACATTACCATAAAACACTTCACCGGGTCTAAAATATACTTCCTTCGCACGCCTCTTTACAAAAGAAATGATCACATTCTATGCTCACCATACATGCTCGCTTCTCTTTTACTCGTCGTAGCTACCACTTTGTCACCTTATGCGAGGCATTAACCTTCGAGCGACCCAACAAATGGTACCACTTTGTCACTGCGCGAGGTTCTAGTGTCGCTCGGCGACCAACAAATGGTACCGGACGACGCGATCCACGAGGCATGCCTACGGCCCTTGAGGATGTGCCATACGGAGCCACGGTTCGTCTGTTCGTGGTAGGCTCGCCTCTTTATACTTTCGGCCCCGAACAATACTGAAAATCGGACGTCTTGCTCCTAAATCGGACGGCAAATGCTAACATATAGGCGCTTTGGCCTATCCTCACATGAACTCAAAAGGCCCAACGTAACTCGGGATAAGTTTCCTCTTACACCCTATCCGGGGTGGTACCTTCAAGAAGACCGACCGTCAACCTGAATGTTACACCCCGTAGTTCAGGTCATGCGCATGAGGGCGTACGAAAAGGAGTAAGACTTAAAATTTTGTAAGATAGGTTGTGGATTATTCGGACGGGTTTAGTCAACTTTAAGGCGGGTTATGACCCGGTACATTGAGAGTTCATAAGTGTTTCAAAGGCACGGGCGTAGTTCGTTGAGTCTAGATTCCAACGCAACCAACCGTTTGTCGATAGGGCGTCGAGTAGAAAGTTATGAGGTTACAAGTTGATCTGTGATCGGACGTAAATGTTTTGACAGGCGTGAGGCAGCGGCGGATGCGGCGCGGCGCGAATGTACCGAGGGGTCGCTGAAGTTTCAGCGCCGCTAGGAAGCGAGGCGCGGCTCGGAAGATCTGGTCACGCGAGTTGCGGCGCATGGCCGTGAAGCGGCATGGCGGCAGGGATCAGGCGGAAAAACTTAGGAAAAGTCAGATTTTTCCTTTAAAAGACCTTGGGAGGGTGACAAGTGTCCCCCCCCATCTGATTGTTGCATGCACTATATTGACCAAGTCTTCAAGACTTGGGCATACGTCATCTCTCTTAGACAAAAGCTCTCCTTCTCTTAAAAGTTCAAGCTCCTCCTTCTCTAAATTCCAAGAGATATTTTAGCCTTAGGAGAAATCTGAAAAGAAAAGGCAAGAAGAAACTTGTGGCTAGCTTGTGAAGATTATTGTGGTGGTATTCTTGGAAAGGAGGTTAGCAAAATTGTTGGAATAGATTTGGCTAAAGCTTTAAGGTAACATTTCTTCCTTTAGAATTAGTTCCTAGTATTGCATGTTAGAAGAAAGAACTTGTGGCAGTGAATAATGCTCTTAGAGTCATTGCATGTAAGAAATATGTTTTGGATGTGAAAGAATTGGTTAAGAAAATTATGTGAGCATGTTGTAGCCTAAAAACTACCTTAGGCTTGTTAAGTTGATTGTTTACCTTTTGGGGCAAATTTTACACACCCAGTTTAGGTGTGTAATCCCCTTGAGATTGTTTGGATTGTTGGGCCTAAGAAGTGGCGTTTGGATGTTGAATACGGACCTTAAAAGGTGGCAAAGTATGTAGAAACAAAAATCTTGCCCAATTTTCCATAGAATTTGGGGCTTTGAACTTAGATAATTCCTACATTGAAATTAGAGGTTAATAAACGTATTATGGTTATTATACGTTGGCATATTACTTGCGGTAGTTTGAGCTTAGCAAGTGGATTGACCGAAGAGGTCTGTGGAAACTTTCTTATCCTTTGAGCATGAGTAGTTATAACTATATATGCGGTAGCGTCGTGTTTTGAATGAAGTAAATCCTTTTGTTATACTTGACTTGTTTTAAGAAAATGTCTAAGTTAGTTGGGTTAAGAAGTTAACCCGCTTGTTCTTAAGGAATGGTTTATCCTAAATAAGATAGACAAGGACTTTCTTGACCTAATGAAGTATAGAGAACTTTTGGTGTGAAAGTATTGAATATTGAATTATTCTAAAAGATAAGAGACGTAAAGTATTTTGAAAATTGTATGAATTTGTTTGAAGTATAAGCCTCTTGGCTAGTAAAAGAACGAAATGGTTCATAAGGAGTTATAACGGCTTTATGGGAGGTTAGTTATAACGGCTTATGAATGGATAAGGATGTCGTAAATTTCTAAAGCATAAAGTTAGTATAACGGCTTTATGGGAAGTTGGTTATAATAACTTTATGGAAGATTATGGAAGTTGTCTATTTTGATTAATGAGCATAAGTTGTCTAGATTGTGGGAAGATTGAAGTTACTTGGTTTCAAGCTATGAAATGGTTTTTCTAAAGGTGTAGTAACTTACTTTGAAAAATAGACATGCCTCGATACTACGAGTGTTAGTATCTTGGATTTTACATAAAAGGAGGCTTTGAAAAGAATGTCGTATAGTACTTTGGCTTGCTTAAATAAGAATTCTCTTGGTTTATGTGAAAAGAAGGCATGGTAATTGTCTTGGTTTATATAAAGGCATGGTATTACAATTCGAACTAAAAGCATGTAATTATGAGCCTATTTGGCGTCTGTCGGTGATGGAGGATTCGGGTATGCGCCATGATGAGGTTCGTTTCCTGATGGCGATATTATTCCATGGATTAGCTCTCCATGAGGTCTGCGATGCGGGGTGGATCTAGTAGTTAGCCTCGTACCTGCGGTCGAGGCGTGATGCGAAGTGGATCGGTAGTTGGCTTCGTACTTGCCGGTCGGGGTTAGGCGAGTGGTGTGATGCGAGTGGATCGGTGGTTAGCTGCGTCTTGCCTTGATCAACGATGTGGCGAGGTGGATCTGGTAGAGGCTATCACTTGCCGTCGGCCGTGATTTGATTATAGTATTGTTGATACGGGTGGATCGGTAGGTAGCTTTCGTACTTGCCGATCGATTGAGGATGCGGTGGATCTCGTAGCTATGCCTTCGTGCCTCGCATTGCGGTTCTTATGATCTGAGTGGGATCTAGTATTCATATGTACTCCTTAGTGTTGTTATATCATAGCTGAATGGTGAGGAAGGAATTCCACGCACGATTGATATTATGGGCATGAGACTATGGTTATATTTGAGTGATGACTTAGAGGCGTGAGTCACGACTTGACACGGCTGCGTATATGTTGTATCGTAGTTTGGCTATCATACATGTCTCTGCTTTATATATATGCTATTATGAATTCATTCTGATATTTTGATTTCACATACTTGGTACTGTTATCTTGACCTCGCCGAGTGCGTTGCGTCTGCAGTCGAGATACGTAACTATTGGTCGCGCTCTTAGGATCACTGTTCATTTCTTGGGAAGCTCCATCTCTCGAGGCTTGTCTTTTGGTATGATTCCACGAGGTTATAGACTTTTGTACATTCAGGGTATGGCGGCCCCTGTCACTTGATTATTATTCTAAGTGCGTAGTCACGTTGGTGTTTTGGGCTATAAGAACGGTTGTATTACTATACTTTTGTTAAGTATGTTTTATAGAAAGCAACCTTATCTGCCAAGCGATAATGTTTACCCTTTTCTCTAAGTAATGTGTTATGTATGTTCATGCTATTCTCGACATATACACGACGGTAGGTAGTACGGTCGTAGCCGAGCCCCGGCCGGTCGTGACCGAACTCTGGCGTCGCCGCCGATAATCCGCACGATTCCTCCGAATTTGCCAAAACCTCTTACGGATAAGCTTCACCCTATCCACGTCCTGCCAACACGTATGAACCAACTATCGAACGCCAACGTCGAACCAATCGGACAACTTACACTTCCGCCCCTGAGGCTTCGTAAGGCGACATCAGAACAGAAGCGGTGGCTTAAAACACTCCAACACGGAGACAACAATCCTTGCAACTACCGAAATCGAAACGCGGCGGTGGCTTAACGTGATTCCGAGACTCACTGAGTTCCCAACCTGCTGGTAAAACTTTGAAACGAAAATAGCCCTGACACGGGCTTCATGCATCATAAGGTGAAGGTAGGCACCGTGCAGCCTTACAACCTTTCGATATAACGTCGCGTAACCTCTGCCGAGTAAGCGGTCTTGATCGAAGACACGACGGTGACCCGTCGCCCGAACTCTTTGGTCGACGCATCCACGAACTTGTACGTCTGGTTAACTAAACTTGGGCCTAACACCTCGTGACCCTACCACGGCGGGACCACAAACTGACCCCGCCATAAAGCGGTCGCGGGTTGACCGCAACGTGTCTCAACAGCCCGTGACGCGAAAACACTAGCTCCGATCCTAACAATTTCACAAATCACGTTACGAAAACCTAGCGGTCTTCTTAGCTCAACTACCTCTTTCATTCCACACTACTCGGGACTTACCCACAAACATAGCTCGTGCACTATGCACTCCGACAAGTGGTCAAACATACGTCTTTTACTCGAGATGGCCTTTCCTCTAAGGTCTCTACATTATAAAGCTCTAAGGCTCACTTTTCCTTATCCCCAATCTTTCCCAGAACTAACCATGATTTCTAATCACAATACACTTATGTTATCTGAACATAACACTTAAGATATACTCGTCTCATCACACAATACTAATCTCAGAGGTTAAAGATATACGTATCTCTTGTTTCACTCCTTAGTTGTTCTAATCAAACCCGCCCGTAAGCGCATAGCTAGGAAGATGGCGAACTACCCACCGAACACAGAAGGCTAAGTCCTCCTACTAGGATACTCTTTCGACATCGACTCGACGGCCATCGTACAACAAGTACCAACTAAAAGGCGACATTCCGGGATGGCGTGCGTCATCTGTGAACCGGAAACCACGGAGTTCGACCAACTCCCGCATATACCCCGAGCATGAAATGTGGAAGACCACCTGCATCGCGGAGGTGCATATCTCTGCTGGTGGCGACTCGCCTCGAAAGTTACCAAAGGACCTTCTTTGCTCGCCTGCTGTCCTTTGTTAACGCGTCGATCTCTACGTTTCTTGGCTCGCGCATAAGCCTCGCATACGTGCCATGCTCAAGCCTAGCGAAGAATTACTTCACAACCTCTCGTTGATATTCATCAAGACTCGCGATACATCGGTATACTCCGGTAGCCAAATCCGCTAGCTAATGTGGTCTCTTGCATTCTAAGTTCATCGTTCGGTCGTGGGCGAAGGTTCAAATATCATGGCCGCAGATGAACCGCCGCGCTGCTAAACTTCTTTGGGCTAGTGGCGTCGCGAAATCCGAATGAAGCATGTTATACCGTATTTCGAGTATATGCGTAAGGAATACGTACAAAAGTCTAGCCTTAAAGATAAGCCTTGGGCGTTTTTATTTGTGCACAACTCACTAAAAGAATCGTTTTCGGCGAAGCGTTTCCACAACTTTCGTAGGGTAAATTCCGGCTATGCCATTTCTAATTTTTGCGGATTTTTCGAGGACGAAACATTTTGGACCAGCGGAGGCGACACGGCACCCTCCATTGGTGGACTTGAATCGTCCATTGGGCGAATTGGAGAAGCTTGGCACGTTTTTGTGCCTTAGCACAATCAAGGAGTTGGTAGGATATTTGTGTGTAGTAAATTCTCACCCTACACTTGCCTTGCACTTGTCTTCTTGGCCATTGGTTGGCCATGTCTTGACCTATAAATACCCCCTTAAGATGAAGAGTTCTTCATCCACAAATTCCTTTCCAAGTCTTGAAAATCCTCTCCTCTTTGTAGCCTTTTCGTCCAAACCTCCTCCTATGTGAAGGCCTTGGCGAATACCCTCTAGCCTAAGTAGTTTGGCCGAGGCCCCTAACCTAGCCAAAACCTATCCCCTCCTTGGTAGAAAAGTTGCCTTCTTGTATTGTTATAATGCCCAAAGTACCTAGCCCAAATCCTTAGTACTTAGTAGAAGTTGTGAAGAACTTCTAAGGTTTCATGGCATACAACTTAGAGCAAAACCTTGCTCGGTAGCGACTTTATCTAGGATATTATTGGGCTTACAGGGTAACTAATCCTAACCCTCTTTTGAATTAGAGAATACTTCTTGTAGTAGTATAAGAATAAGTATAAATACTTAGAAGAATATTGCGAGAATAGAATTGGTATTATCAAAGTAGAAGGGTTTGAAAGAAGAATAATTGAACTATGCTTATATAGAATTGTTTTCACAAGAGACTTATATAGCTCACGGGTAGGAAGTCTGCCCGACTTTCCGTAGAATTGTGAACCCTCTGTTTAGAATGACCTTGAGTAGTCTTTGATAGATGTGCGTGACTATTATAGTGACTCTCTGCGCGACATATTGACTTAGCGGTGGTTTATTTGAGAAGGTATGTGATTCTTCCTAAAGCATTAAATTTTACAATATATATATAGTGCGGTGACGCGTACATGTGTTAAGCTGAATAATAACTACGGCAATGTCTTTGACTTAAGCTGAATAATACTTACGGCAATGCCTCGAAGCTTTGAATAATACTTACGTGATGCCTAGCTTAAGCACGAATAATAAAATGAAAGCATTTCAAAGAATCTTGAATCATTTTTATGAAGAGAACTAATTGGTTTTAAAGCGAAGCTTAAGAGTTATACTAGCTTTATGGGAAGTTAAGTATAACCACTTAAGAATGATAAAAGAAGCAGTTTGCCTATGTGTTTATAAGACTTATATTGAATTGTGAAAAGAATAATAAGATGGTTTGATAAGTAGACATGATATGATGCTATGTGTGTTAGTGTGTCTTATAACGTTTGTATAAGAGTATTCTGTTGTGCTTATGTTGATTAAAGATAAGAAGTTATTTTATTGTACTATCACTCAACTATTGACATATGCAGGGGTTAAGGCGCCTCCGACGCGGGGTAGACTCGGTGATGCAGGACCGTGATTCGAGAATACCTCATGCGGGTCGGGGACCTATGCGGAGCTACGGGAGTTCCAGGTTAGTGATGCGGGGTTATACCTCATGCGGTCTATGTGGCCATGCGGACTACGAGTCCAGGACGATGCCGAGGAGTAGCTACCCTCGATGCGGGGTTATGTACCCTATGCTGGCCTATGTGAGTTGCCTATCGCGGACTCTGAGAGTCGAGATTAGGCTTGCATGGTGATACTACGGGCAGTGGCCTGCGATCATTCGCGACCTAGAAAAGACACATTACAGTTTACCTATTGTTGCTCTTGTTTATGATGTGGCACTATATGCGGTCCCTTAGTTGTTTCATACATACTTGCAAAACGATTTTAAAATGATATGTTTTCATTTAAGTATTTTCTGATTTCATATACTTAGTACTGTTATCGACCTCCTTGGGTGCGTTCATGCCGCGAGTAAGGGCAGCAGTGCTAGATCCACATTCTTAGGATCTCTACGTTGGTGTCGGGAGCTCCATCTTTTAGGAGGCTCTACTTTTGGGTATGATCTCCTGTTGTAGATAGTTTTATCTGATCGAGGTATGGCGGGGCTGTCCGCCATAGTTGTATATTTCCTTAGAGTGCGTAGTCATGTTATGCGATATCGGATGAAGCGCTAAAACCATGTTTTTATATATATCTTAGAAAGCGATGTTTTCTCATAAGCGTATCTTATTTTATAAAGCTGTTTCATGTCTTGTTTTATATTTCCGATTACTACGATGTATGACTACTTGGGTGCCCGGTAAGGCACGATCCACGGGCCCGAATGGGTCGTGACAAAAGTGGTATCGAGCGATTAATCCTCGGAAAGTGTCTGACCGTATCTAGTAAGTCTTGATTATCGGTGTGTTGTGCACCACACCAATGTCGGAGGCTATAGGATATTTAGGATTGGTTTCCATTCTTCTCACTCTGAGATCGTGCTTTAGAGGCGTGTTAAAGTTGGACCCTAACGTATTCCTTGTTAATGTGATTATGCCTCGCGTAAGGCAACCGGGCCCGAGAAGGGCAAAGCGGCCGAGGAGGCGCTAGTGGGACACCTAGAGTCACGAGGGCTCGAGCCAGTCTATACCGCATGACGGCGAGTTCTATGGCGCCGCCCGGCCCAGCGAGACCACAGTACCCGCCTCGTCCCGGCACAGGCGGAGAGTTAGGCACTGAGAGATGGCCCGACTATTGGCTAGAGTTGTGGCGAATACGAGATAAGTGGATCACGGCGATTCGATTCAGCTCGGCGCCGTCGCACGTGGTACGAGGCGAGAATAGTTTGAGGCTACGAGATTTCTTGAGTTGTAGCCCGTGAGTTTTATGGGTCGGGGAGGATGATCCGAGGAGTTCATCCGTCGGCTCTGAAGGATCGTGCGGGTGATCAAGGCCTCGAGAGGCAGTCGTGACGCCGGTTCGCATCGGTGCGTGATACGCGGTCGATTGGTTTGATTCATGGGAGTTATCCGGGAGAACACGCGTCCCCTACTTGGGATGAGTTCTCGGAGGCTTTCTCGCTCACTTCTTGCCTCGCGGATGAGAGGCGCGGTGATAGATTTTTCTGGCGAGGCGAGAGGGGCCGTCGGGAGTACAATGTCGAGTTTGATTCATTGGCTCGATATGTCCCGGCGTTAGTAGCGATTATGGAGGATAGGGTGCACGCTACGTCACGGGCTAGATGACTATATGGCCGAGTCGTATGCGGGTGTTTCTCTTGGTGGGTATGGGCATTACCGCGTGCGAGCTCATGCTCTCGGATGTGAGGCGTAGAGGCGCGGGTTGTGACGGCGAGAAGGCGGGGCGGCGAGGTCTTTTAGTAGTTATCGTGGTGGCGGCCTCGTGGCGATCTAGATTTGCGGCGGCTCGAGCACTCTGCGCGCACCATCTCAAGACAACCGAGATATTCGAGGCGGACGAGGCCCCGGGACTTGAGCGTCGAGGCGGCGAAGTGCGGTGATCGGGACCACCCGCCGGTGTGGCCGTCGCGGATCCAGCCGGGAGTTGTGGTGCTACGAGCTTGTTTGATTGTAGCGGCGAAGTCACTATCACGGCTTGTCAGGCAGGCGATCTTGATGGTAAGTCGACTCTGAGTTCTTTCGCCGGTCTTCTTCATCCCAGCGATTACTGCCTGGAGGCAAGGTACTCGTGGACCCAGGTCGCGGCGGTCGTGGCGTGGGTCCCGATTCTAGCGGTCCTCGAACCGCATTTATGCTTTGTCGGTAAGCGAGGATCGGGAGGCCTCACCGATGTCGTCGCGGTACCTTATCGGTTTAGGTTTGATGTGTATGCTTTGATAGATGGGTTCTACTCTGTATATATCTCCCTTGTTGCTAGTAGGATAGGGATAGAGCACGAGTCCATAGACCACTTTCGAGGTAGCTACGCCCGATGGGTGATTCGATGGTAGCTCGGCGGGTATATAGAGCTTGTCTGTGACCATTCTGATCGTCGGACCACTAGCCGACTTGATAGAGTTGGAGATGATTGACGGCGTGATCATAGGGATGGATTGACTAGCTTCTTGCTATGCCAATGTAGGCAGAGAGAGAAGTAATGCAGTTCGGTTTCACGAGGCCGGTTGTTGAGTGGGAGAGCACGGTATCGTAGAGGGTAGGTTTATTTCCTACCTCGAGGCTAGGAAGATGTACGAAGGGTATATCTACCATCCGTTCGGGTGTTTGATCTGAAGGCTGCGGTACGATTTTCCGTCGATTCGATGGTCGAAGAGTTCCCGACGTGTTTCAGGCGACCTCGGGTATCCTCACGAGAGGAGATTGAGTTTGTATTGACATATTGCGGACACCGGCCTATTTCCATTCCGCCATACTGAGAATGGCTTTGCCGAGTTGAGAGAGTTGAAGGATCGGCTTAGGGATTTCTTGGAGAAGCGGCTTCATCGGGCTAGTGTTTCTCTGCAGGAAGCGCGGTATTGTTCGTGAAGAAGAAGGGCGGGACGCTGCGCATGTGTGTTGATTAGACGGTGAACAAGGTGACCATTAAACGAATACCCCTTCCCGGGATTGATGATTTGTTCGACCGATTGCGAGTGCGAGATGTTTCTCAAGATTGATCTGCGATCGGGCTATCATCAGTGCAGTCGAGAGAGGTGGATGTCCCTAGATTTGCATTCGGACGATGCGGGCATTATGAGTTCGAGTCATGTCTTTTGGGTTGACGATGCTCGGCGATATTCATGGATTTGATGAACCGAGTGTTCAAACCATTTTGGACACGTTTGTGATAGTGTTCATTGATGATATCTTGGTTTATTCGCTCGGAAGCGAGGAGCATGCGAACGCGAGGCTGTCTTGACAGTTCTCGGGACCAGCGATTTATGCGCCAAGTTTTCCAAATGTGAGTTTTGGTTGACTTGATGGCGTTTCTTGGGCATATTGTCCGGTGATGGCATTCAGTGAATCTGGCGAGATCGGCGATCGAGACTTGGCCTGAACTCTTACTCCGGCAGAGGTTCGCGATTTTACGGGCCTTGCAGGATATTATCGGTTCGTGGAGAAGTTTGCTTCTATCTACGCACCATTGACTAAGTGACTCGGAAAGCGGCCAAGTTTGATGGTGATGCTTGTGGTAGGGTTTCGATTCTTGAAAGAGAGACGGCCGCCCGTTCTTACTCTTCGGAGGGTCCAGATGGTTATGTCGTGTATTGTGATCGTCGGGCATCGGGTTGGGATGTGTGTTGACGCGGCATGGCGGGGTTATAGCATATGCATCCCGGTGAAGAAACACGGAAGGAACTACCCGCGTGATTTAGGTTGGCGGTGTGATTCACGCTTTGAAGATGCTGGAGGCACTATTTGTATGGGGTTCACGTGGATATTTCACTGGACCACAAGAGCCTCGGTATATCTTGACCAGAGGAGTGAACTTACAGCGAGACGGTGGTTAGAGTTGCTTAAGGATTACGATGTTGATATCTGTACCACGGGAAGGCGATGTTGTGGCGGATGCTCTTAGTCGTAGAGTCGATGGGAGCCTATCGGATGTGCAGCTAGAGAGGAGGACATGGTTCGTGATTTGCATCGATTAGCGAGCCTTGGTGTCCGTTTGATTGATTACGATAGCGGTGGGGTTAGAGTTCGCGAGGTTCCGAGTCTTCCATCGTCGGAGGTGAAGAGGCTTGATTCGAGGATCCGGCTTTGATTCGATATCGCGATCTGACTCTTCGTGAGGGCAAGGGTCCTTTGAGTAGCACGATGGGGTGCTAAGGTTTGAGGCAGATTGTGTGTTCGGATGTTTGGGACTTGGCAGTTCTTGGGAAGCACGCGTAGCGTTACTCTATCCATCCGGGTCGACGAAGATGTACCACGACCTTAGATCGTGTATTGGTGGGATGGCTTGAAGAGGGGCGTTGCGAGTTCGTAGCTCGGTGCCCGTGTTGTCGCAGTGAAGGTAGAGCACGGAGGCACGGTGGTTTGTTGCGGCGATAGAGATCGACACGGAAGTGGGAGGTGATCAACATGGACTTCATCACGGGATTACCTCGCACTCGGAGGAGACATGATTCTATATGGGTTATCGTCGACGGTGTGAAATCAGCCCACTTTCTTCCGTCGGGGCGACTTTTGGTGAGGATTATGCGGACTTTACATCAGAGATCGTCGTTGCATGAGTCCCTATTTCGATCATATCGGCGGAGGAACCCGGTTCGGCTAACTCGGAGGTCTTTCGAGAGAGGTTTAGGGGCGGTGAGCACGAGTCTTGCATTCCATCCACGAGCAGACGGACAGGCGGCGCACTATCCAGACCGCGAGGATATCTTTGCGAGCTGTGTTATCGACTTCGAGGTAGGTGGGAGGATCATTTGCCTCTGAATTGAGTTCGCGTACAATAATAGCTACCACTCCGGTATCGGATGGCGCCTTATGAGGCCTTGTATGAGGAAGTGCGGATCGCCTATAGGTTGGTTCGATGTGGCGAGTGCGGCTAGTGGGACCAGATTTGGTGCAGCAGCGATGGATAAGGTGAAGCTTATCAGAGGCGGCTATCGACTTCGAGTCGGCAAGTCGTATCACGGATCATCGTCGTCGGCATCTTGAGTTCGAGGTTCATGATTGGGTTTTCTAAAGGTGTCACCCATGAAGGTGTGATGAGATTCGGAAGAAGGAAACTCGGCCAGTACATTGGGCGTTTAGTTGTCGCGAGGTAAGCAAGGTTGCCTATGAGTTGGATCTGCCGTCCGTCCCGGAGGCGGTGCATCGGTTTTTCACGTATCTATCTTTGAGGAGATGTATCGGGGATCCATCTAGGGTACACGATTGGCGATGTCGGTGTGAGGGTTATCGTATGAGGAGATTCCCATAGCGATAGTCGATCGTCGGGTTAGGCGTCTGCGGACGGGGCGTGGCCGTCAAAGTCTTGTGGCGAAGCGAGCTCGGGGAGGAGATGGCGTGGGAAGCCGAGGAGGACATGAGGCAGAAGTATCCTCACCTATTCCCACACCTCCGGGTAATTCACTTTCCTACTTGTAAATTTTTAGTTATCGTTTACGCCTAAGTGTTGTTACGTGGCGTGTGTGGCATTTGCAACTGTTTAAGTTATGAAGAATCTTATCGTTAACTGTCTTGGGAAGGAACATTCGGGACGAATGTTTCTAAGGGGGGGAGAATGTTATACCCCGTATTTCCAGAGTATGTACGTAAGGGAATACGTCTGAAAGTCTAGCCTTAAAGATAAGCCTTGGGCGTTTTTATTTGTGCACAACTCACTAAAAGAATCGTTTTCCGGCTAAGCGTTTCCCACGACTTCGTAGGGTAAATTCCGGCTATGCCATTTCTAATTTTTGCGGATTTTTCCGAGAGGCGAAACATTTTGGACCAGCGGGAGGCGACACTTGGCACCTCCGATTGGTGGACAGATAGATCCATTGGGCCATTGGAGAAGCAGCACGTTTTTGTGCCTTGGCACAAGTCAAGGAGTTGGTAGGATATTTGTGTGTAGTAAATCCTCACCCTACACTTGCCTTGCACTTGTCTTCATCTTGGCCATTGGTTGGCCATGTCTTGACCTATAAATACCCCCCTTAAGATGAAGAGTTCGTCATCCACAAATTCCTGTCCAAGTCTTGGCACTCCTCTCCTCTCCCTTTGTAGCCTTTTCGTCAAACACCTCCCCCTCCCTAAGTGAAGGCCCTTGGCGAATACCCACTCTAGCCTAAGTAGTTTGGCGAGGCCCCCTAGCCTAGCCAAAACCTACCCCCCATCCCTTGGTAGAAAAGTTGCCTTCTTGTATTGTTATAATGCCCAAAGTACCTAGCCCAAATCCCTTAGTACTTAGTAGAAGTTGTGAAGAACTTCTAAGGTTTCCTTAGAGCATACAACTTAGGAGCAAAACCTTGCTCAGTGACTTTATCTAGGATATTATTGGGCTTACCAGGGTAACTAATCCTAACCCTCTTTTGAATTAGAGAATACTTCTGTAGTAGTATAAGAATAAGTATAAATACTTAGAAGAATATTGCAGAATAGAATTGAGTATTATCACGATGAAGGGTTTGAAAGAAGAATAATTGAACTATGCTTATATAGAATTTGTTTTCACGATGAGACTTATATAGCTCACCTTGTAAGGAAGTGCTTCCCGAATTTCCTAAGAATTGTTAACCATATTATTAGAATGACCTTCATAGTATTCATTGATAGATGTCTGTGACTATTATAGGCTGACTCTCTGTGCGACATATTGACTTGGCGGTGGTTTTATTTGAGAAGGTATGTGATTCTTCCTAAAGCATGATATTTTACAATATATATATAGTACGGTGAGCGTACATGTGTTAGCGAATAATAACTACGGCAATGTCTTTGACTTAAGCTGAATAATACTTACAGAATGCCTCACTTTGAATAATACTTACTGAATGCCTCACGCTAACTGAATAATAAGAATCGAAAGCATTTCAAAGAATCTTGAATCATTTTTAATGAGAAGAGAACTAATTGGTTTTTAAAACAGAAGCTTAAGAGTTATACTAGCTTTATGGTAATTTAATTATAACCACTTAAGATTGATAAAAGAAACAGTTTGCCTATGTGTTTATAACAGACTTATATTGAATTGTGAAAAGAATAATAAGATGGTTTGATAAGTAGACATGATATGATGCTATGTGTGTTAGTGTCTTGTAACGTTTGTATAAGAGAGTTTCTTGTTGTGCTTATGTTGTTTAAAGATAGTGTTATGTTAGTGTACTATCACTCACCTCTTGACATATGCAGGGGTTAAGTGCCCTCCGATGCGGGGTAGACTCGGTGATGCAGGACCATGATTCGAGAATACCTCATGCGGGTCGAGGACTATCGCGAGCTACGGGAGTTCGGGTTAGTGATGCGGGGTTATACCTCATGCGGTCTATGTGGCGTGCGGACTACGAGTCGGGGCGATGCAGGAGTAGCTACCCTCGATGCGGGGTTATGTACCTACGCGGGCCTATGTGAGTGGCCTATGCGGACTACGGGAGTCCAGGATTAGGCTTGCATGGTGATACTACAGGCAATTGGCCCTGCTTCGATCATTCGCAGCCTAGAAAAGACCTGTTACAGTTTACCTATTGTTGCTCTTGTTTATGATGTGGCACTATGTGCGGTCCCCTTGGTTGTTTCATACATACTTGGAAATATGATTTTAAAATGATATGTTTTCATTTAATTATTTTTGATTTTATTATACTTAGTACTGTTATCGACCTCCTTGAGGGCTGCGTTACGTCTGCGCAGTAAGTGGCAAAGGTGCTAGATCCACATTCTTAGGATCTCTACGTTGGTGTCGGGAGCTCCGTCTTTTAGGAGAGCTCTACTTTGGGTATGATCTCCTGTTGTAGATAGTTTTGTCTGATCGAGGTATGGCGGCCCTGTCCCGCCATAGTTGTATATTTCCTTAAGTGCTGTAGTCATGTTTATGCGATGTCGGATGCGCTAAAACCATGTTTTTATATATATCGAAGGCGATGTTTTCTCACATAAAGCGTGTCTTATTTTATAAAGCTGTTTCATGTCTTGTTTTATATTTCAGTGATTACTCGATGTATGACTACTTGGGTGCCGTGAGCGCGATCCACGCGCCCGAATGGGTCGTGACAAAGCATTACCACTTAGTAATGGTGAGCCTATGCTGCGTAACCCTCGAACTCTACTCGCGACTCCTCGCTGCGCGCCTCTGGGCCGGGTTTGCCCTACGCGAGGCATAGCAGTGAGGAAAGAATTTCGTCGGAGGTCCAACTTACAACCTGCTAAGGCACGATCTCGAGTGAGAAGAATAGAAACCAATCCTAAATATCCTATAGCCTCACGATTATTGGTGTGGTGCACACTTGCGAATCAAGACTCTACTAGATACGGTGCAGTAGACACTTTAGAGGATTAATCGCTCGATACCACTTTTGTCACGACTGTTCGGGGCGTGGTCGTGCCTACGGGCACCTGGTGATACAACATCAGAGTAATCGTGGAATATAAAGACAATACATAAAACCCAATGAAATAAGGCGGTGAAAATAAGAAAAGCTAACCAGCGGTTACATACGTCAGATATATATCAATAGTAATTTGAGCGATTCATAACCCTCTTACAATTTCGCCTGTGATACTACAGGATTTCACAAGAATGGCGCGACAACAATGGCGGGGCGAGGGCCCCGCCATACCACGAATGTAAATACCTACGGCGAGGGACTATACCATCGATAAGCCTCGGAGAAGCGGAGCTTTCCCAACGCTGACTGTGACCAAGAGCGAGGATCGGCGATGTGTACCTTTACTGCGGCATGAACGCGGCCAGAAGGAGGTCGATCTGGCGTGTACAAGTATGTGGCTGAAAATGCGTAAATGAAATCATAGTAGTCTATAAAAAAGCGAGAGACATGTATGATAACCAAACTACGATTCACGATAGCGATCATGCCAAGTCGTGGACTCACGCCTCAAAGTCATCACAATAAAACGTGCGGGGTAAATGCGAAGGCATGGCCAGGCTACTAAGACCCGGTACCACAAATGCCATAAAGCGTATCACGAGGTCTTTCTAGACCGCGCCACATGTCGAAGGCCGCCACTTGCCCGCAGATCAATGTCGCGGCGTCTATCCTCGGAACTCTCGCGACTCGCATAGTCACACGTGACCCGCATAAGGTATTCTCGAATCGTGGTCCTAGGCGCTCGAGGTACACCGCGTCGAGCGACTTAACCTCGGTATCCGCCTAGGCTCCGCGGCCGCATAGTCTCAAAAGACCGCATAGTCTCAGCAGACCGCATAGGAATCCGCGTCGAGCTAAACACGGAATGATCAATCCTGGAGCTCGCGCTCGCGTAGTCCTGAGGACCGCATAGGCCGTATAGACCGCGCATCGGGTGGCAAGTGTTATACCAGTAGTTGCGGTGGTATGTATGTGAGGGCGTGCGTGCGAGTACGGCAAATTTTGAAAAGAAAGAAAGATGTGAGTTTTGTGGAAAAGTTTAGGTTATTTGTGAAGAAAAGGTTCGTTAATGGGGTGGATTCCCAGTTTGGTATTTGGACTTCATAGATTATATTAGAATTTTGAGATTTTTTGGAAATGGTCACGTGGGGCCACTGGAGAAATTCTGATTTTGTAGGGCCCACTTTGTTTTGAGATTTTGGCCATTGTGGACATTTTGGAAGACGTTTTTGAGGGCCAATAGGAGGGTGACACGTGTCACCCCGCCTAGGTAACTTGCCGAATGACATTTGCTGACAACACCGGTTAGAGTCGTTTTTGGCTAAGCGTTTTCGTAACTTGCGAGGAAAATTCGGCTATGTCGTTTTGTATTTTTGCGGATTTTTCCGAGCGGCGAAACATTTTGGACCAACGAGAGGGTGACACTTGTCACCCTCCGAGTGGGCGATAAGTGAAGCTCAAGTGGGACGAATTCATGCCTTGTTTTGGCCTTGTTTTGTGCAATGTTTTGTGCAATGTTTTGTGGCTTGTTTTGTGGAGTAGGGTCTAGGGTGCACTTGGCTTGATCTTGGCCTTACACTTGCCTTGCACATGGCTTGATCTTGGCCATTGGTTGGCTTTTGGTTTTGCTATAAATACCCCCCTTATGTTGATGAACTCTTCATCCACAAATGAAACCTTACAAGCCTAAAAATCCCTCCACCTCTAGTGTTGAGTTCGTCCAACTCACCCCCCCCCCTCTTTTGAGAGTCTTGGCGAGGGCCTCCTCCCTCCCTTTGTGGTGCCTTGGCGTGGGTACCCACTAGCCTAGTTGTTTTCGTATAATACCCCTTGTTGTGGTATAGAAATACTTCTCCTAGTATTGTTGTAATGCCCAAAATACCTTAGCCTTTACCTTGTTGTATTCCAAAAGTTACCTCTATACGTAGAGCCCGGAAATACTACCTTTTGTCCTTTTAGTCTCAAACCGAAACCCTAAGGAAATCTTCATAGTTGGTTGAAGTATTTTGAGTAGAAGTTGGTTAGAACTTCTAAGGGTTGTTTGGAGCGGATTGGAGCGCACGGAGTAGGAGCTAAACCTTGCTCAGGATCGACATTATAACGTGGATAATTATGGGCTTATCGAGGTAATTATCTTGTCCCTCTATTGTAATTGAAAATTACATGTTTGTTAGAATATATAGTTGAAGTATACTATATATGGAACTATACTTAGTATTCGGCAATGTCTTTTGACTTAAGCCTGAAGAATAAAGAATCGAATCAACTGTATTTACATGGGTATTGCGATAGACTTGTGTAGTATTCGAGTAGAATTGTACACGTCGGTTAGGCGTGTAAACCCTGGTTGGCTTGGTAGCCGCCTCGATTGAGGAGGAGATTTACGCTGTTGTTGTGGGAGGTCTTTGCCGAATTTTACGTAGAAAGATAGAAACTTGTGTTTTGGGGTTAATAGACGTTTGTGACCTTTATAGGTGAAAGTACTAAGAGTAGCGTATTCTACACTCGAGGAGTGGAAAGGGCTAGCAGGTTGTAGTACTTGGAGCATTTTGCTTATTGTCGATAAATCGTCGCGAGGTATGTGAACCTCTTCCTATCTTTTCTAGCATGATTGTTGTGAACTATGTAGTACGATGAGCGACATGTGCTAAGTGATTTGGTTGGTTTAAAACATAGGGTGTTATAATAGCTTTATGGGAAGTTAGTTATAACGACCTTATGTAGTGAAAATGGTTTACCGATGTTAGAAGTTAAGAGATCTTATAAGATAAGAGACTTAACTTATTTGTTTTAATGTGGATGTTTGTGTGAAACCTCATTCGTGAGTAATGAGTACTTGGTTTTAAAGGGATAATGTTTACCGATTTGGAAATCGTAATGTGTATCGGCTGCACCAACGCAGCGTTAATAAAGGAAAATGTATTGAATAATGATGTGTTGTATTAAAACGGTAGAAACCTCCATCTGCATAGAAGCTAAGATGAGACAAAATGATATTACATTTTCTAGATCACGGTCGTAATAAGATCGTTATAAACAAGAATAAACTACTCACATATATGACATATGTTACTCAATTGTTTTAAAAGAGATTAAGACTATGAGTTATGAAACCTTTCTAAAATAAGTGACTTGAGCATTTGAAAATGAGAAGCTTGAGTAATTGGAACTAGGCAAACTGGAACTTAGGAAAAGAATGTTGTTACTTGATTTTGAAAAGGAATGTGGGTTGGTCATTCTAATACTACTGTATCGTGACTTTTATAAAAGTAATGGATCTCTTTTAAACGAACTTAACGTATGTAGTACCTTGGGGTTAAAAACCGGACTTTGGCATAAAATGAAAGTACTTTGAGTTGTTGTGAAACTTGCCTATGCTTGTTGTTGTGAAACTTGCCTATGCTTGTTGTTGTGAAACTTGCCTATGCTTGTGATGATAGCCTTTGTTGTGAAAGTGTGGTATTTACGTTACCGCGTCTCGATAGAGGCGGTCGACTTGTTGAGAACTTACTTGGGCGTCTTTGGCGGTGATGGAGAATTCCACGGGTATGTTTCCATTTTGATTCTCGTCTTGTTGATGATGTCACATGGACATGTCTACAGAGGTAGAATTCGGGGCACGCGGCCATGCGGTCGGGTTGATTACTGATATATTGTTATTGTGGTTACATGGACATGTCTACAGAGGTAGAATTCGGGGCATGTGACTGCGGCGAGGTTGATCACCCAAGATATTATTGTTGATGTCACATGGACGTGTCTACACCGAGGTAGAATTAGGGGCATGTGGCCACGGGGCATTGGTATTATTGTTGCGTCATGGACATGTCTACCGATGCAGAATTCGGGCACGCGGCCACGACGAACATGATTGATGTGGTGGGCGTGAGACCCATAGTTATATTTGAGTGATGACTTGAGGCGCGAGTCCCCGATCGACATGATCGCATGTTGTCAGAAGCGTAGTTTGGTTATCATACATGTCTCCGCTTTATATAGACTAGTATGATTTCATTCTGATTTTACGATTTCACATACTTGGTACTGTTATCGACCTCCCCGGGGCTGCGTCATGCCGCAGTAGAGGTACATCGGCCGTGGATCCTCGCTCTTAGGATCTCGATTCAGCGTTTTGGGAAGCTCCGTTTCTCCGGAGGCTCATCTTTTGGTATGTGTTCCCTGAGTTGTAGGTTCTTGTACATTCAGGGGTATGGCGGGGCCCTGTCCCGTCATAGTTGTTGTAAATCTTAGAGGTCTGTAGTACTGTTGTGGGCAGGGTTTGTAAAAAAAGGATTTAAACTGTTTTGAAAGAGTTGTATTTATATATGTTATTGGAAGGTAACCGTTGGGTTGGCCTGTTTTATGATCATATATCTTGTTTCTTGTTTAAAGTTTTATTTTCCGCTGGTTTTCTCTGATGTTGTGTCACTAGGGTGCCCGGGATAAGGCACCAGTAACGGGCCCCGGGACGGGTCGTTACACAAGCCCTCGGTATAATAAGTCAAGGGGGTAGGTGATATAATAACAGTACAATGGACTTACCGTTTAGCAACGTAAGCACAGCAAGAATGACCCCCCTTACATAACAACCACAAGATACTAACACACGTAGCATCCTAACATGTTTACTTATCAAATCAACAAGAAAGTATTACAAGGCTATCACAAACCAATACAATCAAGTTATTCACACAAGGTACTTTCTACTAACAAGTTCGGGTATCTATTCCCAAAGTACTTCATTCATTAAATCTTTTACAAGAATCATTTCTTTCACATAAGTCACACAATACCCGTAGTACAAAAAGAGTGACTGTCTTTTTAAGTAAACCAAAACACTTACCTTTGTAAAATCAAGTAACATTATTTTCCAAACGCTCAGTTTTGCCTAATTTCAAATGTTCACGTTTCTTATTTTAGAAAGGTTTCGTCGTTCATATTATTAACCACGTAATAATATAATCCTCTTTTAAAACAACCTGAGAAACATATGCCTTATATGTGAGTAGGTTATTCTTGTTCATAATCAATCTGATTAAAGCAGCCGTGATCTAGGAAATGTAATATCATTTTGTCTCATCTTAGCTCCTATGCAGATGGAGGTTTCTACTGGTTTTAATAATACTTAATTAGTCAAAACATTTCCTTTTATTAACGCTGCGGTGGTTTGTCGATACACATTCTGATTTCCGAAATCAGTAAAACATTAACCCTTTTAAAAAACCAAGTACTCATTACTCACGAATGAGGTTTCACACAAAATTCACATAATTCAATTAAGTTAAGTCTCTTATCTTACAAGACCAAGTCTCTTAACTTCTAAAATAAATAAATCATTCGTTTTATCTCTCTTAAGCCATTATACCTAACTTCCCATAAAGCTAGTATAACTCTTAAGATTTTAAAATCAAGTATTACTCTTCTTTTAAAAACAGTTCTTAATTCTCTTGAACTACTTCAAGATTATTATTATTCGGGCTTAAGTCAAAAGACCTTGCCGTACAACCACGTTCAATTAACACACGTACGTCTACCGTACTACATAGTTATACACATATCATGCTAGAAGAGATAGGAAGAGGTTCACATACCGCGACGATTATCGACTAAAGCAAATCGCCCACTGGCTATAACGGCTAGCACGGTCCACCTCCTCAAGTAGCACATGCTA
This sequence comes from Przewalskia tangutica, assembly GCA_029844215.1. Classification (NCBI taxonomy): domain Eukaryota; kingdom Viridiplantae; phylum Streptophyta; class Magnoliopsida; order Solanales; family Solanaceae; genus Przewalskia; species Przewalskia tangutica. Next base: position 798,480 of record JAQGDG010000037.1, on the reverse strand, counting down.
CTCGCAGAACATTCAACCTATACAGTTATACAAGTCTATCAAAGTCTAGACTACTCAAGAGAATAAATCTAGATGCAAGGTTCTACGGTAAATTGGGCACGCCCTGCAGTCAAACTACACAAGTCTACATGTCCGTCCCACGTAATTCAGATTCGCTTCATCTTTAAATTCGGGCTTAAGTCCAGGACATTGCCACAAGCTATGTTGATTCTATATATAGTATACTTCAACTATATATTCCAATAACATGTAATTTCCAATTACAATAGAGACAAGATAATTACCTCGATAAGCCCATAATTATCCAGTATAGATGTCGATCCCGGGCAACGTTTAGCTCGACTCCGGCGCCCAACCCGCTCTAAACCACCCTTAGAAGTTCTAACCAACTTCTATACAATACTCCAACCGACTATGGAGATTTTCCTTAGGGTTTCGGTTTTGTGGACTGGAAAGTATAATAGTATTTACGGGCTTTTCAGATAGGTATAACCTTAGAATACAACAAGGTATACGGCTAAGGTAATTTGGGCATTATAACAATACTTTGGAGTATTTCTACACCACAAAGGGGTATTATCTGAAAGCAACTAGGCTAGGGGGTGTATACCACCGGCTACCCCACTGTGGGGTACTCGGCGAGGGGGAGGGGCTCTCACGAACTCAACACAAAGGGGAGGGAGGAGGTTTTAACACTTAGAAATATTTAGGAATGGATGAAGAAGTCTTCCAAAGGGTGGGTATTTATAGGACAAGCCAAGGCAACCATGGCCAAGATCTTGCCAAGTGCATAGCAAGTGTAGGGCAAGATCTTGCCAAGTGCACCACAACCAACTAACACAAAATATCCTACCAACCTCTTGACCACTTTAACCACACTTTCGCCACCCCTACCGCCTGAAGCCTAACAATGAGAGGGTGACAAGTGTCGCCTCTTGTTGATCCAAAATGTTTCGCCTCTCGGAAAAATCCGCAAAATTAAAAATGGCATAGCGGAATTTTCCCTACGAAATTGTGGAAACGTTTCGTCGAAAAACGACTCTAACCGGGTGTTGTGAACAAAGTTAATTCGGCCAAGCCTAATTAAAAGTTTCAAATTTTCTACGTACGTCCTTACATACATACTCTGGAAATACGAGGTATAACATATATAATGAAGTAATAATAATTTTATTTACATATTATGCATCCTTCTTGCAAGTTCTTCGTAATCTATAGGTTGATTGAATTGGTTATGCTCCATAGCCTCTAAATCTGGAGTATTAATTCGGTCCGCCTCGGCTCATTACACGACCGATCTCGGGCATGATCGTGCCTTACCGGGCACCCTAGTGATAACAACATCAGAGAAAATCAGCGAAAATAAAATTTAAATAGGAAACAAGAGACAATATAAGAAAACAGGCCAACCAAACGGTCACCTTCATGTATATACATATAACTGAACAGTTAAAATCCTTTACAAACCACGCTTGCGATTACTACAGACTCTAAGAATGTAACAACATCTATGACGACAGGCCGCCATACCGAATGTACAAGTACCTACACCGACAGGGACTATACCAAAGATAAGCCTCGGAGAAACGGAGCTTCCTAACAATGACTGCGATCCTATGAGCGAGGATCAACAATGGTGTACCTACCGCGGCGTGAACGCAGCCCGGCGAGGTCGCATAACAGTACCAAGTATGTGAAACGAAAATACCGTAATGAAATCATATTTCATCATTTTATAAAACCATTTTGCGATAAGTAAACAATTATGCCAAGTAAGGACGATATCCCGAATAATCACTACACATAACTATGGGTCTCATGCCCATAATATCACTCATGCGTGGAACTCATTCTCATCGGCAGTGATGCATGATGTAAAACAACACCATATGTGAACTCGAACACTAGATCCGCTGCGTCATCAAACCGACGGGCAAGTAAGTCGCCATACCAGTTAAAGCTAGTCATATCCGCCCGCAAAGTACGGAAGCCAACTACCGATCAAAGCTAGCCACGAATCGCCGAGGCAAGTACCATAAGCGAACATACATAGCCTCACCGTCTCACGAGATATGGCCGAGGCAAGTATCTCGAGCTATCTACGAGCCCGCGATACACGAAATGACCAGGACAAGTATCTAAAGTGTGCCTGAACCACATGTACAAATCAAGCCCGTGATCGCTCGTCACCGCGGCAAGCTTCATGGATTAGCGGTCCATGGACAAATAACAAAACCCTCACAATGACCGCATGCCCCGGCATCTTACCTCGGGAAACATGGTCATGAAACCATCCTCGGACGCTGCGTGGATCATCCATCGCGTCGGCATGTCCAAAGGAAATAACAAGATAATACTCAAAGTGGACGATACTCGTGGACCATCCAACGTCACAAGATGTCTAAAAGAAATAACCAGATAATACTCAATAGTGGACGCATACTCGTGGACCATCCAACGTGTCAGTATGTCCAAGCAATCAATCAGATAGTCGGTCCTCCCCGAGAGACACGGTAGCACAGAATCAAAACACTTGCACAACAGAGGCTATCACAACAAGCATAGGCAAGTTCAACGTACTTTCATTTTATATCAACAATCCGGGTTTCAACCCCAAAATACTACCTACTTTCATTCTTTCAAAAAGACCCATTTTCTTTACGTAAAAGCCACATAATACTAATACTCGTAGTATTAAAAACACGTTTTCCTTTCAAACCAAATTACTTTACTTTCGTAAAAGACCTTTACAAGACTTCTAAAATCAAGTACTTTTCTTTTAGAACAACATCAAGTATACTCTTTAAAACCCAAAAACTTACTCTTTTCAAAAACAAGTAACCTATACATAAATCAAGTTACTTCTCCTTTTCCGAAAACAAGTCGTTATAAGTCAAGTCTCTTATCTTTCAAGATCAAGTCTCTTAACTTTCAAAATCAAGTCGTTTCTTTATCAAACCAAATATTTCTTTTATCTTCATAAAGTCGTTATAACTAACTTCCCATAAAGCCATTATAACACTTTATGTTTTAAGCAAACAAAATTCATTTCACACACGTACGTCTACCGTACTATATAGTTCACACAAATATGCCAAGAGTATAGGAAGAATCACATACCTTTTTAGCTTAAACCACAAGCCAAGTCAAGTATGTCGCGCGTAGAAGATCCACCTATAACAACCACAATACATCCATCAACTTCTAGTTCTCTTCGTAGAATATTCTAAATACAAGATTCCTTATTCTACAGAAAATTTGGCAGCACCTCCCCCCCCGCAATCACATAAATCTCCTCCCCTACCAAGGCCCGCTACCAGGCCAACAACTCCAAGGGGATTACACGTCTAACCGGACGGGTACAATTCTACTTCACAATAATACTACACAAGTCTACTGTAAGTACAGTCCAATGTAAATACAGTTCAATCCTTCCAATATAATATACTCAAGTATAACTACTACAACATGTAATATCCAATTACAATAGGGGGACACAGATCATTACCTCGATAAGCCCAAAATTATCCAAGATTATCAGTCGATCTGCAACGTTTAGCTCCATTCCTTACGCCCAACCCGCTCCAGCGACCCTTAGAAGTTTCTAAACAACTTCTCTAAACACTTCAACCAAGCTAGAAGATTTTTCTGTGGTTTCGTTTTGCGACTATTGGAATAAAGTGGTGTTTCCGGGCTTCTAGTATTGAAATAACTTTGGAATACTACTAGGGATACTAGGCCAATGTATTTGGGATTATACAATAATACTCCAAGTATTTTCTACACAAGTGGGGGAGGGGGACGAAAAACAAAGCTAAAGGGGAGGGAGTATTTTGCTTTGGAAAGATCAAGTGTGGATGAAATTACTCTTCAACTAAGGGGGGTATTTATAGAGGAGTCAAGGGTCAAGATCTAAGCAAGTGGGTGGCCAAGATTGGGCCATGTGTGTGTGGGTCCCACCACACCACATGACCAACGAAAAACTCTCCAAGTGTCATGGCCATTTCGGCGAGGGACAATGATGGCTAGCCACTCCTCTCCACCAAGTGCCACATGGGGTGACACGTGTCGCCCCGACTGCCCAAAATATTTCGTCTTTCGAAAATATCCAAAATACCAAAATCTCAAAACAAAGCGGGCCCACAAACCAGAATTTCTCGTGGGCCCACGTGACCATTTCGAAAATAAAATCCCAAAATTCTAAAATAATCCACTAAGTCCAAATACCAAACTGGGAATCAATTCCATTAATGAACCTTTTTCCTTCACAAAACCGGAAACTTTTCCGCCGAAAAATCATACCTTTCTTTCTTTCCAAAATTTCTCGTATTCTCAAATGCGCACGCCCTCACATACATACCACGGAACTACGGGTATAACATTCTTCCTTAGAAACATTCGTCGAATGTTCCTTCTAAGTCTCCAAACGCATTTGCGGGTATAGTCTCATTACTACACTTACAAACCGATCATGCCACCACTGGCCGGAATATAACATGTGCGCAAAAATCAAATCCAAGCCAACGAGGAAACACCTCCAATCATCACAAAAAGTTCCCACCCATGGTCTAAAGGATACTCCCTTCGCATCTTCACCTCACAAAAGAATAATCACTTCCGTTCTCATAACACATGTTCGCTTCTCTTCTTACTCGTCGTACCCTTCTCGTACACCCGAACTCTCTATAGTATACGTTCCACACTTTAGTTACCGCTTCAATTTCCACAACCCTGGAGTTACTACCTCCAAACTTGGTCATCTTACTAGTTTCAATTTCCTCTAAGGCCATTCCCGGCCTTCACGATCTGATTCTAGTCGAACACATCCACGAACTCATACGATGGTTACCTAAACTTGGGCCTAGCACCCTCGTAACCCTAACAAAAAGCGGGACCACCACAAATTGACCCCACCCTATTCCGGGCTGCGGGTTGACCCGCGACCTTGCCTCAACCCGACCCATTTGTCGCACCAAACTCTTGTTCCCCGATCCGGAACAATCTCACTAATCAAGTTACACAAACCTAGTGGTCTTCTTATCATAACTATCCTTTTATAATTCACACCACTCAGGGACTTACCACACAATTATACCCCATGTATACTATGCACTCCAACAAAGGTCAAATCATAAACAAAATCTTTCACTCAAGACGGCCTTGCCTCTAAGGTCTCCACGTATAATATTCTAAGGCCCACATCTCTATGTACCCAACTTCCCCTTTACTAACCAGGCCTCTAAATCACAATTTAGCATAATGCTATCAGAACATAATACATAGCACATCATCATATCATCAATGCATACTAGTCTCTAGAGGGTGAAGGATATACCTGAAATCAAAATAGGCGGTTCCAAGGACCGCTAGAACTGGGAACTTCCACCACGACCCCTGCCCTGGCCTGCCGGTGTATGAACACCCTGCCTAGCTATCGAAGGCGAAGAACCCGCAACAGATCCCGAAGGCCGAGTCTCAACATCCGCGCTACCTCTGGTCGGACAATTCTTCGCTAAATGGCCCTGCTGGCCGCATGTATAACAAACTTCCTGAATACCGCGACACTCCCCCGCATGGGTTTTACCACACTGACCACACCGAGGTTGGGGTGGCTTCATCCGGCCAACACTCGCTTCGAAAACTCAACCACGAGCCCCGACCTGCTCAAGAAGGCGTAGAGGACCACCATCAGACCGGGCGGAGGCGCATAACTAGTCTGCCGCGCGGTCCGCCTCGAAAGTTACCAAGGACTCGCCGTCCCGGCCTTCTTCGCGGTATTGGTCAATCCGCCGGTCTCCGTTCCTCACACCAGTGCATAAGCTGCATGCGGGCAATGTCCATGCCGGTGAAGAGCTACACCCGAGCAAGCCTCGCTAAGTAGTCATCGAGCCCCGTGACGTAGTGGTGCACTCTGTCCTCCATATCTGCCACTAACGCGGGGACATATCGAGCCAACGAGTCGAACTCCACGTTGTACTCCCGAACCGTACGCCCACTCTGTCTCAGCATCAAAAATCTGTCGGCCCGTGCCCTCCTCATCTGCGGAGGCAAGAAATGGCTGAGAAATGCCTCCGAGAACTCGTCCCACACAGCTGGAGGCGCATGCTCCCCCCGGGACAGCTCCCACGAATCAAACCAGTCGACTGCAGTATCACGCAGCCGATGCGAACCTAAAACCACCGATTCGGTCTCTGAAGCCTTGATCACTCTTATGATCCAGAATCGCTTGATGAACTCCTGCGGATCATCCTCGTGCCTCGACCCATAAAACTGCGGCGGCGCGGCTCGGAAAGTCCATGATCTCAAACTATCGACCTCGGGTGAACCACGGGTACTCTTTGAATCGAACTGTTGTATCGGCAAATTTATCTCGTGTCGCCACGATCCCGCCGAATCGGGCCATCTCCTTGTACCCAGCCTCCTCGCTCCGTGTGAGGATCGAGGCTCGTATCGGGTCTCGTAGCCACCGCGACTCTAGCTTCTAAATTTGGGGCGGCGTGAAGAAACTCCCGAATGAAGCACCACCGGGTGATGATTGGGCTCGTGCTCGTAACCTGCGGTTTCTACTCGCAGCTCCTCGTTTGCCTTGCCTTTCGGGCGGGTTGCTTTGCGGCGGAGGCATAGCTAGTAAAACGAAATACGCCGAGAGGTCCAACTTATAACACAACTCTAAGGCACGATCTCGAATGAGAAGAATGGAAACTAATCCTAAATGTCCTGCGACCTCACGATTATAGATGTGGTGCACAACACACCGATAATCAAGACTTACTGTAGACAGAGTCAGACACTTTCCGAGGATTAATCGCTCGATACCACTTTTGTCACGACCGATCTCGCCCGCATCGTGCCTTACCGGGCACCCTAGTGATAACAACATCGAGAAAATCAGCGAAATAAAATTTAAACAGAAACAAGAGACAATATAAGAAAACAAAGCAACCAAACGGTCACCTTCATGTATATACATATAATCAAGCAGCTTAAATCCTTTACAAACCCCGCCACAACAAAGGCACTTCTAAGAATGTAATAACATCTATGACGGGACAGGGCGCCATACCCCGAATGTACAAGTACACCTGCGACGGGGACTATACAAAAGATAAGCCTCGGAGAAACGGAGCTTCCCAACGCTGAATGCGATTCTATGAGCGAGGATCAACAATCGGTGTACTTACCGCGACATGACGCAGCCCCGAAGGAGGTCGATAACAGTACCAAGTATGTGGCGAAAATACTGTAATGAAATCATATTTCATCATTTTATAAAACCATTTTGCGATAAGTAAACAGTTATGCCAAGTAAGGGGACGCATATCCCCCGAATAATCACTCACACATAACTATGGGTCTCACGCCCATAATATCACTCATGCCCGTGGAACTCATTCCTCACTGCAAGAGCATGATGTAAAACAACACCCATATGTGAACTCGAACACTAGATCTCGCTGCGGCTATCAAACCGATCGGGCGAGTAAGTCGCCATACAGTTCAAAGCTAGTCATATCCCTTCACGCAAAGTACTAAGCCAACTACTGATCAAAAGCTAGCCACGCATGGCCGAGGCAAGTACCATGCGAACGTACCATAGCCTACCGTCTGCGAGATACGGCCGAGGCAAGTATCTCAAGCTATCTACGAGCTGCCGATACACGAGAAATGACCAGGACAAGTATCTAAAGTGTGCCTGAACCACATGTACAAATCAAGCCCGTGATCGCTCGTCATCGCGGCAAGCTTCATGGATTAGCGGTCCATGGACAAATAACAAAACCCTCACAATGACCGCATGCCCCGGCATCTTACCTCGGAAAACATGGTCATGAAACCATCCTACTGGACGCATGCCCGTGGATCATCCATCGCGTCAGCATGTCCAAAGGAAATAACAAGATAATACTCAAAGTGGACGCATACTCGTGGACCATCCAACGCGTCAGTATGTCCAAAAGAAATAACCGATAATACTCGATAGTGGACGATACTCGTGGACCATCCAACGTGTCGCATGTCCAAGCAATCAATCGATAGCCTGGCCCTCCCAGAGACACGGTACGTGAATCAAAACACTTGCACAACAGAGGCTATCACAACAAGCATAGGCAAGTTCAACGTACTTTCATTTCATATCAACAATCCGGGTTTCAACCCCAAAATACTACCTACTTTCATTCTTTCAAAAAGACCTTTCTTTACGTAAAGCCACATAATACTAATACTCGTAGTATTAAAAACACGTTTTCCTTTCAAACCAAATTACTTTACTTTCGTAAAAGACCTTTACAAGACTTCTAAAATCAAGTACTTTTCTTTTAGAACAACATCAAGTATACTCTTTAAAACCCAAAAACTTACTCTTTTCAAAAACAAGTAACCTATACTTAAATCAAGTTACTTCTCCTTTTCCGAAAACAAGTCGTTATAAGTCAAGTCTCTTATCTTTCAAGATCAAGTCTCTTAACTTTCAAAATCAAGTCGTTTCTTTATCACAAACCAAATCTTTCTTTTATCTTCATAAAGTCGTTATAACTAACTTCCCATAAAGCCATTATAACACTTTATGTTTTAAGCAAACAAAATTCATTTCACACACGTACGTCTACCGTACTATATAGTTCACAACAGTCATGCTCAAGAGTATAGGAAGAATCACATACCTTTTTAGCTTAAACCACAAGCCAAGTCAAGTATGCCGCGCGTAGAAGATCCACCTATAACAACCACAATACATCCATCAACTTCTAGTTCTCTTCGTAGAATATTCTAAATACAAGATTCCTTATTCTACAGAAAATTGGCAAAGACCTCCCGCAATCACATAAATCTCCTCCCACTAAGGCCCGCTACTGTGCCAACAACTCAGGGATTACACGCCTAACCTGGACGGTACAATTCTACTTCACAATAATACTACACAAGTCTCGTAAATGCACCCAATGTAAATACAGTTCAATCCTTCCAATATAATATACTCAAGTATAACTACTACAACATGTAATATCCAATTACAATAGGGGGACACAGATCATTACCTCGATAAGCCTAAAATTATCCAAGATTATAAGTCGATCCTGGGCAATGTTTAGCTCCAATTCCTTACGCTCCAACCCGCTCCAAGCGACCCTTAGAAGTTTCTAAACAACTTCTCTAAACACTTCAACCAAGCTAGGAAGATTTTTCTAGGGTTTCGTTTTGCGACTATTGGAATAAAGTGGTGTTTCCGGGCTTCTAGTATTGAAATAACTTTGGAATACTACTAGGGATACTAGGCCAATGTATTTGGGATTATACAATAATACTCCAAGTATTTTCTACACAAGTGGGGGAGGGGGACGAAAAACAAAGCTAAAGGGGAGAGAGTATTTTGCTTTGGAAAGCTTCAAGTGTGGATGAAATTACTCTTCAACTAAGGGGGGTATTTATAGAGGAGTCAAGGGTCAAGATCTAAGCAAGTGGGTGGCCAAGATTGGGCCATGTGTGTGTGGGTCCCACCACACCACATGGCCAACGAAAAACTCTCCAAGTGTCATGGCCATTTCGGCCAAGGGGACAAGTGGCTAGCCACTTGTCCCTCCACGATCGTCAAGTGCCACGTGGGGTGACACGTGTCGCCCCTCGTCCAAAATATTTCGTCTTTCGAAAATATCCAAAATACCGAAAATCTCAAAAACAAAGCGGGCCCCACAAAACCGTAAATTTCTCCCGTGGGCCCCACGTGACCATTTCTGAAAATAAAATCCCAAAATTCTAAAATAATCCACGAAGTCCAAATACCAAATTTGGGAATCCAATTCCCATTAATGAACCTTTTTCCTTCACAAAACCCGGAAACTTTTCCGTCGAAAAATCACACCTTTCTTTCTTTCCAAAATTTCTGTCGTATTCTCGTACGTACGTCCTCACATACATACCCTGGAACTACGGGGTATAACACCCGCCTTCCAAAATATTGCCTATTTCTTCATCTTCCGGAAAATTAACGTCTACACATCCTTGATTTCTTCTCTCTGATCTGATCCAATCCCTTAAGCAGACTAACACTTCTAATGTGCTTCCACCCAATGAGTGACGTGTGTCTCCTATTTGATCTCGTGCTTGGCTAAATGCACTTTCAGAAGCCACTGTTGAGATCGACACATTAAGAACATCTCGTGCCATCGCTGCAAGTACCAGGAATTTCCTTTTGTTAATCTGCCACCATTGTAAAGGGTCAAAACTTTTCTTCGGCTCCGCTGGCTTTTGCAAATAAAATTGCATCTCATCGCAAGATCGACTTGTGGTTGCTTGTGTTGTAAAAGTGCTCCATATGTCTAAAGATTCTTCATCGTCATCTTCATTGAATCCTGAAGGTGTAGACACAGAAGCAGAACTAGAAGGAATATTAGTAGCAGAGTTGTTGTTATCATGTAATGTAGCATAATATTCATATAATGTAGTTAAATTAGTATCAAGTTTACTTATGCAATCAAATGAAGACGGAGTTTCTGTTGCACCTACTTCCATATAAGTATATAAACTACATATTAAATTATGACAATCTACTTTTTTAATAGAAGGATTTAAGACTGCACCAATACAATAAATATCAAGAATAGGGAAAAAGTTTTTTTAAAATTTTTCAAACATAAGTGTAACTGCATCTTTATATCTCACATTTGATTTTAAACAATAAAGTAAATATGAAATTTCAGCTATATGAGCTAAAACATTACAAACTGTTGGGTAATAAGATCCTGAAAATTCAACAGTAGCAGTGTAAAATTTACGTAATTTTTTTAAAAGTTCACCAATTGATTTCCAATGTTCGTCGGTTAACATATACATCACGTTCTTACAATGCGCATTTGCAACATGTGTTATGGGGTCTTTATACTTATAAAATTCTTTTAACAATAAATAAGTATAATTCCACCGTGTAATAATCTCCTCTGGCATGAATTTAGGTATCAAATTAAATGTTTACATTTTTCTTTAAATTCTATAATTTTATTTTTCCTATTATTACCCTGAATAACTCCAACAACTCTTTTGACAAGTTTTATTTCAGGTACAAATAAATCAAGACCACTTTTAACAATTAAATTATAAATATGACAAACACAACGAACATGAAATATATGAGGAAGTGGTGGTTGTACTTCCGCTTTTAAAAGATCTACAGCAGCAGTATTATTAGATGCATTATCGAATGATACACAAAGTATTTTATTATAAAGATTATATTTTTGGGCATAAGAACAAATAGTTTCGCTTATATATTTTTCAGTATGACTTTGATCCTCGTCATACGCAAAAGCAATAATACGTTTTTCCATTCTAAAATTTTCATCAATCCAATGACAAGTAATTGTTAAATAATCATAACCGTTTAAAGCATGTCCAATGTCTGAAGTAAAACTAACTAGGCATGGAAGGTTATCAAACAAATATTGCAAAAAAATAACATAATCATTATGAAGTCTAAAAATATCGGCTCTAGTAGTACTACGAGGAACACCTTTAAAAAAGGATTATATACTCTTTGAATATATGTACTTAAATATGAAGAAGCAAAAGAAAAGGTAAACAACCTCAAACAATCATTTTCGCTAATTCAATGCGATCCTTTTTGGATCGCACTTATACCCCGTTAATGGATTAAGTTGTTGTTGACCGGGTTCTAAATCCGAGACATCATTCCATTGTGCCGTATGATCGTTTTTTATATGTCTACCTATAGTGTCCATCCCCCCGTCACCACCCCATGTCTTATGTTTATAAGTTCTCCCACAAATATTACATCTAACTCTATTAGTGCCCACAACTTTATCATAAAAGAGCCACACTTTACTCCTTTTTTTCTTACTTCTGGTTCTGGTAAAAGAGTTCTACGACTACTACTAGCAGTATCAACATTGACAGAAGGAACACTAGTAGGTGTAGGAGGTTCATTTTCTTCAAGTTCAACAATATTATCTAATTGAACGTTATCATATTCATTATCTTCTATTCCAAAATCTTCTTGCATTTGATCATAATCTATATTTTGATTAGATGATGAAAAACCTATAGATTTTTTACCCCTTGAACTAGATTTACGGCGTAGTCCCGATAAATTTTCCCTTATCGAAGACATTATAAAATATTTAAATAATCAACAAATAAATATGATAATTTAATAAAATAATTAGAGAATGAAACGAGTGTACCAAACTTCGGGATTGAGAATTCAATTGAAACTCGAAGTCTTGCGTCTTGCTACTTTGAATTTGAAAACTAATAATAATAATAACTTGAAAATTGATAATAAATATAATTAAGAGAGTATGAGAAATTGAGAATAAGAGAATTGAGAGAATTGTTGTGTGATAAAAATGAAAAAAATATAGAGAATTTATAGATTTTTTAAAGGGTAAAAATGTAATTAAAAAAATAATAAACAAAACAAAAAAAAAACCAAAAAACGGTCGAAATGACCGTCGGCACCCCCCACCCCACCCCCTCCCCAACGGTAACATTACCGTTGCAATTTTTTTTTTAAATTTTTGTATTCTGGTCGGTCGGACTGCTAACCAGAATGTAACCGGTTTCCATTCACGGTCTAACTGGTCCGCCTTATCGGGTTTTAACATAACCCGTGCGGGTTGGGGTTGGGGGCCAACCCAACCCCCAACCCGATAAGACCTTAACGGTCCGGTCCGGACCGGATTTTCTACCGGGTCAACCGATCCGGTTTCGGGTCAATCCGGACCGTTAGACAGGTTTACCCCCAAGTAATCAGCTGATTGATAACTACATAACATGACACTAAGCAAGTTGTGTTTTGTTCTTTGGATCGAGTTTTCTTTCTTGAATCCAGGCTGTCATCACCTACTGCTACTGTTTGATCATGTCACATGGGAAATCTCTATTATCTTCTGTAATATAACTGTGCTTACCTGGTGAGACTGTTAAACGATAAAGTTAATTTTTTACACGTGACGCGGATTTAGATGACCAATTTGAATAGATAAAAAAATTGTAATATAGCAATATGACCAAAAAGTAAAGTAATTGGAATTAATCAATTTGATAAATAAACAAGATGAGTTGGGCAATCCAACGAAGCAGTGAACAAGAACTTAAAGAATCGCAAAGTATAAGTGCTAATTAGAAATCGAATGCCTTTTAACAAGAATGTAAGGCCTATTTATAGCTAAGCTTCAAGGAATCAGATCCAATTATCAAGGCTGAGTAACGACCGATGAAGTCCCGGGGATCTTACTTGTCTTGTCCAGCCAAAACTTTATGCTCCGTTCCTCTTCTCTGGAGCCATGACTCTGATGACCGTTGGCTCGAGATACTCGCTGATGGGGAACTGAACCGGGCAGTATTTCTGCTGACTCAAGTATGACCACGTGTCAACACCTGATTGTCTACCTATGATTTCAAAGATGCTTTTCACATCGGCGGATATAACTTCTATTTTTACTCAAGACCGGAGAATTCACACATAATAGTGAAACACACATGACTTTAACGTGAGTTAGTTTTTGGTGTTAATAATTTGACTTTGATTTAACTTACAATTCAAGATTTTCTTGTTGTATGCGAGCTTAATCATTTCATCGAGTATGATATTTAAGATGGTTTATACATGTGTATTATGAAAATAATTAAATAAGATTAAAGTTCAAGGTTGATCACTTAAATGAATTCAAGTTTTTCAAAATTGTAAAGATCGTGTAAGAGCAACGTTATTGACATAAAAAGTGATATAATCGGATGACTTAGTAGGTGTTTTCCGGTTAAATCGGTTTTAACCAGAAACTCAGTTAGAGATTGTATTATAGGGTTTAAAGACAAGTGAGTTGTATCCGATCCGAGAACTCCTTAGCGGGCCTGGTTACAGATGATAAGGATAAATATGTAAGACAGATTAATAAAGCAAAAATAATAAGTAAGCTAGATAAGTAGTAAATAAAATGTACAAATGGATCTTTGAGAGAAAAATAAAGCTAGGCTCGTAAAGTGAGCAATATATTGCTTTGAGAGAAAAATAATGCAAGGTTTATAAAGTGAGCAAGATGATGATGCTTCCTTCCTAAGCTTTACATATATATGTCAAGACTTAGACTATTTCAACCCTAAAATTATGAGGACGTGATCCTGCTGACGTTCTGCGTCGCGCGCCCATGATACTCACGTCGAGGCGACGGATGTGACTGGAGTTGGTGGGAGTGGGGAACAACTGTTGAGTGTCCCCAGGCCATCTAAGCCTCCGGATACGTTGATTCCCCTCGGGGCTCTTTTCACCTAATACAAATAGTCTCCCACTTTCCCATACCTTCATTCCATGAGCCCGGAAAGTGGAAGAGTCGGTTCATTTTTGAACTTTTCGCGGGAACTCAACCGAAATATCGCCACTCTTCCCACGATGGGACATTTTGTCAGGACATCATTAAATGTACTTCTTTACCCATTCAGCGACGCCCTTTTAGAGATATCGATTGAATCTTTCTGACCAGGCACACCGCTTCACATTTCAAGGCTAAAGAATACCCTTGTTGGTTATTTAAGTAGGTGACCCCCACTATCTTTCCTCATTCTTACTCTCAACTTTCTTCTTCCATACACTCAATCCTCTATCCGCTTAATTCATACTTCCAATAATGTCTTCATCATTCACCTCAACTCTTCTTCTTTCAACCTTACTTTCGTCAGTATGCAAGAGAAACTAGGCAGTACCTCCGCGGTCTCTGCCCTCCGTCGAGTGACGATTTCTTTTGTTACCCAAGTAATAGACTTGGGTTCCACAACGGCTGATATCATCCCAACTAATTACAATTATGAAATGGATTTCTGTGTAAATTTCTAATACGAGTCCGTCGAGGGCATAACCTCTCTCATAGATAAACCCATAATCCCTCAAGTCCGCATTGACTGTCAATAGGGGCTTGAGGTTGAGATGTCGTCTCCCTTGTCAATAGTAGAATTATCCGACATATCCTGGGTATGTTAATGATTTACACCTATCCTTTCACTATCAGATTTGACCTCCCGGTTCACGAGGCCATAAAGGCTTTTTTAGTTCATAGAGGCTTATGTCGCTGTTATGGTATTTTTCTGAGGAAACTGCCCCCTAGACATGGAGAGTTGTCCGCTTCTTGCAGTTCCTAGAAGTACTTACAAATATTCCTTTTACCCTGGATCATCTGATCCTTTTTCTTCATCAGAGTGAGCGCATGTTCTAAGATTGATCATTTGATTTTTTTCCCAAGGTCATATTGCCGCTTCTTTCGCCATTGTGCTTTTTCAGAGCATGTCTCTTTCTTCCTCTCGTGATATGGAGATGCTGACGAAAGAGAATCAGCGTATTTGGGATGATCTTGCCTTGCTCCGATCGGAGAATAGAGGTCTTCAAGCCTTGAGTACCACCTTGGGGCTACAATGAATGAAGGTGAAGCAAGTTGTGGCAGCAACGGAGGATACGTTCCAGTATATGACTATGGCTTGCCAGATTTTGCAGGAGAGGTTGTACCAGGTGAAGGCCGAGCGTGATACTACTCGGGGATGGGTGCAAGCGCTTGAGGCCTCCCTACCCCGACTCAAGGCCCGCAATCAGCGCGTAATGCTTCACCGAATGAATGAATGGAGGAGGTCCACATTGCTCCAGGACTATGATATTCTCCACACCCGCCATGAGGTTTTGCAAGGTGTTGAAGGACAGATTGACGTCTCCTCAGCTTTGATTGATGTGTCGGTGGACCTAGGCGCTATTGAGGCAGTTATGGATGACCTCTATGATGAAAAGCCTCCTCCTCCGACACATCTTCCAGTTCCTTAGGCGGTGAATATGCTCCCCCCGCATAGCTATGATAGTGTGTTGTGGGCATGTGTACCCTTGCTTGTTATTTCGGCATCGTGCCATTTTTTGTTGGTTGGATATTTAGGGCATGTGTGCCTTTTTTACTTTTGTTTTTGAGCCTTCACGCTCTATTTTATTGGATTTTCGGGGCTTGTGTGCCCTCAAATATTTTTATGCGAGCCTTTGTGCTCTCTCTATTCCCCGCTTAATGATAATTATTAATTTGCTTCCAACATTGGCTTCTTGTTTCTAAGCTTTGATATGTACTTTTTTGGCAACAATTATGATCATAAATGACCTGTTGGTTTTTTATTTTTCACTTAATCATCGTGGCATGACCGCTATGCCCGTCTACCAGAACTATGCTTATATTCGAGTGTTCAGTATTTAAGTTGAGGTATGGTGACCGGTGCATACTTGTTCTAGTTTTATGTTTGAGGTCAGTGTTCGATATTTAAGTTGAGGTATGATGATCGGTGCACACTTGTTATGTTTTTATGTTTTGTGTTTGAGGTGATCATTCCTAACACAATCTGGGAATGTCACTTACGAAAACATTTTTGCGATATTGGGAATTTAACATCCAATTTATAATAAAAGAGGGCCCATTGATTTTGGTGTTGATAGGGAGGACATCTCAACCCCATTTAATGAAACACATGTTCATGGAACATGCACGCTCGGAGGCTCTATGGTTATGTCATGTGTTAGATGTGGTTCGTAGAACCGTGTGGTTTCTGAGTCTGGTTTTGTCCCAAACATTTTTAAGTGTCAAGAAAATGATGTCTTGCTAACAATAGTTGAAAATAAGTGGGAGTTCTTATTTAATTTTTGAGATTCTGAGGGGAGACTCGTCCTATTGATACATAATCCCCTCTGGGGTTTTTATAAGAAAATTCATAATATAACAACAAAAGGAAACTGGGCGAGTGCAGTGATTGCCAGCAGTCCCAGTATGTGCGACTACGTCCTCAAGGAGATCCCATGTTTTGACAACCTTGCCAATTCGTGTGGATCCAGTCTTCTCCCCTCGGCACTCGGATGTGAGGAGACTAATGTCAGGCTACAATTCGGTACGGCATGTGTAGTATGCTTTTGAATTTTTACCTCATTAAATACCTTGACAGGAAAACCTATTTGGGACAAAACCTTGGCCAAGGAAAAAAGTGCAACATGTATCTTTAATCTCCCTTTGGTGACAAGTAGATCGCTTTTCTAAGGACAGTCCCTGTCAGGGAGAGCAAGTTAATTCGAAGATAGATGGTGTAAAAACTTAAGAATCACATCACGACCGAACCGGGCCTTCACTAAGTGCCCTACCTGGGCACCCTTCTATTCATACAACATAATAAACCGCGGAAGATAAATAACACTCATCATTTTCATTTTTTTTTCTAAACAAAGGCAAATCCGATAATGCTGCCATAATAAAAATCACCCGAAAGGGTCTACACTGTTCAATAATGTAATTACAACGCTAGCTTGATCCGGCCACATATTTTCTGCACTTTAAGAATTTGGACAATGGCGAATGCGACGGATAAGGCCCTCCGCACTCGAATATATAATGACGTTGTTATACCCGTAGTTCCGTGGTATGTATGCGAGGGCGTGCGTGCGAGAATACGGCGTAAAGATGGAAAGGAAGAAAGAGGTGATTTTTCCACGGAAAAGTTTCGGTTTTTGTGAAGGAAAAAGGTTCGTTAATGGGAATTGGATTCCCAGTTTGGTATTCGGACTTCTGGAATATTAGAGAATTATGGAATTTTATTTTGGAAATGGTCACGTGGGGCCACGGGAGAAATTCTGGTTTGTAGGGCCACTTTATTTTGAGATTTTGGCCATTGTGGATATTTTGGAAGATGTTTTATTTTGGGCCAATAGGAGGGTGACACGTGTCACCCCGCCTAGTGGCTTAGTGAATGGCATTTGTGCACAACACTTTGGTTAAGTCGTTTTTAAATGAAGCGTTTTACATAACTTGCGAAGGAAAATTCGGCTATGTCTTTTCTTATTTTTGCGGATTTTTCCGAGAGGCGGAACATTTTGGACCAACGAGAGGCGGCACTTGGCACCTCTCATTGGTGGGCAAGGTGGGCGTGCTTGGGCCGAAATGGGGATGTCAGTGGTAGATATTTTGGTAGATATTTTGTGAGGGTTTTAAGTAGGGACTAGGGGCACTTGGGCATATCTTGGCCCTACACTTGTGTAGCACTTGGCTCAATCTTGGCCATTGGTTGGCCTTGGCTTGTCTTATAAATACCCTCTCCCTTTGATGAATTCTTCATCCATTCCTAAATGTTTCTAAGTGTAAAATCCTCTCCTCCCTTGTGTTGAGTTCGGCCAGGGCCTCCCCACTGTGGCCGAGCACCCCCTGGGGTGCTAGCCGAGAGTAGTGCCACTCCACCAGAGTTGCTAGTAGTGGTACCACTGCCTAGTTGTTTCGTATAATACCCCCTTTGTGGTGTAGAAATACTCTCAAAAGTATTGTTATAATGCCCAATTACCTTAGCCAAATACCTTGTAGTATTCTAAGGTTATACCTTTACAAAAAGCCAGTTATACTATTATACTTCCGTCGGTCCCAAAACCGAAACCACAGGAAAATCTCCATAGTCAGTTGGAGTATTGTGTAGAAATTGGTTAGAACTTCTAAGGGTGGTTTAGAGCGGGTTGGGCGCTCGGAGTTGAGCTAAACTTTGCTACGGATCGACATTAAACTCGGATAATTATGGGCTTATCGAGGTAATTATCTTGTCCCCCTATTGTAATTGGAAATTACATGTTGTTAGATTATATAGTTGAAGTATACTATATATAGTACTGAACGTAGTTATCGGCAATGTCTTTTGACTTAAGCCTGAATAATACTTACGGCAATGTCTTGCGACTTAAGCCTGAATTTAAAGAAAATCTTGCGTAATTACATAGATGTATTACAGTAGACTTGTGTAGTAATGCAGTGGAGTAAAAGTGTACCGTTAGGGTTAGATGTATAACCCCACTGGTTGGCTTGGTAGCGGCCTCGATAGAGGAGGAGATTTCTGTTGTTGCGGGGAGAGTCTTTGCCGAATTTTCGGTAGACTGGTCTACGATGAGATCTAAATGTTAATAAGCGCCTTGTGGCCTTATAGGTTGATGTACTACGTGTGGCGCGATCTACGTGGCTTAAGGAGTAGCCGACGTTTGGAAGTACTTGGGCGTTTTGCTGAGTCGATACTCGTCGCGGTATGTGAACCTCTTCCTATCTCTTCTAGCATGATATGTGTGAACTATGTAGTGCGGTGAGCGTCGTGTGCTAAATGTGTTTGAGTGGTTTAAAACATAAAGTGTTATAACGGCTTTATGGGAAGTTGGTTATAACGACTTTATGTTAGTAAGAAAAATACATGTGGTTTTAAAAGGTAACTGATTTGAACTATAACCGGCTTGTTATATGATAAGAAAGAACTTGAAGTATTTCAAAAGTTTTTTGAATCATTTTGAAAGGAGAAGTAATACTTGGTGTTTGAAAACTTAAGAGTTATACTAGCTTTATGGGAAGTTAGGTATAACGGCTTAAGAATGCTTTACTGATTTCGGAAATCAGAATGTGTATCGACAAACCACTGCAGCGTTAATAAAAGGAAATGTTTTGAATAATTAAGTATTATTAAAACGGTAGAAACTTCCATCTGTAGAAGCTAAGATGAGACAAAATGATATTTCTAGATCATGCATTTCTTTGTAATAAGATTGTTATAAACAAGAATGTCCTACTCACATATAAGGCTTATGTTCTCCGATTGTTTAAAGAGAATTATATTCTTAAATGAATAAAACTATGAACTACGAAACCTTTCTAAAATAAGAAACGTGAACATTTGATATTAGGCAAACGTGGACGTTTGGAAAATAATGTTGTTACTTGATTTTACAAAGGTAAGAGTTTTGGTTTTCTTAAAAGGATAGTCACTCTATTTTATACTACGGGTATTGTGTGACTTATGTGAAAAAAGCAGATCTTTTAAAGATTTAATGTGTGAAGTACTTTGGGGTTAGATACGAACTTGTTAGTAGAAAGTACCTTGTGTGAATACTCTATTGTATTGGTTCGTGATAGCCTTGTAAATACTTTCTTGTTGATTTGAGAAGTAAACATGTTGGGATGCTACGTGTGTTAGTATCTTGTGATGTTAGTGTAAAGGGGTTTTCCTCATTGCGCTTAAAGTTGTTTGACTATCACCGTTATGTTGGTATTGTACCACTCACGCCGACTTGTGTTCGGAGGTTAAGCTGCCTCCGTCACGGGGTAGACTTCGAGTGATGCAGGACCGTGATTGAGAATACCTCATGCGGGTCCGGGGATCCGTGCGAGCTACGGGAGCTCGAGGTTAGTGTGCGGCCCTTGTGGTCATGCGGTCGCTTGTGGCCATGCGGTGCGAGTCGGGGCGATCTTAGGGAGTAGCTACCCTCGATGCGGGTTATACCTCATGCGGGCCTATCGGTGGCCTATGCGGGCTGCGGAGAGTTCGGGGCTAGGCGCGCACATTTGATCTGCGGGCAGTGACGAGCTTTTATCATGTGACGGTGCAGGCGGATATCATGACCGCGACTTATGACCTTGTTAGTGCGTGGGTGTTAGTAGTCGGCTATGCCTTCGTGCCACCTGCCGTTTTATTAGGACACGGTGGGACACGGTGTTCATGTGTATTCCTTGGTGCTTGTATATCATAAAGCTGCGTGATGAGGAAGGTATTCCACGGGCACGATTGATGTGGTGGGCGTGAGACCCGTTGTTAAAATTGAGTGATGACTTGAGGCGTGAGTCACGACTTGACATATTTGCTTATTTATGGTGAGCGTAGTTTGGTTATCATACATGTCTCTGCTTTGTATAGACTACTATGATTTCATTCTGATGTTATTTTTAGTTTCACATACTAAATTTTTGTTATCTTGACCTCGCCGGGGCTGCGTTCATCTGCAAGGTAAAGGTACACCGATCGTTGATCCTCGCTCTTAGGGTCACAGTTCGGCTTTTAGGAAGCTCCGTTTCTCGGAGGCTTATCTTGGTATAGTCCACTGTTGTTGTAGGTGCTTACATTCGGGGTATGGCGAACCTGTCCGTCGTTGTTATCGTATCATTTCTTAGAAGTGCGTAATCTTGTTGTGGCGGGGTTTGTAAAAAGATTAAAGCTGTTCATTTGTAAAAAGTGGTTATTTATATATGAAAGGCAAGTTTTCCTCAATTCTTGTTTTGTACTTCACTTGTTCATGTATGTGTTTTATGTTCGTGATTACTACGATGTTGTGTCACTAGGGTGCGGGGTAAGGCACGATCCACGGGCCGAGCAGTCGTGACAAAAGTGGTATCGAGCGATTAATCCTCGGAAAGTGTCTACTGACCGTATCGATAGAGTCTTGATTATCGGTGTGTTGTGCACCACGCCAATGTCGGAGGCTATAGGATATTTAGGATTGGTTTCTATTCTTCTCACTGAGATCGTGCCTTAGAGGCGTGTTGTAAGTTGGACCCTCTAACGTATTTCTTTCACTTACCGTTATGCCTCGCGTGGGCAACCGGGCCCGGGAGGGCAAGCGGCCAGGAAGCTGCGAGTTAGTCTGAGAGGGTCACGAGGGCACAGGCCCAAATCATTACCTAGGGTAGTGCTTCATTCGGGGATTTCTGCGACGTCACTAGCCACAGCAGAGTTTAAGCATGGCGACGGCAGTTCCTACTGCGGCCATGATATGTGAACGCCGGTTCCACGGCCAGGAGCGAGAATATAGATTGCAAAGAGGCAACCTGTTACTAGCCATGGATTTGGCTACGAGAGTATCTGGATGTCTGCGCGAGTCTTGATGACTACCTAAGAAAGGGTTGTGCAAGAGTAATTCTTGATTGGGCTTGAGCATGGCACGTATGCGGGCTTATGCGCGTGGAGAAAGCGTAGAGATCGGCGGGTTAACGAGGGCGAGAAGAGGGCGGGCGGTGAGTCGCGGTAACTTTCAAGGTGAGTATACCTTAAGTGCTATGTTACGATAGCGGTGTGTTAGTTGTGATTAGAAATCATGGTGGGTTAGCAGTAAGATTTTGGAGGATAGAAAGTGTGAGCCTTAGAGCTTTATCGCAAAGACCTTAGAGGTAAGGCCGTCTCGGGTAGAGGCGTATGTTTATGTTTGACCACTTATAGGAGTGCATAGTGCACGTGGTGTGTTTGGGATAAGTCCTAAGTAGTATGAAATGAAAGAGGGTAGTTGAGCTAAGAAGACCGCTAGGTTTTAGTAGCGTGTTTAGTAAGATTGTTCCTTGGGAGGTGGTATTTTGCGCCTTGCGGGTCGGGTTGAGGCTACGTGCGGGTCAACCCGGCGGGTTTGTAGCGGTCGATTTGGGGTGGTCCCTTGTGGTAAGTCGCGAGGTGTTAGGCCCAAGTTTAGTTAACCAGCGTCGAGTTCGTGGATGCGTTCGGCCGGTGGTCGGGCCGATGGGAGCAACCAGCCGTGTTCTTGATCGGGACCGTTCACTTGGCGATGTTGATTTATCGGAAAGGTTGTAAGGCTGCAGGGTGCCTACCTTCACCTTATGATGACAGTGGAGCGAGTTCTGGCTGTTTTGTTTCGAAAAGTCCTACGAGCGGGGTTAAGAACTTCGGTGAGTCTCAAATCGCATTCGCCGCCGGGCGGTCGTGGATTTGAGGTAGTTGTGAGGATTGTTGTCTCCTGTGGAGGCGTTTGAGCTACCATTTGTGTTCGGATGTCGCCTTATGAAGCCTTGCGGGCGGAAGTGTAAGTTCGATCGATTGGTTCGATGTTGGCGGGGTTCGGATAGTTAGTTGAGCTTGTTCCGGTGTGGATAGTGAGCAGCTTGTCTAGAAGAAGTTACGGCGGCTCGGAGAATCGTGCGGATAATCGGCGGCGACGCAGAGTTGAGTTGACGGTCGGTCTTCTTGAAAGTACCACCGGACGGTGTGGCGAGTTTTGGATACTAAGCGATATCGAAATGTGGTAAGAATTAGTGTCACGGCGGCCGGTGATCGCGTGCGGCCGGTACCATTTGTTGGGTCGTTGGAGCAAGGCTCGCGGCAAAGTGACAAAGTGGTATCTCAGGCAAAGTGACAAAGTAGTATTATTTGTGGTGATGTTAGAGGTGTTTCCTCGTGGACTTGGATGTAAGTATTTTACGTGGGTATTTCTGTGGCCAGCTGTGGCAGGATTGTTTCGTAAGTATAGTAGTGAAGACTATACTGGCACGTGTTCGTTTTGAGACTTAGAAGGAACATTCGGGACGAATGTTTCTAAGGGGGGAAGAATGTTATACCCCGTAGTCCCAGGGTATGTATGCGAGGACGTACGTACGAGAATCTGTGAAAGATTGGAAAGGAAGAAAGAGGCGATTTTTTCCACGGAAAAGTTTGGTTTTTGTGAAGGAAAAAGGTTCGTTAATGGGAATTGGATTCCCAGATTTGGTATTCGGACTTCCTGGAATATTAGAGAATTATGGAATTTTATTTCCGGAAATGGTCACGTGGGGCCCACGGGAGAAATTCTGGTTTGTAGCCACTTTGTTTTGAGATTTTGGCAAGTGTGGATATTTTCGGAAGATTTTTTATTTTGGGCCAATAGGAGGGTGACACGTGTCACCCCGCCTAAAGCTTAGTAGGCGAATGGCATTTGTGCCTGACACGGTTAAGTCGTTTTTACGAAGCGTTTTACATAACTGCGAAGGAAAATTCGGCTATGTCTTTTCTTATTTTGCGGATTTTTCGAGAGGCGGAACATTTTGGACCAACGAGAGGCGGCACTGCACCCTCTCGTTGGTGGGCAAGGTGGGCGGTACTTGGACGAAATGGGGATGTCAGTGGTAGATATTTTGGTAGATATTTTGTGAGGTTTTGGGAGTAGGGACTAGGGGCACTTGGGCATATCTTGGCCACTACACTTGTGTAGCACTTGGCTCGATCTTGGCCGTTGGTTGGCCTTGGCTTGTGCTATAAATACCCTCTCCCTTTGATGAATTCTTCATCCGTTCCTAAATGTTTCTAAGTGTAAAATCCTCTCCTCCTTGTGTTGAGTTCGGCCAAGGGCCTCCCACTTGTGGCGAGCACCCCATAGGGGTGCTAGCCAGGAGTAGTGCCCACTCCAGAGTTGCTAGTGGGGTACCCACTGCTAGTTGTTTCGTATAATACCACTTTGTGGTGTAGAAATACTCTCAAAGTATTGTTATAATGCCCAATTACCTTAGCCAAATACCTTGTAGTATTCTAAGGTTATACCTTTACAAAAAGCCAGTTATACTATTATACTTCCGTCGGTCCCAGCCGAAACCAGGAAAATCTCCATAGTCAGTTGGAGTATTGTGTAGAAGTTGGTTAGAACTTCTAAGGGTGGTTTAGAAGCGGGTTGGGCGCTCGGAGTTGGAGCTAAACTTTGCTAAGGATCGACGTTAAACTCGGATAATTATGGGCTTATCGAGGTAATTATCTTGTCCTATTGTAATTGGAAATTACATGTTGTTAGATTATATAGTTGAAGTATACTATATATAGTCTTGAACGTAGTTATCGGCAATGTCTTTTGACTTAAGCTGAATAATACTTACGGATGTCTTGCGACTTAAGCTGAATTTAAAGAAAATCTTGAGCTGTAATTACATAGGGTTGTATTCTGATGAGACTTGTGTAGTAATGCAGTGGAGTAAAATTGTACGTTAGGGTTAGATGTATAACCCACTGGTTGGCTTGGTGGCGGCCTCGATAGAGGAGGAGATTTCTGTTGTTGCGGGGAGTCTTTGCGAATTTTGGTAGAATGTTCTACGATGAGATCTAAATGTTAATAAGCGCCTTGTGGCCTTATAGGTTGATGTACTACGTGTGGCGCGATCTACGTGGCTTAAGGAGTAGTAGCGTTTGGAAGTACTTGGGCGTTTTGCTATGAGTCGATACTGCGTCGCGAGGTATGTGAACCTCTTCCTATCTCTTCAGCATGATATGTGTGAACTATGTAGTGCGGTGACGTCATGTGCTAAATGTGTTTGAGTGGTTTAAAACATAAAGTGTTATAACGGCTTTATGGGAAGTTGGTTATAACGACTTTATGTTAGTAAGAAAATACATGTGGTTTTAAAGGTAAGCGATTTGAACTATAAGCGGCTTGTTATATGATAAGAAAGAACTTGAAGTATTTCAAAAGTTTTGAATCATTTTGAAAGAAGTAATACTTGGTGTTTGAAAACTTAAGAGTTATACTAGCTTTATGGGAAGTTAGGTATAACGGCTTAGAATGCTTTCTTGATTTGAAATCGAATGTGTATCGACAAACCAACTGCGGCGTTAATAAAAGAAATGTTTTGAATAATTAAGTATTATTAAAACCGGTAGAAACTTCCATCTGCATAGAAGCTAAGATGAGACAAAATGATATTTCTAGATCATGGTTTGCTTTGTAATAAGATTGTTATAAACAAGAATGTCCTACTCACATATAAGGCTTATGTTCTCCGATTGTTTAAAGAGAATTATATTCTTAAATGAATAAAACTATGAACTCTGAAACCTTTCTAAAATAAGAAAGCGTGAACATTTGATATTAGGCAAACTTGGGCGTTTGGAAAATAATGTTGTTACTTGATTTTACAAAGGTAAGAGTTTTGGTTTTCTTAAAAGGATAGTCACTCTATTTTATACTACGGGTATTGTGTGACTTATGTGAAAGAAGCAGATCTTTTAAAGATTTAATGTGTGAAGTACTTTGGGGTTAGATACGAACTTGTTAGTAGAAAGTACCTTGTGTGAATACTCTATTGTATTGGTTCGTGATAGCCTTGTAAATACTTTCTTGTTGATTTGAGAAGTAAACATGTTGGGATGCTACGTGTGTTAGTATCTTGTGATGTTAGTGTAAAGGGGTTTTCCTCATTTGCGCTTAAAGTTGTTTGACTATCAGTAGTTATGTTGGTATTGTACCACTCACCTTGACTTGTGTTCGGAGGTTAAGGCGCCTCCGTCGCGGGGTAGACTTCGGTGATGCAGGACCATGATTCGAGAATACCTCATGCGGGTCGGGGATCCATGCGGAGCTGCGGGAGCTCGGGTTAGTGTCGCGGCCCTTGTGGTCATGCGGTCGCTTGTGGCGTGCGGTGCGAGTCGGGGCGATCGGGGAGTAGCTACCCTCGATGCGGGGTTATACCTCATGCGGGCCTATCGGCGGCCTACGCGGAGCTGCGGAGAGTTCGGGGCTAGGCGCGCATTTGATCTGCGCGAGTGACGGCTTTTATCATGTGGCCAGTGCAGGCAGATATCATGACACGGCTTATGACCTTGTTGATGCTGTAGGTGTTAGTAGTCGGCTATGCCTTACATTGCCTACTGTCTGTTTTATTAGGACAGGTGGGACACAGTGTTCATGTGTATTCCTTGGTGCTTGTATATCATAAAAGCTGCGGTGAGGAAGGTATTCCACGCACGATTGATGTGGTGGGCGTGAGACCCATTGTTAAAATTGAGTGATGACTTGAGGCGTGAGTCACGACTTGACATATCGCTTATTTATGGTGAGCGTAGTTTGGTTATCATACATGTCTCTGCTTTGTATAGACTACTATGATTTCATTTCTGATTTATTTTTAGTTTCACATACTCAATTTTTGTTATGCGACCTCCTTGAAGTGCGTTAAATCTGCGAGTAAAGGTACACGATCGTTGATCCTCGCTCTTAGGGTCAGATTCGGCTTTTAGGAAGCTCGTTTCTCGGAGGCTTATCTTGGTATAGTCCTGTTGTTGTAGGTGCTTACATTCGTGGTATGGCGAACCTGTCCGTCGTTGTTGTCGTATCATTTCTTAGAAGTGCATGAAATGCTTGTTGTGGCGGGGTTTGTAAAAGGATTAAAGCTGTTCATTTGTAAAAAGTGGTTATTTATATATGCGAAAGACAAGTTTTCCTCAGTTCTTGTTTTGTACTTCACTTGTTCATGTATGTGTTTTATGTTCCGTGATTACTCGATGTTGTGTCACTAGGGTGCAGGGTAAGGCACGATCCACGGGCCAGGAACGTCGTGACGATGTGCTCGAACAATGGAGTCATCTCAAAATGCTGAACCAGGATCCTAAGCTCGCGGATCCACAATTGAGTACCTAGACCTGCGGACATGAACGCAGCCCCCCGAAGGAGGTCAGCACAACATGTATCAAGTATGGAACGGAAATACAGTACAGTAAACAAGATCATAACTGTACAAAAGAATGACAGGGGCAAGTATGAAAATCAAATACCAGATCCTACCATGTCATATAACAATCAGAGCCAACTGTACCTTGTATCACTGTACTACTATAACACCGTACCACTTTCACATATGAAAGGCATGTCAAAATCAGGGACACCTGCCCTCAGCATATAATATCACAGAAACATGCTCGTGGAATACAACATCACTGTCGGCAGTCCATGATATAATATAAAATTAACTGTCATGTCTATATGCCTATAATGTGTCGACCGCTTTGTGAAGGACTCGAGATGATGAGAGTAAATCGTACATTTTATAAAATAGAAAATCAACTCATGGGACTATTTCATCCGCATGAGACTATTTCACCGCGTGAGACTATTTCACCCGCGTGGATCTTGTAGACCGCATGATGAGTATATATATGGATATACCGCATCACGAGTAATGATCCATGGAATAATCATGGAATTGAACCCGTAGGACTATGTAACGCCGGCTTGGGCGCCATCGGTGCCTTACCGGGCACCCTAGTGATACATACATCGAGAAAATCAGCGGAACATAAAACATGAGTCACTAAACAAGAGATATAGTAAAAACAGGCCAACCAAAGCGATTTGCCTTGGTATATACATAAAACACGACAGTTTAATCCTTTTACAACCCCGCCACAACACTACTGCACTTAAGATATATGACAACTATGACGGGGCGGGTTCCGCCATACCCACGAGCGTGCAAGAACCTACAACTCGGGGAAACATACCAAAGATAAGCCTCGAAGGAACGGAGCTTTCACGAAGTGAGATCCTAAGGCGGGGATCCACGGCCGATGTACCTCTACTGCAGCGTGAACGGCCCCGAAGGAGGTCGAGACAACAGTACCAAGTATGTGAAATCAGAAATCTGCAGATTAAATCATAACGATCATATAAAGCGGGAGACATGTATGATAACCAAAATACGATGACGCAACATAAGCGATCAAGTCGGGGACTCACGCCTCAAAGTCACCACTCAAATATAACTATGGGTCTCACGCCCACCACATCCATCATGTTCGCATCATGGCGTACCGGAATCTCGCAGACGGTAGACATGTCCATGATGCAACAATAATAACAAGGCCGCGTGGCCACATGCCGGAATCTTGCATCGGTGTAGACATGCCCATGTAACCTCAATAACAATATCGGTGGTCAACCCGCGCGTGGCCACATGCCCCGGAATCTTGCGTCGGTGTGAGCACGCCCACGTTGCGTAATAACCATATATCGGTAATCAACCGCCGCGTGGCGCGTGCCGGAATCTGCATCGGTGTAGACATGTCCATGTGACATCAACAACAAGACGAGAATCAAAATGGAAACATACAGTGGAATTCTCCATCACCGCCAAAGACGTCGAGTAAGTTCTCAACAAGTCAACCGGCCTGCAGAGAGGCGGTAACACGTAAATACCACACTTGCACAACGAGGCTATCATCACAAGCATAGGCAAGTTTCACAACAACAAGCATAGGCAAGTTTCACAACAACAAGCATAGGCAAGTTTC
Source organism: Przewalskia tangutica (assembly GCA_029844215.1). Taxonomy (NCBI): domain Eukaryota; kingdom Viridiplantae; phylum Streptophyta; class Magnoliopsida; order Solanales; family Solanaceae; genus Przewalskia; species Przewalskia tangutica. The sequence continues at coordinate 769,884 of JAQGDG010000037.1, read as the reverse complement.
ACAATGACAACAAGCATAGCAAGTCTCACACAACTCAAAGTACTTTCATTTTATGCCAAAGTCCGGGTTTGTAACCCCAAAGTACTACATACGTTAAGTTCTTTTAAAGAGATCCATTACTTTTATAAAAGTCACCCGATACCGTAGTATTAGAATGACCAACCCACATTCCTTTTCAAAATCAAGTAACAACATTCTTTTCCTAAGTTCCGGTTTACTAGTTTCATTACTCAAGCTTCTCATTTTCAAATGGTTTCATAGTTCCCAAACTTAATCACTTGATTCCTTTTAGAACAATTGAGTAATATATGTCTCACGTGAGAGTAGGTTATTCTTGTTTACATCATTCTTATTCTGACCATGATCTAGAAAATGTAATATCATTTTGTCTCATCTTAGTTTCTATGCAGATGGAGGTTTATCTTGGTTTTAATACGATACATCATTATTCAAGACATTTTCCTTTATTAACGCCGGTGGTGCGTCGATACACATTCTGATTTCCGAAATCAGTAAAACATTATCCCTTTAAATAACACCAAGTACTCATTACTCACGAATGAGGTTTCACACAAACATTCATATTAGAACAAATAAGTTAAGTCTCTTATCTTATAAGATCAAGTCTCTTAACTTCTAACATCAGTAAACCATTTTCTTTACCTCTCTTAAGACATTATACCTAACTCCCCATAAAGCTTAGTATAACTCTTTTTAAAACCTTTTAAAACCAAGTGTTACTCTTCCTTCAAAACGATTATAAATCTTTTGAAATACATCAAGTTCTTTATTATAACTAGCCAGTTATAATTCACATCAGTTACCTTTTAAAACCACAAAGTATTTTCTTACCTACATAAAGTTTATAACCAACTTCCCATAAAGCGTTATAACACTTTATGTTTTAAGAACAATCAAACACGATTAACACGTACGCGCTACCGTACTCATAGTTCACACATATCATGCTAGAAGAGATAGGAAGAGGTTCACATACCTGCGACGATTGTCGACTAATAGCAAAACGCTCAAGTACCTCAAACCGCGCTACTCCTTAAGCCAGTGGATCACTCCACACGTAGTACTTCACCTATAAGGCCACAAGCGCTTTATTAACATCTAGATCTCAACGTTCCATAATCTACGAAAATTGGCAAAGACTCCCTCGCAGCGCGAATCTCCTTCTATCGAGGCCGCTACTAAGCCAACGGGGGTTTTACACGCCTAACCGGGCGTGTACAATTCTACTACACAAGAATACTACACAAGTCTTCATGTCTGATACCCTATGTAATTACAGTTGATTCGATTCTTAATTCTTCAGCTTAAGTCAAAAGACATTGCACAAGATTACTAAGTATAGTTCTATATATAGTATACTTGACTATATATTCAAACATGTAATTTCCAATTACAATAGAAGGGCGATAGTGTTTACCTCGATAAGCCCAAAATTATCCAAGTATAAAGTCGATCACGAGCAACGCTTAGCTCCTACTCAGCGCTCAAACAACCCTTAGAAGTTCTAACCAACTTACAACTTCAACAACGGGTGAAGATTTCCTAGGGTTTCGTTTTGTGGCTAAAGGAAGTATAATCGTATTTTGGGCTTTGGATAAGTGTAAGCTGGGGAATACGACAAGGTATTTGGGCCAAGGTATTTGGACATTATAATAATATTAGGAGAGTATTTCTATACCACAACAAGGGGGATTATACGAAGACAACTAGGCTAGGGGTACCCTACGCCAGTACCACAAGGGGAGGGTGTGCTCTCGGCCACAGGCCTCACGCGAAAAGGGAGGGAGGAAGCTCGGCTAGCACAACAAGAAGGGAGGAGAGGGTTTCAAGACTTGGAAGTTTTTGGAATGGATGAAGTCTTCACACTTAGGGGGTATTTATAGCAAAACCAAAAGCCAACCAATGGCCAAGATCAAGCCATGTGCAAGGCAAGTGTAAGGCCAAGATCAAGCCAAGTGCACCCTAACCCTACTCCACAAAACACTCCACAAAACACTCCACAAAACAAGGCCAAAACAAGGCACAATTCAAGGGACCAATCGGCAAGGCCAACCGATCCTCTTGGGCCTTGATCGCCCAAGTCCTCCACTTGCTACTACAATGTGGGGTGACACATGTCACCCTCCGTTGGTCCAAAATGTTTCGCCTCTGAAAAATCCGCAAAAATTATAAATGACATAGCGGAATTTTCTACGAAAGCCGTGGAAACGCTCCGTTAAAACGACTCTAATCGGCACTGTGCCCAAAATTTCAAACATGCCTAACTTAAGGCTCAAAATTGCACGCACGCCCACACGCACATACTGAAATACGGGGTATAACATTCTTCCCTTAGAAACATTCGTCGAATGTTCCTTCAAGGTCTCAAAACAGCGTCGATATAGTCTTCACCATTATCGTCGAAAACAATCATGCCACGCTGGTCACAAAAACACACGCCACTTCTCCGCTCTCGCAAAGATTGCCGAACACTCGAACTTCGTTCTAGTGTCCGTACCACACTTCCGTCAACGCTTCGTTTCCCGACCCTTGAGTCACTACCTCAAACTTGGTCATCTCACTAACCTCGATTTCCCAGGCCATTCCCGCCTTCACGAATCGATTCTGGTCTAACGTATCCACGAACTCATACGATGGTCATCTAAACTTGGGCCTAGCACCCTCGTGACCACGCTGGCGGGACCACCTGACCGCCGCCCTCAAACGGGACGGGTTGGCCGCAACATGGCCCCAACCCGACCCATCTGTAGCGCCCGACTCTCTAGTTTCTTGATCCGAACAATCTTACCTCTACAGGTCATGAAAGCTACCACTTCCATTTCACACTACCCAGGGACTTACCCTTTTCACTAACCAGGTTTCTAAATCACATTTTAGCACAAAGCTATCCAAACATATCATTAAACACATCAACAACATCAATAATCTGTCGGCCCGAGCCCTCCTCATCTGTGGAGGCAAGAAATGTGCCAGGAAGGCCCCCGAAAACTCGTCCCAAAGCGGTGGAAGTGCATTCTCTCCCGGACAGCTCACGAATCAAACCGATCATCGCGGTATCAGCGACCGATGCGAACCTAGGACCACCGACTCGGTCTCAAGCCTTGATCACTCTCGTGATCCAGAATCGCTTGATGAACTCGCGGATCATCCTGGGCCTCGACAGTAGAACTCGGCGCTACGTCTCGAAAGTCTGTAGCCTCAAACCATGCGCTCGGGGTGAACTACGGTGCTCTTGGAAGCTGCTGCATCCACCTATCTCATATTCGCCACGACCGCGGCGATGGCCATCTCTTGTAACCCACTCTTACGCCTGCAGGTGGGAGGCTCAGTCTTGTAGTCTCGTGACGGCTGCCGCGGCTCTAAACTCGCTGGTCGGGCGGCGCCGAAACCCGCCGTCGGGCACTGCCTCGTCTTGGCCAGACTGCGCCTCGTACTCCTGAATCATACTAGCGCCTCCTGGCTGCCTTGCCCTTCAGGCCCCGTTGCCTTTCGCAGAGCATAACGGTAAAACGAAACACGTCAGAGGGTCCAACTTACAACATAGCTCTAGGCACGATCTCGGAATGAGAAGAATGGAAACGATCCTAAATGTCCTATAGCCTCACGATTATAGATGTGGTGCACAACACACCGATAATCAAGACTCTACTAGACACGGTCTGTAGACACTTTCCGAGGACTAACTGCTCTGATACCACTTTGTAACGCCCCGAAACCCGGGCCCGTCACTGGTGCCTTACCCCGGGCACCCTAGTGATACATACATCAGAGAAAATCAGCGGAACATAAAACATGAGTCACTAAACAAGAGATATAGTAAAAAAAGCCAACCAAAGCGATTTGCCGGTATATACATAAAACACGAGCAGTTTAATCCTTTTACAACCCCGCCACAACAAGATTACTCTGCACTTAAGATATACAACAACTATGACGGACAGGGCCGCGCCATACCCCGAACGCACAAGAACCTACAACTCGAAACATACCAAAGATAAGCCTCGGAAGGCAGACTTCCGACACGAAGTGAGATCTAAGAGCGAGGATCCACGGCCGATGTACCTCTACTGCGGCGTGAACGCAGCCCCGAAGGAGGTCGATGCAACAGTACCAAGTATGTGAAATCAGAATATCTGCGGTTAAATCATACGATCACATATAAAGCGTGAGACATGTATGATAACCAAAATACGACGCAACATAAGCGGTCAGTCGTGACTCACGCCTCAAAGTCACCACTCAAATATAACTATGGGTCACGCCCACCACATCCATCATGTTCGCATCATGGCCACATGCCGAGAATCTTGCGACGGTGTAGACATGTCCATGATGCAACAATAATAACAAGGCGCGTGGCCACGTGCCGGAATCTGCGACGGTGTAGACATGCCCATGTAACCTCAATAACAATATCGGTGGTCAACCCCGCGTGGCCACATGCCGGAATCTGACGTGGTGTAGACCGCCCATGTTGCGATAATAACCATATATCGGGTAATCAACGGCGCGTGGCGCGTGCCGAATCTTTGCGTCGGTGTAGACATGTCCATGTGACATCAACAACAAGACAAGAATCAAAATGGAAACATACGTGGAATTCTCCATCACCGCCAAAGACGTCCAAGTAAGTTCTCAACAAGTCAACCTACCTACCGAGAGGCGCAGTAACGTAAATACCACACTTGCACAACCAAGGCTATCATCAGCAAGATAGGCAAGTTTCACAACAACAAGCATAGGCAAGTTTCACAACAACAAGCATAGGCAAGTTTCACAACAACAAGCATAGGCAAGTCTCACACACTCAAAGTACTTTCATTTTATGCCAAATGCGGGTTTGTAACCCCAAAGTACTACATCGTTAAGTTCTTTAAAAGAGATCCATTACTTTTATAAAAGTCACCCGATACCGTAGTATTAGAATGACCAACCCACATTCCTTTTCAAAATCAAGTAACAACATTCTTTTCCTAAGTTCGGTTTGCCTAGTTTCATTACTCAAGCTTCTCATTTTCAAATGGTTTCATAGTTCCCAAACTTAATCACTTGATTCCTTTTTAGAACAATTGAGTAATATATGTCTCACGTGAGTAGGTTATTCTTGTTTACATCATTCTTATTACTGACCATGATCTAGAAAATGTAATATCATTTTGTCTCATCTTAGTTTCTATGCGGATGGAGGTTTCTCTTGGTTTTAATACGATACATCATTATTCATACATTTTCCTTTATTAACATTTGCGGTGGTGCTGTCGATACACATTACGATTTCAAATCGATGAAACATTATCCCTTTAAATAACACCAGTACTCATTACTCACGAATGAGGTTTCACACAAACATTCATATTAGAACAAATAAGTTAAGTCTCTTATCTTATAAGATCAAGTCTCTTAACTTCTAACATCAAGAAACCATTTTCTTTACCTCTCTTAAGACATTATACCTAACTCCCATAAAGCTTAGTATAACTCTTTTTAAAACCTTTTTAAAACCAAGTGTTACTCTTCCTTCAAAACGATTATAAATCTTTTGAAATACATCAAGTTCTTTATTATAACTAGCCGATTATAATTCACATCGATTACCTTTTAAAACCACAAAGTATTTTCTTACCTACATAAAGTCGTTATAACCAACTTCCCATAAAGCGTTATAACACTTTATGTTTTAAGAACAATCAAACACGATTAACACATATCGTCTCTACTACATAGTTCACATATCATGCTAGAAGAGATAGGAAGAGGTTCACATACCTCGCGACGATTGTCGACTAATAGCAAACGCTCGAAGTACCTCAAACCGCGGCTACTCCCTGCCGTGGATCACTCCACCGTAGTACTTGACCTATAAGGCCACAGGCGCTTATTAACATCTAGATCTCAACGTTCCATAATCTCTGAGAAAATTGGCACCTCCACATACAAGCAAATCTCCTTCTATCGAGGCTACCAAGCCAACGAGGTTTTACACGCCTAACCTGGACGTGTACAATTCTACTACGGCAATACTACACAAGTCTCATGTCAGAATCTATGTAATTCTGATTCGATTCGATTCTTAATTCTTCAGCTTAAGTCAAAAGACATTGCCATGATTACTAAGTATAGTTCTATATATAGTATACTTGACTATATATTCAAACATGTAATTTCCAATTACAATAGAAGGACGATAGTGTTTACCTCGATAAGCCCAAAATTATCCAAGTATAAAGTCGATCCCGAGCAACGCAGCTCCTACTCGGCGCTCCAACAACCCAGAAGTTCTAACCAACTTCTACTTACAACTTCAACGGGTGAAGATTTCCTTAGGGTTTTCGTTTTTGTGGCTAAAGGAAGTATAATCGTATTTTACGGGCTTTGTATAAGTGTAACCTTGGGAATACTACAAGGTATTTGGGCCAAGGTATTTGGACATTATAACAATATTAGGAGAGTATTTCTATACCACAACAAGGGGTATTATACGAAGACAACTAGGCTAGGGGGTACCGGCCAAGGTACCACAAGGGGAGGGTGTGCTCTCGGCCACAAGGCCTCACGCGGGGAGGGAGGAAGCTCGGCTAGCACAACAAGAAGGGAGGAGGGTTTCAAGACTTGGAAGTTTTGGAATGGATGAAGTCTTCACACTTGGGGTATTTATAGCAAAACCAAAAGCCAACCAATGGCCAAGATCAAGCCATGTGCAAGGCAAGTGTAAGGCCAAGATCAAGCCAAGTGCACCCTAACCCTACTCCACAAAACACTCCACAAAACACTCCACAAAACAAGGCCAAAACAAGGCACAATTCAAGGACCAATCGCCAAGGCCAGCGATCCTCTTGGGCCCAATCGTCCAAGTCCTCCACTTGCTACCAATGTGGGGTGACACATGTCACCCTCCCGTTGGTCCAAAATGTTTCGTCTCTCGGAAAAATCATAAAAATTATAAATGACATAGCGGAATTTTCTCTACGAAAGTCGTGGAAACGTTAAAAACGACTCTAATCGGCACTTGTGCCCAAAATTTCGAAACATGCCTAACTTAAGGCTCAAAATTCGTACGTACGTCCACACGTACATACTCTGGAAATACGGGGTATAACAGACTATTTCACCCGCATGGATCTTGTGAATCCGCAATGAGTATATACGCAATACTCGCATCGTGGAGAGCAAATCCACGGAATGTATAATGTCCCGGGGATTGACCCCGCAATAAATAATATATCAGAAGCACAACCGGCTAACATAATCACGTAACATAAGTACAATCGGCTATCATAATCTCATAACATAAGCACAACCGGCTATCATAATCTCATAACATAAGAACAACCGGCTACCATGATCACATAACATAAGCACAATCGGCTATCATAATCTCATAACATAACCCGACCTATGTGTAGGCTCAGTGTGTCTCATAACATAACCCAACCTATTTGTAGGCTCGGTGTGTCTCATAACATTATATTTTAAACCGCCTTTTCACTTTTTCTTAAGTCGTTATAACAACTTTCCATAAATCTATTATAACAACCTTTCATTTTAGAGAACTTAAGGCACTTTTATTTTGTTATACCAGTATTTCAGTATATACGTGAGGCGTGCACAAAAGTTCAAGCCTTAAGTAGGCATAAGGGACGAAATTGTGCACAACTAGCGAAAGAATTGTTTTTCGCGAAAAGTTTTCGGACCTTGCGAAGGAAAATTACAGTTGCGACATTTATAATTTTACGGATTTTTCGAGAGATGAAATATTTTGGACCAACGAGAGGCGACACTTGTCACCTCAAGTGGGCGGCAATTGTGGGAGTGGTTGGCACGTTTTTCATGGAAAATGCCATAAACCTTTGGTCAATGTTTGGCTAGATATTTTTGTAGTAGATGGATAAGGTGGGACCACACTTGTAAAAATCTTCACCCTCCATTTGCTTTGATCTTGGCCATTGATTGACTTATAAATACCCCTTAAGTTCAAGACTTATTCTTCATCCACACTTGTGAAATTCCAAGGCAAAATCCCTCCCTCCCTTTTAAGAAGCTCTCGTCCAACCTGCCCTCCCCTCCCCTGTGAGGCCTCGAAACCCCTTCCTAGTTGTTCTCGTGAAATACCCCCCCCATTGATAGAAAAGTATTCTCCAAGTGTTGTTACTATTCCAAAATACCTTGACCCAAATACCTTGTAGTATTCCCAAAGTTACCTCTATACTAAAAGCCCGGAAAATACTACTATACTTCCTTTAGTCACTAAACGAAACCCTAGGAAAAATCTTCATAGTTGGTTGAAGTATTACGTAGAAGTTGTGTAGAACTTCTAAGGGTTTCTTGGAGCGAATTGGAGCGTACAGAATAGGAGCTAAAACCTTGCTCAGGATCGACTTTTAAACTTGGATAATTTTGGGCTTGTCGAGGTAAATATCTTTGTCCTTCTATTTGTAATTGGAAATTACATACTGTAGTAGTATAGAAATGAGTATAAGACGTATATAAGGATGTTATAAAAGAAGAGACCTGTTGTACTTACATGTGTATTCTGATGAGACTTGTGTAGTTTGACGGGTAGGGAAGTGCTGCCCAATTTTCCATAGAATAAGAAATCTTGTATCTAGAATTATTCTACAGAGTAGTCTAGACGTTGATAGACTTATATGACCGTTATAGGTTGAAGTACTGCGAGTAGCGTATTCTACTCGAAGGGTGGAAAAGGCTAGCAGGATTACAGTACTTTGGAGCGTTTTGCTAATTGGCCATGTCGTCGCGAGGTATGTGATTCTTCCTATCCTCTTGAGCATGATAATTTAAAAGAATATATATAGTACGGTGAGCGTCGTGTGTTAACTGAACGTAGTTTTACTTCGATGTCTTTTGACTTGAGTCTTAAATAATAAGAATCTTGAAGTATTTCAAAGGAATTAAGAATCGTTTTTGAAAGAAGAGTAATACTTAGTTTTGAAAGCTTAAGAGTTATACTAGCTTTATGGGAAGTTAGGTATAACGACTTAAGAGAGATAAAAAGAATGGTTTATTGATTTTAGAAGTCAAGAGACTTGATCTTAAAGATAAGAGACTTGACTTAATTGAATTGATATGAATTTTGTTAAAAGTGTGAAACCTCATTCGTGAGTAATGAGTACTTGGTTTTAAAGAATAATGTTTCTTGATTTGAAACGAGAATAAGTATCGAGCGAACCAACTGCGGCGTTAATAAAGGAAAATGTATTGACAATAATAATTATATTAAAACCAGTAGAAACCTCCATCTGCATAGAAGCTAAGATAAGACAAAATTGTATTACATTTCCTAGATCATGGCTGCTTTAATAAGATTGTTATAAACAAGAATAACCTACTCACACATAAGGCATACGTTATTCAATTGTTTTAAAAAAGATTACGTTATTTGATTAAGACTATGAACTATGAAATCTTTCGAAACTAAAAGACTTGAGTATTTGAAATTTGGCAACTTGAACTTTTGGAAAAGAATGTTGTTACTTGACTTTAAAAAGGAAAGTGTTTTGGTTTAAAAAGGAGGGCATAATATTGCCTTAGTTGATTTAAAAGGAAAGCATGGTATTATCTTAATCTGTCTTAAAAGAGCGTTTAAATGTTATGGTCGATTCTATGCCGCGTCCATGGGATGGACCGGGAATGTATTTCACTCGACACCGCATTCATGGGATGAACCGGGAATGTATTTCACTCGACACCACGTTCATGGGATGAACCGGGAATGTATTCCACTCGACACCGCGTTCATGGGATGAACCGGGAATGTATTTCACTCGGCACCGCGTTCAAGGGATGAACCGAGAATGTATTTCACACGACACCGCGTTCATGGGATGAACCGGGAATGTATTTCACACGACATCGCGTTCATGGGATGAATCGGGAATGTATTTCACACGATATCGAGTTCATGGGATGAACCGGGAATGTATTTCACACGATACCGAGTTCATGGGATGAACCTGGAATGTATTTCACACGATATCGAGTTCATGGGATGAACCGGGAATGTATTCCACACAATTCTATACTGAGTCCATGAGATGGTAGAATGTATTCCATCTGATCCGACACGAGTCCATGAGATGGGCGAAACACGTTATCGTATCATACGATTTATACCTAGGCTGGCGGTGAGGAAGGAGTTCCACGGGCGTGAGGATGACTTTGAGGCGTGAGTCACGACTTGACATGGCTTTATGTTGTGAATCGTAGTTTTGTTATCATACATGTCTCTGTTTTATTTTAGATTATGATTTCGTTCTGATATTTTGATTTCACATACTTGGTACTGTTATCGACCTCCTTCGGTGCGTTCACGCCGCAGTAGAGGTACACCGGTTGTTGATCCTCGCTCATAGGATCACGATTCAGCGTGTTGGGAAGCTCCGTTTCTCGGAGGCTTATCTTTTGGTATGTTTCACGAGTTGTAGGTTCTTGTACATTCAGGGTGGCGGGCCACGTCGTCATGGTTGTTATAACATTCTTAGAGTGCATGTAATCTTTGTAGGCGGAGTTTGTAAAGGGATGTAATCGTTCAAACATATATATATATATATGCCGAAGGCAACTTTTCTCGAATAAAGCTTTTCACTTCATATTGTTTCATGTCATGTTTTATATTCATGGTTACTCGATGTTGTATCACTAGGGTGCGGGGTAAGGCACGATCCACGGGCGGATCGTCGTGACAAAAGTGGTATCGAGCGATTAGTCCTCGGAAAGTGTCTATGCACCGTGTCTAGTAAGTCTTGATTATCGGTGTGTTGTGCACCATCTATAATCGAGGAGGTGCAGGACATTTAGGATTGGTTTCCATTCTTCTCACTCTAAAATCGTGCCTTAGAGCTGTGTTATAAGTTGGACCCCTCTGACGTATTTCGTTTTTACCAGTTATGCCTCCACGCAAGGCAATCAGGGCCCAGAAGGGCAAGGCAGCAGAGGGAGCTGCGAGTAAGCGGCGTGGCTACCGAGACCACGGTACTGAGCCTCGGTCCCCACACGGAGCAGGAGAGATGGGTTATGGAGATGGCCCGATTATCGGCGTGATTGTGGCCGAACGAGGATAGTGGCCGACGCCAGTTAGCCCAGAGCACCCGTGGTTCACCCGAGATCGGATAGTTTAAGGCTACGGGACTTTCTGAGTTGTAGCCCGCCAGAGTTCTACGGGTCGAGGCCTGAGGATGATCCGCAGGAGTTCATCCGACAGTTACAGCGGATCATGAGAGTGATCAAGGCTTCGGAGACCGAGTCGGTGGTCTTAGGTTCGCATCGTGTTATACCCCGTATTTCCAGAGTATGTACGTATGGACGTACGTACGAAATTTGAGCCTTAAGTTAGGCATTGGATTCGAAATTTGGGCACAAGTGCCGGCTAGAGTCGTTTTCCGACGAAACGTTTCCACAGCTTTCGTAGGGAAAATTCCGGCTATGTCATTTATAATTTTTGCGGATTTTTCCGAGAGACGAAATATTTTGGACCAACGGGAGGGTGACATGTGTCACCCTCACATTGGAAGCAAGTGGGGAAGGTTGGACGATTTGGGCGTCCAAGAGGCCTTGGTTGGCCTTGGCCGATTGGCTCCCTCTTTTGGCCTTGTATTGTGGCTTGTTTTGTGGAGTGTTTTGTGGAGTAGGGTTAGGGTGCACTTGGCTTGATCTTGGCCTTACACTTGCCTTGCACTTGGCTAGATCTTGGCCATTGGTTGGCACTTTGGGTTTGCTATAAATACCCCTTAGTTGATGAACTTTCTTCATCCAAAATCATTTTCAAGTCTTGAAATCTCTCCCCTTTGTGAGTTGAAATCGTCCAAAGCCCTCCCCTTTGTGGAGCTTTGGTAGAGGCCCCCTTTGAGTGAGGCTTGGCGTGGGGTACCCTAGCCTAGTTACTTTAGTATAATACCCTTGTTGTGGTATAGAAATACTCTCTAGTATTGTTATAATGCCCAAAATACCTTAGCCTTATACCTTGAAGTATTCCAAAAGTTACCTCTACGTAGAATACGGATATACTACCTTTTGTCCTTTTTAGTCTCAAACCGAAAACCCTAAGGAAATCTTCATAGTTGGTTGAAGTATTTAAGTAGAAGTTGGTTAGAACTTCTAAGGGTTGTTTGGGGCGGATTGAGCGTGCGAGTAGAGCTAAACCTTGCTCGGGAGCGACATTAAACTCGGATAATTTTGGGCTTATCGAGGTAATTATCTTGTCCTCTATTGTAATTGGAAATTACATGTTTGGTTGAATATATAGTTGAAGTATACTATATATGGAACTACTTAGTATTCGCAATGTCTTTGACTTAAGCTGAAGAATAAAGAATCAACGGAACTGTAATTACATAGATCGTATTAGAGACTTGTATAGTATTGTAAAGATAGTAGAATTGTACACATCCGGTTAGGCGTGTAAAACCCCCATGGTTGGCTTGGTAGCCTCGATAGAGAGGAGATTTACGCTGTGGCGAGGTGCCGCCAATTTTCTCAGTAGAATATGGAGCGTTGAGATCTAGATGTTAATAAGCGCGTGGCCTTATAGGTTGGAGTACTACGTGGAGTGATCCACTTGGCAAGGAGTAGCCGATTGTTTGGGCGCTTTTGCTATTAGTCGATACTGTCGCGAGGTATGTGAACCTCTTCCTATCTTTTCTAGCATGATATGTGTGAACTATGTAGTACGAGACGCATACGTGCTAAGTGTATTTGTTTGGCTTAAACATAAAGTGTTATAACGCTTTATGGGAAGTTGGTTATAACGACTTTATGTAGGTAAGAAAATGAGTTGTGATTTTCAAAAGGTAACTGATTCGAACTATAACTGGCTTGTTATGTGTTAATGCAGAACTTGATGTATTTCAAAAGATTTATGAATCGTTTTGAAAGAAAGAGTAGTACTTGGTTTTTGAAAACTTAAGTGTTATACTAGCTTTATGGGAAGTTAGGTATAACGGCTTAAGAATGTTTTACTGATTTCGGAAATCAGGATGTGTATCGACAAACCAACGCGGCGTTAATAAAAAGGAAATGTTTTGATTAATTAAGTATTATTAAAACCAGTAGAAACTTCCATCTGCATAGAAGCTAAGATAAGACAAAATGATATTACATTTCTAGATCATGGCTGCTGTATTAAGAATGTTAAATAAGAATAAACTACTCACACGTAAGGCATATGTTTCTTAAATTGTTTTAAGGGATTAAAATTATGAACTATGAAACCTTTTGAAAAGGAGAAGCTTGAGTAATTAAAATTAGGCAAACTGGAACCTTAGGAAAAGAATGTTGTTACTTGATTTTAAAAAGAAGGTGTTCTGGTTTACTTAATAATGTGGATCACTCTAGTTTTACGCTACGTATCGGGTGACTTTTACAAAGGAATGTATCTCTTTTAAAAAAAAGAGCTTAACGTATGTAGTACTTTGGGGTTAAAACCCGGATTTTGACATAACATGAGAGTACCTTGAGTATGTGACTTGCCTATGCTTGTTGTGATAGCCTTTGTTGTGCAAATATTGTGTTTCTATTCCACCACTCGATGGAGGGCGGTGATTTGTTATGGACGTTTCTATACGGTTCATGGGATGAACCAGGAATGTATTTCACTCGACTACGGTTCATCCGAATGTATTTCACTCGACTACGGTTCATCCGGAATGTATTTCACTCGACCACGGTTCATCCGAATGTATTTCACTCGACTCACCGGTTCATCAGAATGTATTTCACTCGACTACGGTTCATCCGGGAATGAATTTCACTCGACTCCCGGTTCAACCGGGAATGTATCCCACTCGTTTCTATACTTGGTCCATAAGATGGGCCGAGACATGTCAGACGTATCACCGATTTGTACCTAGATGCGGCATGAGAAGGAGTTCCACGGCATGAGGGACGACTTGAGGCGTGAGTCACGACTTGACATGATCGCTTTTATGTTGTGAATCGTAGTTGGTCATCATACATGTCTCACGCTTTATATAGACTATTATGATTTCATTCTGGTATTTTCACGCCACATACTGGTACTGTTATCGACCTCCTTCGGGGCTGCGTTCATGCCGCGGTGAGGTACATCGGTCGTGGATCCTCGCCATAGGATCACGCCAACAGCATTCAAGCTCCGTTTCTCAGGAGGCTTATCTTTTAGTAGGTGTTCCCGAGTTGTAGGTTCTTGTACATTCTGTGGTATGGCGGGCCTGTCCGTCATAGTCATCAGATATCTTAGAGGTCATGTAGTAATCTTGTGTGGTTGTAAAAGGATTAAACTGTTCAGGTTTTATGTATATACTGAAGGCAAATGTTTTGGTTGGCCTGTTTATTTATTATATCTCTTGTTAAATGACTCATGTTTTATGTTCTGATTTTCTCTCGATGTATGTATCACTAGGGTGCAGGGTAAGGCACGATGAACCGCCCCGAACGGTCGTTACAAAAGTGGTATCGAGAGCGATTAGTCCTCGGAAAGTGTCTCGGACCGTGTCAGTAGTCTTGATTATCGGTGTGTTGTGCACCACATCTATAATCGAGAGGCTATAGGACATGAGGATTGGTTTCTATTCTTCTCATTACGAGATCGTGCCTTAGAGTCATGTTATAAGTTGGACCCCTCGGCGTGTCTCGTTTTACGATTATGCCTCGCGCAGCAACCCGGGCCAGTGGGCAAAGCGGCCGAGGAGCTGCTAGTGAGATCTGAGGAGTCAGAAGCGCGAGCGGTCAAGACTGAGCAGTGCCCGACGGCGAGTTTCGCGCCGCCAAAGACCAAAGCGAGTTTAGAGCCGCGGCGGCTGATGAGACTACGATACGAGCCTCCACCCCACACCGAGCAGCGAGAGATGGGTCACGAGAGATGGCGATTATTGGCGAGGTTGTGGCCGATATGAGTGACAGCCGACGCGGTTCAGCCGGCCCAAAGAACACCGTGGTGCACCCAGAGCGAATAGTTTGAGGCTACGGACTTCCCGAGTTGTGACCGCGAGTTCTACGGTCGAGGCACGAGATGATCCGCAGGAGTTCATTCGACGCTGAGAGGATCATGAGAGTGGTCAAGGCTTCAGAGACCGAGTCAGTAACTTTCGGTTCGCATCGTCTGCGTGATACCGCAGTCGATTGGTTTGATTCGTGGGAGCTTTCCCGGGGAGAGCATGCACCCCGAGTATGGGATGAGTTTTCGGGGCTTTCTCACGCACTTCTTGCCTCCGCGGATGGCGAGGGCACGCCGATAGATTTTTGTTATCGAGATGAGAGGCGCCGTCGTGAGTACAATGTCGAGTTCGATTCTTTGGCTCGATATGTCCTCGCTTTAGTTGCGATATGGAGGATAGGGTGCATCGCCACGCCACCGCTTGATGATTATATGGCGAATCTTGTGCGGGTGTTTCTCTTGTGGGCATGGACATTGCCGCATGCAGCTCATGCACTAGGATGTGAGGCACGGAGAGGTCGGCGGAATGACCAGGATCGGCGAAGAGGCCGAGCAGTAGGTCTTGGCGACCTTCGAGGCGACCGCCTCAGAAGAAAGTTATGAACCTCCGCCAAGACTGAGTGGTCCTCGCCATCCGGGGCGTTCGGGTTATTCGAGCCGGTCGAGCTCGGGGCTTCAGTTTGCGAGGTTACGTGAGTTCTAGCAGCAGGTTCATATCCCGCTCGGTGTGCACGATGTGGCAAGCATCATCCGGGAATGTCGCTTTTTATCGGTGCTTGTTTCACTGCGGCGCGAGGGCCATGTGGCGAGAGATGCTTATAGGAGGTTCGGCGGCATGAGCGACTACCGGATCGATGGCGGTTCTTCGCTTTCAGTTCGCCTGCCGCAGGCGGGCCTATGATTAGAGTGGAGCGGTAGCCGGTATATCCTTAACCCTCTAGAGTTTTGGTATCGATATGATGATCTCATTATTATGTGCTGTATGCGAACAGCGTTGTGTTAATTGTGAGTTAGAAAACATGGTTAGTTGGGAGGTTAAGTATGGGGCATGGTAGTGTGAACCTTAGACTATTTCACATCGAGACCTTAGAGGTAAGGTCGTCTTGAGTAAAAGATTCGTTTTATGTTTGACCTTTATAAGGTGAGTAGTATACGTGGGATTTATTTGTGTGATAAGTCCATGGGTAGTGTGAGATGGAAGTGGTAGCTTTCATGATGTGAATTAGTAAGATTGTTCGGATCGGGAACAAGAGTTTAACACGGTTGGGTCGGGTTTAGGACCATTTGGGTCAAACCGTAACGATGGGGTGGGGCCGATTCAGGTGGTCCCGCCCGTGGTAGGGTCACGAGGGTGCTAGGCAGAGTTTAGGCATTCATCGTATGAGTTTGTGGATCACGTTCGACCAGAATCGTTCGTGAAGGCGGGAATGGCCTTAGGGATATTACTGACTAGAGATGACCAAGTTTGGAGTGGTGACTCCAAGGTTTTGGGAATCAAGCGATGATCGTGGTACGTATACTAGAAGAGTTCGAGTGTTCGAGAAGGATACTACGATGGGAGAAGGAGCGTGTGATCGTTTCTTCTGTGAAATGAAGGTGTGAAGGGAGTATATTTTAGACCTCAGGTAAGGGGTTTTTGTGATGATTAGAGGTGCGTCCTCGTTGGCTTGGGTTTAAGTATTTGTGCGGCTGTTATTTTGGTGGCCAGGTGTGGCACGTATGGTTTCGTAAGTATAGTAGTGAAGACTATATTGGCACCTGTTTGTTTTGAGACCTTGAAGGAACATTCGGGACGAATGTTTCTAAGGGGGGAAGAATGTTATACCAGATTTACGCAGTATGCGTATGGGCGTCGCACGAAATTTGAGCCTTAAGTTAGGCATTGGATTCGAAATTTGGGCACAAGTGCCGGCTAGAGTCGTTTCCGACGAAACGTTTCCACAGCTTTCGTAGGGAAAATTCCGGCTATGTCATTTATAATTTTTGGATTTTTCCGAGAGGCGAAATATTTTGGACCAACGGAGGTGACATGTGTCACCCTCACATTAAACAAGTGGGAAGGTTGGACGATTTGGGCGTCCAAGAGGCCTCGTTGGCCTTGGCGATTGGCTCCTCTTTTGGCCTTGTATTGTGGCTTGTTTGTGGAGTGTTTTGTGGAGTAGGTTAGGGTGCACTTGGCTTGATCTTGGCCTTACACTTGCCTTGCACTTGGCTAGATCTTGGCCATTGGTTGGCCTTTGGGTTTGCTATAAATACCCCCTTAGTTGATGAACTTTCTTCATCCAAAAATCATTTTCCAAGTCATGAAATCTCTCCCTTTGTGAGTTGAAATCGTCCAAAGCCCTCCCCCTTTGTGGAGCTTTGGCAGGCCCCCTTTGAGTGAGGCTCAGTGGGGTACCCCTAGCCTAGTTACTTTCGTATAATACCCCTTGTTGTGGTATAGAAATACTCTCCTAGTATTGTTATAATGCCCAAACAACCTGAGCCGTATACCTTGAAGTATTCCAAAAGTTACACCTCTACGTAGAAGACTGATTTACTACCTTTTGTCCTTTTTAGTCTCAAACCGAAACCCTACGGAAATCTTCATAGTTGGTTGAAGTAATTAAGTAGAAGTTGGTTAGAACTTCTAAGGGTTGTTTGGGCGGATTGAGCGCATTTTAGCAGAGCTAAACCTTGCTCAGGAGCGACATTAAACTCGGATAATTTTGGGCTTATCGAGGTAATTATCTTGTCCCTCTATTGTAATTGGAAATTACATGTTTGGTTGAATATATAGTTGAAGTATACTATATATGGAACTACTTAGTATTCGGCAATGTCTTTTGACTTAAGCTTTGAAGAATAAAGAATGACAGGCTGTAATTACATAGGATCATTGCAGTGAGACTTGTATAGTATTGCGATAGTAGAATTGTACACATCCGTTAGGCGTAAAACCCCTGGTTGGCTTGGTAGCGCCTCGATAGAGAGGAGATTTCTGTTGTGGGAGAGTCTTTGCCGAATTTTCTGTATAATATGGACCGTTGATATCTAGATGTTAATAAGCGCCTTGGGGCCGGATAGGTTGGAGTACTACGTGTGGAGTGATCCACTTGGCTTAAGGAGTGGCATTGTTTGGGGCGTTTTGCTATTAGTCGATACTCGTCGCGAGGTATGTGAACCTCTTCCTATCTTTTCTAGCATGATATGTGTGAACTATGTGATGCGGTGAGCGTCATGTGCTAAGTGTATTTGTTTGGCTTAAACATAAAGTGTTATAACGGCTTTATGGGAAGTTGTTATATGACTTTATGTAGGTAAGAAAATGAGTTGTGATTTTCAAAAGTGGCCGATTCGAACTATAAGCGGCTTGTTATGTGTTAACGAGAACTTGATGTATTTCAAAAGATTTATGAATCGTTTTGAAAGAAAGAGTAGTACTTGGTTTTGAAAACTTAAGTGTTATACTAGCTTTATGGGAAGTTAGGTATAACGACTTAAGAATGTTTCTTGATTTGAAATCGGGATGTGTATCGACAAACCAACTGCAGTTAATAAAAGAAATGTTTTGATTAATTAAGTATTATTAAAACCGGTAGAAACTTCCATCTGCATGAAAGCTAAGATAAGACAAAATGATATTACATTTCTAGATCATGGCTGCTGTATTAAGAATGTTAAATAAGAATAAACTACTCACACGTAAGGCATATGTTTCTTAAATTGTTTTAAGGGATTAAAATTATGAACTATGAAACCTTTTGAAAGGAGAAGCTTGAGTAATTAAAATTAGGCAAGCTGGAACCTTAGGAAAAGAATGTTGTTACTTGATTTTAAAAAGAAGGTGTTCAGTTTACTTAATAATGTGGATCACTCTAGTTTTATGCTACGTATCGGGTGACTTTACAAAAGGAATGTATCTCTTTTAAAAAAAGAGCTTAACGTATGTAGTACTTTGGGGTTAAAACCCGGATTTTGACAGAACATGAGAGTACCTTGAGTATGTGACTTGCCTATGCTTGTTGTGATAGCCTTTGTTGTGCAAATATTGTGTTTCTATTCCACCACGTCTCGATGGAGGGCTGATTTGTTATGGGCGTTTATCTTTAGGTTCGGGATGAGCCGAATGTATTTCACTCGACTACGGTTCATCCGAATGTATTTCACTCGACTACGGTTCATCCGAATGTATTTCACTCGACTACCGGTTCATCCGGAATGTATTTCACTCGACTACGGTTCATCAGAATGTATTTCACTCGACTCTGGTTCATCCGAATGTATTTCCTTTCGACTATGGTTCATCCGAATGTATTTCACTCGACTACCGTTCATCCGAATGTATCCCACTCGTTTCTATACTTGGTCCATAAGATGGGCGAGACATGTTATACGTATCACGATTTGTACCTAGGCGCCGGTGAGGAAGGAGTTCCACGGCATGAGGGCGACTTGAGGCGTGAGTCCCGACTTGACATGATCGCTTTTATGTTGTGGAATCGTAGTTGGTCATCATACATGTCTCACGCTTTATATAGACTATTATGATTTCATTCTGATTTTTCTGATTTCACATACTTGGTACCTGTTGTACTGACCTCCTTCTGGGGGCTGCGTTCATGCCGCCGGTATAGGTACATCGGTCGTGGATCCTCGCTCATAGGATCACGCCACAGATTGAAGCTCCGTTTCTCGGAGGCTTATCTTTTGTAGGTGTTCCCGAGTTGTAGGTTCTTGTACATTGAGGGGTATGGCGGGGCCTGTCCGTCATAGTCATTGTATATCTTAGAGAGTCTGAAGTAATGCTGTAAGCGGGGTTGTAAAAGGATTAAAGCTATTCGTTTTATGTATATACCAAGGCAAATTGCTTTGGTTGGCTTGTTTATTTATTATATCTCTTGTTAAATGACTCATGTTTTATGTTCCGCTGATTTTCTCGATGTATGTATCACTAGGGTGCCCGGTAAGGCACGATGAACGCCCGGGCGTCGTTACACATCAATGCGTGATCTGCGATCGTTGGTTTGATTCGTGAGGCGTCGGGAGAGTATGCACTTCCACCGTATGGGGCGAGTTCTCGAGGCATTTCTTGCACATTTCTTGCCTCCACGGAGAAGGGCTCGGCCGACAGATTTTTGACGTTAAGGCAGACCGGGCACGTTCGGGAGTACAATGTGGAGTTTGACTCACTAGCTCGGTACGTCCCCGCGTTAGTAGCCGACATGGAGGACGAGTGCACCGCCACGCCACCGGCTCGATGACTACTTGGCAGAGGCTTGTTCCAGTGTAGCTCTTCAGCCGGGCATGGACATTGCCCGCATGCAGGCTTATGCACTTGGATGTGAGGAGCGGAGGGGTCGACGGAATGACCGAGATCAGCAGAAGAGGGCCAGGACAGCAGGGTCCTTTGGTAACTTTCGAGGCGGACCGCCAAAGAAGAAAGTGAATTATGTACCTCCGTCGATGCAGTGGTCCTCCGCGTCTTGAGGCGTTCGGTATTCGGAGCTGGTGAGCTCCGGGCTTAGTTTCTGATATACGGGTTCTAGCGGCCAGGATTCATATCCCGCCAGGTACACGATGTGGCAGGCGTCATCCCGGGGAATGTCGTCTTTTTACTGGTGCTTGTTTCACCTGCGGCCGTCAGGGCCATGTGACGAGAGACTGTGCTTATAGGAGGGGTACAGGCAGAATGACGCAGCCTACCGGGTCAGTGGCAGGTTCATCGCCTTCTATAGCTATGCGCCCGGCAGGGCAGGATTAAGGTTAGAGCGACGAAGGAAAAATGAAGCAGTTGATACAGGTATATTCTTACCCCTCTAGAGACTAGTATGCGTTGATGTTATAATGAAGTGCTAAGTATTATGTTCAGATAGCATTATGTTAACTTGTGATTAGAAATCATGGTTAGTAAAAAGGGTAAGATTGGGGATAGGAAAAGTGTGAGCCTTAGAGTTTTATACGTAGAGACCTTAGACGCGAGGCCATCTTGGGTAAAAGATTTATGTTTATGTTGACCTTTATCGGAGTGCATAGTATGCGTGAAATATTTTTGTGTGATAAGTCCCTGAGTGGTATGAAATGAAAGAGGGTAGTTGAGCTAAGAAGACCACTAGTTTTCGTGACTTAATTAGTAAGATTGTTCGGATCGGGGAACAAGAGTTTGGCGCGATAATGAGTCGGATTGAGACCGATCGTGGGTCAACCCGCGGCCTGTAATGTGGTGGGGTCAGTTCGAGGTGGTCCCGCCAGGTGGTAGGGTCACGAAGGCGCTAGGCCCAAGTTTAGATAACCACTGTATGAGTTCATGGACGTGTTCGACCAGAATCGGATAGTGAAGGCCGGGAATGGCCTTGAAGGAATTCGAGGCTAGTAAGATGACCAAGTTTGGAGGTAATGACTCCAAAGATTTTGGAAACTGTAGTGATGATGTCACGACCCGAATCCGGGCCCGCGACTGGTGCCTTACCCCGGGCACCCTAGTGACACAACATCAGAGTAATCAGCGGAACATAAAGACAATACATGAAACCAATGTAATATGACAGTGAAATAAGAAGACGAGGCTAACCAAAAGCGGTTACCTTCGATATATATAAATAGCAATTTGAGCGATAACCTCTTACAAATTCTGCCCACAACGATTACTGCACTTCTACGAATAATATGACTACAACGACGGGACAGGGCCCAGTCATACCCCTGAATGTTAGCACCTACAACAACAGGGGACTATACCAAGATAAGCATCCGGAGAAACGGATCTTTCCCAAATGCTTGTGACCCTAAGGCGAGGATCACGATCGATGTAACTTTACTGCGGCATGAACGCGCCCCGAAGGAGGTCGACAACAGTGCAGTATGTGAAATCAAATAAATATCAGAAATGAAATCATAGTAGTCTATATAAAGCGGAGACATGTAAGATAGCCAAACTACGATTCACAATAAATAAGCGATTATGTCAGTCGGGACTCGCGCCTCAAAGTCATCCTCACGCCGTGGAGCTCCTTCCTCACCATGCTAGGCCTAGGTACAAATCATGTGATACGTATAACAGTCTCGGCCCATCTTATGGACCCAATATAGAAGCGTGTGGAATACATTCCGGATGAACCTGTAGTCGATGAAATACATTCGGATGAGCCGTAGTCAAGTGAAATACATTCGGATGAACCGTGTCGAGTGAAATACATTCCCGGATGAACCGGTAATCAAGTGAAATACATTCCCGAATGAGCCGGTAATCAAGTGAAATACATTCCCGGATGAACCGGTAATCAAGTGAAATACATTCCCGGATGAACCGGTAGTCGAGTGAAATACATTCCCGGATGAACCGGTAGTCGAGTAGAACACAATATTTGCACAACAAGGCTATCACACGTAACATGGTCACGTTTCATAACGACAAGCATAGGCAAGTTATACACAACTCAAGGCACTTTCATTTTATGTCAAAGTCTGGATTTTAACCCTAAAGTACTACGTACGTTAAATTCCTTTTAAGATCCATTTCTTTTACAAAGGTCACCCGATACCCGTAGTATAAAATTAGAGAGACTAACATTGTTAAGTAAACCAAAATGCTTTCCTTTGTAAAATCAAGTAACAACCTTATTTTCCAAACGTTCAAGTTTGCCTAATTTCAAATGCTCAAGTTTCTCATTTTAGAAAGGGTTTCGTAGTTCATAGTTTTAAATCCTTTAAAACATAATTCTCCTTTAAACGTTTTGAGAAACCTATGTCTTATAAGTGAGTAGGTTATTCTTGTTTATAATCAATCTTATTAAGCATCCATGATCTAGGAAATGTCATTTTGTCTCATCTTAGCTTCTATGCAGATGGAAGTTTCTACTGGTTTTAATAATACTTAATCTGTCAAAACATTTCCTTTTATTAACGCTGCAGTGGTTTGTCGATACACATTCGATTTCCAAATCAAGAAACATTCTTAAGCCATATTACCCAACTTCCCATAAAGCTAGTATAACTCTTAAGTTTTCAAAACCAAGTATTACTTCTTCTTTGAAATGATTCAAAATCTTTGAAATACTTCAAGTTCTTTATTAACACATAACAAGCTAGTTATAGTTCAAATCAGTTACCTTTTCAAAACCACAAGTATTTTCTTACCAACATAAAGCTGTTATAACCAACTTCCCATAAAGCCGTTATAACACTTTATGTTTTAAACCAATCAAATACATTTAGCACCATGCGTCTACCGTACTACATAGTTCACACATATCATGCTAGAAGAGATAGGAAGAGGTTCACATACCTCGCGACGAGTATCGACTAATAGCAAAACGCTCCAAGTACCTCCAACCGTCGGCTACTCCTTAAGTCAAGTAGATCGCGCCACACGTAGTACTTCAACCTATAAGGCCACAAGGCGCTTATTAACATTTAGACCTCGTCGTAGAACATTCACCGAAAATTGGCAAAGACCTTTCCCCCCGCAACCGCAGAAATCTCCTCTCTATCGAGGCTATCAAGCCAACCGGGGTTCATACATCTAACCGGACGTACAATTCTACCTCACGAAAATCTACACAAGTCTCATGTAATACACCCCATGTAATTCTGATTCGATTCTTCTTTCGAAAAGGTTTCTTAAATTCAGGCTTAAGTC
This sequence comes from Przewalskia tangutica, assembly GCA_029844215.1. Classification (NCBI taxonomy): domain Eukaryota; kingdom Viridiplantae; phylum Streptophyta; class Magnoliopsida; order Solanales; family Solanaceae; genus Przewalskia; species Przewalskia tangutica. Next base: position 746,320 of record JAQGDG010000037.1, on the reverse strand, counting down.
AAAAGACATTTCCGATAACAACTTTAAGTTCTATATATAGTATACTTCAACTATATAGTCTAAAAATCATGTAATTTCAAATTACAATAGAGGGACAAGATATTTAAATCGATAAGCCCAAACTTATCCGAGTTTAAATGTCGATCCTGAGCAAGGTTTAGCTCCTACTCACAAGGCTCAGGCCGCTCCAAACAACCCTTAGAAGTTCTAACCAACTTCACTTATTACTCCAACTAACCATGGAGATTTTCCTTAGGGTTTCGGTTTGTGACTAAGGGAAGTATAATAGTATTTACGGTTTTTCGTATAGGTATAACCTTAGAATACTACAAGGCAAATGGCTAAGGTAACTGGGGCATAATAACAAGACTTTTGAGAGTAGTTCTACCCCGAGGGGGGGTGTATTAGACGAGACAACTAGGCTAGGGGGGGTACCCCACGGCCACACTACTAGGAGAGGGGTGAGGCTCTCGCCAAGGGAGGAAGGCTCTTGGGCGAGAACCACGAAGGAAGAGGGAGGGATTTTAACACTTAGAAGATTTTAGGATGAAGAAAGTCTTCAACATGGGTGGTATTTATAGGCCAACCAATGGCGACCAATGGCCAAGATCTTGCCAAGTGCAAGGCAAGTGTAGGGCAAGATCTTGCCAAGTGCACCCTAGCCAACTAACACACAAAAATATCCTACCAACTCCGACCAACATGAGGCCAATCGTCCCACCCTCCCTTTACCGCCCACTCACGTCCGCCAATGAGAGGGTGCCAAGTGGCGCCTCTTGTTGGCCCAACACGCTTGCCTCTCGGAAAAATCCGTAAAAATTAAAAATGACATAGCGGAAATTCCCTACGAAAGTCGTGGAAGCGTTTAGTAACGACTCTAATCGGGTGTTGTGCACAAAAATAATTCGCCAAGCCTAATTAAAAGTTTCAAATTTTCTACGCACGTCCTACGTACATACTGGAAATACGGCATAACATTCTCTCTTCCTTAGAAACATTCGTCGAATGTTCCTTCTAGGTCTCGAAACAAGCGTCTTGATAGTCTTCACCACTATACTTACGAGAACAAACACGCCACATGGCCACGAACCAACTGCGCCAAAATGCTTACATCCAAGTCCACGAGGAAACACCTCTAACATCACCAAAATGATACCACTTTTGTCACTTTGCACGAGGCATTAACGCCTCAGCGACCCAACAAATGGTACCGAAATTTGCGTGCGATCACTTGAATTGCCGTACATTCGAACTCTTACCACATTTACGATCTTGCTTGATATCAAAACTTCGGGTTACTATCCCTAACGTGGTCATCATTAGCGGGAACACTCTGGATGGATCTTGATACTTCGAACATAACAATACGAAAGATGGACGTCTCGCCTCTAAGTCGGACGGCAATCGCTAACATATAGGCAACCCGCCTATTCTTCACATGAACTCAAAGGGCCCAAAGTAACTTTCGCTAAGTTCCTCTGTTTTCCAAAACTCGTCACACCCAAACCGGGTGGTACGCTTCGAAGACCGACACAACCTGAACTCTAGCGTCGCCGCCGATTATCCGCACGATTTCTACGTGCGAACCTCTTCTAGACAAGCTTTACCCTATCCACGATCTGCTGGAACAAGCTGAACCAACTATCTGAATCTTGCCAACATCGAACCAATCGACCTAAGAACTTACACTTCCGCCTACAAGGCCTCGTAAGGCGACATTCGAAATCGAAATGGTAGCTTAAACACTCCCTCCACGGAGACAACAATCCCCACAACTACCTCAAATACTCGCCCGAGGGGCGAATGCGATTTTGAGACTCACGAGTTCTTAACCACGCGGTAAAACTTCCGAAACCAAAAACAGCGTGCACTGGCTCCATGCTCGCCATAAGGTGAAGGTAGGCACCTCGTGCGCCTTACAACCTTCTCGATGGATCAATACTGCCGAGTAAGCGGTCCGCTAGAAAACAAGGCGGTGACCTCCTCGGCCCGACTCTTCGGTCGAATCGCATCCACGAACTCGTCGTTGGTTAACTAAACTTGGGCCTAACACCCTCGTGACCTACCACAAGGCGGACCACCACAGGTGACCCGCCAACATGCCGCGGGTTGACCCGCAACGCGGCCTCAACCCGACCCGGCAACGCGCTAAACGCTAGCTCTCCGAAGGAAAACTCTCACTAATCACGTTACGAAAACCTAGCGGTCTTCTTAGCTCAACTACCCTCTTTCATTCCACACTACTCAGGGACTTATCCCGTAAACATAGTTCACGTGCACTATGCACTCCTATAAGGGTCAAACATGAACACTACACCTTTACTCGAGATGGCCTTACCTCTAAGGTCTCTACGTATAAAACTCTAAGGCTCACACCTTCTCTATCCCCCAAAATCTTACTCGGTTAACCCACCATGATTTCTAATCCCTACTAACACACTGTTATCAGAACATAGCACTTAAGGTATACTCACTTATCACACATACCGATCTACAGAGGTTAAGGATATATCTATATCTCTTCACTCCCTTAGTCGCTCAAATCAAACACGCCTGTAGGCATAACTAAGGAAGATGACAAACTACCCACCGATCACGAAGGCTAAGTCCTCCCGCGAGGACACTCTTTCGACATCGACCGACGGTCGCCATAGTACAACAAGTACCAACTAAAGGCGACCTTCCTGGGATGGCGCTGCGCCATCTTGTGAACACCGAAAAACGAATCGGATGGTGGAACCTTCGTGTAATGGTGAGCCGGAAGCTCGAGCTCGACTAACCGCATACCGAACGTCCCGAACCCCGTGGAGAACCTTTACGCACCTGGTGGATGTGCATAATCTAATCTCTTTGGAGGTGACTCGACTCAAAAGTTACCAAAGGACCTTCTTTGCTCGCCCTCTTCCACTGTCGCCCTTCGTTAACCCGCCGATCTCTACGTTTTCGGCCACTGCGATAAGCCCATACAGGCCATGCCAAGCCTAATCGAAGAACTTACTCTTGCACAACCTTCCGTTGATACTCATCAAGACTCGCGTACATCGGTATACTCTCGTAGCCAAATCCATAGCTAGTAATGTGGTCGCTTTTTGCAATCTATATTCTCTGTTCGGCCGTGGGCGAAGGTTCAAACATCATGGCCGCGAGGAAGCGCCGCCAGGTGCTAAACTCTTTGGGCTAGTGGCGTCGCAAAACTCCCGAATGAAGCACCGCGGTGATGATTGGGCTGTGCCCACGTAACCTCTCAGACTTACTCGCGGCTCCTGGCCGCTTGCCCTCTGGGCCGGGTTGCCCACGCGAGGCATAGCGGTAGGGAAAGAAATCGTTAGAGGTCCAACTTACAACCCGGCTAAGGCACGATCTCGGAGTGAGAAGAATAGAAACCAATCCTAAATATCCTATAGCCTCACGATTATTGGTGTGGTGCACAACACACCGATAATCAAGACTCTACTAGATACGATCAGACACTTTCCGAGGATTAAGCGCTCGATACCACTTTTGTCACGACCGAATCGCCCGCGGTAGTGCCTTACCCCGCACCCTGGTGACACAACATCGAGTAATCACGAACATAAAGACAATACATGAAACCAATGTAATATGGCGATGAAATAAGAAGATAAAGCTAAAAGCGGTTACCTTCAAGATATATATAAATAGCAATTTGAGCGATAACCTCTTACAAATTCTGCCACAGCGATTACTGCACCTACGAATAATATGACAACAACGACGGACGGGTTCGCCATACCCCCGAATGTGGCACCTACAATCAGCGAGGACTATACCAAGATAAGCCTCGGAGAAGCGAGCTTTCAAATGCTGAATCGTGACCCTAAGAGCGAGGATCACGGCCCGATGTAACTTTACTGCGGCATGAACGCGGCCGAAGGAGGTCGACAACAGTGCAGTATGTGAAATGAAATAAATCAGTAAATGAAATCATAGTAGTCTATATAAAGCGGAGACATGTAAGATAACCAAACTACGATTCACAATAAATAAACGAATATGTCAAGTCGGACTCACGCTCAAAGTCATCCTCACGTGTGGGAGCTCCTTCCTCACCGGCCGATCTAGGTACAAATCATGTGATACGTATAACGTGTCTCGGCCCATCTTATGGACCCGATATAGAAGCGTGTGGAATACATTCGGATGAACGGTAGTCGGTGAAATACATTCGGATGAACCTAGTCGAGTGAAATACATTCCGGATGAACCGTAATCGAGTGAAATACATTCGGATGAGCGGTAATCAAGTGAAATACATTCTCCGGATGAACCGTAATCGAGTGAAATACATTCGGATGAGCCGGTGTCGAGTGAAATACATTCCCGGATGAACCGATAGTCGAGTAGAACACAATATTTGCACAACAAGGCTATCACACGTAACATGGTCACGTTTCATAACGACAAGCATAGGCAAGTTATACACAACTCAAGGCACTTTCATTTTATGTCGAGTGCGGATTTTAACCTAAAGTACTACGTCGTTAAATTCCGTTTAAGATCCATTTCTTTTACAAAGGTCACCCGATACCCGTAGTATAAAATTAGAGAGACTAACATTGTTAAGTAAACCAAAATGCTTTCCTTTGTAAAATCAAGTAACAACCTTATTTTCCAAACGTTCAAGTTTGCCTAATTTCAAATGCTCAAGTTTCTCATTTTAGAAAGGGTTTCGTAGTTCATAGTTTTAAATCCTTTAAAACATAATTCTCCTTTAAACGTTTTGAGAAACCTATGTCTTATAAGTGAGTAGGTTATTCTTGTTTATAATCAATCTTATTAAGCATCCATGATCTAGGAAATGTCATTTTGTCTCATCTTAGCTTCTATGCAGATGGAAGTTTCTACTGGTTTTAATAATACTTAATCTCAAAACATTTCCTTTTATTAACTTTGCGGTGGTTTGTCGATACACATTCGATTTCAAATCAAGAAACATTCTTAAGCCGTTATTACCCAACTTCCCATAAAGCTAGTATAACTCTTAAGTTTTCAAAAACCAAGTATTACTTCTTCTTTCGAAATGATTCAAAAATCTTTTGAAATACTTCAAGTTCTTTATTAACACATAACAAGCCGATTATAGTTCAAATCGATTACCTTTTCAAAACCACAAGTTTTTTCTTACCAACATAAAGTCGTTATAACCAACTTCCCATAAAGCCGTTATAACACTTTATGTTTTAAACCAATCAAATACATTTAGCATCAGACGTCTACCGTACTACATAGTTCACACATATCATGCTAGAAGAGATAGGAAGAGGTTCACATACCTCGCGGCAGTATCGACTAATAGCAAAACGCTCAAGTACCTCCAACCGTCGGCTACTCCTTAAGTCAAGTAGATCGCGCCACACGAGTACTTCAACCTATAAGGCCACAAGGCGCTTATTAACATTTAGACCTCATCGTAGAACATTCTACCAAAATTCAAAGACCTTCCCCGCAACCGCGTAAATCTCCTCTCTATCGAGGCCGACTATCAAGCCAACCAGTGGGGTTCATACATCTAACCGACGTGCACAATTCTACCTCGCGAAAAGCTACACAAGTCTCATCTGATACACCCTATGTAATTCTGATCAAGACTTTCTTCGAAAAGGTTTCTTATATTGGGCTTAAGTCAAAAGACATCCGATAACAACGTTCAGTTCTATATATAGTATACTTCAACTATATAGTCTAACAATCATGTAATTTCCAATTACAATAGAGGACAAGATATTTACCTCGATAAGCCCATAATTATCAGAGTTTAAATGTCGATCCCGAGCAAGGTTTAGCTCTACTCAGTGCCCGGCCAGCTCCAAACAACCCTTAGAAGTTCTAACCAACTTCTACTTATTACTCCAACTAACCATGGAGATTTTCCTTAGGGTTTCGGTTTTGTGACGGAAGGAAGTATAATAGTATTTCGGTTTTTCGTATAGGTATAACCTTAGAATACTACAAGGTATATGGCTAAGGTAATTTGGGCATTATAACAATACTTTTGAGAGTATTTCTACCAGAGGGGTGTATTAGGCGAGACAACTAGGCTAGGGGAGGGGTACCAGCCACACTACTAGGAGAGGTGAGGGCTCTGCCAAGGGGAGGAAGGCTCTTGGGCGAGAACCACAAGAAGGAAGAGGAGGGATTTTAACACTTAGAAGATTTTAGGATGAAGAAAGTCTTCAACATAGGGTGGTATTTATAGGCCAACCAATGGCCAACCAATGGCCAAGATCTTGCCAAGTGCAAGGCAAGTGTAGGCCAAGATCTTGCCAAGTGCACCTAGCCAACTAACACACAAAAATATCCTACCAACTCCTTGACCAACAAGGCCAATCGTCCAACCTCGCTTTACCGCCCACTCACGTCCGCACAATGAGAGGGTGCCAAGTGCCGCGCCTCTTGTTGGCCCAACACGTTCGCCTCTCGGAAAAATCCGTAAAAATTAAAAATGACATAGCGGAAATTCCCTACGAAAAGTGGAAGCGTTTAAAAAAACGACTCTAATCGGGTGTTGTGCACAAAAATAATTCGGCCAAGCCTAATTAAAAGTTTCAAATTTTCTACGTACGTCCTTACGTACATACTCTGGAAATACGGGGCATAACAGATGACTGAAGTATGGTACGTATACTAGAAAGAGTTCAAGAGTTCGAGAAGAGTACGACGAGTAAGGAAAGAAGTGAACATGTGCTGAGAAAATAGAAATGATCATTACTTTTGTGAAGTAAAGGTGCGAAGGGAATATCTTTTGCAGTGGGTGGACCTTTTGTGATGCTAGAGGTGATTCCTTGTGGACTTGGATTTAAGTATTTGCGCGTGTTGTATTGTGGCCATGTGTGGCATTTGCAAACTGCTTTTAAGTTAAAGAGGAACTTTATCGTTATCTGTCTGAGAAGGAACATTGGACGAATGTTTCTAAGAGAGGAGAATGTTATACCGTATTTCAGTATGTGCGTGAGGCGTGCGTACAAAAGTTCAAGCCTTAAGTAGGCATAAGGGACGAAATTGTGCACAACTAGCGAAAAGAATTGTTTTCCGGCGAAAAGTTTTCCTGACCTTGCGAAGGAAAATTACGGTTCGACATTTATAATTTTACGGATTTTTCGAGAGATGAAATATTTTAGACCAACGAGAGGTCGACACTTGTCACCCTCAAGTGGGCGGCAATTGTGGGAGTGGTTGGCACATTTTTTCATGGAAAATGCCATAAACCTTTGGTCAATGTGTGGCTAGATATGTTTGTAGTAGATGGATCAGGGGGGCCCCCCACACACTGGTCCAAAGCTTCACCCTCCACTTGCTTTGATCTTGGCCATTGATTGGCATATAAATACCCCTTAAGTTCAAGACTTATTCTTCATCCACAATTGTGAAATTCCAAGGCAAAATCCTCCTCCTTTTAAGCTCGCCCAACCTCCTTTGTGAGGCCCTACTAAAACCCCTTCCTAGTTGTTCTCGTGAAATACCCCTTGGTAGAAAAGTATTCTCCAAGTGTTGTTACTATTCCAAAATACCTTGGCCCAAATACCTTGTAGTATTCCAAGTTACCTCTATACTTAAAGCCCGGAAAATACTACTATACTTCCTTTAGTCACTAAACGAAACCCTGGGGAAATCTTCATAATTGGTTGGAGTATTAAGTAAAAGTTGTGTAGAACTTCTAAGGGTTTCTGGGAGCGAATTGAGCGCATGAATAGGAGCTAAACCTTGCTCAGGATCGACTTTTAAACTTGGATAATTTTGGGCTTGTCGAGGTAAATATCTTTGTCCTTCTATTTGTAATTGGAAATTACATACTGTAGTAGTATAGAAATGAGTATAAGACGTATATAAGGATGGTATAAAAGAAGAGAACTGAACTGTACTTACATAGGACTGTATTTACAGTAGACTTGTGTAGTTTGACGGGTAGGGAAGTGCTGCCCAATTTTCCATAGAATAAGGAATCTTGTATCTAGAATTATTCTACGAGTAGTCTAGACGTTGATAGACTTATATGACCGTTATAGGTCAAATGCTGCGAGTAGCGTATTGTCACGACCCGACCTGCTCGCGATGGTGCCCTACACGCACCCCGCTGTATACATCGAGAATAGCAATGGAATATACATATAAACTTAGACAATAAACAACAACAGCTGCCGATAAGGCCACCTTCCGTAAAAATATACTCAATCCGTAAAATAGAATGACATTTTTTCTTTACAACTCAATCCACAATGTGACTACAGACCTCTAAGAATAACAACTTTGGCGGGACAGGGCCCCGCCATACCCCTGAATGTACGACAACCGACAATGCCAGGGATAAGCCTCCGGAATAAAGGAGCTTCTCAACACCAACGGTGATCCTAAGGCGAGGATCAGCAACTGCACTCACTGCGGCGAACGCAACCCCGAAGGAGGTCGCATAACATGTACCAAATATGTGGAACTGAAAGTACTGTAATGAAATCATAAGTCTATAGTAAAACCGGAGACATGTATGATAGCTCAATAAACAGTACACTGTGCCTTACTAACAATGAGAGTAAAAAGGAGTATACTTACAATATAAAATAGGAAGCTCACGATCAAAGCAGGACCACCCGCCCGCAGTGTCATTAAGCAATCCCAATCTTGGGACTATTTCACCCGCATAGATCACGTGGACCCGCGTGAGGTATTCCTCGCATGGGACTATTTCACCCGCATAAGTCCTTACGGACTCGCATGAGGTATTCCTCGCATAGGCTGGACCCGCCCGCATGGGACTATTTCACCCGCATAAGCCCTTACGGACTCGCATGAGGTATTCCTCGCATCGTGGGTAGCAAATCCACGGAAATATGCAATGCCACAATCCCGGGGAATGACCCCGCAACGAATAATATATCACTAGCACAAATCCGGCTATCACACATAACATAAGCACTACCGGCTTATCATAAAATATATAAGCAAGTTAAGAAATCCCTAACTTCTTACTATTCTTGTTCATATACACTCTCATTTTAGTTTACCTAAGGCACTAACATGTCTTTTATAAAAATCCGAACTTAACCTAAGTACTACGACTTCTACTCTTTAAAACAAATGACTCTTTTTAGTAGAAAACTTCCAAGATACTATTAATCCTAGTATCAAGTCCAAATTACATTTCAAGGCAAGTCACAACACCCTTAGAAATAAAGTTAAGTTTCTAAACCAAGTGACTCCTTTTCTTATAAAACCTTAGGCAATTGCTGCCTTAAAATCGAATTGCCTTCATTTAAATCAAGCCATTTATCTTTCCATAAAGCCAATATAACCAACTCCCCATAAAGTCGTTATATTCACTTTATACCTTAGTCAAGTACAATTTCCTATCCAAGGGACTTATACGTTTAAAACGAAACAAGTATCAAAATACTTTAAAACTCTTCAAGTCCCTTAACTTTAAATTACTTAGAGTAAATCACTCTTTAAACTTTTCATAAAGCTATTATAACCAACTTCCCATAAAGCCGTTATACTAGCCTTATACATTACCAACTTACATTTTTCCTTATAACCAAGAGACTTTAAACTTTCCAACAAAACAAGTATCAAAATACTTTCAACATACTTAAAGTCTCTTAACCTTTGAAAACCAAGATATTCTTAATATTTAAACAAGTGAGTTAATTCCCTAACTCAATCAACTTGGACATTCTTAATGTTATTGTTATACCCCGTATTTCCTGAGTATGTACGTGAGGGCGTACGTATAATAATTTAAGCCTTAAAGATTGGCTAGTTTCGAAAATTGTACACAAGTGCCAAATAGAGTCGTTTTCCGACGAAACGTTTCCACAGCTTACGTAGGGAAAATTCTGGCTATGTCATTAATAATTTTTGCGGATTTTTCCGAGAGACGAAACATTTTGGACCAACGAGAGGGCGACACTTGTCACCCTCTAATTGGAAGGAGTGGGCGGCTAAGTTGGACGAAAAAGTGGGCAATGGGTTAGGTAGGATATTTGTGCAAGTTGGTGTGGTAGATGGATAAGGTCCACCTGGTTGAAATCTAGCCCTACACTGCACCACACTTGTCTTCATCTTGGCCATTGGTTGCCTTCACTTGACCTATAAATACCCTCTAGTTGAAGACTTTCTTCATCCAAAAACATGAGCAATCTTTCTAAGTCTCAAATACTCCCTCCCTCTTGTCTTGAAATCGTCCAAAGCCCTCCCCCGGTGAGAGCCTAGCCGAGGCGAAACCCCATGAGTGAGGCTTGGCGTGGGTACCCCTCGCCTAGTTCTCTCGTATAAATACCCCCATTTGTGGTATAGAAATACTCTCCTAGTATTGTTATAATGCCCAAATACTCTAGCCCATATACCTTATAGTACTTTCCAAAGTACCCTTTATACGAAAAACCCGGAAAGTACGATTATACCTCCTTTAGCCACTAAACGAAACCCTAAGGAAAAATATTCACCCGTAGTTGAAGTATTAAGTAGAAGTTGTGTAGACACTTCTAAGGGTTTCTTGGAGCGTTTTGGAGCGCACGGAGTAGGAGCTAAACCTTGTTCAGGAGCGACATTTAACTCGGATAATTTTGGGCTTATCGAGGTAAATATCTTGTCCCCCTATTGTAATTGGAAATTACATGATTGTTAGAATATATAGTTGAAGTATACTATATATAGAATGAATATTGAATAGAACTGAACGTAGTTCGTCGACAATGTCTTTTGACTTAAGCCTGAATAAGAATTGAACAGTAATCACATAGAAGGATAATAAAGAGAAGAATCAACCGAATGTAATTACATAGTGTATTACGAGACTTGTGTAGAATTACCGTAGTAGAATTGTACACGTCTGGTTAGACGTGTTAACCCCCCCTGGTTGGCTTGGTAGCCGGCCTCGATAAGGGAGGAGATTTACGCTGTTGCGGGGGGGGGAGGTGCTGCCGAATTTTCTGTAGAATATGGAACGATGAGATCTAGATGTTAATAAGCGCCTTGTGGCCTTATAGGTTGAAGTACTACGTGTGGTGCAATCTACGTGGCTTAAGGAGTAGCCGACTGTTTGAGGTACTTGGAGCATTTTGCTATTAGTCGATAATCGTCGCGAGGTATGTGAACCTCTTCCTATCTTTTCTAGCATGATATGTGTATAACTATGTAGTACGGTAGACGTACATGTGTTAAATGTATTTGATTGGTAAAACATAAAGGGTTATAACGGCTTTATGGGAAGTTGGTTATAACAGCTTTATGTAGGTTAAGAAATGCCTTGTGGTTTTTAAAGGGTAACTGATTTGACTTATAACTGACTTAATGTGTGACCATAAAGAACTTGAAGTATTTCAAAAGATTAAGAATCCCTTTTTTTTTGAAAGAAGAGTAATACTTGGTTTTGAAAACATAAGAGTTATACTAGCTTTATGGGAAGTTAGGTATAACGTCTTAAGGGAGGAAAAATGAATGGTTTATTGATCTTAAAAGATAAGAGACTTGGCTTGAATGAATTAATATGAGTTTTGTGTGAAACCTCATTCGTGAGTAATGAGTACTTGGTTTTTAAAAGGAATAATGTTTTACTGATTCGGAAATCAGAATGTGTATCGACAAACCACTGCAGCGTTAATAAAGAAAAATGTATTAAATAAATGAAGTATTATATTAAAACCAGAGAAACCTCCATCCGCATAGAATCTAAGATGAGACAAAATGATATTACATTTTCTAGATCACGGTCGCTTAATAAGATTGATTATGAGCAGAATAACATACACTCATATAAGGCATATGTTTTCTCAGATTGTTTAAAAGAGAATTATATTCTTAAATGATTAAGACTATGAACTATGAAACTTTTCTAAAATAAAGAGACTTGAGTAAGTGAAATTAGGCAAACTGGAACTTTAGGAAAAAGAATGTTGTTAAGAAGGAAAGTGTTTTGGTTTACCTAAAAATGTGAGTCACTCTATTTTTTTAATACTACGGGTATCGGGTGACTTTTATAAAAGGAATGAATCTCTTTAAAAGGAATTCAACGTACGTAGTACTTTAGGGTTAAAACCCGGACTTTGGCATAAAATGAAAGTACTTTGAGTTGTGTATGACTTGCCTATGCTTGTTGTGGTGAAACCTGCCTATGCTTGTGATGATAGCCTTTGTGGTGCAAGTGTTGTATTTACGTGTTACCGCGTCTCGATGGAGGCGGTTGACTTATTAAGAACTTACTTGGGCGTACTTTGGTGGACGAAGAATTCCACGGGTATGTTTCCATTTTGATTGTTGTCTTGATTGATTGATGTTACATGGACACGTCTACACCGATGCTGTCCGGGACACGGGCCACGCGGCAGGTTGATCACCCAAGATATTGTTGTTGATGTTACATGGGCGTGTCTACACCGTCGCAGACCGGCATGTGGCCATGCAACATTGTCATTATTGTTGCATCATGGACATGTTTACACCAATGCAGACTTCCGGGGGCATGCGGCCATGATGCGAACATGATTGGTGTTGTGGGCGTGAGACCCATAGTTATATTTTAGTGGTGACTTTGAGGGCGTGAGTCCCTGACTTGACTGCTTTTATGTTGCATACTGTATGTTGGTCATCATACATGTCTCCCGCTTTATATAGATCATTATGATTTAACTATGATTTTCGCCACATACTGCAATTGCATCGACTTCTTCGGGGCCGCGTTCACGCCGCAGTAGAAGTACATCGTCGTCGATCCCGCTTTTAGGATCACCTTCAACAGATTGGGAAGCTCGCTTCCTTGGAGGCTTATCTTTGGTATGTTCACTGAGTTGTAGGTTCTTGTACATTCAGGGGTATGGCGGGGCCCTGTCCCGCCATAGTTGTTGTAATACTTAGAGGTCTGTAGTACTTTTGTGGGGGTTGTAAAAAGGATTAAAGCTCGTGGTTTGTATATATTTACGCAGAAGGCAACCGCTTTGGCTCGCTTATTTATCATGTCACTTGTTTCATATTTATGTTTTATGTTCCGCTGATTTTCTCGATGAATGGCTACTTGGGTGCGGCAGGCACGATCCACGCCCCGGTCGGTCGTGACAAAAGTGGTATCAGAGCAGTTAATCCTCGGAAAGTGTCTACAGACCGTGTCTAGTAGAGTCTTGATTATCGATGTGTGTGCACCACATCTATAATCGTGAGGCCGCAGACATTTAGGATTGATTTCCATTTCTTCTCACTCTGAGATCGTGCCTTAGAGCTGTGTGATAAGTTGGACCCCTCTGACGTATTTCGTTTTTACCAGTTATGCCTCCGCGTAAGGCAACCCGCCCAGTGGGCAAGGCGGTGAGGAGTCGCTAGTGAGATACAGAGGAGTACGAGGCGCAGCGGCCAAGACTGAGACAAGATTCGACGGCGAAGTTTCGCGACGCCGCCAAAGACCAAAGAAGTTTAGAGCGCGGCGGTCTGCTGAGACTACAAGACTGAGCCTCCACCCCACTGCGGGAAAAGAGATGGGTTACAAGGAGATGGCCCATCGCCGTGGTCGTGGCAGATATGAGGATAGGCCGACGCAGTTCGATGCACGATGGTTCACCCTAGATCGGATAGTTTGAGGCTACAGGACTTCCGAGATGTAGCCCGCCGCAGTTCTACGGTCGAGGCACGAGGATGATCCGCAGGAGTTCATCCGATTCCGCGGATCATGAGAGTGATCAAGGGTTCGGAGACCGAGTCGGTGGTCTTAGGTTCGCATCGGCCGCGTGATACCGCAACGATCGTTTGATTCGCGAGCTGTCCCGGAGAGAATGCACTTCACCGCTGGACGAGTTTTCGGGGCCTTCCAGGACATTTCTTGCCTCCACAGATGGCGAGGGCTCGGCCGCGATTTTTGATGTTGAGGCGTAACCGCGCATAGCCGGAGTACAATGTGAGTTTGACTCATTGGCCAGATGTTCCGCATTAGTAGCTTGTATGGAGGATCGAGTGCACCGATATATTAGTGGCTTGATGATTACCTAGCGGAGAGTTGTTCGTGTAGCCCTTCACCGGCATGGACATTGCCCGCATGCAGCTTATGCACTTGATGCGATGTGAGCGGAGAAATCGACGAATGGCCGAGATCGCCGAGAAGAGGCCGTAGCCAGGTCCTTTGGTGACTTTCGAGGCGGACCGCCTCAACGCCCTAGTTTTGTACCTCCGCCAAGGCAGAGTGGTCCTCCACAACCTTCGTGGCATCCGAATATTCGGAGCGGTCGAGCTCAGGGGTTGAGTTTCGCGGAGTAGGGGTGTTGGCAGACGCAGCCACCCCTACCCGGTGGTCGATGTGGTAGACCGCATTTCGGGAGTGTCGTGGTGCCAAAGCGAGCTTGTTATTTTGCGGCCAGCAGGCCATTTTATAAGAACTGCCCACCAAGCGGTAGCACGGATGTTACGACTCACCTTCGTGATCGCGGTGGTTCATCGCCTTCTACATGCTATCGCAGGCGAGCCTATGATTAGAGTGAGCGGTAGATTCAGTATATCCTTAACCCTAGAGACTTGTATGTATTAATGTTATGATAATGTGTTAAGTGTTATGTTCGGATAGCTTTGTGCTAAAATGTGATTTAGGGACCAGTTGGTGAAAAGGGTAAGCCCAGGGGTGAGAAAATGATGAACCTTAGGATATTACGTTGAGACCTTAGATGTAAGGCCGCCTGAGTACAAGATTTTGCAGTGATCCTTGTTTAATACATTTATGCCTAGAATGTGTTGTGTGATAATTTCCTTGAGTAGTGTAAAATGGAAGTGGTAGCTTTCATGACTGTAGAGGTAAGATTGTTCGGATCGGGAACAAGAGCGTGACGCGTAAGTGGGTCGGGTTGGGGCCATGTTGAGGGCCAACCCGCGGCTTTCAAAGTGGGTCGCTCGGGTGGTCCCGCCAGTGGCAGTGGTCACGAGGGTGCTAGGCCCAAGTTTAGATGACCATCGTATGAGTTCGGGGATACGTTCGACCGAATCAGTTCGTGAAGGCCGAGAATGGCCTTAGAGAGATCGAGGCTAGTAAGATGATCAAGTTTGAGGTAGTGACTCCAAAGTTTTGGAAATCAAGTATGGCACGATACTAGAAAGAGTTCGAGTGTTCGAGAAGCGGTACAACGAGATAGGGAAAAGTAAACGTGTGATCGCTTTCTTTTGAGAAGTGAAGGTGCGAAGGGGATTATATTTTTAGACCTTGGGACTTTTGAGGTAAACAAAGGTGATTCCTCGTTGGCTTGATTTGGGTTTCGCACGCATGTTATTTTTTTGTGGCGGGTGTGGCATGTTTGGTTTCGTAAGTATAGTAGTGAAGGCTATACCGCACGTGTTTGTTTTGAGATCGAGAAGGAACATTCGACGAATGTTTCTAGGGAAGAATGTTATACCGTATTTCCGAGTATGCGTGAGGCGACGTATAATAATTTAAGCCTTAAAGATTGGCTAGTTTGAAAATTGTACACAAGTGCCAAATAGAGTCGTTTCCGACTAAACATTTCCACGACTTACGTAGGAAAATTCGGCTATGTCATTAATAATTTTTATGGATTTTTCCGAGAGGCGAAACATTTTGGACCAACGAGAGGCGACACTTGTCACCCTCTAATTGGAAGGAGTGGGCGCTAAGTTGGACGAAAAAGTGGGCAATGGGTTAGGTAGGATATTTGTGCAAGTTGGTGTGGTAGATGGATAAGGTCCATATGGTTGAAATCTAGCCCTACACTTGCACCACACTTGTCTTCATCTTGCCATTGGTTGGCCTTCACTGACCTATAAATACCCCTCTAGTTGAAGACTTTCTTCATCCAAAACATGAGCAATCTTTCTAAGTCTCAAATACTCCTCCTCTTGTCTTGAAATCGTCCAAAGCCCTCCCTGAGAGCCTAGCCAGGCGAAACCCCCTCGAGTGAGGCTTGGCCGTGGGGTACCCCCCCCTAGCCTAGTTGTCTCGTATAAATACCCCCCTTTGAGGTATAGAAATACTCTCCTAGTATTGTTATAATGCCCAAATACTCTAGCCCATATACCTTATAGTACTTTCCAAAGTACTTTATACGAAAAACCCTAAAATACGATTATACCTCCTTTAGCCACTAAACGAAACCCTAAGGAAAAATATTCACCCGTAGTTGAAGTATTAAGTAGAAGTTGTGTAGACACTTCTAAGGGTTTCTGAGCGTTGAGCGCACGGAGTAGAGCTAAACCTTGTTCAGGAGCGACATTTAACTCGGATAATTTTGGGCTTATCGAGGTAAATATCTTGTCCCCCTATTGTAATTGGAAATTACATGATTGTTAGAATATATAGTTGAAGTATACTATATATAGAATGAATATTGAATAATCGAACGTAGTTCGCCTACAATGTCTTTTGACTTAAGCTGAATAAGAATTGAACAAGAATCACATAGAAGGATAATTAAGAGAAGAATCGAATCGAATCGTAATTACATAGGTCAGACATGAGACTTGTGTAGCATTCTTGTGTAGTAGAATTGTACACGCCAGTTAGGCGTGTTAACCCTGGTTGGCTAGCGGCCTCGATAAGGAGGAGATTTACGCCATTGGGGAGGTGCCGAATTTTACGTAGAATATGGAACGATGAGATCTAGATGTTAATAGCGCCTTGTGGCCTTATAGGTTGAAGTACTACGTGTGGTGCAATCACGTGGCTTAGGAGTAGCCGATTGTTTGAGGTACTTGGAGCATTTTGCTATTAGTCGATAATCGTCGCGAGGTATGTGAACCTCTTCCTATCTTTTCCAGATGATATGTGTATAACTATGTAGTGCGGTGACGCATACGTGTTAAATGTATTTGATTGGTAAAACATAAAGGGTTATAACGGCTTTATGGGAAGTTGGTTATAACAGCTTTATGTAGGTTAAGAAATGCCTTGTGGTTTTTAAAGGGTAACTGATTTTACTTATTGTTATACCCCGTATTTCCAGAATATGTACGTAAGGACGTACGTAGAAAATTTGAACTTGTGATTTAGGCTTGGCCGAATTCTTTTTGTTCACAACACCCGATTAGAGTCGTTTTTCGACGAAACGCTTTTCCACAACTTCGTAGGGAATTTCGGCTATGTCATTTTTAATTTTGCGGATTTTTCCGAGAGCGAAACATTTTGGACCAACAAGAGGGCGCCACTTGGCACCCTCTCCTTGGAGCACATTGTGGGCGGTTGGCTTGGACGATTGGTGACTATTTTTGTCAAGTAGTAGGTAGGATATTTTGTGTGTAGTTGGATAAGGTGCACTTGGCAAGATCTTGGCCTACACTTGCCTTGCACTCGCAAGATCTTGGCCATTGGTTGGCCTTCACTTGACCTATAAATACCCACCCTTTGAAGACTAATTCATCCACAAAATTGCCTAGTCTTGAAAGCTTCTTCCTCCCCTTAGTGTAGTGTCTTGGCCGAGAGCCCTCTCCCCTTGGCCGAGAGTTCCCCAGCTGGGGTAGGCGAGGAATACACCCCTCCTTGGGGTGCTAGTGTGGGTACCCCACTAGCCTAGTTGTTTCGTATAATACCCCTCTTGGTAGAAATGCTCTCAAAAGTATTGTTATAATGCCCAAATTACCTTAGCAGTATACCTTGTAGTATTCTAAGGTTATACTTATCTAAAAGCCCGTAAATACTATTATACTTCCTTCACCACAAAACCGAAACCCTAAGTAAATCTTCACCCGTAGTTGAAGTAGTAAGTAGAAGTTGGTTAGAACTTCTAAGGGTTGTTTGGAGTCGGAGCCTGCGGAGTAGGAGCTAAACCTTGCTCGGGATCGACATTTAAACTCGGATAATTATGGGCTTATCGAGGTAAATATCTTGTCCTCTATTGTAATTGGAAATTACATGTTGTATGATTATATAGTTGAAGTATACTATATATAGAATCGAACGTAGTTATCGCAATGTCTTTTGACTTAAGCTGAATAATAAGAAACCTTTTCGAAGAAGAAATCGAATCGTATTTACATAGATCTGACATGAGACTTGTGTAGCCTTTCGTGAGGTAGAATTGTGCACGCCCGTTTAGGCGTATAACCCCGGTTGGCTTGGCGGCACCCGATAGAGGAGATTTCTGTCATGTGGGGGAGGTCTGCGAATTTTCTCGTAGAATGTTCTACGAAGGGATCAAAATATTAAAAAGCGCCTTGTGGCCTTATAGTTTGAGTACTACGCGTGGCGCGATCTACTTGGCTTAAGGAGTAGCCGAGCGGTTTGAGGTACTTGGAGCGTTGCTATTAGTCGAAAATCGTCGCGAGGTATGTGAACCTCTTCCTATCTCTTCTAGCATGATATGTGTGAACTATGTAGTGCGGTGAGACGCATGCTAAATGTATTTGATTGGTTTAAAACATAAAGTGTTATAACGGCTTTATGGGAAGTTAGTTATAACAACTTTATGTTGGTAAGAAAATACTTGTGGTTTTAAAGGTAAGCGATTTGAACTATAACTGGCTTGTTATGTGTTAATAAAGAACTTGAAGTATTTCAAAAGGTTTTTGATTCATTTTGAAAGAAGAGGTAATACTTGATTTGTTTTGAAAACTTAAGAGTTATACTAGCTTTATGGAAAGTTAGGTATAACGTCTTAAGAATGTTTCTTGATTTTGGAAATCGAATGTGTATCGACAAACCATCGCAGCGTTAATAAAAGGAAATGTTTTTAATGATTAAGTATTATTAAAACCGAGAAACTTCCATCTGCATAGAAGCTAAGATGAGACAAAATGATATTTCTAGATCATGGTCATTGTAATAAGATTGTTATAAACAAGAATATCCTACTCACATATAAGGCTTATGTTTCTCAGATAGCTTAAAAAGAGAATTATATTCTTAACTGAATAAGACTATGAACTACGCAACCTTTCTAAAATAAGAAACTTGAACATTGGAAATTAGGCAAACTTGAACATTGGAAGAGAAGGTTGCTACTTGATTTTACAAAGAGAAGTAATTGATTTACTTTAAAAAGATAATCACTCTATTGTTATATACTACGGGTATTGTGTGACTTTTGTGAAAGTAACATATCTTTAAAGAATTATTGTATAAAGTACTTTGTGTTATACCCCGTATTTTCAGAGTATGTACGTAAGGACGTACGTAGAAAATTTGAAACTTGTACTAAGGCTTGGCCGAATTAATTTTGTTCACAACACCCGTTTAGAGTCGTTTTTCGACGAAACGTTTTCACGACTTCGAAGGGAATTTCGGCTATGTCATTTTTAATTTTTATGGATTTTTCCGAGAGGCGAAACGTGTTGGGCCAACAAGAGGCGCCACTTGGCACCCTCCCATCATGGACGTGAGAGCTCGGTTTGGACGAAATGGAGGTGTAGTTGGTAGGATATTTTGTGTGTTAGTTGGTCAAGGACACATGGGTGAATCTTGCCCTACACTTGCCTTGCACTTGGCAAGATCTTGGCCATTGGTTGGCCTTCACTGACCTATAAATACCTCCCTTTGAAGACTTCTTCATCCAAAAATCTCTAAGTCTTGAGAGCTCCCCTCCCATTTCGTGAGGCCCCGTCGAGAGTTTCCCAGTGGGGTAGGCCGAGGGTAGCCACCCCCTCGGGTGCTAGCCGTGGTACCCCTAGCCTAGTTGTTTTCGTATAATACCCCCCCCTCTTGGTAGAAATACTCTCAAAAGTATTGTTATAATGCCCAAATTACCTTAGCCATATACCTTGTTGTATTCTAAGGTTATACCTATACGAAAAGCCCAGAAATACTATTATACTTACCGTCAGTCACCAAACCGAAACCCTAAGGAAAATCTCCATGGTTAGTTGGAGTAGTATGTAGAAGTTGGTTAGAACTTCTAAGGGTAGTTTGGAGCGGGTTGGAGCTAAACGATTGCCCAGGATCGACTTTATACTTGGATAATTATGGGCTTATCGAGGTAAATATCTTGTCCCTCTATTGTAATTGGAAATTACATGTTGTTAGAATATATAGTTGAAGTATACTATATATAGAACTGAACGTAGTTATCGGCAATGTCTTTTGACTTAAGCCTGAATAATACTTACGGCAATGTCTTGCGACTTAAGCCTGAATTTAAAGAAGAATACTGAACTGTAATTACATAGGGCTGTATTACAGTAGACTTGTGTAGTAGTACCGTGGAGTAGAATTGTACCCGTTAGGGTTAGACGTATAACCCCCCCCCTGGTTGGCTTGGTAGCCGGGCCCCGATAGAGAGGAGATTTCGTTGCCATGGGGAGGAGGCCGAATTTTTCAGAGAATTTTCTCCGAAGGGATCTAAATGTTAATAAGCGCCTTGTGGCCTTATAGGTTGAAGTACTACGTGTGGTGCGATCTACGGGGCTTAAGGAGTGGCCGCTTGGAAGTACTTGAGCGTTTTGCTATTAGTCGATACTCGTCGCGGTATGTGAACCTCTTCCTATTTCTTCTAGCATGATATGTGTGAACTATGTAGTACGGAGACGCATACGTGCTAAATGTATTTGCTTGGTGTACAACATAAAGTGTTATAACGGCTTTATGGGAAGTTGGTTATAACAGCTTTATGTTGGTTAGAAAATACATGTGGTTTTTAAAAGGTAACTGATTTGAACTATAACTGGCTTGTTATGTGTTAATAAAGAACTTGAAGTATTTCAAAAGATTTTTGAATCATTTTGAAAGAAGAAGTAATACTTGGTTTTTGAAAACTTAAGAGTTATACTAGCTTTATGGGAAGTTAGGTATAACGGCTTAAGAATGTTTTACTGATTTGAAATCGAATGTGTATCGACAAACCATCGCAGTTAATAAAAGGAAATGTTTTGGCTAATTAAGTACTAATAAAACCAGAGAAACCTCCATCCGCATAGAAGCTTAAGATGAGACAAAATGATATTTCCTAGATCATGGCCATTGTAATAAGATTGTAATAAACAAGAATATCCTACTCACATATAAGGCTTAGGTTTCTCAGTTGTTAAAGGAGAATTATATTCTTAAATGAATAAGACTATGAACTACAAACTTTTCTAAAATGAGAAACTTGAACAGTGGAAATTAGGCAAACTTGAACATTGGAAAAGAATGTTGCTACTTGATTTTACAAGGAGAAGTAATTGATTTACTTTAAAAAGATAATCACTCTATTTTCATATACTATGGGTATTAAAGTAACGTATCTTTTAAAGAGTTAATGTATGAAGTACTTTGGGGATAAAACCCGATCTTGTTAATCATATAGTAGAAAGTACCTTGTGTGAAGAACTTGATTGTATTGGTTTGTGATAGCCTTGTAATACTTTCTTGATTGCTTTGATAAGTAAGCGTGTTAGGATGCTACTTGTGTTAGTATCTTGTGATTTTTGTGTAAAGGGTTTTACCTTGATTGTGCTTATTAACTATCAGTCGTTTTGATAGTATTGTGGGATTCATCTCTTGAGGTGATTCCGGGGGTTAAGCTGCCCTCCGATGCTGGGTAGACTCAGGCGGGTCGATGGACCTATCATTCGAGAATACCTCATGCAGTCCCGGGGCCTATGCGAGCTATGAGTTCCGTGTTAGTATCGTCCTTTATGGGCACGCGGTCCATGTGGCCATGCGGATCGCGAAGTCGAGGCGATGCCGGGAGTAGCTACCCTCGATGCGGGAATACCTCATGCGGGCGAGATTGGCCTATGCGAGTGCGGAGTTCGAGGTTAGACGCGTACATCGACATCTGCGGGCAAGTGGCGGCCTTTGATCATGTGACGGTCTAGACAGATCTTATGATCTGATTCGCGACCTTGTTGGTGCTGTGGGTTTTTAGTAGTCGGCTATGCCTTCGCACTTACCCCGCTGCTTTATTATGACACAGTGGACACGTGTTCATGTGTTCCTTGTGTTTTTATATCATAGATCGCAGCCGGCGAAGGTATTCCACGCATGATTGATGTTGTGGGCACGAGACCCATTGTTATACTTGAGTGATGACTTGAGGCGTGAGTCGACTTGACATGATCGCTTTGTTGTAAATCGCCTTAGTTTGGTTATCATACATGTCTCTGCTTTATACGATCGCTATGATTTTATTTCTGAGGTATTTTGATTTCACATACTCACTGTTATCGACCTCCTTGGGCCGCGTTCATGCCGCAGTTGAGGTACACGATCGTTGATCCTAGCTCTCGTGGTCAGCGTTGGGAAGCTCCGTTTCTCGAGGCTTATCGGTATAGTCCCCGTAGTAAGTGTTTACATTCGGGGTTTGGCGGGGCCTGTCCCGCCATTGTTGTCGTATCTTTTCTTAGAAGTGCGTAATGCATTGTGGGCGGGGTTTGTAAAGAAAGGATTAAGCTTCATTTTGAAAGAGTTGTTATTATTATTTATGCCAGAAGGCAAGTTTTCTAAAGATAAGCGTAAGACGCTTGTTATTTCATGTTGTTGTTATGTTCGATTACTCGATGTTGTCTCACTAGGGTGCCCGGTAAGGCACGATCACGGCCCGGTTCGGTCGTGACAAAAGTGGTATCGAGCGATTAATCCTCGGAAAGTGTCTCTGCATCGTATCCATGAAGTCTTGATTATCGGTGTCATGCACCACACCAATAATCGGGAGGCTATAGGATATTTTAGGATTGGTTTCTATTCTTCTCACTCTGAGATCGTGCCTTAGAGCTGTGTTGTAAGTTGGACCCTCTAACGTATTTCTTTTCCTTACCGTTATGCCTCCGCGTAGGGCAACCCGCCCGGGAGGCGCAAAGCGGCGGAGGCGCGAGTAGAGTACAGAGGGTTACGTGAGCACAGCCCAAACATCACACAGGGTGGTGCTTCATTCGGGAGTTTGCGACGTCACTAGCCCCACAGAGTTTAGCACGCGGCGGTTCCTGCTGCGGCCATGACATTTGAACCTTCGCCTACGGCCGAACGATGAATATAGAGTGCAAAGAAAGCGACCACATTAGCTATGGATGGCTACAGAGAGTATACCGATGTACGCGAGTCTTGAGGACTATCTAATAGAGGTTGTGCAAGAGTAATTCTTGATTAGGCTCGAGCATGGCACGTGTATGCGATACACGCAGCCGAGAAACGTAGAGATCGACGGGTTAACGGGCAGCGAAGAGGGCGTGAGCAAGGTCCTTTGGTAACTTTCGAAGCGAGTCACCACCGCAGATTTGATTATGCACATCCACAATGCGAGTGGTCTTCCACGGATTTCGGGGCGTTCGAGCACGCAGGAGTTGGTCGAACTCCGGGCTTCCTGCTCATCGGTGACGTCATCCCGGGGAATGTCGTCTTTTAGTTAGTACTTGTTGTACCTACGACCGTCAGGGTCTGATGTCGATAGAGTGTCCTTGTAGGAGGACTTAGCCTTGGGATCGCGGTAGTTCGTCACCTTCTTAGCTATGCGCCTACGTGGCGAGTTTGATTAGAACGACTAAGGGAGTAAGCGATGAGATATAGATATATCTTTAACCCTCTAGAGATCGACGTGTGATAAGGTGAGTTTACCTTAAGTGCTATGTTACGATAGCGGTGTGTTAGTCGTGATTAGATCATAGTTGTTTAGCAGAGTAAGATTTTGGGGATAGAGAAGGTGCGAGCCTTAGAGCTTTTACGTAGAGACCTTAGAGGTGAGGCCATCTCGAGAAAGGTGTAGTGTTATGTTTGACCCTTATCGGAGTGCATGGTGCACGTGAGTTATGTTGGGATAGGTCCTAGTAGTGTGGAATGAAAGGGGTAGTTGAGCTAAGAAGACCGCTAGGTTTTCAAGCGTGATTAGTGAGATTGTTCGGATCGGGAGCTAGTATTGTGCGCGTTAGGGTCGGGTTGAGGCCACGTTGCGGGTCAACCCGCGGCCGGGAGGGTGGTGGGGTCAGGTTGTGGTGGTCCCGCGTTGTGTTCGGGTGATGAGGGTGTTCGGCCCTCGTTGAGTTAACCAGCATACGAGTTCGTGGATGCGTTCGACCAGTGGTCGGGCCGATGGGGGCAGCCCATCGTGTTCTTCGGTCAGGACCGTTTACTCGGCTGTGTTGAGTTATCTGAAAGGTTGTAAGGCTGCACGGGGTGCCTACCTTCACCTTATGGCAGACAGTGGAGCCCAGGGTACGGCTGTTTTTGTTTCTGGAAGTTTTACCAAACATGTGTTAAGCACTCAGGTGAGTCTCAGAATCGCATTCGCCCTCGGGCCAGTGCTTGGATTTCAGGGATAGTTGTGGGGATTGTTGTCTCCTGTGGAGGAAGTGTTTAAGCTACCATTTCAGTGTTCGGATATCGCCTTATGAAGCCTTGTAAGGGCGGAAGTGTAAGTTGCCGGTCGATTGGTTCGATGTTGGCAAGGTTCAGACAGTTGGTTCAGGCTTGTTCCAGCAGACTGTGGATAGTGTGAAGCTTGTCTAGAAGAAGTTCTGGCAGCTCAGAGGAATCGTGCGGATAATCGGCGACGACGCTTAGAGTTCAGGTTGACGGTCGGTCTTCTTGAAAGTACCACCCCGGGCAGGGTGTGACGAGCTTTGGAAACAGAGGAAACTTAGCCCGAATTACTTTGGGCCCTTTTGAGTTCATGTGAAGGATAGGCCAGGTTGCCTATATGATAGCTTTTGCCGTCCGACTTAGGAGGCAGTACGTCCGGTCTTTCGTATTGTTATGATCGGGAAAGTATCAGAGAATCCATCCAGAGTGTTCCCAGTTAATGATGACCACGTTAGAGATAGTAACCCCGAGTTTTGGATACTGAAGCCGTATCAGAATGTGGTATGAGTTCGAGTGTACGACATCCTCCGGGATCGCAAGCAGCCCGGTACCATTTGTTGGATCGTCGGAGCAAGGCTCGCGACAAAGTGACAAAAGTGGTACCATTTGTTGGGTCGCCTGAGAAGGTTAATGCCTCAGGCAAAGTGACAAAGAGAAGGTGCGAAGGAAGTTTATTTTAGACCCCGGTGAGGGTGTTATGGTGATGTTAGAGGTGTTTCCTCGTGGACTTGGATGTAAGCTTTTTGCGCAAGTTGTTTTACGTGGCCATGTGGCAAGGATTGTTCTCGTAAGTATAGTAGTGAAGACTATACTGGCGCGC
Source organism: Przewalskia tangutica (assembly GCA_029844215.1). Taxonomy (NCBI): domain Eukaryota; kingdom Viridiplantae; phylum Streptophyta; class Magnoliopsida; order Solanales; family Solanaceae; genus Przewalskia; species Przewalskia tangutica. The sequence continues at coordinate 721,310 of JAQGDG010000037.1, read as the reverse complement.
GTTTGTTTTGAGACTTAGAAAGAACATTCGGGACGAATGTTTCTAAGGAGGGGAGAATGTTATACCCGTATTTTGCAGTATGCGTGGGGCGTGCGAGAAAATTTGAAACTTGTACTAAGGCTTGGCGAATTAATTTTGTTCACAACACCCGTTTAGAGTCGTTTTTCGACTAAACGCTTTCCACGACTTTCGAAGGGAATTTCCGCTATGTCATTTTTAATTTTTGCGGATTTTTCCGAGAGCGAAGCGTGTTGGGCCAACAAGAGGCGCCACTTGGCACCCTCCCATTGGGCGTGAGAGCTCGGTTTGGACGAAATGGAGGTGTAGTTGGTAGGATATTTTGTGTGTTAGTTGGTCGAGGACACGTGGGTGAATCTTGGCCCTACACTTGCCTTGCACTTGGCAAGATCTTGGCCATTGGTTGGCCTTCACTGACCTATAAATACCTTCACTTTGAAGACTTCTTCATCCAAAAATCTCTAAGTCTTGAGAGCTCCTCCCCATTTCGTGAGGCCCTTGGTCGAGAGTTTCCCCACAGTGGGGTAGGCCGAGGGTAGCCACCCTCCTTGGGTGCTAGCCTGGGGTACCCCCTAGCCTAGTTGTTTTCGTATAATACCCCCCCTCTTGGTAGAAATACTCTCAAAAGTATTGTTATAATGCCCAAATTACCTTAGCCATATACCTTGTTGTATTCTAAGGTTATACCTATACGAAAAGCCCGGAAATACTATTATACTTACCGTCAGTCACCAAACCGAAACCCTAAGGAAAATCTCCATGGTTAGTTGGAGTAGTATGTAGAAGTTGGTTAGAACTTCTAAGGGTAGTTTGGAGCGGGTTGGAGCGCACGGAGTTGGAGCTAAGCGATTTCCGAGATCGACTTTATACTTGGATAATTATGGGCTTATCGAGGTAAATATCTTGTCCCTCTATTGTAATTGGAAATTACATGTTGTTAGAATATATAGTTGAAGTATACTATATATGGAACTGAACGTAGTTATCGGCAATGTCTTTTGACTTAAGCCTGAATAATACTTACGGCAATGTCTTGCGACTTAAGCCTGAATTTAAAGAAGAATCCGAATGTAATTACATAGAGACATGTACAAGAGACTTGTGTAGTAGTCGTGGAGTAGAATTGTACCCGTTAGGTTAGACGTATAACCCCGGTTGGCTTGGTGGCAGCCTCGATAGAGAGGAGATTTCTGTTGTGCGGGGAGTCTTGCACGAATTTTACGCAGAATGTTCTCGAAGGATCTAAATGTTAATAAGCGCCTTGTGGCCTTATAGGTTGAAGTACTACGTGTGGTGCGATCACGGGCTTAAGGAGTAGACGGTTGGAAGTACTTGAGCGTTTTGCTATTAGTCGATACTCGCGAGGTATGTGAACCTCTTCCTATTTCTTCTAGCATGATATGTGTGAACTATGTAGTACGCAGACGCATACATGTGCTAAATGTATTTGATTGGTGTAAAACATAAAGTGTTATAACGGCTTTATGGGAAGTTGGTTATAATGACTTTATGTTGGTTAGAAAATACATGTGGTTTTAAAAGGTAAATCGATTTGAACTATAAGCGGCTTGTTATGTGTTAATAAAGAACTTGAAGTATTTCAAAAGATTTTTGAATCATTTTGAAAGAAGTAATACTTGGTTTTTGAAAAACTTAAGAGTTATACTAGCTTTATGGGAAGTTAGGTATAACGGCTTAAGAATGTTTTACTGATTTCGGAAATCAGAATGTGTATCGACAAACCACTGCAGCGTTAATAAAAGGAAATGTTTTGGCTAATTAAGTACTAATAAAACCAGTAGAAACCTCCATCTGCATAGAAGCTAAGATGAGACAAAATGATATTTCCTAGATCATGGCTGCTGTAATAAGATTGTAATAAACAAGAATATCCTACTCACATATAAGGCTTAGGTTTCTCAGATTGTTAAAGGAGAATTATATTCTTAAATGAATAAGACTATGAACTACGAAACTTTTCTAAAATGAGAAACTTGAACATTGGAAATTAGGCAAACTTGAACATTGGAAAAGAATGTTGCTACTTGATTTTACAAGGAGAAGTAATTGATTTACTTTAAAAGATAATCACTCTATTTTCATATACTATGGGTATCATAAGTAACGTATCTTTTAAAGAGTTAATGTATGAAGTACTTTGGGGATAAAAACCCGATCTTGTTAATCATATAGTAGAAAGTACCTTGTGTGAACAACTTGATTGTATTGGTTTGTGATAGCCTTGTAATACTTTCTTGATTGCTTTGATAAGTAAACGTGTTAGGATGCTACGTGTGTTAGTATCTTGTGATGTTTGTGTAAAGGGTTTCCTTTGTGCTTATTAACTATCGATCGTTATGATAGTATTGTGGCATTCATCTCTTGAGATGATTCCGGGGTTAAGCGCCCTCCGTCGCGGGGTAGACTCGGTAGTCGATGGACCTATGATTCGAGAATACCTCATGCAAGTCGAGGACTCGGAGAGCTACGAGAGTTCCGAGTTAGTATCGCCTTTATGGGCATGCGGGTATGGCCATGCGGGCTGCGAAGTCGGGGCGATGCCGGAGTAGCTACCGACGGGGAATACCTCATGCGGGCGATGAGATTGGCCTATGCGGAGTCGCGGAGTTCCAGGTTAGACGCGATATCGATCTGCGGGCAAGTGGCGCATTGATTATGTGATGCCAGACAGATCTTATGATACGATTCATGACCTTGTTGGTACCGTGGGTTTTTAGTAGTCGGCTATGCCTTCGCACTTACCGCAGACAGTTTTATTATGACACGTGGGACCCGTGTTCATGTGTGTTCCTTGGTGTTTTTATATCATATGCCGGCGGTGAGGAAGGTATTCCACGCATGATTGATGTTGTGGGCACGAGACCCATTGTTATACTGAGTGATGACTTGAGGCGAGTCACGACTTGACATGATCGCTGTTGTAAAATCGTAGTTTGGTTATCATACATGTCTCCCGCTTTATACGTCGCTATGATTTTATTTACTGATGAGGTATTTTCGGTTTCACATACCGATACTGTAATCTTGACCTCGCCGGGGCCGCGTTCATGCCGAGGTTGAGGTACACGATCGTTGATCCTAGCTCGTGGTCACGATTTCGTTGGGAAGCTCGTTTCTCAGGAGGCTTATCGGTATAGTCCTGTCGTAGTAAGTGTTTACATTGAGGTTTGGCGGGGCCTCCCCGCCATTGTTGTCGTATCTTTCTTAGAGTTCTGTAAATTTGTTGTAGGCGGGGTTTGTAAAGAAAGGATTAAGCGTCATTTTGAAAGAGTTGTTATTATTATTTATGCCGAAAGGCAAGTTTTCTAAAAGATAAGCGTAAACGCTTTCTTGTTATTTCATGTTGTTGTGTTATGTTCCGCTGATTACTCTGATGTTGTCTCACTAGGGTGCCCGGGGTAAGGCACCAGTCACGGGCCCGGGTTCGGGTCGTGACACTTTGGGGATAAAAACCCGATCTCATTAATCATATAGTAGAAAGTACCTTATGTGTGAATAACTTGATTGTATTGGTTTGTGATAGCCTTGTAATACCTTCGTATTGATTTGATAAGTAATCATATTAGGATGCTACGTGTGTTAGTATTCTGTGATGTTTGTGTAAAGGGGTTTTCCCTTGATTGCGCTTATGTTGTTTAAACGATAAACTGTTATGTTGGTATTATACCACTCACCGTGTTTCCGGGGGTTAGCGCCCGACGCGGGTAGACTCGAGATGCAGGACCGTGATTCGAGAATACCTCACGCGGGTCGGGGCCTACGCGAGCTGCGAGTTCCAGTTAGTGTGCGGCCTTTATGGTCATGCGGTGCATGTGGCCATGCGCGATCGCGAGTCGGGGCGACGCCGGGAGTAGCTACCGACGCGGGTTATACCTCATGCGGCCTATGAGATTGGCCTATGCGGAGTCTGCGGAGTTCGAGGCTAGACGCGCACATTTGATATTGCGCGGCGACCGGACTTTGATCGTGACGGTGCAGAGCAGATTTCATGATACATTTTATGACCTTGTTAGTACCGGGTGTTAGTAGTGGCTATGCCTTGTATTTCACCCCGCATTTTATTTGGACACAGTGGGACACATTGTTCATGTGTATTCCTTGGTGCTTTTCTATCATTGATCGCCGTGTGAGGAAGGTATTCCAGGCATGATTGATGTTGTGGGCGAGACCCATTGTTATATTAGAGTGATGACTTGAGGCATGAGTCCACGACTTGATATGATCGCTTATTTATTGGAAGCGTAGTTTGGTTATCATACATGTCTCCGCCTTATATAGACTACTATGATTTCATTTACTGATTTTGGTTTCACATACCGCACTGTTATGCGACTCTCCTTCGGGGCCGCTCATGCCGCAGTAAAGGTACACCGATCGTTGATCCTCGCTCTGTGGTCGCAGTTGGCGTTGGGAAGCTCCGTTCTCCGAGGCTTATTGGTATAGTCCCTGTTGTAGGTGCTTACATTCGGGGTATGACGGCCCCGTCCGTCGTTGTTGTCATATCATTCGTAGAAGTGCAGAGTAAATGTTGCGGTGGTTTGTAAAAAGGATTAAACTGTTCAGGTTGAAAGAGTTGTTGTTTCTATATATATATATGCCAAAAGGCAAGTTTTCCTCAGATTACTGTTTTGTACTTCATTTGTTTCATGTATGTGTTTTATGTTCACGATTACTACGATGTTGTATCACTAGGGTGCCGGGTAAGGCACGATCACGCCCAGTTAGGTCGTGACAAAAGTGGTATCAGAGCAGTTAATCCTTGGAAAGTGTCTACAGACCGTATCTAGTAGAGTCTTGATTATCGGTGTGTTGTGCACCACACCAATAATCAGGAGGCTATAGGATATTTAGGATTGGTTTCTATTCTTCTCACTCTGAGATCGTGCTTAGAGCGGGGGTGTAAGTTGGACCCTCTAACGTATTTCTTTCCCACCGGTATGCCTCGCGTAGGCAACCCGCCCAGAGGGCAAGGCAAATGAGGAGGCTGCGAGTAGAGTACGAGAGGGTTACGTGGCACAGGCCAATTTATCACATTGGGTGGTGCTTCGTTCGGGAGTTACTGCACGCCACTAGCCCCGCGAGAGTTTAGCTGCAGCGGCCCGATTACCGCGCCATGATATTTGAACCTTCGCCCACGGCCGAACATAGAATATAGATTTCAGGCGACCACCGCTATTAACTATGGATTTGACTACGGAGTATACCGAGTATCGCGAGTCTTGATGAATATCAACGGAAGGTTGTGCAAAAGTAAGTTCTTGATTAGGCTTGAGCATGGCACGTATCGGGCTTATGCGCGGCGGCGAGAAACGTAGATCGGCGGGTTAACGGCGAAGAGAGGCGATGTAGCGTCCTTTGGTAACTCATGAGGCGAGCCGCTTCACCGCAGATTAGATTACGCGCATCCACCAAGCGAAAGGTCCTCCACGAGGTTCGGGGCGCTCGGTATGCAGGAGTTGGTCGAGCTCGAGCTTCCGCTCACGATCACACGAAGGTTCGGCCATCCGATTCGCTTTTCTCGGTGTTCACAGTGCGGGCAGCGCCATCTCAGGAATGTCGTCTTTTAGTTGGTACTTGTTGTACGGCGACCGCTGTGGTCGATGTCGAAAGAGTGTCCTTGCGGGAGGACTTAGCCTTCAGGATCGGTGGGTAGTTCGTCATCTTCCTTAGCACGCGCCTACGGGCGGGTTTGATTAGAACGACTAAGGGAGCAAGAAGAGATATAGATATATCCTTAACCTCTAGTGGTTTAGTATGTGTGATAAGGTGAGTATACCTTAAGTGTTATATTCAGATAGCATTGTAAAGTGGTGATTAGAAATCTTGGTTAGTTAACTGGGTAAGATTTGGGGATAGAGGTGTGAGCCTTAGAGTTTTATACGTAGAGACCTTAGAGGTAAGGCCATCTCGAGTAAAAGATGTATTGTTTATGTTTGACCCTTATAGGAGTGCATAGTGCACGTGAGTTATGTTTGTGGGATTAGTCCCTGAGTAGTGTGGCATGAAAGAGGGTAGTTGAGCTAAGAAGACCGCTAGGTTTTCGTAACGTGATTAGTGAGAGTTTTCGCTGGAGCTAGCTGGCGTTAAGGCTGACGGCCTGGGTCGGAGAGGCCACGTTGCGTCAACCCGCGGCATGTTTGGTGGTGGGGTCAGTTTGTGGTGGTCCCGTCTTGTGGTAGGGTCACGAGGGTGTTAGGCCCGAGTTTAGTTAACCAACGTGCGAATTCGTGGATGCATTCGACCAGTAGTCGGGCCGAGGAGGTCAGCCGTCTTGTCTTCTAGCAAAGACCGTTTACTCGGCAGTGTTGATTTTATCAGAAAGGTTGTAAGGCTGCACGGGGTGCCTACCTTCACCTTATGACAGACAGTGGAGCCCAGGGTACGGCTGTTTTTGTTTCTGGAAGTTTTACCAAGCAGGGTTAAGGACTCGCGTAGTCTCGAGTCGCATTCGCCTCTGCCGCATGTGGAATCGTGGGTAGTTGTGGGATTGTTGTCTCTGTGGAGGAGTGTTTAAGCTACCATTTCAGTTTCGAAAGTCGCCTTATGAGGCCTAGTAGGGGCGGAAGTGTAAGTCGCAGGTCGATTGGTTCGATGTTGGCAAGATTCAGATAGTTGGTTCAGTCTTGTTCCAGCAGACTGTGGATAGAGTAAAGCTTGTCTAGAAGAGGTTCCGCAACAAAGAAATCGTGCGGATAATCTACGACGACGCTTAGAGTTGAAAGCCGACGGTCGGTCTTGAAAGTACCACCGGGTTGGGTGTGACGAGTTTTGGAATACAGAGGAACTTAGCCCGAGTTACTTTGGGCCTTTGAGTTCATGTGAAGAAACAGGCCAGTTGCCTATATGTTAGCATTTGCCGTCCGACTTAGGAGGCGCTAGTGCGTCGATCTTTCGTGTTATGTTCGAGAAGAAATCGAGATCCATCCAGAGTATTCCCAATGATGACCAAGTCAAGATGATAACTCGAAGTTTGAATCAAGGCGAGAGAAATGTGGTAAGAGTTCGAGTGTACGACACTCGTGGATCGCATGCGGCCAGTACCATTTGTTAGGTCACGAGTGACACTAGAACCTCGCGCAAAGTGACAAAAGTGGTATCACGACGATTGAGCGAGTAAAGGAGAAGCGAGCATGTATTGCGCAGTCGCGACTCATTTCTTTTCAGAAAGAGCGCTGTATGAGGTATATTCTAGACCGTGGAGAGGTAATTCTGGAGCCGTGGTGAGGTTAGAGGTGTTCCTCGTGGACTTGGATGTAAGCATTTTTGCGGATGTTTCGTGGCTAGGCGAGATTGTTCTCGTAAGTATAGTAGAGAAGACTATACTGGCGCGTGTTGGTTTTGAGACTTAGAAGGAACATTAGGGACGAATGTTTCTAAGGAGGGGAGAATGTTATACCGTATTTCCGCAATATGCGTGGGACGCACGTAGAAAATTTGAACTTGTGATTTAGGTCAGTCGAATTCTTTTGTTCACAACACCTGATTAGAGTCGTTTTCTAAACGTTTTCCACAAATTTTCGTAGGGAATTTCCGCTATGTCATTTTTAATTTTGCGGATTTTTCCGAGAGACGAAACATTTTGGACCAACAAGAGGCGCCACTTGGCACCTCTCATTGGAGCACACGGGCGGTTGGCTTGACGATTGGTGACTATTTTTGTCAAGTAGGTAGGATATTTTGTGTGTAGTTGGATAAGGTGCACTTGGCAAGATCTTGGCCCTACACTTGCCTTGCACTTGGCAAGATCTTGGCCATTGGTTGGCCTTCACTTGACCTATAAATACCCCCCCCTTTGAAGACTAAGTCATCCATCAAATTGCCTAAGTCTTGAAAGCTTCTTCCTCCCTTAGTGTAGTGTCTTGGCCAGAGCCCTCTCCCCGTGGCCGAGAGTTCCCCCCCCGAGTGGGGTAGGCCGAGGGTATACACCCCCTCAGGGTGCTAGCAGTGGTACCCCCAGCCTAGTTGTTTCGTATAATACCCTCTCTTGGTAGAAATGCTCTCAAAAGTATTGTTATAATGCCCAAATTACCTTAGCAGATACCTTGTAGTATTCTAAGGTTATACTTATAAAAAGCCCGTAAATACTATTATACTTCCTTCACTACAAAACCGAAACCCTAAGTAAATCTTCACCCGTAGTTGAAGTAGTAAGTAGTTGGTTAGAACTTCAGGGTTGCTTGGAGGCGGCCTGAGCGCACTGAGTAGGAGCTAAACCTTGCTCGGATCGACATTTAAACTCGGATAATTATGGGCTTATCGAGGTAAATATCTTGTCCTCTATTGTAATTGGAAATTACATGTTGTATGATTATATAGTTGAAGTATACTATATATAGAATCGAACGTAGTTATCGGCAATGTCTTTTGACTTAAGCTCAATAATAAGAAACCTTTTCAAAGAAGAAATCGAATTGTATTTACATAGGATGTATGATGAGACTTGTGTAGCCTTTCGTGAGGTAAAATTGTGCACGCCAGGTTTAGGCGTATAACCCCCGTTGGCTTGGCAGCCACCCGATAGAGAGGAGATTTACGACCATTGTGGGAGAGTCTTTGAATTTTCGTAGAATGTTCTACGAAGGGATCTAAATATTAATAAGCGCTGTGGCCTTATAGGTTGAGTACTATGCGTGGCGCGATCTACTTGGCAACGAGTAGCCAAGCGGTTTGAGGTACTTGGGCGTTTTGCTATTAGTCAAAAATCGTCGCGAGGTATGTGAACCTCTTCCTATCTCTTCTAGCATGATATGTTGAACTATGTAGTACTGAGCGTACATGTGCTAAATGTATTTGATTGGTTTAAAACATAAAAGTGTTATAACGGCTTTATGGGAAGTTGGTTATAACCTTTTATGTTGGTAAGAAAATACTTGTGGTTTTTAAAAGGTAATCGATTTGAACTATAAGCGGCTTGTTATGTGTTAATAAAGAACTTGAAGTATTTCAAAAGGTTTTGATTCATTTTGAAAAGAAGAGGTAATACTTGATTTGTTTTGAAAACTTAAGAGTTATACTAGCTTTATGGAAAGTTAGGTATAACGTGTTAAAATGTTTCCGATTTTGGAAATCAGAATGTGTATCGACAAACCATGCAGCGTTAATAAAAAAATGTTTTTAATGATTAAGTATTATTAAAACCGGAGAAACTTCCATCATAGAAGCTAAGATGAGACAAAATGATATTTCTAGATCACGGTCTTTGTAATAAGATTGTTATAAACAAGAATATCCTACTCACATATAAGGCTTATGTTTCTCAGATAGCTTAAAAAGAGAATTATATTCTTAACTGAATAAGACTATGAACTACGCAACCTTTCTAAAATAAGAAACTTGAACATTGGAAATTAGGCAAACTTGAACATTGGAAGAGAAGGTTGCTACTTGATTTTACAAAGAGAAGTAATTGATTTACTTTAAAAAGATAATCACTCTATTGTTATATACTACGGGTATTGTGTGACTTTTGTGAAAGTAACATATCTTTAAAGAATTATTGTATAAAGTACTTTGGGGATAAAAACCCGATCTCATTAATCATATAGTAGAAAGTACCTTATGTGTGAATAACTTGATTGTATTGGTTTGTGATAGCCTTGTAATACCTTCGTATTGATTTGATAAGTAATCATATTAGGATGCTACGTGTGTTAGTATTCTGTGATGTTTGTGTAAAGGGTTTTTCCCTTGATTGCGCTTATGTTGTTTAAACGATAAACTGTTATGTTGGTATTATACCACTCACCGTGTTTCCGGGGGTTAAGCTGCCCTCCGATGCGGGGTAGACTCAGGCGGTCTGGGACCATGATTCGAGAATACCTCATGCGGGTCCCGGGGGCCTATGCGGAGCTGCGAGAGTTCCAGGTTAGTGTGCGACCTTTATGGTCATGCGATGCATGTGGCCATGCGGTCGCGAGTCGGGGCGATGCCGGGAGTAGCTACCGATGCGGGGTTATACCTCATGCGGGCCTATGAGATTGGCCTACGCGAGTGCGGGAGTTCGAGGCTAGACGCGACATTTGATATTGCGAGCGGCGACCGGCTTTGATCATGTGGTCCAGACAGATTTCATGATACATTTTATGACCTTGTTAATGCTGGGTGTTAGTAGTCGGCTATGCCTTCGCATTTACCGTCTTATTTTATTTGGACACAGTGGGACACATTGTTCATGTGTATTCCTTGGTGCTTTTCTATCATTGATTGGCGGTGAGGAAGGTATTCCACGGGCATGATTGATGTTGTGGCGTGAGACCCATTGTTATATTGGAGTGATGACTTGAGGGCATGAGTCCCGACTTGATATGATCGCTATTTATTGGGAAGCGTAGTTTGGTTATCATACATGTCTCCGCCTTATATAGACTACTATGATTTCATTTCTGATATTTTGATTTCACATACTAAATTTTTGTTATCTTGACCTCCTTGGGCTGCGTTCATGCCAGTAAAGGTACACGATCGTTGATCCTCGCTCTTAGGGTCACATTCAGCGTTGAAGCTCCGTTCCTCGGAGGCTTATCTTGGTATAGTCCCTGTTGTTGTGTGCTTACATTCAGGGTATGGCGGCCCCTGTCCGTCGTTGTTATCATATCATTCGTAGAGTGCAGAATCTTGTTGTGGGAAGGGTTTGTAAAAGGATTAAATCGCATTGAGTTGAAAGAGTTGTTGTTTCTATATATATATGCCAAAAGGCAAGTTTTCCTCGACATCGTTTTGTACTTCATTTGTTTCATGTATGTGTTTTATGTTCATGATTACTCGATGTTGTATCACTAGGGTGCAGGGTAAGGCACGATCCACTGCCTGAGTTCGGTCGTGACACTTATAACTGACTTAATGTGTGACCATAAAGAACTTGAAGTATTTCAAAAGATTAAGAATCCCCTTTTTTTTTTGAAAGAAGAGTAATACTTGGTTTTGAAAACATAAGAGTTATACTAGCTTTATGGGAAGTTAGGTATAACGTCTTAAGGGAGGAAAAATGAATGGTTTATTGATCTTAAAGATAAGAGACTTGGCTTGAATGAATTAATATGAGTTTTGTGTGAAACCTCATTCGTGAGTAATGAGTACTTGGTTTTAAAAGGAATAATGTTTCTTGATTGAAATCGAGAATGTGTATCGACAAACCACTCGGCGTTAATAAAGGAAAATGTATTAAATAAATGAAGTATTATATTAAAACCAGTAGAAACCTCCATCTGCATAGAAGCTAAGATGAGACAAAATGATATTACATTTTCTAGATCATGGCTGCTTAATAAGATTGATTATGAGCAGAATAACATACACTCATATAAGGCATATGTTTTCTCATTGTTTAAAAGAGAATTATATTCTTAAATGATTAAGACTATAAACTATGAAACTTTTCTAAAATAAAGAGACTTGAGTAAGTGAAATTAGGCAAACTGGAACTTTAGGAAAAAGAATGTTGTTAAGAAGGAAAGTGTTTTGGTTTACCTAAAAATGTGAGTCACTCTATTTTTTTAATACTACAGTATCGGGTGACTTTTATAAAAGGAATGAATCTCTTTAAAAGGAATTCAACGACGTAGTACTTTAGGAGTTAAAACCGGACTTTGTCATAAAATGAAAGTACTTTGAGTTGTGTATGACTTTATGCTTGTTGTGGTGAAACTCGCCTATGCTTGTGATGATAGCCTTTGTGGTGCAAGTGTTGTATTACGTGTTACCGCGTCTCGATGGAGGCGGTTGACTTATTAGAACTTACTTGGGCGTCTTTGGCGGTGAAGAATTCCACGGGTATGTTTCCATTTTGATTGTTGTCTTGATTGATTGACGTTACATGGACATGTCTACACCGTCTGGTCCGGGGACATGTGGCGTGCGGCGGGGTTGATCACCCAAAGATATTGTTGTTGATGTTACATGGACGTGTCTACACCGTCGCAGTCCGGGCATGTGGCGTACGGCAAAGATTGTCATTATTGTTGCATCATGGACATGTTTACACCGATGCAGTCCGGGCACGCGCCGTGACGCGAACATTGTTATACCGTATTTCAGTATATGCGAGGGGCGACGTAGGAAATTTCGAACTTGAGAATAGGCTTGGCGAATTATTTTTGTACACAACACCCGATTAGAGTCGTTTTTAGTGAAACATTTTCACAAACTTTCGTAGGAATTTCAGGCTATGTCATTTTATTTTTGCGGATTTTCCGTGAGACGAAACATTTTTGGATTAACGGAGGTGACACTTGTCACCCTCGTCGACTGATAAAGAGGAGGCTTGGCCTTGGCCGATTGGTTCGTGGTTTTGTGCCTTGTTTTGGCCTTGTTTTGTGGCTTGTTTTGTGCCATGTTTTGTGGAGTAGGGTTAGGGTGCACTTGGCTTGATCTTGGCCTTACACTTGCCTTGCACTTGGCTAGATCTTGGCCATTGGTTGGCCTTTGGTTTTGCTATAAATACCCTTATGTTGATGAACTCTTCATCCACAAATGAAACCTTCCAAGCCTAAAATCCCTCCTCCTCTTGTGTTGTGTTCGCCCAACACCCCCTCCCCTTTGAGTGGCCTTGTGGCGAGAGCCTCCCCTCCTGTGGTGCCTTGGCGTGGGGTACCCCAGCCTAGTTGTTTTCGTATAATACCCTTGTTGTGGTATAGAAATACTCTCCTAGTATTGTTATAATGTCCAAATACCTTGGCCCAAATACCTTGTAGTATTCCCAAGGTTACACTTATACAAAAGCCCGGAAAATACGATTATACTTCCTTTAGCCACAAAACCGAAACCACAGGAAAACCTCCATAGTTAGTTGGAGTGCTATGTAGAGTTGGTTAGAACTTCTAAGGGTTGTTTGAGCGGGTTCGAGCACCGGAGTAGGAGCGAAACTTTGCTAAGGATCGACATTAAACTTCGGATAATTATGGGCTTATCGAGGTAAATATCTTGTCCTCTATTGTAATTGGAAATTACATGTTGTTAGAATATATAGTTGAAGTATACTATATATAGAATCCAACGTGGTTAGTTGGCAATGTCTTTTGACTTAAGCTCAAGAAGCGAAATGTACTCTGATGAGACTTGTGTAGTAGTCGTGGAGTAGAATTGTACCGTTCGGGTTAGATGTATAACCCCGGTTGGCTTCGTAGCCGCCGTTAGAGAGGAGATTTACGCCGCCATGTTGTGGGGAGTGTGTGCCAATTTTACGTAGAATGTTCTACGATAAGATCTTGATGTTAATAAGCGCCTTGTGGCCTTATAGGTTGAAGTACTACGTGTGGCGCGCTCTACTTGGCTTACGAGTAAGCGATTGGAAGTACTTGGAGCGTTTTGCTATTAGTCGATACTCGCCGCGAGGTATGTGAACCTCTTCCTATCTCTTCTAGCATGATATGTGTGAACTATGTAAGACGGTGAGCGTACATGTACTAAATGTATTTGATTGGTGTAAAACATAAAGTGTTATAACGGCTTTATGGGAAGTTGGTTATAACGGCTTTATGTTGGTAAGAAAATACATGTGGTTTTAAAAGGTAGCGATTTGAACTATAATCGCTTGTTATGTGTTAATAAAGAACAAGTATTTCAAAAGAGTTTTGAATCATTTTGAAAGAAGAAGTAATACTTGGTTTTGAAAACTTAAGAGTTATACTAGCTTTATGGGAGTTAGGTATAACGGCTTAAGAATGTTTTAATCGATTTGAAATCGAATGTGTATCGACAAACCACAAAGCGTTAATAAAGGGAAATGTTTTGATTAATTAAGTATTAATAAAACCAGTAGCAACTTCCATCTGCATAGAAGCTAAGATGAGACAAAATGATATTTCCTAGATCGTGGTTGCTGTAATAAGATTGTTATAAACAAGAATATCCTACTCACTTATAAGACTTATGTTTCTCAGATTGTTTAAAAGAAATTATATTCTTAAATGAATAAGGCTATGAACCACGAAACCTTTCTAAAATAAGAAACGTGAACATTTGAAATTAGGCAAACTTGGACGTTTGGAAATAATGTTGTTACTTGATTTTACAAAGGTAAGAGTTTTGGTTTTCTTAAAAGATACCACTCTATTTTATACTACGGTATTGTGTGACTTATGTGAAAGAAACGATATCTTTTAAAGATTTAATGTATGAAGTACTTTGGGGATAAAAACGAACTTGTTAGTAGAAAGTACTTGTGTGAATAACTTGATTGTATTGGTTTGAGATAGCCTTGTAATACTTTCTTGTTGATTTGATAAGTAAGCATGTTAGGATGCTACGTGTGTTAGTATCTTGTGATTATTGTGTAAGGGGTCACTCTTGTTGTGCTTACGTTGTCAAGCGTTAAGCGTTATCTTATTATTGCATCACACACCCCCGACTTATTATACAGGGCTTGCCACCTCGACGCGGGTCTATACGGCTATCACGGTCCTTGTGACTACGCAGTCGCGGTAGCTCGGGATTGATCATTCGGTGTTTAGCCCGACGCGGGGATTCCTACGCGGTCTGTTGAGACTACGCGGTCTTTTGAGACTATGCGGGCTGCGGGAGCCTAGGCGGATACGAGGGTTACGCCCGACGCGAGGTATACCTCAGCGATGCGGGACCATGATTCGAGGAATACCTCACGCGGTCTGGGTGACCTATGCGGGCTGCGAGAGTTCTAGGGATGACGCGACATTGATATTGCGGGCGGTGGCGGCCCGATTACGTAGTGCGGTCTAGAAAGACCTCGAGTACAGTTGTGGTATTTTTGTGCTGTGGGTCTTAGTAGTCGGCTATGCCCGTACTTGCCGTCACGGTTTTATTGTGATAACTTTGAGGCGTGAGTCCCGACTTGACATATTTGCTTACTTATTGTGAGCGTAGTTTGGCTATCATACATGTCTCGCTTTATAGACTATTATGATTTCATTTACAATATTTTGATTTCACATACTGTACTGTTATCTTGACCTCCTGGGGCTGCGTTCATCTGCAGTAAAGGTACACGGATCATTGATCCTCGCTCTTAGGGTCACGATTCGGCGTGTGGGCAAGCTCCGTTTCTCGGAGGCTTATCAATGGTATAGTCCCTGTTGTTGTAGTGTTTACATTCTGGGGTATGGCGGGGCCCCGTCCGCCATTGTTGTCGATCATTTCTTGAGGTGCATGTAATCTTTGTTGTGGCGGGGTTTGTAAAAGGATTAAACTGCATTCATGTTGGAAAAAGTTGATATTTATATATATCTTAGAAAGGCAAGTTTTTCTCAGATTATGGTTTCATATTTCATAATATGTCTTGTATTGTTTTATGTTCGATTACTCGATGTTGTATCACTAGGGTGCCCGGGTAGGCACGATCACGCCCTAATCGGTCGTGACAAAAGTGGTATCGAGCGATTAATCCTCGGAAAGGGTCTGCATCGTATCCGATGAAGTCTTGATTATCGATGTGTTGTGCACTACACCAATAATCGGGAGGCTATAGGATATTTAGGATTGGTTTCTATTCTTCTCACTCGAGATCGTGACTTAGAGTCGTGTTGTAAGTTAGACCCTCGGCGATTTCTTTCCCTTATCGTTATGCCTCGCGTAGAGCAAACCCGCCCGGAGGGCAAGGCGGCGAGTTGCGAGTAGAGTTGAGAGGTTACGTGGGCACAGCCCAATCATTACCTAGGGTAATGCTTCATTCGGGATTTCTGCGACGCCACTAGCTTGATGAAGTTTAGCACGCGCGGCGATTCTCTGCGGCCATGATATTTGAACCCCGGTTCCACGACGGAACATAGAATATGGATTGCATGAGGCGACCTATTACTAGCTATGGATTTGGCTACCGAGAGTATACCACGTGTATCGCGAGTCTAGATGAATATCAGCGGAAGGTTGTGCGAGTAAGTTCTTGATTGAAGCGAGCATGGCTCGTGTGCGGGCTTATGCATCAGCCGAAACATAGAGATCGGCGGGTTAACAAAGGCGAGAAGAGGGCGAGCAGCAGGGTCCTTTGGTAACTTTTTGGTAGTCGCCTCACGTGAGAATAGATTATGCACCTCCGCCAGTGCAGAGTGGTCTTCCACGGAGTTCAGGACGTTCGGGGTATGCAGAGTTGGTCGAACTCCGTGACTTACCATCGCAGGATGCACGCGTCGTCCCGGGAATGTCGTTTTAGTTGGTACTTGTTGTACCTATGACCGTCAGGGTCTGGTGTCGAAAAGTGTCCTTGTAGGAGGACTTAGCCTTCAGGATCGGTGGGTAGTGTGTCATCTCCTCACTATGCGCCTGCAAGCGTGTTTGATTAGAACGACTAAGGGGAGTGAAGCGGTAGATATAGATATATCTACAACCTCAGAGTTCAGTATGTGTGATAAGATAGGTATATCATAAGTGCTTTATGTTTTGATAGCGTATGTTAATATTGTGATTAGAAATCTTGGTTAGTTAACCAAGTAAGATTTGGGGATAGAGAAGGTGTGAGCCTTAGAGTTTTATATGTAGAGACCTTAGAGGTAAGGCCATCTCGAGTAAAGGTGTAGTGTTATGTTGATCTCATCAGTGCATAGTGCACGTGAGCTATGTTTGGGATAGGTCCTAAGTAGTGTGAAATGAAAGGGGGTAGTTGAGCTAAGAAGACCGCTAGGTTTTGAAACGTGATTGGTGAGATTGTTGGGATCGGGAGCTAGTATTGTGCGGCGTTGCGGGTCGGGTTGAGGCCACGATTGCGGGTCAACCGCGGCATGTATGGCGGTGGGGTCAAGTTTTGGTGGTCCCGCTGTGTTAGGGTTGTGAGGTGTTAGGCCCAGTTTAGTTAACAGCACGAGTTCGTGGACGCGTTCGACCGGTGGTCGGGCGATGGGGCAGCCCATCGTGTTCTTGATCGAGGACCGTTTACTGGTGTGTTGAGTTATCACGAAAGGTTGTAAGGCTGCACGGGGTGCCTACCTTCACCTTATGACAGACAGTGGAACCCAGGTTATGGCTATTTTTGTTCCTGGAAGTTTTACCAAGCATGTGTTAAGAACTCAGGTGAGTCTCAGAATCGCATTCGCCTCTGGGCGGTGTTTGGATTTGAGGATAGTTGTAGGGATTGTTGTCTCTGTGGAGGTAGTGTTTAAGCGACCTTTTCAGTGTTCGGATGTCGCCTTTTGAAGCATTGTAGGTGCGGTAGTGTAAGTTTCCGTCGATTGGTTCGAGGTTGGCAAGGTTCATATAGTTGGTTCAGGCTTGTTACAGCAGACTATGGATAGGGAGAAGCTTGTCCGTAAGAGGTTCGGCAGCTCGGAAGAAATTATGCGGATAATCGGCGACGGCGTTTAGAGTTGAGTTGACGGTCGACCTTCGAAAGTACCACCGGTTAGGGTGTGGCGAGTTTTGGAAAGCAGAGGAAACTTAGCGAGTTACTTTGGGCTTTTGAGTTCATGTGAAGGATAGGCGGGTTGCCTATATGTAGCATTTGCCGTCCGACTTAGGAGGCGTCGTCGGTCTTTCGTATTGTTATATTCGGAAAGTATCGGAGAGCCATCAGTGTTCCGATTAATGATGACCACGTTAGAGATAGTAACCCGAGTTTTGGAACCGAGCGATGTCGAGAATGTGGTAGAGTTCGAGTGTCACGACATCCTCGTGGATCATGGCGGCCGGTACCATTTGTTGGGTCGTCAGGCAAGGCTCGCGACAAAGTGACAAAAGTGGTACCATTTGTTGGGTCGCTGAGAAGGTTAATGCCTCGAGCAAAGTGACAAAGCGGTATCTACGAGTAAAGAAAGCGAGCATGTATGGCGAGCATAGATGTGATCATTTCTTTTGTAAAGAGAAGGTGCGAAGGAAGTATATTTTAGACCGGTGAGAAGTGTTTGTGGTGATGATTAGAGGTGTTTCCTCGTGGACTTGGATGTAAGCATTTTTGCGCAAGTTATTTACAGGGCGGTGTGGCGGATTGATTCTCGTAAGTATAGTAGTGAAGACTATCTTTGGCGCGCGTTTGTTTGAGACTTAGAAGGAACATTCGGGACGAATGTTTCTAAGGAGAGAATGTTATACCGTATTTCAGTATGCGAGGACGTGCGTAGGAAATTTCGAACTTGAGAATAGGCTTGGCGAATTATTTTTGTACACAACACCCGATTAAGTCGTTTTTAGTGAAACGTTTTCCACGACTTTCGTAGGGAATTTCCGGCTATGTCATTTTATTTTTCGGATTTTTCCGTGAGGCGAAACATTTTGGATTAACGGGAGGGTGACACTTGTCACCTCATTGACTGATAAGAGGAGGCTTGGCCTTGGCCGATTGGTTCATGGTTTTGTGCCTTGTTTTGGCCTTGTTTTGTGGCTTGTTTTGTGCCATGTTTTGTGGAGTAGGGGTTAGGGTGCACTTGGCTTGATCTTGGCCTTACACTTGCCTTGCACTGCTAGATCTTCGCCATTGGTTGGCCTTTGGTTTTGCTATAAATACCCTTATGTTGATGAACTCTTCATCCACAAATGAAACCTTCAAGCCTAAAATCCCTCCCTCCTCTTGTGTTGTGTTCGTCCAACACCCCCTCCTTTGAGTGGCCTTGTGGCGAGAGCCTCCCCACTGTGGTGCCTTGGCGTGGGGTACCCATAGCCTAGTTGTTTTCGTATAATACCTTGTTGTGGTATAGAAATACTCTCTAGTATTGTTATAATGTCCAAATACCTGCCCAAATACCTTGTAGTATTCCCAAGGTTACACTTATACAAAAGCCAGAAAATACGATTATACTTCCTTTAGCCACAAAAACCGAAACCCTAAGGAAAACCTCCATAGTTAGTTGGAGTGCTATGTAGAAGTTTGTAACGCCCCGAACCCGGGCCCGTTACTGGTGCCTTACCCCGGGCACCCTAGTGATACAACATCAGAGAAAACCAGCGGAAAATAAAACACGAGTCATGAAACAAGATATACAATAATGAGCCAACAGCGGTTGCCTTGATATACATAAAGCACGAAAGTTTAATCGCTTACAACCACCCACATGCCTACAGACCTCTAAGATTTACAACGATGTGACGGGACGGGGCCGCCATACCCTGAGATGTACAAGAACCTACAACTGGAAACACGTACCAAAAGATAAGCCTCGGAGAAGCGGAGCTTCCATTCTGTTGGCTGTGATCCCATGGCGAGGATCCACGGCCGATGTATTTCCTCTGCGGCATGAGCGCAGCCCCGAAGGAGGTCGACAACAGTACCAAGTATGTGAACGTAAAAATACGTAAATGAAATCATAATAGTCTAGATAAAGCAGAGACATGTATGATAACCAAACTACGATTCACAACATAATGGCGATCATGTCGAGCGTGGACTCACGCCTACAGTCATCCCTCATGCAGTGGAACTCTTTCCTCACCGGCAGTCTAGGTACAAATCATGTGATCGTATAACGGTCTCGGCCCATCTTATGGACCCAATATAGAAAGCGTGTGGAATACATTCCGGATGAACCGGTGAGTCGGTGAAATACATTCCGGATGAGCCGGTAGTCAAGTGAAATACATTCGGATGAACCTAGTCAAGTGAAATACATTCCGGATGAACCGGTAGTCAAGTGAAATACATTCGGATGAACCGGTAATCAAGTGAGATACATTCGGATGAACCGGTAATCAAGTGAGATCGTTCGGATGAACCGGTCAAGTGAGATACATTCCGGATGAGCGGTAGAGTGAACACGATTTGCACAACAAGGCTATCACACGTAACATGGTCAAGTTTCATAACAATAAGCATAAGCAAGTTACACACAACTCAAGGTACTTTCATTTTATGTCAAAGTCGGGTTTTAACCCTAAAGTACTACATACGTTAAGTCCTTTTAAAAGAGATACATTCCTTTTATAAAAGTCACCCGATACGTAGTATAAAACTAGAGTGATTCACATTATTAAGTAAGCCGAACACTTTCTTTTAAACTCAAGTACAACATTCTTTCTAAAGTTAGGTTTGCCTAATTACAAATGCTCAAGTTCCTCATTTTAGAAAAGGTTTAGTAGTCCATAGTTTTAATCCTTTAAAGCATAATTCTCCTTTAAACGTTTTGAGAAACATATGTCTTATATGTGAGTAGGTTATTCTTGTTTATAATCAATCTTATTAGCGACCATGATCTAGGAAATGTAATATCATTTTGTCTCATCTTAGCTTCATGCGGATGGAGGTTTCTCTGGTTTTAATAATACTTCATTAGTCAATACATTTTCCTTTTATTAACGCTGCAGTGGTTTGTCGATACATTACGATTTCAAATCGATAAAAGCGTTCTTAAGCCGTTATACCTAACTTCCCATAAAGCTAGTATAACTCTTAAGCTTTCAAAACCAAGTACTACTCATTCTTTCAAAGCGATTCATAAATCTTTGAAATACTTCAAGTTCTTTATTAACACATATCAAGCCGGTTATTATTCAAATCGATTTACCTTTTAAAAACTACAAGGTATTTGCTTATTCACATAAAGCTATTATAACGACTTCCCATAAAGCCGTTATAACACTTTATGTTTTAAACCAATCAAATACATTTAGCACATATACGTCTGTACTACATAGTTCACACGTATCATGCTAGAAGAGATAGGAAGAGGTTCACATACCTCGCGACGATTATCGACTAATAGCAAAACGCTCAAGTACCTCAAACCGGCTACTCTTAAGTCAAGTAGATCACGCCATCGTGAGTACTTCAACCTATAGAGGCCCAGGCGCCTATTAACATTCTAGATCTCAACGCAGAATATTCTATAGAAAATTCGGCCGCCTCCCGCCACAGCGTTAATCTCTCTCTATCAGTAGGCTACCAAGCCAACCGGGGTTTGCGTCTAACCGGACGTGTACAATTCTACCACGTAATGCTACACAAGTCTCATCTGATCCTATGTAATTCTGATTCGATTCTCTTTATTTAAATTGGGCTTAAGTCGCAAGACATTGCCGTAAGTATTATTCGAGCTTAAGTCAAAAGACATTGCATTATATGTTCAATTCTATATATAGTATACTTCAACTATATATTCCAACAACATGTAATTTCCAATTACAATAGAAGGTCAAGATATTTACCTCGATCAGCCCCCAATTATCCAAGTTCTAAGTCGCTCCTGAACAATGTTTAGCTCCGACTCCGTGCCATCAAAAATGCTACAAGAAACCCATAGAAGTGTCTACACAACTTATACTTACTTCAACAACGGGTGAAGATTTTCCTTAGGGTTTCGTTTAGTGGCTAAAGGAAAGTATAATCGTATTTTAGGGTTCTACGTATAGAGGTACCTTGGAGAGTACTACAAGGTATTTGGCTAAAGTATTTTGGGCATTACTGATACTTGTAGAATACATTTCTACGAGGGGTAGTATTTCGACTAGCACAACTAGGCTAGGGGTTACTCTCGGCCAGGGCACCACAAAAGGGGAGAGGGACCCTTCTCGGCCAAAGGCCACAGGAGGAGGAGGAGGAGGAGGCTTGGGGCGAGAGCCACGAGAGGGAGGAGGATTTCAAGACTTAGACAAAGTGAGGAGTGAATGAATAAGTCTTCACAAGGGAGGGTATTTATAGCCAAACCAAAGGCCAACCAATGGCCAAGATCAAGCCATGTGCAAGGCAAGTGTAAGGCCAAGATCAAGCCAAGTGCACCTAGTCCTACTCCTAAAACCCTCAAATATCTACCAAAATATCTTCCCGACACCCTAAACGTCGAGCCAAACCGCCCACTGGCTTCCAATGTGAGGTGACACGTCACCTCCGTTGGTCCAAAATGTTCGCGCTCGGAAAAATCCGCAAAAAATACAAAAGCGACATGGCGAATTTTCCCTGCGCAAGTTATGTAAAGCGTTTGTCAAACGACTCTAGCAGGGTGTTGTGCACAAATGTCAATTCGGCGAAGCCACCAGGCGGGGTGACACGTGTCACCCTCCTAATGGCCCAAAATAAAACATCTTCGAAAATATCCACAATGGCCAAAATCTCAAAACAAAGTGGGCCACAAGCAGTAAATTTCTCAGTGGGCCACGTGACCATTTCGAAAATAAAATTCCATAATTCTAATATAATCAAAGCCCAAATTCCAAATCGGGAACCCAATTCCCATCAACGAACATTTTCTTTACAAAACCGGAAACTTTTAGTGGAAAAAATCACCTCTTTCTTCCTTTCCAATTTTACGCCGTGCTCTGCGTCGTCCTCGCATACATACCACGAGAATACGGTATAACATTCTCCCTCCTTAGAAACATTCGTCCCGAATGTTCCTTCTCAAGACGGATATCGATGAAGTTCCTCTAACAAGTTGTCAGCGCGCGACAGCGCGAAATAACACACGTTCTCTTCCTTCCTTACTCGCGTGCCGCTTCTCGAACACTTGAACTCTCGATGCGTGCAAACTTCAGTCATTACTTCCGTTCCCAAAATCTCGGAGTCACTACCTCCAAACTTGGTCATCTTACTAACCTCAAACTTCCTTAAGGTCATTCCCGCTACGAACCGCTTACGGTGAGCGCGTCCACGAACTCATCGATGGTTACCAAAACTTGGGCCTAGCACCCTCGTGACCGCCACTGGCGGGACCACGAGCTGACCCACCTTATTAGGGCTACGGGTTGACCGTATCACGTCCTCAACCCGACCACGATCGCGTCGACCCTCGTTCCGACGCGGGCGATCACGCTAAATCACATCATGAAAGCTACCACTTCCATCTCACACTACCCATGGACTTATCACACAAATAAAACCCACGTATACTCGCACTCACGATAAAGGTCAAACATAAAGCGAATCTTTTACTCAAGGCGACCTTACATCTAAGGTCTCAATCGTAATATTCTAAGGTTAATCATTCCTCACTTTGAACTTACCCTTTTCCCCAACCAGTTTCTAAATCACATTTTAGCACAAAGATATCGAACATAACACCTAACACATTAACATAACATCAAAACATACAAGCCTCTAGAGGTTAAGGATATACACAAGCTACCGCTCACTCTAATCGTAAGTGCGCCTGCAGTGCATGCTATGAAAGCGATGAACACCGCGATCCGTCCAGTGCGCCAAGCTGCCGTACCTCTCTATAACCGATCTCTCGTCACATGGCCACGACGCGCGGTGAAACAAGCACCGATAAAAAGCGACATTCCGGGATGATGTTTGCCACATCGTCTGGCTGAGAGGGCGTGAATCACTGGCTAGAACCGTGTATATCGTGAACGGAAGCCACGGAGCTCGACCGGCTCGAATACCACGAGCGTCGGCGGTGGGGACCACTGTGCTGGTGGAGGTACATAACTAGGCTGCTGAGGCGGTTCACCTCGAAAGTTACCAAAGGACCACCTGCTCGGCCTCTTCTCGCGATCTCGGTCATTCCGTCGACCTCTCGTGCCTCACAACCTGGTGCATGAGCTTGTATGCGGGCAATGTCCATGCCGGTGAAGAGCTACACCCGTACAAGCCTCGCCAAGTAATCGTCCAGCCCGGTGGCGTGGCGGTGTACTACGTCCTCCATGCTCGGCTACCACGGCGGGAACATACCGAGCTAATGAGTCGAACTCACGTTGTACTCTCTGGCAGTCGCCGTCACGCCTCAGCGTCAAAAATCTGCCGGCCCGAGCCCTCCTCATGCGTGGGGCAAGAAATGTGCAAGAAAAGCCCTTGAGAACTTCGTCCCATACGGTGGAAGTGCATGCTCTTCCGGGACAGCTCCACGAATCAAACTATCAAGCTGCGGTATCACGCGGTGATGCGAACAATACCACCGACTGCGCCTGCAGGCTCGATCACTCTCATGATCCGTGGCAGTCGGATGAACTCCCGGTCGTCCTCGGCTCGATCCATAGAACAACGGCGGGCTACAACTCGAGAAAGTCACGTAGCCTCAAATGCGCTCGGGGTGAACTACGGGTGCTTCTGGGTCTGGTACTGCTGCATCCAGCCTCTCCTCATATCAGCCACGACCGACCAGAAGGGCTATCTCCTTGTAACCCATCTCCTGCGCGGTGTGGGGTGGAGGCTCAGTGCTGTGGTCTCAGCGACCAGCGCTGCGGCTCTAAACTTCTTTGTTTGGCGGCGTCCACAAACCCGCCGCCGTCGAAGCCTGACCTCGGAGTACTGTCCGACTGCGCCTCGTACTCCTCTGTATCTCACTAGCGGCACCTCGTTTGCCTTGCCCTTCAGGCACTGCGCCTTGCGGAGGCATAACGGTAAAATGAAACACATGGAGGGTCCAACTTACAACTCGGCTCTAAGGCACGATCTTAGAAGGAGAAGAATAGAAACCAATCTACATGTCTTATAGCCTCACGATTATAGATGTGGTGCACAACACACCGATAATCAAGACTACTACTAGACACGGTGCGTAGACACTTTCCAGAGGACTAATCGCTCTGATACCACTTTGTAACGCCGAACCGGGCCGTTCTTCGTGCCTTACCCGGCACCTAGTGATACAACATCGAGAAAACCGTGGAAAAATAAAACACGAGTCATGAAACAAGAGATATAATAATAAACAGGCCAACCAAAGCGGTTGCCTTTGAAGATATACATAAAGCACGAGCAGTTTAATCCTTTACAACCACACTTAATGGTACTACAGACCTCTAAGATTTACTGGCGTGGCGGGGCGGGGCCCGCCATACCACGAATGTACAAGAACCTACAACTCGGGAAACACATACCAAAAGATAAGCCTCGGAGAAAGCGGAGCTTCCCATTCTGGCGTGATCCATGGCGAGGATCCACGACCGATGTACCTCTACTGCGGCATGAGCGGCCCCGAGAGTCGATCGCAACGGTACCAAGTATGTGAAATCGTAAAAATGCGTAAATGAAATCATAATAGTCTAGATAAAGCGGGAGACATGTATGATAACCAAACTACGATTCACAACATAATGGCGGTCATGTCGAGCCGGGACTCACGCCTACAGTCATCCTCATGCGTGGAACTCTTTCCTCACCTGCCGTGATCTAGGTACAAATCATGTGATACGTATAACGGTCTCGGCCCGTCTTATGGACCCAATATAGAAAGCGTGTGGAATACATTCCGGATGAACCGGTAGTCGGTGAAATACATTCCGGATGAACGGTAGTCAAGTGAAATACATTCCGGATGAACCGGTAGTCAAGTGAAATACATTCGGATGAGCCGGTAGTCAAGTGAAATACATTCGGATGAACCGGTAATCAAGTGAGATACATTCGGATGAGCCGTAATCAAGTGAGATACATTCCGGATGAGCCGGTAATCAAGTGAGATACATTCGGATGAGCGGTAGTCGAGTGAACACGATGTTGCACAACAAGGCTATCACACGTAACATGGTCAAGTTTCATAACAATAAGCATAAGCAAGTTACACACAACTCGAGGTACTTTCATTTTATGTCAAAGTCGGGTTTTAACCCTAAAGTACTACATACGTTAAGTCCTTTTAAAGAGATACATTCCTTTTATAAAAGTCACCCGATACGTAGTATAAAACTAGAGTGATTCACATTATTAAGTAAACGAACACTTTCTTTTTAAACTCAGTACCAACATTCTTTTCCTAAAGTTCGGTTTGCCTAATTACAAATGCTCAAGTTCCTCATTTTAGAAAAGGTTTAAGTAGTCCATAGTTTTAATCCTTTAAAGCATAATTCTCCTTTAAGCGTTTTGAGAAACATATGTCTTATATGTGAGTAGGTTATTCTTGTTTATAATCAATCTTATTAAGCGACCATGATCAGGAAATGTAATATCATTTTGTCTCATCTTAGCTTCATGCGGATGGAGGTTTCTCTGGTTTTAATAATACTTCATTAGTCAATACATTTTCCTTTTATTAGCAGCTGCGGTGGTTTGTCGATACACGTTACGATTTCGAAATCGGTAAGCGTTCTTAAGCGTTATACCTAACTTCGTAAAGCTAGTATAACTCTTAAGCTTTCAAAACCAAGTACTACTCATTCTTTCAAAGCGATTCATAAATCTTTTGAAATACTTCAAGTTCTTTATTAACACATATCAAGCCAGTTATTATTCAAATCAGTTACCTTTTAAAAACCACCAGGTATTTGCTTATTCACATAAAGCTATTATAACCGACTTCCCATAAAGCCGTTATAACACTTTATGTTTTAAACCAATCAAATACATTTAGCACATATCGTCTACCGTACTACATAGTTCACACATATCATGCTAGAAGAGATAGGAAGAGGTTCACATACCTCGCGGCGATTATCGACTAATAGCAGCGCCCAGTACCTCAAACCGTCGGCTCTCCTTAAGTCAAGTAGATCACGCCATACGTAGTACTTCACCTATAGAGGCCACAAGGCGCCTATTAACATTCTAGATCTCAACGAGAATATTCTATAGAAAATTCGCAGCACCTCCCCACACGGCGTTAATCTCTCTCTATCAAGGCTGCGAGCCAACCGAGGGGGTTTGCCGTCTAACCGGGCGTGTACAATTCTACCAGCGATAATGCTACACAAGTCTCATGTCTGATCCTATGTAATTACGATTGATTCTCTTTATTTAAATTCGAGCTTAAGTCGCAAAGACATTGCGTAAGTATTATTCAGCTTAAGTCAAAAGACATTGCCGTAACTATGTTCAATTCTATATATAGTATACTTGACTATATATTCCAACAACATGTAATTTCCAATTACAATAGAAGGTCAAGATATTTACCTCGATAAGCCCAAAGTTATCCAAGTTATAAGTCGCTCACGAACAAGGTTTAGCTCCTACTCCGTGCGCTCAAAGCGCTCGAAACCCCTTGAAGTGTCTACACAACTTCACTTAATACTTGACAACGGGTGAAGATTTTCCTTAGGGTTTCGTTTAGTGGCTAAAGGAAAGTATAATCGTATTTCCGGGTTCTACGTATAGAGGGTACCTTGGAGAGTACTACAAGGTATTTGGCTAAAGTATTTTGGGCATTACAACAATACTTGTAGAATACATTTCTACCGCTGGGTAGTATTTCGACTAGCACAACTAGGCTGGGGTTACTCGGCTGGGGCACCACAAAAGGGGAGAGGACCCTTCTCGGCCAAAGGCCACAAGGAGGAGGGAGGGGAGAGGCTTAGGGCGAGCCACGAGAGGAGGAGGGATTTCAAGACTTAGACAAAGTGAGGAGTGAATGAATAAGTCTTCACAAGGGAGGGTATTTATAGCCAAACCAAAGGCCAACCAATGGCCAAGATCAAGCCATGTGCAAGGCAAGTGTAAGGCCAAGATCAAGCCAAGTGCACCTAGTCCCTACTCCTTAAACCCTCACAAATATCTACCAAAAATATCTTCCCACTGACACCCTAAACGCCCAAGGCCAAACCGCCCACTTGCTTCCAATGTGAGGGTGACATGTCACCTCCCGTTGGTCCAAAATGTTCCGCTCGGAAAAATCCGCAAAAATACAAAACGACATAGCGGAATTTTCCTCGCAGTTATGTAAAACGTTTATTAAAAACGACTAACCAGGTGTTGTGCACAAATGTCAATTCGCCAAGCCACCTAGGCGGGGTGACACGTGTCACCCTCCTAATGGCCCAAAATAAAACATCTTAGAAAATATCCACAATGGCCAAAATCTCAAAACAAAGTGGGCCTACAAAACCAGAATTTCTCCGTGGGCCCACGTGACCATTTCCAAAATAAAATTCCATAATTCTAATATAATCAAAGAAGCCCAAATTCCAAACTGGGAACCCACCCCATCAACGAACATTTTCTTTACAAAAACGGAAACTTTTTCCGTGGAAAAAATCACCTCTTTCTTCCTTTCCAATTTTTGTGCTCGCTGACGCACGCCCTCGCATACATACCACGAGAATACGGGTATAACAAAGTTAGTTAGAACTTAGGGTTGTTTGGAGCGGGTTGGAGCACCGGAGTAGAGCGAAACTTTGCTAAGGATCGACGTTAAACTCGGATAATTATGAGCTTATCGAGGTAAATATCTTGTCCCTCTATTGTAATTGGAAATTACATGTTGTTAGAATATATAGTTGAAGTATACTATATATAGAATCAACGTGGTTAGTTAGCAATGTCTTTTGACTTAAGCTCAAGAATCGAATCGGCTGTACTACAGTAGACTTGTGTAAGAGTATTGTGAGTAGAATTGTGCCGTCGTTAGATGTATAACCCCCGGTTGGCTTGGTAGCCGCCAGTTAGAGGAGATTTCTGACATGTGGGGAGGTCTTTGCTAATTTTCGTAGAATGTTCTACGATAAGATCTTGATGTTAATAAGCGCTTGTGGCCTTATAGGTTGAAGTACTACGTGTGGCGCGTTCTACTTGGCAAGGAGTAATACGGTTGGAAGTACTTGGGCGTTTTGCTATTAGTCGATACTGCCGCGAGGTATGTGAACCTCTTCCTATCTCTTCTAGCATGATATGTGTGAACTATGTAGTACGGTGAGCGATACGTGTACTAAATGTATTTGATTGGTGTAAAACATAAAGTGTTATAACGGCTTTATGGGAAGTTGGTTATAACGGCTTTATGTTGGTAAGAAAATACATGTGGTTTTTAAAAGGTAATCGATTTGAACTATAAGCGGCTTGTTATGTGTTAATAAAGAACTTGAAGTATTTCAAAAGAGTTTTGAATCATTTTGAAAGAAGAAGTAATACTTGGTTTTGAAAACTTAAGAGTTATACTAGCTTTATGGGGAGTTAGGTATAACGGCTTAAGAATGTTTTACTGATTTCGGAAATCAGAATGTGTATCGACAAACCACAGCAGCGTTAATAAAGGGAAATGTTTTGATTAATTAAGTATTAATAAAACCAAGAGCAACTTCCATCCGCATAGAAGCTAAGATGAGACAAAATGATATTTCCTAGATCGTGGTTCTTTGTAATAAGATTGTTATAAACAAGAATATCCTACTCACTTATAAGACTTATGTTTCTCAGATTGTTTAAAAGAAATTATATTCTTAAATGAATAAGGCTATGAACCACGAAACCTTTCTAAAATAAGAAACGTGAACATTTGAAATTAGGCAAACTTGGACGTTTGGAAATAATGTTGTTACTTGATTTTACAAAGGTAAGAGTTTTGGTTTTCTTAAAAGGATACCACTCTATTTTATACTACGTATTGTGTGACTTATGTGAAAGAAACGTATCTTTTAAAGATTTAATGTATGAAGTACTTTGGGGATAGGTACCCGAACTTGTTAGTAGAAAGTACCTTGTGTGAATAACTTGATTGTATTGGTTTGAGATAGCCTTGTAATACTTTCTTGTTGATTTGATAAGTAAGCATGTTAGGATGCTACGTGTGTTAGTATCTTGTGATTATTGTGTAAGGGGTCACTCTTGTTGTGCTTACGTTGTCAAGCGTTAAGCGTTATCCGTTATTGCATCACATACCCCTTGACTTATTATACCGAGGGCTTGCCACCCTTGATGCGGTCTATACGGCTATGCGATCCTTGTGACTACGCGAGCGGTAGCTCGGATTGATCATTCCGGTGTTTAGCCCGACGCGGGATTCCTATGCGATGCCGAGACTACGCGGTCTTTTGAGACTATGCGGCTGCGGGAGCCTAGGCGGATACCGAGGGTTACCGCCGATGCGGGTATACCTCGGTGATGCAGGACCGTGATTCGAGGAATACCTCACGCGGTGCAATGGGTGACCTATGCGGGTGCGAGAGTTCTAGGGATAGACGCGCATTGATATTGCGGGCGAGTGGCGGCTTCGATCATGTGGTGCGGTCTAGAAAGACCTCGAAGTGCCATGTGGTATTTTTGGTCGCTGGTCTTAGTAGTCGGCTATGCCTCAGACTTGCCGCACGGTTTTATTGTGATAACTTTGAGGCGTGAGTCACGACTTGACATATTTGCTTACTTATTGTGAATCGTAGTTTGGCTATCATACATGTCTCCCGCTTTATAGACTATTATGATTTCATTTACGATTTTCGGCCACATACTTGGTACTGCATCGACCTCCTTCTGGGCTGCGTCACGCCGCAGTAAAGGTACACCGATCGATCCTCGCCTTAGGGTCACGATTCAGCGTGTGGGCAAGCTCCGTTTCTCGGAGGCTTATCAGTGGTATAGTCCACGTTGTTGTAGGTGTTTACATTCGTGGTATGGCGGGCCCCGCCATTGTTGTCGTATCATTTCTTAGGTGCAGTAGTAATCGTTGGTGTGGTTTGTAAAAAGGATTAAAGCTCATGTTGGAAAAAGTTGATATTTATATATATGCCGAAAGGCAAGTTTTTCTCGATTATGGTTTCATATTTCATAATATGTCTTGTATTGTTTTATGTTCGTGATTACTCGATGTTGTATCAGGGTGCCCGGTAAGGCACCGGGCCACGTCTTAATCGGGTCGTGACAAACATGATTGGTGTTGTGGGCGTGAGACCCATAGTTATATTTAGTGGTGACTTTGAGGGCGTGAGTCACGACTTGATCGCTTTTATGTTGCATATCAGTATGTTGGTCATCATACATGTCTCGCTTTATATAGATTGTTATGATTTAACTACGATTTTTGATTTCACATACTTGTAATTGTTGACCGACTTCTTCGGGGGCTGCGTTCATGCTGCAGAAGTACATCGTTGTCGATCCCCGCTTTAGGATCACCTTTGGCGTATTGGGAAGCTCCGTTCTTCGGAGGCTTATCTTTTGGTATGTGTTCACCGAGTTGTAGGTTCTTGTACATTGGGTATGGCGGGCCCCGTCCCGCCATAGTTGTTGTAAATCTTAGAGTGCAGTACTTGTTGTGGCGGGGTTGTAAAAAGGATTAAAGCTCGTGGTTTGTATATATTTACAGAAGGCAACGCTTTGGTTGCTGTTTATTTATCATGTCACTTGTTTCATATTTATGTTTTATGTTCCGTGATTTTTCTCACGATGAATGGCTACTTGGTGCGGGCAAGGCACGATCCACGGCCCGGTCGTGATGATTATACCCGTATTTTGCAGTATGTACGTGAGCGTCGTATAATAATTTAAGCCTTAAGGATTGGCAAGGATCGAAATTTGGGCACAAGTACCAAAAAGAATCGTTTTCGAAAACGCTTTTACTAAACTGCGAAGGAAAATTCCGGCTATGTCATTTATAATTTTTGCGGATTTTTCCGAGAGATTTAAACATTTTGGACCAGCGAGGGTGGCATGTGTCACCCTCACATCGAGCGTGAATTGGGGCGCAATGGGACAATTTGGAGCTTGTGGTTAGGTAGGATATTTGTGCAAGTTGGTGTGGTAGATGGATAAGGTACACATGGTTTAATCCTAGCCCTACACTTGCCTAACACTTGGATTGATCTTGGCCATTGGTTGGCCATTGCTTGACCTATAAATACCCCTCTAACTTGAAGACTTTCTTCATCCAAAAATCATTTCAAGTCTTGAAATCCCTCCCCTTGTGAGTTGTGTTCGCCCAAAGCCCCTTTTGAGAAGCCTTGGCCGAGAATACACCCCCCTAGCCTAGTTGGTTTCGTATAATACCCCCCTTTTGTGGTATAGAAATACTCTCCTAGTATTGTTATAATGCCAAAATACTCTAGCCCTTATACCTTGTAGTACTTTCCAAAGTTACCTCTATACGTAGAGCCCGGAAAATACTATTATACTTCCTTTAGCCACTAAACGAAACCCTAAGGAAAACCTTCATAGTCGGTTGAAGTGTTAAGAAGAAGTTGCGTAGAACTTCTAAGGGTTGTTTGGAGCGGGTTGGAGCGCGGAGTAGAGCTTAACGTTGCTCGTGAGCGACATTAAACTTGGATAATTTTGGGCTCATCGAGGTAAATACTATCGCCCTTCTATTGTAATTGGAAATTACATACGAGTAGTATTGAAATGAATATAAGATTCATATAAGAGAATTGAACTTTAATAGAAGGATATTACATAAAAGACTTGAACTGAAATCACATCAGAAGAATATATAAGTAGAAGATTAAACTGTACTTACATAGGACTGTATTTACAGTAGACTGATAACCTTTATTGGTTGAATGTTCTGCGAGTAGCATATACTACTTGGAAGGTGGACAAGGCTAGCCGGGTTATAGCCGTGGAGCGTTTTGCTTATAGTCGATAATCGTCGCGAGGTATGTGATTCTTCCTATACTCTTGAGCATGATATTTTAAAGATATATATATATATATATATAGTACGGTAGACGTACGTGTGCTAACTGAACGTAGTTGTACGGCAATGTCTTTTGACTTAAGCCTGAATAAAATATATATATATAGTACGGTAGACGATTATGCTAACCGAACGTGGTTATTACGGCAATGTCTTTGACTTAAGCTGAATAATAAGAATCTTGAAGTATTTCAAAAGAATTAAGAAACCTTTTTGAAAGAAGAGTAATACTTGGTTTTGAAAACATAAGAGTTATACTAGCTTTATGGGAAGTTAGGTATAACGTCTTAAGAGAGATAAAGAGAATGGTTTACTGATTTTTAGAAGTTAAGAGACTTAATCTTAAAAGATAAGAGACTTGACTTAAATGAATTTATATGAAATTTGTGTGAAACCTCATTCGTGAGTAATGAGTACTTGGTTTTTAAAAGGAATAATGTTTTAACTGATTTCGGAAATCAGAATGAGTATCGACAAACCACTGCAGCGTTAATAAAGGAAAATGTATTGAATCATGAAGTATTATTAAAACTAAGAGAAACCTCCATCCGTAGAAGCTAAGATGAGACAAAATGATATTACATTTTCTAGATCATGGCTGCTTTAATAAGATGGTTATAAACAAGAATAAACTGCTCACACATATGGCATATGTTACTCAATTGTTTTAAAAGAGATTAAGACATTGAACTATGAAACTTTTCTAAAATAAAGAGACTTGAGTAATTGAAATTAGGCAAACTGGAACTTTAGGGAAAAGAATGTTGTTGAAAAGGAAAGTGTTTTGGTTTACCTAAAAATGTGAGTCACTCTATTTTAATACTACGGGTATCGGGTGACTTTTATAAAAGGAATGGATCTCTTTAAAAGGAATTTAACGTACGTAGTACTTTAGGGTTAAAACCCGGACTTGATATAAAATGAAAGTACCTTGAGTTGTGTATAACTTGCCTATGCTTGTTGTTGTGTAACTTGCCTATGCTTGTTGTCGTGTAACTTGCCTATGCTTGTTGTGATAGCCTTTGTTGTGCAAGAATTATGTTTCTATACTACCGCGTCTCTCGATGGAGAGCCGGTTGACTTGTTGAGAACTTACTTGGACGCATCGGCGACGGAAGATTCCACGGTATGCTTCCATTATTATTGTTACATGGGCATGTCTACACGATGATGGATTCTCGCGGACATGTGACCATTATGGTTATTTATGGAGAAGTATCGTGACTTACGGCCAGATCGGTGCGTAGCTGTTTATTTGCCCCGTCGCCACGTGACGCAGGTGGATCTGGTATAGGTTATTGCACTTGCCACGTGTCAGCTTCGCGGCGAAGTATCGTGACTTACGGTTGTGATCTGGTGCTTAGCCGATTCACTTGCCCGTCGCCTACGTGGCGCGGGGAGTCGCGAGGCTAGTGCACTTGCCACGTGTCAGCTTCGCGAGTCAGGGTGTGGCTGGAGCTTCGTGACTTACGGTTGTGATCTGGTGCGTAGCCGATTCACTTGCCCCCGTCAGCTACGTGGCGCAGGGAGGATCTGGTGGAGGCTATTGACTTGCCACGCGTGTCGCTTCATGATATGATTGCAAGATTATTGTACGGTCGGATCTGGTAGTTATACTTGCCCCGTACGGTTTTTATGACACAGGTGGGACATGGTGTTCATGTATACTCCTTGGTGTTGTTATATCATAGACTGCCGGCAGTGAGGAAGGAATTCCACTGGCACGAGTGATGATTTGGAGCGTGAGTCACGACTTGATATAATCGTTATATGTATCGTAGTTTGGTTATCATACATGTCTCGCTTTATATAGACTATTATGATTTCATTTACTGATTTCTGCTTCACATACTTGGTACTTTGTTATCGACCTCCTTCTGGGCCGCGTTCATGCCGCAGTAGAGGTACATCACTGGCCGATCCCCGCTTTAGGATCACATTTCAGCGTGTTGGGAAGCTCGTTCCTTGGAGGCTTATCTTTGGTATGTTACCACGAGTGCAGAGGTTCTTGTACATTCAGGGTATGGCGGGCCCTGTCCCGTCATAGTTGTTGTAAAAATCTTAGAGGTCCAGTAATCACTTTGTTGTGGTTGTAAGGATTGTATGCTCAAAGGTCGATATATATATAAATCTTTGGCAACCGTTTTGGTTGGCCTATTTTCTTTCATCTTGATCTATATCTATTTATATGTTTAAGTTTTCATTTCCGCTGGTTTTTTTCTCTGATGTTGTATCACAAGGGTGCCCGGGGTAAGGCACCAGTCACGGGCCCGGGTTCGGGTCGTGACACTTAAAATAAGCCAAGGATATCAAATAAACTAGTTTGTCAAAATCTCAGACGCTCACCGCACTATACATTTACATCTTAATCATGCTCAAGAGATAAGAAAATTCCACATACCTCTTCGGTTTAATCCACTTGCTAAGTCCAATCGCCGTACGTAGTATGCCAACCTATAATGACCATAGTACGTCTATTAACTTCTAGTTTCAAACGTAGAATATTCCAAGTGCAAGTCACTAAATTCTACGGAAAATCAGACAACACTTCCTTTGTTTCTACTCACTTTGCCACCTTTTTCAAGGCCGAATTCAATAACCAAACATGCCGCATTTAAGGCCCAACAAAGTAGTTAACAATAGGGGATTACACGCTTAACAAGACATGTAAAATTCCGCCCCACAAATATAAAACAAACTAGTCTAAACTACAATGTCCATTCGGCTAAACATAGGGGCAACAATACAAATCGTTTCCAATCCCTTTTCAAACCAAGTTGTTTAGTATAACATGATATCAAGCCGCAATCGATTACAACTACTACAATCCTCAAGTAGGTAAACATGCGACGATTCTACATAACGACCAAAATTGTATTTCAATTTCAAAGGGCTAAACATGCCATTTCGGTTTTGAGCTCCTAAAATTTCATAACACTTATCAAACTTCATAATACATATCACATGATCATTTCTAACTTATAATAACATTGAATCTTTAATTACAAAAGTAATACGAAGATTATACCTCATATAGCCCAAATATGGTCCAAGACTACAAGTCGATCCTTAGCAACTTTAGCTCCTCCTTTCGACATTCCTATCCACTCCAAGCAATCCTTAGAAGCTTATGAACAACTCATCTTCAAGTTCCAACTTCAAAGTTGAAGAACCTCTTAGGTTTTCGCCTTGCGACTAATACGAAAACACCACATTTCCGGGATCTTCCTATTGAGAAACACTTACAATACCCTTAGGTACCTTGGTTTAAAGTGGGGAGATTATTGGACAAAAATTGAAAATTTTCCTTCTTGAAAATACCTCAAAGCCGAGAGCTACATAAGAGCTCTTCAAGATTTCTTTTGAAATTTTGCTAAGTGTGGAGCTTGTCTTGCACTAGCATACAATATATAACATGATGGAGGGTTAAGATTAGCACAATTGTGTGGCTTGGATGAGTTTCACATGGATCAAGTCTAGGTGGCCTTTGAATTAGTCAACTTTGTCAAGCTTCAAGACTAGCAAGACTTGGTCATTTAATTTATGGTCAAATGACCATTCTAACCATGACAATTTCTTCCATGACCATAAGGGGGGTGACACGTGTCGCCCTCCCGTTCGTCGCAATATTTCGTTTCCGACCAATTCCAAAAATTCCGACAAACTTTTACTCGTCTCAAATCTTAACATTTTTGAGTTCTTACGTACATCCTTATAAACATATCCTGGAATTTCCGGGGTGTAACATTCTTCCCCCCTTAGAAACATTCGTCCCCGATTGTTCTTTCGGGAGTCAAACTTAAAGATAGCGACATTATTCTTTTACAACCCCTACGCACCAATATTACCACGAGGCCACATAACAATACTCATACTAAAATGTTGTGAACCCCATGTGTCAACGCTTGTTATCTGAATAAAGCTTCTGACTCTAAGCTTACTAATAATCTTTCGGATAAGCTTCGCTTTATCCACACCACGTGAATCAAGTCCGACCAAATAATCGAACTCGCCTATGTCGAACCATCCAACCGCGATCTACACTTTCTACATACAAGGCCTCATGCGGCCATCCGAATACCGGAAGGGTATTCGTTATCGCACGCAACACAACAAGAGGCAATTAACCTCCCGCTATTTCGAATCAATAACACGGGCCCGCCACCTATCCCCAAATGCCGGATAGTACGCTCGCTGTCCGTCGGCCCGAGGGTGTAATGCAACACCGAGACCCACTGCGCCCTAAAACCCTTCGAAAAACCTCCGAAGTTATCTGTAATCGAGCTCATCTGCGACATCATAAACGTAGGAACCCCGTGCGCCTCACAATCTCGCTATAAAATCTAGCACGAACCTCACCGAGTAAGTGGTTCTAACCTAAGAACACGATTGGTTTCACACTTATTTACCATGACCCTGTGGAGTCTCACTTCCTCTGGGTACGATGCCACCCTGTAACAAGATCCATATTAAATACCTCTCATATCTAGGTTGGGATTTCAATCGCCTGCAATAGCCCACTGGGCTTCTGGTGCATAACCATGACCTGCTACTAACTCGGACACTAAGCAGTAAACTCTGCAATGTCCCTTTTCCGGTCATCTTACCCATTCATACATCTGAGGTCACGACACAACGTAGTCGACCCCGAACAATTTGAGCAACAAGATCAGTATGCCTCCCTATAACTGGCGACTAGCCTCGCAAAGACTGGTACACACAATTTATCTTCATCTCCCAAAGACTCATCCGGTTATTTCAATGTGCTCTTCTCTTCTCAAGAGCCAGATTTCGATACCGATCATAATCGATCCTCATATCGCCGCCTCCTTACCTCCCAACGACGGAGACTCCAAGAACCTCTCGGATCTAAACTTCTAACCTTGAAACAAATAATCGAACCCCTAGGCTCTGTGAATCAAGGATCTCACTGACCATATCCTGTCTATCCGTTGCCCATCCGCGTCACTACCCAGTCCACGACAAAGAGTATTCAGAATCGTCTTGCTTTCCCCGGATGGTATAGGATATCAATATCACAATACTTGAATAACTCTAACCACCATCGCTGTCGCAAATTCTACTGCCTCAGTCTGCAGATATACCAGAGGCTTTTGTGGTCTGCACAAATATCCATATGAAGTCTAATATACGTCATGCCCCCAAATCTTCAAGGCATGATTTAACCGCCGCCACTTCTAAATCGTGAGTGGCGTAATTTCTTTCCTCGCTCTAACTACCGGAAAACATAGGCTCTATCCTTATCGGGTTGCGTCAAGACACAACCTAGCCTAACACCCAACGTGTTATCATAATAACCTAACCTCTAGTCTCACGGAGGGTTAGAACTGTAGTCGTGGTCAACTTATCTTTCAATAACTGGAAGCCTTTCTCATTCCTGCGAAATATTCGGGTATCGTTAATCTCACTTATGGTTCCTGTTTCCCTTTCTCTGTTGCAACCAAACTTGGTCACTAAACTTAGATTTGATTCCTTTGCTTGCCTCACAGCTAAGACTTACTGTCAATCACATTTTAGGGGGGATTTCCTTGATCTCGTCAAGTAGTAACCTGATTTTTTTTCCCCCAGTTGCAGAGCCTATAGCTAGGTGTTACCACATTTCCTCGAAATGTTCTTACTTCCCATTATTTACTACCGGTCTTTACACTAGTCTGGGGTAATCATATCTCGTGCAACCTACATTTATATCTTTACGATACTTCCTCGACCGATTCGTACGTCATTCTTAATTACCCCAAGACAACACTTTTCCCACGGTTATCTACAACTGTAACCTATGGCATGACGATACCGAAGACCTTACCAGCCTTCTATCCTTTGTCTAACAACATGGGTACACGCAACCCCATAATACGCAAAACTGTCCTTTTACGTGGGGAAGAGAACTTATCTCCCTTTCTTAAACTTTCCTTGGAGTCACAACCCTAATCACAGGGTCCTCTTGCGGTCCAGTAATTATCTAATCATCACGCACCGCCCTTAAGTTCGTGTAAATTTTTCCAACCTACCAAAGATGCCCTCAGCTTTCCACCGGCAGCACCCGTACTTATTTTATCCTAGCCTTGCACATTTTCCTGAAATTATCCGGAAGGTCGTGGCCCTGACCGCCACACCAAACCAACCCCAAGTACCTGCTAGGGCACTTAACATAAATTCCTTCAAATTCAATTATGTCAAAGAAGGAAGAGTAATTCACTGGTTACCACCACTTCTCTTCCTTTCCACTCGATAACCGGCTTATCGGAACCGTACCGAATCAATCTCTCTCAGTAGTCCACGTTGGCATAACAAGAGGCCAACTAGTCCGCATCGTAATAACCTTAATGTCTCACATAACTACCGCTAGGTCTGCTAGGGTCCAACGATCAGACGTTCTGGTAATTTTTATCTACCCGCCACTACCACCCAACACCACTGTAGTCTCTCGAAAGGTTCATGGATTCGGGCTTTATTTCTTTACACTTGGTTGCTCTCTTTTCATCGGCCGTACTCTTCCGCACTCCCAAACTTATTTTAGCGCATTTACATAGCCTTCATATTGATCGGTCTCAATCTCGAGTTACTAGATTAAACAATACAAGGCCCATTCGGCTCACAACTCCGTTCCGGTGGAACACGCCCACGAACCCGTAAAATGGTTAACTAAACTTGGGCCTCGCACTGCGTGACTCGCCACGTGGGACTACTACCAACTGATCCCATTTCATTTCAAGCTATGGGCGACCCTTATAGATCCCCAACCCGACTCAAGGCCGTATTTAACTCTTTCCTTGGTCCGTCTTAACCCTTTACTACCCGAGAAGGCCTTATATATCTAAGGTCTCGGTGGTTATCAACATTCTTAGGCTCGCAATTTCCATGCTCCAAGCCTATCTTATCAGCCCCCCGTAACCGGGTACAAAAACTTCTCGTAATACCATAATCGTGTTGTCTTGACCACAACAACCATACTTTCTTCGTCCGGATCTC
Organism: Przewalskia tangutica; assembly: GCA_029844215.1. Taxonomy (NCBI): domain Eukaryota; kingdom Viridiplantae; phylum Streptophyta; class Magnoliopsida; order Solanales; family Solanaceae; genus Przewalskia; species Przewalskia tangutica. The sequence continues at coordinate 682,188 of JAQGDG010000037.1, read as the reverse complement.
GCCCGTACAATTCCCTTAAGCATACCACATAGCTTAAGTTACTAACATAGTCTTCCACTTAGTCTCTTAATAATAACTTCTTAAGGGTCCACTACCTTTTCCGATAACTCATCATTTCCTAATTATCTCAAATTAGTACGTAAAACTTTGATGAGAATTCATTAAACTGTTTCATACCTTCCCGGTATTTATTTAGCCCTTACCAAATCCTGGTAATCTAAAATCATCCTAGGCAACACATATGTGACCCTCAAACACAAATCCGTATAGTTGTATGTCACAATACCAACTATACTACAAACATTACCTACCTGGATACGCAATCCACATAATTCTTCCCGGTCATCACGCTTTCTCGTAGGCGCAAACAATCATAATCATGGGAGAGACGACCCTAACCATACATTTCTATCGCACGATCTTAGAGTGAGAAGAATGGAAACCAATCCTAAATGCCTGCAGCCTCCTCGATTATAGATGTGGTGCACAACACACCGATAATCAAGACTCTACTAGACACTCTGCCCAGACACTTTCCGAGACTAATCGCTCGATACCACTTTTGTCACGACCGACCAAGCTCGCGATCGTGCCCTACAGGCACCCCGCTGTATACATCGAGAATAGCAATGAACATACATATAAACTTAGACAATAAACAACAACAAAGCTGGCCGATAAGGCCACCTTCCGTAAAATATACTCAATCCGTAAAATAGAGCGGTACATTTTTTCTTTACAACCCAATCCACAATGTGACTCTGGACTTAAGAATAACAACTTTGGCGGGCCCCGCCATACCCTGAATGTACGAAACCGACAATGCCGTGATAAGCCTCGGAATAAAGGAGCTTCAGCGGTGAACAGTGATCCTAAGAGCGAGGATCAAGAACTTGTACTTACATGCGGCGTAACGCAGCCCCGGCGAGGTCAAGATAACATGTACCAAATATGTGGAACTCAGTATCAGAATGAAATTATAAGTCTATAGTAAAACCGGAGACATGTATGATAGCTCAATAAACAGTACACTGTGCCTTACTAACAATGAGAGTAAAAAGGAGTATACTTACAATATAAAATAGGAAGCTCACGATCAAAGCAGGACCACCCGCCCGCAGTGTCATTAAGCAATCCCACTCCTGGGACAATTTCACCCGCATAGATCACGTGGACCCGTGAGGTATTCCTCGCATGGGACTATTTCACCCGCATAAGCCCTACGGACTCGCGTGAGGTATTCTCGCATAATTTGGACCCGACCGCATGGGACTATTTCACCCGCATAAGCCCTTACGGACTAGCATGAGGTATTCCTCGCATCGTGGGTAGCAAATCCACGGAAATATGCAATGCCACAATCCCGGGGAATGACCCCGCAACGAATAATATATCACTAGCACAAATCCGGCTATCACACATAACATAAGCACTACCGGCTTATCATAAAATATATAAGCAAGTTAAGAAATTCCCTAACTTCTTACTATTCTTGTTCATATACACTCTCATTTTAGTTTACCTAAGGCACTAACATGTCTTTTATAAAAATCCGGGAACTTAACCCAAGTACTACGTACTTCTACTCTTTAAAACAAATGACTCTTTTTAGTAGAAAACTTCCAAGATACTATTAATCCTAGTATCAAGTCCAAATTACATTTCAAGGTAAGTCACAACACCCTTAGAAATAAAGTTAAGTTTCTAAATCAAGTGACTCATTTTCTTATAAAACCTTAGGCAATTGCTGCCTTAAAATCGAATTGCCTTCATTTAAATCAAGCCATTTATCTTTCCATAAAGCCAATATAACCAACTCCCCATAAAGTCGTTATATTCAAGTTATATCTGAGTAAATTACAATTTCCTATCTTATGGTATTATAAGATTAAAAAGAAACAAGTATAATAATAGTTTAAAACTGTTCAAGTCCCTTAACTTTAAATTACTTGAGTAAATCACTCTTTAAACTTTTCATAAAGCTATTATAACCAACTTCCCATAAAGTCGTTATACTAGCCTTATACATTACCAACTTACAATTTTCCTTATAACCAAGAGACTTAAACTTTCCAACAAAACAAGTATCAAAATACTTTCAACATACTTAAAGTCTCTTAACCTTTGAAAACCAAGATATCCTTAATATTTAAACAAGTGAGTTAATTCCCTAACTCAATCAACTTGGACATTCTTAAAATAAGCCAAGGATATCAAATAGACTAGTTTGTCAAAATCTTGTACGTCTACCGTACTATACATTTACAACTTAATCATGCTCAAGAGATAAGAAAGTTCCACATACCTCTTCGGTTTAATCCACTTGCTAAGTCCAATCGCCGTACGTAGTATGCCAACCTATAATGACCATAGTACGTCTATTAACTTCTAGTTTCAAACGTAGAATATTCCAAGTGCAAGTCACTAAATTCTACGGAAAATCGGACAGCACTTCCTTTGTTTCTACTCACTTTGCCACCTTTTTCAAGGCCGAATTCAATAACCAAACACGCCGCATTTAAGGCCCAACAAAGTAGTTAACAATAGGGGATTACACGCTTAACAAGACATGTAAAATTCCGCCCCACAAATATAAAACAAACTAGTCTAAACTACAATGTCCATTCGGCTAAACATAGGGGCAACAATACAAATCGTTTCCAATCCCTTTTCAAACCAAGTGGTTTAGTATAACATGATATCAAGCCGCAATCGATTACAACTACTACAATCCTCAAGTAGGTAAACATGCGACGATTCTACATAACGACCAAAATTGTATTTCAATTTCAAAGGGCTAAACATGCCATTTCGGTTTTGAGATCCTAAAATTCCATAACACTTATCAAACTTCATAATACATATCACATGATCATTTCTAACTTATAATAACATTGAATCTTTAATTACAAAAGTAAGACGAAGATTATACCTCATATAGCCCAAATATGGTCCAAGACTACAAGTCGATCCTTAGCAACTTTAACTCCTCCTTTCGACGTTCCTATCCACTCCAAGCAATCCTTATAAGCTTATGAACAACTCATCTTCAAGTTCCAACTTCAAAGTTGAAGAACCTCTTAGGTTTTCGCCTTGCGACTAATACGAAAACACCACATTTCTGGGATCTTTCTATTGAGAAACACTTACAATACCCTTAGGTACCTTGGTTTAAAGTGGGGAGATTATTGGACAAAAATTGAAAATTTTCCTTCTTGAAAATACCTCAAAGCCGAGAGCTACATAAGAGCTCTTCAAGATTTCTTTTGAAATTTTGCTAAGTGTGGAGCTTGTCTTGCACTAGCATACAATATATAACATGATGGAGGGTTAAGATTAGCACAATTGTGTGGCTTGGATGAGTTTCACATGGATCAAGTCTAGGTGGCCTTTGACTTAGTCAACTTTGTCAAGCTTCAAGACTAGCAAGACTTGGTCATTTAATTTATGGTCAAATGACCATTCTAACCATGACAATTTCGTCCATGACCATAAGGGGGGGTGACACGTGTCTCCCTCCCGTTCGTCGCAATATTTCGTTTCCGACCAATTCCAAAAATTCCGACAAACTTTTACTCGTCTCAAATCTTAACATTTTTGAGTTCTTAAGTACGTCCTTATAAACATATCCTGGAATTTCCGGGGTGTAACACGTATTCTACTCGAAGGGTGGAAAAGGCTAGCAGGATTACAGTACTTTGGAGCGTTTTGCTAATTGTCGGTAATCGTCGCGAGGTATGTGATTCTTCCTATCCTCTTGAGCATGATAATTTAAAAGAATATATATAGTACGGTAGACGTACGTGTGTTAACTGAACGTAGTTTTACTTCGATGTCTTTTGACTTGAGTCTTAAATAATAAGAATCTTGAAGTATTTCAAAGGAATTAAGAATCGTTTTTGAAAGAAGAGTAATACTTGGTTTTGAAAGCTTAAGAGTTATACTAGCTTTATGGGAAGTTAGGTATAACGACTTAAGAGAGATAAAAAGAATGGTTTATTGATTTTAGAAGTCAAGAGACTTGATCTTAAAAGATAAGAGACTTGACTTAATTGAATTGATATGAATTTTGTTAAAAAGTGTGAAACCTCATTCGTGAGTAATGAGTACTTGGTTTTTAAAGAATAATGTTTTACTGATTTCGGAAACGAGAATAAGTATCGAACGAACCACTGCAGCGTTAATAAAGGAAAATGTATTGACAATAATAATTATATTAAAACCAAGAGAAACCTCCATCCGCATGTAAGCTAAGATAAGACAAAATTGTATTACATTTCCTAGATCATGGCTGCTTTAATAAGATTGTTATAAACAAGAATAACCTACTCACACATAAGGCATACGTTATTCAATTGTTTTAAAAAAGATTACGTTATTTGATTAAGACTATGAACTATGAAATCTTTCGAAACTAAAAGACTTGAGTATTTGAAATTTGGCAACTTGAACTTTTGGAAAAGAATGTTGTTACTTGACTTTAAAAAGGAAAGTGTTTTGGTTTAAAAAGGAGGGCATAATATTGCCTTAGTTGATTTAAAAGGAAAGCATGATATTATCTTAATCTGTCTTAAAAGAACATTTAAATGTTATGGTCGATTTTATGCCGCGTCCATGGGATGGACCGGGAATGTATTTCACTCGACACCGCGTTCATGGGATGAACCAGGAATGTATTTCACTCGACACCGCGTTCATGGGATGAACCGGGAATGTATTCCACTCGACACCGCGTTCATGGGATGAACCGGGAATGTATTTCACTCGGAACCGCATTCATGGGATGAACCGGGAATGTATTTCACACGACACCGCGTTCATGGGATGAACCGGGAATGTATTTCACACAACACCGCGTTCATGGAATGAACCGGGAATGTATTTCACACGATACCGAGTTCATGGGATGAACCGGGAATGTATTTCACACGATACCGAAGTTCATGGATGAGCAGGAATGTATTCCACACGATTCTATCTGTGTCCATGAGATGGGCGGAATGTATTCCATACGATCCGACACCGAGTCCATGAGATGGGAAACACGTTATCGTATTATCGATTTATACCTAGATCGCCGACGGTGAGAAGGAGTTCCACGCGTGAGGATGACTTTGAGGCGTGAGTCCCGACTTGACATGATCGCTTTTATGTTGTGAATCGTAGTTTTGTTATCATACATGTCTCTGTTTTATTTTAGATCGTTATGATTTCGTTCTGATATTTTCGCCACATACTTGGTACTGTTGTCTTGACTCCTTCGGGTTGCGTTCACGCCGCGGTGAGTACACCGGTTGTTGATCCTCGCTCATAGGATCACAGTTCAGCGTATTAGGAAGCTCCGTGTTATACCCCGTATTTCCGGAGTATGTACGTGAGGGCGTACGTACGAAAGTTTGGCCTTAAAAGTTTAGGCATGGCACGTTTTTTGGGCACAACTCACTCAAGGAATCGTTTTCCGACGAAACGTTTTACAAGACTCGCGTAGGATAAATTCCGGCTATGCCATTTCTAATTTTTGCGGATTTTTCCGAGAGACGTAACACTTTGGACCAACAAGAGGGCGACACTTGTCACCCTCTCATTGATGGACTTGTGGCGGAATTGGACCGAATTGGAGAGCCAATTTTGTCAAGTAGTTGGTAGGATATTTTGTGTGCAAGTTGGCAGGTACACTTGCCTAATCTTGCCTTACACTTGCCTAGCACTTGGCTAAATCTTGGCCATTGGTTGGCCATCCCTTGACCTATAAATACCCCCTTAAGATGAAGAGTTCTTCATCCACAAATTACTTTCCAAGTCTTGAAAATCCTCCTTCTCCCTTGTTAGCCATTTCGTCCAAAGCCTTCTCCCTCTAGCCTAAGTGGCCCTTGGCCGAGGCAACCCCCTAGCCTAGCGAAATCTACCCCTCCCTTGGTAGAAAAGTTGCCTTCTAGTATTGTTATAATGCCCAAAATACCTAGCCCAAATCCCTTAGTCCTTAGTAGAAGTTGTGAAGAACTTCTAAGGTTTTCTTGGAGCTACCTGAGCGTCTGACTTAGGAGCTAAGCCTTGCTCGAATCGACTTTTATCTAGGATATTATTGGGCTTACCGAGGTAAATAATCCTAACCCTCTTTTGTATTAGAGAATACATCTGTAGTAGTATAAGAATAAGTATTAAATACTTAGAAGAATATTACGTAATAGAATTGTTATCACGAGTAGAAGGGTTTAAAAGAAGAATAATCAAATCGCATTTACATAGACTGTTTTCACGATGACTTATATAAGCTCACCGGGTAGGGAAGTGCTACCCGACTTTCCGTAGAATTGTGAACACTCTGTTTAGAATGACCTTCAGAGTAGTCTAGACTTTGATAGATGTCTGTGACTATTATAGGCTGATTCTCTGCGCGCGACATATTCAACTTGGCAGGAGGTTTTCGCCGAGAAGGTATGTGATTCTTCATAAAGCATGATATTTTAAAATATATATATAGTACGGTAGATGTACACGTGTTAACCGAATAATAACTACGGCAATGTCTTTCGACTTAAGCCTGAATAATACTAACGGCAATGTCTCGCGACTTAAGCCTGAATAATAAGGATCTGAAAGCATTTCAAAAGATTACTGAATCATTTTTTAACAGAAGAGAACTAATTGGTTTTTAAAACAGAAGCTTAAGAGTTATACTAGCTTTATGGGGAGTTAGGTATAACCACTTAAGAATAATAAAAGGAACAATTTACCTATGTGTTTATAACAGACTTATATTGATTTGTGAAAAGAATAATAAGATGGTTTGATAAGTAGACATGATATGATGCTATGTGTGTTAGTGTCTTGTAACGTTTGTATAAGAGAGTATTCTTGTTGTGCTTATGTTGTTTAACGATAAGCTATTATGTTAGTGTAATATCACTCACCTCTTGACATATTCTGGGGTTAAGGCGCCTCCGACGCGGGGTAGACTCAGCGATGCAGGACCGTGATTCGAGAATACCTCGTGCGGTCCAGGGACCTATGCGGAGCTACAGGAGTTCCAGGTTAGTGTGCGGGGTTATACCTCATGCGGTCTATGTGGCCATGCGGACTACGAGTCCAGGACGATGCCGAGGAGTAGCTACCCTCGATGCGGGGTTATATACCCTATGCGGGCCTACGTGAGTGGCCTATGCGGACTACGGGAGTCCAGGATTAGGCTTGCATGGTGATACTACGGCGGTGGCCCCGCCCGATCATTCGCACCTAGAAAAGACACATCACGCTTTACCTATTGTTGCCCTTGTTTATGATGTGGCACTATGTGCGGTTACCTTGGTTGTTTCATACATATATGTAAATTGATTTTAAAATGATATGTTTTCATTTAAGTACTTACAGTTTCACATACTTGGTACCTGTTGTACTGACCTCCTTCGGGGGGCTGCGTTCATGCCGCAGGTAAGGGCAAGCAGGTGCTAGATCCACATCCTTAGGATCTCTTTGCATTGGTGTCAGGAGCTCCATCTTCTCCGGAGGCTCTCATTGGGTATGCTCTCCTCGTTGTAATTAGTTTTGTACGGTGGTATGGCGAGGCCCTGTCCCGCCATAGTTGTTTACATTCCTAGAGGTCTGTAGTCCTATTGTACATTTGGGATGTAACTGCAAAACTTGGGTTATATATATATATATATATGCCGAAAGGCAAGCTTTTCATCAGATAACTGTGTCTCATTTTACAACTGTTTCATGTCTTGTTTTATATTCCGCTGATTACTCTGATGTATGACTACTTGGGTGCCCGGGTAAGGCACGATCCACGACTTTAACGGTCGTGACAAAAGTGGTATCGAGCGATTAATCCTCGGAAAGTGTCTACGCATCGTATCTAGTAGAGTCTTGATTATCGGTGTGCGCACCACACCAATAATCAGGAGGCTATAGGATATATAGGATTGGTTTCCATTCTTCTCATTCTGAGATCGTGCCTTAGAGCTTTGTTATAAGTCGGACCCTTCTAACGTATCCCTTTTTCTGTAACAGTTATGCCTCCACGTAAGGCAACCCGCCCGAATGGCGGCAAGGCAGGGAGCCGCTAGTGGGACACCTAGAGTCACGAGGGCTCGCCCGCCTATACCAGAGACGGCGAGTTCCACGACGCCGCCAGTCCCAACAGAGACTACCGTACCCGCACCTCCTGTCCCACAGCCTGGGGCGGAGGAGATAGGGTACAAGGAGATGACCCGATCGGCCGGATCGTGGCGACATGAGGCAGCTGACGGCAGTTCAGTTTCAGCCTGATCGTGCCGTGTGGTTCACCCGAGGCGTAGAGTTTGAGGCTACGAGACTTCTGAGTCAGCCCGCCGAGTTTTACTGTCGAGGCCGGAGGATGATCCGCAGGAGTTCATCCGTCAGCTACAGAGGATTTTGAGAGTGATCAGGGCGTCGGAGACCGAGTCCGTGATCTTTGGTTCACATAGGCTGCGTGATACCGCAGTCGATTGGTTTGATTCGTGGGAGTTATCCCGGGGAGAGCACGCGTCCCCAGCTACTTGGGATGAGTTCTCAGAGGCTTTCCTCACTCACTTCGCCTCCACAGATGAGGAGGCGCGGTGATAGATTTTTACCGCGAGGCGCAGGACGACCTTGTCGGGAATACAATGTCGAGTCGATTCATTGGCTCGATATGTCCCAGCGTTGTAGCAGATATGGAGGATAGGGTGCACGCCACGTCACCGCTAGATGATTATATAGCCGAGTCATGTGCGGTGTTTCTCTTCACCGGGGTATGGACATTACCCGCATGCGAGCTCATGCTCTTGGATGCGGCGAGTGTAGACCGACGGGTTGACAGCAGAAGAAAAGAAGACCAGGGCGGCAGGTCTTTTGGTGGCTATCGTGGTGGCGGCCTCGCAGTTAGCCTAGATTTGCACCACGGCCCGGCTGAGCACTCTGCACCGCCCTCAAAGACAACAGATATTCGAGGCGCACAGGGCCCCAGGACTTGACGTCCGAGAGCGGAGAGTACAGCCGACGGGACCACCTCGGTGTGGCCGATGCGGTAGATCCCACCGAGTTGTGGTGCCGCACGGAGCTTGTTTCGATTGGCCGGCAGGTCACTATGCGGGAACCGTCCACCAAGAAGGCGATCTTGATGGTAGAAGTCACCACGAGTTCTTTCGCGTCTTCTTCATCCTCGACAGCTACTCGCCCGGAGGGCAAGGTACTCATGGACCAGCAGTGTCGCGCAGGTCGTGGCGGTCGATCTAGCGGTCCTCGAACCGCATTTATGCTTTGTCCACCGACAGATCGTGAGGCCTCACCGATGTCGCCACGGTACCTTATCGTTCGGGTTTGATGTGTATGCTTTGATAGATCCGGTTCTACTGTCCTATATATCTCCCTTGTTGCTAGTAGAATAGGATAGAGCACGAGTCCATAGACCTTTTCGAGGTAGCTACGCCGATGGTGATTCGGTGGTAGCTCGGCGTATATAGAGCTTGTCTGTGACCATTTACAATCGCCGACCACTGGCCGACTTGATAGAGTTGGAGATGATTGACTGACGCGTGATCATGGGATGGATTGGCTAGCTTCTGCTACGCCAATGTAGGCTGCAGAGAGAGTAGTACGGTTCCGATTTCTGAGAGCCGGTTGTTGAGTGAGAGGAGCAGTATCGCCGGGGTAGGTTTATTTCCTACCTCAAGGCTAGGAAGATGGTGCGAAGGGTATATCTACCATCTCGTTCGTGTTTGATCTCGAGGCCGCAGCGCGATTTTCGTCGCCCAGAGTCGAGAGTTCCCAGACGTGTTTCAGACGACCTCCGGTATCCTCACGAGAGGAGATCGAGTTTTGTATAGACATATTGCTGCACACTCGGCTATTTCCATTCCGCCATACGAATGGCACTGCCGAGTTGAGAGAGTTGAAGGATCAACTTAGGATTTCTTTGGAGAAGCGGCTTCATCGGGCTAGTATTTCTCCCCGGGAGCGCCGGTATTGTTCGTGAAGAAGAAGGGCGACGCTGCGCATGTGTGTTGATTACAGCGAACAAGGTGACCATTAAGAACAGATACCCCTTCCCGTGATTGATGATTTGTTCGACGATTGCGAAGTGCGAGATGTTTCTCAAGATTGATCTGCGATCGCTATCATCAGTGCAGTCGAGAGGTGGATGTCCCTAGATGCATTCGGACGATGACGCATTATGAGTTCGTGGTCATGTCTTTGGTTGACCAATGCTCGGCGGTATTCATGGATTTGATGAACCGAGTGTTCAAACCATTTTTGGACACGTTTGTGATAGTGTTCATTGATGATATCTTGGTTTATTCTCGCCAGAGGAGCATACGAGCATTTGAGGATCGTCTGAAAGTTCTCGAGACCAGAAGCAGACGCCAAGTTTTCCAAATGTGAGTTTGGTTGACTTCGTGGCTTTTCTTGGGCATATTGTGGGGTGATGGCATTCGAGTGGATACGACCAAGATCGAGGCGATAAGACTTGGCCTAGACCTACTACCCCGACAGAGGTTCGCAGCTCGGGCCTTGCAGATATTATCGGCGTTCGTGGAGAAGTTTGCTTCTATCTACGCACCATTGACTAGCCGACTCGGAAGGCGCCAAGTTTGATGGTGATGCTTGGAGCGGGGTTTCCGATTCTTGAAAGAGAGATCGACGACCGCCCGCTTCTTACTTCCGCAGGTCGAGCGGTTATGTTGTGTATGCGACGTCGGGCATCGGTTGGGATGTGTTGATGCAGCATGGCAAGGTTATAGCGTATGCATCCCGACACCAAGAAACACGAGAGGAACTACCCCATCCACGATTTGAGTTAGCGCGGTGATTCACGCCGAAGATCTGAGGCACTATTTGTATGGGGTTCATGTGGATATTTTTACGGACCACAAGAGCCTCAGATATCTTCACCAGAGGAGCCGAACTTACGGCAGAGCGGTGGTTAGAGTTGCTTAAGGATTACGATGTTGATATCCCGTACCACCCGGGAAAGCCAATGTTGTGGCGTATGCTCTTAGTCGTAGGTCGATGGGAGCCTATCGATGTGCGGCTAGAGAGGAGGACATGGTTCGTGATTTGCATCGATTAGCGAGCCTTGGTGTCCGCTTGATTGATTCCGATAGCGGTGGGTTCGAGTTCGTGAGGTTGCCGAAGTCTTCCATCGTCGGCGAGGTGAAGAGGCAACGATTCGAGGATCGATTTGACACGTTATCGTGATCTGACTCTTCGTGAGGGCAAGGGTCCTGAGGTAGCACGATGGGGTGCTAAGGTTTGAGCGCGGTTGTGTGTTCGGATGTTTTGAGACTTGGCGGTAGGTTCTTGGGAAGCACACGCGCGGCGTTACTCCATCCGTGGTCGACCAAGATGTACCACGACCTTAGATCCGTATTGGTGGGATGGCTTGAAGAGGACGTTGCGAGTTCGTAGCTCGCGCCCGTGTTGTCGCAGTAAAGGTAGAGCACGAGGCACGGTGGTTTATTACGCATTTATAGAGATCCCGACCTGGAAGTGGGAGGTGATCAACATGGACTTCATCACAGGATTACCTCGCACTCAGAGGAGACATGATTCTATATGGGTTATCGTCGACAGGCTGACGAAATCAGCCCACTTTCTTCCGTCGGACGACTTTTCTACCGAGGATTATGCCGACTTTACATCCGAGATCGTCGATGCATGGAGTCCCTATTTCGATCATATCGCATGCAGGAGCCCGCCACGCTAACTGGAGGTCTTTCGAGAGGTTTAGGACGCAGTGAGCACGAATCGCATTCCATCCACAGACAGACGGACAGGCAGAGCGCACTATCCAGACTCTTGAGGATATGCTGCGAGCCTGTGTTATCGACTTCAGGGGTAGCTGGGAGGATCATTTGCCTCTAGTTGAGTTTGCGTATAATAATAGCTACCACTCCAGTATTAGATGGCGCCTTATGAGGCCTTGTATGGGAGGAAGTGCAGATCGCCTATAGGTTGGTTTGATGTGGGCGAGTGCAACTAGTGGGACCAGATTTGCGCGGCGAGCAGTGGATAAGTGAAGCTTATCCGAGAGGTTCTTGACACTCGAGTCGCACGTGTCATACGCAGATCATCGCCGCCGACATCTAGAGTTCGAGGTTCATGATTGGGTTTTCCTAAAGTGTCACCTATGAAGCGGTGTGATGAGATTCGGAAGAAGGAAACTCACCAAGGTACATTGGGCGTTTGATTGTCCGCGAGGTAGGCAAGGTTGCTATGAGTTGGATCTGCCGTCCGATCCGAGGCGGGCATCCGGTTTTTCATGTATCTATCTTTGAGAGATGTATCGGGGATCCATCTAAGGTACACCCGATTGACGATGTCCAGTGTGACCGAGGGTTATCGTATGAGGAGATTCCCATAGCGATAGTCGATCGTCGGGTTAGGCGTCGCGACCAAGGACGTGGCTTCCACAAAGTCTTGTGGCGAACGAGCTCGGAGGAGATGACGTGGGAAGCCGGCGAGGACATGAGGCAGAGTATCCTCACCTATTCCCACACCTCCGTAATTCACTTTCCTACTTGTAAATTTTCGTTATCGCTTTTTGCCTAAGTGTTGTTTGCGCGTGTGGCATTTACAATCGTTTAAGTTATGAAGAACCTTATCGTTAAGCGTAGGAAGGAACATTCGACGAATGTTTCTAAGAGGAGAATGTTATACCGTTGTTATACCGTATTTCAGTATGTACGTAAGGGAATACGTCTAAAAGGTTAGCCTTAAAAGTTAGGCTTGACGAAAATTATTGGGCACAACTCGCAAAACGATTGGTTTTCCGACGAAACGTTTCCACGCCTTTCATAGGATAAATTCCGCTATGTCATTTCTTATTTTTGCGGATTTTTCCGAGAGACGTAACACTTTGGACCAATGAGAGGCGACACTTTCCACCTCTCATTGATGGACTTGTCACGCAATAGGGCGATTGGATGACAATCCTTGTCATAAAGTTGGATAGATATTTTGTGTGCAAGTTGGCTAGGTACACTTGCCCTAATCTTGACCTTACACTTGCCTAGCACTTGGCTAAATCTTGGCCATTGGTTGGCCATGTCTTGACCTATAAATACCCTCTCTGAGATGAAGAGTTATTCATCCACTAAAGCTTTCAAGTCTTGAAAATCCTCCTCTCCCTTATGAGCAATTCGTCCCAAACACCCCTCCCTTTGGTGAAGTTTTGGCCGAGGCCCTTCCCTCTAGCCTAGCCGAAACCTACCCCCTCCCTTGGTAGGAAAGTTGCCTTCTAGTATTGTTATAATGCCCAATTTAACCTAGCCCAAATTCCTTAGTACTTAGTAGAAGTTGGAAACTTCTAAGGATTCTTGAGCGCTGAGCTTTGATTAGGAGCTAAACCTCGCTCGGGATCGACTTTTTACTTGGATATTATTGGGCTTATCGAGGTAAATAATCGACCCTCTTTTGTAATTAAAGAATGCATCTTGTAGAAGTATTGAGATAAGTATAAATACTTAGGAGGTTATTAAGAATAGAATTGAACTGTAACACCTTAGAAGGGTATAAAAGAAGAGTATACGAATCAGATTTACATAGGATCGTTTTCACAATGAGACTTATATAGCTCATGGTAGGGTTGTGCTGCCCGACTTTCCATAGAATTGAGGACCCTCTGTTTAGAATGACCTACGAATAGTCTAGACTTTGATAGATGTGCGTGACTATTATAGTCGATTCTCTGCGCGACATACTCGACTTGGCGTGGATTTCACGGAAGGTATGTGATTCTTCCTATACTCACGAGCATGATATTTTAAGTATATATATAGTACTACAGACGACATATGATAATCGGCAATGTCTTTTGACTTAAGCCCGAATAATAAGAACCTTGAAGTATGTCAAAAGAATAATGAATCATTTTAACGTAAGAGTAATAGTTGGTGTTAAAACAAAAGCTAAGAGTTATACTAAGCTTTATGGGAAGTAGGTATAACAACCTAAGAATGATAAAAGGAATGTTTACTTGTTTGTTTATAAAAACCTTGTATTGCTTTCATTAAGTGTAGTAAGATTGGTTGATAGGTAGACATACTATGATCTGCATGTGTTAAATGCCTTGTAAATGTGTGAAAGGGGTTATTCTTGCGGCTTACGTTGCTAACTTAGTAAGTCCGTTGTACTATTATTGTATCACCTACGCCCTTGACTGTTATTCCGAGGGCTTGCCCCCCTTGATGCGGGTCTATAGGGCCTTTGCGGTCCATGAGACTATGCGAGTCGCGGTATGCTCGAGGATTGATCATTCGGTGTTTAGCCCGACGCGGGGATGCCCTATGCGGTCCATGGGACTATGCGGTTTGAGGCTATGCGGTGCGGAAGTCCGGGAGAATGCCGGGCTAGCTACCCCGTCGGGAATACCTCACGCGGTGCGTGTGTGACTATGCGGTGCGGAAGTCCGTGACTAGGCACGCACGAATGATACTATGGGCGGTTGGCCTTGCTTCGATCATTCGCGCCTAGACTAGACTGCTACGCTTTTCCTATTCTTGTTATTGTTGTGATGTGGCACTATGTGCGATTGAACCGATTATATTTGTGAAAAGGTTTTAAATACCTTGATTTCATTTAAAGTACTTTATAGTTTCACATACTTGGTACTGTTATCGACCTCTTCGGGGCCGCGTTCATGCCGCGAGTTCTAGAGGAAAGAAAGCTAGATCCACATCCTTAGGATCTCTACGTTGGTGTTAGAGCTCCACTCTCTCGGAGGCTCTACTTTTGGGTATGATCTCCTGTTGTAGATAGTTTTGTACAGACAGGTATGGCGGGCCCCGTCCGCCATAGTTATTATTTCCTAGAGGTCTGTAGTCTGCATATGATTGGGATGAATCGCAAAAATTTGGTTTATGTATATATGCCGAAAGGCAATCTTTTCATCAGATAAAATGTTCTAGTTATATCATGTTTCATGTCGTGTTTTATATTCCGCTGATTGTTCTCTGATGTATGACTACTTGGGTGCCCGGGTAAGGCACCAGTCACGGGCCCCGGAACGGGTCGTGACAAAAGTGGTATCAGAGCAGTTAATCCTCGGAAAGTGTCTACAGACCGTATCTAGTAGAGTCTTGATTATCGGTGTGTTGTGCACCACACCAATAATCAGGAGGCTATAGGATATTTAGGATTGGTTTCCATTCTTCTCACTCTGAGATCGTGCTTTAGAGCTGTGTTATAGGTTGGACCCCTCTAACGCATTCCTTTCCTGTAACAGATATGCCTCCACGTAAGGCAACCCGGGCCCAGAAGGGCAAGGCAGCCGAGGGAGCTGCTAGTGTGACACCCAGAGTCACGAGGGCTCAGGCCCAGGCTATACCAGAGACGGCGAGTTCTATGACACCGCCGGCCCCAGCAGGGACCGCAGTACCCACACCTCCTGTCCCTCAGCCCGGGGCAGAGGAGTTAGGGTACAAGGAGATGGCCCAGTTACTAGCCAAGGTCGTGGCCAGATATGAGGAGAGGTTTGAGGCAGCCATTCCAGTTCCAGTTCCAGCTCCAGTAGTACCCGTTGTTCACCAGAGGGCAGATAGCTTGAGGCTACGGGACTTCCTGAGTTGTAGCCCGCCAGAGTTTTACGGGTCTAGACCAGAGGATGATCCGCAGGAGTTCATCCGTCAGTTGCAGAGGATTATGCGGGTGGTCAAGGCTTCAGAGACTGAGTCTGTGACATTCGGTTCGCATCGGCTGCGTGATACCGCAGTCGATTGGTTCGATTCATGGGAGCTTTCCCGGGGAGAGCATGCACCTCCAGCAGTATGGGATGAGTTTTCAGAGGCTTTTCTCACACACTTCTTGCCTCCGCAGATGAGGAGGGCACGATCTGACAGATTTTTGTTACTGAGGCAGGGAGGACGCACAGTTAGAGAGTACAATGTCGAGTTTGATTCATTAGCTCGATATGTTCCTGCACTGGTAGCAGATATGGAAGACCGGGTGCATCGCTACGTCACCGGGCTAGACGACTATATGGCCGAGTCTTGTGCGGGTGTGTCCCTTGGCCGTAATGGACATTACCCGTATGCAGCTCATGCATTGGGATGCGAGAGCGTAGAGACCGCGGCAGACCGATATCGCCAGCAGGAAGGCCGGACGGCGGGTTCTTTTGGTGGTTCTCGTGGTGGGCGATCGCCAGAAGTCGGATTTGCACCACAGCCGGCTCAGAGCACTCCTACATCATTTTCAAGACAAACAGAGCGCGAGGCGGTCGGGGCGGACCGGATTTGTGGTAATGCGGGCTAACTGTTCGAGGTCTGATCAGTGTGTGCGTTGTGGTAGATTCCATTCGGGAGCCGTTATGCTACTACGAGGACTTGCCATACTTGTGGCGGCAGGTCATTTCGCGAGGGTTTGCCCGACCGGGGCCGGGGTAGGCCTGTACCATGTGGTCTGTCGCTTCTTCATCCCCGACAGCCATCGCCGAGGCGTGGTACTCAGAGATCAGCAGTCGCGGCAGAGGTCGTGGCGCAGTCCCATTCTAGCGGTCCTCGAACCGCATTTATGCTTTGTCCACCGACAGATCGTGAGGCCTCACCGATGTCGCCACAGTACCTTATCGGTTCTGGTTTGATGTATATGCTTTGATAGATCCGGTTCTACCCCGCCCCATATATCTCCCTTGTTGCTAGTAGGATAGGGATGAGCACGAGTCCATAGACCCTTTCGAGGTAGCTACGCCGGTGGGTGATTCGGTGGTAGCTCGGCGGTATATAGAGCTTGTCTGTGACCATTTACGCCGACTTTTGCCGACTTAATAGAGTTGGAGATGATTGACTGACGTGATCATGGGATGGATTGGCTAGCTTGCTACGCCAATGTAGACCGCAGAGAGAGTAGTACGGTTCCGGTTCGGCGAGGCGGTTGTTGAGTGGGAAGGAGCACGGTATCGCCGAAAGGTAGGTTTATTTCCTACCTCAAGGCTAGGAAGATGGTGCAGAAGGGTATATCCGCCATCTCGTTCGTGTTTGATAACGAGGTCGCGTACCAGATTTTCGAGCCCAGTGAGTCCGAGAGTTCTCGACGTGTTTCCACGACCTCCGGTATTCCTCCGCAGAGGAGATTGAGTTTTGTATAGATGTGTTGCGGACACTCGCCTATTTCCATTCCGCCATACAGGATGGCACTGCCGAGTTAAGACGATTGAAGGAGCGGTGAGTGATTTGTTGGAGAAGCGGTTTCATCGACCTAGTGTTTCTCCCGGGGCGCCGTATTGTTCGTGAAGAAGAAAGACGGACGCTGCGTATGTGTGTTGACTACTGAGGTGAACAAGGTGACCATTAAGAACAGATACCCTTCCCGGATTGATGATTTGTTCGATCGGTTGCGGGCGCGAGATGCTTTTCAAGATTGATCTACGATCGGGCTATCATCGAGTTCGAGTTAGAGGTGGATGTCCCTAGATCGCATTCCGACCCTGACGCATTATGAGTTCAGTGGTCATGTCTTTGGGTTGACCAATGCTCGGCGGTATTCATGGAGTTGATGAACCGAGTGTTCAAACCATTTTGGACACGTTTGTGATAGTGTTCATTGATGATATCTTGGTTTATTCTCGCCAGAGCGCGAGCATGCGGAGCATTTGAGGTATCTTGTGATTCTCGACCAGCCAGTATGCGAAGTTTTCCAAATGTGAGTTTTAGTTGACCTCGGTGGCTTTTCGGGCACATTGTCGGGCGATGGCATTCAGTGATACGCCAAGATCGGCGATCGGGACTTGGCCTAGACCTACTACTCCGGCAGAGGTTCGCGATTTCGGGCCTTGCAGGATATTATCGGCGGTTCGTGGAGAAGTTTGCTTCTATCTTCGCACCATTGACTAGGCGACTCGAAGGCACCAAGTTTGGATCGATGCTTGTGAGCAGGGTTTCGATTCTTGAAAGAGAACGACGACCGCCCGCTTCTTACTCTTCCAGGGTCGGATGGTTACGTGGTGTATTGTGATGCGTCGCATCGGGTTGGGATGTGTTGATGCAGCGGGCAGAGTTATAGCATACGCATCCCGACCTTAAGATACACGGAGAACTACCCCACCCATGATTTGGAGCCGCGGTGATTCACGCTTTAAAGATCTGGAGGCACTATTTGTATGGGGTTCACGTGGATATTTATACAGACCACAAGAGCCTCCAGTATATCTTCAGCCAGAGGGAGCTGAACTTACGACAGAGACGGTAGTTAGAGTTGCTTAAGGATTATGACGTCAATATCTTGTACCACCCGGGGAAGGCCAATGTTGTGGCAGATGCTCTTAGTCGTAGGTCGATGGGAGTCTATCGAGGTGCGGCTGCAGAGGAGGGGCATGGTTCGTGATTTGCATCGATTAGCGAGCAGCCTGGTGTCCGTTTGATTGATTACGATAGCGTGGGTTAGAGTTCGTGAGGTTGCCGAGTCTTCCATCGTCGGCGAGAGGTGAAGAGGCAACATTCGAGGATCCGGTTTGGCACGTTATCGTGATCTGACTCTTCGTGAGGCAAGCGGTCCTTTGAGGTAGCACTGATGGGCGCTAAGGTTTGAGGGCGAGTTGTGTGTTCCGGATGTTTCGTGACTTGGCGGAGTTCTTGGGAAGCACACAAAGCGTTACTATCCATCCGTGGTCGACCAAGATGTACCACGACCTTAGATCCGTATTGGTGGGATGGTTTGAAGAGGACGTTGCGAGTTCGTAGCTCGCCCGTGTTGTCGCAGTGAAGGTAGAGCACGAGGCACGGTGGTTTGTTACTGCACGATAGAGATCCCGACCGAAGTGGGAGGTGATCAACATGGACTTCATCACGGATTGCCTCGCACTCAAAGGAGACATGATTCTATATGGGTTATCGCCGACGGTGGACTAAATCAGCCCACTTTCTTCCCGTCGGGACGACTTTCTACGAGGATTATGCCGACTTTACATCCGAGAGGTCGCCGATCGCATGGAGTCCTATTTCGATCATATCGACGCAGGAGCCCGGTTACGCTAACTTCGGAGGTCCTTCCAGAGGGGTTTAGGACGCAGTGAGCCCGAGTAATCGCATTTCATCCACGCATGCACGGACAGCAGAGCGCACTATCCGACTCTTGAGGATATCCGCGAGCTCGTGTTATTGACTTCAGAGGTAGGAGGATCACTTGCCGGTAGAGTTCGCGTATTATAACAGCTACCACTCTAGCATTCAGATGGCGCCGTATGAGGCTTTGTATGGGAGGAAGTGCAGATCGCCGATAGCATGGTTCGATGTGGGCGAGGTACAGTTAGTGGGACCAGACTTGGTGCAGCAGGCAGTGGATAAGGTGAAGCTTATCCGAGAGCGGCTATTGACAGCTCAGAGTCGACAGAAGTCGTATGCAGATCATCGACGTCGACATCTGGAGTTCGCAGTTGATGATTGGGTTTTCCTGAAGGTGTCACCCATGAAGGGTGTGATGAGATTCGGGAAGAAGGGAAAACTCAGCCCAAGGTAAATTGGGCCGTTTCATATTCTCCACAGGGTAGGCAAGGTTGCACATGAGTTGATCTGCCGTCCGATCTGGAGGCAGTGCATCCGGTATTTCACGTATCTATGCTGAGGAGATGTGTCGGGGATCCATCTAGGGTACACCCGATTGACGATGTCCAGGTGACCGAGGGGTTATCGTATGAGGAGATTCCCATAGCGATAGTCGATCGTCAGGTTAGGCGTCTGCGGACCAAGGACGTAGCTCACAAAGTTTTGTGGCGGAACGAGCTTAGGGAGGAGATGACGTGGGAAGCAGAGGAGGACATGAGGCAGAGATACCCTCACCTATTCCCCACACCTCCAGGTAACCTACTTTCCTACTTATTGATTCAATTGACTTATGTGCTAAGTGTTTTTTTTTTGCGAACTGCTTAGGTTGTTAAGAACCTTATCTTTAACTGTCTTGGGAAGGAACATTCGGGACGAATGTTTCTAAGGAGGGGAGAATGTTATACCCCGTATTTCCAGAGTATGTACGTAAGGGAATACGTACAAATGGTTAGCCTTAAAAGTTAGGCTCGACGAAAATTATTGGGCACAACTCGCAAAACGATTGGTTTTCCGACGAAACGCTTTCCACAGCCTTTCATAGGATAAATTCCGGCTATGTCATTTCTTATTTTTGCGGATTTTTCCGAGAGACGTAACACTTTGGACCAATGAGAGGGCGACACTTTCCACCCTCTCATTGGTGGACTTGTCACGGCAATAGGGCCGATTGGATGACAATCCTTGTCATAAAGTTGGATAGATATTTTGTGTGCAAGTTGGCTAGGTACACTTGCCCTAATCTTGACCTTACACTTGCCTAGCACTTGGCTAAATCTTGGCCATTGGTTGGCCATGTCTTGACCTATAAATACCCCTCTTGAGATGAAGAGTTATTCATCCACTAAAGCTTTCAAGTCTTGAAAAATCCTCCCTCTCCCTTGTGAGCAATTCGTCCAAACACCCTCCCCTTTGAGTGAAGTTTTGGCCGAGGCCCTTCCCCTCTAGCCTAGCAGAAACCTACCCCCTCCTTGGTAGGAAAGTTGCCTTCTAGTATTGTTATAATGCCCAATTTAACCTAGCCCAAATTCCTTAGTACTTAGTAGAAGTTGTGGGAAACTTCAGGATTCTTGAGCGCTGGAGCTTTGGATTGTGAGCTAAACCTCGCTCAGGATCGACTTTTTACTTGGATATTATTGGGCTTATCGAGGTAAATAATCCTGACCCTCTTTTGTAATTAAAGAATGCATACAGTAGAAGTATTGAGATAAGTATAAATACTTAGGAGGTTATTAAGAATAGACTTGAATCAGAACACCTTAGAAGGGTATAAAAGAAGAGTATACGAATCAGTACTTACATAGGACTGTTTCACGATGAGACTTATATAGCTCACGGGTAGGGTTGTGCTGCCCGACTTTCCATAGAATTGAGGACCCTCTGCTTAGAATGACCTCTGCAGAATAGTCTAGACTTTGATAGATGTCTGTGACTATTATAGTTGATTCTCTCTTGCGACATACTCGACTTGGCGTGGATTTCGAGAAGGTATGTGATTCTTCCTATACTCCCGAGCATGATATTTTAAGTATATATATAGTACGCAGACGCATATGATAATCGGCAATGTCTTTTGACTTAAGCCTGAATAATAAGAACCTTGAAGTATGTCAAAAGAATAATGAATCATTTTAACAGAAGAGTAATAGTTGGTGTTAAAACAAAAGCTTAAGAGTTATACTAAGCTTTATGGGAAGTAGGTATAACAACCTAAGAATGATAAAAGGAACTGTTTACTTGTTTGTTTATAAAAGCCTTGTATTGCTTTCTGTTAAGTGTAGTAAGATTGGTTGATAGGTAGACATACTATGATGCTGCATGTGTTAAATGCCTTGTAAATGTGTGAAAGGGGTTATTCTCTTTGGCTTACGTTGCTAACCGGTAAGTCCGTTGTATCTGTTATTGTATCACCTACCCTTGACTTGTTATACCGAGGGCTTGCCACCTCGATGCAGGTCTATACGGCCTATGCGGTCTATGAGACTATGCGGAGCTGCGGTATGCTCCAGGATTGATCATTCCGGGTGTTTAGCCCGATGCGGGGGATGCCCTATGCGGTCCATGGGACTATGCGGTCTTTTGAGGCTATGCGCGATCGCGGAAGTCCGTGAGGTACCGGGCTAGCTACCCCGTCGCGGGAATACCTCATGCGCGGTGCGTGTGACCTATGCGGATCGCGGAAGTCCGGGACTAGGCACGCAGAATGATACTATGGGCGGTTGGCCTTGCTTCGATCATTCGCGCCTAGACTAGACACATTCTGATTTTCCTATCGTTATTGTTGTGATGTGGCACTATGTGCGATTGAACTGATTATATTTGTGAAAAGGTTTTAAATACCTTGATTTCATTTAAAGTACTTTATAGTTTCACATACTTGGTACCTGTTACTTGACCTCTGGGCCGCGTTCATGCCGCAGGTTCTAGAGGAAAGCAGGTGCTAGATCCACATCCTTAGGATCTCTACGTTGGTGTTAGGAGCTCCACTCTCTCCGGAGGCTCTACTTTTGGGTATGATCTCCCTGTTGTAGATAGTTTTGTACAGACAGGGTATGGCGGGGCCCTGTCCCGCCATAGTTGTTATTTCCTTAGAGGTCTGTAGTCCTGTTGTACAGTTGGGATGTAACTGCAAAAATTTGGTTTATGTATATATGCCGAAAGGCAATCTTTTTCATCAGATAAAATGTTCTAGTTATATCATGTTTCATGTCGTGTTTTATATTCCGCTGATTGTTCTCTGATGTATGACTACTTGGGTGCCCGGGTAAGGCACCAGTCACGGGCCCCGGAACGGGTCGTGACACCCGTATTTCCGGAGTATGTACGTGAGGGCGTACGTACGAAAGTTTGGCCTTAAAAGTTTAGGCATGGCACGTTTTTTGGGCACAACTCACTCAAGGAATCGTTTTCCGACGAAACGTTTTACAAGACTCGCGTAGGATAAATTCCGGCTATACCATTGCTAATTTTTGCGGATTTTTCCGAGAGACGTAACACTTTGGACCAACGAGAGGGCGACACTTGTCACCCTATCATTGATGGACTTGTGGCGGAATTGGACCGAATTGGAGAGCCAATTTTGTCAAGTAGTTGGTAGGATATTTTGTGTGCAAGTTGGCTAGGTACACTTGCCCTAATCTTGGCCTTACACTTGGCTAAATCTTGGCCATTGGTTGGCCATCCCTTGACCTATAAATACCCCCCTTAAGATGAAGAGTTCTTCATCCACAAATTACTTTCCAAGTCTTGAAAATCCTCCCTTCTCCCTTGTTAGCCATTTCGTCCAAAGCCTTCTCCCCCTCTAGCCTAAGTGGCCCTTGGCCGAGGCAACCCCCCTAGCCTAGCCGAAATCTACCCCCCTCCCTTGGTAGAAAAGTTGCCTTCTAGTATTGTTATAATGCCCAAAATACCCTAGCCCAAATCCCTGAGTCCTTAGTAGTTGTGAAGAACTTCTAAGGTTTTCGAGCTCTGAGCGCATACAACTTAGGAGCTAAGCCTTGCTCGATCGACTTTATCTAGGATATTATTGGGCTTACCGAGGTAAATAATCCTAACCCTCTTTTGTATTAGAGAATACATACTGTAGTAGTATAAGAATAAGTATTAAATACTTAGAAGAATATTACAGAATAGAATTGAACTGTTATCACAGTAGAAGGGTTTAAAAGAAGAATAATCAAACTGTACTTACATAGGACTGTTTTCACAGTAGACTTATATAAGCTCACCGGGTAGGGAAGTGCTACCCGACTTTCCGTAGAATTGTGAACACTCTGTTTAGAATGACCTTCAGAGTAGTCTAGACTTTGATAGATGTCTGTGACTATTATAGGCTGATTCTCTGCGCGCGACATATTCAACTTGGCAGGAGGTTTTCGTAGAAGGTATGTGATTCTTCCTAAAGCATGATATTTTAAAATATATATATAGTACTAGACGCATGCGTGTTAAGCGAATAATATCTACGGCAATGTCTTTCGACTTAAGCCTGAATAATACTAACGGCAATGTCTCGCGACTTAAGCCTGAATAATAAGGATCTGAAAGCATTTCAAAAGATTACTGAATTATTTTTTAACAGAAGAGAACTAATTGGTTTTTAAAACAGAAGCTTAAGAGTTATACTAGCTTTATGGGGAGTTAGGTATAACCACTTAAGAATAATAAAAGGAACAATTTACCTATGTGTTTATAATGCACTTATATTGATTTGTGAAAAGAATAATAAGATGGTTTGATAAGTAGACATGATATGATGCTATGTGTGTTAGTGTCTTGTAACGTTTGTATAAGAGAGTATTCTTGTTGTGCTTATGTTGTTTAACGATAAGCTATTATGTTAGTGTAATATCACTCACCTCTTGACATGTTACCGGGGGTTAAGCTTCCTCCACGCGGGTAGACTCGGCGATGCGGGACCATGATTCGAGAATACCTCATGCGGGTCGAGGGACCTATGCGAGCTACGGAGTTCGAGTTAGCGCGGGTTATACCTCACGCGGTCTATGTGGCCATGCGGATCACGAGTCGGGGCGATGCCGAGGAGTAGCTACCCTCGATGCGGGTTATATACCCTATGCGGCCTACGTGAGTGGCCTATGCGGACTACGGAGTCGGATTAGACTTGCATGGTGATACTACGGGCAATTGGCCCCGCTTCGATCATTCGCACCTAGAAAAGACACATCACGATTTACCTATTGCCACTTGTTTATGATGTGGCACTATGCGCGTTACCTTGGTTGTTTCATACATATATGTAAATTGATTTTAAAATGATATGTTTTCATTTAAGTACTTACGATTTCACATACTTGGTACTGTTATCGACCTCCTTGGGCTGCGTTCACGCCGCAGGTGGCAAGCAGTGCTAGATCCACATCCTGGATCTCTTTGCATTGGTGTCGAGCTCCATCTTCTAGGAGGCTCTCTGTTGGGTATGCTCTCCTGTTGTAATTAGTTTTGTCTGATCGAGGTATGGCGGCCTGTCCCGCCATAGTTGTTTACATTCCTAAGTGCTGTAGTCTATTGTACATTTGGGATGTAATCGCAAAAACTTGGGTTATATATATATATGCCGAAAGGCAAGCTTTTCATCGATAAGCTGTCTCATTTTACAACTGTTTCATGTCTTGTTTTATATTCAGCTGATTACTCTGATGTAGGACTACTTGGGTGCGGGTAAGGCACGATCACGACTTTGAACGGGTCGTGACACTCCGTTTCTCCGGAGGCTTATCTTTTGGTATGTTTCCCTGAGTTGTAGGTTCTTGTACATTCAGGGGTATGGCGGGGCCCTGTCCCGTCATAGTTGTTATAACATTCTTAGAGGTCTGTAGTACTGTTGTGGGCAGGTTTGTAAAAGGGATGTAACTGTTCAAACATGTATATATATATGCCGAAAGGCAACTTTTCTCAGATAAACTATTTTTCACTTCATATTGTTTCATGTCTTGTTTTATATTCCGCTGGTTACTCTGATGTTGTATCACTAAGGTGCCCGGGGTAAGACACCAGTCACGGGCCCGGGATCGGGTCGTGACATATTTCTTATCACATTGGGGAAACTAAACCCAAAAGTACTACGTACATACATACTTAAAAAGAATCATGCAACTCCTTTTCCTTAAATCAACAAACGTATACTTTTAAAACTCAAGTTACATACTCTTTTGAAATCATTCTTCTTAATTCTTGAAATAAATCAAGAAGCCATACATTTTAAATCAAGTCATTCCTTCCTTTAAAAATCAAGTCCCATAACTTGAAAAATAAAGTCTCATAACCTTTTAGGAAATCAAGGTTCATAGTCTTAAAACTTCATAACATAAATTCTTTAAAATCATTTCACTTACTTCAAATAAATCAAGTCATTTCTATCTTTAAGAATCAAGTCCCATCCTTCGGTTTTGGGTAATCCTGGCCCAGCAACGTTGCGGAAACCACATGCTTTGCCCTCTAGGCCCAGCTCACGGGAAGGCAATGCACAAGCTGATAGGGTACGTTATAAGTCTATGCATTCTGATCCTGCAGTTCCTTTGAACCCGCAACCTTCCTTGGACGAAGGTACTAACATGGGTGTTAAGGGAGTGTCCTTGCCGGCGTCTAAGAGTGTTACCTTTGAACGCGGGGAGCATAGCTTGGCTGATACACACGCTATGGCTTCCGGCAGGAAAGATGATGGCTGGAAAGAAGTTATGCCAAAGAAGTTCATATCAAAGGGCAGTGGGAAGACTAAGGCAGCAAAGCGCGGAGGTGCTGGGAAAACCTCCTTTGTTTCCTAATGAAAATACTTTGTTGGAATGTCCGCGGTCTTTGCGGACTAAGGGACAGGGCAGCCACGCAAGCACTAGTGTGTAGTCTCACTAAACAGCATGATGTGGCATTGATTTGTCTTTTGGAAACAAAACTCTCTAAGGAAAGGATTGAGTCTTTCTCTTAAAAGATTCAAAGGTTGGAATTTATGCTCAAATATGGAATTCATCGATGGTGGAAGAATGCTACTCTTGTGGATCCTCAAAGGTCTGTTGTGAAGTGCTTGGAATGGATTCTCAACATATCCATGTTCAGGCAAGTTGTAAGATTACTCAAGTGTCCTTCCTTGCAACATTCGTGTATCCGATTTACAACATCACGGATAGGAGGATCCTTTGGCATCACCTTACTCACTTGGGCATTGGCATCACTAAACCTTGGATGATTATGGGAGATTTCAACACTTATCGCTACCCTCAAGATAAGCGGGAGGCCCTCCTCTAACGCCGTATGCACTTAAGGACCTTGGAGATTTCGGAATGCTCATGGACTAGAAGACACTCCATCTTCCGGTTCTTTCTACACTTGGACAAATGGTTCGATTTGGTCCAAGCTTGATAGAGTAATGATGAATCAAAATTGGGGCGATTTGACCTTAGAATGCACAGCCAATTTCATGCCTATGGAACCTGTCTCGGACCACTGTCCTGTGATGGCTACGGTAATTGCATCCTATAATATTGGGAAGCGGCCTTTCAAGTTCATGAATATGTGGCTTTCACCCCGCTGACAACATTATGACTTCATGCTGGAGACAAGACATTCTAGGTACTGCTCAATTCGTTCTAGCATCGAAATTGAAAGCCTTGAAACAACCACTGAGGGCATTGAATATAAGTGAGTTCGGCAGTATTGATCAAAGAGCTAAGGAGGCAAACATGGAGTTTAAGGAGGCTATTAGTGCACATATGGGGGACCCCTGTGATGAGGAGCTTAAATCAAAGGTTAAGTCCTCAAGAGTTAAAGCCAACACCTTAATGGAAGCTGAGAGACATTTCATTAGGCAAAAGTCGAGAC
Organism: Przewalskia tangutica; assembly: GCA_029844215.1. NCBI lineage: Eukaryota > Viridiplantae > Streptophyta > Magnoliopsida > Solanales > Solanaceae > Przewalskia > Przewalskia tangutica. The sequence continues at coordinate 655,324 of JAQGDG010000037.1, read as the reverse complement.
AGAAACACTTGATTGGAAGTGATAAATGCTCCAAATACTTCCATAGCTTGATCAAGAGAAGTAATGTCAAGAACTCCATCAATTTTCTTGTCAAAACTAATGGGATTATCACTACATCACGGGGAGGTAAGAAAGCTTCTAGAGGAATTTTATAAGGATCTTCTTGGCACATCTCGACCCACATCGAACTTTGATCTGAAGTGTGCAACTTTGGGCGAAGCTAAGTGAAGAGGATCTACAACTTTTGCGCCGTATCCCCAAAGGAGATTTGGGAAGCTCTTTACGATATTGGAAATGATAAAGCTCTGGACCGATGGGTATTCGGCAACCTTCTTTAAGAATAGATGGAGAGATGTGGGACATGATGTAGTAAGAAGCGCAGGAGTTCTTCTCTTCGTGGGTTCTTTTGAAACAACTTAATCACACCATCATTGCCTTGCTGCCCAAGACCGATAGGGATCCTAAGGTAACCGATTTTAGGCCTATTGGATGACTAATGTAGTCTATAAGATTATTACAAAGATTTTAGCTAATGAATGGCAAAGATTCTTCCTTCTATCGTTGACAAATCGCAGCGGGCTTTTGTGAAAGGGAGAAATATGATGGACAATGTCTATGTAGCACAAGAGCTTGTGAGGATTTAATAGAGCCAGAATCTCACCTAGGTGTATGCTCATGGTGGATCTTAGGAAAGCTTTTGACACGGTCTCTTGGAGTTTCCTTGATTCAAGATAAGAGGCCTCAACTTTCCGCAGATTTGTCGGTGGATCGTGGAGTGTGTTTGCTCAACGCCCTTCTCTTTCTATCAGCGGTGAGTTACATGGTTACTTCAAGGGTAAGCGCGGTCTTAGACAAGGTGATCCTATGTCCCCAACGCTCTTTATCTTGTGTATGGATTATCTTTCGAGGATGCTAAAAATGAGGACTGAGGCTAGAGCTTTCTCTTATTATCCAAAATGTAAAAGGATGGGTATTACTCATCTTGCTTTGCGGATGACCTCATGCTTTTGCCAAAGGTGATATTTCTTCGGTTGAGATTCTTATGAACTGTCTAGAGGAGTTGGAGGATGTCTCTGGGTTAACCCTTAATCCATCCAAATCCTCCGTCTACTTAGCGGGAGTACATGATGAGGTACGTGATTTAATCTTGGCCAGGGTTGGATTCGGCATTGGTAGCTTTCCGGTACGGTACTTGGGGATCCCTTTGTCCCCAATTTCAGTCTCGTGGAACAATTTGCTCTTTCACTAGTGCTATTTCGAATTACATTCGAGAAATGGGGACACCACACTCTTTCCTATGCAGCAAGCTAGATCTTATTAGGTCTGTCATCGAGGGTTGAGAGTTTTTGGTTCCGGCCCTTCCTATTCCGCCATTGTACTAACAAGGTAAGGTCTCAGTATCCAGTTCTTATGGGGTGGGAAACCACCAAGAGTTGCTTGGGAAACCATTTGCCCGCTCAATCGGAAGGAGGTTTGGGCCTTATGAATATCAAGGATTGGAACAATGCCCCGCTTTCTGCCTATTTGGCAAACACACACGTAAGGCACTCACTTTGGGTCCAATGGGTCAACGACTTTTATTTGAGAGGCGGTTCTTTTTGGGACTACGAGGCACGCCCTAGAGACTCCCTATTCGTAAAGATTTGCGGATACGCGACAAACTTGTTTCCATCTTTGGTAGCCAAGGAGTTGCAATTGCGGATTAGCAAAGTGTTGTACCAACGGTAAATTTGATTCAAGTCTCAGATATGAGATCTTGCGCTCTAAGCAAGAAAAAAAGCCTTGGATGTCACAAATCTGGAGAGGATTCATCCCCCCAAAGTTCTCGTTCACCATGTGGTTAAATTGTAGAAAGCGGTTAGCTACAAAGGACACCCTTTCCTATCTCAACTTGGAGGATAAGTCTTGTGGTTCTGCAAGCAAGCAAATGAAACAAGGGAGCACCTCTTCTTCACATGCCCCTACACCCGTTTGATTTGGAAAAGCATAAGAGACTGGTTGGGAATTAAGAGAGAAATGACCACTATTGAAAGCTCTCTCAAATGGATTAAAAAAGACCACCGCGAATGTATCCGAGCAAAAGCAACCTTAATTGCCTTCAGACATGGTCCATGAGATTTGGAGGACAAGGAACACACTGCTCTTTGATGGCACAAACTCACCGGCAGAAGAGGTCATTACCAAGATTAAAACAACATCCTATAGAGTACTCTATGATTTTATCCCTTCTTGTAATGGCACCTTCGAGTGACAACTCCTTACTCCCCCGTTTCTTCTTTAAATTACGTTGAGGACTGAGAACCCTCAATGATGGATTGTAGCCACTTTTCTTTCGGTTTCTAGTAATAATATTTGCATTTACCTAAAAAAAAAAAAGAATCAAGTCCCATAACTTGAAAAATAAAGTCTCATAACCTTTTAAGAAATCAAGGTTCATAGTCTTAAAACTTCATAACATAAATTCTTTAAAATCAATTCACTTACTTCAAATAAATCAAGTCATTTCTACCTTTAAGAATCAAGTCCCATAACTTGAAAAATAAAGTCTCATAACCTTTTAAGAAATCAAGGTTCATAGTCTTAAAACTACATAACATAAATTCTTTAAAATCAATTCACTTACTTCAAATAAATCAAGTCATTTCTACCTTTAGATTAAGTAACATATACTTTTCAAATCAAGTTACTACACATTTTTCATAACTCAAGTCATTTATGCTTTCGAAATCCAAGTCTCGTGTACTTTCAAAATTAATACTTTTTATGAGCTGTGAATAGGTTATACTTGTTTATAACGATCCTGTTAAAGCAGTCATGATCTAGAAAATGTAATACAATTTTGTCTTATCTTAGTTTCTATGCAGATGGAGAATTCTACTCATTTTAATATAATTGATTGTCGATACATTTTTTTATTAACGCTGCAATGGCTTGTTCGATACCTATTCTCATTAGTGCAGTAAATTAGCAAAGTCAACTCGACTCCAAATACTTCCTAACGACTTGTCATGACCCGACCCCGGGCCCGCGACTGGTGCCCTACCTAGGCACCCTTACAGGTAACCATCAGAGAAAGTCAGCGGAACATACATAAAACATACAACTTAAATCAAGAAGTAAACAACAAAGAAGCCGATGAGGTCATTGCCACGACCGACCGATCGCGATCGTGCCCTACGGGCACCCTTACGTAAACATCGAGAAAATCAGCGAACATACATGAAACTTATAAATAAAACAAGGAAAGTAGAACAACGAGTTAGCCGATGAGGCTACCTTCACGAACATATATAAATACAACCAAGCGGTTGCCTCATTTCTTTACAAAGCGACCCAATATGTGACTACGGACCTCTAAGAGTTTTAACATTACAACGATGGCGGGACAAGGCCCGCGTGCACTGAATATACATAAACGTGACAACTCCAACACCGAGCCATCTCAACTTTACGACCGGGATCCTAGCTCGCGGATCCACAATCAGTACCTAAACTGCGGGCATGAACGCAGCCCGAAGTCGATAACAAGAATATGGAACGGAAAATAAGGTCTGATAAACAAAACATATCGGTACAAAAGAAAGACGGGGCAAGTAAAAGGGTAAATACGAGATCCTACCGTGTCATTTCCATCTCGAGAACTTAATCGTACCTTATCATCTTTTCCCTTTTTTCCATAAAAGTATAGTCAAATTCTTACGCATATACTTAAGAAACTCATCAAGTTCATAAACATATAACTTACGTATCTTGCATAACCTAATCCGTCCCTTTGTGGAACGCCTATCTTGTCGGCCCAATGGGGACGCGATAAAATCACATAAGTCCGCCCGTGAAGGTATCTGCGTAAACATAGGAAGCTCATGATCAAGCGGGGCCACCCCGCAGATATCATTGCGATCCTACTCACGGGACTATTTCACCGCGTAGATCCCGTGGACCCGCGAGGTAATCCTCGCATAGGTGTACCGCACGCGTGGGACTATTTCACCGCGTAAGCCCATAAGGACTCGCATGAGGTATTCCTCGCATCATGGGTAGCAAATCCACTAACAGTGGTATAACGTCTTGGGGTTTACCCTCATTTATACTCTTACCAGAAGAAGGTGGTATAACGTCTTGGGGTTTACCTCATTTATACTCTTACCCTAACTCAACCGGCCATCATACATAATATAAGCCCTACCGGCTTATCATACATAACATAAGCACTACCGGCTTACCATACATAACATAAGCAAGTTAAGAAATCCCCTAACTTCTTATTAGCTTGTTCATATACACTCTCATTTTTGTTTACTTAAGGCACTAATCATGTCATTATAAAATCCGGGAATTTAACCCAAGTACCACAAATAACGGAAACATACCCGTGGAATTCCACATCACTGTCGGTACGTCCCAGTAACTTACAACAAGACAGCCGGCCCTCCAACCGAGAGTCGCGACAACGTAATAAAACATAATACTTGCACTCAAAGGCTATCACCAGACATATAGGCAAATTCTCAATTAACCAAGCCAAAGTACTTATCAAGGCACACATAGAATAATTCTCAATTAATCAAGCCAAAGTACTACGTGACGACATTCTTTTCAAAAGACTCCTTTCCCAATAAAACTTCCCCGATACTAACAACCGTAGTATCAAGTCCTATCCACCTTTCAAGACAAGTCACAATACCTTTTTAGAAATACAATTACCGGCTTCTAAAACAAGTGACTTCTTTATTAAAACCTTAAGCAATTGGTACCTTTAAACCAATTTGCCCTTACCTAATACAAGTTATTCCTTTGATTACTTTACTAGAAAACCATTCTCTTAATCTTCCATAAAGCCGTTATAACCAACTTCCCATAAAGCCGTTATAACCCTTTATGGTTTAGACTAACACGTTCCTTTTATAACCAAGAGACCTCTACTTTTTGAAACCAAGTATTATATACTTTCAAATCAATTCTCATAACTTTCAAAAATACAACTAGTCTCTTAACCATTTGAAAACAAGTGACTCCTTTTATTATAAAACCCTAGGCAATTGATGCCGTAAAAATCAAGTTGCCTTTTTACTAAAGTCAAGTCATTTATCTTTCCATAAAGCAAATATAACTAACTTCCCATAAAGCCGTTATATTCACTTTATACCTTAGCCATATACAATTTCCTATCCAAGGGACTTATACATTTAAACGGAACAAGTATCATATACTTTAAAACTCTTTAAGTCCCTTAACCTTAATAAAACTTAAGACATCCTTTATAAATTCAAAGAAGCGAGTTAATCTCCTAACTCACTCGACTTGGCATTACATAAAACAAGTAAAGAATGTCATAGTCTTGTACGTCTACCGTACTACATACGTGCAACTAGTCATGCTCAAAAGATAGGAAAAGTTCTCCATAGAGTAAATCACACAACTACCTCTTAACTTCTAAGAGTAGAAGGAAACATGAAATGATACCACAAGTATATTCCATACATAGAATCATGCCAAAGGAAGGAAGAGGTTCACATACCTCGCGACGATTGTCGACAAGTAGCAAAATGCTCCAAAGTACTTCAACCTTGATAGCTATTCCACTCTCCAAGTAGGATACGCTATACTTAGTACTTCAACCTATAATGGTTACAATACGTCCATTAACCTTCTTACTTCACACGTAGAATATTCTAAGTGCTACGTCACTAAATTCTACGGAAAATCGGACAAAGACTTCCTTTGTTTTTACTTACTTTGCCACCTTTTCAAGGCCGAATACAATAACCAAACAGCCCCAATTGGCTCACCACAATCTATAAGGTAGTCCAATACAAATGAAATAACCAAACAGCCCCAATTGGCTCACCACAAACGATATCAAGTTAATACAACTTACTAGGCCAATTCGGCTAACTTTGAAGTACTACAACATCAATTCTTATCCAATTTCCATTTCAATCCAAATGTTAGTATAACATGATATCAAGTCGCAACCAATTATAACTACTACAATCTTCAAGTTAATAACATGCGACGATTCTAATCAACGACCAAATTGTAATCCAACTTAACATGGCTTACATTACTTTTCGGATTTTCAAGGCTACAATCAATCCATAATCATTATAAACTTCAATACATATACTTCATGCTAGCAACAAGTAAGGCTAACAACAATATAAATAATCTTGTAACACTTTCAAAGAACAAGATTATACCTCAACGAATCTCAATCCAATCTTCAACCAAGTCGTTCCTTAGCAACTTAGAGACTCTCCAAGATACTTCAATCCGCTACTTGAGACCCTTAGAACCATACCAACAATTTTCCTTCAAACTTCCAACCAAAACCTAGAAAAGCCATTAGGTTTTCACCTTGCGACTAATACGAAAACTCTCTTTTTCCGGGATTTTTATATTGAGATATACTCACAATACACTTAGGAACCTTGGTTTAAAGTGGGGAGATTATTGGACAACAAACAAATTTTTTTCCCTCTTATGGATGCCCAACCCGTGAGCCTCCCTCTCTTGTTCTACAATTTTTGTGAATTTTAGCTAAGTGTGGAACTCTTGTCTTGCTACTAGTATTATATAGGGACATGGAGGGTCAATGTGTGCACAAATGGTTGGCTAGGATGAGGTCTAACAAATACCAAGACTAATTGTCCCCTTGACTAAGTCAAACATGTCAAGCTTTCAAGTTGCAAGACTTGTCATGCCAACAAAGGTCCAATGACCCTTTAGCCCTTGCAAAAAATCGTCCAAGGCATCATCTAAGGGGGGTGACACGTGTCACCCTCCCATTCTGTCACGACCCGTTCCGGGGCCCGTGACTGGTGCCTTACCGGGGCACCCAAGTAGTCATACATCAGAGTAATCAGCGGAAATATAAAGCAAGACATGAAACAGTTTATAAAATAAGACACAGTTTATGTGAGAAAACACGCTTTCGGCATATATATATATAATCATGGTTTAGCGATTCCGATAATCGCATAAATACATGACTACAGCACTCTAAGGAAATATACAACTATGGCGGGACGGGGCCCGCCATACCCGATCAGACAAAACTATCTACAACGAGATCATACCAAAAGTAGAGCCTCGGAAGAGATGGAGCTCCCGACACCAACGTAGAGATCCTAAGGATGCGGATCTAGCACTCTTTGCCTTACCTGCGGCATGAACGCAGCCCCGAGAAGGAGTCGATACAATGTACTAAGTATGTGAAATCGTAAAGTACTTAAATGAAATCATAACCCTTTTTAAAACCGGTTTACAAGTATGTATGAAGAAATCAGAAGCGCACATAGTGCCACATCACAAACAAGAGCAACAATAGGTAAATCGTAATAGGTCTTTTCTAGGTGCGAATGATTGAGCAGGCCACTCGCCTGTATTATCATTCTGCAAGCCTAATCACGGACTCGAGTCCGCATAGGCCACTCACGTGGGCCCGCGTGAGGTATAACCGCGTCGAGGGTAGCTACTCCTCGGCATCGCCCCGGACTCATTGTCCGCATGGCCACATAGACCGCATGAGGCATAACCCCACATACTAACTCGGAACTCGTAGCTCGCGCAGGCCCCTGGACCCGCATGAGGTATTCTCGAATCATGGTCCTGCATCACGCTGAGTCTACCCGCGTCGGAGGACTTAACCCGGTATCATCTCAAGAGGTGAGTGATAGTATACTAACATAACAACTTAACTTTAAACAACATAAGCACAACAAGGATACTCACCTATACAAACGTTACAAGATACTAACACACATAACATCATATCATGTCTACCTATCAAACCATCTTATTATTCTTTTCTCAATATAAGTCTTGTTATAAACACATAGGCAAACTTGTTTCTTTTATCAATCTTAAGTGGTTATACTTACTTCCCATAAAGCTAGTATAACTCTAAAGCTTCTGTTTAAAAACCAATTAGTTCTCTTCTGTTAATATGATTCAGTAGTCTTTTGAAATGTTTTCAGTTCTTTATTATTCAGGCTTAAGCCGTGAGGCATTGCCGTAAGTATTATTCGAGCTTAAGCGTGAGGCATCGCCGTAAGTATTATTCGAGCTTAAGTCGAAGACATTGCCATAGTTATTATCCGCTTAACACGTACGCGTCACCGTACTATATATATTGTAAAATATCATGCTTTAGGAAGAATCACATACCTTCTCGTAAAACCACCGCCAAGTTGAATATGTCGCGCAGAGTCACCTATAATAGTCACAGATATCTATCAAAGACTACTCGAAGGTCATTCTAAACAGGGTTCATAATTCTACGGTAAGTCGGGCAGCACTTCCCTACGGTGAGCTATATAAGTTCATGAAGCAGTCCCATGTAAGTACTGATTTGATTATTCTTCTTTAAACCCTTCTACTGTGGTAACAGATCAATACAATTCTGTGATATTCTTATAATTGATTAATACTTATTCTTATACTTCTACAGTATGCATTCTCTAATACAAAAGAGGGTTAGGATTATTACCTCTGTAAGCCCAATAATATCCTAGAAAAAGTCGCGCCTGAGCAAGGTTTTGCTCCTAAGTTGTATGCTCCAAGAACCTTAGAAGTTCTTCACAACTTCTACTAAGTACTAAGGTATTTGGGCTAGGGTATTTTGGGCATTATAACGATACAAGAAGGTAACTTTTCTACCAAGGGAGGGGGGTAGATTTTTGGCTAGGCTAGGGGGGAGTATTCGGCCAAGGGCCACTTAGGCTAGAGGGGGAAGAGGGCTTGGACGAAATGGCTAACAAGGGAGAAGGGAGGATTTTCAAGACTTGGAAAGTAATTTGTGGATGAAGAACTCTTCATCTTAAGGGGGGTATTTATAGGTCAAGAAGTGGCCAACCAATGGCCAAGATTAAGACAAGTGCAAGGCAAGTGTAGGGTGAGGATTAACTATACACAAATATCCTACCAACTCCTTGACTTGTGCACAAGGCACAAAAAACGTGCTCCCTATTGTTCAAATCGTCCAAATGGACGATTTCAAGTCCATCAATTGGAGGGTGACAAGTGTCGCCCTCCCGTTGGTCCAAAATGTTTCGTCTCTCGGAAAAATCCGCAAAAATTAGAAATGGCATAGCCGGAATTTACCCTACGAAAGCTGTGGAAACGTTTCGTCGGAAAACGATTCTTTTAGTGAGTTGTGTACAAATAAAAACGTCCAAGGCTTATCTTTAAGGCTAGACTTTCGTACGTATTCCCTTACGTACATACTCTGGAAATACGGGGTATAACATTCTCCCCCCCTTAGAAACATTCGTCCCGAATGTTCCTTCCAAACGATTATCGAAGAAGCTTAAGCGATTGTAAATGCCACACACGGCCACAGAGCAACACTTAGGCGTAAACGATAACTAAAATTTACAAGTAGGAAAGTGAATTTACGGAGGTGTGGGGAATAGGTGAGGATACTTCCGCCTCATGTCCTCGGCTTCCCACGTCATCTCCTCCCGAGCTCGCTCGCCACAAGACTTTGACGAAGCCACGTCCTTGGTCCGCAGACGCCTAACTCGGACGATCGACTATCGCTATGGGAATCTCCTCATACGATAACCCTCGGCCACTGGACATCGTCGATCGGGTGTACCCTAGATGGATCCCGATACATCTCCTCAAAGATAGATACGTGAAAACCGGATGCCGCTTCCGGATCGGACGGCAGATCCAACTCATGTGCAACCTTGCCTACCTGCGGACAATCGAAGCGGCCCGATGTACTGGTGAAGTTTCCTTCTTCCGAATCTCATCACACCGCCATGGGTGACACTTTAGGAAAACCCAATCATGAACATCGAACTCAAGATGCCGACGACGATGATCTGCATCGACTTCTGACTACGAGTCAATAGCCGCCTCGGATAAGCTTCACCTTATCCATTGCCTGTACCAAATCTGGTCCTACTAGCACTCTCGCCACATCGAACCAACCTATAGGCGTCGCACTTCTCCCATACAAGGCCTCATAAGGCGCCATCGAATCTTGAGTGGTAGCTATTATTATACGCGAACTCAACTGAGGCAAATGATCCTCCCAACTACCATCGGTCAATAACACGGGCTCGCAGATATCCTCAAGAGTCCGGATAGTGCGCTCTGCTGTCCGTCTGCATGCGTGGATGAAATGCGATTTCGAGGCTCACTGCGTCCCTAAACCCTTACGGAAGGATCTCGGTTAGCCAGAACCGGCTCGCTCGATATGATCGAAGTAGGGACTCCATGCGATCGACGATCTCTCGGATGTAAAGTCCGCATAATCCTCGGTGAAAAAGTCGCCCCGACGGGAAGAAAGTGGGCTGATTTCACTGCCGACGATAACCCATATAGAATCATGTCTCCTCCGAGTGCGAGGTAATCCGTGATGAAATCCATGTTGATTACCTCCCACTTCCGTCGGGATCTCGATAAATCGCAACAAACCACGGGCCTCGGTGCTCTACCTTCACTGCGACAACACGCACCGAGCTACGAACTCGCAACGCCCTCTTCAAGCCATCCCACCAATACGGATCTAAGGTCGTGGTACATCTTGGTCGACCGGATGGATAGAGTAACGCTACACGTGTGCTTCCCAAGAACTGCTGCCAAGTCTCAAACATCGGAACACACCGCCTCAAACCTTAGCACCCCATCGGTGCTACCTCAAAAGGACCCTTGCCCTCACGTAAGAGTCAGTATCACGATATCGAATCAAAGCCGGATCCTCGAATTGCCTCTTCACCTCGACGGCGATGGAAGACTCGGCAACCTCACGAACTCTAACCCCACCGCTATCGGGAATCAATCAAACGGACACCAAGGCTCGCTAATCGATGCAAATCACGAACCATGTCCTCCTCTCTAGCCGCACATCCGATAGGCTCCCATCGACCTACGACTAAGAGCATCCGCCACAACATTGGCCTTCCCGGGTGGTACAGATATCAACATCGTAATCCTTAAGCAACTCTAACCACCGTCTCGCCGTAAGTTCACTCCTCTGGAAGATATCTTGGAGGCTCTTGTGGTCTGTATAAATATCCACGTGAACCCCATACAAATAGTGCCTCAGATCTTCAAAGCGTGAATCACTACGCGACTCCAAATCATGGGTGGGGTAGTTCTCTCGTGTTTCTTGGTGTCGGGATGCATATGCTATAACCCCGCCATGCTGCATCAACACATCCCAACCCGATGCCCGACGATCACAATACACGACATAACCATCCGGACCCTCCGGAAGTAAGAACGAGGCGGTCGTCAATCTCTCTTTCAAAATCGAAACCCCGCCACAAGCATCGATCCCATGGAACTTGGCGCTTTCGAGTCGGCCTAGTCAATGGTGCAGATAAAGCAAACTTCTCCACGAACCGATAATAACTCGCAAGGCCCGTAAAATCGCGAACCTGCATCGGAGTAGAGGTCCAGGCCAAGTCTGTTGCCTCGATCTTGGCGTATCCACTCGAATGCCATCAGCCGGACAATATGCCCAAGAAACGCCATCAAGTCAACCAAAACTCACATTTGGAAAACTTGGCGTATAAGCTGCTGGTCTCGAGAATCGGCCAAGATACCAAATGCTCGCATGCTCCGCTCTGGCGAGAATAAACCAAGATATCATCAATGAACACTATCACAAGCGTGTCCAAAATGGTTTGAACACTCGGTTCATCAAATCCATGAATACCACGGAGCATTGGTCAACCCAAAAGACATGACCACGAACTCATAATGCGTGCACGTCGGAATGCGATCTAGGGACATCCACCTCTCGACACGAACGATGATAGCCCGAACGCAGATCAATCTTGGAGAAACATCTCGCGCACTCGGTCGAACAAATCATCAATCACGGAAGGGTATTCGTTCTTAATGGTCACCTTGTTCACCGTCAGTAATCAACACACATGCGCAGCGCCCCGCCCTTCTTCTTCACGAACAATAGCGCCCTTCGGGAAAACTGGCCTAATGAAGCCCTTCTCCAAAGAAATCCTCACTGGTCCTTCACTCTCTCAACTCGGCGGTGCCATTCGTATGGCGGAATGGAAATAGGCCGAGTATCCGCAATATGTCAATACAAAACTCAATCTCCTCTCGGGAGGATACCCGAGGTCATCCGGGAACACGTGCGGGAACTCACGACTACGGAATCGATCGAAAATCTGCACCGCCTCGATTATCAAACACTCGAACGAGATGGTAGATATACCCCTTCTGCACCATCTTCCTAGCCTTGAGGTAGGAAATAAACCTACCCCTCGGCGATACCGTGCTCCCCTCCCACTCAACAACTGGCTCCTCAGGAAACTGGAACCGTACTACTCTCTCTCTGCAGTCTACATTGGCATAGCAAGAAGCTAGCCAATCCATCCCCATAATCACGTCGAAGTCAATCATCTCCAACTCTATCAAGTCGGCCAGGGTCTGACGACTGTAAATGGTCACAGGACAAGCCCTATATACCCGCCGAGCTACCACCGAATCACCCACTGGCGTAGCTACCTCGAAAGGGTCTATGGACTCAGGCTCTATCCCTATCCTACTAGCAACAAGGGGAGATATATAGGATAGAGTAGAACCCGGATCTATCAAGGCATAAACATCAAACCCAGAAACTGATAAGGTACCTGTGACGACATCAGGTGAGGCCTCCTGATCCTGTCGGCTGGACAAAGCATAGATGCGGTTCTGAGGACCGCTAGAACTGGGACCCGAGCCACGACCTGCCGCGACTGGCGACCCGTATGAACCCCGCCTCGGCGAGTAACTGTAGGAGATGATGAAGCGGCAACAGAACCTGAAGGCTGAGCCCTACCACCAGCGCTGCCCCCGGTCGGACAATCCCTCGCAAAGTGACCCTGCTGGCCACAACTGTAACAAGCTCCAAAAGTAGTACCACACTTCCCGTAATGGGATCCACCGCATCGGCCACACTGGGGGGGTGGTCCTGATCGCCGGCGATACCTCGCTACTCGACGCCCGCCCTGGGCCGGTGCGCCTCGAAAACTCGGGTCTTGAGGACGGTGCAGGAGTGCTCAGCCGGCGTGGTGCGAATCTAGGCCGCTGCGAGGCCGCCACCACGATAACCACGGAAGACCCTCCCGCCCCGGCCTTCTTCTCGCTGTCGCCACTCGCCGACCTCTGCGCTCGCCGCATCAGCGGCGTGAGCTGCGTGCGGGTAATGTCCATACGGTGAGAGAAACCCCGCATGACTCGGCCATATAGTCGCTTCAGCCCGGTGACATAGCGGTGCACCCTATCCTCCATATCTGCTACCAATCTTTGGGACATATCGAGCCAATGAATCAAACTCGACATTGTACTCCACGGCGATCGTCCTCTGCCGCCTCGGCGGTAAAAATCTATCACCGCGCCCTCTCATCCGTGGAGGCAAGAAGTGAGTGAGGAAAGCCTCGAGAACTCATCCCAGTAGCCGGGGGCGTGCTCTCCCGGGATAACTCCTATGAATCAAACCAATCGATCGCGGTATCACGCAAATTATGTGAACCAAAGATCACGGACTCGGTCTCCGACGCCCGATCACTCTCAAAATCCTAAGCCGACGGATGAACTCCTGCGGATCATCCTCGGCCTCGACCCATAAAACTCCGCGGCTACAACTCAAGAAGTCTCGTAGCCTCAAACTCTCCGCCTCGGGTGAACAACGGCACGGGTGAGCTGAACCGCCGCATCGGCCTCTCTCGTGTCGGGCCACACTTTAGCCAAAAGTGGGTTATCTCCTTGTACCCTAACTCCTCCGCCCGGTGTGGGACGGGAGGTGTGGGTACTGTGGTCTCTGGCTGGGCGGCGTCATAGAACTCGCTGCCTCTGGTATAGGGGCACGAGCCTCGTGACTCTGGGTGTCTCGCTAGCGACTCCTCCGCCTTGCCGCTTCGGGCGGGTTGCCTTACGTGGAGGCATAATCATTACGGGAAAGGAATACGTTAGAGGTCCAACCTATAACACATTTCTAAAGCACGATCTCGGAATGAGAAGAATGGAAACCAATCCTAAATATCCTATAGCCTCTCGATTATTGGTGTGGTGCCAACACACCGATAATCAAGACTTACTAGATACGGTGCAGACACTTTCCGAGATTAATCGCTCGATACCACTTTTGTCACGACCCGTTCGGGCCCGTGATCGTGCCTGCCGGCACCCAAGTAGTCATACATCGAGTAATCAGCGGAAATATAAAGCAAGACATGAAAACGCTTTATAAAATAAGACACGCTTTATGTGAGAAAACATCGCCTTTCGGCATATATATATATAATCATGGTTTAGCGATTACATCCGACATCGCATAACATGACTACTGACCTCTAAGGAAATATACAACTATGGCGATGTAGGCCGCCATACCGACTGTATACAAAACTATCTACAACAGGAGATCATACCAAAAGTAGAGCCTCGGAAGAGATGGAGCTCCGACACCAACGTAGAGATCCTAAGGATGCAGATCTAGCACTGCTGCCTCTTACGCGGCATGAACGCAGCCCCCCGAAGGAGGTCAGTACAGGTACTAAGTATGTGAAACTGTAAAGTACTTAAATGAAATCATAACCCTTTTTAAAACCAGTTTACAAGTATGTATGAAGAAATCAAGGAAACCGCACATAGTGCACATCACAAACAAGAGCAACAATAGTAAATCAGAATAGGTCTTTTCTAGGCTGCGAATGATTCAAGCAGGCCACTCGCCCATATCATTCTCGCAAGCCTAACTCGACTCCCGAGTCCGCATAGGCCACTCACGGGCCCGCATGAGGTATAACCCCGCATCGAGGGTAGCTACTCGGCATCGCCCCGACTCGTCCGCATGGCCACATGACCGCATGAGGCATAACCCCGCATACTAACTCGAACTCGTAGCTCCGCATAGGCCCCCGACCCGCATGAGGTATTCTCGAATCATGGTCCTGCATCGCCGAGTCTACCCCGCAGACGGAGGGCGCTTAACCCTGTATCATCTCAAGAGGTGAGTGATAGTATACTAACATAACAACTTAACTTTAAACAACATAAGCACAACAAGGATACTCACCTATACAAACGTTACAAGATACTAACACACATAGCATCATATCATGTCTACCTATCAAACCATCTTATTATTCTTTTCTCAATATAAGTCTTGTTATAAACACATAGGCAAACTTGTTTCTTTTATCAATCTTAAGTGGTTATACTTACTTCCCATAAAGCTAGTATAACTCTTAAGCTTCTGTTTAAAACCAATTAGTTCTCTTACATTAATATGATTCAAAGAGTCTTTGAAATGTTTTCGATTCTTTATTATTCAGCTTAAGCGTGAGGCATCACTGTAAGTATTATTCGAGCTTAAGCCGTGAGGCATTGCCGTAAGTATTATTCAGCTTAAGTCGAAGACATTGCCATAGTTATTATCCGCTTAACACATGTACGCCTACCGTACTATATATATTGTAAAATATCATGCTTTAGGAAGAATCACATACCTTCTCAAATAAAACCACCGCCAAGTCAATATGTCGCTACAGAGAGTCAGCCTATAATAGTCACAGATATCTATCAAAGACTACTCTGAAGGTCATTCTAAACAGGGGGTTCATAATTCTACGGTAAGTCGGGCAGCACTTCCCTACCCGGTGAGCTATATAAGTTCATCAGAAAACAAATTCTATGTAAGTACGCTTTGATTATTCTTCTTTAAACCCTTCTACTGTGGGTAACAGCTCAATTCTATTCTCGTGATATTCTTCTAAGTGATTAATACTTATTCTTATACTTCTACAGTATGCATTCTCTAATACAAAAGAGGGTTAGGATTATTACCTCGGTAAGCCCAATAATATCCTAGAAAAAGTCGCGCCTGAGCAAGGTTTTGCTCCTAAGTTGTATGCTCCAAGAACCTTAGAAGTTCTTCACAACTTCTACTAAGTACTAAGGTATTTGGGCTAGGGTATTTTGGGCATTATAACGATACAAGAAGGTAACTTTTCTACCAAGGGAGGGGGTAGATTTTTGGCTAGGCTAGGGGGGAGTATTCGGCCAAGGGCCACTTAGGCTAGAGGGGGAAGAGGGCTTGGACGAAATGGCTAACAAGGGAGAAGGGAGGATTTTCAAGACTTGGAAAGTAATTTGTGGATGAAGAACTCTTCATCTTAAGGGGGGTATTTATAGGTCAAGAAGTGGCCAACCAATGGCCAAGATTAAGACAAGTGCAAGGCAAGTGTAGGGTGAGGATTAACTATACACAAATATCCTACCAACTCCTTGACTTGTGCACAAGGCACAAAAAACGTGCTCCCTATTGTTCAAATCGTCCAAATGGACGATTTCAAGTCCATCAATTGGAGGGTGACAAGTGTCGCCCTCCCGTTGGTCCAAAATGTTTCGTCTCGGAAAAATCCGCAAAAATTAGAAATGGCATAGCCGGAATTTACCCTACGAAAGCTGTGGAAACGTTTCGTCGGAAAACGATTCTTTTAGTGAGTTGTGTACAAATAAAAACGTCCAAGGCTTATCTTTAAGGCTAGACTTTCGTACGTATTCCCTTACGTACATACTCTGGAAATACGGGGTATAACACATTCGTCATAATAATATGTTTTCCGACAATTTCATAATTCCGATAAATTTTTACAAGTCTCAATTTTCAACACTTGCGAGTTCTTACGTACGTTCTTAAAACACGTCATGTACACACGGGGTGTAACATGCTTCCCCCCTTAGAAACATTCGTCTCCGAATGTTCTTTCGGAGTCAATCTTTATAATTAGCGACATAGCTTCTTTTCACAACCCCGATATACCAACAATGCCACACATGGCCACATAACAATACTTATGCTAAAATGTCAACCTTGGCACTTATGAAGCCAACTAGTCCATACTCATAATGACCTTAAAGCCTGTCATAATCCTCTCTACTCGGTCTACTAAGGGTCTGACGACTGTATCATCACCGGGAAAATCTCATATTCCCGCTCAGCTACCACCCCAAACACTCACGGGTGTAGTTACCTTGAAAGGTTCTTATGGATTCAGGATCTATTCCTTTACACTTGGTTGCTATCTTTCTTACTGGTCGTACTCTTTCCGTACTTCCAACTCATACTAGTATACATATATAACTTCCATACCGATTCTGGCCTCTAATCTTTGGAGTCACTCTATAAAACAATATAAGGTCATTTCCGGCTTTCACGACCTGGTTCCGGTGGAACGCGTCCACGAACCCGTAAAACCATTAACTAAACTTGAGCCTTGCGCCCTCGTGACCCCGTCACGTAGCGGAACTACTACCAACTGATCCCACTCTATTTCAGGCCATGGGGAGACCCGTAACAGGTCCTCAACCCGACTCAGCGTCGCACTTAACTCTTATCCTTGGTCTGACTTGAAATCTTATTGCCAGAGAAAGCCTTATATATCTAAGGTCTCGGCAGTTATCAATATTCTTAGGCTCGCAATTTCCATGCTCCAAGCCTACCCTACCAGTCCCCCAGTAAACGGGTACAATAACTTCTCATAATACCATAACCAAGTCGTCTCGATTTCAATAACCATTTCTTACTTTATACGGACCTCATCCGTACAATTCTCTTAAGCCTACTATGCAGCTTAATCTATTAACCAGACATTCCGTTAAGTTCCTTAACATGGCTTCTTAAGGGTTCACTACCCTATCAGACAGCTCATCCTTTCCCAATTATCTCAAAATAAAACACAAAACCTTGGCGAAAATTCATTAACTATTCCATACCTTCCCGGTATCTAGTTGGTCTTTACCAATTCCTGGAAATCTAAAATCATTCTAGGCAACACGCATCTGACCCTCATACATAACTCCGTATAGATGTATGTCACAATACCAACTATACTATAATCATTACCAACCTGGATATGCAATCCACATCATCTTTCCTGGGTCACTGCTGCCTTTCTCGTAGCTGCAAACAACATAACATGTTAGGGAGGGACGACCCTAACAACACCGCTCTATCGCACGATCTCAGAGTGAGAAGAATGGAAACCAATCCTAAATGTCCTGCAGCCTCCTGATTATAGATGTGGTGCACAACACACCGATAATCAAGACTCTACTAGACACGGTCTGTAGACACTTTCCGAGGACTAACTGCTCTGATACCACTTTTGTCACGACCCGACCCCGGGACCGCGACTGGTGCCCTACCTGGGCACCCTTACAGGTAAACATCAGAGAAAATCAGCGGAACATACATGAAACTTATAAATAAAACAAGGAAAGTAGAACAACAGGTTAGCCGATAGGGCTACCTTCCTGAACATATATAAATACAACCGAAGCAGTTGCCTCATTTCTTTTACAAACTGACCCACAATATGTGACTACAGACCTCTAAGAGTTTTAACATTACAACAGTGGCGGGACAAGGCCCCGTGCACTTCGAATATACATAAACGTGACAACTCCGAACACCGAGCCATCTAAACTTTACGAACCGGATCCTAAGCTCGCGGATCCACAATCGTGTACCTAAACTGCGGGCATGACGCTTCTGGCCCGAAGGGTCGATAACAATTTCGAATATGGAACGGAAAATAAGGTACAGTAAACAAAACATATCGGTACAAAAGAAAGACAGGGGGCAAGTAAAAAGGGTAAATACCAGATCCTACCGTGTCATTTCCATCTCGAGAACTTAATCGTACCTTATCATCTTTTCCCCTTTTTTTCCCATAAAAGTATAGTCAAATTCTTACGTACATACTTAAGAAACTCATCAAGTTCATAAACATATTGTTATACCCCGTATTTCCAGAGTATGTACGTAAGGACGTACGTAGAGAAATTCGAACTCCAAATTGGCTTGGCCGAATTCTTTTTGTGCACAACACCCGGTTAGAGTCGTTTTTCGACGAAACGTTTCCACAGCTTGCGTAGGGAAAATTCCGGCTATGTCCTTTTTGATTTTTGCGGATTTTTCCGAGAGACGAAATGTTTTGGACCAACGGGAGGGTGACACTTGTCACCCTCATTTGGGCGATGTGGGTTGGCCGGTTGGTCACGGGTTTGAGGCCTATTGGCTCCTTGTTTTGGCCTTGTTTTGTGGCTTGTTTGGTGCCATGTTTTGTGCCTTGTTTTGTGGAGTAGGGGTTAGGGTGCACTTGGCTTGATCAAGGCCATACACTTGCCTTGCACTTGGCTTGATCAAGGCCGTTGGTTTCCTATAAATACCCCTCCCTTGTCAAGACTTATTCATTCACTCCTCACTTTGTCTAAGCCTTGAAAACTCTCCCTCCCTCCCTCTTGTGGCTCTCGTCCAAAGCCTCTCCTCCTCCTCATGGCCTTTGGCCGAGAGGTTCCCTCCCTTGGTGTCTAGCGTAGTGGGGTACCCACTAGCCTAGTTGTTTCGTATAATACACCCACTCTTGGTAGAAATACTCTCCAAGTATTGTTATAATGCCCAAAATACCTTAGCCTTTACCTTGTAGTATTCCAAAAGTTACCTCTATCGTAGAGCCGGAAATACTACCTTTTGTCCTTTAGTCTCAAACCAAAACCCTAAGGAAATCTTCATAGTTGGTTGAAGTATTTGAGTAGAAGTTTGTTAGAACTTCTAAGGGTTGTTTGGAGCGGATTGAGCGCACTGAGTAGGAGCTAAACCTTGCTCAGGATCGACATTATAACTTGGATAATTTTGGGCTTATCGAGGTAAATATTCTTGTCCCCTTATTGTAATTGGAGATTACATGTTGTAGGAATATATAGTTGAGGTATACTATATATAGAATCAACATTATTGTGCGGCAATGTCTTTTGACTTAAGCTGAATTTAAAGAAAAGAATGAATCGTAATTACATAGGATCAGTATTCTGAGACTTGTGGTATTCTTGTATAGTAGAATTGTATACGTCCGGTTAGGCGTATAAAACCCCCAGTTGGCTTGGTAGCCGCCTCGATAGAGGAGAGATTTACGCTGCATGGGGGAGTCTGCCGAATTTTCTGTAGAATGTGGAACCGTGCGGTTAGAAGTTAATAGACGTTTGTGGCCTTATAGGTGGAAGTACTACGAGTAGCGTATTCTACTTGAAGAGTAGAAACGCCAGCCGATTCTGATCTTGAGGCGTTTTGCTTATTATCGATAATCGTCGCGAGGTATGTGAACCTCTTCCTATCCTTCTAGCATGATGCTTTGTAAACTATGTAGTCTGTAGACGTACATGTGCTAAATGAGTTGGTTGGTTTAAAACATAGGGTGTTATAATAGCTTTATGGGAAGTTAGTTATAACGACTCCATGTAGGTAAAAGATTGGTTTATTGATTGTAGAAGTTAAGAGACTTCATCTTGAAAGATAAGAGACTTAACTTGTTTTACTTGGTTATTAACATTTTGTTAAATGTGTTGTGAAACCTCATTCGCGAGTAATGAGTACTTGGTTTTAAAAAGAATAATGTTTTATTGATTTCGGAAATGAGAATAAGTGTCGAACAAACCACAGCAGCGCTAATAAAGGAAAGTGTATTGACAAATAACTAATTGTTATTAAAACCAGTAGAAACCTCCATCTGCATAGAAGCTAAGATAAGACAAAATTGTATTACATTTCCTAGATCATGGTTCTTTGTAACAAGATTGTTGTAAACAAGAATAAGCGGCTCACGTCTAAGACTTATGTTACTCAATTGTTTTAAAAGAGATTAAAACTATGAGTTATGAAACCTTTTAAAATAAGAAACTGGAGCATTTGAAATTAGGCAAACTTGAGCGCTTGGAAAATAATGTTGTTACTCGATTTTACAAAGGGAAGTATTTTGGTTTACTTAAAAGATAGTCACTCTATACTACGGGTATTATGTGACTTTGTGAAAGGGATGGATCTCTTAAAGAGGATTTTAATGCACGTAGTACTTTAGGGTTAACACCGGACTTTGATATAAAATGGAAGTACCTTGAGTTGTGTGTAACTTGCCTGCATGTTGTTGTGTAACTCGCTGAGCTTGTTTGTGATAGCTGGTTGTGCAATATATTGTTGTTGATGTCACATGGACATGTCTACACCGATGCACTCCGGGCGTGTGGCCACGCGGCGGGGTTAATCACCCGATATTGTGTTGATAATGTCACTTGGACGTGTCTACCGTCTGGTCGGGCATGTGGCCATGGGGCATTGTTATTATTGTTGTTAATGTCATACGGACGTGTCTACCGTCTGCACTCCGGCATGTGGCCATGGGCATTGTTATTAGTGTTGCATCATGGACATGTCTACACCGGCGCACCGGCATACGCGCCAATGCGAACACGATTGATGTTGTGGGCGTGAGACCCATAGTTATATTCGAGTGATGACTTGAGGCGTGAGTCACGACTTGACATGATCGCTTTTATGTTGTGAATTGTAGTTTTGTTATCATACATGTCTCTGTTTTTATATAGATTATGATTTCATTTCTGATTTTTACTGATTTCACATACTTGGTACTGTTATCTTGACCTCGCCCGGGGCTGCGTTCATCCGCAGGTAGGAGTACATCGGTAGTGGATCCTCGCGCATAGGATCACGATTCGTATTGGGAAGCTCGTTTCTCGGAGGCTTATTCTTTGGTATGTGTTCCACTGAGTTGTAGGTTCTTGTACATTCGAAGTGCAGCGGGGCCACTGTCCGTCATGGTTGTTGTAAATCTTAGAGTCTGTAGTACTTGTTGTGGGCGAGTTGTAAAAAGGATTAAACTGTCGGGTTTTATGTATATATCTGAGGCAATTGTTTTGGTTGCTTTGTTTATGATCATATATCTTGTTTCATGTTTATGTTTTATTTTCCGCTGGTTTTCTCTGATGTTGTATCACTAGGGTGCCCGGGGTAAGGCACCAGTCACGGGCCCGGGATCGGGTCGTGACACATATAACTTACGTATCTTGCATAACCTAATCCGTCCCCTTTCGGGAACGCCATATCTTGTCGCCCAACTGGGACGCGATAAAATCACATAAGTCCGCCCGTGAAGGTATACTGCATAAACATAGGAAGCTCATGATCAAGCAGGGACACCCGCCCGCAGTATCATTAAGCAGTCCTACTCCTGGGACTATTTCACCCGCATAGATCCTGTGGACCCGCATGAGGTAATCCTCGCATAGGCTATACCCGCCCGCATGGGACTATTTCACCCGCATAAGCCCATAAGGACTCGCATGAGGTATTCCTCGCATCATGGGTAGCAAATCCACTAAGGTGGTATAACGTCTTGGGGTTTACCTCATTTATACTCTAACCACAAGAAGGTGGTATAACGTCTTGGGGTTTACCTCATTTATACTCTTACCCTAACTCAACCGCCATCATACATAATATAAGCCCCACCGCTTATCATACATAACATAAGCACTACCGCTTACATACATAACATAAGCAAGTTAAGAAATCCCCTAACTTCTTATTAGCTTGTTCATATACACTCTCATTTTTGTTTACTTAAGGCACTAATCATGTCATTATAAAATCCGGGAATTTAACCCAAGTACCACAAATAACGGAAACATACCCGTGGAATTCCACATCACCGCTTACGCCCCAAGAATCTTACAACAAGACAATGGCTTCTCCAACCGAGAGTCGCGGCAACGTAATAAAACATAATACTTGCACTCAAAGGCTATCACCAGCACATATAGGCAAATTCTCAATTAACCAAGCCAAAGTACTTATCAAGGCACACATAGAATAATTCTCAATTAATCAAGCCAAAGTACTACGTACGTACATTCTTTTCAAAAGACTCCTTTCCCAATAAAACTTCCCCGATACTAACAACCGTAGTATCAAGTCCTATCCACCTTTCAAGACAAGTCACAATACCTTTTAGAAATACAATTAGAACCTAAAACAAGTGACTTCTTTATTAAAAACCTTAAGCAATTGGTACCTTTAAACCAATTTGCCCTTACCTAATACAAGTTATTCCTTTGATTACTTTACTAGAGAAAACCATTCTCTTAATCTTCCATAAAGCCGTTATAACCAACTTCCATAAAGCCGTTATAACCCTTTATGGTTTAGACTAACACGTTCCTTTTATAACCAAGATACCTCTACTTTTTGAAACCAAGTATTATATACTTTCAAATCAATTCTCATAACTTTCAAAAATACAACTAGTCTCTTAACCATTTGAAAACAAGTGACTCCTTTTATTATAAAACCCTAGGCAATTGATGCCGTAAAAATCAAGTTGCCTTTTTACTAAAGTCAAGTCATTTATCTTTCCATAAAGAAAATATAACTAACTTCCCATAAAGCCGTTATATTCACTTTATACCTTAGCCATATACAATTTCCTATCCAAGAGACTTATACATTTAAACGGAACAAGTATCACATACTTTAAAACTCTTTAAGTCCCTTAACCTTAATAAAACTTAAGACATCCTTTATACATTCAAAGAAGCGAGTTAATCTCCTAACTCACCCGACTTGGCATTACATAAAACAAGTAAAGAATGTCATAGTCTTGTACGTCTACCGTACTACATACGTGCAACTAGTCATGCTCAAAAGATAGGAAAAGTTCTCCATAGAGTAAATCACAAAACTACCTCTTAACTTCTAAGAGTAGAAGGAAACATGAAATGATACCACAAGTATATTCCATACATAGAATCATGCCAAAGGAAGGAATAGGTTCACATACCTCGCGACGATTGTCGACAAGTAGCAAAATGCTCCAAAGTACTTCAACCTTGATAGTTATTCCACTCTCCAAGTAGGATACGCTATACTTAGTACTTCAACCTATAATGGTTACAATACTTCCATTAACCTTCTTACTTCACACGTAGAATATTCTAAGTGCTACGTCACTAAATTCTACGGAAAATCGGACAGCACTTCCTTTGTTTTTACTTACTTTGCCACCTTTTTCAAGGCCGAATACAATAACCAAACAGCCCCAATTGGCTCACCACAATATATAAGGTAGTCCAATACAAATGAAATAACCAAACAGCCCCAATTGGCTCACCACAAACGATATCAAGTTAATACAACTTACTAGGCCAATTCGGCTAACTTTGAAGTACTACAACATCAATTCTTATCCAATTTCCATTTCAATCCAAATGTTAGTATAACATGATATCAAGTCGCAACCAATTATAACTACTACAATCTTAGAGTTAATAACATGCGACGATTCTAATCAACGACCAAATTGTAATCCAACTTAACATGGCTTACATTACTTTTCGGATTTTCAAGGCTACAATCAATCCATAATCCTTATAAACTTCAATACATATACTTCATGCTAGCAACAAGTAAGGCTAACAACAATATAAATAATCTTGTAACACTTTCAAAGAACAAGATTATACCTCAACGAATCTCAATCCAATCTTCAAATCCGAAGTCGTTCCTTAGCAACTTAGAGACTCTCCAAGATACTTCAATCCGCTACTTGAGACCCTTAGAACCATACCAACAATTTTCCTTCAAACTTCCAACCAAAACCTAGAAAAGCCATTAGGTTTTCACCTTGCGACTAATACGAAAACTCTCTTTTTCCGGGATTTTTCTATTGAGATATACTCACAATAAACTTAGGAACCTTGGTTTAAAGTGGGGAAATTATTGGACAACAAACAAATTTTTTTCCCTCTTATGGATGCCCAACCCGTGAGCCTCCCTCTCTTGTTCTACAATTTTTGTGAATTTTAGCTAAGTGTGGAACTCTTGTCTTGCTACTAGTATTATATAGGGACATGGAGGGTCAATGTGTGCACAAATGGTTGGCTAGGATGAGGTCTAACAAATTCCAAGACTAATTGTCCCCTTGACTAAGTCAAACATGTCAAGCTTTCAAGTTGCAAGACTTGTCTTGCCAACAAAGGTCCAATGACCTTTTAGCCCTTGCAAAAAATCGTCCAAGGCATCATCTAAGGGGGGTGACACGTTTCACCCTCCCATTCGTCATAATAATATGTTTTAGACAATTTCATAATTAGATAAATTTTTACAAGTCTCAATTTTCAACACTTGCGAGTTCTTACGTACGTTCTTAAAACACGTCCTGTACACACGGGGTGTAACAGCTGCCTTCCTGGATATACATATATAAATAGTCAAAAGCAGTTACATCCTTTTCTTTACAAACCGACCCACATACATGACTACAAACCTCTAAGAATTTTGACATAACAACTGTGACGGGACAGGGCCCCGCCATACCCCTGAATGTACAACAACCGACAATACATGGATCTGAACCAAAGATAAGCCTCCGGAGTAATGGAGCTTCTCGACATCTGAACTGTGATACTAAGAGTGAGGATCAGAAACCTGTATAACTCTACCTGCGGCATGAACGCAACCCCCCGAAGAAGGTCAGTACAACAAGTACCAAGTATGTGAAACTGAGAGTACTGTAATGAAATCATAATAGTCTAAAATAAAGCTGGGGACATGTATGATAACCACATTAACAGTACACTGTGCCTTACTAACAATGAGAGTAAACAAGAGTATACTTTACTGCATAAAAATAGGAGGCTCATGATCAAATTAGGGCCACCCGCCCGTAGTATCATTAAGCAATCCTACTCCTGGGACTATTTCACCCACATAGGTCATGTGGACCCGCAATGAGGTCATCCGCCTCGCATGAGACTATTTCACCCGCATAGGACTATTTCACCCGCATAGGCGGTGGACCCGAATGAGTACAAGCGTCGTGACTCGCGTCATGGGTAGCAAATCCATGGAATAAGTAGTAACCCTGGTTTACCCCAAGAATAACATAACACTAACGAGCCGGCTATCATACATAACATAAGCACCATTTGGCTTATCATACATAACATAAGCACCGTGGCTTATCATAATTATCATAAGCAAGTTAAGAAATCCCCTAACTTCTTATTAGCCTTAATTATCATGCACTCTCATTTTATTTAACTTAAGGCACTAACATGTCATTAAAAATTCGGAAATTTAACCCAAAGTACTACGTACTTCCGATCCTTTAAAAAGAACCCTTTTATATAAAAATCCCAAGATACTAACACCCGTAGTATCAAGGCATGTCTATTTTTCAAATCAAGTTACTACACCTTTAGAAATTCATTTCAAGGCGTTAAAACCAAGTAACTTCTACTTTCACAACCTAGGAAATTCGTGCCTATAAATCAAGTAGACACTCTCTTATCCTTTCATAAAGCCGTTATAACTAACTTCCCATAAAGCCGTTATAACTCTTTATGTTTTAGACAAATTCATTATTTTTATAACCAAGAGACTTATACTTTTAAAACCAAGTATCATATACTTTCGGAATACTTCAAGTCTCTTAACTTTAGAAATCAAGTTTCTTAACTTTAGAATAGTTCAAGTAATCAATACTTCCAAATCAAGTATTATACATTTTCAAGTCAAGAAATCTTTATTTACCTTATTAGAATAAACCATTCTTTTAACTTTTCAAAAGGTTGTTATAACCAACTTTATGCTTTAGAAACCAAGACATCTTAACCTTTAAAATAAGTGAGTTAATTCTCTAACTCAACCAACTTGGACATTCTTAAACAAGTCAAGGATATCAAATGAAACTAAATTCATTTAAATCTTGTACGTCTACCGTACTATACATTTATAGCTACTCATGCTCAAGAGATAAGAAAAGTTCCACATACCTCTTCGACTTAATCCACTTGCCAAGTTGAATACGCCGCACGTAGAATGTCAACCTATAATGACCATGTCGTCTATCAACTTCTAGCTTTCAACGTAGAATACTTCTAAGTATAAGGACTCTTATTCTACGGAAAATCGGACAACACTTCCTTTGTTTCTATGTACTTTACCACCTTTTTCAAGGCCCGAAAATCAATAACCAAATGCCACATTTAAGGTTCAACAATCAGTTAATCAAAGGGGATTACACGCCTAGCCGGACGTGTAAAATTCTGCCCCACAATCAATATAAAACTGTCCATTAATCCAAAGCCATATTCGGCTACAATGTATCACTACAATATCAATTTCCTTTCAATTTCTTTTTAATCCAAGTTGTTATTCTAATATGTTATATACCCTATAACAATTATAACAACTATAAATCCTTTCTTTCTTAACATGCGACGATTGTAATTATCGACCAAATTGATTAAAACAAAAATGGCTAACTTGCCCATTTTCGGTTTTTAACATGTCGTCATGATCCAAATCTTTTCAAACTTCATTCTATATATCACATGCTCATCTATCAACTAATACAACATGTAATCTTCAATTACAATAGTAAGACGAAGATTATAACCTCAATAAGCCCAAATCTAATCCAAGATTCAAAGTCGATCCTTAGCAACTTTAGCTCATTTCATTTGCGTTCCAGTCCGCTATTTGCAATCTTTAGAAGTTCACAAGCAACTTCCTTTCAATTTCCAATCAAAACTATGAAAAGTGAAGACGACGACCATAAAAATCCAATGGACTAGAGGCTCGAAAACTGCCCTTTTTATGCTTTCATTTATGACATGACAACATTCAATTCTTATATCCATTTTCCCTATCACAATACCCTTCTCCAATTTCTACAACACGTGACATAATTTACTTCAAGAAGGAGAATGAATTTACCTTGGAATTTCGCCCAAAATAGTCCAATGGATCTACACTTTAGCCCTCTTTCCGCAATTCTTCTCCACGTTAAAATCACCCACACGAACCTTTACAAGCTTGCCAACATATTTCCTTCTTGTCGGCTTTCCAATAATTTCATCAAAGCTTAGCGTTTATAATTTTTTTTGAGAGAAGAGAGCAAGTGTTTGGATGAATTTTTGTGTGGAACGGCCAAGTCTTGCAAGACTTGGCCAAGATATAGGCTTTTCTTGCTCTACAAGTTGGTAGGGACACTTGTCGCCCTCCCATAGGTCCTCTACAATAAATATCTTCTATTTTTACACCTTTTCCGCAAAAAATCCCGCCTCGGCGCCGCGGCCCTGCAGCCGGCGCCGTGGCGCTACAACTTTAGAAAGTTTCAGGGCTTACGGAGCCACGACCCTGAGATCGGCGCCGTGGCGCCTGACTGAAAATTGCTTCATTCTCTTCTGTCAGCTGAACTTGCAACGTCCATAACTTTCTACTCCAATATCCAAACGACGAGCGGTTTGTTGCGTTGGAAACTAGACTCAACGAACTTCATAATAGGATTTTGAAACACCTAAAAACTCCCTTTATACCAGGAGCTATTCTGCTCCAAAGTTGACTAAAAATCTGTCCAAAAACATTCTGCCAACTTACTTTCCAAATTCAAATCATATTTCCTTTCGTACATTCTCAAATACATGTCCTGGAATTATGAGGTGTAACATTCTTTCCCCCTTAGAAACATTCATCCCGAATGTTCTTTCACAGTTAATCTAATTAAATAGCGACATAGTTTCCTTTAACAACACCCAATCATACCAAAATATGTCACCCATGGCCACTTAACAATACTTATGCTAAAACGTCAACCTGAACTTCAAGTGTCGACGTCTGTTATCTGCATAAAGCTTCTTTCGACTCTGTGCTTGCTAATAATCTTTCCTGGATAAGCTTCGCCTTATCCACAACCCGCTGAATCAAGTGCGGGCCAATTAATCGAACCACTCGTCGAACTAACCAGCCGGCGATCTACACTTTTTTTCATACAAGGCCTCATACAGGGCCATCTGAATACTGGAATGGTAGCTTTTGTTATACGCAAACTCAACAAGAGGCAATTAATCCTCCCAGCCATCTCTGAAATCAATAACACAGGCCCACAACCTATCCTCAAGTGCCCGGATAGTACGCTCTGCCTGTCCGTCGGTCTGAGGTGAAATGCAACACTGAAACTCACCTGTGTCCCTAATCCCTTCTGGAAAACCTCCAGAGTTAGCCGTAAACTGAGCTCACCTGTCTGACATCATAATGTAGGAACATTGTGCAGTCTCACAATCTTCCTGCTGTATAATATAGCATAATCCTCAGCCGAGTAAGTGCTCCTAACCGAAAGAAAATGGGCTGATTTCGTCAGCCTGTCTACTATAACCCATAAGGAGTCGCACTTCCTCTGAGTACGATGTAACCCTATAACATAATCCATATCAATCACCTCCCACCACCAAGTCGGGATCCCAATCGTCGATGAAAGCCCACTGGGCTTCTGGTGCTCAACCTTGACCTGCTGACAATTTGGACACTAAGCAACGAACTCTGCTACGTCCCTCTTTAGGCCATCCCACCGATACATACATCTGAGGTCATGATACATCTTAGTCAACCCCGAATAAATAGAGTAACGAGCACTGTGTGCCTAAAACTTGCTGACGAAGTCTTGCAACATCGGGTACACACCACTTGTCCTCGCATCCTAGCACCCCATAAGAAAGTTAAGAAATCCACTAACTTCTTATTAGCCTTAATTATCATGCACTCTCATTTTATTTAACTTAAGGCACTAACATGTCATTAAAAATCCGAGAATTTAACCCAAAGTTCTACGTACTTCCGATCCTTTAAAAAGAACCATTTTATATAAAAACCCCATGATACTAACACCCGTAGTATCAAGGCATGTCTATTTTTCAAATCAAGTTACTACACCTTTAGAAATTCATTTCAAGGCGTTAAAACCAAGTAACTTCTACTTTCACAACCTAGGCAACTCGTGCCTATAAATCAAGTAGACACTCTCTTATCCTTTCATAAAGCCGTTATAACTAACTTTCCATAAAGCCGTTATAACTCTTTATGTTTTAGACAAATTCATTCTTTTTATAACCAAGAGACTTATACTTTTAAAACTAAGTATCATATACTTTCGGAATACTTCAAGTCTCTTAACTTTAGAAATCAAGTTTCTTAACTTTAGAATAGTTCAAGTAATCAATACTTCTCAAATCAGGTATTCTATACATTTTCAAGTCAAGAAATATTTATTTACCTTATTAGAATAAACAATTATTTTAACTTCCCATAAGGTTGTTATAACCAACTTTATGCTTTAGAAACCAAGACATATTAACCTTTAAAACAAGTGAGTTAATTCTCTAACACAACCAACTTGGACATTCTTAAACAAGTCAAGGATATCAAATGAAACTAAATTCATTTAAATCTTGTACGCCTACCGTACTATACATTTATAGCTACTCATGCTCAAGAGATAAGAAAAGTTCCACATACCTCTTCGACTTAATCCACTTGCCAAGTTGAATACGCCGCACGTAGAATGTCAACCTATAATGACCATAATACGTCTATCAACTTCTAGCTTTCAACGTAGAATACTTCTAAGTATAAAGACTCTTATTCTACGAAAAATAGGACATCACTTCCTTTGTTTCTATGTACTTTACCACATTTTTCAAGGCCCGAAAATCAATAACCTAATGCCACATTTAAGGTTCAACAATCAGTTAATCAAAGGGGATTACACGCCTAGCCGGACGTGTAAAATTACGCCTTGTCAATATAAAACTGTCCATTAATCCAAAGCCATATTCGGCTACAATGTATCACTACAATATCAATTTCCTTTCAATTCCTTTTCAATCCAAGTTGTTATTCTAATATGTTATATACCCTATAACAATTATAACAACTATAAATCCTTTCTTTCTTAACATGCGACGATTGTAACTATCGACCAAATTGATTAAAACAAAAATGGCTAACTTGCCCATTTTTGGTTTTTAACATGTCGTCATGATCCAAATCTTTTCAAACTTAATTCTATATATCACATGCTCATCTATCAACTAATACAACATGTAATCTTTAATTACAATAGTAAGACGAAGATTATTACCTCAATAAGCCCAAATCTAATCCAAGATTCAAAGTCGATCCTTAGCAACTTTAGCTCATTTCCTTTGTGTTCCAATCCGCTATTTGCAACCTTTAGAAGTTCACAAGCAACTTCCAATCTAAACTATGAAAAGTGAAGACGACGACCATAAAAATCCAATGGACTAGATGCTCGAAAACTGCCCTTTTTATGCTTTCATTTATGACATGACAACATTTAATTCTTATATCCATTTTCCCTATCACAATACCCTTCTCCAATTTCTACAACACGTGACATAATTTACTTCAAGAAGGAGAATGAATTTACCTTGGAATTTCGCCCAAAATAGTCCAACAAATCTCGTCCAATTTAGCCCTCTTTCCGCAATTCTTCTCCACGTTAAAATCACCCACACGAACCCTCTACAAGCTTGCCAACATATTTCCTTCTTGTCGCCTTTCCAATAATTTCATCAAAGCTTAGGGTTTATAATTTTTTTGAGAGAAGAGAGCAAGTGTTTGGATGAATTTTTGTGTGGAATGGCCAAGATATAGGCTTTTCTTGCTCTACAAGTTGGGAGGGACACTTGTCGCCATCCCATAGGTCCTCTACAACAAATATCTTCTATTTTTACACCTTTTCTGCAAAAAATCCCGCCTCGGCCCTGCAGCCGGCGCCTTGGCGCTACAACTTCAGAAAGTTTCAGGGCTTACGGAGCCACGACCCTGAGATCGGCGCCGTGGCGCCTGACTGAAAACTGCTTCCTTCTCTTCTGTCAGCTGAACTTGCAACGTCCATAACATTCTACTCCGATATCCAAACGACGAGCGGTTTGTTGCGTTGGAAACTAGACTCAATGAACTTCATAATAGGCTTTTGAAACACCTAAAAACTCCCTTTATACCAGGAGCTATTCCACTCCAAAGTTGACTAAAATCTATCCAAAACATTCTCAACTTACTTTCCAAATTCAAATCATATTTCCTTTCGTACGTTCTCAAATACATGTCCTGGAAATTACGGGATGTAACATTCTTCCCCTTTTAGAAACATTCGTCCCGAATGTTCTTTCGGAGTTAATCTAATTAAATAGCGACATAGTTTCCTTTAACAACACCCAATCATACCAAAATATGTCACCCATGGCCACTTAACAATACTTATGCTAAAACGTCAGCCTTAACTCCAAGTGACGACGTCGGTTATCTGCATAAAGCTTCTATCGACTCTGAGTTTGCTAATAATCTTTCCTGGATAAGCTTCGCCTTATCCACGGCCTCAATCAAGTGCAGGCCAATTAATCGAACCCTCCTACGTCGAACCAACCAACCGACGATCTACACTTTCTTTCATACAAGGCCTCATACAGGGCCATCTGAATACTTGAATGGTAGCTTTTGTTATCATAAACTCAACAAGAGGCAATTAATCCTCGGCCATCTCGAAATCAATAACACGCATGACCTATCGCCGAGTGCGGATAGTACGGCTGCACTTTGTCAAGTCGGGTTGAGGTGAAATGTAACACTGAAACTCACCTGTGTCCCTAATCTCTTCTGGAAAACCTCCAGAGTTAGCCGTAAACTGATCTCGCCTGTCTGAAATCATAATGTAGGAACTCGTGCGATCTCACAATCTTCCGCTGTATAATATAGCATAATCCTCGGTAGAGTAAGTGGTCTAAGGACGAAAATGGGCTGATTTAAATCGACGTCTATTATAACCTATAAGTCGCGCTTCTCCGAGTGCGATGCAACCTATAACATAATCCATATCAATCACCTCCCACCACCAAGTCGGGATCCCAATCGTCGATGAAAGCCCACTGGGCTTCTGGTGCTCAACCTTGACCTGCTGACAATTTGGACACTAAGCAACGAACTCTGCTACATCCCTCTTCAGGCCATCCCACCGATACATACATCTGAGGTCATGATACATCTTAGTCAACCCCGAATAAATAGAGTAACGAGCGTGTGCCTCCTAAAACTTGGCGTGAAGTATTGCAACATCGGGTACACACCACCTGTCCTCGCATCCTATCACCCCATCAGGTGCTATCTCATACAGGCTATTCTCCTCTCGGAGAGTCGTAACTCGATTCCGCACTAAAACTGGATCCTTATACTGTCGCCTCTTCACCTTCTTAACGAGGGAAGACTCGGCAACCTCTCGAATCTGAACTCCACTATTATCGAAATCAACCAGCCGAACCCCTAGGCTCGCTAGCTGATGAATCTCATGGATCATGTCCTGTCTATCTAGCTGTCCATCTGACAGACTACCCATAGATCTATGATTAAGAGCATCCGCAGCCATATTAGCTTCCCCTGGGTGGTATAGGGTATCAACATCACATTCCTTGAGTAACTCTAACCACCGTCTCTGCCACAAATTCAGCTGCCTCTGCCTGCATAAATATCCATATGAACTCCATATAAGTAATTCCTCCTATAGCTGCTGGGAATTATAGGCCATAACCTTATCGTGTTGCATCCGTACACAACCCAACCAACACTCAAAGTGTTACAATAATCACCTAACCCACTAGTCCCTCAGGATGGGTTAGAACTGTAGTCATAGTCAGCTTATCTCCTAATAACTGGAAGCCTCTCTCACACTTCCGAAATACTCGGGTATAACCAAAATCTCACTTATGGTTCCTGCTTCCCATCCTGGGTGTTGTTACACCCAACTTGGTTACTATAATCAAATTCACTTTCGCCGCTTGTCTCATGGCGAGACTTCGCGATCGCAATTTAGGGGAAGATTTCCTTGATCTCGTCAAGTAGTAACCCTATTATTATCCCTAGCTCATAGATCTTATAGTCCGATATTCAACCTCTATTCATGGTATTACATAATTCAATGGCTTGCCAAGATTGCTTATCTTGTCATGATTATGTCTCTCATCGTTCGAGTGTCTGCTCGTCTTACCTTTAGTATTATTTATTTTCTTTACAAGTTGTCCTGGGGTCTCTTATCTCCCCGTATCTCATACTGTCTTGCCTGTCATTACAGGCTTGCCACCCTTCGTTATGCTAATTTATTAACTCAAAATATCTCTATCTTGATCCTCGGTCACATATTTCCCTTTATGCTTATTATCAGCATTCGTAACCTTACGACATGTCCTCGATCATTTCCTAATGTTGTCCTCAATTACCTCAACACAATACTTTTCCCACGGTTATCTAAAACTGTAACCTATGGCATGACGACACTGA
This sequence comes from Przewalskia tangutica, assembly GCA_029844215.1. Classification (NCBI taxonomy): domain Eukaryota; kingdom Viridiplantae; phylum Streptophyta; class Magnoliopsida; order Solanales; family Solanaceae; genus Przewalskia; species Przewalskia tangutica. Next base: position 621,315 of record JAQGDG010000037.1, on the reverse strand, counting down.
AGACTTTACCAGTCTCATATCCATCGCCTATTAACATGGGTATATATAACCTCGTAATACGTAAAACTATCCTTTTACGTGGGGGAGAGCTTACCTCCCTTTCATAATCTTAGTCATCAAGTGCCACCTTATAATCGTAAAGATTTTCAAGACCTCCCAACGATGTCTTCTGTTTCCCGCATGTAGCACTTGTACTTATCTTATTCCTACCTTGCGCATTTTTCCTGAAACCATTCGGAATGTCGTGGCCTTGAATGCCACCTAAACCAAATCCAAGTACCTCGAGGGCACTTAACATGAACTTTTTCAATGATAAATGCGTTTCCATTTCCATCTCTAAACTCTTCAAATTCAACTATTACATACTTTCTACATCAATTTACCTCAAATGAACAAGTCACGAGACTTCATGAAATCAATGATGTCAAAAAGGAAGGATAATTCATTTGGTTATAACCACTTCCTTCCTTTCCACTTGGTTGCTCTCTTTCTTCTGGTCGTACACTTTCCGTACTTAGAACTTATTCTAGCATCGTCATAACCTCCATGCGATTCTGGCCTCCATCTTTGGAGTTACCATATTAAACAATATAAGGCCATTTCGGCTCTCACGACTGGTTCGGTGGAATACGTCCACGAACCCGTAAAACAATTTAACTAGACTTGGGCCTTGCATCCTCGTGACCTGTCACGTAGCGGGACTACTACCAACTGATCCTAATCCATTTTAGGTTATGGGGCGACCCGTAATAGGTCCTCAACCCAGGCCATCGCACTTAACTCTTAACCTTAGTCTGAATTAAGTCTTATTACCGAGGAGGCCTTATATACCTAAGGTCTCAGCGGTTATCAATATTCTTAGGCTTGCATTTTCCATGGTCCAAGCCTACCTTATCTGTCCCCCCGTAAACGGGTAAAATAACTTCTCATAAGCTCTTAATCGTGTTGTCTTAATCATAACAATCATACTTACTCCATACAGATCTCATCCGTACAATTCTCTTAAGCATACTACATAGCTTAATCTATTAACATAGTCTTCCATTAAGTCCCTTAATTATAACTTCTTAAGGGTTCGTTACCTTCTCGGAGAGCTCATCATCTCCTAATTATCTCAAATTAGTACGTAAAACCTTGATGAGAATTCATTAAAGCATTTCATACCTTCCGTATCTATTTAGTCCTTACGATCCTTGGTAATCCAAAATAATTCTAGGCAACACTAAATGCGACCCTCATACATAAATCCATATAGCCGTATGTCATTATACCAACTACACAACAATTATTACCAACCTGGATACACAATCCACATAATCCTTCCTGGGTCACTGCTGCCTTTCTCATAGATGCAATCAACATAACTCGTTAGAGAGAGACGACCCTAACAACACAACTCTATCGCATTTTTACACCCCGGAACTTCAGGACATGTTTATAAGAACGTACGTAAGAACTAAAAAATGTTAAGATTTGAGACGAGTAAAAATTTATCGGAATTATGAAATTGTCGGAAAGCAAAATATTTCGACGAACGGGAGGGCGACACGTGTCACCCCCCTTAGTGGTCTTGGACGAAATTGACATGGATAAAATGGTCATTTGACCATAATTGAAGATGACCAAGTCTTGCTAAAGATTGAGCTTGATATTATTGACTAAGTCAAAGGCCACTTGGGCTTGATCCTTGTGAAACTCATCCAAGCCACACAATTGTGCTAATCTTGACCCTCCATGTTTCTATATAGTAACACTAGTAGCAAGACTAGTTCCCACACTTAGAATTTTTCAAGAAACTTGAAGAACTCGAGGAAGCTCGGGTTTGAGGGTTTTGGAAAGACAAAGATTTTCGTTTGTTGTCCAATAAGCTCCACACTTTAAACCAAGGTTCCTAAGGATATTGTAAGGGTATCTCAATAGAAAGATCCCGAAAAAGTGGCGTTTTCGTATTAGTCGCAAGGTGAAAATCTAGTCACTTTCCTAGGTTTGGAATTGGAATTGAAGGAAAGTTGTTTGTGAGCTTCTAAAGGGCTTAAAGTGGTGGATTGGAGTGTCAAGGAGAGGCTCTAAGTTTCTAGGGAGCAACTTCGGATATTGAAGTGGATTAAGGCTCACTAAGGTAGCAATCTTGTTTTCTTAAGTGTTATAAGATTACATATTGTTGTAGCCTTACATTTGACTAGCATGAAGTATATGTATTAAAGTTTGATAAGTGTTATGGATATTGGAAGCCAAAAATCCAAAATGTCATTGTGAGCCATTTGAAATTGAAATACAATTTGGTCGCTAACTAGAATCGTCGCATGTTATCTACTTGAAGATTATAGTTGTTATAATCGATTGCGGCTTTATAACATGTTATACTAAACAACTTGGATTGAAAAGGAATTGGAAAAGACTATTTATTGTTGTCCCTCAAATTGCCGAATGTAACATTGTATGTTGGACTAGTTTGATATCAATTGTGGGGCGGAATTTTACACGTCTTGTGGCGTGTAATCCCTATTGTTAACTACATTGTTGAGCCTTAAATGTGGCGTGTTTGGTTATTGAATTTGGGCCTTGAAAAAGGTGGAAAAGTATGTAGAAACAAAGGAAGTGCTGTCCGATTTTCCGTAGAATATAGTGACTTTGCACTTAGAATATTCTACGTTTGAGGTTAGAAGTTAATAGACGTATTATGGTCATTATAGGTTGACATACTACGTACGGCATATTGGACTTGGCAAGTGGATTGAACTGAAGAGGTATGCAGAACTTTCTTATCTCTTGAGCATGAATAGTTGTAAACATATAGTACGGTAGACGTACGAGATTTTGACAATCTAGTCCATTTGATATCCTTGTCTTATTTTAAGAATGTCCAAGTTGGTTAAGTTAGGGAATTAACTCACTTGTTTAAAAATATTAAGGATATCTTGGTTTCTAAAAGTTAAGGGACTTGGAGTATTTTAAAAGTATATGATACTTGTTTCGTTTTAAAAGTATAAGTCCCTTGGATATAAGGAAGAATGAAATTGTCTAAAGCATAAAACTAGTATAACAGCTTTATGGGAAGTTGGTTATAATAGCTTTATGGAAAGTTAAAAAAGAGTGGTTTACTCTAAGTAATGTAAGTATGATAAATGACTTGAAATAATGAAAGGTAAATTGATTTGAAGGCATCAATTGCTTAAGGTTTTTAAAAGAAAGAAGTCACTTGATTTAGAAGCCTAAATGTATTTCTAAAAGGTATTGTGACTTGTCTTGAAAAATAGATGTGACTTGATACCACGGTTATTAGTATCTTGGAAATTTTATATGAAAAAGAGTCATTTTAAAAGAGTAGAAGTATGTAGTACTTTGGGTTAAATTCCCGGATTGTTATAATGACATGTTAGTGCCTTAAGTAAACTAGAATGAGAGTGTATATGAATAAGACTAATAAGAAGTTAGGGGAATTTCTTAACTTGCTTATGTTATGTATGATAAGCCGGTAGTGCTTATGTTATGTATGATAAGCCGGTAGTGCGTATGTTATGTATGATAGACGGTTGTGCTAGTGATATATTGTTCATTACGGGGTCATTCCCCGGGTTTGTGGCATTTGCATATTCCGTAGATTTGCTACCCATGATGGGAGGAATACCTCATGCGAGTCCGTAGGGCTCATGCGGGTGAAATAGTCCCATGCGGGGCGGACCAGTCCTATGCGAGGAATACCTCATGCGGGTCTATACGACCTATGCGGGCGGATACAGTCTATGCGAGGAAGTTACCTCATGCGGGTCCATACGACCTATGCGGGTGAAATAGTCCCAGGAGTAGGATTGCTTAATGATACTACGGGCGGGTGGCCCTACTTTGATCATGAGCCTCCTATTTTTATGCAGTAAAGTATACTCTTGTTTACTCTCATTGTTAGTAAGGCACAGTGTACTGTTATTTGAGTTATCATACATGTCTCCAGTTTTATATTAGACTTTATGATTTCATTCTGAGATTTCGATTTCACATACTTGGTACATGTTATCGACCTCCTTGGGGATCGTTAATGCCAGTAGAGTATACAGTTCTCGATCCTCACTCTTAGGATCACTGTTCAGCTGTTGGGAAATTCCTTTACTCCGGAGGCTTATCCCTGGTTCAGATCCCTGGTATGGTCGGTTGTTGTATATTCAGGGGTATGGCGGGGCCTTGTCCCGTCACAGTTGTTATTCTTAGAGGTCTGTAGTCACATTTGTGGATTGGGTTTTTAAGAACAGAAATGTACTGGTTTATTTTATTTGGTTCATGTATATTTTACGGAAGGTGGCCTTATCGGCTAGCCTGTTGATATTTATTGTTTTAGTATTTATGAGTTTTATATGTTCCATTGCTATTCTCTGATGTATATCTGTAAGGGATGCCCAGGTAGGGCACCAGTCGCGGGCCCAGAGTTGGGTCGTGACAAAAGTGGCATCAGAGCAGTTAGTCCTCGGAAAGTGTCTACAGACCGTGTCTAGTAGAGTCTTGGTTATCGGTGTGTCGTGCACCACATCTATAACCAGGAGGCTGCAGAACATTTAGGATTGGTTTCCATTCTTCTCACCATGAGATCGTGCGATAGAGCTGTGTGGTTAGGGTCGTCTCTCCCTAACAAGTTATGTTGATTGCAGCTACGAGAAAGGCAGTAGTGACCCAGGAAAGATTATGTGGATTGCGTGTCCAGGATGGTAATATTTGTAGTATAGTTGGTATTATGACATACAACTATATGGATTTATGCATGAGGGTCACCTATGTGTTGCCTAGAATGATTTTAGATTACCAGGAATTGGTAAGGACTAATTAGATACCGGGAGGGTATGAAACAATTTAATGGACTCTCATCAAGGTTTTACGTACTAATTTGAGATAATTAGGAAATGATGAGCTGCCTGATAGAGTAATGAACCCTTAAGAAGTTATAATTAAGGGACTTAATGGAAGACTATGTTAGTAACTTAAGCGACGTGGTATGCTTAAGGGAATTGTACGAACGAGATCCGTATGGAGTAAGTATGGTTGTTGTGATCAAGACAACACGATTACAGTATTATGAGAAATTATTGTACCCGTTTACGGGGGGACTGATAAGGTAGGCTTGCAGCATGGGAATTGCGAGCCTAAGAATGTCGATAACCGTCGAGACCTTAGGTACATAAGGCCTTCTCGGGTAGTAAAATGTTAAGTCAGACCAAGGATAAGAGTTAAGTACGACGCCGAGTCGGGTTGAGGGCCTATTAAGGGTCGCCCCATAGCCTGTAATGGAATGGGATCAGTTGGTAGTAGTCCCGCTACATGACAGGGTCACGAGGGTGCACGACCCGAGTCTAGTTAATCGTTTACCGGTTCGTGGACGCATTCCACCGGAACCAGGTTGTGAGAGCCGAAAATGACCTTATATTGTTTAATGTAGTAACTCCAAAGATTGGAGGCCAAATTTAGTATGGAAGTTATGTACGTATGTTAGTATGAGTTTGGAAGTACGGAAAGCGTACGACCAGTGAAAAAGAGAGAAACCAAGTGTAAAGAAATAGAGCCTGAATCCATGAGAACCTTTCGAGGTGACTACACCTGTGAGTGTTGGGTGGTAGCTGAGCGGGTAGATAATAATTGCCAGTCGTTGGACCCTAGCAGACCTAGTAGAGCTGACATGACAGACCTTGAGGTCATTATGAGTACGGGTTAGTTGGCCTCTTGTTATGCCAACGTTGACTGCGGAGAGAGATTGACTCGATTCCGGTTTCCCGGTAAGCCGGTTATCGAGTGGAAAGGAAGAGAAGTGGTGGTAACCAGTGAATTATCCCTCCTTCTTTGACATAGTTGATTTTAATAAGTCTGTGTGACTTGTTCATTTGAGGTAAATTAATACAGAAAGTAAGTAATACTCGAATTTGAAGGAGTTTATGTTAAGTGTCGTTGGAGGTACTTGGAGTTGGTTTGGTGTGGCGGTCAAGGCCACGACCTTTCGGATAATTTCAGGAAAATGCCCAAGGCAAGAATAAAATAAATATGAATGCTGCCGGTGGAAAGCTGAAGGCATCGTTGGTAGGTTTTGAAAATCTACATGATTTTAAGGCGGTGCTTGATGATTAGATATTTACAGGACCGCAAGAGAACCCTGTGATTAGGGTTGTGACTCCAAAGAAAGTTTATTTAAGAGAGATAGGTTCCCTCCCCCACGTAAAATGATAGTTTTACGTTTTATGGGGTTATGTGTACCCATGTTGTTAGACGAAGGATAGGAGACTAGTAAGGTCCTCAATATCGTCATGCCATAGGTTACAGTTTTAGATAACCGTGGGAAAAGTATTGTGTTGGGGTAATTAAGAACGACGTTAGGAAATGGCCAAGGAAGTGCTGTAAGGATATAAATGCAGGTAGTACGCATGTATGAAACTGTACGTTAATGAATCAAGAAAGAAATAATTTTGCTAATAATAAGCATAAGGAAGGGTTATGACCAGAATGATAAGAGAGAATACAACTGTGGTTATGTAAGTTGCACGAGATATGATTACCCAGACTAGTGTAAGGACCATTAGTAAATGATGGGCAGTAAGAACACCTCGAGGAAATGTGGTAACATCTGTACTGACGAGAAAGATAGTAATAAAATACGGAGGGGTAAGGGACCCCAGGACAACTTGAAATAACTTATAAAGGAAAGACGAGTAGACACTCGAACGATAAGAAATCTTGACAAGTTATTAGATTATGTAATACCATGAATTGAGATTGAACACCTGACTATAAGCTCTACGAGCTGGGAGAAAATAATCGGGTTGCTACTTGACAAGAGCAAGGAAATCTCCCCCCTAAATTGTGATTGACAGTGAGTCTTAGCCATGTGGCAAGAAAAGGAATCAAGTCTAAGTTTAGTGACCAAGTTTGGTTGCAACAGAGAAAGGGAAACATGAACCATAACTGAGATTAAGGACGCCGAATATTTTGCAAGTATGAGAAAGGCTTCCAGTTATTGGAAGATGGGTTGACCACGACTATAGTTCTAACCCCTCCTGAGAGACTAGAGGGTTAGGTGATTATTGTAACACGTTGGGTGTTGGGCTAGGTTGTGTGCTGACGCAACACGATAAGGTTAGAGGCTATGTTTCCGTGATTAGGGAAGCATGAGAGAAATACGCCACTCACGATTTAGGGTTGGCGGCGATTAATCATGCCTTAAAGATTTGGGCGTGACTTATATAGACTTCGTATGGATATTTATGCAGAACCAAGAGCCTCGGTATATCTTGACGAGGCGATTGAGTTTGCGGCGAAGGCGGTGGTTAGAGTTACTCGAGATTGTGATATTGATATCCTATACCATCCGGGAAAGACAAAGCGATTCTGAATGCTCTTAGTCGTAGATCTATAGGTAGTGCATCGGATGGGCAGCGAGATAGGCGGGGCGTGGTCCGTGAGATTCATCGACCACGAGCCGGCGGGTTCGATTATTTGTTTCAAGGTTAATGAAGTTTGGATCCGAGAGGTTGCGAGTCTTCCTTCGTCGAGAAGGTAAAAGGCAACGATATGAGGATCAGTTATGATACGATATCGAGATACGGCTCTTGAGAAGAGAAGAACTTTGTTTGAGTAGCAGGATAGAGTCTTTGTGACATGAGATAGATTGTGTGTACCGGTGTTGTAGGACTAGTCGTGAGTTTTAGGGAGGCACGCAGTGCTTATTGCTCTAATTGTTCGGGGTCGACTAAGTTGTGTTGTGACCTCAGATGTTTGTATTGATAAAATGACCGGAAAAGGGACATAGCGGAGTTTACTGCTTAGTGTCCGAATTAGCAGCAGGTCAAGGTTGAACAACAGAAGCCCAGTGGGCTATTACAGGCGATTGAAATCCCAACTTAGATTTGGGAGGAAATTAATGTGGATCTTGTTACAGGGTGGCATCGTACTCAGAGGAAGTGCGACTCCCTGGGGGTCATATTAAACAGGCTGACGAAACCAGTCGTGTTCTTCCGGTTAGGACCACTTACTTGGCTGAGGATTATGCTAGCTTTTGTAGCAGGGAGATTGTGAGACTGCACGGGGTTCCTACGTTTATGATGTCAAACAGATGAGCTCAGTTACGGATAACTTCTGGAGGTTTTCCAGAAGGGGTTAGGGACACAGGTGAGTCTCAGTGTTGCATTACACCCTCAGACCGACGGACAGGCAGAGCATACTAACCAGGCACTTGAGGATAGGTGGCGGGCCTGTGTTCTTGATTTCAGAGATAGCCGGGAGGGTTATTTGCCTCTTGTTGAGTTACGTACGATAACAGATACTGTTACACCCCGGAATTTCAGGATATGTTTCTAAGAACGTACGTAAGAACTCAAAAATGTTAAGGTTTGAGACGAGTAAAAATTTATCGGAATTATAGAATTGTCGGAAAATGAAATATTGCGACGAACGGGAGGGCGACATGTGTCACCCCCCCTTTATGGTCATGGACGAAATGCGCATGGGTAATATGGTCATTTGACCAATGTTAGGATGAACAAGTCTTGCAAAGACAAATAGCTTGATATTGTTGACTTAGTCAAGGCCACTTGGCTAGGATCCATGTGAAACTCATCTAGGCCACCCATTTGTTTGCATCTTGACCCTCCATTGTGCTATATAATACTAGTAGTAGCAAGACAAGCTCAACACTTAGCCAAATTTTCAAGAAATTGAAGAGCTCACTAAAATTGCTCTCGGGTTCAAGCTATTTTGAAAAGGAATTTTTTTTTGTTTCTTGTTCTTTAAGCTCCACACTTTAAACCAAGGTTCATGAGTGTATTGTAAGTGTATCTCAATAGAAAAATCTCGGAAAAAGAGAGTTTTCGTATTAGTCGCAAGGTGAAAACCTAGTTGCTTTCTAGGTTTTGGTTTGGAAGTTTGAAGGAAATTGTTGGTGTTGTTCTAAGGGTCACAACTAGCGGATTGAAGTGTCTTGAAGAGGCTCTAAGTTACTAAGGAGCGACTTCAGATTTGGAGTTGGATTAAGATTGTTGAGGTATAATCTTGTCTCTTAAAAAGTGTTACAAGATTATTTATATTGTTGTTAGCTTTACATGTTGCTAGCATAAAGTATATGTGTTGACGTTTATAAGTATTATGGATTGCTTGTAGCCTTAAAATCCGAAATGTAATGTAAGCCATGTAAAGTTGGATTACAATTTGGTCGTTTGCTAGAATCGTCGCATGTTACTTACTTGAAGATTATAGTAGTATAATCAATTGCGACTTGATATCATGTTATGCTAACAACTTGGATTGAATTGGAAATTGGATTAGAATTGATGTTATAGTACTTCAAGTTTGCCGAATTGGCCTAGTAGTTGTATTAGTTTGATATCGTTTGTGGGGCGGAATTTTACACGTCTAGTAGGCGTGTAATCCCCTATTGTTGATTTCATTGATTGGGCTTTAAATGTGGCGTGTTTGGTTATTGTATTCGGCCTTGAAAAAGGTGGAAAGTGAGTAGAAACAAAGGAGGTGCTGTCCGATTTTCCATAGAATTTAGAGACTTTACACTTATAATATTCTACGTTTGAATTAAGATGTTAATAGACGTACTATGGTCATTATAGGTTGACATACTACGTACGGCGAATTGGACTTAGCAGGTGGATTAAACCGAAGAGGTATGTGGAACTTTCTTATCTCTTGAGCATGAATAGGTTGTAAATGTATAGTGCGGTGAGCGTCTGAGATTTTTGACAATCTAGGTCCATTTGATATCCTGGGCTTATTTTAAGAATGTCCAAGTTGATTGAGTTAGGGAATTAACTCACTTGTTAAATATTAAGGATATCTTGGCTTTCAAAAGTTAAGAGACATTAAGTATGTTGAAAGTATTATTGATACTTGTTTTGTTGGAAAGTTTAAGTCTCTTGGTTATAAAGAAGTATGTAAGTTGCTAATGTATAAAGCTAGTATAACGACTTTATAGGAAGTTGGTTATAATAGCTTTATGGAAAGTTAAAAAGAGTGGTTTACTCTAAGTAATTTAAGTATGATAAATGACTTGTTTTAATGAAAGGCAATTTGATTTTAAGGCATCAATTGCCTAAGGTTTTATAAGAAAAGGAGTCAACGATTTAGAAACCTAACTTTATTTCTAAAGGTATTGTGACTTGTCTTGAAACGTAATTGCGACTTGATACTATGGTTAATAGTATCTTGGAAGTGTTATACTAAAAAGAGTCATTTGTTTTAAAGAGTAGAAGTATGTAGTACTTGGGTTAAATTCAGGATCTTTATAAAGACATGTTAGTGCCTTGAGTAAACTAAAATGAGTGTATGTGAACAAGAATAATAAGAAGTTAGGGATTCTTAACTTGCTTATATATTGTGTGATAAGCGGTAGTGCTTATGTTATGTATGATAGCGGTTTGTGCTAGTGGTATATTATTCATTTAGGTCATTCCGGTTGTGGCATTGCATATTAGTGGATTTGCTACCCACGATCACGAGGAATACCTCGTGCGAGTCATGAGGGCTTATCTTTGGTGAAATAGTCCCGTGCGCGGATACAACCTATCACGAGGAATACCTCGTGTGAGTCGTAAGGGCTTATGCGGGTGAAATAGTCGTGCGAGGAATACCTCATGCGGGTCCACGCGACCTATGCGGGTGAAATAGTCCCACGTGTAGGATTGCTTAATGATACTGCGGGCGGGTGGTCCGGCTTTGATCGTGAGCTTTCTATTTTATATTGAAAGTATACTACTATTCACTCTCATTGTTAATAAGGCCTTTGTGTCTTTAATTGAGTTATCATACATGTCTCGATTTTATTTTAGACTTATGATTTCATTCTGTACTTTGATTTCACATATTTGGTACATGTTGTCTTGACCTCCTTGGGTTGCGTTAATCCGCAGTAGAGTGCAGATTCTTGATCCTCGCTCTTAGGATCAACTGTTCATTTGTTGAGAAGCTCCTTTATTTGGAGGCTTATCAGTGGTATTATCGGTTGTTGTACATTGGGGTATGGCGGGGTCTGTCACTTGAGTTATTATTCTTAAGTGCGTCAGTCACATTGTAGTTTGGGTTGTAAAGAAGAAAAAATGTCTGTTTTATTTGTATAGCTTACGGAAGGTGGCCTTATCGGCTAACTTTGTTGTTATTTTATATTAAACATTTTTATCCGTTGTGTATGTTCATTGCTATTCTCGATGTATACGAGGGTGCCCGGGTAGGAACGATCGCGGGCAGTCGGGTCGTGACAAAAGTTGTATCGAGCGATTAGTCCTCGGAAAGTGTCTACGACCGTGTCTAGTAGAGTCTTGATTATCGGTGTGTTGTGCACCACATCTATGTCGAGGAGGCTGCGAGACATTTAGGATTAGTTTCCATTCTTCTCACTCTAAGATCGTGCGATAAATTTTGTATGGTTAGGGTTGTATCTCCTAACAAGTATTGATTGTTTGCTCACGAGAAAGCGTGATGACCGGGGAAAGATTATGTGGATTGCGTATCGGGTTGGTAATGTTTGTAGTTGGTATTGTGACATACAACTATGCGGATTTATGTATGAAGGTCGGGCGTGTTGCCTAGAATGATTTTAGATTACGAGATTGGTAAGGACTAAATAAATTATCACGACCGAACGGGCGTGGTAGTGCCTTACCGGACACCTAGTGATACAACATCGAGAGAAAATCAGCGGAAATAAAAACTTAAGCGAGAAACAAGATACATCATAAGGAAATAGGCCAACCAAAGCGGTGCGCCGTGTATATATACAAATCGAGCGATTACAATCCTTTACAAACCACGCCCAGTGACTACGGACCTGCAGAATGTAACAACCATGGCGGGACAGGGGCCCGCCATACCACGAATGTACAAGTACCTACAATGACGGGGACTATACCAAAGATAAGCCTCGAGAAAGCGGAGCTTCCCAACGCTGACTGCGATCCTAGGCGAGGATCAACAAGCGGTGTACCTCTACTGCGGCGTGAATGCAGCCCCGAAGCGAGGTCGATCAGTACCAAGTATGTGAAACTGAAAATACTGTAATGAAATCACATTTCATCATTTTATAAAACCATTTCGAAATAAGTAAATAGTTATGTCAAGTAAGGGGACGCATATCCCCAGAATAATCACTCACACATAACTATGGGTCTCGCGCCGTAATATCACTCGTGCGTGGAACTCATTTCTCATTGGGTAGTACATGATGTAAAACAACACCCGTATGTGAACACGAACACTAGATCTGCTGCGTCGTCAAACCGATCGGGCGAAGTAGAATCGCTCATACGGATCCAAAAGCTAGTCATAAAACTTCACGGGCAAGTGCGGAAGCTAATTACGAGATCAAAGCTAGCCACACATTGGCGAGGCAAGTACCAAAGCTAACGTGCCTAGCCAACCGTCTCACGAGATATGGCCGAGGCAAGTATCTCAAGCTATCTACGGAGGCTACGATACGAGAAATGACGAGCAGTATCTAAAGTGTGCACGAACTACGTACAAATCAAGCGTGATCGCTCGTCGCTGCGGCAAGCCGTGGATTAGCGGTCCATGGACTAACAATCTGAACCTCACAATGACCGCATGCCGGCATCTCACCTCGGAAGTCATGGCCATGAAACCATCCTGCGGGCGCGTGCGTGGAACATCCATCGCGTCGGCGTGTCGAAGAAATAAATCGGATAATGGCCGCTTCCAGAGTCAAGTCTGATGCGAAACAACGATCGATACTCAAGTGGGCGTACTCGTGGACCACCCAACGTCGGTATGTCGATCAATCAATCGGATAGCCACTCCCGAGTCACGGCGACGATATCAACAAAACACTTGCACATCAAAGACTATCACAACAAGCGTAGGCAAGTTCAACATCGTTCATTTTAATCAACAATCGGGTTTCAAACCCAAAATACTACATACTTTCATTCTTTCAAAAGACCTCTTTCTACGTAAAAGCCCGTGATACTAATACTGCGTAGTATATAAAGAAAACACGTTTTCTTTTAAAACCAAATTACTTCACCTTCGTAAAAATCTTTACAAGGCTTTTAAAATCAAGTACTCTATACTTTTTAAACCAAGTGCTTTTCTTTTAGAACAACATCAAGTATACTCTTTTAAAACCCAATTAACTTACTCTTTTCAAAACAAGTAACCTATACTTAAATCAAGTTACTTCTCCTTTTCCGAAAACAAGTCGTTATAAGTCAAGTCTCTTATCTTTCAAGATCAAGTCTCTTAACTTTCAAAATCAAGTCGTTTTACTGTCAAAACCAAATATTTCTTTTATCTTCATAAAGTCGTTATAACTAACTTCCCATAAAGCCATTATAACACTTTATGTTTTAAACAAACAAAATTCATTTCACATACGTACGTCTACCGTACTATATAGTTCACAACAATCGTGCTCAAGAGTATAGGAAGAATCACATACCTTTTTAGCTTAAACCACAAGACGATTCAAGTATGCGGCGTAGAAGATCCACCTATAATAACCACGATACATCTCTCGACTTCTAGCTCTCTTGTAGAATATTTAAATGCAGATTCACGATTCTGAAAAATTCGGCGGCACCTCCCCGTATCACACAAATCTCCTCCTATCCGGGCCATTGCGGGCAACAACTCAGAGGATTACCATCTAACGGGCGTGTTCAATGCGCTTCACAATAATACTACCAAGTCTCGTAAGTACAATCCAATGTAAATACGATTCAATCCTTTATAAACATCCTTCGATATAATATACTCAAGTATAACTACTACTGACATGTAATATCGATTCTGATAGGGGGCGTAGATCATTACCTCGATAAGCCCAAAATTATCCAAGATATATGTCGATCACGAGCAACGTTTAGCTCCAAATCATACGCTCCAACCCGCTCCAAGCAACCCTTAGAAGTTTCTAAACAACCTCTAAAATACTTCCACCAAGCTAGGAAGATTTTCTGAGGTTTCACTTTACGACTATTGGAATAAAGTAGTATTTAGGACTCTAGTGTTGAAATAACTTGGAATACTACTAGGGATACTAGGCTAAGGTATTTGGTATTATACAACAATACCCAAAGTATTCTACACAAGGGGAGAGGCGGACGAACACCATGAGGGAGGAGTATTTTTGCCTTGAAAGGCTTTCAGTGAGGATGAAATACTCTTGACTTAAGGGCTATATATAGAAGATTCAAGGGTTAGGATCAAGCAAGGTGTGTGGTCAATATTGGGCCATGTGTGTGTGGGTCCCACCACAACACATGGCCAAAAAGGCTACAGTGTCGAGGCCAAAATCGGCCAAGTGAGTAGGTGACAAGTGGCTAGCCACTTGTCACACCATTCGACCACGTGGCCACACAAGGGGTGACACGTGTCGCCCGATTAAATCCAAAATATTTCGTCTTAGAAAATCTCCAAAATCTGAAAATCTCAAAACAAAGCGGGCCACAAAAGCGTAAATTTCTCAGTGGGCCCACGTGACCATTTAAATAAAATCTCATAATTCTAATATATTCCAAGAAGTCCAAATACCAAATCACGGGAATCGATTCCCGTTAACGAACCTTTTTCTTCACAAAAGCGGAAACTTTTAGTCGAAAAATCCCGTCTTTCTTTCTTTCCAAAATTTACAGTATTCTGCGCGTATGTCCCCATACATACTGCTGGAACTACGGGGTATAACATTCTTCCCTAGAAACATTCGTCGAATGTTCCTTCTAATCTCGACCACGCGTGCGTGGTATAGTCTTACTCTTATACTTACGAAACCAATCATGCCATGATGGCCATAGTATAACATACAAATCTAAGCCAACGAGGAATCACCTCTAACATCACAAAAGATCACACCGGTCTAAAGGATACTCCGCGCGTCTTCACTTCTCAAAAGAAATGACCAACGTTCTCATAACACGTTGTTCGCTTCTCTTACTCGTCGTCGCTTTCCGTACACGAACTCTTTCTATTACCGTACCATACTTGATCACCGCTTCAATTTCCACAACCCGGAGTTACTGCCTCAAGCTCGGTCATCTTACTAGCCTCGAATTCCCTCGAGGCCATTCCGGCCTTCACGATTTGATTCGGTCGAACACGTCCACGAACTCATCGATGGCTACCTAAGTTGGGCCTAACACCCTCGTGACCCTATCACATGGCGGGACCACCACAAATTGACCCCACCTATTAGGGCTGCGGGTTGACGCCATGTCAGCCTCGGCCCACCCGTTTCGCGCCCGATCCTTGTTCCGTCCGGAACAATCTCACTAATCAAGTCGATAAAACCTGGTGGTCTTTTAGCTCAACTACCCTCTTATAATTCACACCCGCCGAGGACTTATCACACAATTACACCCTACGTATACATGCACTCCAACAAAGGTCAAATCATGAAACAAAATCTTTTACCCAGGCGGCCTCGCCTGCAAGGTCTCCACGTATAATATTCTAGGGCTCACAATCTCTATGTACCCAGCTTCCCTTTACTAACAGGGCCTCTAAATCACAATTAACATAATACATATGCAATCACATCATCAATGCATACTAGTCTCTAGAGTGTAAAGGATATACAGAAATCAAAAAGGCGGTTCGAGGCCGCTAGGTGAGATCTTCCACCACGACCCTGCCACAGCTGCCGGTGTATGAACACTGCCTGGTATCGAAGGTGAAGAACCGCAGCGATCGAAGGCGAGTCTCAACATCGCGCTACCTGCGGTGGACAATTCTTAGCTAAATGGCCTGCCGGACGCATGTAAAACAAACTCTCTGAAGCTGCGACACTCACGCATGGGTTTTACCATGGCCCACCGAGGTTGGGGTGGCTCCATCCGACACTCGCTTCCTGAAAACTGAACCACAGGGCCACGTACTCCTGAAGGCGTGAGGACCACTGCATGCTTGGCGGAGGTGCATATCTAATCGCTTGCTGCGGTCCGCCTTGAAAGTTGCCAAAGGACCTGCCGTCACGGCGCTTCTTCTGCGGTATTGGTCGATCCGTCGGTCTCTCGTGCCTCGCACCACTAGTGCGTGAGCTGCGTGCGGGCAATGTCGTGCGGTGGCGATACACGAACAAGACTACGCGAGTAGTCGTCAAGCCTGTGGCGTGGCGGTGCACTCTGTCCTCCATATTAGCTACTAGCGAGGGACATATCGAGCCAACGAGTCGAACTACGTTGTACTCGGCGTGCGTCCTCGCATCTCGGCATCGAAACACATCGGCCCGTGCCCTCATCTGCGGAGGCAAGAAATGGTGGCGTCTCGAGAACTCGTCCCCGAAGCAGTGGAGCGCGTGCTCCCGGGGCGGCTCGCGAATCAAACGATCGGCTGCGGTATCACGCGGCGATGCGGCGAAGATCCGGACTCGGTCTCGAAGCCTTGATCACTCGCGTGATCTCTCATGGCGGCGGATGAACTCCTGCGGATCATCCTCGGGCCTCGACCATAGAACTCTGGCGGGCTCTGACTCGGAAAATCCGTAGCCTCGAACTATCCGATGCGGGGTGAACTACGGGGGCTCTTGGGCTGGGCTGCTGCGTCGGCCTATCGCCGTGTCTAGCGCGATCACGGCTGTGGCGGGCCATCTCGCGTAACCCGTCTCCCTGCTCCGGTGTGGGGTGGAGGCTCGGTGCAGTGGTCTCTGCGGCCAGCTGCTGCGACTCTAGCTTCTGCTTTGGTGGCGGCGTCACAAAACTCGCCGTATGAAGCACTATCTCGAGCAATGCGGGCTGCGCCTCGTACTCCTACGTATCCTACTAGCGGCTCCTCTGCGCTTGCCGCCCGGGCTCTGGTTGCCTTACGTGGGCATAAGCGGCGAGAAAGAATCGTCGGAAGGAGTCGACTTACAACCACTCTAAGGCACGATCTCGAGTGAGAAGAATGAAACCAATCCTAAATGTCCTGCGACCTCACGATTATTGATGTGGTGCCTGACACTGCGATAATCAAGACTACTAGACGCGATGCGTAGACACTTTCAGGTGTCTTGCTCGATACCACTTTTGTCACGACCGAACCGGGCGGTGGTAGTGCCTACCGGACACCTGGTGATCTGACATCGAGAGAAAATCGGCGGAAATAAAAACTTAAGCGAAAGCAAGATATATCATAAGGAAATAGGCCAACCAAAGCGGTCGCGCCGTGTATATATACAAATCGAACGATTACAATCCTTTACAAACCACACTTGCGATTACTACGGACCTCAGAATGTAACAACAACCGTGGCGGGCGGGGCCGCCCGTACCACGAATGTACAAGTACTGATGAGGGTATGCGAAAAGATAAGCCTCGGAGAGCGGAGCTTCCCAAGCGCTAAATGCGATCCTAGGCGAGGATCGACAAGCGGGTGTACCTCTACTGCGGCATGAATGCAGCCCGAAGGAGGTCGATGCAGTTGCAGTATGTGGCGAAAATGCGTAATGAAATCACATTTCATCATTTTATAAAACCATTTGAAATAAGTAAATAGTTATGTCAAGTAAGGGCGCGTATCCCGAATAATCACTCACACGTAACTATGGGTCTCCCGCCATAATATCACTCATGCAGTGGAACTCATTCCTCGCTGCCGGCGATGATGTAAAACAACACCCGTATGTGAACACGAACACTAGATCCTGCTGCGTCGTCAAACCGATCGGGCGAGTAGAATCGCTCTATGCGGATCAAAGCTAGTCATAAAACTTCACGGGCAAAGTGCGGAAGCTAATTACGATCAAAAGCTAGCCACATTGGCGAGGCAAGTACCAAAGCTAACGTGCCAGCCAACCGTCTCACGAGATATGGCCAGGCAAGTATCTCGAGCTATCTACGAGGCTCCGATGCGAGAAATGGCGAACAAGTATCTAAAGTGTGCACGAACCACGCGTACAAATCAAGCCGTGTCGCTCGTCGGCTGCGGCAAGCTTCATGGATTAGCGGTCCATGGACTAACAATCTGAACCTCACAATGACCGCGTGCGTCTCACCTCGGAAGTCATGGCCATGAAACCATCCTGCGGGCGCGTGCGTGGAACATCCGTCGCGTCGGCGTGTCGAAGGAAATAAATCGGATAAGCGCCCTCCGGAGAGTCACGGCGATCTGAAACAACGATCGATACTCAAAGTGGGCGCATACTCGTGGACCGCTGACGTCGGTATGTCGATCAATCAATCGGATAGCGGCCACGAGAGTCACGACATATCAACAAAACAACGCACATCAAAGACTATCACAACAAGCATAGGCAAGTTCAACATACATTCATTTTAATCAACAATCGGGTTTCAAACCCAAAATACTATATACTTTCGTTCTTTCAAAAAGACCTCTTTCTCGTAAAAGCCACGTGATACTAATACTCGTAGTATATAAAGAAAACACGTTTTTCTTTTAAAACCAAATTACTTCACCTTCGTAAAAATCTTTACAAGACTTTTAAAATCAAGTACTCTATACTTTTTAAACCAAGTGCTTTTCTTTTAGAACAACATCAAGTATACTCTTTTAAAACCCAATTAACTTACTCTTTTCAAAACAAGTAACCTATACTTAAATCAAGTTACTTCTCCTTTTCCGAAAACAAGTCGTTATAAGTCAAGTCTCTTATCTTTCAAGATCAAGTCTCTTAACTTTCAAAATCAAGTCGTTTTACTGTCAAAACCAAATCTTTCTTTTATCTTCATAAAGTCGTTATAACTAACTTCCGTAAAGCCATTATAATACTTTATGTTTTAAACAAACAAAATTCATTTCACATAAATCGTCTACCGTACTATATAGTTCACAACAATCATGCTCAAGAGTATAGGAAGAATCACATACCTTTTAGCTTAAACCTGAAGCGAATTCAAGTATGCGCGTGAAGATCCACCTATAATAACCACAATACATCTCTCGACTTCTAGCTCTCTTGTAGAATATTTAAATAGCGATTCTGATTCTGAGAAAAATTCGGCCACCTCCCCGTATCACACAAATCTCCTCACTATCCGGGCCATTGCGGGCAACAACTCCCGAGGATTACCGTCTAAGGGCGTGTTCAATTACCTTCCTGATAATACTACACAAGTCTCTGTAAGTACAATCCAATGTAAATACATTTCAATCCTTTATAAACATCCTTCCGATATAATATACTCAAGTATAACTACTACTGACATGTAATATCGATTACAATAGGGGGCGTAGATCATTACCTCGATAAGCCCAAAATTATCCAAGATATATATCGATCACGAGCAACGTTTAGCTCAAATCCTTACGCTCCAACCGCTCAAGAAACCCTTAGAAGTTTCTAAACAACTTCTCTAAAATACTTCCACCAAGTAGGAAGATTTTCTAGGGTTTCACTTTACGACTATTGGAATAAAGTAGTATTTAAGACTCTGAGTGTTGAAATAACTTGGAATACTACTAGGGATACTAGGCTAAGGTATTTGGTATTATACAACAATACCAAGTATTCTACACAAGGGGAGAGGCGGATGAACACCACAAAGAGGGAGGAGTATTTTGCCTTGAAGGCTTTAGTGAGGATGAAATACTCTTGACTTAAGGGGATATATATAGAAGATTCAAGGGTTAGGATCAAGCAAGGTGTGTGGTCAATATTGGGCCATGTGTGTGTGGGTCCCACCACAACACATGGCCAGCAAAAGGCTACAGTGTCGAGGCCAAAATCGGCCAGTGAGTAGGTGACAAGTGGCTAGCCACGTCACACCATTTCGACCCGTGGCCACACGAGGGTGACACGTGTCGCCCCGATTCGTCAAAATATTTCGTCTTAGAAATCTCAAAATACCGAAAATCTCAAAAACAAAGCGGGCCCACAAAAGTAAATTTCTCCGTGGGCCCAGCGTGACCATTCGGAAATAAAATATCATAATTCTAATATATTCCAGAAGTCCAAATACCAAATCACGGGAATCGATTCCCGTTAACGAACCTTTTTCTTCACAAGCGAAAACTTTTAGTCGAAAAATCCCGTCTTTATTTCTTTCCAAAATTTACGTCGTATTCTCGCATTGTATGTCCCCACATACATACCTAGAACTACGGGTATAACATAAATCACAGGGAGGTATGAAGCAGTTTAATGAATTCTCATTGAGGTCTTACGTACTAATTTGAGATAATTAGGAAATGATGAAGTATGCGAGAAGAAATGGACCATAGAAGTTATTATTAAGGGAATTAATGGAAGACTATGTTAATAGATTGAGCTACGTAGTAGAATTTAGAGCGATGCGGGTGAGATCCGTATGGAGTAAGTATGGTTGTTGTGGTCAAGGCAACACGATTATGGTATTACGATAAGTTTTGTACCGTTTACTGGGGTGATAAGGTAGGCATGGAGCATGGAAATTGCGAGCCTAAGAATTTGATAACCAGAGACCTTAGGTATATAAGGCCTTCTCGGGTAGAAAAAGTTAAGGCAGACCAAGGAAAAAGTTAAATACGGCCTTGAGTCGGGTTGGGAACCTATTAAGGTGGCTCGTAGCTTGAAATGAAATGGGATCAGTTGGTAGTAGTCAGCTACGTGGCAGTCACGCAGTGCAAGGCCCAAATCTAGTTAATCATTTTACGGGTTCGTGGGCGTGTTCCACTTTGGAACGAGTTGTGAGCCGGAATGGGCCTTGTATTGTTTAATTTAGTAACTCGAAAAGTGGAGGCGAATTAGTATGGAATTTATGTCGTATGCTAGTATAAGTTTGGAAGTCACGGAAGAAATCGACGATGAAAGAAAGAGAGCAACCAAGTGTAAAGGAAGTGAAGTGGTAGTAACGATGAGTTATCCCTCATGCTTTGGCATCATTGTTTTCTTTTTGTATGCGTGTGACTTGTTCACTTGAGTTAAATTATTGTGAAAGTATGTAATAATTGAATTTGAAGGAATTTATGTTGAGTGCCCTTGGAGGTACTTGTAGTTGGTTTGGTGTGATCGGGGCCACGACCTTAGGATAATTTCGGAAAATGAGCAAGGAAATACGAGTCTTTGTGGTGAGGCATCTTTGGTAGGTTGGAAAATCTACGAACTTAAAGGCGGTGCGTGATGATTATATATTCTTGGACGCGAGAGGACCTGTGATTAGGGTTGTGACTCCAAGGAAAGTTTAAGTAAGGGAGATAAGTTCTCTTCCCCACGTAAAAGGACAGTTTTACATATTATGGGGTTGCGTGTACCCATGTTGTTAAACAAAGGATATGAGACGGGTAAAGTCTTCAGTATCGTCATGCCATAGGTTACAGTTGTGGATAACCGTGGGAAAAAGTGTTGTGTTGGGGTAATTAAGAGCAGCGTGCAATTGGTGAGGAAGTATCATAAAGATATAAATGCGGGTTGTGCATGTATGAAGCGTAAGATTATGAATCAAGATAGAAATACTTTTGCTAATAGTAAGCCTAAGGTAAGGTTCTGACCAGATTGATAAAAGAGAATACGACTATTGTTATGTATGTTTCACGAGATATGATGACCCCAGACTAGTGTAAGACCATTAGTAAATAATGGGCAGTAAGAACACCTTGAGGAAAGGTGGTAGCATCGGGTTACTACTTGACGAGATCAATGAAAACCTCCCCCCACTAAATTGTGATTGACAGGAAGTCTTAGCCAGGAGGCAAGCAAAGGAATCAAATCTAAGTTTAGTGACCAAGTTTGGTTGCTGTGAGAGAAAGGGAAAGCAGGAACCATAGGTGAGATTAAGGATACCGAATATTTCACGAGAATGAGAAAGGCTTCGATTATTGGAAGATAAGTTGACTCGACTACGATTCTAACTCCTCATGAAAGACTAGAGGTTAGGTTATTATGATAACGTCAGTGTTGGGCTAGTTTGTGTCTTGTATGGCAGATGAGATAGAGCCTATGTTTTCCGGTAGTTAGGGAAGCGGAAAGGAAATTACACCTTCGATTTAGAGTGGCGGAAGTTAAATCGATCCTTGAAGATTTGGGGCATGGCGTATATTTAGACTTCATGTGGATATTAGTGCAGACCACAAAGCCTCGGTATATCTGCGGTGGCGGTAGAATTTGCGGCAGCGGTGGTTAGAGTTATTCAAGGATTGTGATATCGATATCGTACCACGGGAAAGCCAAGAGCGATTAAAGATACTCTTAGTCGCGGATCTAAGAGTAGTATGCGATTAAGCGACGGATAGGCGGGCGTGGTCCGTGAGATTCTTGATTCTGAGCCTAGGGTTCGATTAATTGTTTCAAGGTTAATGAAGTTTAGATCAGAGAGGTTGCGAGTCTTAGTCGTTGAGAAGGTAAAGAGGCGGCGATGTGAGGATCGATTATGATGCAATATCGAGATCACGGCTCTCAGAGAGAGAAAGAGCCCGTTTGAGTAGCCGGATGAGGTGTTGTGATATGAGGACATATTGTGTGTACCGGTACTCTGAGGACTAGTCGGCGGAGTTTTAGGGAGGCATACGGTGCTTATTGCTCAAATTGTTGAGTCGACTAAGTTGTGTCGTGACCTCGGATGTATGTATGGGTAAGATGGCCAGGAAAAGGGATGTAGCGAGTTGTTGCTTAATATTCGAATTAGTAGCAGTCATGGTTGAACACGAAGCGATGGGCTATTACGAGCGATTTAGACCCGACTTAGACATGGGCGATATTTAAAATGGATCTTATTCTGAGGGTGGCATCGTGCTCGGGAAGTCGCGACTCCAGGGGTCATAGTAAATGGTGGCGAAACCGATCGTGTTCTTAGTTAGGATCACTTACTGGTGAGGATTATGCTAGCTTTTATAGCGGGGATTGTGAGGCGCACGGGGTTACGTGCGTTTATGATGTCGAACAGATGAGCTCGATCTGGATAACTTACGGAGGTTTTTGAGAAGGGTTTTAGGGACACGGAGTAAGTCTCGAGTTGCATTACACCCTCGGGCCGGCGGATGATGAGCGTACTATCCGAACGCGAGGATAGGTTTTGATTTCAGAAATAGCCGGGAAGATTAATTGCCTCTTGTCGTGTTACGTACGATAACATATACCCTTCCAGTTTTCAGATGGCCCTGTATGAGGCCTTGTATGTAAGAAAGTGTAGATCGCCGGTTGGATGGTTCGACATAGGCGAGGTTGATTATTTGGTCAGACTTGATTGGGCTATGGATAAGCGAAGCTTATCAGGAAAGATTATTAGTAAGCTTAGAGTCGTGAAGCTTTATGCGGATAACAAGCGTTGACATGGGGTTCATTGACATCTGTGTATGAGCATTGTTATGTGGCCACGTGTGGCATTATTGGTATGTAGGGGTTGTAATAGAAGACTATGTCGCTATCTTTAAGTTTGACTCCCAAAGGAACATTCGGGGACGAATGTTTCTAAGGGGGGAAGAATGTTACACCCCGGAAATTCTGGATATGTTTCTAAGAACGTACGTAAGAACTCAAAAATGTTAAGGTTTGAGACGAGTAAAAATTTATCGGAATTATGGAATTGTCGGAAAACGAAATATTGCGACGAACGGGAGGGCGACATGTGTAACCCCCCCCCCCTTTTTGGTCATGGACGCAATGTGCATGGGTAATATGGTCATTTGACCAATGTTAGGATGAACAAGTCTTGCAAAGACAAATAGCTTGATATTGTTGACTTAGTGAGGCCAGCTAGGATCCATGTGAAACTCATCTAGGCCACCCATTTGTTTGCATCTTGACCCTCCATTGTGCTATATAATACTAGTAGTAGCAAGACAAGCTCAACACTTAGCCAAATTTTCAAGAAATTGAAGAGCTCACTAAAATTGCTCTCGGGTTCAAGCTATTTTGAAAAGGAAAATTTTTTGTTTCTTGTTCTTTAAGCTCCACACTTTAAACCAAGGTTCATGAGTGTATTGTAAGTGTATCTCAATAGAAAAATCTCGGAAAAAGAGAGGTTTCGTATTAGTCATGAGTGAAAACCTAGTTGCTTTCTAGGTTTTGGTTTGGAAGTTTGAAGGAAATTGTTGGTGTTGTTCTAAGGGTCTCAACTAGCGGATTGAAGTGTCTTGAAGAGGCTCTACAAGTTGCTAAGGGCGACTTGGTTGGAGTTGGATTAAGATTGTTGAGGTATAATCTTGTCTCTTAAAAAGTGTTACAAGATTATTTATATTGTTGTTAGCTTTACATGTTGCTAGCATAAAGTATATGTGTTGAAGTTTATAAGTATTATGGATTGCTTGTAGCCTTAAAATCCGAAATGTAATGTAAGCCATGTAAAGTTGGATTACAATTTGGTCGTTTGCTAGAATCGTCGCATGTTACTTACTTGAAGATTATAGTAGTATAATCGATTGCGACTTGATATCATGTTATGCTAACAACTTGGATTGAAATGGAAATTGGATTAGAATTGATGTTATAGTACTTCAAGTTTGCCGAATTGGCCTAGTAGTTGTATTAGTTTGATATCGTTTGTGGGGCGGAATTTTACACGTCTAGTAGGTGTGTAATCCCCTATTGTTGATTTCATTGATTGGGCCTTAAATGTGGCGTGTTTGGTTATTGTATTCGGCCTTGAAAAATGTGGCAAGTGAGTAGAAACAAAGGAGGTGCTGTCCGATTTTCCGTAGAATTTAGAGACTTTACACTTATAATATTCTACGTTTGAAGTAAGATGTTAATAGACGTACTATGGTCATTATAGGTTGACATACTACGTCGTGATTGGACTTAGCGGTGGATTAAGCGAAGAGGTATGTGGAACTTTCTTATCTCTTGAGCATGAATAGGTTGTAAATGTATAGTACGGTGAGCGTCAAGATTTTTGACAATCTAGGTCCATTTGATATCCTGGGCTTATTTTAAGAATGTCCAAGTTGATTGAGTTAGGGAATTAACTCACTTGTTAAATATTAAGGATATCTTGACTTTCAAAAGTTAAGAGGGGCTTATTTTAAGAATGTCCAAGTTGATTGAGTTAGGGAATTAACTCACTTGTTAAATATTAAGGATATCTTGACTTTCAAAAGTTAAGAGACTTTAAGTATGTTGAAAGTATTATTGATACTTGTTTTGTTGGAAAGTTTAAGTCTCTTGGTTATAAAGAAGTATGTAAGTTGCTAATGTATAAAGCTAGTATAACGACTTTATGGGAAGTTGGTTATAATAGCTTTATGGAAAGTTAAAAAGAGTGGTTTACTCTAAGTAATTTAAGTATGATAAATGACTTGTTTTAATGAAAGGCAATTTGATTTTAAGGCATCAATTGCCTAAGGTTTTATAAGAAAAGGAGTCACTTGATTTAGAAACCTAACTTTATTTCTAAAGGTATTGTGACTTGTCTAGAAACGTAATTGCGACTTGATACTATGGTTAATAGTATCTTGGAAGTGTTATACTAAAAAGAGTCATTTGTTTTAAAGAGTAGAAGTATGTGGTACTTGGGTTAAATTCCCGGATCTTTATAAAAGACATGTTAGTGCCTTAAGTAAACTAAAATGAGAGTGTATGTGAACAAGAATAATAAGAAGTTAGGGGATTCTTAACTTGCTTATATATTGTGTGATAAGCCGGTAGTGCTTATGTTATGTATGATAGCCGGTTTTGTGCTAGTGGTATATTATTCATTTCGGGGTCATTCCGGGTTTGTAACATTTGCATATTAGTGGATTTGCTACCCACGATGCGAGGAATACCTCGTGCGAGTCCGAGGGCTTATGCGGGTGAAATAGTCCCGTGCGGGCGGATCAACCTATCACGAGAATACCTCGTGCGAGTTTGTAAGGGCTTATGCGGGTGAAATAGTCCCGCGAGTAATACCTCATGCGGGTCCACGCGACTATGCGGGTGAAATAGTCCAGTGTAGGATTGCTTAATGATCTGCGGCGGGTGGTCTGCTTTGATCGTGAGCTTCCAATTTATATTGTAAGTATACTACTATTTACTCTCATTGTTAGTAAGACACTGTATTAATTGAGTTATCATACTGTCTCGATTTATTTTAGACTTATGATTTCATTCAGTACTTTGATTTCACATATTTGGTACATGTTATCGACCTCCTTGGCTGCGTTAAATGCGCAGTAGAGTAAAGGTTCGATCCTCGCTCTTAGGATCACTTATTTGTTGAGAAGCTCGCTTTATTTGGAGGCTTATCACAGTATTTTGGTTGTTGTACATTCGTATGGCGGGGTGTAACGCCCGAACTTCCGGGCATGGTGCCTTACCGGGCACCTAGTGATACAACATCGAGAAAACCAGTGGAAAATAAAACATGAATCATGAAACAAGAGATATAATAAATAAAGCACCAAAACGATTGCCTTGATATACATAAAACAAACAGTTTAATCCTTTTACAACCACACTTTGTGATTCTACAGACCTCTAAGATTTACAACTACTATGACGGACAGGCCCGCGTACCACGAATGTACAGAACCTCTGACTCGGGAACACATGCAAAAGATAAGCCTCGGGAGAAACGGCTTCCCAAAACGTTGAGCGAGATCCTAGGCGAGGATCCACGGCCGATGTACCTCTACTGCGGCATGAACGCACCCCGAAGGAGTCGATACTGGTACCAAGTATGTGAAATCAAATCGTAAATGAAATCATAATAGCTTAAAGCGAGAGACGTGTATGATAACCAAAATACGATGCATGACATAAAAGCAGTCAAGTCGGGGACTCACGCCTCAAAGTCACCACTCAAATATAACTATGGGTCTCGCGCCCATAACATCCATCATGTTCGCATCGGCGCATGCCCCGAATCTTGCCTCGGTGTAGACATGTCCATGATGCAACAATAATAACAAGGCGCGTGGCGTACCGGAATCTTGCGGTGTAGACATGCCCGTAACCTCAATAACAATATCTTGGGTGGTCAACCGCGCGTGGCCACGTGCCCCGGAATCTGTCGGTGTAGACGCGTCCATGTTGCGGAATAACCATCTATCGGGTAATCAACGCCGCGTGGCCGCGTGCCACGAATCTGCGTCGGTGTAGACATGTCCGTGATATCAACAACAGCGATAATCAAAATGGAAACATACAGTGGAATTCTCCATCATCGCCCGACGTCCAAGTAAGTTATCAACAAGTCAACGGCCTCATCTAGAGGCGGTAACACGAAATACCACACTTGCACAACAAAGGCTATCATCACAAGCATAGGCAAGTTTCACAACAACAAGCACAGTAAGTTTCACGACTCAAAGTACTTTCATTTTATGCCAAAGTCGGGTTTTAACCCCAAGTACTATCGTTAAGTTCTTTAAAAGAGATCCATTACTTTTATAAAAGTCACGATACCGTAGTATTAGAATGACCAACCCACATTCCTTTTCAAAATCAAGTAACATTCTTTCCTAAGTTCGGTTTGCTAGTTTGATTACTCAAGCTTCTCATTTTCAAATGGTTTCATAGTTCATAACTTAATCACTTGATTTCTTTTTAGAACAATTGAGTAATATATGTCTCACGTGAGAGTAGGTTATTCTTGTTTACAACATTCTTATTACAGCAGCCATGATCTAGAAAATGTATATCATTTTGTCTCATCTTAGTTTCTATGCGGATGGAGGTTTCTCTGGTTTTAATACAATTCATCATTATTAAATACATTTTCCTTTATTAACGCTGCGGTGGTGCAGCGATACGTTCGATTTAGAAATCGGTAAAACATTATCCTTTAAATAAAACCAAGTACTCATTACTCGAATGATGTTTCACACAAACATTCATTAAAACAAATAAGTTAAGTCTCTTATCTTATAAGATCAAGTCTCTTAACTTCTAACATCAGTAAACCATTTTCTTTACCTCTCTTAAGACATTATACCTAACTCCCCATAAAGCTAGTATAACTCTTTTTAAAACCTTTTAAAACCAAGTGTTACTCTCTTCCAAAACGATTTATAAATCTTTGAAATACATCAAGTTCTTTATTATAACTAGCTTATAATTCACATCGATTACCTTTTAAAACCACAAGTATTTTCTTACCTACATAAAGTTTTATAATGACTTCCCATAAAGTTATAACACTTTATGTTTTAAGAACAATCAAACCACAGTTAACACGTATGCGTCACCGTACTACATAGTTCACACATATCATGCTAGAAGAGATAGGAAGAGGTTCACATACCTCGCGACGATTTATCGACAATAAGCAAAATGCTCCAAGTACTACAACCTTGCTAGCCCTTTCCACTCCTCGGTAGAATACGCTACTCTTGTACTTTCACCTATAAAGGTCTGGCGTCTATTAACCCCAAACACAAGTTCTATCTTTCTGAGAAAATTCGGCACCTCACACTTGAGCGTAAATCTCCTCTCTATCGAGGCTGGCTACCAAGCCAACCGGGTGGGTCATACGTCTAACGGGACGTGTACCATCCTACTCGATAATACTACACAAGTCTCTGCATACGGTCTATGTAAATCTGATTCGATTCAGTTCTTTATTCTTCAGCTTAAGTCAAAAGACATTGCCACAATACTAAGTTCGATTCTATATAGCATACTCAACTATATATTCTAACATGTAATTTCCAATTACAATAGAAGAACGATAGTGTTTACCTCGATAAGCCCAAAATTATCCAAGTATAAAGTCGATCTGAGCAACGCTTAGCTCACTACTCCGAGCGCCCAAACAACCCTTAGAAGTTCTAACTAACTTCTACTTACAACTTCAACAACGGGTGAAGATTTCAGGGTTTCGTTTTTGTGGCTAAAGGAAGTATAATCGTATTTTCCGGGCTTTTGTATAAGTGTAACCTTGGGAATACTACAAGGTATTTGGACATTATAACAATACTAGGGGAGTATTTCTATACCACAACAAGTGGGTATTATACGAAACAACTAGGCTGGGGTACCCAATGCCAAGGCACCACAAGGGGAGGGTGGCCTCGGCCAAAGCCAAACTTTAAGGGGAGAGGGGCTCTTGGACGAGTCGACAAGAGGAGGAGGGGTTTCCAAGACTTGGAAGATTTTGGACGAATGAAGTCTTCAAAGAGAGGGTATTTATAGCAAAACCAAAGCCAACCAATGGCCAAGATCCTTCCAAGTGTATAGCAAGTGTAAGGCAAGATCAAGCCAAGTGCACCCTAACCCCTACTCCACAAACATGGCACAAAACAAGCCACAAACAAGGCACAAAACCATGAACCAATCGGCGAGGCCAAGCCTCCTCTTTGTAGTCCAAGGGTGACAAGTGTCACCCTCCCGTTAATCCAAAAATGTTCGTCGCTTCGGAAAAATCATAAAAATACTAAATGACATAGCCGAATTTTCCCAACGTAGCCGTGGAAACGTTTCGTCGAAACGACTCTATTCGCACTTGTGCCCAAATTTCGAACCAAAGCCAATTCTTAAGGCAAAAAAATTTAATACGTACGCCCTCACGTACATACTCTGGAAATATGGGGTATAACATTCTTCCCCAGAAACATTCGTCGAATGTTCCTTCAAGGTCTCAAAACAAACGGTGTCAAGATAGTCTTCATCGCTATACGCACGAAAACAATCGTACCACGCGCACAAAAACACACGTTCACTTCTCCGCACTCGTAGTACTCGCCACGAACACTGAACTCGTTCAGTGTCCATTACTGCACTCTGCCAACGCTTCGTTTCCAACCTCGAGTCACTACCTCCAAACTTGGTCATCTCACTAACCTCATTTCCCTAAGGCCATTCTCGCCTTCACGAACTGATTCGATCGAACGTATCCACGAACTCATACGATGGTCATCTAAACTTGGGCCTAGCACTCGTGACCGCGCCACTGGCGGGACCACCCGAGCTGACCCTTCCTCAAAGCGGGGCGGGTTGGCCGCAACGCCCACCGACCATCAAGCGCCAACTCTCTAGTTTCTTGATCAGAACAATCTTACCTCTACAGTCGCGAAAGCTACCACTTCCATTTCACACTACCAGGACTTACCCTTTTCACTAACGGGTTTCTAAATCACATTTTAGCACAAAGCTATCCAAACATATCATTAAACACATCAACAACATCAATACACACAAAACTCTAGGGTTAAGGATATACTGAAACTAGGCGGTTCAAGGCCTAAACGGAACTTCCACGCGACCCTACCGTGGCCGCGAATCGCCTAGTAATCAGTGCTATCCTACTGCTACCACAGTCGGCGACTCTCGTCATATGGCCTGTTGGCGCAAGAATAACAAGCTCCGCACCACGACACTTCGAAACGCGGTCTACCATCGACCACCGAGGGGTGGGTGCGCATCCGCCAACACCCTACTACAGAAACTGAACCGCGGAGCCCGACCGCTGCTCCCGAATACTCGAAGGTTGTGGAGGACCACTACTTTGGCGGAGGTACAAAACTAGTATCTCGAGGCGGTCCGCCTCGAAAGTCACCAAAGGACCACGTTGTTCGCCCTCTTACGCGATCTTGTCATTCCGTCGACCTCTCCTGCCTCACATCCCGCAGATGAGCTGCGTGCGGGCAATGTCCATGCCGGTGAAGAGCTACTCATGAACATGCCTCGACATGTAATCATCGAGCCACTGAAACATATCGGTGCACTCGATCCTCCATACTAGCTACCAACGGGGCGACGCAAGACGATGAGTCGAACTCCACATTGTACTTCAACCGCATCGCGCTCTGTCTAAGCATCAAAACTGTCGGCGTGCCTCATGCGGAGGCAAGAAGTGAGTGAGAAAGCCCACGAAAACTCATCCCGTCTGGAGTGCATGCTCTCCCGAAAGCTCCCATGAATCAAACCAATCGATCGCGGTATCACGCGGCCGTCACGAACAAATGTCCTGACTCGGTCTCGAAGCCTTGATCACCCGTGATGATCCTTCCAGAATCGACGGATGAACTCCTGCGGATCATCCTCCGCCTCGACCCGTAAAACTGCGGGCTACAACTAAGAAATCCGTAGCCTCAAATGCGCCTCGGGTGCCTTCTAAGTCTTCTTTGGGCTGGCTATGCGTCCGGCCTATCTCATATCGGCCTGACCACGGCCAATAATCGCCATCTCCTTGTGACCCATCTCCCGCTCGGTTGTGGGGTGGAGGCTCAGTCTTGTAGTCTCGCAGCTGGCATGCTGCGCTTCTAAATTGCTGGCGGTGTCGCAAAACTCCGTCTGAAGCACTACCAGTATCGACCGGCTGCGCCTCGTACTCTCTGAATCCACTAGCGGCTCCTCGCCGCCTTGCCTCGGGCCACGGTTGCCTTCGCAGAGGCATAATCGGTAAAAACAAAACACGTCGAGGGTCCAACTTACAACACGGCTCAGGCACGATCTCGGGTGAGAAGAATGGAAACCAATCCTAAATGTCTCAGCCTCTCGATTATAGATGTGGTGCAACACATCGATAATCAAGACTATACTAGCGATGCGTAGACACTTTCCGAGGAGTAATCGCTCGATACCACTTTGTAACGCCGAACTCGGGCTCATATCGGTTGTCACGACGTTCGGGGCGTGATGGTGCCTAAGGCACCCAAGTAGTCATACATCGAGTAACCTGAATATAAAACAAGACAGAAATTTATAAAATAAGATACGCTTTATCGAAGAAAAGCTTGCCTTTCGGCATAATATAAATAACTCAAGTTTTGCGATACATCCCAACTTGTATAATAGTACTACTGCACCTAAGGAAGTAAACAACTATGGCGGACAGGGCCTCGCCATACCTCGACTGCAAAAAACTATCTACAATACGGGAGATCATACCCAAAAGTAGAGCCTCCTAGAAGATGGAGCTCACGACACCAACGCAAAGATCCTAAGGATGTGGATCTAGCACTGCTGCCACCTGCGGCATGAACGCGGCCCGAAGGAGG
Source organism: Przewalskia tangutica (assembly GCA_029844215.1). NCBI lineage: Eukaryota > Viridiplantae > Streptophyta > Magnoliopsida > Solanales > Solanaceae > Przewalskia > Przewalskia tangutica. The sequence goes on along the minus strand of JAQGDG010000037.1, from coordinate 589,568 downwards.
TCAACAGTACCAAGTATGTGAAACTATAAAGTACTTAAATGAAATCGTAGTATTCAAAACCTTTTCACAAATACAATCACTCAATTGCACATAGTGCCACATCACAAACAACAAATGATAGGAAAAGCAGAGGTCTAATTCTAGGCCGCGAATGATCAAGCAAGGCGATCGCCCATAGTATCATTCTGCGTGCCTAGCCGACTTCCGCCAGCATAGGTCCCACAGCACCGCATGAGATATTTCGCATCGGAGGCGTGACCGACATCCGCCTAGGCTCCGCGGCCGCATAGCCTCCAAAGCGTAGTCTCAACAGACCGCATAGGAATCCGCGTCGGGCTAACGCCGAATGATCAATCGGAGCATACCGCTCGCATAGTCTCAGACCGCATAGCGGATAGACCGCGTCGAAGCAAGCCCTGGTATAATCGAGGGTAGGTGATACAATAACGACAATGGACTTAGGTTAGCAACGTAAGCACAAGAATGACCCACTTTAAAGATTACAAGACACTAACACAGGTAGCATCATAACATGTCTACTTATCAAACAATCTTATTACACTTAATGAATCAATACAAGGCTTTTATAAACAAACAAGTAAATTCCTTTTATCTTTCTTAAGTTGTTATACCTAACTTCCCACAAAGCTAGTATAACTCTTAAGCTTTTGTTTTAAAACCAAGTATTTATCTTCATTAAAAATGATCGATTCTTTTGAAATGTTTTCATTCTTTGTTATTCAGCTTAAAGTGAGGCATTCCGTAAGTATTATTCAGCTTAAGCGTGAGGCATTGCCATAAGTATTATTCGATTAACACGTATGCGTCTACCGTACTATATATTGTAAAATATCATGCTTTAGGAAGAATCACATACCTTCTCAAAAACCACCGCCAGTTGAATATGTCGCACAGAGAGTCACTATAATAGTCACAGATATCTATCAAAGATCGCTCCGAGGTCATTCTAAATGAGGGTTCATAATTTACGGAAAGTCGGGCAAGACAACGGTGAGCTATGTAAGTTCATCGTGAAAGACCCATGTGATGATTCAATTATTCTTCTTTTAAACCCTTCTCTGTGATAAGTTCAATTCTATTCGTGATATTCTTCTAAGTATCTAATACTTATTCTAATACTACAAATGAAGTATTCTCTAATTCAAAAGAGGTTAGGATTAGTTACCTCGGTAAGCCCAATAATATCCTAGATAAAGTCGCGCTGAGCAAGGTTTAGCTCAAGTTGTACGCCCAGAGCTCTAAGAAACCTTAGAAGTTCTTCACAACTTCTACTAAGGACTAAGGGATTTGGGCTAGGGTATTTTGGGCATTATAACGGTACTAGAAGACAACTTTTCTACCAAGGGAGGGGTAGATTTCGCTAGCTAGGGGTAGGCCTCACCAAGCTTCTCGAGGAGGTGTTGGACGATTTGCTAACAAAGGGAGAGAGGATTTTTAGACTTGAAAGCTTTTGTGGATGAAGAACTCTTCATCTCAAGAGGGTATTTATAGCTCAAGCCTTGGCAACCAATGGCCAAGATGAAGACAAGTGCAAGGCAAGTGTAGGGTGAGGATTTAGGCAAGTGTCCTGGCCAACTTGCACACAAAATATCCTACCAACTCCAAGACAAAAGAAGCCAACCCAATCGCCCTATTGCGTGTCAAGTCCAGATTGGAGGTGACAAGTGTCGCCCCGCTGATCCAAAATGTTTCGTCTCGGAAAAATCCGCAAAAATACTAAATGACATAGTCGGAATTTTCTACGAAAGTTGTGGAAACGTTTCGGAAAAACGATTCTTTTAGTGTGTTGTGCAAATAAAACGCCCAAGGCTAACTTTAAAGCCAAACTTTTTAGACGTATTCCTCACGCATACTGAAATACGGTATAACACTGGTGCCTTACCGGGCACCCTAGTGATACAACATCGAGAAAACCCGGAAAATAAAACATGAATCATGAAACAAGAGATATAATAAATAGACAAAGCAACCAAAGCGATTGCCTTCGTGATATACATAAACCGACAGTTTAATCCTTTTACAACTCGCCACAATCGTTTCTGCAGACCTCTAAGATTTACAACTACTATGACGGACGGGGCCACCCACGAATGTACAAGAACCTACAACTCTTGGAACACATACTAAAAGATAAGCCTCGGAGAAACGGAGCTTCCCAAAACGTTGAGCGAGATCCTAGGCGAGGATCCACGGCCGTACCTTCACTGCGGCATGAACGCAGCCGAAGGAGTCGATACACGGTACAGTATGTGAATCACAAATCAGTAAATGAAATCATAATAGCTTAAAAAGCGAGACATGTATGATAACCAAAATACGACGCAACATAAAGCGATCAGTCGTGGACTCACGCCTCAAAGTCACCACTCAAATATAACTATGGGTCTCACGCCCATAACATCCATCATGTTCGCATCATGGCGCGTGCCGGAATCGCCTCGGTGTAGACATGTCCATGATGCAACAATAATAACAAGGCGCGCACGGCATGCCGAATCTGCATCGGTGTAGACATGCCATGTAACCTCAAGCACACTATCCTGGGTGGTCAACCCTGCCGCATGGCCACATGCCCCCGGAATACTGCATCGGTGTAGACACGTTCATGTTGCAGTAATAACCATCTATCGGGTAATCAACGCCGCGTGGCCGCATGCCGGAATCTTTGATCGGTGTAGACATGTCCATGTGATATCAACAAGACAATAATCAAAATGGAAACATACAGTGGAATTCTCCATCACCGCCAAGACGCCCAAGTAAGTTATCAACAAGTCAACCGCCTCTATCGAGAGCGGTAACGTAAATACCACACTTGCACAACAAAGGCTATCATCACAAGCATAGGCAAGTTTCACAACAACAAGCACAGGCAAGTTTCACACAACTCAAAGTACTTTCATTTTATGCCAAAGTCCGGGTTTTTAACCCCAAAGTACTACATACGTTAAGTTCTTTTAAAAGAGATCCATTACTTTTATAAAAGTCACCCGATACCCGTAGTATTAGAATGACCAACCCACATTCCTTTTCAAAATCAAGTAACAACATTCTTTTCTAAGTTCGGCTTGCCTAGTTTCAATTACTCAAGCTTCTCATTTTCAAATGGTTTCATAGTTCATAACTTAATCACTTGATTTCTTTTTAGAACAATTGAGTAATATATGTCTCATGTGAGAGTAGGTTATTCTTGTTTACAACATTCTTATTACAGCAGCCATGATCTAGAAAATGTATATCATTTTGTCTCATCTTAGTTTCTATGCAGATGGAGGTTTCTACGGTTTAATACAATTCATCATTATTCAATACATTTTCCTTTATTAACGCTGCGATTGGTCCTGTCGATACACATTCCGATTTCGAAATCGGTAAAACATTATCCCCTTAAATAAAACCAAGTACTCATTACTCACGAATGAGGTTTCACAAACATTCACATTAAAACAAATAAGTTAAGTCTCTTATCTTATAAGATCAAGTCTCTTAACTTCTAACATCAGTAAACCATTTTCTTTACCTCTCTTAAGACATTATACCTAACTCCCCATAAAGCTAGTATAACTCTTTTAAAACCTTTTAAAACCAAGTGTTACTCTCCCTTCCAAAACGATTTATAAATCTTTTGAAATACATCAAGTTCTTTATTATAACTAGCCAGTTATAATTCACATCAGTTACCTTTTAAAACCACAAAGTATTTTCTTACCTACATAAAGCTGATATAAACAACTTCCCATAAAGCCGTTATAACACTTTATGTTTGAAGAACAATCAAACACGATTAACACATGACGTCTCACCGTACTACATAGTTCACACATATCATGCTAGAAGAGATAGGAAGAGGTTCACATACCTCGACGATTTATCGACAATAAGCAAAATGCTCCAAGTACTACAACCTTGCACTTTCCACTCGAGTAGAATACGCTACTCTTAGTACTTTCACCTATAAAGGTCACAAACGCCTATTAACCCCAAAACACAAGTTCTATCTTTCTACGAAAATTGGCACCTCCGCATAGCGTAAATCTCCTCCTCTATCGAGGCCGGCTACCAAGCCAACCAGGGGGGGGGTTCACACGTCTAACCGGACGTGTACCATCCTACTCAGTAATACTACACAAGTCTACTGCAATACAGTCCTATGTAAATACAGTTCAGTTCAGTTCTTTATTCTTCAGGCTTAAGTCAAAAGACATTGCCACAATACTAAGTTCAGTTCTATATATAGCATACTTCAACTATATATTCTAACATGTAATTTCCAATTACAATAGAAGGACAGTAGTGTTTACCTCGATAAGCCCAAAATTATCCAAGTATAAAGTCGATCCTGAGCAACGCTTAGCTCCTACTCCGAGCGCTCCAAACAACCCTTAGAAGTTCTAACCAACTTCTACTTACAACTTCAACAACGGGTGAAGATTTCCTTAGGGTTTCGTTTTTGTGGCTAAAGGAAGTATAATCGTATTTTCTGTGCTTTTGTATCAGTGTAACCTTGGGAATACTACAAGGTATTTGGGCTAAGGTATTTGGACATTATAACAATACTAGGAGTATTTCTATACCACAACAAGGGTATTATACGAAAACAACTAGGCTAGTGGGGTACCCACTACAAGGCACCATGAGGGGAGGGTGGCCTCTCGGCCAAAGCCAAACTTTAAGGGGAGAGGGCTCTTGACGAGAGTCAACAAGAGGGAGGAGGGGTTTCAAGACTTGGAAGATTTTGGATGAATGAAGTCTTCAAAGAGAGGGGGGTATTTATAGCAAAACCAAAAGCCAACCAATGGCCAAGATCCTTCCAAGTGTATAGCAAGTGTAAGGCCAAGATCAAGCCAAGTGCACCCTAACCCCTACTCCACAAAACATGGCACAAAACAAGCCACAAAACAAGGCACAAAACCATGAACCAATCGCCGAGGCCAAGCCTCCTCTTTGCCGTCCAATGAGGGTGACAAGTGTCACCCTCCCGTTGGTCCAAAAATGTTCCGTCGCTCGGAAAAATCCGCAAAAATACTAAATGACATAGCCGGAATTTTCCCAACGTAATGGAAACGCTTTCACGTAAAACGACTCTATTCGACGCGGCCCAAATTTCAACCAAAGCCAATTCTTAAGGCAAAAAATTTATCGACGCCTCACGCATACTACTGAAATACGGGTATAACAGGGCCTGGCCCCGCCGTGAGTTGTTATTCTGTGAGGTCTGTTGGCACATGGTGGTTTGGGTTGTAAAGATGAAAAAATGTCTTGTTTTATTTGTATAGCTACGGAATGTGACCTTATCGGCTAGCTTGTTATTTTATGTTAAGCATTTTTATCGATTGTGTATGTTCCGCTATTCTCGATGTATACCAAGAGGGTGCCTGTAGGGCACTGGGCCCGGCTCGGGTCGTGATGTATACCCTTCCAAAGATTCGATGGCCCTCAGATGAGGCTCAGATGTAGTTGTCACGACCCAAACCTGCCTGGATCGTGCCTTACCCCGCACCCAAGTAGACATACATCGAGTAATCGGAATATAAAACAAGACATGAAATAATATGAAGTGAAAGACGCTTTATTTTAGAAAAATTTGCCTTTTAACATATATAACTAGAATCCGAACAGTTACATCCCTTTTACAAACTCGCCACAACGATTACATGCACTCTAAGAATGATATAACAACAATGGCGGGACAGGGCCCCGCCATACCTCGAATGTAAGTACTACAACGGCAGTGGACTATACCAAGATAAGCCTCGAGAAACGGAGCTTCCCAAACGCCGAATCACCCTATATGCGAGGATCAACAATCGTGTACCTACCGCGTATGAACGCGGCCAAGGAGGTCGATAATAGGTACCAAGTATGTGAAATCAAAATATCAGAATGAAATCATAGTAGTCTATATAAAGCGGAGACATATATGATAACCAAACTAAGATTCACGATAGATAAGCAAATATGTCAAGTCGTGGACTCACGCCTCAAAGTCATCACCAATATATAACTATGGGTCTCACGCCCACAACATCAATCATGCCCGTGGAATACCTTCCTCATCACGCAGCCTATGATATAAAATCACCAAGGAATACACACGACACCGTGTCCCACTGTGTCATAATAAAATCGCACGGTAAATGCGAAGGCGTAGCCGACTACTAAAACCCACGCATCAACAAGGTCATAAACTGTATCACGAGGTCTTTCTAGACCGCCACATGATCGAAGCTGGCCACTCGCCCGCAATATCAAATGTGCGCGTCTAGTCCTGGAACTTCCCGCAGCTCCGCATAGGCCACTCACATAGGCCCGCATGAGGTATTCCCCCGCATCGGTAGCTACTCCCTAAGATCGCCCCGACTCGCGATCCGCATAGCCACATAGACCGCATGACCACAAAGGCCGCACACTAACACGAACTCGTAGCTCGCATAGGTCCTCCGACCCGCATGAGGTATTCTCGAATCATGGTCCTGCACCTCCCGAGGTATACCCCGTGACGGAGGCGACTTAACCCCGGTATCATGTCAAGAGGTGAGTGATATAATACTAACATAACAGCTTATCGTTAAACAACATAAGCACAACAAGGGAGACCCCTTTACACAAACATCACAAGACACTAACACACGTAGCATCCTAACATGTTTACTTATCAAAACGACAAGAAAGTATTACAAGGCTATCACAAACCAACACAATCAAGTTATTCACACAAGGTACTTTCTACTTTATGTTAACAAGTTCGGTTTTTTATCCCCAAAGTACTTCATACATTAACTCTTTAAAAGATCCGTTTCTTCATGAAGTCACACAATACCCGTAGTATAAAAATAGAGTGACTATCTTTTTAAGTAAACCAAAACACTTCTCTTTGTAAAATCAAGTAACAACATTCTTTTCCAAACGTTCAAGTTTGCCTAATTTCAAATACTCAAGTTTCTCATTTTCGAAAGGTTTCGTAGTTCATAGTTTTAATCACTTAATAATATAATTCTCCTTTAAAACAATTTGAGAAACATATGCCTTATGTGTGAGTAGGTTATTCTTGTTTATAACAATTTTATTAAAGCAACCATGATCTAGGAAATGTAATATCATTTTGTCTCATCTTAGCTTCTATGCAGATGGAGGTTTCTACTGGTTTTCACAATACTTTATTAGTCAATACATTTCCCTTTATTAGCGCTGCTGTGGTTTGTTCGATACTTATTCTCATTTCCGAAATCAATAAAACATTATTCCTTTACAAACCAAGTACTCATTACTCACGAATGAGGTTTCACACTTTTTAACAAAATTCATATTAATTCAATTAAGTCAAGTCTCTTAACTTTTAAAATCAATAAACCATACTTTTAATCTTCTCTTAAGTCGTTATACCTAACTTCCCATAAAGCTAGTATAACTCTTAAGCTTTTAAAACCAAGTATTACTCTTCTTTCAAAAAGGTTTATTAATTCGTTTGAAATACTTCAAGATTCTTATTATTTAAACTCAAGTCAAAAGACATCGGTGTAAAACCACGTTCAGTTAACACACGTACGTCTACCGTACTATATATATATTCTTCTAAAATATCATGCTCAAGAGGTTAGGAAGAATCACATACCTCGCGACGATTATCGACTATTAGCAAAACGCTCCACCGCTATAACCCGGCTAGCCTTGTCCACCTTTCAAGTAGAACATGCTACTCGCAGAACTTTCAACCTATAAAGGCCATATACGTCCATCAACGTCTAGACTACTCTGTAGAATATTCTAAGCAGTAGGTTCTCTATTTTACAGAAAAAATCGGGCAGCACTTCCCTACCCGTTAAGCTACACCGCCATCAGAAATACAAATCTATGTAAGTACGCTTTAATTCTTCTTCTTTAATATTCTTACGATGTGATTTCATTCAATTCTCTCTCAGAATATCCTTCTATTACAGTTCAATTCTCTTCTGTAATATCCTTCTATGTATCTTATATACATTCCTATACTACTACAGTATGTAATTTCCAATTACAATATAAGGACAATAGTATTTACCTCGATAAGCCCAAAATTATCCAAGTTTAAATGTCGATCCTGAGCAACGTTTAACTCCTACTCTGGGTGCTCCAACCCGCTCCAAACAACCCTTAGAAGTTCTACGCAACTTCTTCTTAATACTTCAACCAACTGTGAAGATTTTCCTTAGGGTTTCGTTTTGTGACTGAAGGGAAGTATAATAGTATTTACGGGCTTTTAGTATAGGTGTAACCTGAATACTACAAGGTATTTGGGCCAAGGTATTTTGGAATAGTAACAATACTTGAGAATACTTTTCTACCAAGGGGGTATTTTACGAGACAACACTCGAGAGTGGAATGTCTCGGCGAGGGCCTCTCAAAGGGGGAGGACTTGGACGAGAATTTCACTACAAGGGAGGGAGAGATTTTTAAGACTTAGAAGACATTTGAGGGATGAAGAAATCCTTCAACTAAGGGGGGGGTATTTATAGGGCCTTCAATGGCCAAGATTAAGACAAGTGGTGGGCAAGTGGAGGGTCAAGATTTGGACAAGTGTTTATGGGTCCCACTTGCTCATCTACTACACAAAATATCCTACCTAACCTTGACCAAAGTTTCAACATAAAAAACGTGCCAAGATAGCCTCAATTCGCCGTCCACTTGAGGGCCAAGTGTCGCCCTCTCGTTGGTCCAAAATATTTCATCTCTCGGAAAAATCCGCAAAAATAATAAATGTCGCAACCGTAATTTTCCCTTCGCAAAGTTTGGAAAACTTTTCGTCGGAAAACAATTCTTTTCGCTAGTTGTGCACAAATTTTCGTCCCTTTGCCTACTTAAGGCTTAAACTTTTATACGTACGCCCTTACGTACATACTCTGGAAATACGGGGTATAACATTCTCCCCTCCTTAGAAACATTCGTCCCGAATGTTCCTTCTAAGTCTCAAAACAAACACGCGCCAGTATAGTCTCCACTGTTATACTTACGAAAACAATTATGCCACACCTGGCCACAATACAACACGCGCAAATACTTACATCCAAGTCCACGATGAATCAACACCACTATAAAAGCTTCCACCTGGGGCTAAAAGATACTCCTTCGCACCTTTCTTTACAAACGAATCGCTTCACTTATATGTTCTTAACACATGCTCGCTTCTTCCCTTACTCGTCGTACCCTTCTCGTACACTCGAACTCTTTCTCATACCTTACCACATTTCTGTTACTGCATCGATTTCAAAAACCTCTGGGTTACTATCTCCAACTTGATCATCATTAACTGGGAATACTCTGGATGGATCTCCGATACTTTTCCGAACCTAACAACACGAAAGACCGGACGTACTGCCTCCTACGTCGGACGACAATGCTAATTTACAGGCAACCCGGCCTATTCTACAAACAATCTGAAAATGCCCAAAAGTACTTTGGGTTAAGTTTTCCCGCTTCAAAACTCGTCACACATCTCCGGTGGTACCTTCAAGAAGACCCACCACAACTCAACTCCAGCGTGCCGCCGATTATCCGCACGACTTACGTTGACTCGAGCCGCTAATAACCTCTTACGGATAAGCTTCACTTTATCCACATCCTTGAATCAAGAATGAACCATTTATCCGAACCTTGCCAACATCGAACCAATCGATCGCAACTTACACTTCCGCCCTACAAGGTTTCATAAGGCGATATCAGAATCTTGAAATGGTAGCTATAAAACACTCCTCAGCGAGGCAACAATCCTCACTACCCCCAAATACAAACACCGCCCGGTGAATGCGATACTAAGACTCACTGAGTTCCTAACCCCGCTCGTAAAACTTCGAAAAAAGAAATAGCCGTAACACTGGCTCCACCGTCACATAAGGTGAAAGTAGGCACCTCGTGCAGCCTTACAACCTTCCTGATATAACATCTCGCATAACCTTCTGCCGAGTAAACGGTCTTGACTGAAAGATAAGATGGGCTGACCTCATCGGTCGACTACTGGTCGAACGCATCCACGAACTCGTACGATGGTTAACTAAACTTGGGCCTAACACCGTGATTCACCACTGGCGGACCACCTCGAATGCACTCCCACCACATTGCGGTCGCGGTTGACCCGCGATCAATCATCAATCTACCGCCATCACAAGAAAACTCTTGTTCCCGATCCTAACAATCTCACTAATCAAGTTACGAAAACCTAGTGGTCTTCTTAGCTCAACTACCCTCTTTCATTCCACACTACTCAGGGACTTATCACACAAATATATCTCACGTGAACTATGCACTCCGATAAGGGTCAAACATAAAAATACATCTTTTACTCGAGATGGCCTTACCTCTAAGGTCTCCACGTATAAAACTCTAAGGCTCACACTTTTCCTATCCCCCAATCTTACCCGGTTAACTAACCATGATTTCTAATCACAATTTACACAATATTATCTGAACGTAACAATTAAGATATACTTATCTTATCACACATACAATCTCTGTAGGTTAAGGATATACCGAATCACCGCTTCCCTCTCGCTGCTCCAATCAATCCCGCTCGTTGGGCGATAGCTAGGAAGGTGATGAACTAGCCACCGATCCTAAAGGTCGAGTCTCTACATCCGCGCCACCGGGCCTGGACAATTTCGCAAATGGCCTCGCTGGCCGCAAGCATAACAAGTCGTCGGGCGAGTACGACACTCACAATGACATCTTCCACAACGCCACACCGAGCGGGTGGCCTCACGCTAACACCCTTCCTCTCCGAGCCATCAATCCGCGAATCGATCCGTAGGTGAGTCCTCCTACTGCATCCTCCTACTAGACATCCTTTCGACACACGGCCCGACGGCCGCAGTAAACAAGCACCAACAAAGATGACATTCCCGACGACGCTGTCACATCGTGAACACCGGGAAAATCAATCATTGGCCGGAACCTACGTGTAGGCTGGAAGCGAAGCCACGAGCTCGATACCACTTTTGTCACGACCAACCTGCCTGTGGATCGTGCCTTACCGCACCCAAGTAGACATACATCGAGTAATCAGTGGAATATAAAACAAGACATGAAATAATATGAAGTGAAAGACGCTTTATTCGAGAAAAATTAGCCTTTCGCTTATATATAACTAATAATCCGAACGCTACATCCCTTTACTAGATAATTGTCTAGACCAGTGATATATCTGCACTCTATATTCTCTCGTTGCTAAAATCCTAGCTAGTAACAGTGTCCATTCCTTTGTAATCCATATTCTATGTTCCTGGCCGCGAATCAAGGCTCATATATCATGGCCGCAGAGGAATCGCCGTGCTAAACTCACTGGCCGGCGACGCCGCAGAACTCCCCAAATGAAGCACCACCCTAGGTGATGATTGGGCTGTGCCCTCGTAACCTCTCAGGCTCTACTCGCCTCTGCAACGCCTTACCTTCTGGGTTGCCGCTTTACGCGAGGCATAGCGGTGGAAAGAAATACGTTAGAGGGTCCAACTTATAACACAACTCTAAGCACGATCTCGAGTGAGAAGAATGGAAACAAATCCTAAATATCCTATAGCCTCGATTATTGGTGTGGTGCACAACACACCGATAATCAAGACTTACTAGATACGGTCTGTAGACACTTTCCGAGGATTAATCGCTCGATACCACTTTTGTCACGACCAACCTGCCCGTGATCGTGTCTTACCTCGCACCAAAGTAGACATACATCGTAGTAATCACTGGAATATAAAACAAGACATGAAATAATATGAAGTGAAAGACAGCTTTATTCGAGAAAATTTGCCTTTCGCTTATATATAACTAGAATCCGATTACATCCTTTACAAACTCGCCACAACAAGATTATGTAACTCTAAGAATGATATAATAACAATGGCGGGATGAGCCCGCCATACTTCGAATGTAAGTACTACAACGACAGAGGACTATACCTAAGATAAGCCTCCGAGAAACGGAGCTTCCCAAACGCCGAATCGTGACCTATGGCGAGGATCAACAATCGTGTACTTCACTGCGGCATGAACGCAGCTTCAAGGAGGTCGATAACAGTACCAAGTATGTGAAATCAAAATATCAGAAATGAAATCATAGTAGTCTATATAAAGCAGAGACATATATGATAACCAAACTACGCTCACAATAGATAGCGATATGTCAAGTCGTGGACTCACGCCTCAAAGTCATCACTCAATATATAACTATGGGTCTCACGCCCACAACATCAATCATGCCCGTGGAATACCTTCCTCATCACGCAATCTATGATATAAAATCACCAAGGAATACACATGACACCAGGTCCCACCTGTGTCATAATAAAATCGTACGGGGTAAGTACGAAGGCGTAGCCGACTACTAAAACCCACAGTACCAACAAGGTCATAAACTGTATCACGAGGTCTTTCTAGACCGCCACATGATCGGCCGCCACTCGCCCGCAATATCAAATGCGCGCCTAGTCCTCGAACTTCGGCGACCCGCATAGGCCACTCACATAGGCCCGCATGAGGTATTCCCCGCATCGAGGGTAGCTACTCCCCGGCATCGTCCTGGACTCGCAGTCCGCATGGCCACATAGACCGCATGACCACAAAGGCCGCACACTAACCTGGAACTCTCGTAGCTCCGCATAGGTCCCCTGGACCCGCATTTAGGTATTCTCGAATCACGGTCCTGCATCACCGAGGTATACCCGCACGGAGGGCAATTTTAACCCCGGTATCATGTCAAGAGGTGAGTGATATAATACTAACATAACAGCTTATCGTTAAACAACATAAGCACAACAAGGGAGACCCCTTTACACAAACATCACAATCACAAGACACTAACACACGTAGCATCCTATCATGTTTATGTCACGACCCGAACCCGGGCCCGTGACAGGTGCCTTATCCCGGGCACCCTAGTGATACAACATCAGAGTAATCAGCGGAATATAAAACAATACATGAAACCAATGTAATAAGACAGTGAAATAAGACAAAGCAACTAAAAAGCGGTTACCTTCAGATATATAAATAGCAATTTGAATAAGCATATCCCTTTCTACAACTCGCCACAACAATTTACATGCACTCTACGAATAATATGATAACAACGACGGACAGGGTTCGCCATACCTGAATGTAAGCACCTACAACAACAGGACTATACGAAGACAGCCTCCGAGAAACGGAGCTTTCCCAAACGCCGAATGTGACCCTAAGAGCGAGGATCAACGATCGTGTACCTTTACTGCAGATGAACGCACTTCAAGGAGGTCGATAACAGTAATCGAGTATGTGAACGAAAATAAATCGTAAATGAAATCATAGTAGTCTATATAAAGCGGGAGACATGCATGATAACCAAACTACGATCACAATAAATAAGCATGTCAAGTCGTGGACTCACGCCTCAAAGTCATAACTCAAATATTAATATGGGTCTCACGACCACAACATAATTCATGCCTGTGGAATACCTTCCTCACCGCATTCTATGATATAAAAGCATCAAGGAATACACATGAACACGGTGTCCCACTGTGTCCTAATAAAACCGCATGGTAAGCACGAAGGCATAGCCGACTACTAAAACCTACGCACCAACAAGGTCATAAATCGTACACGAGATCTGTCTGCATCGTCACATGATCAAGCCGCCACTACCGCAGATCTAATGCGCGCGCTAGCCACGAACTTCCCGCAGCTCCGCATAGGCTAATCTCATAGGCCCGCATGAGGTATAACCCCGCATCGAGGGTAGCTACTCCCCGGCATCCGCCTGGACTTCGCAGTCCGCATGGCCACATAGACCGCATGCCCATAAAGGACGCATACTAACACGGAACTCGTAGCTCGCATAGGCCCTCGGGACCCGCATGAGGTATCCTCGAATCATAGGCCACTAGACCCGCCTGAGTCTACCCCGCATCGGAGGGCAGCTTAACCTCCGGAAACAGTCAGGGTGAGTGGTACAATAACAACATAACGGCTGATAGTGAAACTATTTAAGCGCAATCGAGGGGAAATCCCTTTACACAAACATCACAAGATACTAACACACGTAGCATCCTAGCATGTTTACTTATTAAATAAACAAGAAAGTATCACAAGGCTATCACAACCCAACACAATCAAGTTATACACACAAGGCACTTTCTACTATATGATTAACAAGATCGGGTTTCTATCCCCAAAGTACTTCATACATTAACTCTTTTAAAAGATACGTTACTTTCACAAAAGTCACACAATACCCGTAGTATATGAAAATAGAGTGATTATCTTTTGAAGTAAATCAAAACACTTCTCTTTGTAAAATCAAGTAACCACATTCTTTCCAAACGTTTCAAGTTTGCCTAATTTCAATTACTCAAGTTTCATTTTTGAGCGGTTTCGTAGTTCATAGTCTTATTCATTTAAGAATGTAATTCTCTTTTAAACAATCGGAGGAACATAAGCCTTATATGTGAGTAGGATATTCTTGTTTATAACAATCTTATTACAGCAGCCATAATCTAGGAAATATCATTTTGTCTCATCTTAGCTTCTACGCAGATGGAAGTGTAACGAATTCGCCCGGCTGCATCGTGCCTTACCCGGGCACCCTAGTGATACATACATCGAGAAAATCAGCGGAACATAAAACATGAGTCATTTAACAAGAGATATAATAAATAAATAAAGCAACCAAAGCGATTGCCTTCAAGATATACATAAACTCCGAGCAGTTTAATCCTTTTTACAACCCCGCCACAACAAGATTACTGCACTCTAAGATATACATGACTATGACGGGACAGTGGCCCGCCATACCTCGAATGTACAAGAACCTACAACTCAGTGGAACACCTACCAAAAGATAAGCCTCGGAGAAACGGAGCTTCAAATGCTACGAATCGTGATCCTATGGCGAGGATCCACGGCCGATGTGCTCTACTCGCGGATGAACGCAGCCAAGGAGGTCGATAACAGTACCAAGTATGTGAAATCTGCAATACATCAGAAATGAAATCATACTAGTCTATATAAAGCAGAGACATGTATGATAACCAAACTACGATTCACAACATAAAACGATATCACTCCAATATAACTATGGGTCTCACGCCCACAACATCAATCGTTCGCATTATGGCGCGTGCCGAATCTTGCGCCGGTGTAGACATGTCCATGATGCAACAATAATACTAATGTCCCATGGCCACATGCCGAATTCGTGATCGGTGTAGACATGTCCATGTGACCTCAACAACAAGACAAAGAATCCAAATGGAAGCATACCCGCAGCGCACGATCGTGTCGGTATGTCCAAAGGGAAAAATAAGACAACATTCCAAATGGACGATACCCGCGCGCTACGCGTGTCGGTATGTCGAAAGGGAAATATAAGACAACATTCCAAATGGACGATACCCGCGGCGCTACGATCGTGTCGGTATGTCCAAAGGGAAACAACAAGGCGGTAATCTAAATGGAAGCATACCCGCGGCGCTACGATCGTGTCGATGTCCATAGCGATGCACAACAATAATACTATCAACAGAACGCATCTGCGGTGGAATTTCTCCGCCACCGCCGCAGACGCCCAAGTAAGTTCTCAACAAGTCAACCGACCCTCCATCGAGACGCGGTAACACTGAAATACAACGCTTTGCACAACAAAGGTTATCACAATAAGCATAGCCAAGCTTCACAACAACAAGCATAGGCAAGTTTCACAACAACACAAAGTACTTTCATTTTATACCAAAGTCCGGGTTTAGCTCTAAAGTACTACGACGTTAAATTTTGTAAAAGAGATCCATTACTTTTATCAAAGTCACCCGATACCGTAGTATTAGAATGACCAACCCACATTTTTAAGTAAACGAGAACACTTTCCTTTTAAAATCAAGTGCCAACATTCTTTCCTAAGTTCCATTTTTGCCTAGTTTCAATTACTCTAACTTCTCATTTTCAAAAGGTTTCATAGTTCCCAACTTAATCACTTGATCCCTTTTAGAACAATTGAGTAACATATGTCATATATGTGAGTAGTTTATTCTTGTTTATAACGATCTTATTACAAAGCAGCCATGATCTAGAAAATGTAATATCATTTTGTCTCATCTTAGCTTCTATGCGGATGGAGGTTTCTACGGTTTTAATACAACACATCATTATTCAATACATTTTCCTTTTATTAACGCTGCAGTTGGTGCTGTCGATACACGTTACGATTCCCAAATCAGAAACATTATCCCTTTAAAACCAAGTACTCATTACTCACGAATGAGGTTTCACACAAACATCCACATTAAAACAAATAAGTTAAGTCTCTTATCTCATAAGATCAAGTCTCTTAACTTCTAACATCAAGAAACCATTTTCACTTACATAAGGTCGTTATAACTAACTTCCCATAAAGCTATTATAACACCCTATGCTTTAAACCAACCAAATCACTTAGCACATGACGCCTACGTACTACATAGTTCACAACAATCATGCTAGAAAAGATAGGAAGAGGTTCACATACCTCATTACGATTTATCGACAATAAGCAAAATGCTCCAAGTACTACAACCTTGCTAGCCCTTTCCACTCCTCGAGTAGAATACGCTACTCTTAGTACTTTCACCTATAAAGGTCAAAACGTCTATTAACCCCAAAACACAAGTTTCTATCTTTCTATAGAAAATTGCAAAGACCTCCCCGCAACAACAGAAATCTCCTCCTCTATCGAGGCCGCTACCAAGCCAACCAGTGGGGTTTATACGCCTAACCTGACGTGTACAATTCTACACAAGTTCATCGCAATACACCCCTATGTAAATACTGATTCGGTTCTTTATTCTTCAGCTTAAGTCAAAAGACATCATTAATACTAAGTAGTTCCATATATAGTATACTTCAACTATATACTCTAACAAACATGTAATTTCCAATTACAATAGAGGACAAGATAATTACCTCGATAAGCCCAAAATTATCCAAGTTATAATGTCGATCCCGAGCAAGGTTTAGCTCCAGCTCGCGCCAAACCACTCCAAACAACCCTTAGAAGTTCTAACCTACATCTACTCACCTACATTAACCAAGCATGAAGATTTCCTGAGGGTTTCGGATTGAGACTAAAAGGACAAAAGGTAGTATTGGACTTCTATAACAAAGAGGTATCTTTGGATACTAAACAACTAAAGGCTAAGGTATTTTGGGCATTATAACAATACTAGGGAGTATTTCTCGCCAAAGGCCAAGGGTTATTAGCACCACAACAACTAAGTGTGGGGTACCATGGTGTAGAGGTCACTTCTGGCCAAGGAGGCCTAAAGGAGGGAGGAGGGGGTGGCCTAAAAGCGCCAAGGGCTGAGGAGTGGAGTGGGAGAGGCTTAGGACGAGCTACTAGAGAGGGAGGGATTTCAAGACTTAGACAAAGTGAGGAGTGAATGAATAAGTCTTCACAAGGAGGGTATTTATAAAAAACCAAAGGCCAACCATGGCCAAGATTAAGCCACGTGTGCAAGTGTAAGGCCAAGATCAAGCCAAGTGCACCCTAGCCCTACTCCTAAAAACCTCACAAATATCTACACAAATCTGGATATCCACGCCATCAATTCGCAAGTGCCACTTCACTTGTCTTCATTGTGAGGGTGACACACGTCACCCTCCCGTTGGTCCAAAATGTTTCGTTTGCCTCTCGGAAAAATCCGCAAAAATACAAAACGACATAGCCGGAATTTTCCTTCGCAGTTACGCAAAACGCGTTTAAAAACGACTCCAACCAAAGGTGTTGTGCACAAATGTAAAATCGCCAAGGTGCCACATGGGGTGACACACGTGCTCGACCGCCGAATATTTCGTCTTCCAAAATATCCAAATTACCGGAATCTCAAAACAAAGCTGGCCTACAAAATCAGAATTTCTCCCGTGGCCCCACGTGACCATTTCCAAATAAAATCTCAAAATTCTAATATAATCTATGAAGTCCAAATACAAACTGGGAATCCAATTCCCATTAACGAACCTTTTCTTCACAAATAACCTAAACTTTTCCAGTAAAAACTCACATCTTTCTTTCTTTTAAAATTGCATTGCACTTACTCAGATGCGACGTCTCACATACATACCGCAACTACGGTATAACAGAAGTTTCTACCGGTTTTAATAATACTTAATTATTCAATACATTTTCCTTTATTAACGCCGCAGTTGGTTTGTCGATACACATTCGATTTTCAAATCAAGAAAACATTATCCCTTTAAAACCAAGTACTCATTACTCACGAATGAGGTTTCACACAAAATTCATATAATTTATTTAAGTTAAGTCTCTTATCTTACAAGATCAAGTCTCTTAACTTCTAAAATGATTAAATCATTCGTTTTATCCCGCTTAAGCCATTATACCTAACTCCCCATAAAGCTAGTATAACTCTTAAGATTTTAAAACCAAGTATTACTCTTCTTTTTAAAAACAGTTCTTAATCCTCTTGAACTACTTCAAGATTATTATTATTCGGCTTAAGTCAAAAGACATTGCATAACTACGTTCAATTAACACACGACGCTCACCGTACTATAGTTATACACATATCATGCTAGAAGAGATAGGAAGAGGTTCATATACCTCGACGATTATCGACTATTAGCAAATCGCTCCACGCTATAACCCGCTTAGCTGGTCCACCTTCTCAAGTAGCACATGCTACTCGTAACATTCAACCTATACAAGTTATACAAGTCTATCAAAGTCTAGACTACTCAAGAGAATAAATCTAGATACAAGATCCTACGGAAATTGGGCTTCTTCACACGACTGCCCGGCCCGTGATCGTGCCTTACCCCGGGCACCCTAGTGATACAACATCAGAGTAATCAACGGAACATAAAGACAATACATGAAACCAATGTAATAAGACAGTGAAATAAGAAGACAAAGCAACCCAAAACGTTACCACAAGATATATAAATAACAATTTGAACAGCTATATCCCTTTCTACCACTCGCCACAAGATTTCTGCACTTCTAAGAATGATATGACAACAACGACGGACAGGGCCGCCATACCCCGAATGTAAGCACCTACAACAGGGACTATACCAAGATAAGCCTCGAGGAACGGAGCTTCGAAACGCCAATCGTGACCCTAAGAGCGAGGATCAACGATCGTGTACCTTTACCGCGCAGAGATTTAACGCAAAAGGCGAGGTCAAGATAACAGTACCAAGTATGTGAAATCGAAAATATCAGAAATGAAATCATAATAGTCTATAAAGCAGAGACATGTATGATAACCAAACTACGCCACAATAAATAAGCAATATGTCAAGTCGTGACTCACGCCTCAAAGTCATCACTCGGATATAACTACGGGTCTCAAGCCCATAACATCAATCATGCCCGTGGAATACCTTCCTCACCGCCATAGCTTTATGATATAAAAGCATCAAGGAATACATATGAACATCGTGTCCCACTGTGTCCTAATAAAACAAGCAGGTAAGGCACGAAGGCATAGCCGACTACTAACACCTACAAGACTAACAAGGTGATAAATCAGATTATGATATCTGCTCTGCACTCACATGATCAAAGCCGTCACTCGCTCGCAGATCAAATGTGCTGCGTCTAGCCACGAACTTCTCCGCAGCCCGCATAGGCCAACCTCATAGGCCCGCATGAGGTATAACCCCGCATCGAGGGTAGCTACTCCGGATCCGCTCGACTCGCACCGCACGGCCACAAAGACCGCGTGACCACGCGGCCGACACTAACCTCGAACTCCGTAGTTCCGCATGGATCCTCGGACCCGCATGAGATATTCTCGAATCACGGTCCTGCATCGCTGAGTCTACCCCGTGACGGAGGCACTTAACCTCCGAAACAAGTCAAGGTGAGTGGTACAATACCAACATAACTACTGATAGTCAAACAACTTAAGCGCAATGGGGAAACCCCTTTACACAACCATCACAAGATACTAACACACGTAGCATCCTAGCATGTTTACTTAACAAATCAACAAGAAAGTATTACAAGGCTATCACAAACCAACACAATCAAGTTATATACACAAGGTACTTTCTACTATATGATTAACAAGATCGGGTTTTTATCCCCAAAGTACTTCATACATTAACTCTTTAAAAGATACGTTACTTTCACAAAAACCACACAATACCCGTAGTCAATGAAAATAGAGTGATTATCTTTCAAGTAAATCAAACACTTACCTTTGTAAAATCAAGTAACAACATTATTTTCCAAACGTCCAAGTTTGCCTAATTTCAAATGTTCACGGTTCTTATTTTAGAAAGGTTTCGTAGTTCATAGTCTTATTCATTTAAGAATATAATTCTCTTTTAAACCATCTGAGAAACATAAGCCTTATATGAGTAGGATATTCTTGTTTATAACAATCTTATTACAAATGCATGATCTAGGAAATATCATTTTGTCTCATCTTATCTTCTATGCAGATGGCAGTTTCTACTGGTTTTAATCACAAAACATTTCTTTATTAACGCCGCAGTTGGTTTGTCGATACACATCCCGATTTCAAATCAAGAAACATTCTTAAGCCGTTATACCTAACTTCCCATAAAGCTAGTATAACTCTTAAGTTTTCAAAAACAAGTATTACTCTTCTTTCAAAATGATTCAAAATCTTTTGAAATACTTCAAGTTCTTTATTATCACATAACCAACCAGCTTATAGTTCAAATCGCTTACCTTTTAAAACCACAAGTATTTTCTTACATACATAAAGTCGTTATAACCAACTTCCCATAAAGCCGTTATAACACTTTATGTTTTAGACCAATCAAATACATTTAACACACGACGTCACCGTATTACATAGTTACACACATATCATGCTGTAAGAGATAGAAGAGGTTCACATACCTCGCGGCGAGTATCGACTAATAGCAAAACGCCCAAGTACTTCCAACCGTCGCCACTCCTAAGCCAAGTAGATTGCGCCACACGTAGTACTTCAACCTATAAGGCCACAAGGCGCTATTAACATTTAGATCTCTTCAGAACATTCTACGAAAATTCGCAAAGACTCTCCCGCAACAACAGAAATCTCCTCCTCTATCTGGCCTGGCCACCAAGCCAACCAGGGGTTATACGCCTAAACCGACGTGCACAATTCTACCTCACGTAAAAGCTACACAAGTTCATCAGAATACACCCTATGTAATACACCCCATGTAATTACAGTCAAGACTTTCTTCGAAAATGTTTCTTATTATTCAGCTTAAGTCAAAAGACATCACGATAACTACGTTCGATTCTATATATAGTATACTTCAACTATATATTCTAACAACATGTAATTTCCAATTACAATAGGGGACAAGATAATTACCTCGATAAGCCCATAATTATCCAAGTATAAAGTCGATCCCGGCAACGCTTTAGCTCCAACTCCGCGCGCTCCAACCCGCCTAAACCACCCTTAGAAGTTCTAACCAACTTCTACATAATACTCCAACTAACTATGGAGATTTTCCTTGGTTTCATTTTGTGTCCGACAGAAGTATAATAGCATAACTGGCTTTTTGTATAGGTATACCCCTAGAAGCCGACAAGGTAGACGGCTAAGGTAATTTGGGCATTAGAACAATCCCTTAGAGAGTATTTCTACCTAGAGGGGGGGTATTTATACGAGACAACACCACAAGGGGGGATAATTTCTACTACCCCACTAGTGAGGGGGTACTCTACCAACTGGAGGGGACTCTCGCCATGGGACCTCACAAAGTGGGGGGAGGCTAGACGAGAACACACAAGAAGAGGGGGAAGGGATTTTCAAGACTTAGCATAATTTTGGATGAAGAAGTTCATCAAAGGGGAGGGGTATTTATAGGTCAAGCCATGGCCAACCAATGGCCAAGATGATGCCAAGTGCAAGGCAAGTGTAGGGTGAGGATTTGCCCAGTGTCCTTATCCATCCACTACACAAATATCCTACCAACTCCAAGACAAAATAAGCTATCCACCTGCCACAAGAACGCCTCACATCCATCAATTGGAGGTGACAAGTGTCGCCTCCCGCTGGTCCAAAATGTTTCGCCTCGGAAAAATCCGCAAAATAAGAAATGACATAGCCGTAATTTTCCTACGAAAGTCGTGGAAACGCTTCGCCGAAAAACGACTCTAACCGGTGTCAGGAACAAATAATTTTCGCCCTTGCACTTTAAGGCACAAACTTTTCTACGCACGCCCCACGCATACTGGAAATACGGTATAACATTCTCCTCCTTAGAAACATTCGCCGAATGTTCCTTCTAAGTCCCAAACAAACGCTGCGAAGATAGTCTTCACTACTATACTTACGAGAACAACTCGCCACACATGGCCACGTAAACACCCGCAAATACCTCCATCCACGTCCAAGAGCAAACACCTCAAACATTACCACAAACACCTCTCTCCGGGTCTAAAATATACTTCCTTCGACCTTCTCCTTACAAAAGAAATGATCACATCTATGCCGCCATACATGCTCGCTTCTCCCTTTACTCGCCGTGGATACCACTTTTGTCACTTTGTCGCGAGGTTCTAGTGTCACTCCACACCCAACAAATGGTACCGCCGCATGCGATCCCCGAGGTTGTCGCACTCGAACTCTTACCACATTTCGAGCATCGTCAGTTCCAAAACTCGGGTTACTATCTCCAACGTGGTCATCATTAATCGGGAACACTGACGGATCTCCATACTTCCCGATCATAACAATACGAAGATCGGACGATCGCCTCCTAAGTCGGACGCAAGAATGCAACATATAGGCAACCCGCCTATTCTTCACATGAACTCAAAAGAGCCCAAAGTAACTCAAGCTAAGTTCCTCTGCTTTCCAAAACTCGTCACACCCAACCCGGTGGTACTTTCAAGAAGACCGACCGTCAACTCGAACTCTGCGCCGCCGACGATTATCCGCACGATTTCTCCGAGCCGCCGTAACCTCTTCTAAACAAGCTTTACCCTATCCACATACCGGAACAAGCTCAACCAACTATCTCAATATTGCCAATATCGAACCAATCGACCGCGATTTACACATCTGCCCCTACAAGGCTTCATAAGGCGACATCCGAACACCGAAATGGTAGCTTAAACACTCTCCACAGAGACAACAATCCCCACAACTACCCTCGAAATCCACACACCGCCAGAGGCGAATGCGATTCGAGACTCACCAGTTCTTAACCCCGCTTGTAAAACTTCCGAAACAAAAACAGCCGCACTGGCTCCACTGATCGTCATAAGGTGAAGGTAGGCACCAGGTGCACTTTACAACCTTTCGATAAATCAACACCGCCAGTAAACGGTTTTGCTAAGACAAGACGGCCGACCTCCTCGCCCGACCATCGTCGAACGCATCCACGAACTCAGACACGTTAACTAAACTTGGGCCTAACACCGCGTGACTACCACCCTACAGACCACCACAACCGACCCCACCATACAACAGCCGCTGGTTGACCCGCGCACGGCCTCAACCCGACCCACTCGCAGAAACACTTGCTCCCGATCCTAACAACTTCACTAATCACGTTACGAAACCTAACTGGCCTTCTTAGCTCAACTACCCTCTTTCATTCCACACAACTCGTGACTTATCCCACAAACATAGCTCACGTGCACTATGCACTCCTATAAGGGTCAAACATAAACATACGTCTTTACTCGAGATGGCCTTACCTCTAAGGTCTCTACGTATAAAACTCTAAGGCTCACACTTTTTCTATCCCCCAAATCTTACTTGGTTAACTAACCAAGATTTCTAATTACAATTTACACAATGCTATCAGAATATAACACTTAAGGTATACTCACTGCCACGACTGCCCGGTTCAGGATCGTGCCTTACCAGGCACCCAAGTAGTCATACATCGTAGAAATCGGAAATATATAACAAGACATGAAACAGCTTTATAAAATAAGACACGCTTTACGTGAGAAAACACCGCTTTCGCATATATATATATAATCATAGTTCAAGAAGCATCCGAATCGCATAACATGACTACGCACTTCTAAGAAAATATATAACTATGGCGTGACAGGCCCGCCATACCTCGATCAGACAAAACTATCTACAACAGGAGATCATACCAAAAGTAGAGCCTCGGAAGAGATGGAGCTCCTGACACCAACGTAGAGATCCTAGGAATGCGGATCTAACACCGCTGCCCTTACCGCGCATGAACGCAGCTCAAGGAGGTCAAGACAACAGTACTAAGTATGCGAAATCAGAAGTACTCAAATGAAACATATCATTTTTAAAACCACATAAATATGTATGAAACAACCAAGGAAACCGCATATAGTGCCACATCACAAACAAGAGCAACAATAGGTAATCAGAATGAGTCTTGTCTAGGCCGCGAATGATCAAACAGGCCACTCACCCCTATCATCATTCTCGCAGCCTAATCCTCGACTCTGAGTCCGCATAGGCCACTCACGGGCCCGCATGAGGTATAACCCCGCATCGAGGGTAGCTACTCCTGCATCGCCCCGACTCGCTGTCCGCATGGCCACAGACCGCATGAGGTATAACCCCGCATACTAACTCGAACTCGTAGCCCGCATAGGCCCCTCGACCCGCATGAGGTATTCTCGAATCACGGTCCTGCATCACTCGAAGTCTACCTCAGACGGAGGGCGCTTAACCCCTGTATCATCTCAAGAGGTGAGTGATAGTATACTAACATAACAACTTATCTTTAAACAATATAAGCACAACAAGGATACTCACCTATACAAACGTTACAAGATACTAACACACATAGCATCATATCATGTCTACTTATCAAACCATCTTTATTATTCTTTTCACAATATAAGTCTGTTATAAACACATAGGCAAACTTGTTTCTTTTATAAATCTTAAGTGGTTATACTTACTTCCCATAAAGCTAGTATAACTCTTAAGCTTCTGTTTTTAAAAACCAATTAGTTCTCTTCTGTTAATAAGATTCAGAGTCTTTTGAAATGTTTTCGCTTCTTATTATTCAAAGCTTAAGCCAGGCATCCGTAAGTATTATTCAGCTAAGCCGTGAGGCATTGCCGTAAGTATTATTCAGCTTAAGCCGTGAGGCATTGCCAGAATTATATTGTAAAATATCATGCTTTAGGAAGAATCACATACCTTCTCAAATAAAACCACCGCCAAGTCAATATGTCACACAGAGAGTCACCTATAATAGTCACGTATATCTATTAAAGACTACTCAAGGTCATTCTAAGCGGGTTCATAATTCTATGGTAAGTCGGGCAAGACTTCCTACCCTGAGCTATATAAGTTCATCAGAAAACAAATTCTATGTAAGTACAGCTTTGATTATTCTTCTTTAAACCCTTCAAGTGATTAACACTTCAATTCTATTCTGCGTGATATACTTCTAAGTATTTATACTAATTCTTATACTATAACAGTAGTATTCTCTAATTCAAAAGAGGGTTAGGATTATTACCTCGTTAAGCCCAATAATATCCTAGAAAAGTCGCCGAGCAAGGTTTTGCTCCTAAGTCAGATGTCCAAGAACCTTAGAAGTTCTTCACAACTTCTACAAAGTACTAAGGTATTTGGGCTAGGTATTTTGGGCATTATAACGATACATGAAGGTAACTTTTCTACCAAGGGAGGGTAGATTTTTGGCCAGTTATGGGTATTCGCCAAGGCCACCTTCACAAGGGAGGGGAGGTGTTTGGACGAAATGGCTACAAAGGAGAGGAGAGGATTTTAGACTTGGAAGATAACTTTGTGGATGAAGAACTCTTCATCAAAGGGGTATTTATAGTCAGCCTCGCCAACCAACGGCCAAGATGAAGACAAGTGCAAGGCAAGTGTAGGTGAGGATTAACTAAACACAAATATCCTACCAACTCCTTGATTGTGCCATGGCACAAAAACGCTAATGTTTCTCCATTTTCGCCCAATGGACGATCTAAGTCCATCAATGGAGGGTGCCAAGTGTTGCCTCCCGCTGGTCCAAAATGTTTCGCCTCTAAAAATCCGCAAAAATAAGAAATGGCATAGCCGAATTTACTCTACGAAAGTCGTGGAAACGCTTCGTCGAAACGATTCTTCTAGTGAGTTGTGTACAAAATGAAACGCCCAAGGCTTATCTTTAAGGCTAGATTTTCGTGACGTATTCCTTACGCATATACTCGAAATACGGGTATAACATTCTCCTCCTTAGAAACATTCGCCCCAATGTTCCTTCCCAAGACGCTTATCGAAGAAGTTTAAACAGTTAGCAAATGCCACACGCGCCACAAAACAACACTTAGGCATAAATGATAATGGAAATTTACAAGTAGGAAAGTGAATTACCCGAGGTGGGGAATAGTGAGGATACTTCCGCCTCATGTCCTCCTCGGCTTCCCATGTCATCTCCTCCCGAGCTCGCTCCGCCACAAGACTTTGACGGGCCACGCCCTTCGTCCGCAGACGCCTAACTCCGACGATCGACTATCGCTATGGGAATCTCTCACGAGCAGCCCTCGGCCACCGACATCGCCAATCGGTGCACCCTAGATGGATCCCCGATACATCTCTCAAAGATAGATACGTGAAACACGGATGCACCGCTTCCAGACGGACGGCAGATTCAACTCGTAGGCAACCTTGCCTACCTCGCGACAACTAAACGCCCAATGTACCTTGGGCAGCTTCTTCTTCCCGACCTCATCACACCCTTCATGGGTGACACCTTTAGAAAACCCAATCATGAACCTCGAACTCAAGATGCCGACGACGATGATCTCGTGATACGATTGCCGACTCAGCCGTCAATAGCCGCTCTGATAAGCTTCACCTTATCCATCGCCGCCGTATCAACCGTCCCACTAGCCGCCCTCGCCCACATCGAACCAACCTATAGGCGATCTCGCACTTCCTCCCATACAAGGCCTCATAAGGCGCCATCCAATACCGGAGTGGTAGCTATTATTATACGCGAACTCAACCAGAGGCAAATGATCCTCCCAACTACCACTAAAGTCAATAACACAAAGCTCGCAGATATCCTCAAGAGTCCGATAAGGCGCTCGCCGTCCGTCTGCTTCGTGGATGAAATGCGACTGTGCTCACCAAGGCCCCTAAACCCTTCGAAGCGACCTCCGTGTTAGCCAGAACCGGGCTCCTCGTCGATATGATCGGGTAGGACTCATGTAGTCCGACGATCTCTGATGTAAAGTCCGCATAATCCTCACCAAAAGTCGCCCCGACGGGAAGAAAGTGGGCTGATTTCACCACCGCCGACGATAACCCATATAGAATCATGTCTCCTCCGAAAGGCGAGGTAATCCCGTGACGAAGTCCATGTTGATTACCTCCCACTTCCGTGTCGATCTCTATCGCCAGAATAAAACCACCGTGCCTCGTGCTCTACCTTCACCGCCGACAACACGCAATCGAGCTACGAACTCGCAACGCCCTCTTCAAGCCATCCCACCAATACACGCATCGGCGTCGTGGTACATCTTGGTCGACTTCGACGGATAGAGTAACGCGCCGTGTGCTTCCTCAAGAACTCCGCCAAGTCTCAAACATCCGAACACATACCGCCTCAAACCTTAGCGCCCCATCGTGCTACCTCAAAGCGACCTTGCCCTCACGTAAGAGTCAGACACGATATCGAATCAAAGCCGGATCCTCGAATCGCGCTTCTTCACCTCTCGACGATGGAAGACTCGCAACCTCACGAACTCTAACCCCATCGCTATCGTAATCAATCAAACGGACACCAAGGCTCGCTAATCGATGCAAATCACGAACCATGTCCCTCCTCTCTAGTCGCACATCCGATAGGCTCCCATCGACTCACGACTAAGAGCATCCGCCACAACATCGCCTTCCCGTGGTATAGATATCAACATCGTAATCCTTAAGCAACTCTAACCACCGCCTCGCCGTAGTTCACTCCTCGCCGAAGATATACCGAGGCTCTTGTGGTCCGTATAAATATCCACGTGAACCCCATACAAATAGTGCCTCCAGATCTTCAAAGCGTGAATCACTACCGCCAACTCCAAATCACGCGCTGGGTAGTTCCTCGTGTTTCTTCACCTGCCGACGATATGCTATAACCCCGCCATGCCGCATCAATACATATCCCAACCCGATGCCCGACGATCACAATACACGCATAACCATCCGACCTCCGAAGAGTAAGAACGGGCGCCGCTACTTCTCTTTCAAAGAATCGAAACCCCGCCACAAGCATCACCATCAAACTTGGCCGCTTTCGAGTCACCTAGTCAACGGTGCAGATAGAAGCAAACTTCTCCACGAACCGATAATAACTCGCAAGGCCCGTAAAATCGCGAACCTCTCGCTTGAGTAAGAGGTCTCGCCAAGTCTCGATCGCCGATTCGTCAGACAACTCGAATGCCATCACCCATAATATGCCCAAGAAACGCCACCAAGTCAACCAAAACTCACATTTGGAAAACTTGGCGCATAACCGCTGGTCTCGAGAATCACAAGATCGCCTCAAATGCTCCGCATGCTCCCCGCTCGAGCGAGAATAAACCAAGATATCATCAATGAACACTATCACAAACGTGTCCAAAATGGTTTGAACACTGGTTCATCAAATCCATGAATATCACGAGCATTGTCAACCCAAAAGACATGACCGAACTCATAATGCCCGCACGTCCGAATGCGCCCCTGTGGACATCCACCTCTCTCGACTCGCACTGATGATAGCCCGATCGCAGATCAATCTTGAGAAACATCTCGCACTCGCAACCGGTCGAACAAATCATCAATCCCGGGAGGGGTATTCGTTTTAATGGTCACCTTGTTCACCGTCAGAATCAACACACATGCGCAGCTGCCCGCCCTTCTTCTTTCACGAACAATACCGCGCTTCTGCGGGAGAAACACGGGCCTAATGAAGCCCTTCTCTAGCAAATCCCTAAGCCGATCCTTCACTTCTCAACTCGGCAGTGCCATTCGTATGGCGGAATGGAAATAGGCCGGTATCCGCAATATGTCAATACAAAACTCAATCTCCTCTCGTGAGGATACCCGGAGGTCATCCGGGAACACGCCTGGGAACTCACGACTACGGAATCGATCAAAATCTGGTACCGCAGCCTCAGATCAAACACTCAACTAGATGGTAGATGTACTTTTCGCACCATCTTCCTAGCCTCGAGGTAGGAAATAAACCTACCTCGCGATACCGCGTTCCCTCCCACTCAACAACCGGCCTCAGAAATCGGAACTGCATTACTCTCTCTCTCAGCCTACATTGGCATAGCAAGAAGCTAGCCAATCCATCCCCATAATCACGCCGAAGTCAATCATCTCCAACTCTATCAAGTCGCCAGGTCCGACGATCAGAACGGTCACAGACAAGCCCTATATACCCGCCGAGCTACCACCGAATCACCATCGCGTAGCTACCTCGAAAGTGGTTCATGGACTCGTGCTCTATCCTCATCCTACTAGCAACAAGGGGAGATATATAGGACAGTGGAACCCGGATCTATCAAGGCATAAACATCAAACCGAACCGATAAGGTACCGTGACGACATCAGCGAGGCCTCGATCCCGCTGGCCGACAAAGCATAAATGCGTTCGAGGACCGCTAGAATCGACTCGAGCCACGACCGCCGCGACCGCCGACCCATGAGCACCCCGCCCGGCGAGTAATCGTAGGAGATGATGAAGCGCCACGTAACTCGGCGTCGGGCCCTACCACTGGGCCACGCTCGGCCTGATACTCGCAAAGTGACCCCGCTGGCTACAATCAGAATAAGATCCATAAGCAGTACCACACTTCGTGAATGGGATCTACCGCGACGCCACATCGGGTGGTCCCGATCGCCGCACTCGCTACTCGACGCCCGCCTCGCCCCGGCCCGCCAAAACTCGCCGCGGCCGAGGACGCGCAGAGTGCTCGAGCTGGCCGTGGTGCGACCCAGATCGCCGAGGCCGCCACCACGATAACCACCGTAAAACCCTCCCGCCCCGCCTTCTTCTCGATGATGTCCGCCCACTGCCGACCGCGCCTCGCATCCAAGGGCGTGAGCTCGCATGCGTAATGTCCATACCCGGAGAGAAACCCCGCACATGACTCGCCATGTAGTCATCTAGCCTGACATAGCGGTGTACTTATCCTCCATATTCGCTACTAATGCTTTGGGACATATCGAGCCAATGAATCAAACTCGACATTGTACTCCCGACAAGGCCCTCTCGCCTCAGAAAAAATCTATCACCGCGCCTCCTCATCCGCGGAGGCAAGTGAGTGAGAAAGCTCTCCGAGAACTCGCCCCAAGTAGCCGGGGACGCTGCTCTCCCGGATAACTCCCATGAATCAAACCAATCGATCGCGTATCACGCACCTATGTGAACCAAAGATCACGGACTCGCCTCCGACGCCCGATCACTCTCAAAATCCTCAAGCCGACGGATGAACTCCTCGCGATCATCCTCAGCCACCCATAAAACTCCGCGCTACAACTCAAGAAATCTCGAGCCTCAAACTATTCGCCTCGGGTGTACCACGGGCGCGACCGAGCCGAGCCGAACCGAACCGCCGCATCCAATCTCTCTCAGACGGGCCACAACTTTAGCCAAAGCCGGGTTATCTCTCAGACCTAACTCTCCGCCCAGCCGCGGGCGAGGTGTCGGGTACTGTGGTCTGGCCGGGTGGCGGCGCCATAGAACTCGCCGCCTTCGTATAGACCGGGCTCGAGCCTCGTGACTGGGTGTCTCGCTAGCAGCCTCCTCGCTGCCTTCCGGGCCCGGTTGCCGCTTTACGCGAGGCATAATCAGCATATGAAAGGAATACGTTAGAGGTCCAACCTATAACACGCTTTCTACAAAGACGATCTCGTAATGAGAAGAATGGAAACCAATCCTAAATATCCTATAGCCTCCTCGATTATTGGTGTGGTGCACAACACACCGATAATCAAGACTTACTAGATACGGTTCAGACACTTTCCGAGGATTAATCGCTCGATACCACTTTTGTCACGACTGCCCGGCTCGTGATCGTGCCTTACTGTGGCACCCAAGTAGTCATACATCGAGAAATCAGCGAAATATATAACAAGACATGAAACAGCTTTATAAAATAAGACATGCTTTATGTGAGAAAACACCGCTTTCGCATATATATATATATAATCATAGTTCAAAGATTACATCCGACATCGCATAACATGACTATGCACTTAAGAAAATATACAACTATGGCGACAGGTTCCCGCCATACCCCGATCGTACAAAACTATCTACAACAGGAGATCATACCAAAAGTAGAGCCTCCTAAGAGACGGAGCTCCCGACACCAACGTAGAGATCCTAGGAATGCGGATCTAACACTCGCTTGCCCTTACCGGCATGAACGCAGCCCCAAGGGCGAGGTCAAGACAACAGTACTAAGTATGCGAAATCAGAAAGTACTCAAATGAAACATATCATTTTTAAAACCAGCTTTACAAATATGTATGAAACAACTAAGGAAACCGCACATAGTGCCACATCACAAACAAGAGCAACAATAGGTAATCAGAATGAGTCTTGTCTAGGCCGCGAATGATCAAACAGGCCACTCACCCCTATCATCATTCTCGCAGCCTAATCCTCGACTCGAGTCCGCATAGGCCACTCACGGGCCCGCATGAGGTATAACCCCGCATCGAGGGTAGCTACTCCGGCATCGCCCCGACTCGCCGTCCGCACGGCCACATGCATCGCATGAGGTATAACCCCGCATACTAACTCGAACTCGTAGCTCGCATAGGCCCCCGACCCGCATGAGGTATTCTCGAATCACGGTCCTGCATCGCCGAGTCTACCCCAGACGGAGGCGCCTTAACCCCTAGATCATCTCAAGAGGCGAGTGATAGTATACTAACATAACAACTTATCTTTAAACAATATAAGCACAACAAGGATACTCACCTATACAAACGTTACAAGATACTAACACACATAGCATCATATCATGTCTACTTATCAAACCATCTTTATTATTCTTTTCACAATATAAGTCTGTTATAAACACATAGGCAAACTTGTTTCTTTTATAAATCTTAAGTGGTTATACTTACTTCCCATAAAGCTAGTATAACTCTTAAGCTTCTGTTTTAAAACCAATTAGTTCTCTTCATTAATAAGATTCGGTAGTCTTTTGAAATGTTTTCGCTTCTTATTATTCAGCTTAAGCGTGAGGCATTGCCGTAAGTATTATTCAGCTTAAGCGTGAGGCATTGCCGTAAGTATTATTCAGCTTAAGCCACAGGCATTGCCAGTAATTATATTGTAAAATATCATGCTTTAGGAAGAATCACATACCTTCTCAAATAAAACCACCGCCAAGTCAATATGTCGCAGAGTCACCTATAATAGTCACAGATATCTATTAAAGACTACTCAAGGTCATTCTAAACAGGGGTTCATAATTCTATGGTAAGTCAGGCAGACTTCCTACCCTGAGCTATATAAGTTCATCGTGAAAACAAATTCTATGTAAGTCTGCTTGATTATTCTTCTTTTAAACCCTTCTAAGTGATTAACACTTCAATTCTATTCTGTGATATACTTCTAAGTATTTATACTAATTCTTATACTATAACAGTAAGTATTCTCTAATTCAAAAGAGGGTTAGGATTATTACCTCGTTAAGCCCAATAATATCCTAGAAAAAGTCGCACCGAGCAAGGTTTTGCTCTAAGTCAGATGCTCCAAGAACCTTAGAAGTTCTTCACAACTTCTACAAAGTACTAAGGTATTTGGGCTAGGGTATTTTGGGCATTATAACGATACAAGAAGGTAACTTTTCTACCAAGGGAGGGGGGTAGATTTTTGGCTAGGCTAAGGGGGTATTCGGCCAAGGCCACCTTCACAAGGGGAGGGGGAGGTGTTTGGACGAAATGGCTACAAAGGGAGAGGAGAGGATTTTTAGACTTGGAAGATAACTTTGTGGATGAAGAACTCTTCATCAAAGGGGGTATTTATAGCTGCCTTGGCCAACCAATGGCCAAGATGAAGACAAGTGCAAGGCAAGTGTAGGGTGAGGATTAACTACACACAACTATCCTACCAACTCCTTGACTTGTGCCATGGCACAAAAAACGTGCCAATGTTTCTCCATTTTCGTCCAATGGACGATCTAAGTCCATCGATGGGAGGGTGCCAAGTGTTGCCCTCCCGTTGGTCCAAAATGTTTCGCCTCTCGAAAAATCCGCAAAAATAAGAAATGGCATAGCCGAATTTACTCTACTTAAAGTGTGGGAAACGTTTCGTCGGAAAACGATTCTTCTAGTGAGTTGTGTACAAAATGAAACGTCCAAGGCTTATCTTTAAGGCTAGACTTTCGTACGTATTCCCTTACGTACATACTCTGGAAATACGGGGTATAACATCACCCTATCACCCATACTAATCCCTAGAGGGTTAAAGATCTATCTGTATTTACTGCTTCACTTCCCTTAGTCGTTCTAATCAAACTCGCTCGTGATTTATAGCTAAGGAAGATGACGAACTACCCACCGATCTCGAAGGCTAAGTCCTCCTACAAGGACACTCTTTCGACATCGACCGACGGTCGTAGATGCAACAAGTACCAACTAAAAGACGACATTCCCGGATGACGTCACATGTGAATACCGGGAACCTTTGAATCCGCCGGCCGAACCTACGTGTAATAACCTAAGCTCGAGCTCGATCAACTCTGCATACCCCAACGTCGAACCTGTGGAGGACCTCTGCGCGGTGGATGTGCAAATCTAATCATTGGTGAGGTGACTTGCCTCAAAGTTACAGGACCTCTACTCGGCCTCTTCTCGCCGTTAACCCGTTGATCTCTACGTTTCTTGGCCTGTTGCGCATAAGCCCGTACACATGCCATGCTCAATCCTAACTGAAGAATTACTCTCGCACAACCCTTTCTAAGATATTCATCAAGACTCGCGGTACATCGGTATACTCTCTGGTAGCCAAATCCATAGCTAGTAACAGGGTTGTCTCTTTGCAATCTATATTCTCTGTTCCCGGTCGTGGAACTGAAGGTTCAAATATCATGGCCGCAGTAGGAACTGCCGCCACCGCGCTAACTCTGCTGGGGCTAGTGACGTCGCAGAACTCCCCAACTAAAGCACTACCCTAGGTAAAGATTTGGGCCTGTGCCCACGTAACCCTTTATACTCTACTCGCAGCTCCCTCGGCTGCCTTGCCCTCCTGGGCCCGGGTTTGCCCTACGCGGAGGTATAACGGTAATGAAAAGAAATACGTTTAGAGGGTCCAACTTACAACACAGATCTAAGGCACGATCTCAGAGTGAGAAGAATAGAAACAAATCCTAAATATCCTATAGCCTCCTGATTATTGGTGTGGTGAACAACATACCGATAATCAAGACTCTACTAGATACGGTCTGTAGACACTTTCCGAGGATTAATCGCGATACACTACGTCACGACCCTTTCCTCGTGGATCGTGCCTACCGGGCACCCAAGTGATACAACATCGAGTAATCACTGAACATAAAGACAATACATGAAACCAATGTAATAAGACGTGAAATAAGAAGACAAAGCTAACCAAAACGGTTACACAAGGTATATATAAATAACAATTTGAGAGCTATATCCCTTTCTACCACTCGCCCACGTAGACTACGTAACTCTAAGAATGATATGACAACAACGACGGGGCAGGGCCATACCCTCGAATGTAAGCACCTACAACAACAGGACTATACCAAGATAAGCCTCCGAGGAACTGAGCTTCCCAAACACCGAACTGACCCTAAGCGAGGATCAACGATCGTGTACCTTTACGCGGCATACGCAGCCCCGAAGGAGGTCGACAACAGTAAGTATGTGAAATCAAAATATAAATGAAATCATAATAGTCTATAAAGCGGGAGACATGTATGATAACCAAACTACGATTCACAATAAATAAGCGATCAAGTCGTGACTCACGCCTCAAAGTCATCACTCGGATATAACTATGGGTCTCAAGCCCATAACATCAATCATGCGTGGAATACCTTCTCACCGCCGGCTTTATGATATAAA
Source organism: Przewalskia tangutica (assembly GCA_029844215.1). NCBI lineage: Eukaryota > Viridiplantae > Streptophyta > Magnoliopsida > Solanales > Solanaceae > Przewalskia > Przewalskia tangutica. The sequence goes on along the minus strand of JAQGDG010000037.1, from coordinate 554,503 downwards.
AGCATCAAGGAATACACATGAACATCGTCCCACTGTGTCCTAATAAAACAAGATGGAGTAAATGCGAAGGCATAGCCGACTACTAACACCTACAGGTACTAACAAGGTCATAAAGCGTATCATGATATCTGTCAGACCGTCATGATCAAAGCTGGTCACTCGCCTGCAGATCAAATGCGCGTCTAGCCTCGAACTCTCTCGACTCCGCATAGGCCAACCTCATAGGCCCGCATGAGGTATAACCCGTCGAGATCGGTAGCTACTCCCAAGATCCGCTGGACTCGCATCCGCATAGCCACAAAGACCGCATGACCACAAGGGCCGCGACACTAACTCGAACTCCCATAGTTCCGCATGGATCCCGACCCGCATGAGGTATTCTCGAATCACGGTCCTGCACCACCGAGTCTACCCCGCATCGGAGGCGCAACCTCGGAAACAAGTCAAGGTGAGTGGTACAATACCAACATAACTGATAGTCAAACAACTTAAGCGCAGTCGAAGGGAAAACCGCTTTACACAACCATCACAAGATACTAACACACGTAACATCCTAGCATGTTTACTTAACAAATCAACAAGAAAGTATTACAAGGCTATCACAAACCAACACAACTGTTATATACAAGGTACTTTCTACTATATGATTAACAAGATCGGTTTTTATCCCCAAAGTACTTCATACATTAACTCTTTAAAAGATCGTTACTTTCACAAAACCACACAATACGTAGTATATGAAAATAGAGTGATTATCTTTTGAAGTAAATCAAAACACTTACCTTTGTAAAATCAAGTAACAACATTATTTTCCAAACGTCCAAGTTTGCCTAATTTCAAATGTTCACGTTTCTTATTTTAGAAAGGTTTCGTAGTTCATAGTCTTATTCATTTAAGAATATAATTCTCTTTTAAACCATCTGAGAAACATAAGCCTTATATGTGAGTAGGATATTCTTGTTTATAACAATCTTATTACAGCAGCCATGATCTAGGAAATATCATTTTGTCTCATCTTAGCTTCATGCGGATGGAAGTTTCTCCGGTTTTAATCACAAAACATTTCCTTTTATTAACGCTGCAGTGGTTTGTCGATACACATCACGATTTCCAAATCAAGAAACATTCTTAAGCCGTTATACCTAACTTCCCATAAAGTTAGTATAACTCTTAAGTTTTCAAAAAAACAAGTATTACTCTTCTTTCAAAATGATTCAAAAATCTTTTGAAATACTTCAAGTTCTTTATTATCACATAACCAACCAGTTATAGTTCAAATCAGTTACCTTTTAAAACCACAAGTATTTTCTTACACACATAAAGTCATATAACCAACTTCCCATCAAGCCGTGATAACACTTTATGTTTTAGACCAATCAAATACATTTAACACATGTACGTCTACCGTACTACATACACACATATCATGCTAGAAGAGATAGGAAGAGGTTCACATACCGCGGCGAATATCGACTAATAGCAAAACGCTCAAGTACTTCCAACCGTGGCTACTCCTTAAGCCAGTAGATCGCGCCACACGATACTTCAACCTATAAGGCCATAAGGCGCTTATTAACATTTAGATCTCTTCGTAGAACATTCTACGAAAAATTCAAAGACTCTCCCGCACAACAGCGTAAATCTCCTCCTCTATCTGGCCGCTACAAGCCAACACGGGGGTTATACGCCTAAACCGACGCACAATTCTACCTCACGGAAAAGCTACACAAGTCTACTGTAATCCCCATGTAATTACGTCACTCTTCTTCAAAGGTTTCTTATTATTCAGCTTAAGTCAAAAGACATTGCGATAACTACGTTGATTCATATATAGTATACTTCAACTATATATTCTAACAACATGTAATTTCCAATTACAATATAGGACACGATAATTACCTCGATAAGCCCATAATTATCCAAGTATAAAGTCGATCTGGCAACGTTTTAGCTAACTCATGCGCCTCCAACCCGCTCCAAACCACCCTTAGAAGTTCTAACCAACTTCTACATAATACTCCAACTAACTATGGAGATTTTCCTTAGGTTCGATTTTGTGGACGGAAGTATAATAGCATAATCGGCTTTTGTATAGGTATAACCTTAGAATACTACAAGGTATACGACTAAGGTAATTTGGGCATTACAACAATACTTTTGAGAGTATTTCTACCAAGAGGGGGGTATTTATACGAGACAACACCATAAGGGGTGTATACCATTTCGGCCTACCCACTCAGTGGGGGTACTCGCCATGGGAGGGACTCTCCGGCCAAGGGGCCTCGCAAAGGGGGAGGCTAGGGCGAACACACAAAGGGGAAGGGATTTTCAAGACTTAGCACAATTTTGGATGAAGAAGTTCATCAAAGGAGGGTATTTATAGGTCAAGCCATGGCCAACCAATGGCCAAGATGATGCCAAGTGCAAGGCAAGTGTAGGGTGAGGATTTGCCCAAGTGTCCTTATCCATCCACTACACAAATATCCTACCAACTCCAAGACAAAATAAGCTATCCAATTCGCCACAAGAACTCACATCCATCAATTGGAGGTGACAAGTGTCGCCTCCCGTTGGTCCAAAATGTTCGTCTCTCGGAAAAATCCAAAAATAAGAAATGACATAGCGGAATTTTCCTACGTAAAGTCGTAAACGTTTCATCGAAAACGACTCTAACCTGTTGTGAACAAATAATTTTCTACTTGCACTTTAAGGCACAAACTTTTCTACGTCGTCCCACGCATTACTGAAATACGAGTATAACACCTTCCCTACCCGTCAACTACACAAGTCCATCTGAATACTCCTACGTAATTACATTGATTCTCTTCTTTAAATTCGGGCTTAAGTCCAGGACATTGCCACAAAACTATGTTCGTTCTTATATATATAGTATACTTCAACTATATATTCCTACAACATGTAATCTCCAATTACAATAGGACAAGATAATTACCTCGATAAGCCCATAATTATCCAAGTATAGATGTCGATCCTGGCAGCGTTTAGCTCGAACTCCGTGCGCCCAACCCGCTCCAAACCACCCTTAGAAGTTCTAGCCAACTTACATAATACTCCAACTAACTATGGAGATTTTCCTTAGGGTTCGGTTTGTGACCGACGGGAAGTATAATAGTATTTCGGCTTTTCAGATAGGTATAACCTTAGAATACTACAAGGTATACTAAGGTAATTTGGGTATAGTAACAATACTTTTGAGAGTATTCCTACCAAGAGGGGTATTTATAAGGACAACACCACAGGGGTATACCCTCGGCTACCCCCACTAGGGGTACTCGCCGGTGGGAGGGGCTCGGCAAGAGGGCCTCCAAGAGGGGAGGACGAGAACACCACCAAAGGGGAGGGAGGATTTTAACACTTAGGAAATTTTAGGAATGGATGAAGAAGTCTTCCAAAGGGGGTATTTATAGGTCTAGCAAAGGCCAACCAATGGCGAAGATCATGCCAAGTGCATAGCAAGTGTAGGCCAAGATCATGCCAAGTGCACCTTATCCATCTACCACCAAAATATCCTACCTACTACTTGACAAAACCCACCCAAATCGTCCACCCTTGACCGCTAAGTCCTTCCAATGAGAGGGTGACAAGTGTCGCCTCTTGTTGGTCCAAAATGTTTTTCTCGGAAAAATCCGCAAAAATTAAAAATGACATAGCCGGAATTTTCCCTACGAAAGCTGTGGAAATGTTTCGTCGAAAAACGACTCTAACCGGGTGTTGTGCACAAAAATAATTCGGCCAAGCCACTTTAAAGCCCAAACTTTTCTACGTACGTCCTTACGTACATACTCTGGAAATACGGGGTATAACATTCTCCCCTCCTTAGAAACATTCGTCCCGAATGTTCCTTCTAAGTCTTAAAGCAGCGCGCCAAGATAGCCTTCACTACTATAATTAGAGAAACGAACCCGCTACACCGCCACGTAAAACACCCGCGCAAAATACTTACATCCAAGTCCACGAGGAAACACCTCTAACATTACCATAAAACACCTCTCACCGGGGTCTAAAATATACTTCCTTCGCACCTTCTTTTACAAAAGAAATGATCACATCTATGCTCGCCATACATGCTCGCTTCTTCCCGATACCACTTTTGTCACTTTGCCGCGAGGTTCTAGTGTCACTCCGGCGACCCAACAAAGGGTACCGGGCTGCATCACGATCCACGAGGTCATACACTTCTTGTACACTCGGACTCTTTCATAACCTACCACATTTAAATCTTTGCTTCCCAAAACTCGGGGTTACTATCTCTAACGTGGTCAACATTAACTGGGAACACTCTGGATGGATCTCCGATACTTTCCCGAACATAACAATACGAAAGACCGGACGTACTGCCTCCTAAGTCGGACGGCAAATGCTAACATATAGGCAACCCGGCCTATTCTTCACATGAACTCAAAAAGGCCCAAAGTAACTCGGGCTAAGTTCCCTCTATTTTCCAAAACTCGTCACACCCTAACCGGGGTTGTACCTTCAAGAAGACCGATCGTCAACCTGAACTCTAAGCGTCGTCGCCGATAATCCGCACGATTTCTTTGAGCTGCCAAAAACCTCCTCAAGATAAGCTTCACCCTATCCACAGTCTGTTGGAACAAGCCTGAACCAACTATCTGAACCTTGCCAACATCAAACCAACGACCGACAACTTACACTTCCGCCCCTACAAGGCTTCATAAGGCGACATCCGAACACTGAAATGGTAGCTAAAAACACTCCTTCAACAGGAGACAACAATCCCCACAACTACCCCTGAAATACACACACTGGCCCGAGGGCGAATGCGATTCTACGACTTACCTGAGTTCTTAACCCTGCCTGGTAAAACTTCCAGAAAAAGCGATCGTACCACAGGCTCCATGCTCTGTCATAAGGTGAAGGTAGGCACCCCGTGCAGCCTTACAACCTTTCTGATAAAATCAACACTACTGAGTACACGGTCTTTTCTAGAAGACAAGATGGGCTGACCTCGCCGGCGACTCTTCGGTCGAATCGTCCACGAACTCGTCTGTTGGTTAATCGAACTTGGGCCAAACACCCTTGTGATCCTACCACAAGGCGGAACCACCACAAACCCGCCCACCATACATGGCGGGTTGACCCGTAGCCTCAACCCGACCCGTGATGCGCAAAACACTAGCTCCCCGATCCGGAACAATCTCTCAAATCACGTTACGAAAACCTAGCGGTCTTCTTAGTTCAACTACCCTCTTTCATTTCACACTACTTAGGGACCTATCCCAAACATAGCTCACGTGCACTATGCACTCCGATAAGGATCAAATAAAACACTACACCTTTACTCGAGATGGCCTTACCTCTAAGGTCTTCACGTATAAAGCTCTAAGGCTTACACTTTCTCAATCCCCCAAATCTTACTTGGTTAACTAACCAAGATTTCTAATCACAATTTACACAATAACCCTTAAGGTATACTCATCTTATCACACATACTAATCCCTAGAGGGTTAAAGATATGCATGTATCTACTGCTTCACTCCCCTTAGTCGTTCTAAACAAACCTGCCCCGTAGGGCGCATAGCTAAGGAAGATGACAAACTACCCACCGATCCTGAAGGCTAAGTCCTCCTACAAGGACACTCTTCCGACATCAGACCCTGACGGTCGTAGGTACAACAAGTACCAACTAAAAGACGACATTCCCCGGGATGACGTCTGCCGCCTAATGAACCGGAAGATGCGGAGCTCGACCAACTCCTGCGCATACCCGAGCGTCCACGAAATTCGTGGAGGACCTCTCTGCACTGGTGGATGTGCATAATATAATCCGCTGGTGAGGTGACTCGCCTCGAAAGTTACCAAAGGACCTTGCTGCTCTGGCCCTCTTCTGCTGTCCTTGGTTAACCCGTCGATCTCTACGTTTCTCGGCCTGCTGCGCATAAGCCCGTACACAGGCCATGCTCAAGCCTAACTGAAGAATTACTCTTACACAACCCTCTCTTAGGTAGTCATCAAGACTCGCGGTACATCGGTATACTCTCTGGTAGCCAAATCCATAGCTAGTAACAGGGTCGCCTTCTTGCAATCTAAATTCACTGTTCCCGGTCGTTAGGCGAAGGTTCAAATATCATGGCCGCGATGGAAGCTGCCGCCGCCGTGCTAAACTCTGCTGGGGCTAGTGACGTCGCAGAACTCCCCAAATGAAGCACCTAACTCAGGTGATGATTGGGCCTGTGCCCTCGTAACCCTCTGAACTCTACTCGCAGCTCCCTCGGCCGCCTTGCCCTCCTGGGCCCGGGTTGCCCTACGCGGAGGCATAACGTTAAGGGAAAGAAATACGTTAGAGGGTCCAACTTACAACACAGCTCTAAGGCACGATCTCAGAGTGAGAAGAATAGAAACCAATCCTAAATATCCTATAGCCTCCTGATTATTGGTGTGGTGCACAACACACCGATAATCAAGACTCCCTTGGATACGGTGCGTAGACACTTTCAGAGGATTAAGCGCTCGATACCACTTTTGTCACGACCGAACCGGGCGCGTGGTAGTGCCTACCGGGCACCTAGTTGTTATACCGTATTTCCGGTATGCGTGGGGCGTGCGTAGAAAAGTTTGGACTTTAAAGTGGCTTGGCCGAAAATTATTTGTTCACAACACGGTTAGAGTCGTTTTTCGGCGAAGCGTTTTCACGACTTTCGTAGGAAAATTCGGCTATGTCATTTCTTATTTTTGCGGATTTTTAGAGACGAAGCGTGTTGGACCAACAAGAGGCGCCACTTGGCACCTCTCGTTGGAGAGTGTGGCGGTAAAGGTGGCGAAAGTGTGGCCATTGTGGTCAAGGGTTGGTAGGATATTTTGTGTGTTAGTTGGTTAGGGTGCACTTGGCAAGATCTTGGCCCTACACTTGCTATGCACTTGGCATGATCATGGCCATTGGTTGGCCTTGGCTTGTCCTATAAATACCCCCCCTTGGAAGACTTGTTCATCCATTCCTAATTATTTCTAAGTGTTAAAATCCTCCTCCCTCCCCTGTGTGTTGAGTTCGTGAGAGCCCTCTCCCCCCATGGCAGAGTACCCCTAGTGGGGTAGGCCGAGGTATACACCCCCTCTTTGTGGTGCTAGGCGTGGGTACCCACTGCCTAGTTGTTTCGTATAATACCACTCTTGGTAGAAATACTCTCAAAGTATTGTTCTTATACCCAAATTACCTTAGTAGTATACCTTGTTGTATTCTAAGGTTATACCTATACGAAAAGCCGGAAAATACTATTATACTTCCCGTCAGTCACAAAACCGAAACCCTAAGGAAATCTCCATAGTTAGTTGGAGTGTTATGTAGAAGTTGGTTAGAACTTCTAAGGGTGGTTTGGAGCGGGTTGGAGCGCACGGAGTTGGAGCTAAACGTTGCCCAGGATCGACATTTCTACTTGGATAATTATGGGCTTATCGAGGTAATTATCTGTCCCCCTATTGTAATTGGAAATTACATGTTGTTAGAATATATAGTTGAAGTACTATATATAGAACTGAACATAGCTTTGTGGCAATGTCTTTGGACTTAAGCCTGAATTTAAAGAAAATCTTGGCGTAATTACATAGGATTGTATTCTGATGAGACTTGTGTAGCTTTTACTGTGAGGTAGAATTGTGCACGGATTAAACGTATAACCCCTGGTTGGCTTGGTAGCGGCCAGTTAGAGGAGGAGATTTCTGTTTGTTGCGGGGAGAGTCTTTGCCAATTTTCGGTAGAATGTTCTACGAAGAGACCTAAATGTTAATAAGCGCCTTGTGGCCTTATAGGTGGAAGTACTATGCGTGGCGCGATCTACTTGGCTTAAGGAGTAGCCGGCGGTTTGAGGTACTTGGAGCGTTTTGCTATTAGTCGATAATTGTCGCGAGGTATGTGAACCTCTTCCTATCTCTTCTAGCATGATATGTGTGTAATTATGTAGTACGGTAGATGTACATGTGTTAAATGTATTTGATTGGTCTAAAACATGTGTTAAATGTATTTGATTTGAGAAGTTGGTTATAACAGCTTTATGTATGTAAGAAAATACTTGTGGTTTTTAAAAGGTAACTGATTTGAACTATAAGTAATTTGGTTATGTGATAATAAAGAACTTGAAGTATTTCAAAGATTTTTGAGTCATTTTGAAAGAAGAGTAATACTTGGTTTTGAAAACTTAAGAGTTATACTAGCTTTATGGGAAGTTAGGTATAGCTTAAGAATGTTTCTTGAGTTGAAATCGAATGTGTATCGACAAACCAACTGCGGCGTTAATAAAAGGAAATGTTTTGTGATTAAGTATTATAAAAACAGATGAAACTTCCATCTGCATAGAAGCTAAGATGAGACAAAATGATATTTCTAGATCATGATTTCTTTGTAATAAGATTGTTATAAACAAGAATAACCTACTCACATATAAGGCTTATGTTCCTCTGATTGTTTAAAAGAGAATTACATTCTTAAATGAATAAGACTATGAACTACGAAACCTTTCGAAAATGAGAAACTTGAGTAATGGAAATTAGGCAAACTTGAAACGTTTGGAAAAGAATGTGGTTACTTGATTTTACAAAGAGAAGTGTTTTGATTTACTTCAAAAGATAATCACTCTATTTTCATATACTACGGGTATTGTGTGACTTTTGTGAACGTAACGTATCTTTTTAAAGAGTTAATGTATGAAGTACTTTGGGGATAAAAACCCGATCTTGTTAATCATATAGTAGAAAGTGCCTTGTGTGTATAACTTGATTGTGTTGGGTTGTGATAGCCTTGTAATACTTTCTTGTTGATTTGTTAAATAAACATGCTAGGATGCTACGTGTGTTAGTATCTTGTGATATTTGTGTAAAGGGGTTTCTCGATTGCGCTTAAATAGTTTCACTATCATTTGTTATGTTGGTATTGTACCACTCACTTTATTTCGGAGGTTAGGCCCTCCGTCACGGGGTAGACTCCGGCGGGTCTAGTGACCTATGATTCGAGAATACCTCATGCGGGTCCCAGGGGCCTATGCGGAGCTACGAGAGTTCCAGGTTAGTTTGCGTCCTTTATGGGCATGCGGTCTATGTGGCCATGCGGACTGCGAAGTCCAGGCGGTTGCCGGGGAGTAGCTACCCTCGATGCGGGGTTATACCTCATGCGGGCCTATGAGATTGGCGATGCGGGCTGCGGGAAGTTCGAGGCTAAACGCGCATTAGATCTGCGGCGAGTGGCGGCTTTGATCATGTGACGATGCAGACGGATCTCATGTCTGATTTATGACCTTGTTGGTACTGTGGGTTTTTAGTAGTCGGCTATGCCTTCGTACTTACCCTGTACGGTTTTATTAGGACACAGGTGGGACCTGGTGTTCATGTGTATTCCTTGATACTTTTATATCATAGTTGCCGTGATGAGAAGGTACTCACGGGCATGATTGAGGTAGTGGGCGTGAGACTGTAGTTATATTTGAGTGATGACTTTGAGGCGTGAGTCACGACTTGACATATCGCTTATTTATTGTGGCGTAGTTTGGTTATCATACATGTCTCTGCTTTATAGACTACTATGATTTCATTTCTGATTTATTTTCGATTTCACATACTTTTACTGTTATCTTGACCTCGCCCGGGTGCGTTTATCTGCGAGTAAAAGTACACGATCGTTGATCCTCGCTCTTGGGGTCACGATTCAGCGTTTGGGAAAGCTCCGTTTCTCGTGGCTTGTCTTGGTATAGTCCCTGTGTTGTAGGTGCTTACATTCGGGGGTATGACGGGCCTGTCCGTCGTTATTATCATATCATTCGTAAGTGCATGTAATCTTATTGTGGGCGAGTTGTAGAAAGGATGTGCTATTCAAATTGTTATATATTATGAAGGTAACCGTTTTGGGTTGCTTTGTCTTATTATTTCATCTTATTGCATTGGTTTCATGTTATTGTTTTATGTTCGTGATTACTCGATGTTGTATCACTAGGGTGCGGGGTAGGCACGATCACGGGCCGAGGTTGGTCGTGACAAAAGTGGTATCGAGCGATTAATCCTCGGAGAAAGTGTCTCTGACCGTATCGATGAAGTCTTGATTATCGGTGTGTTGTGCACCACACCAATAATCGAGGAGGCTATAGGATATTTAGGATTGGTTTCTATTCTTCTCACTCTGAGATCGTGCCTTAGAGGTGTTGTAAGTTGGACCCTCTAACGTATTTCTTTCCACTACCGTTATGCCTCCGCGTAGCGGCCGGGCCGGAGGCAAAGCGGCGAGAAATTGCGAGTTGAGTCTGAGAGGGTTCACGAGGGCACAGCCCAACCATCACGAGTTAGGTGCTTCGTTCGGGAGTTCTGCGGCGTCACTAGCCCAGTGAGTTTAGCGGCGGCGGTTCCTCTGCGACCATGACATTTGAACCTTGATTCCACGGCCGTGGGCGAGAGAATATAGATTGCAAAGCGACCATTACTAGCTATATATTTGGCTACCACAGTATACCGATGTCCGCGAGTCTTGATGACTACCTAAGAGAGGTTGTGCGAGTAATTCTTGATTAGGCGAGCATGGCACGTATGCGGGCTTATGCGCGGCCAGCGTAGAGATCGGCGGGTTAACAAAGGACAGCGAAGAGGCGGGCGGCGAAGGTCCTTTGGTAACTTCGAGGCGAGTCACCTCGCGGATTAGATTTGCACATCCACGGTGCAGAGAGGTCCTCGCGGGGTTCGGGGCGTTCGGGGTATGCGGGAGTTGGTGAGCTCGAGCTTAGGTTCCGCTCTACGTAGTTTCGGCCAGATGCTCGGTATTCAAAGTGTGGCAGGCGTCGTCGGGAATGTCGTCTTTTAGTTGGTACTTGTTGTACCTCGACCATCAGTCGATGTCGAAAGAGTGTCCTTGTAGGAGGACTTAGCCTTGAGTCGGTGGGTAGTTTGTCATCTTAGCTATCGCCTACAGGCGGGATTGTTTAGAACGACTAAGGAGTGAAGCGATGAATACATGCATATCTTTAACCCTCTAGAGTTTGTTTATGTGATAAGGTGAGTATACCTTAAGTGCTATGTTCTGATAGCAGTGTGTAAATTATGATTAGGAAATCATGGTTGTTTAACCGAGTAAGATTTTGGGGGATAGAGAAAGTGTGAGCCTTAGAGCTTTATTCGTAGAGACCTTAGAGGTAAGGCCATCTCGAGTAAAAGACGTATGTTTATGTTTGACCCTTATCGGAGTGCATAGTGCGTGAGCTATGTTTGTGGGATAAGTCACGAGTAGTGTGGAATGAAAGAGGGTAGTTGAGCTAAGAAGACCGCTAGGTTTTCGTAACGTGATTAGTGAGATTGTTCCGGGTCGGGAAGCTAGTGTTTTGCGCGTTGCCGGGACGGGTTGAGGCCATGTTGCGGGTCAACCCGCGGCCTGTTTGGTGGTGGGGTCAGTTTGTGGTGGTCCCGCCGGGTGGTAGGGTCACGAAGGTGTTAGGCCCAAGTTTAGTTAACCAGCGTACGAGTTCGTGGATGCATTCGACCAGTAGTCGGGCCGAGGAGGTCAGCCGTCTTGTCTTCTAGCAAAGACCGTTTACTCGGCGATGTTGATTTATCGAGAAAGGTTGTAAGGCTGCGCGGTGCCTACCTTCGCCTTATGAGCAGTGGAGCCAGTGCAGTGTTTTTGTTTGGAAGTTTTACCAGCGAGGTTAAGAACTGGTGAGTCTCGAGAATCGCGTTCGCCACGGGCGGTGTGTGGAATTCAGGGGTAGTTGTGGGGATTGTTTTCTCCTGTGGAGGGAGTATTTAAGCTACCATTTCAGTGTTCGGATGTCGCCTTATGAAGCCTTGTAGGGGCGGATGTGTAAGTCGCCGTCGATTGGTTCGATGTTGGCAAGATTGGATAGTTGGTTCGAGCTTATTCCGGTGTGGATAGGGTAAAGCTTGTCTAGAAGAGGTTACGGCAACTCGAGAAATCGATGCGGATAATCGGCGGCGGCGCTTAGAGTTGAGTTGACGGTCGGTCTTGAAAGTACCACCGGTTAGGGTGTGGCGAGTTTTGGAAAGCAGAGGAAACTTTGCGAGTTACTTTGGGCCCACGAGTTCATGTGAAGAATAGGCGGGTTGCCTATATGTTAGCATTTGTCGTCCAGACTTAGGAGGCGATATGTCCTGTCTTTCGTATTGTTATGTTCGGAAAAGTATCGGAGATACATCCAGTGTTCGATTAATGATGACCACGTTAGAGATAGTAACCCAGAGTTTTGGAAAGCGAAGCGATGTCAAATGTGGTAAGAGTTAGTGTCACGACCTCGGGGATCGCGTACGGCGGTACTCTTTGTTGGGTCGCGGAGTGACACGAGAACCTCGCGGCAAAGTGACAAAAGTGGTATCGGGAAAAAGCGAGCATGTATGGCGAGCATAGATGTGATCATTTCTTTGGTAAAGAGTGTCACGACCAACCGGGCCGTGGATCGTGCCTACCTCGCACCTCGTGATACAACATCGAGAAAATCAGTGAAATAAAAACATAAACATGAAACAAGAGACATGATAAATAAACAGGCCAACCAAAACGGTTGCCTTACGTATATACATAAAAACCCGCAGTTATCCTTTTACAAACTCGCGCACAACATTACTCTGGACCTAAGAAGTGATAACAACTATGACGGGACAGGGCCCGCCATACCTGAATGTACAGAACCTACGGACTCAGGGTAACATGCAAAAGATAAGCCTCAGAAACGGGAGCTTCCTGTTGACGTGATCCTATGGTGAGGATCCTGACCGATGTACCTCTACTGCGGCATGAACGCAGCCACGAAGGAGGTCGATAACAGTACCAAGTATGTGAAACTGAAAAATACTGTAAATGAAATCATAACAGTCTATATAAAACAGGAGACATGTATGATAACCAAACTACATCTCATAACATAAAAGCAGTCATGTCAAGTCAGGGACTCACGCCCTCAAAGTCATCCCTCATGCCCGTGGAACTCCTTCCTCACTGCCGGCAGTCTAGGTACAAACCATGTGATACGTATAACATGTCTCGGCCCATCTCATGGACCCGGATAGAAAGCGTGTGGAATACATTCCGGTTCATCGTGAACTCGGTAGTCGGATGGAATACATTCCGGTCCATCCATGGGCCTTGATAGTCGAGTGAAATACATTCGGTTCATCCCGTAACGCGGTAGTCGAGTGAAATACATTCGGTTCATCCTACGTGAGCGGTAGTCGAGTGAAATACATTCCCGATTCATCCCATGAACGCTGTATTCGGTTGAAATACATTCCCGGTTCATCCCATTAATCGGTAGTCTAGTAAAATACAGTACTTGCATAACAAGGCTATCACACGCAAACATAGGCAAGTTACACACAACTTAAGGTACTATCATTTTATGCCAAAATCCGGTTACGACCTAAAGTATTACATACATTAACTCTTTTAAAAAGTACGTTTCTTTCACAAAAGTCACACAATGTTCGTAGTATAAAATAGAGTGACTATCTTTTAAGTAAACCAAAACACTTCCTTGTAAAATCAAGTAACACATTATTTTCCAAACTTTCAAGTTTGCCTCATTTCAAAGGCTCGCGTTTCTCATTTGAAAGGTTTAAGTAGTTCATAGTTTTAATCACTTAAGAATATAATTCTCCTTTAAAACAAATTTGAGAAACATATGCCTTATGTGTGAGTAGGTTGTTCTTGTCTATTACAATCTTATAAAAGCAGCCATGATCTAGAAAATGTAATATCATTTTGTCTCATCTTAGCTTATGCGGATGGAGGTTTCTAATGGTTTTAATAACAATTAGTCAATACATTTCCTTTATTAACGCTGAAATGGTTTGTTCGATACTTAATCTCATTTCCGAAATCAGTAAAACATTATTCTTTTAAAACCAACTACTCATTACTCGCGAATGAGGTTTTTACAACATTTTAACAAAATTCATAACAAGTCAAACTAAGTCAAGTCTCTTATCTTTCAAGATCAAGTCTCTTAACTTTCAAAATCAAGTCGTGTATAAGTCAAGTCTCTTATCTTTCAAGATCAAGTCTCTTAACTTTCTACAATCAATAAACCATTCTTTTACCTACATAAAGTCGTTATAACTAACTTCCCATAAAGCTATTATAACACCCTATGTTTTAAACCAACCAAATCACTTAGCACATGTACGTCGACCGTACTACATAGTTCACAACAATCATGCTAGAAAAGATAGGAAGAGGTTCACATACCTCGCGACGATTATCGACGAATAGCAAAACGCTCCAAGTACTTCAACCCGTCGGCTACTCCTTAAGCCAAGTAGATCACGCCACACGTAGTACTCCACTCCTAAAACGGTCATAGTACTTTTATCAAACCTTTCTCACCATTGAAGACTTATACCAATAAAAAGCCCTCAAATCTACGAAATTTCAAAGACTTCCGTTTTACTCACTTTTCCATCTTTTACCAAGGCCCGAATAACCGTAATATATATACCATATATATATATAAGGCGTAATAATTAAACAACATAAAGAAGGGGATTACACGCCCAAACGGTAACGCGGTTTACTATCACGCCTCCATAATAACAACAAGTAAAATAAGGTGATTAATCGCACAAACGGTAACGCGGTTTACTATCACGCCATAACAATACAATAATTAAAGGGATCACACGCCAAACGGAACGCGATTGAACAATCTTCCCTTATGTAAATGTAAATATAGTCCAAAGTAAATACCCAAAGTAAATCATCCCAAAGTAAATACTGATCAAAGTAAATCATCCCCAAAGTAAATCGTCCAAAGTAAATACAGTCCTTAAGTTGGGGTCCTTGGCCAACTTTGTCCATTTTACTTATCCAATTACTTCATTAGTCATCCAACTTATATTCCATCTTAATATAAGTTATAGTTACTTTGTTAATTACTTCTTCACAAGTAAGATACGTTTTACCATTTTAATGGCAAACGGCCAATCCTTTCTTTTAACAAGTTAACAAGATCCAACTCTTCCAAACTTTACTCCATATATTATATACTCCATAATATACTTATAATATATGTATAATGACCAATTCACAAAGAGGTTAAGGTTTACTACCTCAAATAGCCCAAAATTATCCAAGAACTTAATGTCGCTCCAAGAAAGTCTTAGCTCCAAATCTTTACGTTCCAATCCGCTACAAGCAACCCATAGAAGCTCCTAACCAACTTCTCTTCAAGAACCAACTCCAAAAAGTGAAGAACACTTAGGGTTTCCAACTAGTAAGTTTCGGCCAAGGCATGAACAATAGGTTAGGGGTGTGAAATCTTTTCCAACTCTTGGTATACAATCTTCCTAACACCTTAGGGAAGAACACTTGAGAGTTTAAGAATTCTTGGACAAATTTAGGTCAAGAAATGGGCTCAAAAACGAGAGCAAGGTCAAGGGAGAAGGGAGGGAATTTCTTGTCTTGAAATGGTTAAGTGTGGAAGTTTTCATCAACTAAGGGTGCATATATAGGACAACCAAGGGCTAGGATGAAGGCAAGTGTGTGGTTGAGATTGGGGACAAGTGTGTGTGGGTCCCACAAGCCACTTGTCCACACAAAATATCTAGCAAGACTTGGCCACTTGTCCACACAAAATATCTAGCAAGACAAGGCCACTTGTTAGCAAATTTCGGCCATGAGGCCACCTAGGGGGGTGACACGTGTCGCCCTCCTACTCGTCCAAAATATTTCATCTTCCGAAAAAATCCATAAAGGCCAAAATCTCGAAAACAAAGTGGGCCCCACAAAACCGTAAATTCCTCAGTGGGCCCACGTGACCAATTCGGAAATAAAATTCCATAATTCTCTAATATTCCACGAAGTCCAAATACCAAATATGGGAATCCAATTCCCATTAACGAACCTTTTTCTTCACAAAAACCGGAAACTTTTCCGTCGAAAAATCACATCTTTCTTTCTTTCCAAAATTTCTGTCGTATTCTCGTACGTACATCCTCACATATATATCCTGGAACTACGGGGTATAACAAAGAGAAGGTGCGAAGGAAGTATATTTTAGACCCCGGTGAGAGGTGTTTGGTGGTGATGTTAGAAGTGTTTCCTCGTGGACGTGGATGTAAGTATTTTTTGCGCGGGTGTTTCTATGGCCAGGTGTGGCAGGTTTGTTCTCCTAATTATAGTAGTGAAGACTGTACTGTCACACGTTTGTTTTGAGACTTAGAAGGAACATTCGGGACGAATGTTTCTAAGAGGAGAATGTTATACCGTATTTCCAGTATGCGTGGGGCGTGCGTAGAAAAGTTTGGACTTTAAAGTGGCTTGGCGAAAATTATTTGTTCACAACACCGGTTAGAGTCGTTTTCGACGAAGCGTTTTCCACGACTTTCGTAGGAAAATTCCGCTATGTCATTTCTTATTTTGCGGATTTTTCCAGAGGCGAACGTGTTGGACCAACAAGAGGCGCCACTTGGCACCCGTTGGAGGAGTGGGCGGTAAAGGTGGCCAAAGTGTGGCCATTGTGGTCAAGGTTGGTAGGATATTTTGTGTGTTAGTTGGTTAGGGTGCACTTGGCAAGATCTTGGCCCTACACTTGTATGCACTTGGCATGATCTTGGCCGTTGGTTGGCACTTGTCCTATAAATACTCCCTTGGAAGACTTGTTCATCCATTCCTAAATATTTCTAAGTGTTAAAATCCTCCTCCCTCCCTTTGTGTTGAGTTCGGTGAGAGCCCCTCTCCCCACGTCGAGAGTACCCCCTAGTGGGGTAGGCCGAGGGTATACACCACTCCTTGTGGTGCTAGCCAGTAGGGTACCCAGCCTAGTTGTTTTCGTATAATACCCCTCTTGGTAGAAATACTCTCAAAGTATTGTTCTTATACCCAAATTACCTTAGCCAGTATACCTTGTAGTATTCTAAGGTTATACCTATCTGAAAGCCGAAATACTATTATACTTCCGTCAGTACACAAACCGAAACCCAAGGAAATCTCCAGTTAGTTGGAGTGTTATGTAGAAGTTGGTTAGAACTTCTAAGGGTGGTTTGGAGGCGGGTTGGAGCGCGGAGTCGAGCTAAACGTTGCGGGATCGACATTTCTACTTTGATAATTATGGGCTTATCGAGGTAATTATCATCCCCTATTGTAATTGGAAATTACATGTTGTTAGAATATATAGTCAAGTACTATATATAAAGCGAACATAGCTTTGTGGCAATGTCTTTGGACTTAAGCTCGAATTTAAAGAAAATCTTGAATGTAATTACATAGATTGTATTGCGATGAACTTGTAGCTTTTACGTGAGGTAGAATTGTGCACGTCGGATTAAGCGTATAACCCCTTGGTTGGCTTGGTAGCGGCCCTGTTAGAGAGTAGATTTACTGTTGCGGGGAGGTCTTCTAATTTTCGTAGAATGTTCTCTGAAGAGACCTAAATGTTAATAAGCGCCTTGTGGCCTTATAGGTGGAAGTACTATGCGTGGCGCGATCTGGGCTTAGGAGTAGCCGGCGATTTGAGGTACTTGAGCGTTTTGCTATTAGTCGATAATCGTCGCGAGGTATGTGAACCTCTTCCTATCTCTTCTAGCATATGTGTAACTATGTAGTACGGTAGCGTGCATGTGTTAAATGTATTTGATTGGTCTAAAACATAAAGTGTTATAACGGCTTTATGGGAAGTTGGTTATAACAGCTTTATGTATGTAAGAAAATACTTGTGGTTTTTAAAAGGTAATTGATTTGAACTATAACTGGCTGGTTATGTGATAATAAAGAACTTGAAGTATTTCAAAAGATTTTTGAATCATTTTGAAAGATTAGTAATACTTTGTTTTTTTGAAAAATTAAGAGTTATACTAGCTTTATGGGAAGTTAGGTATAACGGCTTAAGAATGTTTCTTGAGTTCGAAATCGAATGTGTATCGACAAACCACCGCAGCGTTAATAAAAGGAAATGTTTTGATTAAGTATTATAAAAACGGTAGAAACTTCCATCCGCATAAGCTAAGATGAGACAAAATGATATTTCTAGATCACATTCTTTGTAATAAGATTGTTATAAACAGAATAACCTACTCACATATAAGGCTTATGTTCCTCCAATTGTTTAAAAGAGAATTACATTCTTAAATGAATAAGACTATGAACTACGAAACCTTTCGAAAATGAGAAACTTGAGTAATGGAAATTAGGCAAACTTGAAGCGTTTGGAAAGAATGTGGTTACTTGATTTTACAAAGAAGTGTTTTGATTTACTTCAAAGATAATCACTCTATTTTCATATACTACGGATTGTGTGACTTTTGTGAGCGTAGCATCTTTTAAAGAGTTAATGTATGAAGTACTTTGGGGATAAAACCCGATCTTGTTAATCATATAGTAGAAAGTGCCTTGTGTATAACAGATTGTGTTGGGTTGTGATAGCCTTGTAATACTTTCTTGTTGATTTGTTAAATAAACGCTGAGATGCTATGTGTGTTAGTATCTTGTGATATTTGTGTAAAGGGTTTCCATCGCGCTTAAATAGTTTCACTTGCCGTAGTTATGTTGGTATTGTACCACTTTATTGTTTAGGAGGTTAGGCGCCTCCGTCTGGGGTAAGCTTCGGCAGGTCTAGTGACCTATGATTCGAGAATACCTCATGCGGGTCCCGAGGGCTATGCGGGCTACGAGAGTTCCGTGTTAGTTTGCGTCCTTTATGGGCACGCGGTGCATGTGGCCGTGCGATGCGAAGTCGGTGATTCTTAGGGAGTAGCTACCCTCGATGCGGGGTTATACCTCATGCGGGCCTATGAGTTTGGCCTATGCGAGCTGCGGAAGTTCGGGGCTACGCCGCGCATTGAATCTTTGCGGCGAGTGGCGATGATCATGTGGCCAGTGCAGGCGGATCTCATGATCTGATTTATGACCTTGTCGTACCGTGGGTTTTTAGTAGTCGGCTATGCGCCATTACCTACATGCGGTTTTATTAGGACACAGGTGGGACACGGTGTTCATGTGTATTCCTTGATACTTTTATATCATGCTGGCGGTGAGGAAGGTACTCACGCATGATTGAGGTTGTGGGCGTGAGACCCGTAGTTATATTTGGTGATGACTTTGAGGCGTGAGTCACGACTTGGCATCGCTATTTATTGTGAATCGTAGTTTGGTTATCATCATGTCTCTGCTTTATAGACTACTATGATTTCATTTACGATTATTTATTTTGAGTTTCACATACCAAATTTTTGTTATGCGACCTCGCCGAAGTGCGTTCATCTGCGGTAAAGGTACACGATCGTTGATCCTCGCTCTTGGGAGTCCGATTCGGCGTTTGGGAAAGCTCGCGTTTCTCGGTGGCTTGTCTTAGTATAGTCCCTGTGTTGTAGGTGCTTACATTCGGGGTATGGCGGGCCCTGTCGTCGTTGTTATCATATCATTCGTAAGTGCAGAAATCGTTGTGGGAGTTGTAGAAAGGGATGTAGCTTGTTCAAATTGTTATATATTATGAAGTGCAGTTTTTGGGTTGCTTTGTCTTATTCATTTGTCTTATTGCATTGGTTTCATGTTATTGTTTTATGTTCCGATTACTCGATGTTGTATCACTAGGGTGCGGGGTAAGGCACGATCCACGGGCGAGGTTGGTGCGTGACACTAGTGATACAACATCGAGTAATCGGCGAATATAAAACAATACATGAAACCAATGTAATAAGACGTTGAAATAAGAAAAGTGCCAACAACGGTACCTTCATATATATAAATAGCAATTTGAGCGATTTACATCCCTTTCTACAACTCACCACAAGATTTGGCTGCACTTAATAATATGACAACAACAACGGGGCGAACCGTCATACCCGAATGTGGCACCTACAACAGCGGACTATACCAAGACAGCCTCCGAGAAGCGAGCTTTCCAAACGCCGAATGACCCTAAGAGGATCAACGGCGGTGTACCTTTACTGGCACAGATGCAACGGCGTCAAGATAACAGATGCGTATGTGAAATCTGAAAATAAGATCAGAATGAAATCATAGTAGTCTATATAAAGCAGAGACATGCATGATAACCAAACTACGATCACAATAAATAGCAAATATGTCAAGTCGAGACTCACGCCTCAAAGTCATCACTCAAATATAACTATGGGTCTCACGCCACCATCATTCATGCGTGAATACCTTCTCCGGCAGCTCTATGATATAAAGCATCAAGGAATACACATGAACACCGTGTCCCACGTGTCCTAATAAAACTGCGAGTGGCACGAAGGCATAGCCGACTACTAAAACCTGGCATCAACAAGGTCATAAATCGTATCACGAGATCTTTCTGCACGTAACATGATCAAAGCCGCCACTAGCCTCTAATGTGCGCTTAGCCCTCGAACTTCCAGCTCCGCGATAAAGAATCTCATAGGCCCGCATGAGGTATAACCCGCATCGAGTAGCTACGGCAAGATCCTGAACTTCGCTCGCATGGCCACATGCACGCATGCCATAAAGGACGATACTAACACGGAACTCGTAGCTCGCATAGCCCTCGGGACCCGCATGAGGTATCTCGAATCATAGGTCACTAGACCCGCTGAAATCGCGTCGGAGGCGCTAAACCTCCGAAATGGGCCAAAGTGAGTACAATACCAACATAACGGCGATAGTGAAAACTATTTAAGCGCAATCGATGGAAATCCCTTTACACAAACATCACAAGATACTAACACACGTATCCTAGCATGTTTACTTATCAAATAAACAAGAAAGTATCACAAGGCTATCACAACCCAACACAATCAAGTTATACACAAGGCACTTTCTACTATATGATTAACAAGATCGGGTTTCTATCCCCAAAGTACTTCATACATTAACTCTTTTAAAAGATATGTTACTTTCACAAAAGTCACACAATACCCGTAGTATATGAAAATAGAGTGATTATCTTTGAAGTAAATCAAAACACTTCTCTTTGTAAAATCAAGTAACCACATTCTTTCCAAACGCTTCAAGTTTGCCTAATTTCAATTACTCAGTTTCATTTAACGGTTTCGTAGTTCATAGTTGTTATACCCGTATTTCCAGAGTATGCGTAAGGCGTCGAGAAAATTTGAACTTGAGATTAGGCTTGGCGATTTTTTTTTGCACAACACCCTGCTAGAGTCGTTTTGACGAAACGTTTCCACAACTTTCGTAGGGAAAATTCCGGCTATGTCATTTTTAATTTTTGCGGATTTTTCGGAGAGACGAAACATTTTGGACCAACAAAAGGGCGCCACTTGGCACCCTCTCATTGGAGCACATTGTGGGCGTCCCTTGGACGATTTACTTGGCATTTTTGTCAAGTAGTAGGTAGGATATTTTGGATGGTAGATGGATAAGGTGCACTTGGCATGATCTTGGCCCTACACTTGCCTTGCACTTGGCATGATCTTGGCCATTGGTTGGCCTTTGCTAGACCTATAAATACCCCTCCCCTTTGAAGACTTATTCTTCCTAAAATGTTCTAAGTCTTAGAAATCTTCCCCCTCCCTTCTTGTTGTTCTCGTCCTCCCCCCTTTGAGAGGCCCCCTCGCCGAGAGTTCTCCCCTCTTGGCGAGAGTACCCCCAGTGGGGGTAGGCAGAGGGTATACACCCCCTTGTGGTGTTGTCTCGTATAAATACCCCCCCTCTTGGTAGAAATACTCTCAAAAGTATTGTTACTATACCCAAATTACCTTAGTCAGTATACCTTGTAGTATTCTAGGGTTATACCTATACAAAAGCCTAAATACTATTATACTTCCGTCACATAAAACCGAACCCTAAGGAAAATCTCCATAGTTAGTTGGAGTGTTATGTAGAAGTTGGTTAGAACTTCTAAAGGGTGGTTTGGAGCGGGTTGGGCGCTTGAGTTGGAGCTAAATGTTGCCTGTGATCGACATCTATACTTGGATAATTATGGGCTTATCGAGGTAATTATCTTGTCCCCTATTGTAATTGGAAATTACATGTTGTAGGAATATATAGTTGAAGTATACTATATATAGAATCAACATAGTTTGTGGCAATGTCTTTGGACTTAAGCTGAATTTAAAGAATAATCGAATCGTAATTACGTAGGGACGTAGACTGATAGACTTGTGTAGTTGTGGTAGGGAAGGGCTGCCCAATTTCCGTAGGATCTTGTATCTAGATTTATTCTACCGAGTAGTCTAGACTTTGATAGACTTGTATAACTCGTATAGGTTGAATGTTCTCGCGAGTAGCATGTGCTACTTGAGAAGGTGGACCAAGCAACCAGGGTTATAAGCGGGAGCGATTTGCTTTTAGTCGATAATCGTCGCGAGGTATGTGATCCTCTTCCTATCTCTTCCAAAGATGATATGTGTGTAACTATGTAGTACGGTAGACGTACGTGTGTTAATTGAACGTAGTTGTACGGCAATGTCTTTTGACTTAAGCCCGAATAATAATAATCTTGAAGTAGTTCAAGAGAATTAAGAACTGTTTTAAAAAAAGAAGAGTAATACTTGGTTTTAAAATCTTAAGAGTTATACTAGCTTTATGAGAAGTTAGGTATAATGGCTTAAGAGGGATAAAACGAATGATTTATTTATTAAGAGACTTGATCTTGTAAGATAAGAGACTTAACTTAAATGAATTATATGAATTTTGTGTGAAACCTCATTCGTGAGTAATGAGTACTTGGTTTTTAAAAGGGACAATGTTTTACTGATTTCGGAAATCAGAGATGAGTATCGACAAACCACTGCAGCGTTAATAAAGGGAAGTGTTTTGATTAATGAAGTATTATTAAAACCAGTAGAAACCTCCATCTGCATAGAAGCTAAGATGAGACAAAATGATATTACATTTCCTACATCATGGCTGCTTAATAAGATTGTTATGAACAAGAATAATCTACTCACACGTAAGGTATATGTTTCTCAAATTGTTTTAAAGGATTAAAACTATGAACTACGAAACCTTTCGAAAAATGAGAAACTTGAGTAATTGAAATTAGGCAAACTTGAAACGTTTGGAAAAGAATGTTGTTACTTGATTTTACAAAGAGAAGTGTTTGATTTACTTCAAAAGGTAATCACTCTATTTTCATATACTACGGGTATTGTGTGACTTATGTGAAAGAGACGGATCTTTTAAAAGAGTTAATGTATGAAGTACTTTGGGGATAGAAACCCGATCTTGTTAATCATATAGTAGAAAGTGCCTTGTGTGTATAACTTGATTGTGTTGGGTTGTGATAGCCTTGTTGTCACGACCCGTTCCGGGGCCCGTGACTGGTGCCTTACCCGGGCACCCAAGTAGTCATACATCAGAGAAAAACCAGCGGAATATAAAACAACCAAGATATGAAACAGTATAAACAAGACACAGTTTCTGGGAAAAAGATGCCTTTCGGCATAATGTATATAAATAACCCAAAATGAACAGTTACATCCCAACCTTACAACAGGTCTACAGACCTCTAAGAGTTTAAAACAACAATGGCGGGGCGGGGCCGCCGTACCCCGAATACAAATATCTACAACGGCGGACCATACCAAAATGCTAAGCTTCCGAGAAGCGGAGCTTTCCTAACGAAGCGGTGATCCTAAGAACGGATCAGCGGTAGAGTACCTTTACTGCGGCATGAACGCGGCCCCGAAGGAGTCGATCTGGTACAGTATGGCCCGAAAATCAGTAATGAAATCATAGTAGTCTATATAAAGCAGGAGACACGTATGATAAGCCAAAACTACAGTTCATAATAAATAAGCAGTCATGTCAAGTCAGGGACTCATGCCCTCAACGTCATCACAATAGAACCGTACGGGGTAGGTACGAAGGCATAGCCGACTACTAAAACCCGCGATGCAACAAGGTCATAAAGTGTATCGTGAGATCTGTCTGCATCGTCACATGATCAAAGCCGCCACTTTCGCGCGATATCTAATGTGCGCATCTAGTCTCCGAACTTCCCGACTCGCATAGGCCAAGCAGATAGGCCCGCATGAGGTATAACCCGCGATCGGTAGCTACTCCCGGCAGCGTCCTAGACTCGTCGTCCGTAGCCACAGGACGCGTGACCACAAGGGCGCACACTAACACGGAACTCCGCGATTCCGCATAGGCCATCTGAGACCGCATAAGGTATTCTCGAATCATAGGTCCATCGACCCGCCTGAGTCTACCCCGCATCGGAGGGAAGCTTAACCCCCGGAGTTATGAGTGATATAATATCAACATAACCGCTTATTGCTAAACAACATAAGCACAACAAGGGAAAACCCATTTACAAACATCGCAAGATACTAACTCACGTAGCGTCCTAACATGTTTACTTATCAAGTCAACCAGAAAGTATTACAAGACCATCACAAATACAATCAAGTTATTCACACAAGGTACTTTCTACATTATGTTAACAAGTTCGGGTTGTTAGCCCCAAAGTACTTCATGTATTACTCTTTTAAAAGATCCGTTTCTTTTACAAAAGTCACACAATACCCGTAGTATAAAAATAGAGTAATTATCCTTTGAAGTACATTAAAACACTTCTCCTTGTAAAATCAAGTAACAACATTCTTTTCCTAACGTTCAAGTTTGCCTAATTTCAATTACTCAAGTTTCTCATTTTCGAAAGGGTTTGTAGTTCATAGTTTTAATCCTTTAAAACAATTTGAGAAACATATACCTTATGTGTGAGTAGTTTATTATTGTTCATAACAATCTTATTACAGCAGCCATGATCTAGGAAATGTAATATCATTTTGTCTCATCTTAGATCCTATGCAGATGGAAGTTTCTACTGGTTTTAAATACATTATTAGTCAAAACATTTCCCCTTTATTAGCGCTGCTGTGGTTTGTTCGACATTCATTCTGATTTCCGAAATCAGTAAAACATTATTCCTTTTTATCACTCTTAAGCCGTTATACCTAACTTCCCATAAAGCTAGTATGACTCTTAAGCTTTTTAAAACCAAGTGTTACTCTTCTTTCAAAAAGGGTTTCTTAATTCTTTTGAACCACTTCAGATTCTTATTATTCAGGCTTAAGTCCGAAGACATTGCCGTAATTATTATTCAGGCTTAAGTCCGAAGACATTGCCGTAATTATTATTCGGGCTTAAATCCGAAGACATTGCCGTAATTATTATTCAGTTAACACACGTACGTCTACCGTACTATATACATATTCTTTAAAATATCATGCTCAAGAGGATAGGAAGAATCACATACCTTCTCGGCGGAAACCACCTGCCAAGTTGAATATGTCGCGCGCAGAGTATCGACCTATATCAGTCAAATATGTCTATCAACGTCTAGACTGTACTGTATAAAGCTCTAAACAGAGGGTTCGCTATTCTATGGACATTTGGGCACTCCTACCGGTGAGCTACTCAAGTCTCTGTGAAAAGCAATCTATGTAAATCTGATTCTATTATTCTTCTTTTAAGCCCTTCTACTGTGATAACAGTTCAATTCTATTCTGCAATACCCTTCTAAGTATTTAATACTTATTCCTATACTTCTACAGTATATCCACTCTATTTACAAAAGGAAGATAAGGTTATTTACCTCGGTAAGCCCAATAATATCCTAGATAAAAGTCGCGCCTGAGCAAGGTTTAGCTCCTAAGTTGTGCGCTCCGGTAGCTCCAAGAAAACCTTAGAAGTTCTTCACAACTTCTACTAATGACTAAGGGATTTGGGCTAGGGTATTTTGGGCATTATAACAATACTAGAAGGCAATTTTTCAACCAAGGGAGGGGTAGGTTTGGTTAGGCTAGCTTTAGAGGGGGCTCGGCCAACTTCACTAAGGCAAGAGGGGGAGGGGGTGTTTGGACGAAAACTCAATAAGAAAGGGGAGAGATTTTTCAAGACTTAGAAAATATTTGGATGAAGAAGTTCATCAACCTAGAGGGGTATTTATAGGTCAAGGCAAGTGTAGGGTGAGGATTTAGGCAAGTGTCCTTGGCCAACTTGCACACAAAATATCCTACCAACTCCAAGACAAAATAAGCCAACCCAATCGGCCATATGTGGCGTCCACGATGAGAGGGTGACAAGTGTCGCCCTCTCGTTGGTCCAACGTGTTGCGTCTCTCGGAAAAATCCGCAAAAATTAGAAATGACATAGCCGAAATTTATCCTACGCGAGTTGTGTAAAACGTTTCGTCGAAAAACGACTCTAAACGGGTGTTGTGTACAAAGTGGAATTCGTCCAAGCCAACTAGGGGGGGGGTGACACGTGTCGCCTCCTACTCGTCCAAAATATTTCATCTTAGAAAATATCCACAATGGCCAAAATCTCGAAAACAAAGTGGGCCACAAAAGTAAATTTTCTCCGTGGGCCGCGTGACCATTTCAAAATAAAATTCCATAATTCTCTAATATTCCAAGAAGTCCGAATACCAAATCTGGGAATCCAATTCCCGTTAACGAATCTTTTCCTTCACAAAACCGGAAACTTTTCCGTGGAAAATCACCTCTTTCTTCCATTCCAATTCGATGTCGTATTCTCAAACGCGTCCTCGCATACATACCCTGAAAATACGGGGTATAACATTCTCCCCTCCTTAGAAACATTCGTCCCGAATGTTCCTTCTAGGTATCAAGACAAACAGGCGCCAGTATAGTCCTTACTGCTATACTTACGGAAACAACCATGCCACACTTGGTCACAACACAACAAGCGCACATACTTATCTCCAAGTCCACGAGGAATCACCTCTATCACAAAAACTCCTACTCGAGATCTAAAAAGATACTCCCTTCGCCCCTACTCTTTTCAAACGAATAATCACACCTATGCTCGTAATACATGCTCGTTCTTCCCATACTCGTCGTGATACCACTTTTGTCACTTTGTCGCGAGCCTTGCTCCGACGACCCAAGAAATGGTACCGGGCTGCTTGCGATCCCAGAGGATGTCGTACACTTCTTGTACACTCGAACTCTTACCACCTTTCTGTTACTGCTTCGGTTTCCAAAACTCGGGGTTACTATCTCTAACGTGGTCATCATTAACTGGGAACACTCTGGGTGGATTTCCGATACTTTCCCGAACATAACAATACGAAAGACCGGACGTACTGCCTCCTAAGTCGGACGGCAAATGCTAATCATATAGGCAACCTGGCCTAATCTTCACATGAACTCAAAAAGGCCCAAAGTAACACGGCTAAGTTTCCTCTGTTTTCCAAAACTCGTCACACCCTATCCACAGTCTGCTGGAACAAACCTGAACCAACTATCTGAACCTTGCCAACATCGAACCAATCGATCGACAACTTATACTTCCGCCCCTACAAGGCTTCCTAAGGCGACATCCGAATACTGAAAATGGTAACTTAAACACTCCCTCCACAGGAGACAACAATCCCCACAACTACTCCTGAAATCCAAACATCGCGGAGGCGAATGCGATCTGAGACTTACCCGAAGTTCTTAACCCCGCTGGTAAAATTTCCAAAAAGAAACAGTAGTACCACTGGCTCCACTATGCATCATAAGGTGAAGGTAGGCACCCCGTGCAGCCTTACAACCTTTCTGATATAATCACCCCTACTTAGTACACGATCTTTGCTAGAAGACAAGACGGGCTGACCTCCTCGGCCCGACTACTGGTCGAATGCATCCACGAACTCGTACGTTGGTTAAATAAACTTGGGCCTAACACCCTAGTGACCCTACCACCCGGCGGGACCACCACAAACTGACCCCACCACCATACAGGCCACGGGTCGACCCGCCACATGGCCTCAACCCAACCCGACAACGCGCAAACACTAGCTCCCTGATTCGGAACAATCTCACCAATCACGTTACGAAAACCTAGCGGTCTTCTACCCTCTTTCATTTCACATTACTCAGGGATTCATCCCACAAAATATCTCACGTATACTATGCACCTCGATAAGGGTCAAACACGAAATAATTCTTTTACCAAAGATGGCCTCGCCTCTAAGGTCTCTACGTACACATTCTAAGGCTCCCACTTTCTCTATCCCCCAATCTTTCCCGATTAACTAATCATGATTCCCAATCACAGTTAACACAATGCTATCTGAAAATAATACTTAAGATATTCGCTACACATATAAATCTCTAAAGGGTTAAGGATATACCTGTATCTACGCGGCACTTCCCTTAGGTCGTTCTAATCAAACCCGCCTGCATGCATGTTGGGAAGGTGATGAACTATCCACTGATCCTGAAGGCCGAGTCTCTACATCCGCACCACCCTTGGTCGGACAATTCCTCGCAAAATGGCCCGGCTGGCCGCAAAAATAACAAGCTGACGCAGAAGCACGACACTCCCCACGATGACATCTACCCGCGGCGGCCGAGGTGGGGTGGCCTCCAGCTAACACCCCTCCTCTCCGAACCACTGCATCCACAACTGGTCTAGTAGGCTGAGTCCCCCTACTTGCATCCTTCCTCATAGAACATTCCCTCGTCACATGGCCCTGACGGCCGCAGGTAAAACAAGCACCAGTGAAGAGACGACATCCCCCGGGATGACGCCTGCCACATCGCGAACACTGAGGAAAAACTGAACTTGGTGGAGGGACACTCTGCACTGGCGGAGGCGCATGTCTAATCTGCTGCTGAGGCGGTTCGCTCCGAGAGTTACCAAATGATCCTGCCAATCGGGCCCTCCTCTGCTGCTCTCGGTCACTGCCGATCTCTACCTCTCTCGGCCGCACATAATCTGAGCATGCCCGGCTCGTTCTCGATCAAGAGCTACTCCCTCACAACCCTTCTTTAGATAAGCATCAATATCCTTGGTATACCGGTACATAAAATACTCTCTGGCTGCTAGGTCCTTTGCTAGTAACAGGGCCGTCTCCTTCCAATCCATATTTTCGCTTCCAAGTCGTGGGCGAAAGTCCGGATGTCACGGCAGAGGAAGCGCTGCGTGCCAAACTCACTTCTGCTGGCGGCGCCTCGAACTCGCGCATGAAGCATCACGGGTGATGATTGGGCCTGTGCCCTTCTAAATTTATGTACTCTACTCGCAGCTCCTTCGGCTGCCTTGCCCTTCTGGGCCCGAGTTGCCTGGCGCGGAGGTATCACTGGTAAAGGAAAGGAATACGTTAGAGGGGTCCAACTTATAACACAGCTCTAAAACACGATCTCAGAGTGAGAAGAATGGAAACCAATCCTAAATATCCTATAGCCTCCTGATTATTGGTGTGGTGCACAACACACCGATAATCAAGACTCTACTAGATACTGTGCGTAGACACTTTCCGAGGATTAAGCGCTCACGATACCACTTTTGTCACTTTGTCGCGAGCCTGCTCCGACGACCCAACAAATGGTGCGGCTGCTTGCGATCCACGAGGCATGCCCTGCGCCATCTTCTCGGGGCGTGCCATACGGAGCCACGGTTGGCTGTTCCGTGGTAGAGGCTCTGGCCTCTTTATACGCTCGGCCGAAGCGAGGTCAAGATAACAGTGCAGTATGTACCAAGTATGTGAAAATATTGTAATGAAATCATAGTAGTCTATATAAGGCGAGACATGTATGATAAGCCAAAACTACGATTCACAATAAATAGCGGTCATGTCAAGTCAGGGACTCACGCCCTCAAAGTCATCACAATAGAACCGTACGGGGTAAGTACGAAGGCATAGCCGACTACTAAAACCCACAGTACCAACAAGGTCATAACTGTATCATGAGATCTGTCTAGACCGTCACATGATCAAAGCTGGCCACTCGCCCGCAGTATCTAATGTGCGCATCTAGTCCTGGAACTTCCCAAGACTCGCATAGGCCAAACAAATAGGCCCGCATGAGGTATAACCCCGCATTGAGGGTAGCTACTCCCCGGCAGCGTCGTAGACTAGTCGTCCGCATGGCCACAAGGACCGCATGACCACAAGGGCGCGCTAACTGGAACTCCGCGATTCCGCATAGGCCATCTGAGACCGCATAAGGTATTCTCGAATCATAGGTCCATCGACGCCGAAGTCTACCCGCGTCGGAGGGCATTTTTAACCGGAGTTATGAGTGATATAATATCAACATAACCGCTTATTGCTAAACAACATAAGCACAACAAGGGAAAACCCCTTTACAAACATCGCAAGATACTAACTCACGTAGCGTCCTAACATGTTTACTTATCAAGTCAACCAGAAAGTATTACAAGACTATCACAAATACAATCAAGTTATTCACACAAGGTACTTTCTACATTATGTTAACAAGTTCGGGTTGTTAGCCCCAAAGTACTTCATGTATTACTCTTTTAAAAGATCCGTTTCTTTTACAAAAGTCACACAATACCCGTAGTATAAAAATAGAGTAATTATCCTTTGAAGTACATTAAAACACTTCTCCTTGTAAAATCAAGTAACAACATTCTTTTCCTAACGTTCAAGTTTGCCTAATTTCAATTACTCAAGTTTCTCATTTTCGAAAGGGTTTGTAGTTCATAGTTTTAATCCTTTAAAACAATTTGAGAAACATATACCTTATGTGTGAGTAGTTTATTATTGTTCATAACAATCTTATTACAGCAGCCATGATCTAGGAAATGTAATATCATTTTGTCTCATCTTAGATCCTATGCAGATGGAAGTTTCTACGGTTTTAAATACATTATTAGTCAAAACATTTCTTTATTAGCGCTTTGTGGTTTGTTCGACATTCATTCGATTTCAAATCAAGAAAACATTATTCCTTTTATCACTCTTAAGCCGTTATACCTAACTTCCCATAAAGCTAGTATGACTCTTAAGCTTTTAAAACCAAGTGTTACTCTTCTTTCTAAAGGGTTTCTTAATTCTTTTGAACCACTTGATTCTTATTATTCGTGCTTAAGTCCGAAGACATTGCCGTAATTATTATTCAGGCTTAAGTCCGAAGACATTGCCGTAATTATTATTCAGGCTTAAGTCCGAAGACATTGCCGTAATTATTATTCAGTTAACACACGTACGTCTACCGTACTATATACATATTCTTTAAAATATCATGCTCAAGAGGATAGGAAGAATCACATACCTTCTCGGCGGAAACCACCTGCCAAGTTGAATATGTCGCGCGCAGAGTATCGACCTATATCAGTCAAATATGTCTATCAACGTCTAGACTGTACTGTATAAAGCTCTAAACAGAGGGTTCGCTATTCTATGGACATTTGGGCAGCACTCCCCTACCCGGTGAGCTACTCAAGTCTACTGTGAAAACAGTCCTATGTAAGTACAGTTCTATTATTCTTCTTTTAAGCCCTTCTACTGTGATAACAGTTCAATTCTATTCTGCAATACCCTTCTAAGTATTTAATACTTATACCTATACGTCTACAGTATATACACTCTATTTACAAAAGGAAGATAAGGTTATTTACCTCGGTAAGCCCAATAATATCCTAGATAAAAGTCGCGCCTGAGCAAGGTTTAGCTCCTAAGTTGTGCGCTCCGGTAGCTCCAAGAAAACCTTAGAAGTTCTTCACAACTTCTACTAATGACTAAGGGATTTGGGCTAGGGTATTTTGGGCATTATAACAATACTAGAAGGCAACTTTTCAACCAAGGGAGGGGGGGTAGGTTTCGGCTAGGCTAGCTTTAGAGGGGGGGGGGGCCTCGGCCAACTTCACTAAGGCAAGAGGGGGAGGGGGGTGTTTGGACGAAAACTCAACAAGAAAGGGGAGGGATTTTTCAAGACTTAGAAAATATTTGGATGAAGAAGTTCATCAACCTAGAGGGGTATTTATAGGTCAAGCATTGGCCAACCAATGGCCAAGATGATGCCAAGTGCAAGGCAAGTGTAGGGTGAGGATTTAGGCAAGTGTCCTTGGCCAACTTGCACACAAAATATCCTACCAACTCCAAGACAAAATAAGCCAACCCAATCGGCCCTATTGCCGTGTGACATCCACCAATGAGAGGGTGACAAGTGTCGCCCTCTCGTTGGTCCAACGTGTTGCGTCTCTCGGAAAAATCCGCAAAAATTAGAAATGACATAGCCGGAATTTATCCTACGCGAGTTGTGTAAAACGTTTCGTCGAAAGCGACTCTAGCGGTGTTGTGTACAAAGTGGAATTCGTCCAAGCCAACTAGGGGGTGACACGTGTCGCCTCCTACTCGTCCAAAATATTTCATCTTCGAAAATATCCACAATGGCCAAAATCTCAAAACAAAGTGGGCCCACAAAACCAGTAAATTTTCTCCGTGGGCCCCACGTGACCATTTCCAAAATAAAATTCCATAATTCTCTAATATTCCAAGAAGTCCGAATACCAAATCTGGGAATCCAATTCCCATTAACGAATCTTTTTCCTTCACAAAAACCGGAAACTTTTCCGTGGAAAAATCACCTCTTTCTTCCATTCCAATTTCAATGTCGTATTCTCGTACGTACGTCCTCGCATACATACCCTGAAAATACGGGGTATAACACTTGTAATACTTTCTTGTTTATTTGATAAGTAAACATGCTAGGATGCTACGTGTGTTAGTATCTTGTGATGTTTGTGTAAAGGGGTTTCCCCTCGATTGCGCTTAAATAGTTTCACTATCAGCCGTTATGTTGGTATTGTACCACTCACCTTGACTGTTTCCGGAGGTTAAGCTGCCCTCCGATGCGGGGTAGACTCAGGCGGGTCTGTGTGACCTATGATTCGAGAATACCTCATGCGGGTCCTGAGGGCCTACGCGAGCTACGAGAGTTCCAGTTAGTATCGTCCTTTATGGGCACGCGTGCATGTGGCCATGCGATCGCGAGTCCAGCGGACGCCGGAGTAGCTACCCTCGATGCGGGGTTATACCTCATGCGGGCCTATGAGATTGGCCTATGCGGAGCTGCGGGAAGTTCTAGGGCTAGACGCGCACATTAGATACTGCGGGCGAGTGGCCAGCTTTGATCATGTGACGGTCTAGACAGATCTCATGATACAGCTTATGACCTTGTTGGTGCGTAGGTTTTAATAGTCGGCTATGCGCTTCGTACTTACCATGACGGTTTTATTAGGACACAGGTGGGACCTGGTGTTCATGTGTATTCCTTGATGCTTTTATATCATAGACTGCCGGCAGTGAGGAAGGTATTCCACGGGCATGAATGATGTGGTGGGCGTGAGACCCATAGTTATATTTGAGCGATGACTTTGAGGGCGTGAGTCCCTGACTTGACATGACTGCTTATTTATTGTGAACTGTAGTTTGGTTATCATGCATGTCTCCTGCTTTATATAGACTACTATGATTTCATTTACGATTTATTTTCGATTTCACATACTCAAATTGTTGATCGACCTCGCTTGGGCTGCGTTCATCTGCAGTAAAGGTACACCAGTCGTTGATCCTCGCTCTTAGGGTCACAGTTCAGCGTTTGGGAAAGCTCCGTTTCTCCGGAGGCTTGTCTTGGTATAGTCCCCTGTTGTTGTAGGTGCTTACATTCAGGGGTATGACGGGGCCCTGTCCCGTCGTTGTTGTCATATCATTCGTAGAGGTCTGTAGTACTGTTGTGGGCAGAGTTGTAGAAAGGGATGTAACTGTTCAAATTGCTATTTATATATACTGAAGGTAACCGTTTTTGGTTAGCCTGTCTTCTTATTTCACTGTCTTATTACATTGGTTTCATGTATTGTTTTATATTCCGCTGATTACTCTGATGTTGTATCACTAGGGTGCCCGGGGTAAGGCACCAGTCACGGGCCCGGGTTCGGGTCGTGACAATAGTCTTATTCATTTAAGAATGTAATTCTCTTTTAAACAATCGGAGGAACATAAGCCTTATATGTGAGTAGGATATTCTTGTTTATAACAATCTTATTACAGCAGCCATGATCTAGGAAATATCATTTTGTCTCATCTTGGCTTCTATGCAGATGGAAGTTTCTACTGGTTTTAATAATACTTAATTATTCAATACATTTTCCTTTATTAACGCCGCAGGTGGTTTGTCGATACACATTTACGATTTTCAAATCAAGAAACATTATCCCTTTAAAAACCAAGTACTCATTACTCACGAATGAGGTTTCACACAAAATTCATATAATTTATTTAAGTTAAGTCTCTTATCTTACAAGATCAAGTCACTTAACTTCTAAAATGAATAAATCATTCGTTTTATCCCTCTTAAGCCATTATACCTAACTCCCCATAAAGCTAGTATAACTCTTAAGATTTTAAAACCAAGTATTACTCTTCTTTTTAAAAACAGTTCTTAATCCTCTTGAACTACTTCAAGATTATTATTATTCGGGCTTAAGTCAAAAGACATTGCATAACTACGTTCAATTAACACACGTACGTCTACCGTACTACATAGTTATACACATATCATGCTAGGAGAGATAGGAAGAGGTTCACATACCTCGCGACGATTATCGACTATTAGCAAATCGCTCCACGGCTATAACCCGACTAGCCTGGTCCACCTTCTCAAGTAGCACATGCTACTCGCAGAACATTCAACCTATACAAGTTATACAAGTCTATCAAAGTCTAGACTACTCGTAGAGAATAAATCTAGATACAAGATCCTACGGAAATTGGGCAGCCCTTCCCTACCACAACTACACAAGTTCATCAGAATACACCCCACGTAATTACTGATCAGCTTCTCTTCTTTAAATTCAGGCTTAAGTCCAAGGACATTGCCACAAAACTATGTTCAGTTCTTATATATATAGTATACTTCAACTATATATTCCTACAACATGTAATCTCCAATTACAATAGGGGGACAAGATAATTACCTCGATAAGCCCATAATTATCCAAGTATAGATGTCGATCCTGGGCAACGTTTAGCTCCAACTCCGTGCGCTCCAACCCGCTCCAAACCACCCTTAGAAGTTCTAGCCAACTTCTACATAATACTCCAACTAACTATGGAGATTTTCCTTAGGGTTCGGTTTTGTGACTGACGGGAAGTATAATAGTATTTCTGGGCTTTTCGTATAGGTATAACCTTAGAATACTACAAGGTATACGGCTAAGGTAATTTGGGTATAGTAACAATACTTTTGAGATTATTCCTACCAAGAGGGGGTATTTATACGGGACAACACCACAAGGGGTATACCTTTCTACTACCCCACTGTGGGGTACTCACCTGTGGGAGGGCTCGGCCAAGAGGCCTCACAAGTGGGGAGGACGAGAACACCACTCAAAGGGAGGAGGATTTTAACACTTAGGAAATTTTAGGAATGGATGAAGAAGTCTTCCAAAGGGGGTATTTATAGGTTCAGCAAAGGCCAACCAATGGCCAAGATCATGCCAAGTGCATAGCAAGTGTAGGGCCAAGATCATGCCAAGTGCACCTTATCCATCTACCACCAAAATATCCTACCTACTACTTGACAAAAACCCACCCAAATCGTCCACCCTTGACCGCCCAAGTCCTTCCAATGAGAGGGTGACAAGTGTCACCCTCTTGTTGGTACAAAATGTTTCGCCTCTCTAAAAATCCGCAAAAATTAAAAATGACATAGCCGAATTTTCCTACGAAAGCCGTGGAAACGCTTCGCCGAAAAATGACTCTAACCGGTGTTGTGCACAAAATAATTCGCCAAGCCACTTTAAAGCCCAAACTTTTCTACGCACGCCCCACGCATATACTGAAATACGGGGTATAACAGTTTACTTATCAAAACGACAAGAAAGTATTACAAGGCTATCACAAACCAACACAATCAAGTTATTCACACAAGGTACTTTCTACTTTATGTTAACAAGTTCGGGTTTTTATCCCCAAAGTACTTCATACATTAACTCTTTAAAAGATCCGCTTTTCACGAAGTCACACAATACCCGTAGTATAAAAATAGAGTGACTATCTTTTTAAGTAAACCAAAACACTTCTCTTTGTAAAATCAAGTAACAACATTATTTTCCAAACGTTCAAGTTTGCCTAATTTCAAATGCTCAAGTTTCTCATTTTCGAAAGGTTTCGTAGTTCATAGTTTTAATCACTTAATAATATAATTCTCCTTTAAAACAATTTGAGAAACATATGCCTTATGTGTGAGTAGGTTATTCTTGTTTATAACAATCTTATTAAAGCAGCCATGATCTAGGAAATGTAATATCATTTTGTCTCATCTTAGCTTCTATGCAGATGGAGGTTTCTACTGGTTTTCATAATACTTTATTAGTCAATACATTTCCCTTTATTAGCGCTGCTGTGGTTTGTTCGATACTTATTCTCATTTCCGAAATCAGTAAAACATTATTCCTTTACAAACCAAGTACTCATTACTCACGAATGAGGTTTCACACTTTTTAACAAAATTCATATTAATTCAATTAAGTCAAGTCTCTTAACTTTTAAAATCAATAAACCATACTTTTTATCTCTCTTAAGTCGTTATACCTAACTTCCCATAAAGCTAGTATAACTCTTAAGCTTTTAAAACCAAGTATTACTCTTCTTTCAAAAAGGTTTCTTAATTCTTTTGAAATACTTCAAGATTCTTATTATTTAAACTCAAGTCAAAAGACATCGGAGTAAAACCACGCTCGCTTAACACACGACGCTACCGTACTATATATATATTCTTTTAAAATATCATGCTCAAGAGGTTAGGAAGAATCACATACCTGGCGACGATTATCGACTATTAGCAAAACGCTCCACCGCTATAACCCGGCTAGCCTTGTCCACCTTTCAAGTAGAACATGCTACTCGCAGAACTTTCAACCTATAAAGGCCATATACGCCCATCAACGCCTAGACTACTCGTAGAATATTCTAGCGAGGTTCTCTATTTTACGGAAAAAGCGGGCAGCACTTCCTACCCGTTAAGCTACACTACCATCAGAATACAAATTCTATGTAAGTACGCTTTAATTCTTCTTCTTTAATATTCTTCACGTGATTTCGCTCAATTCTCTTATGTAATATCCTTCTATTACAGCTTCAATTCTCTTCAGAATATCATTCTATGTATCTTATATACATTCATATACTACTACAGTATGTAATTTCCAATTACAATAGAAGGACAAGAGTATTTACCTCGATAAGCCCAAAATTATCCAAGTTTAAATGTCGATCCTGAGCAACGTTTAGCTCCTACTCTGGGCGCTCCAACCCGCTCCAAACAACCCTTAGAAGTTCTACGCAACTTCTTCTTAATACTTCAACGGGCTTATGAAGATTTTCCTTAGGGTTTCGTTTTGGATCAAGGAAGTATAATAGTATTTCGGCTTTTAGTATAGGTGTAACCTTGGAATACTACAAGGTATTTGGGCCAAGGTATTTTGGAATAGTAACAATACTTGGAGAATAATTTTCTACTAAGGGGGTATTTTACGAGACAATACTCAAGAGGGTGGGGTATTTTACGAGACAACACTCAAGAGGGGAATGTCTCGGCCAAGGGCCTCTCAAAGGGGAGGACTTGGACGAATTTCACTACAAGGAGGGAGGGATTTTAAGACTTAGAAGACATTTGAGGGATGAAGAAATCCTTCAACTAAGTGGGGTATTTATAGGGCCTTCAATGGCCAAGATTAAGACAAGTGGTGGGCAAGTGGAAGGTCAAGATTTGACAAGTGTGTTTATGAGTCCCACTTGCTCATCTACTACACAAAATATCCTACCTAACCTTGACCAAAGTTTCAACACAAAAACGTGCCAAGATAGCCTCAATTAGCCCACTGAGGCCAAGTGTCGCCCTCTTGTTGGTCCAAAATATTTCATCTCTCGGAAAAATCCGCAAAAATAATAAATGTCGCAACCGTAATTTTCCCTTCGCAAAGTTTGGAAAACGTTTCGTCGGAAAACAATTCTTTTCGCTAGTTGTGCACAAATTTTCGTCCCTTTGCCTACTTAAGGCTTAAACTTTTATACGTACGCCCTTACGTACATACTCTGGAAATACGGGGTATAACAGTAAGAAAGTGTAGATCGCGGGTTGGTTGGTTCGATGTAGGCGAGGTTGCTTATTTGGTCCAGATCTGATTCAATGGTGTGGATAAGAGAAGCTTATCCAAGAAAGATTATTAGTAAGCTCGAGTCGCAGGCTTTATGCAAGATAACCGACGCTGACACACGGGGTTCAAAGTTGACATTTTAGTATGAGTATTGTTATGTGGCCACGTGTGGTATTATTAGTATGTAGGGGTTGTAAGGAGACTATGTCTCTATCTTTAAGTTTGACTCCCAAAAGAACATTCGGGGACGAATGTTTCTAAGGGGGGAAGAATGTTTCTAAGGGGGGAAGAATGTTACACCCCGGAACTTCAGGACATGTTTATAAGAACGTACGTAAGAACTAAAAAATGTTAAGATTTTAGACGAGTAAAAATTTATCGGAATTATGAAATTGTCGGAAAGCGAAATATTTCGACGAACGGGAGGGAGACACGTGTCACCCCCTTAGTGGTCTTGGACGAAATTGACATGGATAAAATGGTCATTTTACCATAATTGAAGATGACCAAGTCTTGCTAAAGATTGAGCTTGATATTATTGACTAAGTCAAAGGCCACTTAGCTTGATCCTTGTGAAACTCATCCAAGCCACACAATTGTGCTAATCTTGACCCTCCATGTTTCTATATAGTAATACTAGTAGCAAGAATAGTTCCCACACTTAGAAATTTTTTCAAGAAACTTGAAGAACTCCAAGGGAAGCTCTGCCTGAGGGTTTTGGAAAGACAAAGATTTTCGTTTGTTGTGCAATAAGCTCCACACTTTAAACCAAGGTTCCTAAGGGTATTTTAAGGGTATCTCAATAGAAAGATCCCGAAAAAGTGGCATTTTCGTATTAGTCGCAAGGTGAAAACCTAGTCACTTTCCTAGGTTTGGAATTGGAATTGAAGGAAAGTTGTTTGTGAGCTTCAAAGGGCTTCAAGTGGCGGATTGGAGTGTCAAGAGAGGCTCTAAGTTTCTAGGAGCAACTTCGATCTTGAAGTGGATTAAGGCTCACTAAGGTAACAATCTTGTTTTCTTAAGTGTTATAAGATTACATATTGTTGTAGCCTTACATTTGACTAGCATGAAGTATATGTATTAAAGTTTGATAAGTGTTATGGATATTGGAAGCCAAAAATCCGAAATGTCATTGTGAGCCATTTGAAATTGAAATACAATTTGGTCGCTAACTAGAATCGTCGCATGTTATCTACTTGAAGATTATAGTTGTTATAATCGATTGCGGCTTTATAACATGTTATACTAAACAACTTGGATTGAAAAGGAATTGGAAAAGACTATTTATTGTTGTCCTCAAATTGCCGAATGTAACATCAGATGTCGACTAGTTTGATATCAATTTTGGGAGGAATTTTACACGCCTCAGGCGTGTAATCCCTATTGTTAACTACATTGTTGAGCCTTAAATGTGGCGTGTTTGGTTATTGAATTTGGGCCTTGAAAAGGTGGAAAAGTATGTAGAAACAAAGGAAGTGTTGTTCGATTTTCCGTAGAATATAGTGACTTTGCACTTAGAATATTCTACGCTTGAGGTTAGAAGTTAATAGACGTATTATGGTCATTATAGGTTGACATACTACGCACGATATATGGACTTGACAAGTGGATTGAACCAAGAGGTATGTGGAAATTTCTTATCTCTTGAGCATGAATAGTTGTAAACATATAGTACGGTAGACGCATTTAGATTTTGACAATCTAGTCCATTTGATATCCTTGGCTTATTTTAAGAATGTCCAAGTTGGTTGAGTTAGGGAATTAACTCACTTGTTTAAAAATATTAAGGATATCTTGGTTTCTAAAAGTTAAGGGACTTGGAGTATTTTAAAAGTATATGATACTTGTTTCGTTTTAAAAGTATAAGTCCCTTGGATATAAGGAAGAATGAAATTGTCTAAAGCATAAAACTAGTATAACGACTTTATGGGAAGTTGGTTATAATAGCTTTATGGAAAGTTAAAAAAGAGTGGTTTACTCTAAGTAATGTAAGTATGATAAATGACTTGAAATAATGAAAGGCAAATTGATTTGAAGGCATCAATTTCTTAAGGTTTTTAAAAGAAAGAAGTCACTTGATTTAGAAGCCTAAATGTATTTCTAAAAGGTATTGTGACTTGTCTTGAAAAATAGATGTGACTTGATACTACGGTTATTAGTATCTTGGAAATTTTATATGAAAAAGAGTCATTTTAAAAGAGTAGAAGTATGTAGTACTTTGGGTTAAATTCCCGGATTGTTATAATGACATGTTAGTGCCTTAAGTAAACTAAAATGAGAGTGTATATGAATAAGACTAATAAGAAGTAGGATTTCTTAACTTGCTTATGTTATGTATGATAAGCGGTAGTGCTTATGTTATTATGTATAAGCCGGGTGTATGTTATGTATGATAGACGGTATTGTGAGTGCTAGTGATATATTGTTCATTACGGTCATTCCCCAGTTTTGTGGCATTTGCATATTCCGTGGATTTGCTACCCATGACGCGAAGAATACCTCACGCGAGTCCACGGGCTCATGCGTGAAATAGTCCCACGCGGCGGATACGACCTGGCGCGATATACCTCATGCGCATAAGCGACCTACGCGAAGTTACCTCACGCGTCCATACGCCCACGGGTGAAATAGTCCCAGAGTAGGATTGCTTAATGATACTACGGGTGTGGCCCTACTTTGATCATGAGCCTCCTATTTTTATGCAAA
This sequence comes from Przewalskia tangutica, assembly GCA_029844215.1. Lineage (NCBI taxonomy): Eukaryota > Viridiplantae > Streptophyta > Magnoliopsida > Solanales > Solanaceae > Przewalskia > Przewalskia tangutica. The sequence goes on along the minus strand of JAQGDG010000037.1, from coordinate 513,975 downwards.
GAAAGTATACTCTTGTTTACTCTTATTGTTAGTAAGGCACAGTCTTGTTATTTGAGTTATCATACATGTCCCGCTTTATATTAGACTTTATGATTTCATTACATTACGATTTCTTTCACATACTTGGTACATGTTAGACCGACTTCTGGGCCGCTCATGCCGCAGTCAGAGTACAGAGTATCACATTTGTGGATTGGATTTAAGAACAGAACGCATCGTTTATTTTATTTGGTTCATGATATTTTATTTGGCCTTATGATTTACAAAGATGATGTTATTATTTTCGTATTTATGAGTTTTATATGCTCGTTTTCTATTTATTCTCGATGTATACACCGCGATGTAGTGCAGGGCACCAATCGGGCCCAGTTTGGGTCGTCGGACACGCACGATCTCGTGAGTGAGAAGAATGGAAACCAACCCTAAATGTCCCGCAACCTCCGGTTATAGATGCGCACAACACACCATAACCAAGACTCTGTATTACACCTGGCCGTAGACACTTTTCGAGGACTAATTGCGATACCACTTTGTCAAGACCCCGGCCCGCGATCGTGCCCTACCCGGCACCCTAGAGTAACCATCGAGAAAGTCATTGAACATACATAAAACATACAACTTAAATCAGTTATAACAACAAAGCAAAGAAAGGTCGTTTTCATGGATATACATATATAAATAGTCAAAAGCAGTTACATCTTTTTTCTTTACAAACCGACCCACATATATGACTACAAACCTCTAAAATTTTTGACATAACAACAGTGACGGGATAGGGCCCCGCCATACCCCTGAATGTACAACAACCGACAATACCAGAGATCTGAACCAAAGATAAGCCTCCGGAGTAATGGAGCTTCTCGACAGTTGAACAATGATCCTAAGAGTGAGGATCAAGAACTGATAACTCTACCGCGGCAGATGCACGCAGCCCTCAAGCGAGGTCAAGACAACAGTACCAAGTATGTGAAACTGAAAGTACAGTAATGAAATCATAATAGTCTAAAATAAAGCTGGGGACATGTATGATAACCACATTAATAAAGATAATCGGCCTTACTAACAATGAGAGTAAACAAGAGTATACTTTACTGCATAAAAATAGGAGGCTCGTGATCAAATTAGGGCCACCCACCCTGTTACACCCTGTATTTACAGGACATGTTTTAAGAACGTACGTGAGAATCCCAAATGTTAAGATTAGAGACTTGTAAAAAAAATTATCGGAATTATGGAATTGTCGGAAAATGTAATATTGTGACAAATGGGAGGGCGACACGTGTCACCCCCTTTATGTTGTCTTGGAAGAAAATTAAGCATGGCCAAAAGGGTCATTTGGCCATTGTTAGGATGACAAAGTCTTGCAAGTTGAAGAGCTTGACAATGTTGACTTAGTCAATGGGACCACAAGTCTTGATATTTAAAAGAACTTCATCCAAGCCACACATTTGTGCATATATTGACCCTCCATTGAACTATATAGTAGTACTAGTAGCAAGACTAACTTCTACACTTAGAAAAAATTTCAAGAATTTGAAGAACACTAAGGGGTTGCTCTCGGGTTCACCTTGAAGAAAAAGAATTTTTTTTTGTTTGTTGTCCTTTAAGCTCCACACTTTAAACCAAGGTTCATGAGGGTATTGTAAGGGTATCTCAATAGAAAAATCCTTAAAAAGATAGTTTTCAGATTAGTCGCAAGATGAAAACCTAGTTGCTTTTCTAGGTTTTGTTTGGAAGATTGAAGGAAAGTTGTTTGTGTTATTCTAAGGGTCTCAAGTGGCGGATTGAAGTGTCAAGAAGAGGCTCTAAGTTGCTAGGGAGCGACTCAGATTTGAAGTTGGACTAAGACTCGTTGAGGTAATAATCTTGTCTCTTAAAGTGTTACAAGATTATATATTGTCATAGCCTTACATGTTTGCTAGCATGAAGTATATGTGTTGAAGTTTTATAAGTGTTATGGATTGTTGTAGCCTTAAATCCAAATGTCATATAAGCCATTTGAAGTTGGATTACAATTTGGTCGTTAATTAGAATCGCCGCATGTTACTTACTCAAGATTATAGTAGTTATAATAGATCGCGACTTGATATCATGTTATGCTAACAATTTGGATTGAAAAGGAAATTGGATAAGAATTGGTATTGTTGTATCCCAAGTCACGGATTTACACTTGTAGTTGTATTAGTTTGATATCAATTGTGGGCGGAATTTTACACGCCTAGTAGGCGGTAATCCCCTATTGTTAATCGCATTGTTGGGCCTTAAATGCGCGTGTTTGGTTATTGAATTCGGCCTTGAAAAAGGTGGCAAAGTATGTAGAAACAAAGGAGGTGCTGTCCAATTTTCCGTAGAATCTAGTGACTTTGCACTTATAATATTCTACGTTTGAAGTAAGACGTTAATAGACGTATTGTGGACATTATAGGTTGACATACTACGGCGGATATCAGATTTAGCAAGTGGATCGACCAAGAGGTATGTAGAACTTTCCTATCTTTTGAGCATGAATAGTTGCACGTATATAGTATGGTAGACGTACAAGACCTTGATATCCTTTACTTGTTTTAAGAATAGCCAAGTTGGGTGAGTTAAGAGATTAACTCACTTCTTTAAAAGTATTAAGGATGTATTAAGTTTTTAAAGTTAAGGGCTTCAAGAGTTTTAAAGTATATGATACTTGTTTCGCTTTAAACGTATAAGTCCCTCGGATAGGAAATTGTAACTAGCTAAGGTATAAAGTTAATATAACGACTTTATGGGAAGTTGGTTATATTATCTTTATGGAAAGATAAATAAGGATAAACGACTTGAATTAACGAAAGACAATTTGATTTTAAGGCATCAATTGCCTAAGGTTTTAAAAGAAAAGAAGTCACTTGATTCGAGGCCTAATTTTATTTCTAAAGGTATTGTGACTTGTATTGAAAAGTAATTGTGACTTGATACTACGGTTATTAGTATCTTGGGAGTTTTATATGAAAAGAGTCATTTTAAAGGAATAAAAGTATGTAGTACTGGGTTAAATTCTGATTTTTATAAAGACATGTTAGTGCCTTAAGTAAACTAAAATGAGAATGTATATGAACAAGACTAATAAGAAGTTAGGGATTTCTTAACTTGCTTATATATTGTATGATGTTTGAGTGCTTATGTTATGTATGATAAGCCGGTAGGGCTTATGTTATGTATGATGGCCGTTTGAGCTAGGGTAAGAGTATAAATGAGGGGTAAACCCCCAAGACGTTATACCACCTTCTCCAGGGTAAGAGTATAAGTGAGGGGTAAACCCCCAAGATGTTATACCACCTTCTCCAGGGTAAGAGTATAAATGAGGGGTAAACCCCCAAGACGCTTGTCACGCCCAACCCCGAGCCTGCGGATAGTGCCCTACCCGGGCACCCTTCTACCTAATGCATACAAGTAAATCATGGAATTTAAATAACACCTCATTTTTTTACCAACGACGTGCAAGGGCAAAGCCGATGTGCCGCCATATAATATACATAACAAAAGACACTACACCGCATGGAGTCCAATCCCACATATGAATACGCACTTAAGAGTTTTATCAATCGTGACGGACAAGGCCCCGCTGCACTCCATAATCGCATAAAATCCAGATCGAAAGAACTTATACCAAAAAGATAAACTCAACGTAAGGAGCTATCCAAAACTCGAAAGGTGGTCCTACACCTGCCGATCACCAAACAGCGTACATAAACCTGCAGTTATGCTGATATTATACCACTTACCCCCCTGACTTGTTATTATGCCGAGTACTTGCCACCCTCGATGTGAGGAATACCTCATGCGGGTCTGTGTGACCCATGCGGAGCTGCGGGAGTTCCAGGACAAGATGATCACTCCGGGTGTGTTACGCCGATGCGAGGTATTATACCTTATGCGGTCCATAGGACTGTGTGGACTTTGGGGGTCCAGGAGGATGCCGCGGGTTAGCTACCCCCGATGCGAGGAATACCTCATGCGGGCCTATGTGTGGCCTATGCGGAGCTGCGGTAAGTTCCAGGATTAGACGCGCACATTGATACTGAGGGCGAGCCGCCACCGATCACGTGGCGGTTCAGAAAGACCTCGTGATACGCCTTATAGCATTGTTGGTACGGTGGTTTTAGTAGTCGGCTTTGCCTTCGCATTTACCCCGCACGGTTTTATTATGACACGTGGGACCGTGTTCGTGTGTATTCCTTGGTGCTTTTATATCATGGATCGACGGTGAGGAAGGAATTCCACGCATGATTGATATTGTGGCATGAGACCCATGGTTATATTTGAGTGATGACTTTGGGCGCGAGTCCCTAACTTGATACGATCGCCATATATGGTATCGTAAATTGGTTATCATATATGTCTTCTGCTTTATATAGACTATTATGATTTCATTTACGTGATTTTCGCCACATACTTGGTACATTGCATCGACCTCCTTCGGCCGCTCATGCCGCAGTAGAGGTACACCACCGCCGATCCTCGCCATAGGATCACGTCAGCTTGGGAAGCTCCGCTTCTCGAGGCTTATCTTGGGTATAGTCCTCGTTGTAGGTACTTACATTCGTGGGGTATGGCGGCCCGTCGTCGTTGTTGTTATAACATTCGTAGAGGTCCGAGTAATCGCTAGCGGCAGTTTGTAAAAGGGATGAATCGTCGTTCAAGTTTTATTTATATATTCGTAAAGGTAAACCGCTTTAGTTAGCCTGCTTTTCTTATTTCATTATTGTATATCTTGTTTCATGTGTATGTTTTTATATTCCGCTGATTTTCTCGATGTTGTATCACTAGGTGCCCGTAAGGCACCACCACGCCCGTTCGGTCGTGACAAAAGTGGTATCGAGCGCTTAATCCTCTGAAAGTGTCTACGCATCGTATCTAGTAGAGTCTTGATTATCGGTGTTGTGCACCACACCTATAATCGTGAGGTCGCAGGATATTTAGGATTGGTTTCATTCTTCTCACTCGAGATCGTGCCTTAGAGCCGTGTTATAAGTCGACTCCCTCTGACGTATTCTTTTCACCCGTTATGCCTCTCCGCAAGGCAACCAGAGCCCATAAGGGCAAGGCGCAGGCGAGCCGCGAGTAGAGCACGTAGGGTTACCGTGAGCACGCCCGGGCCATTATCCGAGACGCTCATTCGGGGAGTTCTGCGACGCCGCTAGCCCCGGGAGAGTTTAGAGCAGTAGTAGTAGCTACTGAGACCACGATACCTGAACCTCTAGTCCCACGGCCAGGAGCCGAGGATATGAGTTACAAGGAGATGGTCGAGTTACTATCTAGGCTTGTGGCTAGGAATGAGGACATACGAGAGTCAGAGGTTCCGGTAGTACCAGTGGTTCACCCTAGATCCGACAGTTGAGATTTCGGGACTTCTTGAGTTGCAGTCCACCCGAGTTCTATGGATTGAGAACCGAGGAAGATCCTCGTGAGTTTATTCGACAGCTGCACGATCGCGGAAGTGATCAAAACCTTAGAGGCATTTCAGACACACTTCGCCCTCGCACGGCGAGAGCTCGCAGATAGAGTTACGAGGTCGAGGCGTAATCGCGACGGTTCGGGAATACGCTTTAGAGTTTGACTTATCGCTCGTTATGTCCCCCGCAAGGGCGCATACGGAGGATAGAGTGCACCGATATGTCACAGGCATGACGACATTATCTAGCAGAGTTGTACAAGAGTAGCTCTTCGGACATGGACATTGCCCGCAGCATCGCTTATGCGCAGCAGATCGAGGAACGAGAGATCACACATTAACCAAGATCGCATAAGAGGCCGTAATGCAGGTCCTTTGGTAACTTTGAGGCGACCTTCTCGCAGCAGATCGTTATGCGCCTCCGCCAAGATCTGAGTGGCCTCCGCGCACTTCATGACGCTCGGTATTTAGGAGTTGGTCAACTCCGTGGTTTCCGCCATGATTTACATAGGTTCTAGTCGCCGATTCGCTTTTCTCGTTGTTCACTATATGACAGCGCCATCCCGTGGAATGTCGCTTTTTGCTAGTACTTGTTTTACCGCCGCCGTGGCCATGTGAGGAGAGAATGTCCTAGTAGGAGGGATACAGTGGGATGACTTAGCCTACTGTCGGGCCATGGATTCAGCTGGCCTGGAGAGGAAGGGGTGTTAGCTGAGAGGCCACCCCACCCTGCATGGCCGCCATGGAGGTGTTCTTATGGGGAGTGTCGACTACTTAGATAGCTTGTTAGGCTTGCGGCGGCAGGCCATTTTGGCAGAAATTATCCGAACAGAGGTGGCGCGAATGTTACGACTCACCTTCGGATCGATCCCGGTTCATCACCGTCAGAGTTACGCGCCCAAAGCAGAGCAGGATTTGATTAGAGCGGCAGTGGAAAGTGAGGCAGAGTTACAGAGATACCTTCACTTTAAGAGACTGTTAGGTCGTTATGGTAGATACATGTGAGTGCTATGTTCGGTTAGCATTGTGTAAGTTGTGATTAGAAACATGGGTAGTTGAAAAGGATAAGTCCGGGACGAAAACGGGAGCCTTAGAATTTATAATGCTGGGACTCGATGCGCGCCGCCCCGAGTGGATGTTACGGTTGGTCCTCGTCAAGTACTTGGTATGTGATATATATTGTAGGATAATTCCATGGGTAGTGTGGGATGGAAGTGGTAGCTTTCATGACGTGAATCGTAAGATTGTTCCGGACGGGAACGAGTTTAGTACGAGTTGGTCGGGTTGAGGCCATATCGCGAGTCAACCCGCACCGGAATGCGGTGGGGCTTTGAGGTGGTCCCGCTAGATGATAGGGTCACGAGGGTGTTAGGCCCAAGATTAGGTAACCATCGTACGAGTTCGTGGATTCTTTCGACCAGTAGCCGGGCCGATGAGGTCAGCCCATCTTGTCTTTCGCCAGATCGCATCGCGGGCGGTTACGCGAGATGTTATCGGGAAGGTTGTAAGGTCGCACGGGTTCCTACTTTTGTTAAGGCAGCGGAGCCCGCTTATGGCTATTTCTTTTCGAGGTTTTACCATGCGGGTTAGGAACTCAGTGAGTCTCAGATTGCATTCACCCTCGGCCGACTGACGAACAACGATTTGATCCGCATATCGAGGATAGGTTACGCCTGTTTTGATTTCGTGGGTAGTGCGAGGATTATTTGCCTCTTGTTGAGTGAGTATTATATAGCTACCATTTTAGTATTCTGATGGTGCCTTATGAAGCCTTGTATGGACGTCGTTGTACGCTCGATTGGTTCGATGTTGGCAAGGTTTAGATAGTTGGTCCCTACTTGTTTCACAGGACGTGGATAAGTGGGCTTATCCGTAAGGTTATTAGCGCTCAGTCACCGAAGTCGTGTGGATAATCGGCGCCGACACTTGGAGTTCGTGCCGACGGTGGGTCTTCAAGGTACCACCCCGGCGGTGTGACGAGATTTGGATAGCAGGGAAACTTAGCCCGAGGTACTTTGGGCATTTTCAGATCGTTGTAGAATAGCCGTGCTGTTATGTTTAGCAATCGCCGTCCGACTTAGGAGACAGTACGTCCGGTCTCCCAGGTTGCTATGTTTCGAAAGAGTATCGTAGATCCATCCAGAGTGTTCCCAGTTAATGATGACCAAGTTAGAGATAGTAACCCCGAGATTTTAGAAACTGAAGCAATGATGTAAATGTGGTACGATAAGAGAAGAGTTCGAGTGTACGGCGAAGGTACGACGAGTAAGAAAAGAGGCTAAGATGTGAAGAAAGTATCCTTAGACCACGGGTGGAGCTAATGGTATTGTTATACGCTTTAGAGATGATTCTTCGCTGGCTTGGATGTGCGCTTTGCTGTATGTGGTATTATGGCGGTGTAGCATAATTGGTTTCGTAAGTATAGTAGTGAAGACTATACCAAGACAAAGTGTGCTTGGAGACTTAGAAGGAACATTCGACGAATGTTTCTGGGGGAAGAATGTTACACCGTAGTTCCGCAGTATGTATATGAGGACGACGCATGCGAGAATACGACATTTAAATTGGAAAGGAAGAAAGATGTGATTTTTCATTGGAAGGTTTCGGATTTTGTGAAGGAAAATGTTCGTTAAAGGGAATCGATTCCCAGATTTGGTATTCGGACTTTTTGGAATATTTAAGAATTATGGAATTTTATTTCCGGAATTGGTCACGTGGGCCCACGGGAGGAAATTTACGGTTTTGTGGGGCCCACTTTATTTTCGGATTTTTGGCTTTACGGATATTTTCGGAAGATGAAATATTTTGGACGAGTGGGGGGGCGACACATGTCACCCCCGTGCGCCATGTTGGACGAATCGAGAAGGACAAGTGGGACGCTTTTTAGCGACAAGTTGGCCCATTTTGTGGGCGCCACTTGTCCCATTTTTGTGGTGAACAAATGGTTGGCCAACTACCCACACACATGTACCCAATCTTCACCATCCACTTGCCTAGATCTTGGCCATTGATTTCCCTATAAATACCCCTTGTGTGCAAGACTTTATTTCATCCACATTAGAAAGTTTCCAAGGCAAAATTCCTCCTCCCTTTGTGAGTTCTCGTCCAAACACCCCCCACCTTGAGTAGAATTCTTCAAGTATTGTTGTTATTTCAAATACTTTAGCCTAAATCCCTTGTGGTATTCCAAAGAAATCCCAACATAAGAGCCCGGAAATACTACTTTATTCCAATAGTCGTGAAACGAAACCTCAGGAAAATCTTCATAGCTTAGATGAAGTGTTAAGAGGAGTTGGTTAGAAACTTCTAAGGGTCGCTGGAGCGGGTTGAGCGTAAGGATTGGAGCCAAACGTTGCTCAGATCGACTTATAAACTTGGATAATTTTGGGCTTATCGAGGTAATGATCTTTGTCCCCTATTGTAATTGGATATTACATGTCAGTAGTAATGTATAGTCGAGTATACTATATGTAGAATGAATATGGATAAGAATTGAATCAGATTTACATAGGACCGTATTTACAGAGACTTGTAGTATTATTGTGGAGTAGAATTGTACACGCCCTGCTAGACGTGTAACCCCCGGGATTGTTGGTTCGCAGCAGCCTCGTTGAGAGGAGATTTATGTGGTCATGGGGGGGAAGGTGCCGCCAAATTTTCCGTAGAATAAGGAAGCTTGTATCTAGAATTATTCTACGAAGAGATCTAGAGGTCGATGACGCCAGTGGCCTTTATAGTCAAGTACGAGCAGCGATTCTACTGGGCGGTGGAAAAGGCGAGCAAGGTTAGAGTACTTTGGAGCGTTTTGCTTATTGTCGATAATCGTCGCGAGGTATGTGAACCTCTTCCTATCCTTTCTAACATGATACTTGTGAAATATATTTAGTGCGGTAGACGCACGTGTGTTTAAAGGAAATTGATTTTCCTTTTGTGTCCTTGACTTGATTCCAAAGTTAAGTGACTTGTTATGAAATATTAAGGACTTGAATTAGGTTAAAAAGTTGTAAAACCTCACTCATGAGTAATGGGTGTGTGGTCTTTTAAAGAATAAAGTTACCTTGATTTCGAAAATAAGAATGGTTTTATCATTGGATTTAAAATGATAACTTGACTTATAAACAACTTGATTTTGGGAAAGGAGAAATAACCTTATTTAAAGGTATAGGTTACTTGTTTTTAAAAGAGTAAGACACTTGGTTTAAAAAGTATATTGCTACTTGACTTTTAAAGGAAAAAGTGCCTTTGTTTTAAAGGAAGGTATGGTTTTGTCTTAAGATTGATTTAAAAAGAAGGTATGGAAATTGTTTTGGTTTACTTAAAAGATAGTTACTCTATTTTAATACTACGGGTATCGTGTGACTTTTGTGTGAGTAACTTGACTATGTTGGCTTGTGATAGCCTTGTAATACTTTCTTGTTGGTTTGATAAGTAAACTTGTTATGACGCTACGTGTGTTAGTGTCCTGTGACGTTTTTGTAAGGGGGTTTTCTTGTTATGCTTATGTTGTTTAACGATAAGCAGTTATGCTGATATTATACCACTTACCCCCCTGACTTGTTATTATGCCGAGGACTTGCCACCCTCGATGCGAGGAATACCTCATGCGGGTCTGTGTGGCCCATGCGAGTCGCGGAGTTCCGTGACGTGATGATCACTCCGGTGTTACGCCGACGCGAGGTATTATACCTTACGCGTCCATGGACTACGCGACTTCGGGGTCCAGGAGGATGTCGCGGTTACCTACCCCGACGCGAGGAATACCTCACGCGGGCCTACGCGTGGCCTACGCGAGTCGCGTAAGTTCCAGGATTAGACGCGCACATTGATACCGAGGGCGAGTGGCGGCTTCGATCACGTGGCGCGCCCAGAAAGACCTCGTGATACGCCTTATAGCATTGTTGGTACGGTGGTTTTAGTAGTCGCTATGCCTTCGCATTTACCCCGCACGGTTTTATTATGACACGCGGGACTCGTGTTCGTGTATTCTTGGTGCTTTTATATCACGGATCGGCAGTGAGGAAGGAATTCCACGCATGATTGATATTGTGGGCATGAGACCCATGGTTATATTTGAGTGATGACTTTGGCGGCGTGAGTCCCTAACTTGACACGATCACATATCAGGTATCGTAAATTGGTTATCATATATGTCTTCTGCTTTATATAGACTATTATGATTTCATTTACGATTTTCGCCACATACTTGGTAATTTGCATCGACCTCCTTCGGCCGCTCACGCCGCAGTGTAGGTACACCCGCCGATCCTCGCCATAGATCACAGCTGCGTTTTGGGAAGCTCCGCTTCTCGAGGCTTATCTCGGGTATAGTCCCCGTTGTCAGAGTACTTAGATTCGTGGGTATGGCGTGGCCCCGTCCCGTCGTTGTTGTTATAACATCTGCAGGTCAGAGTACCGTGGGCGAGTTTGTAAAAGGGATGAATCGTCGCGCTCAAGTTTTATTTATATATTCGTAAAGGTAACCGCTGGTTAGCCTGCTTTTCTTATTTCATTATTGTATATCTTGTTTCATGTATGTTTTTATATTCCGCTGATTTTCTCTCGATGTCAGATCACCAGGTGCCCGTAAGGCACTACCACGCCCGGTTCGGTCGTGATGTAAACCCCAAGACGTTATACCACCTTCTCCAGGTAAGAGTATAAACGGTGGGTAAACCTCAAGACGCTTGTCACGCCCAACCCCGCCCGTGGATCGGTGCCCTACCCGGGCACCTTCTACCTAATGCATACAAGTAAACCGCGAATTTAAATAACACCTCATTTTTTTACCAACGCACGGTAAGGGCAAAGCCGACAAGCGCCGCCATATAATATACATAACAAAAGACACTACACCGCATAAAGAGTCCAATCCTACATATGAATACTGCACTTCTAAGAGTTTTATCGAATCGTGACGACAAGGCCCCGCTGCATCCATAATCAGATAAAACCTCATCGAAAGAACTTATACCAAAAAGATAAACTCCAACAGAAGGAGCTATCCAAAACTCGAAAGCAGGTCCTACACCGCCGATCACCAAACAGCGCACCTAAACTCGCAAAGATGAACGCAGCTTCAAGGAGGTCAAGACAAGAATCTACCAAGTATGTGAAATGTTAGCATCAGAATGAAATCATAATATCTAAACAAAACAGAGACATGTATGATAGCCAACCTACAAGACACAATACATAAGCAAATATATCAAGTCGTGGACGACGCCTCAAAGTCACTACTCAAATAACAAGACACAAAGGCCTTACTAACAACGAGTAATCAAAAGTATAGGTAGCAAATCCACTAATAAAGGTGGTATAACGATCTTTGGGGATTTACCCTCATTTATACTCTTACCCCGAGAAGGTGGTAAAGGTGTGGTATAACGATCTGGGGATTTACCCTCATTTATACTCTTACCCGAGAAGGTGGTAAAGGTGGTATAACGATCTGGGGATTTACCCCTCATTTATACTCTTACCCTGGAGAATGTGGTAAAGCAGGTGGTATAACGATCTTTGGGGATTTACCCCTAATTTATACTCTTACCCTGGAGAAGGTGGTAAAGCAGGTGGTATAACGATCTTTGGGGATTTACCCCTCATTTATACTCTTACCCTACCTCAACTGGCCATCATACATAACATAAGCACTACCGGCTTATCACACAATAAGTAAGCAAGTTAAGAAATCCCCCTAACTTCTTATTAGTCTTATTCATATACACTCTCATTTTGGTTTACTTAAGGCACTAACATGACATTATAAATCCGGGAATCTAACCCGCCTCCTGGTCACATGCCCCGGAATCCCACATCGTATAAGCATGTCCAAGGAGTAACACAAATAATGGAAGCATACCCGTGGAATCCCCCATCACTGTCGGTACGTCCAAGTAAACTCACAACAAGACACAATTCTCCAACCGAGAGTCGCGGCAACGTAATAAAACATAATACTTGTACTCAAATGCTATCACCAGCACACATTGGCAATTCTCAATTAAACAATCCAAAGTACTTATCAAGGCACACATAGAATAATTCTCAATTAAACAAGCCAAAGTACTTATCAAGGCACACATAGCATAATTCTCAATTAAACAAGCCAAAGTACTACGACGCATATCTTTTTTAAAAGACTCCTTTTTATGTAAAACTCCAAGATACTAACACCCGTAGTATCAAGGTGTGTCTATTTTTCAAAGTAAGTTACTACACTTTTAGAAAACTCTTTTCAAAGCTTGAAATCAAGTAACTTCAAATTTTCACAATCTAGGCAACTTATGCCTAATAATCAAAATAGATAACTTTCTTAACCTTCCATAAAGCCGTTATAACCAACTTCCCATAAAGCCATTATAACCCTTTATGGTTTTAGACATATTCATTCCTTTTTATAACCAAGAGACTTATACTTAAAACCAAGTATCACATACTTACAAATCAAGTTTCTTAACTTTGAAAATACTTCAAGTCTCTTAATATTTAGTAAACAAGTTTCTTCTACTTTTAAACCTCAAGTAACTCACACCTTTAAAACAAGTTACTTCTCTTAAATCATGTCATTTCTCCTCTCTTAAAACAATTAAGTAAATCACTCCTTTAACTCCCCTAAAGTCATTACAACAACCCTTAGGTTTTGGAACTAAGGCACTAGCCAAAAGGTTTGGAAACCACTTCCTTTTCAAGACTCTATGTACTTTAAGTAAAATACTTTCACTTTTAAGAATCCAAACTTCACTAAGGAAATGGATTATACAACTTACAATTTAAACATCAAAGTACAATCAAGGGAGTACATAGAACAAATTCTATTTTAGGCAATCCAAATACAACCAAGGAATGGATCATTTAAGGAGTAGGACATACTTTCTTTATCTTAAGGAATCATGCTAGAAGATGAGATAGTTCACATACCTTTTCGGCTAAATCCACAAGCTAAGCCGAATACGCCGCACGTAGAAGTTGTCAACCTATAATGGTCACAACAAGACTATCAACTTCTAGTCTCAAACGAGAATAATACTAAGTATACGGCCTCTAATTCTACGGAAAATCGGGCAAAGACTTCCTTTGTTTCTACTCACTTTGCCACCTTTTTCAAGGCCGAATACAATAACCAACATGCCACATTTAAGGCTCAAAACAACAATCAAACAAAGGGGATTACACGCCTTACAATACGTGTAAAATTCCGCCCCATAATTAATACGAAGTAGTTCTATATTCAAGCCATTCTCGGCCAAAAACATAACCAACAATTCAAAGTCTTTTCCAATCCTTTTCCAATTCCAAGTTCTAAGGTCCAACATGTTATATAGTCATAAACAACTTCAACAACTACAATTTCCTTCTTTCTACAACATGCGACAACTTAAACTAATAATCGACTTGAATTGTAATCTTAAGGCTAACATGCTAGTTTTTCGGATTAGGGTTCCAATAGCCAAAACACTTATCAAACCTCATAATATATAACTCGTGCTTGCTAATATCCATAGCTACAATGATAAGTAAACCTAATTGCTAAAACGACAAGAATTATACCTTTACAAGCCCTTAAAATTTCCAAGATTCAAAGTCGCTCCTTAGCAAATTCTTAGCTCCTTTCCTTATGTTCCAATCCGCTTCAAGCACTCCTTAGTTCTATGAAGAACCCATCTTCAAGTTCCAACTTCAAAGTTGAAGAACTCCTTAAGTTTCCGCCATGACTAACGTGGAAAACACCGCTTTTTCCAAATATTTCTATTGAGATATCCTTACAATACCCTTAGGGACATTGGGTTTAAGTCTTGTGAACAATGGATCAAAACTACAAATTTTTCAGGGCAAAAGTGTGCAAACCCGAGAGCAAGTTTTAAGAACAACAATGTTGTGATTTTTCTCTAAGTGTTGGAAGACCTTGTCTTGCACTAGGGTAGTATATAAAACACATCGAGGGCTTAGATTGCAACACACGAGTGGCTAGGATGAGTTTCACTAGATCAAGCCTGCTGCAAGTCGACTTGGTCAATAAGATCAAGCTTTCAAGACTTATCTTCCAAGATGGTCAATGACCATTTTACCCTTACTAAAAATCATCCAAGACCATATGTGGGGTGCCACGTGTCGCCTCTCATTCGTCCATAAAATTCAGAACCTCGTGGCCCCACAAAATGTAAAATTCCTGTGGGCCCCACATGACCAAACCGTGAAAAATAAATTTCCATAATGTTAAAAAGTTCCATACTCTTCAAATAATGCATTTTGAGAATCCAATTCTCAACAACGAACATTTTTCCTTTCCTGCTGCTCTAAGATTTTCCGTTGAAAAACAATTCTTCCTTTCGTACTCAATTTCCAAGTCTTGATTCCTTACGCATATCTCTCTTATACATGACTGGACTTACTGGTGTAACATTGTATATGAATAAGACTAATAAGAATTTAGGGGATTTCTTAACTTGCTTACTTATTGTGTGATGTTCTTAGTGCTTATGCATGATGGCCAATGAGGTAGGGTAAGAGTATAAACGGCGGGTAAATCCCCAAAGATTGTTATACCACCTGCTTTACCACCTTCTCCAGGGTAAGAGTATAAATGAGGGGTAAATCCCCAAAGATCGTTATACCACCTGCTTAACCACCTTCTCCACGGAAAGAGAATAAAAGACGGGTAAATCCCCAAAGATCGTTATACCATCCGCTTACCACCTTCTGTGGTAAGAGTATAAATGAGGGGTAAATCCCCAAAGATCGTTATACCACCTGCTTTACCACCTTCTCCAGGGTAAGAGTATAAATGAGGGTTAAATCCCCAAAGATCGTTATACCACCTGTTTCCGTGGATTTTCTACCTATACTTTTGATTACTCATCATAGTAAGGCAATCGTGGTAATCGTTATTCGAGTAGTGACTTTGAGGCACGCGTCCCCGACTTGATATGACCGCTATGTATTGTGTAATCGTAGGTTGGTCCGTTATACCGTATTTCCGCAGTATGTACGTAAGTGGCGCACGCAAAAGTTAAGCCTTAAAGTAGGCATAGGACGAAAATTTGTGCACAACCCACTTAAACGAATTGTTTTCCGACTAAACGCTTTCCAAAACTTCGTAGGGAAAATTACGCTATGTCATTTATATTTTTGCAGATTTTTCCGAGAGATGAAATATTTTGGACCAACGAGAGGTGACACTTGTCACCCCAAGTGGACGGCAAGAAAGAGGCACGCTGGCACGATTTTAGGGCCTAAACCAAGGGTCAATGTTTGTGAGTGATTTGTGGAGTAGGGCTAGGGTGCACTTGTGCAAATCCACACCCTCCACTTGCCCTCCACTTGCCTTCATCTTGAACCTTGAAAGTCCTATAAATGCCCCCCTTGAGTTGAAGACTTCTTCATCCACAAATCATCTTCCAAGTCTCCAAACTTTCCCTTCGAGAGAAGCTCGCCCAAAGCCTCCCTCTCGTGGAAGAGCTTAGTAAACACCCCTTCTCCCCCCCTTTCCTAGTAGTCTCGGCAAAAGCCCTCCCCCCTTGGTAGAAAATACTCTCCAAGTATTGTTACTATCCCCAAAAATACCTTATCCAATCCCTTATAGTATTTCCAAAGTTACCTCTATACGTAGAGTCCGGAAATACTACCTTATATTCCTTTAGTCACTAAATGAAACCCTAAAGAGAAACTTTATAGTTGGTTGAAGTAGAAAGTAGAAGTTGTGTAGAAACTTCTAAGGGTTTCTTGGAGCGGATTGAGCGTCAGACAGAGCTAAACCTTGCTCAGTGATCGACTTATATCTTGGATAATTTTGGGCTTATCGAGGTAAATAATAATCTTATCCTTCATTATAATCGAGAATACATACCGTAGAAGTATAGAAATAAGTAATACATAGAAGGGTATTACGTAAGAGAATTGAACTGTAATTACATCTAAGTATATTAAAGAAGATTGAATCAGATTTACATAGGACCGTATTTACGAGACTTGTATCGCTTACCGTAGGGAAGTGCTGCCCGATTTTCCGTAGAATAGAGAACCTCTCGCTTAGATTATCCTACGCAGTAGTCTAGACGCTGATAGACGATTTGACTTTATAGGTTGATACTGCGCGACATATTCGACTTGGCGGTGGATTTCACGGAATGTATGTGATTCTTCCTATCCTCTCGAGCATGATATTTTAAAGTATATATATAGTATGAGACGACGCGGTGTTAATCGAATATGGTTTTACTTGACGCCTTTTGACTTGAGTCTAAATAACAAGAATCTTAAAGTATTTCAAAAGAATTATGAATCATTTTTGAAAGAAGAGTAATACTTGGTTTTAAACAAAAGCTAAGAGTTATACTAGCTTTATGGGAAGTTAGGTATAACGACTTAAGAAAGATAAAAGGAACGGTTTACTTATGTGTTTATAAAAGACTTGTATTGATTCGGAAAGTACAATTGAGATGGTTTGTCGAGTAGACATATTGTGATGCTATGTGTGTTAGTATCTTGTAAACGCGTTGTAAAGAGGTTATTCTTATTTGTGCTTATGTTGTTTAACGATAAGCCGTTATGCTAGTATTACATCACTCACCTCTTGACATGATATACCGGGGTTAAGCCGCCTCCGACGCGGTATACCTCGTGCAAATTGGGACTATGATTCGAGAATATCTCACGCGGGTCCAGGGACTTATGCGAGCTACGAGAGTTCCGTGTTAGCGCGGCCTATGTGGCCACGCGTCTATGTGGCTACGCGGACTACGAGTCCAGACGATGCCGAGGAGTAGCTACCCTCGATGCGGGAATACCTCACGCGCCTAGTGGCTCATGCGGACTACGGGAGTCCAGGATTAGGCATGCATAATGATACTATGGGCGATTGGCCTTGCTTCGATCATTCGCGCCTAGAAAAGACTGCTATAATTTACCTATTATTACTCACCGCGATGGCACTACGTGTCACGACCAACCCGCCCGTGATCGTGCCTTACCCCGCACCCAAGTAGACATACATCGAGTAATCACGGAATATAAAACAAGACATGAAACCAATGTAAAAGAGACACGCTTTATCAAATAAAAGAGTGCCTTCGCAAGTATATAAATATCTCAAGAATGAATGCTACATCCCAATTTTACAACAGACTATAGACCTCTAAGAGTTTTACAACACCAACGACGGACAGGTTCGCCATACCCCGAATGTAAGTACCTACAACAACAGGGGACTATACCAAAGATAAGCCTCAGAGAAACGAGCTTCCCAAAACGCCGAATCGTGATCCTAAGAGCGAGGATCGACGATCGGTGTACTTCTACCGCGGCATGAACGCACTTCAAGGAGGTCAAGACAACAGTACCAAGTATGTGAAATCAAAATATCAGAAATGAAATCATAATAGTCTATATAAATGTAAGACATATATGATAACCAATTTACGATATACAATATGTAAGCAGTCACGTCAAGTCAGGGACTCACGCCCTCAAAGTCATTACTCAAATACAACAATAGGTCTCACGCCCACCACATCAATCATGCCCGTGGAATACCTTCCTCACCGCGATACCTATGATGTAATAACACCAATGAGTACATATGAACACCAGGTCCCACCTGTGTCATAATAAAACCGTACGGGGTAAGTACGAAGGCATAGCCGACTACTAAAACCCACAGTACCAACAATGCTATAAAACTGTCTCACGGGGTCTTCCTGCATCGCACTACATGATCGGCCGCCACTGCCTCGTGATCAATGTGCGCGTCTAGTCCTGGAGCATACCACTGCTCCGCATAGGCCACACATAGGCCCGCATGAGGTATTCCTCGCATCTGTGGCAGCTAACCCCCGGTACCCTCCTGGACTCCCGCAGTCCGCATAGTCTCATAGACCGCATAGTCACACAGCATCGCATAGTGGCATCCCCGTGACGGGATAAAACACGGAATGATCAATCTCGAGCATACCGCTGCCCGCATAGTCACACGCACCGATAGTATAGACCGCATCAAGGTGGCAAGCCCTCAGATATCAAGTCAAGGGGTATGTGATAATATAACAAGATAACGTGTCACGACCAACCCGGTTCGGATCGTGCCTTACCCCGCACCCTGGTGATACAACATCGAGAAAATCAGCGAAATAAAAACTTAAATATGAACAAGAGATAAGGTAATAAAACAGCCAACCAAACGGTTACCTTCCAATAAAATATATATACAAAACCTTCAACCGATGGCTTTAATCCTTTTACAACCCCGCCCATAACAAGATTTCTGCACTCTAAGAGTTTTTATACAACATGACGGACAGGCCCGCCATACCCCGAATGTACAAGAACCTACAACTCAGTAACATACCAAAAGATAAGCCTCCTGAGAAACGGAGCTTCCTAACGCCGAACCGTGATCCTAAGAGCGAGGATCAACATGGTGTACCCTACCGCGGCATGAACGCACTTCAAGCGAGGTCGATAACAGTACCAAGTATGTGAAATCAAAATATCAGAAATGAAATCATAGAAGTCTATATAAAGCGAGACATGTATGATAACCAAACTACGCTTCACGATAAATAAGCAACATGTAAGTCGTGGACTCACGCCTCGAGTCATCACTCAAATATAACTATGGGTCTCACGCCCGCAACATCAATCATGCCCGTGGAATACCTTCCTCATCGCCATAGCCTATGATACAATAATACCTGAGTACATATGAACACCAAGTCCTACCGATGCCAAAGCCGTACTAACAATACTATACAACCAAACCACGGTCGACATCGGCAAGTACGAAAGCCGACTACCAGATACCAAGGCCGGCCATGTAGTCGATCGGGCAAGTACGAGGGCTAACTACCAGGTACCAAGGCCGTATCACGAGACTTCGTCACTACACTGAACGGGGAAAGTACGAGGGCTAACTACCAGGTACCAAGGCCGAATCAGCCACGAGACGGGGCAAGTACGAAAGCGGACCACCAGATACCAAGGCCGAACAGTAAAACCTCATGGAGAGCTAGTCCATGGAATAACACTATCAACAGGAGCGTACCCGCGGAATTCTCCGTCACTGCCGGCACGTCTAAGTAAGTTCTCAACAAGTCAACCGGCCCTCCATCGAGAGACGCGGTAGTATAGAAACACAATTCTTGCACAACAAGGCTATCACAATAAGCATAGGCAAGTTTCACAACAACAAGCATAGGCAAGTTATACACAACTCAAGGTACTTTCATTTTATGTCAAAGTCCGAGTTTTAACCCTAAGGTACTACGTACGTTAAATTCCTTTTAAAGATCCATTTCTTTTACAAAGGTCACCCGATACCCGTAGTATAAAAAATAGAGTGACTAACATTGTTGAGTAAACCAAAACACTTCCCTTTGTAAAATCAAGTAACAACATTATTTTCCAAACGTTCAAGTTTGCCTAATTTCAAATGCTCAAGTTTCTCATTTTCGAAAAGGTTTCGTAGTTCATAGTTTTAATCCTTTAAAACAATTTGAGAAACATATGCCATATGTGTGAGTAGGTTATTCTTGTTCATAACAATCTTATTAAAGCAGCCATGATCTAGGAAATGTAATATCATTTTGTCTCATCTTAGCTTCTATGCAGATGGAGGTTTCTACTGGTTTTAATAATACTTTATTAGTCATTACATTTCCCTTTATTAACGCTGCTGTGGTTTGTTCGACACTTATTCTGATTTCCGAAATCAGTAAAATATTATTCCTTTTAAAAACCAAGTACTCATTTAAGTCAAGTCTCTTAACTTCTAAAATTAATCAACCATTCTTTTTATCTCTCTTAAGTCCTTATACCTAACTTCCCATAAAGCTAGTATAACTCTTAAGCTTTTAAAACCAAGCATTACTCTTCTTTCAAAAAGGTTTCTTAATTCTTTTGAAATACTTCAAGATTCTTATTAGTCAGGCTTAAGTCAAAAGACATTGTCGTACAACTACGTTCCGTTAACACACGTACGTCTACCGTACTATATATATATATTATTCAGGCTTAAGTCAAAAGACATTGCCGTAAAACTACGTTCAGTTAGCACACGTACGTCTACCGTACTATATATATATATACTTTTAAAACATCATGCTCAAGAGTATAGGAAGAATCACATACCTCGCGACGATTATCGACTATTAGCAAATCGCTCCACGGCTATAACCCGGCTAGCCTTGTCCACCTTCCAAGTAGCATATGCTACTCGCAGAACATTCAACCTATAAAGGTTATACCAGTCTATCAAAGTCTAGACTATTCTGTAGAATATTCTTCTGACGTGATTTCAGTTCAATTCTTTTCTGTAATATCCTTCTATTACAGTTCAATTCTCTTCTATGAATCTTATATTCATTTCTAAACAACTATAGTATGTAATTTCCAATTACAATAGAAGGATAGGATTATTTACCTCGGTAAGCCCAAAATTATCCAAGTTTAATGTCGATCCTGAGCAACGTTTAGCTCCTACTCCGGGTGCTCCAACCCGCTCCAAACAACCCTTAGAAGTTCTACGAAACTTCTTCCTAATACTTCAACCAACTGTGAAGATTTTACTTAGGGGTTCGTTTAGTGACTGAAGGGAAGTATAATAGTATTTCTGGGATTTTAGTATAAGTGTAATCTTGGAATATTACAAGGTATTTGGGCCAAGGTATTTTGGAATAGTAACAATACTTGGAGAGTATTTCTACCAAGAGTGGGTAGTATTTATACGAGACAACTCAAGGGGGTGCTACTAGCACCACTAGAGAGTGGGTACCTCTACCAAAGGCCTCTCAAAGGAGGGAGGGGTGCTCTCGGCTAGAGCTCTCAAGAGAGAGGGGGAGAAAGGGATTTTTAGACTTAGAAAACATTTTTGGATGAAGAAGTCTTCAAAAGGGGGGGGGTATTTATAGGTCAAGCAATGGCCAACCAATGGCCAAGATGAAGCCAAGTGCAAGGCAAGTGTAGGGTGAGGATTTACCCATGTGTACCTTATCCATCTACCACACCAACTATCATGTTATACCCCGTATTTCCAGAGTATGTACGTAAGGACGTACGTAGAAAAATTTGAAACTTGTACTAAGGCTTGGCCGAATTAATTTTGTTCACAACACCCGTTTAGAGTCGTTTTTCGACGAAACGTTTTCACAGCTTTCGTAGGGGAATTTCCGGCTATGTCATTTTTAATTTTTTCGGATTTTTCCGAGAGACGAAACGTGTCAATAACAAGAGGGCGCCACTTGGCACCCTCCCATCGGACGCGGAGAGCTCGGTTGTGGCCGATTGGAATGACTTTAGTTGGTAGGATATTTGTGTGTTAGTTGGTTAAGGGGCACTTGGCAAGATCTTGGCCCTACACTTGCCTTGCACTTGGCAAGATCTTGGCCATTGGTTGGCCATTGGTTGGCCTATAAATACCACCCTATGTTGAAGACTTTCTTCATCCTAAAATCTTCTAAGTGTTAAAATCCTCCCTCTCCCTTCTGTGGTTCTCGCCCAAAAGCCTTCCTCCTCCTCAAGCCGAGTTCCCCTAGTGGTAGGCCGAGGGTATACACCCCCTCCTTGGGTGCAGCTGGGTACCCCCTAGCCTAGTTGTTTTCAGATAATACCCCTCTGTAGAAATACTCTCAAAAGTATTGTTATAATGCCCAAATTACCTTAGCCGTATACCTTGTTGTATTCTAAGGTTATACCTATACAAAAATGCCTGTAAATACTATTATACTTCCTTCCGTCACAAAAACCAAACCCTAGGAAAATCTCCATAGTCCGTTAGAGTATTGTGTAGAAGTTGGTTAGAACTTCTAAGGGTGGTTTAGAGCTGGTCGAGCGCTCGGAGTTGAGCTAAACGATTGCCCAGATCGACTTTAACTAGGATAATTATGGGCTTATCGAGGTAATTATCTTGTTCTCTGTTGTAATTGGAAATTACATATTGTTAGACTATATAGTTGAAGTATACTATATATATAGAACTGAACGTTGTTGTCGGCAATGTCTTTGGACTTAAGCCCAATAATAAGAAACCTTTTCAAGAAGAGTACTAAACTGCTTTTACTTAGGTCAGACAGAGACTTGTGTAGTACCGTGGAGTAGAATTGTACTGTTAGGTTAGATGTATAACCCCTCGGTTGGCTTGGTAGCCTACCGATAGAGGAGATTTACGCCATGGGGAGGTGCCGAATTTTCTGTAGAATGTTCTACGGTTAGACCTAAATGTTAATAAGCGCCTTGTGGCCTTATAGGTTGAAGTACTACGTGTGGCGCGATCTACCGGGCAAAGGAGTAGCCGACGGGTTGAGGTACTGAGCGCTTTGCTATTAGTCGATACTGTCGCGAGGTATGTGAACCTCTTCCTATCTCTTCTAGCATGATATGTGTGAACTATGTAGTACGGTAGACGCATACGTGCTAAATGTATTTAGTTGATTTAAAACATAAAGTGTTATAACGGCTTTATGGGAAGTCGGTTATAAACAGCTTTATGTTGGTAAGAAAATACTTGTGGTTTTTAAAAGGTAACTGATTTGAACTATAACTGGCTTGTTATGTGATTAATAGAGAACTTGAAGTAATACTTGGTTTTGAGAACTTAAGAGTTATACTAACTTTATGGGAAGTTAGGTATAACGCTTAAGAATGTTTTACCGATTTCGAAATCGAATGTGTATCGACAAACCACCGCAAATGCGTTAATAAAGGAAAATGTTTTGAATAAGTAAGTATTATTAAAACCAGAGAAACTTCCATCCGCATGAAGCTAAGATGAGACAAAATGATATTTCCTAGATCATGGCTGCTGTAATAAGATTGTTATAAACGAGAATATCCTACTCACATATAAGACTTATGTTTCTCAGATAGTTTAAAGAAGAATTATATTCTTAAATGAATAAGACTATGAACTACTTAAACCTTTCTAAAATGAGAAACTTGAACATTGGAAATTAGGCAAACTTGATCATTGGAAAAGAATGCTGCTACTTGATTTTACAAAGAGAAGTAATCGATTTACTTTAAAAGGATAGTCACTCTATTTTTATACTACTGTATTGTGTGACATCGTGAAAGTAACGATCTTTTAAAGAGTTAATGTATGAAGTACTTTGGGGATAAAACCCGAACTTGTTGGCATATAGCAGAAAGTACCTTGTGTGTATAACTTGATTGTGTTGGTTTGTGATAGCCGTAATACTTTCTTGTTGATTGATAAGTAAACATGTTAGGATGCTACGGTGTTAGTATCTTGTGATGTTGAGTAAAGGGGTTTCCTTTGTTGTGCTTATGTTGCTTAACGATAAGTCGTTGTGTTAGTATTTTACATCACTCATCTCTTGAGATGATTCCGGGTTAAGTCGCCTCCACGCGGGTAGACTCAGCGGTCGATGGACCTATGATTCGAGAATACCTCTACGCAGTCCTGTGGGCCTATGCGCGAGCTACGAGAGTTCCGTGTTAGTGTCGCCCTTTATGGGCATGCGTCCATGTGGCCATGCGGATCGCAAGTCCGTGACGATGCCGGGAGTAGCTACCTCGATGCGGGAATACCACGCGGCCGATGAGATTGGCCTACGCGAGTCGGAGTTCCAGGTTAGACGCAGACATCGACATCGGGCAAGTGGGCCGCCTTTGATCATGTGACGGGCCAGACAGATCTTATGATACGCTTCATGACCTTGTTGGTACCGTGGGTTTTTAGTAGCCTGGCTATGCCTTCGCATTACCCCGCATGCTTTATTATGACACGTGGGACTCGTGTTCATGTGTGTTCCTTGGTGCTTTTATATCATAGATCGCCGGCGGGAAGGTATTCCACGCATGATTGATGTTGTGGCCCGAGACCCATTGTTATATTTGAGTGATGACTTGAGGCGTGAGTCCCCGACTTGACACGATCGCTTTGTCAGAATCGTAGTTTGGTTATCATACATGTCTCCCGCTTTATATGATCGCTATGATTTCATTTACTGATGTATTTTCGCCATACATACTGCACTGTTATCGACCTCCTTCGGGGCTGCGTTCATGCCGCAGTTGAGGTACACCGCCGTTGATCCTAGCTCGTGGTCACGCCAGCTTGGGAAGCTCCGCTTTCTCGAGGCTTATCGGGTATAGTCCGTCGCCGTAAGTGTTTACATTCGTGGGTTTGGCGGGCCCCGCCCCGCCATTGTTGTCATATCATTCTTAGAGGTCTAGTAATCGGCAAGTGTGGTTTGTAAAAAGGATTAAACTGCTCATGTTGAAAAAGTTGCTATTTATATTTATACCAAGGTAACCGCTTTTGGTTACCGTTTCTTATTTCACTGTCTTATTACACTGGTTTCATGTATTGTCTTTATGTTCCGCTGATTACTCTGATGTATGTCTACTTGGGTGCCCGGGGTAAGGCACCAGTCACGGGCCCGGGTTCGGGTCGTGACATATCACAAATATCCTACCTAACCCAAGGCCACAAATCGTCCCAATTGCCGCCCCAAAGTCCACCAATTAGAGGGTGACAAGTGTCGCCCTCTTGTTGGTCCAAAATATTTCGTCTCTCGGAAAAATCCGCAAAAATAATAAATGACATAGCCGGAATTTTCCCTTCGCACAGTTTGTAAAACGCTTAAAAAACGATTCTTTTCGGTACTTGTGAACAAATATTTTCGTCCTTGCCTAACTTTAAGGCTCGAACTTTTATACGTACGCCCTCACGTACATACTCTGGAAATACGGGGTATAACATTCTCCCCTCCTTAGAAACATTCGTCCCGAATGTTCCTTCTAAGTCTCAAAACAAACACGCGCCAGTATAGTCTCCACTGCTATACTTACGAAAACAATTATGCCACACCTGGCCACAATACAACACGCGCAAATACTTACATCCAAGTCCACGAGGAATCACCTCCACTATAAAAGCTTCCACCCAAGGGCTAAAAGATACTCCCTTCGCACCTTTTCTTTACAAACGAATCGCCACTTATATGTTCTTAACACATGCTCGCTTCTTCCCTTACTGTCGCACTTCTTCTCGCATACACTCGAACTCTTTCTCATACCTTACCACATTTCTGTTACTGCATCGATTTCAAAAACCTCTGGGTTACTATCTCCAACTTGATCATCATTAACTGGGAATACTCTGGATGGATCTCCGATACTTTTCCGAACCTAACAACATGAAGAACCGGACATACTGCCTCCTAAGTCGGACGGCAAAAGCTAACATATAGGCAACCTGGCCTACTCTTCACATGATCAGAAAGGCCCAAAGTAACTCGGGCTAAGTTTCCTCTGTTTCCCAAACTCGTCACACCCTTTCCGGGGTGGTACCTTCAAGAAGACCCACCATCCACCTGAACGCCAAGCGTCGTCGCCGATCATCCGCACGACTTCTGTTGAGTCTGAGCTGCCGATAACCTCTCCTGGATAGGCTTCACCCTATCCACATCCTGCTGAAACAAGAATGAACCATCTATCTGAACTTTGCCAACATCGAACCAATCGACCGGCAACTACACTTCCGCCCCTACAAGGCGTCATAAGGCGAAAGTAGGCACCTCGTGCAACCTTACAACCTTCCTGATATAACATCTCGCATAACCCTCTGCCGAGTAAACGGTCCTGGCTGAAAGACAAGATGGGCTGACCTCATCGGCCCGACCATCGTCGAACGCTTCACGAACTCAGACGTGGTTAACTAAACTGGGCCTAACACCCTCGTGACCCACCACCGGGCGACCACCACAATCTGACCCCACCACCAAACAAAGCCGCGGTTGACCCGCAATCAGTCCAAGAATCCGACTCCGCCATCGCCAAGAAAACCATTGTTCCCGATCCTAACAATCTCACTAATCAAGTCACGAAAACCTAGTGGTCTTCTTAGCTCAACTACCCTCTTTCATATCATGCCACTCAGGGACTTATCACACAGTTATATCTCACGTGCACTATGCACTCTGATAAGGGTCAAACACATAAAAAAAATACATATTTTACTCGAGATGGCCTTACCTCTAAGGTCCCTACGTATAAAACTCTAAGGCTCATACTTTCTCTGCCCCCCAATCTTACCCGGTTAACTAACTATGATTTCTAATCACAATTAACACTTATGTTATCTGAACATAACACTTAAGATACGCTTATCTTATCACACCTACAATCTCTAGAGGGTTCAAGGATATACATGTATCTACCGCTTCACTTCCCCTTTGTTGTTCTAATCAATCCTGCCTGTAGGCGATAGCCAGGAAGGTGATTAACTAGCCACCGATCCCAAGGCTGAGTCTCTACATCCGCGCCACCTCTAGTCGGACAATTCCTCGCAAAATGGCCCTGCTGGCCGCAGGTAAAACAAGTACCAACTAAAAAGACGACATTCCCCGGGATGACGTCTGTCACACTGTGAACACTGGGGAAAAAAACTGAATCCTGCTGGCTGGAACCTACGTAGCCGTGGAACCGAAGCCCCGGAGTTCGCCCAACTCCCGCATACCCCGAACGCCCCAAGTTCGGAGGACCACTCGACCGTGGATGTGCATATCTAATCTGCTGCTGAGGCGATTCGCCTCGAAAGTTACCAAAGGACCCTGCCGATCTGGCCCTCTTCTGCTGATTTTTGGTTAACCCCTCGATCTCTACGTTTCTCGGCTTGCTGTGCATAAGCCCGCACGCAGGCCATGCTCATGCCTGACTGAAGAGCCATTCTTTCACAACCCTCTCTTAGATATTTATCAAGGCCCGCGATAAATCGGTACATCATATACCCTCTGGTAGCTTAAATCCCTAGCTAGTAACAGGTCCATTCCTTTGTAATCTATACTTTCTGCTACTGGTCGTGGAACTGAAGGTTCAAATATCATGGTCGCAGTAGGAACTGCTGCCGCCGTGCTAAACTCTGCTGGGGCTGGTGATGTCGCAGAACTCCCCGAATGAAGCACCAACTCAGGTGATGGTTGGGCCTGTGCCCTCGTAACCCTCTCAGATTTACTCGCAGCCTCCTTGGTCGCTTTGCCCTTCTCGGGTTGCCTTATGCGGAGGCATAACAGACGGAAAGAAATACGTTAGGGTTCAACTTATAACACGCCTCTAAGGCACGATCTCGAGTGAGAAGAATGGAAACCAATCATAAATATCCTATAGCCTCACGATTATTGGTGTGGTGCACAACACACCGATAATCAAGACTCTACTAGATACGGTCAGACACTTTCCGAGGATTAATCGCTCGATACCACTTTTGTCACGACCCAAACCCGGCCCGTGGATCGTGCCTTACCTCGAACCCTAGTGATACAACATCGTAAAAATCAGCTAAATAAAAACTTAAACATGAACAAGAGATAAGGTAATAAAACAAAGCAACCAAACGGTTACCTTCCAATAAAATATATATACAAAACCTTCAACCGAACAGTTTAATCCTTTTTACAACCCTGCCCATAACAGTACTATAGACCTCTAAGAGTTTTTATACAACATGACGGGACAGGGCCCCGCCATACCCCTGAATGTACAAGAACCTACAACTCAGGGCAACATACCAAAAGATAAGCCTCCGGAGAAATGAAGCTTCCCAACGCTGAACTGTGATCCTAAGAGTGAGGATCAACACTGGTGTACCCCTACCGCATGAAACGCGGCCTGAAGGAGGTCAAGACAACAGTACCAAGTATGTGAAATCGAAAATATCAGAAATGAAATCATAGAAGTCTATATAAAGCAGGAGACATGTATGATAACCAAACTACAGTTCACGATAAATAAGCAGTCATGTAAGTCAGGGACTCACGCCCTCAGAGTCATCACTCAAATATAACTATGGGTCTCACGCCCGCAACATCAATCATGCCCGTGGAATACCTTCTCACCGCCAGCCTATGATATAATAATACCTGTGAGTACATATGAACACCAAGTCCCACTGATGCCAAAGCCGCATTAACAATACTATACAACCAAACCACGAAGGCGACACGGGCAAGTCAAAGCCGACTACCAGATACCAAGGCCGTGTCACGTAGCTGATCGGCAAGTACGAGGGCTAACTACCAGGTACCAAGGCCGTATCACGAGACTTCGTCACTACACTGAACGGGGCAAGTGCGAGGGCTAACTACCAAGTACCAAGGCCGAATCAGCCACGAGACGGGGCAAGTACGAAAGCCGACCACCGGATACCAAGGCCGAACAAGAAACCTCACGGAGAGCTAGTCCATGGAATAACACTATCAGCGGGAGCGCACTGCGGAATTCTCCGCCACCGCCGCGACGCCCAAGTAAGTTCTCAACAAGTCAACCGGCCCTCCATCGAGATACGCGGTAGTATAGAAACACAATTCTTGCACAACAAGGCTATCACAATAAGCATAGACAAGTTTCACAACAACAAGCATAGGAAAGTTATACACAACTCAAGGTACTTTCATTTTATGTCAAAGTCCGGGTTTTAACCCTAAGGTACTACGTACGTTAAATTCCTTTTAAAGATCCATTTCTTTTACAAAGGTCACCCGATACTCGTAGTATAAAAATAGAGTGACTAACATTGTTAAGTAAACCAAAACACTTCCCTTTGTAAAATCAAGTAACAACATTATTTTCCAAACGTTCAAGTTTGCCTAATTTCAAATGCTCAAGTTTCTCATTTTCGAAAAGGTTTCGTAGTTCATAGTTTTAATCCTTTAAAACAATTTGAGAAACATATGCCTTATGTGTGAGTAGGTTATTCTTGTTCATAACAATCTTATTAAAGCAGCCATGATCTAGGAAATGTAATATCATTTTGTCTCATCTTAGCTTCTATGCAGATGGAGGTTTCTACTGGTTTTAATAATACTTTATTAGTCATTACATTTCCCTTTATTAACGCTGCTGTGGTTTGTTCGATACTTATTCTGATTTCCGAAATCAGTAAAACATTATTCCTTTTAAAAACCAAGTACTCATTTAAGTCAAGTCTCTTATCTTTTAAGATCAAGTCTCTTAACTTCTAAAATTAATCAACCATTCTTTTTATCTCTCTTAAGTCGTTATACCTAACTTCCCATAAAGCTAGTATAACTCTTAAGCTTTTAAAACCAAGCATTACTCTTCTTTCAAAAAGGTTTCTTAATTCTTTTGAAATACTTCAAGATTCTTATTAGTCAGGCTTAAGTCAAAAGACATTTCCGTACAACTACGTTCCGTTAACACACGTACGTCTACCGTACTATATATATATATATTATTCAGGCTTAAGTCAAAAGACATTGCCGTAAAACTACGTTCGCTTAGCACACGACGCTCACCGCACTATATATATATACTTTTAAAACATCATGCTCAAGAGTATAGGAATAATCACATACCTCGCGACGATTATCGACTATTAGCAAATCGCCCACGCTATAACGGCTAGCCTTGTCCACCTTCCAAGTAGCACATGCTACTCGTAACATTCAACCTATAAGGTTATACCAGTCTATCAAAGTCTAGACTATTCTGTAGAATATTCTTCTGACGTGATTTAAGTTCAATTCTTTTCTGTAAAAACCTTATATTACAGTACAAACCTCTTCCAATAATCTTCTATTCATTGCTAAACAACTAAAGTAAGTAATTTCAAATTACCATATAATGATAGTATTATTTACCCTGAAGCCCAAAATTATCCAAGTTTAATGTCGATCCCGAGCAACGCTTAGCTCCTACTCCGGTGCTCCAACCCGCTCCAAACAACCCTTAGAAGTTCTCTGAAACTTCTTCCTAATACTTCAACCAACCGTGAAGATTTTCCTTAGGGTTTCGTTTAGTGACTGAAGGGAAGTATAATAGTATTTCTGGGCTTTTAGTATAAGTGTAATCTTGGAATACTACAAGGTATTTGGGCCAAGGTATTTTGGAATAGTAACAATACTTGGAGAGTATTTCTACCAAGAGGGGGGGTAGTATTTATACGAGACAACTCAAGGGGGGGGGGTGTGCTACGGCTAGCACCACTAGGAGAGTGGTACCTCTACCAAAGGCCTCTCAAAGGGGAGGGTGCTGGCTAGAGCTCTCAAGAGAGAGGGGGAGAAAGGGATTTTTAGACTTAGAAAACATTTTTGGATGAAGAAGTCTTCAAAGTGGGGGGGGGGGGGTATTTATAGGTCAAGCAATGGCCAACCAATGGCCAAGATGAAGCCAAGTGCAAGACAAGTGTAGGGTGAGGATTTACCCATGTGTACCTTATCCATCTACCACACCAACTATCACAAATATCCTACCTAACCCAAGGCCACAAATCGTCCCAATTGTCGCCCCAAAGTCCACCAATTAGAGGGTGACAAGTGTCGCCCTCTTGTTGGTCCAAAATATTTCGTCTCTCGGAAAAATCCGCAAAAAATATAAATGACATAGCCGGAATTTTCCCTTCGCAAAGTTTGTAAAACGTTTCGTCGAAAAACGATTCTTTTCGGTACTTGTGAACAAATATTTTCGTCCTTGCCTAACTTTAAGGCTCGAACTTTTATACGTACGCCCTCACGTACATACTCTGGAAATACGGGGTATAACACAACGGCTTATCGTTAATCAACATAAGCACAGCAAGGGAAACCCCTTTACACAAACATCATAAGACACTAACACACGTAGCATCATAACATGATTACTTATCAAACCAATCAAGAAAGTATTACAAGGCTATCACAAACCAACATAGTCAAGTTATTCACCCAAGGTACTTTCTATTTTATGACAACAAGTTCGGGTTTTAACCCCAAAGTACTTCATACATTAATTCTTTAAAAAGATCCGTTTCTTTCACAAAAGTCACACGATACCCGTAGTATCAAAAATAGAGTGACTATCTTTTTTAAGTAACCCGAAACAGTTTCCTTTTTAATATCAAGTAACAACATTCTTTTCCAAACGTCCAAGTTTGCCTAAGTTCAATTACTCGAGTCTTTTATTTTCGAAAGGTTTCGTAGTTCATAGTTTTAATCACTTACTAATATAATTCTCCTTTAAAACAATTTGAGAAACATATGCCTTATGTGTGAGTAGGTTATTCTTGTTCATAACAATCTTATTAGAGCAGCCATGATCTAGGAAATGTAATATCATTTTGTCTCATCTTAGCTTCTATGCAGATGGAGGTTTCTACTGGTTTTAATAATACTTTATTAGTCAATACATTTCCCTTTATTAGCATTTGTTGTGGTTTGTTCGATACTTATTCTCATTTCCGAAATCAATAAGGCTTTCATAAATAATTAAGTAAACCGTTCCTTTTATCTCTCTTAAGTCGTTATACCTAACTTCCCATAAAGCTAGTATAACTTCCAAGTATTATCCTTCTTTCAAAAAAAAGGTTTCTTAATTCTCTTGAAATACTTCAAGATTCTTATTATTCAGGCTTAAGTCAAAAGACATTGCCGTAAAACTACGTTCAGTTAACACACGTACGTCTACCGTACTATATATATATTTAAAATATCATGCTCAAGAGTATAGGAAGAATCACATACCTCGCGACGATTATCGACTATTAGCAAAACGCTCCACGGCTATAACCCGGCTAGCCTTGTCCACCTTCCAAGTAGAACATGCTACTCGCAGAACATTCAACCTATAAAGGCCATATACGTCTATCAACGTCTAGACTACTCTGTAGAATATTCTACGGAAAAATTGGGCAAGACTTCCCACCCGTTAAACTACACAGTCTCTACAATACAAATTCTGTAAGTATGCTTTAATCTTCTTCTGTAATATCCTTCTATTATAGTTCAATTCTCTTCTGTAATATACTTCTATGTATCTTATATTCATTTCTATACTACTACAGTATGTAATTTCCAATTACAATAGAATGACAAGAGTATTTACCTCGATAAGCCCAAAATTATCCAAGTTTAAATGTCGATCCCGAGCAACGCTTAGCTCCTACTGCTCCAACCCGCTCCAAACAACCCTTAGAAGTTCTACGCAACTTCTTCTTAAAACTTCAACCTGCTATGAAGATTTTCCTTAGGGTTTCTGTAGTGATGAAGGGAAGTATAATAGTATTTACGGGCTTTTAGTATCGGTGTAACCTTGGAATACTACCAGGTATTGGGCCACGGTATTTTGGCATAGTAACAATACTTGGAGAATACTTGTCTACCAAGGGGGGGTACTTCACGAAAAACAACTTTAGGAAGGGGGGGTAGTTTCGACCAAGGCTCACAAAGGGGAGGTTTTGGCTAGCATAACTAGGAAGGGGAGAGGTGCTCTCGCCAGAGCTCGAGAGTGGGGAAGGATTTTAAGACTTAGAAATGTCTAAGTGTGGATGAAGAAGTTCATCAACTAAGGGGGGTATTTATAGGCCAACCAATGGCCAAGATCAAGACAAGTGGGGGGCAAGTTGTTATACCCCGTATTTCCAGAGTATGTACGTAAGGACGTACGTAGAAAAATTTGAACTTGTGATTTAGGCTTGGCCGAATTCTTTTTGTTCACAACACCCGATTAGAGTCGTTTTTCGACGAAACGTTTACACAGCTTTCGTAGGGGAATTTCCGGCTATGTCAATTTTAATTTTTGCGGATTTTTCCGAGAGACGAAACATTTTGGACCAACAAGAGGGCGACACTTGTCACCCTCTCATTGGAACACCTTGGGCGGTAAAGGGGGTTGGCCGAATGGCCATTGTTTGGTCAAGGGGTTGGTAGGATATTTTGGTGGTAGATGGATAAGGTGCACTTGGCAAGATCTTGGCCCTACACTTGCCTTGCACTTGGCAAGATCTTGGCCATTGGTTGGCCTTCACTTGACCTATAAATACCCACCCCTTTGAAGACTAATTCATCCACAAAATTGCCTAAGTCTTGAAAGCTCTCCTTCTCCCTCCTTGTGTTGAGTTCGGCCGAGGCCTCCTCAGGTGAGAGCACCCCTCTCTGTGGGGTGCTAGCCGAGAGTGTACCCCCCATAGCCTAGTTGTCTTCGTATAAGACCCCCCCTCTTGTTAGAACTACGCTCAAAAGTATTGTTATCATGCCCAAATTACCTTAGCCATAGACCTTGTAGTATTCTAAGGTTATACCTTTACAACAAGCCCGTAAATACTATTATACTTCCTTCACCACAAAACCGAAACCCTAAGGAAAATCTCCATAGTTAGTTGGAGTATTAAGTAGAAGTTGGTTAGAACTTCTAAGGGTTGTTTGGAGCGGCCTGAGCGCACTGAGTAGAGCTAAACCTTGCTCAGATCGACATTTAAACTCGAATAATTATGGGCTTATCGAGGTAAATATCTTGTCCCTATGGTAATTGGAAATTACATGTTGTTAGATTATATAGTTGAAGTATACTATATATAGTATGAACGTTGTTATCGGCAATGTCTTTTGACTTAAGCACGAATAATAAGAAACCTTTTGAAAGAAGAGTATCGAATCAGATTTACATAGGATCAGACATGAGACTTGTGTAGCTTTTACGTGAGGTAGAATTGTGTACGTCCGATTAAACGTATAACCCCCGGTTGGCTTGTAGCGGCCCCGATAGAGAGGAGATTTACGCTGCATGGGAGAGTCGCCGAATTTTACGTAGAATGTTCTACGGCGGATATAAATGTTAATAAGCGCGTGGCCTTATAGGTCAAGTACTACGTGTGGCGCGATCTACTGGCTTAAAGGAGTAGCCGGTTGGAAGTACTTGGAGCGTTTTTATTAGTCGATAATCGTCGCGAGGTATGTGAACCTCTTCCTATCTCTTCTAGCATGATATGTGTGAACTATGTAGTACTAGACGATACGTGTGCTAAATGTATTTGATTGGTTTAAAACATAAAGTGTTATAACGGCTTTATGGGAAGTTGGTTATAACGACTTTATGTTGGTAAGAAAATACTTGTGGCTTTTAAAAGGTAAATCGATTTGAACTATAAGCGCTTGTTATGTGATAATAAAGAACTTGAGGTATTTCAAAAGATTTTTGAATCATTTTGAAAGAGGAGGTAGTACTTGATTTTTTTTAGAAAACTTAAGAGTTATACTAGCTTTATGGAAAGTTAGGTATAACGGCTTAAGAATGTTTTACTGATTTTGGAAATCAGAATGTGTATCGACAAACCACCGCGTTAATAAAGGAAATGTTTTTAATAATTAAGTATTATTAAAACCGAGAAACTTCCATCTGCATAGAAGCTAAGATGAGACAAAATGATATTTCTAGATCATGGTCATTGAATGAGATTGTTATAAACAAGAATATCCTACTCACATATAAGGCTTATGTTCTCAGATCGTTTAAAGGAGAATTATATTCTTAAATGAATAAGACTATGAACTACGAAACCTTTCTAAAAAGGCAAACTTGAACATTGGAAAAGAATGTGGCTACTTGATTTTACAAAGAGAAGTAATTGATTTACTCTAAAAAGATAATCACTCTATTTTCATATACTACAGGTATTGTGTGGTTTTTGTGAAGTAACGTATCTTTTAAAGATTTAATGTATGAAGTACTTTGGGGATAGGTACCCGAACTTGTTAATAGAAAGTACCTTGTGTGAATAACTTGATTGTATTGGTTTGTGATAGCCTTGTAATACTTTCTTGTTGATTTGATAAGTAAGCATGTTAGGATGCTACGTGTGTTAGTATATTGTGATTATTGTGTAAGGGGGTCACTCTTGTTGTGCTTACGTTGTCAAACGTTAAGCCCGTTGTACTGTTATTGTATCACATACCCCCTTGACTTATTATACCGAGGGCTTGCCACCCTTGATGCGGGTCTATACGGCCTATGCAGTCCTTGTGACTATGCGGAGTGCGGTAGCTCCAGGATTGATCATTCCGGTGTTAGCACGACGCGGGATTCTCATGCGGTCCGTTGAGACTATGAGGTCTTTTGAGACTACGCGGGCTGCGGAGCCTAGGCGGATACCGAGGGTTATTGCCGCTTCGACGCGGGTATACCTCAGGCGATGCAGGACCATGATTCGAGGAATACCTCACGCGGTCGCGGGTGACCTATGCGAGTGCGAGAGTTCGTGGATAGACGCGCATTGATATTGCGGGCGAGTGGCCGCCGATCATGTGCGATGCAGAAAGACCTCGGGATACGGTTGTGGTATATTTGCATCGTGGTCTTAGTAGTCGGCTATGCCTTCGCACTTACCCCGCACGGTTTTATTGTGATAACTTTGAGGCGTGAGTCCCGACTTGACATATTCGCTTATTTATTGTGAACTGTAGTTTGGTTATCATACATGTCTCCCGCTTTATATAGACTACTATGATTTCATTTACTGATTTATTTTCGCCACATACTTGGTATTGCATCGACTTTCCTTCGGGCGCTCATGCCGCAGTAAAGGTACACCCGCCGTTGATCCTCGCTCTTAGTGGTCACGCTCGTTGGGAAAGCTCCGTTTCTCGGAGGCTTATCTCGTATAGTCCCCGTCGTTGTAGGTATTTACATTCGTGGTATGGCGGCCCCGTCCCGCCATCGTTGTCGTATCATTTCTTAGAGGTGCAGTAGTAATCGCTAGGGGCGTGGTTGTAAAAAGGATTAAACTGCTCATTTGAAGGAGTTGTTATTTATATATATGCCAAAGGCAAGTTTTCTCGACATCGCTTTGTACTTCATTTGTTTCATGTATGTGTTTTATGTTCCTGACACTCGATGTTGTATCACTAGGGTGCCCGGTAAGGCACCACCACGCCCGCATTCGGTCGTGACAAAGTGGTATCGAGCGCTTAATCCTCTGAAAGTGTCTACGCACCAGATCCAAGGAAGTCTTGATTATCTGTGTTGTGCACCACACCAATAATCGTGAGGCTATAGGATATTTAGGATTGGTTTCTATTCTTCTCACTCGAGATCGTGCCTTAGAGCCGTGTTGTAAGTTGGACCTCTAACGATTTCTTTCCTTACCGTTATGCCTCCGCGCAGGCAACCCGCCCAGAGGGCAAGGCACCGGCGAGTCGCGAGAGTACTGAGGGTTACGTGGGCACAGCCCAATTATCACCTTGGTGCTTCATTCGGGAGTTCTGCGACGCCACTAGCCCCAAATAGAGTTTAGCACGGCGGCAGATAGCTCCATCGCGGCCATGATATTTGAACCTTCGCCCACGGCCGGGAACAGAGAATATAGATTTCAAGGAGGCGACCATTACTAACTATGGATTTGACTACCGCAGAGTATACCGATGCATCGCGAGTCTTGATGAATATCAACGGCGAGGTTGTGCAAGAGTAATTCTTCATTGGGCTTGAGCATGGCACGTACGGGCTTATGCGCAGCAGAGCCGAGAAACGAGATCGACGGGTTAACGGGCGACGCAGAAGAGGCGAGCGGCCGAGTCCTTTGGTAACTTTCGAGGCGTAGTCGCCTCACCACAGATTAGATTATGCGCATCCACTGCAGAAAGGTCCTCCGCAGTGGTTCGTGACGCTCGGGTATGCAAGAGTTGGTCGAGCCCGAGCTTCCGTTCACATACACGAAGGTTCCAGCCATCCGATTCAGTTTTTCTCGGTGTTCACATGCGGCGCGCCATCTCGTGGAATGTCGCTTTTAGTTGGTACTTGTTGTACGGCGACCGCCAGTCCGATGTCGAAAGAGTGTCCTCGGGAGGACTTAGCCTTCGGATCGGTGGGTAGTTCGTCATCTTCCTTAGCTATGCGCTCACGGGCAAGTTTGATTAGAACGACTAATGGAGTGAAGCAGTAGATACAGATAGATCTTTAACCCTCTAGGGTTTAGTATGTGTGATAAGGTGAGTATACCTTAAGTGTTTATTCTGATAGCATTGTGTAAATGGTGATTAGAAATCTTGGTTAGTTAACCAAGTAAGATTTGGGGGATAGAGAAAGTGTGAGCCTTAGAGTGTTATACGTAGAGACCTTAGAGGTAAGGCCATCTCGAGTAAAAGAGGTATTGTTTATGTTTGACCTTTAGGAGTGCATAGTGCACGTGAGTTATGTTCAGGGATTAGTCCTCGAGTAGTGTGGAATGAAAGAGGGTAGTTGAGCTAAGAAGACCGCTAGGTTTTCGTAACGTGATTAGTGAGAGTTTTCCTTCGTGAGCCGGGCGTTTGCGCGCTGTCGGTCGAGGCCACGCTACGTCAACCCGCATGTATGGTGGTGGGGTCAGTTTGTGGTGGTCCCGCTTGTGGTAGGCCACGAGGGTGTTAGGCCCGAGTTTAGTTAACCAACGACGATTTCATGGACGCATTCACCGAGTTGGGCCGAGAGGTCACCGTGTTGTCTTCTAGCAAAGACCTTTTACTCGGCAGAGGGTTATGCGAGATGATATATCAGAAATGTTGTAAGGCTGCACGAGGTGCCTACCTTCACCTTATGTCAGACAGTGGAGCCCATGTTGCGGCTGTTTCTTTTCTCGAGGTTTTACCAGGCAAGGTTATGAACTCAATTAAGTCTCAGACCACATTCGCCTCTGCCGTTGTTTGATTTCGTGGATAGTTGCGAATTGTTGTCTCTCGTCAGCGAGTGTTTAAGCTACCATTTCGTTGTTCGGATGTCGCCTTATGAAGCCTTGTAGGGGCGGATGTGTGAGTCGCCGGTCGATTGGTTCGATGTTGGCAGGATTCAGATAGTTGGTTCAGGCTTGTTCCAGCAGACTGTGGATAGAGTAAAGCTTGTCTAGAAGAGGTTCGCAGCTGCAGAAATCGTGCGGATAATCGGAGACGACGCCAGAGTTCGTGCCGACGGTCGGTCTTCTTGAAAGTACCACCGGGTCAGGTGTGACGAGTTTTGGAATACAGAGGAACTTAGCCCGAGTTACTGGGCCTTTGAGTTCATGTGAAGAATAGGCCAGTTGCCTATATGTTAGCATTTGCCGTCCGACTTAGAGGCAAGCATGGCCGATCTTCGTGTTATGTTCGAAAAGGAAATCGGAGATCCATCCGCAGTATTCCCACTAATGATGACCAAGTTGAAGATGATAACCGAGTTTTGATAATCAAGCGATTTAAATGTGGTAAGAGTTCTAATGTACGACATCTTCGTGATCGACGCAGCCCGATACCATTTGTTGGTCGCCGAGTGACACTAGAACCTCGCGCAAAGTGACAAAAGTGGTATGCTTTATGATGTTAGAGGTGCTTCAGTGGACTTGGATGTAAGCATTTTGGCGCAGCTTGTTTCGTGGCTACGTGATGTGTTTGTCCTCGTAGTATAGTAGTGAAGACTATATCGCGCCGCTTGTTTTTGAGGTTAGAAGGAACATTCGGACGAATGTTTCTAAGGAGGAGAATGTTATACCGTATTTCCAGAGTATGCACGTAAGGACGACGAGAAAAATTTGAACTTGTGATTTAGGCTCGGCAATTCTTTTTGTTCACAACACCCGATTAGAGTCGTTGACTAAACGTTTCCACTTTTCGTAGGGAATTTCCGGCTATGTCATTTTTAATTTTTGGATTTTTCCGAGAGACGAAACATTTTGGATCAACAAGAGGCGACACTTGTCACCCTCTCATTGGAACACCTTAGGCGGTGGGCCGAATGGCCATTGTTTGGCCGGGCGGGTTGGTAGGATATTTTGGTGGTAGATGGATAAGGTGCACTTGGCAAGATCTTGGCCCTACACTTGCCTTGCACTTGGCAAGATCTCGCCATTGGTTGCCTTCACTTGACCTATAAATACCCACCCCTTTGAAGACTAATTCATCCACAAAATTGCCTAAGTCTTGAAAGCTCTCCTTCTCCTCCCCTTGTGTTGAGTTCGCCGAGGCCTCCTCTGTGGCCGAGAGCACCCCTCTCTAGGGGTGCTAGCCGAGAGTGCACCCCTAGCCTAGTTGTCTTCAGATAATACCCCCTCTTGTTAGAAATACTCTTAAAAGTATTGTTATAATGCCCAAATTACCTTAGCCATATACCTTGTAGTATTCTAAGGTTATACCTTTACAAAAAGCCCGTAAATACTATTATACTTCCCTTCAATACAAACCGAAACCCTAAGGAAAATCTCCATAGTTAGTTGGAGTATTAAGTAGAAGTTGGTTAGAACTTCTAAGGGTTGTTTGGAGCGGCCTGAGCGCACTGAGTAGAGCTAAACCTGCTCAGATCGACATTTAAACTCGGATAATTATGGGCTTATCGAGGTAAATATCTTGTCCCCTATGGTAATTGGAAATTACATGTTGTTAGATTATATAGTTGAAGTATACTATATATAAGATCGAACGTTATATCGCAATGTCTTTTGACTTAAGCCCAATAATAAGAAACCTTTTCGAAAGAAGAGTATTGAATCAGATTTACATACGGTATCAGACATGAGACTTGTAGCTTTTACGTGAGGTAGAATTGTGCACGTCCGATTAAACGATAACCCCTGGTTGGCTTGGTAGCCTACCCGATAGAGAGGAGATTTACGCCATGGGGAGGTGTCGAATTTTCGTGAATGTTCTACGGCGGATCTAAATGTTAATAAGCGCTGTGGCCTTATAGGTCAAGTACTACGTGGCGCGATCTACTTGGCTTAAAGCGAGTAGCCGAGCTGGAAGTACTGAGCGCTTTGCTATTAGTCGATAATCGCCGCAGGTATGTGAACCTCTTCCTATCTCTTCTAGCATGATATGTGTGAACTATGTAGTACCAGACGACATACGTGCTAAATGTATTTGATTGGTTTAAAACATAAAGTGTTATAACGCTTTATGGGAAGTTGTTATATAATACTTTATGTTGGTAAGAAAATACTTGTGGCTTTTAAAAGGTAATCGATTTGAACTATAATCGCTTGTTATGTGATAATAAAGAACTTGAGGTATTTCAAAAGATTTTGAATCATTTTGAAAGAGGAGTAGTACTTGATTTTTTTAGAAAACTTAAGAGTTATACTAGCTTTATGGAAAGTTAGGTATAACGGCTTAAGAATGTTTTTGATTTTGGAAATCAGAATGTGTATCGACAAACCATCGCAGCTAATTAAAAGGAAATATTTTTAATAATTAAGTATTATTAAAACCAAAGAGAAACTTCCATCCGCATGTAAGCTAAGATGAGACAAAATGATATTTCCTAGATCATGGTCTTGTAATGAGATTGTTATAAACAAGAATATCCTACTCACATATAAGGCTTATGTTCTCGATCGTTTAAAGGAGAATTATATTCTTAAATGAATAAGACTATGAACTACTAAACCTTTCTAAAAGGCAAACTTGAACATTGGAAAAGAAAGTGGCTACTTGATTTTACAAAGAGAAGTAATTGATTTACTCTAAAAAGATAATCACTCATTTTCATATACTACGTGTATTGTGTGGTTTTGTGAAGTAACGTATCTTTAAAGATTTAATGTATGAAGTACTTGGGGATAGGTATTCAACTTGTTAATAGAAAGTACCTTGTGTGAATAACTTGATTGTATTGGTTTGTGATAGCCTTGTAATACTTTCTTGTTGATTTGATAAGTAAGCATGTTAGGATGCTACGTGTGTTAGTATATTGTGATTATTGTGTAAGGGGTCACTCTTGTTGGCTTACGTTGTCAAACGTTAAGCCCACAGATCGTTATTGTATCACATACCCCTGACTTATTATACCGAGGGCTTGCCACCCCAGATGCGGTCTATACGGCCTATGCACCTTGTGACTACGCGGAGTCGCAGTAGCTCCGTGATTGATCATTCCGGTGTTAGCTCGACGCGGGATTCCCTACGCGGTCCGCTGAGACTATGCGGTTTGAGACTACGCGCACGCGGAGCCTAGCGCGATACCGAGGGTTAGCCGCCTTCGACGCGTGGTATACCTCAGCGGTGCGGGACCATGATTCGAGGAATACCTCACGCGGTGCGTGGTGACCTACGCGAGTCGCGAGAGTTCGTGGATAGACGCGACATTGATATTGCGCGCAGTGGCCGCCTTCGATCATGCGGTGCGGTCTAGAAAGACCTCGGGATACGCTTGTGGTATTTTTGGTGCTGGTCTTAGTAGCCTGGCTATGCCTTCGCATTTCACCCCGCATGCTTTATTGTGATAACTTTGAGGCGTGAGTCCTCGACTTGACATGATCGCTATTTATTGTGAATCGTAGTTTGGTTATCATACATGTCTCCCGCTTTATATAGACTACTATGATTTCATTTACGTGATTTATTTTCATTTCACATACTTGGTACTGTTGCATCGACTCCTTCGGGGCCGCTCATGCCGCAGTAAAGGTACACCGCCGTTGATCCTCGCTCTTAGGGTCACAGTCATTGCTTGGGAAAGCTCCGCTTCTCCGAGGCTTATCTTGTATAGTCCCCGTTGTAGGTATTTACATTCAGGGTATGGCGGCCCCGTCCCGCCATTGTTGTCGATCATTTCTGAGGTCTGTAGTAATCGTTGGGGCGTGGTTGTAAAAGGATTAAACTGTTCATTTGAAGGAGTTGTTATTTATATATATGCCGAAAGGCAAGTTTTCCTCAGACATCGCTTTGTACTTCATTTGTTTCATGTATGTGTTTTATGTTCCGCTGATTACTCTGATGTTGTATCACTAGGGTGCCCGGGGTAAGGCACCAGTCACGGGCCCAGATTCGGGTCGTGACACAAGTGGAGGGTGTAGATTAGGACATGTGTGTGTGGGTCCCACTTGGTCATCTACCACACAAAATATCCTACCAACTCCTTGACAAAAAAAAAATAAAGGCAAAACGTGCCAATGGAAGACCATTTCGTCCACCCACTTGAGGGTGACAAGTGTCGCCCTCTCGTTGGTCCAAAATATTGCATCTCTCGAAAAATCCGCAAAAATTAATGACATAGCCGTATTTTTCCCTTCGCAAAGTTTGGAAAATGTTTAGTCGGAAAAAATGATTCTTTTCGTGTGTCAGGCACAAAATTTTCGGTCCTGCCTAACTTAAGGCTTAAACTTTTATACGCACGCCTCCCGCATATACTGAAATACAGGTATAACATTCTCCTCCTTAGAAACATTCGCCCGAATGTTCCTCCTAAGTCTCAAAACAACCATGCGCCAAGATAGTCTTCACCGCATTTCATTTACGAAACAATCATGCCACACCTGGCCACAATATAACACGCGCAAACACTTACATCCAAGTCCACGAGGAATCACTTCCATCACTACAAAAGCTCCCACCCGAGGTCTAAAATATACTCCCTTCGCACCTTCACTTTACAAAAGAAATGATCACATCTATGCTCGTAACACATGCTCGCTTCTTCCTTACTCATCGCACTTTCTCGCATTCGAACTCTTTCTCATAACTTGTCACATTTCTGATTCTGCTTCTTTTTCCAAAATCTCTGGGTTACTACCTCCAACTTGATCATCATTAACTGGGAACACTCTGGATGGATCTCCGATACTTTTCTGAACATAACAACATGAAAGACGACGCATCGCTTCCTAAGTCGGACGGCAATGCTAACCTATAGGCAACTTGGCCTATTTTCCAAATGATCCGCAGCGCCCAAAGTAACTCGCTAAGTTTCCTCTGTTCTCCAAAACTCGCCACACCTTTCCGTGGTACCTTCAAGAAGACCCACCGCCAACTCCGAGCTCTAAGTGTCGTCGCCGATTATCTGCACGACTCCTGTTGACTCTGGGCTGCCAATAATCTCTTCTGGATAAGCTTCACCCTATCCACATCCTGCCGAAACAAGTATGAACCAACTATCTGAACCTTGCCAACATCGAACCAATCGACCAAGAACTTACACTTCCGCCCCTACAAGGCTTCATAAGGCGACACGAATGCTGAAATGGTAGCTATAAAACACTCCTCAACAGAGACAACAATCCTCACAATACCCCAAATCCACACACCGCCCGAGGGCGAACGCGACATCGAGACTCACCAGTTCCTAACCTTGCTCGTAAAACTTCCGAAAAAAGAAATAGACGTAACTGGCTCCATCGTCACATAAGGTGAAAGTAGGCACCTTGTGCAGCCTTTACAACCTTCCCGATATAACATCTCGCATAACCTCTCGCGAGTAAACGGTCTTGATCGAAAGACAAGAGGATTGACCTCGCCCGATCATCGGGTCGAACGCATCCACGAACTCAGACGCTGGTTAACTAAACTTGGGCCTAACTCCTCGTGACCACCGCCGGGCGGACCACCTCGAACCGACCCTACCACAATACAAAGCCGCTGGTTGACCTGCAATCGTCCGCGAATCTGACCCGCTTATCGCAAGAAAACTCTTGTTCCCGATCCTAACAATCTTACAATCAAGTCACGAAAACCTAGTGGTCTTCTTAGATCAACTACCCTCTTTCATTTCACACTACTCAGGGACTTATCCCAAAAACATAGCTCACGCATACAATGCACTTCGATAAGGGTCAAACATAAAATAACTCTTTTACCCAAAATGGCCTCGCCTCTAAGGTCTCTACGTATAAAAATCTAAGGCTCACACTTTCCCTATCCCCAATCTTACCCTGATAACTAACCATGATTAACACAATGTTATCTGAACATAACACTTAAGATATACTCATCTTATCACACATACTAATCTCCAGAGGGTTTAAGGATATACCTGTATCTACCGCTTCACTCCCCTTTGTCGTTCTAATCAATCCTGCCCAGCTGGGC
Organism: Przewalskia tangutica; assembly: GCA_029844215.1. Lineage (NCBI taxonomy): Eukaryota > Viridiplantae > Streptophyta > Magnoliopsida > Solanales > Solanaceae > Przewalskia > Przewalskia tangutica. The sequence goes on along the minus strand of JAQGDG010000037.1, from coordinate 470,034 downwards.
GCATAGCTAGGGAAGGTGATGAACTAGCCACTGATCCTGAAGGCTGAGTCTCTACGTCCGCGCCACCTTTGGTCGGACAATTTCCCGAAAAAAGGCTATGCTGGCCGCAAGCATAACAAGTACCAGTAAAAAGACGACATTCCCCGGGATGACGCCTGTCACATCGTGAACACTGAGGAAAAACTGAACTCGGCTGGCTAGAACCTATGTATATCTATGAACCAGAAGCCATGGAGTTGTGGCCAACTCCTGCATACTCCGAACGTCCTGAACCCTGGGGAGGGACACTCTGTATTGGCAAAGGCGCATATCTAACTGGCCACGAGGCGATTCGCCTCAAAGTTACCAAAGGACTCGCTGCTCGCCTCTTCACGATCTTGGTTAACCCGTCGATCTCACGTTTTCGCTGCGCATAAGCTCGCATACGTGCCATGCTCAAGCCTGATTGAAGGGCTACTCTTGCACAACCCTCTCTTAAATAATCATTAAGACCCGTGATGAATCGATACCTAAAATACTCTCTGGTTGCTAACCCCCTAGCTAGTAACAGGGTCGTCTCTTTGCAATCTATATTGTCTGCTGCTGGTCGTGGAACTGAAGGTTCAAATCTCATGGCCGCAGTAGGAACTTTTGCCGCTGTGCTAGACTCTGCTAGGGCTGGTGACGTCGCAGAACTCCCCGAATGAAGCACCACCCCAAGTGATGATTGGGCCGTGCCTCTAGTAACCCTCTCGTGTTTACTCGCAGCCTCCGCCGCTTTGCCCTTCTCGCCCGGCCGCTTTACGCGAGGCATAACGCAAGGGAAAGAAATACGTTAGAGGGTCCAACTTATAACACACTCTAAGGCACGATCTCGAGTGAGAAGAATGGAAACCAATCCTAAATATCCTATAGCCTCACGATTATTGGTGTGATGCACAACACACCGATAATCAAGACTCTACTAGATACGGTGCAGACACTTTCCGAGGATTAATCGCTCGATACCACTTTTGTCACGACGAACCCGCCCGTGGATCGAGCCTTACCCCGGCACCCAAGTAGACATACATCGAGTAATCACGGAATATAAAACAAGACATGAAACCAATGTAAAAGAGACACGCTTTATCAAATAAAAGTGTGCTTCTTCGCAAGTATATAAATATCTCAAGAATGAACGCTACATCCCAACTTTACAACAGACTACGCACTTCTAAGAGTTTTACAACACCAACGACGGACAGGTCTCGCCATACCCCCGAATGTAATTACAACAACAGGGACTATACCAAAGATAAGCCTCCGAGAAACGGAGCTTCCAAAACGTCAATCGTGATCCTAAGAGCGAGGATCGACGATCGTGTACCTCTACCGCGGCATGAACGCAGCCCCCGGGCGAGGTCAAGACAACAGTACCAAGTATGTGAAATCAAAATATCAGAAATGAAATCATAATAGTCTATATAAACAAGACATATATGATAACCAATTTACGATACACAATATGTAGCAAATACGCTAAGTCGTGGACTCACGCCCTCAAAGTCATTACTCAAATACAACAATGGGTCTCACGCCCACCACATCAATCATGCCCGTGGAATACCTTCCTCACTGTCGGCAGTCTATGATGTAATAACACCAAGGAGTACACATGAACACTGTGTCCCACGTGTCATAATAAAACCGTGACGGTAAGTACGAAGGCATAGCCGACTACTAAAACCTACAGCATCAACAATGCTATAAAACTATATCACGGGTCTTCCTAGACCGCACTACATGATCGGCCGCCACTCGCCTCGTGATCGATGCGCGTCTAGTCCCGAGCATACCGCTGCCCGCGATAGCCACACATAGGCCCGCATGAGGTATTCTCGACGCGGTAACCCCTGCATTCTCCTCGATTCCCGCACCGCATAGTCTCATAGACCGCATAGTCACATTGCATCGCATAGGCATCCTCGCGACGGATAAAACACCGGAATGATCAATCTCGAGCATACCGCTGCTCGCATAGTCACATGCACCGCATAGCCGTATAGACCCGCATCGGGTGGCAAGCCCGGTATATCAAGTCGGGGGTATGTGATAATATAACAAAGACAACGCTTATCGTTAATCAACATAAGCACGCAAGTGGAAACCCTTTACACAAACATCATAAGACACTAACACACGTAGCATCATAACATGATTACTTATCAAACCAATCAAGAAAGTATTACAAGGCTATCACAAACCAACATAGTCAAGTTATTCACCCAAGGTACTTTCTATTTTATGACAACAAGTTCGGGTTTTAACCCCAAAGTACTTCATACATTAATTCTTTAAAAAGATCTGTTTCTTTCACAAAAGTCACACGATACCCGTAGTATCAAAAATAGAGTGACTATCTTTTTTAAGTAACCCGAAACAGTTTCCTTTTTTAATATCAAGTAACAACATTCTTTTCCAAACGTCCAAGTTTGCCTAAGTTCAATTACTCGAGTCTTTTATTTTCGAAAGGTTTCGTAGTTCATAGTTTTAATCACTTACTAATATAATTCTCCTTTAAAACAATTTGAGAAACATATGCCTTATGTGTGAGTAGGTTATTCTTGTTCATAACAATCTTATTAGAGCAGCCATGATCTAGGAAATGTAATATCATTTTGTCTCATCTTAGCTTCTATGCAGATGGAGGTTTCTACTGGTTTTAATAATACTTTATTAGTCAATACATTTCTTTATTAGCGTCGTGGTTTGTTCGATACTTATTCTCATTTCCGAAATCAATAAGGCTTTCATAAATAATTAAGTAAATCGTTCCTTTTATCTCTCTTAAGTCGTTATACCTAACTTCCCATAAAGCTAGTATAACTTCCAAGTATTATCCTTCTTTCAAAAAAAAGGTTTCTTAATTCTCTTGAAATACTTCAAGATTCTTATTATTCGTGCTTAAGTCAAAAGACATTGCCGTAAAAACTACGCTCGCTTAACACACGCACGCTCACCGTACTATATATATATTTAAAATATCATGCTCAAGAGTATAGGAAGAATCACATACCTCGCGACGATTATCGACTATTAGCAAAACGCCCACGGCTTATAACCCGCTAGCCTTGTCCACCTTCCAAGTAGAACATGCTACTCGCAGTAACATTCAACCTATAAAGGCCATATACGTCTATCAACGTCTAGACTACTCAGAGAATATTCTACTAAAAATTGGGCAAAGACTTCCTACCCGTTAAACTACACAAGTTCATCGCAAATACAAATTCATGTAAGTACGCTTTAATCTTCTTCAGAATATCCTTCTATTACGCTCAATTCTCTTCTCAGAATATCCTTCTATGTATCTTATATTCATTTCTATACTACTACGATGTAATTTCCAATTACAATAGAATGACAAGAGTATTTACCTCGATAAGCCCAAAATTATCCAAGTTTAAATGTCGATCCTGAGCAACGCTTAGCTCCTACTGGGTGCTCCAACCCGCTCCAAACAACCCTTAGAAGTTCTACGCAACTTCTTCTTAAAACTTCAACCGTCTATGAAGATTTTCCTTAGGTTTCGTTTTGTGATCAAGGGAGTATAATAGTATTTCCGGCTTTTAGTATAGGTGTAACCTTGGAATACTACAAGGTATCACAAGGTATTTTGAATAGTAACAATACTGAGAATACTTTTCTACCAAGTGGGGTACTTCACGAAAAACAACTTTAGGAAGGGGCTAGTTTCGCCAAGGCTCACAAAGGAGGGTGGTTTCGCTAGCATAACTAGGAAGTGTGGGGAGAGGTTTCGCCAGAGCTCTCAAGAGAGTGGAAGGGATTTTAAGACTTAGAAATGTCTAAGTGTGGATGAAGAAGTTCATCAACTAAGGGGGTATTTATAGGCCAACCAATGGCCAAGATCAAGACAAGTGGGGGCAAGTGGGAGGTGTAGATTAGGACATGTGTGTGTGTGGGTCCCACTTGGTCATCTACCACACAAAATATCCTACCAACTCCTTGACAAAAAAATAAAGGCAAAACGTGCAATGGAAGACCAATTCGGCCCACCCACTTGAGGGTGACAAGTGTCGCCTCTCTCGTTGGTCCAAAATATTTCATCTCTGAAAAATCCGCAAAAATTATTAATGACATAGCCGTATTTTTCCCTTCGCAAAGTTTGGAAAACGTCGCCTGAAAAATGATTCTTTTCGTGTTGTGTACAAAATTTTCTGTCCCTTGCCTAACTTAAGGCTTAAACTTTTATACGCACGCCTCCCGCATACTCTGAAATACGTGGTATAACACTATGCGTTACATTGGTTGTTTGCATATTTGTAAAATTGGCTTTAAATGATATGATTTCATTTAAGTACTTTACGCTTTCACATACTTGGTACCCAGATCGACTTTCGGGCCGCGTTCATGCCGCAGGTGGAAAGCAGTGCTAGATCTACATCCTTAGGATCCTTACTTTGTGTCGTGAGCTCCATCTTCTCCGAGGCTCGACTTTTGGTATGATCTCCCCGCTGTTGTAGATAGTTTTGCACATTCAGGTATGGCGCCCCGTCCCGCCATAGTTGTTTATCTTCAGAGGTCCAGTAGTCCTATTGTACATTGGGATGTAATCGCAGGGCTTTGTTTAAATATATATGTTTAAAGGCGACATTTCTCGATAAAAGCGTTCTCATTTTACAATCGTTTCATGTCTTGTTTTTATATTCCACGATTTCTCCGATGTATGACTACTGGTGCGGGTAAGGCACGACCACGCCCCGAACGGGTCGTGACATCGCTATCATACATGTCTCCTGCTTTGTTTAGATCGTTATGATTTTATTACGCATTTCATCGCTTCACATACTTGGTACATTCTTCAGATCGACCTCCTTTCGGGCCGCGTCATGCCGCAGTTTATGTACGTTGTTTGGTGATCGGCAGTGTAGGACCGCCGTAGTTTTGATAGCTCCTTCCGCTTGGGAGTTTATCTTTTGGTATAAGTTCTTTCAAGACATGCTTTGTACAAGCATGGGTACGCCGGCCTTGTCCCGCCACGACAAGAAACTCTTAGAGGTGTTGTCACGACCACCCGGAAAGCCGCGATCGTGCCCTACCTGGGCACCTGCTCGTATACATCGAGAATAGCAATAAACATACACAACATAAACACATGTGAAAACAATAATATCCTGTGCTAGCCGAGCAAGGCCGCTTTCCATAATATAAACATACTCAAAAGTACAATCAGCATAATCGGTTCTACACCAACCACATATGTGAATACAGACTTAGAATAATAATCGTATGGACAGGCTCGCCATACCTCAATGTACATAAATCTACAACACTAGGGAAAAGACTGTACCAAAATGAGACAAGCCTCCGGATAAATGGAGCTTCTGACGTCTGATAAGTGATCCTAAGTATGAGGATCCACCACCGCTACCTCTTCCTCGCAGATTAACGCAGCCCCGAGAAGGGGGTCAAGACATAATATGTACTAAGTATGTAAATCGAAAGTATCAGAATTACAACATAAGTTTAAAACAAAGTCGGAGACATGTATGATAACAGAATTACAGTACACAGTGCCTTACTAACAATGAGAGTAAATCGAGAGAATACGTACAACATCACAATAGGAGACTCCCGAACAAATCATGGGTAGCGAACCCATAGAAACAGGTGGTATAACGTCTTAGGGTTCATACCCCTCATTTATACTCTTACCCTGAAGCAGGTGGTATAACATCTTGGGGGTTTGCCACTCATTTATACTCTTACCAAGAAGGTAATAAAAAGTGGTATAACGTCTTGGGGTTTACCTCATTTATACTCTTATCACGGAGAAGGTGGTATAGGCCTGGGGTTTACCCTCACTTATACTCTTACCCTATCTCAACCTACTATCATACAATAAATAAGCAAGTTAGAAATCCCCCTAACTTCTTATTAGTCTTATTCATCTACACTCTCATTTTAGTATTACCTAAGGCACTAGCATGTCTTTTATAAAAATCCGGGAATTTAACCCAAAGTACTACGTACTTCAATTCTTTAAAACAAATGACTCTTTTAGTAGAAAACTTCCAAGATACTATTAATCCTAGTATCAAGTCCAAATTACATTTCAAGGCAAGTCACAACACCGTTAGAAGTAAAGTTAGGTTTCTAAATCAAGTGACTCCTTTTCTTATAAAACCTTAGGCAATTGATGCCTTAAAATCTAATTGCCTTCCATTAAATCAAGCCATTTATCTTTCCATAAAGCCAATATAACCAACTCCCCATAAAGTCGTTATATTCACTTTATACCTTAGTCATATACAATTTCCTATCCAAGGGACTTATACGTTTAAAACGGAACAAGTATCTCATACTTTAAAACTCTTCAAGTCCCTTAACTTTAATAAAACATTAGACATCCTTAATACTTCCAAGAAGTGAGTTAAACTACTAACTCACCCAACTTGGCTATTCAATAAACTAGTAAAGGATATCAAGATTCAGACGCTCACCGCATCATATACGTGTAACTAGTCATGCTCAAAGGATAGGAAAAGTTCTACATACCGCCGGGTCAAACCACTTGCCAAGTACAAAGTCCCGCCCGTAGTATGTCAACCTATAATATTCACAATACGTCTATTAAAGCCTTTCTTCAAACGTAGAATATTATAAGTTGGTCGCTAAATTCTACGGAAAATCGGACAAAGACCTCCTTTGTTTCTACTCACTTTGCCACCTTTTCAAGGCCGAATACAATAACCAAACACGCCACATTTAAGGCACAATCAAAGCAATTAATCAATAGGGATTACACGCCTACTAGACGTAAAATTCACCCACAAACGATAACAACTAATACAACTACTAGTCCAATTTTCGGCCATAATGAATAAAACAATACCAATCCTTATCCAATTTCCATTTCAATCCAAATTGGTAGCATAACATGATATCAAGTCGCATTTGATTATAACTACCATAATCTTCAAATAAGTGACATGCGACGATTTCTAATAAACGACCAATTAGTAATCCAATCTTCAAATGGCTTGTATAACATTTCGATTTAAGCTACAAGCAATCCATAATACTTATAAACTTCAACATAACAACTTCATGCTAGTTACATGTAAAGCTAACAACAACAATATAATTATATAATCTTGTAACACCTTTAAAAGACAAGATTATACCTCAATGAACCTTAATCCAACTCCAATCCGAAGTCGCTCCTTAGTAGTTTAGAGCCTCTCCAAGATACTTCAATCCGCTTGTTGAGACCCTTAGAACAACACCAACAATTATCCTTCAAATCTCCAACAAAACCTAGAAAGACAACTAGGTTTTCGTTTTGCGACTAACCCGTAAACTATCTTTTTCCAAGATTTTTCTATTGAGATATGTTTACAATACACATAAGAACCTTGGTTTAAAGTGGGGAGTTAAATGGACAAGAAACAATTTTTTTTCTTTTTCAAAGAGAAGGAACCCGAGAGCATGTTCTTGAGCTCTTTCAATTTTTTGTGAAATTTTTTCTAAGTGTTTAGCTCTCTCTCTACTAGTAGTAATATAAAGCACATTGGAGGGTCATGATATAAACAAATGGGTGGCTTGATAAGCTCTTAGTAAAAATCAAGACTTTGTGGGTCCTTTGACCAAGTCAAATTTCTCAAGCTTCAAGTTGCAAGACTTTAGTCATACAAGACTATGGTCAATGACCATCTTAGCCATGGAATTTCGTCCAAGGCATCTCTAAGGGGGGGTGACACATGTCGCCCTCCCATTCGTCACAATAATACATTTTCCGACAATTTCATATTTCCGATAAATTTTTACAAGTCTCAAATCTTAACACTATGAGTTCTTACGTACGTTCTTCAAGCATGTCCTGTAATTACGGGGTGTAACATTCTTCCCCCCTTAGAAACATTCGTCCCCGAATGTTCTTTCGGAGTCAATTAGCGACATAGTTCCTTTCACAACCCCGACATACCAATACTGCCACACATGGCCACATAATATCATTTAAGCAAAAGAAATACTTCAATTAAAACCTGACAAGCAAGGGAAGATGAATTACCTGAAGGCATAGGAAATAAGTGAGGATACTTCCTCAACATGTCCTCCTCCGCTTCCCAAGTCATCTCTCCTGCTATCATTTCTCCACAGGACTTTGACGGAAGCTACATCCTCGGTCCGCAGTCGCCTGACCTGGCGATCGAGTATCGCTATGGGACTCTCCTCATACGATAACCCCTCTGCCACCTGGACCTCACTAGTAGGGAAAACTCTCGCTGGATCACCGATACACTTCCGCAACATAGAAACATGGAAGACCGGATGTACCGCCTAACTCGATGGCAGATCCAACTCGTAGGCAACCTTGCCCACTCTACGGACGATCCGGTAGGTCCAATGTACCTTGGGCTGAGTTTTCCTTCATCGAATCTCATCACACCCTTCACGGGTGACACCTTCAAGAAGACCCAATCGCTTCACCAAATTCCAAATGCCGACGCCGATTATCTGCATAAGACTTCTGCCGACTCGAAGCCGCTACGCCTCTCGGATAAGCTTCACCTTATCCACGTACCGCATCACGCCCGCCAACTAATCGCACTCGCCCACGTCGAACTAACCAATCGGCGATCTATATTTCCGCCCATATAAAGTCTCGTATGGCGCCATCTGTATACTGGAATGGTAGCTGTTGTTGTAATAAAACTCCACAAGAGGCAAATGATCCTCCCACTACCTCGAATCAATCACGCAGCACGCAAAGATATCCTCGTTGTTCGATAGTACGCTCGCCGCCTGCACCGAGGATGAAATGTCAGATCGAGACTCACTTGTGTCCCTAAACCCTTCTGGAAAGACCTCCAGAAGTTAGCCATAAACTGAGCTCCCCTATCAGATATAATCGACACAGGGACACCGTGCAGCCTCACAATCTCTCTGATGTATAATCTGGCATAGTCCTCACCAAAACGCTGCCCCGATCGAAGGAAATGGGCTGATTTCACCACCACAACAATAACCCAAATGGAGTCGCATTTCCGAGTACGAGGTAAACCTATAACAAAGTCCATGTTGATCACCTCCCACTTCCAAGCGGAATCTCAATAGCCGCAATAATCCATCGGGCCTCGTGCTCGACCTGACTCGCCGCAATTGGGACATCAGGCAACAAAACCTGCCACGTCCCTCTTCAGGCCATCCCACCAATACAAACATCTGAGGTCATGGTACATCTTGGTCGACCCCGAATGAATAGAATAACGAGCACCGCGCTTCCCGACTGCCGACGAAGTCCTCGACACATCGGGAACACAATCGACCAAATCTCAAGACTTATCAGCGCTACTCGAATAGACTCTTCTCTCCCGAAGAGTCGCATCTCTATACCGTACTCAACACCGGGTCTCAAACTGCCGCTTCTTCACCTCATCAATGATGGAAGACTCGCAACCTCACGAACCCGCACTCGCTATCGCTTCAGATCGATCAATCGAACCCCAAGGCTCGCTAATCGGTGGATTCGACGGACCATGTCCCGCTCTCTCCGGCTGTACCTCGACAGCTCCCCATCGATCTACGACTCAAGGCATCAAGAACTACGCTGGCTTTCCCTGATGGTATGTAATATCAACATCATAGTCTTTCAAAGAACTCTAACCACCGCCTCTGCCTCAAGTTCGACTCCTCTCGCTCAAGATATACCGAGGCTCTTGTGGTCCGTATAAATATCCACATGAACCCCATACAAATAATGTCTCCAAATCTTCAAGGCATGAATAATCGCGCAACTCTAAGTCACGGGTAGGGTAATTCTCTCATGCTTCAGAATCGCTGAAGCATAGGCTATAACCTTGCCGTGCCGCATCAAAACACACCCTAGCCCGATACCCGAGGCATCACAATAGATCACGCACTGCCTCGACCTCGTGAAGAGTAAGAATCGAGTTGTAGTCAATTTCTCCTTCAAGAATCGGAAACCCCGCCGCAAGCCTCGGCCCATCGGAACTTGGCCGCTCCGAGTCACCTAGTCAACGGTCAAATCAAGCAAATCGCTTCCACAAACCTACGATAATACCTCGCCACTTCTAAGAAATCGCGCACTTGGTCGAGTAGTAGGTCTCGCCAAGACTTGATCGCTTCAATCTTTTGTCGATTCCACCCAACACCATCGCCCATAATATGCCCTGTGAATGCCATCGAGGCCAACCAAAACTCACACTGAGAACTTGGCGAACAATCGCCGGCCCGAGAACCCCAAGCACCGCCTCGTGATCAGATGCCTCGCTCGTTCGCGAATACACCAGATGTCATCAATGAACACAATCACAAATGTATCCAAAATGGCTTGAACACCTTGCCATCAAATCCATAAATACCGAGCGCTCACAACCCGAAAGACATAACTCGAACTCATAGTGCCCATACCGGTCCCGAATGCGCTTTGGGATATCTCGCCTCGAACTCGAACTCGATGATAACTGCATCGCAGTCTATCTTTGAGAAACACTCGCACTCGCAATCGTCAAACAAATCATCAATCCCGGGAGGGGTACCTATTCTTAATGGTTACCTTATTCACCGTCAGAATCAACACACATACGCAGCTGGCCCCATCCTTCTTCTTCACAAACGAAACCGGCGCTCCCTGTGGAGATACACTAGGCCCGATAAAGCCTTTCTCCAAAGAAATCTTTCACCGGTCCTTCACTCCTCAACTCAAGAAAGCATCCTGTATGACTGAATAGAAATAGGCCGAGTGTCCGCAACGTGTCAATACAAAACTCAATCTCCTCTCGTGAGGATACCCAAGATCATCCGGGAACACATCCGAAACTCCCTAACCATCGGTATCGATCAAGAACCGCACTCACCTCTGTATCAAATACCCAACCAGATGATAAGTACCCTTTCGCACCATCTTCATAGCCTTGAGGTAAGAAATAAACCTACCCTACGACGCCGTGTTCTTCCACTCGATAATCGGCTCGCCAGAAATTGGAACCGAACCAACTCGTCCCTCTACCAACGTTGGCATAACAAGAAGCCAACCACCCATACCCATAATGACATCAAAATATGTCATCTCTAACTCTATCAAGTTCGCAAGTGGTCCGACGATCAGAAATATAAACCGGACAACCTCTGTACACCCGCTCAGCTAACACCGAATATCCCATAGGCGTAGCTACCTCAAAAGGCTCTATCGACTCCTGCTCTATCCCGATTCTACCCGCAATAAGAGGGGACACATAAGACAAGGTAGAACCTGGATCTATCAAAGCATAAACGTCACAGCATGAAATCAATAATGTACCCGTGACGACGCCGTGAAGCCTCCCGATCTGCCGGTGGCTAATGAATATATGCGGTTCTGGGGACCGCTAGAACTGGAACCACCACCACGACCCCTACCGCGGCCTGCCGCTCCATGAGTACCCTGTCCTCCGGGGCGCATAACCACAGAAGGAGAAGAAGACCCAAAGAATGATCTCGCCGGCCGATCAGACCACCCATGCCGCTCTAGACGGACAATCTCTCTCAAATGGCCCCGCCGCTACACGAATAACAAGCTCCCGGCTCGCGACACTCGCCATGGTGAAACCTACCGCATCAAGCACACCGAGGCGCTGGTGGTCCCGACGCGACGGCTCGCCTCGAATCTCAAGTCCCGAGCTCGACCGCTTCCCGAATGACTGGCCGATCGCCTTCTGCCGTAAAACCGTGAAGGAGCACTCAGGCTGGATGGAAAGTGGACTGTTCGCCACGAGGCCGCCCGCTCGAAAATCGCCTCGAGACCACGATGTCCCGCCTCTTGGGCCGGCTCAGTCAATCTGGTCCTCTCTCTCTATCCTCAATCCTCGCAGATAGGCCTGCATCCGGGCGATGTCCATACCGGGCTGAAGAACCACACCCAAGCATGCGGTAATCATATGACGGTCAAGCCCCATCACAAAATGATGAACCCTATCCGCCATGTCAGCTACAATAATATGCGCATGTCTGGCCAAGGAGTCAAACTCAAGCTATACTCCCCGGCGCCCTCCCGCTCGCTCAAGGTCAAGAATCTGTCTACCCGGGCTCTCCTCATCTCAGGAGGCAAAAAGTGATCCATGAAGGCCTCTGCAAACTCCTCCCAAACAGCTGGAAGAGCATCATCACCTCTCGAAAGCAACCACGACTCAAACCAGTTCAACGCAATATCGCGTAACCGGTAAGAGGCTAGTGTAATGCACTGCTCTCAAGCCCTAAGAACCTGCATGGTCCGCTGTAGCTGCCGAATGAACTCTTGCGGATCCTCCTATGACCTCGAACCATAAAACTCGGGCGGATGACAACCCAGAAAGTCCCTAACCCGCAAACCATCGGCTAGCGGGTCGCCGCTCTGTGTTTGCCGCTCGACTACTATATCGTCAACAACCGATCTGTTCTCGTAGTCTCTATACTCGTGGTGGCCGTGGAACCGAGGCTCGCACGAACCTCTGGAGCTACCGCCGCCTCGCCTTCTAATATCGCCGGCGTGGCTGAACTCGCCGACCGCCTACTACCTCGTATAGTCAGGCTCGAGCCCGTAACCCTCTCGAGTACCGCTAGCGCCTCGCCGCCGCCTTGCCCTTCGGGCCCCGGCCGCTCCGTGGAGGCATATCTGCTTTCATAAGACTAGATCGCAGAGGATTCAACCTAATAAGACAACTCTCATCGCACGATCTCGCAGAGAGAAGAATGGAAACCAATCCTAAATGTCCTGCGACGCAGCCTCGATTATAGATGTGGTGCACAACACACCGATAATCAAGACTCTACTAGACACGGCCCAGAGACACTTTCCGAGGACTAATCGCTTCGATACCACTTTGTCACGACCACCGGAGCGCGATCGTGCCCTACCCGGGCACCTGCTCGTATACATCGAGAATAGCAATGAACATATACAACATAAACACATGTGAAAACAATAACATCCTGTGCTAGCCGATAAGGCCGCTTCCATAATATAAACATACTCAAAAGTACAATCGCATAACAGTTCTACACCCAACCACATATGTGAATACTGCACTTAGAATAATAAGCGTATGGCGGGGCCCGCCATACCCCGAATGTACATAAATCTACAACAGTGGAAAAGATCGTACTAAAATGAGACAAGCCTCCTGATAAATGGAGCTTCGACGCCCGATAAGTGATCCGGCATGAGGATCCACCACTGACATCTTCCTCGCAAGATGAACGCAGCCTCGGCGAAGGGTCGACACAATATATACTAAGTATGTAAAACTGGAAAATACTGTAATTACAACATAAGTTTAAAACAAAGCCGGAGACATGTATGATAACAGAATTACAGTACGCAGTGCCTTACTAACAATTAGAGTAAATCGAGAGAATACGTACAACATCACAATAGAGACTCGAACAAATCATGGGTAGCGAACCCATGTAAAACAAGTGGTATAACGTCTTAGGGTTCTTACCCCTCATTTATACTCTTACCCTGAAGCAGGTGGTATAACGTCTTGGGGGTTTGCCCCTCATTTATACTCTTACCCTGAAGAAGGTAATAAAACCGGTGGTATAACGTCTTGGGGTTTACCCTCATTTATACTCTTATCCCGAGAAGGTGGTATAGCGTCTGGGGTTTACCCTCACTTATACTCTTACCCTATCTCAACCTACATCATACAATAAATAAGCAAGTTAGAAATCCCCCTAACTTCTTATTAGTCTTATTCATCTACACTCTCATTTTAGTATTACCTAAGGCACTAGCATGTCTTTTATAAAAATCCGGGAATTTAACCCAAAGTACTATGTACTTCAATTCTTTAAAACAAATGACTCTTTTTAGTAGAAAACTTCCAAGATACTATTAATCCTAGTATCAAGTCCAAATTACATTTCAATGCAAGTCACAACACCGTTAGAAGTAAAGTTAGGTTTCGAAATCAAGTGACTCCTTTTCTTATAAAACCTTAGGCAATTGATGCCTTAAAATCTAATTGCCTTCCATTAAATCAAGCCATTTATCTTTCCATAAAGCCTATATAACCAACTCCCCATAAAGTCGTTATATTCACTTTATACCTTAGTCATATACAATTTCCTATCCAAGGGACTTATACGTTTAAAACGGAACAAGTATCTCATACTTTAAAATTCTTCAAGTCCCTTAACTTTAATAAAACATTAGACATCCTTAATACTTCCAAGAAGTGAGTTAAACTACTAACTCACCCAACTTGGCTATTCAATAAACTAGTAAAGGATATCAAGATCTTGTACGTCTACCGTACTATATACGTGTAACTAGTCATGCTCAAAGGATAGGAAAAATTCTACATACCTCGCCGGGTCAAACCACTTGCCAAGTACAAAGTCCCGCCCGTAGTATGTCAACCTATAATATTCACAATACGTCTATTAAAGCCTTTCTTCAAACGTAGAATATTGTAAGTGTCAAGTCGCTAAATTCTACGGAAAATCGGACATCACCTCTTTTGTTTCTACTCACTTTGCCACCTTTTTCAAGGCCGAATACAATAACCAAACACGCCACATTTAAGGCACAATCAAAGCAATTAATCAATAGGGGATTACACGTCTACTAGACGTGTAAAATTCCGCCCCACAAACGATAACAACTATTACAACTACTAGTCCAATTTTCGGCCATAATGAATAAAACAATACCAATCCTTATCCAATTTCCATTTCAATCCAAATTGGTAGCATAACATGATATCAAGTCGCATTTGATTACAACTACCATAATCTTCAAATAAGTGACATGCGACGATTTCTAATAAACGACCAATTAGTAATCCAATCTTCAAGTGGCTTGTATAACATTTCGGATTTAAGCTACAAGCAATCCATAATACTTATAAACTTCAACATAACAACTTCATGCTAGTTACATGTAAAGCTAACAACAACAATATAATTATATAATCTTGTAACACCTTTAAAAGAAAAGATTATACCTCAATGAACCTTAATCCAACTCCAATCCGAAGTCGCTCCTTAGTAGTTTAGAGCCTCTCCAAGATACTTCAATCCGCTTGTTGATACCCTTAGAACAACACCAACAATTATCCTTCAAATCTCCAACAAAACCTAGAAAGACAACTAGGTTTTCGTTTTGCGACTAACCCGTAAACTATCTTTTTCCAAGATTTTTCTATTGAGATATATTTACAATACACATAAGAACATTGGTTTAAAGTGGGGAGTTAAATGGACAAGAAACAAATTTTTTTCTTTTTCAAAGAGAGGGAACCCGAGAGCATGTTCTTGAGCTCTTCCAATTTTAGTGAAATTTTTCTAAGTGTTGGCTCACTCTTGCTACTAGTAGTAATATAAAGCACATTGGATGGTCAAGATATGAACAATTGGGTGGCTTGGATAAGCTCTTAGTAAAAATCAAGACTTTGTGGGTCCTTTGACCAAGTCAAATTTCTCAAGCTTCAAGTTGCAAGACTTTAGTCATACAAGACTATGGTCAATGCCCATCTTAGCCATGGCATTTCATCCAAGGCATCTCTAAAGGGTGACACATGTCGCCTCCCATTCACACAATAATACATTTTCCGACAATTTCATATTTCCGATAAATTTTTTACAAGTCTCAAATCTTAACACTTGTGAGTTCTTACTTACGTTCTTAAAACATGTCCTGTAATTACGGGGTGTAAAATCTGTATTCATATGTGGGATTGGACTCTTGTACGGTGTAGTGTCTTTTGTTATGTATATTATATGGCATCCTTGTCGGTTTTGCCCTTGCACGTACGTTAGTAAAAAAAATAAAAATAAAAATGAGGTGTTATTTAAATTCGCAGCTTTACTTGTATGCATAGGTAGAAGGTGCCTGTGTAGGCACCGATCCACGCCCGGGTTCGGGCGTGACAGAGTGGTATCGAGCGATCACCTGGAATGTCTAGGCCGTGTCTAGTAGAGTCTTGATTATCGGTGTGTTGCGCGCCACACCCATAAACAGGAGGCTACATGATATTTAGGAGTTGGTTTCTATTCTTCTCACTCTAAGATCGTGCCATAGAGCTGTGTTAGTAAGACAATTCCTCTCTGACGTGATTTTGTGTTCTGATTATGCCTCCGAGGGCAACACCGCCCTAGAAGGCAAAGGAGTAGCAGGAGCTACTAGTCGACTCAGGAGTTGATAGGGCTTATACCTGTGGTATACCGGATGTTGTTCAGCGATCGAAGTTCTTGCGCCAGTTTTGAGACCTCGGCACGAGCCTCCGCCAGCTAGAGAAGACTATAGGTCGCGAGGAAGCGATTATGTTATTGACCAAGATAGCGGTGCTACGATTTCATCGCCAGGAGGTTATTCGCCGATGCACAGTGTACAGAGGGTAGAGGGCCAACGCGGAGATCAACGTAAGAGGGCTAGACCGGTTGGTTATCCCGGTGAGTTTTTGGACGAGCAGCCTCAGCAGCGAGTGAGATAATCGTCCCAGCCTACCCAGTACAAACCCCCGCAGTTCACATGTGGGATATTGGACCCCACAAGGTATTTAGGAGCCAGTCCAAGCTCCAGGGGTCGAGGTTCTCAAAGGAGCAGGGGATTTTCTCAGTCGAGGCCATTTATTCCTCAGTGTTTCCATTGTAGTAAGCATCATTCAGGGAAATGCCATTATGGCACAGGTGTTTGTTTTCGTTGTGGCCGTCCGGGCCATATACGGAGGGTATGTCCTTTTAGAAAGAGCACCGGTGAGGTGGCTCAGCCTTTGAGGCCGGTAGTTGGTTCCCCTTCCTCCGCAGCTGTGCGTCCCCCAGGGCAGGGTGTTCAGATGTCAGCCAGTCGTGGTAGAGGTCAGGGTGGAGTTTATGGTTCTGGCGGTCTTTCGAACCGCATAGATGACGTGACTACTGGACAGGATCAGGAGGCGACATCGCGTGGGTTACTGGTATATCTCGATTCTTTTGAATAATACGCATTGATAGATTGATTTCGCCTAGCATATATGTTTTCCTTTGTTGCTAGCGGTTGTAAGTGATAGTACCCTGAGGTAGGAATACTTTGATTAGTAAAGTGAAAAGTTAAGAATGTTGACAAGAATGGTAAGTGAACCGAGACTATAGTTGTGTAGAGTTCACAAGTTGAAATTGCCTCATACAATGATGTAAGACCAATAGGGAAGAATGTACCAGAGAAATACTTTTACCTGTCGACAAACCTCTAGTGAATAGGGGATAAGGTGAGAAGTACTGAGATAAGAGAGAGTTTTAGTTCGGACTAAGAATGAGAAGTTAAGGTGATGATGAGTCGGGTTATGGGCTCCTTTCGGTCAACCGATAGTATGGAATGGGGTGATGTTAGTTGGTAATAGTCCCGTATGTGATAGGGTCCCGGATATAAGGCCCAAGTCTAGTTGATCGTTAGACGAGTTCGTGGATGCGTTCCACCTAATCAGTCGTAAGGACCGAGAAGAGCCTTAACGGAATGTATGTAGCATAATGGCCAAGTTTGGATAGTAAATCCAAGGATTGGGGAACAAGAAACAATATTGAGATTTTGTACGTATGTTATGGTGGCCATGTGTGGCATCGCTGGTCTTGTGCGTTTTGATTGATAGCATAGTATAGAGTTTATGCCGAGTTTGTATAGCTTGGCAATCGACTAAGAACATTCGGGACGAATGTTTCTGGGGGAAGAATGTTACACCCGTAAGTCCAGTCATGTATAAGAGAATGTACGTAAGGAATCAAGACTTGGAAATTGTACGAAAGGAAGAATTGTTTTGAGCGGAAAATCTTCCGAACGTCGGAAAGGAAAAATGTTCGTTGTTGAGAATTGAATTCTCAAAATGCATTATTTGAAGAGTATGGAACTTATTAACATTAGGGAAATTTGTTTTTACGGATTTGGTCATGTGGGGCCCACCCGAGGAATTTTACGTTTTGTGGGGCCCACGAGGGTTATAGAATTTTATGGACGAATGAGAGGGCGACACGTGGCACCCCCACATATGGTCTTGGACGATTTTTAGTAAGGGTAAAATGGTCATTGACCATCTTCGAAGATAAGTCTTCAAAGCTTGATATTATTGACCAAAGTCAACTTGCCACTTGGGCTTGATCCTAGTGAAACTCATCCTAGCCACTCATGTGTTGCAATCTAAGCCCTCCAATGTGTTTTATATACTACCCTAGTGCAAGACAAGGTCTTCCAACACTTAGAGAAAAATCACAACATTGTTGTTCTTAAAACTTGCTCTCGGGTTTTCACCTTTTGCCACAAGAAAAATTTGTAGTTTTGATCCATTATTTACAAGACTTAAACCCAATGTCCCTAATGGTATTGTAAGGATATCTCAATAGAAAGATTTCGGAAAAACGGCGTTTTCACGTTAGTCGCAAGGCGGAAACTTAAGGAGTTCTTCAACTTTGAAGTTGGAACTTGAAGATGGGTTCTTCATAGGCTTCTAAGGAGTGCTTGGAGCGGATTGGAACATAAGGAAAGGAGCTAAGAATTTGCTAAGGAGCGACTTTGAATCTTGGAAATTTTAAGGGCTTGTAAAGGTATAATTCTTGTCGTTTTAGCAATTAAGGTTTACTTATCATTGTAGCTATGGATATTAGCAAGCATGAGTTATATATTATGAGGTTTGATAAGTGTTTTGGCTATTGGAACCCTAATCCGAAAAACTAGCATGTTAGCCTTAAAATTACAATTCAAATCGATTATTAGTTTAAGTCGTCGCATGTTGTAGAAAGAAGGAAATTGTAGTTGTTGAAGTTGTTTATGACTATATAACATGTTAGACCTTAGAACTTGGAATTGGAAAAGGATTGGAAAAGACTTTGAATTGTTGGTTATGTTGTTGGCCGAGAATGGCTTGAATATGGAACTACTTAGTATTAATTGTGTAGATGAATTTTACACGTATTGTAATGCTTGTAATCCCCTTTGTTTGTTTTTTGTTTTGAGCCTTAAATGTGGCGTGTTGGTTATTGTATTCGGCCTTGAAAAAGGTGGCAAAGTGAGTAGAAACAAAGGAAGTGCTGCCCGATTTTCCGTAGAATTAGAGACCGTATACTTAGTATTATTCTACGTTTGAGACTAGAAGTTGATAGTCTTGTTGTGACCATTATAGGTTGACACTTCTACGTACGGCGTATTCGTCTTAGCTTGTGGATTTAGCCGAAAAGGTATGTGAACTATCTCCTCTTCTAGCATGATTACTTAAGATAAAGAAAGTATGTCTTACTCCTTAAATGATCCATTCCTCGTTGTATTTGGATTGCCTAAAATAGAATTCGTTCTATATACTCCCTTGATTGTACTTTGATGTTTAAATTGTAAGTTGTATAATCCATTTCCTTAGTGAAGTTTGGATTCTTAAAAGTGAAAGTATTTTACTTAAAGTACATAGAGTCTTGAAAAGGAAGTGGTTTCAAACCTTTGGCTAGTGCCTTAGTTCCAAAACCTAAGGGTTGTTGTAATGACTTCAGGGGAGTTAAAGGAGTGATTTACTTAATTGTTTTAAGAGAGGAGAAATGACATGATTTAAGAGAAGTAACTTGTTTTAAAGGTGTGAGTTACTTGAGGTTTAAAAGTAGAAGAAACTTGTTTACTAAATATTAAGAGACTTGAAGTATTTTCAAAGTTAAGAAACTTGATTTGTAAGTATGTGATACTTGGTTTTAAGTATAAGTCTCTTGGTTATAAAAAGGAATGAATATGTCTAAAACCATAAAGGGTTATAACGGCTTTATTGGAAGTTGGTTATAACGGTTTTATGGAAGGTTAAGAAAGTTGTCTATTTTGATTATTAGGCATAAGTTGCCTAGATTGTGAAAATTTGAAGTTACTTGATTTCAAGCTTTGAAAAGAGTTTTCTAAAAGTGTAGTAACTTACTTTGAAAAATAGACACACCTTGATACTACGGATATTAGTATCTTGGGGTTTTACATAAAAAGGAGTCTTTTGAAAAGAATGTACGTACTGTTATACCCCGTATTTCCAGAGTATGTACGTGAGGGCGTACGTATAAAAGTTTAAGCCTTAAGTTAGGCTAGAGACGAAATTTTGTGCACAACTACCAAAAAGAATTGTTTTCCGACGAAACGTTTTCCAAGCTTTGTGAAGGGAAAATTACGGCTATGTCATTTATTATTTTTGCGGATTTTTCCGAGAGATGAAATATTTTGGACCAACGAGAGGGCGACACTTGGCCCTCAAGTGGACGACAAAGCTAGGGGAGGTCTTGGCACGTTTTTTGTGTTGAGACTTTGGTCAAGGAGTTGGTAGGATATTTGTAGATATTTTGTGTAGTTGATGATCAAGTGGGACCCACAAACACTTGTCCAAATCTTGACCCTCCACTTGCCCACCACTTGTCTTGATCTTGGCCATTGGTTGGCCTATAAATACCCCCCCTTTGTTGAAGACTTCTTCATCCTAAAAACATTTCCAAGTCTTAAAAATCCTCTCTCCCTTGTAGTGAAGCTCTCGTCCAAAGAGCTCCCCCTCTCCCCCTTTGTGAGGCCTTTTGGCCGAGAGTACCCCCTACCTTGAGTGTTGTCTCAGTAAATACACCCCTTGGTAGAAAAGTATTCTCCAATTATTGTTACTATTCCAAAATACCTTGGCCCAAATACCTTGTAGTATTCCAAGGTTACCACTATACTAAAAGCCCATAAATACTACTATACTTCCTTCATACAAAACGAAACCCTAAGGAAAAATCTTCACAGTTGGTTGAAGTATTAAGAAGAAGTTGCGTAGAACTTCTAAGGGTTGTTTGGAGCGGTTGAGCACCGGAGTGAGCTAAACGTTGCTCAGGATCGACATTAAATCTTGCATAATTTTGGGCTTATCGAGGTAAATACTCTTGTCCTTATATTGTAATTGTAAATTACATACTGTAGTAGTATAGAAATGAATATAAGATTCATAGAAGAGAATTGAACTGTAATAGAAGGATATTACGGATAAGACTCAACCGAAATCACATCGGAAGAATATTAAAGTAGAAGATTGAATCAGATTTACATAGATTGTATTTACAAGACTTGTGAAGTTTGACTGCAGGAAGTGTTGCCCAATTTTTCGTAGAATCTTGTATCTAGATTTATTCTACCGAGTAGTCTAGACATTGATAGACTTGTATAACCGTTATAGTCAAGATCGCGAGTAGCGTATTCTACTCGGGGTGGAAAAGGCTAGCAGGATTACAAGATTTTGGAGCTATTTGCTAATAGTCGATAAATCGTCGCGAGGTATGTGATTCTTCCTATCCTCTTGAGCATGATATTTTAAAAGAATATATATAGTACGGTAGACGACGTGTGTTAACGAACGTGGTTTTATCGCGATGTCTTTTGACTTGAGTCTAATAATAAGAATCTTGAAGTATTTCAAAAGAATTAAGAATCGTTTTTTAAAGAAGAGTAATACTTGGTTTTAAAAGCTTAAGAGTTATACTAGCTTTATGGGAAGTTAGGTATAACGACTTAAGAGAAGTAAAAAGAATGGTTTACTGATTTTAGAAGTTAAGAGACTTGATCTTAAAAGATAAGAGACTTGACTTAATTATATTAATATGAATTTTGTTAAAAGTGTGAAACCTCATTCGTGAGTAATGAGTATTTGGTTTTAAAAGGAATAATGTTTTATCGATTTCTAAATCGAATAAGTATCGAACAAACCATCGCAGCGTTAATAAAGGGAAATGTATTGACTAATTAAGTATTATTAAAACCAAGAGAAACCTCCATCCGCATAGAAGCTAAGATGAGACAAAATGATATTACATTTCCTAGATCATGGTCGCTCTAATAAGATTGTTATAAACAAGAATAACCTACTCACACATAAGGCATATGTTTCAAATTGTTTTAAAAGAGAATTATATTCTTAAGTGATTAAGACTATGAACCACGAAACCTTTCAAAATGAGAAACTTGAGCATTTGAAATTAGGCAAACTTGACCGTTTGGAAAATAATGTTGTTACTTGAATTTACAAAGGGAAGTGTTTTGGTTTACTTAAAAGATAGTCACTCTATTTTTATACTACGTATTGTGTGACTTTTGTAAAAGAAACGGATCTTTTAAAGAATTAATGTATGAAGTACTTTGGGGATAAAACCCAACTTGTTAACATAAAGTAGAAAGTACCTTGTGTGAATAACTTGATTGTGTTGGTTTGTGATAGCCTTGTAATACTTTCTTGATTTGATAAGTGAACATGTTAGGATGCTACGTGTGTTAGTGTCTTGTGATGTTTGTGTAAAGGGGTTTCTTGTTGTGCTTATGTTGTTTAACGATAAGTTGTTATGTTAGTATTATATCACTCACCTTGACTTGATCCGGGGTTAAGCCGCCTCCCATGCGGGTATAGCTCAGCGGTGCAGGACCATGATTCGAGACTACCTCATGCGGTCCAGGGACCTATGCGAGCTACGAGTTCCGAGTTAGTGCGGCCTTTGTGGTCATGCGGTTCATGTGGCTACGCGGTGCGAGTCGGGGCGTTGCAGGGAGTAGCTACCGATGCGGGAATACCACGCGGCCTATGTGAGTGGCCTACGCGAGTCGCGGAAGTTCCAGGACTAGACACGCACATTAGATATCGCGGGCGAGTGGCGGCCGATCATGTGGCGTCTAGACAGATCTCATGATACGATTTATGACCTTGTTGGTACCGTGGGTTTTAGTAGTCGACTATGCCTTCGATTTACCCCAGACGGCTTTATTATGACACGTGGGACACGTGTTCATGTGTATTCCTTGGTGCTTTTATATCATAGATCGCGGCGGTGAGGAAGGTATTTCACGCATGATTGATGTTGTGGGCGTGAGACCCATAGTTATATTCGAGTGGTGACTTTGAGCGTGAGTCCTCGACTTGACATGATCGCTTATTTATCAGGAATCGTAGTTTGGTTATCATACATGTCTCCCGCTTTATATAGACCGCTATGATTTCATTTACGATTTTCGCCACATACTTGGTACTGTTAGACCGACCTCCTTCGGGGCCGCTCACGCCGCAGTAGAGGTACACCGTTGATCCCCGCTATTAGGATCATAGTTCAGTTGGGAAGCTCCGTTTCTTGAGGCTTATCTTTGGTATAGTCCCTCGTTGTAGAGTACTTACATTCAGGGTACGGGCCCTGTCCCGCCATTGTTGTTATATCATTCTTAGAGGTGCAGAGTAATGTTGTGGCGAGTTTGTAAAAAGGATGTAATCGCTCGATTTAAGTTTTTATATATACGCCGAAAGACAACTTTTCTTCAGATAAAGCGTCTCTTTTACATTGTTTCATGTTGTGTTTTATATTCACGATTACTCGATGTAGGGGTGGCGATGGGCGGGCCGACCGACCCAAATTCGGTCCGAGCCACGCACTCGTTATAAAAAAACGGATCGGGGCTCAACGGCGGGCGAGTATGGTCCCGCCGACCACCCCGTCATGCCCGATCTCGCCGATCCCGCCCCGACTCCCGCCCACTTCGCACTGCCCCGCCTGGGCCGACCTTTGCAGAAAATAGCCGTTGTCCAACGGCCATTTTACATTTTGCCGCTGACAACGCCATTTTAGGCCTCCTCTCTCCCCAACCCCTACCCCTTTATATTTATTTTTAACCCCTATAAATACCTCATTCCTCTTCTTATTATTTTCACAAATCTTTCTACTCTCAATCAATCTCTAATTCTCTATACAACATTGTCTACATATTCAATCTATTTATTAATTTGAGAATTGGGAGTGAAGTTGACAACTAGCTTGAGGATTATCTATCGAGCAAAGTTTCAATTTTCAACCTCTCGATTACACGTCGACTCTACGTCGGCGTTTGGTACATTCGTTCTCTCATTAAATTATTATTTTGTCTTTATTTCATTTAGCACATTTAATTTCATTATCTTTAACTATTTATTAGCATAATTAAAATGAAAGGACTAAGAGGCATGTTGGTAAGGGTAAGTCGACTTCTTCTAGTAGGTGGTAACAAGGGCAAGGGTACTTCTTCTAGTATTCCTGTTCCAGCTATTCCTAGACAAGATGATTTTATAGATCCTGAAATGTTTCCTGAAATACCATATGATCTTGACACAAATGATTATCCTGAAATTGAAGAAGATTTTAATTTAGATGACACTCTAGTTGATGATACACCTACTAATGAAGATGATGATACACCCACTAGTGAAATGCCTCCTATCCCCCCTACTATGAGACGAGGTCCGGCAAAACGACCATTAAAATCAGTTGTATGGAAATATTTTGACAGGGACGTAGCTAATCAAGTAGCTGTATGTAAAACTTGTAAAAATGTTTATTCTTTTAAAACTGGACAAGGTCATGGTGGGACGGGGGGTTTAGGAAGACACCTATTGCAAAAACACAAAGCCTTGCATGCTCAATACATGATTGAAAAAGAAGGTGAGAAGACGTCCTCTCAATCGGGACAAGGTTCACATACTACTGTCCCGGAGAAAGTACAGGGTCAAATTAACCCTATGACGGGGGGAGTTGTAGGCCCTAAATACGATAAACATAAAGATAGGGAAGCACTAGCAAAATTAGTTGCTGTGGAGGGTTTGCCTTTTTCATTTCCTGAATCTCCTGGTTTTATTCATTATATTAGAGATATGTATAATCCTGCTTATAAAGGTTTTCCTAGATCAACTGTTAAAAGAGATGTATTTAAATTTGCACATGAATATCAATGATTTACGTTACGCATTATATCATTTAAATTGCAAAGTCGCTTAACTTCGATATAGGTCGTAGTACTAACGCCATGATTATTTAACTTGTTTGTCATTGGATAGATTATAAATGGTCTATGCAAAACGTATTTTAGCATATAGATATATAGATAGTAGGCAATAATGGTGAGTTTATTTCGAAAATATTTATTGATCTGTGATTATTACTAATAACCGATAAAGTTATGAGTATTACATTAGATAATGCATCTTCTAACAATTACGCTATTAGTATTTTAAGAGATGTTTTAACTCAAATTTTTCCAAAACATTTTAATATCAAATGTGCGTGCCATATTTATAACTTAGTTGTAAAGGATGGTCTTTCACTTTTTCAAGATATTCTTGAAAAATACAATTTGCTATACACTTTATTTTTAAAAATAATAGAATTCAACAGAGAAAAGAATATAAAAACTTGTCACGATTGTGGACTATCTTACGTAAAAATTCGAAGAAGTACCAACTAGGTGGAATTCTTTATATGACCAACTAGTTGTTGCTTATGACTATAGAAAACCTATTACTTTATTTTTAACGCCCATAATCAAAATCCAAATGATATGATTGTGGATACTGATTGGGAGAAAATTAGAGAACTTATTGTATTTTTAGATAATTTTCAACGAGCAACAAAAGAATTTTCTACTTTATATTATCCTACTATTTCAACTATGTTGTTTTATATAGCTATAATATTTTTACTTAAAGAATATATGGAAAACACGCTTATCTGCAGCTATTAAAAAAATGTTTATGAAATTAAAGAAATATTTTATTTCTATTCCCCTATTTATATTATTGGTGCTGTATTAAACCCGACTATTAAAGTAGAGGGTTGTAAAAGTCTTATTCAAAATATTTATACCTGTATGGACGTACACCACCTCCAACTCCCAAAAATTTAAATGTTGAGCCACCTATTGAACTAACGCTAGAAGAAGTGTTGAATAGCGTAGAAGATGAATGCAAAAAAGTATATCGGCATTACCAGCAAGAAAGTGCTAGTAACCAACCGACTTTTGTACCATCTTCTTCTTCAACACAACCTAAAAAAAGACAAGCAGTTTCTGTGGCTAGGCCTAGTATTAATTCTATTGAAAGCCTCAGAAATAGAATGTGCGGTGGTAGCAGTGCTAACCAAATTAGTGAGTTCGATGTTTTTGTTTTGCAGGGTAATTTACCTTACCAAACAGTTATCAATGAAGAAGGAAAGGAAGACTTGCTGAAATATTGGAGCCAGAATGAGAAGACATTTCCGACACTTTCAATGATGGCCCGAGATATTTTGAACATTCAAGCGTCATCAATCGCCACGAAGCGCTTTTTCGCAGCAGATTTCAAATAGGAGAGCACAGACACTCATTAGCCGGAGACAGCTTGGAGATGGCGGTACTATTCAGAGATTGGATACGAGCGGAGCGAAGGAGGTGCGGTCAACCAGATATTAACGAAGAAGATGACGACAACTACAACGACATTTTATCTGAAGGCATGAGTAGCGACGTGGAACAATTTGATCAAGATATACCAATTCCAACCGAAGAACCACAAGAAATTATAAAGAAATTAGAAAACATATTTTCAAATTGGTAATTTATTTCATTGCAATTTTAAATTTTTCTATGTCTTTCACTCTTTTGCAAATTTTTTCAACAACAAGACACTACAATTTAATTTTGAATGTTGTATATTTTATTTTTCAATGAAATTAATTTTATAAGAGGCACAAAAACATACTTGGGATGTTTTTTTACACTTTTCTTGTCTTTGTTTAATTATTTATTTTATAAATTTATACTTTATAGTTTATACTTTATAAATATATTATATATATGAGTATAATACTATAATACTATAATTATAAATTATAATACTATAAGTCTATAATATTATAGTATATGTATATGACATTATGACTATATGACAAGTATATGTTAATGTTACTTTGTTAGTACTTAGTAATTTAGTATTTTAATTTAGTGAAAAAAAAAAAAAAAAAAAAAAAACCCGCCAACCCGTCCGTCCAGGCCCCCGACTTACCACCAACGGATCGACCGGACGACACGGTATGGTCCCGCCCGACCCGACCACTCCAGCCCGCCTACCGACCCGCCATTTTCCCGCCCGACCCGCCCCGCTCGCCAAACCCGACCCGATGGGCCCGGCACGCCCATGGCCACCCTACTGATGTATGTCTACTTGGGTGCGGGTAGGCACGATCGGGCCGGTCCGGTCGTGACAAAAGTGGTATCGAGCAGCTTAATCCTCGGAAAGTGTCTACATCGTATCTAGGTAGTCTTGATTATCGGTGTGTTGTGCACCACAACAATAATCGGAGGCTATAGGATATTTAGGATTGGTTTCCATTCTTCTCACTCGAGATCGTGCTTAGAAAGTGTTATAAGTTGGACCTCTAACGTATTTCTTTCCCTTACCGCTATGCCTCGCGTAGGCAACCCGGCCCAGAAGGGAATGCGGCCGGCGGAGTCGCGAGTAGAGCACAGAGGGTTACTAGGGCATAGGCCCAATCATCACATGGGGTGGTGCTTCATTCGGGGAGTTCTGCTACGTCACGACCCAGAGTTTAGCACTGCAGCGATTCCTCATCGCGCATGATAGTTGAACCTTCGCCCACGACGAGCAGAAAGTATAGATTGCAAAGAGACGACCACATTAGCTAAGGATGTAGCTACCGAGAGTATATTATATACCGATTTATCACGAGTCATGATGACTATCTAAGAGAGGTTGTGCAAGAGTAGCTCTTGATCGAGCTTGAGCACGGCTGCGTGAGTCACGACTTGACATAATCGCTTTTATGTTGTGGAATCGTAGTTTGGTTATCATACATGTATCCCGCTTTATATAGACTATTATGATTTCATTTCTGATTTTTCTGATTTCACATACTTGGTACTTGTTGCATCGACTCTTCGTGGCCGTTCATGCCGCAGTGGAAGTACACCTACCGTCGATCCCGCGTTTAGGATCTCATTTCAGCGTCTTGGGAAGCTCCGCCTTCGAGGCTTATCTTTGGTATGTTACCACGAGTGCTGTAGGTCCTTGTACATTCTGTGGTATGGCGGGGCCCGTCATAGTTGTCAGATAAATCTTAGAGGTCAGAGATCGCTGCAAGGTGGTTATAAGGATTGTAAATCGTTCAAATGTTTATATATATATATATGTTGAAAGGCAACCGCTTTTGGTTGACCTATTTTCTTTCATCTTAATCCATGTCTATTTACATGTTTAAGTTTTATTTCCATGGTTTTCTCCGATGTTGTATCACTAGGGTGCCCGGGTAAGGCACGATCCACGCCCGGTTCGTCGTGACAAAAGTGGTATCGAGCGATTAGTCCTCGGAAAGTGTCTGCACCGTGTCTAGTAGAGTCTTGATTATCGGTGTGTTGTGCACCACATCTATAATCGTGAGGCTATAGGACATTTAGGATTGGTTTCCATTCTTCTCATTCTCGAGATCGTGCCTTAGAGCTGTGATAAGTTGGACCCTCTCGACGTATTCCTTTCCTTTACGATTATGCCTCCGCTGCAACCCAGCCCAGATGGGCAAGGCGATCGAGAGATGTTAGTGAGATACTGAGGAGTACGAGGCGCAGCCTTGGCCAAGACTGAGCAGTGCTTCCGACGGGTTTCGCGGACGCCAAAGACCAAAGAGTTTAGAGCCAACAGATGTGGCCGAGACTACAAGACTGAGCCTCCGTCCCACACTGGAGCAGATGAGATGGGTATAAGGAGATGGCGATCGCCGTGGTCGTGGCGAGATATGAGGATAGGCCGATGCAAAGCAGTTCGATCCAAGAGCACCGTAGTTTACCCCGAGCGCATTTGAGACTACGGATTTTACGAGGTGTAACCCGCCGCAGTTTTATGGGTCGAGGCCCGAGGATGATCCGCAGGAGTTCATCCGGCGCTACAATGGTCGCGAGAGTGATCAAGGCATCGGATACCGAGTCCGTGGTCTAGGTTCGCATCGTGATACCGCAATGATCGTTTGATTCGCGAGCTGTCCCGGAGAGAATGCACTTCCTATATGGGACGAGTTCTCAAAGGCATTTCTTGCACACTTCTGCCTCCACAGATGAGGGCTCGGGCCGATTTTTGACGTTAAAGCGCGGCGGACGGTTAGAGAGTACAATGTGGAGTTCAACTCGTTAGCTCGGTATGTCCCCGCGTAGTAGCCGATATGGAGGATGAGTACACCGCTACGCCACCGGCTAGATGATTACTGGCGCAGGCTTATGCGGTGTAGCTCTTCACCGGCATGAACATTGCCCGCATGCAAGCTCATGCACTAGGATGCGAGGCACGGAGAGGTCGACGAATGACCGAGATCGTGAAGAGGCCAGACGCAGGTCCTTTGGTAACTTTCGAGGCGGACCGCCAAAGCAGGTTAGTTATGTACTCCGCCAAGATGCAGTGGTCCTCCGCCTTCGTGGACGCTCGGGTATTCGGGGTGAGTCGAGCTCGTGGCTTCAGTTCCGTGTATACGTGAGTGCTAGCCAGGATTCATGTCCCCGGTTTGCACGATGTGGCAAACATCATCCCGGAATGTCGTCTTTATCGGGTGCTTGTTTCACCGCGTCGAGGCCATGTGACGAGATCAGGCTTATAGGAGAGGTACCGGCAGCTTGGCGCAGCCTACCGGATCAGTGGTAGGTTCATCGCCTTCTACAGCTATGCGCTGTTATACCCCGTATTTCCAGAGTATGTACGTAAGGGAATACGTACAAAAAGTCTAGCCTTAAAGTTTAGGCAAAACGTTTTTTTTGGGCACAACTCACAAAACGAATAGTTTTCCGACGAAACGTTTCCACAGCTTTCGTAGGGTAAATTCCGGCTATGCCATTTCTAAGTTTTGCGGATTTTTCCGAGAGACGAAACATTTTGGACCAACGGGAGGGCGACACTTGGCACCCTCCAATTTGTGGACTTGAAATCGTCCATTGGACGAATTGAAGACCATTGGCACGTTTTTTGTGCCTTGTGCACAAGTCAAGGAGTTGGTAGGATATTTGTGTATAGTTAATCCTCACCCTACACTTGCCTTGCACTTGTCTTAATCTTGGCCATTGGTTGGCCACTTCTTGACCTATAAATACCCCCTTAGAGATGAAGAGTTCTTCATCCACAAATCTTTCCAAGTCTTGAAAATCCTCTCCTCTCCCTTTGTAGCCTTTTCGTCCAACACCTCCCCTCCTGTGAAGGCCCTGGCCGAATACCCTCTAGCCTAGTAGTTTGGCCGAGGCCCCCCCCTAGCCTAGCCAAAAATCTACCCCCCTCCCTTGGTAGAAAAGTTGTCTTCTAGTATTGTTATAATGCCCAAAATACCCTAGCCCAAATCCCTTAGTACTTAGTAGAAGTTGTGAAGAACTTCTAAGGTTTCTTGGAGCTACCGGAGCGTACAACTTAGGAGCTAAACCTTGCTCAGGCGCGACTTTATCTAGGATATTATTGGGCTTACGAGGTAACAAATCCTAACCTCTTTTGAATTAGAGAATACTTACTTGTAGTATTAGAATAAGTATTAAATACTTAGAAGAATATCACAGAGAATTGAATCTGTTACCACGTAGAAGGGTTTAAAAGAAGAATAATCAAATCAGATTTACATAGGATTTTCACGATGAGACTTATATAGCTCACCGGGTAGGGCACGCCCAACTTTCCATAGAATTGTGAACCTCGCTTAGAATGACCTTGAGTAGTCTTTGATAGATGTCGTGACTATTATAGTGACTCTCTCACGACATATTCAACTTGGCGGTGGTTTTGAGAAGGTATGTGATTCTTCCTAAAGCATGATATTTTACAATATATATAGTGCAGAGACGCATACGTGTTAAGCGAATAATAACTACGGCAATGTCTTTGACTTAAGCTGAATAACACTTACGGCAATGCCACGCTTAAGCTCGAATAACACTTACGTGAATGCCTCACGGCTTAAGCACGAATAATAAAGATCTGAAAGCATTTCATAAGAATCTCGAATCATTTTTAATGAAGAGAACTAACTGGTTTTTAAAGCGAAGCTTAAGAGTTATACTAGCTTTATGGGAAGTTAAGTATAACCACTTAAGATTGATAAAAGAAACAAGTTTGCCTATGTGTTTATAAATGACTTATGTTGAATTGTGAAAAGAATAATAAGATGGTTTGATAAGTAGACATGATATGATGCTATGTGTGTTAGTATCTTGTAACGTTTGTATAAGAGAGTATCCTTATTGTGCTTATGTTGTTTAAAGATGTTGTTATGTTAGTGTACTATCACTCACCTCTTGAGATGATACCGGGTTGTCGCCTCCGACGCGGGTAGACTCAGCGATGCAGGACCATGATTCGAGAATACCTCATGCGGTCCGGGGGCCTATGCGCGAGCTACGAGAGTTCCGTGTTAGTATGCGGGTTATGCCTCATGCGGTCTATGCCATGCGCGACAACGAGTCGGGGCGATGCCGAGGAGTAGCTACCCTCGATGCGGGTTATACCTCGCGCGCCCACGTGAGTGGCCTATGCGGACTCGGAGTCGTGATTAGGCTTGCAGAGTGATAATACGCGAGTGGCCCCGCCGAATCATTCGCACCTAGAAAAGACCTATTACGATTACCTATTGTTGCTCTTGTTTGTGATGTGGCACTATGCGGTTCCTCGATTGCTTCATACATATTTGTAAACCGGTTTTAAAAAGTGTTATGATTTCATTTAAGTACTTTACGATTTCACATACTTAGTACTTGTTAGATCGACCTCCTTCGGGGCTGCGTTCATGCCGCAGTAAGGGCAGTGCTAGATCCACATTCTTAGGATCTCTACGTTGGTGTCTGAGCTCCATCTTTTAGGAGGCTCTACTGGGTATGATCTCCTGTTGTAGATAGTTTTGTACGACAGGTATGGGCCCTGTCCCGCCATAGTTGTATATTTCCTTAGAGGTCTGTAGTCATGTTGTGCGATGTCGGATGTAATCGCTAAACCATGTTTATATATATATACGCGGAGCGATGTTTTCTCACATAAAGCGTGGTCTTATTTTATAAAGCGTTTCATGTCTTGCTTTATATTTCCGATTACACTGATGTATGACTACTTGGGTGCCCCAGAGACCACCACTGCCCCGAACGGGTCGTGACAAAAGTGGTATCGAACGCTTAATCCTCGGAAAGTGTCTACAGACCGTATCTAGTAGAGTTTGATTATAGGTGTGTTGTGCACCACACCAATAATCGTGAGGCTATAGGATATTTAGGATTGGTTTCCATTTTTCTCATTCCGAGATCGTGCTTTAGAGTCGTGTTATAGGTTGGACCCTCTAACGTATTCCTTTCTGTATGCTTATGCCTCCACGTAAGGCAACCCGCCTGTGGCGGCAAGGCAGGCGGGAGTCGCTAGCGAGACACCCAGAGTCACGAGGGCTCGTGCCCGCCTATACCGCAGACGGCGAGTTCTATGACGCCGCCAGCCCCAGCAGAGACCACAGTACTACACCTCCCGTCCCCACACCGGGCGGAGGAGTTAGGTACAAGGAGATGGCCCATTGGCAAAGTCAGGCCCGACACGGCGAGAGATTGACGCGGCAGCCTGGCCCAGCCCACCCGGGCCGCACCCGTGGTACACCCGAGGCGTATAGTTTGAGACTACGAGATTTCTTGAGTCAGAGCCCGCGAGTTTTACGGTCGAGGCCGGAGGATGATCCGCAGGAGTTCATCCGTCACCACAGAGAATCATGAGGGTGATCAAGGCCTCGGAGACAGTCTGTGACCTTTGTTCAGATCGGCCGCGTGATACCGCAATGATTGGTTTGATTCATGGGAGTTATCCGGGAGAGCACGCGTCCCGCCTACTGGGATGAGTTCTCGAGGCTTTCTCACTCACTTCTTGCCTCCACAGATGGCGAGGGCGCGGCCGATAGATTTTTACCATCGAGGCGAGAGGACGACCGCCGTGAGTACAATGTCGAGTTTGATTCATTGGCTCGATATGTCCCAAAGATTGTAGCAGATATGGAGGATAGGGTGCACCGCTATGTCACCGCTAGACGACTATATGGCCGAGTCATGTGGGTGTTTCTCTCCACCGTATGGACATTACCCGCACGCAGCTCACGCCTCGACGCGGCGAGCGCAGAGGTCGACGAGTGGGCGACAAAGAAGCAGGGGCCGACGGAGGGTCTTCGGTGGTTATCGTGGTGGGCGGCCTCAAAGCAGCCTAGATTCGCACCACGCCAGCAGAGCACTCGCACCGCCCTCAAGACCCGAGTTTTCGAGGGCGCACCGGGCCCTGTGGCTTGAGACGTCGAGTAGCGAGGTATCGCCGATCGGGACCACCCCGTGTGGCCGATGCAGATCCCATTACGGAAGTGGTACTACTTTTGGAGCTTGTTACATGGCCACGCAGGTCACTTTGCGAGGATCGTCCGACCGGGGCAGCGGTGGTAGGCTCACCGTGTTACGTTGCCGCCATCATCTCCTACAGCTACTCGCCGAGGCGTGGTACTCATGGGTCGCCAGGTCGCGGCAGGTCGTGGCTCGGTCCCGATTCTAGCGGTCCTCGAACCGCATTTATGCTTTGTCCACCGACAGATCGTGAGGCCTCACCGATGTCGCCACGGTACCTTATCGCTCGGGTTTGATGTGTATGCTTTGATAGATCCGGTTCTACTGGCCCCATATATCTCCCCTTGTTGCTAGTAGGATAGGGATGAGCACGAGTCCATAGACCACTTTCGAGGTAGCTACGCGATGGTGATTCGGTGGTAGCTCGGCGTATATGAGCTTGTCCGTGACCATTTACAGTCGTCAGACCCTAGCCGACTTGATAGAGTTGGAGATGATTGACTTCGGCGTGATTATGGGGATGGATTGGCTAGCTTCTTGCTACGCCAATGTAGACTGCAGAGAGAGAGTAGTACGGTTCCAGTTCGGCGAGCCGGTTGTTGAGTGGGAGGAGCACCAGACGCCGGCGTGGTAGGTTTATTTCCTACCTCAAGGCTAGGAAGATGGTGCGGAAGGGTATATCTACCATCTCATTCGGGTGTTTGATATCGAAGGCTGCGTACCAGATTTTCGCAGTTCGAGTCGCGAGTTCCCGACGTGTTTCGGATGACCTCGGTGTCCTCCCGAGAGGAGATCGAGTTTTGTATAGATGTGTTGCAGATACGCCTATTTCCATTCCGCCATACGTAATGGCACTGCCGAGTTGAGAGAGTCAAGGACCAGCGGAGGGATTTCTTTGGAGAAGGGCTTCATCGCCTAGTGTTTCTCCTCGGGAGCGCCAGATTGTTCGTGAAGAAGAAGACGCCGCGCATGTGTGTTGATTACGGTGAACAAGGTGACCATTAAGAACGAATACCCTTCCCGAGATTGATGATTTGTTCGACCGGTTGCAGGTGGTGCGAGATGTTTCTCCAAGATTGATCTGCGATCGGGCTATCATCAGTGCGAGTCGAGAGGTGGATGTCCTAGATCGCATTCGGACCCTGACGCATTATGAGTTCGTGGTCATGTCTTTTGGGTTGACCAATGCTCGTGGTATTCATGGATTTGATGAACCGAGTGTTCAAACCATTTTGGACACGTTTGTGATAGTGTTCATTGATGATATCTTGGTTTATTCTAGCTCGAGCGGGGAGCATGCGGAGCATTTGAGGATCAGGCCGATAGCTTCCAGACCAGCTTATGCGCCAAGTTTTCCAAATGTGAGTTTTGGTTGACTTGATGGCGTTTCTTGGGCATATTATCGGGTGATGGCATTCGAAAGCCGATACGCCAAGATCGGCGGTCAGACTTGGCCTAGACCTACTACTCCGGCAGAGGTTCGCGATTTTACGGGCCTTGCAGGATATTATCGCGTTCAGAGAAGTTTGCTTCTATCTCGCACCATTGACTAGGCTGACTCGGGCAGCCAAGTTTGATGGGCGATGCTTGTAAGCAGGTTTCGATTCTTTGAAAGAGACCGACGACCGCCCCGTTCTTACTCTTCCGGAGGTCCAGATGGTTATGTCGTGTATTGCGATCGTCGGGCATCGGGTTGGGATGTGTTGATGCAGCATGGCGGTTATAGCATATGCATCCCGACACCAAGAAACACGAGAAACTACCCCACCCATGATTTGGAGTTGGCCGTTATTCACGCCTTGAAGATCCGAGGCACTATTTGTATGGGTTCACGTGGATATTTTTACTGCACCACAAGAGCCTCCAGTATATCTTCACGCAGGGAGCTGAACTTACGGCGAGGCGGTGGTTAGAGTTGCTTAAGGATTACGATGTTGATATCTGTACCACCCGGGAAGGCCAATGTCAGGCGGATGCTCTTAGTCGTAGGTCGATGGGAGCCTATCGGATGTGCAGCTAGAGAGGAGGACATGGTTCGTGATTTGCATCGATTAGCGAGCCTTGTGTCCGTTTGATTGATTACGATAGCGATGGGGTTAGAGTTCGTGAGGTTGCCGAGTCTTCCATCGTCGGCGAGGTGAAGAGGCAACGCTCGAGGATCGGCTTTGATTCGATATCGTGATCTGACTCTTCGTGAGGCAAGGGTCCTGAGGTAGCACGATGGGGTGCTAAGGTTTGAGGGCGATTGTGTGTTCCGGATGTTTCGGACTTGGCAGCAGTTCTTGGGGAAGCGCGCACAAGCGTTACTCTATCCATCCGGTCGACCAAGATGTACCACGACCTTAGATCCGTGTATTGGTGGGATGTCTTGAAGAGGACGTTGCGAGTTCGTAGCTCAATGCCCGTGTTGTCGCAGTGAAGGTAGAGCACGGAGGCACGTGGTTTGTTACGATGATTGAGATCCCGACCGGAAGTGGGAGGTAATCAATATGGACTTCATCACAGGATTACCTCGCACTCGAGGAGACATGATTCTATATGGGTTATCGTCGACGGTCGACGAAATCAGCCCACTTTCTTCCGTCGGGGCGACTTTTTCTGAGGATTATGCCGACTTTACATCCGAGAGATCGTCGATGCATGAGTCCCTACTGATCATATCGCATGTGGAGCCCGGTTTACGACTAACTTCCGGAGGTCCTTCCGGAGGGTTTAGGACGCAGTGAGCACGAGCATCGCATTTCATCCACGCATGCACGACAGCAGAGCGCACTATCCGGACTTCGAGGATATCCTGCGAGCATGTGTTATTGACCGATGGTAGTTGGGAGGATCATTTGCCTCTGGTTGAGTTCGCGTATAATAATAGCTACCACTCGATTCGGATGGCGCCTTATGAGGCCTTGTATGGGAGGAAGTGCGGATCGCCTATAGGTTGGTTCGATGTGGGCGAGGTGCAAGTGGGACCAAATTTGATACAGCAGCGATGGATAAGGTGAAGCTTATCCGAGAGCGCTATCGATACCGTAGTCGATGTAAGTCGTATGCAGATCATCGTCGTCGCATCTTGAGTTCGAGGTTCATGATTGGGTTTTCCTAAAGGTGTCACCCATGAAGGGTGTGATGAGATTCGGGAAGGGGGAAACTCACCAGGTACATTGGGCGTTTGATTGTCCGCAGGTAGGCAAGGTTACTCACGAGTTGAATCTGCCGTCCGTCTGGAGGCGGTGCATCCGGTTTTTCACGTATCTATGCCGAGGAGATGTATCGGGGATCCATCTAGGTACACCGATTGACGATGTCCAGTGATCGGGGGTTATCGTATGAGGAGATTCCATAGCGATAGTCGATCGTCGGTTAGGCGTCTGCGACCAAGGACGTGGCTTCCACAAAGTCTTGTGGCGAACGAGCTCGTGGAGGAGATGGCGTGGGAAGCCGGCGAGGACATGAGGCGAAGTATCCTCACCTATTCCCCACACCTCCAGGTAATTCACTTTCCTACTTGTAAATTTTCTTTATATTTTCTGCCTATTGTTGTTATGTGGCAGTGTGTGGCATTTGCAACAGTTTAAGTTATTAAGAATCTTATCGTTAACTGTCTTGGGAAGGAACATTCGGGACGAATGTTTCTAAGGAGGGGAGAATGTTATACCCCGTATTTCCAGAGTATGTACGTAAGGGAATACTTACAAAAAGTCTAGCCTTAAAGTTTAGGCAAAAAGTTTTTTTTGGTCACAACTCACAAAACGAATAGTTTTCCGAAAACGCTTTCCACACTTTCGTAGGGTAAATTCCGACTATGCCATTTCTTATTTTTGCGGATTTTTACGAGATAAGAAACATTTTGGACGAACGGTAGGGCGTAACTTGGCTACCTCCAATTTGTGGACTTTAAATCGTCGATTGGACGAATTGAAGACAATTGTCACGTTTTTTTTGACTTGTGCACAAGTCAAGGAGTTGGTAGGATATTTGTGTATAGTTAATCCTCACCCTACACTTGCCTTGCACTTGTCTTAATCTTGGCCATTGGTTGGCCACTTCGACCTATAAATACCCCCTTAGAGATGAAGAGTTCTTCATCCACAAATCTTTCCAAGTCTTGAAAATCCTCTCCTCTCCCTTTGTAGCCTTTTCGTCCAACACCTCCCCCCCTTTGTGAAGGCCCTTGGCCGAATACCCCACTCTAGCCTAGTAGTTTGGCCGAGGCCCCCTAGCCTAGCCAAAAATCTACCCCCCTCCCTTGGTAGAAAAGTTGTCTTCTAGTATTGTTATAATGCCCAAAATACCCTAGCCCAAATCCCTTAGTACTTAGTAGAAGTTGTGAAGAACTTCTAAGGTTTCTTGGAGCTACCGGAGCGTACAACTTAGGAGCTAAACCTTGCTCAGGCGCGACTTTATCTAGATATTATTGGGCTTTTGAGGTAACAAATCCTAACCCTCTTTGAATTAGAGAATACTTCATGTTGTAGTATTAGAATAAGTATTAAATACTTAGAAGAATATCACAGAATAGAATTGAGCTACTACAGTAGAAGGGTTTAAAGAAGAATAATCAAACCAGATTTTACATAGAATGTTTTCACGAGACTTATATAGCTCACCGTAGGGAAGTACGCCCAACTTTCCATAGAATTGTGAACCCGTTTAGAATGACCTTGAGTAGTCTTTGATAGATGTGCGTGACTATTATAGGTGACTCTGCGCGACATATTGACTTGGCGGTGGTTTTATTTGAAGGTATGTGATTCTTCCTAAAGCATGATATTTTACAATATATATAGTACGGTAGACGATACGTGTTAAGCGAATAATAACTACGGCAATGTCTTTGACTTAAGCACGAATAACACTTACGGAATGCCTCACGCTTAAGCACGAATAACACTTACTGTGAATGCCTCACGCTTAAGCTGAATAATAAAGATGCGAAAGCATTTCATAAGAATCTGAATCATTTTTAACGTAAGAGAACTAACTGGTTTTAAAATGAAGCTTAAGAGTTATACTAGCTTTATGGGAAGTTAAGTATAACCACTTAAGATTGATAAAAGAAACAAGTTTGCCTATGTGTTTATAACTGTCTTATGTTGTATTGTGAAAAGAATAATAAGATGGTTTGTTAAGTAGACATGATATGATGCTATGTGTGTTAGTATCTTGTAACGTTTGTATACGAGAGTATCCTTGTTGTGCTTATGTTGTTTAAAGATGTCATTATGTTAGTGTACTATCACTCACCTCTTGAGATGATACCGGGGTTAAGTCGCCTCCGACGCGGGGTAGACTCGGTGATGCAGGACCATGATTCGAGAATACCTCATGCGGGTCGAGGGGCCTATGCGCGAGCTACGAGTTCGAGTTAGTATGCGGGTTATGCCTCACGCGTCTATGTCGCCATGCGACAACGAGTCGGGGCGACGCCGAGGAGTAGCTACCTCGATGCGGGTTATACCTCATGCGGGCCCATGTGAGTGGCTATGCGGACTCGAGTCGAGATTAGGCTTGCAGAGTGATATCTGGCGAGTGGCCTGCTTGAATCATTCGCGACCTAGAAAAGACCTATTACAGTTTACCTATTGTTGCTCTTGTTTGTGATGTGGCACTATGCGGTTCCTTGATTTCTTCATACATATTTGTAAACTGGTTTTAAAAAGTGTTATGATTTCATTTTAGTACTTTACAGTTTCACATA
This sequence comes from Przewalskia tangutica, assembly GCA_029844215.1. NCBI lineage: Eukaryota > Viridiplantae > Streptophyta > Magnoliopsida > Solanales > Solanaceae > Przewalskia > Przewalskia tangutica. The sequence continues at coordinate 431,242 of JAQGDG010000037.1, read as the reverse complement.
CTTAGTACCTGTTGTACTGACCTCCTCCGGGGGGCTGCGTTCATGCCGCATGAGTAAGGGCAATGAGTGCTAGATCCACATTCTTAGGATCTCTACGTTGGTGTCGGAGCTCCATCTTTTCGGAGGCTCTACTTTTGGGTATGATCTCACTGTTGTAGATAGTTTTGTCTGATCGGTATGGCGGGCCCTGTCGCCATAGTTGTATATTTCCTTAAGTGCTGTAGTCATGTTATGCTGTCGGATGTAACTTCTAAAACATGTTTATATATATACGCCGGAAGGCGATGTTTTCTCACATAAACTGTGTCTTATTTTATAAACTGTTTCATGTCTTGCTTTATATTTCCGCTGATTACTCTGATGTATGACTACTTGGGTGCCCCGGTAAGGCACCAGTCACGGGCCCCGGAACGGGTCGTGACATGCGCCCTGCAGGGCAGGCCTATGATTAGAGTGGAGCGGTAGGTTCAGGTATATCCCTAACCCTCTAGAGTTTTGCATGCTTGATATGATGATCTTTTGTTGTGTGCTATGTACGGATAGCGTTGTGTTAGTTATGAGTTAGAAAGCATGGTTAGTTGAAAGGATAATTCCTTGGGTAGTGTAAAATGGAAGTGGTAGCTTTCATGACCTGTATAGGTAAGATTGTTCCGGATCGGGAAACAAGAGCGTGATGCGTTAAGTGGGTCGGGTTGGGGCCATGTTGAGGGCCAACCCGGCCTGTTCGAGTGGGTCAGCTGCGGGTGGTCCTGCCAGGTGGTAGGGTCACGAGGGTGCTAGGCCCAAGTTTAGATGACCATCGTATGAGTTTGTGGATATGCTCGACCAGAATCGGTTCGTGAAGGCCGGGAATGGCCTTAGAGGAAAGTGAAGCTAGTAAGATGACCAAGTTTGGAGGTGGTGACTCCAAAGTTTTGGAAACTAAAGCGATGACTGAAGTATGGTACGTATACTAGAAGAGTTCAAGTGTTCGAGAAGGGCACAACGAGTAAGGAAGGAAGAGAACGTGTGTTATTCCATGGCCAGATGTGGCGTTGACAACAGTTAGAAGAACTTTATCGTTATCCGTCTTGAGAAGGAACATTCGGGACGAATGTTTCTAAGGAGGGGAGAATGTTATACCCCGTATTTTCCCGGGTATGTACGTGAGGGCGTACGTTTTTAAATTTAAGCCTTAAGGTTTGGCTAGGTTCGAAATTTGTACACAAGTGCCGAAAGGAGTCGTTTTTCGACGAAGCGTTTACTAAACTTGCGAAGGGAAAATTCCGGCTATGTCATTTCTAATTTTTGCGGATTTTTCCGAGAGACGAAACATTTTGGACCAACGGGAGGGTGACAAGTGTCACCCTCACATTGGAAGAAGGTTGGACGGCATTTGGACGATTTGGGCTACTTTAGTTGGTAGGATATTTTGGTGCAAGTTGTGTGGTAGATGGATAAGGTCCACATGGTTAAAATCTAGCCCTACACTTGCACCACACTTGTCTTCATCTAGGCCATTGGTTGGCCATTGCTAGACCTATAAATACCCCCCTTGTTGAAGACTTTCTTCATCCAAAAACTTGAGCAATCTTTCTAAGTCTCAAATACTCCTCCTCTTGTTTGCTTCGTCCAAAGCCCCTCCCTTGAGAAAGGCCCTTGGCGAGAGCCTCTCTCCCCTTTGTGGTGCTCCTAGCCGAGGGTACCCCAGCCTAATTGTTTTCGTATAATACCCTTGTTGTGGTATAGAAATACTCTCTAGTATTGTTGTAATGCCCAAGCACCTTGCCCAAATACCTTGTAGTATTCCCAAGGTTACACTTATACAAAAGCCAGTAAAATACTAGTATACTTCCTTTAGCCACTAAACGAAACCCTAAGGAAAACCTTCATTGTCGGTTGAAGTGTTTAGTAGAAGTTGCGTAGAACTTCTAAGGGTTGTTTGGAGCGGATTGGAGCACTCGGAGTAGAGCTAAACGTTGCTCGGGAGCGACTTTATACTTGGATAATTTTGGGCTCATCGAGGTAAATACTCTCATCCTTCTAGTGTAATTGGAAATTACATCGTAGTAGTATAGAAATGAATATATGATTCATAAGAGAATTAAAGCGTAATAGAAGGATATTACGAAAAGACTTGAATGAAATCACTTGAGGAAGAATATAGTAGAAGTTAAGCTGTACTTACATAGGATTGTATATCTGATGGTGATAACCTTTATTGGTTGAATGTTACGCAAGTAGCATGGGCTACTTAGAAGGTGGACCAGCTAAGCGTTATAGCCGTGGAGCGTTTTGCTTATAGTCGATAAATCGTCGCGAGGTATGTGATTCTTCCTATACTCTTGAGCATGATATTTTAAAAGGAAGATATATATAGTACGGCAATGTCTTTTGACTTAAGCCTGAATAATATATAGTACGGTGAGCGTCGTGTGCTAATTGAGCGTGGTTATGCGGCAATGTCTTTTGACTTAAGCCCGAATAATATATAGTATGCGGTGAGACGCACGTGCTAATTGAGCGTGGTTATGCGGCAATGTCTTTTGACTTAAGCTGAATAATAAGAATTTTGAAGTATTTCAAAATTGTTAAGAAATCATTTTTGAAAGAAGAGTAACACTTGGTTTTAAAGGTTTTAAAAAAGAGTTATACTAGCTTTATGGGGAGTTAGGTATAACGTCTTAAGAGAGGTAAAGAAAATGGTCTACTGATTTTAGAAGTTAAGAGACTTGATCTTATAAGATAAGAGACTTAACTTAAATGAATTAATATGGATTTTGTGTGAAACCTCATTCGTGAGTAATAAGTACTTGGTTTTTAAAGGAATAATGTTTCTTGATTTGAAATCGAATGTGTATCGATAAATCACTGCAGCGTTAATAAAGGAAAATGCATTGAATAATTAAGTATTATTAAAACCAGTAGAAACCTCCATCTGCATAGAAGCTAAGATGAGACAAAATGATATTACATTTTCTAGATCATGGCTGCTTAATAAGATTGATTATGAACAAGATTAACCTACTCACCTATGGCATATGTTACTCTATTGTTTTAAAAAAGAGATTAAGAAAATTGAACTATGAAACTTTTCTAAAAAGAGACTTGCGTAATTGAAATTAGGCAAACTGGAACTTTTAGGGAAAAGAAAGGCATTGTGTTGTCTTAAAATGGTTTGAAATATAAAGTGTTATAACAGCTTTATGGGAAGTTGGTTATAACGACTTTATGAAAACATAAGAAGGGTTTTATCATTTGTTTTAATGTGGTAACTTGACTTTTAAAAGAGAAGTATTTTGGTCCAAAAAGAAGGCATGGTATTACCTTAATTTGGTCTTAAAAAGGAAAGTATGAAAGTTGTTTTGGTTTACTTAAAGATATAAGTCACACATTTTATATACTACGGTATCGGGTGACTTTTATAAAAGGAATGAATCTCTTAAAAGGAATTTAACGTCGTAGTATTTTAGGTTAAAATCGGACTTTGACATAAAATGAAAGTACCTTGAGTTGTGTATAACTTGCCTATGCTTGTTGTTGTGAAACTTGACCATGTTCGTGTGATAGCCTTGTTGTGCAAATCCGTGTTCTACTCGACTACGGTTCATGGGATGAACCGAATGTATTTCACTCGACTAGGTTCATCCGAAAGTATTTCACTCGACTACCGGTTCATCCGAATGTATTTCACTCGACTACGGTTCATCCGGAATGTATTTCACTCGACTCTGGGTTCATCCGGAATGTATTTCACTCGACTACGGTTCATGGGATGAACCGAATGTATCCCACACGTTTCTATCTGGGTCCATGAGATGGGCCGAGACATGTTATCGTATCACATGATTTGTACCTAGGCGCCGCGGTGAGGAAGAAGTTCCACGCATGAGGATGACTTTGAGGCGTGAGTCACGACTTGACATAATCGCTTTTATGTTGTGAATCGTAGTTTGGTTATCATACATGTCTCCCGCTTTAGATAGACTATTATGATTTCATTTACTGATTTTTACGATTTCACATACTTGGTACTTGTTATCGACCTTCCTTCGGCTGCGTTCATGCCGCAGTAGAAGTACACATGCCGATCCGCGTTTAGGATCTCATTTCAGCGTCTTGAAAGCTCCGCCTTCGGAGGCTTATCTTTGGTATGTTACCACGAGTCAGTAGGTCCTTGTACATTCGAGGTATGGCGGGGCCTGTCCGTCATAGTTGTTATATAAATCTTAAGGTGCAGCTAACCTTTGGCAAGGGGTTGTAAGGATTGTAACTGTTCAAATGTTTATATATATATATATGTTGAAAGGCAACCGTTTTGGTTGGCCTATTTTCTTTCATCTTAATCCATGTCTATTTACATGTTTAAGTTTTATTTCCGCTGGTTTTCTCTGATGTTGTATCACTAGGGTGCCCGGGGTAAGGCACCAGTCACGGGCCCGGGTTCGGGTCGTGACATAATTTACTTCAAGAAGGAGAATGAATTTACCTTGGAATTTCGCCCAAAATAGTCCAACAAATCTCGCCCAATTTAGCCCTTTTTCCGCAATTCTTCTCCACGTTAAAATCACCCACACGAACCCTCTACAAGCTTGCCAACATGTTTCCTTCTTGTCGCCTTTCCAATAATTTCATCAAAGCTTAGGGTTTATAATTTTTTTTGAGAGAAGAGAGCAAGTGTTTGGATGCATTTTGTGTGGAATGGCCAAGATATAGGCTTTTCTTGCTCTACAAGTTGGGAGGGACACTTGTCGCCCTCCCATAGGTCCTCTATAACAAATATCTTATATTTTTACACCTTTTCCTCAAAAAATCCCGCCTCGGTGCCGCGGCCCTGCAGCCGGCGCCGTGGCGCTACAACTTCAGAAAGTTTCAGGGCTTAGGGAGCCATGGCCCTGAGATCGGAGTCGTGGCGCCTGACTGAAAACTGCTTCCTTCTCTTCTGTAAGCTGAACTTGCAACGTCCATAACTTTCTACTACGATGTCCAAACGACGAGCGATTTATTGCGTTGGAAACTAGACTCAACGAACTTCATAATAGGCTTTTGAAACACCTAAAAACTCCCTTTATACCAGGATATATTCCGCTCCAAAGTTGACTAAAACCTGTCCAAAAACATTCCGCCAACTTACTTTCCAAATTCAAATCTTATTTCCTTTAAATGCGTTCTCAAATACATGTCACGAATTACGGGGTTTAACACGACTCTTACCAACATCCCCCATAAGACTTGGTAAGAACTTAGGATAACTTAGACATAACTTTTACATAGAGTAAATCAACATACATACCTCTTAACTTCTAAGAGTAGAAGGAATCATGAAATAACACCACATGTATATTTCATATGTAGAATCATGCCAAAAGAAGGAGGAGGTTCACATACCTCGCGACGACTAGCGACAAGTTTCAAAATGCTCCAAAGTACTTCAACCTTGATAGCTATTCCACCCTTCAAGCAGAATACGCTATACGTATTACTTTAACCTATAACAACCATAATACGTCTATCAACTCCTAGCTTTTTAACGTAGAATCATACTAAGTGTAAGGTCTCTTATTCTACGGAAATTTGGGCAGCACTTTCTTTGTTTCTACGTACTTTTCCACCTTTTTCAAGGCCCGAAATCAATAACCAACATGCCACATTTAAGGCGCAACAAACCAGCAATTCAAAGGGGATTACACGCCTTAACAGGACGTGTAAAATTTTGCCCCACAATTTAATATAAGACAATCCATTTATATTGCCCATATTTAACCAATTTCTAATGTCATTCTCGGCCACAACCAATTCAATACAACATAAAGCCCTTTTTCAATTCTTTTCAATCCAAGTCGTTATTCTAACATGTTATATAAGTCATAACCAATTGTAACAACTATATTCCTTTCCTTAAATAACATGCGACGATTATAACTAACAACTTTAATGGCTAGCATGCCAATTTTCGATTTAACATCTCAACATGATCCAAATCTTTTCAAACTTCATTCTATATAACACATGCTCACCTATCAACTACTACAACATGAAATCTTGAATTTCAATAGCAAGACAGAGATTATTACCTCTTTAAGCCCTAATACAATCCAAAACCTAAAGTCGATCCTTAGAAACTTTAGGTCCCCTTCTCGACTTTCCAATCCACTCCAAGCAACCCTTAGAAGCTTGTGAAGAACTCCTCTTCAAGTTCCAACTTCAAAGTTGAAGAACACCTTAGGTTTTCATGTTGCGACTAACGTAAAAACGTAGTTTTTCCGGGATTTTTATGTTGAGATATCCTTAGAATACCTTTAGGGACCTTGGGTTTGAATATTGTGATTTATGAAGCAAGATTGCAAATTTTTTTCTTTTTCTTTGAACTATGGCCGAGAGCCTCTAAAGGCTAGCACAATGTTTCTTGAAATTTTTCTAAGTATGGAATTCATCTTGCTACTAGTATAGATATATACTACAATCAAGGGCTTGGATTAAACCAAATGGAAGGCTAGGATCTTAGTCAAATGTAGTCAATTATGTCAAGCTTCAACTTGCACAACTTGACCATATTTCTTTTGTCCAATTTCGTCCAACATGTCCCATGTGGAGGGTGACGTGTGTCGACCTCCCATTGGTCCATTCTATATCATTTCCTGAAATTTCCATAATTGGCCAAAATATCGAAAACCTCGTGGGCCCCACAAAACGTAAAACTTCCGGGTGGGCCCTACGTGACCAAATCCGTAAATAAATTTCCACAATGCTAATAAATTCCCTACGTCTCAAATAACGCATTTTTAGAATCTAATTCTCATCAACTAACATTTTTCCTTTCCGAAGTTCGGAAAAACAATTCTTCCTTCGTACAAATTTTTAAGGTCCTGATTCCTTACGTACATTCTCTTTAGCATGCCCTGGACTTATGGGGTGTAACATTCTCCCCCCTAAGAAACATTCGTCCCCGAATGTTCTTTCGAGGTTCAATCTAACAGATATCGCATAGTCCCTTTTAACTTGCCCCAACATAATCACATATGCCACACATGGCCCTAATACATCGCACATGCATATCCATCCATCGTAAGCCAAACGAGAAATCAAATCCAAAGTGTGCATCATCACTATTTACTCCCATTCATGGCCTAAAAGGATTCTCTTCTCGTACATTCCCTTAGCCATAACTACAGACACTTCAATTCTTTCAACTCTTGTTCTCTTCTTTTTCTTACTTATCGTATTCTTCTCGTACTTCCAAACTTATTCTAGCATACGTACATAATCTCAATCATCGCTTCTTTTTTTCTAATCCTTCGAGTTACTATATCCAACTTGGTCAATTTTTGGCTCACTACTACCCGGTGGAACGCATCCACGAACTCGTACAACGACTAACTAAACTTGGTCCTTACACCCTCGTGACCCTATCCCATAGGGGGACTACCTCCAACCGACTTACTCCATTTCGACTCACGGTTGACCCGCATCACCCTCAATTCGAGGCGTTGTTGCACTTAAATTTCATTCTTGGTGCGAAATAAATCTTACTACCCGAGAAGGCTTTATACATCTAAGGTCTCGTGATGCGTCAATATTTTAAGGTTCACAATTTTTCTATGTCCCAAGCTTACATTATCAGTCCCCACATACGGGAAATGTAGCTTCTTAATATCTCATAATCATGTTGTCTTACTCACAACAACTCTAATTACTCCATACCATTATTATTCACATAATTACTTAAGCGTACAACACAGCTTAATCTAACAACATGGTATGCTCTCAAATCAATTAAACATGATCTCTTTTAAGAGTCTATCACAATCTCAGACCGTTCATTACCTTCTGACTATTCCAAGTAAGTACATAGATAAAGCCTAGGTGTGGATTAAATAAATTGTTTCACACCCTCCAAGTATTTAACAAGACTTTACCAACTTATGGTAACTCATAGTCATTCTAGGCAACACACATATGAACCCGAGCAAATACTGCATGCATATATATCATCATAATACCATCTATACGATAATTTTACTAACCTGGATACGCAATCCATATAATCCTTTCTGGGCCACTGTTGTCTTTCTCATAGCTGCAACCACAATAACACGTTAGGGAAAGACTACCCTAACAACACAGCTCTATCGCACGATCTCAGAGTGAGAAAAATGGAAATCAATCCTAAATGTACTATAGCACCCTGTTTATAGATGTGCGCAACACACGATAAACAAGACTCTACTATACGCGATGCGTAGACATTAGAGGACTAATCGCTCGATACCACTCTTGTCACGACCGAACCACGGCTGCGGCGGTGCCCTACCTGGGCACCCTTTTATTCATACAACATAATAAACCGTGGAAGATAAATAACACTCATCATTTTCATTTTTTTTCTAAACAAAGGCAAAGCCGATAAGGCTGCCATAATAAAAATCACCCGAAAGGGTCTACACTATTCAACAATGTAATTACAACGCTAGCCAGTCCAGCCCACATATGAATACAGGCCTCTAAGAATTTGGGCGATGGCGTGACGACAAGGCCCCGCCGCACTTCGAATATATAATGACAGCTCTAATAATGGAGTCATCTCAAAATGCTGAACCAGGATCCTAAGCTCGCGGATCCACAACTGAGTACCTAGACCTGCGGACATGAACGCAGCCCCTCGAAGGAGGTCAGTACAACTGGTACCAAGTATGGAACAGAAATACAGTACAGTAAACAAGATCATAACTATACAAAAGAATGACAGGGGCAAGTATGAAAATCAAATACCAGATCCTACCGTGTCATATAACAATCAGAGCCAACTGAACTTTGTATCACTGTACTACTATAACACCGTACCACTTTCACATATGAAAGCCATGTCAAAATCAGGGGCACCTTCCCTCAGCATATAATATCACAGAAACATGCTCGTGGAATACAACATCACTGTCGGCAGTCCATGATATAATATAAAATCAACTGTCATGTCTATATGCCTATAATGTGTCCCGGACCTTTAGTGAGGGACTCAGTATGATGAGAGTAAACTGTACATTTTATAAAATAGAAAATCAACTCATGGGACTATTTCACCCGCATGGATCTTGTAGACCCGCAATGAGTATATATATGGATATACCCGCATCATGGAGTAGCAGTCCATGGAATAATCATGGGAATTGAACCCGCATGAGACTATTTCTCCCGCATGGTACTATTTCATCCGCATGGGACTATTTCACCCGCATGGATCTTGTGGATCCGCAATGAGTATATACGCAATACTCGCATTGTGGAAAGCAAATCCACGGAATGTATAATGTCCAGGGGATTGACCCCGCAATAAATAATATATCACAAGCACAACCGGCTAACATAATCACGTAACATAAGTACAATCGGCTATCATAATCTCATAACATAAGCATAACCGGCAATCATAATCTCATAACATAAGCACAACCGGCTACCATAATCACATAACATAAGCACAATCGGCTATCATAATCTCATAACATAACCCGGCCTATGTGTAGGCTCGGTGTGTCTCATAACATAACCCGTCCTATTTGTAGGCTCGGTGTGTCTCATAACATAACATTTTAAACCGCCTTTTCACTTTTTCTTAAGTCGTTATAACAACTTTCCATAAATCTATTATAACAACCTTTCATTTTAGAGAACTTAAGGCACTTTTATTTCTTATCACATTGGGGAAACTAAACCCAAAAGTACTACGTACATACATACTTAAAAAGAATCATGCAACTCCTTTTCCTTAAATCAACAAACGTATACTTTTAAAACTCAAGTTACATACTCTTTTGAAATCATTCTTCTTAATTCTTGAAATAAATCAAGAAGCCATACTTTTTTAAATCAAGTCATTCATTCCTTTAAAAATCAAGTCCCATAACTTGAAAAATAAAGTCTCATAACCTTTTAGAAAATCAAGGTTCATAGTCTTAAAATTTCATAACATAAATTCTTTAAAATCAATTCACTTACTTCAAATAAATCAAGTCATTTCTATCTTTAAGAATCAAGTCCCATAACTTGAAAAATAAAGTTTCATGACCTTTTAAGAAATCAAGGTTCATAGTCTTAAAACTTCATAACATAAATTCTTTAAAATCAATTCACTTACTTCAAATAAATCAAGTCATTTCTACCTTTAAGAATCAAGTCTCATAACTTGAAAAATAAAGTCTCATACCCTTTTAAGAAATCAAGGTTCATAGTCTTAAAACTACATAACATAAATTCTTTAAAATCAATTCACTTACTTCAAATAAATCAAGTCATTTCTACCTTTAAGAATCAAGTCCCATAACTTGAAAAATAAAGTCTCATGACCTTTTAAGAAATCAAGGTTCATAGTCTTAAAACTTCATAACATAAATTCTTTAAAATCAATTCACTTACTTCAAATAAATCAAGTCATTTCTACCTTTAAGAATCAAGTCTCATAACTTGAAAAATAAAGTCTCATACCCTTTTAAGAAATCAAGGTTCATAGTCTTAAAACTACATAACATAAATTCTTTAAAATCAATTCACTTACTTCAAATAAATCAAGTCATTTCTACCTTTAAATTAAGTAACATATACTTTTCAAATCAAGTTACTACACCTTTTTCAAAACTCAAGTCATTTATACTTTCGAAATCCAAGTCTCGTGTACTTTCAAAATTAATACTTTTTATGAGCTGTGAATAGGTTATACTTGTTTATAACGATCCTGTTAAAGCAGCCATGATCTAGAAAATGCAATACAATTTTGTCTTATCTTAGTTTCTATGCAGATGGAGAATTCTACTCATTTTAATATAATTGATTGTCGATACATTTTTTTATTAACGCTGCAATGGCTTGTTCGATACCTATTCTCATTAGTACAGTAAATTAGCAAAGTCAACTCGACTCCAAATACTTCCTAACGACTCTTACCAACATCACCCATAAGACTTGGTAAGAACTTAGGATAACTTAGACATACCTTTTACATAGAGTAAATCAACATACATACCTCTTAACTTCTAAGAGTAGAAGGAATCATGAAATAACACCACATGTATATTTCATACGTAGAATCATGCCAAAAGAAGGAAGAGGTTCACATACCTCGCGACGACTAGCGACAAGTTGCAAAATGCTCCAAAGTACTTCAACCTTGATAGCTATTCCACCCTTCAAGTAGAATACGCTATACGTAGTACTTTAACCTATACCAACCATAATATGTCTATCAACTCCTAGTTTTTTAACGTAGAATCATACTAAGTGTAAGGTCTCTTATTCTACGAAAATTTGGGCAGCACTTCCTTTGTTTCTACGTACTTTTCCACCTTTTTCAAGGCCCGAAATCAATAACCAACATACCACATTTAAGGTGCAACAAACCATCAATTCAAAGGGGATTATACGCCTTAACAAGACGTGTAAAATTCTGCCCCACAATTTAATATAAGACAGTCCATTTATATTGTCCATATTTAACCAATTTCTAGGGCCATTCTCGGCCACAACCAATTCAATACAACATAAAGCCCTTTTTCAATTCTTTTCAATCTAAGTCGTTATTCTAACATGTTATATAAGTCATAACCAATTGTAACAACTATATTCCTTTCCTTAAATAACATGCGACGATTATAACTAACAACTTTAATGCCTAGCATGCCAATTTTCGATTTAACATCTCAACATGATCCAAATCTTTTCAAACTTCATTCTATATAACACATGCTCACCTATCAACTACTACAACATGAAATCTTGAATTTCAATAGCAAGACGGAGATTATTACCTCTTTAAGTCCAAATACAATCCAAAACCTAAAGTCGATCCTTAGCAACTTTAGCTCCCCTTCTCGACGTTCCAATCCACCCCAAGCAACCCTTAGAAACTTGTGAAGAACTCCTCTTCAAGTTCCAACTTCAAAGTTGAAGAACACCTTAGGTTTTCATGTTGCGACTAACGTAAAAACGTAGTTTTTCCGAGATTTTTGTGTTGAGATATCCTTAGAATACCTTTAGGGACCTTGGGTTTGAATATTGTGATTTATGAAGCAAGATTGCAAATTTTTTTCTTTTTCTTTGAGCTATGGCCGAGAGCCTCTAAAGGCTAGCACAATGTTTCTTGAAAAATTTCTAAGTATGGAATTCATCTTGCTACTAGTATAGATATATACTACAATCAAGGGCTTGGATTAAACCAAATGGAAGGCTAGGATCTTAGTCAAATGTAGTCAATTATGTCAAGCATCAACTTGTACTACTTGACCATATTTCTTTTGTCCAATTTTGTCCAACATGTCCCATGTGGAGGGTGACACGTGTCGCCCTCCCATTGGTCCATTCTATATAATTTCCCGAAATTTCCATAATTGGTCAAAATATCAAAAACACAAAACGTAAAATTTCCGGGGTGGGCCCTACGTGACCAAATCCGTAAATAAATTTCCACAATGTTAATAAATTCCATAGTCTCAAATAATGCATTTTGAGAATCTAATTCTCATCAACGAACATTTTTCCTTTCCGAAGTTTGGAAGATTTTCCTTCGGAAAAACAATTCTTCCTTCGTACAAATTTTTAAGGTCCTGATTCATTACGTACATTCTCTTTAGCATGCCCTGGACTTACGGGGTGTAACAAGAACATACATGCGATGCTTTGAAAGATAAAATCTTTTCAAGTGGCTGACGTTCCAGCTATTCTTCAGCTCCTTTCCATGTTCATCTTTGATCTAGTAGGATCCTTTTTCTACAATTCCTACTATCTGATACAGACCCTCCCAGTTTGCTCCCAACTTATCTGTGCGAAAATATCGAGTTGCGAGCATGACCTTCCGAAGGATGTAGTCAACGATTTTAAAATGTCTAAACTTTGTTTTCATGTTGAAATACCTCTCAATTTTCTACTTTTGTGCTGCCAGCCGTATGAGGGCCAACTCTCTGCGTTCTCCCAGCATTTCCAATCCTACTGCCAGAGATTTATTATTGGATCCTTCTATGGTCTGGGAGTATCGGAGACTGGGTTCCCCGATCTCCATGGGTATCAGGGCTTCAGCCCCATATACCAGAGTAAATATTATTTCCCGGGTACTTGTCTTGGTTGTAAATCTATAGGCCCATAGGACTCCCGGTAACTCTTCCGTCTACCTTTGGCGTCCTCTAACTTTTTCTTAATGTTTTGGATCAACATTTTGTTGGATGATTTGGCTTGCCCATTCCGCGTAGATGGTACGAAGAGGTGAATCTATTAATATTCAACCATTCTAGGAATTTGATAACCTTTGCTCCTACAAATTGTCGCCCGTTATCGCAGGATTTCTCTTTCGGCACCCTAAATCGGTAGATGATATGATCCCAAATGAAGTCTATTACCTCTTTCTATCGAACCTTTTGTATGATTTAGCCTCCACTTATTTTGAGAAATAATCTATTAAAAATAGTAGAAATCTCACCTTTCCCACAACTCTCGGTAGTGGCCCTATGAAGTCCATTCCCCATTTGATAAAGGCCACGGGGCCACCGCCGAGTGGATTGGTTCAGCGGGCTGATGCACTATGTAGGAGTGTTGTTGACATTTGTCATACTTTTAAACGTAGGGTTTGTCATCTTTCTCCATCCGAGACCAATAGTATCCACCCCTTGCTATCTTTTTAACCGATAAGTCATACCTAGAATGGTTTCCACAGCTACATTCATGTATTTCCTTCATCACGTACTCAACTTTCATTGGTCCTAAGCATTTGGCTAGGGGACCAAGGTAATATCTTTGATACAATTCTCTTTCTTGCATGCAATATCGTGCAACTTTGATAAAAAAAAGCTCGTGCGACCTTGCTATCTTCGGGAAGAGTCCCGTTCTGCAAATAGTTAATGATATCTGTCACACCCCGAACCCCGGGCCCGTGAATGGTGCCCTACCTGGGCACCCTTCTACCTTAACAACTAAGTAAACTTGCAGAATTTAAATAACACCTCTTTTTTTTTTTTAAAACCAACATACGTACAAGGGCAAAGCCGACAAGGCTTCCATATAAAATACATAACAAAAGACACTACACCGTACATGTTATACCCCGTAGTTCCAGGGTATGTATGCGAGGACATACGTACGAGAATACGACAGAAATATTGGAAAGAAAGGAAGATGTGATTTTTTTTCGACGGAAAAGTTTCCGGTTTTTGTGAAGAAAAAGGTTCGTTAATGGGAATTGGATTCCCAGATTTGGTATTTGAACTTCTCGGATTATATTAGAATTTTGAGATTTTATTTTCGGAAATGGCCACGTGGGGCCCACGGGAGAAATTTACGGTTTTGTGGGGCCCGCTTTGTTTTTGAGGTTTCCGGCTTTTTGGATATTTTCGGAAGACGTAATATTTTGGACGAATCAGGGGGCGACACGTGTCACCCCCTTGTGTGGCCATGTGGGCCGAAATGGTGTGACAAGTGGCTAGCCACTTGTCACCTACTCACCTTGGCCGAAATGGCCTTACACTTGGCACCATTTCGTTGGCCATGTGGTGTGGTGGGACCCACACACACATGGCCCAATCTTGGCCATACACTTAGATGGATCTTGACCTCCATTGTTCTATAAATAGACCCTTGGTTGATGAATAAGTTCATCTCACAGAAAGCTTCCAAGAGCAAAATACTTCCCTCCCTTTGTATTGGTTTCGTCCCACCCCTCCCCCCTTGTGTAGAATACTTGGTGTATTGTGGTATAATTCCAAATACACTAGCCTAGTATCCCTAGTAGTATTCCAAAGTTGTTTAAATACTAGGAGCCCGGAAATCCTAATTTAATAGAAAGTCGCAAAATGAAACCCTAGAAAAACCTTCATGCTTTGGTTGAAGTGTTTAGAGAAGTTGTTTAGAAACTTCTAAGGGTCGCTGGAGCGGGTTGGCGTAAGGACTTGGAGCTAAACGTTGCTCAGGATCGACATTTAATCTTGGATAATTTTGGGCTTATCGAGGTAATGATTTATGCCCCCCCTATTGTAATTGGATATTACATGTTGTAGTAATGTATAGTTGAGTATACTATATTTAGAATGAGTATTGAACTGTATTTACATAGGGCTGTATTTACAGTAGACTGTTGTATTATTGTGAAGCAGATTTGAACACGTCCGGTTAGACGTGTAATCCTCTGGGAGTTATTGGCACAGTAGCGGCCTTGTTAGTGAGGAGATTTATGTGATTTCGGGAGGTGTCGCGAATTTTCTCAGAGAAAATGGAACCGTGTGTTTAGAAGTTAATAGACGTTTGTGGCCTATATAGGTGGAAGTACTACGAGTAGCGTATTCTACTTGATGAGTGGAAAAGGCTAGCAGGGTTACAGTACTGTGGAGCGTTTTGCTTATTGTCGATAATCGTCGCGAGGTATGTGAACCTCTTCCTATCCTTTCTAGCATGATGTTTTGTAAACTATGTAGTACGGTAGAAGTACATGTGCTAAGTGTTTTGGTTGGTTTAAACATAGGGTGTTATAATAGCTTTATGGGAAGTTAGTTATAACGACTTTATGTAGGTAAAAGAATGGTTTATTGATTCTGAAAGTTAAGAGACTTGATCTTCAAAGATAAGAGACTTGACTTATAGACAACTTGATTTTGAAAGTTAAGAGACTTGATCTTCAAAGATAAGAGACTTGACTTATAACGACTTGTTTTCGGAAAAAGAGAAGTAACTTGATTTTAAGTATAGGTTACTTATTTTGAAAAGAGTACATTATTTGGGTTTTAAAAGAATACTTATGGTTGTTTTAAAAGGAAAGAGACTTGTAGAATTGAAGAGTTTTTGGTTTAGAACATAAAGTGTTATAACAGCTTTATGGGAAGTTAGTTATAACGACTTTATGAAAACAAAGGAATGGTTTTATCATTGGTTTTAAAATGGTAATTTGACTTTAAAGGGAGAAGTGTTTTGGTCTAAAAAGGAAGGCATGTTATTGTCTTAATTTGGTTTAAAAAGGAAAGTCTGGACGTTGTTTTGGTTTAATTAAAATATTAGTCACTTTATTTTCTTATACTACGGGTATTGTGTGACTTTTGTGAAAGTAACGTATCTTTTAAAGAGTTAATGTATAAAGTACTTTGGGGATAAAAACCCGATCTTGTTAATCATATAGAAGTACCTTGTGTGTATAACTTGATTGTGTTGGTTTGTGATAGCCTTGTAATACTTTCTTGTTGATTTGTTAAGTAAACATGCTAGGATGCTACGTGTGTTAGTATCTTGTGATGTTTGTGTAAAGGGGTTTCCGATCGCGCTTAAGTTGTTTAACTATCAGTTATGTTGGTATTGTACATCGCCACCTTGACATGTTTCGGAGGTTAAGGCGCCCTCCGCGGGTAGACTCAGTGATGCAGGACCATGATTCGAGAATACCTCATGCGGGTCCAGGGACCTGCGCGAGCTACGAGTTCCGAGTTAGTGCGCGGCCTTTATGGTCACGCGATGCATGTGGCCACGCGGATGCGAGTCCAGCGGATGCCGGAGTAGCTACCGATGCGGGGTTATACCTCATGCGGGCCTATGAGGTTGGCCTACGCGAGCTGCGAGAGTTCCGTGGCTAGACGCGCACATTGATACCGCGCGTGTGACCGCCTTTGATCATGTGACGCCTAGACATATCTCATGATCTGATTTATGACCTTGTTAGTACTATGGGTGTTAGTAGTCGGCTATGCCTTCGCATTTACCCTCAGCGGTTTTATTATGACACGTGGGACACGTGTTCATGTGTACTCCTTGAATGTTTTATATCATGGATCGCCGCGTGAGGAAGGTATTCCACGCATGAGTGATGTTGTGGGCGTGAGACCCATTGTTATATTTGAGTAATGACTTTGAGGGCATGAGTCACGACTTAACATGACTATTTATGTATTGTGGATCGTAGTTTGGTTATCATACATGTCTCCCGCTTTATATAGACTATTATGATTTCATTTACGATTTTTACAAGTTTCACATACTTGGTACAATCGACCTCCTTTCGGGCTGCGTTCATGCCGCAGAGGTACATCGGTTGTGGATCCGCGCTCTTAGGATCACGGTTCAGCTTTGGGAAGCTCCGTTTCTCGGAGGCTTGCTTTGGTATAGTCCCCGGTGTAGTTACTTGTACATTCGGGGTATGGCGGAACCTGTCCGTCATAGTTATGGTTACATTCTTAAGTGAAATCTTGTTGTGGCGGGGTTGTAAAAGGATTTAACTGCTCGTGTTGATATATATATGTATATATTTCGGAAGGTGACCGCTTTGGTTAGCCTAGTTCATGCTTTATGACTTGTCTCATGTTTTAGTTTTTATTTCCGCTGATTTTTCTCGATGTTGTATCACTAGGGTACCCGGTAAGGCACGACCACGGGCGGATCGGGTCATGACAAAAGTGGTATGAGCGCTTAGTCCTCGGAAAGTGTCTATGCACCGCGTGTCAGTAGTAGTCTTGATTATCGGTGTGTTGTGCACCACATCTATAATCGGAGGTCGCAGGACATTTAGGATTGGTTTCCATTCTTCTCATTCCGAGATCGTGCCTTAGAGTTGTGTTGTAAGTTGGACTCTCGGCGTATTCTTATGTACCCGTTATGCCTCGCGCAAGGCAGCCGGGCCCGATGAGCAAGGCGTGAGAGGAGCTACGAGTTGAACACGAGAGGTTACGAGGGCACGTGCCCGGTTCTTACGAGATAGTACTTGACGACGAGTTTTTATGATGCCGCCAGCCCACAGAGTTAGAGCGGCAAATAGCTTTCTTGAAGCCACGATACCGAGCCTCGGCCCACGGCCAGAGCCGAGGATATGAATTCAAGGTGATAGCCCGCCATTAGCTAGGCTGGCCGGGAATGAGGACGACGGGAGCCGGTGGTTCCGCGAAGACGATGATTCCCCAGATCCGATAGTCCGAGACTTAGGATTTCTTGAGTTGCGATTCGCGAATTCTATGGATAGAGATCCGAGGATGATCCTCGTGGTGTCGTACTTGTTGGGAGATTGTTATACTGGCCGTCGGGCCGTATGATGGGAGGATGTCGGCAGGAGGGTTACCGAGGGATGACTCGGCTGTCGGGTCGATCGCGGGTTCGGTTGTTCGGAGAAGGGGTGTTAGTCGGATGAGGTCACCCTACCTCGCTTTCGCCATAGTAGTAGACTCCATTATGAGGAGTGTCGCATCGCTCGGCGACTTTTGTGTTTGCGCCGATAGGGCAATTTGGTGAGTTTGTCGACTAGAGGTAGCACAGATGTAGAGCCTCGGCCCTTGGGATCGATGGTCGGTTCAACACCTTATATAGCTAGGCGCCTGCAGGTGATTATGATTAGAACGGCAAAGGGAAAGTGAGGCGAGAGTTGCAGAGATATCTTTAGCCCTTGGGAGATTTTGTTTATGATATTACGCTGGTACATGTTAGGTGCTATGTACGGATAGCATTGTGTTAAGTGTGAATTAGAAAACATGGTTAGTTGAAAGGATAAGTATGGGGTCATGGAAGGTGTGAACCTTAGAATAGTACACGTTGAGACCTTAGATGTAAGGCCGTCTTGAGAAAAGGATTTTACGGTTAATCTTTGTCGAAACACTTGGTATGCATGAAATGTTTTGAGGGATATTTTCCTTGGGATGTGTAAGGTGAAAGTGGTAGCTTTCATGACTTGGATAGGTAAGATTGTTCCGGATCGGGGACCAAGAGTTTGGTGCGATTATGGGTCGGGTTGAGGACCGTTCGCGGGTCAACCCGCGGCGAAAGGAGATGTGGTCAATTTGTGGTGGTCCCGCCAGGATAGGATTACGAGGGTGTTAGGTCGAGTTAGTTAACCATCGTACGAGTTCGAGGATGCGTTCGACCAGTAGTCAGGCTGATGAGGTCAGCCCATCTCGTCTTTCAGGCAGGACTATTTACTCGGCGGAGGGTGGCGATATGTTATATATCGGGAAGGTTGTAAGGCTGCACGGGATTCCTACTTTTTATGACAGGCAGTGGAGCCCAATTTTTCGGCTATGTCTTTTGTGTCTGAAGGTGTTACCAGGCAGGGTTGGAACTCAGGTGAGTCTCAGTATTGCATTCACCCTCGGGCCGACAGAAGAACAGCGCGTTTTACCCAGATAGTTAAGAATAGGTTGCGGGCCGATGTTTTGATTTCAGGGGTAGCCGTGAGGATTGTGTGCCTCTTGGGTAAGTGAGTTTTATGATAGCTACCTTTACAGTATTCGGATGTCGCCTTATGAAGCCTTGTATAGGCGGAAGTGTAGGTGCCGATCGATTGGTTCAAGGTTGGCAAGGTTGAGATAGTTGGTCCGTACTTGTTTCAGGTGGATGTGGATAGGGTGAAGCTTTTCCAGAGGAAATTGTTAGCCTCGAGTCAGCGTAAACGTGGTACGTTTATTAGGAGGAGTTAGAGTTACTAGGAGGGTACGACGAGTAAGGGATGAAGTGAACATATGTTATGAGAGCGAGTGGTCATTCATTTGTGAAGATGCGAAAGGAGTATCGTTTGATCATGGGTGAGAGCTTTTGAGATGATTGAGGTGATTCCTCGTTAGCATGAAATGGAGTTTTGCGACATGTTATATTCCGCCATTGGTGGTACGATCGGTTTGTAAGTGTAGTAGTGGAGACTACACCGACATATGTATGTTTAGAGACTTAGAAGGAACATTCGACGAATGTTTCTAAGGGGGAAGAATGTTATACCCGTAGTTCCGTGGTATGTATGCGAGGACATACGTGCGAGAATAATGTAAATATTGGAAAGAAAGGAAGATGTGATTTTTTCGACGGAAAAGTTTAGGTTTTGTGAAGAAAAAGGTTCGTTAATGGGAATTGGATTCCCAGATTTGGTATTTGAACTTCTCGGATTATATTAGAATTTTGAGATTTTATTTTGGAAATGGCCACGTGGGGCCCACGGAGAAATTTACGGTTTTGTAGGGCCCGCTTTGTTTTTGAGGTTTCCGCTTTTTGGATATTTTCTAAGACGTAATATTTTGATTTAATCGGGGCGACACGTGTCACCCCTCGTGTGGCCATGTGGGCGAAATGGTGTGACAAGTGGCCAGCCACTTGTCACCTACTCACCTCGCGAAATGGCCTTACACTTGGCACCCATTCGTTGGCCATGTGGTGTGGTGGGACCCACACACACGTGGCCCAATCTTGGCCATACACTTAGATGGATCTTGACCTCCATTGTTCTATAAATAGACCCTTGGTTGATGAATAAGTTCATCTCACTGAAAGCTTCCAAGAGCAAAATACTTCCCTCCCTTTGTATTGGTTTCGTCCCACCCCTCCCCCCTTGTGTAGAATACTTGGTGTATTGTGGTATAATTCCAAATACACTAGCCTAGTATCCCTAGTAGTATTCCCAAGTTGTTTAAATACTAGGAGCCCAGAAATCCTACTTTATTAAAAGTCGCAAAATGAAACCCTAGAAAACCTTCATGCTTTGGTTGAAGTGTTTAGAAGTTGTTTAGAAACTTCTAAGGGTCGCTGAGCGGGTTGGGCGTAAGGACTTGGAGCTAAACGTTGCTCAGGATCGACATTTAATCTTGGATAATTTTGGTCTTATCGAGGTAATGATTTACGCCTATTGTAATTGGATATTACATGTCAGAGTAATGTATCGTTGAGTATACTATATATAGAATGAGTATTGAACTGTATTTACATAGGGTTGTATTTACAGTAGACTGTTGTATTATTGTGAAGCAGATTTGAACACGTCCGGTTAGACGTGTAATCCCCTGGGAGTTATTGGCACAGTAGCGCCTTGTTAGGAGGAGATTTATGTTATTTCGGGAGGTGCTCAGAATTTTCTCGTAGAAAATGGAACCGTGTTTAGAAGTTAATAGACGTTTGTGGCCTATATAGGTGGAAGTACTACAGTAGCGTATTCTACTTGATGAGTGGAAAAGGCTAGCAGGTTACGATCTTGTGAGCGCTTTTGCTTATCAGAGATAATCGTCGCGAGGTATGTGAACCTCTTCCTATCCTTTCTAGCATGATGTTTTGTAAACTATGAAATGCGGTAGACGCATGTGCTAAGTGTTTTGGTTGGTTTAAACATAGGGTGTTATAATAGCTTTATGGGAAGTTAGTTATAACGACTTTATGAGGTAAAAGAATGGTTTATTGATTACGAAAGTTAAGAGACTTGATCTTCAAAGATAAGAGACTTGACTTATAGACAACTTGATTTTGAAAGTTAAGAGACTTGATCTTCAAAGATAAGAGACTTGACTTATAACGACTTGTTTTCTAAAAAGAGAAGTAATTTGATTTTAAGTATAGGTTACTTATTTTGAAAAGAGTACATTATTTGGGTTTTAAAAGAATACTTATGGTTGTTTTAAAAGGAAAGAGACTTGTAGAATCAAGAGTTTTTGTTTAGAACATAAAGTGTTATAATGACTTTATGGGAAGTTAGTTATAACGACTTTATGAAAACAAAGGAATGGTTTTATCATTGGTTTTAAAATGGTAATTTGACTTTAAAGGAGAAGTGTTTTGGTCTAAAAGGAAGGCATGTTATTGTCTTAATTTGGTTTAAAAGGAAAGTGCGACGTTGTTTTGGTTTAATTAAAATATTAGTCACTTTATTTTCTTATACTACGTATTGTGTGACTTTTGTGAAAGTAACGTATCTTTTAAAGAGTTAATGTATAAAGTACTTTGGGGATAAAACCCGATCTTGTTAATCATATAGTAGAAAGTACCTTGTGTGTATAACTTGATTGTGTTGGTTTGTGATAGCCTTGTAATACTTTCTTGTTGATTTGTTAAGTAAACATGCTAGGATGCTACGTGTGTTAGTATCTTGTGATGTTTGTGTAAAGGGGTTTCGATCGCGCTTAAGTTGTTTAACTATCAGCCGTTATGTTGGTATTGTACCGCTTCACCTTGACATGTTTCCGAGGTTGGCGCCTCCGACGCGGGGTAGACTCAGCGATGCAGGACCATGATTCGAGAATACCTCATGCGGGTCCAGGGACCTATGCGGAGCTACGAGAGTTCGAGTTAGTGCGGCCTTTATGGTCACGCAGTGCATGTGGCCATGCGGATCGCGAGTCGAGCGGACGCCGGAGTAGCTACCTCGATGCGGGTTATACCTCACGCGCCTATGAGGTTGGCCTACGCGGTGCGAGGAGTTCGGTGGCTGACGCGCACATTGAATCGCGGGCGTGTGACGGCTTTGATCATGTGACGGTCTAGACATATCTCATGATCTGATTTATGACCTTGTTAGTACTATGGGTGTTAGTAGTCGGCTATGCCTTCGCACTTACCCATGCGGTTTTATTATGACAGGTGGGACACGTGTTCATGTGTACTCGAATGTTTTATATCATGGATCGCCGGTGAGGAAGGTATTCCACGGGCATGAGTGATGTTGTGGGCGTGAGACCCGTTGTTATATTTGAGTAATGACTTTGAGGCATGAGTCACGACTTAACATGACTATTTATGTATTGTGGATGTAGTTTGGTTATCATACATGTCTCTCGCTTTATATAGACTATTATGATTTCATTTACGATTTTTACAAGTTTCACATACTTGGTACTGTTGTCTTCGACCTCCCCGGCTGCGTTCATGCCGCAGTAGAGGTACATCGGTTGTGGATCCGCGCTCTTAGGATCACGGTTGGCTTTTGGGAAGCTCCGCTTTCTGAGGCTTGTCTTTGGTATAGTCCCCGTCGGTGTAGTTACTTGTACATTCGTGGTATGGCGGGCCCCTGTCGTCATAGTTATGGTTACATTCTTAGAGGTCTGTAGTAATCACAAGTGTGGCGGGGTTGTAAAAGGATTTAACTGCTCGAGTTGATATATATATGTATATATTTCAGGAAGGTGACCGTTTTGGTTAGCCTAGTTCATGCTTTATGACTTGTCTCATGTTTTAGTTTTTTTATTTCCGCTGATTTTTCTCTGATGTTGTATCACTAGGGTACCCGGGGTAAGGCACCAGTCACGGGCCCGGGATCGGGTCATGACAGTACATGAGTCCAATCCCACATATGAATCTGCACTTAAGAATTTCTGAACTATGACGGACAAGGCCCCGTATCCATAATCGTAAAAGCACGCCTGAAAGAACTTATACCAAAAAGATAAACTCGAGCGAAGGAGTTATCCAAAAACTACGGCGAGGTCCTACACCGCCGATCACCAAACAGCGTACCTAAACTGCGGCATGAACGCAGCCTCCGAAGGAGGTCGCAAGAATGTACCAAGTATGTGAAATGCTGGGCAATCTTGTAATGAAATCATAACGATCTAAACAAAACAGAGACATATATGATTGCCAACCTACAAGACGCAATACATAAGCGATCATATCAAGTCAGGGAAGCATGCCCTCAAAGTCACTACTCAAATAACAGTACACAGTGCCTTACTAACAATGAGAGTAAATAGTAGTATACTTACAATATCAAATAGGAAACTCACGATCAAATCATGGGTAGCAAATCCATGGAAGCGGTGGTATAACGTCTTGAGGTTTACCCTCATTTATACTCTTACCACGAGGCGGTGGTATAACGTCTTGGGGTTTACCCTCATTTATACTCTTATCACGGAGAAGGTGGTATAGCGTCTTGAGGGTTTACCCTCACTTATACTCTTACCACTATCTCAACCGTCACACAATAAATAAGCAAGTTAAGAAATCCCCCTAACTTCTTATTAGTCTTATGCATATACACTCTCATTTTAGCTTACTTAAGGCACTAACATGACATTATAAATCTGGGAATCTAACCCGCCTCCTGGTCACATGGCCCGGAATCCCACATCGCAAGCATGTCCAAGGAGTAACACAAATAATGGAAGCATACCCGTGGAATCCCACATCACTGTCGGTACGTCCAAGTAAACTTACAACAAGACAGCCGACCCTCCAACCGAGAGTCGCGGCAACGTAATAAAACATAATACTTGCACTCAAAGGCTATCACCAGCACACATAGGCAAGTTCATAAAATCTATAGACTTTCATTTTATAAACTCAAGGCACTTAGAGAATAATTCCCATTTAAACAAGCCAAAATACTTATCAAGGCACACATAGAATAATTCTCAATTAAACAAGCCCAAGTACTTATCAAGGCACACATAGAATAATTCTCAATTAAACAAGCCCAAGTACTTATCAAAGCACACATAGAATAATTCTCAATTAAACAAGCCCAAGTACTTATCAAGGCACACATAGAATAATTCTCAATTAAACGAGCCAAAGTACTACGTACGTACATTCTTTTCAAAAGACTCCTTTTTATGTAAAACCCCAAGATACTAACACCCGTAGTATCAAAGCAAGTCTATTTTTCAAGGTAAGTTACTACACTTTTAGAGAACTCATTTCAAAGCTTGAAATCAAGTAACTTCAAATTTTCACAATCTAGAAAACTTATGCCCATTAATCAAAATAGACAACTTTCTTAACCTTTCATAAAGCCGTTATAACCAACTTCCCATAAAGCCGTTATAACCCTTTATGGTTTTAGACATATCCATTCCTTTTATAACCAAGAGACTTATACTTTAAAACCAAGTATCACATACTTACAAATCAAGTTCTTAACTTTCAAAATACTTCAAGTCTCTTAATATTTAGAAAACAAGTTTCTTCTACTTTTAAACCTCAAGTAACTCACACCTTTAAAACAAGTTACTTCTCTTAAATCATGCCATTTCTCCTCTCTTAAAACAATTAAGTAAATCACTCCTTTAACTCCCCTAAAGTCATTCAAAGAACCCTTAGGTTTTGGAACTAAGGCACTAGCCAAAAGGTTTGGAAACCACTTCCTTTTCAAGACTCTAAGTACTTTAAGTAAAATGCTTTCACTTTTAAGAATCCAAACTTCACTAAGGAAATGGATTATACAACTTACAATTTAGACACCAAAGTACAATCAAGGAAGTACATAGAACGAATTCTATTTTAGGCAATCCAAATACAACCAAGGAATGGATCATTTAAGGAGTAGGACATACTTTCTTTATCTTAAGGAATCATGCTAGAAGAGGAGATAGTTCACATACATTTTCGGTTAAATCCACAAGCTAAGCCGAATACGCCGTACGTAGAAGTGTCAACATATAATGGTCACAACAAGACTATCAACTTCTAGTCTCAAACGTAGAATAATACTAGGTATACGGTCTCTAATTCTACGGAAAATCGCAAAGACTTCCTTTGTTTCTACTCACTTTGCCACCTTTTTCAAGGCCGAATACAATAACCAACACACCACATTTAAGGCTCAAAACAACAACCAAACAAAGGGGATTACACGCCATACAATACGTGTAAAATTCCGCCCCACAATTCATACCAAGTAGTTTAAAACTCACTAGCCATTCTCGGCCAACAATAACCAACAATTCAAAGTCTTTTCCAATACTTTTTGTTACACCCCGTAGTTCCAGGGTATGTATACGAGGACGTACGTACGAGAATACGACAGTAAAATTGGAAAGGAAGAAAGATGTGATTTTTCGACGGAAAAGTTTCCGGATTTTGTGAAGGAAAAATGTTCGTTAAAGGGAATTGGATTCCCAGATTTGGTATTTGGACTTTTTGGAATATTTGAGAATTATGAAATTTTATTTCCGAAATTGGTCACGTGGGGCCACGGGAAAATTTACGGTTTTGTGGGGCCCACTTTATTTTCGGATTTTTGGCATTACGGATATTTTCGGAAGATGAAATATTTTGGACGAGTAGGGGGCGACATGTGTCACCCCCGTGTGTCCATGTTGGCCGAATTGGAAAAGGACAAGTGAGACGTTTTTTTGGTGGACAAGTGGCCCATTTTTGTGGTGGCCACTTGTCCCATTTTTGTGGTAGCCAAATGGTTGGCCAACTACCCACACACATGTACCCCATCCTCACCATCCACTTGCCTAGATCTTGGCCATTGATTTCCCTATAAATACCCCTTGTGTGCAAGACTTATTTCATCCACATTAGAAAGTTTCCAAGGCAAAAAAAATTCCCCTCCCTCCCTTAGTGAGTTCTCGTCCAAACACCCCCCCCCCCCACTTTGAGTAGAATTCTTCAAGTATTGTTGTTATTCCAAATACTTTAGCCTAAATCCCTTGTGGTATTCCAAAGAAATCCCAACATAAGAGCAGGAATACTACTTTATTTCATAGTCGCAAAATGAAGCCTAGAAAATCTTCATAGCTTAGATGAAGTGTTAAGAGAAGTTGTTTAGAAACTTCTGGGGTTGCTTGGAGCGGGTTGGGCGTAAGGAATGGAGCTAAACGTTGCTCGGGATCGACTTATATCATGGATAATTTTGGGCTTATCGAGGTAATTATCTTTGTCCCCCTATTGTAATTGGAGATTACATGTTGTAGTAGTTTAGAATTGAGTATAAGATATATTGGAAGGATGATTATAAAGAATTGAACTATATTTACATAGGACTGTATTTTACAGTAGACTTGTAGTATTATTGTGGAGTAGAATTGTACACGTCCGGTTAGGCGTGTAACCCCCCAGGATTGTTGGTTTGGTAGCAGGCCTCGTTAGATGAGGAGATTTATGTGGTTGCGGGAGGTCTCGCTGAATTCTCCGTAGAATAAGGAATCTGGTATCTAGAATTATTCTACGAAGAGATCTTGAGGTTGATAGATGTTTTGTGGCCTTTATAGGTTGAAATACTACGAGTAGCGTATTCTACTTGAAGGGTGGAAAAGGCGAGCAAGGTTAGAGCACGTGGGCGTTTTGCTAATTGTCGATAATCGTCGCGAGGTATGTGAACCTCTTCTATCCTTTCTAGCATGATATTTGTGAAATATATTTAGTGCGGTAGACGCACGTGTGTTTAAAGGAATTTGATTTTCCTTTTGTGTCCTTGACTTGATTCCAAAGTTAAGTGACTTCTTATGAAATATTAAGGACTTGGATTATGTTAAATATTGTAAAACCTCACTCATGAGTAATGGGTGTGTGGTCTTTTAAAGAATAAAGTTATCTTGATTTCGAAAATAAGAATAGTTGTCCTCGGTTGGTTTAAAACATAAAGTGTCATAATAGCTTTATGGGAAGTTATTTATAACGACTTTATGAAAACAAAAGAATGGTTTTATCATTGGATTTAAAATGATAACTTGACATTTTAAAGGTTGGAAGTTGGTTTCCTTAAAAGATATGATTTAAAGATTAAGAGCTTGATTTTTGAAAGTAAAGAGACTTGACTTATAAACAACTTGATTTTGGGAAAGGAGGAGTAACTTGATTTAAAGGTATACATTACGTGTTTTTAAAAGAGTAAGACACTTGGTTTAAAAAGTATATTGCTACTTGACTTTAAAAAGGAAAAAGTGTCTTTGTTTAAAAAGGAAGGCATGCTTTTGTCTTAAGATTGGTTTAAAAAGAAGGTATGGAAATTGTTTTGGTTTTACTTTGATGTCTTTTGACTTGAGTTTTAAATAATAAGAATCTTGAAGTATTTCAAAAGAGTTATGAATCATTTTTGAAAGAAAAGAAATACTTGGTTTTAAAAGCTTAAGTGTTATACTAGCTTTATGAGAAGTTAGGTATAACGACTTAAGGAAGATAGAAGGAACGGTTTACTTGAAAGTCTTGTAATGATTTCTGGAAAGTGTAGTAAGATGGTTTGATAAGTAAACATGTTACGATGCTACGTGTGTTAGTGTCCTGTGATGTTTGTGTGAGGGGGTTATTCTTGTTGTGCTTACGTTGTTAAACGATAAGCCCGTTGTACTGCTATTATATCACATACCCCCCTGACTTGTTATGATGCCGAGGACTTGCCACCCTCGATGCGAGGTATACCTCATGCGGTCTGTGTGACTATGATTCGAGGAATACCTCATGCGGTCTGTGTGACCATGCGGAGCTGCGGGAGTTCCAGGATGATCACTCCGGGTGTGTTACCCGATGCGAGGTATACCTCATGCGGTCTGTGTGACTATGATTCGAGGAATACCTCATGCGGTGCTGTGACTATGCGATTGCGGAGTCGAGAAGATGCCGGGTTAGTTAGCTACCGTCGAGGAATACCTCATGCGGTGCAGTGTGACTATGCGGACTGCGGGAGTTCCAGGATTAGGCACGCATAATGATACTATGGGCGATTGGCCTTTCTTCGATCATTAGCGGCCTAGAAAAGACCAGTTACATTATATCTATTTTGCTCTTATTTAGCCGTGCACTATGTGTGGTTGAATTGGTTGTATTTGTAATTGGTTTTAAAATGTTATGATTTGATTTGATGCTACGATTTCACATACTTGGTACTGTTATCGACCTCGGGGCTGCGTTCATGCCGCGGTAGAGTACACGATCGTCGATCCTCGCCATAGGATCACGGTTCAGCGTTTGGGAAGCTCCGTTTCTCGGAGGCTTATCTTTGGTATAGTCCTCATTGTTGTAGGTACTTACATTCAGGGGTATGGCGGGCCCCTGTCCCGTCGTTGTTGTTATAACATTCGTAGAGGTCTGTAGTACTGTTGTGGGCAGAGTTTGTAAAAGGGATGTAACTGTTCGGGTTCAAGTTTATTTATATATTCAGAAAGGTAACCGTTTTGGTTAGCCTGTTTTCTTATTTCATTATTGTATATCTTGTTTCATGTGTATGTTTTTATATTCCGCTGATTTTCTCTGATGTTGTATCACTAGGGTGCCCGGGTAAGGCACCAGTCACGGGCCCGGGTTCGGGTCGTGACACTTTTCCAATTCCAAGTTCTAAGGTCTAACATGTTATATAGTCATAAACAACTTCAACAACTACAATTTCCTTCTTTATACAACATGCGACGACTTAAACTAATAATCAACTTGAATTGTAATCTTAAGACTAACATGCTAGTTTTTCGGATTAGGGTTCCAATAGCCAAAACACTTATCAAACCTCATAATATATAACTCATGCTTGCTAATATCCATAGCTACAATGATAAGTAAACCTTAATTGCTAAAACGACAAGAATTATACCTTTACAAGCCCTTAAAATTTCCAAGATTCAAAGTCGCTCCTTAGCAAATTCTTAGCTCCTTTCCTTATGTTCCAATCCACTCCAAGCACTCCTTAGAAGCCTATGAAGAACCCATCTTCAAGTTCCAACTTCAAAGTTGAAGAACTCCTCAAGTTTCCGCCTTGCGACTAACGTTAAAACGCCGTTTTCCGAAATCTTTCTATTGATATATCCTTACAATACCATTAGGGACATTGGGTTTAAGTCTTGTGAACAATGGATCAAAACTACAAATTTTTCTTGTGGAAAGTGTGGTGAACCCGAGAGCTCTCAAGGCTAAGCTCAAAGTTCTCTAATTTTTCTAAGTGTAAAAGACTAGTCTTGCACTAGTAGTAAGCTTATATAACACATTGGATGGCTTAGACTTAAACAAATGGGTGGCTAAGATGAAGATCACATGGATAATAGCCAAGTGGACAAGTTGACTTGGTCAACAATCTCAAGCTTAGCAAGACTTATCTTCCACCATGGTAAATGACCATTTTAGCCTTGCAAAATTCGACCAAGACCAAGTGTGGGGGTGCCACATGTCGCCCTCTCATTCGTCCATAAAATTCCGTAACCCTCGTGGGCCCCACAAAACGTAAAATTCCTCGGGTGGGCCCCACATGACCAAATCCGTAAAAATAAATTTCCACGAGGTTAAGAGTTCCATACTCTTCAAATAATGCATTTTGAGAATCCAATTCTCAACAACGAACATTTCTCCTTTCCGACGTTCGAAAGATTTTTCCGTCGGAAAAACAATTCTTCATTTCGTACTAATTTCCAAGTCTTGATTCCTTACGTACATTCTCTTATACATGTCCTGGACTTACGGGGTGTAACATTCTTCCCCCCTTAGAAACATTCGTCCCCGAATGTTCTTAGTCGGTTGTCAAGCTATACAAACTCCGGCACAATCTCTATACTATGCCTATCAATCAAAACTACACAAGACCAACGATGCCACACATGGCCACCACAACATACATAAACATAACAATGGACCTTCCGTCCGTGGTCCCTTCTCACAAAACTCGAAGGTTACAGTCTTCTCAAACACGGGATCCTTAGAGGTTCCTTTCTTTCCTTACTTGTCATACTTTCTCGTACTTTCAAACTTATCTAGTATACGTACAAAATCTCAGATATTGTTTCTGTTCTCCAATCCTTGGAGTTACTATCCAAACTTGGCCATATTGTTACATGCTTTCCCATTAAGGCTCTTCTCGGTCCTTACGACCTGATTCCGGTGGAACGCGTCCACAAACTCGTATAACGATTAACTAAACTTGGGCCTTGCATCCTCGTGACCCTATCACATAGCGGGACTACTACCAACTGACATCACCCCATTCCATACTATCGGCTGACCCGAAATGAGTCCTTAACCCGACCCATCGTCACACTTAACTTCTCATTCTTAGTCTGAAATAAATCTTTCTCTTATCTCAGGGTACTTCTCACCCTATCCTCCCATTCACTAGAGGTTCGTCACATAAGCCAAATTATTTCTACTGTACAATCTTCCCTATTGGTCTTACATTTGTTATGGGCAATTACTACGTGTGAACTCTACACAACTATAGTCTCAGTTCACTTACCATTCTTGTCAACATTCTTAACTTTTCACTTTACTAATCAAAGTATTCCTACCTCTGGGGGTACTATCACTTACAACTGCTAGCAACAAAGGGAAAACATATATGCTAGGGCGAAATCTGAATCTAACAATGCACGTATGATTCAAAAGAATCGACATATACCTGTAACCCCATGCAATGTCGCCTCCTGATCCTGCCCAGTAGTCACGTCATCTCTGCGGTTCGAAGGACCGCTAGAACTATAAACTCCACCCTGACCTCTACCACGGCTGACTGACATCTGAACACCCTGCCCTGGGGGACGCACAGCTGTGGAGGAAAGGGAACCAACTACCGGCCTCATAGGCTGAGCCACCTCACCGGTGCTCCTTCTAAAAGGACATACCCTCAGAATATGGCCCGGACGGCCACAATAAAAACAAGCACTTGTGCCATAACGGCATTTCCCCAAATGACGCTTACTACAATGGAAACACTGAGGAATAAGTGGCCTCGACTGAGAAAATCCTCTGCTCCTCTGAGAACCTCGACCCCTGGAGCTTGGACCGGCTCCTAAATACCTTGTGGGGTCAAATCTCCCACCTGTGGGCTGCGGGGATATGTACTGGGTAGGATAGGACAAATATCTCACTTCGCCGAGGTCGCTCGCCCAAAAACTCACCGGATAACCAACCAGGTCTAGCTCTCTTACGCTGATCTCGCGTTGCCTCTACCCTCTGTACACACTGTCAGACGCCGAATAACCTCCTGCTGATGAAATCAGAGCACCGCTATCTTGGTCAATAACATAATCGCTTCCTCATGACCCTATAGTCTTCTCCTAATCGAGAACCGGAGGCTCGTGTCGGGCCTCAAAACTGGCCTTGAAGAACTTCGCCGATCGGAACAACATCCAGATACCGGCATAAGCCCTATCAACTCTGAGTCCGACTAGTAGCTCCTCGCTACTCCTTTTCCTTCTCGGGCATTGTTGCCCTCCTTGGAGGCATAACTGTAACACAAAATCACGTCAGAGAGGAATTATCTTACTAACACAGCTCTATGGAACGATCTTAGAGTGAGAAGAATAGAAACTGTCACGACCCGACCTCGGGCCCGCGACTGGTGCCTTACCCCGGGCACCCTAGTGATAATACATCAGAGAAAAACCAGCGGAAATAAAAACTCAAAGATATGAAATAATGAAATATAAGAAAACAGGCTAACCAAAACGGTCACCTTTCTGTATATATACATAAAACCCGAACAATTATATCCTTTTACAAACCTTGCCCATAACAGTACTACAGACCTCTAAGAATGTAACCACAACTATGAAGGGACAGGGCCCCGCCATACCCCTGAATGTATAAGTACCTACAATGACAGGGGACTATACCAAAGATAAGCCTCTGGAGAAACGGAGCTTCCCAAACGCTGAATTGTGATCCTATGAGCGAGGATCAACGACCGGTGTACCTCTACCTGCGGCATGAACGCACTCGGCGAGGTCAAGATAACAGTACCAAGTATGTGAAATCAAAATATCGTAAATGAAATCATAATAGTCTATATAAAGTAGAGACATGTATGATAACCAAACTACAAGATACAACATATAAGCAGTCAGGTCTAGTCAGGGACTCACGCCCTCAAGTCATCACTCATGCCCGTGGAATTCCTTCCTCACTGCCGGCAGTCTATGACATAAATCATACTCATGTGACGCGCTCGTGGCATCCTACCTCACTGTCGGCGTACACAGAAACAATACATATATATACCTCCTGCCCGTGGAATCCTCTGTCACTGCCGGCAGCCGTAGGTGTAACATATAACCATGTGACCCGCCAGTGGCATCCTACCTCACTGTCGGCGTACACATATACAACACATATATATATATATATATAATACGCGACCGCATGTCCCTAATCCTCATCGTGTAACATGGCCATAACGCGCCTCGGCATCCTCATCGCAGTGCGGTCTTCGTGGGAGCTAGCCCATGGAATAATGATCGACATACCATGCCCTAATCCTCATCGTTGTAGACGGTCTTCACGGAGCTAGCCCATGGAATAATAGTAATGGTCACATGCCCCTAATCCTCATCGATTGTAGACATGCCCATGTGACAATAATAATATACCGAGTTTAACGCCGCATGGCCGCATGCCCCTAATCCTCATCGGCAGACATGTTCACGTGATAATAACAATGAAGTATACCCGTGGAATCCTCGTCACCGCCGCAGGTACCTCCAATGAAACGCACGGGCATCTAACCCGTATCCTGGTCGCATGCCCCGGCATCTCTCATCGGTATAAGCATGGCCAAGATCAAACAAAATGGAAGCATACCCGTGGAATCCTCCGTCACTGCCGGTACGTCCCACAAATTCACAACAAGTCAGCCGGCCCTCCAACCGAGAGACGCGGTAACATAGTAATACCACCAAGGCTATCACAAATAGCATAGGCAAATTTAACATACTCTTAGACTTCCATTTTATGACAACAAATCCGGGTTTTAACCCCAAAGTACTACATACATTAATCCTTTCAAAAAGATCTCTTTTTACGTAAAACAACTCGATACTATTATCCGTGTTACCAAACACGTTCATGTTTAAATCAAGTACTTTACATTTTTTTAAACCAAGTGGCTTACACTTTTAAAACAACGTCAAGTATACATTTAAAACCCAGGTAACCAACTCTTTTAAGATCAAGGTATTCCTACCTTTTAAAACCAAGCCACTTATATTTTTCTCATCAAGAAAAGTTCGATATTTGAAAATAAGTTACTTATACTTTTAAACTCAAGTTACTTCTCTTTTCCCAAAGTCAAGTTACCATTTTAAATCCAATAATAAAACCATTTTTTTGTTTCCATAAAGTCGTTATAACTAACTTCCCATAAAGTTATTATAACACTTTATGTTTTAAACCAATTTAAGACAAAACCATGCCTTTCTTTTAAATCAAAACACTTCAAATTCTTAAGTCTCTTTTCTTTTAGAAATCAAGTTCCTTACTTTGGAATTTTAAGAAAATCAAAACTTGATTATAATAATTCTTATTAGAGCAAATGACCATGATCTAGGAAATGTAATACAATTTTGTCTTATCTTAGCTTCTATGCAGATGGAGGTTTCATCGGTTTTAATATAATTAATTATCATTACATTTTCCTTTATTAACGCCGCAATGGCTTGTTCGATAGTTATTCCCATTTCCAAATTAATATAACTTATTCCTTTTTCTAGACCAAGTACTCATTACTCACGAATGAGGTTTCACCACTTTAACACAATTCAAGTTCTTCACATTTCATATCAAGTCAAAATATAAGTCCAGTCTCTTATCTTTTAAAATCAACCAAAATTGCTTAGCACACGTGACGTCTCACCGTACTACATAGTTCACAACATCATGCTAGAAAAGATAGGAAGAGGTTCACATACCTCGCGACGATTATCGATAATTAGCAAAATGCTCCAAGTACTATAACCTTGCTAGCCTTTTCCACCCTTCAAGTAGAATAAGCTACTCGTAGTACTTCAACCTATAAAAGACACAAAACGTCTATCAACTTCTCGATCTCTTTGTAGCACAATTCCAAGTACAAGGTTCCTTATTCTACGGAAAATTCGACAGCACCTCCCCCCCCCGTAACCACATAAATCTCCTCCTCTATCAAGGCCCGCTACCAAGCCAACAACTCTAGGGGTTACATCGCCTAACCGCACGTGTACAACACTTCCCCACAATAATACTACAAGTCTAATGTAAATACAGTCTAATGTAAATACAGTTCAATTCTATCAATCTTCTTTCCTCATATAATATACTCAAGTATAACTACTACAAATACGTAATATCCAATTACAATAGGGGGACATAGATCATTACCTCGATAAGCCCAAAATTATCCAAGATTAATAAGTCGATCCTGAGCAACGTTTAGCTCCAATTCCTTACGCTCCAACCCGCTCCAAGCAACCCTTAGAAGTTTCTAAACAACTTATTTTCAATATCCAACTCCAAAAAGTGAAGAACACTAAGACTACAATTTGGCAACTTCCGGCCAAGGCAACATTTCTAGGCTAGGGGTGTGAAATCTTTTCCAACTCTTGGTACACAATCTTCCTAACACCCTAAGGAAGAACACTTAAAACTTTAAGAATTTTTGGACAACACTAGCTCCTAAAATCAGCCCATGGCCGAGAGCTACACTCAAGAGGGAGGGAGTATTTTGCCTTGGAATTTATCTCAAGTGTGGATGAAGAATTAGTCTTGCACAAAGGGGTATTTATAGATAAATCAAGGGCCAAGATCAAGGCAAGTGTAAGGTGAGGATTGGGTACATGTGTGTGGGTAATTTGCCAACCAAATGTCCACCACAAAAATGGGACAAGTGGCTTGCCACTTGTCCCCCACAAAAACGCCCGTTGTCCAATAGTTTCGGCCATAGGGCCACATGGGGGTGACACGTGTCGCCCCCTACTCGTCCAAAATATTTCATCTTCCGAAAATATCTGTAATGCCAAAAATCCGAAAATAAAGTGGGCCCCACAACCGTAAATTTCTCCCGTGGGCCCCACGTGACCAATTCCGGAAATAAAATTCCATAATTCTCAAATATTCCAAAAAGTTCGAATACCAAATCTGGGAATCCAATTCCCTTTAACGAACATTTTTCCTTCACAAAATTCGGAAACTTTTCCGTCGAAAAATCACATCTTTCTTCTTTTTAATTTAAAATGTCGTATTCTCGTACGTACATCCCCACATACATACCCTGGAACTACGGGGTGTAACATTCTTCCCCCCTTAGAAACATTCGTCCCGAATGTTCCTTCTAAGCCTCAAAACATACATGTGCCGGTATAGTCTTCACTACTATACTTACCAAACCAACCATGCCACCAATGGCCATAGTATAACATACGCGTAAAACTCAATCCAAGCCAACGAGGAATCACCTCTAACATGTATAACAACACAAAAGCTTCCACCCATGGTCTAAAGGATACTCTCTTCGCATCTTCACTTCACCACAAAATGATCTCTTTATTCGTTAACACACGCTCACTTCTTTCCTTACTCGTGATCCTTCTCGTGACACGAACTCTCTCTAGTACACGTACCATACTCACCATCGCCTGTTCCAAAACCTGAGTCACTACCTCCAAACTAGGTCATCTTACTAACCTCAAATTCCTACAAGGCCATACCCGCCCTTCACGATCCGATTCGGTCGAACATATCCACGAACTCATACGACGATGGTTACCTAAACTTGGGCCTAGCACCTCGTGACCCTACCACCTGGCGGGACCACCTCGAACTGACCCCACCTCAAACCGGGCTGCGGGTTACCCGCGATCTGGCCTCAACCCGACCCGTTATCGCGCCAAACTCTCTCGTTCCCCGATCCGGAACAATCTTACTAATTTACGCCACGAAGCTACCACTTCTATCTCACACTACCCATGGAATTTCCTACAATATATTTCACGATACCAAGTACTTCGACAAAGACCAACCGTAAAATCATCCACTCAAGACGGCCTTGCATCCAAGGTCCTAATCATTATAAATTCTAAGGCTCACAATCGTCTCTGCCTGCACTTACCCTTTTTCAACTAACCCATGTTTTCTAATTCACACTTAACACAACGCTATCCGCATAGCACTTAACATGTATCCACCATAACATAAACCGCTCTTGGGTGAAGATATCTCTCAGAACTACTACCTCACTTTCCTGGTCGCCTAATCATAATCCTCGCCGCAGGCGCTAGCTATATAAGGCGATGAACCACCACCGATCCCGAAGGCCGAGTCTCTACATCCGCTACCTCGCCGGACAAACTCTCACCAAATGGCCTTGGCCGCAAGCATACGCCGCCGAGTAGTACGACACTCCCTATAATGGAGTCTATCACGACGGCCACAACGCAGGCAGGGGTGACTCATCCGACTAACACCCTTCTCCCAACAATGAACCTACAATCGACCGTAGCCGAGTCATCCTCAGATCCTCCTACTTGGACATCCTCCCATCACATGGCCCTAACGGCCACAGGTATAACAATCTCCCAAACTAGCACGACACCCTGAGGATCATCCTCAGCTCTCTATCCATAGAACTCTGGCGAACTGCAACTCAAGAAATCACGGTCTCGCACTCATCGGATCTGGGTAAATCATCGCATCGCCGGAACCACCGGCCCGTCTCGTCCTCATTCTACCACCACCTAGCTAGTAATCGCCATCTCCTTGAACTTCATATCTCGGCTCGCCGTGGCACCGAGGCTCGTATCGTGGACTCGAGAATCGCTGCCGCTCTAAACTCGCTGGGCTAGCGACGTCATAAAACTCCGTTCAAGTACTATATTAGATAATGACCGTGTCTGTTTCGTAATCCAGTGCTCTACTCGCAGCTCTCTCTGCCGCTCGCCTTCCGGGCTCGGTTTCTTGCGTAGAGGCGTACCCGTACATAAGAATACGCCAGTGAGTCCAAACACACTTTCTAAGGCACGATCTCAGAGTGAGAAGAATGGAAACCAATCTTAAATATCCTGTAGCCTCCTGATTATAGATGTGGTGCACAACACACCGATAATCAAGACTCTACTAGACACGGTTCAGAGACACTTTCCGAGGATTAATCGCTCGATACCAATTTTGTCACGACCCGACTCTGCCCGCGATCGTGCCTTACCGGGCACCCTAGTGATAAAACATGAGAAAAACCACTGAAATAAAACTCAAAGACATGAAATAATGAAATATAAGAAAACAGGTTAACCAAATCGGTCACCTTTCTGTATATAGACATAAAACCCGAACAATTATATCCTTTTACAAACCTTGCCCATAACAGTACTACAGACCACTAAGAATGTAACCACAACTATGACGGGACAGGTTCCGCCATACCCCGAATGTATAAGTACCTACAATGACAGGACTATACCAATGATAAGCCTCGGAGAAACGGAGCTTCCCAACGCCGAATTGTGATCCTATGAGCGAGGATCAACGCATCGGTACCTCTACCGCGCAGATTGAACGCAGCCTCGGGCGAGGTCAAGACAACAGTACCAAGTATGTGAAACTGAAAATACTGTAAATGAAATCATAATAGTCTATATAAAGTAGGAGACATGTATGATAACCAAACTACAGTACACAACATATAAGCACAGTCTAGTCGTGACTCACGCCTCAAGTCATCACTCATGCCCGTGGAATTCCTTCCTCATCGCCATAGCCTATGACATAAATCATACTCAAGTGACGCGCTGTGGCATCCTACCTCACCGCTTGCCATACGTAAACAATACATATATATACCTCTTGTCCGTGGAATCCTCTCACACGCTACGGCACCGTAGGTGTAACATATAACCACGTGACCCGCCAAAGTGGCATCCTACCTCACCGCTTGCGTACATATACAACACACATATATATATATATATAATACGCGCCGCATGTCCTAATCCTCATCTGTAATACGGCCATAACGTGCCCTCGATCCTCATCGCAGCGCAGTCTTCGCGGGAGCTAGCCCATGGAATAATGATCGACATACCATGCCCCTAATCCTCATCGGTAGATGTGTCTTCGGGGAGCTAGCCCATGGAATAATAGTAATGGTCACATGCCCCAAATCCTCATCGGTGTAGACATGCCCATGTGACAATAATAATATACCGAGTTTAACCACGCACGGCCGCATGCCCTAATCCTCATCTGTAGACATGTCCACGTGATAATAACAATGGAAGTATACCCGTGGAATCCTCCACCGCTGCATTCTCCACGAAACGCACGCATCTAACCCAGATCTCGGTCGCATGCCCGATCTCTCATCGGTATAAGCATGGCCAAGATCAAACAAAATGGAAGCATACCTGTGGAATCCTCCACACGCCTGGTATGTCCCACAAATTCACAACAAGTCACCGCCTCCAACCGAGACGCGTAACATAGTAATACCACCAAGGCTCTCACAACTAGCATAGGCAAATTTAACATACTCTTAGACTTCCATTTTATGACAACAAATCCAGGTTTTAACCCCAAAGTACTACATACATTAATCCTTTCAAAAAGATCTCTTTACGTAAACAACTCGATACTATTATCCGTGGTACCAAACACGCTCATGTTTAAATCAAGTACTTTACATTTTTAAACCAAGTGGCTTACACTTTTAAAACAACGTCAAGTATACATTTAAAACCCAGGTAACCAACTCTTTTAAGATCAAGGTATTCCTACCTTTTAAAACCAAGCCACTTATATTTTTCTCATCAAGAAAAGTTCGATATTTGAAAATAATTTACTTATACTTTTAAACTCAAGTTACTTCTCTTTTCCCAAAGTCAGTTACCATTTTAAATCCAATAATAAAACCATTTTTTTGTTTCCATAAAGTCGTTATAACTAACTTCCCATAAAGTTATTATAACACTTTATGTTTTAAACCAATTTAAGACAAAACCATGCCTTTCTTTTAAATCAAAACACTTCAAATTCTTAAGTCTCTTTTCTTTTAGAAATCAAGTTCCTTACTTTGGAATTTTAAGAAAATCAAAACTTGATTATAATAATTTTATTAGAGCAAACATGATCTAGGAAATGTAATACAATTTTGTCTTATCTTAGCTTCTATGCAGATGGAGGTTTCTACCGTTTTAATATAATTA
The DNA here is from genome assembly GCA_029844215.1 of Przewalskia tangutica. Classification (NCBI taxonomy): domain Eukaryota; kingdom Viridiplantae; phylum Streptophyta; class Magnoliopsida; order Solanales; family Solanaceae; genus Przewalskia; species Przewalskia tangutica. The sequence goes on along the minus strand of JAQGDG010000037.1, from coordinate 391,943 downwards.
ATTATCATTACATTTTCCTTTATTAACGCCGCAATGGCTTGTTCGATAGTTATTCCCATTTCAAATTAATATAACTTATTCCTTTTTCTAGACCAAGTACTCATTACTCACGAATGAGGTTTCACCACTTTAACACAATTCAAGTTCTTCACATTTCATATCAAGTCAAAATATAAGTCCATCTCTTATCTTTTAAAATCAACCAAAATTGCTTAGCACACGACGTCACCGTACTACATAGTTCACAACATCATGCTAGAAAAGATAGGAAGAGGTTCACATACCTCGCGACGATTATCGACAATTAGCAAAATGCTCCAAGTACTATAACCTTGCTAGCCTTTTCCACCCTTCAAGTAGAATACGCTACTCGTAGTACTTCAACCTATAAAAGCCACAAGACGTCTATCAATTTCTCGATCTCTTTGTAGCACAATTCCAAGTACAAGGTTCCTTATTCTACGAAAAATTCGCAAAGACCTCCCGTAACCACATAAATCTCTCATCTATCAAGGCCCGCTACAAGCCAACAACTCTGGCGGGGTTACACGTCTAACCGGACGTGTACAACACTGCCCCACAATAATACTACAAGTCTACTGTAAATACAGTCTAATGTAAATACAGTTCAATTCTATCAATCTTCTTTCCTCATATAATATACTCAAGTATAACTACTACAACATGTAATATCCAATTACAATAGGGGGACATAGATCATTACCTCGATAAGCCCAAAATTATCCAAGATTAATAAGTCGATCCTGAGCAAAGTTTAGCTCCAATTCCTTACGCTCCAACCCGCTCCAAGCAACCCTTAGAAGTTTCTAAACAACTTATCTTCAATATCCAACTCCAAAAAGTGAAGAACACTAAGGCTACAATTTGGCAACTTCCGGCCAAGGCAACATTTCTAGGCTAGGGGTGTGAAATATTTTCCAACTCTTGGTACACAATCTTCCTAACACCCTAAGGAAGAACACTTAAAACTTTAAGAATTTTTGGACAACACTAGCTCCTAAAATCAGCCTATGGCCGAGCTACACACAAGAGGAGAGAGTATTTTGCCTTGGAATTTATCTCAAGTGTGGATGAAGAATTAGTCTTGCACAAAGGGGTATTTATAGATAAATCAAGGGCCAAGATCAAGGCAAGTGTAAGGTGAGGATTGGGTACATGTGTGTGGGTAATTTGCCAACCAAATGTCCACCACAAAAATGGGACAAGTGGATTGCCACTTGTCCCCCACAAAAAAACGTCCAAGTGTCCAATAGTTTCGGCCATAGGGCCACATGGGGTTGACACGGTCGCCCCTACTGGCCCAAAATATTTCATCTTCCGAAAATATCCGTAATGCCAAAAATCCGAAAATAAAGTGGGCCCCACAACCGTAAATTTCTCCCGTGGGCCCCACGTGACCAATTCCGGAAATAAAATTCCATAATTCTCAAATATTCCAAAAAGTCCGAATACCAAATCTGGGAATCCAATTCCCTTTAACGAACATTTTTCCTTCACAAAATTCGGAAACTTTTCCATTTAAAAATCACATTTTTCTTCTTTTAATTTAAAATGTCGATTCTCGCACGACATCCCCACATACATACTCGGAACTACGGGTGTAACATTCTTCCTTAGAAACATTCGTCACGAATGTTCCTTCTAAGCCTCAAAACTTATATGCTGCAGATAGTCTTCACTACTATACTTACCAAACCAACCATGCCACCAATGGCCATAGTATAACATACGCAGAAACTCAATCCAAGCCAACGAGGAATCACCTCTAACATGTATAACAACACAAAAGCTTCCACCCATGGTCTAAAGGATACTCTCTTCGTGATCTTCACTTCACCACAAAATGATCTCTTTATTCGTTAACACACGCTCACTTCTTTCCTTACTCGTCAGATCCTTCTCAGACACCCGAACTCTCTCTAGTACACGTACCATACTCCACCATCGCCAGTTCCAAAACCTCGAGTCACTACCTCCAAACTAGGTCATCTTACTAACCTCAAATTCCTATAAGGCCATACGAGCCCTTCACGATCCGATTCTCGTCGAACATATCCACGAACTCATACGATGGTTACCTAAACTGGGCCTAGCACCTCGTGACCCTACCACCGCTGGACCACCTCAAACTGACCCCACCTCATACCGGTTGCGGGTTGACCCGCGATCGGCCTCAACCCGACCCGATATCGCGCTAAACTTTCTGCTCCCGATCCGAACAATCTTACTAATTCACGTCATGGAAGCTACCACTTCTATCTCACACTACCCATGGAATTTCCCACAATATATTTCACGATACCAAGTACTTCGACAAAGACCAACCGTAAAATCATCCACTCAAGACGGCCTTGCATCCAAGGTCCTAATCAAGTATAAATTCTAAGGCTCACAATCGCCTCGCCTGCATTTACTCTTTTCAACTAACCCATGTTTTCTAATTCACACTTAACACAATGCTATCCGTATATAGCACTTAACATGTATCCACCATAACAACATAAACCGCCTCTGGTGGTCAAGATATCTCTCAGAACTACTACCTCACTTTTCCTTGGTCGCCTAATCATAATCCTCGCCGCAGGCGCCTAGCTATATAAGGCGATTTAACCACCCATCGATCCCGGCCGAGTCTCTACATCCGTGCTACTGCGGACGAACTCTCACCAAATGGCCCTGCTGGCCGCAAGCATGGTCGCCAAGTAGTACGACACTCTATAATGGAGTCTATCACGACGTCCACAACGAGGTAGGGTGACCTCATCTCGACTAACACCCCTTCTCCCGAACAACCGAACCTACAATCGACCTAGAGGTCGAGTCATCCCTCTTGTATCCTCCTACTGACATCCTCCCATCACATGGCCCCGACGCCACGGTATAACAATCTCCCAAACTAGCACGACACTCGAGGATCATCCTCACTCTCTATCCATAGAACTCGCGAATCGCAACTCAAGAAATCCCAAGTCTCGCATTATCGGATCCGTGGTAAATCACTGCATCGCAGAATCCACCGGCCCCGTCTCGCCTCATTCCCACCACCAGCCTAGCTAGTAATCGGGCCATCTCTTGAACTCATATCTCGCTCTCGCCGTGGCACCTGAGGCTCGTATCGTGGCCTCAGAGACCGCCGCCGCCTAAACTCACTGGGCTAGCGCGCCATAAAACTCGCCGTCAAGTACTATCTCGTATAATGACCAGCTCGTGCTCTCAGAACCCTCCGTTTACTCGCAACTCTCTTCACGCTTTGCCCTTCCGGGCCGTGGTTTCTGCGTAGAGGCGCACCCGTACATAAGAATACGCCAGAGGAGTCCAAACACACTCTAAGGCACGATCTCAGAGTGAGAAGAATGGAAACCAATCCTAAATATCTCAGTAGCCTCCTCGACATAGATGTGGTGCACAACACACCGATAATCAAGACTCTACCAGACACGGTCAGACACTTTCCGAGGATTAATCGCTTCGATACCAATTTTGTCACGACCCGACTCGGCTCGCTGATCGTGCCTTACCCCGCACCCTAGTGATAATACATGAGAAAAACCAAATAAATAAAACTCAAAGATATGAAATAATGAAATATAAGAAAACAAAGTTAACCAAATCGGTCACCTTCAGATATGTACATAAACCCGAACAATTATATCCTTTTACAAACCTTGCCCATAATAAAGATTATTGCATCACTAAGAACGTAATCACAACTATGACGACAGTGGCCCCGCCATACCCGAATGTATAAGTACCTACAATGACAGGGACTATACCAAAGATAAGCTCGAGAAACGGAGCTTCCCAAACGAATCGTGATCCTATGAGCGAGATCAACGACGGCAGATGTAACGACCCGCCCGGCCCGCATCGTGCCTTACCTGGCACCCTAGTGATACATACATCGAGAAAATCGAACACAAAACAAGAGTCATTTAACAAGAGATAAATGAATAAACAAAGCAACCAAAACAGCTTGCGTTCAGATATACATAAAACCCGAACAGCTTTAATCCTTTTACAACCCCGCCACAACAAGATTACATGCACTTAAGATATACACGACTATGACGACAGGCCCCGCCATACCTCGAATGTACAAGAACCTACAACTCGTGGAACACCTACCAAAAGATAAGCCTCGGAGAAACGGAGCTTCAAATGCTACTGAATCGTGATCCTATGAGCGAGGAACCACGACCGATGTATTCTCTACTCGCAGATGAACGCAGCCCGGCAGCGAGGTCAAGACAACAGTACCAAGTATGTGAAACTGCATAACATCAGAAATGAAATCATACTAGTCTATATAAAGTGTGAGACATGTATGATAACCAAACTACGCTCACAACATAAAACATCATCACTAATATAACTATGGGTCTCACGCCCACAACATCAATCAGTTCGTGATTATGGCCGCATGCTCTCAAAATCAGACGGTAGACATGTCCATGATGCAACAATAATACCAATGTCCCATGGCCACATGCCCCGAATTCGTGACGGTGTAGACATGTCCATGTGACCTCAACAACAAGACAAAGAATCCAAATGGAAGATACCCGCGCTTACGATCGCGGTCGTGATGTCCAAAGGGAAAAATAAGACAACATTCCAAATGGACGATACCCGCAGCGCTACGATCGTGGTCAGTATGTCCAAAGGGAAAATAAGACAACATTCCAAATGGACGATACCCGCGGCGCCACGCATCGCGGTCGATGTCCAAAGGGAAATCATGCGATAATCAAAATGGAAACATACCCGCGCGCCACGATCGCGGTCGTGATATCCAAAGCGATTAACTACAAGACCTTAACCAAATGGAAGCATACCCGCGCGCCACGATCGCGGCCGATGTCCAAAGCGACACAACAATAATACTATCAACGAACGCACTGCGGAATTTCTCCACACGCCAAGACGCTCCAAGTAAGTTCTCAATCAGTCAACCGACCTCTATCGAGACGCCAGAATACGTAAACACAACGATTGTACAATAAAGGCTATCATCACAAGCATAGGCAAGTTTCACACAACTCAAAGTACTTTCATTTTATGCCAAAGTCCTGTTTTTAACCCCAAAGTACTACATACGTTAAGTTCTTTTAAAAGAGATCCATTACTTTTATAAAAGTCACCCGATACCCGTAGTATCGGAATGACCAACCCACCTTCCTTTTCAAAATCAAGTAACAACATTCTTTCCTAAGTTCCAGCTTTGCCTAGTTTCAATTACTCAAGCTTCTCATTTTCAAATGGTTTCATAGTTCTCAAACTTAATCACTTGATTCCTTTTAGAACAATTGAGTAACATATGTCATATACGTGAGTAGTTTATTCTGTTTATAACGATCTTATTACGCAACATGATCTAGAAAATGTAATATCATTTTGTCTCATCTTAGCTTCTATGCAGATTGAGGTTTCTACGGTTTTAATACAAATACATCATTATTCAAGACATTTTCCTTTATTAACGCCGCAGCTGTCCTGTCGATACACATTCCGATTCCCAAATCAAGAAACATTATCCCTTTAAAACCAAGTACTCATTACTCACGAATGAGGTTTCACACAAACATCCACATTAAAACAAATAAGTTAAGTCCTTATCTTATAAGATCAAGTCTCTTAACTTCTAACATCAAGAAACCATTTTCACTTACATAAGGTCGTTATAACTAACTTCCCATAAAGCTATTATAACACCCTATGTTTTAAACCAACCAAATCACTTAGCACATGACGCTCACCGCACTACATAGTTCACAACACTCATGCTAGAAAAGATAGGAAGAGGTTCACATACCTCGCGACGATTTATCGACAATAAGCAAAATGCTCCAAGTACTACAACCTTGCTAGCCCTTTCCACTCCTCGAGTAGAATACGCTACTCTTAGTACTTTCACCTATAAAGGTCAAAACGCCTATTAACCCCAAACATAAGTTTCTATCTTTCTATAGAAAATTGCAGACTTCTCCCCGCAACAACAGAAATCTCCTCCTCTATCGAGGCTCGCTACCAAGCCAACCAGTGGGGTTTACACGCCTAACCTGACGTGTACAATTCTACACAAGTTCATCGCAATACACCCATGTAAATACAATCATTCTTCTTTATTCTTCAGCTTAAGTCAAAAGACATTGCCGAATACTAAGTAGTTCCATATATAGTATACTTCAACTATATACTCTAACAAACATGTAATTTCCAATTACAATAGAGGACAAGATAATTACCTCGATAAGCCCAAAATTATCCGAGTTTAACGTCGCTTCCGAGCAAGGTTTAGCTCCACTCCGCGCTCCAAACCACTCCAAACAACCCTTAGAAGTTCTAACCAACTTCTACTCACATACTTCAACCAACGATGAAGATTTCCTTAGTGGTTTCGGTTTGAGACTAAAAGGACAAAAGGTAGTATTTCCTGACTCTACGAAAGAGGTATCTTTGGAATACTACAAGGTACAAGGCTAAGGTATTTTGGGCATTATAACAATACTAGGGAGTATTTCTATACCACAACAAAGGGTATTATATGAAAACAACTAGGCTATGGTACCCCACTCGCCAAGCCTCACCAAAGTGGGGTCTCTCGCCAAGGCTCCACAAAAGGGGGAGGGCTTGACGATTTCAACTCACAAAGGGGGAGAGATTTCAAGACTTGAAAATGATTTCTGACGAAGAAAGTTCATCAACCAAGGGGTATTTATAGCAAACCCAAAGGCCAACCAATGGCCAAGATCTAGCCAAGTGCAAGGCAAGTGTAAGGCCAAGATCAAGCCAAGTGCACCCTAGCCCCTACTCCTTAAAACCTCACAAATATCTACACAAATATCTAGCACCACAAGCCCTCAATTCGCCAAGTCACGCCCCACTTGTTTCCACTGTGAGGTGACATGTCACCCTCCCGCTGGTCCGTACGTTTCGCCTCTCTAAAAATCCGCAAAAATACAAAACGCACATAGCCGAATTTTCCTTCGCAGTTACGCAAAACGCTTCGCCGAAAAACGACTCTAACCGGTGTCGCGCGACAAAGGTAACTTCGCTAAGTTACCTAGGCGGGGTGACACGTGTCACCCTCCTAATGGCCCTCAAAAACGCTCTTTCAAAAATATCCACAATGGCCAAAATCTCAAAACAAAGTGGGCTCTACAAAATCAGAATTTCTCCCGTGGCCCCACGTGACCATTTCCAAAATAAAATTCCATAATTTCTAATATTCCAGAAGTCCGAATACCAAACTGGGAATCCACCCCATTAACGAACCTTTTTCCTTCACAAAACCTAAACTTTTCCGTGGAAAAATTTACTCCTTCTTCCTTTCCAATCTTTCTCACAGATTCTCGCACGCACGCCCTCGCATACATACTGAAATACGGTATAACATCCTCCCCTCCTTAGAAACATTCGCCTCCGAATGTTCCTTCTCAAGACGGATATCGATGAAGTTCCTCTAACAAGTTGTCAACGCCACGCCTTGGCCAATAAATAACACACGTTATCTTCCTTCCTTACCGCCGCGTCCCTTCTCTAACACTTGAACTCTCCCAAGACGCACTCATACTTCGCCATTACTCCGCTCGAAAATCTGAGTCACTACTCTCCAACCTTGGTCATCTTACTAACCTCAAACTTCCTTAAGGCCATTCCCGCCTTTACGAACCGCTTCGGTCGAACGCGCCCACGAACTCATACGCTGGTCACACAAACTGGGCCTAGCATCCCCGTGACCCTACCACCGAGGACCACCTAACTGACTTACCTTATCCGGCTACGTGTTGACCCGATCACGCCCTCAACCCGACCCACAACCGCGCTAAACTCGGTTCCCGATCCGAACAATCTTACTAATTCACATCGCGAAAGCTACCACTTCCATCTCATACTACCCACGGACTTATCACACAAATAAATCCCACGATACTACTACTCGATAAGGGTCAAAATAAATCTTAACTCAAGACGACCTTACCCTAAGGTCTCATGTGACATAGTCTAAGGTTCACACTTACCATGCCCCCATACTTATCCTCCTAACTAACCATGTTTTCTAACTCAAAATTAACACAACGCTATTCGTATATAGCACATAATAACGAGATCATCATAACGCATACCAAAACTCTAGAGGGGTAAGGATATACCGGCTGCTACCCCACTCTAATCATAGGCCTCACTGCAGGCGCATAACAGAGGCGTGACGAACCACCCATGCATCCTCGGGCGTCGAAGTCGTAATATCCGCTTCCTTGGCCTGACAGCCTCGCAAATGGCCTCGCTGGTCGCATGCAAAACAAACTCCCAATCTAGCACGACACTCTCCAAAATGGAGTCTACCACAATGGTCACAACGAGGTAGGGGTGGCTTCACCGTTAACACCCCGCTCCGCAAAATCAACCTCGAGCCCCGACCGCTTCCGAAGACGGTGGAGGACCACTGTACGCTGGGTATATAACTATCTCGCCGAGGCGGTCCGCCGAAAGCCACCAGCGACTCGCCGCCCCGGCCCTCTTCGCTGATCCAGTCATTCCGCCGACCCTCCGTGGCTCACATCCTAGCGCATGAGCTCAGTGCGGGCAATGCCCATGCCCAAGAGAAACACCCGCACAAGATTCGCCATATAATCATCAAGCCCTGACGAGCGACGCACTTATCCTCCATATCCGCAACTAGCGCAGTGGACATATCGAGCCAAAGAATCGAACTCGACATTGTACTTCGACAGCGCGCTTCTCTGCCTCAAGAATAAAAATCGTTTACCGCGTTCTCTCAATCAGCGGAGGCAAGAATGCGTGAGGAAAGCCCCAAAACTCATCCCATACCACTGGAGTGCATGCTCTCCCGAAAGCTCCTATGAATCAAACCAATCGATCAAGTATCACGCACCGACGCGTAACTAAAGGTCACAGACTCGGTCAAGCCTCGATCACCCGTGACGATCCAGAATCGCCGGATGAACTCGCGATCATCCTCGTGCCTCGACCCATAAAACTCATGGCTACACTCGTAAAGTCCCGTAGCCTCAAACTATTCGCCGGGTGAATCCATCGTGCATCGAACCGAATCGCCAGATTCACTGCCTCATATCCGCCACAACTCGCCAATAATCGCCATCTCTTGTGACCTATCTCCCGCCTGCATCGCGACCGGAGGCTCGTGCATCAGAGTCTCACGCCCACCGCCGCGGCTTAAACTCGCTGGTGCCGGGCGCCGCGAAACCCGGGCTCAAGCACAACCTCGTATCGCCCGGCTCGCGCTGCATTTCTTCAGATTCACTAGCAGCACTTCGCCGCTTTGCCTTCGGGCTCGCTGCCTTGCGGAGGCATAATCGTAAAAACGAGATACGCTGCAGGGTCCAACTTACAACACGCCTCTAAGGCACGATCTCGTAATGAGAAGAATGGAAACTAATCCTAAATGTCCTATAGCCTCCGATTATAGATGTGGTGCACAACACCGATAATCAAGACTCTACTAGACATCGTTCAGACACTTTCCGAGGATTAATCGCTCGATACCACTTTTTGTAACGACTCCGCCCGGGTTCGCATCGTGCCTTACCTCGGGCACCCTAGTGATACATACATCGAGAAAATCAGCGAACACAAACAAAGAGTCATTTAACAAGAGATAAATGAATAAACAAAGCAACCAAAACAGCTGCTCTTTCATGATATACATAAAACTCGAATGGGCTTTAACTTTACAACCCCGCCCACATACAAAGATTACTGCACTTAAGATATACACGACTATGACGGACAGGCCCGCCATACCCCGAATGTACAAGAACCTACAACTCGTGAACACCTACTAAAAGATAAGCCTCCGAGAAACGAGCTTCAAATGCGCCGAATCGTGATCCTATGAGCGAGGAACCACGCATCGATGTATTCTACTGCAGATGAACGCAGCTCCGGCGAGGTCAAGATAACAGTACTAAGTATGTGAAATCGCATAACTGTAAATGAAATCATACTAGTCTATATAAAGCAGAGACATGTATGATAACCAAACTACGGGGCTTCACAACATAAAACATCATCACTCCAATATAACTATGGGTCTCACGCCACAACATCAATCAGTTCGCATTACGGCCATGCCCCGAATATCGTGACGGTGTAGACATGTCCACGATGCAACAATAATACCAATGTCCCATGGCCACATGCCCCGAAGATCGGTGTAGACATGTCCATGTGACCTCAACAACAAGACAAAGAATCCAAATGGAAGCATACCCGCGCGCTACGATCGTGGTCGGCGATGTCCAAAGGGAAAATAAGACAACATTCCAAATGGACGATACCCGCAGCGCTACGATCGTGTCGTGATGTCCAAAGGGAAAAATAAGACAATATTCCAAATGGACGATACCCGCGCGCTACGATCGTGTCGCGATGTCCAAAGGAAATCACAGCGCGATAATCAAAATGGAAACATACCCGCGGCGCCACGATCGTGTCAAGATATCCAAAGCGATTAACCACAAGACCTTAACCAAAATGGAAGCATACCCGCGCCACGATCGTGTCGCGATGTCCAAAGCGATTAACAACAATAATACTATCAACAGAACGCACTGCGGAATTTCTCCGCCGCCGCAAGACGCCCAAGTGTTCTCAACTACCAACCGACCTCTATCGAGACGCGGTAATACGTAAACACAACGATTGTACAATAAAGGCTATCATCACAAGCATAGGCAAGTTTCACACAACTCAAAGTACTTTCATTTTATGCCAAAGTCCGGTTTTAACCCCAAAGTACTACATACGTTAAGTTCTTTTTAAAAGAGATCCATTACTTTTATAAAAGTCACCCGACACCGTAGTATCGGAACGCACCAACCCACCTTCCTTTTCAAAATCAAGTAACAACATTCTTTTCCTAAGTTCCGCTTTTGCCTAGTTTCAATTACTCAAGCTTCTCATTTTCAAATGGTTTCATAGTTCCTCAAACTTAATCACTTGATTCCTTTTAGAACAATCGAGTAACATATGTCATATACAGTAGTTTATTCTTGTTTATAACGATCTTATTACAAAGACCATGATCTAGAAAATGTAATATCATTTTGTCTCATCTTAGCTTCTATGCAGATGGAGGTTTCTACCGGTTTTAATACAACACATCATTATTCAAGACATTTTCCTTTATTAACGCCGCAGTTGGTCTGTCGATACACATTCGATTCAAATCAAGAAACATTATCCCTTTAAAACCAAGTACTCATTACTCACGTAACGAGGTTTCACACAAACATCCACATTAAAACAAATAAGTTAAGTCTCTTATCTTATAAGATCAAGTCTCTTAACTTCTAACATCAAGAAACCATTTTCACTTACATAAGGTCGTTATAACTAACTTCCCATAAAGCTATTATAACACCCTATGTTTTAAACCAACCAAATCACTTAGCACATGACGCCTACCGCATTACTACATAGTTCACAACAATCATGCTAGAAAAGATAGGAAGAGGTTCACATACCTCGCGACGATTTATCGACAATAAGCAAAATGCTCCAAGTACTACAACCTTGCTAGCCCTTTCCACTCCTTGAGTAGAATACGCTACTCTTAGTACTTTCACCTATAAAGGTCAAAACGTCTATTAACCCCAAACATAAGTTTCTATCTTTCTATAGAAAATTCGGCAGCACCTCCCCCCCCGCAACAGCGTAAATCTCCTCCTCTATCGAGGTCGGCTACCAAGCCAACCAGTGGGGTTTATCGCCTAACCTGACGTGTACAATTCTACACAAGTCTCGCAATACACCCCATGTAAATACAGTCATCGGGCTTTATTCTTCAGGCTTAAGTCAAAAGACATTGCCGAATACTAAGTAGTTCCATATATAGTATACTTCAACTATATACTCTAACAAACATGTAATTTCCAATTACAATAGAGGGACAAGATAATTACCTCGATAAGCCCAAAATTATCCGAGTTTAATGTCGCTTCCCGAGCAAGGTTTAGCTCACTCCGCGCGCCCAAACCACTCCAAACAACCCTTAGAAGTTCTAACCAACTTCTACTCACATACTTCAACCAACGATGAAGATTTCTTAGTGGTTTCGGCTTGAGACTAAAAGGACAAAAGGTAGTATTTCCTGACTCTACGTAAAGAGGTATCTTTGGAATACTACAAGGTACAAGGCTAAGGTATTTTGGGCATTATAACAATACTAGGAGTATTTCTATACCACAACAAGGGTATTATATGAAAACAACTAGCAGTGGTACCCCACGCCAAGCCTCACCAAAGGGGGTCTCTGCCAAGGCCGCACAAAGTGGGGGAGGGCTTGACGATTTCAACTCACAAAGGGAGAGATTTCAAGACTTGGAAAATGATTTCGACGAAGAAAGTTCATCAACTAAGGGGGTATTTATAGCAAACCCAAAGGCCAACCAATGGCCAAGATCTAGCCAAGTGCAAGGCAAGTGTAAGGCCAAGATCAAGCCAAGTGCACCCTAGCCCCTACTCCTTAAAACCCTCACAAATATCTACACAAATATCTAGCACCACAAGCCCTCACCGCCAAGTCGCGCCACTTGTCTTCCACGCAGGGTGACACTTGTCACCCTCCGGTTGGTCCATATTGTTTCGTCTCTCGTAAAAATCCGAAAAAATACAAAACGACATCGCCGGAATTTTCCCTTCGCATGTTACGCAAAACTTTTCGTCTAAAAACGACTCTAACCGGGTGTTGTGCACAAAGGTAACTTCTACTAAGCTTACCTAGGCGGGTGACACGTGTCACCTCCTAATGGCCCTCAAAAACGCGTCTTCAAAAATATCCACAATGGCCAAAATCTCGAAAACAAAGCTGGGTTCTACAAAATCAGAATTTCTCCCTGGGCCCCACGTGACCATTTCCGAAAAATAAAATTCCATAATTCTCTAATATTCCAGAAGTCCGAATACCAAACTGGGAATCCAATTCCCATTAACTAACCTTTTTCCTTCACAAAACCTAAACTTTTCCGTGGAAAAATTTACCTCCTTCTTCCTTTCCAATCTTTCTGCCGTATTCTCGTACGTACGTCCTCGCATACATACTCTGGAAATACGGGGTATAACAGTGTACCTCTACCTGCGGCATGAACGCAACCCCCCGAAGGAGGTCAGTACAACAGGTACCAAGTATGTGAAACTGAAAATACTGTAAATGAAATCATAATAGTCTATATAAAGCAGGAGACATGTATGATAACCAAACTACAGTACACAACATATAAGCAGTCAGGTCTAGTCGGGGACTCACGCCCTCAAGTCATCACTCATGCCCGTGGAATTCCTTCCTCACTGCCGGCAGTCTATGACATAAATCATACTCATGTGACGCGCCCGTGGCATCCTACCTCACTGTCGGCGTACACAGAAACAATACATATATATACCTCCTGCCCGTGGAATCCTCTGTCACTGCCGGCAGCCGTAGGTGTAACATATAACCATGTGACCCGCCAGTGGCATCCTACCTCACTGTCGGCGTACACATATACAACACACATATATATATATAATACGCGGCCGCATGTCCCGGAATCCCTCATCGGTGTAACATGGCCATAACGTGCCCTCGGCATCCCTCATCGCAGGTGCAGGTCTTCATGGGGAGCTAGCCCATGGAATAATGATCGTACATACCATGCCCCCGGAATCCCTCATCGGTGTAGACAGGTCTTCATGGGGAGCTAGCCCATGGAATAATAGTAATGGTCACATGCCCCCGGAATCCCTCATCGGTGTAGACATGCCCATGTGACAATAATAATATACCGGGAGTTTAACCCGCTGCATGGCCGCATGCCCCCGGAATCCCTCATCGGTGTAGACATGTCCATGTGATAATAACAATGGAAGTATACCCGTGGAATCCTCCGTCACTGCCGGTACCTCCAATGAAACGTACGGGCATCTAACCCGTATCCTGGTCGCATGCCCCGGCATCTCTCATCGGTATAAGCATGGCCAAGATCAAACAAAATGGAAGCATACCCGTGGAATCCTCCGTCGCCGTCGTCCACAAATTCACAAAAAGTCAGCCGACCCTCCAACCGTGAGACGCGGTAACATAGTAATACCACCAAGGCTATCACAACTAGCATAGGCAAATTTAACATACTCTTAGACTTCCATTTTATGACAACAAATCCGGGTTTTAACCCCAAAGTACTACATACATTAATCCTTTCAAAAAGATCTCTTTTTACGTAAAACAACTCGATACTATTATCCGTGGTACCAAACACGTTCATGTTTAAATCAAGTACTTTACATTTTTTTAAACCAAGTGGCTTACACTTTTAAAACAACGTCAAGTATACATTTAAAACCCAGGTAACCAACTCTTTTAAGATCAAGGTATTCCTACCTTTTAAAACCAAGCCACTTATATTTTTCTCATCAAGAAAAGTTCGATATTTGAAAATAAGTTACTTATACTTTTAAACTCAAGTTACTTCTCTTTTCCCAAAGTCAAGTTACCATTTTAAATCCAATAATAAAACCATTTTTTTGTTTCCATAAAGTCGTTATAACTAACTTCCCATAAAGTTATTATAACACTTTATGTTTTAAACCAATTTAAGACAAAACCATGCCTTTCTTTTAAACCAAAACACTTCAAATTCTTAAGTCTCTTTTCTTTTAGAAATCAAGTTCCTTACTTTGGAATTTTAAGAAAATCAAAACTTGATTATAATAATTCTTATTAGAGCAGCCATGATCTAGGAAATGTAATACAATTTTGTCTTATCTTAGCTTCTATGCAGATGGAGGTTTCTCTTTGGTTTTAATATAATTAATTATCATTACATTTTCCTTTATTAACGCTGCAATGGCTTGTTCGATAGTTATTCCCATTTCCGAAATTAATATAACTTATTCCTTTTTCTAGACCAAGTACTCATTACTCACGAATGAGGTTTTACCACTTTAACACAATTCAAGTTCTTCACATTTCATATCAAGTCAAAATATAAGTCCAGTCCCTTATCTTTTAAAATCAACCAAAATTCGTTTAGCACACGTACGTCTACCGTACTACATAGTTCACAACATCATGCTAGAAAAGATAGGAAGAGGTTCACATACCTCGCGACGATTATCGACAATTAGCAAAATGCTCCAAGTACTATAACCTTGCTAGCCTTTTCCACCCTTCAAGTAGAATACGCTACTCGTAGTACTTCAACCTATAAAAGCCACAAGACGTCTATCAATTTCTCGATCTCTTTGTAGCACAATTCCAAGTACAAGGTTCCTTATTCTACGAAAAATTCGGCAGCACCTCCCCCCCCGTAACCACATAAATCTCCTCCTCTATCAAGGCCCGCTACCAAGCCAACAACTCCAGGGTTACCGTCTAACAGACGTGTACAACACCGCCACAATAATACTACAAGTCTCGTAAATACGATCTAATGTAATCTGATTCAATTCTATCAATCTTCTTTCCTCATATAATATACTCAAGTATAACTACTACAACATGTAATATCCAATTACAATAGGGGGACATAGATCATTACCTCGATAAGCCCAAAATTATCCAAGATTAATAAGTCGATCCTGAGCAAAGTTTAGCTCCAATTCCTTACGCTCCAACCCGCTCCAAGCAACCCTTAGAAGTTTCTAAACAACTTATCTTCAATATCCAACTCCAAAAAGTGAAGAACACTAAGGCTACAATTTGGCAACTTCCGGCCAAGGCAACATTTCTAGGCTAGGGGTGTGAAATCTTTTCCAACTCTTGGTACACAATCTTCCTAACACCCTAAGGAAGAACACTTAAAACTTTAAGAATTTTTGGACAACACTAGCTCCTAAAATCAGCCCATGGCCGAGAGCTACACTCAAGAGGGAGGGAGTATTTTGCCTTGGAATTTATCTCAAGTGTGGATGAAGAATTAGTCTTGCACAAAGGGGTATTTATAGATAAATCAAGGGCCAAGATCAAGGCAAGTGTAAGGTGAGGATTGGGTACATGTGTGTGGGTAATTTGCCAACCAAATGTCCACCACAAAAATGGGACAAGTGACTTGCCACTTGTCCCCCACAAAAAAACGTCCAAGTGTCCAATAGTTTCGGCCATAGGGCCACATGGGGTGACACGTGTCGCCCCTGCTCATCAAAATATTTCATCTTCCGAAAATATCGTAATGCCAAAATCCGAAAATAAAGTGGGCCTTGCGTAAATTTCTCAGTGGGCCCAGCGTGACCAATTCGAAATAAAATTCCATAATTCTCAAATATTCCAAAAGTTCGAATACCAAATCTGGAATCCAATTCCCTTTAACGAACATTTTTCCTTCACAAAAGTCGGAAACTTTTAGTGAAAAATCACATCTTTCTTTTTAATTTAAAATGTCGTATTCTCGTACGTACGTCCCCACATACATACCCTGGAACTACGGGGTGTAACATTCTTCCCCATTAGAAACATTCGTCCCGAATGTTCCTTCTAAGCCTCAAAACATCGTGTCTTGGTATAGTCTTCACTACTATACTTACGAACCAACCATGCCACCAATGGCCATAGTATAACATACGCGTAAAACTCAATCCAAGCCAATGAGGAATCACATCTAACATGTATAACAACACAAAAGCTTCCACCCATGGTCTAAAGGATACTCTCTTCGCATCTTCACTTCACCACAAAATGATCTCTTTTATTCTGTTAACACACGTTCACTTCTTTCCTTACTCGTCGTACCCTTCGTACACGAACTCTCTCTAGTACCGCGTACCATACTCGATCCATCGCTTGGTTCCAAAACCTTGGAGTCACTACCTCCAAACTAGGTCATCTTACTAACCTCAAATTCCTATAAGGCCATACTCGCCCACGATCGATTACAGTCGAACATATCCACGAACTCATACGATGGTTACCTAAACTTGGGCCTAGCACCCTTGTGACCCTACCACCTGGCGGGACCACCTCGAACTGACCCCACCTCATTCCAGGCTGCGGGTTGACCCGCGATCTGGCTTCAACCCGACCCATTATCGTGCCAAACTCTCTCGTTCCCCGATCCGGAACAATCTTACTAATTCACGTCATGGAAGCTACCACTTCTATCTCACACTACCCATGGAATTATCCCACAATATATTTCACGCATACCAAGTACTTCGACAAAGGCCAACCGTAAAATCATCCACTCAAGGCGGCCTTGCATCCAAGGTCCTAACTGTTATAAATTCTAAGGCTCACAATCGTCTCGTCTCCAGACTTACCCTTTTTCAACTAACCCATGTTTTCTAATTCACACTTAACACAATGTTATCCGTACATAGCACTTAACATGTATCCACCATAACAACATAAACCAGTCTCTTAAGGGCTGAAGATATCTCTGTAACTACTACCTCACTTTCCTCGTCGCTTCTAATCATAATCACGCCTGCAGCGCTAGCTATATAAGGCGATGAACCACCATCGATCCCGGCTGAGTCTCTACATCGTGCTACCTGCAGCCGGACAAACTCTCACCAAATGGCCTGTTGGCCGCAAGCATACAAGTCAGTAGTACGACACTCCCTATAATGGAGTCTATCACGACGGCCAACGCAGGTAGGTGACCTCGTCCGACTAACACCCTTCTCCCGAACAATCGAACTGCAATCTGACCAGAGGTGAGTCATCCCTCTTGTATCTCATCACGACCGACCCGGGACCACTTGGCGAGTGCCCTACACAGGCACCACTTACGAGTAAACATCAGATAAAATCAGCGGAACATACATGAAACTTATAAATAAAACATCGGAAGTAAAACAACGAGGTTAGCCAGGTTGGGCTACCTTCTGAACATATATAAATACAACGAGCGGTTGCCTCATTTCTTTTACAAAGCGACCCACAATATGTGACTCTGAGACCTCTAAGAGTTTTAACATAACACCTATGGTGGGAATGAGGCCCGCCGTGCCAGAATATACATAAGCGTGACAACTCGGAACACTTTGGAGCCATCTCAACTTTACGAGCCGGGATCCTAAGCTCGCGGATCCACAATGTGTACCTAAACTGCGGGCATGAGCGGCCCGAAGAAGTCGATTGCAACAATGCGAATATGGAACGAAATAACGTCTGATGTGGATCGAAGCGTACAAAGAATGACAAGGACAAGTATAAAAACACATACGGATCTGCGCGTGTCATTACCACTTATGAACTTAATTTCACATCAATATCTTTTTACATTCCATTAAGAGTTATGGCCATATCTTACGTACTTACTTAGGAGAAGTCATTAAGTTCATTTCTATCTAACTTACTTATCTTTCATAACATAGTCGGCCCACTACGGAGGGACACATATACTACGACCCAATACGGGGCCGATCAAATCACACCAATATCAAAGCATGCCCGTGGAATCCCCATCATCGGCGACTAAAGTGTAAAACATAACCATGTGGCGCGCGTGGCATCAGCTCACCGCCGTGCACATACACCATACATACATATATCTCCCGCGTGGAATCCCGCATCACCGGCGACTAAAAGTGTAAACATAACCATGGGTCTCACGCCATAATATCAATCAAAACGGTGGTATAACGTCTTGGGGCTTGCCGCTCATTTATACTCTTACCGAGAAGGTGGTAAGCGGGGTATAACGTCTTGGGGCTTGCCCTTCGTTTATACTCTTACGGAGAAGGTGGTACAGCGTCTTGGGGCTTGCCTCTCATTTATACTCTTACCCTATCTCGGCCGTGACAATCAACACGTAAAGCGGGTGGTACAGCGTCTTGGGGGTTTACCCTCACTTATACTCTTACCACGGAGAAGGTGGTACAACGTCTTGGGGCTTGCCTCATTTATACTCTTACCTATCTCAACCGACCATCAAACAAGACATAAGCACTACCATGTCTTTTATAAAATCAGAATTTAACGAAGTGCTACAAATAACGGAAGCATACGGTGGAATCCCCGTCAACGCTTCGATGCGTCCAAGTAACTTACAACAAGACAGTGACCCTTCCAGGAAGTCGCGGCAACGATAAAACATAAAACTTGCACTCAAAGGCTATCACCCAGCACGTAGGCTAATTCTCAATTAACCAAACCAAAGTACTTATCGGGCACACATAGAATAATTCTCAATTAATCAAGCCAAAGTTGTTATACCGTATTTCAGTATATGCAGCGAGGGGCGTGCGTAGGAAATTCGAACTTGAGAATAGGCTTGGCGAATTATTTTGTGCACAACACCCGATTGAAGTCGTTTTTAAATGAAGCGTTTTCCACGACTTTCGTAGGGAAAATTCGGCTATGTCATTTTTAATTTTTACGGATTTTTAGAGGCGAAGCGTGTTGGGCCAACAGAGGCGCCACTTGGCACCCTCTCGTTGGCGGGCGTGAATGGGCGGTAAAGGGAGGGTTGGGCGATTTGGCCTAGTTGGTCGGGAGTTGGTAGGATATTTTTGTGTGTTAGTTGGTCAAGGACACGTGGGTGAATCTTGGCCTACACTTGCCTTGCACTTGGCAAGATCTTGGCCATTGGTTGGTCTTCACTTGACCTATAAATACCCACCCCTTTTAAGACTAATTCATCCACAAAATTGCCTAAGTCTTGAAAGCTCTCCTTCTCACTCCCCTTGTGTTGAGTTCGGTAGGGCCTCACCGCTGTGGTAGAGCACCCACTCTAGGGGTGCTAGCCAGAGTGTACTCCCCTAGCCTAGTTGTTTTCATATAATACCCCTTTTGTGGTGTAGAAATACTCTCCAAATATTGTTATAATGCCCAATTACCTTAGCCAGTATACCTTGTAGTATTCTAAGGTTATACCTATCTGAAAAGCCGAAATACTATTATACTTCCGTCGATCCTGGCAAAGAAACCCTAGGAAAATCTCCATAGTCAGTTTGGAGTATTGTGTAGAAGTTGGTTAGAACTTCTAAGGGTGGTTTAGAGCGAGTTGGGCGCTTCGGAGTTGGAGCTAAGCGTTGCCGGGATCGACATTTATACTTGGATAATTATGGGCTTATCGAGGTAATTATCTTGTCCCCTATTGTAATTGGATATTACATGTTGTAGGAATATATAGTTGAAGTATATTATATATAGTCTTGAACTTAGTGTTGTGGCAATGTCCTTGGACTTAAGCTGAATTTAAAGAAGAGAGTTGTAATTACATAGGGTGTATTCTGATGACTTGTGTAGTCTAGACTTTGATAGACTTGTGTAACTGTATAGGTTGAATGTTCTGAGTAGCATGTGCTACTTGAGAAGGTGGACGAACTAAGCGGGTTATAGCCGTGGAAGCGATTTGCTAATAGTCGATAATCGTCGCGAGGTATGTGAACCTCTTCCTATCTCTTCAGCATGATATGTGTGTAACTATGTAGTACGGTGAGCGTCGTGTGTTAATTGAGCGTGGTTGTGCGGCAATGTCTTTTGACTTAAGCCCGAATAATAATAATCTTGAAATAGTTCAAGAGAATTAAGAACATTTTTAAAGAAGAGTAATACTTGGTTTTAAAAAACTTAAGAGTTATACTAGCTTTATGGGAAGTTAGGTATAACGGCTTAAGAAGATAAAGCGAATGATTTATTTTAGAAGTTAAGAGACTTGATCTTGTAAGATAAGAGACTTAACTTAATCAATGAATTTTGTGTGAAACCTCGTTCGTGAGTAATGAGTACTTGATTTTTAAAAGGGATAATGTTTCTTGATTTGAAATCGAATGTGTATCGACAAACCACTGCAGCGTTAATAAAAGGAAATGTTTTGATTAATGAAGTATTAATAAAACCAGTAGAAACTTCCATCTGCATAGAAGCTAAGATGAGACAAAATGATATTTCCTAGATCATATTTCTTTGTAATAAGATTGTTATAAACAAGAATATCCTACTCATAAGGCTTATGTTTCTTAGATGGTTTAAAGAGAATTATATTCTTAAATGAATAAGACTATGAGCAGCGAAACCTTTCTAAAATAAGAAAGGTGAACATTTGAAATTAGGCAAACTTGAGCGTTTGGAAAATAATGTTGTTACTTGATTTTACAAAGGTAAGTGTTTTAGTTTACTTAAAAGAAAGATCACTCTATTTTATACTACGGGTTATTGCGTGACTTATGGGAAAGAAGCGGATCTTTTAAAGATTTAATGTGTGAAGTGCTTTGGGGATAGATACCCAAACTTGTTAGTAGAAAGTACCTTGTGTGAATAACTTGATTGTATTGGTTTGTGATAGTCTTGTAATACTTTCTTGTTGATTTGATAAGTAAACATGTTAGGATGCTACGTGTGTTAGTATCTTGTGGTTGTTATGTAAGAGAGTCATTCTTCTTTGTGCTTACGTTGCTAAGCGGTAAGTCCGTTGTACTATTATTATATCACCTACCCCCTTGACTTATTATCTGAGGGCTTGCCACCGCGACGCGGTCTATACGGCTATCACGGTCCTTGTGACTACGCGGAGTCGCGAGAGCTCGAGATTGATCATTCGGGTGTTTAGCTTTGATCGGGGATTCCTATGCGATCAGTTGAGACTATGCGGTCTTTTGAGACTATGCGGGTTGCGGGAGCCTGGCGGATCGAAGGTTAAGCTTCGCCCGATGCGGGGTGTACCTCGGTGATGCTAGGACCATGATTCGAGGAATACCTTATGCGGTGCTGTGTGTGACCTATGCGGGCTGCGAGAGTTCGAGGATAGACACGCACATTGATCGCGGGCAAATGGCGGCCGATCGTGGTGCGGTGCAGAAAGACCTCGTGATGCGATTTATGGCATTTGTGATGCGAGGGTCTTAGTAGTCGGCTATGCCTTCGTACTTACCGTCACGGTTTTATTGTGATGACTTTGAGGCGTGAGTCCCTAACTTGACATAGCTGCTTATTTATTGTGGCGTAGTTTGGTTATCATACATGTCTCTGCTTTGTATAGACTACTATGATTTCATTCTGATTTATTTTGATTTTACATACTCGAATTTTATGTCGACCTCCTTGAGGGCTGCGTTCATCTGCGAGTAAGGTACACCGATCGTTGATCCTCGCTCTTAGGGTCCGATTCGGCGTTTGGGAAGCTCCGTTTCTCGGAGGCTTATCTTAGTATAGTTCCACTGTTGTTGTAGGTGCTTACATTCGGGGTATGGCGGGGCCACGTCGTCGTTGTTGTAATATCATTCGTAAGTGCATAATCTTGTTGTGGCGGGGTTTGTAAAAAGATTAAAGCTATTCATGTTAAAAAAAGTATTGTTTATATATATCAGAAAGGCAAGTTTTCTCAATTATTGTTTCATATTCCATAATATGTCTTGTATCGTTTATGTTCGTGATTACTACGATGTTGTATCACTAGGGTGCGGGGTAAGACACGATCCACGGGCGAAAATCGAATTAAGTGACAAAAGTGGTATCGAGCGATTAATCCTCGGAAAGTGTCTACGAACCGTATCGATGAAGTCTTGATTATCGGTGTGTTGTGCACCACCTTAATGTCGTGAGGCTATAGGATATTTAGGATTGGTTTCTATTCTTCTCACTCACGAGATCGTGCCTTAGAGGCACATGTTATAAGTTGGACCCTAACGTATTTCTTTCCCTTATCGTTATGCCTCGCGTAGGGCAACCGGGCCCGGGAGGGCAAAGCGCCGAGGAGGCTGAGTAGAGTTGAGAGGGTTACGTGGCGCAGGCCCAATCTTTACCTAGGGTAGTGCTTCATTTGGAGTTCTGCGGCGTCACTAGCCCGGTGAGTTTAGTGCGGCGGCGATTCCTCTGCGGCCATGATATTTGAACGCCGGTTCCACGGCCAGGAGCAGAGAATATAGATTTCAAGGAGGCGACCTGTTACTAACTATGGATTTGGCTACGGAGAGTATCACGAGTGTCTGCGAATCTTGATGAATATTAACGAGAAGGTTGTGCAAGTAGTTCTTGATTAGGCTTGAGCATGGCACGTATGCGGGCTTATGCGCATCAGTAGAAAGCGTAGAGATCGACGGGTTAACGAAGGGCGAGAAGAGGGCCATGCGGCAAGGTCCTTTGGTAACTTTCGAGGCGAGTCACCTCGCCGTGGATTAGATTTGCACACCGCGGTCGAGAGAGGTTCTCCACGGATTTCAGGACGTTCGGGGTATGCAGGTGTTGGTCAGAACTCCAGGGCTTCCGGTTCACAGTGTGGCAGACGTCATCCCAGGGAATGTCATCTTTTAGTTGGTACTTGTTGTACCTATGACCGTCAGGGTCTGATGTCGAAAGAGTGTCCTTGTAGGAGGACTTAGCCTTGATCGGTGGGTAGTTCGTCACCTTCCTTAGCTATCGCCTACTGAGGCGAGTTTGATTAGAACGACTAAGGGAGTGAAGCGATAAGTCGAGATAGATCTTTAACCCTGCAGGGATTAGTATGTGTGGTAAGGTGAGTATACCTTAAGTGTTATATTCTGATAGCATTATGTAAATTGTGATTAGAAATCTTGGTTGGTTAACCAAGTAAGATTTGGGGGGATAGAGAAAGTGTGAGCCTTAAAGTTTTGTACGTAGAGACCTTAGAGGTAAGGCCATCTCGAGTAAAGGTGTAGTGTTTATGTTTGATCCTTATCGAGTGCATAGTGCACGTGAGCTATGTTTGGGATAGGTCCCAAGTAGTATGAAATGGAAGAGGGTAGTTGAGCTAAGAAGACGCTAGGTTTTAGTAACGTGTTTAGTGAGATTTTTCCTACGGGGAGATAGTATTTGCGCCTGCGGGTCGGGTCGAGGCCACGTTGCGGGTCAAACGCGGCATGTTTGATGGTGGGGTCTGGTTGTGGTGGTCCCGCCGGGGTAGGTCACGCGGTGTTAGGCCCAGTTTAGTTAACCACGTCTGAGTTCGTGGATGCGTTCGACCGGTGGTCGGGCGATGGGAGCGACCATCGTGTTTTGATCGGGGCCGTTTACTCGGCGGTGATGATATATCAGAAAGGTGGTAAGGCTGCACGGGGTGCCTGCTTTCACCTTATGAGCGAACAGATGGAGCCAGTTCTGGTACTGTTCCTTTCGAAATTTTACGAGCGGGGTTAGGAACTTCGGTGAGTCTCGTATCGCGTTAAGCCGCCGGGCGATGTTTGGATTTAGGGTAGTTGTGAGGATTGTTATCTCTGTTGGGGAAGTGTTTTATAGCTACCATTTCGGTGTTCGGATATCGCCTTGTGGCGCCTTGTAGGGCGGAAGTGTAAGTTCTGGTCGATTGGTTCGGCGTTGGCAAGGTTCGGAATAGTTGGTTCATACGTGTTGGCGAGGATGTGGATAGGGTGAAGCTTATCGAGAAGAGGTTTTGGCGGCTCGGAGGAATCATGCGGATTATCGGCGACGCTTAAAGTTCAGTTGGCGGTCGGTCTTGAAGGTACCACCGGATAAGGTGTAAGAGGAAACTTAGCGAGTTACTTTGGGCCTTTTGAGTTCATGTGAGGGATAGGCCAGGTTGCCTATATGTTAGCATTTGCCGTACGACTTGGGAGGCAGTGCGTCCAGTCTTTCGTGTTATGTTCGAGAAGGAAATCGGAGATCCATCAGTGTTCCAGTTGATGATGACCACGTTAGAGATAGTAACCGAGTTTTGGAAAGCGGCGATGCTCGAAATGTGGTAATAGTTCGAGGGTACAAGAAGTGTACGACAGCCTCAGGGATCGCATGTAGTCCGGTACCATTTGTTGGGTCGCCGGAGTGACACTAGAACCTCGCGGCAAAGTGACAAAAGTGGTATCGGGAAGAAGCGAGCATGTATGGCGAGCATAGATGTGACCATTTCTTTTGTTTGGAAAAAGTGTGGAGGAAGTATATTTTAGACCAGAGAGGTGTTTGTGGTGATGTTAGAGGTGTTTCCTCGTGGGCTTGGATGTAAGTATTTCGCGTGGGTGTTTCTGTGGCCAGATGTGGCAGGTTTGTTCTCGTAAGTATGGTAGTGAAGACTATACTGGCGCACGTTTGTTTTGAGACTTAGAAGGAACATTCGGGACGAATGTTTCTAAGGAGGGGAGAATGTTATACCCCGTATTTCAGTATGCGTGAGGACGTCGTGAAATTTTGAACTTGAGAATAGGCTTGGCGAATTATTTTTGTGCCTGACACGATTAGAGTCGTTTTCGAAAGCGTTTTCCACGGCTTTCGTAGGGAAAATTCCGGCTATGTCATTTTAATTTTTACGGATTTTCCGAGAGGCGAAGCGTGTTGGGCCAACAAGAGGGCGCCACTTGGCATCCTCTCATTGGCGGACGTGAATGGGCGGTAAAGGGAGGGTTGGACGATTTGGCCTAGTTGGTCAAGGGGAGTTGGTAGGATATTTTTGTGTGTTAGTTGGTCAAGGACACATGGGTGAATCTTGGCCCTACACTTGCCTTGCACTTGGCAAGATCTTGGCCATTGGTTGGCCTTCACTTGACCTATAAATACCCACCCCTTTGAAGACTAATTCATCCATAAATTTGCCTAAGTCTTGAAAGCTCTCCTTCTCCCTCCCCTTGTGTTGAGTTCGGCCGAGGGCCTCCCCTTGTGGCCGAGAGCACCCCCCCCTCTAGGGGTGCTAGCCGAGAGTGTACCCCCCCTAGCCTAGTTGTTTTCATTAATACCCCCCTTTTGTGGTGTAGAAATACTCTCCAAATATTGTTATAATGCCCAAATTACCTTAGCCGTATACCTTGTAGTATTCTAAGGTTATACCTATACGAAAAGCCCAGAAATACTATTATACTTCCCGTCAGTCACAAAACCGAAACCCTAGGAAAATCTCCATAGTCCGTTGGAGTATTGTGTAGAAGTTGGTTAGAACTTCTAAGGGTGGTTTAGAGCGGGTTGGAGCGCTCGGAGTTGGAGCTAAACGTTGCCCAGGATCGACATTTATACTTGGATAATTATGGGCTTATCGAGGTAATTATCTTGTCCCCCTATTGTAATTGGATATTACATGTTGTAGGAATATATAGTTGAAGTATACTATATATAGTACTGAACTTAGTGTTGTGTGATGTCCTTGGACTTAAGCTGAATTTAAAGAAGAAATTGAGTGTAATTACATGGGAATTTGTATTACGATGAACTTGTGTAGTCTAGACTTTGATAGACTTGTGTAACTGTATAGGTTGAATGTTATCACGAGTAGCATGTGCTACTTGAGAAGGTGGACCAGGCTAGTAGGGTTATAGCGTGGAGCGATTTGCTAATAGTCGATAATCGTCGCGAGGTATGTGAACCTCTTCCTATCTCTTCTAGCATGATATGTGTGTAACTATGTAGTACGGTGAGCGTCGTGTGTTAATTGAGCGTGGTTATGCGGCAATGTCTTTTGACTTAAGCCCGAATAATAATAATCTTGAAATAGTTCAAGAGAATTAAGAACTATTTTTAAAAGAAGAGTAATACTTGGTTTTAAAAACTTAAGAGTTATACTAGCTTTATGGGAAGTTAGGTATAACGGCTTAAGAGAGATAAAGCGAATGATTTATTTTAGAAGTTAAGAGACTTGATCTTGTAAGATAAGAGACTTAACTTAATCAATGAATTTTGTGTGAAACCTCATTCGTGAGTAATGAGTACTTGATTTTTAAAAGGGATAATGTTTCTTGATTTGGAAATCGGAATGTGTATCGACAAACCAACTGCGGCGTTAATAAAGGAAATGTTTTGATTAATGAAGTATTAATAAAACCGGTAGAAACTTCCATCTGCATAGAAGCTAAGATGAGACAAAATGATATTTCCTAGATCATGCATTCTTTGTAATAAGATTGTTATAAACAAGAATATCCTACTCACATAAGGCTTATGTTTCTTAGATGGTTTAAAGAGAATTATATTCTTAAATGAATAAGACTATGAGCAGCTAAACCTTTCTAAAATAAGAAAGGTGAACATTTGAAATTAGGCAAACTTGAGCGTTTGGAAAATAATGTTGTTACTTGATTTTACAAAGGTAAGTGTTTTGGTTTACTTAAAAAATGATCACTCTATTTTATACTACGAATTGCGTGACTTATGGGAAAGAAGCGGATCTTTTAAAGATTTAATGTGTGAAGTACTTTGGGGATAGATACCCAACTTGTTAGTAGAAAGTACCTTGTGTGAATAACTTGATTGTATTGGTTTGTGATAGTCTTGTAATACTTTCTTGTTGATTTGATAAGTAAACATGTTAGGATGCTACGTGTGTTAGTATCTTGTGGTTGTTATGTAAGGAGTCATTCTTGCTTTGTGCTTACGTTGCTAAGCGGTAAGTCCATTGTACTATTATTATATCACCTACCCCGACTTATTATACAGGGCTTGCCACCCGATGCGGTCTATACGGCTATGCGGTCCTTGTGACTATGCGAGTCACGAGAGCTCAGGATTGATCATTCGGGTGTTTAGCGATGCGGGGATTCCTATGCGATCTGTTGAGACTATGCGGTCTTTTGAGACTATGCGGGTTGCGGGAGCCTGGCGGATCTGAAGGTTAAGGCGCCCGATGCGGGGTGTACCTCGGCGGTCTAGGACCATGATTCGAGAATACCTTATGCAGTGCGTGTGTGACCTATGCGGTGCGAGAGTTCGAGGATGAACCACGCACATTGATCTGCGGGCAAATGGCGGCCGATCATGTGGTGCGGTCTAGAAAGACCTCGTGATCAGATTTATGGCATTTGTGGTGCTTGAGGTCTTAGTAGTCGGCTATGCCTTGTACTTACCGTCTGATTTTATTGTGATGACTTTGAGGCGTGAGTCCCTAACTTGACATATTTGCTTATTTATTGTAAGCGTAGTTTGGTTATCATACATGTCTCTGCTTTGTATAGACTACTATGATTTCATTCTGATGATTTATTTTGATTTCACATACTTTACTGTTATCGACCTCGCCCGAGGCTGCGTTCATGCCGCGAGTAAGGTACACCGATCGTTGATCCTCGCTCTTAGGGTCACGATTCAGCGTTTGGGAAGCTCCGTTTCTCGGAGGCTTATCTTAGTATAGTCCTGTTGTTGTAGGTGCTTACATTCGAGGGTATGGCGAACCTGTCCGTCGTTGTTGTAATATCATTCGTAAGTGCGTAATCTTGTTGTGGCGGGGTTTGTAAAAAGATTAAAGCATTCATGTTAAAAAAAAAGTTGTTGTTTATATATATGCCGAAAGGCAAGTTTTCTCAGTTATTGTTTCATATTCCATAATATGTCTTGTATCGTTTATGTTCATTGATTACTCGATGTTGTATTACTAGGGTGCGGGTAAGGCACCATCACGGGCGAAATCGGTCGTGACAAAGTACTACGTCGTCATTCTTTCAAAAGACTCTTTCCAAATAAAACTTCCCGATACTAACAAGTAGTATCAAGTCCTATCCACCTTTCAAGACAAGTCACAATACCTTTTAGAAATACAATTACGGCTTCTAAATCAAGTGACTTCTTTATTAAAACCTTAAGCAATTGGTACCTTTAAACCAATTTGCCCTTACCTAATACAAGTTATTCCTTTGATTACTTTACTAGAAAACCATTCTCTTAATCTTCCATAAAGCCGTTATAACCAACTTCCCATAAAGCCGTTATAACCCTTTATGGTTTAGACTAACACGTTCCTTTTATAACCAAGAGACTTCTACTTTTTGAAACCAAGTATTATATACTTTCAAATCAATTCTCATAACTTTCAAAAATACAATTAGTCTCTTAACCATTAGAAAACAAGTGACTCATTAATTATAAAACCCTAGGCAATTGATGCCGTAAAATCAAGTTGCCTTTTTACATAGTCAAGTCATTTATCTTTCCATAAGGCAAATATAACTAACTTCCCATAAAGCCGTTATATTCACTTTATACCTTAGCCATAAACAATTTCCTATCCAAGGGACTTATGCGTTTAAAACGGAACAAATATCACATACTTTAAAACTCTTCAAGTCCCTTAACTTTAAAATCAACTTAAGACATCCTTACTATTTTCAAAGAAGTGAGTTAATCTCCTAACCCACCCGACTTGGCATTACATAAAACAAGTAAAGAATATCATAGTCTTGTACGTCTACCGTACTACATACGTGCAACTAGTCATGCTCAAAAGATAGGAAAAGTTCTACATAGAGTAAATCACATAACTACCTCTTAACTTCTAAGAGTAGAAGGAAACATGAAATGATACCACAAGTATATTCCATACATAGAATCATGCCAAAGGAAGGAAGAGGTTCACATACTGTTATACCCCGTATTTCCAGAGTATGTACGTGAGGGCGTACGTATAATAATTTAAGCCTTAAAGATTGGCTAGTTTCGAAATTGTACACAACACCCGATTAGAGTCGTTTTTAAAGCGTTTCTGACTTTCGTAGGGAAAATTCCGGCTATGTCATTTATTATTTTTGCGGATTTTTCCGAGACACGAAACATTTTGGACCAACGGGAGGGTGACATGTGTCACCCTCACATTGGATGAAGTGGGCGGTAATGCTTGGCCGAATGGGTCTTGTGTAGTAGGTAGGATATTTTTGTGCAAGTTGTGTGGTAGATGGATAAGGTACACATGGTGGAAATCTAACCCTACACTTGCACCACACTTGTCTTCATCTTGGCCATTGGTTGGCCTTCACTTGACCTATAAATACCCCTCTAGTTGAAGACATTCTTCATCCAAAAATTGAGCAATCTTTCTAAGTCTCAAACCCTCCCTCTCCCTCTTGTGATCTCGTCCGCCACACACCCCTCCCCCTCTTGAAGGCCCCTTGGCCGAAACCTACCCCCCCTAGCCTAGTTGTCTCGTATAAATACCCCTTGTTGTGGTATAGAAATACTCTCCTAGTATTGTTATAATGTCCAAATACCTTGGCCCAAATACCTTGTAGTATTCCCAAGGTTACACTTATACAAGCCCAGAAAATACCATTATACTTTCCCTCAGTCACTAAAACGAAACCCTAAGTAAATCTTCACCGTAGTTGAAGTTATAAGTAGAAGTTGGTTAGAACTTCTAAGGGTTGGTTGGAGCGGGTCGGAACGCACGGAGTAGGAGCTAAACCTTGCTCAGGATCGACATATTAACTCGGATAATTTTGGGCTTATCGAGGTAAACATTCTTGACCTTCTGTTGTAATTGGAAATTACATGTTGTAGGAGTATATAGTTAAGTATACTATATATAGAACTGACCATAGTTGTGCGGCAATGTCTTTTGACTTAAGCCTGAATAATACTTACGGCAATGTCTTGCGACTTAAGCCTGAATTTTAAGAACTGAACTGAACTGTAATTACATAGGGCTGTATTACAGTAGACTTGTGTAGCATTACTGTGTAGTAGAATTGTACACGTCCGGTTAGACGTGTTAACCCCCCCCCCCTGGTTGGCTTGGTAGCCGGCCTCGATAAGGGAGGAGATTTCTGTTGTTGCGGGAGAGTCTTTGCCGAATTTTACGTAGAATATGGAGCGATGAGATCTAGATGTTAATAAGCGCCTTGTGGCCTTATAGGTTGAGATTACGTGTGGTGCGATCTACGTGGCTTAAGGAGTAGCCAAGCGGTTTGAGGTACTTGGAGCATTTTGCTATTAGTCGATAATCGTCGCGAGGTATGTGAACCTCTTCCTATCTTTTCGGCATGATATGTGTATAACTATGTAATGCGGTGAAGCGTACATGTGTTAAATGTAATTGATTGGTAAAACATAAAGGGTTATAACGGCTTTATGGGAAGTTGGTTATAACAGCTTTATGTAGGTTAAGAAATGCCTTGTGGTTTTTAAAGGGTAATTGATTGTCACGACCCGAACCTGGGCCCGTGACTGGTGCCTTACCCCGGGCACCCTAGTGATACAACATCAGAGTAATCAGCGGAACATAAAACATATACATGAAACAAATGAAGTACAAAGCGATGTCTGAGGAAAACTTGCCTTCGGCATATATATAAATAACAACTTTTACAAATGAGCAGTTAAATCCTTTTTACAAACCACAACAGTGATTACTACGGACCTCAGAAATGATATGACAACAATGGCGGGACGGGGCGCCAAACCCACGAATGTAAACACCTATTACGACGAGGGAATATACGTGATAAGCCTCGAGAAAGCGGGGCTTCCCATCTGTTGTGACCACGAAAGCTAGGATCAACGGCAGGTGTACCTCGACTGCGGCATGAGCGCGGCCCGAGGAGAGTCGATTACAATAGGTACCAAGTATGTGGCGAAAATCGTAAATGGAATCATAGTAGTCTATATAAAGCGAGGAGACATGTATGATAACAAAACTACGATTCCTGATAAACAAGCGATCATATCAAGTCGGGGACTCACGCCTCAAAGTCATTACTCAAATATAATAATGGGTCTCACGCCACAACATCAATCATGCGTGGAATACCTTCCATCACTGGCGGATTTATGATATAAAAGCACGAAGGAAACACCATGAACACGGGTCCCACGTGCCCTAATAACACCGTGCGGGAGTAAGTGCGAAGGCATGGCCGACTACTAACACCCAGTACCAACAAGGTCATGAAGCGTATCATAAGATCTGTCTGAACCGTCACATGATCAAAGGCGGTCACTTGCGCGATATCTAATGTGCGCGTCAAGCCACGGAACTTCCGCGACTCGCGTAGGCCAATCTCATCGGCCGCGTGAGGTATTCCCGCGTCGAGGGTATTTCTCCGGCATCGTCACGGACTTCGCGATCCGCGTAGCCCGTGGACGCGTGCCCGTAAGGGCGCACGCTAACACGGAACTCGTAGCTCGCGTAGGCCCACAGGACTGCGTGAGGTATTCTCGAATCATAGGTCCATCGACCGCTGAGTCTACCCGCGTGGAGGCGACAACCTCGGAAACAAGTCAAGGTGAGTGGTACAATACCAATACATCGGTGATAGTTAAACAACTTTAAGCGCAGCGAACACCCTTTACACAAAACATCACAAGATACTAACACACGTAGCATCTAGCATGCTTACTTAACAAATCAACAAGGCGATATTACAAGGCTATCACGACCCAACATAATCAAGTTATACACACAAGGCACTTTCTACTATATGATTAACAAGATCGGGTTTTATCCCCAAAGTACTTCATCGTTAACTCTTTTAAAAGATCCGTTTAGTTCACGAAGTCACCTGATACGTAGTATAAAATAGAGTGACTATCTTTTTAAAGTAAACCAAAACACTTACTTTGTAAAGTCGAGTAACAACATTATTTTCCAAGCGTTCAAGTTTGCCTAATTTCAAACGTTCAAGTTTCTCATTTTCGAAAGGTTTCGTAATTCATATTATTAACTAAATAATATAATTCTCTTTTAAAACAATCTGAGAAACATAGGCCTTATATGTGAGTAGGTTATTCTTGTCCATAATCAATCTTATTAAAGTAGCCATGATCTAGGAAATGTAATATCATTTTGTCTTATCTTAGCTTACATGCGGATGGAAGTTTCTCATTTTTATTAATACTTAATTAGTCAAAACATTTCCTTTTAATGCTTATTGCGATGGTTTGTCGATACGTCACGATTTAGAAATCGATAAAACATTCTTAAGCGTTATACCTAACTTCCCATAAAGCTAGTATAACTCTTAAGCTTTCAAAAATCTTTTGAAATACTTCAAGTTCTTTATTATCACATAACAAGCGATTATAGTTCAAATCGATTTACCTTTTAAAAACCACAAAGTATTTTCTTACCTACATAAATTTATTATAACCAACTTCCCGTAAAGCCGTTATAACACTTTATATTTTAAACCAATCAAATACTTTTAACACGTATCGTCTACCGTACTACATAGTTATACACATATCATGCTAGAAGAGATAGGAAGAGGTTCACATACCTCGCGGCAGTATCGACTAATAGCAAAGCGCTCCAAGTACTTCAAACCGTCGGCTACTCCTTGCTTGATGGATCGCGCCACGTAGTACTTGACTATAAGGCCACAGCGCTTATTAACATTTAGATCCGCCGTAGAACATTCTGAGAAAATTCGGCACCTCCCCATGGCGGCGTAAATCTCCTCTCTATCGGGGGCTATCGAGCCAACCGAGGGGGTTCATACATCTAAGGGCGTGCACAATTCTACCTCGCGGAAAAGCTACACAAGGTCTCTTTATGTCTGATCCTATGTAAAAGCGATTCGATACTCTTCTTTCGAAAAGGTTTCTAATTATTGGGCTTAAGTCCAAAGACATTGCCGACAACAGCGTTGATTCTATATATAGTATACTTCAACTATATAGTCTAACAATCATGTAATTTCCAATTACAATAGAGGACAAGATATTTACCTCGATAAGCCCATAATTATCCAAGTATAAAGTCGATCTGGGCAATCGTTTAGCTCGACTCAGGCGCTCAACCAGCTCTAAACCACCCTTAGAAGTTCTAACCAACTTACACAATACTCAGCGGACTATGGAGATTTTCCTAGGGTTTCGGTTTTGTAATGACGGGAAGTGTAATAGTATTTACGGGCTTTTCGTATAGGTATAACCTTAAAATACTACAAGGTATCGGCTAAGGTAATTTGGGCATTATAACAATACTTTTGAGTATTTCTACCAAGAGGGGGTATTATCTGAAAACAACTAGGCTAGGGGGTACCCACGGCTAGCACCAAGGAGGGGTGGCTACCCTCGGCCTACCAGCGGGGAACTCGGCCAAGGGGAGAGGGCTCTCGGCGAGACACTACACTAAGGGGAGGAAGAAGCTTTGAAGACTTAGGCAATTTGTGGATGAATTAGTCTTGAAAGGGGGTATTTATAGGTCTAGCAAAGGCCAACCGATGGCGAAGATCTTGCCAAGTGCAAGGCAAGTGTAGGGCGAATCTTGCCAAGTGCACCTTAACTACACACAAAATATCCACCAACTACTTGACAAAATAGTCACCATTTCGTCCACTCTACCGCCTGATGAGAGGGTGCCAAGTGGCGCCCTCTTGTTGGTCCAAAATGTTCGTCTCTCGGAAAAATCCATAAAAATAAAAATGACATAGCGGAATTTTCCCTACGAAAGCTGTGAAAGCGTTCGTCGAAAACGACTCTAATCGGGTGTTGTGAACAAATAAATTTCGGAAGCCTAATTCTCAAGTTCAAATTTTCTCGTCGTCCTTACGTACATACTGCGGAAATACGGGTATAACATTCTCCTCGCTAGAAACATTCGTCGAATGTTCCTACAGAATCTCAAAACAAGCGCAGGTATAGTCCTCATTTCTATACTTACGAAAACAATCACGCCACGCGTAGCGCGGAACCAACTTGCGCCAAAGTACTTACCTTCAAGTCACGAGGACACGCCTCTAACATCAAGCGCTCCCGTCGAGGGTCTAAAATATAATTTCTTCGCACTTTCTCCACACAAAAGAAATGATCACATCGCTCGCCATACACGCTTCTTCCCTTACGTGTCGTACCGCTTCGTACACTCGAATTCTTACCACGTGATACCACTTTTGTCACTTTGCGAGGCATAAACCTTCTCGAGCGACCCGACAAATGATGCGGGTGCGTGCGATCACTGCGGTGTCGTGCACCCAAACTCTTGATCTTGCTTGATTTAAAACTTCGGGGTTACTATCTCTAACGTGGTCATCATTAGCGGGAACACTGCGGATGGATCTCGATGCTTTCCGATCATAACAATCTGAAGCCAGGACATCTTTGCCTCCTAAGTCGGACGGCAAAAGCTAACATATAGGCAACGGCCTATTCTTCACATGGACTCAGGCCCAAGTAACTCGGTCTAAGTTCCTCTGTCTTCAAAACTCGTCACACCTTTGGGGTGGTACTTTGAAAGACCGACCGTCGGCACTGAACTCTGGCGTCGTCGCCGATTATCATACGATTTCTACGATTTGCGGGACCTCTTCTAGACAAGCTTTACTCTATCCACGATCTGTGGAACAAGCTGAACCACTATCTGAATCCTGCCAACATCGAACCAATCGGCCGTGACTCGCACATCCGCCCTACAAGGCCGTAAGGCGACATCGAACACGAAATGGTAGCTTAAACACTCCTGACGGAGACAACAATTCGCAACTATCGCGAAATCCAACAACGGCGAGGCGAATGTGGTCTGAGACTTACTCGAGTTCTAACCTTGCACGGTAAAACCTCGGAAAAAGCAGTATGACACAGGCTCCATTTATGCGACATAAGGTGAAGGTAGGCACCGTGCGACCTTACAACTTTTACGATATATCATCTCGCGTAACCTCTGCGAGTACGGTCTTTGCTAGAAGACAACCACGGTGACCTCGCCGACGACCTGCGGTCGAATCGTTCATGAAATCGTCGTTGGTTAACTAAACTCGGGCCTAACACCCTCGTGACCTATCCTGGCGGGACCACCAAACTGACCCCACCAAACATGCGGCGGGTTGACCCGGCGTGGCCTCGGCAGGCGACAGCAGCGGCTAGCTCGCGAAGGAAAACTCTCGCTAATCACGTTACGAAAACCTGGCGGTCTTCTAGCTCAACTACCCTCTTTCATGCCACGCTACTCGGGGACTTATCCGTAACATAGCTCGCGTGCACTATGCACTCTATAAAGTCAAACATAAACATCGTCTTTTACTCGAGATGGCGCTTACCTGCAAGGTCTCTGCGTATAAAACTCTAAGGCTCGCACTTTCTCTATCCCCAAATCTTACTTGGTTAACTAACGAGATTTCTAATCACCATTTACACAATGCTATCGAATATAACCCTTAAGGTATACTCACTTTATCACACATACTAAACCACAGAGGGTTAAAGATCTATCTGTATCTCTTCTTGCTCCATGTCGTTCGATCAAACCTGCCGTGAAGTAGCGCAGCTAAGATGACAAACTACCGCGATCACGAAGGCTAAGTCCTCGCGAGGACACTCTTTCGACAACGGACCACGGCGGTCATGTGCAACCGCGTACCAACTAAAGGCGACATTCCACGGGATGGCGCGCCCACGTGTGAACAACGAGAAAAAGCGAATCGGATGTTTGGAACTGCGTGTAGCGTGAGCGGAAGCTCTGGAGCTCGACCAACTCCGCGTACCGAGCGTCCACGAAATTCGTGGAGGACCTCATTGCTTGGTGGATGTGCATAATCTAATCGGTGGTGGCGACTCGCCTCAAAAGTTACTAAAGGACCTTCTGCTCACGGCCTCTTCTGCGTCGCCCGTTAACGCGTCGATCTCTACGTTTTCTCGGCTGCTGCGCGTAAGCGATACGAGGCCATGCTCAAGCGGACTTGAAGAATTACTTCGCCTGACCTTCGTTGATATTCATCAAGGCTCGCGATACGTCGGTATACTCTCTGGTAGCCAAATCCATAGCTAATGTGAGGTTGTCTTTCGCAATCTATATTCTGTTCTGGTCGTAGGCGAAGGTTCAAATATCATGGCGCGATGAGCTGCGCGCCGTGCTAAACTTTCGGGGCTAGTGATGTCGCGAAATCCCGAATGAAGCACCTAACTCGGTGATGATTGGGCACGTGCCCTCGTAACCCTCGAACTCTGCTCGCGGCTCCAGTGCGCCTTGCCTCTGGGCGGGTTTGCCCTACGCGGAGGCATAGCGATAAGGAAATAATTTTGTCGGAGGTCGACTTACAACCACGGCTCTAAGGCACGATCTGAGTGAGAAGAATAGAAACCAATCCTAAATACCTATAGCCTCACGATTATTGATGTGGTGCGCAACACACCGATAATCAAGACTCTCTTGAATCTGATCTGTAGACACTTTCAGAGATTAAGCGCTCACGATACCACTTTTGTCACGACCGAACTGGGCGTGGTGGTGCCTTACCGGGCACCTAGTGATACAACATCAGTGTCAGTGGAACATAAAACATATACATGAAACAAATGAAGTACAAAAGCGATGTCGAGAAAACTTGCCTTCGGCATATATATAAATAACAACTTTTACAAATGAGCAGTTAAATCCTTTTTACAAACCACCTTGCGATTACTCTGACCTCAGAAATGATATGACAACGATGGCGGGACGGGGCCCATGAACCACGAATGTAAACACCTATTCTGCGGGGAATATACGTGATAAGCCTCGGAGAAAGCGGGGCTTCCGTCTGTTGCTGTGACCACAGCTAGGATCGGCGGCGGTGTACCTCGACTGCGGCATGACGCGGCCCGAAGGAGGTCGATTACAACGGTACCAAGTATGTGGCGAAAATCGTAAATGAAATCATAGTAGTCTATATAAAGCGGAGACATGTATGATAACAAAACTACGATTCCTGATAAACAAGCGATCATATCAAGTCGAGGACTCGCGCCGAAAGTCATTACTCAAATATAATAATGGGTCTCACGCCCGCAACATCAATCATGCGTGGAATACCTTCCTCACTGGCCGGATTTATGATATAAAAGCACCAAGAAACACACTGCATGAACACGGTCCCTGTGCCCTAATAACTGCCGTGCGGGGTAATGCGAAGGCATAGCCGACTACTGCACCAACAAGGTCATGAAGCGTATCATAAGATCTGTCTAGGCCGTCACGTGATCAAAGGCGGCCACTTGCATGATATCTAATGTCGCGCGTCAAGCCTGGAACTTCCGCGACTCGCGTAGGCCAATCTCGTCGGCCGCGTGAGGTATTCCGCGTCGGTGCTACTCCGGCGTCGTCACGGACTCGCGATCGCGTAGCCACGTGGACCGCGTGCCCGTAAGGGACGCGCTAACACGGAACTCGTAGCTCGCGTAGGCCACAGGACTGCGTGAGGTATTCTCGAATCATAGGTCCATCGACCGCTTTGAGTCTACCCGCGTCGGAGGCGACAACCTCAGGAAACAAGTCAAGGTGAGTGGTACAATACCAATACATCGGTGATAGTTAAACAACTTTAAAAAGCGCGGCGAACACCCTTTACAAAACATCACAAGATACTAACACGCGTAGCATCTAGCATGCTTACTTAACAAATCAACAAGGCGATATTACAAGGCTATCACGACCCAACATAATCAAGTTATACACACAAGGCACTTTCTACTATATAATTAACAAGATCGGGTTTTATCCCCAAGTACTTAAATCGTTAACTCTTTTAAAAGATCCGTTTAGTTCACGAAGTCACCTGATACGTAGTATAAAATAGAGTGACTATCTTTTTAAAGTAAACCAAAACACTTACTTTGTAAAGTCGAGTAACAACATTATTTTCCAAGCGTTCAAGTTTGCCTAATTTCAAGCGTTCAAGTTTCTCATTTTGAAAGGTTTAGTAATTCATATTATTAACTACTTAATAATATAATTCTCTTTTAAAACAATCGAGAAACATAGGCCTTATATGTGAGTAGGTTATTCTTGTCCATAATCAATCTTATTAAAGCGACCGTGATCTAGGAAATGTAATATCATTTTGTCTTATCTTAGCTTACATGCGGATGGAAGTTTCTCTGTTTTATTAATACTTAATTAGTCAAAACATTTCCTTTTAATGTATTGCGATGGTTTGTCGATACACATCCTGATTTCCGAAATCAGTAAAACATTCTTAAGCCGTTATACCTAACTTCCCATAAAGCTAGTATAACTCTTAAGCTTTCAAAAATCTTTTGAAATACTTCAAGTTCTTTATTATCACATAACAAGCCAGTTATAGTTCAAATCAGTTACCTTTTAAAAACCACAAAGTATTCTCTTACCTACACAAAGCTGTTATAACCAACTTCCCATAAAGTCCGTTATAACACTTTATATTTTAAACAATCAAATACTTTTAACACGTATGCGTCTACGTACTACATAGTTATACACATATCATGCTAGAAGAGATAGGAAGAGGTTCACATACCTCGCGGCAGTATCGACTAATAGCAAAGCGCTCAAGTACTTCAGCCGTCGGCTACTCCTTAGCGATGGATCGCGCCACGTAGTACTTGACTATAAGGCCACAAGGCGCTTATTAACATTTAGATCCGCCGTAGAACATTCTCAGAAAATTCGTGACACCTCCACACCATGGCGTAAATCTCCTCTCTATCGGGCGGCTATCAAGCCAACGGGGAGTTCATACATCTAACGGGCGTGCACAATTCTACCTCACGGAAAAGCTACACAAGGTCTCATGTCTGATCTATGTAAAGCGATTCGATTACTCTTCTTTCGAAAAGGATTCTAATTATTGGGCTTAAGTCCAAAGACATTGCCGACAACAGCGTTCAGTTCTATATATAGTATACTTCAACTATATAGTCTAACAATCATGTAATTTCCAATTACAATAGAGGACAAGATATTTACCTCGATAAGCCCATAATTATCCAAGTATAAAGTCGATCTGGGCAATCGTTTAGCTCGACTCGGCGCTCAACCGCTCTAAACCACCCTTAGAAGTTCTAACCAACCACACAATACTCAACGGACTATGGAGATTTTCCTAGGGTTTCGGTTTTGTGACAGACGGGAAGTGTAATAGTATTTACGGGCTTTTATAGGTATAACCTTAGAATACTACAAGGTATCGGCTAAGGTAATTTGGGCATTATAACAATACTTTTGAAAGTATTTCTACCAAGAGGGGGTATTATCACGAAAACAACTAGGCTAGGGGTACCCGGCTAGCACCCAGGAGGGGGTGGCTACCCTCGGCCTACCCGCGGGGAACTCTCGGCCAAGGGGAGAGGGCTCTCGGCCAAGGCACTACACTAAGGGGGGAGGAAGAAGCTTTCAAGACTTAGGCAATTTGTGGATGAATTAGTCTTCAAAAAGGGGGGTATTTATAGGTCTAGCAAAGGCCAA
This sequence comes from Przewalskia tangutica, assembly GCA_029844215.1. NCBI lineage: Eukaryota > Viridiplantae > Streptophyta > Magnoliopsida > Solanales > Solanaceae > Przewalskia > Przewalskia tangutica. The sequence goes on along the minus strand of JAQGDG010000037.1, from coordinate 352,167 downwards.
CCAATGGCCAAGATCTTGCCAAGTGCAAGGCAAGTGTAGGGCCAAGATCTTGCCAAGTGCACCTTAACCAACTACACACAAAATATCCTACCAACTACTTGACAAAATAGTCACCATTTCGTCCACTCTACCGCCACCAATGAGAGGGTGCCAAGTGGCGCCCTCTTGTTGGTCCAAAATGTTTCGTCTCTCGGAAAAATCCGCAAAAAATAAAAATGACATAGCCGGAATTTTCCCTACGAAAGCTGTGAAAACGTTTCGTCGAAAAACGACTCTAATCGGGTGTTGTGAACAAATAAATTTCGGCCAAGCCTAATTCTCAAATTCAAATTTTCTACGTACGTCCTTACGTACATACTCTGGAAATACGGGGTATAACATTGATTTGACTTATAACTGACTTAATGTGTGACCATAAAGAGACTTGACTTGAATGAATTAATATGAGTTTTGTGTGAAACCTCATTCGTGAGTAATGAGTACTTGGTTTTTAAAAAAAGAATAATGTTTCTTGATTCGGAAATCGAATGTGTATCGACAAACCAACTGCGGCGTTAATAAAGTAAAATGTATTAAATAAATGAAGTATTATATTAAAACCGAGAAACCTCCATCTGCATAGAAGCTAAGATGAGACAAAATGATATTACATTTTCTAGATCATGGTCGCTTAATAAGATTGATTATGAGCAGGAATAACATACACTCATATAAGGCATATGTTTTCTCAGTTGTTCAAAAAGAATTATATTCTTAAATGATTAAGACTATGAACTATGAACTTTTCTAAAATTAAGAAACTTGAGTAAGTGAAATTAGGCAAACTGGAACTTTAGGAAAAAGAATGTTGTTAAGAAGGAAAGTGTTTTGGTTTACCTAAAATGTGAGTCACTCTATTTTTAATACTACGGTATCGGGTGACTTTATAAAAGGAATGAACCTCTTTAAAAGGAATTTAACGTCGTAGTACTTTAGGAGTTAAAACCGGACTTTGGCATAAAATGAAAGTACTTTGAGTTGTGTATGACTTGTCTATGCTTGTTGTGGTGAAACCTGCCTATGCTTGTGATGATAGCCTTTGTTGTGCAAGTGTTGTATTTACGTATTACGCGTCTCGATAGAGGCGGTTGACTTATTGAGAACTTACTTGGGCGTCTTTGGCGATGTGGAGAATTCCACGGGTATGTTTCCATTTTGATTGTTGTCTTGTTGATTGATGTCACATGGACATGTCTACACCGTCACGGTCCGGTGGCATGTGGCGTGCGGCGGGGTTGATTACGATATATTGTTATTGTGGTCACATGGACATGTCTACATCTGGAATTCGGGCGTGTGTCCGTGCGGCGGGGTTGATCACCCAAGTATATTATTGGATGTTACATGGGCATGTCTACACGTCACGAGTCGGGGCATGTGGCCATGCGGCATTGTCATTATTGTTGCATCGTGGACATGTTTACACCGTCAGGTCGGGGCATGCGGCCATGATGCGAACATGATTGGTGTTGTGGGCGTGAGACCCATAGTTATATTTGAGTGATGACTTGAGGGCGTGAGTCCCTGACTTGACTACTTTTATATGGCATCGTATTTTGGTCATCATACATGTCTCCTGCTTTATATAGACTGTTATGATTTAACTACAGTATTTTCAGTTTCACATACTTGGTACCTGTTGTACTGACCTCCTTCGGGGGGCTGCGTTCATGCCGCAGGTAGAAGTACATTGGTATCGATCCCCGCTTTTAGGATCACCTTTGCGTATTGGGAAGCTCGTTCCTTGGAGGCTTATCTTTTGGTATGTGTTCCACGAGTTGTAGGTTCTTGTACATTCGGGGTATGGCGGGGCCTGTCCGTCATAGTTGTTGTAAATCTTAGAGTGCATGTAATCTTGTTGTGGCGGGGTTGTAAAAGGATTAAACTGTTGGGTTTGTATGTCTATATACGAGAAGGCACTGTTTTGGTTGCTTTGTTTACTTATATATCTCTTATTTCATGTTCATGTTTTATTTCCGTGATTTTCTCGATGTTGTATCACTAGGGTGCGGGGTAAGGCACGATCACGGGCGGGTTGGTCGTGACAAAAGTGGTATCGAGCGATTAATCCTCGGAAAGTGTCTCTGAACCGTGTCTAGTAGAGTCTTGATTATCGATGTGTTGTGCACCACATCTATAATCGTGAGGCTGCAGGACATTTAGGATTGGTTTCCATTTCTTCTTATTACGAGATCGTGCCTTAAGGTGTGATAAGTTGGACCCTCCGACGTATTCCTTTCCTTTATCGATTATGCCTCGCGTAAGGCAACCCGCCCAGTGGGCAAGGCGGTGAGGCTGCTAGTGAGTTCTGAGGAAATGCGAGCGCGGGCGTCGATGAGCGATGCCGAAGCGGCGAGTTTCGCGACGCCCGACCAGCGAGTTTAGGCGCGGCGGTGGGCTGCTGAGACTCTGATGCACGAGCCTCGGTCCATGCAGGGAAGAAGAGATGGGTTACAAGGAGATGGCGATTCTTGGCGGTCGTGGCGGATATGAGATAAGTGGGCCAGCAGCGGTTCGATAACACGATGGTTCACCCTAGATCGGATAGTTTGAGGCTACAGGACTTCACGAGATGTAGCGCGAGTTTTACGGGTCGAGGCACGAGGATGATCCGCGAGTTCATCAAGCGATTCTGCGGATCGTAGAGTGATCAGCTTGGAGACCGAGTCGATGGTCTTAGGTTCGCGTCGGTGCGTGATACCGCGATCGGGGTTTGATCGTGGGAGCTGTCGGGAGAGAATGCACTTCGGCCGTTTGGGGCGAGTTTTGGGCCTTCGCACATTTCTTGCCTCGCGGATGAGAAGGGCTCGGGGCGCAGTTTTTGATGTTGGCGAGCAGGCGTCTGATTCGGGTACAATGTGGAGTTTGACTCATTGGCGGTATGTTCCGCATTAGTAGCTAGTATGGAGGATCGAGTGCACCTATATATTACGAGGCTTGATGATTACCTAGCGAGAGAGTTGTTGGTGTAGCCCTTGGTAGGCATGGACATTGCCGCATGCGAGCTTATGCACTTGGATGTGAGGCGGAGAAATCGCGGAATGGCGAGATCGGCGAGAAGAGGCGAGCAGCGAGGTCCTTTGGTGACTTTCGAGGCGGACCGCCAGCGGCGGCCTAGTTTTGTACCTCGCCCGGTGCAGTGGTCCTCGCAACCTTGGGGCATCGAATATTCGGGGCAGTCGAGCTCGGGGTTGAGTTTCGAGTAGGGGTGTTGGCGGATCATCACCCCTACCTCGGTGTGGTCGATGTGGTAGACCGCATTTCGGGGAGTGTCGTGGTGCCAAAGGAGCTTGTTATTTTTGCGGCCAGCAGGGCCATTTTGCGAAGAACTGTCCGACGAGGTAGCGCGGATGTTGACTCGGCCCGAGGATCGATGTGGTTCATCGCCCTGATTATGCGCCTGCGGTAGGCCTATGATTAGAGTGGGCGGTAGATTCAGGTATATCCTTAACCCTCTTGAGACTTGTATGTATTGATGTTATGATAATGTGTTAAGTGTTATGTTCGGATAGCTTTGTGCTAAAATGTGATTTAGGGACCTGGTTGGGGAAAAAGGGTAAGCCTGGGGGTGAGAAAATGATGAACCTTAGGATATTACAGTTGAGACCTTAGATGTAAGGCCGTCTTGAGTACAAGATTTTGCGAGTGATCCTTGTCAGAGTGCATTTTTATGCCTAGAATGTATTATGTGATAAGTCCCTGGGTTGGGTGAATGAAAGTGGTAGCTTTCATGATGTGATTTAGCAAGATTGTTCCGTGTCGGAAGCAAGAGTTGGCGCGAGTGGGTCGGGTTGGGGCCATGTTACGGGCCAACCGCGGGCTGTTCGAGGTGGGTCGCTCTGGGTGGTCCGCCGGTGGCGAGTCACGAGGGTGCTAGGCCAGTTTAGATGACCATCGTATGAGTTCGGGGATCGTTCGGCGATCAGTTCGTGAAGGCGAGAATGGCCTTAGGAGATCGAGGCTAGTAAGATGATCAAGTTTGGAGGTAGTGACTCCAATGTTTTGGCGAAGTATGGTATTATACTAGAAAGAGTTCGAGTGTTCGAGAAAGTACAACGAGATAGGAGAAGTAGCGTGTGTGATCGTTTCTTTTGAGAAGTGAAGGTGCGAAGGATTATGTTTTAGACCTTGGTGGGGACTTTTGAGGTAAGAGATGATTCCTCGTTGGCTTGGATTTGGGTTTCGCGCATGTTATTTTTGTGGCAGTGTGGCATGTTTGGTTTCGTAAGTATAGTAGTAAAGGCTATCTGCGCGTGTTTGTTTGAGATTGAGAAGGAACATTCGGGACGAATGTTTCTAAGGAAGAATGTTATACCGTATTTCAGTATGCGTGAGGCGTGCGTATAATAATTTAAGCCTTAAAGATTGGCTAGTTTGAAATTGTACACAACACCGATTAGAGTCGTTTTTGACGAAGCGTTTCCAACTTTCGTAGGGAAAATTCCGGCTATGTCATTTATTATTTTTGCGGATTTTTAGACACGAAACATTTTGGACCAACGGGAGGGTGACATGTGTCACCTCACATTGGATGAAGTGGGCGGTAATGCTTGGCGAATGGGTCTTGTAGTAGGTAGGATATTTTTGTGCAAGTTGTGTGGTAGATGGATAAGGTACACGTGGTGGAAATCTAACCCTACACTTGCACCACCTGTCTTCATCTTGGCCATTGGTTGGCCTTCACTTGACCTATAAATACCCCTCTAGTTGAAGACATTCTTCATCCAAAATTGAGCAATCTTTCTAAGTCTCAAACCCTCCTCTCCTCTTGTGATCTCGTCCGCCACACACTCCTCTTGAAGGCCCTTGGCGAAACCTACCCCTAGCCTAGTTGTCTCGTATAAATACCCCTTGTTGTGGTATAGAAATACTCTCCTAGTATTGTTATAATGTCCAAATACCTTGCCCAAATACCTTGTAGTATTCCCGAGTTACACTTATACAAGCCTAGAAAATACCATTATACTTTCCCTCGATCACTAAGCGAAACCTAAGTAAATCTTCACCGTAGTTGAAGTTATAAGTAGAAGTTGGTTAGAACTTCTAAGGGTTGGTTGGAGGGTCGGAGCACGGAGTAGGAGCTAAACCTTGCTCGGGATCGACGTATTAACTCGGATAATTTTGGGCTTATCGAGGTAAACATTCTTGACCTACATTGTAATTGGAAATTACATGTTGTAGGAGTATATAGTTAAGTATACTATATATAGAACTGACCATAGTTGAGCGGCAATGTCTTGCGACTTAAGCCTGAATAATACTTACAGCGATGTCTTGCGACTTAAGCTGAATTTTAAGAATCGGAACTGTAATTACATAGGGTGTATTATAGACTTGTGTAGCATTCGTGTAGTAGAATTGTACACGTCGGTTAGGCGTGTTAACCCCGGTTGGCTTGGTAGCGGCCTCGTTAAGGAGGAGATTTCTGTTGTTGCGGGGAGGTCTCTTGAATTTTACGTAGAATATGGAGCGATGAGATCTAGATGTTAATAAAGCGCCTTGTGGCCTTATAGGTTGAGATTACGTGTGGTGCGATCACGTGGCTTAAGGAGTAAGCGGTTTGAGGTACTTGGAGCATTTTGCTATTAGTCGATAATCGTCGCGAGGTATGTGAACCTCTTCCTATCTTTTCGATGATATGTGTATAACTATGTATGCGGTGAAGCGTACATGTGTTAAATGTAATTGATTGGTAAAACATAAAGGGTTATAACGGCTTTATGGGAAGTTGGTTATAACGACTTTATGTAGGTTAAGAAATGCCTTGTGGTTTTAAAGGGTAATTGATTTGACTTATAAGCGACTTAATGTGTGACCGTAAAGAGACTTGACTTGAATGAATTAATATGAGTTTTGTGTGAAACCTCATTCGTGAGTAATGAGTACTTGGTTTTAAAAAGAATAATGTTTCTTGATTGAAATCGAATGTGTATCGACAAACCAACTGCGGCGTTAATAAAGTAAAATGTATTAAATAAATGAAGTATTATATTAAAACCGGTAGAAACCTCCATCTGCATAGAAGCTAAGATGAGACAAAATGATATTACATTTTCTAGATCATGGTCGCTTAATAAGATTGATTATGAGCAGGAATAACATACACTCATATAAGGCATATGTTTTCTCAGTTGTTCAAAAGAATTATATTCTTAAATGATTAAGACTATGAACTATGAACTTTTCTAAAATTAAGAAACTTGAGTAAGTGAAATTAGGCAACCTGGAACTTTAGGAAAAGAATGTTGTTAAGAAGGAAAGTGTTTTGGTTTACCTAAAATGTGAGTCACTCTATTTTTAATACTACGAATATCGGGTGACTTTTATAAAAGGAATGAACCTCTTTAAAAGGAATTTAACGTCGTAGTACTTTGAGTTAAAACCGGACTTTGGCATAAAATGAAAGTACTTTGAGTTGTGTATGACTTGCTATGCTTGTTGTGGTGAAACACCTATGCTTGTGATGATAGCCTTTGTTGTGCAAGTGTTGTATTTACGTGTTACCGCGTCTCGATAGAGGCGGTTGACTTATTGAGAACTTACTTGGGCGTCTTTGGCGGTGGAGAATTCCAGGTATGTTTCCATTTTGATTGTTGTCTTGTTGATTGATGTCACATGGGCGTCTCTGCAAATCCGGTCGGGCATGTGGCGTGCGGCGGGTTGATTACGATATATTGTTATTGTGGTCACATGGACATGTCTACACCGATGCGAATTCGGGGCGTGTGTCCGTGCGGCGGGGTTGATCACCGATATATTCGGATGTTACATGGGCATGTCTCCGGCGTCTGAGTCCGGGGCGTGGCGTGCGGCATTGTCATTATTGTTGCATCATGGACATGTTTACCGATCAGAAGTCGGCATGCGGCCATGATGCGAACATGATTGGTGTTGTGGGCGTGAGACCCATAGTTATATTTGAGTGATGACTTTGAGGGCGTGAGTCCCTGACTTGACTACTTTTATATGGCATCGTATTTTGGTCATCATACATGTCTCTGCTTTATATAGATTATGATTTAACTCTGATTTTGATTTCACATACTTGGTACTGTTATGCGACCTCCTTGAAGTGCGTTAAATGTCGCGGTAGAATCGTTATTTGTCGATCCATTTTAGGATCACCTTTGGCGTATTGGGAAGCTCCGTTCCTTGGAGGCTTATCTTTTGGTATGTGTTCCCGAGTTGTAGGTTCTTGTACATTCGGGGTATGGCGGGCCTGTCCGTCATAGTTATTGTAAATCTTAAGTCAGAGTAATCTTGTTGTGGCGGGGTTGTAAAAGGATTAAAGCTGTCGGGTTTGTATGTCTATATCAGAAGGCAAGCATTTTGGTTGCTTTGTTACTTATATATCTCTTATTTCATGTTCATGTTTTATTTCCGATTTTCTCGATGTTGTATCACTAGGGTGCGGGGTAAGGCACGATCACGGGGCAGGTTGGTCGTGACACATACCTGCGACGATTATCGACACATAGCAAAATGCTCCAAAGTACTTGATCTTGATAGCTATTCCACTCTCCAGTAGGATACGCTATACTTAGTACTTGACTAAAATGGTCACAATCGTTCATTAACCTCTCCTTACCATACGTAGAATTATTCTAAGTGCTAAGTCACCAATTTCTATGGAAAATCGGACAGCACTTCCTTTGTTTCTACTACTATGCCACCTTTTTCAAGGCCGAATACAATAACCAAACAGCCCCAATTGGCTCACCACAATCTATAAGGTAGTCCAATACAACTAAATAACCATACAGCCCCAACTGGCTCACCATAATATAGAAGGTAGTCCAATACAAATGAATAACAAACTATTACAACTATAAGTACAATTTCGGCCACCTTGAGTTCAACAATACCAATTCTTATCCAATTTCCATTTCAATTCCAAATTGGTAGCATAACATGATATCAAGTCGCATTTGATTATAACAACCATAATCCTTAAGTAACATGCGACGATTTCTAATAACGATCAAATTGTAATCCAACTTAACATGGCCTACATTTCATTTCAAATTTCCAAGACTACAATCGATCTATAATCCTTATAAACTTCAATACATATACTTCATGCTAGCAAGTAAAGCAATAATATAAATAATCTTGTAACACTTTCAAGAACAAGATTATACCTCATGAATCTTAATCCATTCTTCAAATCCGAAGTTCCTTAGCTTAGAGCCTCTTCAAGAAACTTCAATCCGCTTGTTGAGACCCTTAGAACCACACCAACAACTTTCCTTCAAACTTGATCCAAAACCTAGAAAGACCATTAGGTTTTCGTTTCGACTAACAGTAAACCATCTTTTCCAAGATTTTTCTATTGAGATACACTTACATAACACTCATGAACCTTGGTTTAAAATGGGGAGCTAAAATAACAAGGAACAAAGATTTTCTTATTTCTTGTTGGTGAAGCCGAGAGCTCACTAGGGGTGTTCTTCAAATTTGTGTAATTTCTCTAAGTGTTGAACTCCCTCTTGCTACTAGTACTACTATATAGTTCAATGGAGGGTCAATAGTTGCACATATGTGTGGTTAGGATGAAACTCTTTTAAATATCAAGACTTTGGTCCCATTGACTAAGTCAACATTGTCAAGCTCTCCACTTGCAAGACTTGGTCATCTAAACAATGGTCAAGTGACCCTTTTGCCCATGAAATTTTGTCGAGACATAATAAGGGGGTGACACGTGTCGCCCTCCATTAAATCACAATATTCCTTTTTCGACAATTTCATAATTCCGATAAATTTTTACAAGTCTCAATTCTCAACACTTGTGAGTTCTTACGTACGTTCTTAAAACACGTCCTGTAAATACGGGGTGTAACATTCTTCCCCCCTTAGAAACATTCGTCCTCGAATGTTCTTTCGGAGTCAAACTTAATATTAGCGACATAGTTTCCTCTCACACCCGACATACCAACAACGCCACACATGGCCCTAATACCTCACACGCGCACTTGTCCATCAAACGCCTAAAAGAGATTATCTTTCGTACTTCCAACTCCTTCTAACATACATACATAACTTCCATACCATTCTAGCCTCTAATCGCGGGTAACTCTATAAAACAATATAAGGCCATTTAAACTTTCATGACTGGTTCGGTGGAACGCGTCCACGAACAGTGAAACAATTAACTAGACTTGGGCCTTGCGCCGTGACCGTCACGTAGAGAACTACTACCAACTGATCCCACTCCATTCCGGGATATGGGAGACGTGCAGTCGCCGACCTACTCACCGTGACGACTCTTATCCTAGGTCGACTTAAAATCTTATTGCGAGAAAGCCTTATACATCTAAGGTCTCGGCGATTATCAATATTCTTAGGCTCATAATTTCCATGCTCTAAGCCTACCTTATCCCGATAGGTATAAAAACTTCTCAAAACCATAACCATGTTGTCTCGATCACAACAACCATTACTTACTCTATACAGGTCATCCAGTATAATTCTCTTAAGCATACTACAGCAATCTATTAACATGACATTAGTTAGGTTCCTTAACATGGCTTCTTGGGGTTCACTACCTGCTACGGCTCATCCTTTCCCGATTATCTCGAAATAAAACACAAAACCTTGGCGAAAATTCATTAACTATTCCATACCTTCCGGTATCTAGTTAGTCTTTACCAACTCCTGGTAATCTAAAATCATTCTAGGAAACACGCGTCTGACCCTCATACATAACTTCGTATAGATGTATGTCACAATACCAACTATACTATAATCATTACCAACCTGGATACGCAATCCATAGTCCTTCAGGGTCATCTTGCGCCTTTCTCGTAGATCGATCAACATAACTCGTTAGGGAGGCGACCACAACAATCTGACTATCGCACGATCTCGGTGAGTAGAATGAAACCAATCCTAAATGTCCTGCGACCTCACGATTATAGATGTGGTGCAACGACACCGATAATCAAGACTCTACTAGACACGGTGCAGACACTTTCAGAGGACTAAGCGCTCGATACAACTTTTGTCACGACCGGCCGGGACGCGGTAGTGCCCTACACAGGCACCCTTACAGGTAAACATCAGAGAAAATCAGCGGAACATACATGAAACTTATAAATAAAACATCGGAAGTAAAACAACGGGTTAGCCGACAAGTACCTTCACGAACATATATAAATACTGGCAAGCAGTTGCCTCATTTCTTTTACAAACTGACCCACAATATGTGACTACAGACCTCTAAGAGTTTTAACATAACAACTATGGCGGGACAAGGCCCCGCCGTACCCTTGAATATACATAAGCGTGACAACTTCGGAACACTGGAGCCATCTCAACTTTCTGAACCGGGATCCTAAGCTCGCGGATCCACAACTGTGTACCTAAACCTGCGGGCATGAACGGCCCACGAAAAGCGGGTCGATCAACAGTGCAGAATATGGAGCAGAAATAACGTCTGATGTGGTCAGCGTACAAAAGAATGACAAGGACAAGTATAAAAACACATACCAGATCCTGCCGTGTCATTACCACTTATGAACTTAATTTCACATCAATATCTTTTTCCATTCCATTAAGAGTTATAGCCATATCTTACGTACTTACTTAGGAGAAGTCATTAAGTTCATTTCTATCTAACTTACTTATCTTTCATAACATAGTCCGCCCACTACGGAGGACACATATACTACCGGCCCAATGGGCGATCAAATCACACCATATCAAAGCATGCGTGGAATCCAATCACCGCCGGTAAAAGTGTAAAACATAACCACGTGGCGCCCGTGGCATCCCACTCACCGGCGCACATACACCATACATACATATATCTCTGCGTGGAATCCCATCATCGCGTCGACTAAAAGTGTAAACATAACCATGGGTCTACGCCCGTAATATCAATCAAAGCGGTGGTATAACGTCTTGGGGCTTGCGCCGTTTTATCTCTTACCCCGGAAGGTGGTAAAAGCGGTATAACGTCTTGGGGCTTGCCTCATTTATACTCTTACCTGGAGAAGGTGGTACAGCGTCTTGGGGCTTGCCTCATTTATACTCTTTACTATCTCGTGGTGACAATCAACACATAAAGCGGGTGGTACGTCTTGGGGTTTACCCTCACTTATACTCTTACTGGAGAAGGTGGTACAACGTCTTGGGGCTTGCCTCATTTATACTCTTACCCTATCTCGACCATCAAACAAGACATAAGCACTACCATGTCTTTTATAAAATCAGAATTTAACGAGTGCTACTGAATAGCGGAAGCATACGTGGAATCCCCGTAATGTCGATGCGTCCAAGTAACTTACAACAAGACAGTAGGCCTGTTATACCCGTAGTTCCGGTATGTATGCGAGGGCGTGCGTGCGAGAATCTGGCAGAAAGATTGGAAAGGAAGAAAGAGGCGATTTTCCACGGAAAAGTTTAGGTTTTGTGGAGGAAAAAGGTTCGTTAATGGGAATTGGATTCCCAGTTGGTATTCGGACTTCTGGAATATTAGAGAATTATGGAATTTTATTTTGGAAATGGTCACGTGGGGCCAGGAGAAATTCTGATTTTAGGGCCCACTTTGTTTTGAGATTTTGGCCATTGTGGATATTTTGGAAGATGTTTTATTTTGGGCCAATAGGAGGGTGACACGTGTCACCCCGCCAGTGGCTCGCCGAATGGCATTTGTGCACAACACCGGTTAGAGTCGTTTTTAAACGAAGCGTTTTATAACTGCGAAGGAAAATTCGGCTATGTCTTTTCTTATTTTTGCGGATTTTTCCGAGAGGCGGAACATTTGGACCAGAGAGGCGCACTTGGCACCGTTTGGTAGGCAAGGTGGGACACGTGGGATGGTGGGAGGTCAGTGGTAGATATTTTGGTAGATATTTGTGAGGTTTTAAGGAGTAGGGACTAGGGGGCACTTGGGCATATCTTGGCCTACACTTGTGTAGCACTTGGCTCAATCTTGGCCATTGGTTGGCCTTGGCTTGTGCTATAAATACCCTCTCCTTTGATGAATTCTTTCATCCTTTCCTAAATGTTTCTAAGTGTTAAATCTTCTCCCTCCCTTAGTGTTGAGTTCGGCAAGAGGCCTCCTCTCTAGAGGCCTTGGCAGAGGGTACACCCTCCTAGTAGTGTGGCGTGGGGGTACCACTGTGAGTTGCTTTATTATAATACCCTTGTGGTGTAGAAATACTCTCAAAGTATTGTTATAATGCCCAATTACCTTAGCCGTATACCTTGTAGTATTCTAAGGTTATACCTATCTGAAAAGCAGGAAATACTATTATACTTCCGTCAGTCCTGGCAAAACCACTAGGAAAATCTCCATAGTCAGTTGGAGTATTGTGTAGAAGTTGGTTAGAACTTCTAAGGGTGGTTTAGAGCGGGTTGGGCGCTCGGAGTTGGAGCTAAACGATTGCCGGGATCGACTTTATACTTGGATAATTATGGGCTTATCGAGGTAAATATCTTGTCCTATTGTAATTGGAAATTACATGTTGTTAGAATATATAGTTAAAGTATACTATATATAATGAACGTGGTTAGTTGGCAATGTCTTTTGACTTAAGCTCAAGAAGCGAAATCGTATTCAGATGACTTGTGTAGTAATCTTGTAGAGAATTGTACCGTTCGGGTTAGATGTATAACCTGGTTGGCTTAGTGGCCGGCCGTGAGAGGAGGAGATTTCTGCCATTGCGGGGAAGTCTTCGAATTTTACGTAGAATGTTCTACGATAAGATCTTAATGTTAATAAGCGCGCTTGTGGCCTTATAGGTTGAAGTACTACGTGTGGCGCGTTACTTGGCTTTAGGAGTAGCCGAGCGGTTGGGAGTACTTGGGCGTTTTGCTATTAGTCGATACTCGCGAGGTATGTGAACCTCTTCCTATCTCTTCTAGCATGATATGTGTGAACTATGTAGTACGGTGAGCGCACATGTACTAAATGTATTTGATTGGTGTAAAACATAAAGTGTTATAACGGCTTTATGGGAAGTTGGTTATAACGACTTTATGTTGGTAAGAAAAATCGTGTGGTTTTAAAAGGTAATTGATTTGAACTATAACTGGCTTGTTATGTGTTAATAAAGAACTTGAAGTAATACTTGATTTGTTTTGAAAACTTAAGAGTTATACTAGCTTTATGGAAAGTTAGGTATAACGTCTTAAGAATGTTTTACTGATTTTGGAAATCAGAATGTGTATCGACAAACCAATGCAGCGTTACTAAAAGGAAATGTTTGTGATTAAGTATTATTAAAACCAGTAGAAACTTCCATCTGCATAGAAGCTAAGATGAGACAAAATGATATTTCCTAGATCATGGCTGCTGTAATAAGATTGTTGTAAACAAGAATATCCTACTCACATATAAGACTTATGTTTCTCAGATAGTTTAAAAGAGAATTATATTCTTAAATGAATAAGACTATGAACTCTGAAACCTTTCTAAATAAGAAACATGGACATTTGAAATTAGGCAAACTTGGACGTTTGGAAAATAATGTTGTTACTTGAGTTTTACAAAGAGAAGTGTTTTGATTTACTTCAAAAGATAATCACTATATTTTCATATACTACGTATTGTGTGACTTTTGTGAAAGTAACGTATCTTTTAAGAGTTAATGTATGAAGTACTTTGGGGATAAAACCGAACTTGTTAGCATATAGTAGAAAGTACCGTGTGTATAACTTGATTGTGTTGGTTTGTGATAGCCTTGTAATACCTTCTTGTTGATTTGATAAGTAAACATGCTAGGATCTACGTGTGTTAGTATCTTGTGGCGTTTGTGTAAAGGGGTTTTCCTTTGTGCTTATGTTGTTTAACGATAAGCTGTTATGATAGTATTATACATCACTCATCTCTTGAGATGATTCCGGGGGTTAAGCTTGTTATACCCCGTATTTCCAGAGTATATACGTGTGGACGTACGTCCGAATTTTGAGCCTTAAGTTAGGCATGTTTCGAAATTTTGGGCACAAGTGCCGATTAGAGTCGTTTTAACGTGGAGCGTTTCCCACTTTCGTAGAAAATTCCGCTATGTCATTTATAATTTTTGCGGATTTTTCCGAGAGGCGAAACATTTTGGACCAACGGGAGGTGGCGTCACCCCACATCGTAGCAAGTGGAGGACTTGGGCGATTGGGCGTCGAGGATCGGTTGGCCTTGGCGATTGGTCCCTTGAATTGTGCCTTTTTGGCCTTGTTTTGTGGAGTGTTTTGGAGTGTTTTGTGGAGTAGGGTTAGGGTGCACTTGGCTTGATCTTGGCCTTACACTTGCCTTGCACATGGCTTGATCTTGGCCGTTGGTTGGCTTTTGGTTTAGCTATAAATACCCAAGTGTGAAGACTTCATCCATTCAAAAACTTCCAAGTCTTGAAACCCTCTCCTCCCTTGTTGTGTGCTAGCCAGAGCTTCCCTCCTCCTCTTTCGTGAGGCCTTGTGGCGAGAGCACACCCTCTCACTGGTGCCTTGGCGTGGGTACCCCACTGCCTAGTCGTTTTCGTATAATACCCTTGTTGTGGTATAGAAATACTCTCTAGTATTGTTATTATGTCCAAATACCTTGGCCTAAATACCTTGTAGTATTCCCAAGGTTACACTTATACAAAAGCCGGAAAATACGATTATACTTCCTTTAGCCACAAAAACGAAACCCTAAGGAAATCTTCACGTTGTTGAAGTTGTAAGTAGAAGTTGGTTAGAACTTCTAGGGTTGTTTGGCGCTCGGAGTAGGAGCTAAGCGTTGCTCGGGATCGACTTTATACTTGGATAATTTTGGGCTTATCGAGGTAACACTATCGTCCTTATTGTAATTGGAAATTACATAAGTGTTGAATATATAGTTGTTGTATACTATATATAAATGAACTTAAATTTTGGCAATGTCTTTTGACTTAAGCTGAAACGAAGAATTGAACGGTAATCATAGAAGGATAATAAAGAAGAAGCGAGTAATTACCTGAAATCGTATTCAGATGACTTATGTAGCATTCTTGTGTAGTAGAATTATGCATCCGGTTAGGCGTGTTAACCCCTGGTTGGCTTGGTAGCCGACCTCGATAAAGGAGGAGATTCTGCATTGCGGGGAGAGTCTTTGCGAATTTTACGTAGAAAGATAGAAACTTGTGTTTTGGGGTTAATAAGCGTTTGTGACCTTTATAGGTGAAAGTACTAGAGTATTATTCACGAGGAGTGGAAAGGGCTAGCAAAGTGGTAGTACTTGGAGCATTTTGCTTATTGTCGATAAATCGTCGCGAGGTATGTGAACCTCTTCCTATCTCTTCTAGCATGATACGTGTAACTATGTAGTGCGTGAGCGTACGTGTGTTTAAAGTATTTGATTGGTTTGAAACATAAAGTGTTATAACGCTTTATGGGAGTTAGTTATATGACTTTATGTAGGTAAGAAAATACTTTGTGGTTTTAAAAGGTAAGCGGTGTGAATTATAGCGGCTAGTTATAATAAAGAACTTGATGTATTTCAAAAAGATTTATAAGTCGTTTTGAAGGGAGAGTAACACTTGGTTTTAAAGGTTTTAAAAAGAGTTATACTAGCTTTTTGGGGAGTTAGGTATAATGTCTTAGAGAGGTAAAGAAAATGGTTTCTTGATGTTAGAAGTTAAGAGACTTGATCTTATAAGATAAGAGACTTAACTTATTTGTTTTAATGTGAATGTTTGTGTGAAATCTCATTCGTGAGTAATGAGTACTTGGTTTTATTTAAAAGGATAATGTTTCTTGATTTGGAAATCGAATGTGTATCGACAGGACATGCGGCGTTAATAAGGAAAATGTCTTGAATAATGATGTATCGTATTAAAACCGTGAAACCTCCATCTGTAGAAACTAAGATGAGACAAAATGATATTACATTTTCTAGATCATGGTTTGTAATAAGAATGATGTAAACAAGAATAACCTACTCACGTGAGACATATATTACTCAATTGTTCTAAAAGGAATCAGTGATTAAGTTTTAGAACTATGAAACCATTTGAAAATGAGAAGCTTGAGTAATTGAAACTAGGCAAGCTGGAACTTAGGAAAAGAATGTTGTTACTTGATTTTGAAAAGGAATGTGGGTTGGTCATTCTAATACTACGGTGTCGGGTGACTTTTATAAAAGTAATGGATCTCTTTTAAAGAACTTAACGTATGTAGTACTTTGGGGTTACAAACGGACTTTGGCATAAAATGAAAGTACTTTGAGTTGTGTGAGACTTTTTTATGCTTGTTGTTGTGAAACTTGCCTATGCTTGTTGTTGTGAAACTTGCCTATGCTTGTGATGATAGCCTTGGTTGTGCAAGTGTGGTATTTACGTATTCTGCGTCTCGGTAGAGGCGGTTGACTTGAGAACTTACTTGGGCGTCTTTGGCGGTGATGGAGAATTCCACGGGTATGTTTCCATTTTGATTCTTGTCTTGTTGTTGATGTCACGTGGGCGTATCTACCGTCACGATTCGGGGCACGCGGCGTGCGGCGGGTTGATTACCGATATATGGTTATTCTTGCAACATGGGCGATGTCTACCGTCTGATATTGGGGCATGTGGCGTGCGGCGGGGTTGACCACGGATATTGTTATTGAGGTTACATGGGCATGTCTGCCGTCACGATTCCGGCGTGGCCGTGCGGCCTTGTTATTATTGTTGCATCGTGGACGTACCGCGTCTGATATTAGGGCATGTGGCCATGATGCGAACATGATGGATGTGGTGGGCGTGAGACCGTAGTTATATTTGAGTGGTGACTTTGAGGCGTGAGTCCACGACTTACTTTTTATGTTGCGTCTTGTATTTTGGTTATCATGTCTCTGCTTTATATGTATTATGATTTAAGCTGCGATATTCTGATTTCACATACTGTATGCTTGACCTCCTTGGGGCTGCGTTCATGCCGCGGTAAGTACATCGGTCGTGGATCCGCTCTTAGGATCTCACTAGCGTGTCGGAAAGCTCGTTCCACGGAGGCTTATCTTTGGTATGTTTCCACTGAGTTGTAGGTTCTCAGACATTCGGGGTATGGCGAGCCACTCCGTCATAGTTGTTGTATATCTTAGAAGTGTGAAATGCTGTTGTGTTATACCGTAGTTCCGAGGTATGTATGCGAGGGCGTCGTGCGAGAATCTGACGTAAAGATTGGAAAGGAAGAAAGAAGCGATTTTTCCACGGAAAAGTTTCCGGTTTTGTGAAGGAAAAAGGTTCGTTTTGGGAATTGGATTCCCAGTTTGGTATTCGGACTTCTGGAATATTAGAGAATTATGGAATTTTATTTTGGAAATGGTCACGTGGGGCCACGGGAGAAATTCTGGTTTTGTAAGGCAGCTTTGATTTTGAGATTTTGGCGTTTTGGATATTTTGGAAGACGAAATATTTTGGGCCGAATCGGGGCGACACGTGTCACCCCATGTGGCACCTTTGGGCGAAATATGTTTGTCTGTGCCTTTGGTTAGAGTCGTTTTTAATGAAAGCGTTTTCACGACTTTCGTAGGGAATTTCGGCTATGTCATTAAGTATTTTTGCGGATTTTTAGAGAGGCGGAACATTTTGGACCAACGGAGGTGACATGTGTCACCTGCATTGGAAAGCAAGTGGGCGGCCTGATGGGCGATTGGGAAGGCTTTGTGGGAGATATTTTTGGTAGATATTTTGTGTGCAAGTTGGCTAGGTACACATGGGTGAATCTTGGCCTACACTTGCCTAACACTTGGCTAGATCTTGGCCATTGGTTGGCCTTGGCTTGTCTTATAAATACCACTCCTTGGAAGACTAATTCATTCACAAATTGCCTAAGTCTTGAAAGCTTCCTTCCCTTAGTGTGGTGTCTTGGCGAGAGCCCTCCCTCCCCCAGCGAGAGTCTCCCCTAGTGGGGTAGTAGAGGGTAGACACCCCCTCCTTTGAGGTGCTAGCCGTGGGTACCCCACTGCTAGTTGCTTTCGTATAATACCCCTTTGTGGTATAGAAATACTCTCAGTATTGTTATAATGCCCAATTACCTTAGCCTATACCTTGTTGTATTCTAAGGTTATACTATCTGAAAAGCCAGAAAATACTATTATACTTCCGTCAGTCCACAAAACCGTAACCCTAGGAAAATCTCCATAGTCAGTTGGAGTATTGTGTAGAAGTTGGTTAGAAGCTTCTAAGGGTGGTTTAAATGAGTTGGGCGCTCGGAGTTGGAGCTAAACGATTGCGGGATCGACTTTATACTTGGATAATTATGGGCTTATCGAGGTAATTATCTTGTCCTATTGTAATTGGATATTACATGTTGTAGGAGTATATAGTTGAAGTATACTATATATATATAGCGAACATAGCTTGTGTGATGTCCTTGGACTTAAGCTGAAGAAGAATGTAATTACATGGGTGTATTACAGAGACTTGTGTAGTAGTGCAGTGGGTAGAATTGTACCCGTTAGGGTTAGATGTATAAACCCACTGGTTGGCTTGGTAGTGGCCTCGATAGAGGAGGAGATTTCTGCCGTTGCGGGGAGGTCTTTGCCGAATTTTACGTAGAAGTTCTACGATGAGACCTAAATGTTAATAAGCGCGTGGCCTTATAGGTGGATGTACTACGTGTGGCGCGATCACGTGGCTTAAGGAGTGGCCGGCGGCTTGAGGTACTCGGGCATTTTGCTATTAGTCGATAATCGTCGCGAGGTATGTGAACCTCTTCCTATCTCTCTGGCATGATATGTGTGAACTATGTAGTACGGTGAGCGTCGTGTGCTAAATGTGTTTGAATGGTTTAAAACATAAAGTGTTATAACGGCTTTATGGGAAGTTGGTTATATGACTTTATGTTAGTAAGAAAATACATGTGGTTTTAAAGAAATCGATTTGAACTATAAGCGGCTTGTTATATGATAAGAAAGAACTTGAAGTATTTTCAAAAGATTTTGAATCATTTTGAAAGAGAAGTAATACTTGGTTTTGAGAACTTAAGAGTTATACTAGCTTTATGGGAAGTTAGGTATAACGGCTTAAGAACGTTTCTTGATTTTGGAAATCGGGATGTGTATCGACAAACCATCTGCGGCGTTAATAAAAATGTTTTGAACAATTAAGTATTATTAAAACCGAGAAACTTCCATCTGCATAGAAGCTAAGATGAGACAAAATGATATTTCCTAGATCATGCATTTCTTTGTAATAAAGATTGTTATAAACAAGAATATCCTACTCACATATAAGGCTTATGTTTCTCAGTTGTTTAAAGAGAATTATATTCTTAAATGAATAAGACTATGAATGAAACCTTTCTAAAATAAGAAACGTGAACATTTGAAATTAGGCAAACTTGGGCGTTTGGAAAATAATGTTGTTACTTGATTTTACAAAGGTAAGAGTTTTGGTTTTCTTAAAAGGGCGATCACTCTATTTTATACTCACGGGTATTGTGTGACTTATGTGAAGAAAGCAGATCTTTTTTAAGATTTTAATGTGTGAAGTACTTTGGGGATAGATGCGAACTTGTTAGTAGAAAGTACCTTGTGTGAATAACTTGATTGTATTGGTTTGTGATAGCCTTGTAATACTTTCTTGTTGCTTTGATAAGTAAAAGTGTTAGGATGCTACGTGTGTTAGTATCTTGTGATGTTTGTGTAAGGGTTTCCGCGATTGTGCTTATTAACTATCGATCGTTATGATAGTATTGTGGCATTCATCTTGAGATGATTAGGGTTAAGCGCCCTCCGATGCGGGGTAGACTCAGCGATGCAGGACCGTGATTCGAGAATACCTCGTGCGGGTCTGAGGGCCTATGCGGAGCTACGAGTTCCGTTAGTGTACGTCCTTTATGGGCATGCGGTCGCGTAGCGTGCGACTGCGAAGTCGGGGCGATGCGGGAGTAGCTACCCTCGATGCGGGGAATACCTCATGCGGGCGATGAGATTGGCCTATGCGGAGGCTGCGGGAAGTTCGAGGACTAGACGCGCACATTAGATCTGCGGGCAAGTGGCGGCTTTGATCATGTGGCGATGCAGAGCGAATCTTATAATCTGATTTATGACCTTGTTGAGTACGGTGAGTGTTAGTAGTCGGCTATGCCTTCGTACCTTACATGCAGTTTTATTAGGACACAGGTGGGACACGGTGTTCATGTGTATTCCTTGGTGCTTGTATATCATAAGCTGCGGCGGTGAGGAAGGTATTCCACGGCACGATTGATGTTGTGGGCGTGAGACCCATTGTTAAATTGGTGATGACTTGAGGTGTGAGTCACGACTTGACATGGCGCTTATTTATGGTGAATCGTAGTTTGGTTATCATACATGTCTCTGCTTTGTATAGACTACTATGATTTCATTTCTGATGTTATTTTAGTTTCACATACTAAATTTTTGTTATCGACCTCGCCCGGGCTGCGTTCATCCGCGAGTTGAAGTACATCGATCGTTGATCCTAGCTCTCGAGTCACGATTCGGCGTTTGGGAAGCTCCGTTTCTCGGAGGCTTATCAGTGGTGTAGTCCCCATCGTAGTAAGTGTTTACATTCGAGGGTTTGGCGGGGCCTGTCCGCCATTGTTGTCATATCATTCTTAGAAGTGCAGTAATCTTGTTGTGGGCGGGGTTTGTAAAAAGGATTAAAGCATTCATGTTAAAAGTTGTCATTTATATATATGCGAAAGGCAAGTTTTCCTGATTATTGTTTTATATACATTATCTCATATTGTTGTGGTTGTTCGTGATTACTCGATGTATGTCTACTTGGGTGCAGGTAAGGCACGATCCACGCCCGGTTAGGTCGTGACAAAAGTGGTATCGAGCGATTAATCCTCGGAAAGTGTCTACAGGCCGTATCCGATGAAGTCTTGATTATCGGTGTGTTGTGCACCACTAATGTCGAGGAGGCTATAGGATATTTAGGATTGGGTTCTATTCTTCTCACTCACGAGATCGTGCCTTAGAGTGTGTTGTAAGTTGGACCCTCGACGAAATTCTTTCCACTTATCGTTATGCCTCGCGTAAAGCGAGCCCGGGAGGGCGAAAGCGTGAGGCTGCGGCGAGTTTAAGCATGGCGAGGCACGAGCCCAATCATTACCTAGGGTAGTGCTTCATTCGGGGATTTACGCGGCGTCACTAGCCCGAGTTTAGCACGATGACGGCGGTTCCTCTGCGTCGCGATATTTGAACGCCGGTTCCGGCCAGGAGCGAGAATATAGATTGCGAGACAACGCATTACTAGCTATGGATTTGGCTACGGAGAGTATACCGATGTATCGCAAGTCTTGATGACTACCTAAGAAGGTTGTGCAGAGTAGTCCTTGATTGAAGCGAGCATGGCACGTATGCGGGCTTATGCGTGTGAGAAAGCGTAGAGATCGACGGGTTAACCAAGGGCAGCGAGAAGAGTCGAGCGGCAAGGTCCTTGGTAACTTTCAAGGTGAGTATACCTTAAGTGCTATGTTACGATAGCGGTGTGTTAGTTGTGATTAGAATCATGGTGGGTTAACCGAGTAAGATTTTGGGGATAGAGAAGGTGTGAGCCTTAGAGTGTTATACGTAAAGACCTTAGAGGTAAGGCCATCTCGAGAAAGGTGTAGTGTTATGTTTGACCCTTATAGGAGTGCATAGTGCACGTGAACTATGTTCGGGGGATAAGTCCCAGTAGCGTGATTTGAAAGAAGGTAGTCGAGCTAGGAAGACCGCTAGGTTTTAATATGATTTGTGAAATTATTCCTTCGGGGAGCTAGTGTTTGCGCAATAGGGTGGGTTGAGGCTACGTCTTGGGTCAACCCGGTAGGTTTGGTGGTGGGGTCGGTTTTGGTGGTCCTCTTTGTGTTAGGGTCATGAGGGTGTTAGGCCCGTATTTAGTTAGCGTGCAAGTTCGTGGATCGTTCGACCGGTGGTCGGGCGATGAAGCGACTATCGTGTTCTTGGTCGAGTCGTTCCTCGGCGGTGTTGATGTTATCGAAAGGTTGTGAGGTTGCAGGGTGCCTACCTTCACCTTATGAATGACAGTGGAGCGAGTGCAATTGTTTCTCTTCTGGGAGTTTGTACGAGCGGGGCTAGGAACTGGTGAGTCTCGTGACGCATTCGCCCTCGGGCGGTGTTTTGATTTGAGGGTATTGTGAGATCGTTGTCTCGGTTGAAGTGTTTAAGCTACCATTTCGGTGTTCGGATGTCGTCTTGTGGCGCCTTGTAGAGGCAGAAATGCAAGTTGCGGTCGATTGGTTCGATGTTGGCGGGGTTGAGATAGTTGGTTGAGCTTGTTCCAGTGGTGTGGATAGTGAAGCTTGTCTAGAAGAAGTTACGCGGCTCGGAGGAATCGATGCGGATAATCGGCGGCGGCAGAGTTCGTGTTGACGGTCGGTCTTCTTGAAAGTACCACCGGACGGTGTGACGAGTTGTGAAAGCGAAGGAACTTAGCCCGAGTCACTTTGGGCCTTGGTGAGTTCATGTGAAGAATAGGCGGGTTGCCTATATGTTAGCATTTGCCGTCCGACTTAGGAAGAAGGGCGTCCGGTCTTCGTATTGTTATGTTGGAAAGTATCGAAGATCCATCGAGAATGTTCGATTAATGATGACCACGTTAGAGATAGTAACCGAGTTTTGGAAGCGGCCGTATCGGAATGTGGTAAGAGTCAGTGTCTGACACCGATCGTGATCGCATCTGACCGGTACCATTTGTTGGGTCGTCGGGCAAGGCTCGCGACAAAGTGACAAAAGTAGTATTATTTGTGGTGATGTTAGAGGTGTTTCCTCGTGGACTTGGATGTAAGTATTTTACGTGGGTATTTACGTGGCGGTGTGGCGGGATTGTTTCGTAAGTATAGTAGTGAAGACTATCTTTGTCACGTGTTCGTTTTGAGACTTAGAAGGAACATTCGGGACGAATGTTTCTAAGAGGAAGAATGTTATACCCGTAGTTCGTGGTATGTATGCGAGGGCGTGCGTGCGAGAATCTGACAGAAAGATTGGAAAGGAAGAAAGAGGCGATTTTTCCACGGAAAAGTTTCGGTTTTGTGAAGGAAAAAGGTTCGTTTTGGGAATTGGATTCCCAGTTTGGTATTCGGACTTCTGGAATATTAGAAATTATGGAATTTTATTTTTGAAAATGGTCACGTGGGGCCGGGAGAAATTTATTTTGTAGGGCGCTTTGATTTTGAGATTTTGGCGTTTTGGATATTTTGGAAGACGAAATATTTTGATCGAATCGGGGCGACACGTGTCACCCCCGTGTGGCACCTTTGGGCGAAATATGTTTGTGCACAACACGGTTAAGTCGTTTTCGGCGAAGCGTTTCCACGGCTTTCGTAGGGAATTTCGGTATGTCATTAAGTATTTTTGCGGATTTTTCCGAGAGGCGAACATTTTGGACCAACGGGAGGGTGACATGTGTCACCTCATTGGAAAGCAGTGGGGCCTGATGGGCGATTGGGAAGGCTTTGTGGGAGATATTTTTGGTAGATATTTTGTGTGCAAGTTGGCTAGGTACACGTGGGTGAATCTTGGCCTACACTGCCTAACACTTGGCTAGATCTTGGCCATTGGTTGGCCTTGGCTTGTCTTATAAATACCACTCCGGAAGACTAATTCATTCCTGAGTGCCTAAGTCTTGAAAGCTTCTTCCTTCCCAGTGTGGTGTCTTGGCGAGAGCCCTCCCTCCCTTGGCGAGAGTCTCCCACAGTGGGGTAGTAGAGGGTAGACACCACTCCTTTGAGGTGCTAGCCGTGGGGTACCACTGCCTAGTTGCTTTCGTATAATACCCCTTTGTGGTATAGAAATACTCTCCAAGTATTGTTATAATGCCCAAATTACCTTAGCCTATACCTTGTTGTATTCTAAGGTTATACCTATCTGAAAGCCAGAAAATACTATTATACTTCCGTCGATCCAAAACCGTAACCACAGGAAAATCTCCATGATCAGTTGGGTATTGTGTAGAAGTTAGTTAGAACTTCTAAGGGTGGTTTAGAGCGGGTTGGGCGCTCGGAGTTGGAGCTAAACGATTGCCCAGGATCGACTTTATACTTGGATAATTATGGGCTTATCGAGGTAATTATCTTGTCCCCCTATTGTAATTGGATATTACATGTTGTAGGAGTATATAGTTGAAGTATACTATATATATATAACTGAACATAGCTTGTGGCAATGTCCTTGGACTTAAGCCTGAAGAACTGAACTGTAATTACATAGGACTGTATTACAGTAGACTTGTGTAGTAGTACTGTGGAGAATTGTACTAGGGTTAGATGTATAAACCCCCCCCCCTGGTTGGCTTGGTAGCCGGCCTCGATAGAGGAGGAGATTTACGCTGTTGCGGGGGGGGGAGGTGCTGCCGAATTTTCTGTAGAAGTTCTACGATGAGACCTAAATGTTAATAAGCGCCTTGTGGCCTTATAGGTGGATGTACTACGTGTGGCGCGATCTACGTGGCTTAAGGAGTAGCGGCGGCGAGGTACTCGGAGCATTTTGCTATTAGTCGATAATCGTCGCGAGGTATGTGAACCTCTTCCTATCTCTGGCATGATATGTGTGAACTATGTAATGCAGTGAGCGTCATGTGCTAAATGTGTTTGAATGGTTTAAAACATAAAGTGTTATAACGGCTTTATGGGAAGTTGGTTATAACGACTTTATGTTAGTAAGAAAAATACGTGTGGTTTTTAAAATGTGATTTGAACTATAAGCGGCTTGTTATATGATAAGAAAGAACTTGAAGTATTTTCAAAAGATTTTGAATCATTTTGAAGAGAAGTAATACTTGGTTTTGAGAACTTAAGAGTTATACTAGCTTTATGGGAAGTTAGGTATAGCGGCTTAAGAACGTTTTACTGATTTTGGAAATCAGGATGTGTATCGACAAACCACTGCAGCGTTAATAAAAGGAAATGTTTTGAACAATTAAGTATTATTAAAACCAGTAGAAACTTCCATCTGCATAGAAGCTAAGATGAGACAAAATGATATTTCTAGATCATTATTTCTTTGTAATAAAGATTGTTATAAACAAGAATATCCTACTCACATATAAGGCTTATGTTTCTCAGTTGTTTAAAGAGAATTATATTCTTAAATGAATAAGACTATGAAGTAGAAACCTTTCTAAAATAAACGTGAACATTTGAAATTAGGCAAACTTGGGCGTTTGGAAAATAATGTTGTTACTTGATTTTACAAAGGTAAGAGTTTTGGTTTTCTTAAAAGGACAGTCACTCTATTTTATACTACGGGTATTGTGTGACTTATGTGAAAGAAACAGATCTTTTTTTAAGATTTTAATGTGTGAAGTACTTTGGGGATAGATACCCGAACTTGTTAGTAGAAAGTACCTTGTGTGAATAACTTGATTGTATTGGTTTGTGATAGCCTTGTAATACTTTCTTGTTGCTTTGATAAGTAAAAGTGTTAGGATGCTACGTGTGTTAGTATCTTGTGATGTTTGTGTAAGGGGGTTTCCCTTGATTGTGCTTATTAACTATCGATCGTTATGATAGTATTGTGGCATTCATCTCTTGAGATGATTAGGGGTTAAGGCCCTCCGACGCGGGGTAGACTTCGGTGATGCAGGACCATGATTCGAGAATACCTCATGCGGGTCACGAGGGCCTATGCGGAGCCACGAGTTCCGTGTTAGTGTACGTCCTTTACGGGCATGCGGTCCTTGTGGCGTGCGGATGCGAAGTCGGGGCGATCGCCGGGGAGTAGCTACCCTCGATGCGGGAATACCTGCGGGCGATGAGATTGGCCTATCGCGGGCTGCGGGAAGTTCAGGACTAGGCGCGCATTAGATCTGCGGGCAAGTGGCGAACTTTGATCATGTGGCGATGCAAGCGGATCTTATAATCTGATTTATGACCTTGTTGGTACGGTGAGTGTTAGTAGTCGGCTATGCCTTCGTACTTACCATGCAGTTTTATTAGGACACGGTGGGACACGGTGTTCATGTGTATTCCTTGGTGCTTGTATATCATAACCGCTGGCGGTGAGGAAGGTATTCCACGGGCGATTGATGTTGTGGGCGTGAGACCCATTGTTAAATTGAGTGATGACTTGAGGTGTGAGTCACGACTTGACATATGCTTATTTATGGTGAGCGTAGTTTGGTTATCATACATGTCTCTGCTTTGTATAGACTACTATGATTTCATTTGATATTTATTTTAGTTTCACATACCAATACTGTTATCGACCTCGCCCGGAGGCTGCGTTCATCCGCAGGTTGAGGTCATCGATCGTTGATCCTAGCTCTGGGTCCGATTCGGCGTTTGGGAAGCTCCGTTTCTCCCGGAGCTTATCGGTGGTGTAGTCCGTCGTAGTAAGTGTTTACATTCGGGGTTTGGCGGGGCCACTGTCCGCCATTGTTATCATATCATTCTTAGAGTGCAGTAATCTATTGTGGCGGGGTTTGTAAAAAGGATTAAAGCATTCATGTTAAAAGTTGTCATTTATATATATCAGAAAGGCAAGTTTCCTGATTATTGTTTTATATACATTTATCTCATGTGTTGTGGTTGTTCATTGATTACTCGATGTATGTCTACTTGGGTGCGGGGTAAGGCAGATCCACGAACCAGTTCGGGTCGTGACATGTTGTAAGCGTGGTTGTAAAAGGATTAAAGCTCGAGTTTTATGTATATAGAAGGCAATTTTTGTTGCTGTTTATTTACTATATCTCTTGTTTAGTGACTCATGTTTTATGTTCGCTGATTTTCTACGATGTATGTATCACCAGGGTGCGGGGTAAGGCACGATGGCGGGCCCGGTTTGGGCGTCGCGAAGTGGTATCGAAGCGATTAGTCCTCGGAAAGTGTCACATCGTGTCTAGTAAGTCTTGATTATCGGTGTGTTGTGCACCACATCTATAATCGTGAGGCTATAGGACATTTAGGATTGGTTTCATTCTTCTCATTACGAGATCGTGCCTTAGAGGCGTGTTGTAAGTTGGACCCTCGGCGTGTTTCGTTTTTACGATTATGCCTGCGAGGCAACCAGGGCGAGAAGGGCAAAGCGTAGGAGGCGCTAGTGTGATTGAGGAGTACGAGCGCGAGCAGTCAGTACGAGCAGTGCTTCCGACGGCGGGTTTCGCAACGCCTTGACACAGTGAGTTTAGAGCGCAATGGCGGTGCTGAGACTCTGATACTGAGCCTCGGTCCGATGCAGGCGAGAAGAGTTGGAGTTACAAGGAGATGGCGATTCGCCGTGGTCGTGGCAGATATGAGATAGTTTGGATCAGATTCCGGCCCGCAGCACCGTAGTTCACCCCGAGCGGTTTGAGGCTCTGTGGACTTTCGAGATGTAGCCCGCTTGAGTTCTACGGGTGAGGCACGAGATGATCCGCAGGAGTTCATCAAGCGATTCTGACGGATCGTAAAGTGATCAAGCTTGGAGACCGAGTCGGTGGTCTAGGTTCGCATCGGTGCGTGATACCGCGAATGATCGGTTTGATTCGTGGAGCTGTCGGGAGAGAATGCACTTCCGGCCGTTTGGGACGAGTTTTGGGGCCTTCGGCACATTTCTTGCCTCCACGGATGAGAGGCTCGGGTAAACGATTTTTGATGTTGAGGCGAGCGGGCGTCTGATTCGGGAGTACAATGTGAGTTCGACTCATTGGCGGTATGTTCCGTATTAGTAGCTAGTATGGAGGATCGAGTGCACCGATATGTTCTGAGGCTCGATGATTACCTAGCGAGAGAGTTGTGCGGGTGTTTCTCTTGGCGGGCATGGACATTGCCGCGTGCGAGCTCATGCACTTGGAGTGCGAGGAGCGCAGATCGGCAGGTGGACCGCTTTCCGAGAAGAAGGCCAAGAGGCGGATATTTTAGCGACTTCGAGGCGGACCGCCTCGACGGACTAGTTATGTACCTCCGCCATTGCGAGTGGTCCTCCGCAGCCGGGACCGCGGGATATTCGGGAAGCGGTGCAGGCTCGAGTTTCAGACTTTTCGGGGAGTAGGGGTGTTGGCGGATCGATCACCCTACCTCGGTGTGGTCGATGTGGTAGACCGCGTTTCGGGAGTGTCGTAGTACCAGGAGCTTGTTATTCTTGCACCCAGCGGGGCCATATGACGAGAGACTGTCGGAAGCCGGTATGGTAGGATAGCACGCACTATTAGAGCGATTGCGGCCACGGTAGAAGTCGCGGTGGAAGTTCGATTTTAGCGGTCCTGAACGCCTAGTTTGAGTATATCCTTAACCCTGTAGATACTTGTATGTATTGATGTTAATGATGTGTTAAGTTTTATGTTTGTATAGCTTTGTGCTAAAATATGATTTAGAACCCTGGTTAGTGAAAAGGGGAAGTCCCTGGGTAGTGTGAAATGGAAGTGGTAGCTTATGCGGCTGTATAAAGTAGGATTGTTCCGCGTCGGGGAACAAGGGCTTGACAGCGATTGTGGGTCGGGTTGAGGGCGTGATCTGGGTCAACCGTGCCCGAATTAAGGTAGGTCGGTTCCAGGTGGTCCTCCGGTGGTAGGGTCACGAGGATGCTAGGCCAGTTTGTATGACCATCGTATGAGTTGGTGGATATGTTCGACCAGAAGCGGTCGTGAGGCGAGAGCGACCTTAGAGGAAATCGAGGTTAGTGAGATGACCAAGTTTGGAGTAGTGACTCAAGGGTTGGAAAGCAGGCGTTGACGAAGTGTAGTGCGGATACTAGAACGAGTTCGAGTGTTCGTGGCAAGTACTACGAGAAAGGAGAAGTGAGCGTGTGTTTTGTGGCGGTGTGGCATGATTGTTTTCGTGACGTATAGCGGTGAAGACTATCGGCGCTGTTTGTTTTGAGACCTTGAAGGAACATTCGGGACGAATGTTTCTAAGGGGGGAAGAATGTTATACCCCGTATTTCCAGAGTATATACGTGTGGACGTACGTACGAATTTTGAGCCTTAAGTTAGGCATGTTTCGAAATTTTGGGCACAAGTGTCGATTAGAGTCGTTTTTACGGCGGAGCGTTTCCACGACTTTCGTAGAAAATTCCGGCTATGTCATTTATAATTTTTGCGGATTTTTCCGAGAGGCGAAACATTTTGGACCAACGGGAGGGTGGCATGTCACGCATTATTAGCAAGTGGAGGACTTGGGCGATTAGGCGTCGAGAGGATCCGTTGGCCTTGGCGATTGGTCCCAGATTGTGCCTTGTTTGGCCTTGTTTTGTGGAGTGTTTTGTGGAGTGTTTTGTGGAGTAGGGTTAGGGTGCACTTGGCGATCTTGGCCTTACACTTGCGCACATGGCTTGATCTTGGCCGTTGGTTGGCTTTTGGTTTTGCTATAAATACCCCAAGTGTGAAGACTTCATCCGTTCAAAAACTTCCAAGTCTTGAAACCCTCTCCTCCCTTCTTGTTGTGCTAGCCGAGAGCTTCCCCTCCCTCCCCCGGTTCGTGAGGCCTTGTGGCGAGAGCACGCCTCCCGCTGTGGTGCCTTGGCGGTGGGGTACCCCACTAGCCTAGTCGTTTTAGTATAATACCGCTTGTTGTGGTATAGAAATACTCTCTAGTATTGTTATTATGTCCAAATACCTTGGCCTAAATACCTTGTAGTATTCCCAGGTTACACTTATACAAAAGCCCGGAAAATACGATTATACTTCCTTTAGCCACAAAAACGAAACCACAGGAAATCTTCACCCGTTGTTGAAGTTGTAAGTAGAAGTTGGTTAGAACTTCTAAGGTTGTTTGGGCGCCGGAGTAGGAGCTAAGCGTTGCTCGGGATCGACTTTATACTGGGATAATTTTGGGCTTATCGAGGTAACACTACTGTCCTGCTAGTGGAATGGGAAATTACATAAGTGTTGAATAGATAGTTGCTGGATACGATATATAGAACTGAACGTAGAATTTGGGCAATGTCTTTTGACTTAAGCTTTGAAGAGAAGAATTGAGCAGTAATCACATAGAAGGATAATAAAGAGAAGAAGCGATGTAATTACCTAGGGCTGTATTCTGATGAGACTTATGTAGCATTCTTGTGTAGTAGAATTATGCATCGGTTAGGCGTGTTAACCCCCGGTTGGCTTGGTAGCGGCCTCGATAAAGGAGGAGATTTCTGTTGTTGCGGGGAGGTCAATTTTTCTGTAGAAAGATAGAAACTTGTGTTTTGGGGTTAATAAGCGTTTGTGACCTTTATAGGTGAAGTACTAAGAGTAGCGTATTCTGCTCGAGGAGTGGAAAGGGCTAGCAAGGTGGCAGTACTTGGAGCATTTTGCTTATTGTCGATAAATCGTCGCGAGGTATGTGAACCTCTTCCTATCTCTTACAGCATGATATGCGTGTAACTATGTAATGCAGTAGACGTGTGTTTAAAGTATTTGATTGTTTGAAACATAAAGTGTTATAACGGCTTTATGGGAGTTAGTTATCTTGACTTTATGTAGGTAAGAAAATACTTTGTGGTTTTAAAAGGTAATCGGTGTGAATTATAAGCGGCTAGTTATAATAAAGAACTTGATGTATTTCAAAAGATTTATAAGTCGTTTTGAAGGAGAGTAACACTTGGTTTTAAAGGTTTTAAAAAGAGTTATACTAGCTTTTTGGGAGTTAGGTATAATGTCTTAAGAGGTAAAGAAAATGGTTTCTCGATGTTAGAAGTTAAGAGACTTGATCTTATAAGATAAGAGACTTAACTTATTTGTTTTTAATGTGAATGTTTGTGTGAAATCTCATTCGTGAGTAATGAGTACTTGGTTTTATTTAAAGGATAATGTTTCTTGATTTGAATCGAATGTGTATCGACAGGACCAACGCAGCGTTAATAAAGGAAAATGTCTTTGAATAATGATGTATCGTATTAAAACCGGTAGAAACCTCCATGCATAGAAACTAAGATGAGACAAAATGATATTACATTTTCTAGATCATGGTCACTGTAATAAGAATGATGTAAACAAGAATAACCTACTCTCGCGTGAGACATATATTACTCAATTGTTCTAAAAGGAATCAAGTGATTAAGTTTTAGAACTATGAAACCATTTGAAAATGAGAAGCTTGAGTAATTGAAACTAGGCAAAGCGGAACTTAGGAAAGAATGTTGTTACTTGATTTTGAAAAGGAATGTGGGTTGGTCATTCTAATACTACAGTATCGGGTGACTTTTATAAATGTAATGGATCTCTTTAAAAGAACTTAACGTATGTAGTACTTTGGGGTTACAAACCGGACTTTGGCATAAAATGAAAGTACTTTGAGTTGTGTGAGACTTACTATGCTTGTTGTTGTGAAACTTGCCTATGCTTGTTGTTGTGAAACTTGCTTATGCTTGTGATGATAGCCTTGGTTGGCTGCAAGTGTGGTATTTACGTATTCTGGCGTCTCGGTAGAGGCGGTTGACTTGTTGAGAACTTACTTGGGCGTCTTTGGCGGTGATGGAGAATTCCACGGGTATGTTTCCATTTTGATTCTTTGTCTTGTTGTTGATGTCACATGGACATGCTCTACGACGCAAAGATATTAGGGGCATCGCGGCCATGCGGCGGGTTGATTACCCGATATATGGTTATTCTTGCAACATGGGCGTGTCTACCGTCACGATGTCCCGGGGCATGTGGCCGTGCGGCGGTTGACCACGATATATTGTTATTGAGGTTACATGGGCGTGTCTACCGTCTGATTCGGGGCATGTGGCCATGCGGCCTTATTATTGTTGCATCATGGACATGTCTACCGTCTGATATTAGGGGCATGTGGCCGTGATGCGAACATGATGGATGTGGTGGGCGTGAGACCCTGTAGTTATATTGAGTGGTGACTTTGAGGCGTGAGTCACGACTTGACTTTTATGTTGCGTCTTGTATTTTGGTTATCATCATGTCTCGCCTTTATATAGGCCCTTGTATGATTTAAGCTATGATATTCTGATTTCACATACTTGGTACTGTTATGCGACCTCGGCCCGGGGCTGCGTTAAATGCGCGGTAGAATGCGTCGATCGTGGATCCGCTCTTAGGATCTCAGCGGCGTGTGAGCTCGTTCCTACGGAGGCTTATCTTTGGTATGTTTCCTGAGTTGTAGGATTCTTGTACATTCGAAAGTATGGCGAGAGCCACTGTCCGTCATAGTTGTTAATATATCTTAGAGTGCATCAATGCTGTTGTGGGCGAGGGTTGTAAAAGAGATTAAAGCTATTGAGTTTTATGTATATAGAAAGCAAGCTATTTTGGTTGGCCTGTTTATTTACTATATCTCTTGTTTAGTGACTCATGTTTTATGTTCGCTGATTTTCTACGATGTATGTATCACTAGGGTGCAGGGGTAAGGCACGATGTGCGGGTTTGAGCGTCGCAAAGGCCCCGCCTCCGTCTGGGGTGGGCTTCGAAGCGGTAGTCGATGGACCTATGATTCGAGACTACCTCGTGCGGGTCGGGGGCCTATGCGGGCTGCGGAAGTTCGAGGTTAGGATCGCGGCCGCGTGGTCATGCGGTCCTTGTGGCCGGGCTGCGGACGGCGAAGTCGAGACGGCTTAGGAGTAGCCTACCGATGCGGGTTATACCATGCGGGCCGTCCCGGTCGATTGGCTAGGCGGGCTGCGGAAAGTTCGAGGGCTAAACGGCGCACATTAGATTTGCGGGCAAGTGGTGGCTTTGATCATGTAAGTGCAACGAGATCTTATAATCTGATTCGACACCTAGCCTTGTTTAGTGCTGTGGGTGTTAGTAGTGGCTATGCGCCATTACTTACCATGCGTGTTATTATAACGCAGTGGTGGGACTGGTGTTCATGTGTGTTCCTTGGTCTTATTATATCATAAAACTATGGTGAGGAAGGTATTCCACCGGGCATGATTGATGTTGTGGGCGTGAGACCCGTTGTTATATTTGAGTGATGACTTGAGGCGTGAGTCCGACGAGCGACATGGCTTATTATTGTGTAGTAGTTTGGTTATCATACATGTCTCTTATAGACTATTATGATTTCATTTCTGATATTTTAGTTTCACATACTAAATTTGTTATCGACCTCGCTTGAAGCTGCGTTCATCTGCGGTAAAGGTACACGGTCATTGATCCTCGGCTGAGTCATGATTCGGCGTGGAAGCTCCGTTTCTCGGAGGCTTATCGAGTGGTTAGTCCTTTGTTGTGGCGTTTACATTCGGGGTATGGCGAACATCCGCCCGTTGTTATAATATCATTTCTTAAGTGCATGAAATCTTTGTTGGCGGGGTTTGTAAAAAGGATTAAAGCTGTTCATGTTGGAAAAAGTTGTTATTTATATATGTCTTAGAAAGCAGTTTTCTCAGTTATTGTTTCATATTTCATAATATGTCTTGTATTGTTTATGTTAAGTGATTACTGCGATGTTGTATCACTAGGGTGCGGGTAAGGCACCGATCCGCGGGCGGAATCGGGTGCGTGACAAAAGTGGTATCAAAGCGATTAATCCTGGAAGGTGTCTGAGCCGTATCGATGAAGTCTTGATTATCGATTGTGTTGTGCAGCCTTGATAATCGAGGCTATAGGATATTTAGGATTGGTTATATTCTTCTCACTCACGAGTCGTGCCTTAGCGTGTGTTAAGTTGGAACCTCTAGCGTATTTCTTTCCGCAGTTATGCCTCGCGTGAAAGCCGGGCCCGGGAGGCGGCGACAGGAGGCGCGAGTAGAATGAGGAGGGTTGCGAGGCGCACGAGGCCCAATCATTACCTAGGGTAGTGCCTTGTTCGGGGATTCTGCGGCGTTACTAGCGGCGGAGTTTATGCACGGCGGCGGTTCCTCTGCGGCCATGATATTTGAACCTTCCACGTTCGGCCAGAGCAGAATGTAAAGATTGCGAAGGCGACCACATTACTAGCCATGGATTTGCTACGGAGAGATTATGGATGTACCACGAGTCTTGATGACTACACAGAAAGGGTTGTAAGAAATTCTTGATTAGGCTTGGCATGGCTTATGCGGGCTTATGCGCAGCAAGTAGGCGTAGAGATCGGGGTTAACGAGGGCGAGAGAGGGCGGGCGAAGTCGCGGTAACTTTCAAGGTGAGTATACCTTAAGTGCTATGTTACGATAGCGGTGTGTTAGTTGTGATTAGAAATCATGGTGGAGTTAGCAGAGTAAGATTTTGGAGGATAGAGAAAGTGTGAGCCTTAGGCTTTATCGCTAAGACCTTAGAGGTAAGGCCGTCTGGTAGAGGTATGTTTATGTTTGACCCTTATAGGAGTGCATAGTGCGCGTGAGGCGTGTTTGGGGATGAGCCTGGTAGTGTGAAATGAAGGGTAGTTGAGCTAAGGCCGCTAGGTTTTCGTGCGTGATTAGTGAGATTGTTCGATCGGAGCTAGTATTGTGCGCGCGTTCTTGGGTCGGGTTGAGGCCGTTGCGGAGTCAACCGCGGCATGTATGGCGGTGGGGCGGTTGTGGTGGTCACTTGTGGTAGGGTCACGGGTGCTAGGCCCAGTTTAGTTAACCAACGTCACGAGTTCGTGGATGCGTTCGGCCAGGTGGTGGGGCGATGGGCAGCCCATCGTGTTCGCCGGTCGGGGCCGTTCACTTGGCGATGTTGATTTATCGAAAGGTTGTAAAGCTGCGGGGTGCCTCTTCACCTTATGACAGACCAGTGGAGCCAGTTCTGGTGTTTTTGTTCGGAAGTTTTACCAAGCATGTGTTAAGAACTTCGGTGAGTCTCGAATCGCATTCGCCACCGGGCGGTCGTGGATTTGAGGTAGTTGTGAGGATTGTTGTCTCTGTGGAGGCGTTTGAGCTACCATTTTCCGTGTTCGGATGTCGCCTTATGAAGCTTGCGGGCGGAAGTGTAAGTTGCGATCGATTGGTTCGATGTTGGCGAGGTTCGAGATAGTTGGTTGATCTTGTTCCGGCCGGTATCGTGGATAGTGAAGCTTGTCTAGAAGAAGTTAGCAGCTCGAGAGGTCATGCGGGATAATCGTGCGGCGCAAGTTCGAGTTGACGGTCGGTCTTAGCTTGAAAGTACCACCGGACGAGTGTGGCGAGTTTTGGAAGCGAAGGAACTTAGCGGAGTTACTGGGCCTTTGTGAGTTCGTGTGAAGAAATAGGCAGGTTGCCTATATGTTAGCATTTGCCGTCAGACTTAGGAGGAAGGGCGTCGTGTGCGTATTGTTATGTTAGGAAAGTATCGAAGATCCGTCGAGGAATGTTCCCGATTAATGACCTCGTTAGAGATAGTAACCCCAGAGTTTTGGATACTAAAGCGATGCTCGAAATATGGTAAATTCGAGTGTCGGTGACTCGATGATGATTCGCGTGCGTTACCATTTGTTGGAGTCGTTGGAGCAAGGCTCGCGACAAAGTGACAAAAGTAGTATTATTTGTGGTGATGTTAGAGGTGTTTATCGTGGACTTGGATGTAGGTATTTTGCGTGGGTATTTACGTGGCCACCGGTGTGGCGAGGATTGTTTAAGTAAGTATAGTAGTGAAGACTATCACGCAGCGTTCGTTTGTGACTTAGAAGGAACATTCGGGACGAATGTTTCTAAGGGGAAGAATGTTATACCAGTAGTTCCGGGGTATGTATGCGGGCGTGCGTGCGAGAATCTGAAAGATTGGAAAAGAAGGAAAGGAAGAAAGAGCGATTTTTCCACGGAAAAGTTTAGGTTTTGTGGAGGAAAAAGGTTCGTTAATGGGGTGGATTCCCAGTTTGGTATTCGGACTTCACGGAATATTAGAGAATTATGGAATTTTATTTTTGGAAATGGTCACGTGGGGCGGAGAAATTCTACCAGTTTTGTGGGAGCCAGCTTTGTTTTGAGATTTTGGCCATTGTGGATATTTTGGAAGATGTTTTATTTTGGGCCAATAGGAGGGTGACACGTGTCCTTGCTAGAGTGGCTTAGCCGAATGGCATTGTGCATGGCCTTTGGTTAAGTCGTTTTCGCGGCTTGTTTACATAACTTGCGAGAAGGAAAATCCCGGCTATGTCTTTTCTTATTTTGCGGATTTTTCCGGAAGCGGAACATTTTGGACAGCGAGAGGCCGTGGCACCTCTCATTGGTGGGCAAGGTGGGCGCACGTGGGGCCGAATTGGGGAGGTCAGTGGTAGATATTTTGGTAGATATTTGTGAGGTTTGGGAGTAGGGACTAGGGGCACTTGGGCATATATCTTGGCCCACTGCTTGTCTAACAGCTCCAATCTTGGCGTTGGTTGGCCTTGGCATGCTATAAATACATCGCGACCGAACCGGGCGTGTTGGTGCCTTACCGGGCACCTGGTGATCTGACATCGAGAGAAAATCAGCGGAAATAAAAAAATGCAGACATGAATTAAGAGAAAAGATAAATAAGCAAGACCCAAGCGATTGCGCCCGTCATATATACATAAATACCCGACGATTATCCTTTTTACAAACCACCTTGCAGCGATTACAGAGACCTCACAAGATTTTTCGGCAATTTATAATGGGACCGAGGCCCGTACCCCAGATGTATAAGAATCTACGGACTGAAGTAGCATGCAAAAGATAAGCCTCGAACGGAGCTTCCCAATACGCCGAAAGGTGATCCTAAGCGGGGATCGACGGTAGATGTACCTTTACTGCGGCATGAGCGGCCAGGAGAGTCGTCTGGCCAGTGCAGTATGTGAAGCGCAAAATCTTGTAAATGAAATCATAATAGTCTATATAAAGCGGGAAGCGTATGATAACAAACTCTGATTCACAACATAGAAGCGATCATGTTTCAAGTCGAGGACTCGCCCTCAGAAGTCATCCGCCATCGTACGTGGAACTTATTCTTGCGTGATCTAGGTACAAATCATGTGATACGTATAGCAGTCTCGGCCGTCTTATGGACCCGATATAGAAGCGTGTGGAATACATTCCGGGATGAGCCGTGTCGATGAAATACATTCGGATGAGCGGTAGTCAAGTGATATACATTCCGGATGAACCGTGTCAAGTGAAATACATTCGGATGACCGGTAATCAAGTGAAATACATTCCGGATGACGCGTAATCAGAGTGAAATACATTCGGATGAGACCGTAATCAAGTGAAATACATTCGGATGACCCGTAATCAAGTGAAATACATTCGGATGACCGTGTCGGAGTAGAACATACTTGCCGCAACAAGGCTATCACACGTAACATGGTCAAGTTTCATAACAACAAGCATAAGCAAGTTACACACGACTCAAGGTACTTTCATTTTATGTCAAAGTCAGGATTTTAACCTTAAAAGTACTACGTCAGTTAAATTCCGCTTTAAGATCCATTTCTTTTACAAAGGTCACCCGATACAGTAGTATAAAATTTGAGTGACTAACATTGTTAAGTAAACCAAAATGCTTTCCTTTGTAAAATCAAGTAACAACCTTATTTTCCAAGCGTTGAAGTTTGCTAATTTGAATGCTCAAGTTTCTCATTTTAGAAAAAGGTTTACCGTAGTTCGTATAGTTTTAAATCCTTTAAAACATAATTCTCCTTTAAGCGTTTGAGAAACCTATGTCTTATAAGTTGAGTAGGTTATTCTTGTTTATAATCAATCTTATTAAGCGACCTTGATCTAGGAAATGTCATTTTGTCTCATCTTAACTTCTATGGATGGAAGTTTCTCTTTGGTTTTAATAATACTAAATCTGTCCAAAAGCATTTCCTTTTATTACTTATTGCGGTGGTTTGTCGATACACATTACGATTCCGAAATCAATTAAAACATTTTTAAGCCGTTATACACGCTTCCCGTAAAGCTAGTATAACTCTTAAGTTTCAAAAACCAAGTATTACTTCTTCTCTCAAAATGATTCAAAAATCTTTTGAAATACTTCAAGTTCTTTATTATCACATGCTTGACCGATTTATAGTTCAAATCAGTTACCTCTTAAAAACCACAAGTACTTTCTTACCTACATAAAACTGTTATAACCAACTTCCCATAAAGCCGTTATAACACTTTATGTTTCAAACCAATCAAATACATTAAACATATGCGTCTGCGTACTACATAGTTATCTGTATATCATGCTAGAACAAATAGGAAGAGGATTCACATACCCGCGGCGATTATCGACTATAAAGCGCTCAAGTACCAGGCGAAGTCGGCTACACTCTCGGTCAGCGGGATCACTCCACACGTAGTACTCTGACTGCCTAGAGGCCACAAAAGCCTATTAATATCTTTAGATCCCGACGTAGAATATTCTGCAGAAAAATTAGCGACTCTCCATAGCGGCGTAAATCTCTCTCTACCGTGTCGGCTAGGCTGCAAGCCAACGAGGTGCTGCGTCCCCTAACCGGGGCGTGTACAATTCTACTACGGTAATGTTACACAAGTTTATGTCCTATGTAATTACGTTGATTCTCTTCTTTAAATTCGGGCTTAGAAATCGCGAAGACATTGCATCGTAAGTATTATCGAGCTTAAGTCAAAGAGACGTTGCCTTGCACAACTATATTCAGTTCTATATATAGTATGTAACTATACTCATCATGATGTAATTTCCAATTACAATGTCAAGAATGTTTACCTCGATAAGCCCAAAATTATCCGAAGAGTTATATGTATCGATCTGAGCAACGTTTAGCTCTCTCTCAGGGAGCTCCAATCCGTTCAAACCAACTTGAAGTTCTAACCAACTTCTACTTATGACATTTCAACGGGTGAAGATTTACTTAGGGTTTAGTTTTTTGTGGTGAGGAAGTATAATAGTATTTTACAGGCTTTTGTAAAAGTGTAACCTTTGGGAATACTACAAGGTATTTGGTAGTATTTGGGCATTATAAATACTTGAGTATTTCTATATACCACAAAAGGGGTATTTATACGAGACAACTAGGCTAGAGGTACTTGGCGCAAAACACCTCGAAAGGGGAGGAGGTGGCTCTCGCCGAGGCTCTCCAAAGGAGGGTGTGGTGGGCCAGCTCGAGGAGAGGGAGTATTTTGAGACTTAGTTAGATTGCTCAAGTTTTTGGATGAAGAAAGTCTTCAACTAGAGGGTATTTATAGGTCAAGTGAAGGCCAACCAATGGCCAAGATCCAATCAGTGTTAGGCGAAGTGTAAGGTCAAGATTAATCCATGTGCAGCCTTATCCATCTACCCGAAAATATCCTACCAACTCCTTGACCAAAATAATGCACAAAAAAGCGTGCCAACGCCCCGCTGCGTCGAGTCACTCCTTCGATTAGGGGGTGACAAGTGTAAGCCCTCGTTAGTCGAAATATTTAATCTCTCGGAAAAATCATAAAATTATAAATGACATGGCGAATTTTCCTACGAAAAAACATTGTGGAAGCGTTCGTCAACGACTCTGTCCCGGGTGTTGTGTACAAATTTCTAAAACTAGCCAACTTTAAGAGCTCAGAATTATAATAAATGCAGCGCTCGCGTACATACTACGGAAATGCGGTATAACATTACTCCCCTCGTGAAACATTAAGTCCGAATGTTCATACCAGAGCGGATAACGATAAAGTTCTTCTAATAAGTTGCTGCGCCAGCAACAAGCAGCCGCGAAACAACATGCGCAAATACTTATATCGAGTCCCGAGGAAACTCATCACAACATCCACAAACTTTTGTCACTTGCGCGAGGTTCTAGTGTCGCTCGGTGACCCGACATTAGTGCGGATAAATGCGTCACGATTCACATTCTGAGGTCTAAAATATACATCACCCAGCACACTTGCTCACTTTTACAAAAAATGATCATATCTATGCTGCTTAATACATGCTTCGCCTCTACCCTTTTCGTTACTCTTACCGAACTCTTGGCTAACTCTCCCGATGCTCGTACCACATTACCACGCATGATGTCGCCAGTTCTCCAAACCTTGCGTCCGCCATTGCTCAACCGGGTTATCTTGTTAGCCTCGATCTTCGCCAAGGCCAGGCCTTCGATCGGCTGGTCGGGTATATCCACGAACTCATCGATGGTAATCTAAACGGGTTAGCGCGCCGTGACCTACCGCTGGCGGGACCACGAGTGACCCACCTGCATTCAGGCTCTGGGTTGACCGCTGCAACACGTCCCTCGGCAGAGCCTGTCCGCCTTGAGCTCTCGTTTCTCGTCCGGAACAACCTTGCTAATCGCGTCATGAAGATACCGCTTTCGTTTACGACCAGAGACTTATCACCTGATATATTCTGGGCATAAATGCACTCGAGCGGATCGCTCGCAAAATCTTGTACTCGAGCGGCGCTACATCTAAAGGTCTCAGTGTAATATTCTAAGGTTAAATACACGTTTTCTGCTTTGAACACCGCACTCCCGACGGGTTCGTAAATCGCATTTTAGCACCAGTTATCAGAGCGTAACACTTAACACATTAACATAACATCCAAACATACCAAGCCTCACAGATGGTTGGGATATGACTGAAACTCTGGCATTCGGCTCTAATCATAAAGTGCAGCTCGGGGTGAACTACGATGAACGGCGGTAAATCGGCTGCGTCGACCTATCCCTATCTGCTCTCGTCACGACCGCGCAAGAATCGACATTTGTACCGTCGAGCTCGGCCTGCTGGGGCGCTCATGTAAACCAGCTCGCGAGCCACAGCTCGGGCTGAAACCGCCGTGGCGTCGGAGGCTCATCTGGCGTACATCGTCGCCGCCTCGGACTCTTTCGGCCTGCCCACCGATCTCTTTGCGACCTTCGTGCCTGCCGCTGTATGCGGGCATGTCCAGCTGAGAGAATCGTAAAGAAGCGTCGGCCCTGTCGTACATGCTCAGGCAAATCAAGAATAGAACTACGATCTAAATGTCCTGCCTGATATAGATCTGGTGCGACAACACTGAGGCAAGATAATCAAGAAATCAGACTTTTCAGAAGTGCACTTCCGAGGATCAAACCGATCATGCGATGCACTTTTGTCACGCACCTGCCTCGGGGCTCACCTCATGATCGCTGTGACAAAATCGTGCGGAAATAAAAACATGAACATGAATTAAGAGAAAAGATAAATAAGCGGGCCAAAAACGCCTATCATCATATACATAAATCTCCGAGCTATGGCTCTTTACAGTCTTGATGCCCGGGCTGCTGCACTCTAAGATTTTTTCTGTGGCGTTAGGCGATGCAGTGGCCAGCGCCTCGTACTCCTCTGAATGACTATAAGATCTCATTTGCTGTAATATCCAAATAAGCCGGGAAGGAATCGTCGGAGCTTTATCCCACTAGCGATCTCGGAAGAGGTGATCCTGTGGATGCACGATTATGAGTAACACTAATACTCTATAAGCGATGCATG
This sequence comes from Przewalskia tangutica, assembly GCA_029844215.1. Lineage (NCBI taxonomy): Eukaryota > Viridiplantae > Streptophyta > Magnoliopsida > Solanales > Solanaceae > Przewalskia > Przewalskia tangutica. Next base: position 311,060 of record JAQGDG010000037.1, on the reverse strand, counting down.
AAATCGGGACTAAGCGTGATAGGAGCGATGTATGTGATACCCAAACTGGTCGAGAAAATCGATAATACATGAATAGTCTATATAAAGCAGCGACAGGCCAAGAAAGCGTTGCGCCCGTCATATATACATCCGGGCGTATCGAAGTTCGGGGACTCGCGCGAATAAAGTCATCGGCCATCGAGTGGTGATACAAACTCCTTTATGGTAGTATGAATCCGGATACGAGAACAATCGATTCCCTACTTATCTAGTGAGCATATGAACGTGATACCGAAGAATATTCGGAGGATGATACGTTTACGTGATCCTGTGTAGCAATCCTAAGTTTCCAAAACCAAGTATTACTTCTCTCAAAATGATTCAAAAATCTTTTGAAATACTTCAAGTTCTTTATTATCACATACACCAGTTATAGTTCAAATCGATTTTCTTAAAAACCACAAGTACTTTCTTACCACATAAAGTTATAACCAACTTCCCATAAAGCCGCTATAACACTTTATGTTTCAAACCAATCAAATACATTAAACATATGCACGCTGCATCACATAGTTATACACATATCATGCTAGAACAAATAGGAAGAGGTTCACATACCTCGCGATTATCGACTAATAGCAAAACGCCCAAGTACCTCAAACCGTCGGCTACACTCTCGCAAGCAGATCACTCCACACGTAGTACTACAATTTATAGAGGCCACTGGCGCTTATTAATATCTTTAGATCCCGACGTAGAATATTCTGCTGGCAAAAATTCTCCTTCACGCAGCGTAAATCTCCTCCTCTATCGAGGCCGCTACCAAGCCAACGGGGTTAACACGCCTAACGGGCGTACAATTCTACTACACAAGAATGTTACACAAGTTCATCAGATACACCCCATGTAATTACTGATTCGCTTCTCTTCTTTAAATTCAAAGCTTAAGTCGCAAGACATTGCAGTAAGTATTATTCAGCTTAAGTCAAAGACATTGCCGCACAACTATGTTCAGTTCTATATATAGTATACTTAACTATATACTTACAACATGTAATTTCCAATTACAAATGTAGGTCAAGAATGTTTACCTCGATAAGCCCAAAATTATCCAAGTTTATATGTCGATCCCGAACAACGCTTAGCTCTACTCGCGCCCAACTGCTCCAACCAACCCTTAGAAGTTCTAACCAACTTCTACTTATGACTTCAACTACGGGTGAAGATTTACTTAGGGTTTCGTTTTTGTAGTGAGGAAGTATAATAGTATTTTAGGCTTTTGTAAAAGTGTAACCTTGGGAATACTACAAGGTATTTGGGCCAAGGTATTTGGGCATTATAACAATACTTAGAGTATTTCTATACCACAAGGGGGTATTTATACGAGACAACTAGGCTAGGGGGTACCCCGGCAAAACACCTCAAAGGGAGGAGGTGGCTCTCGGCGTGGCTCTCAAAGGGGAGGGGGTGTGGTGGGCGTAAAGCTCAAGGAGAGGGAGTATTTTGAGACTTAGTTAGATTGCTCAAGTTTTGGATGAAGAAAGTCTTCAACTAGAGGGTATTTATAGGTCAAGTGAAGGCCAACCAATGGCCAAGATCCATCCAAGTGTTAGGCAAGTGTAAGGTCAAGATTAATCCACGTGCAACCTTATCCATCTACCCAAAATATCCTACCAACTCCTTGACCAAAAATAATGCACAAAAACGTGCCAACCTTCCCACTTTCGTCCGGTCCACCTTCCAATTAGAGGGTGACAAGTGTCGCTCTCGTTGGTCCAAATGTTTCGCCTCTCGGAAAAATCCGCAAAATTATAAATGACATAGCCGAATTTTCCCTACGAAAGTGGAAACGCTTTAAAAACGACTCTAATCGGGTGTTGTGTACAAATTTCGAAACTAGCCAACTTTAAGGCTCAAATTATAATACGTGACGCGCCACGTACATACTGGAAATACGGGTATAACAATACCTCTCCCTTTGATGAATTCTTCATCCTTTCCTAAATGTTTCTAAGTGTTAAATCTTCTCCTCCCCAGTGTTGAGTTCGCCAAGAGGCCTCCTCTCCTAGAGGCCTTGGCGAGGGTACACCCTCCTAGTAGTGTGGCGTGGGGTACCCCAGCCAAGTTGCTTTCAGATAATACCCCTTGTGGTGTAGAAATACTCTCAAAGTATTGTTATAATGCCCAAATTACCTTAGCCGTATACCTTGTAGTATTCTAAGGTTATACCTATATGAAAAGCCCTAAATACTATTATACTTCCCGGTCCAAAACCAAAACCCTAGGAAAATCTCCATAGTCATTTGGAGTATTGTGTAGAAGTTGGTTAGAACTTCTAAGGGTGGTTTAGGGTCGAGCGCTGAGTCGGAGCTAAACGATTGCCCAGGATCGACTTTATACTTGGATAATTATGGGCTTATCGAGGTAAATATCTTGTCCTCTATTGTAATTGGAAATTACATGTTGTTAGAATATATAGTTAAAGTATACTATATATAGAATCAACGTGGTTAGTTGGCAATGTCTTTTGACTTAAGCTCAAGAATCGAATCGAATCAGTATTCTGAAGAACTTGTGTAGTAGTATCTTATGGCGTAGAATTGTACCGCTCGGGTTAGATGTATAACCCCGGTTGGCTTGGTAGCCGCCCCGTGAGAGGAGGAGATTTACGCTGTCATGTGGGAGGTCAATTTTACAGAATGTTCTACGATAAGATCTTAATGTTAATAAGCGTCAGTGGCCTTATAGGTTGAAGTACTACGTGTGGCGCTCTACTTGGCTTTATGAGTAGCCGAAGCGGTTGGGAGTACTTGAGCGTTTTGCTATTAGTCGATACTGTCGCGGTATGTGAACCTCTTCCTATCTCTTCTAGCATGATATGTGTGAACTATGTAGTATGAGACGACATGTACTAAATGTATTTGATTGGTGTAAAACATAAAGTGTTATAACGGCTTTATGGGAAGTTGGTTATAACGGCTTTATGTTGGTAAGAAAATACATGTGGTTTTTTAAAAGGTAACTGATTTGAACTATAACTGGCTTGTTATGTGTTAATAAAGAACTTGAAGTAATACTTGATTTGTTTTGAAAACTTAAGAGTTATACTAGCTTTATGGAAAGTTAGGTATAACGTCTTAAGAATGTTTTACTGATTTTGGAAATCAGAATGTGTATCGACAAACCACTGCAGCGTTACTAAAAGGAAATGTTTTGACAGATTAAGTATTATTAGAACTGAGAAACTTCCATCCGCATGTAAGCTAAGATGAGACAAAATGATATTTCCTAGATCATGGCTGCTGTAATAAGATTGTTGTAAACAAGAATATCCTACTCACATATAAGACTTATGTTTCTCAGATAGTTTAAAAGAGAATTATATTCTTAAATGAATAAGACTATGAACTACGAAACCTTTCTAAATAAGAAACATGGACATTTGAAATTAGGCAAACTTGGACGTTTGGAAAATAATGTTGTTACTTGAGTTTTACAAAGAGAAGTGTTTTGATTTACTTCAAAAGATAATCACTATATTTTCATATACTACTGTATTGTGTGACTTTTGTGAAAGTAACGATCTTTAAAGAGTTAATGTATGAAGTACTTTGGGGATAAAACCCCAACTTGTTAGCATATAGTAGAAAGTACCGTGTGTATAACTTGATTGTGTTGGTTTGTGATAGCCTTGTAATACCTTCTTGTTGATTTGATAAGTAAACATGCTAGGATGCTACGTGTGTTAGTATTCGTGACGCTTCAGGTAAAGGGGTTTTTCCTTTGTTGCGCTTATGTTGTTTAACGATAAGTTATGATAGTATTATACATCACTCATCTCTTGAGATGATTCCGGTTAAGCCCTCCGACGCGGGGTAGACTCAGCGGTCGATGGACCTATGATTCGAGACTACCTACGCGGGTCGGGGCCTATGCGGGCTGGGAAGTTCCGTGTTAGGACGCGGCCCTTGTGGTCACGCGGTCCGTGGCTACGCGACGGCGAGTCCAGACGCCGCCGGGAGTAGCTACCGATGCGGGTTATACCTCATGCGGGCGATCGATTGGCCTAGGCGAGTCGCGGAAAGTTCTGTGGCTAGACGCGCACATTAGATCGCGGGCAAGTGGTCGGCTTTGATCACGTGGCCTAGACAAATCTTATAATACGCTTCACGACCTTGTTGTACTGTGGGGGTTAGTCGTCGGCTATGCCTTCGCATTTACATGCGTGTTATTATGGCACGTGGGACCGTGTTCATGTGTGTTCCTTGGTCGTTATATCATAAAGCTGGCGGTGAGGAAAGGTATTCCACGGGCATGATTGATGTTGTGGGCGTGAGACCCATTGTTATATTTGAGTGATGACTTGAGGCGCGAGTCCTCGACTTGACATGATCGCTTATTATTGTGAATCGTAGTTTGGTTATCATACATGTCTCCCGCTTTATAGACTATTATGATTTCATTTCTGATATTTTTAGTTTCACATACAGACTCGTTTTGTATCGACCTCCGGCTGCGTTCATGCCGCAGTAAAGGTACACCGATCATTGATCCTCGCTCTTAGGGTCACGTCACGTGTGGGAAAGCTCCGTTTCTCGAGGCTTATCAGTGGTATAGTCCCTGTTGTTGTAGGCGTTTACATTCGTGGTATGGCGGGCCCCGTCCCGCCATTGTTGTCGTATCATTTCTTAGAGTGCAGTAATCTTGTTGTGGGCGTGGTTTGTAAAAAGGATTAAAACTGCTCATGTTGGAAAAAGTTGTTATTTATATATGCCTAAAGGCAAGTTTTTCTCATTATTGTTTCATATTTCATAATATGTCTTGTATTGTTTTATGTTCCGATTACTGATGTTGTATCACTAGGGTGCGGGGTAAGGCACCAACACGGTCGGAATCGGGGCTTGCCTCATTTATACTCTTACCGAGAAGGTGGTACAACGCTCTTGGGCTTGCCTCATTTATACTCTTACCCTATCTCAACCGACAATCAACACATAAAGCAGGTGGTACAGCGTCTTGGGGGTTTACGCCTCACTTATACGCTTACTCGGAAGGTGGTACAATGTCTTGGGCTTGCCCTCATTTATACTCTTACCCTATCTCAATGACCATCAAACAAGACATAAGCACTACCATGTCTTTATAAAATCCGGGAATTTAACCCAAGTGCTACAAATAACGGAAGCATACCCGTGGAATCCCCCATCACTGTCGGTACGTCCAAGTAACTTACAACAAGACAGCCGGCCCTCCAACCGAGAGTCGCGGCAACGCAATAAAACATAAAACTTGCACTCAAAGGCTATCACCAGCACACATAGGCTAATTCTCAATTAACCAAACCAAAGTACTTATCCAGGCACACATAGAATAATTCTCAATTAATCAAGCCAAAGTACTACGTACGTACATTCTTTTCAAAAGACTCCTTTCCAAATAAAACTTCCCCGATACTAACAACCGTAGTATCAAGTCCTATCCACCTTCAAGACAAGTCACAATACCTTTTTAGAAATACAATTACCGGCTTCTAAATCAAGTGACTTCTTTATTAAAAACCTTAAGCAATTGGTACCTTTAAACCAATTTGCCCTTACCTAATACAAGTTATTCCTTTGATTACTTTACTAGAAAACCATTCTCTTAATCTTCCATAAAGCCGTTATAACCAACTTCCCATAAAGCCGTTATAACCCTTTTATGGTTTAGACTAACACGTTCCTTTTATAACCAAGAGACTTCTACTTTTTGAAACCAAGTATTATATACTTTCAAATCAATTCTCATAACTTTCAAAAATACAATTAGTCTCTTAACCATTAGAAAACAAGTGACTCCTTTTATTATAAAACCCTAGGCAAGTGATGCCGTAAAATCAAGTTGCCTTTTACATAGTCAATTCATTTATCTTTCCATAAGGCAAATATAACTAACTTCCCATAAAGCCGTTATATTCACTTTATACCTTAGCCATAAACAATTTCCTATCCAAGGACTTATGCGTTTAAACGAACAAGTATCACATACTTTAAAACTCTTCAAGTCCCTTAACTTTAAAATCAACTTAAGACATCCTTACTATTTTCAAAGAAGTGAGTTAATCTCTAACCCACCCGACTTGGCATTACATAAAACAAGTAAAGAATATCATAGTCTTGTCAGACGCTCACCGTACTACATACGTGCAACTAGTCATGCTCAAAAGATAGGAAAAGTTCTACATAGAGTAAATCACATAACTACCTCTTAACTTCTAAAAGTAGAAGGAAACATGAAATGATACCACAAGTATATTCCATACATAGAATCATGCCAAAGGAAGGAAGAGGTTCACATACCTCGCGACGATTATCGACACGTAGCAAAATGCTCCAAAGTACTTCAATCTTGATAGCTATTCCACTCTCCAAGTAGGATACGCTATACTTAGTACTTCAACCTAAAATGGTCACAATACGTTCATTAACCTCTCGCTTCATACGTAGAATTATTCTAAGTGCTAAGTCACCAATTTCTATGGAAAATCGGACAGCACTTCCTTTGTTTCTACTACTATGCCACCTTTTTCAAGGCCGAATACAATAACCAAACAGCCCCAATTGGCTCACCACAATCTATAAGGTAGTCCAATACAACTAAATAACCATACAGCCCCAACTGGCTCACCATAATATAGAAGGTAGTCCAATACAAATGAATAACAAACTATTACAACTATAAGTACAATTTCGGCCACCTTGAGTTCAACAATACCAATTCTTATCCAATTTCCATTTCAATTCCAAATTGGTAGCATAACATGATATCAAGTCGCATTTGATTATAACAACCATAATCCTTAAGTAAGTAACATGCGACGATTTCTAATAACGATCAAATTGTAATCCAACTTAACATGGCCTACATTTCATTTCAAATTTCCAAGACTACAATCGATCTATAATCCTTATAAACTTCAATACATATACTTCATGCTAGCAACAAGTAAAGCTAACAACAATATAAATAATCTTGTAACACTTTCAAGAACAAGATTATACCTCAACGAATCTTAATCCATTCTTCAACCAAGTCGCTTAGCAACTTAGAGCCTCTTCAAGAAACTTCAATCCGCTTGTTGAGACCCTTAGAACCACACCAACAACTTTCCTTCAAACTTCAATCCAAAACCTAGAAAGACCATTAGGTTTTCGTTTTGCGACTAACCCGTAAACCATCTTTTTCCAAGATTTTTCTATTGAGATACACTTACATAACACTCATGAACCTTGGTTTAAAATGGGGAGCTAAAATAACAAGGAACAAAGATTTTCTTATTTCTTGTTGGTGAATGAGAGCTCACTAGGGTGTTCTTCAAATTTGTGTAATTTCTCTAAGTGTTGAACTCCTCTTGCTACTAGTACTACTACTATATAGTTCAATGGAGGGTCAATAGTTGCACATATGTGTGGTTAGGATGAAACTCTTTTAAATATCAAGACTTTGGTCCCATTGACTAAGTCAACATTGTCAAGCTCTCCACTTGCAAGACTTGGTCATCTAAACAATGGTCAAGTGACCCTTTTGCCCATGAAATTTTCGTCCAAGACATAATAAGGGGGTGACACGTGTCGCCCTCCCATTCGTCACAATATTCCTTTTTCGACAATTTCATAATTCCGATAAATTTTTTACAAGTCTCAATTCTCAACACTTGTGAGTTCTTACGTACGTTCTTAAAACACGTCCTGTAAATACGGGGTGTAACAGTATCCCTCCTACTTGGACATCCTCCCATCATATGGCCCTGACGGCCACAGGTATAACAATCTCCCAAACTAGCACGACACCCTGAGGATCATCCTCAGCTCTCTATCCATAGAACTCTGGCGAACTGCAACTCAAGAAATCCCAAGTCTCGGACTATCGGATCGTGGTGAATCATGCTGCCGGAACCACCGGCTCCGTCGTCCTCATTCGGCCACCACCTAGCTAGTAATCGCCATCTCTTGAACTCATATCCTCGGCTCCGCCGTGGCACTGAGGCTCGGTATCGTGGCCTCGATGAAACCGCCGCTCTAAACTCTCTTTGGGGCTAGCGGCGTCATAAAACTCGCCGTCAAGTACTATCTCGAGTAATGACCAGCCTATGCCTCGTAACCCTCGTGCTCTACTCGCAGCTCTCTGCGCTTGCCTTCCGGGCTCGTTGTCTTGCGTGAGGCGTAGCGAATGCATAAGAATACGCGAGGAGTCCAAACACAGCTCTAAGGCACGATCTCAGAGTGAGAAGAATGGAAACCAATCCTAAATATCCTGTAGCCTCCTGATTATAGATGTGGTGCACAACACACCGATAATCAAGACTCTACTAGACACGGTCTGTAGACACTTTCCGAGGATTAACTGCTCTGATACCAATTTTGTCACGACCCGACCTCGGGCCCGCGACTGGTGCCTTACCCCGGGCACCCTAGTGATAATACATGAGAGAAAAACCAGCGGAAATAAAAACTCAAAGATATGAAATAATGAAATATAAGAAAACAGGCTAACCAAATCGGTCACCTTTCTGTATATATACATAAAACCCGAACAATTATATCCTTTTACAAACCTTGCCCATAACAGTACTACAGACCTCTAAGAATGTAACCACAACTATGACGGGACAGGGCCCCGCCATACCCCTGAATGTATAAGTACCTACAATGACAGGGGACTATACCAAAGATAAGCCTCTGGAGAAACGGAGCTTCCCAAACGCTGAATTGTGATCCTATGAGCGAGGATCAACGACCGGTGTACCTCTACCTGCGGCATGAACGCAGCCCCCCGAAGGAGGTCAGTACAACAGGTACCAAGTATGTGAAACTGAAAATACTGTAAATGAAATCATAATAGTCTATATAAAGTAGGAGACATGTATGATAACCAAACTACAGTACACAACATATAACCAAGTGGCTTACACTTTTAAAACAACGTCAAGTATACATTTAAAACCCAGGTAACCAACTCTTTTAAGATCAAGGTATTCCTACCTTTTAAAACCAAGCCACTTATATTTTTCTCATCAAGAAAAGTTCGATATTTGAAAATAAGTTACTTATACTTTTAAACTCAAGTTACTTCTCTTTTCCCAAAGTCAAGTTACCATTTTAAATCCAATAATAAAACCATTTTTTTGTTTCCATAAAGTCGTTATAACTAACTTCCCATAAAGTTATTATAACACTTTATGTTTTAAACCAATTTAAGACAACACCATGCCTTTCTTTTAAACCAAAACACTTCAAATTCTTAAGTCTCTTTTCTTTTAGAAATCAAGTTCCTTACTTTGGAATTTTAAGAAAATCAAAACTTGATTATAATAATTCTTATTAGAGCAGCCATGATCTAGGAAATGTAATACAATTTTGTCTTATCTTAGCTTCTATATAGATGGAGGTTTCTACTGGTTTTAATATAATTAATTATCATTAAATTTTCCTTTATTAACGCTGCAATGGCTTGTTCGATAGTTATTCCCATTTCCGAAATTAATATAACTTATTCCTTTTTCTAGACCAAGTACTCATTACTCACGAATGAGGTTTCACCACTTTAACACAATTCAAGTTCTTCACATTTCATATCAAGTCAAAATATAAGTCCAGTCTCTTATCTTTTAAAATCAACCAAAATTCGTTTAGCACACGTACGTCTACCGTACTACATAGTTCACAACATCATGCTAGAAAAGATAGGAAGAGGTTCACATACCTCGCGACGATTATCGACAATTAGCAAAATGCTCCAAGTACTATAACCTTGCTAGCCTTTTCCACCCTTCAAGTAGAATACGCTACTCGTAGTACTTCAACCTATAAAAGCCACAAGACGTCTATCAATTTCTCGATCTCTTTGTAGCACAATTCCAAGTACAAGGTTCATTATTCTACGGAAAATTCGGCAGCACCTCCCCCCCCGTAACCACATAAATCTCCTCCTCTATCAAGGCCCGCTACCAAGCCAACAACTCCAAGGGGGTTACACGTCTAACCGGACGTGTACAACACTGCCCCACAATAATACTACAAGTCTACTGTAAATACAGTCTAATGTAAATACAGTTCAATTCTATCAATCTTCTTTCCTCATATAATATACTCAAGTATAACTACTACAACATGTAATATCCAATTACAATAGGGGGACATAGATCATTACCTCGATAAGCCCAAAATTATCCAAGATTAATAAGTCGATCCTGAGCAAAGTTTAGCTCCAATTCCTTACGCTCCAACCCGCTCCAAGCAACCCTTAGAAGTTTCTAAACAACTTATCTTCAAGATCCAACTCCAAAAAGTGAAGAACACTAAGGCTACAATTTGGCAACTTCCGGCCAAGGCAACATTTCTAGGCTACGGGTGTGAAATCTTTTCCAACTCTTGGTGCACAATCTTCCTAACACCCTAAGGAAGAACACTTAAAACTTTAAGAATTTTTGGACAACACTAGCTCCTAAAATCAGCCCATGGCCGAGAGCTACACTCAAGAGGAGAGTATTTTGCCTTGGAATTTATCTCAAGTGTGGATGAAGAATTAGTCTTGCATAAAGGGGTATTTATAGATAAATCAAGGGCCAAGATCAAGGCAAGTGTAAGGTGAGGATTGGGTACATGTGTGTGGGTAATTTGCCAACCAAATGTCCACCACAAAAATGGGACAAGTGGCTTGCCACTTGTCCCCCACAAAAACGCCAAGTGTCAATAGTTTCGCCATAGGGCCACATGGGGTGACACGTGTCGCCCCTAATCGTCAAAATATTTCATCTTAGAAAATATCCGTAATGCCAAAAATCCAAAATAAAGTGGGCCCTACAATCAGTAAATTTCTCCGTGGGCCCAGCGTGACCAATTCGGAAATAAAATTCTAATTCTCAAATATTCCAAAAAGTCCGAATACCAAATGGGAATCAATTCCCTTTAACGAACATTTTCCTTCACAAAATTCGGAAACTTTTCCGTCGAAAAATCACATCTTTCTTCTTTTTAATTTAAAATGTCGTATTCTCGTACGTACGTCCCCACATACATACCCTGGAACTACGGGGTGTAACAGAAACCAACTCCTAAATGTCCTGTAGCCTCCTGTTTATGGGTGTGGCGCGCAACACACCGATAATCAAGACTCTACTAGACACGGTCTGTAGACATTCCGAGGACTGACTGCTCTGATACCACTCTGTCACACCCGAACCCGGGCGTGTCGGTGCCCTACCTGGGCACCCTTCTACCTTAACAACTAAGTAAACTTGCGGAATTTAAATAACACCTCTTTTTTTTTTTAAACCAACATACGTACAAGGGCAAAGCCGAGCACGCCATATAAAATACATAACAAAAGACACTACACCGTACATGAGTCCAATCCCACATATGAATATAGACCTCTAAGAGTTTTACAGAACTATGATGGGACAAGGCCCCGCCGTACCCATAACTGTACAAAAGCACATCGAAAGAACTTATACCAAAAGATAAACTCGAATGAAGGAGCTATCCAAAACTCGAGCGGTCCTACACTGCAATCACCAAAGCAGACCTAAACTGCGGCATGAACGCGACGAAAAGGAGGTCGAGACGAAGAATGTACCAAGTATGTGAAATGAAGGCATCAGTAATGAAATCATAATCTAAACAAAACAGAGACATGTATGATTGCCAACCACGATACACAATACATAAGCGCCATATCAAGTCGTGGACGCACGCCTCAAAGTCACTACTCAAATAACAGTACACAGTGCCTTACTAACAATGAGAGTAAATAGTAGTATACTTACAATATCAAATAGGAAATTCACGATCAAATCATGGGTAGCAAATCCATGGAAATAGGTGGTATAACGTCTTGGGGGTTTACCCCTCATTTATACTCTTACCTTGAGGCAGGTGGTATAACGTCTTGGGGGTTTACCCCTCATTTATACTCTTATCCTGGCGAAGGTGGTATAGCGTCTTGGGGGTTTACCCCTCACTTATACTCTTACCCTATCTCAACCGGCCGTCACACAATAAATAAGCAAGTTAAGAAATCCCCTTAATTTCTTATTAGTCTTATGCATATACACTCTCATTTTAGCTTACTTAAGGAACTAACATGACATTATAAATCCGGGAATCTAACCCGCCTCCTGGTTACATGCCCCGGAATCCCACATAGCAAGCATGTCCAAGGAGTAACACAAATAATGGAAGCATACCCGTGGAATCCCACATCACCACGGTTTATGACGCTCAAGTAAACTTACAACAAGACAGCCGACCCTCCAACCGAGAGTCGCGGCAACGTAATAAAACATAATACTTGCACTCAAAGGCTATCACCAGCACACATAGGCAAGTTCATAAAATCTATAGACTTTCATTTTATAAACTCAAGGCACTTAGAGAATAATTCCCATTTAAACAAGCCAAAGTACTTATCAAGGCACACATAGAATAATTCTCAATTAAACAAGCCCAAGTACTTATCAAGACACACATAGAATAATTCTCAATTAAACAAGCCCAAGTACTTATCAAGGCACACATATAATAATTCTCAATTAAACAAGCCCAAGTACTTATCAAGGCACACATAGAATAATTCTCAATTAAACGAGCCAAAGTACTACGTACATACATTCTTTTCAAAAGACTCCTTTTTATGTAAAACCCCAAGATACTAACACCCGTAGTATCAAGGCAAGTCTATTTTTCAAGGTAGGTTACTACACTTTTAGAAAACTCATTTCAAAGCTTGAAATCAAGTAACTTCAAATTTTCACAATCTAGGCAACTTATGCCCATTAATCAAAATAGACAACTTTCTTAACCTTCCATAAAGCCGTTATAACCAACTTCCCATAAAGCCGTTATAACCCTTTATGGTTTTAGACATATCCATTCCTTTTATAACCAAGAGACTTATACTTTAAAACCAAGTATCACATACTTACAAATCAAGTTCTTAACTTTCAAAATACTTCAAGTCTCTTAATATTTAGAAAACAAGTTTCTTCTACTTTAAACCTCAAGTAACTCACACCTTTAAAACAAGTTACTTCTCTTAAATCATGCCATTTCTCCTCTCTTAAAACAATTAAGTAAATCACTCATTTAACTCCCTAAAGTCATTACAAAGAACCCTTAGGTTTTGGAACTAAGGCACTAGCCAAAAGGTTTGGAAACCACTTCCTTTTCAAGACTCTAAGTACTTTAAGTAAAATGCTTTCACTTTTAAGAATCCAAACTTCACTAAGGAAATGGATTATACAACTTGCAATTTAGACACCAAATTACAATCAAGGAGTACATAGACTAATTCTATTTTAGGCAATCCAAATACAACCAAGGAATGGATCATTTAAGAAGTAGGACATACTTTTTTTATCTTAAGGAATCATGCTAGAAGAGGAGATAGTTCACATACCTTTTCGGCTAAATCCACAAGCTAAGCCGAATACGCCGTACGTAGAAGTGTCAACCTATAATGGTCACAACAAGACTATCAACTTCTAGTCTCAAACGTAGAATAATACTAGGTATACGGTCTCTAATTCTACGGAAAATCGGGCAGCACTTCCTTTGTTTCTACTCACTTTGCCACCTTTTTCAAGGCCGAATACAATAACCAACACGCCACATTTAAGGCTCAAAACAACAACCAAACAAATGGGATTACACGCCTTACAATACGTGTAAAATTCCGCCCCACAATTCATACCAAGTAGTTTAAAACTCACTAGCCATTCTCGGCCAACAATAACCAACAATTCAAAGTCTTTTCCAATCCTTTTCCAATTCCAAGTTCTAAGGTATAACATGTTATATAGTCATAAACAACTTCAACAACTACAATTTCCTTCTTTATACAACATGCGACGACTTAAACTAATAATCAACTTGAATTGTAATCTTAAGGCTAACATGCTAGTTTTCGGGTTAGGGTTCCAATAGCCAAAACACTTATCAAACCTCATAATATATAACTCATGCTTGCTAATATCCATAGCTACAATGATAAGTAAACCTTAATTACTAAAACGACAAGATTTATACCTTTACAAGCCCTTAAAATTTCCAAGATTCAAAGTCGCTCCTTAGCAAGTTCTTAGCTCCTTTCCTTATGTTCCAATCCGCTCCAAGCACTCCTTAGAAGCCTATGAAGAACCCATCTTCAAGTTCCAACTTCAAAGTTGAAGAACTCCTTAAGTTTCCGCCTTGCCACTAATACGAAAACGTCGTTTTTCTGAAATATTTCTATTGAGATAACCTTACAATACTCTTAGGAACCTTGGGTTTAAGTCTTGTGAACAATGGATCAAAACTACAAATTTTTCTTGTGGAAAGTGTGGTGAACCCGAGAGCTCTCAAGGCTAAGCTCAAAGTTCTCTAATTTTTCTAAGTGTAAAAGACTAGTATTGCACTAGTAGTAAGCTTATATAACACATTGGATGGCTTAGACTTAAACAAATGGGTGGCTAAGATGAAGATCACATGGATAATAGCCAAGTGGACAAGTTGACTTGGTCAACAATCTCAAGCTTAGCAAGACTTATCTTCCACCATGGTAAATGACCATTTTAGCCTTGCAAAATTCGACCAAGACCAAGTGTGGGGGTGCCACGTGTCGCCCTCTCATTCGTCCATAAAATTCCGTAACCCTCGTGGGGCCCACAAAACGTAAAATTCCTCGGGTGGGCCCAACATGACCAAATCCATAAAAATAAATTTCCACGAGGTTAAGAGTTCCATACTCTTCAAATAATGCATTTTGAGAATCCAATTCTCAACAACGAACATTTCTCCTTTCCGACGTTCGAAAGATTTTTCCGTCGGAAAAACAATTCTTCCTTTCGTACTAATTTCCAAGTCTTGATTCCTTACGTACATTCTCTTATACATGTCCTGGACTTACGGGGTGTAACAATATCATTCCGCCAGTCTCATGTCAAACTGGTGGAATTTACTTCATGTAGGATAGGATGCATGACGGAATGTAGGAGGTGGATTATGGATTCTGATTCCTTCCTAGTTGCTCCGGACGAAGAACCCAGGTTAGCAAGAGCATCAGCTTTGATATACATTTCTCGAGTAATCTTCACAATTTGGTAGAGATGAGTGAGTAGTCTCATACTACCGTCCTTAGGGCGGTGTTGTTCTTAGGTTGCTAGGAGTCCTGTTACTGCTCGATTCTGTAGTTACGAATAGTGACTCTGTTCCGTAAGTTCATCGCTCCGCCTCGTAGTTACTGCAGTCGCACTGCTCCGCCGTAAGTCTACTATTCCGACTAGGTTTAATCACTTAAGTCGTGATTCGTTATATGGCAATGAGCATGAAGTAAGCTTTCCTGGAGCAGTGATTTAGCCCGAAAGGACGGAGTGTGCCTGGGCCGTATACTGTTGGATGTCGCCGAAGATCGCAGGAGAAAGCGTCAGGCAAACAGAACAAGTAACTGTTTAAGTAATTAAAAAGAATAGGAAATAGTGTTGACAACTAGGATAGGAGAACTATTTAGGTAACTGATAAGAACAAGAACTAGTGTTGACAACTAGGATAGGAGTACTATTTGGGTAGTCGGAGGAAAAGATAAGAGTATGGTCGAAGCCTAGTAACAGATAGAACAACAGCCCTAGGAAAAGGATGGTAGCCTCCACGCATAGCAACAACCCTTTGGTTAAATAGTATTTTATAAAATGAAGATGCGTCCGGAATTCAATTATATAAGAAAGTATAATTCTTCCAGAATAAACTGTATAGTAAAAAGCAATTACTGCAATAAAAAGATAAAGGCTAATCTCAGAGAGTTAGAGTATTATAAAATTACCAAACCAATTGAAGGATTGGAGGATTTTCATCAAGTCATAATTAGACAATTAATCATCAATAGAATGGTTGAACTTTATGAAGAAAATGAAGGACTAAGAATAAGAGTCCGTTGCTTAGCAACCGTTGAGAATATCACTATCCGATTAGGTGAAATCTATTCAGCCCAGTATTAATGGAAAATACTCTATCTCCAGAAGATAGAATAATCAAAAGAATTGATACTATGTTAGCTCCAGAAGCTAATTTAGGTGGTGGTAGGGGTAGAAGTACTACTATGTTTCCACAAAAACACAGTAGACTTGGCACCATTAATGAAGACATCGGTTTTAAAATCGATTGGAAAACCCTTAACAAATTATGGGTAGATCCAGAAAATACCATTAAAAGAAAATGGTACAACAGCACTTTCCCACTCGAGGAAAGAAAATAATTTAGAAATAAGTGGATAAGTGATATGAACAGAATTAATTCTAATATAGAATTCTTTAAGTGGTTCCAAATCACTGATAAACTCCATAATGGCAAGAAGTGTCTTAACACCATTACTGAAGAATGGTTCAAAAAAGAGAATACTGTCGAAACAGTAACTCCGCCATTAGAACAGGTTAAGGTCCCCGAAAAGGGTAAGATCTTGATTAAAACTTTGTTTAAAAAGAACGAAAAAGATCCAGAAGGAATCCAAAAAGAAAAGGAAGAAATCCGACAGCTATTACAAGATACTGGTGCAAGTAAAACCCATGTGTCTAGTGATATACCGATTGGAACAGAAGGGAAAACCCTTTCTGATTATTTCTTTAATATTAAAGGTTGTTTGGCAAAACGCCGCTCAAAGACAGATGATAATAATAAATTATCAAACAGAATTAATAGTAAGCTTAAGGAGCTGAACTCAATAAGAAAACCCAGTAAGGGTTCTAATTCAAATAGAAAAAAGGATGGATTAACCAGTCCAAAGATTATTAATAAAAGGGTCAGAAAACCCAAAAGGAAAATGAATAATAATTCATTAACTGTTACAAAGATAATTGAAGAACAGCCCAGTGACAGATCTGAAATTTCTTCAGAAGATCATTACGACGACGATAGTTCGTCAATTTACAGTCCAGGTAGTTCCGCCTCCAGCTCAGACTATGAGAGTACTGGGAAAATCTGTACTAATACAAAACAAAAGATTAGTGTTATCACGAATAACCACCAAGAAGTTTCCATTAGAGAAACTAATCCAGACACTACTGTTCAGGATTTATTAAAAGAGATTGTAAATCTAAAAAATGAAATCCTCAGTATGAAAAAGAATCTCAGTCCCACAGAGGCTGAAACCTTGACTAACGGAGAACTAACTCCAGTTGATAAACCTCTGATAACAAAGAATAAATCAGGGTTAAAATTAATTAGGACCAGAGCATTAAGCTACCATGTCCCTATTAAGGTTATGATAAATAAAGATTTTATCTTAGAAAAGATAGCGTTATTAGACTCTGGAGCAGACCAGAATTGTATTTGCGAAGGAATAATCCCCACTAAGTACTTAAGTAAAAGTACACATAAATTATACTCTGCTACAGGAGATAAAATAAAAATAGATTGGAAGCTTTCAAAAGCCCATGTCTGTAATAATGGTATTTGCTTCACTAATGATTTCGTTGTTACACGAAACATAACTGAAGAAGTCATTCTAGGAATCCCATTCCTAACACAGATAAAACCATATACCGCTAAATTAGACGGTATTTACACCAGTTCCATGGGAAGAGACCTTGTGTTCCCATACGTAAGTCCTTTAACTACTGATCACAGTAATCATGTTAAACAGAAGACAATCTTTAAAATACGGCTATTAACCAATCAGGTTAACTACCTAAAAGAAGATGTTAAAATAAAAAGGATAGAATCTAATTTAAAAGCCCCGGAGGTGATTACTAGAGTAAAGAAGTTATTAGATTCTATGGAAAAAGAAATATGTTCAGAACTACCAAATGCTTTCTGGAAAAGAAAGAAGCATACAGTAAATCTGCCATACACGGATGACTTTAGTGAGAAGAACATTCCCACAAAAGCCAGACCGATCCAGATGAGCCATGAGCTAATGGAACACTGTAAAAAGGAAGTCAATGATTTACTTGAGAAAAGAATCATTAGGCATTCTAAATCACAGTGGAGTTGTTCAGCTTTCTATGTTAACAAAAACGCTGAAAAAGAAAGAGGAGTCCCAAGACTCGTCATCAATTATAAACCTCTTAACCAGGCGTTAAAATGGATTAGGTACCCGATTCCTAATAAAAGAGATTTATTAAAAAGAACTTATAATGCTAATATTTACAGCAAGTTCGACATGAAGTCAGGATTCTGGCAAATTCAAGTCGATGAAAAAGATAAGTATAAAACAGCATTCAATGTCCCCTTTGGACAATATGAATGGAATGTAATGCCGTTCGGGCTCAAGAATGCCCCTTCCGAATTTCAGAACATCATGAATAACATATTCAACCCTTACAGTCAATACATGATTGTATACATAGACGATGTTCTAGTATTCTCAGATAACATAGAACAGCATTTTAAGCATTTAAGCACTTTTGCCCAAACAGTTAAGTACAATGGTCTAGCAGTAAGTGCCAAGAAGATAAAACTGTTTCAGACAGCCATTAGGTTCTTAGGGCATGATCTCTACCAAGGAACCTATAAACCAATTTGCAGAGCCATAGAGTTCTCTACCAAGTTCCCCGATGAAATTCCGGATAAAACTCAACTACAAAGATTCTTAGGAAGTCTTAATTATGTTGCAGACTTTATCCCGAGAATTAGACAGATTTGTGAACCCTTATATAAAAGGCTAAAGAAAATCCGATCCTTGGTCAAGAATGCACTAGAGTCACATATGATAAAAGAAATTGTCGAAGCTTCCATGTTTAGGCATCCCTAATCCAGAAGCCTTTATGATAGTAGAAACCGATGCTTCCGACATAGGTTACGGGGGTATCCTTAAACAAAGAATTCCTCTTGAGTCGGTTGAGCGCTTAGTAAGGTTTACTTACGAAACTGAATCAAGCACGTAAAAACTATAGCAGCTTAAAAAGGAAATTTTGTCTATAGTACTATGTATTACAAAATTTCAAGATGATTTGGTAAACAAAGAATTTTTATTAAGAGTCGATCGCAGCGACAAAGACATTTTGCAAAAGATGTAAAAATTTAGTTTCCAAACGATTTTTGCCCGATGGCAAGCCTTATTATCCAGTTTTGATTTTAAGATTGATTTTATAAAAGGCGAAGAAAACTCTCTGCCAGATTTCCTAACGAGAGAATTTTTGCAGGGAAATAATGAGACCAGCTCTGTGGCTTACGCGATGAGACCACCCTTTCGTAATAAATTAGAAGAGAAAATGAAATGTAGTTTGCGAAAAAACTGCAGGACCAATTCTTCATAAACCCATGGACAAAATAAGTTCACGAGATTGGGAGATCTCCGATTATACGATCTCCTCTAAAAAGGGAAAGAACAGATTCACTGCTCAAGGTTACACCAAAGATCCGCCCAGAGCAGAGACGACTGATGATGGTTCCCGTAATCATACTCAAGCTTAAACCAAAGAGGCCTCTAAAGGGATACCAAATTTCATTCAAATGGGAATTTATCCATACCTGCACTTGCCAATAATGGCACTAGACAAACAAGATGAAAATTTTAGGTACAAGATTTGCTAAAACCTCATATATGCATCACCAAGATGTGGATACTCAAGACTTCAAGACTAGGAAGTACTATGAGTTTATTTTAGTTGATACCGACTCCATGAAGTCGAACACAAGTATTTTGATAAAGCAGAATTAATCGAGTATTCCAAGTTTACCATTAAGAAGATATTAAGTCCCTTTAATTGGTATGTAGATCACCTACAAACCCGCATACCATTATCCAGACTCACTGCATCGCAAGCCTATAATTGGTATGATTATAAGGATCGTGGTTCAATTTTCTCGTATGTTAGGCCAAATACCCATACTTGGTTTATCAAATATGCGAGAGGATTAAGAGAAAGTTATTCCCGGATGGTTCTACGAATGGTGGAGCATCTTGAGGAAATTCACGGTGGTAGCTTCAAGCTTCCAGATAAGTATAAGAGTTTCCAAGAGGAACAACAGATTTCGACTCTGCGTAACATATTAAGTTATGCAAGTTCTTTTTAATAAAAGAATTTCAGTATATCATTAATCGTCATTTGATATCCGTGAGATAAACAGATCCGTTATTTAAGCAAGACCATCGTAATTAAAGGATGGAGCCCAAAACCCGGGGAAGAACTTAAGGTAAAACCAGAAGAAGAAGTCCATCTTCCTCAGAGAAACCTCACGCTCTAAATCAAAACCGAAGGAAGCTATCAGAAGCTCTGGCAAAATTAGAGGATGAAGAAGAAGTGGAATCTAACCACAGTGAGACAGATAATGGCGACATGCTCATTCCCCGAGGAATTGCACAAGCCTACGCAGATGCTGCACTCAAAGAAATAATGATAGCAGTCCCTTCCGTAAAAGGGCGTAAGCGGGATGGTGACACTTGCCCTTTCGAAAAGTAAAGGACACTTGCCCTTCGGATAAAGAAAGCGACACGCCCTTCTAAAAGCAAGAGTCAAAAGTAAAGCAGATGGTGACATTTGCCCTTTCGCAAAAGCAAAATGACAAAACCCATAAAACAGACAGCGACATTTGCCTCTTCAGAAAAGAAAGAGCCAAAGACAGCGACATAAAGCAGAAAAAGACAAAGGACTTTAAAGCAGAAGAAGACGTTTGCCCTTTCGAAAAAGTAAAGGTCATGTAATCTTAGCCGTCCATTTGTTTTAAACAGAACCGTCCACGTGTTAGGACGAATAGTTCATTTGAGGCCTATTTAAGGTTCTCACTTTGTAATTGCTAAGGGATCCGGAAATATCCCCCTCTCTCTCTTTCCTTGCCTGATCTTGTATCCCTCTCTCTCTATGCTTTGAATAAAATTGTAAGTTTATTTTAAACTTATATTTTCTTATGTTTTAAAGTTTTGATTCTGTTTTCGCATCTGTTTGAATTATTCCGCTTTATTCACAATTTATGGTATCAGAGCCGCTTTTATTTTCTTATGTTTTAAATAGATTTCGCATCTGTTTAAGTTATTCCGCTTTATTCACAATTTATGGTATCAGAGCCATGTTGGTAGAGATGAGTGAGTAGTCTCATACTACCGTCCTTAGGGCGGTGTTGTTCTTAGGTTGCTAGGAAGAGTCTTGTTACTCTGTTTGAATTCCTGTAGCTACCAGAATAGTGACTCGCTCCGCCGTAAGTCCACTGTTCTAGTTCCTGTAGTTACCATGGTCGTAACCTATTCCGCCGGTTCATCGTTCCAGCCTCGTAGTTACAATGGTTACCTGTCCCGCCGAAGTCTACTATTCCTGTTAGAGATTAATCACTTAGTGGTTATACTGTTCCGTTCATCCTCGCTGAGTACTATTGTAGTAAGCTTTCCCGAGCAGTTGATTTAGCCCGAAAGGACGAGTGTGCGGGCCGATATCGTTGGATGTCGCCGAAGATCGTAGGAGAAAGTGTCAGATGAACAGGACATGTTAACTGTTTAAGTAATTAAAAAAGAATAGGAAATAGTGTTGACAACTAGGATAGGAGAACTATTTAGGTAAAGAAAGAACAAGAACTAGTATAGACAACTAGGATAGGAGAACCACTTAGGTAAAGGAAGAACAAGAACTAGTGTAGACAACTAGGATAGGAATACTATTAAGTAGTCAAAGGAATAAGAAAAGAGTAGGACTAAAAGCCTAGTAACAAGTTAGAACAACAGCCCTAGGATAAGGATGGTAGTCTCCACGCTTGTTAACAACCCTTTGGTTATAAACCAAGAAGTCATAAATGAAGATGCGCCCAGAATTTAACTACATAAGAGAATATAATTCTCAGATAATTGATATAGTCATAGCAAGTTATGATATTAATAAATCATAAAGGAAACTCTTAGAGAGGTAGAATATTATAATACTGCTAGACCCGCCCCAGGGTTAGATTCTTACTGCCGAACTATAGTCTGGCAAATAATCATTGGAAAAAGATTTGAACTAGATGAAGAAGTAAGCAGATTAAGAAGAAGGATTAGCTACCTAGCAGGTAGACAGTCTATATCTGAATACTTAGTAAGGCTCCACACAGTTTCTTACTAAAGATATGAATAATATCAACAGTGAAAACTTAGCAACTTCAAAGATTGCTAAAGTTGAAAAAGATTTACAGAATTGGAATATTCCGAAAGAATCTTTCAAATCTGTTTATGAAACAGGAAAGTTTGATTTTATAAAAAATTATAATATCAAAACTTGTGAGTCCACAGTAGCTATTAATAACTCAAAAGAGATTATTAAATTGCTATCAACTGAAGATATAAACAGATATAAAAAGGAATTTAATTTCCTTCACATAGGTTTGGTACAAATTGTCAGAAGCCTTTGTATCGATTGGGTCTCGATACCCCCATCTGTCTCTTATTAAGAGATGCAAGGTTATTAAACTTTGATGATTCCTTACTTGGAGTTCTACAAAGTAATTTAGCCAGAGGTCCAGTTTATTTTAACTGTTACCCAAATTTTTCAGTAGATATTAATGATCAAAACGTTATGGATACCTTAACGTTAAACATTAAAACGAAAAATATGAACAGTAAGATAAATACAAGAGAAATAGCTATAATATACAGAGTATATTACAGGCTAATGAAAACAACCTTAGCTCCAAAAGCTAAACTAGTTAGCAGTAAAGGTGCTACCATGCTTATGGAAGCAAACCAGGAACATAGTAACATCTTTGTTCCAAGAATGTTAAAATGGAATGAAATTTTAGCAAAAGATGAATGGCACTTCGATGCTATTACCCAACCAAATATAGAACCAGAGAGTTCTGATATTGAACAAATTATCCAAAGATTTGGACGGTTCAATTGATTTAAAATTTTAAGATCTAATGGAAGATACTCTTTCAAGGCATCTTCTTCCAAACCCCGAGGATGAAGAGTATTCGATAATTCGCGAAACTATAACCGAACGAAAAGTTCAGTGGAGTAGACTATTCGTCATCGCACTAAAGTCTACTATCGACCAATCGATAGAACGATCGCACCCACCCGTGAAATGCATGGTGGAGATAGCTTGGGCATGATTAGAGAAGACATCGATTTTAAAATCGATTGGCCATATATTGACAAATTATGGAGAGATCCAGAGCACGCCATTAAAAGAAAATGGTATGTAAGCACCTTTTCACTCAGTGAAAGGAAGGTGTTTAAAGAATCATGGATAAAAGACATGAACAATGTTAGAGCAAATCTAGAATTCTTAGTGGTTTGAAATCACCGATAAACTATAACGATGCATGCTGTCTGAGTACCATTGTAAAAAAATGGTTCACAGGTGAAAGGACTGTTGAGTCAATTACACCTCCCTTAGAACAGATAAAGATTCCCGTTAACGGTGAAGTCTTAACCGCCACTCCTTTTAAAAGAGATATAAAAGATCCTAATGATATCACACATGTTGATGATATTAATAAGATTCTGCAACAGAACAACTACACCAACCAGTTGTTACATGTTATATCTAACCAAATTTCAGAGGCAAGTAATGCTTCTACCTTCAGGAATACACCAAGACGGCCAAGAGAAAACCTTATCCAACCGCTTTTTAAGATTCCCGCTTTTCGCAAAAAGCCATCCAAAATTTGGGAAGGAAATCAAGATGATCCGCTAGAGAATCAAGAATAAATTCAAAGAGATGAAAGTCTTCGGAGGTCAACCTCGAAACATCCTGACAAATCCGTCAAGGTGTTAAGCGAAGGTTCTAGTTCAAAGAATAATATCGAGGTTAATAAAATATCAAAATTAACCAATAATAATGGTAAGAATTTTTATAAACAGTCGACGTTCCCAGACATGTTGTTTGAAGAACGAATTCCACCCCCAGCCACATATTCGGGTGATGAAATACATGAATGGAACATTGACGGCATGTCCGAAGGACAAGTTGTTAAAGTGCTCCATGAAATGGGAGTCTGTTTAACCAGTTATAAAATAAAAACACATACTGATGATGCCCAACTTGCATCGATCATTATTTCCGCTTTTCGAATGTTAAAAATTGGTGGGATAACTTCCTATTCGATATTGAAAAGGCAAGCATCATGAATGCTACTACCACAGTCCAAATAAGAAACATCGATAACAGTTTCACTAATGAGGTTCACAGTGATGCCTCGGCAACCCTGTTATACTGTATAGGGAAGCATTTTGTTGGCGATCCAAAACTTTTCCAAGACAGAAGTTTAGAGATCCTTAATAATCTAACGTGTCCAAAGTTACACGATTTTAAATGGTATAAAGATATATTTCTTAATAAGGTCATGTTAAGACCTGACTGCAACCATGATTATTGGAAAGAAAGATTTATCAGTGGTTTGCCTAAACTCTTCGCCGAGAAGGTAAGAACCAATATCAGGAGATGCCACAATGGTGATACTCCCTATGCAATCATGACATATGGAGATTTAATCAGCTATATTAATATGACGGGCTTAGAATTATGTAATTCTATAAAGCTTAATAACCAGATACAAAAATACTCCACCAAAGGAGAGTTAGGAAGTTTCTGCGAAGACTTCGGCTATGTTAAGATTTCTGCTCCATCAAAGAGCATCAAGAGAATGAAAAAGAATCATAACATTTCTCGCCCCAAAGCGTATAAAAAGAATTATACTCATAAAAAGAAGTATAACAAAGAAAGCAACAGCAAAAACACAAAAGTAAAAGGAGTTTACTGGAATTGCGGTAAAACGGGCCACATGGCCAATAAATGCAAAGAACCTGATAAAAGGAAAGATAAGATTAATCTATTGGGAATTGATCCCAAAATAAAAGATAAACTGTTTACAATCTTAAATGAAGAACAATCAGATAAAAGCTCTGAAGAATCTTCAGACAGTTTTTACAGTGACGATGGATCACTGGATCTGGGTTACAGTTCAGATAGTTCCACTTCCAGCTTTGACTGCGAATGTACTGGGAAAATCTGCACGTGTACCAAACAGACGATTGGCGTTATCTCAAGTAGCAGCCAAGAGTTTTTCTTTGACATGGTCGATCACATTGATGACGACAATTTTAAAAAGCAATATCTGAAAGAGCTCAAGAAGCTTGTCATTAACCAGAAAAAAGAAAAAGGGATTATAGAGCCCTATGACATGAAAAGAGTTTTTAATAAATTTAAGGACTCTAAATCAGGTACTTCATTACCAGACTTAATAAAAGAAGTCTCGGATCTGAAGGAAGAAATCCTTCGAATTAATAAAAGGCTCAGTTCATTAGAAACTGAAACATTGGCCAAAGAAGCAGTGGCCAAAAACAAAGAGTCGGGTCTCACAGAAGATCCCCAAACATCATCTAAACAGATAATTACTGATGATCAAGATGATGAAGAAACATATTTTAATTCTGATTCAGGGTTAACTTTAATATCAAGGGCTAAAGCATTAAGCTACCATGTCCCTATTAAGTTAATTATTAACGATTTTGCTATCGAAAGAATAGCACTTTTAGATTCAGGAGCGGATCAAAACTGTATTCGCGAAGGTATAATCCCTACCAGGTACTTAAACAAGAGTAAGCATAGATTATACTCCGCCACAGGAGAGAACATAGTAATTAATTATAAGCTCTCAAAAGCATTCGTATGCAATAAAAATATTGCATTTACTAATAGCTTTATCATAACCAAGGATATAACTGAGGAAATTATTTTAGGAACCCCATTTCTAGCCCAGATACAGCCTTATACGGCAAAACCAGATGGTATTCACACCACCACTATGGGAGAAAATCTCATATTTCCTTACATAAATCCTTTGACAACTGATCAGAGTGAGCGTATTAGGCAGAAAATGGTCTTTAGAACACAGCCAGGCTGAAACCATTGTAAGTAAGCACGAAAGGCTGGAAGGGCCTGTGCCACATCATTGGTAAGATTAGCCAGAAGACGCCATTAGAGAAAGCACGAAAGGCTGGAAAGGCCTGTGCCGTATCTATTTGGGGAAAATAAGTCAGACTGCTTAGAACCAGAAACAAACCCAGAATTGTTTGGTTACTACGTTTTCATAAGTCTTTTATCAAAACATTGATTTTGAAGTTGCATGAATCTCTTATTCAAAACACTGATTTTAAAGATCGTATAAATCTTTTATCAAAAATTAATTTTGAAAACAGGTTTTAAATCTATAACGATTTTCCTGCAAAAACATTTGTTATGGCACCATAAGTTCCATAGACATTTTGGCATAAACCATCCACAAAAGCAGTTCTCCAGAAGAACCACAGGCATTAATGTCCGGCAGGTAATTCAGCCCATTTCACTGGCAAAGATGAAACAAGAAGAAGGCTCCAGAACGCCTTAAACAAAATAATAGAGACATGACATAAAAGTCAAACAAGTAACCCCACCGACGCAGACGCGTGCCAACAGCAGGTCCCTTCAAGAAAAGGACACAAAGCAAGATGGCGACATTTGCCCTTTCAGAAAAGTAAAGGACACTTGCTCTTCGGATAAAGCGGCGACACTTGCGCTTCGGAAAAGCAAGAGTCAAGCAGATGGTGACATTTGCCCTTTCGCAAAAGCAAAGGACAAAACCAATAAAGCAGAAAGCGACATTTGCCTCTTCAGAAAAGAAAGAGCCAAAGACAGCGACATAAAGCAGAAGAAGACAAAGGACTTTAAAGCAGAAGAAGACGTTTGCCCTTTCGAAAAAGTAAAGGTCATGTAATCTTAGCCGTCCATTTGTTTTATGTAACCGGCCCACGTGTTAGGACGAATAGTTTAGTCGAGGCCTATTTAAGGCTCTCATTTGTAAACATAGAAGGCATCCGGAAATATCCCCCTCTCTCTCTTTCCTTGCCTGATCTTGTATCCCTCTCCTTATGCTTTGAATAAAATTGTAAGTTTTAAAACGAAATATTTTGGACGTGTAAGGGGGAGACATGTGTCACCCCTCGAGTGGCCACGTGGCGAATTGTGGGACAGTGGCCAGCCACTGTCCTCGGCCGAAATGGCCATGACACTTGGAGTTGATTTTCGTTGGCCATGTGGTGTGGTGGGACCCACACACACATGGCCCAATCTTGACCACCCACTTGACTTGATCATGACCCTTGATTGTTCTATAAATACCCCTTGATAGCAAGACATAATTTCATCCACACTTAAGAGTTTTCAAGGCAAAAATAATACTCCCTCCTTTGTAGTTCTCGTCCCCCTCCCACTTTGTGTAGTGAAATACTTCATGTATTGTAGTATAATCCCAAATACCTTAGCCTAGTATCCCTAGTTGTATTCCAAAGTTATTTCAATACTAGGAGCCCGGAAACACCACTTTATTCCAATAGTCGCAAAATGAAACCCTAGAAAAATCTTCCTAGCTTGGTTGAAGTGTTTAGAGAAGTTGTTTAGAAACTTCTAAGGGTTGCTTGGAGCGGGTTGGAACATAAGGATTTGGAGCTAAACGTTGCTCAGGATCGACTTATAACTTGGATAATTTTGGGCTTATCGAGGTAATGATCTATGTCCCCCTATTGTAATTGGATATTACATGTTGTAGTAGTTATACTTGAGTATATTATATTGGAAGGATGTTTATTGTTATACCCCGTATTTCCAGAGTATGTACGTAAGGGACGTACGTAGAAATTTGAAACTTTTAAAAGTGGCTTGGCCGAAATTATTTGTTCACAACACCCGATTAGAGTCGTTTTTCGACGAAACGTTTCCACAGCTTTCGTAGGGTAAAATACGGCTATGTCATTTCTAATTTTTGCGGATTTTTCCGAGAGACGGAATATTTTGGACCAACGAGAGGGCGACACTTGTCACCCTCAAGTTGGCGGTTTGCTTGGACGAAAGTGGGACGTTTTGGCTAGCTTTCTTGGCCTTGTTTTGTGCCTTGTTTTGTGCCTTGTTTTGTGCCTTGTTTTGTGCCATGTTTTGTGGAGTAGGGATAGGGTGCACTTGGCTTGATCTTGGCCTTACACTTGCCTAACACATGGCTTGATCTTGTCCATTGGTTGGCCCTCGCTTCCCTATAAATACCCTCCCTTTGTTGAAGACTTCATCATCCAAATGTGTTCTAAGTCTTGAAATCCTTCCCTCTCCTCTTGTTTGACTCGCCCAAGAGCCCTCCCTAGTAAAGGCCCTTGGCCGAGAAACCCTCCCTTTGAGTGGCCTTTGGCCGCGAGCCTCCCCTCCCCTCGGGGTGCTAGTCTGGGTACCCCTAGCCTAGTTGTTTTCGTATAATACCCCCTCTTGTTAGAAATACTCTCAAAAGTATTGTTATAATGCCCAAATTACCTTAGCCAGATACCTTGTAGTATCCTAAGGTTATACTTATACGAAAAGCCTGTAAATACTATTATACTTCCCTTCACTACAAAACCGAAACCCTAAGGAAAATCTCCATAGTTAGTTGGAGTAATAAGTAGAAGTTGGTTAGAACTTCTAAGGGTTGTTTGGAGCGGGTTGGAGCGCACGAGTAGAGCTAACCTTGCTCAGACCGACATTTAAACTCGGATAATTACGGGCTTATCGAGGTAAATATCTTGTCCTCTATTGTAATTGGAAATTACATGTTGTATGATTATATAGTTGAAGTATACTATATTTAGAACTGAACGTTGTTATCGGCAATGTCTTTTGACTTAAGCCCAATAATAAGAAACCTTTCGAAAGAAGAGTACGAATCAGATTTACATAGGATCAGACATAAAGAGACTTGTGTAGCTTTTCCGCGAGTAGAATTGTACCCGTCGTTAGATGTGTAACCCCGGTTGGCTTGGTAGCCGCCTCGATTAATGAGGAGATTTACGCCATGTGGGGGAGGCGCCAATTTTCGGTAGAATGTTCGCGATGAGGTCTAAATGTTAATAAGCGCCAGTGGCCTTATAGGTCAAGTACTACGTGTGGCGCGATCTACTTGGCTTGGCGAGTAGCCGACTTGGAAGTACTTGGAGCGTTTGCTATTAGTCGATACTGCCGCGAGGTATGTGAACCTCTTCCTATCTCTTCTAGCATGATATGTGTGAACTATCTAGTACTGAGACGACACGTGTTAAATGTATTTGATTGGTTTGAAACATAAAGTGTTATAACGGCTTTATGGGAAGTTGGTTATAATACTTTATGTAGGTCCTAAAATACTTTGTGGTTTTTAAAAGGTAAATGATTTGTTTATAATCGCTTGATGTGTGATAATAAAGAACTTGAAGTATTTCAAAAGATTTCTAAATCGCTTTTGAAAAGTTAAGAGTGATACTTGGTTTCTTTTGAAAACTTAAGAGTTATACTAGCTTTATGGGAAGTTAGGTATAACGCTTAAGAATGTTTTATCGATTTTGGAAATCGTGATGTGTATCGACAAACCATCGCAAATACATTAAAAGGAAATGTTTTGAATAATTAAGTATTATTAAAACCAAGAGAAACTTCCATCCGCATAAGCTAAGCATGAGACAAAATGATATTTCCTAAATCACGGTCAGAATAAGATTGTTATAAACAAGAATATCCTACTCACATAAGACTTATGTTTCTCGATTGTTTAAAAGAGAATTATATTCTTAAATGAATAAGACTATGAACTACTAAACCTTTCTAAAATAAGAAACGTGAACATTTGAAATTAGGCAAACTCGACGCTTGGAAAATAATGTTGTTACTTGATTTTACAAAGGTAAGTATTTTGGTTTACTTAAAAGATAGTCACTCTATTTTTATATACTACGTATCAGGTGACTTTTGACGCACCTTTTAAAAGAGTTATTGTATAAAGTACTTTGGGGATTAATTCCTAACTTGTTAACTTAAAGTAGAAAGTACCTTGTGTGAATAACTTGATTGTATTGAATTGTGATAGCCGTAATACTTTCTCGTTGCTTTGATAAGTAATCATGTTAGGACGCTACGTGATAGTATCTCGTGATGTTTGTGTAAAGGGTTTTCCTTGATTGTGCTTCTTAACTATCGCGTTATGATAGTATTGTGCCACTCATCGTGACATATTCCGAGGTTGCCGCCTCCGACGCGGGTAGATCAGCGGGTCGATGGACCTATGATTCGAGAATACCTTATGCGGTCCAGAGGTCCGGCGCGAATCGCGGAGTTCCGTGTTAGCGCGCGCCATTGTGGTCACGCGGTCTCGTGGGCTACGCGGACGGCGAGTCCAGACGCCGCCGGGAGTAGCTACTCGACGCGGGTTATACCTCACGCGGCCTATGAGTTTGGCCTATGCGCGAGTCGCGGGAGTTCTGTGGTTAGACGCGCATATCGACATCGCGCAAGTGGCGGCTTTGATCATGTGACGGCCTAGACAAATCTTATGATACGCTTCATGACCGGTTGGTACCGTGGGTTTTTAGTAGTCGGCTATGCCTTCGCATTTACCCCGCATGCTTTATTATGACACAGTGGACTCGTGTTCATGTGTTCCTCGTGCTTTTATATCATGATCGCCGGCATGAGGAAGGTATTCCACGCATGATTGATGTTGTGGGCCCGAGACCCATTGTTATACTTCGAGTGATGACTGAGGGCGTGAGTCCCCGACTTGACATGATCGCTGGTTGTAAATCGTAGTTTGTTATCATACATGTCTCCCGCTTT
This sequence comes from Przewalskia tangutica, assembly GCA_029844215.1. Lineage (NCBI taxonomy): Eukaryota > Viridiplantae > Streptophyta > Magnoliopsida > Solanales > Solanaceae > Przewalskia > Przewalskia tangutica. Next base: position 280,531 of record JAQGDG010000037.1, on the reverse strand, counting down.
ATATGATCGCTATGATTTCATTTATGATTTATTTTCGCCACATACTGCACTGTTGCATCGACCTCCTGGGGCCGCGCTCATGCCGCAGTAAAGGTACACCGCCGTTGATCCTCGCCTAGTGGTCACGCTCAGCGTTGGAAGCTGCTTCCTCCGAGGCTTATCTCGCATAGTCCCCTGTTGTAGGTGTTTACATTCAGGTACGACGGCCCCGTCCCGCCGTTGTTGTCATATCATTCGTAGAGGTCCGTAGTAATCCAGGCGTAAATTGTAAGAGGGTTTGTAAAAAGGATTAACTGCTCATGCTGAAAGAGTTGTTGTATATATATATATGCCAAAGGCAACTTTCTTCGTATATCCGTGTCTCAATTTATACCGTTTCATATCTTGGTTATTTTATGTTCACGACACTGATGTATGACTACCGGGTGCCTGTAAGGCACTACCACGGCCCCGAACGGGTCGTGACAAAAGTGGTTTCAGAGCGCTTAATCCTCTGAAAGTGTCTACGCATCGTATCCGCAGTCTTGATTATCGGTGTAGGCACCACACCAATAATCGTGAGGCTATAGGATATTTAGGATCGTTTCTATTCTTCTCACTCGAGATCGTGCCTTAGAGCCGTGTTGTAAGTCGGACCTCTAACGATTTCTTTCCCTTACCGCTATGCCTCCGCGTAGGCAACCCGCCCAGAGGGCAAGGCACCGGCGGGAGTCGCGAGCAGAGTACAGAGGTTACGCGGGCACAGCCCAATCATCACCGGGTGCTTCATTCGGGGAGTTTTGCGACGCCACTAGCCCCAACAGAGATTATCACGGCGCAGCAGCTCCCATCGCGCCATGATATTTGAACCTTCGCCCACGATCGAACAGAGAATATAGATTTCAAGAGGCGACCAGATTTGACTACCGTGGAGTATACCGACGCATCGCGAGTCTTGATGAATATCAACGAAGGTTGTGCAAAAGTAAGTTCTTCGCTTAGGCTCGAGCATGGCCTGATACGCTTATGCGCAGCAGCCGAGAAACGAGAGATCGACGTTAACGGCGACGCCAGAAGAGGCCAGAGCAAGGTCCTTTGGTAACTTTCGAGGCGAGTCACCTCACCAATGGATTAGATTATGCGCATCCACCAACAAGCAGAGGTCCTCCTGTGGTTCGTGGACGCTCGGTATGCAGGAGTTGGTCGAGCTCCAGAGCTTCCGCTCACAACACACGGGTTCCAAACATCCGATTCGCTTTTTCTGTTCACAGCGGCAGCGCCATCTCGCGGAATGTCGCTTTTAGTTGGTACTTGTTGCACCTATGACCGCCGTGGTCCGATGTCGAAAGAGTGTCCTCGCGGAGGACTTAGCCTTCGTGATCGGTGGGTAGTTTGTCATCTCCCTCAGCTATGCGCCCTACGGGGCATGTTTGATTAGAACGACTAAGGGGAGTGAAGCAGTAGATATAGATATATCTTTAACCCTCTAGAGTTTTGTTTATGTGATAAGGTGAGTATACCTTAAGTGCTATGTTCTGATAGCAGTGTGTTAGTTGTGATTAGAAATCATGGTGGTTAACCGAGTAAGATTTTGGGGATAGAGAAGGTGCGAGCCTTAGAGTTTTATACGCAGAGACCTTAGAGGTAAGGCCATCTCGAGTAAAAGATGTATTGTTTATGTTTGACTTATAGAGTGCATAGTGCACGTGAGTTATGTTTGTGGGATTAGTCCCCGGTAGTGTGGAATGAAAGAGGGTAGTTGAGCTAAGAAGACCGCTAGGGTTTCGTAACGTGATTTGAGAGATTGTTCCGGATCGGGGAGCTAATGTTTTGCGCATGTCCGGGTCGGGTTGAGGCCATGTTGCGGGTCAACCCGCGCCCGCTTGGGCGCGGGTCGTTTGTGGTCCCGCCGGGTGGTAGGGTCACGAGGTGTGTTAGGCCCAAGTTTAGTTAACCAGCACGAGTTAGTGGATGTGTTCGACCAAGAGTCGGGCCGACGGGTCACCCATCGTGTTTTTCGCCAGACCGCTTACTCGCAGCAGGTTACGCGAGATGATATATCGTAAAGGTTGTAAGGTCGCACGAGATGCCTACCATCACCTTATGGCGCATAATGGAGCCTGTGTCATACCGCTTTCTTTTCCGAGGTTTTACCGTGCAAGGTTAGAAACTCAAGTAAGTCTCAGACCACATTCGCCGCCGTGTTTGATTTCGTGGATAGTTGCGAGAATTGTTGTCTCCTGTCAAGGAGTGTTTAAGCTACCATTTCGTTGTTCTGATGTCGCCTTATGACGCCTTGTAGGCGGAAGTGTAAGTTGCCGCTGATTGGTTCGACGCTGGCGTTCGAGATAGTTGGTTCATACGTGTTCGCAGGACGTGGATAAAGTGAAGCTTATCCGTAAGAGGTTTTTGTAGCTCGGAGGAATCGTGCGAATAATCGGCGACGACGCCAGAGTTCGTTTACGGCCGGTCTTCTTGAAAATACCACCCCGTCATGTGACGAGTTTTGGAATACAGGGGAACTTAGCCCGAGTTACTTGGGCCTTTGAGTTCATGTGAAGAGTAGGCTGGGTTGCCTATATGTTAGCTTTTGCCGTCCGACTTAGAGGCAAGACGTCCGGTCTTTCGTATTGTTATGATCGGAAAGCATCTGAGATCCATCCAGAGTGTTCCCGCTAACGATGACCACGTTAGAGATAGTAACCCCGAAGTTTTGGCAACCAAGCAAGACGTAAATGTGGTAAGAGTTCGAGTGTACAAGAAGTATACGACAGCCTCAGGGATCGCATGCAGCCCGGTACCATTTGTTGGGTCGCCGGAGTGACACTAGAACCTCGCGGCAAAGTGACAAAAGTGGCGTGCTTTATGATGTTAGAGGTGTTTCTCGTGACTCGGATATAAGTATTTTTACGTGGATGTTTCGTGACCAGATACGGCGATTGATTCTCGTAAGTATAGTAGTGAAGACTATATCGGCGACGCTTGTTTTGAGATTTAGAAGGAACATTCGGGACGAATGTTTCTAAAGAGGGGAGAATGTTATACCCCGTATTTCCAGAGTATGTACGTAATGGACGTACGTACAAATTTGAATCTTTTAAAAGTGGCTTGGCCGAAATTATTTGTTCACAACACCCGATTAGAGTCGTTTTTCGAACAAACGTTTGCACAGCTTTAGTAGGGTAAAAAAAGGCTATGTAAATTCTAATTTTTTCGGATTTTTACGAGAGAAGGAATATTTTGGATCAACGAGAGGCTTACACTTGTCACCTCAAGTTGGCGGTTTGTTTGGCCAAAGTGGGACGTTTTGGCTAGCTTTCTTGGCCTTGTTTTGTGCCTTGTTTTATGCCTTGTTTTGTGCCATGTTTTGTGCCATGTTTTGTGGAGTAGGGATAGAGTGCACTTGGCTTGATCTTGGCCTTACACTTGCCTAACACATGGCTTGATCTTGTCCATTGGTTGGCCCTTGGCTTCCCTATAAATACCCCTCCCTTTGTTGAAGACTTCATCATCCAAATGTGTTCTAAGTCTTGAAATCCTTCCCTCTCCTCTTGTTCGACTCTCGCCCAAGAGCCCCCTCCTAGTAAAGGCCCTCGCCGAGAAACCCTCCCCTTTGAGTGGCCTTTGTGGCCGCGAGCCTCCTCCCCTTTGGGGTGCTAGCCGGGTACCCCTAGCCTAGTTGTTTTCGTGATAATACCCCATCTTGTTAGAAATACTCTCAAAAGTATTGTTATAATGCCCAAATTACCTTAGCCGTATACCTTGTAGTATCCTAAGGTTATACTTATACGAAAAGCCCAGAAATACTATTCTACTTCCCTGCAGTCCCAAAACCGACACCCGAAGGAAAATCTCCCGCGTGAGTTGGAGTAATAACTAGAAGTTGGTTAGAACTTCTAAGGGTTGTTTGGAGCGGGTCGAGCGCACTGAGTAGAGCTAAACCTTGCTCAGACCGACATTTAAACTCTGATAATTACGGGCTTATCGAGGTAAATATCTTGTCCTCTATTGTAATTGGAAATTACATGTTGTATGATTATATAGTTGAAGTATACTATATTTAGAATCAACGTTGTTATCGCAATGTCTTTTGACTTAAGCCCAATAATAAGAAACCTTTTCGAAAGAAGAGTATCGAATCAGATTTACATAGGATCAGACATGAGACTTGTGTAGCTTTTCCGGAGTAGAATTGTACCCGTCGTTAGATGTGTAACCCCGGTTGGCTTGGTAGCCACCGATTAATGAGAGATTTACGCCGCATGTGGGGAGGCGCCGAATTTTCTAGAATGTTCTCGCGATGAGGTCTAAATGTTAATAAGCCTTGTGGCCTTATAGGTTGAAGTACTACGTGTGGCGCGATCTACTGGCTTAAGGAGTAGCCGACGGTTGGAAGTACTTGGAGCGCTTTGCTATTAGTCGATACTCGTCGCGAGGTATGTGAACCTCTTCCTATCTCTTCTAGCATGATATGTGTGAACTATGTAGTACGAGACGCACGTGTTAAATGTATTTGATTGGTTTGAAACATAAAGTGTTATAACGCTTTATGGGAAGTTGGTTATAATGACTTTACGTAGGTCCGAAAATACTTTGTGGTTTTTAAAAGGTAAATGATTTGTTTATAATCGGCTTGATGTGTGATAATAAAGAACTTGAAGTATTTCAAAAGATTTCTAAATCGCTTTGAAAAGAAGAGTGATACTTGGTTTCTTTTGAAAACTTAAGAGTTATACTAGCTTTATGGGAAGTTAGGTATAACGCTTAAGAATGTTTTACCGATTTTGGAAATCGTGACGTGTATCGACAAACCATCGCAAATACTATTAAAAGGAAATGTTTTGAATAATTAAGTATTATTAAAACTAGAAACTTCCATCCGCATGAAGCTAAGATGAGACAAAATGATATTTCCTAAATCATGGTCAGTAATAAGATTGTTATAAACAAGAATATCCTACTCACATAAGACTTATGTTTCTCGATTGTTTAAAAGAGAATATATTCTTAAATGAATAAGACTATGAACTTAAACCTTTCTAAAATAAGAAACGTGAACATTTGAAATTAGGCAAACTCGACGCTTGGAAAATAATGTTGTTACTTGATTTTACAAAGGTAAGTATTTTGGTTTACTTAAAAAGATAGTCACTCTATTTTTATATACTACGTATTGTGTGACTTTTGACGCACCTTTTAAAAGAGTTATTGTATAAAGTACTTTGGGGATTAATTCTAACTTGTTAACTTAAAGTAGAAAGTACCTTGTGTGAATAACTTGATTGTATTGAATTGTGATAGCCCGTAATACTTTCTCGTTGCTTTGATAAGTAATCATGTTAGGACGCTACGCGTGATAGTATCTTGTGATGTTTGTGTAAAGGGTTTTCCCTCGATTGTGCTTCTTAACTATCGGTCGTTATGATAGTATTGTGCCACTCATCGTGACATATTCCGAGGTTAAGCCGCCCGACGCGGGTAGACTCAGCGGTCGACGGACCTATGATTCGAGAATACCTTATGCGGTCCAGAGGGCCGGCGCGAATCGCGGAGTTCCGTGTTAGTGCGCGTCTCGTGGTCACGCGGTCTCGCGCTACGCGACGGCGAGTCCAGACGCCGCCGGAGTAGCTACCCTCGATGCGGGTTATACCTCACGCGGGCCTATGAGTTTGGCCTATGCGAGTGCGGAGTTCTGTGGTTAGACGCTGCATATCGATATCATGCAAGTGGCCGCCTTTGATCATGTGACGGTCTAGACAGATCTTATGATACGATTCATGACTGGTTGGTACCGTGGGTTTTAGTAGTCGCTATGCCTTCAGACTTACCCCGCACGCTTTATTATGACACGTGGGACCCGTGTTCATGTGTGTTCCTTGGTGCTTTTATATCATAGATCGCCAGCGGTGAGGAAGGTATTCCACGCATGATTGATGTTGTGGGCCCGAGACCCATTGTTATACTTGAGTGATGACTTGAGGCGTGAGTCCCGATTTGACATGACCGCTTTGTTGTAAACCGTAGTTTGGTTATCATACATGTCTCCCGCTTTATATGATCGCTATGATTTCATTTACTGATTTATTTTCAGTTTCACATACTGCACTTGTAATCGACTCTCCGGGCCGCGTTCATGCCGCAGTAAAGGTACACCGCCGTTGATCCTCGCTCTTAGGGTCATTCAGCGTTGAAGCTCCTCCGAGGCTTATTCGCATAGTCCCCGTTGTTGTAGGTGTTTACATTCAGGTATGACGGGCCCCGTCCCGTTGTTGTCATATCATTCGTAGAGTGCAGTAATCTTGTGGGCGAAATTGTAAGAGGTTTGTAAAAAGGATTAACTGCTCATGTTGAAAGAGTTGTTGTATATATATATATGCCGAAAGGCAACTTTCTTCGTATATCGTGTCTCAATTTATACTGTTTCATATCTTGGTTATTTTATGTTCCGCTGATTACTCTGATGTATGACTACTGGGGTGCCCGGGTAAGGCACCAGTCACGGGCCCCGGAACGGGTCGTGACATTTATAAAGGATTGAACTGTATTTACATTGGACTGTACTTACAGTAGACTTGTGTAGTATTATTGTGAAGCAGAATTGAACACGTCCGGTTAGACGTGTAATCCCCTGGGAGTTGTTGGCCTGGTAGCGGGCCTTGGTAGGGGAGGATATTTATGTGATTAGCGTGGGGGGAGGTGCTGCCGAATTTTCTGAAGAATAAGGAATCTTGTATTTAGAATATGCTACGAAGAGAACTAGAGATTGATAGATATATTGTGGTTGTTATAGGTGGTTCTTCTACGCGCGGCATACTTGACTTGGCTTGTGGTTTAAGCTAAAAAGGTATGTGATTCTTCCTATACTCTTGAGCATGATTGTTGTGAACTATATAGTACGGTAGACGTACGTGTGTGAAATGGATTTTGGTTTTTTAAAACATAAAGTGTTATAATGGCTTTATGGGAAGTTAGTTATAACGACTTTATGAGAATAAAAGAAAGATTTGATTTTGAAAGTTAAGAGACTTGATCTTGAAAGAAAAGAGACTTGACTTATAACGACTTGTTTTCGGGAAAAGAGAAGTAACTTGATTTAAGTATAGGTTACTTGTTTTGAAAAGAGTAAGTATTTGAGTTTTAAAGAGTATACTTGATGTTGTTTTAAAAGAAAGGCACTTGGTTTAAAAGTATACTGATTTGATTTTAAAAGTCTTGTAAAGGTTTTTACGAAAGTAAAGTAATTTTGTTTGAAAAGGAAATGTGTTGATGCTACAGTATTAGTATCTTTTATGTAAAAATGGGTCTTTTTGAATGTATGATAGTATGTAGTATTTTGGGGTTGAAACGGATTGTTGATATAAAATGAAAGTACATTGAACTTGCTTTGTTGTGATAGCCTTTGTTGTGCAAGTGTTTTGATTACGTACTACCGTGTCTCTCGGGAGGACCAACTATTCGATTGATTGCTTGGACATACCGACACGTTGGATGGTCCACGCAGTACGCGCCCACTATCGGTATTATCCGGTTATTTCTTCGGGACATACCGACACGCTGGATGGTCCACGAGTACGCGCCCACTTTGAGTATTATCTTGTTATTTCCTTTGGACATCTTGACGCTGATGGATGATCCACGCATGCGTCGATAGGATGGTTTCATGACCATGCTTTCGAGGTAAGATGCGGGGCATGCGGCCATTGTGAGGGTTTTGTTATTTGTCCACGGACCGCTAATCCATGAAGCTTGCCGCGTGACGCATTTGTGCGATCACGCTTGATTTGAACACGTGGTTCTGTGCATACTCGAGATACTTGTCCGGCCATTTCGTGTATCGGCAGCTCGGTAGATAGCGAGATACTTGCCTCGGTCATATCTCGTGAGACGGTAGGCTATGGTACGGTCGCTTGTGGTACTTGCCTCGGCCAGTTGCGTGGCTAGCTTTTGTATCTGGTAGTTGGCTTCCGTACTTTTCCCGTGAAGGGATATGACGAGCTTTAGGGTAGTAGTATTCTACTCGCCCGTCGGTTTGACGACGCATGCAGATCTAGTGTTCGTGTTCACATACGGGTGTTGTTTTACATCATGTATGCTGTGATGAGAATGAGTTCCACGCATGAATGATATTACGGGCGTGAGACCCATAGTTATGTGAGTGATTATTCGGGATATGCGCCCCTTACTTGGCATAATGCTACTTATCGCAAAATGGTTTTATAAAATGATGAAATGTGATTTCATTCAAGATATTTCGATTTCACATACTTGGTACTGTTGTCTTGACCTCGCCCGGGTGCGTTCATCCGCAGTAGAGGTACACGATTGTTGATCTCGCCATAGGATCGTGATTCAGCGTTGGGAAGCTCCGTTTCTCCGAGGCTTATCTTTTGGTATAGTCCCTGTCATTGTAGGTACTTGTACATTCGGGTATGGCGAGCCTGTCCGTCATAGTTGTTGTTACATTCTTAGAGGTGCATGAAATGCTTGTTGTGGCGTGGTTGTAAAGGATTTTAAGCTTGATTATATGTATATACATGAAGGTGACCGTTTGGTTGGCCTGTTTTCTTATGTTGTCTCTTGTTTCCTGTTTAAACTTTATTTTCGCTGATTTTCTCTGATGTTGTTATCACTAGGGTGCCCGGGGTAAGGCACCAGTCGCGGGCCCGAGATCGGGTCGTTACATTAGTATTATTTCATTGTTATAGACTAAGGAGCAGCGAGATAAGCTTGGTTGTTGATGAGTAGAAGGTTACAAAGGTGTCACGACCCGACCCCGGTCCCTCGACTGGTGCCCTACCTGGGCACCCTTACAGGTATACATCAGAGATAATCAGCGGAACATACATAAACTCAACAAGAAATAAATAACAGGTTAGCCGATAAGGCTACCTTCCTGGATACATATAACTACGTAAAACCAGAAACAATTACCTTTTTTTTTTCAAAGCGACCCACAAGATATGACTACAGACCTCTAAGAGTTTTGACATAACAACTGTGACGGGACAGGGCCCCGCCATACCCCTGAATGTACATAAAACTACAACCTCAGGGAACTGTACCAAACGACAAAGCCTCCGGAGAAAGAGAGCTTTCCAAGAACTGAACAACGACCCTAAGAATGAGGATCGGCAAGCTATGTACCTCAACCTGCGGCATGAACGCAGCCCCAGAAGGAGGTCAGTACGAAATATGTACCAAGTATGTGGCGAAAATCGTAATGAAATCATAATGATCATACAAAACAGGAGACATGTATGATAACCAAATTACGATACCTGATATATAGCGGTCATGTCAAGTCGTGGACACATGCCTCAAGTCATTACTCACATATAACCATGGGTCTCACGCGTAATATCAACCGTGCGTGGAATTCCTTCTCATCGGCAATCCATGATATAATATAACACCACTATGTATACATGAACACGAGTCCCACCGTGTCATAAAATCAGACGGGCTAAGTAGGAAAGCGAACCACGGATCCACTGCATCATAAAGCGGCCGGGCAAGTCCGAAAGCCAACTACCAGATCCAGCCAGTGTCAACAACTGACCGGGGCAAGTACAAAAGACAACTACCAGATCCAGCCTGCTGTCACGAGATATGACCGGGGCAAGTGCGAAAGCCATCTACCAGAGTCTACCGTACCAAACTGTGACATAAGGCGACGGGGGCAAATGAAGCCAACTACTGCACTATCCTACGTCGACCATCGGCCGGCAATACGAAAGCTAACTACCAGACCATCCTGCGTCACTAAATCTCATGGAGGGCTAGTCCATGGAATAACAATATCACCCGGGGACTTAACCCGCATCATGGTCGCATGCCCCGGAATCCTCCATCGTATAAGTATGTCCATGGAGTAATAAAAACAAATCCGGGAATCTAACCCGCATCCTGATCGCATGCCCCGGAATCCATCATCGTATAAGCATGTCCAAGGATCAATCACAATGGAAGCATACCCGTGGAATCCTCCTTCACTGTCGGTACATCCAAGTAAATTCACAACAAGACAGCCGGCTCTCCAACTGAGTGTCACGGCGACGTAAACATATAATACTTGCTCTCAAGGCTATCACAAGTAAGCATAGGAAAGTTCATAAAATCTTTAGACTTTCATTATCATACAAAAATGAATTTCATTTTAAAAACTCAAGGCACTTTCGTTTCACATAAAAATCTGGGAATTTAACCCAAAGTACTACGTACTTCCATTCTTTTCAAAAGACTCATTTTCATATAAAACCCCAAGATACTAACACCCGTAGTATCAAGGCATGTCTACATTTCAAACAAGTCACTACGTTTTTAGAAATACATTTCTAGGCTTCTAAATCAAGTGACCCTTACTTTAGAACTTTAAGCAATTGATACCTTTAAATCAAATTGCCCTTCTTTATTTCAAGTCATTTATTTGTTTACGTTACTAGAGAGAATCATTCCTTTAACCTTTCATAAAGTTGTTATAACCAACTTTCCATAAAGCCGTTATACTAACTTTATACTTTAGAAATTAGGACATCTTTAACCTTTCATAAAGCCGTTATAACTAACTTCCCATAAAGCCGTTATAACTCTTTATGTCTTAAACTAATTCATTCTTTTTATAACCAAGAGACTTATACTTTCAAATCAAGGTACATAACTTTCAAAATACTTCAAGTCTCTTAACTTTAGAAATCTAGTTTCTTAAATTAGAATATCAAGTCTCTTTAACTAAGAATATCAAGTTGTCAATACTTTTCCCAAATCAAGTATTCTATACCTTTCAAGTCAAGTAACATATACTTCTTTGAAAACGAGTTACTACACTTTCGAAAATCCATACAAGGATGCCAAAATGAAATCGAGTTCATTTAAAACACGTACTTCTACCGTACTATACATTTCATAAGATTCATGCTCAAGAGGATAGGAAGAGTTCACATACCTTCCAACTCAATCCACTTGCCAGGTTGAATACGCTGCGCGTAGAATGTCAACCTATAATGACCACAATACGCCAATCAACTTCTAGCTTTCAACGTAGAATATTTCGAAGTATTAGGACTCTTATTCTACGGAAAATCGGGCAGCACTTCCTTTATTTCTACGTACTTTTCCACCTTTTTCAAAGCCCGAAAATCAGTAACCAAACGCCACATTTAAGGCCCAACAATTTAGCAATACAAAGGGGATTACACGCCTAACGGGACGTGTAAAATTTTTCCCCACAATTCATATTAAACAATCCTATAAGTTTAAGGAAACTTCTCGGCTACAACATGCTCACATATCATCCTTTTCAAATCCTTTCAAATCCAAATCGTTATTCCAACATGTTATATAATTCATAAACAATTATAACAACTATATACCCTTCTATATATAACATGTAATGATTTTAGCTAACAACCGAATTGATTACAACATTAGTGGCTAACATGCCCATTTTAGGTTTTCTGTCAAGACCAACCTGCCTGGATCGTGCCTTACCAGGCACCCTAGTGATACAACATCGAGAAAAACGTTGAAATAAAAAAACTTAAAGATTTAAATAGAGATGGATCAAGATGAAAGAAAATAGGCCAACCAAAACGGTTGCCTTTCAACATTTATATATATATAAACATTTGAGCATTCTAATCCTTACAACCTCGCCTTAAATGCTCTGGACCTCTAAGATTTATACAACAACTATGACCAGGACGGGCCCCGATACCACAGATGTACAAGAACCTCTGACTCGGGGTAACATACAAAAGATAAGCCTCAGATGGAACGGAGCTTCCCAATCTGTTGAAATGAGATCCTAAACGCGGGGATCGGCGGTAGATGTCTTACTGCGGCATGAGCGGCCACAGAAGGTCGATCTAACAGTACTAAGTATGTGGCGTAAAAAATCGTAAATGAAATCATAATAGTGTATATAAAGCAGGAGACATGTATGATAACCAAACTACATTTCACAACATAAAAGCAGTTATGTCAAGTCAGGGACTCACGCCCTCAAAGTCATCCCTCATACGTGGAACTTCTTCCTCAGCCGTGATCTAGGTACAAATCATGTGATACGTATAATATGTCTCGGCCCATCTCATGGACCCGGTATAAGCGTGTGGGATAAATTCCGGATGAACGGTAGTCGAGTGAAATACATTCGGATGAACGGTGAGTCGAGTGAAATACATTCGGATGAGCCGGTAGTCGAGTGAAATACATTCCGGATGAACCGTGGTCGAGTGAAATACATTCGGATGAGCCTAGTCGAGTGAAATACATTCCCGGTTCATCCCATGAACCGGTAGTCGAGTAGAACACAGTACTTGCACAACAAGGCTATCACACGTAACATGGTCAAGTTTCACAACAACAAGTATAGGCAAGTTATACACAACTCAAGGTACTTTCATTTTATGTCAAAGTCCGGATTTTAACCCTAAAGTACTACGTACGTTAAATTCCTTTTAAGAGATTCATTCCTTTTATAAAAGTCACCCGATACCCGTAGTATAGAATGACCAACGTTTTTAAGTAAACCAGAACACATTCCTTTTCAAAATCAAGTAACAACATCCTTTTCCTAAAGTTCCAGTTTGCCTAATTTCAATTACGCAAGTCTCTTTTTAGAAAGGTTTCATAGCTCAATGTCTTAATCTCCTTTTAAAACAATTGAGTAACATAAGCCATAAAGTAGTAGGTTATTCTTGTTCATAATCAATCTTATTAAGCGTAGTGATCTAGAAAATGTAATATCATTTTGTCTCATCTTAGCTTCATGCGGATGGAGGTTTCTACTGGTTTTAATAATACTTCATTATTCATTACATTTTCCTTTATTAACGCTGCAGTGGTTTGTCGATACACATTCTGATTTCCGAAATCAGTAAAACATTATTCCTTTTAAAAACCAAGTACTCATTACTCACGAATGAGGTTTCACACGAACATCCATATTAATTCATTTTAAGTTAAGTCTCTTATCTTATAAGATCAAGTCTCTTAACTTCTAAAATCAGTAAACCATTTTCTTTACCTCTCTTAAGACGTTATATCTAACTCCCCATAAAGCTAGTATAACTCTTTTTAAAACCTTTAAAACCAAGTGTTACTCTTCTTTCAAAACGATTTATAAATCTTTTGAAATACTTCAAGTTCTTTATTAACACAATCAAGCCAGTTATAATTCAAATCAGTTACCTTTTAAAAACCACAAAGTATTTGCTTATCCACATAAAGATATTATAACCAACTTCCCATAAAGCCGTTATAACACTTTATGTTTTAAACTAATCAAATACATTTAGCACATGTACGTCTACCGTACTACATAGTTCACACATATCATGCTAGAAGAGATAGGAAGAGGTTCACATACCTCGCGACGAGTATCGACTAATAGCAAAACGCTCCAAGTACTTCAAACCGTCGGCTCCTTGCCACGTAGGGTGCACCACACGTAGTACTTCAACCTATAAGGCCACAAGGCGCTTATTAACTTCTAGATCTCATCGTTCCATATTCTACAGAAAATTTGGCAGCACCTCCCCCCCCCCGCAACAGCGTAAATCTCCTCCTCTATCGAGTAGGCTGCTACCAAGCAACCAGGGGTTATCACGCCTAACCTGACGTGTACAATTCTACTACAAGAATGCTACATAAGTTCATGTAATACAGCCCTATGTAATACTTGATTCGATTCCTCTCGTTATTATCCTTACATGTGATTCTTGTTCAATTCTTATTCAGCTTAAGTCAAAAGACATTGCAAGAACTACGCTTAGTTCTATTCAATATTCATTCTATATATAGTATACTTTAACTATATATTCTAACGATCATGTAATTTCCAATTACAATAGGGGACAAGATATTTACCTCGATAAGCCCAAAATTATCCAAGTTATATGTCGCTCCCGAGCAAGGTTTAGCTCTACTCAGTGCGCTCCCAATTCGCTCCAAGAAACCCTTAGAAGTTCTACGCAACTTCTACTTATAACTTCAACCAACAATGAAGATTTTCCTTAGGGTTTCGTTTAGTGGCTAAATGAAAGTATAATCGTATTCTCGGGTTTTTGTATAAAGGGTACTTTGGAAAGTACTACAGTATTTGGCTAAAGTATTTTGGGCATTATAACAATACTTGTAGAATACATTTCTACCAAGGGTAGTATTTCGACTAGCACAACTAGGCTAGGGGAGGGGTTCTCGGCTAGAACCACTAGGCAAGGGGGTGCTCGTGAGGGCCTTCAAGAGGGGAGAGGGGTGGTGTTTGGGACGAGAACAAGGTTGAGGAGAGGGAGGATTTTTAACACTTAGAGAAATTTTGGATGAAGAAGTTCATCAACTTAGAGGGTATTTATAGGTCAAGCAAAGGCCAACCAAGGGCAAGATGAAGCCAAGTGCAAGGCAAGTGTAAGACCAAGATTAAGCCATGTGCTACCTTATCCATCTACACAAAATATCCTACCTAACCCTTGACTAAAATTCCAACACAAAAACGTGCGAGGCCTCACTTTGCCGTCAAGTCCTTCAATGTGAGGTGACACATGTCACCCTCCGTTGGTCCAAAATGTTTCGCCTCTCGGAAAAATCCGCAAAAATTAAAAATGCCATAGCGAATTTTCCTACGAAAGTCAGAGAAACGTTTAGTCGAAAAACGACTCTATCGGGTGTTGTGTACAAATTTCGAAACTTGCCTAACTTAAGGCTCAAATTATTATCGTGCACGCCTCACGTACATACTCTGAAATACGGTATAACATTCTTCCCTAGAAACATTCGTCGAATGTTCCTTCTCGATCTCAAACAAACACGCCACGGTATAGCCTTCACTACTATACTTACGAAACCAAACATGCCACACCTGGCCACAAAAATAACCTGCGCGCAAAAACCCAAATCCAAGCCCACAAGGAATCACCCCTATTTATCACAAAAGTTCCCACCAAGGTCTAAAAATATAATCCCTTCGCACCGTTTCTCAAAAGAAAGCGATCACACACGCTCACCTCTCCCTATCTCGTTGTACCATTCTCGAACACTCGAACTCTTTCTAGTATCCGTACCACACTTCACATCAGCGTTTACGTTTCCAACCCGAGTTACCACCTCCAAACTTGGTCATCTTACTAACCTCGATTTCCTCTAAGGCCATTCTCGGCCTTCACGAACTGATTCTGGTCGAACGTATCCACGAACTCATACGATGGTCATCTAAACTTGGGCCTAGCACCCTCGTGACCTGCCACTGGCGGGACCACCCGAGCTGACCGCGCCACAGCGGCGCGGGTTGGCCCGCATGGCCCCAACCCGACCATCGTCGCCAACTCTTGCTCGCCGACACGGAACAATCTTGCTACATCACATCATGAAAGATACCACTTTCATTTACCCAACCAGGACTTATCACACAATACATTCTAGGCATAAAATGCACTCGACAAGGATCACTCGCAAAATCTTGTACTCAAGCGGCCTTACATCTAAGGTCTCAACTGTAATATTCTAAGGTTCATCATTTTCTCACCCCGTGCTTACCCTTTCTCACTAACGATTTCTAAATCACATTGTAGCACAAAGCTATCTGAACATAACACTTAACACATTATCATATCATCAATACGACAAGTCTCAGAGGGTTAAGGATATACAGATCTACCGCTCCACTCTAATCATAGGCACGCTGCCGCAGGCGTATGAAAGCGATGAACACATCGATCCGGAGGCTGCGCCGCCGTACCTCTCCTATAAGCACGATCTCTCGTCACATGGCCACGGCCGCAGTGAAACAAGCACCGATAAAAAGACGACATTCCGGGATGATGTTTGCCACATCGCGTGCGAGAGGACATGAATCCTGGCTAGCACTCACGTATACGTGAACGAAGCCACGGAGCTCGACCAGCTCGAATACCCGAGCGTCACGAAGGCGCGGAGGACCACTCATCTTGGCGGAGGTACATAACTAGTCTGCCGAGGCGGTCCGCCTCGAAAGTTACCAAAGGACCTGCGTCCCGGCCTCTTCTGGCGATCTCGGCCGTTTCGCCGACCTCTCCGTGCCTCACATCCTGCATGAGCTTGCGTGCGGGCAATGTCCATGCCCGGTGAAAGCTACACCCGTACAAGCCTCTGCCAAGTAATCATCCAGCCCGGTGACGTAGCGGTGTACTCTATCCTCCATATCAGCTACTCTGGGACATACCGAGCTAATGAGTCGAACTCCATTGTACTCTCTGGCAGTCGCGATCCCGCCTCAACGTCAATCTGTCGGCTCGAGCCCTCTCATCTGTGGAGGCAAGAAGTGCAAGAAATGCCTTTGAGAACTCGTCCCATATAGTGGAAGTGCATTCTCTCCCGGACAGCTCGCGAATCAAACGATCGGCTGCGATATCACGCGGCCGATGCGAACCTAGGACCACCGACTCGGTCTCCGATGCCTTGATCACTCTCTGACCCAGAATCGCTGGGATGAACTCATGCGGATCATCCTCGAGCCTCGACCCATAAAACTCGGCGGGTTACACCTCGAGAAAATCCGTAGTCTCAAATCATGCGCTCGGGGTGAACTACGGGTGCTACGGGGGCCCAGGCTGCTGCGTCGGCCTATCTCATATTCGCCACGACCACGGCGATCGCCATCTCCTTGTACTTATCTCATCTGCTCCAGTGTGGACTGGAGGCTCAGTATTGTAGTCTCAGCAGCCCGCTGCGGCTCTAAACTCCGCTTTGCGCTGGCGTCGCGAAACCCGCCGTCGGAGCTGTCTCAGTCTTGGCGACTGCGCCTCGTACTCTCTGTATCTCACTAACCGCTCCTCGATCGCATTGCCCATCCGGGCTGGGTTGCACGCGGAGGCATAATCGGTAAGGAAAGGAATACGTCGGAGGGTCCAACTTATCACACAAAGGAACGATCTAAGAATGAGAAGAATGGAAACCAATCCTAAATGTCCTATAGCCTCACGATTATAGATGTGGTGCCCAACACACCGATAATCAAGACTCTACTAGACACGGTCTCAGACACTTTCCGAGGACTAATCGCTCACGATACCACTTTGTCAAGACAGAACCTGCCAGTGATCGTGTCTTACCGAGCACCCTAGTGATACAACATCGAGAGAAAAACCGTGAAATAAAAACTTAAAGATTTAAATAGACATGGATCAAGATGAAAGAAAATAGGCCAACCAAAACGGTTGCCTTTCAACATATATATATATAAACATTTGAGCGATAATCCTTACAACCCCGCCACAACAGGCACACCTCTAAGATTTATATGACAACTATGACGGACAGGGCCGCCATACCCCGAATGTACAAGAACCTGCGGACTCGGGTAACATACCAAAAGATAAGCCTCGATGGAACGGAGCTTCCCAATCTGTTGAAATGAGATCCTAAACGCGGGATCGGCGGTAGATGTACTTACTGCGGCGTGACGCGGCAGGAGGTCGATAACGGTACCAAGTATGTGAAATCAGAAATATCAGAATGAAATCATAATAGTGTATATAAAGCGAGGAGACATGTATGATAACCAAACTACACTCACAACATAAAAGCGGTTATGTCAAGTCGTGGGACTCACGCCTCAAAGTCATCCTCACGCGTGGAACTTCTTCCTCATCGCTGCCTAGGTACAAATCATGTGATACGTATAACATGTCTCGGCCCATCTCATTGACCCGATAGAAACGTGTGGGATACATTCCGGATGAACCTAGTCGAGTGAAATACATTCGGATGAGCCGTGAGTCGAGTGAAATACATTCGGATGAGCCGGTAGTGAGTGAAATACATTCCGGATGAGCCGTAGTCGAGTGAAATACATTCGGTTCATCCGTGAACCGAGTCGAGTAGAACACGATTTGCACAACAAGGCTATCACACGTAACATGGTCAAGTTTCACAACAACAAGTATAGTGAGTTATACACAACTCGAGGTACTTTCATTTTATGTCAAAGTCCGGATTTTAACCCTAAAGTACTACGACGTTAAATTCCTTTTAAGAGATTCATTCCTTTTATAAAAGTCACCCGATACGTAGTATAGAATGACCAACGTTTTTAAGTAAACGAACACATTCCTTTTCAAAATCAAGTAACAACATCCTTTCCTAAAGTTCGGTTTGCCTAATTTCAATTACGCAAGTCTCTTTTTAGAAAGGTTTCATAGCTCAATGTCTTAATCTCCTTTTAAAACAATTGAGTAACATAAGCCATAAGTAGTAGGTTATTCTTGTTCATAATCAATCTTATTAAGCCGTGATCTAGAAAATGTAATATCATTTTGTCTCATCTTAGCTTCTATGCAGATGGAGGTTTCATGGTTTTAATAATACTTCATTATTCATTACATTTTCCTTTATTAACGCCGCAGTTGGTTTGTCGATACACATTCGATTTCCAAATCAAGAAACATTATTCCTTTTAAAAACCAAGTACTCATTACTCACGAATGAGGTTTCACACGAACATCCATATTAATTCATTTTAAGTTAAGTCTCTTATCTTATAAGATCAAGTCTCTTAACTTCTAAAATCAGTAAACCATTTTCTTTACCTCTCTTAAGACGTTATACCTAACTCCCCATAAAGCTAGTATAACTCTTTTTAAAACCTTTAAAACCAAGTGTTACTCTTCTTTCAAAACGATTTATAAATCTTTTGAAATACTTCAAGTTCTTTATTAACACAATCAAGCCAGTTATAATTCAAATCAGTTACCTTTTAAAAACCACAAAGTATTTGCTTATCCACATAAAGCTATTATAACCAACTTCCCATAAAGCCGTTATAACACTTTATGTTTTAAACTAATCAAATACATTTAGCACGTATGCGTCACCGTACTACATAGTTCACACATATCATGCTAGAAGAGATAGGAAGAGGTTCACATACCTCGCGGCAGTATCGACTAATAGCAAACGCTCAAGTACTTCAAACCGTCGGCTACTCCTTAAGCCACGTAGGTGCACCACACGTAGTACTTGACCTATAAGGCCACAAGGCGCTTATTAACTTCTAGATCTCATCGCTCCATATTCTACGAGAAAATTTGGCGGCCTCCCGCAACAGCGTAAATCTCCTCTCTATCGAGGCGCTACCAAGCAACCGGGGGTTATCACGCCTAACCTGACGTGTACAATTCTACTACCGCGAATGCTACATAAGTCTCATGTGTCTGACCTATGTAATAACTGATTCATTCGGCCTCTCGTTATTATCCTTACATGTGATTCTTGTTCAATTCTTATTCAGCTTAAGTCAAAAGACATTGCCAGAAGAACTACGCTTAGTTCTATTCAATATTCATTCTATATATAGTATACTTTAACTATATATTCTAACGATCATGTAATTTCCAATTACAATAGGGACAAGATATTTACCTCGATAAGCCCAAAATTATCCAAGTTATATGTCGCTCCCGAGCAAGGTTTAGCTCTACTCAGTGCGCCCAATTCGCTCCAAGAAACCCTTAGAAGTTCTACGCAACTTCTACTTATAACTTCAACCAACAATGAAGATTTTCCTTAGGGTTTCGTTTAGTGGCTAAATGAAAGTATAATCGTATTCTCCGGGTTTTTTGTATAAAGGGTACTTTGGAAAGTACTACAAGGTATTTGGCTAAAGTATTTTGGGCATTATAACAATACTTGTAGAATACATTTCTACCAAGGGGGTAGTATTTCGACTAGCACAACTAGGCTAGGGGAGGGGGTTCTCGGCTAGAACCACTAGGCAAGGGGGTGCTCGTGAGGAGGCCTTGAGAGAGAGGGGTGGTGTTTGGACGAGAACAAGGTTGAGGGAGAGGGAGGGATTTTTAACACTTAGAGAAATTTTGGATGAAGAAGTTCATCAACTTAGAGGGGTATTTATAGGTCAAGCAAAGGCCAACCAAGGGCCAAGATGAAGCCAAGTGCAAGGCAAGTGTAAGGCCAAGATTAAGCCATGTGCTACCTTATCCATCTACACAAAATATCCTACCTAACCCTTGACTAAAATTCCAACACAAAAAACGTGCCAAGGGCCTCACTTTGCCGTCCAAGTCCTTCCAATGTGAGGGTGACACATGTCACCCTCCGTTGGTCCAAAATGTTTCGCCTCTGAAAAATCCGCAAAAATTAAAAATGCCATAGCCGAATTTTCCTACGAAAGTCAGAGAAACGTTTAGTCGAAAAACGACTCTATCGGTGTTGTGTACAAATTTCAAACTTGCCTAACTTAAGGCTCAAATTATTATACGTACGCCCTCACGTACATACTCTGGAAATACGGGGTATAACATTTTCAACAAGTCGGCATGATCCAAATCTTTTCAAACTTCAATATATATACCACATGCTCATTTAACAACTACTAAACATGTAATCTTCAATCACTAAGATGACAAGATTGTTACCTTGATAAGCCCAAAACAGTCCAACAATCTCGCCCACTTTAGCCCTCTTTCCGCAATTCTTCTTCACGTTAAGATCACCCACACGAACCCTTTACAAGCTTGCCAACATATAACCTTCTTGTCGCCTTTCCAAAAATCTCATCACACTTAGGGTTTTATCAAATTTTGAGAGAAGAGAGCAAGTGTTTGGATGATCTTATTGTGTAGAATGGCCAAGTCTTTCAAGACTTGGCCAAGATATAAGCCTTATCTTGGTCCACAAGTTGGGGGGGACACTTGTCGCCCTCCCATAGGCCCTCTACAAAAATATCTTCTGATTTTACCCTTTTTCCGCAAAAATCCGCCTCGGCGCCATGCGGCAAGAACACTTCGGGCTTTGAGCCACGGCCAGAAGAACCGCGGCCGTGGCGCCGATCAGCTTTCTTTCTCCTCCGTCAACTGAATTTCTAATGCCCATAACTCTATACTCTGATGTCCTATCGACGAGCGGTTTGTTGCGTCGGAAACTAAACTCAACGAACTTCATACTAGGCTTTTGAAACACCTAAAAACTCTTAATAAACTGGGAGATATACTGCTCCAAAGTGGACTGAAAATCTGTCCAAAAACGTTCTGTCAACTTATCTTTCCAATTTCAATTCTTATTTCCTTTCGTACGTTCTCAAATACATGACCTGGAATTACGGGGTGTAACATTCTTCCCCCCTTAGAAACATTTGTCCTCGAATGTTCTTTCGTATTCCAATCTAATTATATAGCGACATAGTCTCCTTTTACTATACCCTTCATACAAAATATGCCACCCTTGGCCACATAACAATACTTATATTAAAACGTCAACCTGAACTCCAAGTGTCGACGTCGTTCATCTGCATAAAGTCTCTACTGACTCTGAGCTTACTAATAATCTTTCCTGGATAAGCTTCGCCCTATCCACAGCCCGCTGAATCAAGTCTGGGCCAATTATCTGAACCTCGCCTACGTGGAACCAACCAATCAGCGATTCTATACTTTCTTTCATACAAAACCTCATACAGGGCCATCTGAATACTGGAATGGTAATGGGTATTATACGCAACTCAACGAGAGGCAAAAGATCCTCCCAACTACCCTTGAAATCAATAGCACAGGCCTGCAACCTATCCTCAAGGGTCTGGATAACATGCCCTGCCTGTCCATCGGTCTGAGGGCGAAATGCAACACTGAGACTCACATGTGTCCCCAATCCCTTCTGGAAAACCCCCCAGAAGCTAGCCGTAAACTGGGCTCATCTGTTTGTCATAAATAAATGTAGGAACCCCATGCAGTCTCATAATTTTCCTGACATATAATCTCACATATCCTCAATCGCCTCTACATAATACTTTTCCCACGGTTATCTAAAACTGTAACCTATGGCATGACGACACTGAAGATCTTACCTGTCTCACAGCCATCACCTATATAACCTGGGTACGCATAACCCCATAGTACGTAAAACTATCCTTTTACATGGGGGAGAGAGCTTATCTCCCTCTCAATATCTTGTTCATCAAGCGCCACCTTAATCGTATAGATTTTCAAAACCTACCAGCGATGTCTTCTGTTTTCCACAGGCAGCACTCATACTTATCTTATTCTTGCCTTGCGCATTTTCCTGAAATTATTCGGAATTTCGTGGCCCTGACCGTCACACTAAACCAATTCCAAGTACCTCCAAGGGCACTTAACATAAAATCATTCAATAATCGTACGTTCTTATCTCTGTCTCTTAACGTTCAAATTCAAATCAATCATTTCAATAAAACACATCACATAGACTCCATAATTTCATGTCAAAGAATGAAGGAATAACTTACATATTACTAACACTTCCTTTCCTTCCCTATCGAAAACCGGCTCACCGGAAAACTCGAATCGAACCAACCTCTCTCTACAGTCAACCTTGGCACCCACGAAGCCAACTAGTCCATACTTATAATGACCTTAAAGTCTGTCGTATCCAGCTCTACTAGGTCTGCTAGGGTCTGACGACTGTATCATCACCGGGCAAATCTCATATACCCGCTCAGCTACCACCCAAACACTCACGGGTGTAGTTACCTTGAAAGGTTCTTATGGATTCAGGCTCTATTCCTCTACACTTAGTTGCTCTCTTTCTTACTGGTCATACTCTTTCCGTACTTCCAACTTATACTAGCATACGTACATAACCTCCATACTGATTCTGGCCTCCAATCTTTGGGGTTTACTAAATCGAACAATATAAGGCCATTTCCGGCTCTCACGACCTGGTTCCGGTGGAACGCGTCCACGAACCCGTAAAACAATTTACTAGACTTGGGCCTTGCACCCTCGTGACCCTGTCACGTAGCGGGACTACTACCAACTGATCCCCACTCCATTTCTGGCTATGAGGAGAACCGTAATAGGTCCTCAACCCGACCCACCGTCGTACTTAGCTCTTACCCTTAGTCTGACTTAAATCTTATTGCCCGAGAAAGCCTTATATACCTAAGGTCTCGGCGGTTATCAATATTCTTAGGCTCGCAATTTCCATGCTCCAAGCCTTCAGTCCCCCCGTAAACGGGTATAATAACTTCTCATATACTCTCAATCGTGTTGTCTTAATCATAACAACCATGATTACTCCATGCGGATCTCAGTCGTACAATTCTCTTAAGCATACCACGTAGCTTAATCTACTAACATAGTCTTCCATTAAGTCCCTTAACATGACTTTTTAAGGGTTCATTACCCTATCAGACAACTCATCATCCCTTAATTATTTCAAATTAACACGTAAACCTTGATGAGAATTCATTAAGATGTTCATACCTTCCCGGTATCTAATTAGTCCTTACCAACTCTTGGTAATCTAAAATCATTCTAGGCAACCCATATATGACCCTCATACATAAATCCGTATAGTTGTACATCATTATACCAACTATACAACAATTACTACCAACCTGGATACGCAATCCACATAATCCTTCCTGGATCACTACTGCCTTGCTCGTAGCTGTAATCAACATAACATGTTAGGGAGAGACGACCCTAACAACACAGCTCTATCGTACGATCTCAGAGTGAGAAAAATGGAAACCAATCCTAAATGTCCTGCAACCTCCTGGTTATAGATGTGGTGCACAACACACCGATAACCAAAACTTTACTAGACACGGTCTGTAGACAATTTCTGAGGACTAACTGCTCTGATACCACTTTTGTCACGACCACCCGGTCGCGATCGGTGCCCTACGGGCACCTCTGTATACATCAGAGATAATCAGTGGAACATACATAAACACAACAAGAAGTAAATAACAGGTTAGCCGATAAGGCTACCTTCCTGGATACATATAACTACGTAAAACCAGAAGCAATTACCTTTTTATTTTCAAAGCGACCCACAAGATATGACTACAGACCTCTAAGAGTTTTGACATAACAACTGTGACGAGACAGGGCCCCGCCATACCCCTGAATGTACATAAAACTACAACCTCAGGGAACTGTACCAAACGACAAAGCCTCCGGAGAAAGGGAGCTTTCCAAGAACTGAACAGCGACCCTAAGAATGAGGATCGGCAAGCTATGTACCTCAACCTGCGGCATGAACGCAGCGGCCCGGCGAGGTCGACGAAATATGTACCAAGTATGTGGCGAAAATCAGAATGAAATCATAATCATACAAAACAAGAGACATGTATGATAACCAAACTACAAGACACAATATATAAGCGATCATGTCAAGTCGTGACGCGTGCCTCAAGTCATTACTCAAATATAACCATGGGTCTCACGCCCATAATATCAACCATACGTGGAATTCTTCCTCACCGCGGCGATCCATGATATAATATAACACCACTATGTATACATGAACACGAGTCCCACCGTGTCACAAAATCGTATGGGCTAAGTAGGAAGCGAACCACGAGATCCGGCAAGATCATAAAATCGGCCAGGGCAAGTACGAAGCCAACTACGGATTCACTGCGTACAACAATCGATCGGGCAAGTAAAGCTAACTACTGATCCGGCTGCCGTCACGAGATATGACCGGGGCAAGTGCGAAAACCATCTACCAGAGTCTACCGTACCAAACTGTGCCATAGAACTGACGGGGGCAAGTACGAAAGCCAACTACCAGACCATCCTGCGTCGACCATCGATCGGGGTAAGTCTGAAGCTAACTACTGGACCATCTGCGTCACTAAACCTCGCGAGGGCTAGTCCATGGAATAACAATATCACTCGAGGATTTAACCAACATCATGGTCGCATGCCCCGGAATCCTCCATCGTATAAGCATGTCCATGGAGTAATAAAAACAAATCCGGGAATCTAACCCGCATCGTGGTCGTATGCCCCGGAATCCCTCATCGTATAAGCATGTCCAAGGATCAATCACAATGGAAGCATACCCGTGGAATCCTCCGTCACTGTCGGTACGTCCAAGTAAATTCACAACAAGACAGCCGGCTCTCCAACTGAGAGTCACGGCGGTGTAAACATATAATACTTGCACTCAAGGCTATCACAAGTAAGCATAGGCAAGTTCATAAAATCTTTAGACTTTCATTATCATACAAAAATGAATTTCATTTTAAAAACTCAAGGCACTTTCGTTTCACATAAAAATCCGGGAATTTAACCCAAAGTACTACGTACTTCCATTCATTTCAAAAGACTCCTTTTCATATAAAACCCCAAGATACTAACACCCGTAGTATCAAGGCATGTCTACATTTCAAACAAGTCACTACGTTTTTAGAAATACATTTCTAGACTTCTAAATCAAGTGACCCTTACTTTAGAACTTTAAGCAATTGATACCTTTAAATCAAATTGCCCTTCTTTATTTCAAGTCATTTATTTGTTTACGTTACTAGAGAGAATCATTACTTTAACCTTTCATAAAGTTGTTATAACCAACTTCCCATAAAGCCGTTATACTAACTTTATACTTTAGAAATTAGGAAATCTTTAACCTTTCATAAAGCCGTTATAACTAACTTCCATAAAGCCGTTATAACTCTTTATGTCTTAGACTAATTCATTCTTTTTATAACCAAGAGACTTATACTTTCAAATCAAGTTACATAACTTTCAAAATACTTCAAGTCTCTTAACTTTAGAAATCTAGTTTCTTAACTTAGAATATCAAGTCTCTTTAACTAAGAATATCAAGATGTCAATACTTTTCCCAAATCAAGTATTCTATACCTTTCAAGTCAAGTAACATATACTTCTTTGAAAACGAGTTACTACACTTTCAAAAATCCATACAAGGATGCCAAAATGAAATCGAGTTCATTTAAAACACGTACTTCTACCGTACTATACATTTCATAAGATTCATGCTCAAGAGGATAGGAAGAGTTCACATACCTTCCGACTCAATCCACTTGCCAGGTTGAATACGCCGCGAGTAGAATGTCAACCTATAATGACCACAATACACCAATCAACTTCTAGCTTTCAACGTAGAATATTTCGAAGTATAAGGACTCTTATTCTATGGAAAATCGGACAACACTTCCTTTGTTTCTACGTACTTTTCCACCTTTTTCAAGGCCCGAAAATCAGTAACCAAACGCCACATTTAAGGCCCAACAATTCAGCAATACAAAGGGGATTACACGCCTAACCGGACGTGTAAAATTCTGCCCCACAATTCATATTAAACAATCCTACAAGTTTAAGGCAACTTCTCGGCTACAACATGCTCACATATCATCCTTTTCAAATCCTTTAAAATCCAAATCGTTATTCCAACATGTTATATAAGTCATAACCAATTATAACAACTATATACCCTTTTATATATAACATGTAACGATTTTAGCTAACAACCAAATTGATTACAACATTAGTGGCTAACATGCCCATTTTCGGTTTTCAACAAGTCGACATGATCCAAATCTTTTCAAAATTCAATATATATACCACATGCTCATTTAATAACTACTAAACATGTAATCTTCAATCACTAAGATGACAAGATTGTTACTTTGATAAGCCCAAAACAGTCCAACAATCTCGCCCACTTTAGCCCTCTTTCCGCAATTCTTCTTCACGTTAAGATCACCCACACGAACCCTCTACAAGCTTGCCAACATATAACCTTCTTGTCGTCTTTCCAAAAATCTCATCACACTTAGGGTTTTATCAAACTTTGAGAGAAGAGAGCAAGTGTTTGGATGATCTTATTGTGTAGAATGGCCAAGTCTTGCTAGACTTGGCCAAGATATAAGCCTTATCTTGGTCCACAAGTTGGGAGGGACACTTGTCGCCCTCCCATAGGCCCTCTACAAAAATATCTTTTGATTTTACCCTTTTTCCGCAAAAAATCCCGCCTCGGCGCCGCGTCGCTGCAGCCGGCGCCGCGGCGCTGCAACTTCAGAACACTTCAGGGCTTTCGGGGCCACGGCCCTGCAGCCGGCGCCGTGGCGCCTTACTGAAGCTTTCTTTCTCCTCCGTCAACTGAACTTCTAACATCCATAACTTTCTACTCCGATGTCCTATCGACGAGCGGTTTGTTGCGTTGGAAACTAGACTTAACGAACTTCATACTAGGCTTTTGAAACACCTAAAAACTCTTAATAAACTGGGAGATATACCGCTCCAAAGTGGACTGAAAATCTGTCCAAAAACGTTCTGTCAACTTATCTTTCCAATTTCAATTCTTATTTCCTTTCGTACGTTCTCAAATACATGACCTGAAATTACGGGGTGTAACAAAAGGTATGTTATGGTTTTATTTTTCATACTTGGCATGTTCCCTTATCGAAAGTAGTCATGAAATTAGTTTATGTCCCAAAAAGAGTTCTGATTTCATTCATTTAGTGTTCTATTGCTCTCTTATCCTATCTGTCCCTTATCGGGAGTACTTTCAGTATTTAGAGCTTATTGCTGTGCAGTAGAGTTGATAGTTTTATATGTCTATTGTTGATAGTTGTTGGGTTGTTATTGAGAGTGACACCAAGCCTAAATGGTCGAGTATATGACATCGAGCCTATATAGCTAGGTAGATAACACCGAGCCTATACGGTTGGATATATAACACCGAGGCTACATGGCCGAGTAGATAGACATTGAGCCTACTACGGCCGGGTAGATACACACCGAGCCTACTATGGTTAGGTAGATACACACCGAGACCTATATGTGGCCGAGTAGACACTAGAGTATATTATGTATATAATTTGAGTAGAGACAGACGCGTACATTCCAGGTTACCTCTACCGTAATCTTTGTTCAGCAGACTTATGTTAAAGTTTAAGTTATTTAGCTTCCTTACATACTCAGTACATTCTTACATACTGGTGTGTTTTTGTTTGTGGACGTTGTATCATATCTACAGATTTTGTGATTACACTAGCAATGTTCATGATTCATATCCTTATCTTATCCCTTAACTCACATAATTACAAGTGAGACAATTTAGCAGCAAACAACCTATTCATGCATATCCTATGCTTGATCATCAAAATAAGGCAAAGCAGTTTGTAGTAAGTCAATATCAACACACAAAGGAATTAAGTAAGTTTAAAACAGGACTTAAGGGCATGGAACATCACATGAAGCATTTCACAATATGTTAAACAAATACCATAACTTATTGTAGTCATACATGATTAATTTAAGCTTAAGCTAACAAGACACACATTCTGTCACGACCCGATCTCGGGCCCGCGACTGGTGCCTTACCCCGGGCACCCTAGTGATAACAACATCAGAGTAAATCGTGAAATAAAGTTTAAACGAGAAACAAGAGACAACATAAGAAAAGCAGGCCAACCAAAGCGGTCACCTTCGTGTATATACATATAAGCGAGCGGTTAAAATCCTTACAACCCCGCCCACAACGATCTACAGACCTCTAAGAATGTAACAACAACTATGACGGGACGGGGCCGCCATACCACGAATGTACAAGTACCTACAATGACAGGGGTATACCAAAAGATAAGCCTCGAGAAAGCGGAGCTTCCCAATCTTGACTGCGATTCTATGGCGAGGATCAACAATCGGTGTACCTCTACTGCGGCGTAACGCGGCCCGAAGGAAGTCGATAACAGTACCAAGTATGTGAAATCGAAAATGCGTAATGAAATCACATTTCATCATTTTATAAAACCATTTTGCGATAAGTAAGCGGTTATGCCAAGTAAGGGGCGCGTATCCCCGAATAATCACTCACATAACTATGGGTCTCTCGCCCATAATATCACTCATGCCTGTGGAACTCATTCCTCACTGCCGGATGTACTTGATGTATAACAACACCCGTATGTGAACACGAACACTAGATCACGCTGCGTCGTCAAACCGTCGGGCAAGTAGAATCGCCACTACCAGTTCAAAGCTAGTCATATCCCTTCACAGGCAAAGTGCGGAAGCGACTACGGATCAAAAGCTAGCCACGCAATGGTAGGCAAGTACCACAAGCGAGCGTAGCCTACCGTCTCTCGCGAGATATGGCCGAGGCAAGTATCTCGAGCTATCTACGAGCTGCCGATACGAGAAATGACCGGGACAAGTATCTCAAGTGTGCTGTAACCACATGTACAAATCAAGCGTGATCGCCATCGCGCGGCAAAGCTTCATGGATTAGCGGTCCATGGACAAATAACAAAACCCTCACAATGGCCGCGTGCTCGGCGATCTTACCTCGGAAAGCATGGTCATGAAACCATCCTACTGGACGCATGCCCGTGGATCATCCATCGCGTCAGCATGTCCAAAGGAAATAACAAGATAATACTCAAAGTGGACGCATACTCGTGGACCATCCAACGTGTCAGTATGTCCAAGCAATCAATCAGATAGACGGCCTTCCAGAGACACGCGGTGGCACAAAATCAAACACTTGCACAAAAGCTATCACAACAAGCATAGACAAGTTCAACGTACTTTCCTTCTTTCAAAAAGACCTCTTGTTACGTAAAAGCCACACGATACTAATACTCGTAGTATATAAAGAAAACACGTTTTACTTTTAAAACCAAATTACTTCACCTTCGTAAAAATCTTTACAAGGCTTTTAAAATCAGTACTCTATACTTTTTAAACCAAGTGCTTTTCTTTTGAAACAACATCAAGTATACTCTTTTAAAACCCAATTAACTTACTCTTTTCAAAACAAGTAACCTATACTTAAAGCAAGTTACTTCTCCTTTTCCGAAAACAAGTCGTTATAAGTCAAGTCTCTTATCTTTCAAGATCAAGTCTCTTAACTTTCAAAATCAAGTCGTTTTACTGTCAAAACCAAATCTTTCTTTTATCTTCATAAAGTCGTTATAACTAACTTCCCATAAAGCCATTATAACACTTTATGTTTTAAGCAAACAAAATTCATTTCACACACGTACGTCTACCGTGCTATATAGTTCACAACAATCATGCTCAAGTGTATAGGAAGAATCACATACCTTTTTAGCTTAAACCACAAGCCAAGTCAAGTATGCCGCGTGTAGAAGATCCACCTATAATAACCACAATATATCTATCAATCTCTAGTTCTCTTCGTAGCATAATCTAAGCAAACAGTTCCCTATTCTACGGAAAATTCGGCAGCACCTCCCCCCCTGCTATCACATAAATCTCCTCCCCTACCAAGGCCCGCTACCAGGCCAACAACTCCCAGGGGATTACACGTCTAACCGGACGTGTTCAATTCTGCTTCACAATAATACTACATAAGTCTACTGTAAGTACAGTCCAATGTAAATACAGTTCAATCCTTTATAAACATCCTTCCAATATAATATACTCAAGTATAACTACTACAACATGTAATATCCAATTACAATAGGGGGACATAGATCATTACCTCGATAAGCCCAAAATTATCCAAGTTTATAAGTCGATCCTGAGCAACGTTTAGCTCCAAACTCCTTACGCTCCAACCCGCTCCAAGCAACCCTTAGAAGTTTCTAAACAACTTCTCTAAACACTTCAACCAAGCTAGGAAGATTTTTCTAGGGTTTCACTTTGCGACTATTGGAATAAAGTAGTATTTCCGGGCTCCTAGTATTGAAATAACTTTGGAATACTACTAGGGATACTAGGCTAAGGTATTTGGGATTATACTACAATACTCAAAGTATTTCCACTCAAGAGGGGGAGGGGGACGAAAATCAACTACAAAGGGAGGGAAAAATATTTTGCTTTGGAAAGCTTAAGTGTGGATGAAATTACTCTTGCACTAAGGGGGGTATTTATAGAGAATTCAAGGGTCAAGATCTAAGCAAGTGGGTGGTCAAGATTGGGCCATGTGTGTGTGGGTCCCACCACACCACATGGCCAACGAAAACACAAGACAAGTGGCTTGCCACTTGTTAGGTCATTTCGGCCAAGGGACAAGTGTCTAGCCACTTGTCCCACCATTTCGGCCAAGGTGCCACATGGGGGTGACACGTGTCGCCCCCCGACTCATCCAAAATATTTCGTCTTCCGAAAATATCCAAAATCTAAACCTTAAAAACAAAGTGGGCCTACAAAACCGTAAATTTCTCCGTGGGCCACACGTGACCATTTCCTAAAATAAAATCTCATAATTCTAATATAATCCAAGAAGCCCAAATACCAAATCTGGGAATCCAATTCCCATCAACGAACCTTTTTCCTTCACAAAACCCGGAAACTTTTCCGTCGAAAAATCGCATCTTTCTTCCTTTCCAATTTTTCTGTCGTATTCTCGTACGTACGTCCTCACATACATACCCTGGAACTACGGGGTATAACATTCTTCCCCTTAGAAACATTCGTCCCGAATTTTCCTTCTAAGCCTCTAATCAACCGTGTGCCGGTATAGTCTCCACTACTATACTTACAAAAACCGATCATGCCACCACTGGCCAGAATATAACATGTGCGCAAAACTCAAATCCAAGCCAACAAGGAAACACCTCTAATCTCACAAAAAGCTCCCACCCATGGTCTAAAAGATATTCCGCCGCACTTCACTCACAAAAGAAATAATCACTTCCGTTCTCATAACGCATGTTCGCTTCTCTTCTTACTCGTCGTACCCTTATCGAACACCCAAACTCTCTATAGCACGTTCCACACCGATTCGCTTCAATTTCCACAACCACGAGTTACTACCTCAAACTTGGTCATCTTACTAGTTTCAATTTCCTCTAAGGCCATTCCCGGCCTTCACGATCCGATTCTGGTCGAACGCATCCACGAACCCGTACGATGGTTACCTAAACTTGGGCCTAGCACCCTCGTGACCCAATCACAAAGCGGGATCACCACAAATTGACCCCACCCCAAACCGGGCTACGGGTTGACCCGCGATTTTGCCTCGGCACCCGTTTCGCTCCAAACTCTCGTTCCCCAATCCGGAACAATCTCACTAATCAAGTCACGAAAACCTAGTGGTCTTCTTAGCTTAACTACTCTCTTATAATTCACACCACTCGGGGACTTATCACACAATTATACCCCTCGTATACTATGCACTCCGACAAAGGTCAATCGTAAACAAAATTTTTTATTTTTTTTACTCAAGACGGCCTCGCATCTAAGGTCTCCACGTATAATATTCTAAGGTTCACACCTTCCATGCCCCCAAACTTACCTCTTCAACTATCATGTTCTCTAAGTCACACTTAACACAATGTTATCCGTATAGCACTTCACACGTACCCACCATAACAACATAACCAAGTCTCTTAAGGGCTAAAGGTATCTCTGTAACTACTGCCTTACTTCCTCTTTGTCGCTCTAACCATAACCCTGCCCTGCAGGGCGCCTAGCTATAGAAGGTGATGAACCAGCCACCGATCCCGAAGGCTGAGTCTCTAAATCCGTGCTACCTCTGGTCGGACAACTCTCACCAAATGGCCTCACGCCGCATAACAATCTCCCAAACTAGCACGACACCCGAGGATCATCTCGCTCCTATCCATAGAACTCGCGAATCGCAACTCAAGAAATCCCGAAGTCTCGGACTCTTTGGATTGTCACGACCAACCGGCCCGTGATCGTGCCTTACCGGGCACCTCGTGATACAACATCGAGAGAATCGCGAAATAAAAACATAAACATGAAACAAGAGACATGATAAATAAGCAAAGCAACCAAAGCAGTTGCCTTACGTATATATTCATAAAACCCGAACAATTATCCTTTTTACAAACTACGCCACAGCATTACTATGGACCTTAAGAAGTGATAATAACTATGACGGACAGGCCCGCCATACCACGAATGTACAAGAACCTCTGCACTCGGGGTAACATACCAAAAGATAAGCCTCGAGAAACGGGCTTCCTAATCTGTTGAGCGTGATCCTATGGCGAGGATCCTGGCCGATGTACCTACCTGCGGCATGAACGCAGCCCCGAAGGAGGTCAAGACAACAGTACCAAGTATGTGAAACTGAAAAATCAGTAAATGAAATCATATGATCACATATAAAGCGGAGACATGTATGATAACCAAACTACATCTCATAACATAAGCGGTCATGTCAAGTCGTGGGACTCACGCTCAAAGTCATCCTCACGTGGAACTCCTTCCTCACCGCCAGTCTAGGTACAAACCATGTGATACGTATAACATGTCTCGGCCCATCATGGACCCGTATAGAAAGCGTGTGGAATACATTCCGGTCATCTCATGAACTTCGGTAGTCGGATGGAATACATTCGGTCCATCCATGGGACGCGGTAGTCGAGTGAAATACATTCGGTTCATCCCGTGAACGCGGTAGTCGAGTGAAATACATTCGGTTCATCCCGTGACGCGATGGTCGAGTGAAACACATTCGGTTCATCCCATGAACCGTAGTCGAGTAAAATACTGACTTGCACAACAAGGCTATCACACGCAAACATAGGCAAGTTACACACAACTTAAGGTACTATCATTTTATGCCAAAATCCGGTTCGACCTAAAGTATTACATACATTAACTCTTTTAAAAGATACGTTTCTTTCACAAAAGTCACACAATATTCGTAGTATAAAATAGAGTGACTATCTTTTAAGTAAACCAAAACACTTCCCTTGTAAAATCAAGTAACACATTATTTTCCAAACGTTCAAGTTTGCCTAATTTCAAATGCTCAAGTTTCTCATTTTCGAAAGGTTTCGTAGTTCATAGTTTTAATCACTTAAGAATATAATTCTCCTTTAAAACAAATTTGAGAAACATATGCCTTATGTGTGAGTAGGTTGTTCTTGTCTATTACAATCTTATAAAAGCGGCCATGATCTAGGAAATGTAATATCATTTTGTCTCATCTTAGCTTCTATGCAGATGGAGGTTTCTACTGGTTTTAATAACAATTAGTCAATACATTTCCTTTATTAACGCTGCAATGGTTTGTTCGATACTTAATTGTTATACCCCGTATTTCCAGAGTATGTACGTAAGGGCGTACGTATAAAAGTTTAAAGCCTTGAGTAGGCAAAGTGACTTGGCCGATTTATGTTTGTGCACAACACCCGTTTAGAGTCGTTTTCGATGAAGCGTTTTCCACGACTTTCGTAGGGAATTTCCGCTATGTCATTTCTATTTTTGCGGATTTTTCCGAGAGGCGAAACATGTTGGACCAACAAGAGGCGCCGCGGCACCCTCTCGTTGGTGGACTTCAAATCGTCCATTGGGCCGAAAATGGCTAAGCTTGGCACGTTTTGTGCCTTGGCACAAAGTCAAGGTAGGTAGGATATTTGTGTTTGGTAAATCCTAGCCCTACACTTGCCTAACACATGGATTGATCTTGGCCTTTGGTTGGCCATCCCTGACCTATAAATACCCTCTGGGTTGAAGACTTCTTCATCCAAAATGCCTAAGTCTTGAGAGCCTTTCCCTCCTTTTCCCGTGAGGCCTCTTGGCGAGAGATGTCCTCCCCTTGCCTAGTGGCTCTCGGCGAGAACCCCTCCTCCTAGTAGTGTGGCCGTGGGGTACCCCACTGCCTAGTTGCTTTTCGTATAATACCACTCTCTTGGTAGAAATACTCTCAAAGTATTGTTATAATGCCCAATTACCTTAGTATACCTTGTTGTATTCTAAGGTTATACTATCTGAAAAGCCAGAAAATACTATTATACTCCGTCGTCACCAAACCGAAACCACAGGAAAATCTCCATGGTTAGTTGGAGTAGTATGTAGAAGTTGGTTAGAACTTCTAAGGGTAGTTTGGAGCGGGTTGGAGCGCGGAGTTGGAGCTAAGCGATTGCCGGGATCGACTTTATACTTGGATAATTATGGGCTTATCGAGGTAAATATCTTGTCCTATTGTAATTGGAAATTACATGTTGTTTGAATATATAGTTGAAGTATACTATATATAGTGAGCGTAGTTAGTTGGCAATGTCTTTTGACTTAAGCTTTGAAGAAGCGAATCTGTAATTACATAGGGTGTATCAGATAGACTTGTGTAGTAATCTTGTGGAGTAGAATTGTACGTTCGGGTTAGATGATTAACCCCTGGTTGGCTTGGTAGCGGCCCCGTTAGAGGAGGAGATTTCTGTTGCGGGGAGTCTTTGCCAAATTTTACGTAGAATGTTCTACGTTAAGATCTAGATTTTAATAAGCGCCTTGTGGCCTTATAGGTTGAAGTGCTCGTGTGGCGTAATCTTACGGACTAAGGAGTAGTCGGCGGTTTGAGGTACTCGGGCGTTTTGCTATTAGTCGATAATCGTCGCGAGGTATGTGAACCTCTTCCTATCTCTTCTAGCATGAAATGTGTGAACTATGTAGTCTGGTGAGCGTACGTGTGCTAAATGTATTTGATTGGTTTAAAACATAAAGTGTTATAACGGCTTTATGGGAAGTTGGTTATATGACTTTATGTTGGTGAGAAAATACATATGGTTTTTAATAAGATCGATTTGAATTATAAGCGGCTTGTTATGTGTTAATAAAGAACTTGAAGTATTTCAAAAGATTTTGGAATCATTTTGAAAGAAGAAGTAATACTTGGTTTTGAAAACTTAAGAGTTATACTAGCTTTATGGGAAGTTAGGTATAACGGCTTAAGAATGTTTTGCTGATTTCGGAAATCAGAATGTGTATCGACAAACCACTGCAGCGTTAATAAAAGGGAAATGTTTTGACTAATTAAGTATTATTAAAACCAGTAGAAACTTCCATCTGCATAGAAGCTAAGATGAGACAAAATGATATTTCTAGATCACATTTCTTTGTAATAAGATTGTTATAAACAAGAATATCCTACTCATATAAGACTTATGTTTCTCAGTTGTTTAAAGGAGAATTATATTCTTAAATGAATAAGACTATGAACTCTGAAACCTTTCTAAAATAAGAAACGTGAACATTTGAAATTAGGCAAACTTGGGCGTTTGGAAAATAATGTTGTTACTTGATTTTACAAAGGTAAGTGTTTTAGTTTATTTAAAAAAACGATCACTCTATTTTATACTACGGGTATTGTGTGACTTATGTGAAAGCAACGGATCTTTTAAAAGATTTAATGTATGAAGTACTTTAGGGGTAGATAACCGAACTTGTTAGCTTAAAGTACCTTGTGTGAATAACTTGATTGTGTTTCATAGAGATAGACTAGTAAATACTTTCTTGTTGATCAGATAAGTGAAAATCTTAGGATGCTACATGTGTTAGTATCTTGTGTGATCGTGATGTAAAGGGGGTCATTCTTGTTGTGCTTACGTTGTTAAGCGTTAAGCGGTTGTACTATTATTGTATCACATACCCTTTGACTTATTATCCGAGGGCTTGCCACCCTTGATGCGGGTCTTTACGGCTATGCGGTCCTCGTGACTATGCAGTCGCGGTAGCTCGGGATTGATCATTCGGGTGTTTAGCCCGATGCGGGGATTCCACATGCGGTCTGTTGAGACTATGCGGTCTTTTGAGACTATGCGGGTTGCGGGAGCCTGGCGGATACCGAGGGTTAGGCGCCGATGCGGGGTATACCTCGGTGATGCAGGACCATGATTCGAGGAATACCTCATGCGGGTCGTGTGTGACCTATGCGAGTGCGAGAGTTCGAGGATAGACGCTTGGCATTGATATTGCGAGCGAGTGGCGGCCGATCATGTAGTGCGGTCTAGAAAGACCTCGGGATACGGTTTGTGGTATTTTTAGTGCTTGTAGGTCTTAGTAGTCGGCTATGCCTTCGTACTTGCCCGTATGGTTTTATTGTGATAACTTTGAGGCGTGAGTCCACGACTTGACATATTGCTTATTTATTGGTGAAGCGTAGTTTGGTTATCATACATGTCTCTACTTTATATAGACTACTATGATTTCATTTACTGATTTATTTTGATTTCACATACTTGGTACTGTTATCGACCTCGCCCGGGCTGCGTTCATGCCGCGGTAAAGGTACACGATCATTGATCCTCGCTCTTAGGGTCACGATTCGGCGTTTGGGAAAGCTCCGTTTCTCGGAGGCTTATCGATGGTATAGTCCTGTTGTTGTAGGTGTTTACATTCGGGGTATGGCGGGGCCTGTCCGCCATTGTTGTCGTATCATTTCTTAGAGTGCATGTAATCTTGTCGTGGCGGGGTTTGTGAAAAGGATTAAAGCGTTCATTTGTAAAGTTGTTATTTATATATCAGAAAGGCAAGTTTTCTCAGTTCTTGTTTTGTACTTCACTTGTTTCATGTATATGTTTTATGTTCGTGATTACTCGATGTTGTGTCACTAGGGTGCGGGGTAAGGCACGATCCACGGGCCAGATTTAGTCGTGACAAAAGTGGTATCGAGCGATTAATCCTCGGAAAGTGTCTGCAACCGTATCGATGAAGTCTTGATTATCGGTGTGTTGTGCACCACCAATAATCGAGGAGGCTATAGGGTATTTAGGATTGGTTTCTATTCTTCTCACTCTGAGATCGTGCCTTAGAGGCATGTTGTAAGTTGGACCTCCGACGAAATTATTTCCACTTATCGTTATGCCTCGCGTAGGTGCAACCGGGCCGGGAGGGCAAGCCAGGAGGCTGCGAGTAGAGTTCGGAGGGTGGCAAGGGCTCGAGCCCAACCATTACCTAGGGTAGTGCTTCATTCGTGGAGTTCTGCGGCGTCACTAGCCCAGTGAGTTTGCGGCGGCGGCGATTCCTGCTGCGGCGTGATATTTGAACCTTGATTCGCGGCCAGAGCAGTGAGTATAGAGTATACCGATGTACGCGAGTCTTGATGACTATCTAAGAGAGGTTGTGCAAGAGTAATTCTTGATTAGGCTTGAGCATGGCACGTGGTCGGGCTTATGCGCGTGGCAGAAAGCGTAGAGATCGACGGGTTAACAAGGGCGAAGGGGCGAGCGGCAAGGTCCTTTAGTAATTTTAGCGAGTCGCCTCACGTGATTAGATATGCACCTCGCCCGATGCGAGTGGTCTTCCACGGATATCGGGGCGTTCGGTATGCGAGGAGTTGGTCGAGAACTCCGGGGCTTCGGTTGCGATGTGAGCGTCATCGGGAATGTCGTCTTTGTTGGTACTTGTTGTACTGCGGCCGTCGGGGCCATGTGTCGAAGAGTGTCCTTGTAGGAGGACTTAGCCTTGAGATTGGTGAGTAGTTCGTCATCTTCCTTAGCTATGCGCCTGCAGGCGAGTTTGATTAAACGACTAAGGGAGTGAAGGCGGTAGATATAGATATATCTTTAACCCTCAGAGTTTCGTTTATGTGATAAGGTGAGTATACCTTAAGTGCTATGTTACGATAGCGGTGTGTTAGTTGTGTTTAGAAATCATGGTGGGTCACGAGTAAGATTTTGGGGATAGAGAAGGTGTGAACCTTAGAATGTTTTACGTAAAGACCTTAGAGGTAAGGCCGTCTCGAGAAGAGGTGTAGTGTTATGTTTGACCCTTGTCGGAAGTGCGTAGTGCACGTGAGTTATGTTGGGATAGGTCCTAGTA
Organism: Przewalskia tangutica; assembly: GCA_029844215.1. Classification (NCBI taxonomy): domain Eukaryota; kingdom Viridiplantae; phylum Streptophyta; class Magnoliopsida; order Solanales; family Solanaceae; genus Przewalskia; species Przewalskia tangutica. Next base: position 242,285 of record JAQGDG010000037.1, on the reverse strand, counting down.
GTGTGGAATGAAAGGGGGTAGTTGAGCTAAGAAGACCGCTGGGTTTTGAAGCGTGATTAGTGAGATTGTTAGAATCGGGAGCTAGTATTGTGCGGCGTTGCGGGTCGGGTTGAGGCCACGTTGCGGGTCAACCCGCGGTAGGATTGGTGGTGGGGTCAGGTTGTGGTGGTCCGCTTTGTGTTAGGGTTGTGAGGTGTTAGGCCCAGTTTAGTTAACACAGTCTGAGTTCGTGGATGCGTTCGACCGATGGTCGGGCGATGGGAGCAGCCCATCGTGTTCTTGATCGGGGACCGTTTACTGGTGTGTTGGGTTATCCGAAAGGTTGTAAGGCTGCAGGGTGCCTACCTTCACCTTATGTCGAACAGTGAAGCCCGATCTGTGGCTATTTTCGTTTTCTAAAAGTTTTACGAGCGAGGATAGGAACTCGGTGAGTCTCGAGAATCACATTCGCCTCGGGCGGTGTTTGGATTTGAGGATAGTTGTGGGTATTGTTGTCTCTGTGGAGGTAGTGTTTAAGCTACCATTTCGGTGTTCGGATATTGCCTTATGAAGCCTTGTAAGGCGGAAGTGTAAGTTCTTAGGTCGATTGGTTCGATGTTGGCAAGATTGGATAGTTGGTTGAGCTTGTTCCGGTGATGTGGATAGTGAAGCTTGTCTAGAAGAAGTTACGGCGGCTCGGAGGAATTGTGCGGATAATCGGCAGCGCTTAGAGTTGAGTTGTGGTCGGTCTTCTGAAAGCACCACCCGGGTTGGGGGTAGCGAGTTAGGAATCTGAGAGGAACTTAGCGAGTTACTTTAGGCCTTTGTGAGTTCATGTGAAGGATAGGCGGGTTGCCTATATGTTAGCTTTGCCGTCCGACTTAGGAGGCGACGTCCGATCTTTCGTATTGTTATGATCGGAAAGTATCGGAGATCCATCCAGAGTGTTCGATTAATGATGACCACGTTAGAGATAGTAACCGAGTTTTGGAAAGCGAAGCGATGTCGAAATGTGGTAAGAGTTCGAGTGTCACGGCGACCTTAGGGATCGCATGCGATCCGGTGCCGGTTGTTGGGTCGCGGGTGACACTAGAACCTCGCGGCAAAGTGACAAAAGTGGTATCGATGGTATCGCGAGCATAGATGTGATCATTTCTTTTTTTGTAAAGAAGGTCACGAAAGAAGTATATTATAGACCACGGTGAGAGGTGTTATGGTGATGATAGAGGTGTTTCCTCGTGGACTTGGATGTAGGCTTTTGCGCAAGTTGTTTTACGTGGCCATGTGTGGCAAGGATTGTTCTCGTAAGTATAGTAGTGAAGACTATACTTGAGCGCGGTTGTCTTGAGATTTAAATTGAACATTCGGGACGAATGTTTCTAAGGAAGGAGAATGTTATACCGTATTTCCGCAGTATGCGTAGGCGTGCGTATAAAAGTTTAAAGCCTTGAGTAGGCAAAGTGACTTGGCGATTTATGTTTGTGCCTGACACCCGTTTAGAGTCGTTTTCGGCGAAATGTTTTCCACGACTTTCGTAGGGAATTTCGGCTATGTCATTTCTATTTTTGCGGATTTTTAGAGAGGCGAAACATGTTGGACCAACAAGAGGCGCCACTTGGCACCTCTCATTAGTGGACTTCAAATCGTCCATTGAATGAAAATGGCTAAGCTTGGCACGTTTTGTGCCTTGGCACAAAGTCAAGGGTAGGTAGGATATTTGTGTTTGGTAAATCCTAGCCTACACTTGCTAACACATGGATTGATCTTGGCCTTTGGTTGGCCGTCCCTTGACCTATAAATACCCCTCTAAGGTTGAAGACTTCTTCATCCAAAATGCCTAAGTCTTGAGAGCCTTTCCCTCCACTTTCGTGAGGCCTCTTGGCCAGAGATGTCCCTCCCTTGCCTAGTGGCTCTCGTGAGAACCCTCCTCCTAGTAGTGTGGCGTGGGGTACCCACTAGCCTAGTTGCTTTGTATAATACCACTCTCTTGGTAGAAATACTCTCAAAGTATTGTTATAATGCCCAAATTACCTTAGCAGTATACCTTGTTGTATTCTAAGGTTATACTATCTGAAAAGCCAGAAAATACTATTATACTCCGTCGGTCACCAAACCGAAACCACAGGAAAATCTCCATGGTTAGTTGGAGTAGTATGTAGAAGTTGGTTAGAACTTCTAAGGGTAGTTGGAGCGGGTTGGGCGCGCGGAGTTAGAGCTAAACGATTGCCCGGGATCGACTTTATACTTGGATAATTATGGGCTTATCGAGGTAAATATCTTGTCCTCTATTGTAATTGGAAATTACATGTTGTTTGAATATATAGTTGAAGTATACTATATATAGTCTTGAGCGTAGTTAGTTGGCAATGTCTTTTGACTTAAGCTGAAGAAGCGAATGAATCGTAATTACATAGGGTGTATTCTGATAGACTTGTGTAGTAATCTTGTGGAGTAGAATTGTACCCGTTCGGGTTAGATGATTAACCCCTGGTTGGCTTGGTAGCGGCCGTTAGAGGAGGAGATTCTGTTGTTGCGGGGAGAGTCTTTGCCAAATTTTACGTAGAATGTTCTACGTTAAGATCTAGATTTTAATAAGCGCGCGTGGCCTTATAGGTTGAAGTGCTACGTGTGGCGTAATCTTACGGACTAAGGAGTAGTCGGCGGTTTGAGGTACTCGGGCGTTTTGCTATTAGTCGATAATCGTCGCGAGGTATGTGAACCTCTTCCTATCTCTTACAGCATGAAATGTGTGAACTATGTAATGCGGTAGGCGTCATGTGCTAAATGTATTTGATTGGTTTAAAACATAAAGTGTTATAACGGCTTTATGGGAAGTTAGTTATATGACTTTATGTTGGTGAGAAAATACATATGGTTTTTAATAAGGTAAGCGATTTGAATTATAAGCGGCTTGTTATGTGTTAATAAAGAACTTGAAGTATTTCAAAAGATTTTGGAATCATTTTGAAAGAAGAAGTAATACTTGGTTTTGAAAACTTAAGAGTTATACTAGCTTTATGGGAAGTTAGGTATAACGGCTTAAGAATGTTTTTCTTGATTTGGAAATCGAGAATGTGTATCGACAAACCAACTGCGGCGTTAATAAAAGAAATGTTTTGACTAATTAAGTATTATTAAAACCGGTAGAAACTTCCATCTGCATAGAAGCTAAGATGAGACAAAATGATATTTCCTAGATCACAATTTCTTTGTAATAAGATTGTTATAAACAAGAATATCCTACTCACATATAAGACTTATGTTTCTCAGATTGTTTAAAGGAGAATTATATTCTTAAATGAATAAGACTATGAACTCTGAAACCTTTCTAAAATAAGAAACGTGAACATTTGAAATTAGGCAAACTTGGGCGTTTGGAAAATAATGTTGTTACTTGATTTTACAAAGGTAAGTGTTTTGGTTTATTTAAAAAATGATCACTCTATTTTATACTACGGGTATTGTGTGACTTATGTGAAAGCAACGGATCTTTTAAAAGATTTAATGTATGAAGTACTTTAGGGGTAGATACGAACTTGTTAGCTTAAAGTACCTTGTGTGAATAACTTGATTGTGTTGGTTTGAGATAGCCTTGTAAATACTTTCTTGTTGATGTGATAAGTGAAAATGTTAGGATGCTACATGTGTTAGTATCTTGTGTGATCGTGATGTAAGGGGTCATTCTTGTTGTGCTTACGTTGTTAAGCGTTAAGCGGTTGTACTATTATTGTATCACATACCCTTTGACTTATTATACAGGGCTTGCCACGCCGATCGCGGGTCTTTACGGCTATGCGGTCCTCGTGACTATGCAGTCGCGGTAGCTCGGGATTGATCATTCGGGTGTTTAGCACGACGCGGGGATTCCTATGCGGTCTGTTGAGACTATGCGGTCTTTTGAGACTATGCGGGTTGCGGGAGCCTAGGCGGATACCGAGGTTAGCGCCCGATGCGGGGTATACCTCGGTGATGCAGGACCATGATTCGAGAATACCTCATGCGGGTCCGTGTGTGACCTATGCGGGCTGCGAGAGTTCGAGGATAGACGCAGCATTGATATTGCGGGCGAGTGGCGGCCGATCATGTGGTGCGGTCTAGAAAGACCTCGGGATCTGATTTGTGGTATTTTTGGTGCGTGGGTCTTAGTAGTCGGCTATGCCTTCGTACTTGCCGTATGGTTTTATTGTGATAACTTTGAGGCGTGAGTCACGACTTGACATATTTGCTTATTTATTGGTGAGCGTAGTTTGGTTATCATACATGTCTCCTACTTTATATAGACTACTATGATTTCATTTCTGATTTATTTTGATTTCACATACTTGGTACTGTTGTCGACCTCGCCCGGGGCTGCGTTCATCCGCGGTAAAGGTACACGATCATTGATCCTCGCTCTTAGGGTCACGATTCATCATTTGGGAAAGCTCGTTTCTCGGAGGCTTATCGATGGTATAGTCCCTGTTGTTGTAGGTGTTTACATTCGGGGTATGGCGGGCCCTGTCCGCCATTGTTGTCGTATCATTTCTTAGAGTGCAAATCTTTATCGTGGCGGGGTTTGTGAAAAGGATTAAAGCGTTCATTTGTAAAAGTTGTTATTTATATATCGAAAGGCAAGTTTTCTCAGTTCTTGTTTTGTACTTCACTTGTTTCATGTATATGTTTTATGTTCGTGATTACTCGATGTTGTGTCACTAGGGTGCGGGGTAAGGCACGATCCAGGCCAGTTTGGTCGTGACATTAATCTCATTCAAATCGATAAAACATTATTCTTTTAAAACCAACTACTCATTACTCGCGAATGAGGTTTTACAACATTTTAACAAAATTCATAACAAGTCAAACTAAGTCAAGTCTCTTATCTTTCAAGATCAAGTCTCTTAACTTTCAAAATAAAGTCGTGTATAAGTCAAGTCTCTTATCTTTCAAGATCAAGTCTCTTAACTTTCAAAATCAAGTCGTGTATAAGTCAAGTCTCTTATCTTTCTACAATCAATAAACCATTCTTTTACCTACATAAAGTCGTTATAACTAACTTCCCATAAAGCTATTATAACACCTATGTTTTAAACCAACCAAATCACTTAGCACGTATCGTCTACCGTACTACATAGTTCACAACAATCATGCTAGAAAAGATAGGAAGAGGTTCACATACCTCGCGACGATTATCGACAAATAGCAAAACGCTCAAGTACTTCAACGTCGGCTACTCCTTAAGCCAAGTAGATCACGCCACGTAGTACTCCACTCCTAAAATGGTCATAGTACTTCTATCAAACCATTCTAAACATTGAAGACTTATACCAATAAAAGCCCTCTAATTCTACGGAAAATTCGCGATTTCCCGTTTTACTCACTTTTCCATCTTTCTCCAAGGCGAATAACGTAATATATATACCATATATATATATAAGGCGTAATAATTAAACAATATAAAGAAGGGGATTACACGCCCAAGCGGTAGCGGTTTACTATCACGCCTCCATAATAACAACAAGTAAAGAAGGGGATTACGCGCAAACGGTAACGCGGTTTACTATCACGCCTTCATAACAATACAATAATTAAAAAGGGGATCACACGAAGCAGCGATTGAACAATCTTCCCTTGCGAAATGTAAATACAATTACAAAGTAAATCTGTCCAAAGTAAATCTTGTCCAAAGTAAATCTGATCCAAAGTAAATACGGTCCAAAGTAAATCTGATCCTTAAGTTGGGGTCCTGGCCAACTTTGTCCATTTTACTTATCCAATTACTTCATTAGTCATCCAACTTATATTCCATGTTAATATAAGTTATAGTTACTTTGTTAATTACTTCTTCACAAGTAAGATACGTTTTTACCATTTTAATGGCAAACGGCCAATCCTTTCTTTTAACAAGTTAACAAGATCCAACTTTTCCAAACTTTACTCCATATTTTATATACTCGTAATATACTTATAATATATGTATAATGACCAATTCACAAAGAGGTTAAGGTTTACTACCTCAAATAGCCCAAAATTATCCAAGAACTTAATGTCTCTCCAAGCAAGTCTTAGCTCCAAATCTTTCCGTTCCAATCCGCTACAAGAAACCCATAGAAGCTCCTAACCAACTTCTCTTGAGAACTACTCCAAAAAGTGAAGAACACTTAGGGTTTCCAACTAGTAAGTTTCGGCCAAGGCATGAACAATAGGTTAGGGGTGAGAAATCTTTTCCAACTCTTGGTACACAATCTTCCTAACACCTTAGGGAAGAACACTTGAGAGTTTAAGAATTTTTGGACAAATTTAAGTCAAGAAATGGGCTCAAAAACGAGAGCAAGGTCAAGGGAGAAGGGAGGGAATTTCTTGTCTTGAAATGGTTAAGTGTGGAAGTTTTCATCAACTAAGGGTGCATATATAGGACAACCAAGGGCTAGGATGAAGGCAAGTGTGTGGTTGAGATTGGGGACAAGTGTGTGTGGGTCCCACAAGCCACTTGTCCACACAAAATATCTAGCAAGACTTGGCCACTTGTCCACACAAAATATCTAGCAAGACAAGGCCACTTGTCTTGCCACTTGTTAGCAAATTTCGGCCATGAGGCCACCTAGGGGTGACACGTGTCGCCCTCTGGCCCAAAATATTTCATCTTCAGAAAATATCCATAAAGGCAAAAATCTCGAAAACAAAGTGGGCCCACAGCGTAAATTTCTCAGTGGGCCCCACGTGACCAATTCTGGAAATAAAATTCCATAATTCTAATATAATTCAAGAAGTCCAAATACCAAATCTGGGAATCCAATTCCCATCAACGAACCTTTTTCCTTTACAAAACCCAGAAACTTTTCCGTCGAAAAATCACATCTTTCTTTCTTTCCAAAATTTACATTATTCTCGCACGCACATCCTCACCTATATACCACGGAACTACGGGTATAACATTCTTCCCCAGAAACATTCGTCCGAATGTTCCTTCTAAGTCTCCAAGCGTATTTGCGTCGGTATAGTCTTACTACTTATACTTACAAAGCCGATCATGCCACGATGGCGAGAATATAACATGCGCAAAACTCAAATCCAAGCCAACGAGGAATCATTTCTAATCTCACAACGGCTCCACTAGCTTCAATTTACTCTAAGGCCATTCCGGCCTTCACGATCGATTCTGGTCGAACGATCCACGAACCCGTCACGATGGTTACCTAAACACGGGCCTAGCACCTCGTGACCCTACCACTGGCGGGACCACCTCGAACCGACCCGCTGGCCGGTGCGGGTTGACACGCAACCTTGCCTCAACCCGACCCATTTGCGCGCCAAACTCTTGTTCCCGATCCGGAACAATCTCGCTAATCAAGTTACGCAAACCTGGTAGTCTTCTTATCATAACTATCCTTATATAATTCACACCACTCGGGGACTTATCACACAATTTTTTTACCTCGTATACTATGCACTCCGACAAAGGTCAATCGTAAACAAATCTTTTACTCAAGACGGCCTCGCGTCTAAGGTCTCCACTTATAATATTCTAAGGTTCACACCTTCCACGACCCCCAAACTTACCTCTTCAACTAGTCATGTTCTCTAAGTTATACTTAACACAATGCTATCTGTACATAGCACACAATAATAAGATCATCATATCAGCAAACAAAACTCTAGAGGGTTAAGGATATACCGTATCTACCGCTCTAATCATAGGCACTGCCTGCAGGCGCATAGAAAGGCGATGAACACGCCACGATCCGGTAAGGCTGCGTCGTCTGCCGGTACCCTCTATAAGTACATTCTCGTCCACATGGCCCCGACGGCGCAGTGAAACAAGCACCCGATAAAAGACGACATTCCGGGATGGCGCCGCCACATCGTGCACTGAGGGGCATGAATCCTGCGGCTAGAACTCACGTATATCGTGAACGAAGCCTGGAGCCACGACCAGCTCGAATACCCGAGCGCCACGAAGGCGCGGAGGACCACTCTGTACTGGCGAAAGTGCATAACTAGCCTGCTGCTGAGGTGGTCAGCCTCGCAAGTTACCAAAGGACCCTGCTGTTCGGCCTTACCTGCGATCCGGTCATTCGTCGACCTCTCGTGCCTCACATCCAGTGCATGAGCTGCGTGCGGGCAATGTCCATGCCGGTGAAGAGCTACACCGAACAAGCCTCGCCAAGTAATCATCGAGCCGGTGGCGTGGCGGTGCACTCGTCCTCCATATCGGTCACTAAGGCGGGGACATACCGAGCCAACGAGTCAAACTCCACGTTGTACTCCTGGCAAATGCGCCGGTGCGCGCTTAACGTCAAAAATCTGTCGGCCGAGCCCTCCTCATCTGTGAGGCAAGAAATGTGCAAGAAATGCCTTGAGAACTTCGCCCCAATGGCTGGGGCGCATGTTCCCCTCGGGGCGATTCCGTGAATCAAACGATGAAGCTGCGAGATCACGCAATGATGCGAACCCAATACCACCGACTACGCCTCGAGACTCCGATCACTCTCATGATCCGTAGGCTGTCGGATAAACTCACGAGGTCATCCTCGGCTCGATCCATAGACGCGGCGGGCTACAACTCGAAAAGTCCGTAGTCTCAAATGCGCTCGGGGTGAACTACGGGTTCTCTTGGGGCGAGGCTGCTGCATCGGCCTCTCTCATATCGGCCGACCACGGCGATGGCGAATCGCCATCTCCTTGTACCCATCTCATCCGCTCCGGTGTGGGGGATCGAGGCTCAGTCTTGTAGTCTCGGCAGCCGCTGCTGCGGATCTAAACTCTGCCGTGGCGGCGCATCGCCGCTTCGCCGTCGGAAGCACTATCTCGGTAACGGCCGGGCCTGCCCTGTAACCCTCCGTGCTCTACTCATAGCTCCCTCGGCTGCCTTGCCCTTCGGGGCCCCGATTGCCTTGCGTGGAGGCATAACTGGCACATAAGAATACGTCAGAGGGAGTCCAACTTATAACACAGCTCTAAGGCACGATCTCAGAGTAAGAAGAATAGAAACCAATCCTAAATGTCCTGCAGCCTCCTGATTATAGATGTGGTGCACAACACACCGATAATCAAGACTCTACTAGACACGGTCTGTAGACACTTTCAGAGGACTAATCGCTCGATACCACTTTTGTCACGACCGAACGGGGCCGTGGATCGTGCCTTACCGGGCACCTCGTGATACAACATCAGAGAGAATCAGCGGAAATAAAAACATAAACATGAAACAAGAGACATGATAAATAAACAGGCCAACCAAAACAGTTGCCTTCTGTATATATTCATAAAACCCGAACAATTATCCTTTTTACAAACTCTGCCCACAGATTACTACAGACCTGCAAGTGACAATAACTATGACGGACGGGCCGCCATACCTGAATGTACAAGAACCTACGGACTCGGGTAACATACCAAAAGATAAGCCTCGAGAAACGGGGCTTCCCAATCTGTCGTGATCCTATGGCGAGGATCCTGGCCGATGTACCTCTACTGCGGCATGAACGCGGCCGAAGGAGGTCGATGCAACAGTACCAAGTATGTGGCGAAAAATCAGTAAATGAAATCATAACGATCATATAAAACAGGAGACATGTATGATAACCAAACTACATCTCATAACATAAAAGCAGTCATGTCAAGTCAGGGACTCACGCCCTCAAAGTCATCCCTCATGCCCGTGGAACTCCTTCCTCACTGCCGACAGTCTAGGTACAAACCATGTGATACGTATAACATGTCTCGGCCCATCTCATGGACCCAGTATAGAAACGTGTGGAATACATTCGGTTCATCTCATGAACTTCGGTAGTCGGATGGAATACATTCGGTCCATCCGTGGGCCAGCGGTAGTCGAGTGAAATACATTCGGTTCATCCGTGAACGCGGTAGTCGAGTGAAATACATTCGGTTCATCCATGAACGCGATGGTCGAGTGAAATACATTCGGTTCATCCCGTGAACCGGTAGTCGTAAAATACGATCTTGCACAACAAGGCTATCACACGCAAACATAGGCAAGTTACACACAACTTAAGGTACTATCATTTTATGCCAAAATCCGGTTCGACCTAAAGTATTACATACATTAACTCTTTTAAAAGATACGTTTCTTTCACAAAAGTCACCTGATATTCGTAGTATAAAATAGAGTGACTATCTTTTAAGTAAACCAAAACACTTCCCTTGTAAAATCAAGTAACACATTATTTTCCAAACGTTCAAGTTTGCCTAATTTCAAATGCTCAAGTTTCTCATTTTGAAAGGTTTAGTAGTTCATAGTTTTAATCACTTAAGAATATAATTCTCCTTTAAAACAAATTTGAGAAACATATGCCTTATGTGTGAGTAGGTTGTTCTTGTCTATTACAATCTTATAAAAGCAACCATGATCTAGGAAATGTAATATCATTTTGTCTCATCTTAGCTTCTATGCAGATGGAGGTTTCTACTGGTTTTAATAATAATTAGTCAATACATTTCCTTTATTAACGCTGCAATGGTTTGTTCGATACTTAATCTCATTTCTGAAATCAGGAAAACATTATTCTTTTAAAACCAACTACTCATTACTCGCGAATGAGGTTTTTACAACATTTTAACAAAATTCATAACAAGTCAAACTAAGTCAAGTCTCTTATCTTTCAAGATCAAGTCTCTTAACTTTCAAAATCAAGTCGTGTATAAGTCAAGTCTCTTATCTTTCAAGATCAAGTCTCTTAACTTTCAAAATCAAGTCGTGTATAAGTCAAGTCTCTTATCTTTCTACAATCAATAAACCATTCTTTACCTACATAAAGTCGTTATAACTAACTTCCCATAAAGCTATTATAACACCCTATGTTTTAAACCAACCAAATCACTTAGCACATGTACGTCTACCGTACTACATAGTTCACAACAATCATGCTAGAAAAGATAGGAAGAGGTTCACATACCTCGCGACGATTATCGACAAATAGCAAAACGCTCCAAGTACTTCAACCCGTCGGCTACTCCTTAAGCCAAGTAGATCACGCCACACGTAGTACTCCACTCTAAAATGGTCATAGTACTTCTATCAAACCATTCTTACCATTGAAGACTTATACCAATAAAAGCCCTCTAATTCTACGGAAAATTGATCTTCCCGTTTTACTCACTTTTCCATCTTTCTCCAAGGCCCGAATAACCGTAATATATATACCATATATATATATATAAGGCGTAATAATTAAACAACATAAAGAAGGGGATTACACGCCCAAACGGTAACGCGGTTTACTATCACGCCTCCATAATAACAACAAGTAAAAGAAGGGGATTACGGCAAACGGTAGCGGTTTACTATCACGCCTTCATAACAATACAATAATTAAAAGGGGATCACACGCCCAAACGGAACGCGATTGAACAATCTTCCCTTAACGAAATGTAAATACGATTACAAAGTAAATACGGTCAAAGTAAATCTTGTCCAAAGTAAATCTGATCCAAAGTAAATACAAATAAAGTAAATACGGTCCTTAAAGTTGGGGTCATGGCGACTTTGTCCATTTACTTATCCAATTACTTCATTAGTCATCCAACTTATATTCCATGTTAATATAAGTTATAGTTACTTTGTTAATTACTTCTTCACAAGTAAGATACGTTTTACCATTTTAATGGCAAGCGGCGATCCTTTCTTTTAACAAGTTAACAAGATCCAACTTTTCCAAACTTTACTCCATATTTTATATACTCCATAATATACTTATAATATATGTATAATGACCAATTCACAAAGAGGTTAAGGTTTACTACCTCAAATAGCCCAAAATTATCCAAGAACTTAATGTCGCTCCAAGCAAGTCTTAGCTCCAAATCTTTCCGTTCCAATCCGCTACAAGAAACCCATAGAAGCTCCTAACCAACTTCTCTTCAAGAACCAACTCCAAAAAGTGAAGAACACTTAGGGTTTCCAACTAGTAAGTTTCGGCCAAGGCATGAACAATAGGTTAGGGGTGAGAAATCTTTTCCAACTCTTGGTACACAATCTTCCTAACACCTTAGGGAAGAACACTTGAGAGTTTAAGAATTTTTGGACAAATTTAAGTCAAGAAATGGGCTCTGTTATACCCCGTAGTTCCAGGGTATGTATGCGAGGACGTACGTACGAGAATACGACAGAAAGATTGGAAAGGAAGAAAGAGGTGATTTTTCCACGGAAAAGTTTCCGGTTTTTGTGAAGGAAAAAGGTTCGTTAATGAGAATTGGATTCCCAGATTTGGTATTCAGACTTCTTAGATTATATTAGAATTATGGAATTTTATTTTTGGAAATGGTCACGTGGGGCCCACGGGAGAAATTTACGGTTTTGTGGGGCCCGCTTTGATTTTGAGATTTTGGCCGTTATGGATATTTTCGGAAGACGAAATATTTTGGACGAATCGGGGGGCGACACGTGTCACCCCCATGTGGCACCCGGGCGAAATATGTTTGTCTGACACGGTTAGAGTCGTTTTCGACGAAGCGTTACCTAACTAACGAAGGGTAAATTACGGCTATGTCATTTAGTATTTTTGCGGATTTTTCCGAGAGACGAAACGTTTTGGACCAACGAGAGGGCAACACTTGGCACCTCTCGTTGGTGGACTGAAAGGGCGTTAGGGCGATTGGATGGGCGAGGTTGCTAGATATTTTTGGTAGATATTTGTGAGGTTTTAAGGAGTAGGGTCTAGGGGCACTTGGGCATATCTTGGCCTCCACTTGCCCCCAGCCAGCTAGATCTTGGCCTTGGTTGGCCTTTGCAGCTATAAATACCTCACGCTGAAGACTTACCGTCCATTCCATAAATTCCAAGTCTTGAAAACCTCCCTCACTCCTTGTTGGTTTCGTCCTCCCCTCTTCCTTTGTGAGGCCTTGGCAGAGGGTGCACCACTCCTGAGGCCTTGGCGAAGGGTACACCACTCTCCTGTAGTGTGGCCGTGGGGTACCACTAGCCTTGTTGCTTTCGTATAATACCCCCTTTATGGTGTAGAAATACTCTCTAAAGTATTGTTATAATGCCCAAATTACCTTAGCCGTATACCTTGTTGTATTCTAAGGTTATACCTATCTGAAAAGCCCGAAATACTATTATACTTCCCGTCGACAAAACCGAAACCCTAGGAAAATCTCCATGCTTGGTTGGAGTATTGTGTAGAAGTTGGTTAGAACTTCTAAAGGGTGGTTTAGAGCGGGTTGGGCGCTCGGAGTTGGAGCTAAACGATTGCCGGGATCGACTTTATACTTGGATAATTATGGGCTTATCGAGGTAAATATCTTGTCCCTCTATTTGTAATTGGAATTTACATGTCGTTAGATTATATAGTTGAAGTATACTATATATAGAACTAAGCTTGGTACTGCGGCAATGTCTTTTGACTTAAGCCTGAAGAATCGAATGACTGTAATTACATAGGGTGTATTCTGATGAACTTGTGTAGTAATCTTGTGGAGTTGAATTGTCCCCGTTCGGGTTAGATGTATAACCCCTGGTTGGCTTGTAGCCAGGCCCGTTAGAGGAGGAGATTTGCTTGTTGTTGCGGGAGGTCTGCGAATTTTACGTAGAATGTTCTACGATGAGATCTAAATGTTAATAAGTGCCTTGTGGCCTTATAGGTTGAAGTACTACGTGTGGCGCGATCTACTTGGCTTAGGAGTAGCCGGCGGTTGGGAGTACTTGAGCGTTTGCTATTAGTCGATACTCGTCGCGAGGTATGTGAACCTCTTCCTATCTCTTCTAGCATGATATGTGTGAACTATGTAGTGCGGTGACGTCACGTGTACTAAATGTATTTGATTGGTGTAAAACATAAAGTGTTATAACGGCTTTATGGGAAGTTGGTTATAACGGCTTTATGTTGGTAAGAAAATACATGTGGTTTTTAAAAGGTAAGCGATTTGAACTATAAGCGGCTTGTTATGTGTTAATAAAGAACTTGAAGTATTTCAAAAGAGTTTTGAATCATTTTGAGAAGAAGTAATACTTGATTTGTTTTGAAAACTTAAGAGTTATACTAGCTTTATGGAAAGTTAGGTATAACGTCTTAAGAATGTTTCTTGATTTTGGAAATCAGAATGTGTATCGACAAACCACTGCGGCGTTAATAAAAGGAAATGTTTTGTGATTAAGTATTATTAAAACCATTAGAAACTTCCATCTGCGTAGAAGCTAAGATGAGACAAAATGATATTTCCTAGATCATGGTCAGTAATAAGATTTTTGTAAACAAGAATATCCTACTAACATAGAAGACTTATGTTTCTCAGATAGTTTAAAAGATAATTATATTCTTAAATGAATAAGACTATGAACTACGAAACCTTTCTAAATAAGAAACATGAACATTTGAAATTAGGCAAACTTGGGCGTTTGGAAAATAATGTTGTTACTTGAGTTTTACAAGAGAAGTGTTTTGATTTACTTCAAAAGATAATCACTATATTTTCATATACTACGTATTGTGTGACTTTTGTGAAAGTAACGTATCTTTTAAAAAGTTAATGTATGAAGTACTTTGGGGATAAAACCAGAACTTGTTAGCATATAGTAGAAAGTACCTTGTGTGTATAACTTGATTGTGTTGGTTTGTGATAGCCTTGTAATACTTTCTTGTTGATTTGATAAGTAAACATGCTAGGATGCTACGTGTGTTAGTATCTTGTGATGTTTGTGTAAAGGGGTTTTCCTTTGTTGTGCTTATGTTGTTTAACGATAGTGTTATGATAGTATTATACATCACTCATCTCTTGAGATGATTAGGGTTGTTGCCCTCCGTCACGGGTAGACTTCGGTGGTCGATGGACCTATGATTCGAGACTACCTCATGCGGGTCCAGGGGGCTATGCGAGCTGCGGGAGTTCCGAGTTAGATCACGGCCCTTGTGGTCATGCGGTCCTTGTGGCGACGGGGCGAGTCGGGCGCCGCCGGGAGTAGCTACCTCGATGCGGGTTATACCTGCGGGCCGTCTGATTGGCCTATGCGGGTGCGGAAAGTTCGGGGCTAGACGCGCACATTAGATCTGCGGGCAAGTGGTCGGCTTTGATCATGTGACGATGCAGACAGATCTTATAATCTGATTCATGACCTTGTTGAGTGTAGGTGTTAGTAGTCGGCTATGCCTTCGCACTTACCATGCGTGTTATTATGTACAGGTGGGACACGGTGTTCATGTGTTCCTTGGTGCTTTTATATCATAAAGCTGCCGGTGAGGAAGGTATTCCATGGGCATGATTGATGTTGTGGGCGTGAGACCCATTGTTATATTGAGTGATGACTTGAGGCGTGAGTCACGACGACATGGCCTTATTATTGTGAGCGTAGTTTGGTTATCATACATGTCTCTGCGCTTTATAGACTATTATGATTTCATTTCTGATATTTCGGTTTCACGTACCAAATTTTTGTTATGCTGACTCCTTGGGCTGCGTTAAATACCGCAGGTAAAGGTACACGATCGTTGATCCTCGCTCTTGGGTCACGATTCGCTTGGGAAGCTCCGTTTCTCGGAGCTTGTCTTGGTATAGTCCCTGTTGTTGTAGGTGCTACATTGGGGGTATGGCGGGCCACATCGTCGTTGTTGTCATATCATTCGTAGAGTGCAAAATCTGTTGTGGCGGGGTTTGTAAAAAAGGATTAAAGCGTTCTTGTTGAAAAAGTTGTTATTTACATATATCTTAGAAAGGCAAGTTTTCTCAGTTATTGTTTCATATTTCATAATATGTCTTGTATCGTTTATGTTCATTGATTACTCGATGTTGTATCACTAGGGTGCCGGGTAAGGCACGATCCACGGGCCGAATCGGGTCGTGAGCAGCTCAACGAGCAAGGTCGAGGAGAAGGAGGGAATTTCTTGTCTTGAAATGGTTAAGTGTGGAAGTTTTCATCAACTAAGGGTGCATATATAGGACAACCAGGCTAGGATGAAGGCAAGTGTGTGGTTGAGATTGGGGACAAGTGTGTGTGGGTCCCACAAGCCACTTGTCCACACAAAATATCTAGCAAGACTTGGCGACTTGTCCGCAAAATATCTAGCAAGACAAGGCCACTTGTCTTGCCACTTGTTAACAAATTTCGGCCATGAGGCCACAGGGGTGACACGTGTCGCCTCCTACTCGTCCAAAATATTTCATCTTAGAAAATATCCATAAAGGCAAAAATCTCGAAAACAAAGTGGGCCCCACAAACCAGTAAATTTCTCCGTGGGCCCACGTGACCAATTCGGAAATAAAATTCCATAATTCTAATATAATTCAAGAAGTACAAATACCAAATCTGGGAATCCAATTCCGTCAACGAACCTTTTTCCTTTACAAAACCGAAACTTTTAGTGAAAAATCACATCTTTCTTTCTTTCCAAAATTTACTCGTATTCTCGCACATCCTCACCTATATACCCTGGAACTACGGGGTATAACATGGATCTAGGGTGAATCACTGATCTTCTTGGAACCACCGGCTCCGTCCGTCACCGTTCCCGCCCACTAATGGCGGGCCATCTCACGAACTCGTATCCTCGGCTCTAGTTGTGGGCGGAGGCTCGGTGTATCGTGGCCTCGTAAAGCTATGCCGCTCTAAACTCTGCTGGGGCTAGCGGCGTCATAAAACTCGTCGTCAAGTACTATCTCGGTAATGACGGGCTGTGCCTCGCGACCTACGTGTTCAACTCGTAGCTCCTCTGCCTTGCCCATCCGGGCCTGGTTGCCTTTCGTGAGGCATAAGCGGTACATACGAATACGTCAGGGAGTCCAACATAACACAACTCTAAGGCACGATCTCGGTGAGAAGAATGAAAACCAATCCTAAATATCACGTAGCCTCACGATTATAGATGTAGTGCATGCTGCAGATAATAAAGACTACTAGACACGATCTGTAGACACTTTCCGAGGATTAGCGCTCGATACCACTTTTGTCACGACCGATCTCGGGCGCGGTGGTGTCTTACCGGGCACCCTAGTGATAACAACATCGAGTAAATCGGCGGAAATAAAGTTTAAGCAGAAACAAAGACAACGTAAGAAAAGCAGGCCAACCAAGCGGTTACCTTGTATATACATATAAGCGAGCAGTTAAAATCCTTTACAACCACGCCACAACAGATTACTGGACCTCTAAGAATGTAACAACAACTATGACGGGCGGGGCCCGCCATACCCGAATGTACAAGTACCTACAATGATGCGGACTATACGAAAAGATAATCCTCGGAGAAGCGGAGCTTCCCAATGCGAACTGCGATCCTATGGCGAGGATCAACAAGCGGTGTACCTCTACTGCGGCATGAGCGTTGTTATACCGTATTTCCGAGTATGCGTGGGGCGTGCGTCACGAAAGTTTAAGCCTTAAGATAGGCAAGGGTCGAAATTTGGGCACAACCCGAAAAGAGTTGTTTTCAGACTAAGCGTTTTCCAAACTGCGAAGGAAAATTACGGTTGTAACATTGATTATTTTGCGGATTTTTCCGAGAGATGAAATATTTTGGACCAACGAGAGGCGACACTTGGCCTCAAGTGAATGACGTCGATGGGCTTGATTTGGCGTTTTTTCATTTTTGTGCCTAAAACATTTGGTCAATGTTTGGTAGGATATTTGTGTGGTAGATGAGAAAGTGGGACCCACTCAACACTTGTCCAAATCCTCACCCTACACTTGCCCACCACTTGTCTTAATCTTGGCCATTGGTTGGCCTATAAATACCCCCCTTAGTTGAAGACTTCTTCATCCACAAAATATTTTATAAGTCTTGAAAACCCTTCCCCCTCTTCGTAGAAGCTCTCATCCAAGAGCTCCCCCTCCCCCTTGAGAAGGCCCTTGGCCGAAAGTACCCCTCTTGAGAAGTTGTTCTCGTAAAAACACCCCCTTGGTAGAAAAGTATTCTCCAAGTATTATTCTTATTCAAAATACCTTGGCCCAAATACCTTGTAGTATTCCAAGGTTACCCCTATACTAAAAGCCCAGAAATGCTATTATACTTCCCTTCAGTCACAAAACGAAACCCTAAGGAAAATCTTCATAGCCGGTTGAAGTATTAAGAAGAAGTTGCGTAGAACTTCTAAGGATTGTTTGGAGCGGGTTGGAGCGCCCAGAGTAGGAGCTAAACGTTGCTCAGGATCGACATTTAAACTTGGATAATTTTGGGCTTATCGAGGTAAATACTCCTGACCTTCTATTGTAATTGGAAATTACATACTGAAGTAGTATAGAATTGAATATAAGATACATAGAAGGATATTAAAGAAGAAGATTGAACTGTACTTACATAGAATTTGTATTCTGATGAACTTGTGAAGTTTGTGGGTAGGAAGTCTTGCCCAATTTTCCGTAGAATCTTGTATCTAGATTTATTCTACCGAGTAGTCTAGACATTGATAGACTTGTATAAACCGTTATAGGTTGAAGTACTGCGAGTAGCGTATTCTACTCGATGGGTGGAAAAGGCTAGCAGGATTACAATACTTTGGAGCTATTTGCTAATAGTCGATAAATCGTCGCGAGGTATGTGATTCTTCCTATCCTCTTGAGCATGATATTTTAAAAGAATATATATAGTACGGTGAGCGTGCGTGTGTTAGCGAGCGTGGTTTTACTGCGATGTCTTTTGACTTGAGTCTAAATAATAAGAATCTTGAAGTATTTCAAAAGAATTAAGAACCGTTTTTGAAAGAAGAGTAATACTTGGTTTTAAAAGCTTAAGAGTTATACTAGCTTTATGGGAAGTTAGGTATAACGACTTAAGAGAGATAAAAAGAATGGTTTATTGATTTTAGAAGTTAAGAGACTTGATCTTAAAAGATAAGGGACTTGACTTAATTGAATTAATATGAATTTTGTTAAAAAGTGTGAAACCTCATTCGTGAGTGATGAGTACTTGGTTTTTAAAAGGAATAATGTTTCTTGATTTGAAATCGAGAATAAGTATCGAACAAACCACGGCGCTAATAAAGGAAATGTATTGACTAATTAAGTATTATTAAAACCAGTAGAAACCTCCATCCGCATAGAAGCTAAGATGAGACAAAATGATATTACATTTCTAGATCATGGTGCTTAAATAAGATTGTTATAAACAAGAATAACCTACTCACATAAGGCATATGTTTCTCAAATTATTTTAAAGGAGAATCATATTATTAAGTGTTTAAAACTATGAACTACGAAACCTTTCGAAAATGAGAAACTTGAGCATTTGAAATTAGGCAAACTTGAGCGTTTGGAAAATAATGTTGTTACTTGATTTTACAAAGGGAAGTGTTTTAGTTTACTTAAAAGATAGTCACTCTATTTTTATACTACGTATTGTGTGACTTCTGTGAAAGAAACGGATCTTTTAAAGAGTTAATGTATGAAGTACTTTGGGGATAAAAACCCGAACTTGTTAACATAAAGTAGAAAGTACCTTGTGTGAATAACTTGATTGTGTTGGTTTGTGATAGCCTTGTAATACTTTCTTGTTGATTTGATAAGTAAACATGTTTAGGATGCTACGTGTGTTAGTATCTTGTGATGTTTGTGTAAAGGGGTTTCCCTTGATTGTGCTTATGTTGTTTAACGATAAGCTGTTATGATAGTATTGTACCACTCACCTCTTGACATGATACCGGGGGTTAAGCTGCCCTCCGATGCGGGGTATACCTCAAGCAGTATGTGTGACTATGATTCGAGAATACCTCATGCGGGTCCAGGGGACCTATGCGGAGCTACGAGAGTTCCATGTTAGTGTGCGGCCTTTGTGGTCATGCGGTCTATATGGCCATACGGACTGCGAGTCCAGGACGATGCCGGGGAGTAGCTACCCTCGATGCGGGGAATACCTCATGCGGGCCTATGTGAGTGGCCTATGCGGAGCTGCGGGAAGTTCCAGGACTAGACGCGCACATTTGATATTGCGGGCGAGTGGCCAGCTTCGATCATGTGGCAGTCTAGAAAGACCTCGTGATACAGTTTATGACCTTGTTGGTAGTGTGGGTTTTAGTAGTCGGCTACGCCTTCGTACTTACCCCGTACGATTTTATTATGACACAGGTGGGACCTGGTGTTCATGTGTATTCCTTGGTGCTTTTATATCATAGACTGCCGGCAGTGAGGAAGGTATTCCACGGGCATGATTGATGTTGTGGGCTTGAGACCCATAGTTATAGTTGAGTGATGACCGTGAGGGCGTGAGTCACGACTTGACATGGCCTTATTTATTGTGAATTGTAGTTTGGTTATCATATATGTCTCTGCTTTATATAGACTACTATGATTTCATTCTGATATTTTGATTTCACACTTGGTACTGTTATGCTTGACCTCGCCCGGGGCTGCGTTCATGCTGCAGTAAGTACACGATTGTTGATCCTCGCTCATAGGGTCACGATTCGGCGTTTGGGAAGCTCCGTTTCTCCGGAGGCTTATCTTGGGTATAGTCCCCTGTCGTTGTAGGTACTTACATTCAGGGGTATGGCGGGGCCCTGTCCCGCTATTGTTGTTATATAATTCTTAGAGGTTTGTAGTACTGTTGTGGGCAGAGTTTGTAAAAGGGATGTAACTGTTCGGATTTAAGTTTTTATATATATGCCGAAAGGCAACTTTTCTCAGATAAATGTTTCACACTTCATGTTATTTCATGTCTTGTCTTATATTCCGCTGATTACTCTGATGTATGTCTACTTGGGTGCCCGGGGTAAGGCACGATCCACGAGCAGGTTGGTCGTGACAAAAGTGGTATCGAGCGATTAATCCTCGGAAAGTGTCTACTGACGTATCTAGTAGAGTCTTGATTATCGGTGTGTTGTGCACCACACCAATAATAAGGAGGCTATAGGATATTTAGGATTGGTTTCCATTCTTCTCACTCTGAGATCGTGCTTAGAGCTGTGTTATAAGTTGGACCTCTCTAACGTATTTCTTTCCCTTACCGTTATGCCTCGGGTAAGGCAGCAACCCGAGAAGGGCAAGGCGGCGAGGCTGCGAGTAGATCTGAGAGGGTTCTGAGGCACGGACCAATCATCACACAGGGTGGTACTTCATTCGGGGAGTTACGCGGCGTCGCCCGGCCAGAGTTTAGCGGCGGCAGTTCTGCTGCGGCCATGATCGTTGAACCTTGGTTCCACGACGATGCGAAAGTATAGATTGCAAAGAGCGACCACATTACTAGCTAAGGATGTAGCTACCGGAGAGTATATGATGTACCGATTTATCACGGGTCTTGATGACTATCTAAGAGAGGGTTGTGAAAGAGTAGCTCTTCAGTCAGGCATGAGCATGGCCTGCGTACGGGCTTATGCGCAACAGGCCGAGAAACGTAGAGATCGACGGTTTAACCAAAATCAGCAAAAGAGGGCCAGAACAGCAGGGTCCTTTGGTAACTTTCGAGGCAAATCGCCTCGGCTGAGATCGAATCGCACCTCGCGGTGCAGTGGTCCTCCGCGGACCGGGGCGTTCGGGGTATGCAGGAGTTGGTCAGAGCTCCAGGGCTTCTGGTTCACAGATACACGAAGGTTCTAGCCAGCCGGGTTCAGATTTTCCCCAATGTTCACAGTGTGACAGGCGTCATCTCGGGGAATGTCATTTTTTTGTTGGTGCTTGTTTTGCCTACGGCCGTCAGGGCCATGTGTCGAAAGGATGTCCTAGTAGGAGGGATGTAAGTAGGAGGACTCGACCTACGGATCGATTGCGGATTGGTCGATTCGGAGAGGAAGGGTGTTAGCACAGGAGGCCACCCCACCGGTGTGGCCGTTGTGGTAAGTGTCATTGTGGGAGTGTCGTACTTCTTGGCGGCTTGTTTTGCTTGCGGCCAGGCCATTTGCGAGAAATTGTCCAACCAGAGGTGGCGCGGATGTAGAGACTTAGCCTTCGGGATCAGTGGCTAGTTCATCATCTTCTCTAGCTATGCGCCCAACAGGGCAGGATTGATTAGAACGACAAAGGGTAGTGAAGCAGTAGATACAGGTATATCCTTAACCCTCTAGAGATTTGTATGTGTGATAAGACGAGTATATCATAAGTGTTGTGTTGAACGGCATTGTGTTAATTATGATTAGAAATCATGGTTAGTTAAAAGGGTAAGATTGGGGTTAGGGAAAGTGTGAGCCTTAGAATATTATACGTGGAGACCTTAGAGGCAAGGCCATCTCGAGTAAAAGATTTATTGTTATGTTAACCTTTATCGGAGTGCATAGTACACGTGAGATATGTTTGTGTGATAAGTCCCTGAGTGGTATGAAATGAAAGAGGGTAGTTGAGCTAAGAAGACCACTAGGTTTTCGTGACTTGATTGTGAGATTGTTCCGGTTCGGGGGAACAAGAGTTTTGTGCGATAACGGGTCGGGTTGAGGACCGATCGTGGGTCAACCCGCGGCCTGTAATGTGGTGGGGTCAGTTCGAGGTGGTCCCGCCAGGTGGTGGGGTCACGAGGGTGTTAGGCCCAAGTTTAGTTAACCATCGTACGGGTTCGTGGATGCGTTCGACCAATAGTCGGGCCAATGAGGTCAGCCCATCTTATCTTTCGGTCAGGACCGTTTACTCGGCAGAGGGTTATGCGAGATGTTATATATCAGGAAGGTTGTAAGGCTGCACGAGGTGCCTACTTTCACCTTATGACGATGGAGCCAGTTACGGCTATTTCTTTTTCTGGAAGTTTTACCAGGCAGGGTTAGGAACTCAGGTGAGTCTTAGTATCGCATTCACCCTCGGGCCAGTGTTTGGATTTCAGGGGTAGCTGTGAGGATTGTTGCCTCCTGTTGAGGGAGTGTTTTATAGCTACCATTTCAGTATTCGGATATCGCCTTATGAAGCCTTGTAGGGGCGGAAGTGTAAGTTGTCGGTCGATTGGTTCGATGTTGGCAAGGTTCGGATAGTTGGTTCATTCTTGATTCACGAGGATGTGGATAGGGTGAAGCTTATCCGAAGAGGTTATTGGCGGCTCGAGTCAGCGAAGTCGTGCGGATAATCGGCGGCGGCTTGGAGTTGAGTTGACGATGGGTCTTGAAGGTACCACCGGAGAGGTGTGGCGAGTTTTGAAGCGGTGGAAAACTTAACCCAAAGTACTTTTGGGCATCTTGATTGTTTGTAGAATAGGCGGGTTGCCTATAAATTAGCATTGCCGTCCGGCGTAGGAAGCGAGACGTCCGATCTTTCGTGTTGCTAGGTTGGAAAAGTATCGGAGATCCATCAGTTGTTCCCGTGAATGATGACCAAGTTGGAGGTAGTAACGAGATTTGGAAAGCGAAGCGATATGAAATGTGGTAAGTTATGAGAAAGAGTTCGAGTGTGCGAGAAGAAGTGCGACGAGTAAGGGAAGAAGCGAGCATGTGTTAAGAACATAGATGTGATCATTTCTTTTTTAAAGTGAAGGTGCGAAGGGAGTATATTTTAGACCTTGGGTGGGAGCTTTTATAGTGATGGAGGTGATTCCTCGTGGACTTGAATGTAAGTATTTGGGCGGGTGTTTTCTGTGGCCAGGTGTGGCATGATTTGTTTTCGTAAGTATAGTAGTGAAGACTATACGGGCGCATGTGTGTTTTGAGACTTAGAAGGAACATTCGGGATGAATGTTTCTAAGGAGGGGAGAATGTTATACCCCGTATTTCCAGAGTATGTACGTAAGGACGTACGTACGAAAGTTTAAGCCTTAAGATAGGCAAGGGTCAAAATTTGTGCAGAACCCCCGAAAAGAGTTGTTTTTAAAGCGAAGCGTTTTCCAAACTTTGCGAAGGAAAATTACGGTTGTAACATTGATTATTTTTGCGGATTTTTAGAGATGAAATATTTTGGACCAACGAGAGGCGACACTTGGCCTCAGTGGGCGCAATCCATGGGCTTCCATTGGCACGTTTTTCATTTTTGTGCCTAAAACATTTGGTCAATGTTTGGTAGGATATTTGTGTGGTAGATGAGCAAGTGGGACCCACTCAACACTTGTCCAAATCCTGCTACACTTGCCCACCACTTGTCTTAATCTTGGCCATTGGTTGGCCTATAAATACCCTTAGTTGAAGACTTCTTCATCCACAAAATATTTTCTAAGTCTTGAAAACCCTTCCCTCTTAGTAGAAGCTCGTCCAAGAGCTCCTCCATGAGAAGGCCCTTGGCGAAAGTACCCACTCTTGAGAAGTTGTTCTCGTAAAAACACCCCACTTGGTAGAAAAGTATTCTCCAAATATTGTTACTATTCCAAAATACCTTGGCCCAAATACCTTGTAGTATTCCAAGGTTACCTACATACTAAAAGCCCGAAATGCTATTATACTTCCCTTGATCCACAAAGCGAAACCCTAAGGAAAATCTTCATAGCCGGTTGAAGTATTAAGAAGAAGTTGCGTAGAACTTCTAAGGATTGTTTGGAGGCGGGTTGGGCGCGAGTAGGAGCTAAGCGTTGCTCGGGATCGACATTTAAACTTGGATAATTTTGGGCTTATCGAGGTAAATACTCGACCTTCTATTGTAATTGGAAATTACATGCGAAGTAGTATAAATTGAATATAAGATACATAGAAGGATATTAAAGAAGAAGATTGAATGTACTTACATAGAATTTGTATTCTGATGAACTTGTGAAGTTTGTGGGTAGGAAGTCTTTGCTGATTTTAAAGTAGAATCTTGTATCTAGATTTATTCTACCGAGTAGTCTAGACATTGATAGACTTGTATAAACCGTTATAGGTTGAAGTACTGCGAGTAGCGTATTCTACTCGATGGGTGGAAAAGGCTAGCAGGATTACAATACTTTGGAGCTATTTGCTAATAGTCGATAAATCGTCGCGAGGTATGTGATTCTTCCTATCCTCTTGAGCATGATATTTTAAAGAATATATATAGTACGGTGAACATCGTGTGTTAGCGAGCGTGGTTTCTTTGCGATGTCTTTTGACTTGAGTCTAAATAATAAGAATCTTGAAGTATTTCAAAAGAATTAAGAACCGTTTTTGAAAGAAGAGTAATACTTGGTTTTAAAAGCTTAAGAGTTCTACTAGCTTTATGGGAAGTTAGGTATAACGACTTAAGAAGATAAAAAGAATGGTTTATTGATTTTAGAAGTTAAGAGACTTGATCTTAAAAGATAAGGGACTTGACTTAATTGAATTAATATGAATTTTGTTAAAAGTGTGAAACCTCATTCGTGAGTGATGAGTACTTGGTTTTAAAAGGAATAATGTTTCTTGATTTGGAAATCGAGAATAAGTATCGAACAAACCACTGGCGCTAATAAAGGGAAATGTATTGACTAATTAAGTATTATTAAAACCGTAGAAACCTCCATGCGTAGAAGCTAAGATGAGACAAAATGATATTACATTTCTAGATCATGGCTTCTTAAATAAGATTGTTATAAACAAGAATAACCTACTCACATAAGGCATATGTTTCTCAAATTGTTTTAAAGGAGAATCATATTATTAAGTGATTAAAACTATGAACTACAAAACCTTTCGAAAATGAGAAACTTGAGCATTTGAAATTAGGCAAACTTGAACGTTTGGAAAATAATGTTGTTACTTGATTTTACAAAGGGAAGTGTTTTAGTTTACTTAAAAGATAGTCACTCTATTTTTATACTACGGGTATTGTGTGACTTTTGTGAAAAAGCGGATCTTTTAAAGAGTTAATGTATGAAGTACTTTGGGGATAAAAACCCGAACTTGTTAACATAAAGTAGAAAGTACCTTGTGTGAATAACTTGATTGTGTTGGTTTGTGATAGCCTTGTAATACTTTCTTGTTGATTTGATAAGTAAACATGTTTAGGATCTACGTGAGTTAGTATCTTGTGATGTTTGTGTAAAGGGTTTCCCTTGATTGTGCTTATGTTGTTTAACGATAAGCGTTATGATAGTGTTGTACCACTCACTCTTGACATGATCAGGGGTTAAGGCGCCCTCCGTCGAGGGGTATACCTCGGGCGATCTGTTTGACTATGATTCGAGAATACCTCATGCGGGTCGGGGACTATGCGAACTCTGAAGTTCGAGTTAGTGTGCGGCCTTTGTGGTCATGCGGTCTATGTGGCCATGCGGACTGCGAGTCCAGGACGATGCCGGGGAGTAGCTACCCTCGATGCGGGGAATACCTCATGCGGGCCTATGTGAGTGGCCTATGCGGAGCTGCGGGAAGTTCCAGGACTAGACGCGCACATTTGATATTGCGGGCGAGTGGCCAACTTCGATAATGTGGCGGTCTAGAAAGACCTCGTGATACAGTTTATGACCTTGTTGGTACTGTTGGTTTTAGTAGTCGGCTACGCCTTCGTACTTACCCCGTACGATTTTATTATGACACAAGTGGGACCTGGTGTTCATGTGTATTCCTTGGTGCTTTTATATCATAGACTGCCGGCAGTGAGGAAGGTATTCCACGGGCATGATTGATATTGTGGGCGTGAGACCCATAGTTATATTTGAGTGATGACCTTGAGGGCGTGAGTCCCTGACTTGACATGACTGCTTATTTATTGTGAACTGTAGTTTGGTTATCATATATGTCTCCTGCTTTATATAGACTACTATGATTTCATTTACAATATTTTCAGTTTCACATACTTGGTACCTGTTGTCCTGACCTCGCCTTGAAGCTGCGTTCATCTGCGGTAGAGTACACGATTGTTGATCCTCGCTCGTAGGGTCCTGATTCGGCGTTTGGGAAGCTCCGTTTCTCGGAGGCTTATCTTGGGTATAGTCCTGTCGTTGTAGGTACTTACATTCGGGGTATGGCGGGACCACTGTCCGCCATTGTTGTTATATCATTCTTAGAGGTTTGTAATCTTTGTTGTGGCGAGTTTGTAAAGGATGTAGCTGTTGGATTTAAGTTTTTATATATATGCGAAAAGGCAACTTTTCTCGAATAAATGTTTCACACTTCATGTTATTTCATGTCTTGTCTTATATTCATGATTACTCGATGTATGTCTACCCAGGTGCGGGGTAAGGCACGATCCGCGGGCAGGTTGGTCGTGACAAACGACCGAAGGAGAGTCGATGCAGCAGTACAGTATGTGGCGAAAATGCGTAATGAAATCACATTTCATCATTTTATAAAACCATTTTGCGATAAATGCTTGATTATGCCAAGTAAGGGCGCATATCCCAGAATAATCACTCGCGCATAACTATGGGTCTCACGCCCGTAATATCACTCATGCGTGGAACTCATTCCTCAGCTGGCGTACATGATGTAAAACAACACCGTATGTGAACACGAACACTAGATCACACTGCGTCGTCAAACCGATCGGGCTAAGTAGAATCACCGCTACCGGTTCAAAAGCTAGTCATATCCGCCACGGGCAAATGCGGAAGCCAACTACCAGATCAAAAGCTATCCACGCATGGCCGAGGCAAGTACCACAAGCGAGCGTACCATAGCCTCTGAGTCTCACGAGATATGGCCAGAGGCAAGTATCTCGAAGCTATCTGCGAGCACTGTCGATACGAAATGACCGGGACAAGTATCTCGAGTGTACGTAACCAGTGTACAAATCAAGCCGTGATCGCTCGTCACGCGGCAAGCTTCATGGATTAGCGGTCCATGGACAAATAACAAAACCCTCGCAATGACCGCATGCCCGGCATCTTACCTCGGAAAGCATGGTCATGAAACCATCCTCGGGCCAGCGTGCGTGGATCATCCATCGCGTCGGCGTGTCGAAAAATAACAAGATAATACTCAAAGTGGGCGCGTACTCGTGGACCATCCAGCGTGTCGGTATGTCCAGCAATCAATCGGATAATGGCGGCCTCCAGAGACACGGTAGCACAAAATCAAACACTTGCACAACAAAGCTATCACAACAAGCATGACAAGTTCAACGTACTTTCCTTCTTTCAAAAAGACCTCTTGTTACGTAAAAGCCACACGATACTAATACTCGTAGTATATAAAGAAAACACGTTTTACTTTTAAAACCAAATTACTTCACCTTCGTAAAATCTTTACAAGGCTTTTAAAATCAGTACTCTATACTTTTTAAACCAAGTGCTTTTCTTTTGAAACAACATCAAGTATACTCTTTTAAAACCCAATTAACTTACTCTTTTCAAAACAAGTAACCTATACTTAAAGCAAGTTACTTCTCCTTTTCCGAAAACAAGTCGTTATAAGTCAAGTCTCTTATCTTTCAAGATCAAGTCTCTTAACTTTCAAAATCAAGTCGTTTCTTGTCAAACCAAATCTTTCTTTTATCTTCATAAAGTCGTTATAACTAACTTCCCGTAAAGCCATTATAACACTTTATGTTTTAAGCAAACAAAATTCATTTCACCTGCGTCGTCTGGTACTATATAGTTCCAACAATCGTGCTCAAGAGTATAGGAAGAATCACATACCTTTTTGGCTTAAACCACAAGCCAAGTCAAGTATGCGCGCGTAGAAGATCACCTATAATAACCACAATATATCTATCAATCTCTAGTTCTCTTCGTAGCATAATCTAAGCAAGCAGTTCCTATTCTACGGACAATTCGCGCACCTCCCCTGCTTTATCACATAAATCTCCTCACTGCAAGGCGCTGCAGCGACAACTCCCGGGGATTACACGTCTAACGGGACGTGTTCAATTCTTCACAATAATACTACATAAGTCTCGTGAAATGCAGTCGATGTAAATCTGTTCAATCCTTTATAAACATCCTTCGATATAATATACTCAAGTATAACTACTACGACATGTAATATCGAATTACAATAGGGGGACATAGATCGTTACCTCGATAAGCCCAAAATTATCCAAATTTATAAGTCGATCACGAGCAACGTTTAGCTCGAACTCCTTACGCTCCAACCCGCTCCAAGCAACCCTTAGAAGTTTCTAAACAACTTCTCTAAACACTTCAACCAAGCTAGGAAGATTTTTCTAGGGTTTCACTTTGCGACTATTGGAATAAAGTTGTATTTCCGGGCTCCTAGTATTGAAATAACTTTGGAATACTACTAGGGATACTAGGCTAAGGTATTTGGGATTATACTACAATACTCAAAGTATTTCCACTCAAGAGGGGGAGGGGGACGAAAATCAACTACAAAGGGAGGGAAAAATATTTTACTTTGGAAAGCTTAAGTGTGGATGAAATTACTCTTGCACTAAGGGGGGTATTTATAGAGAATTCAAGGGTCAAGATCTAAGCAAGTGGGTGGTCAAGATTGGGCCAAGTGTGTGTGGGTCCAGCACCACACATGTATGGCACAAGACAAGTGGCTTGCCCTTGTTAGGTCATTCGGCCAGGGACAGTGTCTAGCCAACTGTCCCATTTCGACCAAGGTGCCACATGGGGTGACACGTGTCGCCCCGACTAAATCAAAATATTTCGTCTTAGAAAATATCCAAAATACGGAAACCTTAAAAACAAAGTGGGCCCACAAAGCCAGTAAATTTCTCCGTGGGCTCCACGTGACCATTCAGAAAATAAAATCTCATAATTCTAATATAATCCAAGAAGCCCAAATACCAAATCGGGAATCCAATTCCGTCAGCGAACCTTTTCCTTCACAAAACGGAAACTTTTAGTCGAAAAATCGCGTCTTCTTCCTTTCTAATTTTTACATGCCGTATTCTCAATGCGTCCTCACATACATACCACGGAACTACGGGTATAACATTCCTCTGAATAATCACACAAACAATGCATGATAACTAACAATGATTAAAACTAATCAAGTATACTAATCAATGGTCTAACATATGAACAATCATCATTATAAACTCTAACAATGATTCATATTTGACTAAACATGCTTGATATAAATTTGGTGAATATAAACAACTCTAATGATGAACATTATTATCATTTAATCTAGTTGAACATTCTTAATAACCTATCAAATGATCTTAATAGTCATCATTTAACCAAAATATGTTTAATAACCAACTGAAAAAAACATAAACAGGCATTTATGTCAACTAAACATGCTTATCAAACATACAAATACATCATACATATCATATTAAGTAAATTAAACAAGAAATTAAAGATGGAACCGTGTTTAACTTCTCCGGGTAGCGAATCGAGGCATCGTCTCGACTCGTCGATTCCGCTCGGAGATGCTTTACAATACGTGATAAAGATGAATGTTTTTATGGGTATGTTGAGTTGTAACTGAGAACGAGAATAAGGGAATCTGAAAATGAGAGGGATTTTCTATGGTTTTCACACAACTTCAAAGTTGTCAAAACCTGAAATTGGTTCCTGGCTTTAAAAAAAAGTTCGATTCTTAAGCTTTTAAACCCAGGTTTTTCGATCCTCCCACACAACCCAAAGAGGTTGTATTTATACCGAATTTGGATCCCCCACCCATTCTTCAAACGACTGGAAATTTGAATTAAAGGGGGCTTGATGGGAGACATGTAAACTACTGACCGTACAATGGCGCGTGGCGAGAGTTGCGAGAAACAAGGGCGGCGTGGGTGATATCGAGGTAAAAATGGTGTTATGGTAAGGATTTTTGGGGTGCTGCAGACGCGGGTTTTTGGGGTGTCAGGGACAAAGTGATGGATTCTAGGTTTGGGTGGTGTCAGGGCGTAGTTCAACGGGTTTTGGGGGAGGTGATGTGCGGAGGTTCTTGGGCGACGGGAGAGGGTTCGTTCGGTTTTTGGGTTCCTGTTAGTTTGGATGATTTTTGTTGGGAAAAGGTGTTGGGCTCGGGTCGACGGGGTTTTGAAATTTGGAAGAAATGTGAATTGTTTGGGTTGGTTTGTTTTTGGTTAGAGAGGGAAGAAAAATGGGAATTGCTTGGGCTGGTTTAGTTTAGTAAAAGGAAAATGGGTTGGGGGTTTATATAATTTACTATTAAAAGATGTTGTGCATAACTATAAATTATAAATATAAAAATACCAATGTGATAATATAATATTTAAGAAATATTTAAATGCGATGCCATTTTGTAAATAGAATAACATAACATATTATGATGAAAATTATGATTGTGATAAAAATGCTCCGATAGCAACAAATGTGAATAAAAATAAAAAATAGTAATAAATTGTCACGACCCGTTTGAGGCGTGGTAGTGCCTTAACTGAGGCACCCAGTAGACATACATCAGTGTCGGAATATAAAAACAAGACATGAAACAAATGTAAATT
Source organism: Przewalskia tangutica (assembly GCA_029844215.1). Lineage (NCBI taxonomy): Eukaryota > Viridiplantae > Streptophyta > Magnoliopsida > Solanales > Solanaceae > Przewalskia > Przewalskia tangutica. The sequence continues at coordinate 211,288 of JAQGDG010000037.1, read as the reverse complement.
GAGACACAGTTTATCGAGAAAAATCGCCTTTCGGCATATATATATAAAGAGTGAAACGATTACATCCCAACTTTACAACATGACTACAGACCTTAGGAATGTAAACAACTATGGCGGGACGGGGCCGCCATACCTGAATGTACATATATCTACAACATCGGGAGAACCATACCAAAAGTCGAGCCTCGGAGAAGATGGAGCTCGACACCAAAGCAAAGATCCTAAGGATGCGGATCTAGCTTTGCTTTGCCACCTGCGGCATGAGCGGCCCAGAAGGAAGTCGATTAACAGGTACCAAGTATGTGAAAGCGTAAAAATGCGAAGTAAAATCAAAGTATTTAAAACCATTTGCAAATACAACGGTTTAAGCACATAGTGCCACAACATAAACAAGAGCAAAATAGATATAATGTAGTGGTCTTTTCTAGGCGCTAATGATCGAAGCAAGGCCAATCGCCCATAGTATCATTATGCGTGCCTAATCTGGACTTTCCGCGATCGCATAGGTCACACACGACGCGTGAGGTATTCTCGCGTCGGGTAGCTAACCCGGTACCTCACGGACTTCATGATCGCGTAGTCACATAGACCGCGTAGTCACCTGACGCATAGGGCATCCTCGTGTCGGGATAAAACACCGGAATGATCAATCACGGAACTCCCGCGACTCGCATAGTCACACAACCGCATAGGCCGTATAGACGCATCGAGGGTGGCAAGCCCTCGGTATAACAAGTCGAGGGTAGGTGATATAATAACGATAACTGTCTTAACGTTTAACAACGTAAGCACAACAAGAATAACATCACAAGACACTAACGCACGTAGTATCATAACATGTTTACTTATCAAACCATCTTAATATATTTTGCAGAAGTCAATACAAGATTTTCATAAACAAATAAGTAAAACCGTTCCTTTTATCTTTCTTAAGTCGTTATACCTAACTTCCCATAAAGCTAGTATAACTCTTAAGCTTTCTGTTTTAAAAATCAAGTATTACTCTTCTTTCGAAAATGATTCATAATTCTTTTGAAATACTTCAAGGTTCTTATTATGTAGACTCAAGTCGAAAGACGTTAAGTAAAACCATGTTCAGTTAACACACGTACGTCTACCGTACTATATATATATTTTAAAATATCATGCTTAAGAGGATAGGAAGAATCACATACCTCCTCGGCGAAATCCACCTGCCAAGTCGAATATGTCGTGAGAGAATCAACCTATAATAGTCAAATACGTCTATCGATGTCTGAACTACTGCTGAGACTATTCTAGCGAGAGGTTCTCTATTACGGAAAATTGGGCGCACTTCCCTACCCCAAGCTACACAAGTCTCATCAGAATACGATCACATGTAAATGATTCAATCTTCTTTATTATTCTTCTGATGTGATTTCAGTTCAATTCAATTCTGTAATATCCTTCTATGTACTTACAGTTGAATTATCTTATTTAATATACTTCTATATAACTAAGTACTATTTCTATACTACTACGATGTGATCTCAATACTATAGAAGGATAAGATTATTTACCTCGATAAGCCCAAAATTATCCAAGTTAAATGTCGATCCCGAGCAAGGTTTAGCTCCTAATCTAAAAGCTCCAGTCCGCTCCAAGAAACCCTTAGAAGTTTCTAAACAACTTCTACTTAATACTATAAGTGATTTGGGCTACGGTATTTTGGAATAGTAACTACACTAGAAGGCAACTTTCTACAAAGAGGGGTATTCTCAAAGCCACTAGGCTAGAGGGAAGAGGTTGGGACAAAACACTACAAGGGAGAGGGAGGATTTTGAGACTTAGAGAATTGTGTTTGTGGATGAAGAAAACCTTCAAGTTAGGGGTATTTATAGGCCAACCAATGGCCAAGAGGAAGGCAAGTGGAGGCAAGTGGAGGTGGGGATTCACCCAAGTGTCCTTATCTATCTACTACACAAAAATATCCTACCTAACCTTGACTAAAGCAAGGCCACAAAATCGTCCAAACTTGCCCATGTTGCCGTCCACTTGAGGGTGACAAGTGTCACCCTCTCGTTGGTCCAAAATATTTCATCTCTCGGAAAAATCCGCAAAAATTATAAATGATATGTAGTAATTTTCCTACGCAGTTTTGGAAAGCGTTTAGTCGGAAGCGATTCTTTTAGTGGGTTGTGCACAAATTTTAGTCCCTATGCCTACTTTAAGGCTCAAACTTTTCACGTGCATACGTTACATACTGGAAAATACGGGTATAACATAAATAGTGATATTTGAGAATAAAGATGATAAAAATTATTTTTGCGCTTTTAAAAATAATTTAATTATCGATAATAAAAGGAGGAGGGACAAAATTGGGTGTCAACAACTTGCCTCTTTGATTGAAGGCGATGAAAGAGTTTCGGACAAAGGCGTTGACTTATAACCAATTTGTCACGATTGTCAAATATCAAAAAATGCATGGGTAAACGAAGTTTTCAAGAAGAAAGAGAATTTACGATGCTAGGAATTTAAGCGCAAGATAGCGATTCATAATTTTGTCGAGTGTCGAATATGATGACCGCGGGTTACGTAACGTTGGAAAATTAAAGGCAAGACTAACGCGGATTCAAAAATTTGTCTCAGTGTCGAATAATGATGACACTGGGTTCCTGTGGAACAAGAAAATTAAAGGCAAGGTGGACGCAAATTCAAATTCGTCCCAGTGTCGAATTAAGATGACACTGGGCCATTGGTGTTACGTGATGCTGGAGGAGAGCAGATCAACGTTCGAGGTAGGCCATGGACCTTTGTTGTAAAGTCTAGCTCTCCAACAAATTGCCTCAGTTCACCATAAGAGATAGTTCCACGTTGTGCTTCTGCTCTTGTAAATTATGGTTCCTGCAGACATTAGCTTAAGAAAATTAGTGCGTAACTGTTAAGACAAAGTGATAAAGTAATGGATAATGAAAATGCGATCATGTGAATAGAAATGTCATCTTGTGTAGACATAATGTGATGAGGGTGTCATAGTTGCTGATGCTGAGATGCATGATCAAAAATGCTGATGACGTCGTTGTATAGACGTGATGCTGATGATGACGTTGTTGCATAGATGTGATGCAGATGAAGTCGTTGCATAGGAATGATGAAATGATATAGTTTCATAGACATGTTGCAGATGTCGTCGTTGCATAGATGAAACACAGATAAAGTCGTTGCATAGACGTGATAAAGTGACGCCGTTGCATAGACGTGGTGCAGGTGTCATTGAAACATAAATAAAGTTATTGCATAGGCGTAATGGAATGATGTCGTTGCGTAGATGTGGTGCAGGTGTCATTGAAACGTAGATGAAGTTGTTGCATAGGCGTAATAGAATGACGTCGTTGCATAGACGTGGTGCAAATGTCATCGTTGCATAGATGAAATAGATAAAGTTGTTATATAGGCATAATGAAATGACGTCGTTGCTGTTACACCCCAAAATTTCAGGATATGTTTATAAGAACGTACGTAAGAACACAAAAATGTTAAGGTTTGAGACGAGTAAAAATTTATCGAAATTATGGAATTGTCGGAAAACGAATTATTGCGACAAATGAGAGGGCAACACGTGTCACCCCCCTTAGTGGTCTTGGTCGAAATTGTGCATGGGTGGAATGGTCATTTGACCATAATTTATGATGAAAGTCTTGCAAGGCTTAGAGCTTGACAACATTGACCAAGTCAATGACCCCACATAGCTTGATATTTAAATGAATCTCATCCAAACCACACAAGTGTTCTAATCTTAACCCTCCATTTGATTATATAATCATCCTTAGTAGCAAGACAAGGCCACTTACACTTAGAAAAATTTGAAGAACTTTTGTTCTTGCTAGCATGCTCTCGGGTTTGGGCATTTTGCCAAGACAAAAATTTTCAATTTTTGTCCAATAATCTCCCCACTTTAAACCAAGGTTCCTAAGAGTATTGTAAGGTTATCTCAATAGAAAGATCCCGGAAAAATGGTGTTTTCGTATTAGTCGCAAGGCGAAAACCTAAGGGGTTATTCAACTTTGAAGTTGGAACTTGAAGATGAGTTATTCATAAGCTTCTAAGGGTTGCTTGGAGTGGATTGGAACGTCGAAAGGAGGAGCTAAAGTTGCTAAGGATCGACTTGTGATCTTGAATCATATTTGGGCTAATTGAGGTATAACCTTCATTTTACTTTTGTAATGGAAGATTTCATGTTATGATAAATTATAAGTGATCATGTGATAAGTGTTATGGAAATTTGGAAGCTCAAAATCCGAAAATGACATGTTGAGTCATTTGAAATTGAATTACAATTTAGTCGTTTATTAGAATCGTCGCATGTTACTTACTTGAAGATTATAGTAGTTATAATCGATTGCGACTTGATATCATGTTATGCTAACAACTTGGATTGAAATGGAAATTGGATAAGAATTGGTGTTATTGTACTCAATGTGGCCGAATTGGACTAGTAGTTTGATATCTTTTGTGGGGCGGAATTTTACACGTCTAGTAGGCATGTAATCCCCTATTGTTAATTGCATTGATTGGGCCTTAAATGTGGCGTGTTTGGTTATTGAATTCGGCCTTGAAAAAGGTGGCAAAGTAAGTAGAAACAAAGGAGGTGCTGTCCGATTTTCCGTAGAATTTAGTGACCTTACACTTATAATATTCTACGTTTGAAGTAAGGCGTTAATAGACGTACTATGGTCATTATAGGTTGGCATACTACGTACGACGAATTGGACTTAGCAAGTGGATTAAACCGAAGAGGTATGTGGAACTTTCTTATCTCTTGAGCATGAATAAGTTGTAAATGTATAGTACTGTAGACGTACAAGTTTTTGACAATCTAGGTCCTTTTGGTATCCTTGGCTTATTTTAAGAATGTCCAAGTTGCTTAAGTTAGGGAATTAACTCACTTGTTTAAATATTAAGGATATCTTGGTTTTCAAAAGTTAAGAGACTTTAAGTATGTTGAAAGTATTATTGATACTTGTTTTGTTGGAAAGTTTAAGTCTCTTGGTTATAAAGAAGTATGTAAGTTGCTAATGTATAAAGCTAGTATAACGGCTTTATGGGAAGTTGGTTATAATAGCTTTATGGAAAGTTAATAAAAGAGTGGTTTACTCTATGTAATTTAAGTATGTTAAATGACTTGAAATAACGAAAGGCAAATTGAGTTAAAGGCATCAATTGCTTAAGGTTTTTAAAAGAAAGAAGTCACTTGATTTAGAAGCAGAAAATGTATTTTCTAAAAGGTATTGTGACTTGTCTTAAAATGTAGTTATGACTTGATACTACGGTTATTAGTATCTTGGAAGTTTATATGAAAATGAGTCATTTTAAAAGAATAGAAGTACGTAGTACTTTGGGTTAAACTCCCGGATTTTATAATGACATGTTAGTGCCTTAGGTAAACTAAAATGAGAGTGTATATGAATAAGACTAATAAGAAGTTAGGGGGATTTCTTAACTGGCTTACTTATTGTATGATAGGCCGGTAGTGCTTATGTTTTGTTTGATGGTCAGTTGAGACAGGGTAAGAGTATATCGAGGTAGATCCCCAAGATAGTTATACCACTGCGACCACCTTCTCCAGGGTAAGAGTATATCTGAGGGGTAGATCCCCAAGATAGTTATACCACCTGTTGACCACCTCCTCCAGGGTAAGAGTATATCTGAGGGGTAGATCCCCAAGATAGTTATACCACCTGCTTTACCACCTTCTCCAGGGTAAGAGTATATCTGAGGGGTAGATCCCCAAGATAGTTATACCACCTGCTTTACCACCTTCTCCAGGGTAAGAGTATATCTGAGGGGTAGATCCCCAAGATAGTTATACCACCTGCTTCAGGGTAAGAGTATAAATGAGGGGTAAATCCCCAAGATCGTTATACCACCTGTTTTCGTGGATTTGCTACATGTACTTTTGATTACTCTCATTGTTAGTAAGGCACTGTGTACTGTTAATTGAGTTATCATACCTGTCTCCAGTTTTATTATTGACTTATGATTTCATTACTGATCTTTCGGCCACATATTTGGTACATGTTGTACCGACCTCCGGGCCGTGCGTCATGCCGCAGTAGAGTCTGATGCGATCCTCGCTCTTAGGATCACTATTCAGCTATTGAGAAGCTCCTTTATTCCGGAGGCTTATCCCTAGTATTGTCGGTTGTTGTACATTCAGGGGTATGGCGGGGCCCTGTCCCGCCAGAGTTGTTATTCTTAGAGGTCTGTAGTCATATTTGTGGATTGGGTTGTAAAGAAAAAAAAATGTACTATTTTTTTGCGTATATTGTACGGAAGGTGGCCTTATCGGCTAGCCTGTTGCTATTTTTTTATGTTCAAGCATTTTATAAGTTGTGTATGTTCATTGCTATTCTACGATGTATCACAGAAAGCGGTGCAGGTAGGGCACGATCGCGCCCGGTCGGTCGTGTGATAGGCGTGGTGCAAATGTTATCGTTGCATAAACGTGGTGCAAATGTTATCGTTGCATAGACGTGGTGTAAATGTTATCGTTGCATAGGTGTAATGACGTCGTTGCATAGACATGGTGCAAATATCGTAGTTGCATAGACAAAACATAGATGAAGTCGTTGCATAGGTGTAATGAAATGACATTGTTGCATGGACGCATTGTGAATGTCGTCATTGCATAGATGAAATATAGATGAAGTCGTTTTATAGGTGTAATGATGTCGTTGCATAGACGTGGTGCAAATGTCGTTGTTGCATAGACGAAACATAGATAAAGTTGTTGCATAGACGTAATGGAATGACGTGTTATGCGTTTGTGATCCACCTGGGTTGGAATATGGCTGTGTGACTGCTGATGTGCTAGACCTTATTGCGGAATTTTTAACTTTGATTGTGGTTGTCCTTTTCTGTTATTGCTAATATGAAGAACCTGCGTTCAAAGAAAAATTTGTGAGTTTAGGGGGGGGGGATTGATTCGTATTGACTTTGCAGCTTTGATCCTTGATACTTGTGTTCCTGACTTGTTTGGACTTGTAACCCCTGTCTGATTTCCTGTCTTGGCTAGTTGTCAATAAAATATTAGTTAAAACAATTTATTTATAAGAGAGTATGTATATTAATCAAAATTTCTGTCGAACTCTCAAATAGTGATATGCAGTGAAACAAAGCAAACGTCTTCGTCCAAAATCCTGTTATGACCGAAAGACTTAGCTTCCAATGCCTTCTTAGGTCTACTACTGTTTTCTGGCAGCGAACCCTTAAATTTGCCCCAGTTTCTGGTGTACGAGGATGCTGAATTTTCAAATGCACAAGATCGAGTCTTGTGCGGATCACTTGCTGACTTTGTTATGTTATCAGATAAGTGAATTTCATCAATTGCCGGGTAAAAAGGGAATTTTTAATGGTGGGACCGAAGCTGATTTAGGCCGCCTATGTATCCCGCCGAGGGAATCAGGTCATAACGTATTTTAAGTTACAAAGGGGAATGACATAATTTTTCTGAGAGTGGCACCGAAGCCGATGTCACCGCCTACGTATCCCGCCGAGGGAATCAGGTCATAACGTAGTTCCGATTACAAATAAATGATAATTTTTACAACACACAAAGGAAAAGCATTACATGGGAGAGTTCCTAAACATAATATCTCTTAACCACATCTGCATTGATTGTTTGCGGCCATATTTCGCCGTCCATTTTAGCCAGGATTAGTGCTCCTCCGGTCAACGCCCTGTGAACCATGTACGACCCCTGCTAGTTGGGTGCAAATTTTCCTTTACCTTCACTTTGGTTCGGGAATATGTGTTTCAAAACCAATTGTCCCGGTTTGAACACCCTCGGCCTCACTTTATTATTGAAACCTCTAGCTATTCTATTCTGATAAAGCTGTCCGTGACAGACTGCGGTCATCCTCTTCTCATCAATCAACATCAGTTGTTCACACCTATCCTGTACCCATTTAGCTTCGCTCAGCTCAGCTTCTTGGATAATTCTTAACGATGGTATTTCTACCTCTGCTGGTAACACAGCTTCTGTTCCATAAACCAAAACGTATGACGTTGCCCCGGTAGAGGTCCGGATTGTTGTGCGATAGTCCAGAAGTGCAAAACGCAAATGTTCATGCCAATGCTTGTAATTATCAACCATCTTCCGCAATATTCTTTTGATGTTCTTGTTGACTGCTTCTACTGCTCCATTCATCTAAGGTCGGTACGGAGTGGAATTACGGTGAGTGATTTTGAAATTACCACATATCTCACGCATCAAGTTATTGTTGAGATTGACCCCGTTATCCATTACAATTGACTCAGGGATTCCAAATCGGCAGATGATGTTGTTGCGGACGAAATCAATCACTACTTTCTTCGTCACTGACTTGTATGACGACGCTTCCACCCATTTGGTGAAGTAATTGATTGCCACCAGAATGAATCTATGCCCGTTGGACGCGGTGGGTTCAATAGGACCAAAGACGTCCATCCCCCAAGTTGCAAATGGCTAGGGGGAACTCGTTACATTGAGCTCGCTAGGAGGCACATAGATCATGTCGCCATGAATCTGACATTGATGACATTTCTGCACAAAGTGACACCAATCTATCTCCATGGTCATCCAAAAGTATCCTGCTTGCAGAATTTTCTTTGCCAAAGTAAAGCCATTTATATGAGGCCTGCACATACTTCCATATATCTCTTCAACCAACTTGCTTGCTTCTTGGGCATCGACACACCTTAACAAACCCAGATCCGGAGTCCTCCGATAAAGGATTTCCCCGTTTAGGAAGAAAAGGTTTGCTAACCTTCGAAGTATCTTATTTTTAATGCTAGTTATTCCTTCCGAATATTTGTCGACCTGGAGATACCTCTTAATGTCGTGGTACCATGGTTTTCCATCCGATTCTTCATCTATGTGGAGACAGTAGGCTGGCTGGTCCAACAAATTCACTTTGATAGGATCAATATAATTCTTGTCTGGGTGTTGAATCATGGAAGACAAAGTTGCCAAAGCATCGGAGAATTCATTCTGTTTATGCGATATGCTTGAACTCTATCTTGCCGAATGTCTTGCACAATTCTTTTACACAATGCAGGTAAGGGAGTATCTTCATGTTCTTGGTGGCCCACTCTCCTTGTACCTGATGAATCAATAGATCTGAATCACCGATAATCAATAACTCTTGTATATTCATGTCAACAACCATTCTGAACCCAAGTATGCAAGCTTCATATTCTGCCATGTTATTAGTGCATGGAAATCTGAGCTTTGCCGAGATCGGGTAGTGTTGACCCGATTCAATAACCAAAACGGCTCCGATACCAATTCCTTTGAAGTTTGCAACTCCGTCAAAGAACATTCTCCAACCTGGATATTATTCTGAGATGTCTTCTCCTACAAACATCACTTCTTCATCTGGAAAGTAGGTTTGTAGAGGCGTATACTCCTCGTCTACAGTATTTTCCGCAAGATGATCTGCTAATGCTTGCCCCTTGATGGCCTTCTGGGTGACATATATAATGTCGAACTCACTTAACAGGATTTACCATTTTGCCAGCTTCCCAGTAGGCATGGGCTTCTGGAGGATGTATTTGAGCGGATCCATTCTTGAAATGAGATGAGTAGTGTATGCAGACAGATAATGTATAAACTTCTGAGCGACCCAAGTCAACGCACAGCAAGTGCGTTCTAGAAAAGTATACCGGGCTTCATAAGGTGTGAACTTCTTGCTCAAATAGTATATAACTTGCTCCTTCTTTTTTGTTTCATCGTTCTTCCCCAGCACACATCCAAATGTATTTTCCAATAATGACAGATACAATAGCAAAGGCCTTCCGGGCTCTAGAGGTACCAAGATAGGCGCATTAGATAGATACTCTTTGATCCTATCAAAAGCTTGCTGGCAATCTATTGTTGTTATACCCCGTATTTCCGGAGTATGTACGTGAGGGCGTACGTACGAAGTTTAGCCTTAAAGTTAGGCCAAGTTCGAAAATTGTGCACAACTCGCTAAAAGAATCGTTTTCCGACGAAACGTTTCCACAGCTTCCGTAGGGAAAATTCCGGCTATGCCATTTCTAATTTTTGCGGATTTTTCCGAGAGACGAAACATTTTGGACCAACGGGAGGGCGACACTTGTCACCCTCCAATTGATGGACTTGAATCGTCCATTGGACGAATTGGACTTTGGATGGCACGTTTTTTGTGCCTTTGCACAAGTCAAGGAGTTGGTAGGATATTTGTGTGTAGTAGATAGAATGGACACTTGCCTAAATCTTCACCCTAGACTTGCCTTGCACTTGGCATCATCTTGGCCCTTGGTTGGCCATGGCTTGACCTATAAATACCCCCTTAAGATGAAGAGTTCTTCATCCACAAATTCCTTTCCAAGTCTTGAAAATCCTCCCCTCTCCCTTGAGCTTGTTTCGTCCAACACCTCCCCCCCCCCCCCCCCTTTGAGAAGCTTGCCGAGGCTATCCCCCCCTAGTCGAAATCTACCCCCTCCCTTGGTAGAAAAGTTGCCTTCTAGTATTGTTATAATGCCCAAAATACCCTAGCCCAAATCCCTTAGTCCTTAGTAGAAGTTGTGAAGAACTTCTAAGGTTTTCTTGGAGCTACCGGAGCGTACAACTTAGGAGCTAAACCTTGCTCAGGCGCGACTTTTATCTAGGATATTATTGGGCTTACCGAGGTAAATAAACTTACCCTTCTTTTATAATTAGAGAATGCATACTGTAGAAGTATAAGAATATGTATTAAATACTTAGAAGGATATGACAGAATAGAATTGAACTGTTATCACAGTAGAAGGGTTTAAAAGAAGAATAATTGAACTGTTCTCACATAGGGCTGTTTTACAGTAGACTTATATAGCTCACCGGGTAGGGAAGTGCTGCCCAAATTCCCATAGAATATAGAACCCTCTGCTTAGAGCTTTATACAGTACAGTCTAGACGTTGATAGATGTCTGTGACTATTATAGGCTGATTCTCCGCGCGCGACATATTCAACTTGGCAGGAGGTTTTCGCTGAGAAGGTATGTGATTCTTCCTAAAGCATGATATTTTAAAATATATATGTAGTACGGTAGACGTACATGTGTTAACTGAATAATAACTACGGCAATGTCTTTTGACTTAAGCCTGAATAATACTTACGGCAATGTCTTGCGACTTAAGCCTGAATAATAAAAGATCTTAAAAAGTCTTTCAGAAGAATTATAAAACAGTTTTGAAAGAAGAAGAATATTTGTTTTTAAAAACAAGAAGCTTAAGGGTTATCCTAACTTTATGGGAAGTTAAGTATAACGGCTTAAGTTTTATAAAAAGGAACAGTTTACTTATGTGTTTATAAAAGACTTGTATTGATTTATGAAAGGTATAATAAGATGGTTTTGATGAGTAGACATATTGTGATGCTATGTGTTAGTATCTTGTAACGTTTGTGTAAAGAGGTCAGTCTTACTTATGCTTATGTTGTTTAAACTATAAGTCGTTGTGTTAGTACTATATCACTCACCTCGAGATGATATCGGGGTTGTCGCCTCCGACGCGGTAGACTCAGCGATGCGGGACCATGATTCGAGAATACCTATGCGGGTCCGAGGCCTATGCGAGCTACGAGTTCCGAGTTAGTGTGCGGGTTATGCCTCACGCGGTCATGTGCCACGCGGACTACGAGTCCGGACGTTGCGAGGAGTAGCTACCTCGATGCGGGTTATACCTCACGCGCCTATGTGAGTGGCCTACGCGACTACGGAGTCGAGATTAGGCTTGCAGAATGATAATATGGGCGAGTTGCCCTGCTTCGATCATTCGCAGCCTAGAAAAGACCTGTTACAATTTACCTATTGTTGCTCTTGTTTGTGATGTGGAACTATGTGCGGTTTCCTTGGTTGTTTCATACATATTTGTAAACTGGTTTTAAAATGATATGATTTCATTTAAGTACTTTATAGTTTCACATACTTAGTACCTGTTGTAATCGACTTCTGGCTGCTCATACCGCAGTGGCAAGTAAGTGTGCTAGATCCACATCCTTAGGATCTCTTTGCATTGGTGTCGAGCTCCATCTTCTCCGAGGCTCTACTTTTGGTATGATCTCCTGTATTGTAGATAGTTTGTACATTCAGGTATGGCGGGGCCCTGTCCCGCCATAGTTGATTACTTCCTTAGAGGTCTGGAGTCCTATTGTACAGTTGGGATGTAACTGCAAAACTATGTGTATCTATATATGCCGAAAGGCGACATTTTCGCACAGAACACTGGGTCTCTTTTTACACCTGTTTCATGTCTTGTTTTATATTTCCGCTGATTTTCTCTGATGTATGATCGCTGGGTGCGGGTAAGGCACGACCACGCCCCGAACGGTCGTGACAAAAGTGGTATCGAGCGATTAATCCTGGAAAGTGTCTACAGACCGTATCTAGTATAGTCTTGATTATCGGTGTGTTGCACCACACCAATAATCGTGAGGCTATAAGATATTTTAGGATTGGTTTCATTCTTCTCACTCGAGATCGTTTCTATAGAGTTGTGTTATAGGTTGACCTCTAACGTATTCCTTTTATGCTTATGCCTCCACGCAAGGCAACCCGCCTGTATGGCAAGGCAAACGAGGAGCCGCTAGTATGGCACCGAGAGTCACGAGGGCTCGTGCCCGCCTATACCCGAGACGGCGAGTTCCACGACGCCGCCCCCCAAAGAGACTACAGATTCGCACCTCCCGTCCCACACCGCGGAGGAGATAGGGTACAAGGAGATGGCCCAATTATTGGCCAGGATCGTGGCGAACACGAGGACAGCCGACGCGGCAGCTTCAGCCCAAATTTGAGCACCCGTGGTTCACCCGAGACGATAGTTTGAGGCTACGAGATTTCTGAGTCAGAGCCCGCCGCAGTTTTACGGTCGAGGCCGAGGATGATCCGCAGGAGTTCATCCGTCGCCACAGAGGATTATGAGAGTGATCGGCGTCGGAGACCGAGTCCGTGATCTTGGTTCACATAGGCTGCGTGATACCGCGATCGATTGGTTTGATTCATGGAGTTATCGGGAGAGCACGAGTCCCAGCTACTTGGGATGAGTTCTCAAAGGCTTTCTCACTCACTTCTTGCATCCACAGATGGCGAGGGCGCGGCCGTGATTTTTGTTATCGAGGCGAGAGGGCGCGTTAGGGAGTACAATGTCGAGTTTGATTCATCGGCTCGATATGTCCAGCGTGTAGCAGATATGGAGGATAGGTGCACCGCCACGCCACCGGCTAGATGATTATATGGCGAATCTTGTGCGGTGTTTCTTCATCGGGTATGGACATTACCGCATGCAGCTCATGCTCGGATGCGGCGAGCGCAGAGCCGACGAGTTGACATACAGCAGCGAAGAGGCGGGGCGGAGGGTCTTCGTGGCTATCGTGTGGGCGGCCTCGCAGCTAGCCTAGATTTGCACCACGGCCCACCAGAGCACTCTGCACCGCCCTCAAGACACCAGAGTATTCGAGGCGCACTGGCCCTGGGCTTCGAGACGCCCGAGTAGCAGGTATCGCCGATCGACCACCCCAGGTGTGGCGTCGCGGTAGATCCCATTACGGGAAGTGTGGTAACGCTTTGGGAGCTTGTTACGGTTGTGGCTACAGGTCACTGCGAGGATCGTCCGACCGGGCGCCACGGTGGTAGGCTCACCTTCGTGTTGCTGCCGCTTCATCATCTCCTACGATTACTCGCCGGAGGCGTGGTACTCATGGGTCGGCAGGTCGCGGCAGAGGTCGTGGCGCAGGTCCCAGTTCTAGCGGTCCTCAGAACCGCATTTATGCTTTATCCAGCCGACAGGATCAGGAGGCCTCACCTGATGTCGTCACAGGTACCTTATCGGGCCTGGTTTGATGTGTATGCCTTGATAGATCCGCGTTCTACTCCCCATATATCTCCCTTATTGCTAGTAGGATAGGGATAGAGCACGAGTCCATAGACTTTTCGAGGTAGCTACGCAGATGGTGATTCGGTGGTGGCTCGGCGGGTATATGGCTTGTCCGGTGACTATTTACGTCGCCGACCTAGCCGACTTGATAGAGTTGGATATGATTGACTTCGACATGATCATGGGTATGGATTGGCTAGCTTCTTGCTACGCCAATGTAGACGGCAGGGAGAGAGTAGTGCGGTTCCAGTTTCCTGAGGAGCCGGTTGTTGAGTGGGAGCACGTAGACGCCGGCGGTAGGTTTATTTCCTACCTCAAGGCTGGAAGATGGCATGCGGGTACATCTACCATCTCGTTCGTGTTTGATACCGAGGTGCAGTGCGATTTTCGGGCCCAGAGTCGAGAGTTCCCGGACGTGTTTCCGGCGACCTCGCATCCTCCCGAGAGGAGATCGAGTTTTGTATAGATGTGTTGCGGACACTCGGCCTATTTCCATTCCGCCATACGAATGGCACCGCCGAGTTGAGAGAGTCAAGGATCGGCTGGGATTTCTTTGGAGAAGCGGCTTCATCGCCTAGTGTTTCTCCCCCGGGAGCGCAGATTGTTCGTGAAGAAGAAGGGCGGACGCCGCGTAATGTGTTGATTGACGGTGAACAAGGTGACCATTAAGAACGAATACCCCTTCCTGAGATTGATGATTTGTTCGACCAGCTGCGGTGCGAGATGTTTCTCAAGATTGACCGCGATCGCTATCATCCGAGTTCGAAGTCGAGAGGTGGATGTCCCTAGATCGCATTCGGACCCTGTGACGCATTATGAGTTCGTGGTCATGTCTTTTGGGTTGACAAATGCTCCGCGATATTCATGGATTTGATGAACCGAGTGTTCAAACCATTTTGGACACGTTTGTGATAGTGTTCATTGATGATATCTTGGTTTATTCTCGCCAGAGCGAGACGCGAGCATTTGAGGCGATCAGGCCGATAGCTTCTCGAGACCAGATTATACGCCAAGTTTTCCAAATGTGAGTTTTGGTTAACTTCGTGGCTTTCCTTGGGCATATTGTCGGGTGATGGCATTCGAGTGGATACGGCCAAGATCGGCGCAGACTTGCCTGACCTACTACTCGGCAGAGGTTCGCGATTTTCGGGCCTCGCGAGTTATTATCGGCGGTTCGTAGAAGTTTGCTTCTATCTCGCACCATTGACTAGGTGACTCGAAGGCGCTAAGTTTGATGGACTGATGCTTGGAGCGGGGTTTCTAGTTCTTGAAGGAGATCGACGACGCCCGTTCTTACTCTTCCGCAGGGTCCAGACGGTTATGTCGTGTATTGTGACGTCGGGCATCGGGCTGGGATGTGTTGATGCAGCAGGTAGAGTTATAGCGACGCATCCCGACAACTTAAGAAACACGAGAGAACTACCCCACCCATGATTTGGAGTCGGTACCGTGATTCACGCCAAGATCTGGAGGCACTATTTGTATGGGGTTCACGTGGATATTTATAGACCACAAGAGCCTCCGTATATCTTCACCCAGGAGCTGAACTTACGCAGAGCGGTGGTTAGAGTTGCTTAAGGATTACGATGTTGATATCTGTACCACCCGGGAAGGCCAATGTTGTGGCAGATGCTCTTAGTCGTAGGTCGATGGGAGCCTATCGATGTGCGCTAGAGAGGAGGGCATGGTTCGTGATTTGCATCGGTTAGCGAGCCTTGGTGTCCGCTTTGATTGATTACGATAGCTGGGGTTCGAGTTCGTGAGGTTGCCGAGTCTTCCATCGTCGAGAGGTGAAGAGGCAATTCGAGGATCCGCTCGACACGTTATCGCGATGCAACTCTTTATGAGGAAAGGGTCCACGAGGTAGCACTGATGGGGTGCTAAGGTTTGAGGGCAGTTGTGTGTTCCAGATGTTTCGTGACTTCGGCAGTTCGGGGAAGCACACGGCGCGTTACTCTATCCATCCGTGGTCGACCAAGATGTACCACGACCTTAGATCGTGTATTGGTGGGATGGCGAAGAGGACGTTGCGAGTTCGTAGCTCGATGCCCGTGTTGTCGGCAGTGAAGGTAGAGCACCGGAGGCACGTGGTTTGTTGCGACGATTTATCGAGATCCCGACACGGAAGTGGAGGTAATCAACATGGATTTTATCAGGATTACCTCGCACTCGGAGGAGACATGATTCTATATGGGTTATCGTCGGCGGATGACGAAATCAGCCCACTTTCTTCCGTCGGGGCGACTTTTGGTGAGGATTATGCCGACTTTACATCCGAGAAATCGCCGATCGCATGAGTCCCTATTTCGATCATATCGCATGCAGGAGCCCGCTTACGCTAACTTCGGAGGTCTTTCCAGAGGTTTAGGGACGCAGTGAGCCGAGTAATCGCATTCCATCCACGACAGACGGACAAAGCGAGCGCTATCCGCACTTCGAGGATATCTTTGAGCCCGTGTTATCGACCGTGGGTTGGGAGGATCATTTGCCTCTAGTTGAGTTTGCGTACAATAATAGCTACCACTCCAAGATTCGATGGCGCCTTATGAGGCCTTGTGGGAGGAAGTGCAGATCGTCTATAGGTTGGTTCGATGTGGGCGAGGTGCGATGGGGACCAGATTTGGTGCAAGCAGATGGATAAGGTGAAGCTTATCGGGAGAGGTCTTGGCGGCTCGAGTCGGAAGTCATATGCAGATCATCGTCGCTGCATCTAGAGTTCGAGGTTCATGATTGGGTTTTCCTAAAGGTGTCACCCATGGCGGTGTGATGAGATTCGGGAAGAAGGGGAAACTCAGCCCAAGGTACATTGGGCTGTTTCAGATTGTTCGCAGGGTAGGCAAGGTTGCCTATGAGTTGGATCTGCCGTCCGATCTGGAGGCAGTGCATCCGGTGTTTCACGTTTCTTGCTGAGGAGATGTATCGGGGATCCATCTAGGGTACATCCGATTGACGACGTCCAGGTGACCGAGGGGTTATCGTATGAGGAGATTCCCATAGCGATAGTCGATCGTCAGGTTAGGCGTCTGCGGACCAAGGACGTGGCTTCCGTCAAAGTCTTGTGGCGGAACGAGCTTAGGGAGGAGATGACGTGGGAAGCTGAGGAGGACATGAGGCGGAGGTATCCTCACTTATTCCCCACACCTCCAGGTAACTTACTTTCCTATTTACTGGTTTAATTTTCGTAAATTGTTAAGTGTTATATTGTGGCCATGTGTGGCACTTGCAAACTGTTTAAGCTTTATCGATAACTGTCTTGGGAAGGAACATTCGGGACGAATGTTTCTAAGGAGGGGAGAATGTTATACCCCGTATTTCCGGAGTATGTACGTGAGGGCGTACGTACGAAGTTTAGCCTTAAAGTTAGGCCAAGTTCGAAAATTGTGCACAACTCGCTAAAAGAATCGTTTTCCGACGAAACGTTTCCACAGCTTCCGTAGGGAAAATTCCGGCTATGCCATTTCTAATTTTGCGGATTTTTCCGAGACGAAACATTTTGGACCAACGGAGGGCGACACTTGTCACCTCCAATTGATGGACTTGAATCGCCCATCGACGAATTGGACTTTGGATGGCACGTTTTTTGTGCCTTTGCACAAGTCAAGGAGTTGGTAGGATATTTGTGTGTAGTAGATAGAATGGACACTTGCCTAAATCTTCACCCTACACTTGCCTTGCACTTGGCATCATCTTGGCCCTTGGTTGGCCATGGCTTGACCTATAAATACCCCCTTAAGATGAAGAGTTCTTCATCCACAAATTCCTTTCCAAGTCTTGAAAATCCTCCCCTCTCCCTTGAGCTTGTTGCCTTCTAGTATTGTTATAATGCCCAAAATACCCTAGCCCAAATCCCTTAGTCCTTAGTAGAAGTTGTGAAGAACTTCTAAGGTTTTCTTAGACTCTGGAGCGCATAACTTAGGAGCTAAACCTTGCTCAGGCGCGACTTTTATCTAGGATATTATTGGGCTTACCGAGGTAAATAAACTTACCCTTCTTTTATAATTAGAGAATGCATACTGTAGAAGTATAAGAATATGTATTAAATACTTAGAAGGATATGACAGAATAGAATTGAACTGTTATCACAGTAGAAGGGTTTAAAAGAAGAATAATTGAACTGTTCTCACATATGGCATTTTACTGATGAGACTTATATAGCTCACCGGGTAGGGAAGTGCGCCCAAATTCCCATAGAATATAGAACCCTCTCGCTTAGAGCTTTATACTGATCATGTCTAGACATTGATAGATATGCGTGACTATTATAGGTGATTCTCACGCGACATATTCAACTTGGCGAGGTTTTGTGAGAAGGTATGTGATTCTTCCTAAAGCATGATATTTTAAAATATATATGTAGTACGGTAGACGTACATGTGTTAACTGAATAATAACTACGGCAATGTCTTTTGACTTAAGCCTGAATAATACTTACGACAATGTCTTGCGACTTAAGCCTGAATAATAAAAGATCTTAAAAAGTCTTTCAGAAGAATTATAAAACAGTTTTGAAAGAAGAAGAATATTTGTTTTTAAAAACAAGAAGCTTAAGGGTTATCCTAGCTTTATGGGAAGTTAAGTATAACGGCTTAAGTTTTATAAAAAGGAACAGTTTACTTATGTGTTTATAAAAGACTTGTATTGATTTCTGAAAGGTATAATAAGATGGTTTTGATGAGTAGACATATTGTGATGCTATGTGTTAGTATCTTGTAACGTTTGTGTAAAGAGGTCAGTCTTACTTATGCTTATGTTGTTTAAACTATAAGATGTTGTGTTAGTACTATATCACTCACCTCTTGAGATGATACCGGGGGTTAAGCTGCCCTCCGATGCGGGGTAGACTCAGGCGGTCTGGGACCATGATTCGAGAATACCTCATGCGGTCCGTGGCCTATGCGGAGCTACGAGTTCCGTGTTAGTGTGCGGGGTTATGCCTCACGCGATCTATGTGGCCATGCGGACTACGAGTCGGGGCGTTGCCGAGGAGTAGCTACCCTCGATGCGGGTTATACCTCACGCGCCTATGTGAGTGGCCTATGCGGACTACGGAGTCGAGGATTAGGCTTGCAGAATGATAATATGGGCGTGTGGCCTGCTCGATCATTCGCGGCCTAGAAAAGACACATTCTGATTTACCTATTGTTTCTCTTGTTTGTGATGGCACTATGCATGCGGTTTCATGGTTGTTTCATACATATTTGTAAACTGGTTTTAAAATGATATGATTTCATTTAAGTACTTCTGATTTCACATACTTAGTAATTGTTGTCGACCTCCTTCGGGGCCGCGTCATGCCGCAGGTGGGCAAGCAGTGCTAGATCCACATCCTTAGGATCTCTTTGCATTGGTGTCAGGAGCTCCATCTTCTCCGGAGGCTCTACTTTTTGGTATGATCTCCCTGTATTGTAGATAGTTTGTACATTCAGGGTATGGCGGGGCCCTGTCCCGCCATAGTTGTTTACTTCCTTAGAGGTCTGTAGTCCTATTGTACAGTTGGGATGTAACTGCAAAACTATGTTTATATATATATGCCGAAAGGCGACATTTTCTCACATAAAACTGTGTCTCTTTTTACAACTGTTTCATGTCTTGTTTTATATTTCCGCTGATTTTCTCTGATGTATGACTGCTTGGGTGCCCGGGTAAGGCACCAGTCACGGGCCCCGGAACGGGTCGCGACAATTGTCCACTTGGTTGGAGCATCCTTCTTCAATAACTTGAATATTGGTTCACATATCATCAGATCGCTATGAACCTCACGATGTAATTGAGTCGTCCGAGAAAACTCATCACATCCTTTCGACTCTTCGGAGGAGGCAACTCTTGGATAGCTTTATCTTGGAGGGGTCCAATTCAATGCCCCTTCTACTCACGATGAAACCCAACAACTTTCCAGGGACACAAAGGCGCTAGCGGGGGTTTAGCCAGTTATCTTGCATCAACCGGTTAAAGAATTTCTTTAAATCTGTCAAGTGATCTGAAATCTTTCGCGACTTAATAATAACATCATCCACATAGACCTCAATTTCTTTATGGAACAGGTCATGAATGGCTCTCATATAAGTGGCACTTGCATTCTTGAGTCCGAATGACATTACCCTGTAGTAGTATACTCCACACTGCGTGGTAAACACTATATTTTCTGCGTCTTCCTCATTCATCAGAATTTGATGGTAACCAATAAAACAATCAACAAATGATTGCAACTCATGCTTCGCACAATTGTCGATGAGTATATAGATGTTCGGGAGGGGGAAATCATCCTTCGGACTAGCTTTGTTGAGATCCTGATAATCTACGCATACCCTTATTTTCCCATCATTCTTTGGCATAGGCACAATGTTGGCTAACCTTGTGGGGTACCTTGCAACTCGGATGACTTTTGCATCAAATTATTTGGATACTTCTGTCACGACCCGACCCCGGGCCCGCGACTGGTGCCCTACCTGGGCACCCCTTACAGGTATACATCAGAGAATAACAGCAGAACATACAAAACTCATAAAATACTAGACAGTAAATATCTACAGGCTAGCCGATAAGGCCACCTTCCGTGAAATATACATAACCAAAAATAACAGTTACATCTTTGTTCTTACAAGTTACAACACAATCCACAAGATATGACTACATACCTCTAAGAATTTTTACATAACAACTGTGACGGAACAGGGCCCCGCCATACCCCTGAATGTACATAAATCTACAACATCAGGGAAACCGTACCAAAATACAAGCCTCCGTAGAAATGGAGCTTCTGACAACTGATTAGTGATCCTAAGAATGAGGATCCACCACCTGCTTACCCCTACCTGCGGCATGAACACATCCCCCGAGGAAAGGGGGTCAGTACAACAGATGTACCAAGTATGTAAAATTGAAAGTACTGAAATGAAATCATAAAGTCTAAAATAAAGCTGGAGACGTGTATGATAACTGAAATAACAGTACACTGTGGCTTACTAACAATGAGAGTAAACAAGAGTATACTTTACTACATAAAAATATGAGGCTCATGATCAATCTAGGGTCACCCGCCCGTAGTATCATTAAACAATCCTACTCCTGGGACTATTTCACCTTTATAGGTCCTGTGGACCCGCAATGAGGTCATCCGCCTCGCATGAGACTATTTCACCCGCATAGGACTATTTCACCCGCATAGGCCCGGTGGGCCCGCAATGAGTACAAACGCCGCACTCGCATCATGGGTAGCAAATCCATGGAATAAGTAGTAACCCGGGGGTTTACCCCGCAAGAATAACATAACCTAGCACAACCGGCTATCATACATAACATAAGCACCACCGGCTTATCATACATAACATAAGCAAGTTAAGAAATCCCCTAACTTCTTATTAGCCTTATTTATATACACTCTCATTTTAGTTTACTTAAGGCACTAACATGTCATTATAAAATCCGGGAATTTAACCCAAAGTACTATGTACTTCTATTCTTTTAAAATGACTCTTTTTCATATAAAATCCCAAGATACTAATAACCGTAGTATCAAGTCATATCTACCTTTCAAGACAAGTCACAATACCTTTTAGAAATACATTTGTAGGCTTCTAAACCAAGTGACTTTTTACTTTAAAACTTTAAGCAATTGATGCCTCTAAATCAATTTGCCTTTCTTCATTTCAAGTCATTTATCTTTATTTACATCACTAGAGTAAACCATTCTTTTAACTTTCCATAAAGTTATTATAACCAACTTCCCATAAATCCGTTATACTAACTTTATGCTTTAGACACTTACATTTTTTTTATAACCAAGAGACTTATACTTTCAAAAACCAAGTATCATATACTTTCAAAATACTTCAAGTCTCTTAACTTTAGAATTCAAGTTTCTTAACTTTAGAAACTAAGATATCTTTAAAACAAGTGAGTTAATTCTCTAACTCAACCAACTTGGACATTCTTAAAATAGGTCAAAGATATCAAATGAAACTAAATTCATTTAAATATCGTACGTCTATCGTACTATACATTTACAACTACTCATGCTCAAGAGATAAGAAAGTTCCACATACCTCTTCGGTTCAATCTACTTGCTAAGTCCAATATGCCGTACGTAGTATGTCAACCTATAATTGTTATACCCCGTATTTCGGAGTATATGCGTGGGGCGTGCGTAGAAAAGTTGTGCCTTAAGTGCTTGGCGAAATTATTTTTGTGCACAACACCCGGTTAGAGTCGTTTTCGGCGAAACGTTTTACACACTTCGCGTAGGGTAAATTCGGCTATGTCATTTTTAATTTTGCGGATTTTAGAGAGGCGAAGCGTGTTGGACCAACAAGAGGCGCCACGGCACCCTCTCATTGGTGTAGTGTGGGGCGGTAAAATGGGACGATTTCCTTGACATTTTTGTCAAGTAGTAGGTAGGATATTTTGTGGTAGATGGATAAGGTGCACTTGGCATGATCTTGGCCCTACACTTGCACCACACTTGGCTTGATCTTGGCCATTGGTTAGCCATGGCTTGACCTATAAATACCCCTCCCCTTTGATGAACTTCTTCATCCAAAAATTGTGCTAAGTCTAAAATCCCTTCCCCCTCTCTTGTGGTGTTCGTCCAACACCCCCCTCCCCCCCCTTGGTGAGGCCCCTTGGCCGAGAGCCCCTCCCCCCTTGGCCAAGAGTACCCCCCTAGTGGGGTTGGTAGAGGGTATACACCCTTGTGGTGTTGTCTCGTATAAATACACCCCCACCTTGGTAGAAATACTCTCAAAAGTATTGTTACTATACCCAAAATACCTTGGCCCTAATACCTTGTAGTATTCCAAGGTTATACTTATACGAAAAGCCCAGAAATACTATTATACTTCCCTTCAGTCACAAAACCGAAACCCTAAGGAAAAATCTCCATAGTTAGTTGGAGTATTAAGTAGAAGTTGGTTAGAACTTCTAAGGGTGGTTTGGAGCGGGTTGGAGCGCACGGAGTTGGAGCTAAACGTTGCCAGGATCGACTTTATACTTGGATAATTATGGGCTTATCGAGGTAATTATCTTGTCCCCCTATTGTAATTGGAAATTACATGTTGTTAGAATATATAGTTGAAGTATACTATATATAGAACTGAACGTAGTTTTCGGCAATGTCTTTTGACTTAAGCCTGAATAATAAGAAACCTTTTCGAAAGAAGAGTACTGAACTGTAATTACATAGGACTGTATTACAGTAGACTTGTGTAGCTTTTCTGTGAGGTAGAATTGTGCACGGCCGGATTAGACGTATAACCCCCGCAGGTTGGCTTGGTAGTGGCCCAGATAGAGGAGGAGATTTCTGTTTGTTGGGGAGAGTCTTTGCGAATTTTACGTAGAATGTTCTCTGAAGAGACCTAAATGTTAATAAGCGCCTTGTGGCCTTATAGGTGGAAGTACTATGCGTGGCGCGATCTACTTGGCTTAAGGAGTAGCGGCGGTTTGAGGTACTTGGAGGCGTTTTGTTATTAGTCGATAATCGTCGCGAGGTATGTGAACCTCTTCCTATCTCTTCTAGCATGATATGTGTGTAACTATGTAGACGCTAGGCGTCACGTGTGTTAAATGGATTTGATTGGTCTAAAACATAAAGTGTTATAACGGCTTTATGGGAAGTTGGTTATAACGACTTTATGTATGTAAGAAAATACTTGTGGTTTTAAAAGGTAAGCGATTTGAACTATAAGCGTTTGGTTATGTGATAATAAAGAACTTGAAGTATTTCAAAAGATTTTTGAATCATTTTGAAAGAAGAGTAATACTTAGTTTTGAAATCTTAAGAGTTATACTAGCTTTATGGGAAGTTAGGTATAACGGCTTAAAATGTTTCTTGAGTTCGAAATCAGAATGTGTATCGACAAACCCTTTGCGGCGTTAATAAAAGGAAATGTTTTGACAGATTAAGTATTATTAAAACCAGTAGAAACTTCCATCTGCATAGAAGCTAAGATGAGCCAAAATGATATTTCCTAGATCATGGCTGCTGTAATAAGATTGTTATAAACAAGAATATCCTACTCACATATAAGGCTTATGTTTCTCAGATGGTTTAACAGAGAATTATATTCTTAAATGAATAAGACTATGAACTACGAAACCTTTCTAAAATAAGAAACGTGAACATTTGAAATTAGGCAAACTTGGACGTTTGGAAAATAATGTTGTTACTTGATTTTACAAAGGTAAGTGTTTTGATTTACTTCAAATGATAATCACTCTATTTTCATATACTACGTATTGTGTGGTTTTGTGAAATGCGTATCTTTTAAAGAGTTAATGTATGAAGTACTTTGGGGATAAAAACCCGATCTTGTTAATCATATAGTAGAAAGTACCTTGTGTATATAACTTGATTATGTTGGTTTGTGATTGCCTTGTAATACTTTCTTGTTGATTTGTTAAGTAAACATGCTAGGATGTTACGTGTGATAGTATCTTGTGATGTTAGTGTAAAGGGGTTTCCCCTCGACTGCGCTTAAAGTTGTTTGACTCTCAGCCATTATGTTGGTATTGTACCACTCACCTTGACTTTTTTCCGGAGGTTAAGCGCCTCCGTCTGGGGTAGACTTCGGTGATGCAGGACCATGATTCGAGAATACCTCATGCGGGTCCAGGGGATCCATGCGGAACTACGGGAGTTCAGGTTAGTTTGCGGCCCTTGTGGTCATGCGGTCTTTGTGGCCATGCGGTGCGAGTCGAGGATGATCTTGGGAGTAGCTACCCTCGACGCGAGAATACCTCATGCGGGCCTATGAGGTTGGCCTATGCGAGCTGCGGAGAGTTCGAGGCTAGACGCGCATCGATCTGCAGGCGAGTGACGGCTTTGATCATGTGGCCAGTGCAAGCGGATATCATAATCTGATTTATGACCTGTTAGTCTTGTGGGTGTTAGTAGTCGGTTATGCCTTCAGACTTACCTGTCTTGTTTTATTAGGACACGGTGGGACTGGTGTTCATGTTTATTTCTTGGTGCTTTTATCTCATAAACTGCCGGCAGTGAGGAAGGTATTCCACGGGCATGATTGATGTTATGGGCTTGAGACCCATAGTTATATTTGGGTGATGACTTTGAGGGCGTGAGTCCCTGACTTGACATGACTTCTTATTTATTGTAAACTGTAGTTTGGTTATCATACATGTCTCACCTTTATAGACTATTATGATTTCATTTCTGATATTTCGATTTCACATACTTGGTACTGTTATGCGACCTCCTCGAAGTGCGTTCATCTGCGCGAGTTGAGGTACACGATCGTTGATCCTAGCTCTCGTGTCACAGTTCGGCGTTTGGGAAGCTCCGTTTCTCGGAGGCTTATCGTGGTATAGTCCTGTCGTAGTAGGTGTTTACATTCGGGGTTTGGCGGGGCCTGTCCGCCATTGTTGTCGTATCATTCTTAGAAGTGCGTAAATGCTGTTGTGGGCGAGTTGTAGAAAGGGATATGCCTGTTCAAATTGTTATATATTATGAAGGTAACCGTTTTAGGTTGCTTTGTCTTCTTATTTCCTTTGTCTTATGCATTGGTTTCATGTTATTGTTTTATGTTCACTGATTACTACGATGTTGTATCACTAGGGTGCGGGGTAAGGCACGATCCACGGGCAGGTTGGTCGTGGCAAAGTGGTATCGAGCGATTAATCCTCGGAAAGTGTCTGAGGCAGTATCGATGGGAGTCTTGATTATCGGTGTATTGTGCACCACACCAATTGTCGGAGGCTATAGGATATTTTGGATTGGTTTCTATTCTTCTCACTCGAGATCGTGCCTTAGAGTTGTGTTGTAAGTTGGACCCTCTCACGTATTTCTTTCCACTTACCGTTATGCCTCGCGTAGGGCAAATCCGGGCCGGGAGAGGCAAGCGGCAGGAGGCGCAGTAGAGTTGAGGAGGGTTCTGAGGGCACGAGCCCAATCATCACCGAGGTGGTATTTCATTCGGGAGTTATGCTACGTCACGGCCCAGTGAGTTTAGCAGCGGCGATTCCTAATGCGCCATGATATTTGAACCTTGATTCCACGGCAAGAACGAAGTGAATTTAGATTGCAAGAAGCGACCACATGTTACTAGCTATGGATTTGGCTACGAGAGAGTATACCGATGTCCGCGAATCTTGATGACTATCTAGAGAGGTTGTACAAGAGTAATTCTTCAATTAGGCTTGAGCATGGCACGTATGCGGGCTTATGCGCAAGCCAAGCGTAGAGATCAGCGGGTTAAGGGCGAGAAGAGGCGAGCGCGAAGGTCCTTTGGTAACTTTCGAGGCGAGTCACCTCGCGTGATTAGATTTGCACATCCACGGTCTGAGAGGTCCTCGCGGGGTTGGGCGTTCGGGGTATGCGGGAGTTGGTGAGCTCGAGCTTAGGTTCCACGGCTACACGTAGGTTCCGGCCCGGGATTGATGTTCCCGGTATTCACGGTGTGACGAGCGTCATCGGGAATGTCGTCTTTTAGTTGGTACTTGTTGTACCCACGACCGTCAGTCGATGTCGAAAGAGTGTCCTTGTAGGAGGACTTAGCCTTGAGGATCGGTGGGTAGTTCGTCATCTTCCTTAGCTATGCGCCTACAGGCGAGTTTGATTAGAGCGACTAAGGGAGTGAAGCGATAGATATAGATATATCCTTAACCCTCTGCAGAAAATGTAAGCCTTAGAGCATTATACGCGAAGACCTTAGAGGTAAGGCCATCTCGAGTAAAGGCGTATGTTTATGTTTGACCCTTATAGGAGTGCATAGTGCCGCGTGAGCTATGTTTGTGGGATAAGTCACGAGTAGTGTGGAATGAAGAGGGTAGTTGAGCTAAGAAGACCACTAGGTTTTCGGCGTGATTAGTGAGAGTTTTCCGGTTCGGGAGCTAGTGTCTTGCGGCGTTCTTGGGTCGGGTTGAGGCCACGTTGCGGGTCAACCCGCGGCCTGTATGGTGGTGGGGTCAGTTTGTGGTGGTCTCGCTTTGGGTTAGGGTTATGAGGGTGTTAGGCCCAAGTTTAGTTAACTAGCGTACGAGTTCGTGGATGCAATCGACCAACAGTCGGGCCGAGGAGGTCAGCCGTCTTGTCTTCTAGCAAAGACCGTTTACTCGGCAGTGTTGTTTTATCAGAAAGGTTGTAAGGCTGCACGGGTGCCTACGCCACCTTATGACAGATCGTGGAGCCAGTGGTACGGCTGTTTTGTTTCGGAAGTTTTACCAGCGGGGTTAAGAACTCGGTGAGTCTCGAGTCGCATTCGCCCTCGGGCCAGTGTGTGGATTTCAGGGGTAGTTGTGGGGATTGTTGTCTCCTGTGGAGGGAGTGTTTAAGCTACCATTTCGGTGTTCGGATGTCGCCTTATGAAGCCTTGTAGGGGCGGATGTGTAAGTCGCCAGTCGATTGGTTCGATGTTGGCAAGATTCAGATAGTTGGTTGAGCTTGTTCCGTGATTGTGGATAGGGTAAAGCTTGTCTAGAAGAGGTTACGGAAGCTCGGAGAAATCGTGCGGATAATCGGCGACACTTAGAGTTCAGTTGACGGTCGGTCTTCTTGAAAGTACCACCGGGTTGGGTGTGACGAGTTTTGGAAAGCGAGAGGAACTTAGCCCGAGTTACTTTGGGCCGCACGAGTTCATGTGAAGAATAGGCGGGTTGCCTATATGTTAGCATTTGCCGTCCGACTTAGGAGGCGGTATGTCGATCTTTCGTATTGTTATGATCGGAAAGTATCGGAGATCCATCGAGTATTCGATTAATGATGACCACGTTAGAGATAGTAACCCGAGTTTTGGGCGAAAGCGATTTCGAAATGTGGTAAGAGTTGAGTGTCTGCGACCTCGGGGATCGCATGCGGCCGGTACCATTTGTTAGGTCGCGGAGTGACACTAGAACCTCGCGGCAAAGTGACAAAAGTGGTATCACGACGAGTAAAGGGAGAAGCGAGCATGTATTGCGGCGAGATGTGACCATTTCTTTTGTATGGAGAAAGTTCGAAGGAATTATATTTTAGACCCTTGGATGGGGGCGTTTGTGATGTGAGAGGTGTTTCCTCGTGGACTTGGATGTAAGTATTTTGCGCAGGTGTTGTTGTGGCCAGTTGTGGCAGGATTGTTCGGTAAGTATAGTAGTGAAGACTATCTTGGCGCCGCGTTTAGTTTGAGACTTAGAAGGAACATTCGGGGCGAATGTTTCTAAGGAAGGAGAATGTTATACCGTATTTCAGTATGTGCGTGGGGCGTGCGTAGAAAAGTTTGTGCCTTAAAGTGCTTGGCGAAATTATTTTTGTGCACAACACGGTTAGAGTCGTTTTCGACGAAGCGTTTTACACAACTCGCGTAGGGTAAATTCGGCTATGTCATTTTTAATTTTTGCGGATTTTTAGAGGCGAAGCGTGTTGGACCAACAAGAGGCGCCACTTGGCACCTCTCATTGGTGGAGTGTGGGGTGGTAAAGGGGGACGAATTCCTCAACATTTTTGTCAAGTAGTAGGTAGGATATTTTGTGGTAGATGGATAAGGTGCACTTGGCATGATCTTGGCCTACACTTGCACCAGCTGGCTTGGTCTTGGCCATTGGTTAGCCATGGCTTGACCTATAAATACCACTCCCTTTGATGAACTTCTTCATCAAAAATTGTGCTAAGTCTAAAATCCCTTCCCCTCTCTTGTGGTGTTCGTCCACACCACTCCCCATGGTGAGGCCCGCGGCGAGAGCCCTCCTCCTTGGCAGAGTACCCACTCCTAGTGGGGTTGGCGAGGGTATACACCACTTGTGGTGTTGTCTCGTATAAATACACCCCTTGGTAGAAATACTCTCAAAGTATTGTTACTATACCCAAAATACCTTGGCCCTAATACCTTGTAGTATTCCAAGGTTATACTTATCTGAAAAGCCAGAAATACTATTATACTTCCCTTGATCCACAAAAGAAACCAAGGAAAATCTCCATAGTTAGTTGGAGTATTAAGTAGAAGTTGGTTAGAACTTCTAAGGGTGGTTTGGAGCGGGTTGGAGAGCACGGAGTTGGAGCTAAACGTTGCCCAGGATCGACTTTATACTTGGATAATTATGGGCTTATCGAGGTAATTATCTTGTCCCCCTATTGTAATTGGAAATTACATGTTGTTAGAATATATAGTTGAAGTATACTATATATAGAACTGAACGTAGTTTTCGGCAATGTCTTTTGACTTAAGCCTGAATAATAAGAAATCTTTTGAAAGAAAATCTTGGCTGTAATTACATAGGGTGTATTCAGATAGACTTGTGTAGCTTTTCTGCGAGGTAGAATTGTACGTCGGATTAGGCGTATAACCCCGCGGTTGGCTTGGTAGCCGGCCAGATAGAGGAGGAGATTTCTGTTTGTTGCGGGGAGAGTCTTTGCCGAATTTTACGTAGAATGTTCTACGAAGAGACCTAAATGTTAATAAAGCGCCTTGTGGCCTTATAGGTGGAAGTACTATGCGTGGCGCGATCTACGGCTTAAGGAGTAGCGGCGGTTTGAGGTACTTGAGCGTTTTGCTATTAGTCGATAATCGTCGCGAGGTATGTGAACCTCTTCCTATCTCTTCTAGCATGATATGTGTGTAACTATGTAATGCGGTGAGCGTCATGTGTTAAATGGATTTGATTGGTCTAAAACATAAAGTGTTATAACGGCTTTATGGGAAGTTGGTTATAACGACTTTATGTATGTAAGAAAATACTTGTGGTTTTAAAAGGTAAGCGATTTGAACTATAAGCTTTGGTTATGTGATAATAAAGAACTTGAAGTATTTCAAAGATTTTGAATCATTTTGAAAGAAGAGTAATACTTGGTTTTGAAAACTTAAGAGTTATACTAGCTTTATGGGAAGTTAGGTATAACGGCTTAGAATGTTTCTTGAGTTCGGAAATCGAATGTGTATCGACAAACCAGCGGCGTTAATAAAAGGAAATGTTTTGTGATTAAGTATTATTAAAACCGATGAAACTTCCATCTGCATAGAAGCTAAGATGAGACAAAATGATATTTCTAGATCATGGCTCTTTGTAATAAGATTTTTATAAACAAGAATATCCTACTCACATATAAGGCTTATGTTTCTCGGATGATTTAAAGAGAATTATATTCTTAAATGAATAAGACTATGAACTACGAAACCTTTCTAAAATAAGAAAGCGTGAACATTTGAAATTAGGCAAACTTGGACGTTTGGAAAATAATGTTGTTACTTGATTTTACAAAGGTAAGTGTTTTGATTTACTTCAAAGATAATCACTCTATTTTCATATACTACGGGTATTGTGTGGTTTTTGTGAAGTAACGTATCTTTTAAAGAGTTAATGTATGAAGTACTTTGGGGATAAAAACCGATCTTGTTAATCATATAGTAGAAAGTACCTTGTGTATATAACTTGATTATGTTGGTTTGTGATTGCCTTGTAATACTTTCTTGTTGATTTGTTAAGTAAACATGCTAGGATGCTACGTGTGATAGTATCTTGTGATGTTAGTGTAAAGGGTTTCCTCATTGCGCTTAAAGTTGTTTGACTCTCGGTAGTTATGTTGGTATTGTACCACTCACCTTGACTTGTTTAGGAGGTTAAGCGCCTCCGTCTGGGGTAAACTTCGGTGATGCAGGACCGTGATTCGAGAATACCTCATGCGGGTCGGGGATCCATGCGGAACTCTGGGAGTTCGGGTTAGTTTGCGGCCGCTTGTGGTCATGCGGTCTTTGTGGCCATGCGGTGCGAGTCGAGGATGATGCGGGAGTGGCTACCCTCGTCGCGAGGAATACCTGCATGCGGGCTATGAGGTTGGCCTATCACGGGCTGCGGAGAGTTCGAGGCTAGGCAGCGCATCGATCTGCGAGCAGTGACCGGCTTTGATCATGTGACGGTCTAGGCAGATATCATGATCTGATTTATGACCTGTTAGTCTTGTAGGTGTTAGTAGTCGGTTATGCCTTGACTTACCTGTCTTTGTTTTATTAGGACACGGTGGGACACGGTGTTCATGTGTATTTCTTGGTGCTTTTATATCATAAGCTGCTTGGCGGTGAGGAAGGTATTCCACGGGCATGATTGATGTTATGGGCTTGAGACCCATAGTTATATTTGAGTGATGACTTTGAGGCGTGAGTCACGACTTGACATGGCCTTATTTATTATGGCGTAGTTTGGTTATCATACATGTCTCTGCTTTATAGACTATTATGATTTCATTTCTGATATTTGATTTCACATACTTGGTACTGTTATGCGACCTCGCCCGGGCTGCGTTCATGCCGCGAGTTGAGGTACACCGATCGTTGATCCTAGCTCTCGAGTCGCGATTCAAGCGTTTGGGAAGCTCCGTTTCTCGGAGGCTTATCGGTGGTATAGTCCCTGCCGTAGTAGGTGTTTACATTCGAGGTTTGGCGGGGCCACTGTCCCGCCATTGTTGTCGTATCATTCTTAAGTGCATGAAATCTTGTTGTGGGCGAGTTGTAGAAAGGGATGTACTTGTACAAATTATTATATATTATGAAGGTAACAGTTTTAGGTTGCTTTGTCTTTTATTTCAACGTCTTATTGCATTGGTTTCATGTTATTGTTTTATGTTCGTTGATTACTCGATGTTGTATCACTAGGGTGCGGGGTAAGGCACGATCCACGGGCCGGTTGGGTCGTGACAATAATGACCATATCGTCTATTAACCTCTAGCTTCAAGCGTAGAATATTCTAAGTGTAAAGTCACCAAATTCTACGGAAAATCGGCCAGCACTTCCTTTGTTTCTACATACTTTTCCACCTTTTTCAAGTACCGTATTCAATAACCAAACATGCCACATTTAAGGCTCAACACATCAACGATCAAAGGGGATTACGCGCCTTACATGGCGTGTACAATTGTCCACAATTAATACCAAGTAATTGATAACGATGCCATTTTCGCCATAATGTACAACAATGCAAAGTCTTATCCAATTCCTTTTCGATCCAAGTTGTTTAGTCTAACATGTTATATAGCGCGATCGATTATAACAACTACAATCTTGATTAGACAACGTGCGGCGATTCTAACTATCGACTAAATTGTATTTCAATTTCAAGCGGCTATGAGTCATTTTGGATTTAGGCTTCCAATATCCATAACATTTATCAATCTTCAATACGTATATCTCATGCTTGTTAAAATGTATAACTACAACAATATGTAATCTTATAACACTTAAGAGAACAAGATTGTTACCTTGACAAGCCTTAATCGACTTCAAGATCGAAGTCGCTCCTTAGCAACTTAGCTCCTCTCCTTGACACTCCAATCCGTCACTTGAAGTCCTTAGAAGTTCACAAACAACTTTCCTTCAATTTCCAATCCAAACTTATGAAAGCGACTTAGGTTTTCACCTTGCGACTAATGCAAAATGACTCTTTTAGGGATCCTTCTATTGAGATACCCCTGATACCCTTAGGAACCTTGGTTTAAAGTATTGTGAATTGTGGACAACAAACGAAAATTTTTGTCTTGCAAATGTACTAACAGAGCTCCTTAGGACTTGAACAAGATTTCTTGAAATTTTTTCTAAGTGTTGGAAGATTGTCTTGCTAGTAGTGTGGTTATATAACAACATGGATGGTCTAGATTAGAACAAATGTGTGTCTTGGATGTATTTCATTTAAAATATCAAGTCAAGTGGCTCTTTGACTTAGTCAATAAACTCAAGTTCTAGCTTGCAAGACTTGTTCATCTTTACTTTGGTCAAATGGCCTTTCTACCCGTGGTCTTATTCGACTAAGACCAACCAAGGGGGTGACACGTGTCACCCTCCCGTTCGTCATGATATTTCGTTTCCCGACATTTTCATAATTCCGATAAATTTTTACTAGTCTCCAATCTTAACGTTTTTGAGTTCTTACATACGTTCTTATAAACATGTCCTAGAATTTCGGGGTGTAACAACTTCTTGACTTTGGACTCAAATCGGGCTTGATGTTCCTGGCCAGCCGCGGAAGGCAAAGCGGCTAAAGGGTAATCTTTGTGAAATGATATATATACTTAGACTGGCATATATCGCCATAAGAACACGCGAATAAATTGACATATTGCTTCAAAATTCTACCAATTCTTACGCTTGTGTGTCGCTTAGATGGAAAGCGATTCTCCATTACAAGTTCTGCGTCTCCTAAGTTCACTATACATTTCATCCAAATTTGGCTTTGTCTATTCTCAAAATGCTCCAATTCTTGACTAACTCTTAGGTTGTGAGTCTTACCCATAATCCTCAAATCATGTGCGTTGTTTGGATTTTGTTTGCTTGTTTCACTACATATCACATTCACATTATCGACATATTTGTTAGTTTGCATCTTGAAAAAGAAAAGAAAATTATTAAGTAAACCACGAATTTAAAAATAGCAAAAGCATTGGTGATTTGTCATTTAAGCTTTCAAAGATGGAGCGAGAACATTAAATGCATATACGCGATTAGAGCCTCAATTTGAATCGCATTTGTTTCATTAAATTCTACCAAGCTTCCAGGAGAAACATGGCCGGGGTACATGTCTAATTTTCCAGGATATTTTCCTGCTTGGCATCCCAAATAGTTGGGTCTTTAACATAATAATCTAGTATCACATTGCACTCGCTTCTTCATCCTCAATAAAAGACTTTTGATCAGCACTGCGAGATGATGCATTGTCTTCCTTTGCCTCCTGGACAACATACGCTTTGATAAATGATTGATTTATATGAGGAATAGGCTTGGAAAAGGGAATGTCTCCGTTCCTTTTGTAACCGACTGAAAGTGCTTCTTAAGGAGTATGTTCGTAGCCAAGACCAAAAGTGTCTTTCTTCCCAGGCAACTGAATGGGTTCTGTGATTCCTTTCAAATTCGACCCAAGACCACGACCGGGTTCAAACCCGTTCCTTAGCATTTCTCGAGCCACCATCACAAAAGCACGAGGTAACTGTACATGTTCAGCCTTGGTGGCACCCCACCTCTCGTTCATATGGAAAACAGATCCACCTAATGCTTCCATAATCTCCACGACAGGAACTGAGTTTCCGACATCGATGGGGTTGCTACCATGTAACGACCCGACCAGGGCATGGCCCGGTACTACACAGGCACCCTTTTCGGTATACATCGAGAATAGAATAGCGGAACATACACAACTGATAAAATTTTAAAACATAAAATAACAACATGCTAGCCGATAAGGCCACCTTTCGTAAACTATACAAATAAAACAGTACATTTTTTCTTTACAACCCAAACCACAATGTGACTACAGACCTCTAAGAATAACAACTCTGGCGGGACAGGGCCCCGCCATACCCCTGAATGTACAACAACCGACAATACCAGGGATAAGCCTCCGGAATAAAGGAGCTTCTCAACGGTGAGCAGTGATCCTAAGAGTGAGGATCGGCAGCACACTCTACTGCGGCGTGAACGCGGCCCGAAGGAGAGTCGATCTGACATGTACCAAATATGTGGCCAGAAATCTTGTAATGAAATCATAAGTCTATAATAAAATTGGAGAGGTATGATAACTCAATTAACGATGCTGTGCCTTACTAACAATGAGAGTAATCAAGAGTATACTTACAACATAAAAATAGGAGCTCACGATCAAGCGGGACCACGCCGCGATCATTAAGAAATCCTACTCACGAGACTATTTCACCCGCATGGGTCGTGTGGACCGCATGAGTATTCCTCGCATAGGTTGTACCGCCGCGTGGGACTATTTCACCCGCGTAAGCCCATAAGGACTCGCGTGAGGTATTCCTCGCATCATGGGTAGCAAATACGGAAACAAGTGGTATAACGTCTTGGGGTTTACCGCCATTTATACTCTTACCAGGCGGTGGTATAACGTCTTGGGGTTTACCCTCATTTATACTCTTACCGGAGAAGGTGGTATAACGTCTTGGGGTTTACCTCATTTATACTCTTACCACTATCTCAACCGCCATCATACATAACATAAGCCCTAAGGCATATCATACATAACATAAGCACTACTGAACATCATACAATAAGTAAGCAAGTTAAGAAATCCTAACTTCTTATTAGTCTTATTCATATACACTCTCATTTTAGTTTACTTAAGGCACTAACATGTCATTATAAATCAGAGTTTAACCCAAAGTACTACGTCTTCTATTCTTTTAAAATGA
This sequence comes from Przewalskia tangutica, assembly GCA_029844215.1. NCBI lineage: Eukaryota > Viridiplantae > Streptophyta > Magnoliopsida > Solanales > Solanaceae > Przewalskia > Przewalskia tangutica. Next base: position 176,308 of record JAQGDG010000037.1, on the reverse strand, counting down.
CTCATTTTCATATAAACTTCCAAGATACTAATAACCGTAGTATCAAGTCATAAATACATTTTTAGACAAGTCACAATACCTTTTTAGAAAATACATTTTCGGGCTTCTAAATCAAGTGACTTCTTTCTTTTAAAACCTTAAGCAATTGATGCCTTTCGTTATTTCAAGTCATTTAACATACCTAAATTACTTAGAGTAAATCACTCTTTTTAACTTTCCATAAAGCTATTATAACCAACTTCCCATAAAGCCGTTATACTAGCTTTTGAAAACCAAGATATCCTTAATATTTAAACAAGTGAGTTAATTCTCTAACTCAACCAACTTGAACATTCTTAAAATAAGACAAGGATATCAAATGGACTAGATTGTCAAAATCTTGTACGTCTACTGATCTTATACATTTACAACTTATTCATGCTCGAGAGATAAGAAAGTTCCACATACCTCTTGGTTTAATCCACTTGCTAAGTCCATTCGCGTCGTAGTATGTCAACCTATAATGACCATAGTGCGTCTATTAACTTCTTACTTCAAACGTAGAATATTCCAAGTGCAAAGTCACTAAATTCTACGGAAAATCGAATGACACTTCCTTTGTTTCTACATACTTTGCCACCTTTTTCAAGGCGAATTCAATAACCAAACACGCCACATTTAAGGCCCAACAAAGTAGTTAACAATAGGGGATTACACGCTTAATCAAGACATGTAAAATTCCACCCACAATATATAACAAACTAGTCTAAACTCTGATGTCAATTCGTGATTAGGGCAACAATACCAATTCTTCTTCCAATTTCTTTTCAATCCAAGTTGTTTAGTATAACATGTTATAAGGCGCGATTGAGTATAACTACTACAATCTTCAAGTAGGTAAAATCGTGACGATTCTAATGCTGACCAAAATGTAATTCAAATTTCAAATGACTCAACATGTCATTTTGGTTGAGCTTCTAACTTCCATAACATTTATCAATCCTCATAACACATATCACATGATCACTTATAACTTATCATAACATGAAATCTTCAATTACAAAAGTAAGATGAAGGTTATACCTCATTTAGCCCAAATATGATCCAAGATCACAAGTCGATCCTTAGCAACTTTAGCTCCTCTTTTCGACGCTCCAATCCACTCCAAGCAACCCTTAGAAGCTTATGAATAACTTATCTTCAAGTTCCAACTTCAAAGTTGAAGAACTCCTTAACTTTCCGCCTTGCGACTAATACGAAAACGCCATTTTTCCGGAATCTTTTTATTGAGATACCCTTACAATACACTTAGGAACCTTGGTTTAAAGTATGGGGATTATTGGACAAAAATTGAAATTTTTTCTTCTTGTAAAACCCTCAAAGCCGAGAGCTACATAAGAGCTCTTCAAGATTTTTTTTGAAATTTTGCTAAGTTTGGAGCTTGTCTTGCACTAGTATACATATATAACATGATGGAGGGTCAAGATTAGCACAATTGTGTGGCTTGGATGAGCTTCACATGGATCAAGTCCAAGTGGCCTTTGACTTAGTCAACATTGTCAAGCTTCAGACTTACTCATCTATTTAATGGTCAAATGACCCTTGTGCCCATGGTAACTTTCGTCCAAGACACCATAAGGGGGGGTGACACGTGTTGCCCTCCCATTAAATCACAATATTACGTTTTCGACAATTCCATAATTAGATAAATTTTTACAAGTCTCGAATCTTAACATTTTGGGTTCTTACCTTCGTTCTTATAAACATATCACGAAATTGCAGGGTGTAACATTCTTCTCCTTAGAAACATTAGTCCCGAATGTTCCTTGGAGTCTAACTTAAAGATAGCGGCATTGTCTCCTTACAACCCCTACATACCAATAATGCCACACGTGGCAACATAACAATCTCATACTAAAATGCCACTGAACCAGTGTATGTCAACGTCGGTTATCTGCATAAAGCCTGGCGACTCGAGCTTACTCATAATCTTTCCTGGATAAGCTTCGCCTTATCCGCAGCCCGCTGAATCAAGTCTGGACCAAATAACTGAACCTCGCCTATGTCGAACCATGCAACCGGCGATCTACACTTTCTACATACAAGGCCTCATGCGGGGCCATCCAAAGCCGGAAGGGTATCTGTTATCGTCGTAACACAACAAGAGGCAATTAACCCTCCCGCTATTTACGAAATCAAGAACACGGGCCGCGACCTATCGCCAGTGCACGGATAGTACGCTCTGCCATCGTCGGTGCGAGGTGTAATGCAACATTGAGACTAATCATGTCCCTAAAACCCTTACGAAAAACCTCCGGAAGATATCATGTCGAGCTCATCATGCTCGACATCATAAGCGTAGGAACCCGTGCGATCTCACAATCTCTCGCTATACAAGCTAGCATAATCCTCGATCGAGTAAGTGGTCCTAACTTAGGAAGAACACGCTGGTTTCGTGACCATTTACCATGACCCCGAGTCGCGCCGAGTACGATGCCACTGTAACAAGATCCATATTAATTACCTCTCATATCTAGGTTGGGATTTCAATCGTGCGCAATAGCCCATCGGGCTTACGGTGCTCAACCATGACTGCTACTAACTCGGACACTAAGATGTAAACTCCGCTATGTCCCTTTTCCGGTCATCTTACCCATACATACATCTGAGGTCACGACACAACTTAGTCGACCCCGAACAATTAGAACAATAAGTACTGCGTGCCTCCCCCTAAGACTTGCTGACTAGTCTTGCGATCACAAGGTACACGCAGCTATCCTCGTCTCACAAGACCCCATCGGTGCTACTCGAAGCAGTTCTTCTCTTCTCGGAGAGCCGTATCTCGATACCGTATCATCACTAGATCCTCATATTGTCGCCTCTTTACCTCCTCAATGACGGACGACTCGGCAACCTCTCGGGTCTAAACTTCATTAACCTTGGAAACAAATAATCGAACCCCTAGGCTCGGTAACTGAAGAATCTCACGGACCACGTCCAGTCTATCTAGCTGCCTATCTGACATACTACCCTTAGATCCACGACTAAGAGTATCTTTAACTATCTTGGCTTTCCCTGGGTGGTATAGGATATCGATAACACAATCTTTGAATAACTCTAACCACCGTCGTCATGCCGCAAATTCTCTCGCCTCTGTGAGATATCTGGAGGCTTTTGTTGTCACGACCACCCGGGCCCTTGGTGCCTACAGGCACCTGTTCAGTATACATCGAGAGAAATAGCGTGGAACATACATGAAACTTATAAAATAAAATAACGAGAAATTAAACCACAGGTTAGCGATAAGGCTACCTTCTGAACACATATACATATACATAACAACAGTGATTACATCCTTTTCCTTTTTACAAACCGACCCGACATGTGACTACAGACCTAAGAATTTCAAGCTGCGGCGGGGCGAGCCGCCATACCTCGAATGTACATAAGTCTACCACATCGAAAGCCGTACCAAAGCGCAAGCCTCCGGAGTGAAAGGGCTTCTTTCCAAAAGCTGAGCGAGAGATCCAAGAGCGAGGATCACCAACTGGTACCTAAAACTGCGGGCATGAACGCGGCCCGAAGAAGTCGACTAACAGTCAGAGTATGGAAAGAAATAAAATGCAATAACCAAATCATATCTGCATAAAAGAATGTCATTTTAACTCACGAAATCAATCGTATATTAGTTCCTTTCCTTCTTCGATAAGATTTAACAACATATTCTTACATACTTACTTAAGAGTTTAATCCAGCCTTTTCACATAACACATATCTTACATAACATAATCCGGCCCGTTTGCGGGACACGGTGTCTTGATGAATCATGTGACATAATCAGGCCCGCTGGGGCTCGGTGTCTTGTGGAATCATATAACATAATCAGGCCGCTGTGGGGCTCGGTGTCTTGTGGAATCATATAACATAATCCGGCCGCTTTGTGGGGCTCGGTGTCTTGTGGAATCATATAACATAATCAGGCCCGCTTTGTGGGGCTCGGTGTCTTGTGGAATCATATAACATAATCAGGCATTGTGGGGCTCGGTGTCTTGTGGAATCATATAACATAATCCGGCCCTTTGTGGGGCTCGGTGTCTTGTGGAATCATATAACATAATCCGGCCACCGCTGGGGGCTCGGTGTACTTCATGCAATGTCAGCCTATGTGTAGGCTCGGTGTATTTCATAACGTAATCCGGCCTATGTGTAGGCTCGGTGTGATTTTCCTTACGTAACATTTTTAAACCATATTATTACTTCTTCTTAAGTCGTCATAACAACTTCTCATAAAGCTGTTATAACAACCTGTCGTTTTAGAGACCTTAAGACACTTTATTCTACAGCGATTAGGAAAATCGGATCCAAAGATACTACGTGCATACATACTTAAAAAGAATCGTATCGCTTAAAACTTCATAATCCTTAAAAGACAATCAAAGTTCTTAGTCTTAAAACTTCATAACATACTTCCTTTAACGCGATTTCCTATACTTATATATAAAAAAATATAAAGTTCCATACACTTTAAAACCAAGTAACTTATTCCCTTAAAATCATATAACTTCCACTTTTAAAATCAATCCCTTTTCACATATAAATTGAAGTCATTTTGAACATAAAATCCACTTACTTACTTTAGCGAATCAAGACACATAGCCTTTAAATCAAATCTCATAATTTCCTAACCATTCTTACTAACGTCTCCCATAAGACCTAGTAATGACTTAGGACAATTTAAACATACTCTTAACTTAGATTGACAATGTAAATACTTCTTAACTTCTAAGAGTAGAAGGAATCTTGAAATACTATCACATGGATATTTCATCGTAGGATCATGCCAAAGAAAGTAGAGGTTCACATACCGCGACGATTGTCGACAAGTTGCAAAAGGCTCCAAAGTACTTCAACCTAAAATGGCCACGATCGTCCATTAACATCTTAATTCAAACGTAGAATATTCTAAGTGCTAAGTCACTAAATTCTACGGAAAATCGAATGACACCTCATTCGTTTCTACTTACTTTGCCACCTTTTTCAAGGCCGAAATACAATAACCAAACAGCCCCAATTGGCTCACAACAATATAGAAGGTAGTCTAATACAAATGAATAACTAAACAGCCCCAATTGGCTCACAATTTAGAAAGTAGTCCAATACAAATGAATAACAAACTAAAAGTCCAAATTCGGCCACCTTGAGTTCAACCATACCAATTCTTATCCAATTTCCATTTCAATCCAAATTGTTAACATAACATGATATCAAGTCGCATTTGATTATAATAACCATAATCTTTAAGTAAGTAACATGCGACGATTCCTAATAAACGACCAATTAGTAATCCAATTTTCATGTGGCTTGCATAACATTTCGGATTAAGCTACAAGCAATCCATAATACTTATAAACTTCAACATACCAACTTCATGCTATCAACATGTAAAGCTAACAACAACAATATAAATATGTCACGACCCGTTCGGGGCGTGGTAGTGCCTCAGGGCACCAGTAGCCATACATCAGGTAACGTGAAATATAAACCAAGGCGAAGCAGTTTATAAAATAAGACCACGGCTTATGTAAGAAAACGTCGCCTTACGGCATATATAAATAATCAAGTTTTGCGATTACATCCCAGTACAATAGTACTCTGAGACCTCAGGAAGTAAACAACTATGGCGGGAAAGGGCCGCCATACCTGGATACAAAACTATTTACAATACAGGAGATCATACCCAAAAGTAGAGCCTCGGAGAAGATGAAGCTCACGACACAGCGCAAAGATCCTAAGGATGCGGATCTAGCACTGCTTTACCTTTACTGCGGCGTGACGCGGCCCAGGAGGTTAGTACAGCGGTACCAAGTATGTGAAACTATAAAGCGAAATGAAATCAAAGTATTTAAAACCTTTTCACAAATACAATCGATTCAATTGCACATAGTGCTACATCACAAACAACAATAATAGGAAAAGCGCAGTGTCTATTCTAGGCGCGAATGATCGAAGCAAGGCGATCGCCCATAGTATCATTCTGCGTGCCTAGTCACGGACTTTCGCGGCCGCATAGGTCATACGGACCGCGTGAGGTTTCCCTCGCGTCGGGGCAGTGACCCGGCATCCGCCTAGGCTCCGCGCCGCGCATAGCCTCAAAAGACCGCGTAGTCTCAGCGGACCGCGTAGGAATCCCCGCGTCGGGCTAAACACCGGAATGATCAATCACGGAGCATACCGCTGCTCGCATAGTCTCGCAGACCGCATAGGCGTATAGACCCGCGTCAAGGGGCAAGCCCTCGGTATAACGATCGAGGGTAGGTGATACAATAACACTACAGCGGACTTACGGTTTAGCAGCGTAAGCAACAAGAATGACCCCTTTACGGCATTTCAAGACAATAACGGTAGCATCGTAATAGTCTACTTATCACACAAATCTTACTACACTTAATGTAAATCAATACAAGGCTTTTATAAGCGGCAAATAAATGATTCCTTTTTATCTTTCTTAAGTTGTTATACCTAACTTCCCATAAAGCTAGTATAACTCTTAGCTTTTGTTTTAAAAACCAAATATTTATCTTGTTAAAAATGATCGATATTCTTTTGAAATGCTTTCATTCTTTGTTATTGAGGCTTAAGCGTGAGGCATTGTGTAATTATTATTCGAGCTTAAGCGTGAGGCATTACCATAAGTATTATTGGGCTTAAGTCAAAGACATTGTCGTAGTTATTATTGATTAACACGTATGCGTCACCGCATACTATATATTGTAAAATATCATGCTTTAGGAGGAATCACATACCTTCTCGTGAAAACCACACCAAGTTGAATATGTCGCGAGAGAGTCACTATAATAGTCGCTGCATCTATCAAAGACTACTCGAAGGTCATTCTAAGCAGAGGGTTCACAATTCTATGGAAAGTTGGGCAGCACTTCCTACAGGTGAGCTATATAAGTCTCTGTGAAAACAATCCTATGTGAGTCTGTTTTGATTATTCTTCTTTTAAACCCTTCTTTGTGGTATGATTCAATTCTATACGTGATATTCTTCTAAGTATTTAATACTTATTCTAATACTACTACGTAAGTATTCTCTAATTCAAAAGAGGTTAGGATTAGTTACCTCGGTAAGCCCAATAATATCCTAGATAAAGTCGCACTTTGAGCAAGGTTTAGCTCACAAGTTATGCGCTCGGTAGCTCGAAACCTTAGAAGTTCTTTACAACTTCTACAAAGGACTAAGGGATTTGGGCTAGGGTATTTTGGGCATTATAACAATACTAGAAGACAACTTTTCTACCAAGGGAGGGGGGTAGATTTCGGCTAGGCTAGGGGGTAGGCCTCGGCCAAACTCACTCGAGGGAAGTGTTGGACGAAGGCTAAGGGAGAGGAGAGGATTTTAGACTTGGAAGATAACTTTGTGGATGAAGAACTCTTCATCTCTAAGGGGTATTTATAGCTCAAGCCTTGGCCAACCAATGGCCAAGATGAAGACAAGTGCAAGGCAAGTGTAGGGTGAGGATTAACTATACACAAATATCCTACCAACTCCTTGACTTGTGCACAAGGCACAAAAAACGTGCCATGGCCCTTCAATTCGTCCAAATGGACGATTCAAGTCCACCAATGGGAGGGTGCCAAGTGTAGCCCTCCGTTGGTCAAAATGTTTCGTCTCTCGGAAAAATCCATAAAAATTAGTAATGGCATGGCGGAATTTTCCTACGAAAGCTGTGGAAATGTTTCGTCGGAAAACGATTCTTTTAGTGAGTTGTGTACAAAATAAAACGTCCAAGGCTAACTTTAAGGCCAAACTTTTTGTACGTATTACCTTACGTACATACTCTGGAAATACGGGGTATAACATTCTCCCCTCCTTAGAAACATTCGTCCCGAATGTTCCTTCTCAAAACGATTCTGTAGAAGCTTAAACAGTTTGTAAGTGCCACACATGGCCACAAAAAAAACACTTAGGCATAAATGATAATGGAAATTTACAAGTAGGAAAGTGAATTACGGAGGTGTAGGAATAGGTGAGGATACTTCTACCTCGTGTCCTCGCCGGCTTCCACGTCATCTCCTCCCGAGCTCGTTCGCGCCACAAGACTTTGCGGAAGCCACGTCCTTCGTCCGTGAGCGCCTAACTGACGATCGACTATCGCTATGGGAATCTCTCATCGATAACCCCTCGGTCACTGGACATCGTCAATCGGGTGTACCACTAGATGGATCCGATACATCTCGCCGGCGTAGATACGTGAAAAGCCGGATGACCGCCTCCGGATCGGACGGCAGATCCAACTCATAAACAACCTTGCCTACCTGCGGACAATCGAAACGGCCCGATGTACCTAGGTGAGTTTCCTTCTTCCCAAATCTCATCACACCGCCATGGGTGGCGCTAGGAAAACCCAATCATGAACCTCGAACTCAAGATCGGCGACGATGATCTGCATCGACTTACCGACTACGGTGTCGATAGCGCTCTCGGATAAGCTTCACCTTATCCATCTTTGCTGCACCAAATCTGGTCCCACTAGCGCACCTCGCCCACATCAGACCAACCTATAGGCGATCTGCACTTCCTCTCATACAAGGCCTCATGGCGCCATCCGAATCTTGGAGTGGTAGCTATTATTATATGAAACTCAACTAGAGGCAAATGATCCTCCCAACTACCACTGAAGTCAATAACACGGGCTCGCGGCATATCTCGAAGTGCGGATAGTGCGCTCTGCTGTCCGTGCATGCGTGGATGAAATGCGATTACTCGGGCTCACTGCGTCCTAAACCCTACGGAAGGACCTCAGGAAGTTAGCGTAAAGCGGGCTCCTGCATGCGATATGATCGAAGTAGGGACTCCATGCGATCGGCGATCTCTCGGATGTAAAGTCCGGCATAATCCTCGGTAGAAAAAGTCGTCTGACGGGAAGAAAGTGGGCTGATTTCACGACTGTCGGCGATAACCCATATAGAATCATGTCTCCTCCGAGTGCGAGGTAATCCTGTGATGAAGTCCATGTTGATTACCTCCCACTTCCGGTCGGGATCTCTATCGCTGCAACAAACCACGGGCCTCGGTGCTCTGCCTTCACTGCGACAACAGGGGCGAGCTACGAACTCGCAGCGTCCTCTTCAAGTCATCCCACCAATACGGACCTAAGGTCGTGGTACATCTTGGTCGACCGGATGGATAGAGTAACGCGTGTATGCTTCCCGAGAACCTGCTGCGAAGTCACGAAACATCTGGAACACACAACGCCCTCAAACCTTAGCACCCCGGTGCTACCTCAGGACCCTTGCCCTCACGAAGAGGCGTATCACGATATCGAATCAAAGTGGATCCTCGGCTGTTGCCTCTTCACCTCGCCGGCGATGGAAGACTCGGCAACCTCATGAACTCTAACCCATCGCTATCGAGTCAATCAAGCGGACACCAAGGCTCGCTAAGCGATGTAAATCACGAACCATGTCCTCCTCTCTAGCTGCACATCGATAGGCTCCCATCGACCTACGACTAAGGCATACGCCACAACATTGGCCTTCCGGGTGGTACGGGATATCAACATCGTAATCCTTAAGCAACTCTAACCACCGTCTGCCGTAAGTTCGACTCCTCTGGTGAAGATATCTTTGGAGGCTCTTGTGGTGCAGTAAAAATATCCACGTGAACCCCATACAAATAGTGCCTCAGGATCTTGAAGCGTGAATCACGGTAACTCGAATCATGGGTGGGGTAGTTCCTCTGCGTGTTTCTTGGTGTCGGGATGCATATGCTATAACCTGCCATCTGCATCAACACACATCCCAACCCGATGCACGACGCATCACAATACGACATAACCATCGGACCTCCGGAAGAGTAAGAGCGGGGCGGTCGTCGATCTCTCTTTCAAGAATCGAAACCACGCTCCTGCATCGATCCATCAAACTTGGCCTTACGAGTCGGCCCTAGTCAATGGTGCGAAGATAGAAGCAAACTTCTACGAACCGGATAATATCCTGCAAGGCCCGAGCTGCGAACCTCTGCCGGAGTAGTAGGTCCAGGCCAAGTCTGCGCCTCGATCTTGGCGTATCCACTCGAATGCCATCGGCCCGGCAATATGCCCAAGAAAGCGCCGAAGTCAGCAAAACTCAAATTTGGAAAACTTGGCGTACAAGCTGGTCTGGAGAAGCTGTCACAAGGCCGCCAAATGCTCGCGTCTCTGCTCTCTGGCGAGAATAAACCAAGATATCATCAATGAATACTATCACAAGCGTGTCCAAAATGGTTTGAACACTCGGTTCATCAAATCCATGAATACCGCGAGCATTGGTCAACCCAAAGACATGACCACGAACTCATAATGCGTCGGGTCGGAATGCGATCCTAGGGACATCCACCTCTCGACACGAACTCGATGATAGCGAACGCGGATCAATCTTGGAGAAACATCTCGCGCCACCTGGCGGTCGAACAAATCATCAATCTCGGGAAGGGGTATTCGTTCTTAATGGTCACCTTGTTCACTGTAATCAACACACGTGCGCGGCGTCGAGTCCTTCTTCACGAACAATAGGCGCTCCCGGGGAGAAACACTAGGCACGATGAAGCCGCTTCTCCGGCCAAATCCTAAGTTGATCCTTCAACTCTCTCAACTCGGCAGGTGCCATTCTGTATGGCGGAATGGAAATAGGCCGAGTGTCTGGCAATATGTCAATACAAAACTCAATCTCCCTCTCAGGAGGGATACCCGGGAGGTCATCGGGAAACACGTCTGGGAACTCGCTGACTCTGGATCGGTGAAAATCTGGTACGCGACTTGATATCAAACACCCGAACGAGATGGTAGATATACCGCCTGCGCACCATCTTCCTAGCCTCGAGGTAGGAAATAAACCTACCACCGGCGATACCGTGCTCCCACTCAACAACCGGCTCCTCGGAAGCTGGAACCGTACTACTCTCTCTGCGGTCTACATTGGCGTAGCAGAAGCTAGCCAATCCATCCCCATAATCACGTCGAAGTCAATCATCTTCAACTCTATCAAGTCGGCTGGGGTCCGACGGCGTAAATGGTCACGGGACAAGCTCTATATACCGCCGAGCTACCACCGAATCACCCATTTGGCGTAGCTACCTCGAAAGGGTCTATGGACTCAGGCTCTATCACATCCTACTAGCAACAAGGGAGATATATAGGGCCAGTAGAACCGGATCTATCAACGCATACACATCAAACCCAGCCCGATAAAGTACACGTGGCGACATCGGTGAGGCCTCACGATCTGTCGGTGGACAAAGCATAAATGCGGTTACGAGGACCGCTAGAAGCGGGACCGCGCCACGACCTCTGCCGCGACCTGGTCCATGAGTACGCCCTCGGGCGAAATGGCTGTCGAGGATGAAGAAGCGGCAGCAGACCACATGGGCCCAGGCCTACTACCGCCGCTCGGTCGGACAAACTCGCGAAATGACCTGCTGGCCACAAGTATAGCGAGCTCCAGTCTGGCTCGAATGGTATCTACCACAGCGGGCACCGGCGGACCTCGAGCAGTTAGCACCTGCTACCACGGAAATCCGAAGTCCCGGGCCACGACACGCCCAAGCTCTGTTTATCGAAAATGAGGTAGAGCGCTCTGCGCTGGTGGTGCAAATCTGGACCTGCGATGCCGCCACCCCGAGAACCACCAAAGAACCGGCCGTCTTGGCGCCTTACCTGCTGATATCGCTCTACCGGCGGTCTCTACGCCTCACATCCCGTGCATGAGCTCGCATACGGGTTATGTCCATGCACGGTGAAGGACACCCGCACAAGACTTCGGCCATGTAATCATCTAGCCCGGTGACATAGCGATGCACCACATCCTCCATCTGCTACGGTGCGAGGGACATATCGAGCCAAAGAATCAAACTCGACATTGTACTCCTCATTGCGTCCTCCTGTCTCAAAGAACAAGAATCTATCGGCTCGTGCCTCCTCATCTGCGGAGGCAAGAAGTGTGTGAAAAGCCTCAAAACTCATCCCATCTGCTGGAGTGCATGCTCTCCCCGGGAAAGCTCCCATGAATCAAACCAATCGACTGCGGTATCACGCAGCCGATGCGAACCGAATGTCACAGCCTCAGTCTCTGAAGCCCTGATCACCCGCATAATCTTCTGCAGCTGATGGATGAACTCCTGCGGATCATCCTCCGGCCTCGACCCGTAAAACTCTGGCGGGCTACAACTCAAGAAATCTCGTAGCCTCAAACTATCTGCCCTCGGGTGCACTACGGGTGCGACTGGAGCTGGAGCTGGAACTGCCGCATCCAGCCTCTCCTCGTATCGGGCCACAACTTTAGCCAAAAGCTGGGCCATCTCCTTGTACCCTAACTCCTCCGCCCAGTGTGCCGGGACATGAGGTGTAGTGCTGTGGTCTCGCTGGGCCGGCGGCGTCATAGAACTTCGCCGTTTACGGTATAGGCGGGCACGAGCCCTCGTGACTCTGGGTGTCTTGCTAGCGGCTCCGCTTTGCCTTGCCGCCACGGGCGGGTTGCCTTACGTGGAGGCATAAGCTATGCAGAAAGGAATACGTTAGAGGGTCAACCTATAACACGACTCTAAAGCACGATCTCAGAATGAGAAGAATGGAAACCAATCCTAAATATCCTATAGCCTCACGATTATTGGTGTGGTGCACAACACCGATAATCGAACTCTACTAGATACGGTGCGTAGACACTTTCCAGGATTAAGCGCTCGATACCACTTTTGTCACGACCGTTCGGGGCGTGGTCGTGCCTTGGGGCACCCAAGTAGCCATACATCGAGTAACTGGCGGAAATATAAACCAAGACGAAGCAGTTTATAAAATAAGACACAACTTATGTAAGAAACGTCGCCTTTGGCATATATAAATAATCAAGTTTTGCGATTACATCCCAATGCATAATAGTACTCTGAGACCTCTAAGGAAGTAAACAACTATGGCGGGACGGGGCCCGCCATACCACTCGCATACAAAACTATTTACAATCTGGGGAGATCATACCCAAAGTAGAGCCTCAGAAGAAGATGGAGCTCACGACACCAACGCAAAAGATCCTAAGGATGCGGATCTAGCACTGCTTGCCTTTACTGCGGCATGAACGCAGCCCGAAGAGTCGATAACAGTACCAAGTATGTGAAACTATAAAGAACTGAAATGAAATCAAAGTATTTAAAACCTTTTCACAAATACAATGATTCAATTGCACATAGTGCCACATCACAAACAACAACGATAATAGGAAAAGCATAGCAGTCTATTCTAGGCGCGAATGATCGAAGCAAGGCCAATCGCCCATAGTATCATTCTGCGTGCCTAGTCACGGACTTCGCAGCCGCATAGGTCATACAGGCCGGGCATGAGGTTTCCTCGCGTCGGGGGCAACCCCGGCGTCCGCCTAGGCTCCGCGACGCATAGCCTCAAAAGACCGCGTAGTCTCAGCGGACCGCGTAGGGAATCCCCGTCAGGCTAAACACCGGAATGATCAATCTCGGAGCATACGGCTGCTCGCATAGTCTCACAGAACCGCATAGGCCGTATAGACCCGCATCAAGGGGGTAAGCCACCGGTATAACGATCGAGGGTAGGTGATACAATAACGATTACAGCGGACTTACGGTTAGCAACGTAAGCCAAAGCAGAATGACCCCCTTTACACAAGATTTCAAGACAATAACCTGTAGCATCATAATAGTCTACTTATCACACAAATCTTACTACACTTAGTAAATCAATACAAGGCTTTTATAAACAGCAAGTAAACAGTTCCTTTTTATCATTCTTAAGTTGTTATACCTAACTTCCCATAAAGCTAGTATAACTCTTAAGCTTTTGTTTTAAAAACCAAATATTTATCTTCTGTAAAAAAAAATGATTCGATATTCTTTGAAATGCTTTGATTCTTTGTTATTCGAGCTTAAAGCGTGAGGCATTCACCGTAATTATTATTCAGCTTAAGTCGTGAGGCGTTGCCATAAGTATTATTCAGGCTTAAGTCAAAGACATTGCCGTAGTTATTATTCGATTAACACGTATGCGTCACGTACTATATATTGTAAAATATCATGCTTTAGGAGGAATCACATACCTACCGTGAAAACCACTGAGTTGAATATGTCGCGCAGAGAGTCACCTATAATAGTCACGAGACATCTATCAAAGACTACTCGAAGGTCATTCTAAACAGAGGGTTCACAATTCTATGGAAAGTTGGGCAGCACTTCCCTGCGGTGAGCTATATAAGTCTCATGTGAAAGCAGTCTATGTGAGTCTGCTTTTGATTATTCTTCTTTTAAACCCTTCTCTGTGTAGTAGATTCAATTCTATTACGTGATATTCTTCTAAGTATTTAATACTTATTCTAATACTACTACGATGAAGTATTCTCTAATTCAAAAGAGGTTAGGATTAGTTACCTCTGTAAGCCCAATAATATCCTAGATAAAGTCGCGCGAGCAAGGTTTAGCTCCTAAGTTTATGCGCTCGGTAGCTCGAAACCTTAGAAGTTCTTTACAACTTCTACAAAGGACTAAGGGATTTGGGCTAGGGTATTTTGGGCATTATAACAATACTAGAAGACAACTTTTCTACCAAGGGAGGGGTAGATTTGGCTAGGCTAGGGGGTAGGCCTCGGCCAAACTCACTCGAGGGGAAAGTGTTGGACGAAGGCTAAGGGAGAGGAGAGGATTTTTAGACTTGGAAGATAACTTTGTGGATGAAGAACTCTTCATCTCTAAGGGGGTATTTATAGCTCAAGCCTTGGCCAACCAATGGCCAAGATGAAGACAAGTGCAAGGCAAGTGTAGGGTGAGGATTAACTATACACAAATATCCTACCAACTCCTTGACTTGTGCACAAGGCACAAAAAACGTGCCATGGCCCTTCAATTCGTCCAAATGGACGATTCAAGTCCACCAATGGGAGGGTGCCAAGTGTCGCCCTCCCGTTGGTCCAAAATGTTTCGTCTCTCGGGAAAATCCGCAAAAATTAGTAATGGCATAGCCGGAATTTTCCCTACGAAAGCTGTGGAAACGTTTCGTCGGAAAACGATTCTTTTAGTGAGTTGTGTACAAAATAAAACGTCCAAGGCTAACTTTAAGGCCAAACTTTTTGTACGTATTACCTTACGTACATACTCTGGAAATACGGGGTATAACAAAATATATAATCTTGTAACACCTTAAAAGACAAGATTATACCTTAACGATCCTTAATCCAATTCCAAATCCGAAGTCGCTCCTTAGTAGTTTAGAGCCTCTCCAAGACACTTCAATCCGCTTGTTGAGACCCTTAGAACCCTACCAACAACTTTCCTTCAAACTTCCAATCCAAAACCTAGAAAGCCACTAGGTTTTCACTTTGCGACTAATACGAAAACTCTCTTTTTCCGGGATTTTTCTATTGAGATATGCTTACACTACCCTCAAGAACCTTGGTTTAAAGTGGGGAGCTAAAAGAACAAGGATCAAAGATTTTTCCTTTTCTTCCAAGAGGAACCCGTGAGCTTCCCTCTATGTTCTTCAATTTTTTGTGCAAATATGGCTAAGTATGGAACTTGTCTCACTACTAGTAGTATAGTAAAGGGACATGGAGGGTCAAGATGTGTACAATTGGGTGGCTAGGATGATCTCTTATTAAATATCAAGGCTTGTGGGACCTTTGACTTTGGTCAATTTTCTCAAGCTCACACTTGCAAGACTTGTCTTGCTAACAAAGGTCCAATGACCTTCTTGCCCTTGCAAGAAATCGTCCAAGGCATCATTAAGGGGGGGTGACACGTGTCGCCCTCCCATTCGTCGCAATATTACGTTTTCCGACAATTCCATAATTCCGATAAATTTTTACTCGTCTCAAACCTTAACATCTTTGAGTTCTTACGTACGTTCTTATAAACATATCCTGTAAATACGGGGTGTAACATTTGTGGTCTGCACAAATATCCACATGAAGTCTATATATACGTCATGCCCCCAAATCTTCAAGGCATGATTTAACTGCCGCCAGCTTTAAGTCGGAAGTGGCGTAATTTCCTTTCCTACTTCCCTAACTACCGGGAAAACATAGGCTCTATCCTTATCGGGTTGCGTCAGCACACAACCTAGCCCAACACCCAACGTGTTAACATAATAACCTAACCCTCTAGTCTTTCAGAAGGAGTTAGAACTATAGTCGAGTCAACTTATCTTCCAATAACTGGAAACCTTTCACATTCTTGCGAAATATTCGGGTGTCATTAATCTCAATTATGGTTCCTGTTTCCTTTTCTCTGTTGCAACCAAACTTGGTCATTAACTTAGATTTGATTCTTTCGCTTGCCTCCTGGCTAATACTTCCTGTCAAATACAATTTAGGGGGGGAGGTTTCCTTGATCTCGTCAAGTAGTAACCCGATGCTACCATATTTCCTCGAGGTGTTCTTTCTGCCCATTATTTACTAATGGTCTTACACTAGTCTGGGGTAATCATATCTCGTGCAACTTACATAACCATAGTCGTATTCTTTATTTATCATTCTGGTCATAACCTTACCTTATGCTTATTATTAGCAAAAGTATTTCCATCTTGATTCATAATCGTGCGATTTCATATGCGTACTACCTGCATTTGTCCTTACGACACTTCCTCGACTATTTGGTACGTCGTTCTTAATTACCTCAACACAATACTTTTCCCACGGTTATCTAAAACTATAACCTATGGCATGCCGATACTGAAGACCTTACCAGTCTCATATCCTTCGTCTAACAACATGGGTACACGCAACCCCATAATACGTAAAACGGTCCTTTTATGTGGGGGATAAAACTTATCTCCCTTTCTTAAACTTTCCTTGGAGTCACAACCCTAATCACAGGGTCCTCTCGCGGTCCAATAAATATCTAATCATCACGCACCGCCTTAAAGTCATGTAGATTTTCAAGACCTACCAAAGTTGCCCTACTTTCCATGGCAAAGATTCGTGACTTATTTTATTCTTGCCTTGGACATTTTCCTGAAATTATCCGGAAGGTCGTGGCCCTGACCGTCACACCAACCCAACTCTAAGTACCTCCAAGGGCACTTAACATAAATTCCTTCAAATTCCATTTCAAGCTATGGGGCGACCCTTAATAGGTCCTCAACCCGACTTCGTCGTATTTAACTCTTTTCCTTGGTGCGTCTTAACTTTTTACTACCCGAGAAGGCCTTATATACCTAAGGTCTCGGTGGTTATCACATTCTTAGGCTCGCAATTTCCATGCTCCATGCCTACCTTATCAGTCCCCCCGTAAACGGGTACAAAACTTATCGCAATACCATAATCGTTTTGTCTTGACCACAACAACCATACTTACTCCATACGGATCTCACCCGTACCATTCTCGAAATCCTACTACGTAGCTCAATCTATTAACATAGTCTTCCATTAATTCTCTTAATAATAACTTCTTAAGGGTCCCTTTTCCTTCTCAGACAGCTCATCATTTCCTAATTATCTCAAATTAGTACGTAAAACCTTGATGAGAATTCATTAAACTGTTTCATACCTTGCCGGTATTTCTAAAGTCCTTACCAAATCCTGGTAACCTAAAATCATCCTAGGCAACACATATGTGACCCCCATACATAAATCTGTATAGTTGTATGTGTCACGACCCATTCCGGGGCCCGTGACTGGTGCCTTACCGGGGCACCCAAGTAGTCATACATCAGAGTAATCAGCGGAAATATAAAGCAAGACATGAAACAGTTTATAAAATAGGACACAGTTAAAGTGAGAAAACATCGCCTTTCGGCATATATATATAAAAACATGGTTTAGCAGTTACATCCGATCTTGCATAACAGACTACAGACCTCTAAGGAAAAATACAACTATGGCGGACAGGCCGCCATACCCTATCAGACAAAACTATCTACAACAGGGAGATCATACCCAAAAGTAGAGCCTCCGGAAAGGATGGAGCTCCTGACACCAACGTAGAGATCCTAGGAATGTGGATCTAGCACCTGCTTGCCCTTACCTGCGGCATGAACGCAGCCCCCCGAAGGAGGTCAGTACAACAGGTACTAAGTATGTGAAACTGTAAAGTACTTAAATGAAAACATATCATTTATAAAACCAGTTTACAAATAGGTGTGAGACAACCAAGGAAACCGCACGTAGTGCCACATCACAAACAAGAGGAACAATAGGTAATCGTAATAGGTCTTGTTTAGGCCGAATGATCGAAAGCAGGGCCACTCGCCCACATCATCATCGCAAGCCTAATCCTGACTCCCGAGTCGCGTAGGCCACTCACGGGCCCGCATGAGGTATAACCCCGCATCGAGGGTAGCTACTCCTCGGCATCGCCCCGACTCGTTGTCGCATGGCACATGACCGCGTGAGGCATAACCCCGCATACTAACACGGAACTCGTAGCTCGCATAGGTCCCTGGACCCGCATGAGGTATTCTCGAATCATGGTCCTGCACGCTGAGTCTACCGCGCATCGGAGGCGACAACCTCGGTATCATCTCAAGAGGTGAGTGATAGTACACTAACATAATGCCTTTATCTTTAAACAACATAAGCACAACAAGGATACTCTCTTATACAAAGCGTTACAAGATACTAACACACGTAGCATCATATCATGTCTACTTATCAAACCATCTTTTATTCTATTTCACAATTCAACATAAGTGCATATCAACACATAGGCAAGCTTGTTTCTTTTATCAATCTTAAGTGGTTATACTTAACTTTCCATAAAGCTAGTATAACTCTTAGCTTCGCTTTAAAATGATTGGTATTCTTATGAAATGCTTTGGATCTTTATTATTAGTGCTTAAGTGAGGCATTCCGTAAGTATTATTCGGGCTTAAGTCAAAAGACATTGCCGTAGTTATTATTCGATTAACACGTACGCGTCTACCGCATTATATATATATTGTAAAATATCATGCTTTAGGAAGAATCACATACCTTCTCAAAAACCGCCTTTGCCAAGTTGAATATGTCGCGCAGAGTCGACCTATAATAGTCACAGATATCTATCAAAGACTACTCAAGGTCATTCTAAGCAGAGGGTTCGCAATTACGGAAAGTCGGGCGACTTCCCTACCGGTGAGTTATATAAGTCTCATGTGAAAACAGTCTATGTAATCTGATTTGATTATTCTTCTAAGTATTTATACTTATTCTTATACTACAACAATAAGTATTCTCTAATTCAAAAGAGGGTTAGGATTAGTTACCTCGGTAAGCCCAATAATATCCTAGATAAAGTCGCGCCTGAGCAAGGTTTAGCTCCTAAGTTGAGCAGCTCCGTAGCTCAAGAAACCTTAGAAGTTCTTCACAACTTCTACTAAGGACTAAGGGATTTGGGCTAGGGTATTTTGGGCATTATAACAATACTAGAAGACAACTTTTCTACCAAGGGAGGGTAGTGTTTCGGCTAGGGCTAGGGAGTATTCGGCCAAGGCTTCTAAAAAGGGGGTGTGTGAGGCTTGGGACGATGGCTCACAAGGGAAGGAGGATTTAGACTTGGAAATTTGTGATGAATAAGTCTTCAAAGAGAGGGTATTTATAGGCTAAGACATGGCCAACCAATGGCCAAGATCAGCCAAGTGGGGGCAAGTGGAGGCCAAGATTTGCCCAAGTGCCCCTAACCTACTCCTCAAATCACTCCACAAACAAAGGTCCATGTTCTAAGCCCCAAAGCCTCACAACCGCCCGAGGCAAAAGGCCACTTGGCCGTCCACGAGGTGACAAGTGTCACCCTCGTTGTCAAAAAGGGTTCCGTCGCTCGGAAAAATCCGCAAAAATTAGAAATGACATAGCGGAATTTACCTACGCGAGTCGTGTAAAGCGTTTCGTCGGAAAGCGATTCCTTGTGTGGGTTGTGCCCAAAAATACGTCCTAGGCCTAAACTTTTAAGGCTACAATTTTGTACGTACGTCCTCACGTACATACTCCAGAAATACGGGGTATAACATTCTCCCCTCCTTAGAAACATTCGTCCCGAATGTTCCTTCCCAAACGATTATCGATAAGGTTCTTCATAACTTAAATAGTTACAAATGCCACACACGGCCACGTAACAATACTTAGGCATAAGCGATAATGAAGATTTACAAGTAGGAAAGTGAATTACACGGAGGTGTGGGAAATAGGTGAGGATACTTACGCCTCGTGTCCTCATCGACTTCCCACGTCATCTCCTTCCGAGCTCGTTCGCCACAAGACTTTGTGGAAGCCACGTCCTTCGTCCGCAGACGCTAACGGACGATCGATTATCGCTATGGGAATCTCCTCATACGATAACCCGCCGGTCACTGGACATCGTCAATCGGGTGTACCTAGATGGATCCGATACATCTCCTCGGATAGATCGTGAAAAACCGGATGCACCGCCTCCGGATCGGACGGCAGATTCAACTCGTAGGCAACCTTGCCTACCTGCGGACAATCTGAAGCGCCGATGTACCTTGGTGAGTTTCCCTTCTTCCCGAATCGCATCACACCGCCATGGGTGACACTTTAGGAAAACCCAATCATGAACCTCGAACTCAAGATGCCGACGACGATGATCTGCATCGACTTACATCGACTCGGTATCGATAGCCGCTCTCGGATAAGCTTCACCTTATCCACTGCCTGCTGCACCAAATCTGGTCCCACTAGCTGCACCTCACCCACATCGAACCAACCTATAGGCGATCTGCACTTCCTCCCATACAAGGCCTCATAAGGCGCCATCTGAATACTGGAGTGGTAGCTATTATTATACGCGAACTCAACTAGAGGCAAATGATCCTCCCAACTACCACTGAAGTCAATAACACAGGCTCGCAACATATCCTCAAGAGTCTGGATAGTGCGCTCTGCCTGTCAAATGCGTGGATGAAATGCGGTACTCGAGCTCACCGCGTCCTAAACCCCTGGAAGGACCTCAGTTAGCCGTGGCGGGCTCCACATGCGATATGATCAAAGTAGGGACTCCATGCGATCGACAATCTCTGATGTAAAGTCGGCGCATAATCCTCAGAAAAAGTCGTCTGACGGGAAGAAAGTGGGCTGATTTTCGACCGTCGACGATAACCCATATAGAATCATGTCTCCTCTGAGTGCGAGGTAATCCTGTGATGAAGTCCATGTTGATTACCTCCCACTTCCAGGTCGGGATCTCAATCGTCTGTAACAAACCACCAGGCCTCTGGTGCTCTACCTTCACATGCTGACAACACGGGCACTGAGCTACGAACTCTGCAACGTCCCTCTTCAAGCCATCCAACCAATACGGATCTAAGGTCGTGGTACATCTTGGTCGACCGGATGGATGAAGTAACATTGTGTGCTTCCCAAGAACTGCCGAAGTCACGAAACATCCGAACACACAATCTGCCCTCAAACCTTAGCACCCCATCGGTGCTACCTCAAAGGACCCTTGCCCTCACGAAGAGTCAGATCACGATATCGAATCAAAGCCGGATCCTCGGTTGCCTCTTCACCTCGCCGACGATGGAAGACTCGGCAACCTCACGAACTCTAACCCTGCTATCAGAATCAATCAAGCGGACACCAAGGCTCGCTAATCGGTGCAAATCACGAACCATGTCCCTTCTCTCTGCCCGCATCGATAGGCTCCCATCGACCTACGACTAAGGCATCGCCACATTGGCCTTCCGGGTGGTACAGGATATCAACATCGTAATCCTTAAGCAACTCTAACCACGTCTCGCCGTAAGTTCAGCTCCTCCTGGTGAAGATATCTTGGAGGCTCTTGTGGTGCGTAAAAATATCCACGTGAACCCATACAAATAGTGCCTCCAGATCTTGGCGTGAATCATACCGCCAATTCCAAATCATGGGTGGGGTAGTTCCTCGTGTTTCTTGTTGTCGGGATGCATATGCTATAACCTTGCCCTGCTGCATCAACACATCCCAACCCGATGCCTGACGCATCACAATACACAACATAACCGTCTGGACCCTCTGGAAGAGTAAGAACGAGGCGATCGTCGATCTCTTTCAAAGAATCGGAAACCCCGCTCACAAGCATCCCATCGGAACTTGGCGCTTACGAGTCAGCCCTAGTCAATGGTGCAGATAGAAGCAAACTTCTCCACGAACCGCCGATAATAACTGCAGGCCCGACTGCGAACCTCCGTCGGAGTAGTAGGTCTCGGCCAAGTCCTGACTGCCTCGATCTTGGCCGTATCCACTCGAATGCCATCAGCCCCGACAATATGCCCAAGAAACGCCACTGAAGTCAACCAAAACTCACATTTGGAAAACTTGGCGTACAGCTGCCGTCTCGAGAAGCTCGGCCAAGATCCTCAAATGCTCCGCATGCTCCTGCTCTGAGCGAGAATAAACCAAGATATCATCAATGAACACTATCACAAACGTGTCCAAAAATGGTTTGAACACTCGGTTCATCAAATCCATGAATACCGCCGGAGCATTGGTCAACCCAAAAGACATGACCCTGAACTCATAATGCGTCTGCACGGTCCGGAATGCAGTCCTAGGGACATCCACCTCTCTGACACGAACCTGATGATAGCCCGATCGCAGATCAATCTTGGAGAAACATCTCGCGCCCTGCAACTGGTCGAACAAGTCATCAATCCTGGGAAGGGGGTATCTGTTCTTAATGGTCACCTTGTTCACCGCTCAGTAGTCAACACACGTCGCGCGTCCGTCCTTCTTTCGAACAATACCGGCGCGCCCCAGGGAGAAACACTAGGTCGATAAAACCGCTTCTCCGGCCAAATCCCTCGGTGGTCCTTCACTCTCAACTCGGCAGGTGTCATTCTGTATGGCGGAATGGAAATAGGCCGAGTGTCTGGCAACACATCTATACAAAACTCAATCTCCCTCTCAGGATGGATACCCGGGAGGTCATCTGGAAACACGTGCGGGAACTTCATGACTCTGGGCCCGAAAATCTGGTACCGCGACTTGATTATCAAACACGAACGAGATGGTAGATATACCCTTCGCACCATCTTCCTAGCTCGAGGTAGGAAATAAACCTACCCTCGGCGATCTGGTGCTCCTCCCACTCAACAACCGGCTCCTCGGAAGCTGGAACCGTACTACTCTCTCTGCGGTCTACATTGGCGTAGCAAGAAGCTAGCCAATCCATCCCCATAATCACGTCGAAGTCAATCATCTCCAACTCTATCAAGTCGGCCAGGTCCGACGTAAATGGTCACAGGACAAGCTCTATATACCCGCCGAGCTACCACCGAATCACCCATGGCGTAGCTACCTCGAAAGGGTCTATGGACTCGTGCTCTATCCCTATCCTACTAGCAACAAGGAGATATATAGGACAGTAGAACCGGATCTATCAAAGCATACACATCAAACCCGAACCGATAAGGTACTGTGGCGACATCGGTGAGGCCTCCTTGTTATACCGTATTTCCAGTATATGCGCAGGGGCGCACGTAGGAAATTCGAACTTGAGAATAGGCTTGGACGAATTATTTTTGTACACAACACCCGATTAGAGGCGTTTTTGTGAAAGCGTTTTCCACGACTTTCGTAGGGAATTTCGGCTATGTCATTTTTAATTTTTGCGGATTTTTCCGAGAGACGAAACATTTTTGGACCAACGGGAGGGTGACACTTGTCACCCTCATTGGACAGTAAAGAGGAGGCTTGGCCTTGGCGATTGGTTCATGGTTTTGTGCCTTGTTTTGGCCTTGTTTTGTGGCTTGTTTTGTGCCATGTTTTGTGGAGTAGGGGTTAGGGTGCACTTGGCTTGATCTTGGCCTTACACTTGCCTTGCACTTGGCTAGATCTTGGCCATTGGTTGGCCTTTGGTTTTGCTATAAATACCCCCCTTATGTTGATGAACTCTTCATCCACAAATGAAACCTTCCAAGCCTAAAATCCCTCCTCCTCTTGTGTTGTGTTCGTCAACACCCCTCCCCCTTTGGTGGCCTTGTGGCCGAGAGCCTCCCTCCCTTTGTGGTGCCTTTGCAGTGGGGTACACCCCCTAGCCTAGTTGTTTTCGTTTAATAGCACTTGTTGTGGTATATAAAGAATCTACTAGTATTGTAATAATGTCCAAATACCATGGCCCAAATACATTGTAGTATTACCAAGGTTACACTTATACAAAAGCCAAGAAAATACGATTATACTTCATTTAGCCACAAAAACCTAAACCATAAGGAAAACATCCATAGTAAGTTGGAGTAGTATGTAGAAGTTGGTTAGAACTTCTAAGGGTTGTTTGGAGCGGGTTGGAGCAACCGGAGTAGGAGCGAAACTTTGCTAAGGATCGACATTAAACTCGGATAATTATGGGCTTATCGAGGTAAATATCTTGTCCCTCTATTGTAATTGGAAATTACCTGTTGTTAGAATATATAGGTGAAGTATACTATATATAGACATGAACGTGGTTGTTGGCAATGTCTTTTGACTTAAGCTCAAGAATCGAACTGTATTCTGATGAAACTTGTGTAGTAGTACTGTGGAGTAGAATTGTACCCGTTCGGGTTAGATGTATAACCCCCCCCTGGTTGGCTTGGTAGCCGGCCCCGTTAGAGGAGGAGATTTACGCTGTTGCGGGGGGGGGGAGGTGCTGCCGAATTTTCTGTAGAATGTTCTACGATAAGATCTTGATGTTAATAAGCGCCTTGTGGCCTTATAGGTTGAAGTACTACGTGTGGCGCGTTCTACTTGGCTTAAGGAGTAGCCGACAGTTGGAAGTACTTGGAGCGTTTTGCTATTAGTCGATACTCGTCGCGAGGTATGTGAACCTCTTCCTATCTCTTCTAGCATGATATGTGTGAACTATGTAGTACGGTAGACGTACATGTACTAAATGTATTTGATTGGTGTAAAACATAAAGTGTTATAACGGCTTTATGGGAAGTTGGTTATAACGGCTTTATGTTGGTAAGAAAATACATGTGGTTTTTAAAAGGTAACTGATTTGAACTATAACTGGCTTGTTATGTGTTAATAAAGAACTTGAAGTATTTCAAAAGAGTTTTGAATCATTTTGAAAGAAGAAGTAATACTTGGTTTTTTGAAAACTTAAGAGTTATACTAGCTTTATGGGGAGTTAGGTATAACGCTTAAGAATGTTTCATCGATTTCGAAATCGTAATGTATCGACAAACCACAAAGCGTTAATAAGGGAAATGTTTTGATTAATTAAGTATTAATAAAACCAGTAGCAACTTCCATCTGCATAGAAGCTAAGATGAGACAAAATGATATTTCCTAGATCATGGTTGCTGTAATAAGATTGTTATAAACAAGAATATCCTACTCACATATAAGACTTATGTTTCTCGGATTGTTTAAAAGAAATTATATTCTTAAATGAATAAGGCTATGAACCATTAAACCTTTCTAAAATAAGAAACGTGAACATTTGAAATTAGGCAAACTTGACGCTTGGAAAATAATGTTGTTACTTGATTTTACAAAGGTAAGAGTTTTAGTTTTCTTAAAAGGACATCACTCTATTTTATACTACGGTATTGTGTGACTTATGTGAAAGAAACAGATCTTTTAAAGATTTAATGTGTGAAGTACTTTGGGGTTAGATAATTCGAACTTGTTAGTAGAAAGCACCTTGCGTGAATAACTTGATTGTATTGGTTTGTGATAGCCTTGTAATACTTTCTTGCTGATTTGAGAAGTAAACATGTTAGGATGCTACGTGTTAGTATCTTGTGATGTTAGTGTAAAGGGGTTTTCCTCGACCGCGCTTTAAAGTTGTTTGACTATCACCGTTATGTTGGTATTGTACCACTCACCTTGACTTGTGTCCGAGGTTGTCGCCTCCGATGCGGGTAGACTTCGGTGATGCGGGACCATGATTCGAGGATACCTCATGCGGGTCCAGGGATCCATGCGAACTACGGAGTTCCGTGTTAGTGTGCGGCCTTTATGGTCACGCGGTCTTTGTGGCTATGCGGATCGCGAGTCCGTGATGCCGGAGTAGCTACCCTCGATGCGGGTTATACCTCACGCGGGCCTATGAGGTTGGCCTACGCGAGTGCGGAGAGTTCTGTGGCTAGACGCGCACATTTGATATCGGGCGAGTGACCGCCTTTATCATGTGACGGCCTAGACAGATATCATGACACGCTTTATGACCTTGGTAGTGCTGGTGTTAGTAGTCGGCTATGCCTTCAGATTTACCCCTGCATCGTTTTATTAGGACACGTGGGACCCGTGTTCATGTGTATTCCTTGGTGCTTGTATATCACGCGGTGAGGAAGGTATTCCACGCACGATTGATGTTGTGGGCGTGAGACCCATAGTTACATTTGAGTGATGACTTTGAGCGCGAGTCACGACTTGACATGATCGCTACTTATTGTGAATCGTAGTTTGGTTATCATACATGTCTCCCGCTTTATAGACTATTATGATTTCATTTACGATTTTCGCCACATACTTGGTACTGTTATCGACCTCCTTCGGCCGTTCACGCCGCAGTAAAGGTACACGACCATCGATCCTCGCCTTAGGGTCACGCTCAGCGTGGGAAAGCTCCGCTTTCTCCGAGGCTTATCAGTGGTATAGTCCCCGTTGTTGTAGGTGTTTACATTCGTGGGTATGGCGGCCCCGTCCCGCCATTGTTGTCGTATCATTTCTTAGAGGTCCGTAATCGCTGCAAGGTGGTTTGTAAAAAGGATTAAACTGCTCATGTTGGAAAAAGTTGTTATTTATATATATGCCGAAAGGCAAGTTTTCTCGATTATTGTTTCATATTTCATAATATGTCTTGTATTGTTTTATGTTCACTGATTACTCGATGTTGTATCACTAGGGTGCCCGGTAGGCACTACCACGCCTTAATCGGTCGTGACAAAAGTGGTATCGGAGCGATTAATCCTCGGAAAGTGGTCTACATCGTATCGAGAAGTCTTGATTATCGCCGCGCACCACACCAATAATCGTGAGGCTATAGGATATTTAGGATTGGTTTATATTCTTCTCACTCTGAGATCGTGCCTTATAGCTCTGTTGTAAGTAAGACCCTCTGAAGTATTTCTTTCCTTATCGCTATGCCCGCGTAGGCAAACCCGCCCAGTGAGGCAAGGCAGAGGAGCCGCGAGTAGAGTTCAGAGGGTTACGTGGGCACAGCCCAATCATTACCTAGGTAATGCTTCATTCGGGATTTCGCGACGCCACTAGCCCCGAAAGTTTAGCACGGGCGCGCAGCCCTACTGCGGCCATGATATTTGAACCTTCAGTTCCACGACCAGGAACAGAGAATATGGATTGCAAAGAGGCGACCTTATTACTAGCTATGGATTTGGCTACCAGAGAGTATACCGATGTACCGCGAGTCTTGATGAATATCAACGAGAGGGTTGTGCAAGAGTAAGTTCTTGATTAGGCTTGAGCATGGCACGTACGCTTATGACATCGTGCCGAAACATAGATCGACGGGTTAACAAAGGACGTGAGAAGAGGCCGTGAGCGCAGGTCCTTTGGTAACTTTCGAGGCGAGTCGCCTCACCGCCAGATTAGATTATGCACCTCCGCCAGCAGCAGTGGTCTTCCACGAGTTCGTGACGCTCGGTACGCAGGAGTCGTCGTAACTCCGTGACTTCCGCTCACAGCGCGATGCACGCCGCCCGGAATGTCGCTTTTTAGTCGGGTACTTGTTGTACGGCGACCGCCGTGGTCCGTGTCGAAAAGTGTCCTTGTAGGAGGACTTAGCCTTCGTGATCGGTGGCAGTGTGTCATCTCCTCACATGCGCCTACGGGGTGTTTGATTAGAACGACTAAGGGGAGTGAAGAAGAGATATAGATATATCTCTAACCCTCTGAGTTCAAGATGTGTGATAAGAAGGGTATATCATAAGTGCTATGTTTTGATAGCAAAGATGTTAATATTGTGATTAGAAATCTTGGTTAGTTAACCAAGTAAGATTTGGGGGATAGAGAAGGTGTGAGCCTTAGAGTTTTATACGTAGAGACCTTAGAGGTAAGGCCATCTCGAGTAAAGTGTAGTGTTATGTTAATCCTTATCTGAGTGCATAGTGCACGTGAGCTATGTTTGGGATAGGTCCTGGCAGTGTGAAATGAAAGGGGGTAGTTGAGCTAAGAAGACCGCTAGGTTTTCAAACGTGATTGGTGAGATTGTTCGGATCGGGAGCTAGTATTGCGCGCGCGGGTCGGGTTGAGGCCACGATTGCGGTCAACCCGCGGCATGTATGGCGGTGGGGTCAGGTTTTGGTGGTCCTCCTTGTGTTAGGGCGAGGTGTTAGGCCCAAGTTTAGTTAACCAAACAGACGAGTTCGTGGATGCGTTCGACCGCTGGTCGGGCCGATGGGGCAGCCCATCGTGTTCTTCGATCAGACCGTTTACCGTGTTGAGTTATCCGAAGGTTGTAAGGCTGCACGGGTGCCTACCTTCACCTTATGACAGTGGAGCCAGTGTTACGCTTATTTTTGTTCCCGGAAGTTTTACCAAGCATGTGTTAAGAACTCAGTGAGTCTCAGACCGCATTCGCCGCCGGGCTGTTTGATTTCGAGGATAGTTGGGGATTGTTGTCTCTGTGGAGGTAGTGTTTAAGCTACCATTTCGTTGTTCTGATGTCACCTTTGAAGCCTCAGGGCGGAAGTGTAAAGTTGCGGCCGATTGGTCTGATGTTGGCAAGGTTCGCATAATGGTTCAGCTTGTTCGGCAGACTATGGATAGTGAAGCTTGTCTAGAAGAAGTTCCGCAGCCGAGGAATCGTATGGATAATCGGCAACGACGCCAGAGTTCGTGCCGACGGTCGGTCTTGAAAGTACCACCCCGGTTAGGGTGTGACGAGTTTTGGAAAACAGAGGAAACTTAGCCCGAGTTACTTTGGGCTTTTTGAGTTCATGTGAAGGATAGGCCAGGTTGCCTATATGTTAGCATTTGCCGTCCGACTTAGGAGGCAGTACGTCCGGTCTTTCGTATTGTTATATTCGGGAAAGTATCGGAGAGTCATCCAGAGTGTTCCCAGTTAATGATGACCACGTTAGAGATAGTAACCCCGAGTCTTGGAAACTGAAGCCGTATCAGAATGTGGTAAGAGTTCGAGTGTACGATAGCCTCAGGGGTCGCAAGCAGCCCGGTACCATTTGTCGGGTCGTCGGAGCAAGGCTCGCGACAAAGTGACAAAAGTGGTACCATTTGTTGGGTCGCCTGAGAAGGTTAATGCCTCAGGCAAAGTGACAAGTGGTATCTACGACGAGTAAAGAGAGAATAGCATGTATGGCGAGCATAGATGTGATCATTTCTTTTGTAAAGAGAAGGTGAAGGAAGTATATTTTAGACCCCGTGAGAAGTGTTTTGTGGTGATGATTAGAGGTGTTTCCTCGTGGACTCGGATGTAAGCATTTTTGCGCAAGTTGTTTCGCCAAAAGCGGTGATTGATTCTCGTAAGTATAGTAGTGAAGACTATCTCGGCGACGCTTGTTTTGAGACTTAGAAGGAACATTCGACGAATGTTTCTGGCGAGGGGAGAATGTTATACCGTATTTCCAGAGTATGTACGCAGGACGCACGAGGAAATTTCAACTTGAGAATAGGCTTGGCGAATTATTTTTGTACACAACACCCGATTAGAGTCGTTTTTTGAAACGCTTTCCACCTTTCGTAGGGAATTTCGGCTATGTCATTTTTAATTTTGCGGATTTTTCCGAGACGAAACATTTTGGACCAACGGGAGGTGACACTTGTCACCTCATCGACTGCAAAGAGGAGGCTTGGCCTCGCCGATTGGTTCATGGTTTTGTGCCTTGTTTTGGCCTTGTTTTGTGGCTTGTTTTGTGCCATGTTTTGTGGAGTAGGGTTAGGTGCACTTGGCTTGATCTTGCCTTACACTTGCCTTGCACTTGGCTAGATCTCGCCATCGGTTGGCCTTTGGTTTTGCTATAAATACCCTTATGTTGATGAACTCTTCATCCACAAATGAAACCTTCCAAGCCTAAAATCCTCTCCCTCCTCTTGTGTTGTGTTCGTCCAACACCCCTCCCCTTTGAGTGGCCTTGTGGCCGAGAGCCTCCTCCCCTTTCAGGTGCTCTCGCCGTGGGTACCCCTAGCCTAGTTGTTTTCGTATAATACCCCTTTGTCAGGTATAGAAATACTCTCCTAGTATTGTTATAATGTCCAAATACCTTGGCCCAAATACCTTGTAGTATTCCCAAGGTTACACTTATACAAAAGCCTAAAATACGATTATACTTCCTTTAGCCACAAAACCGAAACCCTAAGGAAAACCTCCATAGTTAGTCGGAGTACTATGTAAGTTGGTTAGAACTTCTAAGGGTTGTTTGGAGCGGTCGAGCACCGGAGTAGAGCGAAACTTTGCTAAGGATCGACATTAAACTCGGATAATTATGGGCTTATCGAGGTAAATATCTTGTCCTCTATTGTAATTGGAAATTACATTGTTAGAATATATAGTTGAAGTATACTATATAGAATCAACGTGGTTAGTTGGCAATGTCTTTTGACTTAAGCCCAAGAATCGAATCGAATCAGACATGACTTGTGTAGTACCGCGAGTAGAATTGTACCCGTCGTTAGATGTATAACCCCGTTGGCTTCGTAGCCGCCCGTTAGAGAGAGGAGATTTACGCTGTCATGGGGAGGTGCCGCGAATTTTCGTCAGAGAATGTTCTACGATAAGATCTTGATGTTAATAAGTCACTGTGGCCTTATAGGTCAAGTACTACGCAGGCGCGCTCTACTTGGCTTAGGAGAGCCGATTGGAAGTACTTGAGCGTTTTGCTATTAGTCGATACTCGCCGCGAGGTATGCGAACCTCTTCCTATCTCTTCTAGCATGATATGTGTGAACTATGTAGTACGGTAGACGCATACGTACTAAATGTATTTGATTGGTGTAAAACATAAAGTGTTATAACGCTTTATGGGAAGTTGGTTATAACGGCTTTACGTTGGTAAGAAAATACATGTGGTTTTTAAAAGGTAAATCGATTTGAACTATAACGCTTGTTATGTGTTAATAAAGAACTTGAAGTATTTCAAAAGAGTTTTGAATCATTTTGAAAGAAGAAGTAATACTTGGTTTTTGAAAACTTAAGAGTTATACTAGCTTTATGAGAGTTAGGTATAACGGCTTAAGAATGTTTCTCGATTTCGAAATCGAATGTATCGACAAACCACAAGAAATAAGTAATAAAGGGAAATGTTTTGATTAATTAAGTATTAATAAAACCAAAGAGCAACTTCCATCCGCATGTAAGCTAAGATGAGACAAAATGATATTTCCTAGATCATGGTTGTAATAAGATTATTATAAACAAGAATATCCTACTCACATATAAGACTTATGTTTCGATTGTTTAAAAGAAATTATATTCTTAAATGAATAAGGCTATGAACCACTTAAACCTTTCTAAAATAAGAAACGTGAACATTTGAAATTAGGCAAACTTGACGCTTGGAAAATAATGTTGTTACTTGATTTTACAAAGGTAAGAGTTTTGGTTTTCTTAAAAGGACAATACTCTATTTTATACTACGTATTGTGTGACTTATGTGAAAGAAACAGATCTTTTAAAGATTTAATGTGTGAAGTACTTGGGGTTAGATAATTCAACTTGTTAGTAGAAAGCACCTGTGTGAATAACTTGATTGTATTGGTTTGTGATAGCCTTGTAATACTTTCTTGCCGATTTGAGAAGTAAACATGTTAGGATGCTACGTGTGTTAGTATCTTGTGATGTTAGTGTAAAGGGTTTTCCTCGATCGCGCTTAAAGTTGTTTGACTATCACCGTTATGTTGGTATTGTACCACTCACCTTGACTTCAGGTCCGGAGGTTGTCGCCTCCGACGCGGTAGACTCAGCGGTCCGGGACCATGATTCGAGGATACCTCACGCGTCCGTGGATCCATGCGAACTACGGAGTTCCGTGTTAGTGTGCGCCTTTATGGTCACGCGGTTCAGGCTACGCGGATCGCGAGTCCAGGATTTACGCCGGAGTAGCTACCGACGCGTGGTTATACCTCACGCGCCTACGAGGTTGGCCTACGCGAGCTGCGAGAGTTCTGGGCTAGACGCGCACATTTGATATCGCGGGCGAGTGACCGCCTTTTATCATGTGACGGCCTAGACAGATATCATGACACGCTTTATGACCTTGTTGCATCGCTGGTGTTAGTAGGCTATGCCTTCAGACTTACCTCAGATCGTTTTATTAGGACACGTGGGACTCGTGTTCATGTGTATTCCTTGGTGCTTGATATCACGCAGCTGAGGAAGGTATTCCACGGCACGATTGATGTTGTGGGCGTGAGACCCATAGTTACATTTGAGTGATGACTTGACGGCGCGAGTCCCCGACTTGACATGATCGCTACTTATCAGTGAATCGTAGTTTGGTTATCATACATGTCTCCCGCTTTATAGACTATTATGATTTCATTTACGTGATTTTCGGGCCACATACTTGGTACTGTTATCGACTCCTTCGGGCCGCGCTCATGCCGCAGTAAAGGTACACCGCCATCGATCCTCGCCTAGGGTCACAGCTCAGCGTGGGAAAGCTCCGCTTCTCCGAGGCTTATCAATGGTATAGTCCTCGTTGTTGTAGGTGTTTACATTCGTGGTATGGCGGCCCCGTCCCGCCATTGTTGTCGATCATTTCTTGAGGTCCGTAGTACCGCAAGTGTGGTTTGTAAAAAGGATTAAACTGCTCATGTTGGAAAAAGTTGTTATTTATATATACGCCGAAAGGCAAGTTTTTCTCGATTATTGTTTCATATTTCATAATATGTCTTGTATTGTTTTATGTTCCATTGATTACTCGATGTTGTATCACTAGGGTGCCCGGTAAGGCACCACCACGTTCTAATCGTCGTGACACTCGATCTTGTTTACCGACAAAGCATAAATGCGGTTCGAGGACCGCAGAATCGACCCGAGCCACGACTCGCCGCACGCTGACCCATGAGTACCTTGCCTCCGGGCGAGTAATCGTAGGAGATGATGAAGCGC
Source organism: Przewalskia tangutica (assembly GCA_029844215.1). Lineage (NCBI taxonomy): Eukaryota > Viridiplantae > Streptophyta > Magnoliopsida > Solanales > Solanaceae > Przewalskia > Przewalskia tangutica. The sequence continues at coordinate 143,350 of JAQGDG010000037.1, read as the reverse complement.
AATGAACTCGGGTCGAGCCTACCACCGCCACGCTTCGGCCGATACCGCAAATGACCTCGCTGGCCACAATCAGAATAAGATCCAAAACAGTACCACACTTCCGTAATGGGATCTACCGTGACGGACACACCGGGTGGTCCCGATCGCCGCATTCTCGCTACTCGACGCCCAAGCCCTGGGCCCCCGCCCTCGAATACTCGGGCCGCCGAGGACGCAGAGTGCTCTGCCGCCGTGGTGCAAATCTAGATCGCCGAGGCCGCCACCACGATAGCCACCGTAAGACCCTCCGCCCCGCCTTCTTCTCGCCGCTCGCCCACTCGTCGACCTTCGCGCCTCGCATCCGCGGCGTGAGCTTGACGCGGTAATGTCCATACCCGGCCGAGAGAAACCCCGCATACGACTCGCCATATAGTCGCTCTAGTCCGGTGACATAGCGGTACTCTTATCCTCCATATTCGCTACTAACGCCGGGACATATCGAGCCAATAAATCAAACTCGACATTGTACTCCCGACAAAGGCCCTCTCTCGCCTCGCAGTAAAAATCTATCACCGCCGCCTCTCATCCGCGAGGCAAGTGAGTGAGGAAAGCCTCGAGAACTCATCCTAAGCCGGGACGCAGGTTTCTCCCCGATAACTCCCATGAATCAAAACCAATCGATCGCGTATCACGCACCGATGCGAACCGGCGTCACAGACTCGGTTCGAGGCCTTGATCACCCTACGATCCTCAAGCCGACGGATGAACTCCTCGCGATCATCCTCCGCCGACCAAAAACTCGCGGCTACAACTCAAGAAATCTCAGAGCCTCAAACTATCTCGCCTCGTGTACCACGGCGCGATCGAGCTGAGCTGAATCGAATCGCCAGATCCAATCTCTCTCCTCGACGGGCCACAACTTTAGCCAATAGTCGGGCTATCTCTCAGACCTAACTCTCCGCCCCAGCCGTGGGATGCGAGGTGTGGGTACTGGTCTGGCTGGGGGCGGCGCCATAGAACTCGCTGCCTCGTATAGACTGGGCTCGAGCCCTCGTGACTGGGTGTCTCGCTAGCGCCTCCTACGCTTTGCCCTTCTGGCCCGGTTGCCTTTTACGGAGGCATAATCAGCATAGAAAGGAATACGTTAGAGGGGTCCAACCTATAACACGCCTCTAAAGCACGATCTCGTAATGAGAAGAATGGAAACCAATCCTAAATATCCTATAGCCTCCGACATTGGTGGGTGCACAACACACCGATAATCAAGACTTACTAGATACGGTCAGACATTTTCCGAGGATTAATCGCTCGATACCACTTTTGTCACGACTCCATTCCGGTTCGTGGATCGTGCCTCACCGGCACCCAAGTAGTCATACATCGAGTAATCGGAAATATAAAGCAAGACATGAAACAGCTTTATAAAATAGACACGCTTAAAGTGAGAAACATCGCTTTCGCATATATATAAAAACATGGTTTAGCGCTACATCCGACATCGCATAACAGACTACGCACTTAAGGAAATATACAACTATGGCATGGAAGGCCCCGCCATACCTCGATCTGACAAAACTATCTACAACAGGAGATCATACCTAAAAGTAGAGCCTCCGAAAGGATGGAGCTCCCGACACCAACGTAGAGATCCTAGGAATGTGGATCTAGCACTGCCGCTCTTACTGCAGATTTAACGCACTTCAAGGAGGTCAAGATAACAGTACTAAGTATGTGAAATCAGAAAGTACTTAAATGAAAACATATCATTTATAAAACCGCCATACAAATAGGTGTGAGACAACCAAGGAAACCGCACGTAGTGCCACATCACAAACAAGAGCAACAATAGGTAATCGTAATAGGTCTTGTTTAGGCCGCGAATGATCGAAACAGGCCACTCGCCACATCATCATTCTCGCAGCCTAACTCGACTCCCGAGTCCGCATAGGCCACTCACATGGGCCCGCATGAGGTATAACCCCGCATCGAGGGTAGCTACTCCTGCATCGCCCCGACTCGCTGTCCGCACGGCCACATAGATCGCATGAGGCATAACCCCGCATACTAACTCGAACTCGTAGCTTCGCATAGGTCCCCGACCCGCATGAGGTATTCTCGAATCATGGTCCTGCATCGCCGAGTCTACCCGCAGACGGAGGGCGTTTTAACCTCCAGATCATCTCAAGAGGCGAGTGATAGTACACTAACATAACAGCCTTTATCTTTAAACAACATAAGCACAACAAGATACTCTTATACAAACGTTACAAGATACTAACACACATAGCATCATATCATGTCTATTTATCAAACCATCTTTTATTCTATTTCACAATTCAACATAAGTCATATCAACACATAGGCAAGCTTGTTTCTTTTATCAATCTTAAGTGGTTATACTTAACTTTCCATAAAGCTAGTATAACTCTTAGCTTCGCTTTAAAATGATTCAAGATTCTTATGAAATGCTTTCAGATCTTTATTATTCAAAGCTTAAGCCAGGCATTGCCGTAAGTATTATTCGTGCTTAAGTCAAAAGACATTGCCGTAGTTATTATTCAGCTTAACACATGTACGCTTCACCGCACTATATATATATATTGTAAAATATCATGCTTTAGGAAGAATCACATACCTTCTCAAATAAAACCGCCGCCAAGTCAATATGTCGCGCGCAGAGTCACCTATAATAGTCACAGATATCTATCAAAGACTACTCAAGGTCATTCTAAACAGAGGGTTCGCACTTACGGAAAGTCAGCAAGACTTCCCTACCCTGAGTTATATAAGTTCATCGTGAAAACAAATTCTATGTAAGTACAGCTTTGATTATTCTTCTAAGTATTTATACTTATTCTTATACTACAACATGAAGTATTCTCTAATTCAAAAGAGGGTTAGGATTAGTTACCTCGGTAAGCCCAAAAATATCCTAGAAAAAGTCGCGCCTGAGCAAGGTTTAGCTCCTAAGTTGAACGCTCCCAGAGTCTAAGAAACCTTAGAAGTTCTTCACAACTTCTACTAAGGACTAAGGATTTGGGCTAGGTATTTGGGCATTATAACAATACTAGAAGACAACTTTTCTACCAAAAGAGGGGTAGTGTTTCGCCAGTGTAGGGGGTATTCGCCAAGGCTTCTAAAAGGGGTGTGTGAGGCTTAGGACGATGGCTCACAAGGGGGAAGGAGGATTTAGACTTGGAAATTTGTGATGAATAAGTCTTCAAAGAGAGGGTATTTATAGCTAAGACACGGCCAACCAATGGCCAAGATCAAGCTGCTGGGCAAGTGGAGGCCAAGATTTGCCCAAGTGCCCCTAACCTACTCCTCAAATCACTCCACAAACAAAGGTCCATGTTCTAAGCCCCAAAGCCTCACAACCGCCCAAGGCAAAAGGCCACTTGGTCGCCCACTGAGGTGACAAGTGTCACCCTCTCGTTGGTCGTGCGGTTCCGCCGCCGGAAAAATCCGCAAAAATTAGAAATGACATAGCCGGAATTTACCCTACGCGAGTCGTAAAACGCTTCTTCGAAAACGATTCTCGTGTGGGTTGTGCCCAAAAACGTCCTAGGCCTAAACTTTTAAGGCTACACTTTAGACGCACGCCCTCACGCATACTCCGTAAATACGGTATAACAAGATGTCCCAATACCAACTATACTACAAACATTACCAACCCGATACGCAATCCACATAATCTTTCCCGGTCATCACGCTTTCTCGTGTTTTAAAACAACATAACTTGTTAGGGAGAGACGACCCTAACCATACAAAATTTATCGCACGATCTTAGAGTGAGTAAGAATGGAAACCAATCTTAAATGTCCCGCACTTCGATTATAGATGTGGTGCACAACACACCGATAATCAAGACTCTACTAGACACGGCTCAGACACTTTCCGAGGACTAATCGCTTCGATACCACTTTTGTCACGACCCGACCCTCAAGCTCACGATCGGTGCCCTACCTGGGCACCTTTCTGTATACATCGAGAATAGCAATGAACATACACAATCGATAAAATTTTAAAATATAAAATAACAACAAAGCTAGCCGATAAGGCCACCTTCCGTAAACTATACAAATAAAATAAGACATTTTTTGTTTACAACCCAAACCACAATGTGACTGCACTTAAGAATAACAACTCAAGTGACAGTGGCCCGCCATACCCCGAATGTACAACAACCGACAACCAGGATAAGCCTCGGAATAAATGAGCTTCAACAAATAACAATGATCCTAAGAGCGAGGATCAAGAACCTGCACTTACCTGCGGCATGAACGCACTTCAAGGAGGTCGCATAACATGTACCAAATATGTGAAATCAAAGATCAGAATAAAATCATAAGTCTATAATAAATCGAGATGTATGATAACTCAATTAATAAAGACATTGTGCCTTACTAACAATGAGAGTAATCAAGAGTATACTTACAACATTAAAATAGGAGCTCACGATCAAAGCAGACCACCCGCCCGCAGATCATTAAGCAATCCTACTGGGACTATTTCACCCGTGATAGTCGTGGACCCGCATGAGGTATTCCTCAGATAGGTCAGCACTACCGCACGGGACTATTTCACCCGCATAAGCCCATAAGGACTCGCATGAGGTATTCCTCGATCATGGGTAGCAAATCCACGAAACAGTGGTATAACGCCTGGGGTTTACCCTCATTTATACTTTTACCACAGGCAGTGGTATAACGTCTTGTGGTTTACCCTCATTTATACTCTTACCGGAGAAGGTGGTATAACGTCTTGGGGGTTTACCCCTCATTTATACTCTTACCCTATCTCAACCGGCCATCATACATAACATAAGCCCTACCGTCTTATCATACATAACATAAGCACTACCGTCTTATCATACAATAAGTAAGCAAGTTAAGAAATCCCCCTAACTTCTTATTAGTCTTATTCATATACACTCTCATTTTAGTTTACTTAAGGCACTAACATGTCATTATAAATCCGGGAGTTTAACCCAAAGTAATCACAGACTTCTATTCTTTTAAAATGACTCATTTTCATATAAACTTCCAAGATACTAATAACCGTAGTATCAAGTCATAAATACATTTTTAGACAAGTCACAATACCTTTTTAGAAAATACATTTTCGGGCTTCTAAATCAAGTGACTTCTTTCTTTTAAAACCTTAAGCAATTGATGCCTTTCGTTATTTCAAGTCATTTAACATACCTAAATTACTTAGAGTAAATCACTCTTTTTAACTTTCCATAAAGCTATTATAACCAACTTCCCATAAAGCCGTTATACTAGCTTTATACATTAGCAACTTGCATACTTCTTTATAACCAAGAGACTTAAACTTTCCAACAAGACAAGTATCAATAATACTTTCAACATACTTAAAGTCTCTTAACTTTTGAAAACCAAGATATCCTTAATATTTAAACAAGTGCGTTAATTCCCTAACTCAACCAACTTGAACATTCTTAAAATAAGACAAGGATATCAAATGGACTAGATTGTCAAAATCTCAGACGCTCACCGCTCTATACATTTACAACTTATTCATGCTCAAGAGATAAGAAAGTTCCACATACCTCTTCGGTTTAATCCACTTGCTAAGTCCAATTCGCCGTACGTAGTATGTCAACCTATAATGACCATAGTACGTCTATTAACTTCTTACTTCAAACGTAGAATATTCCAAGTGCAAAGTCACTAAATTCTACGGAAAATCTGACAAAGACTTCCTTTGTTTCTACATACTTTGCCACCTTTTCAAGGCCGAATTCAATAACCAAACACGCCACATTTAAGGCCCAACAAAGTAGTTAACAATGGGATTACACGCTTAATCAAGACATGTAAAATTCACCACAATATATAACAAACTAGTCTAAACTACAATGTCAATTCGGCAATTAGGGCAACAATACCAATTCTTCTTCCAATTTCTTTTCAATCCAAGTTGTTTAGTATAACATGTTATAAGGCCGCAATTGAGTATAACTACTACAATCTTCAAGTAGGTAAAATGCGACGATTCTAATTAACGACCAAAATGTAATTCAATTTCAAATGACTCAACATGTCATTTTCGGATTTGAGCTTCCTAACTTCCATAACATTTATCAATCCTCATAACACATATCACATGATCACTTATAACTTATCATAACATGAAATCTTCAATTACAAAAGTAAGATGAAGGTTATACCTCATTTAGCCCAAATATGATCCAAGATCACAAGTCGATCCTTAGCAACTTTAGCTCCTCTTTTCGACGCTCCAATCCACTCCAAGCAACCCTTAGAAGCTTATGAAGAACTTATCTTCAAGTTCCAACTTCAAAGTTGAAGAACTCCTTAACTTTCCGCCTTGCGACTAATACGAAAACGCCATTTTTCCGGAATCTTTCTATTGAGATACCCTTACAATACACTTAGGAACCTTGGTTTAAAGTATGGGGATTATTGGACAAAAATTGAAATTTTTTCTTCTTGTAAAACCCTCAAAGCCGAGAGCTACATAAGAGCTCTTCAAGATTTTTTTGAAATTTTGCTAAGTGTGGAGCTTGTCTTGCACTAGTATACATATATAACATGATGGAGGGTCAAGATTAGCACAATTGTGTGGCTTGGATGAGCTTCACATGGATCAAGTCCAAGTGGCCTTTGACTTAGTCAACATTGTCAAGCTTCAAGACTTACTCATCTATTTAATGGTCAAATGACCCTTTTGCCCATGGTAAATTTCGTCCAAGACAACATAAGGGGGGGTGACACGTGTTGCCCTCCCATTCGTCACAATATTACGTTTTCCGACAATTCCATAATTCCGATAAATTTTTACAAGTCTCAAATCTTAACATTTTGGGTTCTTACCTTCGTTCTTATAAACATATCCTGAAATTCCGGGGTGTAACATACCATCTCCTAGAACCACGACCTCATGACGGTTCCATATAAATTTCAAATTCTGATGCAAGGTAGACGGGACTGCGCTGGCCACGTGGATCCAAGGCCTCCCGATCAGCAAATTGTAACAAGTAGGTATATCCAGAACCTGAAATTCTACCACAAATTCTGTCGGTCCTATATCCAATGTCATATCCACTTCTCGCATGACGCCCCTTTAAGCTCGAAACCTTTGACTCTCGCAGGCTTTCGCAGCTTATCAATGTTGACCCAAAGCTCTGGAGTTGTCACAGACAAATGTTGATCGCTGATCCTCCGCCGATCAAGAATTACCCCGAGATGAATTTATCCATGTTTTTAATTATATTTAGAGCCTTGTTATGCCCCACACCTTCAACTGAAAACTCACTGTCATGAAAGAAGATTTTATGAACCTCAAGGATTTGTTCGAGCATGGCAGGTTTTCACCGGTGGTTTCTGCCGGAACATGAGCTTCCTTCAACACCTCCAACAGAGCACTCCTATGGATTGCAAAGTGCATCAATAATGACAGTACAGAAATTTGTGCCGACGTCTTCTTCAACTGATATATGACGACATATTCTTTTGTCGGCATTTCCTCCAAAATTATTCTACTTCTGCCTCTGTTACAACTTTTTTGGGAGGCGCAGGCCAAACTATCTCCACAGGTGCATAACACCGCCCGAATCTTGTCTTGCCGGTGGCGACCACTTCTGCGACTTGTTTTTCTTTTCCTTTGCCTTTTTTGTCGCACCCTTTTTTAACCGCAACATTATTTCAATAATCCTACCTGTTTAAAAAGAAAATAAAGAGTGCTAAAAGGGTTCGCAGAGTCGCCACCTAATTAGTTTGGGTAAATTAGGACACCTAAATGTTAACTAAGTCAAGTCAACACTAACTCCATTTAAATGGTCTGCAAAACTATGTGAGATTCCGGGCAAGTGTTTTTTATTAATCTAGAGGGAAGGAGTTAGGCATCCTCTAAGATCCGCTAACTTGCGGTTGTCTGTTCAAACCTAAATTATTATGATGTTAAAGATAAATCATGATTTAAAATAGGCCTAGCATGTAAAGTGTCTAAAATGATTTTCCTATATGAATGTTTTATGAGAAATTGATTAGGAATATAATATCCTAGCTACATGAATGGTTATGCGAGTGAAGGTTATTAAGTGATTTAGTATAACTTAAACAATGCATGACCACTCTAAAATAATTAACTTAAGGGGAAATAAATTTCTAGCACTAAATTACTTTATAATATATTGATTCAAGGTTTAACTATTCTAAGTGTTCGAATAGTAACGCAATGTTAGACAATTAATTTACAATAAATAAATGGGCATAATTAAGGAATAAAGACGACTCGAAGGAGTGACTATGTCATTTCGCCTGTGGTTCTAGAATTTTCCTATGCGAGATGCGGATGCATATAGATGTGGGTCTTCATTTGTTGTAGCTCGTGATGAGTCTCGCTATGAGACTCTTTGTTGCTCCAATGCATTTCATGTAAAAATATAAAAAAAGATAAGGATTAGTATGCATTCCAAATTCATCAAAAATGAAGGTAAATGAGATATTCATATAACTCAAACACATGTGTGACCCATTTTTTATTTAATCATGTCAGCCCCAAATAATAACTGGTGGATCCGAACAACTAAAAAATCAACTTTGTATAACACAATCATTTGGGCCCAGATACAAACAGTAAGCAGAAGACAACAAAAGACCCCCAAACGTGATGTTTTCAGATTCAAAAGAAAGCAATCAATCCTATACGCGATAGGCTCGACACATGCCCCAATCCATATTTCACAGAAGTACACAGAGGTGTCCAAATGGGCACATACAAGATAGGTCGCACCAAAGTCCAAACACGAGACTTACAAATGCAAGCATGCCACTTTTAGATCGATAGACATGACGCAAGGTGATGCGCTTTAATATTCAAATAGGTACGCATTAAAGACTTTAATACGGGTCTCGCATATGGGCATATCAAACTTGTATTATCATGTAATCGATCCAAATATATACTAGATAAAATGATATCCCATACTCTAAAGCACCGACTCGCTTCCTCACTTTTAATTCTATATTCAACTAGTGTTTTAGCACTAATGATTCAAATAGGGTAATGATATGATATATCACAGGCATTAAAACCAGAATATTAGGCTAAGCTTTCTCCCACTATTATAGGCACATATTTAGCATTATGACCCTCAAGTAGACAAATGTTCAACTAGTAGACGAGCACCTTAACCCGGACATGGTATATGCAGATAAGTGTAAAATACCAACATTCGCACTACTTCAACTAGCTAATGTGATTGCTAAATGATTTATAAGATATTATATGCTATCATAAATGCTTGGTATTTAGACATGTTTTTGATCTGGACTCGTATCGCCACCACTGATGCGATTTCGAATGGGTAAAAGAACATGCTATCACCACACATTTAGACTTCAATTGTCACAGATCCTAGCCTCTACGGTAAACAAAGCGTCCAATTTATTATATGACATGAAAACAAATCCACAATAAGCCACGACCCGACTGCCTGGATCGTGCCTTACCCCGCACCCTAGTGATACAACATCGAGAAAATCAGCGAATTAAAAACATAAACATATGAACAATATGAAAAGAAACAAAGCAACCAAAACGGTCACCTTTCTCGCATGTATATATATAAAATCAACGCTACATCCTTTACAAACCCCGCCCACAACAAAGATTTCATGCACTTCTAAGAGTTTTTATAACAACTATGACGGGACAGGGCCCCGCCATACCCCTGAATGTACAAGTACCTACAATGACAGGGGACTATACCAAAAGATAAGCCTCCGGAGAAACGGAGCTTCCCAATACGCAGAACCGTGATCCTAAGAGCGAGGATCGACAACTGGTGTACCTCTACCGCAGATGAACGCACTTCGGGCGAGGTCGCAACAGTACCAAGTATGTGAAATGAAAAATATCAGAAATGAAATCATGATACTATATAAAACAAGAGACACGTATGATAACCAAACTACGCTTTACAACATAAAAGTAGTCATGTCAAGTCGTGGACTTACGCCTCAAAGTCATCCTCACGCTCGTGGAACTCCTTCCTCACCGCCAGCTAGGTATAAATCGTATGATACGTATAACATGTCTCGCCCATCCTACGGGACACGAGGTGGAATCGTGGTATACATGTCCCGCCCATCCCGTGGACTCAGAGAATCGAATGGAATACATGTCCCGCCCATCCTATGGGACTCAGAAAGAATCGTATGGAAACATGTCCCGGCCCATCCTATGGGACTCGGTAAAGAATCGTATGGAATACATGTCCCGGCCCATCCCATGGGACTCGGTAAATAATCGTATGGAATACATGTCCCTACCATCCTAATGACTCGGTAAATAATCGTCCACAACATTTAAACCTCTTTAAGACAGATTAAGGCAATACCATGTCTTCATTTTTAAACCAACACATTTTCCTTTTAAAGTCAAGTAACAACATTCTTTTCCAAAAGTTCAAGTGCCTAATTTCAAATACTCAAGTCTCTTATTTTCGAAAGATTTCATAGTTCATAGTCTTAATCAAATAACGTAATCTCTTTTTAAAACCATTGAGTAACATATGCCTTATGTGTGAGTAGTTATTCTTGTTTATAACAATCTTATTAAAGCAGTCATGATCTAGAAAATGTAATACAATTTTGTCTTATCTTAGCTTCTATGCAGATGGAGGTTTCATCGTTAATATAGTTAATTAGTCAATACATTTTCCTTTATTAACGCTGCAGTGGTTTGTTCGATACTTATTCTCATTTCCGAAATCAGTAAAACATTATTCTTTAAAAGCCAAGTACTCATTCTTCACGAATGAGGTTTCACAACTTTTTAAATAAAATTCATAGTCCTTAACATTTCATAAAACGTCAATTATAAGTTAAGTCTCTTATCTTTTAAGATCAAGCCTCTTAACTTCTAAAATCAATAACCCATTCTTTTACCTACATAAAGTCGTTATAACTAACTTCCCATAAAGCTATTATAACACATTATGTTTTAAACCAACCAAAACTCGTTTAGCACACGTACGTCTACCGTACTACATATTTCACAACAATCATGCTAGAAAAGATAGGAAGAGGTTCACATACCTCGCGACGATTATCGACAGATAGCAAAACGCTCCAAGCACTTCAACCCGTCGGCTACTCCTTAAGCCAAGTAGATCACGCCACACGTAGTACTTCACTCCTAAAATGGTCATAGTACTTCTATCAAACCTTACTTACCATTGAAGACTTATACCAATAAAAAGCCCTCTAATTCTACGGAAAATTCGGCAGCACTTCCCCCGTTTTTACATACTTTTCCATCTTTCTCCAAGGCCCGAATAACCGTAATTTATATGCCATATGTAAGGCGTAATAATTAAACAACATAAAGAAGGGGATCACACGCCCAAACGGAACGCGATTTAAAAATCTTCCCCTTAACGATACAATACAATAATTAAAAGGGATCACACGCCTAAACTAACGCGATTGAACAATCTTCCTTAACAAATGTAAATACACCAAAGTAAATACACCAAAGTAAATAATTCCTTAAGTCAGTCCTTGGCCAACTTTTTCCATTTTACTTATCCACTTACTTCATTAGTCATCCAACTTATATTCCATCTTAATATAAGTTATAGTTACTTTGTTATTAGCTTCTTAGCAAGTAAGATACGTTTTTACCATTTGTGGCTTTCTTGCCAATTTTCATTTTAGCAACTTAACAAGATCCAAATCCTTCCAAACTTTACTCCATATATTATATAATCCATAATTGTCACGACCCGATCTCGGGCCCACGACTGGTGCCTTACCCCGGGCACCCTAGTGATAACAACATCAGAGAAAATCAACGGAAATAAAATTTAATCAGGAAACAAGAGACAACATAAGAAAACAGGCTAACCAAAATGGTTACCTTCATGTATAAACATAAAACCGAACAGTTACAATCCTTTACAAACCTTGCCCACAACAAGATTACGCACTTAAGAATGTAATAACAACTATGACGGACAGTGGCCCGCCATACCTCTGAATGTACAAGTAACTACAATGACAGGGGACTATACCAAAAGATAAGCCTCCGAAGAAACGGAGCTTCCCAACGCTGAACTGCGATCCTATGAGCGAGGATCAACAATCGTGTACTCTACAGATGCGTAGCGCAAATTTCAAAGGAGGTCGATAACAGTACAAGTATGTGAAATCAAAATATCAGAATGAAATCACATTTCATCATTTTATAAAACCATTTCGTAATAAGTAAACAATTAGGTCAAGTAAGGGGACGCATATCCCAGAATAATCACTCACACATAACTATGGGTCTCACGCCCATAATATCACTCATGCCCGTGGAACTCATTCCTCATCGCCATAGATGATGTAAAACAACACCCATATGTGAACTCGAACACTAGATCCTCGTCGGCTATCAAACCGACGCCAAGTAGAATAGCCCATACCGCCTAAAAGCTAGTCATAAAACTTCACTGCAAAGTACGAAGCCAACTACCGATCCAAAAGCTAGCCACGAATCGCCGAGGCAAGTACCATAAGCTAACGCATCATAGCTCACCGTCTCACGAGATACGACCGAGGCAAGTATCTCAAGCTTATCTACCGAGTCGCCGATACACGAAATGACCAGACAAGTATCTAAAGTATGCTCAACCACATGTACAAATCAAGCCCGTGATCGCCGTCACCGCGCAAGCTTCATGGATTAGCGTCCATGGACTAATAACAAAACCTCACAATGACCGCATGCCCCAAGATCTTACCTCGGAAAGCATGGCCATGAAACCATCCTATCGACGACGCCCGCGACCATCCATCGTCGTCAAGATGTCCAAAGGAAATAACAAGATAATACCCAAAGTGGACGATACCGTGGACCATCCAACGGGTCAAGATGTCCAAAATAAATAACCGATAATACTCAATAGTGGACGCATACTCGTGGACCATCCAACGTGTCAGTATGTCCAAGCAATCAATCAGATAGCCGACCCTCCCCGAGATACACGGTAGCACAGAATCAAAACACTTGCACAACAAAGGCTATCACAACAAGCATAGGCAAGTTCAACGTACTTTCATTTTATGTCAACAATGTTATACCGTAGATTTCAGTATGTACGTAAGACGACGACGTAAAGTTTGAGCCTTAAGTTAGGCATAGGACTAAAAATTTTGTGCGCAACCCCTAAAAGAATCGTTTTTGACGAAACGCTTTACAAAATCGCGAAGGAAAATTACGGCTATGTCATTTATAATTTTTGCGGATTTTTCCGAGAGATGAAATATTTTGTACCAACGGAGGTGACATGTGTCACCTCAAAGTGACGACCGCAAGGCCCTGCACGCTTTCTCCTTGATTTGTGGCCTAAAACTTGGTCAATGTTTGTGAGGGGATTGTGGAGTAGGGATAGGGGGAACTTGGGCAAATCTTGACCCTCCACTTGCCCCACTGGGCTTGATCTTGCCATTGATCTCCTATAAATACCCCTGTCAAGACTTCTTCATCCACTCCTCACTTCCTTAGTCTTGAAATCCCTCTCCCCCTTTGTTAGGCTCTCATCCAAAGAGCCCCTCCCCCCTTTGTGAGGCCTTGGCCGAGAGTACCCCTCCCTAGTGAAGGCCCCTTGGCCGAGAGTACACCCCCCCCCCTCTTGAGAGTTGTTCTCGTAAAACACCCCCCCTTTGGTAGAAAATACTCTCCAAGTATTGTTACTATACCAAAATACCTTAGCCTTATACCTTGTAGTATTCCCAAAGTTACCTCTATAATGCAGAGCCCTAAATACTACCTTTTGTCCTTTTAGTCTCAAACGGAACCCTAAGAAAAATCTTCATAGCCTGGTTGAAGTATTGGTTGCACAGAGAACTTCTAAGGGTTGTTTGGAGCCATTGAGGTAAATATCTTGTCCCCTTTTGTAATTAGAGTTTACATACTATTGAAGTATAAGAATAAGTATGTTATATACAAGGAAGGTATATAAGAGGAAATGAATCATTTACATAGACTTTGTATTTACAGAGACTTGTAGCTTAACTGCAGTGGAAGTCGCCTCGATTTTCCGTAGAGAATAGAGAGCCCATCGCTTAGATTGTTCTACAGAGTAGTCTAGCTATTGATAGACTTATATAACCGTTATAGGTTGAAAGTTCTGCAAGTAGCATGTTCTACTTGAAAGGTGGACAAGGCTAGCCAAGTTATAGCGGTGGAGCATTTTGCTGATAGTCGATAATCGTCGCGAGGTATGTGATTCTTCCTATCCTCTTGAGCATGATATTTTAAAAGAATATATATAGTACGGTAGACGTACGTGTGTTAACTGAACGTAGTTTTACGGCAATGTCTTTTGACTTAAGCCTGAATAATAAGAATCTTGAAGTAATTCAAAAGAGTTAAGAAACCTTTTTGAAAGAAGAGTAATGTTTGGTTTAAAAGCTTAAGAGTTATACTAGCTTTATGGGAAGTTAGGTATAACAACTTAAGAGAGATAAAAAGAATGATTTATTGATTTTAGAAGTTAAGAGACTTGATCTTAAAAGATAAGAGACTTGACTTAATTAAATTAATATGAATTTCGTTAAAAAGTGTGAAACCTCATTCGTGAGTAATGAGTACTTGATTTTTAAAAGGAATAATGTTTTACTGATTTCGGAAATCAGAACAAGTATCGAACAAACCACAGCAGCGCTAATAAAGGGAAGTGTTTTGACTAATAAAGTATTATTAAAACCAGTAGAAACCTCCATCTGCATAGAAGCTAAGATGAGACAAAATGATATTACATTTCCTAGATCATGGCTGCTTTAATAAGATTGTTATAAACAAGAATAACCTACTCACATATCAGACATATGTTTCTCAAAATATTTTAAAGGAGAATTATATCATTAAGTGATTAAAACTATAAACTACGAAACCTTTCGAAAATGAGAAACTTGAGCATCTGAAATTAGGCAAACTTGAACGTTTGGAAAATAATGTTGTTACTTGATTTTATAAAGGGAAGTGTTTTGGTTTACTTAAAAAGATAGTCACTCTATTTTTATACTACGGGTATTGCGTGACTTTTGTGAAAGAAACGGATCTTTTAAAGAGTTAATGTATGAAGTACTTTGGGGATAAAAACCCGAACTTGTTAACATGAAGTAGAAAGTACCTTGTGTGAATAACTTAACCTTGTTGGTTTGTGATAGCCTTGTAATGTTTCTTGTTGATTTGATAAGTAAACATGCTACGTGTGTTAGTATCTTGTGATGTTTGTGTAAAGGGGTTTTCCCTTGTTGTGCTTATGTTGTTTAACGATAAGCTGTTATGTTAGTATTATACATCACTCACCTCTTGACATGATTCCGGGAGTTAAGTCGCCTCCACGCGGGTAGACTCAGCGTCTGTGTGACCTATGATTCGAGAATACCTACGCGGTGCAGCGTGACCTATGCGGAGCTACGAGAGTTCCAGTTAGTGCGACCTTTATGGTCATGCGGTCTATGTGGCTACGCGGATCGCGATTCCGTGACGCCGGAGAGCTACCCGACGCGGGAATACCACGGGCCATCGGAGTGGCCATGCGGAGTCGCGGAAGTTCCAGACTAGACGCGCACATTAGATATCGCGGGCGAGTGGCGGCCTTCGATAATGTGGCGGTCTAGACAGATCTCATGATACGCTTTATGACCACGTTGGTATTGTGGTTTTAGTAGTCGGCTATGCCTTCGCATTTACCCCGCACGGTTTATTACGACCAGTGGGACCTCGTGTTCATGTGTATTCCTTGGTGCTTTTATATCATGATCGCGGTGAGGAAGGTATTCCACGCATGATTGATGTTGTGGGCGTGAGACCCATAGTGACACTTGAGTGATGACTTTGAGGGCGCGAGTCCCTGACTTGACATGACCGCTATTTATCAGAACTATAGTTTGCTATCATACATGTCTCCTTCTTTATATAGACTACTATGATTTCATTTACGATTTTCGCCACATACTTGGTACTGTTGTAATCGACCTCCTTCGAGGCTGCGCTCATGCCGCGGTAGAGGTACACCAGTTGTTGATCCTCGCCTAGGGTCACAGTCAGCGTTTGGGAAGCTCCGCTTTCTCCGAGGCTTATCAGCCGTATAGTCCCGCCGTTGTAGGTACTTACATTCAGTGGTATGGCGGCCCTGTCCCGCCATTGTTGTCATATCATTCTTAGAGGTCCGTAATCATTGCGGGGCAGAGTAAAAGGATGTAATCGCTCAGAGTTAAGTTTTTATATATATATGCCGAAAGGCAAGTTTTCTCGATAACTGCTTTACACTTCTTGATATTTCATGTCTTGTTTTATGTTCCACTGATTTCTCCGACGATGTCTACTGGGTGCCCGGTAGGCACGACCACGCCCAGTGCGGTCGTGACAAAAGTGGTATCAGAGCGCTTAATCCTGAAAGTGTCTACTGCATCGTAACTAGTAGAGTCTTGATTATCGGTGTGTTGTGCACCACACCAATAATCGTGAGGCTATAGGATATTTAGGATTGGTTTCCATTCTTCTCACTCAGAGATCGTGCCTTGAGCCGTGTTATAAGTTGGACCTCTAACGTATTTCTTTCCCTTACCGCTATGCCTCCGCGTAAGGCAACCCGGCCTGTATGGCAAGGCAGGGAGGCTGAGTAGAGCACGAGGGTTACTAGGCACAGCCCAATCATCACTTGGGGTGGTGCTTTATTCGGGAGTTCTGCGGCGTCGCCACCACTCAAAGAGTCTAGCACGGCGGCGATTCCTCTGGGGCCGCCATGAGATTTGAACGCCGGTTCACGACCAGCAGACAGTATAGATTGTAAAGAGACGACCCTGTTACTAGCTAGGGAGTTAGCAACCAGAGAGTATTTTAGGTATCGATTTATCACGGGTCTTAATGACTATTTAAAAGAGGGTTGTGCAAGAGTAGCTCTTGATCGAGCTGAGCATGGCACGTGTGCGGGCTTATGCAAAGCCGAGAAAGCGTAAGATCGACGGGTTAACCAAGATCAGCAGAAGAGGGCCAGAACAGCAGGGTCCTTTGGTAACTTTCGAGACGAATCGCCTCAGCAGCAGATTAGATATGCGCCTCACGCGCAGATGTCCTCCCCGTGGTTGGGGCGTTCGGAGTATACAGGAGTTGGCCAGAACTCCAGGGCTTCTGGTTCACAGCTATACGTAGGTTCCAGCCAGCCGGATTCAGTTTTCCCTCAGTATTCACAGTGTGGCAGACGTCATCCCGGGGAATGTCGTCTTTTTGTTGGTGCTCGTTTTACCGGCGGCCGTCAGGGCCATGTGTCGAAAGGATGTCCTAGCAGGAGGACTCAGCCTACCAGATCAGTTGCAGATTCAGTAGTTCGGAGAGGAAAGGGTGTTAGCCAGAGGAGGCCACCCCACGGTGTGGCGTTGTGGTAAGTGTCATTGTGGAGAGTGTCGTGCTTCTTCGACAGCTTGCTATACTATGCGCCCAACAGGGCAGGAGTGATTAGAACAACAAAGGGGAAGTGAAGCAGTAGATACAGGCATATCTTTAACCCTCTAGAGATTAGTATGTGTGATAAGATGAGTATATCTTAAGTGTTATGTATTAATTGTGACTAGAAATCATGGTTAGTTAAAAGGGTAAGATTGGGGATAGGGAAAGTGTGAGCCTTAAAGTTTTATACGTAGAGACCTTAGAGGCGAGGCCATCTCGAGTAAAAGATTTATGTTTATATTGACCCTTATCGGAGTGCATAATACACGTGAGATATGTTTGTGTGATAAGTCCCTGAGTAGTATGAAATGAAAGAGGGTAGTTGATCTAAGAATACCACTAGGTTTTCGTGACTTGATTGTGAGATTGTTCCGGATCGGGGAACAAGAGTTTTGCGCGATAATGGTCAGATTCAGACGATTGCGGGTCAACCCGCGGCCCGTATTAATGGTGGGGTCGGTTCGAGGTGGTCCCGGTGGTGGGTCACGAGGTGTTAGGCCCAAGTTTAGTTAACCAACAGACGAGTTCGTGGATGCGTTCGACCGATGAGTCGGGCCGAGGTCGATCCTCTTGTCTTTCAGTCAAGACCGTTTACTCGGCAGAGGGTTATGCGAGATGTTATATCAGGAAGGTTGTAAGGATGCACGAGGTGCCTACTTTCACCTTATGGCAGGCAGTGGAGCCCAGGTTATGGCTATTTCTTTTTTCTGGAAGTTTTACCAGGCAAGGTTAGGAACTCAGGTGAGTCTCAGTATCGCATTCGCCCTCGGGCCAGTGTGTGGATTTCAGGGGTAGCTGTGAGGATTGTTGTCTCCTGTTGAGGGAGTGTTTTATAGCTACCATTTCAGCATTCGGGTGTCGCCTTATGAAGCCTTGTAGGGGCGGAAGTGTAAGTTGCCGGTCGATTGGTTCGATGTTGGCAAGGTTCAGATAGTTGGTTCATACTTGTTTCGGCAGGATGTGGATAGGGTGAAGCTTATCCAGAAGAGATTATTGGCAGCTCAGAGTCAACAGGAGTCGTGCGGATAATCGGCGACGACACTTAGAGCTCAGGTTGACGATGGGTCTTCTTGAAGGTACCACCCGGAAAGGGTGTGACGTGTTTTGGAAAATAGAGGAAACTTAGCCTGAGGTACTTGGAGCGTTTTCAAATCCTTTGGAGGATAGGCCAGGTTGCCTATAAGTTAGCTTTGCCGTCCGACGTGGGAGGCAGTATGTCCGGTCTTTCGTGTTGCTATGTTCGGAAAGTATCGGAGATCCATCCAGAGTGTTCCCAGTAATGATGACCAAGTTGGAGGTAGTAACCCAGAGATTTTGGTAAATGAAGCAGTAACAGAAATGTGGTAAGTTATGAGAAAGAGTTCGAGTGTACGAGAAGGGTACGACGAGTAAGAGAATAAAAGTGATCATTGCGTTCGTAAAGAAAAGGTGCGAAGGGAGTATCTTTTAGACCTTGGGTGGGAGCTTTTGTAGTAATGGAGGTGATTCCTCGTAGACTTGAAGTTGAGTAATTGCGCGTGTGTTATGTTATGGCCAGGTACGGCATGATTGTTTTCGTAAGTATAGTAGTGAAGACTATACAGGCACTCGTGTGTTTTGAGGCTTAGAAGGAACATTCGGGACGAATATTTCTAAGGAGGGGAGAATGTTATACCCCGTATTTCCAGAGTATGTACGTAAGGACGTACGTACGAAAGTTTGAGCCTTAAGTTAGGCACAGGACCAAAAAATTTGTGCACAACCCCCGAAAAGAATCATTTTTCGACGAAACGTTTTACAAAACTTGCGAAGGGAAAATTACGGCTATGTCATTTATAATTTTTGCGGATTTTTCCGAGAGATGAAATATTTTGGACCAACGGGAGGGTGACACGTGTCACCCTCAAAGTGGACGAATTGTGGGCGTCCTCTTGCACGTTTTCTCCCTTGATTTGTGGCCTAAAACTTGGGTCAATATTTGTGAGGGAATTGTGGAGTAGGGATAGGGGGCACTTGGGCAAATCTTGACCCTCCACTTGCCCCCCACTTGGCTTGATCTTGGCCATTGATCTCCCTATAAATACCCCCCCCCCTGTTGAAGACTTCTTCATCCACTCCTCACTTCCTTAGTCTTGAAATCCCTCTCCCCCTTTGTTAGGCTCTCGTCCAAAGAGCCCCTCCCCCCTTTGTGAGGCCCCTTGGCCGAGAGTACCCTCCCAGTGAAGGCCCCTTGGCCGAGTACACCCCTCTTGAGAGTTTTCTCGTAAAACACCCTCTTGGTAGAAAATACTCTCCAAGTATTGTTACTATACCAAAATACCTTAGCCTTATACCTTGTAGTATTCCCAAAGTTACCTCTATACGTAGAGCCCGGAAATACTACCTTTTGTCCTTTTAGTCTCTAAACGGAACCCTAAGGAAAATCTTCATAGCCGGTTGAAGTATTAAGAAGAAGTTGCGTAGAACTTCTAAGGGTTGTTTGGAGCCGGTTGGAGCACCCAGAGTAGGAGCTAAACGTTGCTCAGGATCGACATTTTAACTTGGATAATTTTGGGCTTATCGAGGTAAATATCTTGTCCCCCTTTTGTAATTAGAGTTTACATACTATTGAAGTATAAGAATAAGTATAAGTTATATACAAGGAAGGTATATAAGAAGGAAATGAAGCTGACTTACATAGGGTGTATTCTGATGAGACTTGTGTAGCTTAACGGGTAGGAAGTCTTGCCGATTTTCCGTAGAATAGAGAGCCTACTGCTTAGAATGTTCTACAGAGTAGTGTAGCTATTGATAGACTTATATAACCGTTATAGGTTGAAAGTTCTGCAAGTAGCATGTTCTACTTGAAAGGTGGACAAGGCTAGCCAAGTTATAGCGGTGGAGCGTTTTGCTGATAGTCGATAATCGTCGCGAGGTATGTGATTCTTCCTATCCTCTTGAGCATGATATTTTAAAAGAATATATATAGTACGGTGAGCGTCGTGTGTTAATCGAACGTAGTTTTACGGCAATGTCTTTTGACTTAAGCCTGAATAATAAGAATCATGAAGTAATTCAAAAGAGTTAAGAAACCTTTTTGAAAGAAGAGTAATGTTTGGTTTTAAAAGCTTAAGAGTTATACTAGCTTTATGGGAAGTTAGGTATAACAGCTTAAGAGAGATAAAAATAATGATTTATTGATTTTAGAAGTTAAGAGACTTGATCTTAAAAGATAATAGACTTGACTTAATTAAATTAATATGAATTTCGTTAAAAAGTGTGAAACCTCATTCGTGAGTAATGAGTACTTGGTTTTTAAAAGGA
Organism: Przewalskia tangutica; assembly: GCA_029844215.1. Classification (NCBI taxonomy): domain Eukaryota; kingdom Viridiplantae; phylum Streptophyta; class Magnoliopsida; order Solanales; family Solanaceae; genus Przewalskia; species Przewalskia tangutica. The sequence continues at coordinate 122,590 of JAQGDG010000037.1, read as the reverse complement.
ATAATGTTTCTTGATTTGAAATCGTAACAAGTATCGAACAAACCACAGCAGCGCTAATACAGGGAAGTGTTTTGACTAATACAGTATTATTAAAACCAGTAGAAACCTCCATCTGCATAGAAGCTAAGATGAGACAAAATGATATTACATTTCCTAGATCATGGCTGCTTTAATAAGATTGTTATAAACAAGAATAACCTACTCACATATCAGACAAATGTTTCTCAAATTATTTTAAAGGAGAATTATATCATTAAGTGATTAAAACTATGAACTACGAAACCTTTCGAAAATGAGAAACTTTAGCATCTGAAATTAGGCAAACTTGAACGTTTGGAAAATAATGTTGTTACTTGATTTTATAAAGGGAAGTGTTTTGGTTTACTTAAAAAGATAGTCACTCTATTTTTATACTACGGGTATTGCGTGACTTTTGTGAAAGAAACGGATCCTTTAAAGAGTTAATGTATGAAGTACTTTGGGGATAAAAACCCGAACTTGTTAACATGAAGTAGAAAGTACCTTGTGTGAATAACTTAACCTTGTTGGTTTGTGATAGCCTTGTAATGTTTCTTGTTGATTTGATAAGTAAACATGTTAGGATGCTACGTGTGTTAGTATCTTGTGATGTTTGTGTAAAGGGGTTTTCCCTTGTTGTGCTTATGTTGTTTAACGATAAGCTGTTATGTTAGTATTATACATCACTCACCTCTTGACATGATTCTGGGGTTAAGTCGCCTCAGATGAGGGTAGACTCAAAGCGGGTGCGTGTGACCTATGATTCGAGAATACCTCATGCAGTGCAGGTGACCTATGCGCGAGCTACGAGTTCGAGTTAGTGTGCGGCCTTTATGGTCATGCGGTCTATGTGGCCATGCGGACTGCGAGTCCAGGACGCTGTCGGGGAGTAGCTACCCTCTATGCGGGGAATACCTCATGCGGGCCATTGGAGTGACCTATACGGAGCTGCGGGAAGTTCCAGGACTAGACGCGCATATTAGATACTGCGGGCGAGTGGCCAGCTTCGATCATGTGGCGGTCTAGACAGATCTCATGATACAGTTTATGACCTTGTTGGTACTGTGGGTTTTAGTAGTCGGCTATGCCTTCGTACTTACCGTGACGGTTTTATTACGACCAGGTGGGACCGTGTTCATGTATTCCTTGGTGCTTTTATATCATAGATCACGGTGAGGAAGGTATTCCACGGGCATGATTGATGTTATGGGCGTGAGACCCATAGTGATATTTGAGTGATGACTTTGAGGGCGTGAGTCCCTGACTTGACATGACTGCTTATTTATTGTGAACTGTAGTTTGGTTATCATACATGTCTCCTGTTTTATATAGACTACTATGATTTCATTTACAGTATTTTCAGTTTCACATACTTGGTACCTGTTATCGACCTCCTTGGGCTGCGCTCATGCCGCAGTGAGGTACACCGTTGTTGATCCTCGCCTTAGGTCACAGTCAGCGATTGGGAAGCTCCGTTTCTCCGGAGGCTTATCAGTGGTATAGTCCCCTGTCGTTATAGGTACTTACATTCAGGGGTATGCCCCGCCATTGTTGTCATATCATTCTTAGAGGTCTGTAGTACTGTTGTGGGCAGAGTTGTAAAAGGGATGTAACTGTTCAGAGTTAAGTTTTTTATATATATATATGCCGAAAGGCAAGTTTTCTCAGATAACTGTTTTACACTTCTTGATATTTCATGTCTTGTTTTATGTTCCGCTGATTTCTCTGACGTATGTCTACTTGGGTGCCGGGTAGGCACGATCCACGCCCAAAAGTGGTCGTGACAAACAATACGGGTTTCAAACCCAAAAATAATACCTACTTTCATTCTTTCAAAAAGACCTTTTTTTACGTAAAAGATACTAATACTCGTAGTATCAAAAACACATTTCCTTTTCAAACCAAATTACTTTACTTTCGTAAAAACCTTTACAAGACTTTTAAAATCAAGTACTCTATACTTTTTAAACCAAGTGCCTTTCTTTTAAAACAACATCAAGTATACTCTTTAAAACTCAAATACTTACTCTTTTCAAAACAAGTAACCTATACTTAAATCAAGTTACTTCTCTTTTTCTGAAATCATGTTGTTTACAAGTCAAGTCTCTTATCTTTTAAAACCAGTCGTTTATCTTTCAAAATCAATTCTTTCTTTTATCTTCATAAAGTCGTTATAACTAACTTCCCATAAAGCCATTATAACACTTTATGTTTTAAACAACAAAATTCATTTAACACACGACGCTACCGTACTATATAGTTCACAACAATCATGCTCAAGTATAGGAAGAATCACATACCTTTTAGCTTAAACCACGCCAAGTCAAGTATGCCGCGCGTAGAAGATCCACCTATAACAACCACAATATATCTATCAATCTCTAGCTCTCTTCGTAGCATATTCTAAGTAAAAGTTCCTATTCTACGGAAAATTGGCAGCCTCCCGCAAACACATAAATAACCTCCCCCTAACAAGGCCTGCTACCAAGCCAACAACTCCAAGGGGATTACACGTCTAACCGGACGTGTTCAACTCTGTCTCACAATAATACTACACAAGTCTACTGTAAATACAGTCCAATGTAAATACAGTTCAATCCTTTATAATCATCCTCCCAATATAACTTATACTCAATTCTAAACTACTACAACATGTAATATCCAATTACAATAGGGGGACACAGATCATTACCTCGATAAGCCCAAAATTATCCAAGATTATAAGTCGATCCTGAGCAACGTTTAGCTCCAAATCCTGACGCTCCAACCCGCTCCAAGAAACCCTTAGAAGCTCCTAACCAACTCCTCTTCAAGATCTAACTCCAACAAGTGAAGAACACTAAGGCTCAACTATGGCAAGTTTCGGCCAAGGTGAAATTCTAAGGCTAGGGGTGTGAAATCTTTTCCAACTCTTGGTACACAATCTTCCTAACACCCTAAGGAAGAACACTTATAAGTTTAGGAATTTTTGGACAACTTTTGCTCAAGAATTTCAAGGCAAAGCCGAGAGCAACCTACAAAGGGGAGGGAGTATTTTTGTCTTGGAAATCAAAGTGTGGGATGAAGAATAAGTCTTGCTTTCATGGGGTATTTATAGAGAAATCAAGGTCCAAGATCAAGGCAAGTGTGTGGTGAGATTGGGGTACAAGTGTGTGTGGGTCCCACCCTCCAAATGGCTACATTAAACACAAGACAAGTGGCTTGCCACTTGTAAAGCCATTTCGCCAAGCGGACACTTGTCAAGCCAAGTCGGCCAACCTTGGCCACATGGGGTGACACGTGTCGCCCTCCTACTCGTCCAAAATATTTCGTCTTCCGAAAATATCCAAAATACCGAAAATCTCAAAAACAAAGCGGGCCCCACAAAACCGTAAATTTCTCCCGTGGGCCCCACGTGACCATTTTCGAAAATAAAATCTCATAATTCTAATATAATCCAAGAAGCCCAAATACCAAATCTGGGAATCCAATTCCCATCAACGAACCTTTTTCCTTCACAAAACCCGGAAACTTTTCCGTCGAAAAATCACATCTTTCTTTCTTTCCAAAATTTATGTCGTATTCTCGTACGTACGTCCTCACATACATACCCTGGAACTACGGGGTATAACAATAACATACTTATAATATATGTATAATAACCAATTCACAAAGAGGTTTAAGTTTCACTACCTCAAAAAGCCCAAGAATATCCAAGTTCTTAAAGTCGCTCCAAGCAAGTCTTAACTCCAAATCTTACGCCCAACCGCTACAAGCAACCCATAGAAGCTCCTAACCAACTTCTCTTCAAGAATCAACACCAAAAAGTGAAGAACACTTAGGGTTTCCAAGATGACAACTTTCGGCCAAGGCAAACTAAATAGGCTAGGGGTGTGAAATCTTTTCCAACTCTTGGTACACAATCTTCCTAACACCTTAGGGAAGAACACTTAAAAGTTTAAGAATTGTTGGACAAATTTTGCTCAAGAAATGGCACCATGGCCGAGAGCTACATGAAGGGAGAGGGAGGGTTTTCTCAAGTCTTGAAATGGTTAAGTGTGGAAGATTTCATCAACTAGTAGTGTATATATAGGACAACCAAGGGCTAGGATGAAGGCAAGTGTGTGGTTGATATTGGGGACAAGTGTGTGTGGGTCCCACAAGCCACTTGTCCACCCTAAAATATCTTGCAAGACAAGGCCACTTGTCTTGCCACTTGTCTAGCATATTTCGGCCATAAGGCCACCTAGGGGTGACACGTGTCACCCTCCTATTCGTCCAAAATATTTCATCTTCCGAAAATATCCATAATGGCCAAAATCTCGAAAACAAAGTGGGCCCCACAAAACCGTAAATTTCTCCCGTGGGCCCCACGTGACCAATTCCGGAAATAAAATTCCATAATTCTCTAATATTCCAAGAAGTCCGAATACCAAACTGGGAATCCAATTCCCATTAACGAACCTTTTTCCTTCACAAAATCCGAAAACTTTTCCGTCGAAAAATCACATCTTTCTTCCTTTCCAATTTTAATGTCGTATTCTCGCACGCACGCCCTCGCATACATACCGAACTACGGGTATAACATTCTTCCCTTAGAAACATTCGTCCGAATGTTCCTTCTAAGTCTCCAAACGCATTTGCGCTGTATAGTCTCCACTACTACACTTACAAAACCTGGCTACGCCACCAACGGCCGAATATAATATGCGCAAAACTCAAATCCAAGCCAACGAGGAATCACCTCAAGATGTAAAACAACACCAACTCTCGCTCCTGGTCCAAAGGATACTTCGCTCGCTTCACTAAAAATGATCACTTCCATCTCTTAGCACACGCTCGCTTTCTTTCCTTACTCGTCAGACACTTCTAACACCCGAACTCTTTCCAAAGACACGCATCACACTTACCATCACTACCTCCAAACTTGGTCATCTTACTAGCCTCAAATTCCTTCAAGGCCATTCCCGACCTTCACGATCCGATTCTGGTCGAACGCATCCACGAACTCGTACAACGGTTACCTAAACTTGGGCCTAGCACCCTCGTGACCTTATCACAAAGCGGGACCACCACCAATTTCCCTTACTCCAATCCGGGCTATGGGTTGACCCGTGTTACACCCCGTAAGTCCAGGACATGTAGAAGAGAATGTACGAAAGGAAACAAGACTTGGAAATTGGTACGGCAGGAAGAATTGTTTTTCCGACGGAAAATGTTCCGAACGTCGGAAAGGAAAAATGTTCGTTGTTGAGAATTGTATTCTCAAAATACATTATTTGAAGAGTTTGAGACTTAGTAATATTATGGAAATTTATTGTTATGGATTTGGTCACGTGGGGCCCACCCGAGGAATTTTACATTTTGTGGGACCCACGAGGGTTGCGGAATTTTTATGGACGAATGAGAGGGCGACACGTGGCACTCCCACATGTGGTCTTGAACGAATTGGAGGAGGGGTAAAATGGTCATTGACCATCTTGAAAGATAAGTCTTCAAGCATGACATTGTTGACAAGTCAACTAGTCCACATAAGCTTGATCCAAGTGAAACACATCCAAGCCACACATTTGTCAGAATCCTAAGCCCTCCAATGTTTTATATAAGCTCACTACTAGTGCAAGACTTGCTCTTCTAACACTTAGAAAAATTTCACACATTTTCTTGTCCACAAAAGCTTGTTTCGGCTTAGGTGCCTTGCCACACAAAAATTTTGCAAATGTTGTCCATTAGCCTCAAGACTTAAACCCAAGGTTCATAAGTATTTTAAGGTTATCTCAATAGAAAGATTTCGAAAACGATTTTCACGTTAGTCGCAAGGCGGAAACTATGGGAGTTCTTCAACTTTGAAGTTGGAACTTGAAGATGGGTTCTTCATAGGCCTCTAAGGAGTGCTTGAGCGGATTGGAACCTAAGGAAAGCGAGCTAAGAATTTGCTAAGGCGACTTTGAATCTTGGAAATTATAAGGGCTTATAAAGGTATAATCTTGTCGCTTTAGTAGTTAAGAGTTACTACTTATCAGAGCTATAGATAGTAGCAAGCATGAAGTATATATTATGTAGTTGACAAGTATTTTGGCTATCGAACCCTAATCCGAAAACTAGCATGTTAGCCTTAAGACTACAATTCAAGTTGATTATTCGCTTAAGCGCCGCATGTTGTATAAAGAAGGAAATTGTAGTTATCAAGTTGTTTATAACTATATGACATGTTAGACCTTAGAACTTGGAATTGGAAAAGGATTGGAAAAGACTTTGAATTGTTAGTATGTTGGCCGAGAATGGCAGTGAAGTTTGAACTACTTTGTATATAATTGTGGCGGAATTTTACACGTAGTGTTAGGCGTGTAATCCCTTTGTTTGATTGTTGTTTGGGGCCTTAAATGTGGCGTGTTGGTTATTGTATTCGACCTTGAAAAAGGTGGCAAAGTGAGTAGAAACAAAGGAAGTGTGCCCGATTTTCCGTAGAATTGAGACCAAATACTTAGTATTTTTCTACGCAGAGACTAGAAGTTGATAGTCTTGTTGTGACCATTTTAGGTTGACACTTCCACATACGGCGTATTCGGCAGCTTGTGGAATTAGCCAAAAGGTATGTGAACTATCTCCTCTTCTAGCATGATTCCTTAAGATAAAGAAAGTATGTTCTACTCAAATGATCCATTCCTTGGTTGTATTTGGATTGCCTAAAGTAGAATTTGTTCTATGTGCTTCCTTGATTGTACTTTGATGTTTAAATTGTAAGTCGATAATCCATTTCCTTAGTGAAGTTTGGATTCTTAAAAGTGAAAGTATTTTACTTAAAGTACATAGAGTCTTGAAAAGAAGTGGTTTCTAAACCTTTTGGCTAGGCCTTAGTTCCAAAACCTAAAGGTCATTAAAATGACTTTGTGAGTCAAGGAGTGATTTACTTAATTGTTTAAAAGAGGAGAAATGACATGATTTAAGAGAAGAAACTTGTTTTCTATATATTAAGAGACTTGAAGTGTTTTGAAAGTTAAGGACTTAAAGAGTTTTAAAATACGTGATACTTGTCGCTTTAAACGTATAAGTCCTCGGATAGGAAATTGTATTTGGCGAAGGTATAAAGTGAATATAACGACTTTATGGGAAGTTGGTTATATTTGCTTTATGGAAAGATAAATGACTCGATTTTAATGAAAAGGCAACTTGATTTTAAGGCATCAATTGCCTAAAGTTTAGTAATAAAATAAGTTACTTGGTTTCTAAAGGTTAAGAGACTAAGTGTATTTTTAAAAGTTAAGAAAATCGATTTGAAAGTATTTAATACTTGGATTTTAATAAGTATAAGTCTCTTGGTTATAAAAGGAATGGATATGTCTAAAACTATAAAGGGTTATAACGGCTTTATGGGAAGCCTGCTATAACGGCTTTATGGAAAGTTTAGAAAGTTGTCTATTTTGATTAATCGACATAAGTTGCCTAGATTGTAAAAGAAAATTTGAGTTACTTGATTTCAAGTGTTGAAATAAGCTTTCAAAAAAATGTAACTTACTTTGAAAATAGACACTGATACTACGTGTTAGTATCTTGGGATTTTCACAAAGGAGTCTCTTGAAAAGATTAGTACTTTGGCTTGATTAATTGAGAATTAGTCTAAGTGTGCCTTGATTAGTACTTTGGCTTGTTAAATGAGAATAATCCTATCGGTGCCTTGATTAGTACTTTGGTTGTTAATTGAGAATTATTCTAAGTGTGCCTTGATAAGTACTTTGGCTTGATAATTGAGAATTATTCCATGTGTGCCTTGATTAGTACTTTGGCTTGATTAATTGGGAATTGCCTATGTGTGCGGTGATAGCCTTTGAGTGCAAGTACTATGTTTTATTACGTTGTCGCGACTCGGTTGGAGTGGTCAGTCTGTAAGTTACTGGACGCATCGACGATGTGGGATTCCACGTATGCTTCCGTTATTGGTAGTACTTGGGTTAAATTCCCGGATTCTTTTTATAAAAGACATGGTAGTGCTTATGTCTTGTTTGACGGTCGGTCGAGATAGGGTAAGAGTATATGTGAGGGGTAAACCTCCAAGATGCTATACCACCTATTTTACCACCTTCCAGTAGAGTATATGTGAGGTAAACCCCAAGACGCTATACCACCGCTTTACCACCTTCTCCAGTAGAGTATATGTGAGGGTAAACCCCAAGACGCTATACCACCTGCTTTACCACCTTCTCCAGTAGAGTATATGTGAGGGTAAACCCCAAGATGTTATACCACCTGCTTTACCACCTTCTCCAGTAGAGTATATGTGAGGGTAAACCCCAAGATGCTATACCACCGCTACCACCTTCTCCGTGGTAAGAGTATAAGTGAGGGTAAACCCTCAAGATGATATACCACCGGGACTTGGTGTTCATGTATGCCTATTGGTGTTGTACTATATCATGGATCGCCAATGAGGAAAGATTCCACGGGCATGATTGATGTTATGGGCGTGAGACCCATGGTTATATTTGAGTAATGACTCAGGGCTGCGTCCCGACTTGATGTATCGCTTATGTATTATATCGTAGGTTGGCTATCATACATGTCTCCCGCTTTGTTTAGACTGTTATGATTTTATTACGCATTTCGCTCACATACTTGGTACATTCTTCGCATCGACCTTTCGGGGCTGCGTTCATGCCGCAGTTTAGGTACGCTGCTCGGTGATCGGCAGCGTAGGATCCTCGCTCGTGGTTTTGGATAGCTCCTCTGCTCAGAGTTTATCTTTTTGGTATATATCCTTCAAGATGTGCTTTGTACGCTTTTGGGTACGGCGGGGCCTTGTCCGCCATAGTTCAAGATAACTCTTGAGGTCCGTATTCATATGCTGGATCGACTCATGCGCATGTTGTCCGTTGTTTATGTATATATGGCAGCCTTGTCGGCTTTGCCCTTGCACGTACGTTTATTTTAAAGAAAAAAAAAATGAGCTGTTACTAATTTCCGCAATGTACTTAGTTGTTAAGGTAGAAGGGTGCCCAGGTAGGGAACCAGTCACGGGCCCGGGGTTCGGGCATCTGGCCTCAACTTGACCTATCTATCACGCCAAGCTCTTGTTCCCCGATCCGGAACAATCTCACTAATCAAGTCACGAAAACCTAGTGGTCTTCTTAGCTTAACTACCCTCTTATAATTCACACCACTCAGAGACTTATCACACAATTATACCCCTCGTATACTATGCACTCCGACAAAGGTCAATCGTAAACAAAATCTTTTACTCAAGACGGCCTCGCATCTAAGGTCTCCACGTATAATATTCTAAGGCTCACAATTTCTATGTACCCAACTTCCCCTTTACTAACCAGGCCTCTAAATCACAATTTAACATAATGCTATCTGAACATAATACTTAGCACATCATCATATCATCAACACATACTAGTCTCTAGAGGGGTAAGAATATACCTGTATCAACTGCTTCATTTTCCCTTCGTCTCTCTAATCATAATCCTGCCCTGCAGGGCGCATGGTTATAGAAGGCGATGAACTCGCCATCGACCCGAGGCCGAGTCATTCGCTCGCATCCTTCCTATTAGGATTCGCGTCACATGGCTCGACGGCCGCAGCAAAACAAGCACCGATAAAAGATGACATTCTCGGGATGACGCCTGCCACATCGTGCACACTGAGGGAAACATGAACCCGACTGACTAGAACCCATGTATACCTGAACTGAAGCCCCGGAGCTCGACCAGCTCGAATACCGAACGCCTCAAGATCGCGGAGGACCACTGCATCGGGCGGAGGTGCATAACTAATCTTGAGGCGGTCCGCTCGAAAGTTACCAAAGGACCGCGTTGTTCGCCTCTTCGCTGATCTCGCCATTCCGCCGACCCATCCGCTCACATCCAAGTGCATAAGATCGCGCGGCAATGTCCATGCCCGCAAGAGCTACACCCGAACAAGCCTCTGCCAAGTAGTCATCGAGCCCGGTGACGTAGCGGTGCACCCTGTCCTCCATATCAGCTACTAACGCAGGGACATACCGAGCCAATGAGTCGAACTCCACGTTGTATTCCCGAACCGTACGCCCTCTCGTCTCAAAGATCGTAAATTGCTTACCGCCCGGCCTCCTCATGCGGAGGCAAGAAGTGGTCGAAATGCCTCGAGAACTCGTCCCAAATAGCCGGAGGCGCATGCTCCCGACAGCTCCCGAATCAAACCGATCGCAGATCACGCAGCCGACGCGAACCTAAGACCACCGACCGGTCTCCGGCCTTGATCACTCTCATGATCCGTCAGAATCGCCGGATGAACTCGCGGATCATCCTCGTGCCTCGACCCATAAAACTCGCGGGCTGCAACTCGAAAGTCCTCGCCTCAAACTATCCGATCGCGGGTGAACTACGGTACTACCAGACCGAATTCTGATCCACCTATCCTCGTGCCTTGCCACTATCCTCGCCAATAATCGCCATCTCCTTGTAACCCATCTCCTCTCGCTCGCTGGTCCGACGCCTCGTGCGTGGCCTCGTGAGATACCGCCATTTACTCTACTCGCAGCCTCCTCGCCGCTTGCCTCCGGCCGATCGCCGCGTAGAGGCATAACTGGCACATAAGAATACGTCAGAGGGAGTCCAACTTACAACACAACTCTAAGGCACGATCTCAGAGTGAGAAGAATAAAAACCAATCCTAAATATCTCGCACTCTCCCGACATAGATGTGGTGCACAACACACCGATAATCAATACTCTACTAGACACGGTGCTCAGACACTTTCCGAGGATTAATCGCTCGATACCACTTTTGTCACGACTGCCTCGCTTGTAACGCCCCGAACCCGGCCCGCATCGTGCCTTACCCTGCACCCTAGTGATACAACATCAGAGAAAACCAGCGGAAAATAAAACATGAATCATGAAACAAGAGATATAATAAATAAACAAAGCAACTAAAATAGCTTGCCTTCAAAGATATACATAATACGAACAGTTTAATCCTTTTACAACCCCGCCACAACAAGATTATGCACTTCTAAGATTTATACAACAACTATGACGGAACAGGGCCCCGCCATACCCCTGAACGTACAAGAACTTACAGACTCAGGGTAACATACCAAAGATAAGCCTCCGACGGAACGGAGCTTCCAAAACGCTGAACTGAGATCCTAAATGCGGGGATCGACAGCCGATGTACCTCTACCGGCATTTAACGCACTCGGCGAGGTCAAGACAACAGTACTAAGTATGTGAAATCAGAATATCAGAATGAAATCATAATAGTCTATAAAGCAGAGACATGTATGATGACCAAACTACAGATATAACATATAACCGATTCATATCAAGACAGGACTCACGCCCAAATTATCACTGCGTGCGTGGAATTTCTTCCTCATCACGGCAGCTTTATGATATAACAATACCAAGGATTATACATGAACACCATGTCCCACCTGTGTTATAAAACCGTGACAGACAAGTATAACTACCAGATCCGACCGCACCAATAATACAATGCAACCAAAACACGGCCGACACGGCAAGTGCGAGCCGACTACCGGATATCAAGGCCGGTCACGCGGTGGCAAGTATTTAGGTCGACCACCAGGGACCAAGGTCAGATCACGAAACTTCGCCACTATCTCGAACGGGGCAAGCGCGAGGGTCGACTACCAGATACCAAGGCCGAATCACGCGAGACGGGCAACGCAGAGCCGACCACCGATACCCAGCCGTAAAGAAGAAACCTCATGGAGAGCTAGTCCATGGAATAACACTATCAACGAGCATACCCGTGGAATTCTCCATCACCGCCAAAGATGTCCAAGTAAGTTCTCACAAGTCGACCGCCTCATCGAGACGCGGAATACGTAAATACCACACTTGCACAACAAAGGCTATCATCACAGGCATAGGCAAGTTTCACAACAACAAGCATAGGCAAGATTCACAACAACAATCATAGGCAAGTTTCACACAACTCAAAGTACTTTCATTTTATGCCAAAGTCCGGGTCTCACCCTAAAAGTACTACGTACGTTAAGTTCTTTTTAAAAGAGATCCATTACTTATTAAAGTCACCCGATACGTAGTATTAGAATGACCAACCACATTCCTTTTCAAAATCAACTAACAACAGTCTTTTCCTAAGTTACATATTGACTAGTTTCAATTACTCAAGCTTCTCATTTTCAAATGGTTTCATAGTTCATAAACTTAATCACTTGATTCCGTTTTAGAACAATTGAGTAATATAAGTCTCACGCGAGAGTAGGTTATTCTTGTTTACAACATTCTTATTACAAAGAATATGATCTAGAAAATGTAATATCATTTTGTCTCATCTTAGTTTCTATACGTATGGAGGTTTCTCGGTTTTAATACAATTCATCATTATTCAATACATTTTCCTTTATTAACGCCGCAGTTGGTCTGTCGATACACATTCGATTTCAAATCAAGAAACATTATCCTTTAAATAAAACCAAGTACTCATTACTCACGAATGAGGTTTCACATAAACATCCACATTAAAACAAATAAGTTAAGTCTCTTATCTTATAAGATCAAGTCTCTTAACTTCTAACATCAAGAAACCATTTTCTTTACCTCTCTTAAGACATTATACCTAACTCCCATCAAGCTAGTATAACTCTTTTAAAACCTTTAAAACCAAGTGTTACTCTCCCTTCAAAACGATTTAGAAATCTTTTGAAATACATCGTTCTTTATTATAACTAGCCGTTATAATTCACATCGCTTACCTTTTAAAACCACAAAGTATTTTCTTACCTACATAAAGTCATTATAACCAACTTCCCATAAAGCCGTTATAACACTTTATGTTTTAAGAACAATCAAACACGCTTAACACGTATGCGTCTACCGTACTACATAGTTCACACATATCATGCTAGAAGAGATAGGAAGAGGTTCACATACCTCGACGATTTATCGACAATAAGCAAAATGCTCCAAGTACTACAACCTTGCTAGCCCTTTCCACTCCTCGAGTAGAATACGCTACTCTTAGTACTTTACCTATAAAGGTCACAAACGCTCATTAAAATCTTAAACACACGCTCCCATCTTTCTACGTAAAATTCGAAGACTCTCCCGCAACAACAGAAAACTCCTCTCTATCGAGGTCGGCTACCAAGCCAACCCGGGGGTTAACACGCCTAACCGACGCTGCATAATTCTACAACACAAGAATGCTACATAAGTCTCATGAATACAACCCTAGGTAATTACAGTTCAGTTCTTCTCTTTATTAACCTTCTATGTGATTACTGTTCAATTCTTCATTCTTCAGGCTTAAGTCAAAAGACATTGCCATAATACTAAGTATAGTTCCATATATAGTATACTTCAACTATATATCCTAACAAACATGTAATTTCCAATTACAATAGAGGGACAAGATAATTACCTCGATAAGCCCAAAATTATCCAAGTTATAATGCCGATCCCGAGCAAGGTTTAGCTCCACTCCGAGCGCTCCAAACCACTCCAAACAACCCTTAGAAGTTCTAACCAACTTCTACTCACATACTTCAACCAACTATGAAGATTTCCTTAGGGTTTCGGTTTGAGACTAAAAGGACAAAAGGTAGTATTTCCGGACTCTACGCAAAGAGGTATCTTTGGAATACTACAAGGTACAAGGCTAAGGTATTTTGGGCATTATAACAATACTAGGGGAGTATTTCTATACCACAACAAGGGGTTTTATACGAAAACAACTAGCAGGGGTACCCACTGGCTAGACCTCACAAGGAGGAAGACCTCACGGCCAAAGGCCACTTTCAAGGGGGGAGAGGAGCTCTTGGACGCGAGTCAACAAGCGGGAGGGGAGGGATTCAAGACTTGGAAACATTTGTGGATGAATGAAGTCTTCACAAAGGGGGGGGTATTTATAGCAAACCCAAATGCCAACCAATGGCCAAGATCAAGCCATGTGCAAGGCAAGTGTAAGGCCTTGATCAAGCCAAGTGCACCCTAACCCCTACTCCACAAAACATTGCACCAAACAAGCCACAAACAAGGCCAAAACAAGGCACAAAACAAGGAACCAATACGCACAAAACGTGAGCCAAAAACATCAAGCCAAGACCGTCAACCATTCGTTCACTTGGACGACCACTTGCTTCCAATGTGAGGGTGACACATGTCACCCTCCCGAGGTCCAACATGTTTCGTCTCTCGGAAAAATCCGCAAAAATACAAAACGACATAGCCGAATTTTCCCTACGAAAGCCGTGGGAAACGCTTTCATTAAAACAACTCTACTGCACTGCGCCCAAATGTAACTTTGGCGAAGCCTAGGCGGGGTGACACGTGTCACCCTCCTAATGGCCCTCAAAAACGCTCTTCAAAAAAATAACCACAATGGCCAAAATCTCAAAACAAAGTGGTTCTACAAAACCAGAATTTCTCCCGTGGCCCCACGTGACCATTTCCAAAATAAAATCTCAAAATTCTAATATAATCTATGAAGTCCAAATACCAAACTGGGAATCCAATTCCCATTAACGAACCTTTTCTTCACAAATAACCTAAACTTTTCCGTAAAACTCACATCTTTCTTTCCTTTCAAAATTTCTCGCCAGACACTCGCACGCACGCCCTCACATACATACCCCGCAACTACGGTATAACATTCTCCTCCTTAGAAACATTCGTCCCGAATGTTCCTTCTCAAGATGGATATCGAAGAAGTTCCTCTAACAAGTTGTCAACGCCATACTGGCCACGCAAATAACACACGTTATCTTCCTTCCTTACTCGTCGTGCCCTTCTCGAACACTTGAACTCTCCCAAGATGTACCATACTACCATTACCTGCTCTCAAAATCTCGAGTCACTACCTCCAAACTTGGTCATCTTACTAACCTAAAACTTCCTTAAGGCCATTCCCGCCTTTACGAACCGCTTCGGTCGAACGCGCCCACGAACTCATACGATGATCATACAAACTTGGGCCTAGCGCCCCGTGACTCACCACCGCGGGACCACCCAACCGGCCCCACCCCAAACCGGTTACGGTTTGACCCGCAAATGGTCCTAAACCCGACTTCAACCGCGCAACTCTTGTTCCCCGATCCGAACAATCTTATTATTTCACGCGAAAGCTACCACTTCCATCTCACACTACCTGTGACTTACCCTTTTCACTAACTGTGTTTCTAAATCACATTTTAGCACAAAGCTAACCAAACATAACATTAAACACATCAACAACATAAACAAAACTCTAGAGGTTAAGGATATACTGGTTAGGCGGTCAAGGACCGCTAAAATCGGGAACTCCCACCGCGACCTCTACCGGCCTTCCGGTACGAACATCCCGCTGCTACGGGTGAAGAACCCGCAATCGCTTCTAGTAGTCCATGCTATCCTACCAGCAGTACTCGGCCTGACGCTTCTGCCGATGGCCCCGCTGGCCGCAAAATAACAATCTCCCGAGTTAGTACGACACCCTCCCTTATGAAGCTTTCCACAACGCCACACCGAGACAAGGGCACCTCATCCGCGAGCACTCGCTTCTCCCGAAAATCTGAAACCCGGGAGCCCCGACCGCCTCCCGAATATCCCGGCGTCCCGAAGCCGTGGAGACCACTCAGATCGACGGAGGTACATAACTAGTTCACGAGGCGGTCCGCCTCGAAAATCACCAAAGGACCCGCTGCTCGCCCTTCGCTGACTTTGGTCATTCCGCCGATTTATCCGCTCCTCACATCCAAGTGTATACGCCAGACGCGGCAATGTCCATGCCCTACCAAGAGCTACACTAACAACTTCTGCAAGGCAATCATCGAGCCTCAGAACATATCGGTGCACTCGATCCTCCATACTAGCTACTAACGCGGACGCATCGCCAATGAGTCGAACTCCACATTGTACTCGAACCGCACGCCTGCTTCGCAGAACACCAAAAATCATTACCGAGCCCTCCTCATCCGGGAGGCAAGAAATGTGCAAGAAAGGCCTCGAGAACTCGCTCCATACCGCTGGAAGTGCATGCTCTCTCGACAGCTCCCAAGAATCAAACTACCGATCGCGGTATCACGCAGCCGACGCGAACCTAGACCACCGACTCGGTCTCCGATGCCTTGATCACTTACGATCCGTCAGAATCGCTTGATGAACTCCTCGCGATCATCCTCGTGCCTCACCCATAAAACTCGCGCCTACAACTCGTAAAATCCCGTAGCCTCGAACTATCTCGATCTAGGGTGAACCATCGTGCTATCAAACCGCCGCGCCAAATTTATCCTCAAGTCTGCCACAACCCCGCCATTAATCGGGCCCACTTGTAACTCATCTCTCTCGCTTCCGCATCATGGACCGGAGGCTCGTACTGTGGTCTCGCCACGCTTTACTCGCAGATCCTTCGCCGCCTTGCCCTTCTGGGCCCGTTTTCGCAGGCATAATCGTAAAAACAAAGTATGTCGAGGGTCCAATCTTATCACACGCCTCTAAGGCACGATCTCGTAATGAGAAGAATGGAAACCAATCCTAAATGTCCTATAGCCTCACGATTATAGATGTGGTGCACAACACATCGATAATCAAGACTCTACTAGACACGGTTCAGACACTTTCCGAGGATTAATCGCTCGATACCACTTTGTAACGCTCAACCCGGCCCGCATCGTGCCTTACCGCACCCTAGTGATACAACATCGAGAAAACCGGAAAATAAAACATGAATCATGAAACAAGAGATATAATAAATAAACAGCAACCAAAACAGCTTGCCTTCAAGATATACATAATACCCAACGCTTTAATCCTTTTACAACCCCGCCACAACAAGATTACTGCACTTCTAAGATTTATACAACAACTATGACGGACAGGCCCCGCCATACCTCGAACGCATAAGAACTTACTGCACTGTGGTAACATACCAAAGATAAGCCTCCGACGGAACGAGCTTCCCAAAACGCTGAAATGAGATCCTAAACGCGGATCGACAAATGATGTACTTACCGCGGCATTTAACGCACTTCAAGGAGGTCAAGATAACAGTACTAAGTATGTGAAATCAGAATACCGTGAATGAAATCATAATAGTCTATAAAGCAGAGACATGTATGATGACCAAACTACAAGATATAACATATAACCGATACATCAAGACAGGACTCACGCCTCCAAATTATCACTCGTGTCGTGGAATTTCTTCCTCACCGCCATAGCTTTATGATATAACAATACCAAGGATTATACATGAACACCATGTCCCACTGTGTTATAAAACCGCACAGACAAGTATAACTACCGATCCGACCGCACTCAATAATACAATGCAACCAAAACACGGCCGATATCACGCAAGTACGAGGGCTGACCACTGTGGACCAAGGTCGTATCACGAACTTCACTATAATCGAACGGCAAGTGAGGGTCGACTACCGATACCAAGGCCGATCGCCACGAGACGGCAAGTACGAGCCACCACCGATACCCAGTGCCGAACAAGAAGAAACCTCATGGAGAGCTAGTCCATGGAATAACACTATCAGCCGAGAGCATACCGTGGAATTCTATCATCGCGGCGTGTCCAGTAAGTTTCTCAACAGTCGACCGCCTTCTATCGAGACGCCAGAATACGTAAATACCACACTTGCACAACAAAGGCTATCATCACAAGCATAGGCAAGTTTCACAACAACAAGCATAGGCAAGTTTCACAACAACAAGCATAGGCAAGTTTCACACAACTCAAAGTACTTTCATTTTATGCCAAAGTCCGGTTTCAACTCCTAAAGTACTACGTGACGTTAAGTTCTTTTAAAAGAGATCCATTACTTATTAAAGTCACCCGATACCCGTAGTATTAGAATGACCAACCCACATTCCTTTTCAAAATCAAGTAACAACATTCTTTTCCTAAGTTCCAGCTTTGCCTAGTTTCAATTACTCAAGCTTCTCATTTTCAAATGGTTTCATAGTTCATAAACTTAATCACTTGATTCCGCTTTTAGAACAATTGAGTAATATAAGTCTCACGTGAGAGTAGGTTATTCTTGTTTACAACATTATTATTTCATCAGACATTATCTATAAAATGTATATAATTTTGTCTAATCTTAGTTTCTATTGAGATGGAGGTTTCTACTGGTTTTAATACAATTCATCATTATTCAATACATTTTCCTTTATTAACGCCGCAGGGTCCTGTCGATACACATTCTGATTTCAAATCAAGAAACATTATCCTTTAAATAAAACCAAGTACTCATTACTCACGAATGAGGTTTCACATAAACATCCACATTAAAACAAATAAGTTAAGTCTCTTATCTTATAAGATCAAGTCTCTTAACTTCTAACATCAAGAAACCATTTTCTTTACCTCTTAAGACATTATACCTAACTCCCATCAAGCTAGTATAACTCTTTTAAAACCTTTAAAACCAAGTGTTACTCTCCTTCAAAACGATTTAGAAATCTTTTGAAATACATCAAGTTCTTTATTATAACTAGCCGCTATAATTCACATCGCTTACCTTTTAAAACCACAAAGTATTTTCTTACCTACATAAAGTCGTTATAACCAACTTCCCATAAAGCCGTTATAACACTTTATGTTTTAAGAACAATCAAACACGCTTAACACATGTACGCTCACCGCACTACATAGTTCACACATATCATGCTAGAAGAGATAGGAAGAGGTTCACATACCTCATGACGATTTATCGACAATAAGCAAAATGCTCCAAGTACTACAACCTTGCTAGCCCTTTCCACTCCTCGAGTAGAATACGCTACTCTTAGTACTTTTACCTATAAAGGTCACAAACGCTCATTAAAATCTTAAACACACGCTCCCATCTTTCTACGTAAAATTCAAAGACCTCCCGCAACAAACAGAAAACTCCTCCTCTATCGAGGCGGCTACCAAGCCAACCGTGGGGTTAACACGCCTAACCGGACGCTGCATAATTCTACAACACAAGAATGCTACATAAGTCATCAGAATACAACCCTAGGTAATTATTCGCTTCTTCTTTATTAACCTTCTATGTGATTCGCTCAATTCTTCATTCTTCAGCTTAAGTCAAAAGACATTGCCATAATACTAAGTATAGTTCCATATATAGTATACTTCAACTATATATCCTAACAAACATGTAATTTCCAATTACAATAGAGGACAAGATAATTACCTCGATAAGCCCAAAATTATCCAAGTTATAATGTCGATCCCGAGCAAGGTTTAGCTCCACTCCGAGCGCCCAAACCACTCCAAACAACCCTTAGAAGTTCTAACCAACTTCTACTCACATACTTCAACCAACTATGAAGATTTCCTTAGGGTTTGGTTTGAGACTAAAGGACAAAAGGTAGTATTTCCGACGACTACGCAAAGAGGTATCTTTGAATACGACAAGGTACAAGGCTAAGGTATTTTGGGCATTATAACAATACTAGGGAGTATTTCTATACCACAACAAGGGGTTTTATACGAAAACACCTAGGCTCGGGGGGGGGTACCCCACGGCTAGACCTCACAAGGGGGAGGGGAAGACCTCACGGCCAAAGGCCACTTTCAAGCTGGGGAGAGGAGCTCTGACGAGAGTCAACAAGAGGAGGAGGAGGGATTCAAGACTTGGAAACATTTGTGGATGAATGAAGTCTTCACAGCGGGGGTATTTATAGCAAACCCAAATGCCAACCAACGGCCAAGATCAAGCCACGCAAGGCAAGTGTAAGGCCTTGATCAAGCCAAGTGCACCCTAACCCCTACTCCACAAAACATTGCACCAAACAAGCCACAAAACAAGGCCAAAACAAGGCACAAAACAAGGAACCAATAGGCACAAACCGTGAGCCAAAAAGATCAAGCCCAAAACGTGAACCATTCGCTCACGGACGCCCACTGCTTCCAATGTGGGGTGACACATGTCACCCTCCCGCTGGTCCAACATGTTTCGCCTCTAAAAATCCGAAAAATACAAAACGACATAGGAATTTTCCCTACGAAAGTCGTGGAAACGCTTTCGTCGGAAAACAACTCTAGTCGGCACTGTGCCAAATGTAACTTTGGCGAGCCACGCAGCGGGGGTGCCACGTGTCACCCCCCTAATGGCCCTCAAAAACGTCTTTCGAAAAAAATAACCACAATGGCCAAAATCTCGAAAACAAAGTGGGCCCCACAAAACCGGAAATTTCTCCCGTGGGCCCCACGTGACCATTTCCGAAAATAAAATCTCAAAATTCTAATATAATCTATGAAGTCCAAATACCAAATCTGGGAATCCAATTCCAATTAACGAACCTTTTTCTTCACAAATAACCGGAAACTTTTCCGTCGAAAACTCACATCTTTCTTTCCTTTCAAAATTTCTGCCGTACACTCGTACGTACGTCCTCACATACATACCGCAACTACGGGTATAACACGTGGATCGGTGCCTTACCCTGCACCCTAGTGATACAACATCGAGAAAATCAGCGAATTAAAAACTTAAACATATGAACAATATGAAAAGAAACAAAGCAACCAAAACGGTCACCTTTCTCGCATGTATATATATAAAATCGAACGCTACATCCTTTACAAACCTTGTCCACAACAAGATTACTGCACTCTAAGAGTTTTTATAACAACTATGACGGACAGGCTCCCGCCATACCCCGAATGTACAAGTACCTACAATGACAGGACTATACCAAACGATAAGCCTCCGGAGAAACGGAGCTTCCCCACACGCAGAACCGTGATCCTAAGAGCGAGGATCAACAACTGGTGTACCTCTACCTGCGGCATGAACGCAGCCTCAAGGAGGTCGCACAACAGGTACCAAGTATGTGAAACTGAAAAATACTGTAAATAAAATCATGACAGTCTATATAAAACAAGAGACATGTATCATAACCAAACTACAGTTTACAACATAAAAGTAGTCATGTCAAGTCAGGGGCTTACGCCCTCAAAGTCATCCTCATGCAGTGGAACTCCTTCCTCACCGCTAGCCTAGGTATAAATCGTATGATACGTATAACATGTCTCGCCGATCCTATGGGACACGAGGTGGAATCGTGGTATACGTGTCCCTACCCATCCCGGGACTCGGTGAGAATCGTATGGAATACATGTCCCGCCTATCCCATGGGACTCGGAAAGAATCGTATGGAATACATGTCCCGCCCATCCTATGGGACTCGGAAAGAATCGTAGGAATACATGTCCCTACCCATCCTACGGGACTCGTGAAAGAATCGTGACGGAATACATGTCCCCCATCCTAGGGACTCGTAAAGAATCGTCCATAACATTTAAACCATCTTTTAAGACAGATTAAGGCAATACCATGTCTTCATTTTTAAACCAACACATTTTCCCCTTTAAAAGTCAAGTAACAACATTCTTTTCCAAAAGTTCAAGTTTCCTAATTTCAAATACTCAAGTCTCTTATTTTCGAAAGATTTCATAGTTCATAGTCTTAATCAAATAACGTAATCTCTTTTTAAAACCATTGAGTAACATATGCCTTATGTGTGAGTAGTTATTCTTGTTTATAACAATCTTATTAAAGCAGCCATGATCTAGAAAATGTAATACAATTTTGTCTTATCTTAGCTTCTATGCAGATGGAGGTTTCTACTGGTTAATATAGTTAATTAGTCAATACATTTTCCTTTATTAACGCTGCAGTGGTTTGTTCGATACTTATTCTCATTTCCGAAATCAGTAAAACATTATTCTTTAAAAGCCAAGTACTCATTCTTCACGAATGAGGTTTCACAACTTTTTAAATAAAATTCATAGTCCTTAACATTTCATAAAACGTCAATTATAAGTTAAGTCTCTTATCTTTTAAGATCAAGCCTCTTAACTTCTAAAATCAATAACCCATTCTTTTACCTACATAAAGTCGTTATAACTAACTTCCCATAAAGCTATTATAACGCATTATGTTTTAAACCAACCAAAACTCGTTTAGCACACGTACGTCTACCGTACTACATAGTTCACAACAATCATGTGAGAAAAGATAGGAAGAGGTTCACATACCTCGCGACGATTATCGACAAATAGCAAAACGCTCCAAGCACTTCAACCCGTCGGCTACTCCTTAAGCCAAGTAGATCACGCCACACGTAGAACTTCACTCCTAAAATGGTCATAGTACTTCTATCAAACCTTACTTACCATTGAAGACTTATACCAATAAAAAGCCCTCTAATTCTACGGAAAATTCGGCAGCACTTCCCCCGTTTTTACATACTTTTCCATCTTTCTCCAAGGCCCAAATAACCGTAATTTATATGCCATATGTAAGGCGTAATAATTAAACAACATAAAGAAGGGGATCACACGCCCAAACGGAACGCGATTTAAAAATCTTCCCCTTAACGATACAATACAATAATTAAAAAGGGGATCACACGCCCAAACAGAACGCGATTGAACAATCTTCCCCTTAACAGAAATGTAAATACAGTCCAATGTAAATACAGTCCAAAGTAAATACAGTCCAAAGTAAATACAGTCCAAAGTAAATTCAGTCCTTAAGTTGGGGTCCTTGGCCAACTTTTTCCATTTTACTTATCCACTTACTTCATTAGTCATCCAACTTATATTCCATCTTAATATAAGTTATAGTTACTTTGTTATTAGCTTCTTAGCAAGTAAGATACGTTTTTACCATTTTGTGGCTTTCTTGCCAATTTTCATTTTAGCAACTTAACAAGATCCAAATCCTTCCAAACTTTACTCCATATATTATATAATCCATAATATACTTATAATATATGTATAATAACCAATTCACAAAGAGGTTTAAGTTTCACTACCTCAAAAAGCCCAAGAATATCCAAGTTCTTAAAGTCGCTCCAAACAAGTCTTAGCTCCAAATCTTTACGTTCCAATCCGCTACAAGCAACCCATAGAAGCTCCTAACCAACTTCTCTTCAAGAATCAACACCAAAAAGTGAAGAACACTTAGGGTTTCCAAGATGACAACTTTCGGCCAAGGCAAACTAAATAGGCTAGGGGTGTGAAATCTTTTCCAACTCTTGGTACACAATCTTCCTAACACCTTAGGTAAGAACACTTAAAAGTTTAAGAATTGTTGGACAAATTTTGCTCAAGAAATGGCACCATGGCCGAGAGCTACATGAAGGGAGAGGGAGGGTTTTCTCAAGTCTTGAAATGGTTAAGTGTGGAAGATTTCATCAACTAGTAGTGTATATATAGGACAACCAAGGGCTAGGATGAAGGCAAGTGTGTGGTTGAGATTGGGGACAAGTGTGTGTGGGTCCCACAAGCCACTTGTCCACCCTAAAATATCTTGCAAGACAAGGCCACTTGTCTAGCATATTTCGGCCATAAGGCCACCTAGGGGGGGTGACACGTGTCGCCCTCCTATTCGTCCAAAATATTTCATCTTCCGAAAATATCCATAATGGCCAAAATCTCGAAAACAAAGTGGGCCCCACAAAACCGTAAATTTCTCCCGTGGGCCCCACGTGACCAATTCCGGAAATAAAATTCCATAATTCTCTAATATTCCAAGAAGTCCGAATACCAAATCTGGGAATCCAATTCCCATTAACGAACCTTTTTCCTTCACAAAATCCGAAAACTTTTCCGTCGAAAAATCACATCTTTCTTCCTTTCCAATTTTAATGTAGTATTCTCGTACGTACGTCCTCGCATACATACCCTGGAACTACGGGGTATAACAACAACATAACAGCTGATCAATCATAACATCAGGAAGCGATAATAAATCATTATAGCTAACAGAAAATACATGAGAATACAACGAATGCGAAAGACAAAATAGATTTAAAGGAGATTGATTTTACCTTCTCCGGACAGCGAACCGAGGTAGCGTATCAAGTCATCGATCCACTCGGGGTTTTGGTGCTTTGAGATTTGAAAGGGAATGGCGTATTTTCTTTGAGAATGCTCACTGGTTCGTCACTGATTCTTGCGAGGAAGAAGAAAGTGTTTCAAATTTATGTTCTTGCCTTAGACTTCTAATTTTCGGCTTGTTCCTTAATGTTTTGCTCTGTGGAAATCCCTCCTTATTGGGTTTTTACTAGTTTTCTTGGATGCCATTGCATGTGTAGATTTTCATATTTATAACCTCGATTTAGGTTCCAATTTTGGTAGGTTTTTGATATAGTTCTTAGGGCTGATTTAGGTGTTATTATTAGGACGATTTGGTACTGATTTGGGTTGTTACACCCCGTAATTCCCTAGCTACTAAGTGAGAATATGATTATAGAAATAGGATTAGAATGTCAGAAGGAAAGGATTTTTACATTTCCTTATACGGAAAATTTTCGAGATTAATGTGATGACAAGAATTAATACTAGTAATGGAATTATTTTTCATTAGAATTATGGACTTAGTGAAATTATTAAGTATTGGTATATATTGGTACATGTCCATCGAAAATTACATGAAAAAATGGCTAAGTGTGGAAATAATTTTTGTGAAGAGAATACTTGGCCAATAGCAGGAGGGCAAGTGTCCTCTCCACTTGTCTTGCAAAGACTCTACATTAGTATATATAGATAAGTCTTGAAGACTTAGAACAAAATATCTTCATCTATACAAACCCTCATCTCTCCTTAACCTAGATATTTTCGAAAATTCCATCTCCAAAGGCAAGAACAAGATCAAAGTATTTTCTTTCCAAGATTAAGCACTTAGAAAAAGTTCTAAGCCAAGTTAACCTTATAATAGTGTAAGTCACGGTTTTGGCAAGAAAGAGGTGTTGGAACCCTAATCTTGTGGATGATCTTTTGGAAGTAAAACATGAAGGCAATATGGGTACAAGCTAGTAGAGATTACATGTGTGTGATTGGAAAGTGAAGAAGAGGTGCAAAATCCTTAAAATTGCCACGGTTTGGCCGTGACTTTGAGACTGTTTTAGCTAAGATTTTGGTAAGTTTCCTTCTCTCTCTTGAAGTAATTATATATTACATGTTGTGGTATATAGGGGGAAGAACTTGTAACAAGAAAAATGGAGTATAAGAAACCTATGTGACATGTTGAGTGTTTACCGATTTTCTGGACAGTTTTGGTCAATGTCGGATTCGTTGGTTATTGTTGTTTTTAACGTCTCTAATCGCATGCTAAAATGAAGGAAATATTGTGGTTACAAGTTGATGTTGTTTGTATATAAATGTTGGAATACGAATTGGATTATAAGGAGTTATAAAGAGGACTTTGGTCGTAGTAGTTGGCCGGAAAACTGCATGAAACTGTGAGGCGTTGTTGTGCAGTTCTATGGACTATTTTAGACATGTTGTTATGCTGGAAAATCAGCTCCTATATTGCATTTTTAATGTAGTAGATTGCTAATGAAAGTCCCGAAGGAATAAGGGTGTGTAAAGGCATTGAAAGACCTCACATTCCACCCTCGTTATAGTTGATTATGGACTGTTTTTAAGGGCTGTTTTGTGGACTATTTTAGTATGATTATGGGGCAGAATTTTACACGTCAAGTTGGTGTGTAATCCCCTTTGGTTGCTATTTTGGTTGTGTACCTAATTGGTACTTGGTTATTGATGAAATTGGCCTTATTTATAAGGTGGAAAAGTACCTATAAGTAGGGGAAGTGCTGCACAAATTTTTATAAGAAAGAAGATTCATTATGTGGTATAAGTGTATACTAGTATCATAAAATTGATAGTCGTGTTCTTGTCAATATAGGTTGAGGTACTACTTGAGACGTATTTTAGTTGTCATGTCGGTATAGCCTATAAGGTATGTGGAACTCTTTTTTTTTCTTTGGCATGATTGTTATGTGAAATGAGTGTACGATATACGTACATAGCTTATTTGGATTCTAATCCTACATGATGTATGATATGTAGTACCTTGGTTTCCAAATAATGTTTTGAAAGAGTTCATGATATATGGCACTTTGATTTTCTAAAAGATGTTTTAGTACATGATAACTAGTGCCTTGATTTTCCAAACCTTGATTTTAATAGATACTTGATATGATAAGTGTCTTGATTTTCCAAATGATGGTTTCAAAATGATACATGTATTGGATCCTAACTCTTAGTGATACATGTAGTACTTTGGGTCTTTCTAAAATGGAAATTGAGTTTATAAAGTGAATGTACGACGGACGTACATCGTAGCAATGAATCTTAATCCTTAATGAAATATGTGATAGTGCCTTGGTGTTATAAAATGAAAGACTTGTTAGTGTCTTGGTTTCTCTAAAATGAAAGTTCATTTGAAAGGTAATGTTGTTGAGAGTCAAAAGATGTTTTAAATTGTGCAAGGTAGCCATGATAGTTAAATGCATAATTATATTGGGACGGGTTGCACGATCTGCAACACTTGTATACATTTAGTGGGACGGGTTGCACGATCCGCAACACTTATATATTTGTTGGGACGGGTTGCACGATCCACAACACTATTTTATACTGGAACGGGTTGCACGATCCACAACACTATTTTATACTGGAACGGGTTGCACGATCCGCAACACTATTTTATACTGGAACGGGTTGCACAATCCGCAACACTGATTTATATACATGTGCACGTGATAATTATATGGGTCGGCATCCCATGATGTTGACTTGACTCTCGGTTAAAAGAAAAGAAGGTACAGTTGGCTTTATCTTTATATGGCACGGTTGGAACTGGTATTTGATTTTTATACTTGGCCCTGTCATTTTTTTGGCCATTTATGTGTTTAATTATTGTACCTTATGTTTCCATACTTAGTACCTGTTATACTGACCCCCTTCGGGGGGCTGCGTTCATGCCCGCAGGTGTAGGTACTCAGTTTGCTGATCCACGTACTTAGGATCTTTGCTCAGCTGTTGATATATCTCTCTTGTTCCAGAGTCTAGTCATTTTGGTATATTTTTGTTATTACAGACTTATGTACATTCAGGGTATGGCGGGGCCTTGTCCCGTCATAGATATTGTTATACTCTTAGAGGTCTGTAGTCATGGGTTGGACGTATGTACTGTTGTAGCTCATTTTGGGTTTATGTATAAAATGGCAGCCTCATCGGCTTGCCGGTTTTATCACATGGGTTGTTTTAATTATATGAGTTTTATTTACTTCCGTTGGTTATATGGGAGGTACGGGTATAAGGGTGCCCAGGTAGGGCACCAGTCGCGGGCCCGGGGTTCGGGTCGTGACATGGGTTAAGGTTTTATGGTAAGATTTGTTACGATTTTAGTTCGATTTGGGTATTGATTTGGTTATGGTAAGTTCTCATTTTTGGGGAAGATTCGATTCGATTTTATGATGGTAAAAGAATGATAAGGACGTCCTGGTTATGAAGGGTAAATTTGGATAGGCGTGGGCGAAGGAAGCCGGATTCTCCGGCGAGAATCTCGGGCATGGCGGCGGGCTTTGGGTAGGTTGTCACCAAGCTTTTAGGTTTAGGGTTCTGTTGTTCTTTTTCTGGACGATGGGGAAGGGTGAAATAATAAAGGGGCTTGGGAATTGGGCTGGTCCGGTTTTGGGCCTGGGGAAAATGGACGAAAATAAGATTGTGGGCTGTGGGTATTTAATTTGGGTGTTAGTTTAAGTTGGGTAGATTTTAAGTGTTTGAATTTTTAATTAATGGGAAATAAGTGGGGTTTAAGTTATTTATAAAAAATTAAAAAATGACAAATGCAAATATGATATTTAAGAAGTGCTTAATGTTTTATATAAAATGCTGCGACATTATTTATGTATGTTTATGATTATATATGCGTGTTTTATTATTATTAAAATTATTTTGCGGTGTTTTAAAATTAGTTTAATTGATTGATTATTAATGGGAGAGAGGGTCAAAATTGAGTGTCAACATTTCTCTCCTTCAGAATGAGGCTAACTAGGTACTAAGAATGATAATCTTGGTTGTGAAGTGGCTACCTCTACTACAAATAGTGCCTTCAGTTGTTCTGTAATCACAAGGGTGATGAGAGCTGAAGATTCAACTTCTCCCTATCTCCGGACCGGCCTGATGGTCCCTTCCAGACTGCATTCATCTTCGATGGTGATCATATTTACATTGGCGTGGCCATGATTTGTTAGGGGATTGTGTAAATTAGGGGTTACTTCATTCAGTTGAATGGCCCCGTCTTTTATCAGTGCCTCAATTTTGTCTTTCAAAGCAAAACAATTTCCAGTATCATGCCCTGGGGTCCCAGAGTGGTATGCACAATGCTTACTCTCGTCGTACCAATTCGGAATAGGATTAAGGATTCTCCTTGGGATTGGTTGGAGTATCCCTATGATTTTCAATCTGTCACGACCCGACCCCGGGGGCCGCGACTGGTACCCTACCGGGGTACCCTGACAGGTATACATCAGAGAATAGCAGCGGAACATACATAACACCTAACTCATAATAAGGTAAACATCACTGGCCAGCCGATAAGGCCGTCTTCCATAAAATAACTTAATCGAAAGTGAAACAGTACAACTTATTCTTACAGCCTAAACCACAAACGTGACTACAGACCTCTAGGAATAACAACTGTGGCGGGACAGGGCCCCGCCATACCCCCTGAATGTACAAAAGTCTATAACCTCAGGGAATCATACCAAAAAGACAAAGCCTCCGGAGAGATGGAGCTTTCCAAGAAATGAACAGTGATCCTAGGAGTGCGGATCAGCAAACTACGTATCACGACCTGCGGCATGAACGCAGCCCGAGAGTCGATCTGCGGTACCAAGTATGTGAAACTGAAAATACTGTAATGAAATCATAATAGTATATATAAAGCAGGAGACATGTATGATAGCCAAACTACAGTACACAACATATGCACGGCCGTGTCAAGTCGTGGACTCACGCCTCTAAGTCATCACTCAATTATAACCATAGGTCTCATGCCCATAATATCAATCATGCCCGTGGAATTCCTTCCTCGCCATTGGCGATGCATGATATAACAACACTAAGGAGTAATCATGAACACTAGATCCCACGTGTCATACGAACGTCTGAGAGGCAAATGCGAAGGCATAGCTACCAGATCCACCTGCATCCTCAATCGCCGGGGCAAGTACGAAGTCGACTACGAGATCCACCGTACCAACAATACTAATTACGAATCACGGTCGGCGGCAAGTACGATAGCCTCTACCAGATCCACCTGCGTCATCGCTGGCCGGAGGCAATACGCGAGCTAACCACCGATCCACCTGCATCACACAACCGCTAACTCGACCGGCAAGTACGAAGCCAACTACCGAGATCCACTGCATCACGTCTCGGCCGGGCAAGTCGAGGGCTAACTACCGGATCCACCTGCGTGATCGAGACCTCATGGAGAACTAGTCCATGGAATAACACTATCAGCGAACGAACCTCATCATGGCGCGTACCCGTGGAATCCTCCATCACTGACGGTACGTCCAAGTAGACTCATAACTAAGACAATGGAAGCATACCCGTGGAATCCTCCATCACTGACGGTACGTCCAAGTAGACTCATAACTACACGCTTTTACTTCGAATTGCAATACCATGTCTTTAGATAAACCAAGACAATTACCATGCCTTCTTTTCACATAAACCAAGACAACTACCATGCCTTCTTTTCACATAAACCAAGACAATCCTTATTTAGGCAAGCCAAAGTACTTATCAAGGCACACATAGAATAATTCTCAATTAAACAAGCCAAAGTACTACGTACGTACATTCTTTTCAAAAGACTCATTTTTATGTAAAATCCAAGATACTAACACCCGTAGTATCAAGGCGTGCCTATTTTTCAAAGTAAGTTACTACACCTTTAGAGAACTCATTTCAAAGCTTGAAACCAAGTAACTTCAATTTTTCACAATCTAGGCAACTTATGCCAATTAATCAAATTAGACAACTTTCTTAACCTTCCATAATGTTATTACAACCAACTTCCCATAAAGCCGTTATACTAACTTTATGCTTTAGAAATTAAGACATTCTTATCCTTTCATAAGGCCGTTATAACTAACTTCCCATAAAGCCGTTATAACTCCTTATAAACCATTTCGTTCTTTTACTAATCAAGAGACTTATACTTCAAACAAATTTACAAAATTTTCAAAATACTTCAAGCCTCTTATCTTTAGAATAATTCAATACTCAATACTTTCACACCAAGTACTCTATACTTCTTTATGTCAATAAATCCTTGTCTACCTTATTTAGGATAAACCACTCCTCAGGAACAAGCGGGTTAACTTCTTAACCCAACCAACTTAGACATTTTCTTAAAACAAGTCAAGTATAAGAAAAGGATTTACTTCATTTACAACACGTACGTCTACCGTACTATATAGTTATAACTACTCATGCTCAAGAGATAAGAAAGTTTCCACATACCTCTTCGGTCAATCCACTTGCTAAGCCCATACTACCGCAAGTAATATGTCAACCTATAATAACCATGATACGTTTATTAACCTCTAATTTCAATGTAGAAATAATCTAAGTTCTACTAATTTCTATGGAAAATTGGGCAGCATTTCCTTTGTTTCTACATACCTTTCCACCTTTCACAAGGCCGAATTTAACATCCAAACGCCACATCTTAGGCCCAACAATCCAACATTTCAAAGGGGATTACACACCTAAACTTGGGTGTGTAAAATTCTGCCCCATAAGATACAATAATTCACTTAACAATTCTAAAGTAGTTTGTAGGCTACAACATGCTCAAAATATCTTCTTAACCAATCTTTTCATATCCAAACCACATTTCTTACATGCAATGAATCTAAGAGCATTATTTACTACTACAAATTCGTTCTTCTTCACATGCAACATCAATACTAGCTACAAGAGAAGAAATGTTACCTTTGGAGCTTTAGCCAAAACTATTCCAACAACTTTGCTAGCCTCCTTTCCAAGAATACCACTACAATAACTCCTATAAGCTAGCCACAAGCTTCCTTCTCATTCCTTAACTTTTCAGATTTTCTTAGGCTTAGAATTCCTCTTGGAATTTTAGAGAAATGAGCTTTAGTTTAGAGAGGAGAGATTTGAAAGATGACCAAGTCTTCAAGACTTGGTCAATATAAGGCATGCAAGAAATCAGATGGGGGGCACTTGTCACCTCCCATGGTCTTTAAAAGAGAAATCTGATTTTTCCTCGGTTTTTCGCGAAATTCCGCCCGCGGCCATGGCCTGCAACTTCAGCGACTCCGAATATCCGCGCTGCGCCTCGTGATCCGGCGCCGCGCTCGCTGCTCGCTCAAACGCATTGCTGTCGATCGCGCACCGAATCGTAACTCCCATAACTTTACTCCGACGCCCTATCGACGAGCGGTTGGTTGCGTTGGAAACTAGACTAACGAACTACGCCTGAGCCTTTGAAACACTTAGAACTCTCAATGTACCAGGTCATAACCCGCCTCAAAGTTGACGATACACCGTCCGAGACAATCCACAACCTATCTTGAAAATTTTAAGTCTTACTCCTTTCGTACGCTCTCATACGCATGACCTGAGCTATGGGGTGTAACATTCTCCCCCCCTTAGAAACATTCATCCCCGAATGTTCCTTTGGAGCCAATCTACTTGTCACGACCCATTCCGGCGTGGATCGTGCCTTACCGGCACCCAGTAGTCATACATCGTAGTAATCGGAAATATAAAGCAAGACATGAAACAGTTTATAAAATAAGACACAGTTTATGTGAGAAAACATCGCCTTTCGGCATATATATAAAAACATGGTTTAGCAGTTACATCCGACACTGTACAACATGACTACAGACCTCTAAGGAAATATACAACTATGGCGGGACAGGGCCCCGCCATACCCTGACTGTACAAAACTATCTACAACAGGGAGATCATACCTAAAAGTAGAGCCTCCGGAAAGATGGAGCTCCACGCAACGTAGAGATCCTAAGAATGTGGATCTAGCACTTGCCCTTACTGCGGCATGAGCGGCCGAAGGAGTCGATCTGTGGTACTAAGTATATGAAGCGTAAAATACTTAAATGAAAACATATCATTTTAAAATCAGTTTTGCAAGTATGTATGAAACAACCAGGAAGCCGCAGTGCATCACAAACAAGAGCGTGATAGGTAAATCAGAACGGTCTTTCTAGGCCGCGAATGATCAGCAGGCCAATTGCGTAGTATCACCATGCAAGCCTAATCACGGACTCCGTAGTCGCGTAGGCCAATCACATAGGCCGCATAGGGTATATAACCCGCATCGAGGGTAGCTACTCCTCGGCATCGCCCTGGACTCATAGTCGCATGGCCACATAAACGCGTGAGGTATAACCCGCACTAACACGGAACTCCGTAGCTCGCATAGGTCCCTGGACCCGCATGAGGTATTCTCGAATCATGGTCCTGCATCGCTGAGTCTACCGCATCGGAGGCGGCTTAACCCCTGTAATATGTCGAGGTGAGTGATGTTACACTAACCTAACGACTTATCGTTAAACAACATAAGCACAACAATACAAACGTTACAAGACACTAACACACATAGCATCATATCATGTCTACTTATCAAACCATTTTATTCTTTTCACAATTTGATATAAGTCATTTATAAACACATAGGCAAACTGTTTCTTTTATCATTCTTAAGTGGTTATACCTAACTTCCCATAAAGCTAGTATAACTCTTAAGCTTCATTTAAAAACCAATTAGTTATCTTCATTAAAAAATGACTCAAGATTCTTTTGAAATGCTTTGATTCTTTATTATTGAGCTTAAGCCGTGAGGCATGTAGTAAGTATTATCGAGCTTAAGCGTGAGGCATTGCCGTAAGTATTATTCAGCTTAAGTCAAGGACATTGCGTAGTTATTATTCGGTTAACACGTACGCGTCTACCGTACTATATATATATTTTAAAATATCATGCTTTAGGAAGAATCACATACCTTCTCAAAAACCACCGCCAAGTTGAATATGTCGCGCAGAGTCGACTATAATAGTCGACACGTCTATCAACGTTCGACTACTTTGTAATGATTCTAAACAGAGGGTTCTATATCCTACGGAAAATTGGGCGTCTTCCCTACGGTGAGCTACTCAAGTCTCATTGTGAAAGCAGTCTATGTAAAATCTGCTTTGATTATTCTTCTTTAAACCCTTCTACTGTGATAGCATTCAATTCTATTCGCAATATTCTTCTAAGTATTTATACTTATTCTTATACTACTACAGTAAGTATTCTCTAATTCAAAGAGGGTTAGGATTAGTTACCTCGGTAAGCCCAATAATATCCTAGATAAAGTCGCGCTTTGAGCAAGGTTTTGCTCCTAAGTTGTATGCTCGAGAAACCTTAGAAGTTCTTCACAACTTCTACTAAGTACTAAGGGATTTGGGCTAGGGTATTTTGGGCATTATAACAATACAAGAAGGCAACTTTTCTACCAATGGAGGGTAGATTTCGCAGGCTAGTGGGGCCTCGCCAAACTTCAAAAGGAGGAGGGTGTTTGGACGAAAAGGCTACAAAAGGAGAGGAGAGGATTTTCAAGACTTGGAAAGATTTGTGGATGAAGAACTCTTCATCTTAAGGGGGGTCTTTATAGGTCACGAAGTGGCCAACCAATGGCCAAGATTAAGACAAGTGCAAGGCAAGTGTAGGGTGAAGATTTACTCCACACAAATATCCTACCAACTCCTTGACTTGCACAAGGCACAAAAACGTGCTAAGCTTCTCCAATTTCGTCCAATGGACGATTCAAGTCCACCAATTGGAGGTGCTGTGTCGCCTCCCGTTGGTCCAAAATGTTTCGTCTCGGAAAAATCCGCAAAATTAGAAATGGCATAGCCGGAATTTACTCATAAAGTGGAAGCGTTTGCGTGGAAAACGATTCCTTTAGTGAGTTGTGCCCAAAAAAAAAACGTCCAAGCCTAAACTTTAAGGCTAGACTTTTGTACGTATTCCCTTACGTACATACTCTGGAAATACGGGGTATAACACTACTATTCCTCGGTACATCCTCGTACTTTACACTAATGGAACTTCATTATGCCACTTATGACCCTAAGATATCGCACATGCATACCCATTCACCGTAAGTCCAACAGAAAACGAACCCAAAATATGAACCATTACTACTTACCTCGCTCACGGCTATGAAATTGCGCTCGTATTTACCAACTTATTCTAACACATGTACATAGTCTCAATATCCTCTGTTCATAACACTAAATCATACAACAATCCTATCATGCATACTAATCTCTAAAGGGTCAAAGATATACCTGTAACTATCGCTTCACATTCACCTTCGTCTAATCATGATCACCCGCCGCACGACGGCATAACAATGAAGCGATGAACGACCGATCCCGAAGGCTGAATCTCTACATCCGTGCTATCTCTGGTCGGACAGTTCCTCTCATAATGGCCCTGCTAGCCGCATGAATAGCAATTACCCAAACTAGCACGACACTCCCCATAATGGGTCTTACCACATCGGCTACACCGAGGTAGAGGTGGCTTCCGCACCAACACCCCTACTCTCGAAAACCAACCTCCGGAGCCTTGTCCGCTCCGAATCTCCCGAGCGATCGAAGTCGTGGTGGAGTACTCATGTTGGTGAGGCACATAACTAGCTCTTCTTGAGGCGGTCCGCTTGAAAATCGCCTCGAGATCTCGCTGTCCCGCCTCTTCTTTGGCTGAGTCAAGTCGACCCTCTCTTTCTCGTCCTCATCTCGCGCATATGCTCGCATCCTGGCAATATCCATACCTGGCTGAAGAGCCACTCCCAAGCATGCAGTAAGCATATGACGGTCTAGCCCCATCACATAGCGATGAACTCTGTCGGCCATGTCAGCTACAATAGTGTGCGCATACCTGGCCAATGAGTCAAACTCCAGGCTGTACTCTCTGATGGTCCTCCCATTCTGCCTCAAGGTCAAGAATCTATCCACCCGGGCTCTCCTCAACTCAGGAGGCAAGAAGTGATCGGGAAGGCCTCGTGAACTCCTCCCAAACACCGGAAGAGCACCCTCCTCTAGACAATTCCCATGACTCAAACGGTTCAACGCAATATCGCAGAATCCGGTAGAAGCTAACACAACGGACTCGCCTCCGAGGCCCTAAGCACTGCGTAGTCCGCCACTGTCAAATAAACTCGAGGATCCTCGCCGGACCTCAACCATAGAACTTGGGTGGATTACAACTCGTAAAGTCCCGAATCCTTAAATCGGCTACTGGGTTAGCCATCACTGGCGGTCGCCGCCACGATGCTAGTCAACAACCTGACCGCTCCATAATCCCTATACTCGCCTCAGCCGCGAATCGAGGCTCGTAACGGAACCTCGAGCTACCGCTCTCGGCTTCTCTACTACCGGGGCGTGTTGAACTCGCCGAACCGCCTACTACCTCGGGCATAGTCGTGCGAGTCTCGGTAACTCTCTGCATCGCTAGCGCCTCCGTGCCTTGCGCCTTCGACTCTGGTCGCCTTCCGTGGAGGCATAACTGTTACACAAGGATAGGTCAGAGATGACTCAACCTACTATGACAGCTCTACTGCACGATCTCAAAGAGAGAAGGATGGAAACCAATCGTAAATATCCTGCAGCCTCCTGATTATAGATGTGGTGCACGACAAACCGATAATCAAGACTCTACTAGATACGGTCTGTAGATACTTTCCGAGGACTAACTGCTCTGATACCACTTTTGTTACGCGACCCGGCCGCGGCGCGATCGTACACTCACGGCGAGTAAACATCGAGAGAATAGCGGGAACATACATATCAAATAACTCATAATAAGGTAAACATGACTGGCCAGCCGATAAGGCCGTCTTCCATATAATAACTTAATCGTAAGTGAAAGATAACTTATTCTTACAATTTCAAACCACAAACGTGACTACGCACTCAGGAATAACAACTGTGGCGGGACAGGGCCCCGCCATACCCCCTGAATGTACAAAAGTCTATAACCTCAGGGAATCATACCAAAAAGACAAAGCCTCCGGAGAGATGGAGCTTTCCAAGAAATGAACAGTGATCCTAGGAGTGCGGATCAGCAAGCTACGTATCTCGACCTGCGGCATGAACGCAGCCCCCCGAAGGAGGTCAGTACAACAGGTACCAAGTATGTGGAACTGAAAATACTGTAATGAAATCATAATAGTATATATAAAGCAGGAGACATGTATGATAGCCAAACTACAGTACACAACATATACGCAGCCATGTCAAGTCAGGGACTCACGCCCTCTAAGTCATCACTCAATTATAACCATAGGTCTCATGCCCATAATATCAATCATGCCCGTGGAATTCCTTCCTCACCGCGATCTATGATATAACAACACTAAGAGTAATCATGAACACTAGATCCACCTTTGTCATACGAACTGCAGAGGCAAGTACGGCGCATAGCTACCAGATCCACCTGCATCCTTAATCGATCGGCAAGTACGAAAGCCGACTACGGATCCATCCGTACAACAATACTAATTACGAATCACGAAGCTGGCGGCAAGTACGATAGCCTCTACGATCCACCTGCGCCATATCGCCGGGACAAGTACGCAGCTAACCACGTGATCCACCTGCATCACACAACCGCCTAACTCGATCGGGCAAGTGCGAAAGCCAACTACCAGATCCACCCTGCATCACGTCTCTGACCGGGGCAAGTACGAGGGCTAACTACCAGATCCACCTGCATCGATGGACCTGCGGAGAGCTAGTCCGTGGAATAACACTATCAGCGAACGAACCTCATCATGGCGCATTCGTGGAATCCTCCATCACCGGCCAGACGCCCAAGTAGACTCATAACTAAGACAATGGAAGCATACCCGTGGAATCCTCCATCACTGACGGTACGTCCAAGTGGACTCATAACTACACGCTTTTACTTCGAATTGCAATACCATGTCTTTACATAAACCAAGACAATTACCATGCCTTCTTTTCACATAAACCAAAACAACTACCATGCCTTCTTTTCACATAAACCAAGACAATCCTTATTTAGGCAAGCCAAAGTACTTATCAAGGCACACATAGAATAATTCTCAATTAAACAAGCCAAAGTACTACGTACGTACATTCTTTTCAAAAGACTCATTTTTATGTAAAATCCAAGATACTAACACCCGTAGTATCAAGGCGTGCCTATTTTTCAAAGTAAGTTACTACACCTTTAGAGAACTCATTTCAAAGCTTGAAACCAAGTAACTTCAATTTTTCACAATCTAGGCAACTTATGCCCATTAATCAAATTAGACAACTTTCTTAACCTTCCATAATGTTATTACAACCAACTTCCCATAAAGCCGTTATACTAACTTTATGCTTTAGAAATTAAGACATTCTTATCCTTTCATAAGGTCGTTATAACTAACTTCCCATAAAGCCGTTATAACTCCTTATAAACCATTTCGTTCTTTTACTAATCAAGAGACTTATACTTCAAACAAATTTACAAAATTTTCAAAATACTTCAAGCCTCTTATCTTTTGAATAATTCAATACTCAATCTTTCACACCAAGTACTCTATACTTCTTTATGTCAATAAATCCTTGTCTACCTTATTTAGGATAAACCACTCCTCAGGAACAAGCGGGTTAACTTCTTAACCCAACCAACTTAGACATTTTCTTAAAACAAGTCAAGTATAAGAAAAGGATTTACTTCATTTACAACACGTACGTCTACCGTACTATATAGTTATAACTACTCATGCTCAAGAGATAAGAAAGTTTACACATACCTCTTCGGTCAATCCACTTGCTAAGCCCAAACTACCGCAAGTAATATGTCAACATATAATAACCATGATACGTTTATTAACCTCTAATTTCAATGTAGAAATAATCTAAGTTCAAAGTTACTAATTTCTATGGAAAATTGGGCAGCATTTCCTTTGTTTCTACATACCTTTCCACCTTTCACAAGGCCGAATTTAACATCCAAACGCCACATCTTAGGCCCAACAATCCAACATTTCAAAGGGGATTACACACCTAAACTTGGGTGTGTAAAATTCTGCCCCATAAGATACAACAATTCACTTAACAATTCTAAAGTAGTTTGTAGGCTACAACATGCTCAAAATATATTCTTAACCAATCTTTTCATATCCAAACCACATTTCTTACATGCAATGAATCTAAGAGCATTATTTACTACTACAAATTCCTTCTTCTTCACATGCAACATCAATACTAGCTACAAGAGAAGAAATGTTACCTTTGGAGCTTTAGCCAAAATTATTCCAACAACTTTGCTAGCCTCCTTTCCAAGAATACCACTACAATAACTCCTATAAGCTAGCCACAAGATTCCTTCTTGTCCTTAACTTTTCAGATTTTTCTTAGGCTTACAATTCCTCTTGGAATTTCAGAGAGAAGTGAGAGCTTCAGTTTAGAGAGAGGGAGAGATTTGAAAGATGACCAAGTCTTCAAGACTTGGTCAATATAAGGCATGCAAGAAATCAGATGGGGGGACACTTGTCACCTCCCATGGTCTTTAAAAGAGAAATCGATTTTCCTCGCTTTTCCGCGAAATTCCGCCTCGGCCGCGGCCTACGTGCGCGCGACCCTTCCGGCGTCGCGGCGCTGCAACTTCAGCGACCCCTCTGAATATCCGCGTCCGGCCAGATGCGTCGGCGCAGCGCCGCCACGCGAAATGCATTTCGTCCGATCGCGCCGAACTTGTAACTCCATAACTTTCACTCCGACGCCTATCATGACGCAGCGGTTGCGTTGGAAACTAGACTCAACGAACTACGCCTAGGCCTTTGAAACACTTAGGAACTCTCAATGTACCGGGTCATAACCGCCTCAAAGTTGACGATACGTCCGAGACAATCCGTCAACCTATCTTCCAAAAATTTTAAGTCTTACTCCCTTTTGTACGCTCTCATACGCATGACCTGAGCTATGGGGTGTAACACAATCGCTCAAATAGTTGGGGTAAAGGTTCAGCTAAGGGTGTGTAGGTTCTAGCTTTTCTTTCATAGTTTGTGTTGGACCTGTATGCATTTGGTGGTCGGTTTTGTGATTACATTGCGTATGTAGGTCGATATTGCAGGGTATAGGCAGGTGCCCGGGGTGCATTATAGGTTGGTTGAGTATGATATACAGGGAATAGAGCAGGTGAGTATTGGTAATAATAAGGGTAATTTTGGTGGTTTTGGTTGTGATAAGAAGGTTGTGGTGAATGGTTTTGGTAGATTGAGAACTGGTTGGGCTTACGCTCCTGAGTGGTCACGACAGAGGAAATTACCTCCTTATTCTTCTGGGAGGCTCCCCCAAATGAGTTTGAGTGGATTGTTTTACTTGTCACCTCCAGTGCGTCCAAGTTAGTGATCCTGCCTGTTTTTATCCCTTCCTCCACAATATCTGTTACACCCCGTAAGTCCAGGACTTATATAAGAGAAGGTACGTAAGGAACACAAAACTTGAAATAGGTACGAAAGGAAGAATTGTTTTTCCGACAGAAAATCTTCCGAGCGTCGGAAAGGAAAAAGTGTTCGTTGAGGAGAATTAGATTCTCAAAATGTATTATTTGAAGAGTATGGAACTTATTAACATTATGGAAATTTATTGTTACGGATTTGGTCACGTGGGGCCCACCCGAGGAATTTTACGTTTTGTGGGGCCCACGAGGGTTACGGAATTTTATGGATGAATGAGAGGGCGACACGTGGCACCTCCCCCACATTCCCTTGGACGAAATTTTGCAAGGTTAGAATGGTCATTTGACCATTGTGGATGATAAGTCTTCAAGCTTGAGATTGTTGACTTGTCAACTTGTCCACTTGGCCATTATCCAAGTGTTCTTCATCCTAGCCACTCAAGTGTTGCAATCTAAGCCCTCCATTGTGTTTTATATACCACACTAGTAGCAAGACAAGGTCTTCCAACACTT
The DNA here is from genome assembly GCA_029844215.1 of Przewalskia tangutica. Lineage (NCBI taxonomy): Eukaryota > Viridiplantae > Streptophyta > Magnoliopsida > Solanales > Solanaceae > Przewalskia > Przewalskia tangutica. The sequence goes on along the minus strand of JAQGDG010000037.1, from coordinate 82,786 downwards.
AGAAAAAAATCACAACATTCTTGTTCTTGTAGACTTGCTCTCGGGTTCACCCTTTTTCTCCACACAAAATTTTTAGTTTGTGATCCATTATTCACAAGACATAAACCCAAGGTCCCTAAGGGTATTGTAAGGATATCTAAATAGAAAGATTTCGGAAAAACGACGTTTTCACGTTAGTCGCAAGGCGAAAACCTAAGTAGTTTTCCTAGTTTTGGATTGGAAATGGAAGAGAAGTTGGTTGTGAACTTCTAGAGGCTTAAAATAGCGGATTGGAGCGTAAAGGAAAGGAGCTAAGAATTGCTAAGGAGCGACTTTGAATCTTGGAAATTTTAAGGGCTTGTAAAGGTATAAATCTTGTCGTTTTAGCAATTAAAGTTTACTTATTGTTGTAGCTATGGATATTAGCAAGCATGAGGTATTTAGTATGAATTTTGATAAGTGTATTGGCTATTGGAACCCTAATCCGAAAATTAGCATGTTTAGCCTTAAGATTACAATTCAAGTTGATTATTAGTTTAAGTCGTCGCATGTAGTATAAGAAGGAAATTGTAGTTGTTGAAGTTGTTTATGACTATATAACATGTTAGACCTTAGAACTTGGATTGGAAAAGGATTGGAAAAGACTTATTGTTGTTGTATATGTTGGCCGAGAATGGCTTGGTTGTTAAAATACTTGGTATGAATTGTGGGGCGGAATTTTACACGTATTGTAAGGCGTGTAATCCCCTTTGATTGGTTGGTATGTTGAGCCTTAAATGTGGCATGTTTGGTTATTGTATTCGGCCTTGAAAAAGGTGGCAAAGTATGTAGAAACAAAGGAAGTGCTGCCCGATTTTCCGTAGAATAAAAGACCGTATACTTAGTATTATTCTACGTTAGAGACTAGAAGTTGATAGTCATGTTGTGACCATTATAGGTTGACAATTCTACGTACGGCGTATTCGGCTTAGCTTGTGGATTTAGCCGAAAAGGTATGTGAACTATCTCCTCTTCTAGCATGATTCCTTAAGATAAAGAAAGTATGTCTTACTCCTTAAATGATCCATTCCTTGGTTGTATTTGGATTGCCTAAAATAGAATTTGTTCTATGTAGTTCCTTGATTGTACTTTGATGTTTAAATTGTAAGTTGTATAATCCATTTCCTTAGTGAAGTTTGGATTCTTAAAAGTGAAAGTATTTTACTTAAAGTACATAGAGTCTTGAAAAGGAAGTGGTTTCCAAACCTTTTGGCTAGTGCCTTAGTTCCAAAACCTAAGGGTTGTTATAATGACTTTAGGGGAGTTAAAGGAGTGATTTACTTGAGGTTTAAAAGTAGAAGAAACTTGTTTTCTAAATATTAAGAGACTTGAAGTATTTTGAAAGTTAAGAACTTGATTTGTAAGTATGTGATACTTGGTTTTAAAAGTATAAGTCTCTTGGTTATAAAAGGAATGGATATGTCTAAAACCATAAAGGGTTATAACGTCTTTATGGAAAGTTGGTTATAACGGCTTTATGGAAGGTTAAGAAAGTTGTCTATTTTGATTAATGGGTATAAGTTGCCTAGATTGTGAAAATTTGAAGTTACTTGATTTCAAGCTTTGAAATGAGTTTTCTAAAAGTGTAGTAACTTACTTTGAAAAATAGACACACCTTGATACTACGGGTGTTAGTATCTTGGGGTTTTACATAAAAAGGAGTCTTTTGAAAAGAATGTACGTACGTAGTACTTTGGCTTGTTTAATTGAGAATTATTCTATGTGTGCCTTGATAAGTACTTTGGCTTGTTTAATTGAGAATTATTCTATAAGTGCCTTGAGTTTATAAAATGAAAGTCTATAGATTTTATGAACTTGCCTATGTGTGCTGGTGATAGCCTTTGAGTGCAAGTATTATGTTTTATTAAGTTGCCGCGACTCTCGGTTGGAGGGCCGGCTGTCTTGTTGTAAGTTACTTGGACGTACCGACAGTGATGTGGGATTCCACGGGTATGCTTCCATTATATGTATTACTCCTTGGACATGCTTATACGATGTGGGATTCCGGGGCATGTGACCAGGAGGCGGGTTAGATTCGGTTGTTTGTATTACCCGTGGTCATGCTTATACGATGTGGGATTAGGCGTGCGACCACGAGGATATTGTTATTCCATGGATTCGCCTCCATGAGATTTAGCGACGCAGCCGGATCCGTAGTTAGCTGTGACTTGCCCCGTCGATTGATGACACAGTGGATCAGTAGTTAGCTGCATTTGCCCCGTCAGTTATATTGCACAGTTTGGTACGGTAGACTCCGGTAGATAGCTTTCGCACTTGCCCCGGTCATATCTCGTGATGCAGGCTGGATCTGGTAGTTAGCTTTCGTACTTGCCCCCGTCAGTTGATGACGCAGGCTGGATCTGGTAGTTGGCTTTCGTACTTGCCGTCGCTTTATGACGCAGCCGGATCGGTGGTTCGTTTTCCTACTTGGCGCATAATTTTTAGGACACAGGTGGGACTTGGTGTTCATGTATGCCTATTGGTGTTATATTATATCATGGACTGCCGGCAGTGAGGAAGGATTCCACGGGCATGATTGATATTATGGGTGTGAGACCCATGGTTATATTTTAGTAATGACTTTGAGGGCATGCGTCCCTGACTTGATATGACTGCTTATGTATTGTGTACTGTAGGTTGGCTATCATACATGTCTCCTGTTTTGTTTAGACTGTTATGATTTCATTACGATTTATCGTTTCACATACTTGGTACATTCTTGTCAGACCTCCCCGAGTGCGTTCACGCCGAGTTTAGGTACGTGATTTGGTGATCTCAGTGTAGGACCTCGCTCGAGTTTTGGATAGCTCCCTCTGTTCAGGAGTTTATCTTTTTGGTATAGTTCCTTCAGTACAGGCTTTTGTACGGTTATGGGTACGGCGGGGCCTTGTCCCGTCATATTTCAGTAAAACTCTTAGAGGTCTGTATTTGTTATACCCCGTATTTCCAAAGTATGTACGTAAGGGCGTACGTACAAAAGTTTAAGCCTTAAAGTAGGCATAGGGACGAAAATTTGTGCACAACCCATGAAACGAATTGTTTTCCGACGAAACGTTTTCCAAAACTTGCGTAGGGAAAATTACGGCTATGTCATTTATAATTTTTGCGGATTTTTCCGAGAGATGGAATATTTTGGACCAACGAGAGGGTGACACTTGTCACCCTCAAGTGGACGGCAAAGAGGCCACGGTTGGCATGAATTTGAGGCTTAAACCAAGGGTTAATGTTTGTGAGTGATTTGTGGAGTAGGGTTAGGGTGCACTTGTGCAAATCCCCACCCTCCACTTGCCCTCCACTTTCCTTCATCTTAGCCCTTGAAAGCCCTATAAATACCCCCTTGAGTTGAAGACTTCTTCATCCACAAATCATCTTTCAAGTCTTGAAATCTCCCTTCCCCTTGTGAGCTTCGCCCAAGCCTCACTTCCACTCTGAGAGCTAAGCCGAAACACCCTCTCCCCTTTCCTAGTAGTCTCGGCAAAGCCCCCCTTGGTAGAAAATACTCTCCAAGTATTGTTACTATCCCCAAAAATACCTTAGCCAATCCCTTATAGTATTTCCAAAGTCACCCCTATACAAAAAGCCCAGAAATACTATTTTATATCCATTAGTCACTAAACGAAACCCTGGGGAAATCTTCATAGTTGGTTGAAGTAGTAAGTAGAGGTTGTGTAGAAACTTCTAAGGGTTTCTTGGAGCGTTCAGATTAGGAGCTAAACCTTGCTCAGGATCGACTTATAACTTGGATAATTTTGGGCTTACCGAGGTAAATAATAATCTTATCCTTCCATTGTAATTAGAGAATGCATACTGTAGATGTATAAAATACATAGAAGGGTATTACAGAAGAGAATTGAACTGTAATCGCATCAGAAGAATTAAAGAAGTTTGAACTGTATTTACAGTAGACTTGTATAGTTTACCGGGTAGGGAAATGCTGCCCGATTTTCCGTAGAATAGAAAACCCTCTGCTTAGATTATCCTACAGAGTAGTCTAGACGTTGATAGACGTATTTGACTATTATAGGTTGATACTCTGCGCGCGACATATTTGACTTGGCAGGTGGATTTCGCCGAGAAGGTATGTGATTCTTCCTATCCTCTTGAGCATGATATTTTAAAATATATATGATCACGGTGAAGCGACGTGTGTTAGCGAACATGGTTTTACTTGACGTCTTTTGACTTGAGTCTAAATAATAAGAATCTTGAAGTATTTCAAAAGAAGAGTAATACTTGGTTTTTAAACAAAAGCTTAAGAGTTATACTATCTTTATGGGAAGTTAGGTATAACGACTTAAGAAAGATAAAAGGAACGGTTTACTTACGTGTTTATAAAAGACTTGTATTGATTTCTGGAAAGTACAGTGAGATGGTTTGTTGAGTAGACATATTGTGATGCTATGTGTGTTAGGATCTTGTAAACGTTTGTGTAAAGAGGTTATTCTTATTTGTGCTTATGTTGTTTAACGATAAGCCGTTATCCGTATTACATCACTCACTCTTGACATGATACGAGGTTGTGCCCCCGTCACGGGGTATATCTCGTGCGATGCAGGACTATGATTCGAGAATACCTCATGCGGGTCGAGGGACCTATGCGAGCTACGAGTTCCAGTTAGTGTGCGGTCCATGTGGCCATGCGGTCCATGTTGCCACGCGGACTACGAGTCGGGGCGATGTCGAGGTAGCTACCCTCGATGCGGGAATACCTCATGCGGGCCTAGGTGGCTTTATGCGGACTCTGGAGTCGAGATTAGGCATGCATAATGATACTATGGGCGATTGGCCTTGCGATCATTCGCACCTAGAAAAGACACATTACAGTTTAATTGTTACTCTTGTTTGTGATGTGGCACTATGTGCTACATTGGTTATTCCATACATGTTTGTAAAATTGGCTTTAAAATGATATGATTTCATTTAAGTACTTCTGATTTCACATACTTGGTACTGTTATCGACCTCCTTCGGTTGCGTTCATGCCGCAGGTAAGGGAAAGCAGGTGCTAGATCCGCATCCTTAGGATCTTTTGCTTTGGTGTCAGGAGCTCCATCTTCTCCGGAGGCTCGACTTTTGGTATGGTTCTCCCTGATGTTGTAGATATATGTACATTCAGGGTATGGCGGGGCCCTGTCCCGCCATAGTTGTTTACTTCCTTAGAGGTCTGTAGTCCTATTGTACAGTTGGGATGTAACTGCCAGATTTTGGTTTATATATATATGCCGAAAGGCGACTTTTCTCAAATAAACTGTGTCTCAATTTACATTGTTTCATGTCTTGTTTTTATATTCCGCTGATTTTCTCTGATGTATGACTACTTGGGTGCCCGGGTAAGGCACGATCCAACCGGGCAGTCGTGGCGATATTCATATGTGGGATTAGACTCACGTATGCGGTGTAGTGCCTTTTGATTATGTATATTATATGGCGACGCTTTGGCTTTGCCGCACGTCGTTGGTTTGAAAAAAATGAGGTGTTATTTAATTTCCAGATTTACTTAGTTGTTAAGGTAGAAGGTGCCTGGTAGGGCACCGATCCGAGCAGGTTCGGGGCGTGACAATATCCCTCATCCTCACGACTTCTGAGAAACTTCGCCCTATCATACTGATCATCATTTCATAGTAGGTGGCGTCCTTTAGAGACTGTACAAATAAAGTGGTCATCTCACTCTCGGCCATCGGGGGCTGGACCTTTGCTGCTTCTGCCCTCCAGTTTCATTAGATAGAACCTGTCTAGAACAATGTCAGTCTTGAACCTGAACCTGTTTACAAAATCCTGCGTCATTGCGCTCCAACTGTACTATTTCCGTGGATCTTGACTCGTATACCAATCAATAGCATGTCCCGTCATACTCCTTATGAATAGTTTCATTATAATTTCTTGATCCTTTCCTACTCCAATAAGTTTGTCACAATAGGATCTCAAATGGGCGCGGGGATTCCCCTTCCCATCGAACGTGTCGAATTTTGGTACCTTGTATCATAGGAAACTTAACGTCAGGGTGCAGACAAAGATCCTCGTACTCAAGCCCCTCATGTCCCTTAACTGTCTGAATGTTCTTGAATGCTTCTTTCAGGTTATGAATATCTCTAGAACATTCTCATCCATTCTTGCCCTTGTCTGCCTTCCCATCTCCCCGTATTGGTCAACTTCCTGGGTGGGTATGTTTGGGGTTTGGATGACAAAATGTTGAGTTTCTGCTGCATATAATGGTGTCACATGTTGTTTGTGGTGATTTGCGATATGTGCCACCGGTATGTGCTCAGTCGCCCGGTAATTTGGGATGGGTAGGGTAGTTTGGATAGACGGGGGTTGAGGTATATGTGGGGTTGATGAGGATAAAGGGTTGTTTTGTGAGGGGTTTTGTTGAGGGTTGAATTGTAGATGGGTGGGGCGAGGATCCGGCTGGTGTGAACTAGTGTGTTTATTCAGAGAATTTTGGGAGAGGTGTTGGGGTAAGGGCAAATTAGCTGGCCTTTGGGGAGCAGTTGCGCTCATTCTTTGTTCTGGAAATAACGTATTCAGGCTGATGGAGAGGTTAGTAAGATTCCGGAGTCTCTCGATTTCTGCTTGCATGGTAGTCATCTGGTGCAATAACTGGGCTAAGTATTCATCTTGGGCGGTAGAATTTCTCTTCTCTGAGACCTCTGGTTCGTCTATGGGAATAGAGACAGTCCCAAGCCAATATGTTCAGATACATCCGAATCAGTCATTTCTTTGGGTAGTCTCATCTTCGACCTTATGAAATAGAGGTTCTCTGCCATTTCCTGATCAATACGAATTGACCTTTCTGTTGGGGGTGAGAATGAAAACCTCTAAAAATTTGCAAACAAACTATGTTAGTATAGGATATATAATGGTAATTTTTTAAAAATATCATGCAAAAAGGGCAAACAACAAATAATAAGAAAATTGGTAAGCAGTAAATAACATGCAAATTACACAAAGTTGAAAGCGGTAATTCAAACATACGTCGTAACATGCGCGGAACCTCTCTTATGCCAGAGGTGGGGCCTAGATGGCAAATACGCAAATCATGACAGATTGCTCCAAGCCTTTAGATTAAATGCCTTTAGCGTAAATAAACATTACAAATAAAATATAAAGTACTCCTAGGACTATGCTCGAATGTGATCACACCCTTGAAGATGAAGCCCTGACGCTACTCGGTCCTGCTCCGGCGTCTTTCAGGTACTGTCTTATGTTCTGCATCTGGGCCCACATTTCCGGAGTAATGACTGTATCCTTGAGCCGACAAGTCTTTATCCAAATCTTTGTACCAACATCCTCGAAGCCTTGTTCTCCTTCTAAGTTGTGGTTTGTATTGCTGTGATCTTCTTGTAACCATGCATGATATTCAGGCGTATACCATGCTTGTCTATCTCCGATGTCTATCTTGTCGATATTGTCCCATTCCTAAAAAAAATCCTAGTTCGGGGTACGATGAAGTTTGGCCCAAATTCGACCACGAAACTCTCGTGTTTGATCGGGCAGGATCATCTGTTCTTGACCGAATTGTCGGAGTACGCGTAGTGGAGCGTACGGTTAAAGACCCTTTAGACCGATAAGCTCAATGTAGTAAAATTTTTTGCATCATATGTAGGCCCCCTTGGTACGAAGGATTAATGGATACTTCTACTGCATCAGATCATTTATGCAGGATGTCAAAAACTCGTACTAATCTTTGGTGCCGACTGGTGACACAAACCGTTTCATCCTGTCATAGAAGCTGTTGATTTTGTATGATTCTCTGAAACAAATGATCGTCATGTTTGACCGTTGGTAAAAATGCTCCATGTCCCATATTTGTAGGATAAGATTGCAACCTTTGAAAAAGTTTTTCTGGCCTCTTTTGCATTTTCCAAGAGCCCGAACTATCTCTGTCGGTATCATAGGGACTAAAGTGATCTATCGGCCGTCAATTCCCTCGAAAGGTGCTCTAGCCACGTTACATAGGCAAGTACTTATTTTCCCGTACTCAAGTGGGAAGATCAAAGTACCCAGTAAGGCAACAAAAAAAGCAATAGGGTGCCTATTTCGCCAATACTCTGGTATGCAGGGGAATTCTTCGTTGCATATTTTGTAAGCATTTCGACATCCATACCTTACGTAAAGATAATCAAGATATACCCAATTGCTCTCAAAGCATTGCAGTTCCTTGGTATTCTTTAAACTCATGTAGCGAAGAAATTTCTTCCTGGACTGGCTATGGGAATGATCTGACCTATGCCTTGGTAAACTAGACTGGTGCAGTAGTGGATTTCTTCTAATGTAGGAGTTATCTCGAAGTCTCTGAATCTGAAGATAACTCGGTTTGGATCCCAAAACTGGATTAAAGCTCTGATCAGATCTGGATCTGGAGAAATACTGAATAATGAGACGAGACAACCCAATCTCCTCCTAATAGCCATTTGACTGCCGATATCAAAATCTTCCCACCATACTCTCAATTTACTCGAATTCCGCCACCATTCTTATTTCTAGAATATGTGATGCACACACCGATAACGAAGACTCTGCGCAGTGCGTAAACATTCGAGGACTAATCGCTCGATACCACTTTTGTCACGACCCGAGCCGCGATCGCCACAGTGCCCTACAGGGCACCGCTTATACCTGTCATCATATATAACCAGCGGAATCTTATGAAAAACTCATAATTTTAAAACAAGGGATCCTTTCCCCAGAACTGTCATATAATAAAATAGGCAAGCCGACAAGGCTGCCATTATATACACAAATCTAAAATGAACTACTGTATACATGTCAATGACACATGACTATAGACCTCTAAGAGTATACAATAACTATGACGGGACAAGGCCCCGCCGTACCCCTGAATAAACATAAGTCATAATGGAAGACCTGTACCAAAATGATTAGGCTCCAAAACAATGGAGCTATCCCAAAACGCTAAACAAGGATCCTAAGCTCGAGGATCACCAAACTGTGTACCTATACCTGCAGGAATGAACGCAGCCCCCCGAAAGGGGTCAATACAACACGTACCAATAATGTGAACATAAAGTACAGTAAATAAAATCATAACTGTACAAAATATGACAGGGACAAGTATGAAAATCAAATACCAGATCCAACCATGCCATATAAAATAAGAGCCAACTGTACCTTGTATCACTGTACCACTGTACTACTGTACCACTGTATCACTGTACCACTGTACTTTATAAAAAAATGAGAGTCAACTGTGCATTTTTAAAAGTGAGAGAGTCATCTCAAAATCATAGATGTCTATCCATATAACATGTCCCGGCCCATTCTGGGACTTGGTGAGCTCATCATCATCACGTATATACATATAAACATTTCCGGCCCATTTTGGGACTCGGTGAACATTGCCGACCCATTTTGGGACTCGGTGAACATAAGCTAGGATATGCGCACGACCCTCATATACTGTCCTGAGTATATGTACTCACGTGGATCGTGTCCATTGAATCATCATACGTATAAACATTGCCGGCCCATTTTGGGACTCGGTGAACATTGCCGACCCTTTAGTGAGGGACTCGATGAACATTGCCGACCCTTAGTGAGGGACTCGGTGGATGGAATAATAACCCTTGCATGAATAGCTATCAAGAGCAACCTTATGCAATTTAAATCATCTTTTGACTCTCAAAGGAAGAAAAACTAAGGTACCAACATATCATGTACCAATCATTAAAATGAACTCTCATTTTAGAAAAACTAAGGTACCAACATATCATGTACCAATCATTAAAATGAACTCTCATTTTAGAAAAACCAAGGTACTAACATCTCATGTACCCATCATTAAAATGAACTCTCATTTTAGAAAACCAAGGTACCAACATCTCATGTACCCATCATTAAAATGAACTCTCATTTTAGAAAAACCAAGGTACCAACATCTCATGTACCAATCGTTAAAATGAATTCTCATTTTTAGAAAAACCAAGGTACCAACATCTCATGTACCAATCATTAAAATGAATTCTCATTTTAGAAAAAAAATATAATGAACTTCCGATTTTGGAAAATCAAGGCACTATCATATCATGTAATATTAGGGACTTGAACCCAAAAGTACTATGTACGTGCTCCGTACATTGATTTTATAAAAAGAGTCATATCATGTATCATTAGGGATTAGGATCCAATAGAATAAGAAATGGAATAAACCATCACTTGTAACATCAAGGCACTAGCACTTGTAAAGTCAAAACACTTACACTTTCAAAATCAAGTTACTTACTCTTTTAAAATCAAGTCACTATTACCTCACGTACCACAAGAAATTTGGACTCATTTAAGATACGTACGTCCACCGTAAACTCATTTTATAAAGATCATGCCAAAAAAAGAAAGGATAGTTTCACATACCTTATCGGCTATACCAACGCTACAAGTAGAATACACCTCAACTAGTACTTCAACCTATAATAACAATAACATGTCTATCAACTTCATGCTTACTAGTGTAGGTCATATACCAAGTAATGGTTCTCTTTTCATATAAAAATTTGGGCAGCACTTCCCCTATTTATACATACTTTTCCACCTTTCAAATAAGGCCAAATACACCAATAACCAAGCACCAACTAAGGGCACAACTAAACAGTTAACCAAGGTGATTCACACACCTATTTCACACGTAAAACAACCCCTTAATCCTTACTAAAACAGCCCACGAAAACAGTCTCTATTCCAACAACAATGAGGGTAAGATATGAAGCCTTTCTACACCCTCGTTCCTTTAGGACATACGTTAACAATTACCACATCTAAACATGCATAAGCATTAACTAAATTTCCAGCATATACACGCATAAAACAACCCTTAAAATAGCACGACAATATCCAACCATTTATATGAAGTTCTCGGCCACAACAAGACTTCAAGACAAGACCCTTTTTCACAACCCTTTATAATCCAATTCGTTACAACACTTTCATATAAACAGTTTATACTTTCCATACCAAGATTTCCTTCATCTAACGACATGTAGCAAGTGGTGATAACAACAACAATAACCAACGAATCCAAGTAATAAAAAATAGCCCAGAATCGACCAACATGCTAACAACAACCACGTGCATTTTCTTACTTCCAATCCTTCTAAATACATGTTCATCCATTAACTATTACATCATTTATCTACCAATAACTTATTAAGAGGAAGAAATCTTACCTCAACTTTAGCCAAAGTAGTCCTTAGGTTTTCGGGTCACACTTCACTTCCACACCACTTCTTCACGCTACAACCACATGCACGTATCCTCTACAAGCTTGTAACCATCTTCCTTTCTTGTTTTTCTTCCAAAAAGTTCATCTCCAACTTAGGGTTTTATAAGGGCAGAATCGACTAACCAAGATAACCCACTATTTTTGGAGAGTAATATTGGTTTAGAGCTTAGTTAAGAAGCTTAATCTTGGAAAATAATCAACTCTTGTTCTTCACTTGGCTTAGAAATTTCGAAATTGAAAGGAGAAGAAAAGAGATAAGAAAGGTTGAAGGAGAAGATATTTTTTTTGTGAGCACAAGTCTTCCAATACATATCTTATATAATGTGAGACTTGCAAGACAAGTGGGGGAGGGACACGTGTCACCCTCTCATTGGTCATAAATTTGTCTTCACAACATATCTCCCACACTTGGCCAAATATCTTAAAATTTTGATGGGCCCACAAAATTGTGAAATTTTCGGTGGACCCCATATTAACAATGCCAAGACTTCATAGTACAATACTAAGTCCATAAATCCATTGCAAAACATTTAACTACTCGTTAAAAATTCTCGTCGTCACATTTGTCTCGAAAATTTTCCATATAAGAAAACGTAAAAATACTTTCCTTCCAACATTCAAATCTTATTTCCATAAATGTGTTCTCAATTAAATGCCCTAGAATTATGGGGTGTAACATTCTTCCCCCCTTAGAAACATTCGTCCCCGAATGTTCATAATATGTCTCAAGCTATACAAACTTCGGCATAGTCTCCTTTAACTATACCAATCAACCTAAACTCGTTAGTGTCGGCACCACAGTCTTGCACATTGGCACTGCAGTTCCGGAACTTCTGCCGCCCCTCTGAAGTTTCAGCACCGCGGTACTAGACGTCAGCACCGCGGTGCTGTGCCTAAATTTCACAGCTCGCATTTTGATCACTTAATCTCTTCTTCGTCTACAAGTTTCAACCATAATCAGCAAACCCAAAGATGCCACACAGGGCCACAATATAACACATAGTCTCATTCATGGTCCGAAATGAATCTCTTTTTTTCTTTCATATCTTCTCACTATTCGTAATTATAAACAACTTCAATTCTTTTGACACTTGTTCACTCCTTTTCTTACTTGTCGTACTCTTTATAATTCCAAAATATCATGGTGTACATACGTAACCTCAAACATTGTTCCTGATTCCAATCCTTGGCGTTACTACCCCTTAAGGGACGAATTGATAGCTTATTCCCTTATCCAAAACATAGAAGACTCTGAAGAATTGAATTACATGATGTTGATCTACCATATCCAAACTTGGTTAATGTACTTAGATTCAAATTCCTTCACTTGCCTCATGGCTAAGACTTTCTGTCAATGGCATTTTAGGAAAAGATTTCCTTGATCTCGTTAAGTAGTAAACCCATTACTTTACCTATCTCGTAGAACTTTTGGTCAGTTCAAAATACTCATAGACATCTATGTTTGCCTGACATTTTATCTACATTAATGTCATCATCTTTTGACATATATCTTTAATGTCTACCTTATACTTATATCCATCGGCGTCATTGGCCCCTTTTCAACTGTTTAGGTGCTAATCTCGAGCTTTACTCATTGTTACTTCCGTTTACACACTTTCTGAATACTGCACATATTGTGGAACCGATGCTTCATATGTTTGGATCCAATTCACGGTGTTATATCATCCAATGGCTCGTCAAGCTTTCTTGTCTTTTCAATACTAGGTCTCTCATCGACCGAGTGCCTATTCGTCTTACCTTTACATTTCCATTTCAATTTGCCTTGGGGGTTTCTTATCTCAAGTATTTCTCATACTATCTTCCTAAACATCAGAGGTTCGTCACTTTTGGCCGAAGGGTTCTTACTGTCCATCCTCTACTATCGGTCCTTACTCTATCCCGGAGTAATCATACCTTGTGAAGCCGACATAACTATAGTTTCATTCACCTTTATCATTCTTGTCATAATCCTTCATTCTACTCATTATTAAACAAAATATCTCTACCTTGATACTCGATCATACAGTTCCATTCATACTTATTAACTGCTTTCATATTCTCACAACAATTCTTCGATCATTCCATAGTGTCGTCCTCAATTACCCCCAACACACTATTCTTATCCCAAGGTTATGTAAAAATGTAACATGTTGCTCGACGTAGCCGAAGCCGAGGACCTTACCAGTCCAATATCTATAGCATACCTTAGCTTACTAACCTTGATACCTGTAATTCTTAATAATACGCAATATCACCCTTTATGTGAGGAAGAGGGCTTATCTCCCTCTTATAATCTCCCCTTCTAGCATTGTTCTCTGTTCCTCACTTACCCCTACTTTTTGTCTCACAATATTACTGGTTGCATGATCCCTTTCGAAGCTCTTTGTTCCCAACAAGTTAACGTAGAATTCCACATCTGATAGTCCTTAGCATATTGTACTTCCTTTGTAATCACAACCACATTCATAGGGTCCTGTTGCAGTTCCCTCTAGAATTCTAATCATCAAGCGTCACCTTAAAACGTGTAGATTTTCATAACCTACCAAATCTTCCAATGATGTCTTCTATTTTTCATCTGTATCACTTACACTCATCTTATCCTGCGTATCAACTTGGGATACTCCGAAACATTTTGGCCATGGTTGCCACACCAAACCAACCTCTTGTACCTCTTACGGCACATTCCAGCAACCTGGTGAACATTTAGAACCAAATACACTTGCCATATTGTGCATCTAATTGCAAACAGAGGTAAAATATCCAATTCATGAAGGCATGGTGATTTCTTAGATCATATACACATATTTATTTCATACAGACATGGGGCACACCAAGGAATAATCACAACCAATATACTTCATATCTTCATAACATTAAGTAATACAACAATCTTATCATTTCATATACCATACACCTCCACCAAGCTCAAACATGAAATCTTTTACTCAAGAAGGCCTTATATATCTAAGGTCTCAACAATTATCTAATATTCTAAGGTTCTCCAGCATTCCATGTCCCAAGCTTACATTATCTCTCCCCGTATACGGGTAAGATAGCTTCTCATAATTTCAAAATAATGTTGTATTAACCATAACAAACCTATTCACTCCATACAAATATTATTCATTCATATCACTTAAGCATTCAACATAGCTTCATCTAGTAACATGGTATGCCATTAAGTAAATTAAACATGATCTTTCAAGAGTTCATCACAATCTCAGACAGCTCATCACCTCCTAAATATTCCAAATTAGCACATATATTATGCCTTGATGTGGATTCATTAAACAATTACATACCTTCCAAGCAATATTAAAGCTTAACCAACTAATGATAACCCGTAATCACTTCAGACAACACACACATGGCCCTAATAAACATGTTCGTATAGAGGTACATCATCATCACACTAACTATATAACAATTTTACCAACCTGTATACAGAGTCCATATATTCCCTTCTGGGCCGCTGTCGCTTTCCTCGGAGGCATAGCTATAACACAATAATACATTGCGGAGGGACTACCCTAACAACACAGCTCTTATCACACGATCTCAGAGTAAGGAAAATAGAAACCAATCCTTAATGTATTGTAGCCTCATATTTATGGGTGTGGTGCACAACACATCCTAATGCACTGATCGTAGACATTAGAGGACTAAGCGGTGCGATACCACCTTTGTCACGACCCGAGCCGACGAGTCCGCGACTGGTGCCCTACCTGGGCACCCTTATACCCACACATCACATATAACCAGCGAAAGCTTATGAAAAACTCATAATTTTAAAACAAAGGGATCATGTCCCCAGAACTGTCATATAATAAAATAGGCAAGCCGACAAGGCTGCCATTATATACACAAATCCAAAATGAACTACAACTGTACATGTCCAACCCATACATGACTACAGATATCTAAGATTATATAGTAACTATGACGGGACAAGGCCTCGCCGTACCCCTGAATATACATAAGTCTTAATGGAAGACCTGTGCCAAAATGACTAGGCTCCAAAACAATGGAGCTATCCCAAAATGCTAAACAAGGATCCTAAGCTCGAGTATCACCAAACTGTATACCTATACCTGCGGGCATGAACGCAGCCCCCCGAAGGGGGTCAATACAACACGTACCAAGTATGTGAACATAAAGTATAGTAAATAAAATCATAACTGTACAAAAGATGACAGAGACAAGTATGAAAATCAAATACCATATCCAACTGTGCCATATAAAATAAGAGCCAATTGTATCTTGTATCACTGTACCACTGTACTACTGTACCACTGTATCTGTTACACCCCGTATTTACAGGACATGTTTTAAGAACGTACGTAAGAATCCCAAATGTTAAGATTTGAGACTAGTAAAAATTTATCGGAATTTTGGAATTTTCGGAAAACGTAATATTGTGACGAATGGGAGGGCGACACGTGTCACCCCCCCTTAAATGGTCTTGGACGAAATTACATGGCAAAAGGGTCATTTGACCCTTGTTAGGAAGACAAGTCTTGCAAGTAGTAAAACTTGATATATTTGACTTAGTCAATGGGACCACTAGCTTGATATTTAGAAGAACTTCATCCAAACCACACATTTATGCTAATCTCAACCCTCCATGTTACTATATACTAGTACTAGTAGCAAGACAAGAGTTCTATACTTGGAAAAAATTTCATGAAAAACTTGTTGTGGCTTTGGGTTCTTCAAAGGGAGAAAAAAATTTGTTTGTTGTCCAATAATCTTCCCACTTTAAACCAAGATTCCTAAGCGTATTGTAAGGGTATATCAATAGAAAAATCGCGGAAAAAGAAGGTTTTCGTATTAGTCGCAAGATGAAAACCTAGTTGCTTTTCTAGGTTTTGATTGGAAGACTTAAGGGAAGTGGTTTGTGATATTCTAAGGGTCTCAAGTGGTGGATTGAAGTGTCAAGAAGAGGCTCTAAGTGTTACACCCCGTAATTACAGGACATGTTTTAAGAACACAAGTAAGAACTCACAAGTGTTAAGATTTGAGACTTGTAAATTTATCGGAATTATGAAATTGTCGGAAAACGTAAGTGTTGTGACGAATGGGAAGGTGACACGTGTCACCCCCCTTAGCAATGCCTTGGACGAAATTGCATGGCCAATATGGTCATTGACCATAAGTCTTCTATGGCTAAGTCTTTGTCACGACCCGATCACGGGCCCGTGACTGGTGCCTTACCCCGGGCACCCTAGTGATACAACATCAGAGAAAATCAGCGGAAATCAAAACATGAACATAAATCAAAAGACATGATAAATAAACAGGCCAACCAAAGCGATTGCCTTGATATTAATACATAAAAACCCGGTTTAATCCTTTTTACAACCACGCTTGCAGCGATTACTTCTGAGACCTCTAAGATTTACAACAACTATGACGGACGGGGCCGCCATACCACGAATGTACAAGAACCTACAACTCGGGAACACATACCAAAAGATAAGCCTCGAAAGAGCGGAGCTTCCCAATCTGTTGAAAGGTGATCCTAAAAGCGGGGATCGGCGACAAAGTACTTACTGCGGCATGAACGCGGACCGAAGGAGGTCGATCTGGCAGTACCAAGTATGTGGCCCGAAAATCTGCGGTTAAATCATAACGATCTATATAAGGCGAGACATGTATGATAACCAAAATACGATGCAACATAAAAGCGATCAAGTCGAGGACTCGCCTCAAAGTCATCACTCAAATATAACTATGGGTCTTACGCCCACAACATCAATCCTGTTCGCCTCATGGACACATGCCGAGTCTGCATCGGTGTAGACATGTCCATGATGCAACAATAATAACAATGTCGCGTAGCCACGTGCCGGAATCTGCGCGGTGTAGACCGCGTCTATGTAACATCAACAACAATATATCGGGTGATCAACCTGCGCGCGTAGCCCACGGAGTGCGTCGGTGTAGACATGTCCATGTAACCACAATAATAATATATCGGGTAATCAACCTGCGCGTAGCCGCACGTGCCCCGATTGCAGACGGTGTAGACATGTCCATGTAAGTTCTTAACAAGTCAACCGCCTCCAACGAGGCGTGGTAGTATAGAAACACAATTCTACAATCAAAGGCTATCACAACAAGCATAGGCGAGTTACACAACAACAAGCATAGGCAAGTTATACAAAAACAAGCGTAGGCAAATTATACCTGACTCAAGGTACTCTATTTTATATCAAAGTCAGGGTTTTAACCTAAAGTACTACGTGACGTTAAATTCCTTTTAAAGAGATCCATTCCTTTTATAAAAGTCACGATACGTAGTATAAAATAGAGTGACTCGCATTTTTAGCAAACCAAAACACTTCTCCTTTTAAAGCCAAGTTATCACATTAAAACCAATGATAAAACCCCTTCTTTGTTTTCATAAAGTCGTTATAACTAACTTCCCATAAAAAGTTATAACACTTTATGTTTTAAACCAATTTAAGACATAAAAATGCCTTTCCTTTTTCCTAAAGTTCGGTTGCCTAATTCCAATTACTCAAGTCTCTTTTTAGAAAAGTTTCATAGTTGAATGTCTTAATCTCTTTTAAAACAATTGAATAACATATGCCATATGTGTGAGTAGTTTATTTTATAACCATCTTTATTAAAGCGACCATGATCTAGGAAATGTAATATCATTTTGTCTCATCTTAGCTTACATGCGGATGGAGGTTTCTCTTGGTTTTAATAGTACTTCATTATTCATTACATTTTCCTTTATTGACGCCTGCGGTGGTTTGTCGATACTCATTCTGATTTCCGAAATCAGTAAAACATTATTCCCTTTTTAAAAACCAAGTACTCATTACTCACGAATGAGGTTTCACACAAAACTCATATTAATTCATTTAAGTTAAGTCTCTTATCTTATAAGATCAAGTCTCTTAACTTCTAACATCAGTAAACCATTTTCTTTACCTCTCTTAAGACGTTATACCTAACTCCCCATAAAGCTAGTATAACTCTTTTTAAAACCCTTAAAACCAAGTGTTATTCTTCTTTCAAAAATGGTTTCTTAACTCTTTTGACATACTTGAGTTCTTTATTATTCAGCTTAAGTCAAAAGACATTGTCGTCTGACTACGTTCAATTAGCACACGTACGTCTACCGTATTATATATTATTCAGGCTTAAGTCAAAATACATTGCCGTACAACTACGTTCAATTAGCACACGTACGTCTACCGTATTATATATTATTCAGGCTTAAGTCAAAAGACATTGCCGTACTATGCTACGTTCAATTAGCACACGTCGTCACCGTATTATATATTATTCGGGCTTAAGTCAAAAGACATTTGCATCTATATATATCTTCCTTTAAAATATCATGCTCAAGAGTATAGGAAGAATCACATACCTTGTGGCGATTATCGACTATAAGCAAAATGCTCCACGGCTATAACGCTAGCCTTGTCCACCTTCTAAGTAGCACATACTACTTGCAAAACATTCAACCAATAGCGGTTATCGGTCTCATGTCTGATCCATGTAAGTACAGTTAACTTCTACTTATATTCTTCTGAAGTGATTTCAGTTCAATCCTTTTCTGTAATAGAAGGAGTTCAATTCTCTTCTATGAATCTTATATTCATTTATACTACGACAGTATGTAATTTCCAATTACAATAGAAGGACAGTAGTATTTACCTCGATGAGCCCAAAATTATTCGAGTTTAAAGTCGCTCCTGAGCAACGCTTAGCTCCTACTCCGAGTGCTCCAATCCGCTCCAAACAACCCTTAGAAGTTCTACGACTTCTACTAAACACTCAACCGACTATGAAGGTTTTCCTTAGGGTTTCGTTTTTGTGACTGAGGGAAGTATAATAGTATTTCTGGGCTTTTGTAAAAGTGTAACCTTGGGAATACTACAAGGTATTTGGGCCAAGGTATTTGGGCATTATAACGATACTTGGAGAATATTTCTATACCACAAAAGGGGGGTATCTATACGAGACAACTAGGCTAGGGGGGGGGGAGGGTACCCCTCGGCCAAGGCTTCACAAGGGGGAGGGTGTGGTGGCTCTCGGCCAAGCACCACTAGGAGGGGGGGGATAGGGACGAAAAGCTCACACTAAGAGGGGGGAGGATTTTTAACACTTAGAAAATTTTTGGATGAAGAAGACTTAGAGGGGTATTTATAGGTCAAGAAATGGCCAACCAATGGCCAAGATTCATCCAAGTGTTAGGCAAGTGTAAGGCCAAGATCAAGCCAAGTACACCTTATCCATCTACCACACCAACTTGCACAAATATCCTACCTACTACATGCCCCATTTCGGCCAAGCTTTACCGACCACTTTCATCGATGTGAGGGTGACACATGTCACCCTCCCGTTGGTCCAACATGTTCGTCTCTCGGAAAATTCCGCAAAAATTATAAATGACATAGGAATTTTCCTTGGCGTTTAGTAAAGCGTTTAGTCGAAAACGATTCTTTCGCACTTGTGCCCAAATTTTCGAACCTTGCCTAAATTCAAGGCTTGAATTTTCTCGTCGTCCTCACGTACATACTGCGGAAAATACGGTATAACATTCTCCTCCTTAGAAACCTTCCGTCCGAATGTTCCTTCTCGAGGCGGATAACGATGAAGTTCTTCTAACAAGTTGCCAACGCCACACCGCCACGAAATAACACACGTTCTCTTCCTTACTCGTGCCGCTTCTCGAACATTTGAACTCTTCTAGTATCGTACCACACTTGATCATTGCTTGATTCCCAAAACTTTGGAGTCACCACCTCCAAACTTGGTCATCTTACTAGCCTCGATCTCCTTAAGACCATTCCGGCCTTCACGATCTACACGGTCGAACACATCCACGAACTCATACGATGGTTATCTAACTTGGGCCTAGCACCCTCGTGACCCTACCACTGGCGGGACCACCCGAGCTGACCCTACCTCTAAGCAGCCGGGTTGGCCTCACCATGGCCCCAACCCGACCTAATGCAATCACGCTCTTGTTCCCGATCCGGAACAATCTTACCTATACATGTCATGAAAGCTACCACTTCCATTTCACACTACCCAGGGACTTATCACACAATACACCCTAGGTATATAATGTACTTCGACAAGGATCATTTGCAAAATCCTTTACTCAAGATGGCCTTACATCTAAGGTCTTAATCGTAATAATCTAAGGTTCACTATCTCATCCCCAGGCTTACCCTTTTACACTAACCAGGTTTCTGAATCACATTTTAGCACAAAGCTATCCGAACATAACACTAAACACATCATCATAACAAGCATACAAAACTCTAGAGGGTTAAGGATATACCTGCCTCTACCGCTTTCCTAATCACATCACGCCTGCGAGTAGCATTAGTGAAGGCGATGAACCACCATCGATCACGAAGGTGAGTCGTAACATCCGTGCTACCAGTCGGATAGTTCCTCGCAAAATGGCCTGCTGCCGCCAAAATAACAAGCTCCTTGGCACCACGACACTCCCAAAATGCGGTCTACCACATCGACCACCGGTAGGGGTGATTGCATCTGGCAACACCCTACTCACCGAAACTGAACCAGTGGAACTCGACTGCTCGAATACTCTGGATGCCACGAAGGTTGTGGAGGACCACTCTGCACCGGGCGGAGGTACAAAACTAGGCGCTTGAGGCGGTCCGCCTCGAAAGTCACCAAAGGACCTGCTGTTCGCCTCTGTGATCTCGATCATTCAGTCGATTTCTCGCTCCTCGTCAGTGCATAAGCTGCGTGCGGGCAATGTCCATGCCGGTGAAGGGCTACACCGAACAACTCTCGATAGATAATCATCAAGACTGTAATATATCGGTGCACTCGATCCTCCATATTAGCTACTAATGCGGGAACATCACAAGACGATGAGTCGAACTCACATTGTACTCGGCCGTATGCGCGGGTGCGCCTCAACATCAAAAATCTGCCGGCGAGCCCTCCTCATACGTGGAGGCAAGAAATGTGCGAAGGCCCCGAAAACTCATCCCAAACGGTGGAAGTGCATTCTCTCCCGGGCGGCTCCATGAATCAAACCCCGATCAGCGGTATCACGCGGCCGATGCGAACCTAAGACCACCGACTCGGTCTCGAAGCCTTGATCACTCTGATCCAGAATCGCTTCGGATGAACTCATGCGGATCATCCTCGTGCCTCGACCGTAGAACTGCGGCGGGCTACATCTCGAAAAGTCATGTAGTCTCAAACTATCCGATCTAGGGTGAACGTGGCCTACTAGAAGCTGCTGCGTCGGCTATCCTCATATCTGGCACGATCACGGCGATGGCGAAACCATCTCCTTGTAACCCATCTCTTACGCGGGACCGTGGGGTGGAGGCTCGTATCGTAGTCTCGGCGGCCCATGTTGCGGCTCTAAACTCTTTGGTCTTTGGCGGCGTCGCGAAACTTCGCCGTCGAATCTTGTCTCAGTCTTGGCCAGGGCTGCGCCTCGTACTCTCTGTATCCCACTATGACTCCTCGATTGCCTTGCCCATCCGGGCACAGGTTGCACGCGGAGGCATAGCGGTAAAGGAAAGGAATACGTCGGAGGGTTCAACTTATCACCACGGCTAAGGCACGATCTCGGAATGAGAAGAATGGAAACCAATCCTAAATGTCCTATAGCCTCACGATTATAGATGTGGTGCACAACACACCGATAATCAAGACTACTAGAACACGGTGCAGACACCTTCCGAGGATTAATCGCTCGATACCACTTTTGTCACGACCCGATCCGGGCGTGGTCGTGCCTACCGGGCACCTAGTGATACAACATCGAGAAAATCAGCGGAAATAAAAACATGAACATAAATCAAAAGACATGATAAATAAGCGAGCCAGCAAAGCAGTTGCCTTGGTATATTAATACATAAAAACCGAACAGTTTAATCCTTTTTACAACCACGCTTGCGATTACTGACCTCTAAGATTTACAACAACTATGACGGGGCCCCCGCCATACCACAGAATGTACAAGAACCTACAACTCAGGGAACACATACAAAAGATAAGCCTCAGAAAGAAGCGGGCTTCCATATCTTTGAAAGGTGATCCTAAAAGCGGGGATCGTGACAAAGTACTTACTGCGGCATGACGGCCCGAAGGAGGTCGATCTGGTACCAGTATGTGAAGTGAAAATCTGCGATTAAATCATAACGATCATATAAGGCGAGAACGTGTATGATAACCAAAATACGATCTGCAACATAAGCGATCAAGTCAGGGACTCACGCCCTCAAAGTCATCACTCAAATATAACTATGGGTCTTACGCCCACAACATCAATCATGTTCGCATCATGGCCACATGCCCCCGGAATTCTGCATCGGTGTAGACATGTCCATGATGCAACAATAATAACAATGCCGTAGCCACGTGCCGGAGTCTACATCGGTGTAGACACGTCCATGTAACATCAACAACAATATATCGGGTGATCAACCCTGCCGCGTGGCCACATGCCCCCGAAATTCTGCATCGGTGTAGACATGTCCATGTAACCACAATAACAATATATCAGGTAATCAACCCGCGTGGCCCACATGCTGCATCGGTGTAGACATGTCCATGTAAGTTCTCAACAAGTCAACCGGCCTCCAGCGAGGCGTGGTAGTATAAACACAATTCTACAATCAAAGGCTATCACAACAAGCATAGGCGAGTTACACAACAACAAGCATAGGCAAGTTATACAAAAACAAGCGTAGGCAAATTATACACAACTCAAGGTACTCCTATTTTATATCAAAGTCCGGGTTTTAACCCTAAAGTACTACGTACGTTAAATTCCTTTTAAAGAGATCCATTCCTTTTATAAAAGTCACGATACGTAGTATAAAATAGAGTGACTCACATTTTTAGCAAACCAAAACTCTTCTCCTTTTAAAGCCAAGTTATCACATTAAAACCAATGATAAAACCCTTCTTTTGTTTTCATAAAGTCGTTATAACTAACTTCCCATAAAGTTTGTTATAACACTTTATGTTTTAAACCAATTTAAGACATAACAATGCCTTTCCTTTTTCCTAAAGTTCGGTTGCCTAATTCCAATTACTCAAGTCTCTTTTAGAAAAGTTTCATAGTTCAATGTCTTAATCTCTTTTAAAACAATTGAATAACATATGCCATATGCGAGTAGTTTATTTTATAACCATCTTTATTAAGCGATCATGATCTAGGAAATGTAATATCATTTTGTCTCATCTTAGCTTCTATGCGGATGGAGGTTTCTCTGGTTTTAATAGTACTTCATTATTCATTACATTTTCCTTTATTGATTGCGGTGTTTTGTCGATACTCGTTCGATTTAGAAATCGAGAAAACATTATTCCCTTTTAAAAACCAAGTACTCATTACTCACGAATGAGGTTTCACACAAAACTCATATTAATTCATTTAAGTTAAGTCTCTTATCTTATAAGATCAAGTCTCTTAACTTCTAACATCAGTAAACCATTTTCTTTACCTCTCTTAAGACGTTATACCTAACTCCCCATAAAGCTAGTATAACTCTTTTTAAAACCCTTAAAACCAAGTGTTATTCTTCTTTCAAAAAATGGTTTCTTAACTCTTTTGACATACTTCAAGTTCTTTATTATTGGGCTTAAGTCAAAGACATTGCCGTCTAACTACGTTCGATTAGCACACGTCGTCTACCGTATTATATATTATTCGGGCTTAAGTCAAAGACATTGCCGTACAACTACGTTAAATTAGCACACGTACGTCTACCGTATTATATATTATTCAGGCTTAAGTCAAAAGACATTGCCGTACAACTACGTTCAATTAGCACACGTACGTCTACCGTATTATATATTATTTAGGCTTAAGTCAAAAGACATTGCCGTACTATATATATCTTCCTTTAAAATATCATGCTCAAGAGTATAGGAAGAATCAAATACCTTGTGACGATTATCGACTATAAGCAAAATGCTCCACGGCTATAACCCGGCTAGCCTTGTCCACCTTCTAAGTAGCACATGCTACTTGCAAAACATTCAACCAATAACGGTTATCAGTCTCTTATGTCTGATCTATGTAAGTACATTTAACTTCTACTTATATTCTTCTGAAGTGATTTCAGTTTAATCTTTTTCTGTAATAGAAGGAGTTCAATTCTCTTCTATGAATCTTATATTCATTTATACTACGACAGTATGTAATTTCCAATTACAATAGAAGGACAGTAGTATTTACCTCGATGAGCCCAAAATTATCCGAGTTTAAAGTCGCTCCTGAGCAACGCTTAGCTCCTACTCAGAGTGCTCGATCCGCTCCAAACAACCCTTAGAAGTTCTACGCCTTCTACTAAACACTCCAACCGACTATGAAGGTTTTCCTTAGGGTTTCGTTTTTGTGGTGAGGAAGTATAATAGTATTTACGGGCTTTTGTAAAAGTGTAACCTTGGGAATACTACAAGGTATTTGGGCCAAGGTATTTGGGCATTATAACGATACTTAGAGAGTATTTCTATACCACAAAAGGGGGGTATCTATATGAGACAACTAGGCTAGGGGAGAGGGTGCCCTCGGCCAAGGCTTCACTGAGGGGAGGGTGTGGGGGCTCGCGGCCTAGCAGCACTAGGAGGGGGTGGGGGGAGAGGGACGAAAAGCTCACACTAAGAGGGGGGAGGATTTTTAACACTTAGAAAAATTTTGGATGAAGAAGACTTAGAGGGGTATTTATAGGTCAAGAAATGGCCAACCAATGGCCAAGATTCATCCAAGTGTTAGGCAAGTGTAAGGCCAAAATCAATCCAAGTACACCTTATCCATCTACCACACCAACTTGCACAAATATCCTACCTACTACATGCCCCATTTCGGCCAAGCTTTACCGCCCACACTTCATCCAATGTGAGGGTGACACATGTGACCCTCCCGTTGGTCCAACATGTTTCGTCTCTCGGAAAAATCCGCAAAAATTATAAATGACATAGCCGGAATTTTCCCTTCGAAAGTTTAGTAAAACGTTTCGTCGAAAAACGATTCTTTTCGGCACTTGTGCCCAAATTTTCGAACCTTGCCTAAATTCAAGGCTTGAATTTTCTACATACGTCCTCACGTACATACTCTGGAAAATACGGGGTATAACAGTCTTGCTACTTGTAGCATGAGAACATTGACTAAAGTCAAAGGTCCCACATTGGTCTTGATATTTTAGTAGACTTCATCTAAACCACCCATGTGTTTTTATCATAACCCTCCAAGGTACTATATGTTATACCCCGTATTCTCGGGGTATGTATGCGAGGACGTACGTACGAGAGCACGACAGAAAAATTGGAAAGGAAGAAAGAGGTGATTCTTCCACGGAAAAAGTCTCCGGTTTTTGTAAGGAAAAATGTTCGTTGAAGGGAATTGGGTTCCCAGATTTGGAATTTGGTCTTCTTAGATTATATTAGAATTATGGAATTTTATTTTCGGAAATGGTCACGTGGGGCCCACGGGAGAAATTTACGGTTTTGTGGGGCCCGCTTTGATTTTGAGATTTTGGCCATTTTGGATATTTTCGGAAGATGAATTATTTTGGATAAGTAGGAGGGCGACACGTGTCACCCCCCTAGGTGGCTTGGCGAATTTACCTTTGCACAACACCGGTTGGAGTCGTTTTTACGAAGCGTTTTGCGTAGCTGCGAAGGAAAATTCGGCTATGTCGTTTTGTATTTTTGCGGATTTTTCCGGCGACGAAACATCTTGGACCAGCGGGAGGTGACACTTGTCACCCTCGTGGTGGACAGTTGGTGGCCGATTGGCTCACGTTTTGTGCCTTATTGGTGCCTTGTTTTGTGCCTTGTTTTGGCCTTGTTTTGTGCATTGTTTTGAGCCATGTTTTGTGGAGTAGGGGATAGGGTGCACTTAGCTTGATCAAGGCCTTACACTTGCCTTGCACATGGCTTGATCTTTTCCATTGGTTGGCCAGCTTCCTATAAATACCCCTCTCTTTGAAGACTTATTCATCACAAATTTCCAAGTCTAAATCCTCCTCCCCCCTTGTGAGCCATCGTCCTAAGCCTCACTTCCCCCCCTTGAGTGGCCTTGTGGCCGAGAGCCTCCCCCTCCCCCCTTTGTGGTGCTAGCCGTGGGGTACCCCACTGCTAGTTGTTTAAGTATAATACACCCTCTTGGTAGAAATACTCTCAGTATTGTTATAATGCCCAAAATACCTTAGCCTTTACCTTGTTGTATTCCAAGTTACCTCTATCGTAGAGCAGGAAATACTACCTTTTGTCCTTTTAGTCTCAAACCGAAACCCTAAGGAAATCTTCAGTTGGTTGAAGTATTTGAGTAGAAGTTGATTAAGAACTTCAAGGGTTGTTTGGAGCGGATTGAGCGCGCGGAGTAGGAGCTAAACCTTGCTCGGGATCGACATTGTAACTTGGATAATTTTGGGCTTATCGAGGTAAATATTCTTGTCCCTTATTGTAATTGGAGATTACATGTTGTAGGAATATATAGTTGAAGTATACTATATGTAGAACTAAACTTTGTATTTGCAATGTCTTTTGACTTAAGCTGAAGAGTAAAGAAAAGAATCGATTGTATTTACATAGGGTGTATTGATGAGACTTGTGTAGTATTCTTTGGGTAGAATTGTACACGTCAGGTTAGGCGTGTAAACCCCTCTGGTTGGCTTGGTAGCCGGCCTCGATAGAGGAGAGTTTCTGTTGTTGCGGGGAGGTCTTCGAATTTTACGTAGAAATGGAACCTTGTGTTTTGAAGTTAATAGGCGTTTGTGACCTTTTTAGGTGAAAGTACTAGAGTAGCGTATTCTACTTGAGGAGTGGAAAGGGCTATGAGTTGTAGTACTTAGAGCATTTTGCTTATTGTCGATACTCGCGCGAGGTATGTGAACCTCTTCTATCTGTTCTAGCATGATATGTGTGTAACTATGTAATGACGGTGGGCGTCACAGTACTAAGTGTATTTGTTTGGTTTAAACATAAAGTGTTATAACGGCTTTATGGGAAGTTGGTTATAACAGCTTTATGTAGGTAAGAAAATGGTTTACTGATGTTAGAAGTTAAGAGACTTGATCTTATAAGATAAGAGACTTAACTTATTTGTTTTAATGTGGATGTTTGTGTGAAACCTCATTCGTGAGTAATGAGTACTTGGTTTTTAAAGGAATAATGTTTTACTGATTTCGGAAATCAGAATGTGTATCGACAGACCATTGCAGCGTTAATAAAGGAAAATGTATTGAATAATGATGTGTTGTATTAAAACCAGTAGAAACCTCCATCTGCATAGAAGCTAAGATGAGACAAAATGATATTACATTTTCTAGATCATGGTTCTTTGTAATAAGATCGTTATAAACAAGAATAAACTACTCACATATATGACATATGTTACTCAATTGTTTTAAAAGAGATTAAGACTATGAGTTATGAAATCTTTCTAAAATAAGTGACTTGAGCATTTGAAATTAGGCAAATTTGAACGTTTGGTAAATAATGTTGTTACTTGATTTTACAAAAGGGGAAGTGTCTTGTTTACTTAAAAAGATAGTCACGATTTTTATACTACGGGTATTGTGTGGCTTATGTGAAAGTACTTTGAGTTGTGTGAAACTTGCCTATGCTTGTGATGATAGCCTTTGTTGTACAAGTGTTGTATTTACGTATTCTGGCGTCTCGATAGAGGTCGGTTGACTTGTTGAGAACTTACTTGGACATGGCGGTGATGGAGAAATTCCACGGATGCGTTCGCTGATTGTGTTACTTTTGCTAATCGCTTTGGACATACCGACACGATCGTAGCGCGGGTATGCTTCCATGTTGATCTTGCTTTATTGTTTCCCTTTGGGCATCGACCACGATCGTAGCGCGCGGGTATGTTTCCATTTGGAATCTTGTCTTATTGTTTCCTTTTGGACATCGACCACGATCGTAGCGCGCGGGTATGCTTCCATTTTGATTCTTGTCTTGTGGTTCTCTTTTGGACATCTCGACACGATGCGTAGCGCGCGGGTATGCTTCCATTTGAATTATTATCTGACTTTGGCATCGTAGGACTTGGTGTCTTTGGTGTACTTCTTGGTGTTATCATATCATAGCCGTGGCGGTGAGAAGGCATTCCACGGGCATGATTGATGTGGAGGCGTGAGACACGACTTGATATAAGCGATATATGTGTATCTTGTAGTTTGGTTATCATTCATGTCTCTGCTTTATATAGCTGCTATGATTTCATTCTGATATTTCTGATTTCACATACTTGGTACTGTTGTCTTGACCTCGCCCGAAATTGCGTTCATCTGCGGTGAGGTACATCGATCGTGGATCCTCGCTCTTAGGATCTCGATTCAGCGTATTGGGAAGCTCCGTTTCTCAGGAGGCTTATCTTTTAGTATGTGTTCCACGAGTTGTAGGTTCTTGTACATTCGGGGTATGGCGGGGGCCCTGTCCGTCATAGTTGTTGTAAATCTTAGAAGTGCATGAAATCTTTGTTGTGGCGGGGTTTGTGAAAAGGATTAAGCTATTCGTTTTGAAAGAGTTGTATTTATATATGTTATTGGAAGGTAACAGTTGGGTTGCTTTGTTTATGATCATATATCTTGTTTCTTGTTTAAAGTTTTATTTTCCATTGGTTTTCTCACGATGTTGTGTCACTAGGGTGCCGGGGTAAGGCACGATCCAGGGCGAGTCGGGGTGTGACAAAGTGGTATCGAGCGCGATTAATCCTCGGAAAGTGTCTGAGCCGCGTCTAGTAGAGTCTTGATTATCGGTGTGTTGTGCACCACATCTATAATCGAGGAGGCTATAGGACATTTAGGATTGGTTTCCATTCTTCTCATTACGAGATCGTGCCTTAGAGTTTGTGTTGTAAGTTGGACCCTCCAGCGTATCTCGTTTTTACGATTATGCCTCGCGCGAGGCAACGAGCCCGAAGGGCAAGCGGCGAGGCGCTAGTGAGATCTGAGAGAATGCGAGCGCGAGCGATCATACTGAGATTGTGCTTGAGCGAGTTTTGCGGCGCCCGGCCAGCGAGTTTAGAGCGCAGCGATGCGCTGAGACCATGATACACAGCCTCGGTCTCGGCTGGAAGCGGATGAGATGGGTACAAGGAGATGGCGATTCTTTGGCGAGAGTCGTGGCGAGCGTGAGATAAATTTGGATCTGGCGATTCAGTTCAATAGCACGATGGTTCACCCCGGCGAGATAGTTTGAGGCTGCGGGACTTTACGAGTTAGCGCGCGAGTTTTATGGGTCGAGGCACGAGGATGATCCGAGGAGTTCATCCGGCGATTCTGCTGGTCGTGAGTGATCGAGCTTGGAGACCGAGTCGGTGGTCTTAGGTTCGCATCGGTGCGTGATACCGCATGATCGATTTGATTCATGGGAGTTGTCGGGAGAGCATGCGCTCGGCGGTATGGGACGAGTTCTCGAGGCATTCCTCGCTCACTTCTTGCCTCCGCGGATGAGGAGAGGCGGGCCGACAGATTTGTGATCTTTGAGGCAGAGGCGTCTGATTCGGGAGTACAACGTGGAGTTTGACTCGTTGGCTCGGTATGTCCCGTTTTAGTGGCAACCATGGAGGATAGAGTGCACCGCTACGTCACGGATTAGATGATTGCTTAGCGGAGGCTTGTTCGAGTGTAGCTCTTCACCGGGCATGGACATTGCCGCGTGCGAGCTCATGCACTTGGATGTGAGGCACGGAGAGGTCGGCGGAATGACGAAGATCAGCGAGAAGAGGCGAACAACGGGGTCCTTTGGTGACTTTCGAGGCGGACGCCTCGGCATACTATTTTTGTACCTCCGCCCGGTCGAGTGGTCCTCCACAACCTTCGGCATCGAGTATTCGAGGCGGTCGGGGCTCGAGGTTCGAGTTTCGGAAGTAAGGGTGTTGGCGGATCGCGGTCACCCTACCTCGGTGTGGTCGATGTGGTAGACCGCATTTGGGAGTGTCGTAGTGCGAGGAGCTTGCTATTTTTGCGGCCAGCGGGGCCATTTTGCGAGCCCATCCGTCCAAGGGTAGCACGGATGTTCGACTCGACGCCGGGATCGATGGCTGGTTCATCACCTTCGCTGGTATGCGTACTGCAGGCGATTGTGATTAAGCGGTAGAGACGGTATATCCTTAACCCTCTAGAGTTTTGTATCTTGATGTGTTTTAGTGTTATGTTCGGATAGCTTTGTGCTAAATGTGATTTAGACACCGTTATTGTAGAAGGGTAAGTATGGGGGCATGGTAAGTGTGAACCACTGGTATCACGATTGAGACCTTAGAGGTAAGGTCGTCTTGAGTAAAGATTCGTTTTATGTTTGACCTTTATCGAGTCGTAGTATCGTGGGTTTTATTTGTGTGATAAGTCCGTGGGTAGTGTGAGATGGAAGTGGTAGCTTTCATGATGTGATTTAAGCGAGATTGTTCCGTGTGTGGAACGAGGCTTGCAGCGATTGTGGGTCGGGTTGAGGGCGTGATACGGGTCAACCCGTAGCCAGTTAATGTGGGGTCAGTTCTGGGTGGTCCCGCGGTGGTAGGTCACGAGGATGCTAGGCCCAGTTTGTATGATCATCGTATGAGTTCGTGGGCGCGTTCGACGAGCGGTTCGTAAAGGCGGGAATGGCCTTAAGGAAGTTTGAGGTTAGTAAGATGACCAAGTTTGGAGGTAGTGACTCCGGAGATTTTTGGGAGCGGAGTAATGACTGAAGTATGGTACGTCTTTGGGAGAGTTCAAGTGTTACAGAAGGGCACGACGAGTAAGGAAGGAAGAGAACGTGTGTTATTTATTGGCGGTATGGCGTTTATAACTTGTTAGAGGAACTTCATCGATATCCGTCTTGAGAAGGAACATTCGGGGCGAATGTTTCTAAGGAAGGAGAATGTTATACCGTATTCTCGGGGTATGTATGCGAGGGCGTGCGTGCGAGAAACCAGAGAAAAATTGGAAAGGAAGAAAGAGGTGATTCTTCCACGGAAAAAGTCTCGGTTTTGTAAGGAAAAATGTTCGTTGAAGGAATTGGGTTCCCAGTTTGGAATTTGGGCTTCTTAGATTATATTAGAATTATGGAATTTTATTTTGGAAATGGTCACGTGGGGCCACGGGAGAAATTCTGATTTTGTAGAAGCTTTGATTTTGAGATTTTGGCCATTTTGGATATTTCGGAAGATGAATTATTTTGGACAAGTAGGAGGCGACACGTGTCACCCCCAGGTGGCTTGGCGAATTTACCTTTGTCTGTGACACGGTTGGAGTCGTTTTTCGGCGAAGCGTTTCGCGTAACTGCGAAGGAAAATTCGGCTATGTCGTTTTGTATTTTGCGGATTTTTCCGGCGGCGAAACATCTTGGACCAACGGGAGGGTGACACTTGTCACCCACCGTGGTGGGCAGATTGGTGGCCGATTGGCTCGCGTTTGTGCCTTATTGGTGCCTTGTTTTGTGCCTTGTTTTGGCCTTGTTTTGTGCATTGTTTTGAGCCATGTTTTGTGGAGTAGGGGATAGGGTGCACTTGGCGATCAAGGCCTTACACTTCTTGCACATGGCTTGATCTTGTCCGTTGGTTGGCCTGGCTTCTATAAATACCACTCTCTTTGAAGACTTATTCATCACAAATTTCCAAGTCTAAATCCTCCTCCCCCTTGTGAGCCATCGTCCTAAGCCTCACTTCCCCTTGAGTGGCCTTGTGGCGAGAGCCTCCTCCCCTTTGTGGTGCTAGTAGTGGGGTACCACTAACTAGTTGTTTCGTATAATACACCCCTCTTGGTAGAAATACTCTCAGTATTGTTATAATGCCCAAAATACCTTAGCCTTTACCTTGTTGTATTCCAAAGTTACCTCTATCGTAGAGCAGGAAATACTACCTTTTGTCCTTTTAGTCTCAAACCCAAAACCACTAAGGAAATCTTCATAGTTGGTTGAAGTATTTGAGTAGAAGTTAGTTAAGAACTTCTAAGGGTTGTTTGGAGCGGATTGGAGCTTGCGGAGTGAGCTAAACCTTGCTCAGGATCGACATTATAACTTGGATAATTTTGGGCTTATCGAGGTAAATATTCTTGTCCACTTATTGTAATTGGAGATTACATGTTGTAGGAATATATAGTTGAAGTATACTATATGTAGAATGAACTTTGTATTTGGCAATGTCTTTTGACTTAAGCTGAAGAGTAAAGAAAAGAAGCTGTATTTACATAGATGTATTGCGATGAGACTTGTGTAGTATTCTTTGGGTAGAATTGTACACGTCAGGTTAGGCGTGTAAACCCCCTGGTTGGCTTGGTAGCGGCCTCGATAGAGAGGAGATTTACGCTGTTGTGCGGGGAAAATCTTCTTAGAATTTTACGTAGAAATGGAACCTTGTGTTTTGAAGTTAATAGGCGTTTGTGACCTTTTTAGGTGAGAGTACTAAGAGTAGCGTATTCTACTTGATGAGTGGAAAGGGCTAGCAAGGTTGTAGTACTTGGAGCATTTTGCTTATTGTCGATACTCGCGCGAGGTATGTGAACCTCTTCCTATCTGTTCTAGCATGATATGTGGGTAACTATGTAGTACGGTGGACGTACAGGTACTAAGTGTATTTGTTTGGTTTAAACATAAAGTGTTATAACGGCTTTATGGGAAGTTGGTTATAACGACTTTATGTAGGTAAGAAAATGGTTCTTGATGTTAGAAGTTAAGAGACTTGATCTTATAAGATAAGAGACTTAACTTATTTGTTTTAATGTGGATGTTTGTGAAACCTCATTCGTGAGTAATGAGTACTTGGTTTTAAAGGAATAATGTTTCTTGATTTGGAAATCGTAATGTGTATCGACAGCACCATTGCGGCGTTAATAAAGGAAAATGTATTGAATAATGATGTGTTGTATTAAAACCGGTAGAAACCTCCATCTGCATAGAAGCTAAGATGAGACAAAATGATATTACATTTTCTAGATCACTTCTTTGTAATAAGATCGTTATAAACAAGAATAAACTACTCACATATATGACATATGTTACTCAATTGTTTTAAAAGAGATTAAGACTATGAGTTATGAAATCTTTCTAAAATAAGTGACTTGAGCATTTGAAATTAGGCAAATTTGAACGTTTGGTAAATAATGTTGTTACTTGATTTTACAAAGGGAAGTGTCTTGTTTACTTAAAAAGATAGTCACGATTTTTATACTCACGGGTATTGTGTGGCTTATGTGAAAGTACTTTGAGTTGTGTGAAACTTGCCTATGCTTGTGATGATAGCCTTTGTTGTACAAGTGTTGTATTTACGTGTTCTGGCGTCTCTCGATAGAGGTCGGTTGACTTGTTGAGAACTTACTTGGACGCCGTGGTGATGGAGAAATTCCACAGATGCGTTCGCGTTGATTGTGTTACTTTTGCTAATCGCTTTGGACATCTTGACCGCGATCGTAGCGCTGCGGGTATGCTTCCATGTTGATCTTGCTTTATTGTTTCCCTTTGGGCATCACGACCACGATCGTAGCGCGGGTATGTTTCCATTTGGAATCTTGTCTTATTGTTTCCTTTTGGACATCTTGACACGATCGTAAGCGCGCGGGTATCTTCCATTTGATTCGTCTTGTGGTTCCCTTTTGGACATATCGACACGATCGTAGCGCGGGTATGCTTCCATTTGAATTGTTATCTGACTTTGGCATCGGTAGGACTTGGTGTCTTTGGTGTACTTCTTGGTGTTATCATATCATAGATCGCCGCGATGAGGAAGGCATTCCACAGGCATGATTGATGTGGAGGCGTGAGACCACGACTTGATATAAGCGATATATGTGTATCTTGTAGTTTGGTTATCATTCATGTCTCTGCTTTATATAGACGCTATGATTTCATTCTGATATTTCTGATTTCACATACTTAGTACTGTTATCTTGACCTCGCCCGGGCTGCGTTCATCTGCGCGGTAGAATACATCGGTCGTGGATCCTCGCTCTTAGGATCTCGATTCGGCGTATTAGGAAGCTCCGTTTCTCGGAGGCTTATCTTTTGGTATGTGTTCCACGAGTTGTAGGTTCTTGTACATTCGGGGTATGGCGGGGCCTGTCCGTCATAGTTGTTGTAAATCTTAAGTGCATGAAATCTTGTTGTGGGCGGGGTTTGTGAAAAGGATTAAGCGCTCGTTTTGAAAGAGTTGTATTTATATATGTTATTGGAAGTAGCAGTTGGGTTGCTTTGTTTATGATCATATATCTTGTTTCTTGTTTAAAGTTTTATTTTCCGCTGGTTTTCTCTGATGTTGTGTCACTAGGGTGCCCGGGGTAAGACACCAGTCACGGGCCCGAATTCGGGGTGTGACACTATATATTACTACTAGTAGAGAGAGAGAGCTTAACACTTAGAAAATTTTACACAAAAATTGAAGAACTCATTGGAGAGGTCTCGGGTTCACTAAGAAAAGAGAAGGAAAATTTTTCGTTTCTTGTCCATTTGATTCCACACTTTAAACCAAGATTCTTGAGGGTAGTGTAAGCATATCTCAATAGAAAAATCTTGGAAAAGGTAGTTTTGGGTTAGTCAAAGCGAAAACCTAATGGTCTTTCTAGGTTTTGTTTGGAGATTTGAAGGATAATTGTTGGTGTTGTTCTAAGGGTCTCAACAATGGATTGAAGTGTCTTGGAGAGGCTCTAAACTACTAAGGAAGCGACTTGGATTGGAGTTGGATTAAGAATCGTTAAGGTATAATCTTGTCTTTTAAAGGTGTTACAAGATTACATATTTATATTGTTGTTAGCTTTACTTGTTGCTAGCATGAAGTTGATAGGTTGAAGTTATAAGTATTAT
The DNA here is from genome assembly GCA_029844215.1 of Przewalskia tangutica. Taxonomy (NCBI): domain Eukaryota; kingdom Viridiplantae; phylum Streptophyta; class Magnoliopsida; order Solanales; family Solanaceae; genus Przewalskia; species Przewalskia tangutica. The sequence goes on along the minus strand of JAQGDG010000037.1, from coordinate 47,770 downwards.
GGATTTCTTGTAGCTAAATCAGAAATGTTATACAAGCCACTTGGAAATTGGATTACTAATTGGTCGTTTTAGAAATCGTCGCACGTTACTTACTTAAAGATTAGGGTTATTATAATCAAATGCGACTTGATATCATGTTATGCTACCAATATGGATTGAAATGGAAATTGGATAAGAATTGGTTTGTTGAACTCAAGGTGGCGAATTTGGTGTAGTTTGTATTAGTTGGTTATTCATTTGTATTGAACTACCTTCTATATTGTTGTGAGCCAATTGGGGTTGTTTGATTATTCATTAGAATTGAACTACCTACATATTGTTGTGAGCCAATTGGGGCTTTTTGGTTATTCATTTGTATTGAACTACCTTCTATATTGTTGTGAGCCAATTGGGGCTGTTTGGTTATTCATTTGTATTGAACTACCTTCTATATTGTTGTGAGCCAATTGGGATTGTTTGATTATTGTATTTCGGCCTTGAAAAGGTGGCAAAGTGAGTAAAAACAAATGAGGTCTTTGTCCGATTTTCCGTAGAAAATGGAGACTTTACACTTATAATATTCTACATTTGAAGTAAGGCGTTAATAGACGTATTGTGAATATTATAGGTTGATATACTACGGGCGGGACTTTGTACTTGGCAAGTGGTTTGACCCGACAAGGTATGTAGAACTTTTCCTATCCTTTGAGCATGACTAGTTTCACGTATATAGTACGGTAGACGTACAAGACTTTGACATTCTTTACTTGTTTTATGAAATGCCAAGTCGGGTGAGTTAGGAGATTAACTCACTTCTTTGAGAATATTAAAGATGTCTTAAGTCTTGTTAAAGACAAGGGACTTGAAGAATTTTAAAGTATGTGATACTTGTGTCGTTTTAAAAACGTGTAAGTCCCTTGGATAGGAACTTGTACTTGACTAAGGTATAAAGTGAATATAACGACTTTATGGGAGTTGGTTATATTGACTTTATGGAAAGATAAATGACTTGATTTAATGGAAGGCAATTCGATTTTAAGGCATCAATTGCCTAAGGTTTTATAAGACATGAGTCACTTGATTTAGAAGCCTAATTTTTATTTCTAAAAGTATTGTGACTTGTCTTGAAAAGAAATTGTAACTTGATACTACGGTTATTAGTATCTTGGAAGTGTTATAATGAAATGAGTCATTTTAAAAGAATAGAAGTACGTAGTACTTTGGGTTAAATTCGGATTTTATAAAAGACATGATAGTGCCTTAGGTAAACTAAAATGAGAGTGTACATGACCAAGAATAGTAAGAAGTTAGGGGATTTCTTAACTTGCTTATATATTGTATGATAAGCGGATAGAGCTTATGTTATGTGTGATAGCGGATTTGGGCTAGTGATATATTATTCGTTGAGTCATTCCGGGATTGTGGCATTGTATATTTCCGTGGATTTGCTAACCACGATGCGAGGAATACCTCATGCGAGTTCGTAAGGGCTTATGCGGGTGAAATAGTCCCATGCGGGCGGGTCCAGCCTATGCTAGGAATACCTCATGCGAGTCCGTAAGGGCTTATGCGGGTGAAATAGTCCCGTGCGAAATACCTCACGCAGTCCACTGGACTATCGGGTGAAATAGTCGAGTAGGATTCGATCCTATTTTTCGTTGTAAGTATACACCTATTTTTACTCGTTGTTAGTAAGGCCTTTGTGTCTTGTAATTTTGTTATCATACGTGTCTCGGCTTTCTTTTAAACTTATGTTGTAATTACGTACTTTCGATTTTACATACTTAGTACATATTGTGTGCGACCCTTCCGGGGCTGCGTTAATCCGCGAGAAAGGAGTGCGAGTTGCGGATCCAGCTCTTAGGATCACTTATCGACGTCGGAGCTCCGTTCTCGGAGGCTTGTCTTTCTTTAGTGCAGTCTTTCCACGATGTGGTAGATTATGTACATTCGGGGTATGGCGGGGCCTGTCTGCCACGATTGTTATTCCTAAGTGCGTATTCACATATGTGGTTGGGTTGTAGAAGGAGTTGTAAGTTGTACTTTTGACTTTGTTTATATTATGGAAGCGGCACTTATCGGCTAGCGTGTGTTGTTATATTGTTTACACTGTGTTTATGTTGTGTATGTTCGCTGCTATTCTCTCGATGTATACGAGCAGGGTGCGGGTAGGGCACGATCGCGGCCGAGGTGGTCGTGACAAAAGTGGTATCGAAACGATTAGTCCTCGGAAAGTGTCTGGGCGTGTCTAGTGAAGTCTTGATTATCGGTGTGTTGTGCACCACATCTATAATCGGGAGGTGCAGGACATTTAGGATTGGTTTCCATTCTTCTCTCTCGAGATCGTGCATTAGAAATGTCTTATTAGGTTGAATCCTCTCGACCTCTTCTTATGAAACAGCTATGCCTCGCGGCGACGAGCCCGGAAGGGCAAAAGCGGCGGCGGAGGCTGCTAGCGATGTGAGAGGTTACAGGCTCGAGCACGGACTATGCACGAGGTAGTAGGCGGGTCGGCAAGTTCACGCTGCTTGATTTTAGAGGCGAGGCGGCGGTAGCTCGAGGTTCCGATGCGGACCCTCGGTTCCCGGCCCGGTGAGTATAGAGACTACGTGAGCGGTCGGTTATTGACGATATAGTAGCGAGGCCGTAGCAAGAGCGGCGACCGCTAAGTGACGGTTTGCGGATTAGGGATTTTACGGATGTCATCCACTTTGAGTTTTATGGTTTGAGTGCGATGAGGATCGCGGGGAGTTCGTTCGGCGGCTCTGACGGACCATGCGAGTTCTTAGGGCTTGAGACGAGTCAGTTACAGCCTCTTCTGGGATTCGCGATATGCGTTGGCTGGTTTGAGTCGTGGTTGCTTTCGAGAGGTGATGATGCTCTTCCGGTGTTTGGGAGAGTTCTGAGAGGCTTTCATGGATCACTTTTGCCTCGAGATGAGAGAGCCGGGTAAGCAATTCTTGACCTTGAGCGAGCAGGAGAGGCTATCGGGAGTATAGATTGGAGTTTGACTCGGCGGTTATCACGCATACTATTGTGGCGACATTGCGGATAGGGTTCATCGTTACGTGATGGGGCTCGGCCGTCATATGATTACGCATGCTTGGGTGTGGCTCTTGACCAGTATGGACATCGCCGGATGCGAGCCTATGCGAGGATAGAGGATAGAGAGAGAGGACCCAGTTGGCGAGCGGCCCGAAGGCGGGGCATCGGTCTCGAGGCGATTTTGGTAGGCGGCCTCGGTGATCGGTCCACTTTCCGGCCAGCGCGAGTGCTCGTCCGCAGTTTTACGGTTGGAGATCGATCAGCAAGGTCATTCGGAGCGGTCGGGCTCCAGGACTTGAGGGGTTTCGAGGGGCGAGAGATCTCGCCGATCGAGACCACCCAGCCTCGGTGTGCTTTCGATCTGGTAGGTCGCGAGGCGAGTGTCGTGTTCTGCGGAGGTTGTTACTCTTGTGGCAGCTAGGCCACGAAGAGGATTGTCGTCCAGAAGCGACATGGGTGGTGCAAAGGCCAGCGGGATCGATTGTTGGGTCTTCTCCTTACGTGGTTATGCGCCGGGCGAGGTACTCGCGGACGGGCAGGCGCGGTAGAGTCGTGGTGGTGGTTCGATTCTAGCGGTCCCCAAACCGCATATATTCTCTAGACCACCGCTAGGATCGGAGGCTTCACGGCGTCGTCGCAGTACATTCTCGATTTGTTTGTGATGTTTATCGTTGATAGATCTAGGTTCTACGCTTGTCCTATGTGTCCCTCTTGTGCGAGTAGAATCGGGATAGGCGGTGTCGATAGAGCCGTTTGAGGTAGCTACGCGATGGGTGATTCGGTGTTAGCGGCGGGTGTATAGAGGTTGTCCGGTATTTATTCTGATCGTCGGACCCTTGCAGACTTGATAAGTGGAGATGGCGATTTTGATGTCATTATGGGTATGGGTGGTTGGCCTTGTTATGCCAGCGTTGGTATGTAAGACGAGTTGGTTCGGTTCGATTTCTGGTGAGCGATTATCGAGTGGAGGGCAACACGGCATCGTAGGGGTAGGTTTATTTCTTACCTCAAGGCTAGGAAGATGGTGCGAGAAGAATCTATCATCCGTTGGGTATTACGTCTGGTGAGGTGCGATTCTTGATCGATGCCGATGGTTAGGAATTTGCGGATGTGTTCCCGGATGATCTTAGGGTATCCTCACGAGAGGAGATTGAGTTTTGTATTGACCGCGTTGCGGACACTCGACCTATTTCCATTCCGCCATCTGAGGATGACACTGTAGAGTTGAGGAGTGAAGGACCGGTGAAAGATTTCTTGGAAAAAGGCTTTATCGGGCCTAGTGTATCTCGCAGGGGCGCGGTGTTGTTTGTGAAAAAAAGGATGGGGCGTTGCGTATGTGTGTTGATTCTGAGCGGTGAATAAGGTAACCATTAAGAATAGGTACCCTCCCGGGATTGATGATTTGTTTGACGGTTGCGAGTGCGAGGTGTTTCTCAAAGATAGACTGCGATGCAGTTATCATCGAGTTCGAGTTCGAGAGCGGACATCCCAAAGCGCATTGAGGACGGTATGGGCACTATGAGTTTAGGGTTATGTCTTTCGGTTTGACCAGCGCTCGATGGTATTTATGGATTTGATGAACCGAGTGTTCAAGCCATTTTGGATACATTTGTGATTGTATTCATTGATGACATCTGGTGTATTCACGCAGAGCGGGGCGCATGCGGTCGGCGAGGTGTGCCAGGATTCTCGGGCCGGCGATTGTCGCCAAGTTCTCAGTGTGAGTTTTAGTTTGCCTCGATGGCATTCTGGGGCATATTATTGGGTGATGGTGTTCGCGTGGATACGGCAAAGGTGGCGATCAAGTCTTGGCGAGACCTCTTACTCCGGCCAGTGCGATTTCTTAGGGTGGCGGGTTACTCAGTAGGTTTGTGGAAGCGATTGCTTGATTTCAAAGTTGACTAGGGTGATGTTATACCGTATTTCGGTATATGCGTGAGGAATACGTACAAAAGTTGGCCTTAAAGATAGCCTTGGGCGTTTTTATTTGTGCACAACTCACTAAAAGAATCGTTTCGAATGAAGCGTTGCCTGACTTCGTAGGGAAAATTCCGCTATGCCATTACTAATTTTGCGGATTTTTAGAGGCGAAACATTTTGGACCAGCGGGAGGCGACACTTGTCACCTCGATTGATGGACTTGAAATCGTCCGTTTGGGCGAATTGGGCAAAGGTGAGCACGTTTTTGTGCCTTGTGCACAAGTCGAGGAGTTGGTAGGATATTTGTGTAGAGTAAATCTTCACCTACACTTGCCTTGCACTTGTCTTAATCTTGGCCATTGGTTGGCCACTCTTGACCTATAAATACCCCTTTAGATGAAGAGTTCTTCATCCACAAAGTTATCTTCCAAGTCTTGAAAAATCCTCTCCTCTCCCTTAAGCCTTTCGTCAACACCTCCCCCTTTGAGTGAGTTTGGCGAGGCTACCCACTAGCCTGGAAATCTACCCCTCCTTGGTAGAAAAGTTGTCTTCTAGTATAGTTATAATGCCCAAAATACCTAGCCCAAATCCCTTAGTCCTTTGTAGAAGTTGTGAAGAACTTCTAAGGTTTCTTAGACTCTGGGAGCGTCTGACTTAGGAGTTAAACCTTGCTCAGTGCGACTTTATCTAGGATATTATTGGGCTTACAGGGTAACTAATCCTAACCTCTTTTGAATTAGAGAATACTTTGTAGTAGTATAAGAATAAGTATTAAATACTTAGAAGGATATTCTGAGAATAGAATTGGCTATTATCACGTAGAAGGGTTTAAAGAAGAATAATTGAGCGTACTCACGTAGAATTTGTTTTCTGATGAACTTATATAGCTCATGGGTAGGGTTGTCTTTGCCCGACTATCAGTAGAATTGTGAACCCTCTGTTTAGAATGACCTTGAGTAGTCTTTGATAGATGTGCGACTATTATGGTGACTCTCTACGCGACATATTGACTTGGCGGTGGTTTTATTTGAGAAGGTATGTGATTCTTCCTAAAGCATGATATTTACAATATATATATAGTGCGGTAAGCGTACATGTGTTAAGCGAATAATAACTACGGCAATGTCTTTGACTTAAGCACGAATAATACTTACGGTGATGCCTCGGCTAAGCACGAATAATACTTGTGATGCCTCTTAGCTTTGAATAATAAGAAGCGAAAGCATTTCAAAAGAATCTGAATCATTTTTAGAAGATAAATATTTGGTTTTAAAACAAAAGCTTAAGAGTTATACTAGCTTTATGGGAAGTTAGGTATATGACTTAAGAAAGATAAAGGCCCATTTACTTGTTTGTTTATAAAAGCCTTGTATTGATTTACATTAAGTGTAGTAAGATTTGTGTGATAAGTAAACCTATTATGATGCTACAGGTTAGTGTCTTGAAATCTTTGTGTAAGGGGTCATTCTTGCTTTGCTTACGTTGTTAGCAGAGTAAGTCAGTTGTCTTGTTATTGTATCAACTACCCCATTGACTGTTATCAGAGGGTTTGCCCGCGATCTTGGTCTATCGGCTATGCGATCTGTGAGACTATGCGGGCAGCGGTATGCTCGAGGATTGATCATTCGGGTGTTTAGCTTGATGCGGGGATTCCTATGCGATGCGTGAGACTATGCGGTCTTTTGAGGCTATGCAGTGCGGGAGCCTAGGCGGATCTTAGGGGTTAGCTGCCCCGATGCGAGGAATACCTCATGCGGAGTGCATGTGTGACTATGCGGTGCGGAAGTCCGAGACTAGGCCGTGAGAATGATACTATGGGCGATTGGCCTTGCTTGATCATTCGCGGCCTAGAATAGACATTCTGATTTCCATTATTCTTTGTTGTTTGTGATGTGGCACTTTGTGCAATTGAGCGATTGTATTTGTGAAAAGGTTTTAAATACTTTGATTTCATTTGATTCTTTATAGTTTCACATACTTGGTACTGTTGTCGACCTCGCCGAGAGGCTGCGTTACGTCTGTGGTGGGGCAAGCAGTGCTAGATCCACGTCCTTAGGATCTTTGCGTTGGTGTCGGGAGCTCCATCTTCTCAGGAGGCTCTACTTTTGGGTATGATCTCCTGTATTGTAGATAGTTTTATCTGATCGGGTATGGCGGGATACTGTCGCGTAGTTGTTTACTTCTCGAAGTGCGTAGTACTATTATGCAGTTGGGATATGCTTGCAAAAACTTGAGTTATTTATATTATGCCGTAAGGCAAGCACTTCATCAGATAAAGCTGTTTTACATTTTACTATGTTTCTGTCTTGTTTTATATTTCCGGTTACTACGATGTATGACTACTTGGGTGCCCCGGTGAGGCACGATCCACGAGCCGGGCAGTCGTGACAAAAGTGGTATCGAAGCGATTAATCCTCGGAAAGTGTCTCAGACCGTATCTAGTAAGTCTTGATTATCGGTGTGTTGTGCACCACCAATAATCGAGAGGCTATAGGATATTTAGGATTAGTTTCCATTCTTACCATTACGAGATCGTGCTTTAGAAGCGTTGTGTTATAGGTTGGACCCTCTAACGTATTCCTTTCTGTATGATTATGCCTCACGTAAGGCAACCGGGCCCGAAGAAGCAAGGCCGTGGAGGCGCTAGCGAGACACCAGTCACGAGGCTCCGAGCCCGGTCTATACGAGGCGGCGGTTTTATGGCCGCCCGGCCCAGCGAGACCCACAGTACCCGCCTCGCATCCCGCGGCACGGGCGGAGAGTTAGAAACAAGGAGATGGCCCGACTATTGGCTAAGTTGTGGCCCGTCACGAGAGGCTGAATGCGGCGGTTCAGTTCAGGCTCGGCTCGGTCGCGCGTGGTACACGAGGCGAGATAGTTTGAGGCTACGAGATTTCTTGAGTTGTAGCGCGAGTTTTCGGGTCGGCGGGAGGATGATCGCGAGGAGTTCATCCGTCACTCTGAAGGATCATGCGGGTGATCAAGGCCTCGAGAGCGAGTGCGTGACGCCGGTTCGCGTCGGCTGCGTGATCTGCGCGATCGATTAGTTTGATTCATAGGAGCTTTCGGGAGAGCATGCACCTCAGCGGTATGGGATGAGTTTTGAGGCTTTTCTCACACACTTCTTGCCTCCGCGGATGAGGAGGGCCTGGTGATAGATTCTTGTTCTTTGAGACGGGGAGGGCGCGTAGTGAGGAGTCTGATGTCGAGTTTGATTCTTTGGCTCGATATGTCCACTGCTTGTAGCGAGATGGAGGGCCGGGTGCATCGCTATGTCGTTAGGCTAGATGATTACATGGCGAGTCTTGTGCGGGTGTGTCCGCACCCGGAGCATGGACATAACGTATGCGAGCTCATGCACTAGGATGCGAGGCGTAGAGCCGCGGGTAAGCGATATCAGCGAGAAGAAGGCGAGCGGCCGGTTCTTTTGGTGGTTCGGGGTGGCGGCATCGTGAAGTCGGTGCACCACGGCCCGGCGAGCGCTCTACCTCATTTGATGCGGCCCGAGCGATCGGGCGGTCGAGGCCCGGGACTTGATTTCGGTAGCGAGGTGCTTGCGGTTGAGTCCGCTCGGTGTGCGTTGTGGTAGATACCATTACAGGAGGCGTACTCGGGAGCACGCTATACTTGTGGCAGCAGGTCATTTCGCGAAGTTTGTCGGCCGGCGCGGCGTAGTAGGGCGATCCGAGTGCATTGCCGCTTCGTCCCAGCGATTACTCGCCGGGAGAGTACTCGTGGACGAGTCGCGGCAGAAGTCGTGGCGCGGGTCGATTCTGGCGGTCCTCGAGAACGCGTTTATGCTTTGTCGGTAAGCGGGATCGGAGGCCTCACTGATGTCGTCACGGTACCTTATCGGTTTAGGTTTGATGTTTATGCCTTGATAGATCAGGGTTACTGCTGCGTCTATATATCTCCCTTGTTACTAGTAGGATAGGGATGAGCACGAGTCCATAGATCCTTTCGAGGTAGCTACGCGATGGGTGATTCGGTGGTAGCTCGGCGGGTATATAGGGCTTGTCTGTGACCATTCTGATCGTCGGACCTGGCGGAGCTTGATAGAGTTGGAGATGATTTACTTGACGTGATCATGGGGATGGATTGGCTAGCTTACTACGCCAATGTAAGCTACGAGAGAGAAAGTAATGCAGTTCCGATTTCACGAGGCGGTTGTTGAGTGGGAGGAGCGGTATCGTAGAGGTAGGTTTATTTCCTACCTCACGGCTAGGAAGATGGTGCGAGAAGGGTATATCTACCATCGTTCGGGTGTTTGATCTTTGAAGGCTGCGGTACCAGATTTTGATCGATTCGATGGTCGAGAGAGTTCCCGGGCGTGTTTCGAGCGACCTCTCGGGTATCCTCACGAGAGGAGATCGAGTTTTGTATAGATGTGTTGCGGACACTGGCCTATTTCCATTTCGCCATACTGAGAATGGCTTTGCCGAGTTGAGAGAGTTGAAGGACCGGTGAGAGATTTCTTTGGAGAAGGGCTTCATCGGGCCTAGTGTTTCTCACAGGGAGCGCGGTATTGTTAGTGAAGAAGAAGGGCGGGACAGCTGCGCATGTGTTGACTACTGAGCGGTGAACAAGGTGACCATTAAACGAATACCGCTTCCCGAGATTGATGATTTGTTCGACTAGTTGCGAGGCGCGAGATGTTTCTCAAGATTGATCTGCGTTCGCTATCATCGGATCACGAGTGAGAGGTGGATGTCCAGAGGCGCTTCCGGACGATACGGGCATTATGAGTTGAAGTCATGTCTTTTGGGTTGACGAATGCTCGGCGGTATTCATGGATTTGATGAACCGAGTGTTCAAACCATTTTGGACACGTTTGTGATAGTGTTCATTGATGATATCTTGGTTTATTCGCTCGAGCGAGAGCATGCGGAGCATTGAGAGGCTGTCTTTGATTCTCGGGACGGATTTATGCGCCAAGTTTTCCAAATGTGAGTTTTAGTTAACCGGTGGCTTTTCTTGGGCACATTGTCGGGGCCGATGGTATTCGGTAGATACGGCGAAGATCGAAGCGATCGGAGTTGGCCTGAACTACTACTCCAGAGGTTCGCGATTTTACGGGCCTTGCGAGGATATTATCGGCGGTTCGTAGAAGTTTGCTTCTATCTGCACCTTTGACTAAGGGTGACTCGGAAAGCGGCCAGTTTGATGGTGATGCTTGTGGCGGGGTTTCGATTCTTTGAAAGAGGCGGCAGCCGCCGTTCTTACTCTTCGGAGGGTCGAGATGGTTATGTCGTGTATTGTGATCGCGTCGGGCATCGGGTTGGGATGTGTGTTGATGCGGCATGGCGGGGTTATAGCATATCATCGACGGTGAAGAAACACGAGAGGAACTACCCGCGTGATTTAGAGTTGGCGGTGTGATTCACGCTTTGAAGATCTGGAGGCACTATTTGTATGGGGTTCACGTGGATATTTATCTGAGACCACAGAGCCTCGGTATATCTTGGCGGAGGAGGTGAACTTACGGCGAGAGCGGTGGTTAGAGTTGCTTAAGGATTACGATGTTGATATCTGTACCACGGGAAGGCGATGTTGTGGCGGATGCTCTTAGTCGTAGAGTCGATGGGAGCCTATCGGATGTGCAACTAGAGAGAAGGACATGGTTCGTGATTTGCACGATTAGCGAGCCTTGGTGTCCGTTTGATTGATTACGATAGCGATGGGGTTAGAGTTCGTGAGGTTGCGAGTCTTCCATCGTCGAGGAGGTGAAGAGGCAGCGATTCGAGATCGGCTTTGATTCGATATCGTGTCTGACTCTTCGTGAGGCGAGGGTCGCACGAGGTGCTTTGATGGGGTGCTAAGGTTTGAGCGGTGTGTGTTCGGATGTTTGAGGACTTGTGAGTTCTTGGGAAGCGCTAGCGGCGCGTTACTCTATCCATCAGTCGACCAAGATGTACCACGACCTTAGATGTGTATTGGTGGGATGGCTTGAAGAGGGGCGTTGCGAGTTCGTAGCTCGATGCGTGTTGTCGGCGGTGAAGGTAGAGCACGGAGGCACAGTGGTTTATTCTGACGATAGAGATCCCGACACGGAAGTGGGAGGTGATCAACATGGACTTCATCCGCGGGATTGCCTCGCTTTCGGAGAGACATGATTCTATATGGGTTATAAATCGGCGGTGTGAAATCAGCCCACTTTCTTCCCGTTAGGGCGACTTTCGGTGAGATTATGCGGACTTTACATCGAAGATCGTCGGTGCGTGAGTCCCTATTTGATCATATCGAGGAGAGAGCCATTCGGCTAACCCCGGAGAGTCCTTCGAGGGTTTAGGGGCCTTGAGTGAGCACGATGCGCATTTCATCCTGAGCGAGACGAGACGGCGAGCGCACTATCGGACTGCGAGGATATCTGCGAGCTTTGTGTTATTGACTTTCGATGGTAGTTGGGAGGATCATTTGCCTCTAGTTGAGTTTGCGTATAATAATAGCTACCACTCCGGTATTGAGATGGCGCCTTATGAGGCCTTGTATGGGAGAAGTGCGAGATCGCCTATAGGTTGGTTCGATGTGGCGAGTGCGGCTAGTGGGACGGTGGTGCGGGCGATGGATAAGGTGAAGCTTATCCGAGGCGGCTATTGGCATTTCAGTCGGCAAGTCGTATCACGGATCATCGGCGTCGGCATCTTGAGTTCGAGGTTCATGGTTGGGTTTTCCTAAAGGTGTCACCCATGAAGGGTGTGATGAGATTCGGGAAGAAGAGCTTCAGAGTACGTTAGGCGTTGGATTGTCCGCGAGGTAGGCAAGGTTGCCTATGAGTTAGATCTGCGTCCGATGGAGGCGGTCATCCGGTTTTCACGTATCTATCTTTGAGGAGATGTATCGGGGATCCATCTAGGTACACGATTGGCGATGTCGGTGTGGGGTTATCATATGAGGAGATTACCATAGCGATAGTCGATCGTAAGGATAGGCGTCTGCGGACGAGCGTGGCTTCCGTCAAAGTTACGTGGCGAACGAGCTCGGGGAGGAGATGGCGTGGGAAGGCGAGGAGGACATGAGGCGAAGTATCCTCACTATTCCCAGCACCTCGGTAATTCACTTTCCTGCTTGTAAATTTCCATTTTCATATATGCCTAAGTGTTATTTTTGTGGCCATGTGTGGCACACAAATTGTTTAAGCTTCTTCGATAAGCGTCTTGAGAAGGAACATTCGGGCCGAATGTTTCTAAGGAGGAGAATGTTATACCGTATTTCGAGTATGCGTGAGGAATACGTCTGAAGTTGGCCTTAAAGATAGCCTTGGGCGTTTTATTTGTGCCTGACTCACTAAAGAATCGTTTTCGATGAAAGCGTTTCCTGACTTTCGTCGGGAAAATTCGGCTATGCCATTACTAATTTTGCGGATTTTTAGAGGCGAAACATTTTGGACCAGCGGGAGGCGACACTTGTCACCCTCCGATTGATGGACTTGAAATCGTCCGTTTGGACCATTGGGCAAAGGTGAGCACGTTTTTGTGCCTTGTGCACAAGTCAAGGAGTTGGTAGGATATTTGTGTAGAGTAAATCTTCACCTACACTTGCCTTGCACTTGTCTTAATCTTGGCCATTGGTTGGCATGCTTGACCTATAAATACCCCTTTAGATGAAGAGTTCTTCGTCAATGAGTTATCTTCCAAGTCTTGAAAAATCCTCTCCTCTCCCTAAGCCTTTCGTCCACACCTCCCCACTGGTGAGTTTGGCGGGCCTACCCCATAGCCTAGCGAAATCTACCCCCTCCTTGGTAGAAAAGTTGTCTTCTAGTATAGTTATAATGCCCAAAATACCTAGCCCAAATCCATAGTCCTTTGTAGAAGTTGTGAAGAACTTCTAAGGTTTCTTAGACTCTGGAGCGTACAACTTAGGAGCTAAACCTTACTCGGTGCGACTTTATCTAGGATATTATTGGGCTTACAGGGTAACTAATCCTAACCCTCTTTTGAATTAGAGAATACTTCTTGTAGTAGTATAAGAATAAGTATTAAATACTTAGAAGGATATTCTGAGAATAGAATTGAAGCTGTTATCACGATGAAGGGTTTAAAGAAGAATAATTGAGCTGTACTCACAGGGTTTGTTTTCTGATGAACTTATATAGCTCAGGGTAGGGTTGTCTTTGCCCGACTATCAGTAGAATTGTGAACCCTCTGTTTAGAATGACCTTGAGTAGTCTTTGATAGATGTCTGTGACTATTATAGGTGACTCTGCAGCGCGACATATTGACTTGGCGGTGGTTTTATTTGAGAAGGTATGTGATTCTTCCTAAGCATGATATTTTACAATATATATATAGTGCGGTGAGCGTACATGTGTTAAGCGAATAATAACTACGGCAATGTCTTTGACTTAAGCTGAATAATACTACGGCAATGCCGGCTTAAGCTTTGAATAATACTTACGAATGCCTGTAGCTTAAGCTCGAATAATAAGAAGCTGAAAGCATTTCAAAAGAATCTTTGAATCATTTTTAACAGAAGATAAATATTTGGTTTTAAAACAAAAGCTTAAGAGTTATACTGGCTTTATGGGAAGTTAGGTATAACAACTAAGAAAGATAAAAGGAATTTACTTGTTTGTTTATAAAAGCCTTGTATTGATTTACATTAAGTGTAATAAGATTTGTGTGATAAGTAAACCTATTATGATGCTACAGGTTAGTGTCTTGAAATCTTTTGTGTAAGGGTCATTCTTCTTTGTGCTTACGTTGCTATAGGTAAGTCAGTTGTCTTTGTTATTGTATCACCTACCCCTGTTTGTTATCACAGGGCTTGCCTTGATCTTGAGTCTATCGGCTATGCAGTCTGTGAGACTATGCGGGCAGCGGTATGCTCAGTTGATCATTAGGGTGTTTAGCTTTGATGCGGGATTCCTATGCGGTCTGTTGAGACTATGCGGTCTTTTGAGGCTATGCAGTGCGGGAGCCTAGGCGGATCTTGGGGTTAGCTGCCCCGATCGAGGAATACCTCATGCAGTGCAGTGTGTGACCTATGCGATCGTTGCGAAGTCGAGGACTAGGCACGCGAGAATGATCTTATGGGCGATTGGCCTTGCCGATCATTCGCGGCCTAGAATAGACTGTTCTGATTTCCCTATTCTTTGTTGTTGTTTGTGATGTGGCACTTTGTGCAATTGAGCGATTGTATTTGTGAAAAGGTTTTAAATACTTTGATTTCATTTCAGTTCTTTATAGTTTCACATACTTGGTACTGTTATGCGACCTCCTTGGCTGCGTTAAATCTGCATGGTAAGAGGACAGTGCTAGATCCACATCCTTAGGATCTTTGCGTTGGTGTCAGGAGCTCTATCTTCTCCGGAGGCTCTACTTTTGGGTATGATCTCCCTGTATTGTAGATAGTTTTGTACAGTCAGGGTATGGCGGGGCCCTGTCCCTTACATTGGACATGTTGAGGAGGTATCCTCACTTATTTCCTATACCTTCAGGTAATTCATTTTCCCTTACTTGTCAGGTTTTAATTGAAGTGTTTCTTTTGCTTAAATGCTTTTTTGTGGCCATGAGTGGCATTTTTGGTATGTTGGGGCTGTGAAAGGAAACTATGTCGCTAATTGTAAGAGTGACTCCGAAAGAACATTCGGGGACGAATGTTTCTAGGGGGGGAAGAATGTTACACTCCGTAATTACAGGACATGTTTTAAGAACACAAGTAAGAACTCACAAGTGTTAAGATTTGAGACTTGTAAATTTATCGGAATTATGAAATTGTCGGAAAACGTAAGTGTTGTGATGAATGGGAGGGTGACACGTGTCACCCCCTTATGTCTGTAGACGAAATGGCATGGCGATATGGTCATTGACCGTAAGTCTATGGCTAAGTCTTGCTCTTGTGGCGTGAGAACGATGACTAAAGTCAAAGGTCCCGCATTGGTCTTGATATTTTAGTAGACTTCATCTAAACCACCCGTATGTTTTTATCATTGTCACGACCGTTCGGGGCGTGTTAGTGCTACGGGCACCCAAGTAGTCATACATCGAGTGTCGTTGGAACATAAGCGGGATGAAAATATTATGGTAAGAAAGCGATGTCGAAGAAAACTTGCCTTCTGGCGTATATATAAATCAATTTAAAACGAGCAGTTACATCCCATTACAATTCTGCCCACGTGATTACTACGGACCTCTAAGAATAATCTGACATGACAACAATGGCGGGACGGGGCCCGCCGTACCTGAATGTAAAAACCTACAACGACGGGGACTATACGGCGATAAGCCTCAGGAGAAGCGGAGCTTTCCCAAGCGAGCTGACCCTAAGGCGAGGATCGTATTGGTGTACCTTTACTGCGGCATGAGCGGCCCGAAGGAGAGTCGATGCAACATGTACCAAGTATGTGAACCGAAAATAAATCGTAAATGTAAATCATAGTAGTCTATATAAAGCGAGAGACATGTATGATAACGAAACTACGATTCCTGATAAATAGCGATCGTGCCAAGTCGGGACTCGCGCCCAAAGTCATCCTGATAGGCAAATGCGGGGTAAATGCGGGCGTGGCAAACTAAGACCAGCGATGCGGAAATACCATAGCGTATCACGAGGTCTTTCTGAACCGCCTTACGTAATCGAAGGCGGCATTTCGCGCGATATCCTCGGCTGTCGCGTCTATCCACAGAACTTACATGACTCACGCATCGCCGAACGCGTGAGGTATTCCTCGAATCATAGTCCATGTGCGCAGGTATACCACGCATCCGGGCGGCTTAACCCGGTATCCGCTAGGCTCCGCGGCCGTGCGATCTCAAAAGACCGCATAGTCCCAATGGATCGCATAGGGAATCCCCGCATCGTGCTAAACACCGGAATGATCAATCACCGGAGCATCGCGTGCTCCGCGTAGTCAAAGGCTGCATGGCATATAGACCCGCATCGAGGTGTGCCCTCGATAATAAGTCCGAGGGTAGGTGATATAATAACGATACAATGGACTTACCGTTTAACAGCGTAAGCAAAGAATGACCCCACATAACAACCACAAGATACTAACACTGCGTAGCATCTAACATGTTTACTTATCAAATCAACAAGAAAGTATTACAAGGCTATCACAAACCAATACAATCAAGTTATTCACACAAGGTACTAATAAGTTCGGGTATCTATTCCCAAGTACTTCATTCATTAAATCTTTTACAAGAATCATTTCTTTCACATAAGTCACCGATACGTAGTACAAAAAAAGTATTTGTCTTTTAAGTAAACCAAAACACTTACCTTTGTAAAATCAAGTAACAACATTATTTTCCAAGCGTTCAAGTTTGCTAATTTCAAATGTTCACGTTTCTTATTTTAGAAAGGTTTAAATCGTTCATATTATTAACCACGTAATAATATAATCCACTTTTAAAACAACTTTGAGAAAGCATATGCCTTATATGTGAGTAGGTTATTCTTATTCATAATCAATCGATTAAGCGGTAGTGATCTAGGAAATGTAATATCATTTTGTCTCAAATCTTAGCTCTTATGCGGATGGAGGTTTCTTGGTTTTAATAATACTTAATTAGTCAAAACATTTCCTTTTATTAGCAGCGGTGGTTTGTCGATACACATTACGATTTAGAAATCGGTAAAACATTAACCTTTTAAAAACCAAGTACTCATTACTCACGAATGAGGTTTCACACAAAATTCATAATTCAATTAAGTTAAGTCTCTTATCTTACAAGATCAAGTCTCTTAACTTCTAAAATAATTAAATCATTCGTTTTATCTTTCTTAAGCGGTTATACCTAACCGTAAAGCTAGTATAACTCTTAGCTTGTTAAAACCAAGTATTCCTCTTGCTTTTAAAAGCGGTTCTTAATTCTCTTGAACTCTTGAAGATTATTATTCGGGCTTAAGTCAAAAGACATTGCGTACAACTCGTTCAATTAATACACGTCGTCTGGTACCGTCTTACATAGTTATACACATATCATGCTAGAAGAGATAGGAAGAGGTTAGCATACCTCGCGGCGATTATCATTATTATAAATCGCTCGTGGCTATCTTGGCTGGCCGGCGCTACTCAGTAGCACGTCTTTGCTCATGAACGTTCGACCTATACGAGGTTACAAAGTCTATCGAGGTCTAGACTACCGGTAGAATAAATCTAGATACGGGACCTCACGGGAAATTGGGCAACCGCCACTGCAGTCAAACTACAAGACTCTTGTAAAGCGGTCTAAGTAATTCTGATTCGATTCTCTTCTTTAAATTGGGCTTAAGTCAGAAGACATTGCCACAAATATCGTTGATTTCTATATATAGTATCTTCAACTATATATTCCTACAGCGTGTAATATCCGATTACAATAGGGGACAAGATAATTACCTCGTCGCCCGTAATTATCGAAGTAAAATGTCGATCACGGGCAGCGTTTAGCTCGACTCAGTTCGCTCCACCCGCTCGAACCACCCAGAAGTTCTAACCAACCTGCATAATACTCCACTAACTACGGAGATTTTCCTTGGGTTTCGGTTTTGTGGTGACGGGAAGTATAATAGTATTTTGGGCTTTTAGTATAAGTATAACCTTGGAATACTACAAGGTATACGGCTAAGGTAATTTGGGTATAGTAATACTTTTGAGTATTTCTACCAAGAGGGTATATACCCTCCAGCCTACCCATTGGAGGTACTCGACGAGGGGAGCTCTCGGCCAGGCCTTCCAAAGGGGAGGGCGAGAACACCCAAGGAGGAGGATTTCTAAGACTTTGGAAAATATGGTGGATGAATAAAACCTTGTGAGGAAGTATTTATAGGCGACCCTTGTGGCGACGATAGCGAAGATGAAGCCATGTACTAGGCAAGTGTAGGGTGTGGATTTGGACAAGTGTCTTGTGGGTCCATTTCCATCTACCACAAAATATCTACAACATTGACCAAACATTTTTGGCAACAAAAATGCCAAAAATGTGCTAGCTAAAAGCGATCCACCAACTTCGCCAGAGGTGACGCATGTCGCCTCTCGTTGATCCAAATATTCGTCTGCCGGAAAAATCCGAAAAAATAAAAATGACATAGCGGAATTTTCCCTACGAAGGCTGGAAAGCGTTTCGAAAAAGCGACTCTAATCGAATGTTGTGCACAAATAAAAATCGGCGAAGCCAACTTTAAAGTTCAAACTTTTCTCGTGCGTCCCGTACATACTGGAAATACGGGGTATAACATTCTCCCCTCGAAACATTAGTCCCGAATGTTTCTTACAAATCTCAAAACAAGCGTCTTGGTATAGTCTTCACTACTATGCTTACGAGAACAAACACCGCTGCGTGGCCACGAAACACCGCGTAAAAACCTCATCAAGTCCGAGGAAACACCTCTAACATCGCCACAAATACCTCTCTCGGGGTCTAGAATATACTTCCCGCACGCTTCTCTTATAAAAATGGTCACGTCTATGCTCGCCATACATGCTCGCTTCTTCCGATACCACTTTTGTCACTTTGCGCGAGGTTACGGTGTCACTCGTGACCAACAATGATGCGGTTTGCATCGATCACGAGGGCGTCGTGCAACTTCTTGAACACTCGAACTCTTACCACATTTACATTCTGCTTGATTCCAAATCGGGGTTATGATCTCAACTTGGTCATCATTAGCGGGAACACTCTGGATGGATCTCGATACTTTCACGAACAACAATCTGACAGGCCGGACGTCTTGCCTCTAAGTCGGACGGCAGCGCTAACATATAAGCGGCGGCCTCTGAACTCAAAAAGGCCCAAAGTAACTCGGGCTAAGTTTCCTCTGTTTTCCAAAACTCGCCACACTAGCAGGGTGGTACTGAAGATCGGCGTCCACGAACTCTGGCGTCGTCGTAGATTATCAGTACAATTTCTTACGAGTTGCGAACCTCTTACGGACAAGCTTACTATCCGTAGTCTGCTGGAACAAGCTGAACCAACTATCTGAACGCCAACCTCGAACGAATCGGCCAGGCAACTTACACTTCCGTACAAGGCTTCAAAGCGACATCCGAACAACGAAATGGTAGCAAGCGCTCCCTCCACGAGACAACAATCCCCATAACTACGCGAAATCCACGCGGCTGAGGCGAATGCGGTCGAGACTTACGAGTTTTTAACCTGCTGGTAAAACTTCGAGAAAAAAAACAGCGTACCACAGGCTCCGCGTCATCATAAGGTGAAGGTAGGCACCGTGCAACCTTACAACGCTACGATATCTCAACCGCAGTAAGCGGTCTGGCCAAGCGAACACGATGAAACGCCCCGTCGGCTTTCGACTGCGGTTGAGCGCGTCCACGAACTTCGTATCTTTGGTTAACTAAACTTGGGCTAACACCCTCGTGACCTATCCGCAGGCGGGACCACCACAAAGTGACCCGCGCAAATATGCGCGGGTTGACGCGGCGTGGCCTCAACCGGCGACAGCGTGAACAATACTAGCTCCGTCCGGAACAATCTCGCTAATCACGTTCACGAAAACCTGGCGGTCTTCTTAGCTCGACTACCCTTTCGTTTCACGCTACTCGGGGACTTATCCTGACCATAGCTCGCGTGCACTATGTACTCATAAGGTCAAACATAACATCGTCTTTTACTCGAGATGGCCTTAGCTCTAAGGTCTCTGCGTCTGAAACTTTAAGGCTCGCTTTCTCTATCCCCAAATCTTACTTGGTTAACTAACGAGATTTCTAATCACAATTTACACAATGCTATCGAATATAACACTTAAGGTATACTCGCTTTACCACGCATACTAATCACAGAGGTTAAGGATTTACTGTAACTCTTGTTTCACTCCCAGTCGTTCTAATCAAGCACGCCCGTAGTGGCATGCCGTGAGAGATGACAAACTACCGCGATCACGAAGGCTAAGTCCTCTGAGACACTCTTCGACACGGACCACAGCGGTCGCCGAGTGACAAGTACCCGACTAAAGCGACATTCCGGGATGGCGTGCATCGCCCAATGAGCGGAAGCCACAGGTTACGACCAACTCCTGCGTACGAGCGTCCACGAACCCGTGAACCTCTCTGCACTGGTGGATGTGCATAATCTAATCCGCTGGTGAGGTGACTCGCCTCGAAAGTTACCAAAGGACCTTGCTGCTCTGGCCCTCTTCTGTTGTCCTTTGTTAACCCGTCGATCTCGTTTCTTGGCTGCGTGCATAAGCGATACAGGCCATGCCGAGCCTAAGCGAAGAATTACTCTCGCACAACCTCTCTTAGGTGATAAATCAAGACTCGCGGTACATCGGTATACTCTCACGGTAGCCAAATCATAGCTAATGCTGGTCGCCTGCTGCAATCTATATTCTCTGTTCGTCGGTAGGCGAAGGTTCAAATGTCATGGCGCGGAGCTGCCGCCGTGTGCCAAACTCTGCTGGGGCTAGTGGCGTCGCGAAAATCCCGAATGAAGCACTACTAGGTAATGATTGGGCATGTGCCTCATGACCCTCTGAACTCTGCTCGCGGCTCCTGCATTGCCTTGTCCTCTGGGCGGGTTTGCCTGCGCGAGGCATAGCGGTGAGGAAGAAATCGTTTAGAGGTCGACTTACAACACGACTCTAAGGCACGATCTCGAGTGAGAAGAATAGAAACCAATCCTAAATATCCTATAGCCTCACGATTATTGGTGTGGTGCACAACAGCGATAATCGAACTATCTTTGGATCGGCTTTGTAGACACTTTCAGAGGATTAAGCTGCTCACGATACCACTTTTGTCACGACCGTTAGGGGCGTGTTGGTGCCTTACCCGGGCACCCAAGTAGTCATACATCAGAGTAATAAGCGGAACATAAAACAGGACATGAAAATATTATGAAGTAAGAAACATTAATCGAAGAAAACTTTCCTTACGGCATATATATAAATCAATTTAAAACGACGGTTACATCCCATTACAATTACGCTTGGCGGTACTACGGACCTCTAAGAATAATCGACATGACAACAATGGCGGGGCGGGGCCCGCCGTACCCGAATGTAAATACCTACAACGACGGGGACTATACATTTGATAAGCCTCAGGAGAAAGCGGAGCTTTCCCAAATGAGCTGTGACCCTAGGCGAGGATCATCGGCGGTGTACCTTTACTGCGGCATGAGCGGCCCGAAGAGTCGATCTGGCGGTACAGTATGTGGCGAAAATAAATCACGTAAATGAAATCATAGTAGTCTATATAAGCGGGAGACATGTATGATAACGAACTACGATTCCTGATAAATAGCGGTCATGCCAAGTCGAGGACTCGCGCCACCGAAGTCATCACAATAGAGCCGTGCGGGGTAAATGCGAAGGTGTAGCGACTCTGAGACCAGCGATGCCGGAAATACCATAAAGCGTATCACGAGGTCTTTAGGCCGCGCGCATAATCGAAGGCGGCCTGCGCCCGCGGTATCCGCGTGCGCGTCTATCCACTGGAACTTACTGCGACTCGCGTAGGTCACACCTGGACCAGCGTGAGGTATTCCTCGAATCATAGTCACATGCGCACGAGGTATACCCGCGTCGGGCGAGCAACCCCGGTATCCGCAGGCTCCGCGGCCGCGTAGTCTCAAAAGACCGCGTAGTCCCACGGACCGCATAGAATCCCCGCGTCGGGCTAAACACCGGAATGATCAATCACGGAGCATACCATTTGCTCGCGTAGTCACGAGGCTGCATAGGCCGTATAGACCGCATCGAGGGTGGCAACCGGTATAATAAGTCGAGGGTAGGTGATATAATAGCGATCTGATGGACTTACGGTTTAGCAGCGTAAGCCTGGCAAGAATGACCCATACATAACAACCACGAGATGCTAACAGCGTGGCATCCTAACATGTTTACTTATCAAATCAACAAGAAAGTATTACAAGGCTATCACAAACCAATACAATCAAGTTATTCGCACGAGGTACTAATAAGTTCGTTATCTATTCCCCAAAGTACTTCGTTCGTTAAATCTTTTACAAGAATCATTTCTTTCACATAAGTCACCTGATACGTAGTACAAAAGAGTGGTATCTTTTTAAGTAAGCAAACACTTACCTTTGTAAAATCAAGTAACAACATTATTTTCCAAGCGTTCAAGTTTGCTAATTTCAAATGTTCACGTTTCTTATTTTAGAAAGGTTTAGTCGTTCATATTATTAACCACGTAATAATATAATCCTCTTTTAAAACAACTTTGAGAAACATATGCCTTATATGTAGTAGGTTATTCTTGTTCATAATCAATCGATTAAAGCGGTAGTGATCTAGGAAATGTAATATCATTTTGTCTCGTCTTAGCTCTATGCGGATGGAGGTTTCTCTGGTTTAATAATACTTAATTAGTCAAAACATTTCCTTTTATTAGCATTTGCGGTGGTTTGTCGATACGTTCGATTTAAAAATCGGTAAAACATTAACCCTTTTAAAAACCAAGTACTCATTACTCGCGAATGAGGTTTATAAAATTCACATAATTCAATTAAGTTAAGTCTCTTATCTTACAAGATCAAGTCTCTTAACTTCTAAAATAATTAAATCATTAGTTTTATCTTTCTTAAGTAGTTATACCTAACTTCCCGTAAAGCTAGTATAACTCTTAGCTTTTAAAACCAAGTATTCCTCTTAAAAGCAGATTCTTAATTATGCTTGAACTACTTTAAGATTATTATTATTCGGGCTTAAGTCAAAAGACATTCTTGGTACAACTCGTTCAATTAATACGCGTGCGTCTACTCTACATAGTTATACACGTATCATGCTAGAAGAGATAGGAAGAGGTTCGCATACCTCGCGACGATTATCGATTATTAGCAAATCGCTCCGTGGCTATAACGACTGGCTTTGGCCATCTCGAGTAGCGCATGCTACTGTGAGAACATTCAACCTATACGGGTTACCTGAAGTCTATCGAGGTCTAGACTACTCGGTAGAATAAATCTGAATCTGAGGACCCTACGGGAAATTGGGCAACCGCCACTACCGTCAAACTACAGACTGCGTAAAAGCAGTCCTAAGTAATTACGATTCGATTCTCTTCTTTAAATTGAGGCTTAAATCAGAAGACATTGCCACAAATATACGTTGATTCTATATATAGTATACTTCAACTATATATTCTACAACATGTAATATCCGATTCTGATAGGGAATGAAGATAATTACCTCGATCGCCCGTAATTATCCAAGTAAAATGTCGATCACAGGCAGCGTTTAGCTCGACTCAGTTCGCTCGACCGCTCCAAACCACCCTTAGAAGTTCTAACCAACTTTTACATAATACTCGACTAACTACGGAGATTTTCCTTAGGGTTTCGGTTTTGTAGTGTGGGAAGTATAATAGTATTCTGGGCTTTTCGTATAAGTATAACCTTGGAATACTACAAGGTATCTGACTAAGGTAATTTGGGTATAGTAATACTTTTGTGAGTATTTCTACCAGAGGGGTATATACCGCCGGCTCCCAGGGGAGTTACTCGGGAGCTACCGGCGAGGCCTTCTCGAAGGAGAGGGCGAGAACACGAACAAGGGAGGAGGATTTCTAAGACTTTGGAAAATATGGTGGATGAATAAAACCTTCAAGCAAGGGAAGTATTTATAGGCGAACCCTTGGCGACAATGGCGAGATGAAGCCATGTACTAGGCAAGTGTAGGGTGTGGATTTGGACAAGTGTCTTGTGGGTCCCACTTTCCCGTCTACCACGCAAAATATCTACGACATTGACCAAATATTTTTGTCAACAAAAATGCCAAGCGTGCTAGCTAAAACCGTCCTGACTTCGCCCGAGGGTGACACATGTCGCCTCGTTGATCAAAATGTTCGTCTCACGGAAAAATCCGAAAAAATAAAAATGACATAGCCGAATTTTCCCTCGAAAAGAAAGCGTTTAGTGAAAAAGCGACTCTGTCGGGTGTTGTGCACAAATAAAAATCGGCCAAGCCAACTTTAAAGTTCAAACTTTTCTACGTACGTCCCCACGTACATACTCTGGAAATACGGGGTATAACAATCATAACCCTCCAAGGTACTATATATTACTACTAGTAGAGAGAGAGCTTAACACTTAGAAAATTTTACACAAAAATTGAAGAACTCATTGGAGAGGTCTCGGGTTCACTAAGAAAAGAGAAGGAAAAATTTTCGTTTCTTGTCCATTTGATTCCACACTTTAAACCAAGGTTCTTGAGGGTAGTGTAAGCATATCTCAATAGAAAAATCTTGGAAAAAGGTAGTTTTCGGGTTAGTCGCAAGCGAAAACCTAATGGTCTTTCTAGGTTTTGTTTGGAGATTTGAAGGATAATTGTTGGTGTTGTTCTAAGGGTCTCAACAAGCGGATTGAAGTGTCTTGGAGAGGCTACAAACTACTAAGGAGGCGACTTGGTTGGAGTTGGATTAAGAATCGTTAAGGTATAATCTTGTCTTTTAAAGGTGTTCTGAGATTACATATTTATATTGTTGTTGTTAGCTTTACTTGTTGCTAGCATGAATTTGATAGGTTGAAGTTATAAGTATTATGGATTTCTTGTAGCTAAATCCGAAATGTTATACAAGCCACTTGGAAATTGGATTACTAATTGGTCGTTTTTAGAAATCGTCGCATGTTACTTACTTAAAGATTAGGGTTATTATAATCAAATGTGACCTGATATCATGTTATGCTACCAATATGGATTGAAATATAAATTGGATAAGAATTGGTTTTGTTGAACTCAAGGTGGCGAATTTGGGTGTAGTTTGTATTAGTTGGTTATTCATTTGTATTGAACTACATACATATTGTTGTGAGCCAATTGGGGTTGTTTGGTTATTCATTTGTATTGAACTACCTTCATATATTGTTGTGAGCCAATTGGGGCTGTTTGGTTATTCATTTGTATTGAACTACCTACATATTGTTGTGAGCCAATTGGGGCTGTTTGGTTATTGTATTTGGCCTTGAAAAGGTGGCAAAGTGAGTAAAAACAAAGGAGGTCTTTGTCAGATTTTCGTAGAAAATGGAGACTTTACATATAATATTCTACATTTGAAGTAAGGCGTTAATAGGCGTATTGTGAATATTATAGGTTGATATACTCTGAGGCGGGACTTTGTACTTGGCAAGTGGTTTGACGACAAGGTATGTAGAACTTTTCCTATCCTTTGAGCATGACTAGTTTCACGTATATAGTGCGGTGAGCGTCTGAAGACTTTGACATTCTTTACTTGTTTTATGAAATGCCAAGTCGGGTGAGTTAGGAGATTAACTCACTTCTTTGAGAATATTAAAGATGTCTTAAGTCTTGTTAAAGATAAGGGACTTGAAGAATTTTAAAGTATGTGATACTTGTGTCGTTTTAAAAACGTGTAAGTCCCTTGGATAGGAAATTGTACTTGACTAAGGTATAAAGTGAATATAACGACTTTATGGGGAGTTGGTTATATTGACTTTATGGAAAGATAAATGACTTGATTTAATGGAAGGCAATTCGATTTTAAGGCATCAATTGCCTAAGGTTTTATAAGACATGAGTCACTTGATTTAGAAGCCTAATTTTTATTTCTAAAAGTATTGTGACTTGTCTTGAAAAGAAATTGTAACTTGATACTACGGTTATTAGTATCTTGAAAGTGTTATAATGAAATGAGTCATTTTAAAAGAATAGAAGTCGTAGTACTTTGGGTTAAATTCGGATTTTTATAAAAGACATGATAGTGCCTTAGGTAAACTAAAATGAGAGTGTATATGAACAAGAATAGTAAGAAGTTAGGATTTCTTAACTTGCTTATATATTGTATGATAAGCGATAGAGCTTATGTTATGTGTGATGGCGGATTTGGGCTAGTGATATATTATTAGTTCGGGTCATTCCGGGATTGTGGCATTGTATATTTACGTGGATTTGCTAACCACGATCACGAGGAATACCTCGTGCGAGTCGTAAGGGCTTATGCGGGTGAAATAGTCCCGTGCGGGCGGGTCCGACCTATGCGAGGAATACCTCGTGCGAGTCGTAAGGGCTTATGCGGGTGAAATAGTCCCGTGCGAGGAATACCTCACGCGAGTCCACTTGGACCTATGCGGGTGAAATAGTCGAGTAGGATTCGATCCTATTTTTCGTTGTAAGTATACACCTATTTTACTCATTGTTAGTAAGGCCTTTGTGTCTTTGTAATTTTGTTATCATACGTGTCTCAAACTTTCTTTTAAACTTATGTTGTAATTACAGTACTTTCGATTTACATACTTAGTACATATTGTGTCTTGACCCCTTCGCCGAGTGCGTTAATCTGCGAGAAAGGGTAGCGAGTGCGGATCCACGCTCTTAGGATCACTTATCGGGCGTGGAAGCTCCGTTCTCGGAGGCATGCTTTCTTTAGTCTGATCTTTCCACGATGTTGTAGATTATGTACATTCGGGGTATGGCGAACCTGTCCGCCACGATTTATTATTCTAAGTGCGTATTCACGTATGTGGTTGTTGTATGGCGAGTTGTAAGTTGTACTTTTGACTTTGTTTATATTATGGAAAGCGGCACTTATCGGCTAGCGTGTGTTGTTATATTGTTTACTGTGTTTATGTTGTGTATGTTCATTGCTATTCTCGATGTATACAGAGCAGGGTGCCCGAGTAGGGCACGATCGCGGCGAGTCGGTCGTGACAAAAGTGATATCGAGCGGTTAGTCCTCGGAAAGTGTCTGACCGTGTCTAGTAGAGTCTTGATTATCGGTGTGTTGTGCACCACGTCTATGTCAGGAGGCTGCGAGACATTTAGGATTAGTTTCCATTCTTCTCTCTGCGAGATCGTGCATTAGAGTTGTCTTATTAGGTTGAATCCTCTCGACCTCTTCTTATGAAACAGCTATGCCTCGCGGCGACGAGCCCGAGAAGGGCAAAGCGGCGGCGAGGCTGCTAGCGGTCTGCGAAGGTTACGGGCTCGAGCACGGACTATGCACGAGGTAGTGGCGGGTCGGCAAGTTCGACGCGCTGCGATTTTAGAGGCGAGCGGCGGTAGCTCGAAGGTTCGATGCGGACCCTCAGGTTCCCGGCCCGGTGCTGAGTATAGAACTACGAGGAGCGGTCGGTTATTGACCGATATAGTAGTGGCGGCGTAGGAAGCGGCGACCAGCTGGCCGGCGGTTTGCGGATTAGGGATTTTACGGGATGTCATCCACGAGTTTTATGGTTTGAGTGCGATGAGGATCGCGGGAGTTCGTTCGGCGGCTCTGGACCGTGCGAGTTCTTAGGGCTTGAGGCGAGTCAGTTACAGCCTCTTCTGGGTTCTGCGATATTGCGTTGGCCCGGTTTGAGTCGTGGTTGCTTCGAGAGGTGATGATGCTCTTCCGGCTGTTTGGGAGGAGTTCTGAGGCTTTCATGGATCACTTTGCCTCGAGATGAGAGAGCCGGGTGAGCGATTCTTGACCTTGAGGCGAGCAGGAGGGCGTCGGGAGTATAACGGAGTTTGACTCCTTGGCGAACATCGCGTACTATTGTAGGCGACATGGCGGATAGGGTTCATCGTTACGTGATGGGGCTCGGCCGTCATATGATTACGCGTGCTTAGGTGTAGCTCTTGGCCGGTATGGACATCGCCGGATGCGAGCTATGCGAGGATAGAGGATAGAGAGAGAGGACGGTTAGCGAGCCCGGCCAGAGGGCGAGACGCCAGTCTCGGGGCGATTTCAGTGGCGGCCTCGTGACAGGTCCTTTCGGCCGGCCGCGAGTGCTCGTCCGCGATTTTGGTAGGAGATCGATCAGCAAGGTCATTCGGGGCGGTCGGGGCTCGGGACTTGAGGTTTGAGGAGGCGAAGATCCTCGCCGTCGAGACCACGCCTCGGTGTGCTCGTCACGGTAGGTCTCGCGAGCGAGTGTCGTGTTCTGCGGGAGGTTGTTACTCTTGTGGCGGTGGGCCGCGAAGAGGATTGTCGTCTAGGCGGCATGGGTGATGCAGCCGGTAAGCGGGATCGATTCTTTGAGTCTTCTTCTCCTTACGTGGTTATGCGCCGGAGCGAGTACTCGCGGACAGGCGGGCGCGGTAGAGTCGTGGTGGTGGTTCGATTCGCGGTCCCGAGCGCATATATTCTCTAACGGCCGCCCGAGGATCGGGAGAGCTTCCACGGCGTCGTCACGCGGTACATTCACGATTTGTTGTGATGTTTATGCATTGATAGATCGAGTTCTACCTTGTCCTATGTGTCCTCTTATTGCGAGTAGAATCGGGATAGGCGGTGTCGATAAAGCGTTTGAGGTAGCTACGCGATGGAAGTGATTCGGTGTTAGGCGGCGGGTGTATAGAGGTTGTCGGTATTTATTCTGATCGTCGGACACTTGCGGACTTGATAAGTGGAGATGGATTTTGATGTCATTATGGGTATGGGTAGTTGGCTTCTTGTTATGCCAACGTTGGTAAGGGACGAGTTGGTTCGGTTCGATTTCTGGCGAGCGATTATCAGTGGAGAAAGCGCGGCGTCGCAGGGGTAGGTTTATTTCTTACCTCAAGGCTAGGAAGATGGTGCGGAAGAGTGCGTCTATCATCTGGTTGGGTATTGATCTGAGGTGAGGTGCGATTCTTGATCGATGCGATGGTTAGGGAATTTGCGGATGTGTTCCCGGATGATCTTAGGGTATCCTCACGAGAGAGAGATTGAGTTTTGTATTGACCGTTGCGGACACTCGACTATTTCCATTCCATCATCTGGATGGCACTTCCGAGATTGAGGAAGTGAAGGACGGTGAAAGATTTCTTTGGAAAAAGGCTTTGCTCGGGCCTAGTGTATCTCCACAGGGGCGCGGTGTTGTTTGTGAAGAAGAAAGGATGGGGCCAGCTGCGTATGTGTGTTGACTCTGACGGTGAATAAGGTAACCATTAAGAATAGGTACCCGCCCGGGATTGATGATTTGTTTGACGATTGCGAGTGCGAGTGTTTCTCAAAGATAGACTGCGATGCAGTTATCATCGAGTTCGAGTTCGAGGCGAACATCCCAAAGCGCATTGGGACCGGTATGGGCACTATGAGTTTAGGGTTATGTCTTTGGTTTGACAGCGCTCAGCGGTATTTATGGATTTGATGGCGGGTGTTCAAGCCATTTTGGATACATTTGTGATTGTATTCATTGATGACATCTGGTGTATTCACGGACGGAGCGGGAGCATGCGAGATCAACGAGGTGCCAGGATTCTCGGGCCGGCGATTATTCGCGAAGTTCTCCAAGTGTGAGTTTTGGTTGGCCTCGGTGGCATTCTGGGGCATATTATTGGGGCGATGGTGTTGGCGTGGATCGGCAAAGATTGGCGATCAAGTCTTGGCGAGACTCTCTACTCGGCCAAGTGCGCGATTTCTTAGGTGGCGGGTTACTCTGTAGGTTTGTGGAAGCGATTTGCCGATTTAGCCGTTGACTGGTGACTCAAAGCGGCCAAGTTCCGGTGGGCGAGGCTTGCGGCGGGGTTTCGATTCTTGAAGGAGAGGTTGACTACAGCCCCAGTTCTTACTCTTCCTGAGGGGTTAGACGGGTGCGTGATCTATTGTGATGCCTCGGGTATCGGGCTAGGGTGTGTTTTGATGCAGCACGGCAAGGTTATAGCCTATGCTTCGGCGATTCTGAGCATGAGAGAATTACCTACCAGCTGACTTAGAGTTGGCGCGGTTATTCATGCCTTGAAGATTTGGAGACACTATTTATGCAGGGGTTCGTGGATATTTATACGAGACCACAGAGCCTCAGGTATATCTTGAGGCGAGGAGCTGAATTTGAGGCAGAGCGGTGGTTAGAGTTCTTTGAAAGACTATGATGTTGATATTACATACCATCGGGAAAGCAGCGTAGTTGTTGATGCCTTAGTCGTAGATCGATGGGAGCCTATCAGTGCGGCCGGAGAGAGAGGACATGGTCGTCGGATCCACGATTAGCGAGCCTTGGGGTTCGATTGATCGTCTGAAGCGATAGTGGATGCGGGTTCGTGAGGTTGCCGAGTCTTCCATCGTTGATGAGGTGAAGAAGCGGCAGTTTGAGGACCCGATGTTGATGCGATGCGGTGATGCGGCTCTTGGGAGGAGAAGAGTCTATGAGTGGCGCTGATAAGTCTTTGAGATTTGAGGCGGTTGTGTGTTCGATGTATCGAGGACCGTCGGCGGTCAGGGAGACCTGCGCGGCGCTCGATATTCTATTCATCAGAGTCGACCAAGATGTACCATGACCTCGGATGTTTGTATTGGTGGGATGGCACGAAGAGGGGCGTGGCGAGTTTTGTTGCCTGATGTCTAATTGCGGCGAGTTAAGGTCGAGCACGAGGCCCGATGGATTATTGCGATCTGTGAGATTCCGAGCTTGGAAGTGGGAGGCGTCAACATGGACTTTGTTCTGGGGTTACCTCGTACTCGGAGGAAATGCGACTCCATTTGGGTTATTGTTGTGGTGAAATCAGCCCATTTCCTTCGATCGGGCGGCGTTTTGGTGAGACTATGCGGATTGTACATCAGAGATAGTGAAATTTGCGGTGTCGGTGTCGATTATATCGATAGGGAGCCAGTTCTGACTAACCGGAGATCTTTCGGAAGGGTCTAGGGACACGGTGAGTCTCGTGCGACATTTCATCCTCGGTGTGAGGCGGGCGAGCGACTATCGGACAACGAGGATATCTTTGCGAGCTGCGTGATTGATTCGATGGTATTGGGAGGATCATTGCCCTCGTGGAGTTTGCTTATAACAACGGCTACCATTCGGTATCTGAGATGGCGCCATCGAGGCTTTATATGGCGAAATGCAGTCGCCGTCGGTTGGTTCGGCGTGGCGAGTGCGATTAGTTGGCGGACTTGATGCGGTACGTGGATAAGGTGAAGCTTATCCGGGAGGCGATAGCGGCTTCGAGTCGGCGAAGTCATATGCGGATGTCGGCGTCGGCATTTGGAGTTTCGGGTAGGCGATTGGGTCTTCTTGAAGGTGTCGCCCGTGAAGGGTGTGATGAGATTCGGTAGAAGAAACTTCGGCCCAGGTACATTGGGCCTACCCGGTCGTTCGTAGAGTGGGCAAGGTTGCCTACGAGTTGGATCTGCCATCGAGTTAGAGCGGTACATCGGTCTTCCATGTTTCTATGTTGCGGAAGTGTATCGGAGATCCGGCGAGAGTTTTCCTACTAGTGAGTCCGGTGTGAGAGGGGTTATCGTATGAGGAGAGTCCATGCGCGATACTCGATCGCGAGTCGAGCTGCGGACGAAGGATGTAGCTTAGTCAAAGTCTGTGGAGAAATGATAGCAGGAGGAGATGACTTGGGAAGCGGAGGAGGACATGTTGAGGAGGTATCCTCGCTTATTTCCTATACCTTGGGTAATTCATTTTCCACTTACTTGTCGAGTTTTAATTGAAGTGTTTCTTTTGCTTAAATGCTTTTTGTGGCCATGAGTGGCATTTTTGGTATGTCGAGTGTGAAAGGAAACTATGTCGCTAATTGTAAGTGTGACTCAGAAAGAACATTCGGGGCGAATGTTTCTAAGGGGAAGAATGTTACACTCGTAATTCGGGACATGTTTTAAGAACACAAGTAAGAACTTCGAAGTGTTAAGATTTGAGACTTGTAAATTTATCGGAATTATGAAATTGTCGGAAAGCGTAAGTGTTGTGGCGAATGGGAGGGTGACACGTGTCACCCCTTAGCAATACCTTGGGCGAAATGGCATGGCGATATGGTCATTGACCGTAAGTCTATGGCTAAGTCTTGCTCTTGTAGCATGAGAACGATTGACTAAAGTCAAGGTCGTTGGTCTTGATATTTTAGTAGACTTCATCTAAACCACCCATGTGTTTTATCATAACCCTCAGGTACTATATATTACTACTAGTAGAGAGAGCTTAACAACAGAAAATTTTACACAAAAATTGAAGAACTCATTGGAGAGGTCTCGGGTTCACTAAGAAAGAGAAGGAAAAATTTTAGTTTCTTGTCCATTTGATTCCACACTTTAAACCAAGGTTCTTGAGGGTAGTGTAAGCATATCTCAATAGAAAAATCTTGGAAAAAGGTAGTTTCGGGTTAGTCGCAAAGCGAAAACCTAATGGTCTTTCTAGGTTTTGTTTGGAGATTTGAAGGATAATTGTTGGTGTTGTTCTAAGGGTCTCAGCAGCGGATTGAAGTGTCTTGGAGAGGCTCTAAACTACTAAGGGCGACTTGGATTGGAGTTGGATTAAGAATCGTTAAGGTATAATCTAGTCTTTTAAAGGTGTTACAATATTAAAAATTTATAGTGTTTTTGTTATCTATACTTGTTGCTATCATGAAGTTGATAGGTTGAAGTTATAAGTATTATGGATTTCTAGTAGCTAAATCAGAAATGTTATACAAACCACTTGGAAATTGGATTACTAATTGGTCGTTTTTAGCAATCGTCTCATGTTACTTACTTAAAGATTATGGTTATTATAATCAAATGCGACTTGATATCATGTTATGCTACCAATATGGATTGAAATGGAAATTGGATAAATTGATTTTGTTGAACTCAAGGTGGCGAATTTGGTGTAGTTTGTATTAGTTGGTTATTCATTTGTATTGAACTACATACATATTGTTGTGAGCCAATTGGGGCTGTTTGGTTATTCATTTGTATTGAACTACCT
The DNA here is from genome assembly GCA_029844215.1 of Przewalskia tangutica. Classification (NCBI taxonomy): domain Eukaryota; kingdom Viridiplantae; phylum Streptophyta; class Magnoliopsida; order Solanales; family Solanaceae; genus Przewalskia; species Przewalskia tangutica. The sequence continues at coordinate 15,305 of JAQGDG010000037.1, read as the reverse complement.
ACATATTGTTGTGAGCCAATTGGGGCTGTTTGGTTATTCATTTGTATTGAACTACATACATATTGTTGTGAGCCAATTGGGGCTGTTTGGTTATTGTATTTCGGCCTTGAAAAGGTGGCAAAGTGAGTAAAAACAAAGGAGGTCTTTGTCAGATTTTCCATAGAAAATGGAGACTTTACATATAATATTCTACATTTGAAGTAAGGCGTTAATAGGCGTATTGTGAATATTATAGGTTGATATACTCTGGCGGGACTTTGTACTTGGCAAGTGGTTTGACCAAACAAGGTATGTAGAACTTTTCTATCCTTTGAGCATGACTAGTTTCACGTATATAGTGCGGTAGGCGTCTGAAGACTTTGACATTCTTTACTTGTTTTATGAAATGCCAAGTCGGGTGAGTTAGGAGATTAACTAACTTTGAGAATATTAAAGATGTCTTAAGTCTTGTTAAAGATAAGGGACTTGAAGAATTTTAAAGTATGTGATACTTGTGTCGTTTTAAAAGCGTTATAAGTCCTTGGATAGGAAATTGTACTTGACTAAGGTATAAAGTGAATATAACGACTTTATGGGAGTTGGTTATATTGACTTTATGGAAAGATAAATGACTTGATTTAATGGAAGGCAATTCGATTTTAAGGCATCGATTGCCTAAGGTTTTATAAGACATGAGTCACTTGATTTAGAAGCCTAATTTTTATTTCTAAAAGTATTGTGACTTGTCTTGAAAGAAATTGTAACTTGATACTACGGTTATTAGTATCTTGGAAGTGTTATAATGAAATGAGTCATTTTAAAAGAATAGAAGTCGTAGTACTTTGGGTTAAATTCGGATTTTATAAAAGACATGATAGTGCCTTAGGTAAACTAAAATGAGTGTATATGAACAAGAATAGTAAGAAGTTAGGGGATTTCTTAACTTGTATATATTGTATGATAAGCGATAGAGCTTATGTTATGTGTGATAGCGGATTTGGGCTAGTGATATATTATTCGTTGCGGGGTCGTTCCCGGGATTGTGGCATTGTATATTTAGTGGATTTGCTAACCACGATGCGAGGAATACCTCGTGCGAGTCGTAAGGGCTTATGCGGGTGAAATAGTCCCGTGCGGGCGGGTCCGACCTATCACGAGGAATACCTCATGCAGTCGGAAGGGCTTATGCGGGTGAAATAGTCCGTGCGAGAATACCTCACGCGAGTCCACTGGACTATGCGGGTGAAATAGTCGAGGAGTAGGATTCCAATCCTATTTTTCGTTGTAAGTATACACCTATTTTTACTCTCATTGTTAGTAAGGCCTTGTGTCTTTGTAATTTTGTTATCATACATGTCTCGGCTTTCTTTTAAACTTATGTTGTAATTACAGTACTTTCAGTTTACATACTTAGTACATATTATGTGTGTCGACCCCCTTCTCGGCTGCGTTCATCTGCGAGAAAGGGTAGCGAGTTGCGGATCCACGCTCTTAGGATCACTTATCGGGCGTCGGGCTCCGTTCTCGGAGGCTTGTCTTTCTTTTAGTGATCTTTCACGATGTTGTAGATTATGTACATTCGGGGTATGGCGGGCCACTGTCGCCACGATTATTATTCTAAGTGCTGTATTCACATATGTGGTTGGTACATGGGCGAGTTGTAAGTTGTACTTTTGACTTTGTTTATATTATGGAAGCGGCACTTGCTCGGCTAGCGTGTGTTGTTATATTGTTTACACTGTGTTTATGTTGTGTATGTTCATTGCTATTCTCGATGTATACGAGCAGGGTGCGGGTAGGGCACGATCGCGGCCCGAATTCGGTGCGTGACAAAAGTGATATCGAGCGATTAGTCCTCGGAAAGTGTCTACGGCCGTGTCTACAGTAAGTCTTGATTATCGGTGTGTTGTGCACCACGTCTATGTCGGAGGCTGCGAGGACATTTAGGATTGGTTTCCATTCTTCTCTCTGCGAGATCGTGCATTAGAGTGTCTTATTAGGTTGAATCCTCTCGACCTCTTCTTATGAAACAGCTATGCCTCGCGGCGACGAGCGGAAGGGCAAGGTAGCGGCGGGGCGCTAGCGATGCCTTGAAGGGTTACGGGCTCGAGCGCAGACTATGCACGAGGGTAGTGGCGGGTGGCAAGTTCAGCCACGCTGCGATTTTAGAAAGCCGAGAAGCGGCGGTAGCTCGAAGGTTCCGATGCGGACCCTCGATTCCCGGCCGGTGCTGAGTATAGAGACTACGTGAAGCGGTCGGTTATTGACCCGATATAGTAGCGGGCGTAAGCGAAAGCGGCGGCCCGCACGGCCGCAGTTTGCGGATTAGGGATTTTACGAGATGTCATCCACACGAGTTTTATGGTTTGAGCGATGAGGATCCGTAGGAGTTACGTTCGGCGGCTGATGGACCCGTGAGTTCTTAGGGCTTGAGAGGCAGTGCGTTACGCTAGCCTCTTACTGGTTCAGCGATATTGCGTTGAACCGGTTTGAGTCGTGGTTGCTTTCGAGAGGTGATGATGCTCTTCCGGCTGTTTGGGAGGAGTTTCTGAGGCTTTCATGGATCACTTTTGCCTCGAGATGAGAGAGCCGGGTAAACAGTTCTTGACCTTGGCGAGCGGGAGGTATCGAGAGAGTATAGCTTGGAGTTTGACTCCTTGGCGGCATGTCGCATACTATTGTAGGCCCATGGCGGATAGGGTTCATCGTTACGTGATGGGGCTCGGCCGTCATATGATTACCGCATGCTTAGGTGTGGCTCTTGGCCGGTATGGACATCGCCGGATGCGAGCTATGTCTGAGGATAGAGGATAGAGAGGAGGACCAGTTGGCGCGAGCGGCCCAAGAGGCGGGACATCGAGGTCTCGGGGAAGTTTCGGCGGGCGGCCTCGTGACCAGGTCGCTTTCCGGCCAGCGCGAGTGCTCGTCACGGTTTTACGGTAGGAGATCTGATCAGCAAGGTCATTCGAGGCAGGTCGGGGCTCCGGGACTTGAGGTTTCGGAGGCGAAGATCCTCGCGTCGAGACCACCAGCGCCTCGGTGTGCTCGTGCGTAAGTCTCACCCGAGTGTCGTGTTCTGCGGGGAGGTTGTTACTCTTGTGGCTAGTGGGCCGCGAAGAGGATTGTCGTCTAGAAGCGACATGGGTGGTGCGGCCGCGGTAGAAGGATCGATTCTTTGGAGTCTTCTTCTCATACGTGGTTATGTGCCGGAGCGGTACTCGCAGACGAGCGGGCGCGGTAGAGTCGTGGTGGTGGTTCGATTCTAGCGGTCCCGAGCGCGTATATTCTCTAACCCGGCCGCGAGGATCGGGAGGCTTCACGGCGTCGTCCGCGGTGCATTCACGATTTGGTGTGATGTTTATGCGTTGATAGATCAGTTCTACCTTGTCTTATGTGTCCTCTTGTGCGAGTAGAATCGGGATAGAGCGGTGTCGATAGAGCCGTTTGAGGTAGCTACGCGATGGTGATTCGGTGTTAGTGGCGGGTGTATAGAGGTTTTCGGTATTTATTCTGATCGTCGGACCACTTGCGGACTTGATAAGTGGAGATGGATTTTGATGTCATTATAGGTATGGTGGTTGGCTTCTTGTTATGTCGCGTTGTTGTAAGGACGAGTTGGTTCGGTTCGATTTCTGGCGAGCGATTATCAGTGGAGAAGCGACCACGGCGTCGTAGAGGTAGGTTTATTTCTTACCTCGAGGCTCGGAAGATGTGCGAAGAGTGCATCTATCATCCGGTTCGGGTATTCGTCTGAGGTGAGGTGCAGTTCTTGATCGGTGCCGATGGTTAGGGAATTTGCGGATGTGTTCCCGGATGATCTTAGGGTATCCCTCACGAGAGGAGATTGAGTTTTGTATTGACACGTTGCGGACACTCGACTATTTCCATTGCCCATCTGAGGATGGCTTTCCGAGTTGAGGAGTGAAGGACGGTGAAAGATTTCTTTGGAAAAGGCTTTATCGGGCCTAGTGTATCTCCGCAGGAGCGGTGTTGTTTGTGAAAAAAGGATGGGGCGTTGCGTATGTGTGTTGACTCTGACGGTGAATAAGGTAACCATTAAGAATAGGTACCACTCCCGAGATTGATGATTTGTTTGACCGATTGCGAGTGCGAGGTGTTTCTCAAAGATAGACCTCGATGCAGTTATCATCGAGTTGAGTTCGAGCGAACATCCCAAAAGCTGCATTCGGGACCGGTATGGGCCTATGAGTTTAGGGTTATGTCTTCCGGTTTGACAGCGCTCAGCGGTATTTATGGATTTGATGAGCCGGGTGTTCAAGCCATTTGGATACATTTGTGATTGTATTCATTGATGACATCTGGTGTATTCCGCAGACAGGCGGGAGCATGCGTCAGATCGGCGAGGCCCAGGATTCTCGGGCCGTGATTGTCGCGAAGTTCTCAGTGTGAGTTTTGGTTGGCCTCGATGGCATTCTGGGCATATTATTAGGTGATGGTGTTCGCGTGGATACGGCAAAGGTGGCGATCAAGTCTTGGCGAGACCTACTCGGCCAGAAGTACGCGATTTCTTAGGGCGGGTTACTCTGTAGTTTGTGGAAGCGATTTGCCGATTTACCGTTGACTAGGTGACTCAAAAGCGACCAAGTTCCGGTGGGCGAGGCTTGCGGCGGGGTTTTGATTCTTTGAAGGAGAGGTTGACTCTGGCCCGGTTCTTACTCTTCTGAGGAGTTAGGCAGATGCGTGATCTATTGTGATGCCTCGGGTATCGGGCTAGGGTGTGTTTTGATGCGGTGCGGCAAGGTTATAGCCTATGCTTCCGGCGATTCTGAAAGCATGAGAGAATTACCCTACCCGTGACTTAGAGTTGGCGCGATTATTCATGCCTTGAAGATTTGGAGACCTTATTTATGCGGGGTTCGTGTGGATATTTATACAGGACCACAAGAGCCTCGGTATATCTTGAGCGAGAGGAGCTAAATTTGAGGCAGAGGCGGTGGTTAGAGTTCTTTGAAAGACTATGATGTTGATATTACATACCATGGGAAAGCCAACGTAATTCTTGATGCCTTAGTCGTAGATCGATGGGGAGCTATCAGTGCGGCGAGAGAGGCGGGACATGGTCGTCGGATCCACGATTAGCGAGCCTTGGGGTTCGATTGATGGATCTGAAGCGATAGTGGAGTGCGGGTTCGTGAGGTTGCGAGTCTTCCATCGTTGATGAGGTGAAGAAGCGGCGATTTGAGGACCCGGTGTTGATGCAGTGCGGTGATGCGGCTCTTGGGAGGAGAAGAGTCTATTAGTAGCGCTGATAAGTCTTTGAGATTTGAGGCGGTTGTGTGTTCAGATGTATCGAGGACTTCGTCGGCGGTCTGAGAGACACGCGGCGCTCGATATTCTATTCATAAGTCGACCAGATATACCATGACCTCGAGATGTTTGTATTGGTGGGATGGCACGAAGGGGCGTGGCGAGTTTTGTTGCCTGATGTCTAATTGCCCGGCGAGTTAAGGTCGAGCACGAGGCCGATGGATTATTGCGATCTATTGAGATTCGACTTGGAAGTGGGAAGCGTCAACATGGACTTTGTTCTGAGGTTACCTCGTACTCGGAGGAAATGCGACTCCATTTGGGTTGTGTTGTGGTGTGAAATCAACCCATTTCCTTCGAGTCGGGCAGCGTTTGGTGAGACTATGCGGATTGTACATCAGAGATAGTAAGTGCCGCGGTGTCGGTGTCGATTATATCGATAGGAGCCCGGTTCTGACTAACCAGAATCTTTCGAGAAGGGTCTAGAGACTGAGTGAGTCTCGGCGCATTATTTCATCCTCGGTAGTAGCGGGCGCGCTATCGACAACGCGAGGATATCTGCGAGCTGCGTGATTGATTCGATGGTACGGAGGATCATTGCCCTTGTGGTTTGCTTATAACAACGTCTACCATTCCGGTATCTGGATGGCGCCATACGAGGAGGCTTTATACGGTAAATCTGGTCGCGTCGGTTGGTTCGATGTGGCGATGCGATTAGTTGGCGGACTTAGTACGGCGGAGTTATGGATAAGGTGAAGCTTATCGGGAGAAATGATGCGGCTGAGTCGGCGAAGTCATATGCGGATAATCGGCGTCGGCATTTGGAGTTTGGTGAAGCGATTGGGTCTTGAAGGTGTCACCCATGAAGGGTGTGATGAGATTCCGGTAAGAAGGAAGCTTCGGAGATACATTGGGCCACTACGGATCGTTCGTAGAGTGGGAAAGGTTGCCTACGAGTTGGATCTACCATCGAGTTAGAGCGGTACATCCGGTCTTCCATGTTTCTATGTTGCGGAAGTGTATCGGAGATCGGCGAGAGTTTTTACTGTTATACCGTAGTTTGGGGTATGTATGCGAGGGCGTGCGTGCGAGAATCGACATTGGAATTGGAATGGAAGAAAGAGGTGATTTTTCCACGGAAAAGTTTCGGGTTTTGTGAAGGAAAAATATTCGTTTATGGGAATTGGATTTGATTTGGTATTCGGACTTCTTGGAATTTTAGAGAATTATGGAGTTTTATTTTGGAAATGGTCACGTGGGGCCGCGGAGAAAATTTCTGATTTTGTAGAAGCCAGCTTTGTTTTGAGATTTTGGCCATTGTGGATATTTTAGGAAGATGAAATATTTTGGGCCAGTAGGAGGCGACACGTGTCACCCCATAGTTGGCTTGGGCGAATTCCACTTTGTACCTGACCGCGTTTAAGTCGTTTTTCGGCGAAGCGTTTCTGACTTCGCGTGGGATAAATTAGGCTATGTCATTTCTAATTTTTGCGAATTTTTAGAGAGGCGAAACATTTGGACAGCGAGAGGCGACACTTGTCACCCTCGTTGATGGATGTTACACGGCATTGAGGCCAATTGGATGACAATTTTTGTCAAGTAGTTGGTAGGATATTTTGTGTGCAAGTTGGCGAGGACAATTGCCTAAATCCTCACCACCTTTGCCTTGCACTTGGCATAATCTTGGCCATTGGTTGGCGTATCTTGACCTATAAATACCCCTTGTTGAAGAGTTATTTCATCTAAATTGGCGATCTATCTAAGTCTCAAATCCCTCCCTCTCCTCTTGTTGTTTCGTCCAAACACGCCTCCACTTTTGAAGCCACTGGCGAGCAACCCCATAAGCTAGCCTAGCGAAACACTACCCCACTTGGTAGAAAAGTTGCCTTCTAGTATTGTTATAATGCCCAATTACCACAGCCCAAATCCACTTAGTCCTTAGTAGAAGTTGTGAAGAACTTCTAAGGTTTTCTTGGAGCTCTGGGAGGCCTTGACTTAGGAGCTAAACCTTGCTCGGTAGCGACTTTTATCTAGGATATTATTGGGCTTCACAGGGTAAATAACCTTATCCTCCTTTTGTAATTAGAATATATATCTTGTAGAAGTATAGGAATAAGTATTAAATACTTAGAAGGATATTGCAGAATAGAATTGGTATTATCATGATGAAGGGTTTAAAAGATGAATAATGAAGCGTACTTACATAAATTTGTTTTCCTGATGAACTTGAGTAGCTCGGGTAGGGAAGTGCTGCCCAAATGACCATAGAATACTTGAACCCTCTGCTTAGAACTTTGTACAATCTGATCACGGGCGTTGATAGGCGTGTTGGTATTATGAGTCGATACTCTGCGCGCGACATATTGACTTGGCGGAGGTTTTGTAGAAGGTATGTGATTCTTCCTAAAGCATGATATTTTACAATATATATGAAATGCGGTAGGCGTCATGTGTTAAGCGAATAATAACTACGAAAGCAATGCCTGGCTTAAGCTTTGAATAATACTGCGGCCCGATGCCTCGGCTTAAGCCTGAATAATAAAGAACTGAAAACATTTCAAAGGAATACTGAATCATTTTTAACAGAAGAGTAACACTTGGTTTTAAAAGCTTAAGAGTTATACTAGCTTTATGGGAGGTTAGGTATAACGGCTTAAGAGTGATAAAAAGAACGATTTATTGATTTAAGGAAATAAGAGACTTGACTTATTATACTAATATGAATTTTGTTAAAAAGTGTGAAACCTCATTAGTGAGTAAATAGTATTTTTGGTTTTCAAAAGGAATGATGTTTACCGATCAGAATAAATGTCGAACAAACCACGTAGCTAATAAAGGAATTATTTTGACTAATAAGGTATTATTAAAACTAGTAGAAACTTCCATCTGCATAGGAGCTAAGATGAGACAAAATGATATTACATTTACTAGATCATGCCTTTGTAATAAGATTGATACGAATAATAATAACCTACTCACACTTAGGGTATATGTTTCTCAAATTGTTTTAAAGTTAAAACTATGAACTACAAACCACCGAAAATGAGAAACTTGAGTAATTGAAATTAGGCAAACTTGAGCGTTAGGAAAAGAATGTTGTTACTTGATTTTACAAGGAGAAGTGTTTTAATGTACTTGAAAAGATAATTACTCTATTTTTATACTACGGTTATTGTGTGACTTTTGTAAAAAGCGGATCTTTTAAAGAGTAATACATGAAGTACTTTGGAGCTAACAACGAGACTTGCTAACATAATGTAGAAAGTACCTTGTGTGAATAACTTGATTGTATTGATTTGTGATAGTCTTGTAATATTTTCTTGTTATTTGGATAAGTAAACATGTTAGGATGCTCACGTGAGTTAGTATCTTGTGATATTTGTGTAAAGGGTTTTCCTTGTTGTGCTTATGTTGTTTAGCAATAATCGGTTATGTTGATATTATATCATTCATAACTCAGGGTTAATTTGCCCTCCGTCTGGGGTAGACTTCAGGCGGGTCGATGGACCTATGATTCGAGAATACCTTATGCAGTGCAGTATGGCCTATCTGCGGGCTGCGGGAGTTCGAGTTAGTATCACGGCCGCTTGTGGTCATGCGGTTCTTGTAGCCATGCGGACGACGCGAGTCTAGGGCGGCTGCGAGAGTAGCTACCCTCGATGCGGGGTTATACCTCATGCGGGCCTATCTGTTTGGCCTATGCGGGTGCGGGAAGTTCGAGGACTAGATGCGCACATTAGATCTGCGAGCGAGTGGCGGCTTTGATCATGTAATGATGCAGACAGATCTCATAATCTGATTTATGACCTTGTTGTGCTGTGGGTTTTAGTAGTCGGCTACGCCGTACTTACCGTGCGGTTCTATTGTGATGACTTTGAGGCATGAGTCCCTGACTTGACATGGCTGCTTATTTATTGTGAACTGTAGTTTTGGCTTATCATACATGTCTCTGCCTTATATAGACTACTATGATTTCATTTACAGTATTTTCAGTTTCACATACTTGGTACCTGTTGTCTTGAACTCCTTGAAGTGCGTTCATGCAGCGGTAAAGGTACTCCTCTTTGATCCCGTTCTTAGGATCAGCTTGACTTTGGGAAAGCTCGTTCCTCGGAAGCTTAGCATTTGGTATGGTCCTGTCGTTGTAGATATTCGTATTCGGGGTATGGCGGAATTGTCCGCCATTGTTGTTTTAAACTCTTAGAAGTGCATGGACTGTTGTAAGGTTGGGATATAGCTATTCATTTTGGGTTATTTATATACATTATGCCGAAAGGCAACTTTTCGAAGCGTGTCTTATTTATCTTTGTTTCATATCTTGGTTGTTTTATATTCCATGGTTTTCTCGATGTATGACTACTTGGGTGCGGGTAAGACACGATCCGCGGGCCGGGCGAATCGTGACAAAAGTGGTATCGAGCGATTAATCTTCGGAAAGTGTCTGAGCCGTATCTAGTAAGTGCTTGATTATCGGTGTGTTGTGCACCACGCTGATAATCGAGGAGGCTATAGGATATTTAAGATTGGTTTCCATTCTTCTCACTACGAGATCGTGCTTTAGAGGTGTGTTATAAGTTGGACCCTCTAACGTATTCCTTTCCTTTACGATGATGCCTCGCGCCCGAGCCTTCGGGCCCGAGAAGGGCAAAGCGGCGAAGGAGGCTGCGAGTAAATCTGAGATTTAGAAGAGCCGCAGGCCCAATCATCGCTGAGGTGATGCTTAAATGCGAGGAGTTACGAGGCGTCGCCATCGATAGAGTTTGTACGTGGCGGCGATTCCCTCTGCGGTCATGACATCTGGACTTTGGTTCCACGGCCCGGGCGAGAAAATATGGATTGGAAGGAGGCGGCCTGTTGCTAGCAAAGGACTTAGCGGCCAGTATTTTATGTCTGTATTCGAGGATATTGATGCTTATCTAAAGAAGGGTTGTGAGGTAGCTCTTGATCGGGGGCGAGCGGGCTTGCGTTCGAGATTATGCGTGCGGTGAGAGAGGTAGAGATCGGCAGTGGCAAGCGGCGAGAAGAGAGCCCGATTAGCGAGATCATTTGGTAACTCTCGGCGAATCGCCTCGGCCGATTAGACATGCGCCTCCGCCCGATCTGAGTGTCCTCGCGAGTTGATTTTCCTCGGTGTTCACGATGTGGCGGTGTCGTCGGGAAGTGCGTCTTTCTTGGTGCTTGTTTTTATTGCGGCGTCGGGCCGTATAGCGAGAATGTTCTATGAGGAAGGATATAAATCGAGGACTCGACCTACTAGACAGTTGTGGATGCGGTGGTTCGGAGAGGAGGGTGTTAGCGGAGGAGGCCACCCCGCTTTCGGTGTGGCGTTGTGGTCGATGTCGCGTTAGGAGTGTCGTTCTTCGCGTCGGCTTGTTATGTTTGCGGCGGCGGGGCCATTTGCGAGAATTGTCAGACCAAGGGTGGTGCGGATGTAGAGACTCGGCGCCGGGGATCGGTGGATAGTTCATCACTTTCCCGGTATCGCCCGGCGGGGTTTGATTAGAAACGACCTAAGGGAAGTCGCGTGAATCTGGTATATCCTTAACCGCTTTAGAGATTTATATGTGTAGCGAATATCTTAAGTATTATGTTAGGATAGCATTGTGTTAAGCGTGATTGGGAATCATGATTAGTTAATCGGGAAAGATTGGGGATAGAAAGTGGGAGCCTTAGGATGTATGCGTAGAGACCTTAGGCGAGGCCGTCTTTAGTAAAGAATTGCCGTGTTTGACCCTTGTCGGGGTCGTAGTATCGTGAGATATTTTGTGGGATGAATCACGGGTAATGTGGAATGAAAGAGGGTAGAAGGCAGCTAGGTTTTAAATGCGTGATTAGTGAGATTGTTCGAATCGGGGAGCTAGTGTTTGCGCATTCTCGGGTTGGGTGGAGGCCATGTGGCGGGTGCGACCGTGGCACTGTTTGGTGGTGGGGTCAGTTTTGGTGGTCCGCCGGGTGGTAAGTCACTAGGGTGTTAGGCCCAAGTTTAGTTAACCAACGTGCGAGTTCGTGGATCGTTCGACGATGGTCGGGCCGAGGAGAGTCGGCAGTCTTGTCTTCTAGCAAAGACAGTGTACTCGGTAGGGGTGATTATATCGAGAAAGGTTGTAAGGCTGCAGATTACCTTCGCCTTATGAGACAGTGGAGCCAGTGCAGTGTTTCCTTTTTGGAAGTTTTACGAGCGGGGTTAAGAACTCGGGTAAGTCTCGAGAATCGCGTTCGCCTCGAGCGGTGTTTGGATTCGGGAGTAGTTGTAGGGATTGTTGTCTCTGTAAAGGGAATGTTTAAGCTACCATTTTCAGTATTCGGATGTCGCCTTAGGAAGCCTTGTAGGGCGGAAGTATAAGTTGCCCGATCGATTGGTTCGATGTTGGCAAGAGTTGAGATAGTTAGTTGAGTTTGTTCGTGATTTGTGGATAGGGTGTGGCGAGTTTGGAAAAGCGAGAGAAACTTAGTCGTGTTACTTTGGGCCTTTTTGAGTTCATGTGAAGATTAGGCGGGTTGCCTATATGTTAGCATTGCGTCCGACTTGGAGGCGATGCGTCCGATCTTCGTATTGTTATGTTGGAAAGGATCGGAAATCCACAGTGTTCGATTAATGATGACCACGTTAGAGATAGTAACCCGAGATTTGGAAACTAAGCGTGTGAAGGTGGTAAGAGTTCGGCGTACAAAGTGTCACGACATCCTCGAGGATCATAGCGGCGGTACCATTTGTTGGGTCGTCGGGGCAAGGCTCGCGACAAAGTGACAAAAGTGGTATCACGGCGAGTAAAGGAAAAACGAGCATGTATTACGAGCATAGGTGTGATCATTCGTTTGTATGAGTAGGAAGCGAAGGAGTATCTTTTTAGATCTCGGTAGGAGTTTTTGTGATAGAGGTGATTCCTCGTGGACTTGGAGATAAGTATGCGCTTGTTGTGTTGTGACGGTGTGGCGTGGTTGTTTAGTAAGTATAGCGATAAGGACTATCTTGGCGCTGTTTGTTTGATACCTAGAAGGAACATTGGGGCGAATGTTTCTAAGGAGGAGAATGTTATACCGTAGTTTGGTATGTATGCGAGGGCGTGCGTGCGAGAATCTGACAGTGGAATTGGAATGGAAGAAAGAGGTGATTTTCCACGGAAAAGTTTAGGGTTTTGTGAAGGAAAAGATTCGTTTATGGAATTGGATTCCCAGTTGGTATCGGACTTCTTGGAATTTTAGAAATTATGGAGTTTTATTTTTGGAAATGGTCACGTGGGGCCACGGGGAAAATTCTGATTTTGTGGAGCCAGCTTTGTTTCGAATTTTGGCCATTGTGGATATTTCGGAAGATGAAATATTTTGGATGAGTAGGAGGCGACACGTGTCACCCCACAGTTGGCTTGGGCAATTCCGGCTTTGTACCTGACACCAGTTTAGAGTCGTTTTCGGACGAAGCGTTTTACCTGACTCGCGTAGGATAAATTCGGCTATGTCATTTCTAATTTTTGCGAATTTTAGAGGCGAAACATTTTGGACCAACGAGAGGCGACACTTGTCACCTACGTTGATGGATGTTACGGCATTGAGGCGATTGGATGACAATTTTTGTCAAGTAGTTGGTAGGATATTTTGTGTGCAAGTTGGCCAAGGACACTTGCCTAAATCCTCGCCCTACACTTGCCTTGCACTTGGCATAATCTTGGCCATTGGTTGGCGTGTCTTGACCTATAAATACCCCTTGTTGAAGAGTTATTTCATCACAAATTGAGCAATCTATCTAAGTCTCAAATCCACTCCCTCTCCATCTTGTTGTTTCGTCCAAACACGCCCCACTCCGCCACTTTTGAGAAGCCTGGCCAGAGAAACAACCCCATAAAGCTAGCTGAAAACACCCCATCACTTGGTAGAAAAGTTGCCTTACAGTATTGTTATAATGCCCAAATTACTAGCCCGAATCCATAGTCCTTAGTAGAAGTTGTGAAGAACTTAGGTTTTCTTAGACTCTGGGAGCGCACAACAGGAGCTAAACCTTGCTCAGTGACTTTTATCTAGGATATTATTGGGCTTAGAGGTAAATAACCTTATCCTCATTTTGTAATTAGAATATATATCTTGTAGAAGTATAGGAATAAGTATTAAATACTTAGAAGGATATTGCGAGAATAGAATTATTGTTATCACAGTAGAAGGGTTTAAAAGATGAATAATAGAAGCGTACTTACATGGAATTTTTTTCACGATGAACTTGGTAGCTCGCGGGTAGGAAGTGCGCCCCGAATGACCGTAGAATAACGAACCCTACGCTAGAACTTTGTATGCAATGCAGTCGGGCGTTGATAGGCGTGTTGGTATTATGAGTGATACTCTGCTGCGACATATTGACTTGGCGGAGGTTTCGCGAGAAGGTATGTGATTCTTCTAGCGTGATATTTTACAATATATATGAATGCGGTGAGCGTCGTGTGTTAAGCGAATAATAACTACGGCAATGTCGACTTAAGCTGAATAATACTTGCAGCGATGCCGGCTTAAGCACGAATAACAACTGCGGCATGCCTCGGCAAGCTTTGAATAATAAGAAGCGAAAACATTTCAAAGGAATCTTGAATCATTTTTAACGAAGAGTAACACTTGGTTTTAAAGCTTAAGAGTTATCTAGCTTTATGGGAGGTTAGGTATAACGGCAAGAGTGATAAAACGATTTATTGATTTAAGGAAATAAGAGACTTGACTTATTATACTAATATGAATTTTGTTAAAAGTGTGAAACCTCGTTAGTGAGTAAATAGTATTTTGGTTTCAAAGGAATGATGTTTTACCAATCCAGAATAAATGTCGAACAAACCATGTTGGCTAATAAAGGAATTATTTTGACTAATAAGGTATTATTAAAACTAGTAGAAACTTCCATACATAGGAGCTAAGATGAGACAAAATGATATTACATTTACTAGATCGCATTCTTTGTAATAAGATTATTCGAATAATAATAACTACTGCGTAGGGTATATGTTTCTCAAATTGTTTTAAAAGATTAAAACTATGACTACAAACCACTGAAAATGAGAAACTTGAGTAATTGAAATTAGGCAAACTTGAGCGTTAGGAAAGAATGTTGTTCTTGATTTTACAAGGAGAAGTGTTTTAATGTACTTGAAAGATAATTACTCTATTTTTATCTACGGTTATTGTGTGACTTTTGTAAAAAAGCGGATCTTTTAAAAAGTAATACATGAAGTACTTTAGGGCTAACAGAACTTGTTAACATCGTGTAGAAAGTACGCGTGTGAATAACTTGATTGTATTGATTTGTGATAGTCTTGTAATATTTTCTTGTTATTTGGATAAGTAAACATGTTAGGATCTTCACGTGAGTTAGTATCTTGTGATATTTAGGTAAAGGGGTTTTCCTTGTTGTCTTATGTTGTTTAGCAATGTCGGTTATGTTGATATTATATCATTCGTAACTCAGGGAGTTAAATTGCCTCCGATCACGAGGTAGACTTCGGCGGGTCGATGGACTATGATTCGAGAATACCTTATGCGGAGTGCAGCATGGCTTTATCTTGGAGCTGCGGGAGTTCGAGTTAGTATGCGGCCCTTGTGGTCATGCGGTTCTTGTGGCCATGCGGACAGCGAGTCAGGGCGGCTGGGGAGTAGCTACCCTCGATGCGGGGTTATACCTGCATGCGGGCCTATCTGTTTGGCCTATGCGGCTGCGGGAAGTTCGAGGACTAGATCGCACATTAGATCTGGGCGAGTGGCGGCTTTGATCATGTAATGATGCAAACGAATCTAATGTCTGATTTATGACGCTGATGCTGTGGGTTTTAGTAGTCGGCCTACGCCCAGCCGTACTTACCGTCTGGTTCTATTGTGATGACTTTGAGGCGTAGGTCACGACTTGACATATTTGCTTATTTATTGTGAAGCGTAGTTTTGGCTTATCGTACATGTCTCCGCCTTATATAGACTACTGATTTCTTCGGTATTTTCGGTTTCAGCATACTTGGTACTGTTTGTCTTGACCTCGGCCGAGTGCGTTCATCTGCGAGTAAAGGTACTCCTCTTTGATCCGTTCTTAGGATCACCGG